>OY725337.1:0-4800000 GCA_963243735.1 Neocrepidodera transversa | reverse complement strand
AGTAATAGAAGAAAAAGGATTAAAAAAATAACAAATTAACAAGATTAAAAATTATAATCAAAAAGAAATTGTAGAACTACGAGAACTTGGATAAATATCGATATGACTTGTACAAAAAATAAAATTGCGAAAATAGAGCAAGAACGAAAAATAAAAGAAAAATCAACGAAACAAGAAAACAGCGCATTTATATATACAGGAAGAAATTTTTTAAAAATAAAAATGATATAAAAAATGACAAAGAAGAAACAGAAAAAAAATCTGGCAAATAAAGAAACTTAAACGACCCAAATAAAGTAACAAAGTAATAAAAATTAGAGACAACGGGGAACAATAAACGGAAGAAAACTAAGAAAAAATAAAACCTTACAAAAGACAAAAAACGGCAAACAGAATAATAGAAAAATTATCTACTACTCATTCAATAATAAACTGTAAAGGAAATGAAAAAGTTCAAATACCACCGAATAGAAAGGAAATGAAAACTGATGATAAAGACACAACAATAGAAAAATAAATTGAATCAACATAAAGGGCATCAGGCCTAACTTAACTGATGCACCTTGGTGTATCAATGGGTACAAAGTAGTCAAAAATCTACACAGATAGTAAATGCAATATTATCCAAGTAGCCTGAAGTTTACAAATATCATACCTATTTTAAAGCCCCGAAAAAACCCAAACCTTACGGACAGCTACCGTTACTTAGTATATTTTCAAAAACAGTCGAAAAAATAATTTTAGAAGGATTACTAAAGGTATAAAAACGCTTAAAAATAATTCCCCCTCAGCAATTTGGTTTCAGGGTAAGATGTCTAAAAACCCTGGTGTTTCAACTTATGCCTGTAAAAGTTTGACTAATTTTGAGACATTACTATAGTTTTAGATTAGAAATTTCAGATAGCGCATACATCGCTCATAGTAAACTGTAAAAACATCAGGGACCACACAAATGAAATAAGGGTTTCGATCCGGTTCGGGTTCTACATAATTTGAAAATCTTCAGTTCCGGTCCAAAAGATTTTTCGACACAACAATTTTTTTTGCAGGCCCACTCCCATTCCATTGCAGATTATTCATTGAATCAAAATGATTAGCCATAAGCACGGATTTAAGGGGGCCGGTGGGGGCGACTGACCACCCCCAAGTAGGTAAAAATTTTTAAGAAACTTTACGAAAATAAAAAAATTAAACTTATTAAACTGCATTATTTTTACGCCTATATTGCACTTTTTGTAGTCCAACACTGTTACGCATGTGCATTAAATTTCTCTGGGTGGTATCCACTTTTTCGTTAAAAATGACCTAAAATCGCCCCCCTCAAATCAAGCTCCTGGATCCGTGCCTGAGCCACACGTTAAAAAACATGAACTTAAAATATATAAAAATTAAAATTCGTAACTGTTAATTTTATTTATTTTTTAAGTTAAATTCGTCAAGATGAGGAAGTTAAAAAGAACCGGTATTTTTTAAAGGGTTCGGGTACGGTACCTAAAATAATTTTGGACGAATATATGGGTTCGGTTATGGTTCAGATCCAGAAAAAAATAAAAATTTCGGTTCTGGTCCGATTTTCGGTTCTAAAGTGTCCGGTTACTGTCTCTGAAAAACATATCACACAGGGTGTATACTTATATTCTGGATACCGAATACAGACGATTGCTCGAATCTGCAGCTTTACACTGTCTACCATAAAATACAGAACGGTCCCATTTGACCAAAATTATTCTTACAATTCTAAACAGCGCCATCTTACAGA
This sequence comes from Neocrepidodera transversa, assembly GCA_963243735.1. Classification (NCBI taxonomy): domain Eukaryota; kingdom Metazoa; phylum Arthropoda; class Insecta; order Coleoptera; family Chrysomelidae; genus Neocrepidodera; species Neocrepidodera transversa. The sequence continues at coordinate 4,798,241 of OY725337.1, read as the reverse complement.
ATTCTGGTAAGTTCTATTGAACGCAACAGGTGGTACTCCCAAAAAGTTCAAAACAAAACCAGGGTTTTTAGACATCTTAGTTTCAAGCAATGCCACTCCACTGTGGGACAAATAGCACGAATTATTCAGTTTGCGAAGAACGCATATAGAACTAAAGAGAACACAGTGATGAATCTGGATATGAAAAAAGCCTTCGATTCGGTGTGGATAGAAGGATTAATCTACAAAATGAACAGATCAAGATACCCACAGGTCATCTCAAAATTTTTATATGCGTACCTAAAGAGTAGAACATTTAATGTAAATGTAAACGGTTGCATATCCGGGCCGTACAATGCCAAGACAGATGTCCCTTAAGGGTCAGTGGTGTCTCCGCACCTCTACTAACCCAACACATGATATACCCATGTGTGTTGGGGTAGATACGGAGCTGTATGCCGATTACACTTGTTTATACAAACAGTCACACGTAGCTCAAATTGCGAATAAAAGACTGGAAATCCATATAAACAGGACAATATTCCCTATCTCGATGAAAACCGGATAGAAATCAATCCAGAGAAAACGGAGAAGAAAGCACACCAATAACAGACTGATGATACACCTTATTGTAAATGACAAAACAATAGAAGAAAAAAGGGTTATAAAATATCTGGGCTTTCATCAAGATAGGAGATTCAGCTACTATAAGTACATAAAAAATCTGACTTGTACAGGTAGTGACTGGATTAAGGTTATGTAGCCCCTCATAAAGAAAAACAGTACCCTAACTACGGATAACAAGCTACTACTCTACAAACTGATACAAATTACAAAAGGCTCTAAAAAAGTGTCTGAGAATGACCCTTGGAGAGAACCGGTACACGAGGACAGCGGTACTGCATGATAAATCAAATATTCAAACCAATAATGATTTCATAATCGGCATATCCGAGAAATTTTATCGATCTGAACTAAAGTCGCCGCTGTTAAATGATTTAACAACGGCACGTAGCTACAATAATCCCAACATGAAACATGAATAATTATATTTATTTATTAAGTACTAGACGACACAACGACAAAAGTCGAAAGGGTTAGGGACGAGGACCTCCAGCCAAAAACAAAACAAATTTATAACTGCGCTTTTCAATGGTCACAACATCGGCCACCCCAACCGAGACCTCCGGCAGTCTGGTGAAGGCGTTAGGAGGAAATAATCAAGCAATGCGATAATGTACATATTTTTTGATAATGACTTGTAAATAGTTTTTGAAAATGTAGATATTTTAATTGTAAATAAATGGTTTTGGAATTTGGAATTATCGATAATAGATCCAAACAGACTTGAACGGGATCAGTACTTGGATGGGTGAAATGACCATTGCGGAAAAAGCATATCATAGTACGCAGTTACTAAATCAATGAGCACGAGGTATAGTAAGGATATGTTGCCTTTCGGATGAGACCTAAAACTGGAGATCCCGAGTCCATCATGCATGTTAGGCTCTCTTCCTGTAGTTGTAATATCAGAAAGTCCGGTAAAATTTCCGGTTAGTGTAAAGCGTGCTTACCGGCGTTGGTGATAAGTCCAGATAGACGAAATAGACTTCCAATTATCCTGATCAATCCACCGGAATGGACGAGGCTAATAATTAGATTAAATAATGGAAATACTAAAATACTGTCAGTATAAAGACAAATAAAAGTTGTATTAGATACAAACAAAAGAACAAGAACAAGTAACAATAGAATAATAGGATGAATTAATATAAAATTGATAAAAGCCACAAAAGTATATCAAGTACGCAACATTTATGGAAAGAAGAAATTGCTACCTTTCTCCATGTTAAATATAGAAGAAAAAGAAATAGAGGAACGCTACGAAAACTTAATGTTACCTTATTCATATGAAGAAAAAAATTGCGTAGCATAAGATTGTTAGAGGCCTTGGAACGAAAAATCCACATGTAGGTCAGCACTCGGCAAATTTCACACAATGGCCGATGATATCTAAACTCAGAAGAGGATAGAGACAAAAGTACCAAACATGAAAATGCTAAGAATAATACTGACAGACACCTAGAGTAGGTTACAATTATGTAACTAAAGGACAACAAAATTAAGAACAACAGTATCAAAAATAAAATGAGCCGATGACAAAAATGTGGTGGAACAACTAAACAGGGAAATAAAGGATTAAAGAAATGGTTTAAACTAATAGTAAGTAAAAATTTACAATAAACAAACTGACAGGTTTCCAATGAATTCAATAGTAAGAGCTTATTCAAGACCACTTTTAAGGAAACCAGTCGACAGTCTTGACGTGTATTTCTATCGCAGAAAGATCAACAATTTCTGCAGTCAATTGATTTAAGTAGGTAATAAAAGTCGAATACCACATAAAATTTATTGAAGATTTGAAAAGGTTGGCAACTAGTTTCGGCAGACTGTCATCATCAGGCCTATAATACAAAGAGAAGAAACAAAACAAACTACAACTTACCAATGAGAAGTGACTTTTTTGATATTACTTAAATAATAATTTGTATCAAATTTTGAAATGTGCGAGCACTATAAGTAATGGGGAGGGGAAAGGAAGGACAGTTGTGGTACAGGAAATCAAGAGGGTAAAATGGTAAAATTATTAAACGTTAAACATTAAAATTGAGTCCATATTGCCAGCTGAGCAATATGAGGAAGCCAACTTAGGTAGACGAGTATAAGGTGAATAAAAGTACCAAACGGAACTGGAGAGGTCGGAGGAAAAAGAAAACCAAATCAATTATTGGATGGTCTAGAGACAGATTTAACTTAATGTTTCTTGAGTATTGGCTGAAAAAGCCAAACAACAATATTAGGCCTTTATGGGGCCGGCCATATAGTAAGTAACATCAATAAAATTGTTAACAAATTAAACGTGTAAATCACTAGCAACCACAACATGTGGTTGATGTTGTAAACCGTGACTAACATCACATCACAAGATGGAAGACATTATAAAATAAAGTTAAAAACCTTTTTTTGAGATTTAAAAACTTAGACCTAGATTAACAAATTCTAGTGTAAATAATAAAAATTATAAACATTAATGATATTCCACAAGAGCTTAAATGTGGATACAGACAATGACTTATTGTAAAAAAGAATAGGAACACAGAGGAAAAGAAGAAGAAATATATTTGTCAATTTTTTTCTAAAGAAGAAAGTGAAAGACAACTGACATTTGACATTTGGCGTTTGATGTTTTCAATGAACCGGTAATCGATAATTCTTTAGTGAGTCTACATGAATTTACTCACAAGCCATACGGATCGTATATATATCTAATAATTTTCTATATGGACTATTCGACGAAGCAAGATATGAAGAAGTTGCCAAATGTAGGAAACCCATAATCGCAACCACTATGAAGAATATGGTATCTTACATTAAATTCTTCAGGGTGGTGATTTTGCGAGCAAAATCAGGATCTGTATCATGAGGCTATTAATGTATTTGGTGGCGGAATAAAATTTAAAGATCCGTTTACTTTCAGCGAAGATTATACTGACAGGTAGTAATTCACACACGGGAAAATAATTATTATTATTGCAAAATCAGGACTAAAAAAACACACAACAAAAAGAAAATGCAAATATATGAGAAAAGGACAGCTCTCTGCTTAAATAATGATAAATTTACCTCTTAAATGCCCACAGAAAACTCTTGATGAATAATACTAGAGGTACCGTTTCTGTTTCTGAATTTTAATATTGTTTGGCAAATTCTAGTCATATTAATGCTATAGAGTCGTGGATAATCTTACATTAAATAAATCATTTTCATTGTCAATTTTTTTCTTAAATTTGCGTTTAGATCTGGTTCAATTTTTTATTTAAACAGTCTTTTTTTAATTTTTTTTGTGGATCTTGGTGATACATCCTTAACATGTTTGTTTTATATGTACAATCATTCATTCAGTACGCAACTAAGTAATAATTTATTTTTAAACCATGACATTATTTACAGAAAGGTAAACTAGTATTTACACTATATTCTTATAAGTAGATAATCACACTTGTTTCCTTCTCAAACTATTAATAATAAAAAAGTGAGCTTAGTGTATCTTTTTTTCAAAAAATGTAAAAAATATACCAATGATAATCAAAAAATAACAATAGTATTCAAAAATAAAAAAGTAAACAATTTAACAATATTGCACAATTATTTTATTTTAATTCTGTTTTAAGAATGCTAAACCAGTTTTCAGAAATTGGTCAAATTGTAAATTTATTATATTGGGGATTTATATTAATAAATTAAAATTTTTTAGTTTTTTATTAAAATTGTTTAAAAAAGCTTAAAGATTTTTTTTGTTGAAAAGATTAACATTAAATTTAAATTTATTAATAATATTATATAATTTGTTTATTTCCAACTCAGATTAAAGAAAATACAGAGTCATTAATTTCTGGCTACTGGTTTATACATGAAATAAAGCTGATTTTTGTAGACTCATTAATTAAATTAATTAAAAATATTTTTCGAATTACTGATATCCCTACAATTACATAACTCTTTAAAATAAAAACACTTTTGTTATTATCATTATCAGTAGTCCGTAAAAATATTATGACATATTTATAATTTTTTTTTTAAGTTCGTATACATTTTATTTTTCATCAGATTCTTATTAATTTATTTGAGATAAAGACGAAAGCTGAGAAATTTTTCACTACGTTTTTGTTTTCACAGCTTTTTTTTATAGTAACCAATACGTCGAAACGTTTATTGGCACAAAAAAAAACAAAGAATAAATCGTGGTACTTCATGATGTTTCATATTACGAATAGAAGTTCGTAGAAAAAATATTAATGTTAAATCACAAACCGTAAATATTTCTAGAGTTCAACAACAATATTTTTTCTTCAAAACATGATTCACCGTGTTACCACGACTCGAAGACTGCACCAAGATCCGATTTCGCCCTACGAAGGGCCGCAGTCTCCGTTATAGGTGGCCCAGGGCTAGCTGTAAGGACTGCCGCAAGCGTAGAGTCCTCGTTGCATACCTCCCATACCTCCCATCCCCATGGCCTGGTGGAATGCATATCCTTCGTCCTGGAGGGAAGCCAGGTGGAAATCTGGAACACGAGACCAGCGTGAAATGACTGCCATCTTAGGCAAATTCATAGGGATGGAAGGGGTGGTTATGAGTTCAAAATTTGATTTACTAACAAATAACAATATTAACCTTAATTAATTATTAAATAGAAGTGTGTGCAATGTCAGTTAAAGTTAACTATGACATTTCTAAATGTTTAGTTATTTTTGGCTAGGAATTTTAACCGTGAAAAAGTAGTTTAGAAAAATATAATAAAAACTTTTTAATTGTTACAAGATTGTATCACAAATCCTTATAAAAGTATCAGCATTATTTTTGCTATTGATAGATTTAAACAACCATTTTTTTCAAAAATAGGATGTACCCATATCACATCCAGCTACACAACCAAACAATTTTGAATGGTCGTAGCACGAAGAGGTTTTTTTACTTTGTTAAGTGACCAATTTGCAGGTCATATTTTTTGACAGATTTTTCTGAAAAAGCCCACAAAATTTTGTCATAATCCAATTTAGTTAAACAAAATAAAAACAAAAGAATATAAAATTCAAAGTAATACCATTGGAGCTAGTTATAGTCCTCCTTAAGTCAATTCAACCGGATAAAACAATATAGGTGTGTTACTACAACTAAATATTATTTTGGTTCAGGTACCTTTAATCCATGCCACTTTTTCTTCTTTTTCTTTGACCTGTAACACCTTAAGAAGCAAAGAGCACAACAGGCATATGTCAATAACAAATTCCAGGTCTTCTAGTATTCGAGTTCAATCCTGATCTATCTTACACTTTTTAAAATAATTTATTTCAATATTTTTACTTAAAAAAACGTAGATTCAAGATTTAAAACATAGAAAATATGACTTATTACATAATAAAATAATAATAGTAATTGATAAAAAACGGATTTTTTGAATTCTATCAAGTTCACGGTTATATTATTATCAAAGCTTACTTTTTTTTTGATCTAAACTTTTATAAGGATAGAATGAAAAAAAATTTAAGTTCTACTTATATTCTAACTTTAAATCATTGGTAACACACTTATGACCAAAAATTATTACATCAAAATTAGAAAATTGTATTTGTTGATAAATCTAATTTATAACTAAGGCATGCCTAATCCAATCAAATAAAAAAAAATCTAATAGGTTAGGAATTGATTTATTTTATACATTAAATAAATAATCATTATTTTTTTTAAACCACTTATAACTAAATCAGTTATAAATTGATACAATGGTTAATATTAGTTTAATCTAAAAGTCAATTTCTAATCTTTTAAAATAAAATAAAAAATATAACAAAGCTGAAATAAACAAAAAGTGTACGAACTACGAGAAACTGTTGCTAAATCTATATACAAAATAAATAGTTCCCTGTACAGCTCCGAATTTGTTTCAAAATGTGGTGCAAAAATATAAAAAAAATAAACAAAAAATAAAATAAAATAAAATACCTATATAACAACAGAATCACATTTAAATAACATCCTAAGTGGCAAGATGGGCAAACTGACTAGGATGCAGGTCAAACTGATAAGGGTGACCATAGGGGGACATGTGATAAGGAACGATATTCATACTGGCCATCTTGTGTTCCTTTTTCCATTTCATCCGCCGATTTTGGAACCAGATTTTGATTTGTCGTTCCGTCAAACACAGCGCATGTGCGATTTCAATCCGTCTTCGCCTCGTCAAGTACCGATTAAAATGAAATTCTTTTTCCAATTCTAAAGTTTGGTACCTAGTGTATGATGTCCTTTGTCGTTTCGTTTCGCCGTTTGCGTTCACCGTACCTGCAACAATAAAAAAACATAACTTAATGGTTATATAGAATTTTTTTCTACGACTACTATTAATTTTTAATAACGATGTAACACATATTGATCCTAGAGAAAGTGGAAACTGCAGGAACCTGTACTGAGGAAAAAAGAGGTCTAAACACAATCTCAAAGGCATCGAAATGATGCTAAAAGAAAGAATAATATACTCTTCTCTACTAGAAAGGAATGGACAAAAAATACTTGAGCACGCATATGACATTTTCATCATAGTCCAGGGAAAAATCAACACCACAGTTAGGGAAAGAATGCAAATGGCCCTAAATCTGGTTAGTGAATGGATAGATGAATATTAGTCGCTCCAAATCAATCATAGTATCTTTTATCCTCCAAGTATCTTACATCGGGGGAGTTTAAATACTTCGGGGCGAAACTCACTGGAATCAATAATTGGTAATGGTAAAGAAGAAAGCGGAGCCGACATTAATGGCAGGCAGATGAGCACATGGAAAAACATGGTGGTAAAGTCCCAAAATGGTGTATTGGACATACAACACTATGGTGATCACTTACTAATTTTTGGTATGGTGGACAAATATAATCCATAAAACAGCCGCGGCTGAGTTGAGTCAGGTACAAATACTAGCCGGCTTCAGCATAACGAGGGCTGTAAAAAGCACACAAATAGCAGCCATGACGCTATGTTGAACCTTCTCTAGATTGATATAACAATCATGGAAAGGCAAGAATGGGACTTTATACTCCCATAATGTACTTTTTCAACACTAACTTCGAAGTGAACATATCAGACCGACAGAAATGAAGAGATCACAACATTAAGAGAAAATCTGGAGAGAGGATCTGGTATACATATGGATCCAAGACTAGGGAAGGAACTGGTGCTGGAATCTACAGCGAGGGGAGAAACTCCCAACTGAGAATCCTACTGGGAATAATACAATAAATTATACGCAATCTTGCTATGCGCGAAAAAATAACATGAGGGAAGTGCGCAATGCATAGATCAAAATATGTACAGATATAAACCCAAAAGTGGCATCAAGATTGATATGGAAATGCTGAGAAGAACTCAGTGTCCTATCAGAACACAACAAAATACTTTGACGTGGGTTCCAAGACACTGTGGCATCGCAGGTAATGAAAAACTGATGAACTAGTCAGAAAAGGTTCATCAACTTCATATGTGGGACCAGAAGCCTCACTTGGAATCACAAAATCTGTCATTAGAGGATGCATATGGGACTGGGTCAAACGAAAACAAAGAGAGAGACAGACTAGTATAAGGGATTAGAGTTACGGAGTGGGTACTGTAGGGCAAAATTGGAATGAACAAAGAAGGCTGATTTGCCGCTGAGAAAAGTACCAGCATCCGGGAAAAAAAACAGATAATGATTACCAATATTGTAACGATGAAGAAAAGGATGACATTTTACTAAAAAAAGAAAAAAAATAGGTACGAATTGAATAAAAAATGTTAATTAATTTGAAATCACATTTTGGAAAGAGAAAATACCAAAATATGCAAATTTCAAGCAATTTTTAAATTTTAGGAGGTAAAAAATTTATAAAACTACTATAAAAATAAACGGTTTCACAATTATGTAGTGAAATAATTTTTTTTTCAGCAAAATACAAAATTTATTAAAGTGCGTTAAGGGTATTTTTCTGTAATTAGAATTAAAAAAAATAAACCTAAGCAAGTTTATTTAACTGTGCGCCACCTATGTATCAATGGCCTAATTTCAAATATGGTATAGATCTCTTTCTCGTAAAATTTTGGTCTTATAAACAAAAATTTCTATCAATTTAGAGTAAATACGTCATATTGGTCTTGTGGTTTAAAGCGAACGAGAAAATATTCTTTTTTCTGTGTCACAATGAACAAAACACACAGTTAATTAGTAAATTTGCAAAAACTGTGAAAATCATATAATTGCTGTAATTAACTCATTGGTTTCGTTTATGTTTAAGTTAATTTTTAAAATGCTGCTAAAATTAGCATTTTAGCATAATAGAATTAAAATTGTGGTGACTAGATTTTAAAGTTCGAAATTCGGGACAGTATTTTTTAATATTTTTTTACAAATAAGAAACAAAACAGAACAACAAAAACAAAAAATTATGAAAATGAGGAAAAAAATTAGACGGGTCAAAAAAAACGATAGAAATCGAAAAATATCACAAAAAATCGGAAAACAATCGCAAAAAACCCCAACAAAATGACAAAAGAATCGCAAATTATCGCAAAAAATCAATGAAAAAAAATGAGAAAAAATTAGAAAACGAAAAAAAATAATTGAAAAACAGAGCAATGAGAAAAAATGAGGAAAGATTAGATAAAATTGGAAAAATCAATAAACATAAAAAACAAAAAATCATAAATATAAAAAAAAATCTGAGAAAAAATTAAACGAATTGAAAAAATCTGAAAAAAATATCAGAATAAATCGGAAAAAAAAAATAAAAAATACCAAAAACTTTGAAAAAAGGAAAAAAGTTGAGTGAGAAATAAAACAAAATTGTTAAATACGGAAAAACGCAATAAATAGAAAAATATCACAAAAAATCGCAAAACAATCACAAAAAACCGCAACAAAATCACAAAGAAGTGACAAAAAAATTGCTATTATAAAAAATCAAAGGAATAAGAAAAAGTGAGAAAAAATTAGAAATCCAGAAAAACAGAACAGTGAGAAAAAATGAGGAAAGAATCGAAAAAAAATCAGAAAAATGAGAAAAAAGCAAGAAAAATTGAGAAACCGCAAAAACCAAAGAACAACAAAGAAATTACTGTAACTATAAAAAAAAATGAAAAAATTCGAAAAAAATGAAATAAATTGCAATCAATCGCAAAGAAATCCCAAAAAATCAGAAGAATAAGAAAAAATTAAAAAGCAAAAGAAAAAAAAAATAGAAAAAGAAAAACAGAACAATGGTGAAAAATTAGAAAAAATTGAAAAAATCTCAAAAAAAAAACAGAAACAAGAAAAAACCAAAAAAAGTAGAAGAAATCGAAAAAACTACATAAAAAAAGAAAAAACAAAAAATCAGAAAAATAAGAAAAAACTAGAAAAAATAAAAAAACCTCTCTATAAAATAATTACATAAAAAAATTTTAAAGAAAAAATTCATACTGTAGAAAAAGACAGAGAAAGAGAGAGAAGGAAAATACAGAGTGTTCTATTTAAAATAATTTAACTATCGAGCAGATCTTTGAATTGAGGCAAACTTTATAAATCAAAATTAAAACCCGGCGGTCGTAACATGTGGCAACTAAACAAGTATTATTGGGGGATAATAAACATTTAAATTTTTACGCAGAAAGTACATCTAATCGCCATCTATCGAATATTTAGTTAATTAATAGTTTTTGTTATGAAAATCATGGGGTGCTAATTCCGTGTAAAATGACAAAAACTCCTTTAGATGACACATTTAATTTTTAAATTAAAAAATTAAATTGAACCATTATTAAACAATATAATTATTACTGTTTTATATTTTTGCCTTATTATTATATTAAATTGAGACAGCCGCTAGTAAACTATTCTATAAATTCTTTAATAAGGATTATTGTTAGCATTATACAGAAGATTATAAAGTTCTTTTATGTTGTAGTATTCACCTTTGAACTGTAGTTACAGCTCTAAGCGACGCATGGTTAAACATATCTATTTACTATTTTTTTTTTTATAATAATCATCACGATATTATATATACAGGGTGGTGTATTTATGAAATAGAAGTTATATTCTTTGTTAAAAATTTATTCTTTGGATGGAGACCAAAATAGCCTTAAAAATTATTTTACCAATAAATCATAATTTTTTTTATGAACTGAATTATCCATTCAGTTTCGTTCAAATTTAATATAAATTACGCGCTTGGAGTAAACTAAATATCACTATTAAGCCATTCTCATGATTCATTTTTAAAATGATTAATTTATATAAATAAATTTGTCTTGGCAATGCTCGCCGAGGAGGAAGAAAAAATTTCGTATCGCATTAGTTTTATTTTGTCCAGCATGTGCGTATAAAACTATATTTTTGGCATGTTGACACTTTTGAAATAAGCTAACATTTGTGAGCGCTGTAAATCTTAGTATTCAAAAAAAAAATAATAAAAGGTTATTCTATATTTAATTTACTATTCGATCTGAACGGTATGGTAGAAGATGAATTTGGTTCCGAACGTAACGTAAACAATTATCTGAAATATTTATTTCACATCATAGGAGATCAATAAATGATGGAGAGGTGACACCTGTGGATTCACATAGTTATAGAACTTTGTAATATATTAAAAATAAACTACTATAAAATAAAATGTGATCATTACATCTAGTGATCGGCCGATACCAATATGTACAAATTTTGCTGATAATCGGTATCGGTAAAATTTAATAATTTATATCGACTATATTTTATTAGTTTTTAAGTGAAGATATTTTGTTTTATTAAAACAACGAAATTGTTTCGAACATAATATTTTTATTAATTTTAAATTATTTACCAATTTGATGAAAAATCAAATGACATTGACTTACCGATGCTTTTCACTTTACAGAAATAAAAAATAACATTAGGGACATTATCGAAAACATTCTGACAGCTATATGAGAAAAATCGTTTGAAAATTTTAAAATAAAAAATATCACAAAATGTCAAAAATCTCAAAAAACTGCAAAAAGACAACAACAAAAATCTCAAAAAATGGCAAATAATAGGAAAAAATCGCCACAATGGCAGCAAATCTCAAATAATCTGAAAAAATAAAAAAAAACAGGAAACATTTGAAAATTATTAAAAAATGGCAAAAAATTTGAGAAGAAAAACAAAAGATAAGAAAAAATTGCAAAATATCGCAAAAATGGCAGAAAATCGCAAATAATCGGAGAAATGAAAAAAGCAGGAAACATTTGAAAATAATTAAAAAATGGCAAAAAATTTGAAAATATTAGGGAAGAAAAACTGCAGGATATCGCAAAAATGTCAAAAAACCACAAAAACTCGCGAAACCGCCAAAAACCGCGAAAACTCACAAAAATTGCAAAAAACCGAATATAATTAGGAAATAAAAAATCGAAAAAAATTAAAATATACAGAAACAACGAAAAAGTCGTAAAAAATTGCAAGAAACCGCAAAAAAAAACCGAAAAAAAATGGAACGTATCAGGAAAAAAATTGAAAGAAAAAATCATGAAACACAAAAAATGTCAAAAATACTACAAAAAATCACAAATTTTTTTTTAAAAAATGTCAAAAAATTGCATAAATTGCAAAAAATCGAAAATAATTGGAAAACAAAAAACAATCGGAAAAAATTAAAATATACAGAAACAACGAAAAAATCGGAAAAAATTGCAAACAATCGCAAAATAAACCGAAAAAAATGGAAAGTATCAGAAAAAAAATTGAAACAAAAAATCATGAAACATTGGGAAAAATTGAAAAATCGAAAACACAAAAAATGGCAAAAATATTGCAAAAAATCACAAAAAAAATCTTACAAATTGTCAAAAATTGCATAAATTGCAGAAAATCGAAAATAATTGGAAAACAAAAAACAATCGGAAAAAATTAAAATATACAGAAACAACGAAAAAATGGGAAAAAATTGCAAAAAACCGCAAAATAAACCGAAAAAAATGGAATGTTTCAGGAAAAAAATTGAAAGAAAAAATCATGAAAAATCTTACAAAATGTCAAAAATTGCAGAAATTGCAAAAAATCGAAAATAAGTAATTAGGAAAAAAAAAATAATCGGAAAAAATTTAAAAATAACAGAAACAACGAAAAATCGCAAAAATGCAAAAAACGAAAAAATAATGGAAAGTATCAAAAAAAAATTGAAAGAAAAAATCATGAAACATTAGGAAAAATCAAAAACACAAAAAATATTGCAAAAAAACACAAAAAATTCTTACAAAATGTCAAAACAATTGCATAAATTGCAAAAAAACGCAAATAACTGGAAAACAAAAAACAATCGGAAAAAATTAAAATATACGGAAACAACGAAAAAATCGTAAAATAATCGGTTGTGTCGCCCCAAAACTTTCCCGACGAGTATCCACGAATGCTTTATCAGATATTTAATGTTAAAGTTTCAAATTTTGACATTTTTTATTTTTGACAGGTGATAGTTGGAGAAATAATTTTGACTGTTCTGAATAGAGTTTTTCTATGGCTTTCAAATGACATATTTCATGTCCAATTCCGTGACATATTGCATCTGTTATCTTTTGATAGTGACACTTACGTTTGACAGATGTCATACAAAAATAAATGAGTTCTTCCGACGGGTAACCCAAACCTACGTACTAAATTTCAGCTCAATCGGATTAATACTTTCTCAGATATTTAATATTGAAGTTTCAAATTTTGACATTTTTTTATTTTTGACAGGTGACAGTTGGAGAAATAATTTTGACTGTTCTGAATAGAGTTTTTCAAGGACTTTCAAATGACATATTGCATGTAAAATTCCATGAGATATTGCACCTGTCATTTTTTGATAGTGACACTTCCAAAGCTCTGTACCAAATTTCAGTTCAAAAGGATTAAACGTGTGGCCTCTATCGTGGAAGAATACACACACATACAGACATACACACAGACAGATAGACAGACTTCCATCTGGAAATATTCTTAATCGTCTCAGGGGCGCCGAAAATGGGGGGCCGAAAATGGATATTTCCGTTTTTATCCCGAAAACAATCGGAAAAATTAAAATATACAGAAACAACGGAAAAATCTGAAAAACGCAAAAAAACCGAAAAAATTCAAAGTATCAGAAAAAAAATTGAAAGAAAAAATCATGGAATATTAAGAAAAATCGAAAACTCAAAAAATGGCATAAAATATTGCAAAAAATCACAAAAAAAATATTACAAAATGTCAAAAAATTGCATAAATTGCAAAAAATCACAAAAACTCGAAATAAAGTGGTAAAAATTGCAAAAAAAAAACGCAACAAATACAATAAAGAGAGTAGGCACGTACAGTATTTTTGTAATTTTTACATTATTTATTACTATTAATTACATTATTAGTTTTAGTAAATGTTTCTGATGTATAATTATAAATTACTTGTTGCATAAAATATTTTTTCCACTACCAAAAAATATGTGGGTATTAAGTATAAAATAAGCAATCTACTACAAGAAGCTTTTTTGCACAATCTTGAAGTTAACCAGTTAATTTTTGGCACATAGAATGTTGGCAAGATAAAAAACATACAGATATTGCAAAAAAAGTGTTGCGCATGCGAACAAGTTACTTTAAAAATTTTATTTTACTTTTACGCACTAGTGAAAAATACTAAAATTTATACACTTCGTAGCGTGCGTAAATTAAGTATTTTATTAAATATTTTTATTATTTTTTGAACAAAACTGTCAAATGTCTAAACTTTCCAGATCAAAGTGATAAAATAATACTTTGTGCATAAATAAATTGACTTTAAATAACGACAATTATTAAAAAAAAAACAATATTAACTATAATAATAACTAATAAAATAAATAATTTTATTTTCATTGGTCAACAACAATTGAAAACTATTTAATAATCACGTGATTGAAAACGATTCATCATTAACTACAACTATCATATCACCGTAATCTTAAGTCGTGTGTATTAGTTCATTGTATTGTGAGCTTGATACACATAAATTTACATCTGTCACGAGATTATCTCTTGATATCTCTCATGAAAAATTATATTTGAATAACTCGAACGTTTAGTAGGAAACGCAGTTTTGAAGAATGGTACATGACAACAAAAGTTCTACATAAAAATTAAACATCAATTTATATGATAAGAAAACAAGAAAACAAGTGATTTTGTTTTAGAGTAACTAAATAATTTACATGCGTATAAAAAAACGATTTATTACATGCTTCTAAATCGGTTAAACAGTTGTATAAACACAGAAGAAATTCTATAAATTAATCGTGTGTAAGAGTTGCGCTACAGGACTGCGGTTTTATGCTGGTTACCCACAGTTTCGCGGTCTTGAGAAAAGTTACACGAGATATATGATCCGATGCTTTTCATCGTGTAGGTGGGAAATTATTTATAGACAAGGATGTTACTACAATGATATTTAAAATGCTTATCAATGTTTTTTATCAAATAAAACAATGTATATGTTGATTTCCTTTAAATAAATACATATCTAGATATTATATTTTATTTTCCTGGTCCCATAGAAGGAAAAATGAACGAGCAACAAAAAAGTTGTACTGTCAACGTTATTTTTTCAACTCTAAACGTGTTTTAATATCTCCCTCTTTTTTCTCCTTTTTTACTATTTCTTTCTATTTTTTCATGATTTTTTCCGATATTTCCATATTTGTCCTTATTCGTCCCTATTTTCGCCTACTTTCTCCTATTTTTTTCTATTTGCTGTTATTTCCTATTTTTTCACATTTTTTTTACATTTAAGCATCTTTTCTCTATTTTTTTCTAATTTTCATTATTTTTTCGTAATTTCCCCTATTTTTCCCCATTTGTCTGTATTTGTAGTTATATATTTTCACTATTTTCCTTATTTTTCAGTACTTTTTGCTATTATTCCATATTTTTCTTTATATGTTTATTTTTCCCTATATTTATCCATGTTTCCCTATTTTTACCTCGTTTCTCTATTTCTCCTATTGTTTCCAATTTTTGTTTTTCATAATTTTTTCCCAATTTCCACTGTTTTTCCATATTTGTATGTATTTTTTCCTATTTTTCCCTATTTTCTGTATTTTTCTGTTTTTTTTTCCTATTTTTAAATAATTTTTATCTTAGTAAATAATCTTTTTTAGATAAATTTTAATATTAAAAATTAAAAAAAATACTGTTAAGTTTGTAATTGCGATTTTTTTTAAATTTTATTCATTATATTTTTCTAGTTTTTCCAATTTTTTACAATTTTTCTTTATTTTCTTTATATTTCTCAATTTGTCACTATTTTCACCTATTTCCAATTTTACTTTATTTCCCCTCTTTTTCCCCGTTTTGTCCTATTTTTACCATTTTCCATGTTTTATATTTTATCCCCAATTTTCACTGTTTTGTTTTTATTCTTCAGTATTTTTCCCCATTTTTCCCTATTTTTTCCTATTTTTCTTTGTTTTCATTATTTATTCATATTTTTTCCCATTACCTTTTATCCCCATTTCGCTTTATTATTATTTTAATAGTTTTTCCAATTTTTTACGATTTTTCTTTATTTTCTTTATATTTCTCAATTTTTCACTATTTTCACCTATTTCCCATTTTTTCCTATTTTACTTTATTTCCCCTATTTTTCCCCGATTTGTCCTATGTTTTACTATTTTTCAAAGTTTATTTCCTATTTTTTACTATTTTTCTCAGTATTTTTCTATTTTATCCTCATTTTTCACTATTTCGTTTTTATTTTTCAGTATTTTTCCGCATTTTTCCAAATGTTTCACTATTTTTCTTACTATTTGCTATTATTGCCTATTTTTCCAATATTTTCCCAAAGTTTACCATGTTTCTCTATTTTTTCCTAGTTTCTCTATTTCTCCTATTTTCTCCAACTTTCCCTGTTTTTCATTATTTTTTGAAACTTCCGCTATTTTTCCATATTTTTATGTATTTTTTCCTGCTTCTCCCTATATTCTGTATTTTTCCCAATTTTTCTGATATTTTCCTATTTTTAAATAATTTTTATCTTATGAAATTAATTTATTTTTAGATACATTTTAATTAAAAATTTAAAAAAAATACTGTAAAGTTTGTAACAAAAAATTTTATAATTGTAATTTTTTTAAAATTTTATTCATTATATTTTTCTAGTTTTTCCAACTTTTTACTATTTTTCCTAGTTTTTTTTTCTATTTTATCCCCATTTTTCACTATTTTTTTTTATTATTCAGTATTTTTCCATAATTTTCCATATTTTTTACTGTTTTTCTTGTTTTTCCCTACTTTTTGCTATTAGTGCCTATTTTTCCAATATTTCCCAATTTTTTACTATATTTCTCCGTGTTTCTCTATTTTTGTCTAGTTTCTCTATTTCTCCTATTTTTTTATTTTTCCCTGTTTTTCATTATTTTTCCAAATTTCCCCCATTTTTTCCAGCTTTTCTTTATTTTCTGTATTTTTCCAAATTTTCCTGATTTTTACTATTTTAAATAATTTTTCTTATTGAGTTAAGTTTTTTTAGATACATTTTAATATTAAAAATAAAAAAAAATATTGTTAAGTTTGTAATAAAAAATTTTATAATCGCTATTTTATTTAAATTTTATTCAATATATTTTTCTAGTTTTTCTTATTTTTTACGATTTTTCTTTATTTCATTTATTTTTCTCAATTTTTCTATATTTTCACCTATTTCCCATATTTTTAAAAAAATTTTCCTATTTTATATTATTTTTTACAATTTTGCTTTATTTCCCCTCATTTTCTACGGTTTTTTCCTATTTTTTACTATTTTTCCTAGTTTTTTTTCTTATCTTTCACTATTTTGTTTTTATTTTTCAATATTTTTCCAGTTTTTTTACTATTTTTTTGTATTTTTTTCTATTCCTATTTTCTTCCTATTTTTAACAGTTCTTTCTTATTTTTTTCCTAATTTTCACTATTTTGATTTTATTTTTTAGTATGTTTGGGCATTTTTCCATATTTTTTCCTATTTTTACTAGTATTCATTATTTTTCTAATTTTTTTCCTATTACCTTTTTTTCCCCGGTTTTCTTTATTTTCCTCAATTTTTCCCTATTTGTACCTATTTTGCTTTATTTTCCCTATTTCACTTTATTTTTCCCTATTTTACTTCATTGCTGTTTTTCACTATTTTTCCCAATTTATCCCGATTTTTCCCTATTTTCTCTATTTTATGCTATTTTTCCCTATTTTCTTCTTATTTTTTTATTATAAAATTGCAATAATCTACCCAATCTACGACTCTACCAACCATGCAAAAATAAACCATTGATTATTATCAAAGTAAATATTTACATTTTAAATTAACAATCATTATTAAAGAACGAATAGTTACTTTTTCAACATCTCTATTTTTCGTTACGTTACAATTTCTGATAGTTAAATTCAAGCCGTGTTAAGGAACCAAAAATTAGAGATTTCGAAGGAAATATCCATTTTGAGATCCCCAAGAAGATTGAGAGCATTTCCAAAGTAAGGTCTATCTGTATGTCTGTCTGTGTGTAAAATTTTACGATAGCTGCCGAACCGTTCGAAATTTGGTATGAGGGGTTGGTGTGTCCCTCCAAAGCGACCATTTTGGTTTAAATTGGTGCAGCAGAAGGTTCTCAATCAGAAATTTTGTATTTTGTAATTAAAATAATAATATTCTCCACAGTCGAGCCGGGAAAGTTTTGGCCATGTTGGGAACCAATTCGACTCCTGTTTATTCTTTAAGTTTCCATGAATTATTAATGAATCAGTAAAAAATAGTTTCCTGTTTGTAGTCTCTTGACTACAGATTAGTAAATAAAGGTCAAAGATTACTACTCTAATCATTTTTAAGGCTTGTAATATTCCCTAAATACAAATTTATTTAAATTTTATGTCTAAAAGTTCTATATATTTTTTTAATGACTGTAGATTTTATTACAGGAAATTATTACTATTTTAATTACGCTTTAAACACGCTGAATATTTTAATGAGTGATAGCGATTGAGATATTGGAATTTTACTGGCTATAAAACACCCAGTTTTATCAGACCCTAAATTTTAATATATAAAAACTAAAAAAAGATAACTCTTATGTTACTGACCCATAGAAACTTTTGTTAAAGTTATTATTGTAAAATTTTAAATAATAATTATTTCTGTTTGATATGATTTATAAGACGGTACGTGAATAATGTATAACAATATGCCTGCCGTACCAAACGAAGCACAGAGCCAAAATTTTAATGGGCCGTAGAACATTACAAGGTGCTCTTAAAATAACACTAAAATTTTTATTTTATAAAAGGATTGTCTCGCAAATTTACGAAAACAGGAAAAAAAAATCGGCATGCATATTTTTTGCGCGTCCTCTAGTGGCGCAACTGTTGGAAATTCTGGAAAAAGTTTATTATAAAAATTGTAGAAAATTTTATGCTCTAAAAATTTGCACTAGAATATTTTGCACTAAAGTGTATTTTTTATCCTCAAAATTTGGAAAAACTGCGAAAAACCTACATGCATTTTTTTGCGCGCCCTCTAGCGGCGCAACTATTGGAAATTCTGGAAAAAGTTTAACACAGAAATGGTAGAAAATTTTATTCTCTAAAAATTTTCACTGGAACATTTTGCACTAAAGTGTATTGTTTGTCCTTAAAATTTAAAAAAAGGCAAAAAATCTTTCATTTTTATTCAATCAATGTCGGTCTTGAGGACCTTCTACTGAACCAATTTAAACCAAAAATTAATGGTCGCATTCGAGGCACCCACCGACCCTTCATACCAAATTTCAGCTGGATTGGTTAAATGGTTCGGCAGTTATCGTGGAAGATTACATACAGACACACAGACACACAGACGCACAGACACACAGACAGACCATGATCTGGAAATGGTTTCAATCTTCTTGGGGGACCTCAAAATGGATATTTCCGTCGATATCTCGAATTTTTTTTTGCTTGTTCACCTTACTTTCCCTTTGATGGGACCGGAAAAGTAAAATTTTGTCAAAAAAAATAGTACTGGTAAAAATAATTATTACTATTCTGTAATAAACAAAAATAGTTAGAAATTTTAACAAATAGAAATAACTACATTAATCAACCGGTGGTTGAAAAAGTATTACTGATAAATGATGACACCATTTGATCCTAAGATATGTAACGTTTTATTTTTGGACTAAGTCAATTTGAACAGATTACAGATCTGTATTTTTCCTATTTAAAACTAAAAACAAAAAATTGATCTCTAGTAAATTTCTTTACTTTTAAATCCTTTATATACACACTTATTTAGTCCTAATACGTCATATCCGCCTTATTGCTCAAATCTTTGCTGCGTACAGAATTTTGTTTTTGTGACTGGTTTTTGTTAAGTTTAATTGGTTTTTGTTATATTATTGATAATATACGGTATGTCCCAAAAAAATTTAAATATATGGAAAACTTTTTTATTATCGATTTATCAGAAAAAATATTCTTCATAAAATTTAAATTAGAATATCTAAAAAAATACCATTTACGAGGGAAGTGAAAAAAATTAATTTGGAACAAGATTAAAGTAAAAAAAATGGATGTTTTCTCAAATTTTTCCTTGTGGGAAATTTTCGAAATGAAATTTTAAAGTCAACACGAACAGCTAAAAAAAGGAATCATGTAGCGGGTCTGATAAATTTACTAGTTAATATCATATAAAACCTCCGATATAAAATTGATGGTTAGACCTCGTATGAATTTCTTATCAGCATCTAGTTGTTAGTTGTTTTTTTCGTTTTTTGCATTTTTTTCGATCAACTTAATTTTCGATGTTTTTGTTTTTTCCGGTTTTCTTTTTATTTATTTTTTAAATTTTTTTCCGGTTTTCTTTTTATTTTTTTCAAAATTTTTCCTCATTGTTCTGTTTGTTTTTCTATTTCTTTCTATTGATTTTTTGCTTATTCCACTAATTTTTTTCAATTCTTTCGAAAATTTGTTTTCTGAGGTTTTTTTCGATTTTTTGCAACTCTTTTGTTTGTTTACTATTTTTATCGGTTTTTTGCCGTTTTTTTTCGATTTTTAAAATCTACACTATTAAAAAAAAATGTCAAAAAATATCGGGTCCACTGTAAATACCTACTTTCGCATTTTCGAGTGAAATGTCAGTGGTGGGGCTTAGGGGCTCGATACGCCCTTGGGGCAATACAATGCGTTTAACCTTACGATTCGCCGTTTTAATTGGTTCAACATCAGAAGTGCATTTTATTTGATATTTACGGATTTACCTTATTTTTTGTTTCTTAATTTGGTATGAGTGCAGTGCGTATATATTAAATATTGATTACTCATACTTATACTTTGCGTTTAATTTATTCATTATTTCAGAGATAGATTTAAAGATATGTTAATATTTTTTTCATTTATGATTTGCTAATAGTTTCATAACGACCCACACGAGAACGGTAAATTTTCTAGAAATCGCGCAAACTTCCACTTCAAACCCAATTATTTGAGGACTAACATAGCGCCGCAATCTAAAAGCCGACATCAAAATGATATACAAACATTTTGCAATCTACGGACACGGCCAAATGACACGGTAAGTAGTAATTCATTTTAGGCATAGGTGTTTTGTAGCTCAAAAAACGTGCCACTGCCACTGTATAAATCAAAAACTGGCAACGAGCCAATTATGAACGCCTACGAAGAGACCATTTGTTTCGGATTTTTGGATTTCGAGTAATTAATTTCTACATTAAGACGATTAAAATAATAATTAATGCACAAAGATGTATCACAGAATTATTGCCTATATGAAAGTTATTTTTTACCAGAAATCGTTTTTTAAAATTTCAGTTAATTCGTTTAAAGATTGGAATTTCATAAATTGAACTAGATCAACGCCAAAACTAATTCCTAAACCTGCTTTAATGCTCACTTTACTGTTAAATTTCATTGTTTTCATTAGTTCATGGTCTCTAGAACGCCACATTTTAATTTGTTTATTAAAATTTCTAAACTTAATAAACCTACCCCAAAAACAACGGCCCGAACACTACTCCACTGATATTTGCAGACCATTTGCATGGTGATTTTCAAACATGAAAAAGATTATTTCTAGTTTCTTAGCCTCGATACGCCCCTGGGCCAATACAATTCGTTTTTGGATTACGAGTAATTAATTTCTACATTAAGACGATCGCACCGGTTAAAATAATAAATTAAAAATTTTTTAATAGATTTTTATACCGACTTATTAAATTTTATAGTATCAAGTATGCATTCCTCAAGAGATATTTTTTTTTAAATGCAGCACTCCGCCAATGGTTTCGAACAGCATTCAAAAATATTTTTAAATTATTAATAAAAATAAATATTTTGAGTATGTATCATTTTTATTTAATCTTAGTAAGTCGGCTAGAACTACCGAAAAACGTATTTTTAATATAAAATTTACAATTTTCAAAATAGGTTTTTGATTTTTTTATACCAAAAATGTGTTTTTTATTTGACAATATTGAAATATAAACAAAAAAACTCAATATGATCCAGAAAAAAAAATAATTTGCATGTAACCATGGGCCGGCGTTTTAAGCATTGTGGGTTTACTATCAGTCTAATAAAAAAATTACTGTCGGTAGGGTCGACAGGGGAGGTAGATTTCTTTTGTCTAAATTTGAGACTTTCATCCATCCCCACTCCACGATAATGTCAGATCGAAAAAAGTTTCAAACAAATAAATTTTATAATAATTCGGAAATAAAAAAAGTCTAATGACCTGTTTCAATATTTTTAAAAACAGCGGAGATATGATTTTTTTAAAATTTCAACCCCCTCCAGTTCCATCCCCATAGGTCCGATTAAAAAAAGTTTCAGACAAATTAATTTTATAATAATTAGAACATAAAATAGTAGTTTACCTAACAAGTGCGGAAAGTGATACTTTACTTTACGCACGTGTTAGGTACACTATTTTTTCTACTAGCGTGCGGAAAAAACACAAAAGCTAACATCAAGAAACATCAGTATACTTTTCC
The DNA here is from genome assembly GCA_963243735.1 of Neocrepidodera transversa. NCBI lineage: Eukaryota > Metazoa > Arthropoda > Insecta > Coleoptera > Chrysomelidae > Neocrepidodera > Neocrepidodera transversa. The sequence continues at coordinate 4,775,680 of OY725337.1, read as the reverse complement.
GCACGCCATATATAACTGTCACCGAATGTAAAAATCATTTTCATTTTATTTATGATCATAAAAAATGGATCAATAGTAATATGAAAAATAATTTTTTCTCAATCATTAATCAAGCTTTTTAATTTTTAACCTAAATAAATTGTTAATAATAAAGTGAAAAATAATTTTTTTTTAATTTTTCCAACGGTAATCTCTTCTGAGACCTTTCAATAATAGGTCCAAAAAAGGAAAAAAAATCAGATTTGTCATTTATCAATTATCGCACTTAGAATGTCCATATTAAAGTAGGAAAAAATTGTTAATTAACTAATGCATAATTAATAGAAAAATAGTGATAAAAAATTTTTGACCCCGGATTATTGTTCATAAATCTATCCAGTAGAGGCCTGAATTTTTTCAATTTTTAATTTTTATATTTAATAAGTTTAAATAATATTTCTTCATTAAAGGTCCAAGCTGAAGTCCCTTTTTTTGGGCCATTTTTTCAACAGTCTGGGAAAATTATAAATATTGGTCCTACAGTTTTTTTTGGTAAATTTCATCCTTTTTTTGAATCTTTTTTCAAATTTGAAAAATATCAAATGGTTTTTGAGATATTTGCAAAAAACCAAACCTCATTTTTTTTCTGTTAATTGTTTATAACTTTTGCAATTTTTGCAAGCGGCTCTTGAATTTTTTTCAAAAATGATCTGCACGCTATTCCGAATCGAATGACACCTTGTTTATATTTTTCCGAGGTGGAGTAAAAAGTTCGACTCAAAAAGCACTTGTTGGCTAGACTATAGGATGAATTATTGGTTGCTTACTGAACACTATTATTATTTATTAATTTAATTAATTTTATAGCATCAAGTATGGATTCCTCAAGAATTTTTTTTTAAATACAAATACTCCGCTAATCGTATCGAACAGTTATTAACCAATTTGCATTCAAAAATATTTCTAAATTATCAATAAAAATAAATATTTTGAGTATGTATGAATTTTATTTAATCTTTTAAAAGATGTCCCAAATTAATTTTGATTGAAATTAAACTAAAACTTGAACGAAAAACATGTTTATGATTTCTTAACTCCGACCTCGATATACTGTATTTCTATACAAAAGGTCATCAAAGCTGATGTCAAGACGGAGTGACAAGTGAAAGACGGGCGCGGAAACAAACATCTCCATGATATCAACGATTCCAGTCCGAAATGTAGTGTAGGCGAGTGGAAATATCTACAATTGAATTGTCAGTGTATGATAAATTTATCGTTGATTTTTTACACTCGATGACTTTCTTCGCGGCGAAAATATCGGTCTATAGAAATGTGGATGCTGGTATTAAAAAAATGATACGTTATTGATACTAATGAATCTATATTATCAGTTGTAGCGAATTTAATAAAAAAAAATGAAATATATTCTTTTCTTATATACTGAATTGTCTAATTTATAAGGCATCAAGTCCCTCATTATTTGCGAACAGTTACCTTTAAACTCTTGTTTACATCAATAAGTTAAACCCAAAAGTGTCATAAATTTTAATGAGACCTTGTCTACACTGTAATACTAAACCAAATTATTCACAATATAAGAACCTTGAAAGAGTTGTAAATTCTACAATTTACATTTGCAAATATTTGCACTTCAAGGGTTATAATTTGATTTACGACATTTAAAAGGTTTTCCAAAAAAAATAATAGATATTTAAACAAACATGAAATATTTAAATCATTCTTACTATAGTAATCGGTAACAAATTTGCATGTCTTGTCGCAGTAAATAACCGTGAACTGTCAGTTGTCTCCTTGGTAAAAGTATACCTACACAATGCAAAGAAACGACTTCCTCTTTGGTTTCTGTTTCACAAACTTTTGGTGCGTACATTTTGATTTATGAGTCAGGAATAAAATGTTTAATCCAGAATTGTGAACTTCAAAGTCTGTCAAAAGTTGAAGAATATTTATTAGTTAGAATGATGTTTCATTATTTTTTAATAAATGATTTAATAGACATAAAATATCTTAAGACAAAAAAAATATAATAAATCTCGATCATAAAACTATTTATTATTATCTATCTTTTCCTGGTTATAAGAATAATTAATATTAGTGTCAATAAATTTTGAATACAAAAAATCGTTGTATTTTACAATATACAGGATAATATATAAATACATAACGAAATAAAAGTCATGTAGCACACAATATATATTTCTTATAACAGGGGCGAAAAACGGCAACTAGTTTCGGCTAAACAGCCATCTTCAGGCCAAGAAATACATTAAAAGATGAAGTTAGAAGGGGGTTCTTACAAAAGTGAAACAAAACTTAGAATATATAAGTGATAATTGAATATTACAATCAATCCATGTAAATAAATTCAACAAATTGAGTAGGTGCTAACGGGAAGAGTATAAGAGGATATAAAACTCATGGGACATGAAAAAATGTAATTAAAAAACGTAGATAAAAGGCTAAAAATAATACAGTGTGTTAACCGGTTATATAATGATATTAGCAAAGTAAGGTAGTATACAGGAGCTGATTTTTGGTGGAATTAGTTGGTTAACATGAATGCAGCTTATGGCTCTAGGAAGCTTGTTAGCATCAGGAAGATATCAATGTTCATCAAATTGAAAAGTCCATCAAATCTTGGAAAGTAAATCCAAATCAGGACATATATTTAACAATATTGTCCACCCTGGGGCTCGGGTGGTATAGGTCACCATGTAAAGGTACCATAGGGCCAAACCACATCACCGCGTGAAATTAACAAGTCAAAATGGCGAAGCATAAAGGGACAGTTGACAAATTTGGAAATGGGAAGAGTGACAGGAGTGGAAGAAGGGGGGTTGTAGGAAAGGATTGGCAATATTATGAAGCTTTATGGAATTTATATTTAATGGTCTAAAAAATTTAACTATACTCTATTCCAATTCTTTTTGCAACTCAGTTGGCGGTGTTAGGGTGCTAAATTTCGCCCTATATATAACTGTCACCGAATGTAAAAATTTGAGGTTAAGTATTTTGCCACTATTACTGAAAAATAAGTCAATTTATGAAATTCTTATAAATGAACTAAACTTTTTAGCTAAAATTATTTATTTGCTTTTATATTAAACTAAACCAAACAATCAAATTCAAGAACTTATTCCAAAGGCGATTTAATTTTAACTACATTAAAATTAAAACATCCTATTTAACACATATTATTATTTACGTTATTTAGAAAAATACAGCATTAGACAACATCTAAGAGAATGACATTTTAATCTGACACAAATGATCGTACCAACTTTATTAAAAGCTCGCAGCATGTTAAACTTGATAAAACTAAATCACAGCCAACTGAGTTGCAAAAAAAATTGAAATAGAGTATAAGTCTAAAATTTTTTTCGTTTTTTGATACACCGTAGGGCAGGTAGGGATAATATGGGCTAGTGAGGCCTGATGGAGTACTCTTTCTATTGACCAAACCAGTGGTGCTATCTGTCGCGACCAATACAAAGCTGACTTTTATATTGTCCTTTCGGTTTTGTTTATCTGTGTTATTTTATTAGGCTATATTATTACAGAGCTGAGGTAAATGTGGGCTTTTTTTCCTGAAATCATAGTTATCAGTGGAAAGTATGATTTGTAGTGATTTATTCTCTATAAAACGAATTTACTTCAACTAAATCTAAAACTAGTTACAACGATGCCATTACAAAATCAGGTAAATGTTTTATTATTTGAGGGTCATGATGGTAAGATACCGCCGAAACTTATTGCCAACCACATTTTCACTAAATTTTCGTAAATATACTTTAATTTGATATATTTTTTCACCAATTAGTATGTGAAAGAATATATAGTTTTTTAAATAATTCCAAATGTTATTTTATTCATATATGAGTTCAGAAGCCCTTAATTACCCCATCTTGTCCCAATCTCTCCTATTGGATCTGCCATTTTGAATTTTAAAAATCCGAAAAAAAGACTGATTCAAATTTTATGCAAATTTAATAAAAGTAATAGTTTTGTCCAGCATAACTAATTTTAATGGTTATTCGAATTTTAATTGGATCTGGCATTTTGTATTAGGACACCTTTGAAACTTTTTTATTTTCCCGCTACATATACCATATATACAATATACAGTGCGACTCAAAAAGTCTGCACCATATGAGAAAAATTTTTATTATTTATTTGACAGAAAAATTTATTCTTGATAAAAGTTGGTGCATCGAGTAAAACTGCTATTTCACGTGACACACTTTCAAATTTCTAAATGGTATACAGGGGCGGGCAAAAAATAGGAATTTTGACCAAGAGTAAAGTACCCTTATTTTTGTAATTATTATATTCTTTGTTTTTATTTCAATTTAAAAAGTTTAATTTTGTTTAGTTTAGATTTGATTTTACACCTTTAAGATTAATAACCTTTATTTTGTAATTTTTATTTTTATTTTTTTATTTCATTTTGTTTAGTTAATTATCTACATTTTGGTACTAAAAACGTTTGGGTATCATTGCCTCCAGTTTTATCAAGAATAAAATTTTCTGTCAAATGAATATTAAAAATTTTTCCCATATGGTGCAGACTTTTTGAGTCACACGTATATACTGATTTTTTCTATTTTTACCCATTTATTAACTTTATTCATTGCACACTCTGTATTTTTAATTTTTCAAAAATTCTATTCTTGGTAAAAGTTTCTGAATTCAATATATTTTATTAAAATGAAAAAACAATATTAATAATGTACAGGGTAATTCAAAATATGCGTTTATTATTATAAATTAACTTTATTCATTGCACACCCTGTATATTTATTTTTTCAAAAAATACACTATTCTTGGTAAAAGTTTCTAAATTCACTATATTTTATTAAAATGGAAAACAGTATTAATAATGTACAGGGTAATTCAAAATATGCGTTAATTATTATAAATTAACTTTATTCATTGCTCACTCTGTATTTTTAATTTTTCAGAAAATTCTATTCTTGGTCAAAGTTTCTAAATTCACTATATTTTATTAAAATGGAGAAACAATATTAATAATGTATAGGGTAATTCAAAATATGCGTTAAATATTATAAATTAACTTTATTCATTGCACACCCTGTATTTTTAATTTATCAGAAAATACTATTCTTGGTAAAAGTTTCTAAATTCACTATAATTTATTAAAATGGAAAAACAATATTAATAATGTATAGGGTAATTCAAAATATGCGTTAAATATTATAAATTAACTTTATTCATTTTACACTCTGTATTTTTAATTTTTAAGAAAATTCTGTTATTGGTAAAAGTGTCTAAATTCACTTTATTTTATTAAAATGGAAAACAATATTAATAATGTACAGGGTAATTTAAAATATGAGTTAATTATTATAAAAAATGAGCGTTATTATTTTTTTATCATAAATATAACTTCTTTCTTTAATTTCTGGTTTGACCAAAAATTATCCCAAAACGCATTTTTTAATCTCTAAAATGTCCATGAAATTTTAGATATTGGGCCTACCTACAGGGGACCCCTAATTCAGACAGAATTAGTATTTTATCCATTACATTAACAATTAATTTAGAATATTATTGTTTTTTGTTAATAAAATCAATTATATATAAAATTTTAAGTAACTCTTTAATTAATTCCTTTAAAGAAGACAAATATTTAAATTTTTTGCTTCGAGCTTTATTTTAATACATTTAGCATAATGGATATACATTATTCAAAATTTATGTAAATGTTATGGTTATTCGCATAGTCACACATATGGTCACGTATGGTATAAATAGGATCGTAGTAATTGTGGTGTAATTTAGTGATTATTTTATGTTGATAATTTTGTACACAATATTATTTTTTTTTTGGATAAAAATTAATAATCGGCAAATAATTGGGCTTCATCATTAAACTTTTATTTAAAATAAATAAAGTAGTGTAATAACTATAAATAGAAAATAAATCATTAGTATAAATAAATATTTTTTTTATGTATATTTTTTGAAAAATAATGAAAAAAACTATTTAATTTGGTTCATTATTTCCACTATACGAGAATCTAAAATAAAAATACCAAAATTGTCAATTTTTTTTCTTTTATTTTACAACCTTCAAATTTCGTCACATAAAAGCAATTTAAAATGTTTTAAAATAAATTGGAACAACACTTAACATTTAGTAAACCGAACATTATCTATACTTTATAATAATAATACCATTAAGAACCAATTTGTAAAATAATTATCGTTTTTTTGTGTGCTGCAAAAAAAACGCATCCGTAGCAATTAAACATTGACCTTTTATATCAAAAACGCCAATTTAAATAAAAGGTAATTACCCGCAGTATTCTACACGTTTTCTACATACCCCCATATTAACGGTGCAAATTTTTTTTTTGAATGCATATACCATAAAATCTTCATTAGATATGGAATTATATTAATTTAAATGAATCGGTATGTTGATAGGAATTTGAAATTTACATATGTATTATTATGTTCTACAAGGGCTGATTATGATTAAAAAAAACGTTACTAGTTACTACAAGTAATTCTCGGAACATTTTTAAATTGTGACACAAACTTCATTTATAATTTAAAAAAATTGTTCAAAGTTAAATATTGTTTAAACAAAAATTAACCATTATTCACTAGGAAAAAATATACGTTTTTAAAAAAATTGTCCTATAGTTGAAGTTTAAACAAATTTTGTTTATTTTCTGATTATAGTTAGTTAAGAAAATTTAATTCATATATTTAATAGAAAACGGCAAATAAAAATAATAGCCGCCACTTCCCTGCACAAGCCTTTGGCTTCTGGGGTTCATTCGTAAGGGGGTAAAATGTAGGGCGAGTATTATTATTATTATTATTATTATTATTATTATTATTATTATTATTATTATTATTATTATTATTATGTATAATTAGGGCGTTAAACAGTAGAATTAAAATTATTATTTTATTCATAAATATTTACAGTAAAAATATATCAGTACCGTATTTAAAAAAAATCCAAAAGTTTAGTTATTGTCAACCCTTTACAATAATTATGTATTTCATATAATTGATTAATAAAATGTGAATTTCAAAAATGAAATAAAAAGTTCAGGTCCGCATTTAAAAAAGAGATAGTTGTGGGTGGCCCTTCAAACACAAAATTTGAATATCCAATGTTAATTTTATCATATTTTCTATTATAATTATTTATTTTATATTTAAATATTATTTATAAATTAAAGCAATTTCATATATGATTAATTTCTTGTATTTCCTTTAATTATATTTTTTTGCTTAAAATTAAATAAACAAATTTAAATATTGTTTTCCATTTATATAGACCAGTGGTCGAAATTCGAACGTAATTCATTAAAATATAAGCTTATGTCTATACCTATTTTCTTATTTTTCACTATTATTTTTTTACTTTTTTTCTGGATTTTCATTTTTCATATTTTTTAATTTTTTTATATTTTTTCTTATTTTTTCATGTTTTTTTTTATTTTTTACTATTTTTTCATGTTTTTACCAATTCTTTCTCTATTTTGTCTTATTTTTTTTTCTTTAAGTTTTTTTCCGATTTTTAACATTTTTCAAGTTTTTTCTATTTTTTCCCTATATTTTTCTATTTTTTTCCATATTTATTATCGCCTATATTTTCCTGTTTTCAATATTATTCCCTGTTTTTCCTTTTTTTTTCTATTTTTCTCTATTTTCAATTTTTCTCTATTTTTTTAAGTTTTCTTAATTTTCCTGTGTTTCTTCATTTTTCTCTATTATTTCCTATTTTTATATATTTTTTTACTTTTGTATATTTTTTCAAATTTTTTTTATTTTTCTCCATTTCTTTTTTCCAATTTTACCCCATTTTATTATTGTATACTATTGTTTATGTTTTTACTAATATTTTTCTGGTTTTCTGGTGATTTAATTTTTTCGCCCAATTTTTATATTTTCTTTATTTTTTCCTATTTTTTCTATTTTCTATTTTTTCCCGATTTTTAATATTTATCAACTTTTTTCTATTTTTTTTTCAATTTCTTCCTGTTTTTTCCTGTATTTATTTTTGCCTTTATTTTCCCGTTTTCTATTTTGTTTTTTGCTCTTTTTTTTAAGTTTTCTTAATTTTCCTGTGTTTCTCAATTTTTCTCTATTATTTCTTGTTTTTAAATTTTTTTACTTTTGCCCATTTTTTCCAAATTTTTTTATTTTTCTCCATTTTTTTTCCTATTTTTCTTTATTCTACCCCATTTTCTTATTGTTTTCTATTTTTTATGTTTTTTTTCTCGATTTTTCTTTATTTTACAGTTTTTACTAATATTTTTTCTATTTTTTCCCGATTTTTAATATTTATCAGCTTTTTTCTAATTTTTCCCAATTTTTTTCTGTTTTTTCACGTATTTATTTTTGTTTATATTTTCCCGTTTATTCCCTATTATTCCATGCTTTTCCTTTTTTTTTCTATTTTTCTGTATTTTGTTCTATTTTTCTGTATTTTTTTTAAATTTTCTTAATTTTACTGTGTTTCTCCATTTTTCCTATTTTTTTATATTTTTTTACTTTTGTCTATTTTTTCCAAAATTTTTTTATTTTTCTCCATTTTTTTCCAATTTTCCCATGTTCTTATTGTTTTCTATTTTTTCCTGTTTTTTTTTTTCTATTTGTCTTTATTTTTCTGTTTTTACTAATATTTTTTCTGGTTTTTTTCTTCTATTTTTCCCCTTTTTGCCTAGTTTTCCCTATGTACTTCTTCCTGTTTTTTCTTATTTTTGCCTATTTTTTCCACTTTTCCTTTTTTGCTCTATCTTGTTTTCTACGTTTTCCTATTTTTTTATTTTTTCACATTTTCCTATTTTTCTTACTTTTCTTTATTTGCTTTAATTTTTTTTCCCATTTCCTTACTTTTTCTGTTTTTCCTATTTTAGCCCAGTTTTTCCTATTGTTTCCTACAATTGATGATAAAGTCATCAACTCCTGATGATGCTAACTTAGTTAGCGAAACGTACGTAAAGTGATAAAAAAGTGTAATTTTGGTTAGTTTTGACGATATTTTTCATAAAAAATTCATGATTTATGACACCAAAACCATCACATACCAATTTTGAATGAAATCGGTCCATAATCATAAATCTCGTCCGCCATCTTGGAGTCGCCATCTTGTTTTTAAAATTCAAAATTGGTTTCTTTCACATCTAGATACCATAATCAATAAACTTTTCAAGTTTTGAAATTTTTTCAACAATCGCTACAACCGTAACAAACAAACAAGCAAACATACAAAAAAAGCAAAATCAACAAAAATATATAATAAGGATTTAATTTAATTTATTTTGAATTTATTTTTAATATTGAAAATATTAATTTTAGCTTTTTGCACTGCTCCTGTATATAAACTTTAACTAAGCAAAATCTTAAACTCCCCCATTCGCGTATTACGCTTAAAAAGTTGGCCGAAGTTTTCTCTTATCGTATTAATATATAGATTTACATATTCTATATACTAATTATACAAACTTTCACTCTTTCCCATTCATATTTTAATAATAAAAGAAAAACATTATAAATAAGATTTGAATAAAAATTATAATAAAAGACAAATTATATATTTCATGATTTTTTTTTTTTTAATACTACGAAAAAAATAGTCTGGCTAATTGGTCTTTGCCAAAGCCATAAACCTATTAAAAAAAAAAAAATGATTTTTTTTTAAATAAATGAAACAGTTATGCAATAAATATTATTGTATCCGTGTTTTTATACTATAACAAATGTAACCGATAAAAAATGGTAAACAGTCATTAAAGCATATACATAAAGAAACAACGAGCCATATTTAATTACCATTTAGTGAGATGAATTATACATTGAAAAGAGAAAAAAATATATAAGGCCTGTTATTCCTTTTATCTCTTTATGTTGTTATTAAAGCTATTAATAAACGCCAAGCATAATTATTTATGTTTTGTTTATAAAAAGATAACTACTGGAAAGATTAACTTAATGTAATTATATGACAGGTATTTTTAATGCAATTATCTATACAATATTGATGCTCTAGAAAAATGTTCGGAAATATTTCTTTCCTATTGATAAGATATTTAAAAAAAAATGTATTTTATTTTTTATAACAAAAATTTATGGTTCACTTATATTATTTATGCTAGTGAAGGTGAAAGTGAGAAAAACAGTTTAAAAATGTTTATAAAGTACTTTTTTCTATGATCGTGCAAAAAGTGACTTTTTTGCACTAGTGCAGAAAGTACGCAAAAAATCACTGCCAATGAAGTTTGTCCGAGATGAAATTCAGTCAAAAAAAATAATTTGATCGTAAAACAAATGTTGTGTACAACATGTGCAAAAAGCATTTTTGTTGCACTTAGCATGATTGCAGCTCTCAATTTCGTCTCGACTTGCAAACTTCAATCATCGCAAACAAAAAAAATATCGAACTTAAGTGAGACCATTTACCTATTTTTGTTATAAATCTTGTTAAAATAATAAATTAATATATGTATTATAATCCAGAATATAAATGCTCTAAGATCAAAAATATAATCATAGAGCATTTATTCATTTAATTACCATTTTATTTTTGTTACTACTTATCAAGATTCAATTATTAATAACTTCCGTTTAACTCAAAAGTTCCCTCTGTACGAAGAAAAAAAAAAGAAAAAGTTAATATTAACATCGAGTTAATGAAGTTTAGTGGTAGGTTGATCTCGAAATAATCTCTGAAACAAGAGTGCCATTGTCCCTCCCTTGGGTTATACGAGAGGCATTCACTGCTCGACTGTCACTTCTAACATTCCCCGTAAAATAACAACATCTGACAGATTCCCCATGTTTCCCATTCCAGGATAGTTCCAGACGCTGTCGCGACTCATCTCGATCCCAGACCTCACATATCATATATCAGAACGTGTGATTGGCATGTTGTTTTCCTTTATTTTTATTGTGAAATGTCCAAATAATCAGTTTAACGGAATCGTCGTTTTTCAAATAAATTATTTATTTTTTAATATACTATCAAAATAATATTTTTCATATTGAAATAAAAAAGTTAAAAGAGATCTACAAATTTGAAACCAATATTGAGTTTTGAAAATTTGACATTAAGTTTACATTTAGCAATCTTAAAACTATTAAAATTACTAATTTTAATGATTTTTCGATTTTTCTTGGATTAAAAAAGTCAAATTTGGATCCGGAGACACAAAAAAGCATTTAGAACAAGATTTTACGCCAATCTAATGAAATTTTAGAGATTAATTAAAAATAAGTTTTTTCAAATCAATTTTTCACGAAAATCAAGGAAAATCACAAATTTGCTATATTTTAATGTTTTTTTTAGAGTGTAGTGACTGTTAAAAATTGATAAAAATGTGAGGTGTAAAAAAATAACAGGAAAATGGACCAATTGAAAGGACAAATAAAGCCAACAATGACATGCCAAGAAAAAAAAAGTGAAGAAACGACTATATTTTTGCCATAATTATTTATTTTTTAAATACACGATCAAAATAATTTTTTTTCATATTGAAATAAAAGTATTAATAGTCATCTACAAATTTAAAACCAATATTGAGTTTTCAAAATTTGACATTAAGTTTACATTTAACAATCTTAAAACTATTAAAATAACTAATTTTAATGATTATTCGATTTTTCTTGGATTCACCTTTTAGGATTTAAAAAATCAAATTTGGATCCTGAGACACAAAAAACCATTAGAAACAAAATTTGACGCCAATCTAATGAAATGTTTGAGATTTAATTCAAACCAATTATTCACCAAAATCAAAGAAAAATCACAAATTTGCTGTATTTGAGTGTTTTTTTAAGGAGTGTTAAAAATCGACAAAAATGTAAAGTGTAAAAAAAATAACAGGAAAATGGACGAATTGAAGAGACAAATAAAGCCAACAATGACATTCCGAGAAAAGAAAATGAAAAACAAACCATATTTTTGCAATTATTATTTATTTTTTAATACACTATCAAAATAATATTTTTTTTCATATTGAAATAAAAAAGTTAATAGTCATCTACAAATTTAAAACCAATATTGAGTTTTGAAAATTTGACATTAAGTTTACATTTAGCAATCTTAAAACTACTAAAATAACTGATTTTAGTCATTTTTCTATTTTTCTAGTGCCATATTGGATCCACCTTTTTGAGATTTAATTAAAAATAAGTTTTTAACCAATTTTTTCACAGGAATCAAGGAAAAATCACTAATTTGCTGCATTTTAGTGTTTTTTTTTAAACAGTATAGTGAGTGTCGTTAAAAATAGACAAAAAAAATGTATAAAAAAATAACAGAAAAATGGACGAATTTAAAGGACAAATAAAGCCGACAATGACATGCCAAGAAAAGAAAGTGAAAAAACGACAATATTTTTGTCATAATTTCTCGAGTTTTCGAAACTTTAAATGACCTTGAGGCCATAGGTCGATTGCCGTTGTCTATTTGTCGCTATCTATTACCGTTTCTGAGTTAAACCTTGTAAAGGACAGACAGACAGACATATGGACGAACAGAACCGTTGTATAACAGTCCAGCAGAAGACAGTTAAAAATTCTAAAGAAGAAGAAACTTTAATGGGCAAAGCATAAAATTAGGGTCACATCGTAATTTGTATATACTGTAGAAGTTTTGAGTTTTTTCGAATTTTTTTTTTGGTTGTGGCAGTAATAACAGCTTGCAAATGACGAGGCCTGCATTTAATCAGATTTTGGATCACAACGGAAGATTATCCCCTTCCTGCACCAATATGTCGCGAAGCTCTCTAGAATTTCTGGGATCCGGCACATATCTCCATAAAAGTCTCACCATTTCGATCGGATTTAAGTCTGGACTTACGAGCAGGCCAAACAAATCGTGAGATTTGAAACTTTACTAGATAACCAGTAACTGTCTGATCAGTGTGGAGCCGTGCATTATGATGCATAAAGGTAGTGTCTTCTAAGTATAACGATGGACGGTACAACAAAGTTTTTTAGAACCTCTGTCAGGTACATATGCGCATTTAAAGTCTCATTCTAGATAAATACTGGCTCCGTGCAAGCTTCGAAAGATATGGCCTTTCCATGCCATACCTGAGCTTCCAACAAAACACCAAAAGAAAGTCGCTCGGTAATACACGCTCTTACAAGTCTTACAAAATCGCGATTAATCGGTAAACAATGGGCAACTTTCTATTTAGGCTATAGATCTCGTGCAAAATTAAACCTTTGCAATGCGGTGTTTAAGGTCTAGTAGCCACACTTTAAGAAGATAATCCAGCAGATTATTTCGAAAGAAAACTGCGTCAAAGCACTAGAAACGACAAAGCGATCGTCTCTGACTGTACCAGTCCTTTCTCGTCCTAAGTCAAGTCTTCGTATGATCAGACCAGTGTTTTCGAACCGCTGAAGTACTCATTGCACACTGAAGAGACTTAGACCAAGGTTTTTCGCAGTTTCGCTCTGACCATGGTTATCTTCTATAGTCGCCACAGCAGGATTTATTGCCATTTCAAAACACTTACAATGGCAACACTAATCATTTAAATAAAAAAATATGCTTTTTATTTATGCAATCACGAAAAAATTATCACACAATGTTAGTAAAATATGTTACACCCGAAAAAAAAAATCCGAAAAACTAAAAATTTGTGAAATACATATGAGTATCCGAAAAAGACAATGTTTTGAGAGAACTAACTAGAAAAGCAAAAAGAGCTCAAAAAATTGAAAGGACAAGAAAACCGAAGGTTAAAAGATTAAAATACATGGGAGGGAACAAATACAAATACAGAGACAATGAAATGAAGATCACCAACTAATACGCTATACAACAAGAAATATAAAAGTACTCATAGTTATTCTTATACTGAACTAAAAACAATAAACCGAAAACAATAGAAGGTTACAAAAGACTAGTATACACTATTTTGAAGAGAACCCAGATGAAAAATTTTAAACCTGTAAGGTACCAGAAGGAAGAGAGAAGTAGAAGAATCATAATAAAATAAATGGAAAAATGTTTAGAAACAGAAGTTGAAGAAGCTCTAAATGAAGGAAAAATAAATCCGATAAAAATTAAAAACGGCGAAGGAAATTACTTCTAATTGGAATTAAATCCAAAAGAGGAAAAATAATACTTCAAACTAAATTATTTATTAAATAGGAAAATAAAATCTGAAAAGCGAAAGTGGCTAGTCAAATGCTTCAAATGCCAGGGATTTTATCATGCATACGATATGTTACAACACTGTAAAATGTGTAAAATATTTAGGAGAGCACAATTTCTCGAGCTCAGGCATAACTAAATTTAAGATTAACAAAACTCATATTTGAAAGCAAGAAGTTTCAAATTAGAATTGAAAAAGCTTTAGCAGAACCAGAAGAACATGAAGCTGGAGTATCACAAGGAGGCGTCCTACAACATCTACATTACGGACGTCTAAATGGCACGACAATTGCTGTCCTAGTACTACTACAAGAAACCCCATAAACATCGAAGAATGGTGAGAAAGATGGAGCATTAAAATAAACGGGGAAAAAAAGACACGTACCAACTGTAGAAATCCAAAGTCAAACTGGAGGAAACAGTGTTAGATGGACAAATAAAGCAAAATATCTAGGAGTAATTATGGACATTAATCTAAACTTCACTGGCAGCAATGTACAAAGGAAAAAATTCCACAGTGCAGCTAAGAGGACTTATAGTAAGGAAAAGCAAACTTCAGATAAAGACCAAACTAAGGCTAATCAACACCATCGTACTGCCAATCATCTTCTGCGTTTCAGCTGCATGGAGACGTACTTGCACATCAAACAAAAAGAGGACCCAAGCTCAACAAAACATAGAAATCACAGAAAACACAGAAAATTTGAACAGACACCGATACTTGACACTATGAAAAAAAGAGCAATAGAGCTGTACGACGAATTATGAAAACACTTCGAGGAATAAAGACAGAAGAAAGTAAAGAGTGGCTTAGAAAAAGAAGTTCAAAAGAAGAAACTAAAACTACAAGTAAATTGCAAGTACCAAAAAGTTATAAAAATCAAACGGCACCAAAAAAATGAATTAAAGAAGAAATAGGATAATGAAGACTAGGTATAACTTTGATAGAAAAAGAAGACATTATATGACTGACAGACCTCTGGCTTCTGTATGTTCCAGATCAGTATTGTTATGAAGGAACTTTTGTTTGCGCTGAAGTAACAAAATAGTGCCCAATGGTGCTTCTCGACTCGTTTGGTGGTTTCATCTTTAGCTGAGTTCGGCTTGAAGAGCTTGGAGCGCTAAGAGTGGAGTGTGAGTATTTAGAGTAACGTCTAAACCGAATTTTTATCAGTACCTGAATGGATAGATCAAGCCGAACTCAGCCATCACTACGTAGTTGTGACGTCAAAAAATAGTAGATTCCATTTGATTGAAGTAGTAACGTACATTTTTTGTTCGACCCATAGATGGCGCGATTTCATTTAAGCTTAATTTTAAACATTTCTGAAGAATAAATTCATATTTGGACCAAGAAATATATTCAATAACAAACTCGTTGCAGACCAAAAACGTCATAGAAGGAAATAGTGCCAGTTTTTGTCTATTTTTTTAATAGTGCCTCTAGTGCTACTCTAGAGCTGAAAGTGCCACTTTTGGCACAATTGTGCTACATTTGACAACAAACCAGACACACGCGATTGCGCACAAGTGACGATAAGAGAGCAGTGTTATTGTCTATCCAATGAATATCTAACGAAATGATTAATTGACGACTGTTGACCTATCAAGTGATAAAATAAAGGGTAGGTGGAATGTGCTCCCCGGTTTTTATTTAAGTATACAGAGCTAGAAGCAATAAAAATTGGTGTGTATGTGTGTAAGATAAACAAATTCAACTATTAAATGAAGGAAACAAATAACTAAATTGTTTTCTAATTTATGTATATTCAAGGTTGGATATTACCAAATAGTTTTATTTCATGACAACAAAGTTAACCATAAGAATATCACCAATCGGAATAATGCGTATAATTTTAATCGGTACGTAGATTTTAAACTTTAAACCACTGTATTGTTTTTAGTATGTACCTTCAATTAAATTGTAGTTATAAATCACTTAATATTGTTTTAAATAGATATTAACCATGAAATTACATTATTTTTAAATATGGAGGTCTGCATAATTACATAATCCTTTTCAAAGTCGTTAAAAATAAGCAATATGAGTCTGGACTTTAAATTCATTTTTTAAATATATATAATAATAATCTTAGACTTGCAGTAAAAAAATAAATGTTGATGGGAACTCCTAAAAAATATATTCTTGATGTTTTTCATGATTTTAATTTCATATAATTTTTTGTGTGTGGTTTTGAATAGATCCAAATACACTTCATAACGAATGAATTGTAATGGTAATATTGATAAGAAAGAAATTAACTAGTTATATTTAATAAAAATCTAATTTAAAATTATATAAATCAATACGTACGTCTGACCTACCGCTAAGAATGAACAACGTGATAAAATATTAAATCATGTTTAATTATAACACTTAAAAATAAATATAAGGCAATAAAAATTTCGCCACTGATACTCTGACATTGGTAAGCTGCTGTTGCTATAATTATTTATTTAGCGGCAAAACATTAATTATTACTGACATAATATAAATATTTATTTTGGTCACACTGATAAGATCGGTAAAAGCAATAACCTTAACTATTAATGAATACATTGTAAGTATATTTATTTTTAACATTTGTTACATTTACTTATAAAATACCCTGTATGTTTGCTTTATTTTAATTTTATCTTCTCATAGACACAACTAATTTGTAAGTTAACACGATGTCACTATTCCCATTAAAATGGCCGGGATTTTTGTCATTTTCGGCGTTAAAAGCTCCTTTAAAATAATTTTAAAGTGAAACATTTGACTGGCTCGACAAGCCATAAATTAAGTGATAACTATCTATGTCGCATCTCCTAATAAAGCATAAATATGCATATATATATTTCTTTAAAAAGCAAATGCTACTAGAAGCAATAATTTATTCACATACCTGTTGTTTGGTTATATAAAAATTCGAGACTGTTTTAATCCGAAACGTATAAGAATCCCGTGGCCATAAATCTTGCCGCGACCTCGTAAATTACGAACAGTTGTAGTTAAATATTCCAGATTATAAATAACTTATACGCTAGGCAACTTAACCTATACAATTTTGAAAAAGTGGTTTATAAAAAGCTTTTTCTAATACCGGCAAGGCCGTAGCCATCATTTTTTTGTTTGAGGTGGGTTTTAATTTGTTTTTTGTAATTTGGTATTATAACTAATCCTGAAGACTAGTAGCTTATTTTATACAGATTTTCCTTGATTTTGGTTATGGAAGATTTCAAAATTTTAACTGTTATAATACTAGTTGGGGGTTTAGCATGAGTATAAAAACGGCAACGTCGCAAGACAATTAGCAAAAATTAAGAAATTAACGCTAACTACAATAGAAAAGGACTTACAAGTGCCCTCGGTTAAAGAAGAGTTCAAATGATCGAATAAGCGCAAATCCTAGCACACTAATCAAACAACTGTTCAATTAAGTAGGTGACATTACCCTAGACACACTATAAGGCCGTGCTGGATAGGAAAATCACGGAGGAGAAGACGTACCGAAACCCCAGGACCTGCGACTGGGAAACTTTTAATTAGGATCTCAGCCAGGTACTGCAGGAAGTCCCTAGAAAACGAAAAGCTATTGTGAAGTTGAGATGGTGGCATAATTCCAGACATACGCCTTAATTAAAGCATATGAAAAAAACTGCCCTTTAAAGCTAACGAAAGAGGACCGAGGTGCCGATTGGTGGAATAATGATCTGTTTAAGAAAAGACCAGAAGACTTTTTAACCCGTCCAAAAGAACTTTCAACTGGGAAGCTTATATGGCATCCAGAAGGGAATTCAAAGGTTAATTACAAGGATGTATTGGGACTTTTAAAAATGAAAATTGGGGTATGCCAGAACTGAAGAGGATTCTTTAAACTTGTTACTAAATTCATACTTCCCAGGTTCCCAAACTTTCATGGGCTCTGAGAAGTTTTCAGCCATACAAGGAATATTTCCAGCCCTTCTTCATAAGGGACAAGAGGAGCTAGAAGGCCAGCTGTGCTAATTTCTCCGTGCCAGACTAGCTTTGTATGTACCAACAAAATGAAGGTCTAGGTGTGTTGTCTTTATACCCAAACCGGGTAAAGCGTGGTAGGCAAAGTCAAATCTTATAGACCTATCAGTCTGGTATCATTGTTTCTAAAAACATTAGAAAAGATGATTAACAGATATATAAGGGATAAGGCAATCAGTCTCTTTTGACAGCAGTCGATGGAGAAATGGGTATAATCTTGACAATATACTTGCATCCCCTATTGTCTTTAAAAAAAGCGAAATGATATTCATTCAGTGTTGCCAGTGTGGTACTATACTACATGTGGTACTCTTGATCGTCAAAAAGTACAGTGGTACTCCTTTGATAAATGTGTTACCTAAATTGGTTTCTGGATACAACGAAAGTCATCTTTTTTATCAATTTTTTCAAATAATAAATCAAAATATCCATCGCAGTTGACTATGACAATAGAGAGAAGCATGCTTTCAAAAATTTGTACTAGAAACATCACTCTCCGGTTAGATTCTGTTGCGAGTTGCGTAAACACTCTCGAATCTCAACTTTTGTTTTCAGAAGTATTTATTATTATAAAATCAAACGTGAAATGGACTGTACGTGTTACAATATTGGTCCTTCGAGCAGGATATGAACCAGCGACATATGTTAAAAGTATAGCCTCTACCCCGCCAATGGCACTTGGTCGGTGCTCATATGATATTATAATAATAATAACTTCTTAAAACAAAAGTTGAGTTATTATCGTGGGGCGTATTTACGCAACTCGCAACAGATTCTCTATGTCGTATATAGTGTCCATGAAGAAATCATGCGTCACGCATACCTCTAGTGGTTGATCTTCAAACGAATGAACTGAAAATTCTCTGTCTCTCTTAAGTTTGAACGTTTGTTTCTATTCGACGCACCTTGGGCAGGTTTTTCGGCCCATAGCAAATAGATAACGAAATTATATGTGTTTTTTCTTTCATATGGAATGTAATTGTTTTATTAGAGGGAGGTTGCGACTAGATGGTATGCTCCAGGGATTCGTGGTTGTTCCGCGACTCATGAATCACCAGTCACGTGGAGAGTAACATATTCCATATTCAAGGAAAATAAAAAAATAAAACACAATTCTTGTTAACTAAAAATAGATAATGCTGCTTCTCTTAGTCAAGAATGAAGTAGCTACAAGGCCGCGCGCAGTATTTTACAGCCACCGTTCGACATCAAAAAAAGGCCTCCCTATGACGTCAAGACAAAATATTAAAAAGTGGTACACTGAGTCAAAATTTAGTACATTTTCATCGATTTTGTGGTACTCAAAATGTTTCCCACCTGACAACACTGTATCCATTCAAGTTAGAGCTGGACAAAACCGGAGAACTATGAAGACACAGTGCAACGACTATCTAGAAGGTTCCTTCCGCGGGGATGCATAACTTAATTCATAACAGGATATCGAATCGCGAATTGCTACATAAATACCAGGCAATATTACAAAGATGTACCGATAAAAATATCATATCCGGAAATAGTTACCATTGCTGTAGCCAAAACATAAAATGAAGAGCTGCGCATGAAGCAAATAGCGTATACTGAAAAATCTCAATGTCGAACCTAATAGGGTTCCATTAAACTTAAGTGATATTATCACCAACTACAGGATGTTCCTTAACACGGAATATAACTCGAAGAACCGTTAGCCACTATAAAAGTGAACAAAGCATATGGCCTGGATGACATCCGAGCAGAATAGAACTTTGATCCTGAATCACTCCAGTGAGCTGCTTAAAATGTCCAACATTTGTATCAGTACCTTAAAGATATAAAAAATATGAAGACGAGTCAAGGTGTGGTTAATGATCCTAAAAACTTCCTTATCATTAACTCCTGATGATAATAATAATAATAATAATCGCCCTACATTTCATCCCCTTACGAGTGAACCCCAGAAAGCCAATGGCTTGTGCGGGGAAGATGATGCTAATATGGTTAGCGAAACGTATGTCGAGTGTTTTAAAAAAAAGTGTAGTTGTGATTAGTGGTAACGACAGTCTGGAACAAATTTCATTATAAATAAATTTATTTAATAGCTATAGCTGCTTAACAGAAGAGAAGAGAAGAGAAGAAGACTCATATGTATTGTAAATGCGCTGTATAATTGTAACGTTCGATACCATCGTCTAAAAACAACGATTTTTTTATACTTTGGGAACCTGATAATGAAAAGAAAATTCTAAACATATTTTTTACCCGACCACAGTACTTTCTCTGTACGAATACTTTCTAGCACCTAGATGTGATCTGATCAAATGTGATCAAATGAACCAAAGAAGTCAAAGCTTGTGCGAGGAAGAAACAGCTATTATTTGCCTTTGTGCTCCAGAGCGATTTACTGATGATTGATATCGCCATTTTGCTATAGATATAAAATCTCACAACCATCAAATATTTCAAATATTTTTTAGGTTCTTCAGTTAAATATATTAATAAATAATAATTTAGAAAAAATAAAAAACCGAAGTCTAGTATCACAGATTATTTAATAATAGATTGACTGGCAACTAGTTTGGGCAGAAATCAGCCATCTTCAGGCCTATAATATAAACGTTACAGCTAGATAGAGTAAAATTTTGTGAAATACAATGAGACTTATACCAACTAAAATTACATCAGATGTGAAAATTATGTATATAATTTTAGTTGGTATAAGTCTCATTGTATTTCACAAAATTTTACTCTGTCTAACTGTAACGTAATTTCTACCAAAACCAGTTGCCAGTTCTTTCTCAATCTATTATTAAATAATGTGTGGTACTAGAATTTGGTTTTTTATTTCTTCATTGGTGGACCACATTTGAAATTATGATGGATAACCTATTGAATAATAAACTGTTACGCTCATGGTTACCTGGCGTCGTCGTCAGATCCAGTTTTTCGTGTCAGAATGCTTTAAATGTCGCATTTATACACCGATTGCTAAACATTTACAAAAATTAATCAATTTCTAATTATGCAGAGTCGGTCCATAAATTTTACGCGAGGGAACCTGTCGTGTGGGAATTATTGTTTCAAAACTATTCTGTTGAGCATTTTAGGTATTCGTAGTAGCTTGTTAGAAGACTGAAATAAATTTAAAAATTGCATCGAATTTATTTACGAGCCGTCAGATAAGACAGAAAAATTTTAATAGCTTCCTACATCTATAATTTTTTATTTCGATATTTTTTTTGTCATGTGTATTAGAAATTTTTGGCTTGAGAAATGAATTATTGCATTTTGTTTTAAAAATAATTAAATGCTTTGGAAAATTAATTGTCATCGTGAATATTATTTTAACAAAGTAAAACTAAAAATATTTTTGATGTGTATATTTGAAAAAATATATTCTTTAAATAATATCGGTAAAAATAATTGTATATTTAACAATATGTTTCGTATTTTGCGCCCCTTTTTTACATTGAATAAATCTGTACCCCTGTATTAAAAATTAAGAAGATGAGAACAAGCACGAATTTAAGGCGTTAGCCCCCCCCCCCCCTCAAATGGATAAAAATTTTACAACACTTTTTATAGTCAATGTTAGGCATGTGCATTAAAATTTCCCTGAAGGGGTACCCCCAGTTTTAGTAAAAACGCCTTAAAAGCGCCCCACTTAAAATCAAGTACCTGGATCTGTACCTGGATGAGAATAAATTAATACCTAAGCAGTGTTGTCAGATTATTTTATATTATTATTATATATCAGTATTTAACACAAAAATATTAAAATTACATAACAAATAAATTTATTACATGACCATAATCAAGCATTAAAACAAAAATAAGGAAGAAAACTTGAAAGAATTTGAAAAATTAAAAATAAACAGAAAAAAATCACGAAAAATCGAAAAAAATCAGAGGAATTAGAAAAAATGAAAATAAATTAGAAAACAAAAGAAAGAATTAGAAAAAAAAAACGAACAATGAGAAAAATAAGGAGAAATTAGAAAAAATCGAAAGAAGAAGAAGAAAATAAACAGAAAAATGTAAAAAAAAGAGAAAAAATTAGATTAATCAAAGAAATCAGAAAAAAAACCAGAAAAACAGAAAAAATAGAAAAAAATTAAAAAAACTGAAAGAAAAACAAAAAATATTGGAAAAAGAATGAAAAATAAGATAGTAAAAAATACGAAAAAAATCAAAAAATTTGTAAAAAATAAAAATCGAAAAAAAGTAAACGAAAAAGAAGTAATAAAAAACGTAATAAGAAATTTAAAAATAACGGAAAAAAATCAGAAAAAAATGGCAAAAAATTGCAAAAACGCGAAAAGACAAAGAACAAACCAAAAACCGGAAAACCATAAAAAAATTTTATGTGAAAAAATTCTGAAGAATTGAAATACGTGGCAAAAATCGCACAATTTCAAAGAAATGGCACAAAAAATCTCATTGAATCGCAAAAAATCAGAGGAATAAGAAAAAATTATAAAACAAAAGAAAGAATTAGAACAAAAAAAACAGAACAATGAGAAAAAATGAGGATAAATTAGAAAAAATCGAAAAAATCAGAAAAACAACAACAAAAAAAACAGAAAAAGGTGAAAAAACGAGAAAAAATAGATTAATCGAAAAATTGGAAAAAAGAAGAAAAAACATAAAATAAAATTTATTGAAAGAAAAATAAAAAAAATATTGGAAAAAAAATGAAAAATAAAATAGTAAAATACGAAAAAAATTTGTAAAAAAGAAAAAAAAAAAGAAAAATAAGTCGCAAAAATATAAAAAATCTAAAAATATCGAAAAAGAAAATCACACAAAATGGCAAAAATTGCAAAAAAACTGGAAAAAACAAAGAGCAAACCAAAAACCCGGAAAACCTTAAAACAAATTTTGAGTGAAAAAATTCTAGAGAATTGAAATACGTAGCAAAAAATGGCAAAATTTCAAAAAAATCGCAAATCGTTACAAAAATCAGAGAAATAAGAAAAATGAGAAAAAATAGAAAACAAAAGAAACAAATAGAAGAAAACAACAGAACAAGGGGAAAAATGAGAAAAAATTATAAAAAATCTACAACAAAAAAAAATCAGAAAAAAAACAGAAAAAACCAAAAAATGAGAAAAAAATAAAAACTATCTATCTATCTTTTCTTTCTTAACTGTCAAATGTCAAGATACTTGAAACGTAAATTTGAGTTTTGAGATAATTCACTTACTCTATATAGAAAATACTTATTTAATCATAATGAGTATAAATTTATTTCATTTTCATTTGGATTAAATCAATAAAAAAATGATTAATGTTTTTTTGGTATTAGATAATTTAGCAACAAAGGATTTAGTTCCGCAATCCCATTTTTTTTTTTGATGAATAGTTATAAATCTTTGTTATAATTGAAATGAAATATTAAATATCTTCAAAATATGCCCTCGTAGATTTATTACCATCGAAATAAGTCGTTAACCCTCTAGGTTACATATATTAGACACGCAACTTCTGTTAAATTAATTTCGTGTAACCCCAATTTCACTTCATACGAATTTGCGTTATAGTTTTACTAAATGGAAGAGAAAGGATAAAAAATGGTCAAAATGTTAACATGTGGTAAGAGGGTATGAAGTATCCCGCTGAGTTAATTATCAAATTGTTACCAAAACGTGAATATATTTCCGAGTCGAAACATCAAAAAAAAATGTATACTTATTTTCTGTTTTTTATTGAAATTGTTACAAAAATAATCATCAAAAAAATATATAAATTTGTGTTTATTATTATTTTTGTCTAGGATCCACCCCAAATGAGATTTTGGTAAATTTTATATCATAATAACGTGGGGCGCCATTTGTAATGATATTTACATAATCTCAAAATTTGGGTTGGGTTCTATGAAAAATAGTAAACATTACAGAAATTACAAAAAAATATATAAATTTTGTAACAAAAAAATTACAGAGTGGACAATTATCATTATAATAAAATTTAGTTATTTAATATAAGTGAAGTGTTATTGTTCAAAATAAAATGGATTTAAGAGGGGGAAAAAATTGTACAAATGGAAGAAGAGGAAGATTTAGAAATAGGACAAAGTGATATTGTAGAAATTCAAGAACAAATTGTGGAAGAATATGATGGAACAAGTGTAGGTGAACCAAAAGAAGAGCAAGTATAAGAAAAACAAAAGAAAAAAGAAGAACAAGAGAATATAATAGAAGTATTAAAACAAATGCTGTTTCAGATGAACGAAAATAACAATAAAATGGATGAAAATAACAAAAAAATGGATAATAGTCAAAAAGAAATGCATGATATAGGAAAAGATTTGGGAAAACAGATTGGAGAGATAACACAATGATTGAAGTAAAATAAAAATGAAATGATTCAGAAAATGGAAGAATTGAAGAATTATACAGATAATAAAATAGAAGAAACAAGAAAAGACATAAGAATAGAAATGATAGAATGAGTAATACAAGTAGAAAAAGTACAAGATGAAAAATTTTCTATACTACAAGAAAAAGAATGAAATAAAAATAGAAATTGAGAACAAGATACAAGTGAAAGAATGTCAAATTTAGAAGAAAAATGGATTAGTTCTATTACAGGTATAAAATATGAAGGCAATGGAAACAAGAATGATAGAAGAACAAAGGAATGGAGAATATGGATTGGAGATTAAAGTGGAAAAAGTCAAGAAAGAAATAGAAATAATTAATGATAAAATAGATAAAATGAAAGGTCAAATTAATGATAATAATAAGCAAACAGAAAAAGAAGAAATCAATAAAAAGTTAAAAGAAAAAAGAAATACAGAGGATATAAGTCATGGGAAAATTATAAATAACAAGAAAAGTCAGAGAAATGAAAGAAGGTATTATATGCAGATAAATGGCAATAAATTTAAAAGTGTCTTAAAATTTATTAAAATAATAAAAGATGCTATAGTAAAATAGAAATTATAAAGTTGTAATACATGAAATTTAAGTATTCAAAGTCAGATAGTAAACAGGGAATATAGGGTTAAATAAAAAAACTAAGGCTGCAATATTAAAAAAAAATCTAGTATGGTAAAAAAATCTGAAAGGCAAGAAAAATAATAAACAGAAGGCAATTTTGTTTAAAATTTAAAAACATAATAAGATTTGTCAATTGTTGATAATTTTTAATTTGGAAAATATAAGATAGTCTAGAAAGGTTTTTATGGAAAGTTGTGAAAAGATGTAGAAGGGATATTATTATATAATAACTAAATAATTAAATGGATTTCATTTCTTTTGAATAAAAATTAGAAAATTGAAGATACTGGTGAAAAGAAATTTTGGTTAAGATTGTTATTGGAAGAAATTGGTTATAGGAGGATATTTGAGAAGTTTAGATCCGAGTTAAGGAGTAAAGAAAAGGGAACAAGATCCAAATAACAAGATAAACAAAATTTATATTTTTTTGTAATATTTGTAATGTTTATTATTTTTCATAGATCCCAACCCAAATTTTGAGATTATGTAAATATCATTACAATAGGATAATATCCCAAAAATAACATAGTCCCTTCAAATTAGAAATAATTACCGACATTTTTCCTCCTGTTCAATAATTTCAGTTAAAAAAAGGTGCATTATAAGAAAAATACATATACATATATAAAATTTCGGGGTTTTTCACAGTTTTTCCAATTTCCCGGGAAAACTATGCATTTCAGAGAAAAACGTAATACAGTAGAATTTTAGATAATTAAATTCTTTACAATTTTTGTATCAAACTTTTTCCATAATTCCCCGTATTTTAGCCGCTAGAAGGTGCGAAAGAAATTAACATTCACGCCCACTAGTAGGGAAACTACGGGAATTCTGGAAAAGTTTGATACACAAGTTATACGGAATTTTTTGCACTACAACTTTGCACTAAAATATTTTGCACTAAAATACATCGTTGCCCTCGAAATTTAAAAAAAAAATGTAAAATGATTTTTTCACCTTCTAGCGGCAAAACTATGGGGAGTTTGAAAAACAGTTTTAGAGAATTTTATGCTCTACAAATTCCCAGAAAATGTATTATTTGTACTGACAATCTACAAAAAAGTATGAATAGAGGCTACATGGCATTCTATTTCGAAGAAAAATTTTAGAGAATTTAATTGTCTAAACCTTCTGTGTTGCGTTTTCTCAGAAATGCATAGTTTTCCTGAAAAATTGCGAGAACTGCGAAAAACCCCAAAATTTTATTGCTTACTTTTTTTGACTACGCGTTATGATATTATTGTTCAGGGGACAGAGATCTTCAATTTGATTCGTGTCTCGGTGCTGAAAATAAAATAATGTTCCTCCTGTTTACATATTTTCATGACGAAGGACATTAAATTGTTCTTCCAGGAGATATTAAGTCTGCGTCTAAATCGGGATCGATGACAGCAATAATTTTTTAGAACATATACAAGTGTACACAAAAAATTATAACATTCTACAATCACGAAATCCACGTTTCCTTGGAAAGCATTGAATTTTCTCAAGAAAGCGGTGAAGTGATGTTATATTTTTACCGCTTTGAACCACTCAGATGCAACTTCTGGACAAATACGTTTTTTTGGCTATTTAAAACAAGAAGTAAATAATATTACATTTTATCGAATCCTGGAAAATTATTATTTAATGAAGTGGTGTCCTTTATCAGTAATATATTTTTGAAAATATTGGATATTTTGATGTTGCGCAGTAGTTTAGGTGATTTAGAAAGCTTTTACAAAAAATGTAATTTTTTAACAAGTTGTTAAAAAATACTGTAATTATTCGTGGATTAACATCAAAGAATTATAGTTTATTTACATCAAGATATTTTACGTCGAAGAACCACTCAGTTATTAGCTGAACTGAGACTATATAATTAAAGGAATATGCTACTAGTTTGATTCTGGAGAGCTTTTTTATGCTCATTTATTACTATTAAAACATTTATTATTACATTTAAATACAGTTACATATTTTGATCAAATTTATTTGACCAAACAATGATACCGATTTCACTTTTATCTTCACTTATTTTACTAGACATGTTTTATCACTGAATATTTGAAATTATAACTTCCAACACAACACACCATTGTTAAAGGAATATCTTGTACAATTTCAAACCTTAGAAAATTTACTTATTATTGGTGTATTCAGCAAGCTTGCATTTATTTATTTTGATGAATTGAAACTTTTAGGAGCAGTCGTCTGTGTGAACCACCATTTCTAGAAAAACCCTTAACTTGATTGGTTAACAATAAGTGGTGACAAATGAAATTTAGAAAATGTAATAAGTAATAAAATCCGTATAAGTTGTTGGCATACAATTTTTTTCGCTTTTTCGATTTTTTTCGGATTTTTAGAATTTCATTCTTTTTTTTTTTTTTTTTTTTGATTTATCGGGTAATCATTTTGGCACAAGTTGTATTCGGTAAAAAAAATTCAACTCTCTATTTTCTAACCAAACGGGTGCATTCATTTGGAGTCGTTACCATGGAAAATAACCAAATTTCCGGAAATATTACAGGGATTTAATCAAAACTTCTTTAAGTTACTTATAAAAAATATTTTCCACTACTAATATGATATAATTTTTTATTATCTATTAGTAAGAGAGAAAAATGAAGTCATAAGAAAATGTCAAATCATTGTTCTAGTAGTGGAAAAAATAGTATACAGGGGTTTCATTGGGAAAGTGACATACGTTAACTGCACATAGTATATTTATAGGGTCTCACTACTTTAATAACCAAGATACAGGGTGTTTTATGTATTTTACCAATTTCTTGCATCGATCAATAAATTTACAATAAAAGAAATCCAAGTCCGGATTAAAGAAAATATTAAAAAATATTCCGACACAAAAACAATACCCTGTATATCAAATTTTTCTAAAATGGATTCTGTATTTGCAAAGAGCACGAAAAAATTAATTTAGTGATATACTTTGCATTTTCGGAAAAATGTTTTTTCTTGTAAAATTTTGAGTTTGAATTCTGAAATTGTGTGAATAGTAAAAGGCCAAAATTGTAACAAATTTCTTTTTAATGTGATTTAGTTTTAAAGAACACAAGTTAACCTAAATTGGTAAAATTTTAATATTATAAGTATTTTTTCATTATTTGTAATAAATAATCTACAAAAACCATTCATCTTTAATTAAGGAATTAATAATAATTAATCCACCAAAAATAAATAATTTAAGTTAATGAAGAATTACAAACATTTTAAAAAACTCCTAAATAATATTACACGGAGAAAAAAAGATATGTTTTTAGTACATGGGCCCAAAAAATTCACTTTTATAATAAACACAAGTACTATAGCAACACAAAATTTATGGACATCACGTTTTTTTACGATTTTGTACCGTTTTTTACGGTTTTTAACCATTTTTTACGGTTTTTTTTGCTACTTTTTACGATTTATCACGATTTATCACGATTTCTTATGATTTTTTACGATTTCTTGTGATTTCTTACAATATGACCGGTTTCGATATTTTTAAAAATGGCGAAGTTATTTTGTTTTTTGATAGTTCAACCCCCTTCAGTTTCACCCCCGTAGGTCGGATAAAACAAAAGTTTTATACAAATTGTATTTGAAAAATGTTAATCCATAATGGTTTTACTTTGTTGTCATTAATTCTTAGGTGTTTTTTTATAATTTTTGTTGTTTTTTATAAATTTATTATTTTTTATTCGTTAAATAAATATGTTTTTTGTGGATTATTTATCGCAAATAAAAAAAAATACCTAAAATATTAAAATTTTACCAATTTAGGTTAACCAGTCTTCATTAAAACTAAATCACATTAAAAAAAAATTGTTTCAATTTTGGGCCCTCAAAATTCACACAATTTCAGAATACAAACGCAAAATTTTACAAGAAAAAACATTTTGCCGAAAATGCAAAGTATATCACTAAATTCATTTTTTCGTGCTCTTTCCAAATACAGAATCTATATTTAAAAAATCTGATATACAGGGTGTTGTTTTTAGGTCGGAATATTTTATAATATTTTTTTATTCCGGACCTGGATTTGTTTTATTGGAAATTTATTGATCGATTGGACACTTTAAACAAACCACAGTGTGGTTAGAAAGTTATGAACCATGCAAGAAATTAGCAAAATAGATAAAACACCCTGTATCTTGGTTATTAAAGTAGTTAGACCCATTAAGTATGGGGTTTTGAGATCGCCTAGGTGTCACCTATTTGCAGTTAACGTATGTCACTTTTCCAATGAAACACCCTGTATAAATTACGATAGAAAAGATTATTCTCAGCCTCGCAACTTAATAAAGCTTGGCTGAAAAAAATATCTTGAAATTGTTGGAGACTGGATTCGCATTAACTCATTATTTTGTGTAACAAAAGTTAGTTATTTCTATGAAACTTTTTATATGTGGTCTCAGAAATTCAATGATTTGAACTGTTTCTTAATGTTATTTTTTTAGTTTTAGTGGATTTAAAGAAACTTGCGTTATTTTTTGGAAGCGCGGCACGAGCTAATGCAATGTTTGTATAGTGTTCGAATCGAATAAGAAATGCTCCGATAATTTTTCTATCCATTTATATCTGTCTGTCTATTTCCTTTCTGATGCGTCGTCGTTCCCCCTAACTCCTGAGTTACTGAACGATCATCGCTTCTGGAGGGTGAATTGTTAAAAGCTTGATAATTTTTAGTATTTGAATGTCGTTAATCAAAATCCTTTGGCAATTCCGTTGTTGTTGGTCGTGATTGTACGAGCACGAATTTGAATTAATGAATAAAATGTTGAAACGTTAAAACGATGCCTGGTCGATATTTTCCTGTCGTTTAGAAAACAGTTTAAGGTCGCCGAAAATTAACAAAATCATTTTCGTTTCAGTTTCACAAAAGTAATAAGTAATAAGTAATTACAAATTCCTATCGCTTTAATTACAGTGAACACATTTAAATACAGAAATACTATTTAAGTTTAAACAACTGAATGGGTGTTTAAAAAGTCAGGTCAGAACATATAAAATAATAACATTAAATATGAATGTACAGATATGAGCTAGTAAGTTACTTTTCCAGGTGCATATAAAGTTTTATCTCATATACTTAATGGAAGCTTAACGATTTTTAGAGACAAGTCAAAGTTTTAAGCTAAAAATCCGCTACCTCACCTTAAATAATGAAGATTAAAATTTGTTTAGTGAAATTTAAATTAAATTTTCAAAATATATCTTAATTGCAATTTTCTGAGGGAAGTACACTATTCAAATAGAGAATCAATGAAAATGGTTAAAAAGTAATTGTTAAAATAAAACAAAATATCATCCAACGTAGGAAGAAACAAAAAAGTTACAAGTGGGAAAGCTCATAAAAAATAAAACAATAAAGAGAAAATATCTAGAAGAAATCAGAGGGAGCCTTGTATAAGAACAGAACCAGAATGTACTAAGAGCAAAGAAGATATGCAATGAAAAAAAAGATAGTATATGGAAGACAGAATAATACGAATCGAAAAATTTTTTGTGAATAAAGAAATGAAGAACTTTTATCAAGAAGTGCAACAAAATTATGAGAAAAATACAAATATAATAACAGATGAAAACGAAATAGTACAAAGATGGGATGAAAATTTTAAAGAAATATTAAATACAGATAACGAGGACGAACAAATGAAAGAAATTATAACTCAAAATGTACAAAATAACAAAGAAATACTGCCACCAATGAGAGAAAAGATATCAGAGATAACACAGCAATAAAAAAACGGCAAGTCCGCTGGAGTAGACTGGTAGTAAGAACTGGTCAAATATGGTACTAATATATGGGAACAATAGGCAATATCAAAAGCGTGGAAAATGGTAATAATGATACCGATTTATAAAAAAAGGAAAAAAAGACGAATGTCCACCAAGAGCGTAGATATGGGGATTAAAGGAGGTAATTATCCCCCCAAGATACCAAAAAAATAGCACCAAAAGAAGAAATAAAACAAATGAAATGTAGAAACGGATAAAAAATTTTTTTGTCTAATAGTTTGATTACCACCCTAGGAAAAAAATTATCTACGCCCTTGTCAATATTTAATGTATTTTTTGTTAATGTAAAGTTATTTTTTGTTCTAGAAACTAATAAATAAAACAAAGAATTTTAGTTCAGGTATATTTTTAGATATTATTAAAAATAGTCTTCAGCTAAAAGAATTACATTATTTAAGATCAATATTTAAATAAATGATCAATTATCAAAAAATATGTAAATAAAATTACTTTCAATTATAGGAAAAATTGATAATGGGTATGTAATAATTTTTCAATAACTATTTTTAGGGATTTTTCAATGATTTTATAAGCATTTTCTTATGATTCATCCAGGATTTTCCAACAATTTTTAAAAGTAAAATTTTTTAATAATTTTTTTTAAAGTTTTGCGGGTTATTCAAAGTTATTTTTAAGTTTTTTAACTTTTAAGGATTTTTCACATTTTAACGTGTTTTCAAAGTCTTTTTTCGGGATTTTATTATTTTCCAATGATTTTCTTTTTTTGGGGATTTCTTAATATTTTTCAATAATTTTCAATGAATTGTTAAGGACTTTATGATTTTTTCAAAGTTTTTATTCCATCTCTTTTTTTAACCATTTTTTCAAGATTTTAATTAAGAATTTTTCAAAGATTTTTCCAGAATTTTGTCCAAAATTTTCTTATGATTCTTTCAGGATTTTTCAAAAAGTTTTAAAAGCAATTTTAAAAATTGTTTAAGAATTTTTTGACGATTTTTTCAAGGAAGTTTTGCGGTTTTTTAATATTTCTTTGGAGATTTTTAAATATTTTTCAATGATTTTCAAAGAATTGTTACAAGGATTTTTCAAGGTTTTATTCCATCTCTTTTTTTTACAATTTTTTCAAGATTTTTATTAAGGATTTTTCAAAGATTTTTCCAGAATTTTGTCCCAAATTTTCTTATGATTCTTTCAGGATTGTCCAAGAATTTTTAAAAGCAATTTTCAAAAATTGTTTAAGAACTTTTTGACGATTTTTTCAAGGAAGTTTTGTTGTTTTTTTACGAAATTTTAACTTTTTAAGGATTTTTAACATTTTTTAAGGTATTCAAAGATTTTTTTACTTTTTATGGTATTTCCACTATTTTTTTGGGGATTTTTAAATATTTTTCAATGATTTTCAAAGAATTGTTATAAGGATTTTTCAAGGTTTTATTCCATCTCTTTTTTTACAATTTTTTCAAAATTTTAATTAAGAATTTATCAAAGATTTTTCCAGAATTTTGTCAAAAATTTTCTTATGATTCTTTGAGGATTTTCCAAGAATTTTTAAAAGGAATTTTCAAAAATTGTTTAAGAATTTTTTGACGATTTTTTCAAGGAAGTTTTGGGGTTCTTTTACGAAATTTTAACTTTTTAAGGATTTTTAATATTTTTTAAGGTATTCAAAGATTTTTTTACTTTTTATGGTATTTCCAATATTTTTTTGGGGATTTTTAAATATTTTTCAATGATTTTCAAAGAATTGTTATAAGGATTTTTTAAGGTTTTATTCTAACTCTTTTTTTTTACAATATTTTCAAAGTTTTTTCCAGGATTTTTCAAGAATTTTTAGAAGTAATTTTCAAAAACTATTTACGAATTTTCTAATGATTTTCAATAAGCTAATTCTAGGTTAAATGAGGAATTGTAAATGGGTACCAATTTATTTTTGAAGTTTTGGTATAGTAATTTTGTAACGAAAATCATGCTTTCAATTCGTAAATTTGACATCTATCGTTTTCATATTAAATTCTGAAAATTATTTACCCGATAATTTCTGAATAGTTTTTTATGTAATTTTATAAACAAACGAACCCACTTAAATAATCCAGAAAATATTGTAACTGTGTATGTTTAGTGTTTTTGACCTGTAAGTATTTATTTAGCCTGTGTTCACGATTTAACCAATAATATTTGTTTTTAATAACAAAAAATATCATAATTTAAAAATAAATTATAAATCAACAAAGATTTATCAATGGTTTTCTTAAAGCGTACCGTAATTCGATAAATCAAAATTAATAACATAAATATAATTTTTAGACAGTAATAATGATGAATAAATTTTATATATTATGTCATTAGTTATAATTAACTTTGCTATCATTATAATTCATATTATTATGTAATAAAATTTGTTAACTGGTGTTTTTACAAGATAACCACTCCTTTATGTTTTTGATTTCTAATATGGGATTATTAATAACATTCTACTTTCTAAGCACTGTGTTAACAGAACTTTCATCGTATAATTAGGGTATATTTTCTTCAAATTAATACATTTATGCATTTTCATATATTCTAAAAAGAAGGAGCTCCTTTTTTTGAAAATTAAAAATGTCCATCTCAGTATTTATAATAACTTCAGAATTTTTAATAACTCTAAGATGTCCCTTACATATAAATATTTATAGGTATAAATCCCAAATGTGGTCAAAGTTTAAAGGAATTAGAGTCAGTTACCATAGAATTTAATAAAAAGATAATAGACCTGATGATGGCCAGTGACCGAAACTAGTTGCCTCCTGCTATATTTTCTCTATTATGATATTTTATTATGGATTTATTTATACTTTTTTATAATAATTTTATTAACAAACAATTTTATAGATTTACGTTTCACAATTTTCCTAATTACTACATCAATGATGTAATTTTTTTGGGATTGTTTTTTGAAACGTCTAATAATACTTTTTTTTTCTCGTTTAATTAAATTTAAATCTGCTTCAAGGTCACCATATGTAAGTTTGTGGTTACGTTCATTATGACGAATAATCAAAATCAAGATAAGCTTTATTTCAAGACTAATGTTATTTTTTTACACTTTTGAGTCAGTGAACTGATTCGCTTCTGGATGTAATAAATTAGTTTCTATTTTTGTATGTAAAATATATAATGAGCTAAAATATTTTAGATTTTTTTAATGTTGTCAGTGATCTTTTAATTTTTTCCAAAAAATTTAATTTTCCTGAAATTTTTTAGTCCCGAATGTTTAAAAACTGACGTCATTCAAATTATACCATATATAATATATTATCACTATTTTCTGGGTGCAGAGTGCATGGTGGGGACAACTGAAACGATCCCAGCGCTCGTAGTGGTAAAAATTTCGTGAAATCTGGCTCTTGTCATAAATAAACACGTCAAAATTAAATAAAAAAATAGTTCATAATAGTTGTGTTGTAATTGCAAAAATACAGGGAGAAATAGCAAGTGCAGATTTTATACATTTTCACGAGCTAGTTGGAAATTCGAGAAAAGAAAGGACTGGATAAATGCGGTTAGGAGAAAAAAGTAAGTAATGTATAACTTACTTCTGGAGCATGCTTACTTAGACGAATGTGTGTTTTATTCTACAATTATTCGATGTGATTAAACTTTTGCCACTATGTCTCAACTGTTTCACATCTCTAACGTGACCAGCCGCGACTCAAATCCGGTTTGATTAAATAGACTAAAATGAAAAATTATTGTGACTGAAAATCTGGCAGATATTCATAAATTTTTATTATTCTAGCTGTCATGTATTATTTGTTTGGATGTCACTGATTAACCTAACCTAAGAATCATAGTTTTTGATATTTATTTACACGTTTTATACTTATTTTGTTCATACGTTTTATTGATTTTTTTCTTTCAAAAATATAATCATTTTTTATTTATATACTTATAATATAGATTTTTTTATAACGAATTTTTATTTTTTATACACAACTTACATACTTCTCATAATTGTCGAGCCAGATTTTATGCTACCATCAGATGGCGTTTTCGTCGCGCTCCCTGTCAATACTGATATGTTTAGCACCATGTTAATTAAAAATATAAAAAATAAGTTTTGTATAAAACAAAAGACTCTTCTCATATTTTAATTAAATGACGTTTTTTTTCTTTATTTTTTACAAATTTTATTGTGCATTAAATGCTAACTTAAGCATATTAATAGAAAAGCATTTAACAAGTGTGGTTCTTCTACATTTGAGTTAAAGAATTATATCAAAGGTAACAGAAGGTTACTTGGAGGTGTGTGCATACTTGATAATGAAGAATAAAAAACGTTGATTCGTGTGTAATTTTTTTTAATTTTTATTTAAATGTCAAGCGCTTTCGGCCAGTTACTGGCCATCTTCATGACAACTAAAATTAACAATTAGAGAGGTTAGTACAAATACGAATAAAAATTGTTTTTTAAAAATATTTACAAGTCAAATGAAGTTTAGTTTTTTTAAAAAGTTTTTAAAAACCGCAAATTATTTCGAGATGTTTGTACCGTGCGGCGTTAAATAAAGTGAGGTTAAATTTTCATAAATCGAAAGAAAAATTAAGTAAACTTTTAAAAAATTTAGAAGAACAGAAAAAAAATAGGAAAATGACAAATGGATGTTCAACAAGGTTTTAGTGTTTTTTGAAAACAAGAAGAAGAGTTGAAAATAAGCAAGTGGCTAGCTAAACTATAGATTTGTACTTAAGATTAAAGTGACTAATCATCACATGCCCCAGAGGCTCTTAAATAGAGGTTGAAATTTATTATTTAAATTTATTTAAGTGTTTACACAAGTAGAAGAATTATCAATTTTAATATATACATGTATACTTTCTAAATTACGGTATATTGGACATATATTAGCTACAAATTTTATTAACTTAGAAAATACATTTTAACTGTGTAGAAAACCTTTTTTTTAACGCGTCGGTATTAATTTTTCTCAAGGAACGAACTGTCGACGTGTTTTTTGTATTCATAAGCTTACAAATGAAATGAGAGAATTAAAAAAAGAGAATTTCCTTTATTTATCACATGGCGCACAAAAGTCGGTCCCAGCAAGATAACACAAAGAGACTATACATAGATAACATGCAATACTGCTTTGGTATTAAATATTTTATATGTGCTCCACGGAGGATTTCACG
Source organism: Neocrepidodera transversa (assembly GCA_963243735.1). Classification (NCBI taxonomy): domain Eukaryota; kingdom Metazoa; phylum Arthropoda; class Insecta; order Coleoptera; family Chrysomelidae; genus Neocrepidodera; species Neocrepidodera transversa. Next base: position 4,739,619 of record OY725337.1, on the reverse strand, counting down.
ACGCTCATATTTTATACTTGTTTGTCAAGACGTTCAACAATTCTTGTTGAAAATTAATTTGACTCTTTATAGCGAGCCGACCGTTTTAAAATGGCAATAAAAATCGAATTTTAAAAGTGGATGGTCAAGTGAATTTTTCGGTTAGTAAAGAATGATTAAATGTTTACACTTTTGATGAAGATTTAAAATTTGATAACAAGAAGGATTTTTTATTTGCTTCTGTCCATCAGTGATATATTTTATTATGTCTAAATCGGGAGAAAATGTCTTCAAAATGAAAGTTTTTTTATATTGATGTATCTATTTTTTAGAAAAACCATGTCAACGATATCGAAAGATTTAATTGAACACGAATAAAGCCGCTCAAAAATGTCCATCGACCGATAGAAAAGGCTGAGACCTACCGGGCAGACAACACAAAATAAATCATCAATCACCCGCTGTCTTGGAACAGTTGAAACAAAGCGGTATAAAAGCAGCGGGAAATACGAACTGAACTCTAAGATTCTAACTAGACTATATACTTGGCGAAAGATGTATTGTATCGCGGTTTTTATACGGTGTAAAAAGTACAGCTACAGATTTCATAAATAGATGATGGATTAGCATTTTCTTCTTTCGTGAACTGTCTCAGTCAATACGCCAATTTCAACTTTCGACTTTCGAAACTTTCCTTTATAAGAAGTTACACCAGCAAAGAAAAGAACTGAATCAGGCTAATGATTTCTTATAAAATGATAAATTCTTTCTTACCAAAATGGTATAAAAATAAATCTTAATAGATTTCTTATATTGTATAAATTTTAAACATTAATAATGAAAACAAATATTAATATATTTAATTATGAAACGTATCAATTGCACTTCATTCACTGCTGATTTAAATAATAAATAAACTATTATAATTTTATTATGAACATAACCTACCACAAATACGAACCAAGTTATTAATTTTTTTATCCAATTCGTCTCAACTATGATCTCTCTTATTATTAAAAACCTTATCAAGAATTTAAAATAAAATTTGCAAATTTGGTGGAGGCTAATAATAAATTTGTAAATCAAAACTTCTAAAATTGTAGCAGTAACTTTAACTGCTTAAGTATATAAAATCCAAAATCGTCTATTGCCGTATAAGCACCGGCAACGCGGCATAATGGCGGTGCTTGCGATGATTTTTCTAGGCGAAAGCTGTGAAAGTGCCTTAAATATTTAGGGGTTGTAACAACAATGAAATTAGGGATTGTTTTATACCCAATAATTCTATCATCATCCTTCCTAATAGAAATTTAAATACTGGGCTTCTACCATACCAAGTGGCACATTGAGTACACAAGGATTTTAACAAGCGTCATAATAGGGGAGGCTAGAATGGCTCTACGAAGGCTCCTATGAAGGAAATTATAGACTGGGACATTCAAAGTTAGATCATGTGGAACGTAACATGCTTGACATGAGGTCAGGCCACATGAGCGCTAAATACAGCTTCAATAAAGATCTGAAGATAATAATTAAGATCTGAAGATAATAATTAAGAATCGAATGAGTTGAATAGAAGCATATTTCAGGGAAAACCCTAACGGAATTACCTGATACATAGACAGGTCAAAAACGGATGGGGAAACTGGAGATAGTCTATACTGCGAACAGAATAAGTACCAAGAGAGCTTCTCTCTAGGAAGATATACTTCTGTACTCCAGGCAGAGGTCTATACAATACTCGAATGTGCGATAAATAATAATATAATGGCCCACAATGGAAAAAAGAATCCTAATCTACTAAGACACCAAGGAGCCCAAAGGTGACATCTAGACTGGTATAGGAATGTGGCGAGGACTTTGGAAACTGGCGACTATCAATAAAGTAACTTTATCGTGGGTACCAGGTCACAAAGGTATCGCTGGAAACGAAAAGGCTGACGAGCTATCAAAAAGCGAATCGTCAACCACATTAATTGATCTAGAACCAGCGATGGAAGTACCAAAGTGTACGTTCAGGAACCATATAAAAGACTTAATTAAGCGAGAACAAAAATTGTACTGAGACAATATATCCGGACTACTACACAGGAAAAAGTTTATAAAAGAACCGTCAAAGAACGTAAGTGAAGAACTACTTTCAATTAGTAGGAATTAACTACGAATTACCACAGGGCTCCTCACGGGACACCTTCCTACTAGAGAGCACCTAAATAAAATGGGTCTATATAACGGCGACCTTAAATGCAGAAAATGCAACTAAAGGGACCAAGAATGCATTCCACATACTATGCAACTGTGAGGCGCTGGATTACAGAAGGCAAAGAATATATGGAAAAACTGGATCCAGAAGACTACTGCAAACAGCCACTAAAGAACCTGTACAAACTAGTACAGGCAACAAGGTTGATGGACTGGGTGCAGTAGATAAGAGATGCTCTGCGGTGAATCCGGTTAAAGAAAAGTCCCCGGACAAAAAAAAACCTGAAGAAGATTTGTAATTATTATCATCTTATACCGAATTGTTGACCACTTTTGTGCCAATATGGTTCTAAAAGAGACGTCCCTGCTGGTCAACTCTTTTATAGATGAAACGATTTATTTCTGGACGACGTTTTTTTCCTGTGTCACCCTATATGTTCATTATTCCTCCGCACCGTATATTTTAATTATAGACTCGCTTGATATCCCTTCTTAATTGATATTATTCTGTATTCTGCTCGTTTGGGTGGGGTATTGGATATTTTTATTCATTTTGTCTTTCGAAAAGTCGCCGTTTTGAAATGAAATTTAAAAATTCCGTAATTTTCACACAAAAATGGTGCACTTATCTGAAGTCTCCATGACCAACTGTTTTCGAGAAAAAACGATTTAAACTTTTCATGCCTTTACACACGTTTTCATTGATTAACAAAAAAACTTCAAAATTATGATAAGGTGGCTATGGAAAATAAAAAAAATACCTAAGAATTGCATAAATATTAAACGATTTTTACCCAAACTTTAGGTAGGTACTCAAAAAAATGTTTTCAACGCCATCTTCAAATAGCTCTAGCTCCCTTAGGAGGCATTTTTGGATTTAGGTAATTTAGGCAAAATTGTCATAAAATCAGTTCTAGATTTTGTGGTTTCATTCTTTGAAGAGCGTTTCTGGACACCCTGTATAGGTGTTTTCTGGATTAAGCTTTTTTTCCTGGACAGAATCTTTTTTCCTGGACAAAACCTTTTTTCCTGGACATTGCGTTTTTTGGACTGAGTTTTTTTCTGAACTGAACGTGTTTTTTTGGGAACGTCTTTTCTTTTTAACGTTTATTTACTGCTTTTGGACAAACATCTTTTCACTAGGAAGTTTTTCGATTTATCGCCGTCTCTTTTCTCCCGGATACCAGAAACAAGACTACCGAAGAAACTTAATGATAATAAAAAGAAAACCAAGATAAATTCCATTTTCCCGAAAAAAATTAAGAAAAAGTCTCTGAAGATATCATATTATTAATAAAAATTTAACCAAATAAACCAATTAGACTGGCGTCCATTTTTTTTTAATTAAGAATTGAGCTTAAATCATATTTATTACTTAAATCACTTTAATCAACAAATAAAATATAACGTTACAAATTCATGCCCCTACTATGGTGAGAGGTCTTACACACTACAGACAAGGATGGGATTCAAAAGTTTACCTGTAATATATTGCAAAAAAAATGAACAGATTAATAATTACAAAACGGTTATAGCGATTAACACAAAAGAACAGTTGTACGAATAAATAGAGTATAAGTCCAAATTTTCTGGAGAAGTAGTTTCCATTTACATTAAGCAACTAAAGCACGATTGACAAGTGACATGAGATTTTAGTTACAATATTTATATTTATTAGTTTCCTTTTATTACTAAAAAGATCTTGCTTAGAAGTTGTACACTTTCGAAAAGGATTTAGCAGTTCTGGAGGATGAAACAGCCGCCATCGTAATATTAGAATGTTAGGCTCTGCGCTGGTGTAGATGTAGCCGAATAGGGACAAAATACCCTTCCTCCTATATCACCAGATGTGACATGGTGAAGAGGCTCTTAAACCTTAACAAGGTCACTAATCTTTTAACAGACTAACAAATGAACAGGACAAACCAACTAACCAATCACCCTGACCATCATCATAGGATTTTATTACAGCAATTAAATTAACTCTGGCCAACACACATGTGTTCTTGACTTATAAATTTTGTTCATTAATTCGTTATAAACATACAAAATCCTGGGGTCATAACATTTAAAAAATAATAATAATTAGACCAAAATTGTCCAATCAATACAACTTTTGTATATTTTAAAAAATCTACAAATTCTCTCATCAATAGTTTATTTATTCTTTCCACGCAATGAAGTTGAGATGTTGAATTAACCAGTAAGTTATAAACAATGTATTTTTGTTTTTATAAAATGCAGCTCTGTTTATAGAATCCTGGCTAACTATTGAAAACAATTAATGTCACGTGTCACGTGTTCCTTGTCTTTGACAAGAATCAACACTTTTATAAATGTGATTAATGAGAACGCGGCGTTATTAATTCTAACGATATAAACAATCATTAGTTATAGAATGTAATGATAAAGAGAGTAATTTTATTAAAATTGCCGCTTTAACTAATATATTGATTTGTACTAACTAAAAGATTTAAATTAAATCCTCCAGCGGATTTTTTAACGTACCGATTAATTAAACCTTTCTATTTAAGTATTCTGATGATTTATCCTAGATTGAACTGTGAACAAATGTGGTTTGCGTTTACTTTAATAAAATAGTTTACGTATATAAATCAATCAGCGATCACGAACCAATTTATATAATTTTGTTTTCTGTTTTATAGCAATTTTCAAAAAAGAAAAAATAATTTGTTTAAATCGGAACGGGGAATAGTTTTCAAACACTCCTGATAGATATATGGTACAGTATATAAACATAACCATATTTAGGAAATTTCTTTAGTATTATTTATTGATTCATAACTAAAATATTGTATTTAAATAATAATAATGATTTATTTTCGCATTTTTTTTCAATTGCTTTAATCACTCAATCATGTTTATTATTTATCGGTCGTTCAATTAAGAGATGTTTATAAAAAGTTTAATTCAAATGAATAAACACATACATAAATAAATGTCAATGATTAATAATTAATGTAAATAGATATGGATTTTTTTAATATGATCTTATTGTGTAAAACCGACCCCGCAAGAGCACAAACTATTATACAGCTTAGATAAAAACGGGAATTTTTTTTACTAGGTCAATTAAAAGCATTTTTTATAATATGTTCCGTATACCTATACAATTTTTAAATTTCTCTCTATCTAATTATGTCATTTATTTAAATGGTAAATAAAATAGGACTCAAATCAATACCCTGAGGTACTATTTACTTTAGTTAACTGCTTTCTGTTGTATATATTAAGAACGCTATTTCATATTCTTGAATCTTTCAAACCGTACACGATTTACCATGTCAAATGCTATGGAAAGCTCAAGAAATGCATCGACCACAAGCTCTTATCGAACGAATTATCTATATATTAATACGTAATTTTGGAATCCTTTTTAAGCGTAATTTGCGAACGGAGGAATGTTAGATTTTGCATAGTTAATGTTTATAGAAGGAGTGCAGAAAGCTAAAATTAATATATAATATGTGTTACAAATAAATTCCAAATATATTGAATATAACATTCATTATTTATCGAATCCTAACCAGGTCACCTTTTTTATTTATTATATTATTATTTAATTATTTATAGAAAAAATGGTGAAAGTTGAAAAAATATGAAAAAATAGAAAAACGGTGAAAGTAGAAAAAATAGGGAAATATAGGAAAAATTAGACAGACTAGAAAAATAGGAAAACGTAAAAAAACCGGAGAAATAGAGAAAAATAGGAAAATTGGAAAAATTGATAAAAGAAAAGCAGGAAAAATAGGTAAATATAGAGAAAAATAGACAAAATGATTAAAAATAGAAAAACAGAAAAAAATGGAAAAAAATTAAAAAAAAACAGTAAAAAATAGTAAGAAACAGTACAAAATAGTAATAAATAAGAAAGAATAGGGAAAAATAGAAAACTAAGAAAAAATAAAGAAAAATTCTGTTTATGGGAAAAACAGTCAAAATAGTTAAAACGTAGGAAACAATTGGAAAATGGAAAAAAGTTGTGAAGAATAGAAAAAATATATGAATAAATAGAGAAAAATTTGAAAATTGGAATTTATAAAGAAATAGAGAAAAATGGGAAAATTAGAAAAAATTTGGCAAAAGTAGAAGAAAAACTGGGAAAAATCTGAAACGATATGGGAAAATAGGGAAAAATAGTAAAATTTTAGAAAACGTGAAAAAATTAAAAAATTGGGAAAAATAAAAAAATATAGGCAAAAATAAAAAATATGGGAAAAAATAGAAAAAATGGTAAAAAGACGACAAAATAGAGAAAACCGGAAAAAATGGGAAAAAGACAATAAAACAGGAAAAAATAGAGAAAAGTAGGAAAAGACAGAGAAAAACAAAAAATTTGAAAAAAAAATGGAAAAAAAGAAAAAATTGGAAAAATAGGAAAAATATAGGCAAAAATGGGAAAATTGAAAAATATGAAAAAACATGAAACAAACATAAAAACTAAGAAAAAAAACCAAAAAATATGGAAAATAATAAAAAATTAATAAGTATGGAAAAAGAGTAAAAAATTAGAAGAAACGCAAATGGTAGGGAAATATATGCAAATACAGGAAAATTCAAAAAATAGAAAAAACATGAAACTAACATTAAAAACTAAAAAAATAAAAAATATGGAAAATAATAAAAAATTAATAAATAAGGAAAAAGAGTAAAAAATTAAAAGAAACGCAAATATTAGGGAAATATAGGGAAAAATGGGAAAATTCAAAAAATAGAAAAAACATGAAACTAACATTAAAAACTAAGAAAAAAAATAAAAAATATGCAAAATAATAAAAAAAGTAATAAATAAGGAAAAAGAGTAAAAAATTAGAAGAAACGCAAATATTAGGGAAATATAGGCAAAAATGGGAAAATTCAAAAAATAGAAAAAACATGAAACCAACATTAAAAACTAAGAAAAAAAACAAAACATATGGAAAATAATAGAAAAATTAATAAGTAAGTAAAAAGAGTAAAAAACTAGAAGAAACGAAAATAGTAGGGAAATATAGGCAAAAATATAAAAATGGTGAAAAATAAAAAAATAATAAAAAATGGTAAAAAATAATAGAAAACTGATAATAATTTGTTAATTTTTTATTACTAATTAATACAATTCAAATGAATCAATTCAATTATATAAATAAAAAAAAACTATTTTAGTAGATGAACTGATCAAACAAAAACAATCAAATCAACTTTGACAAATGGACAACTAAAATCAAAACGACAAATTAATTTCTAGTTCATTATAAAATTGTTTATACAGCCAATTAAACATATTAGATTGGTAATATTTAAATTAAAAAAATTTAAATAACCGGTATAGAGTAGTAACCAAATATAAATACAATATCACCATAGTTTCTTTCTATCTTGATTAATATGACAAATATTTAATAATATCGATTTAGTAGCATTATGTATATTTTTTAAAGATATTAGGGGATAAATAAAAGGTGGGATGAAATTTGATTTTAAGCAGAATAAGAAAAAAACTAGACTAAATAAAGCACTAGCATCTAACTTCGTTAATTTTGGTCCAATTAGAACGGGACATTATAAATGAGGGCAAGATGTAATATGCAAACAAAAGCATGCGTAGTAGCAAGGTTAAAAAAAGACCAGCGTCTATCTCTGTTACTTTTAGTCAGATTTAAACGGCGTAAAAGCCATTATGTTTAAAAAGGGTCATACAATAACTGTGTGAAAAAATCATGCGCAGTTACATAGTTAAAATAACACTTGAGTCTATTTCTGTTACTATTGGGCGGATATAAATGATGCTATATTATACACGTGACATATAATAATCTATGCCTTATTTATAATACAGTTCCATTTGTTCTAATAAAATGGGATTAGATGCTACTGCGCATGATTATTTTTATATATTTATTCTAAGTAACATTTCAATTTTTTTCATTAAAATCTAATCAATAGTAACAAATTAATAAACTGAGTTCAAAATCTCTTATTCAATATGTCGAATTTAGCACTAAATATGTGTCGTAATAATATTATAATTTTACCAGATAAAATTCATAAATTAAAAAAAAAATTAAAAGTTGAAAATAATTTATGTACGATTCATAAGAATTTGTCTATTAAAATTTATTGCTAAATAATATAAGTAAATAACCTTATACATTTTTACCAGCTCGACATGATATTTTAATAATATATGTAACTTTCAATAATTCAATAAAAATAAATAAATAATGAAATAAAAACTTTGATTTTCAAAGAAAAAATGTGCGACATTGGAATTTTTCAATTTGTCACGGTTGCAATCGGGTCAAATTTCTTCCTTTATTTCTCAAATTGCGCAAGCCAATAATTTAAAATTCCAACAAAAGGACGGAAACAAAAATTGACAAGTTCAAAAACGTACTTGTTAAAATTAGTCACATGAAAGTACATCTGGAACAACTCTCCCTACAAGCTCAACACATGTTGGAGTTCAAATAAGCAGATCCGGACTAGCCTAATTTGTATGAAAATTAAAAATAACGAAATCACTGATATTTAATTAAAAATTTGTTTTTGTCAATTTTCCAACGAACGCTATAAATGATTTGAAAAAAATAATCAAAATTAAAGGATAATTTTTTCTGGTAGTAGTTCAAAGTGAAGTGAAAGAAAAAAAAATTATTTTGGGTAAGGCCTTTACTATAATCTTCAGCAGAAGTAGAACATAAACTTATTTTCCACTGCTAAACAACTTTGGATAATTTGCAATCCATCCATTATTACAATCTCAAAATCTGAAAAAAAAGATTCTCAAGGTCATATACAATATCTAAAATAAAACTTCTGCAAGGAAGAAAAATGGAAAAAAAGTAAGATAAAGATTAGCAAGACGAAGATCGTGAAAATACATAAAGACGAATCATAGTAAAGAAGATCTGCTTCTTTATCCAAAAGAAATGGACGATACTAATGGTAATTTTAATCAATTTTAAGGAATTTTGGTAATTTAAAAAAATTTAAGGAATTTCGGGTAATTTACTGGAAATTTCAAGCAATTTCAAGGAATTTCTGGGAATTTTAGGAAATTTTAGAGTTTTTTTGGATTTTAAGCAAGTTCAAGGAATTGTTGGGAATTTTAAAGAATTTTAAGGAATTTTTGGAAATATTTGGGAATTTTTGGTAATTTTAATCAATTTCAAGGAATTTTTGGGAATTTTATGAAATTTTAAGGATTTTTTGGGAATTTTAAGCAAGTTCAAGGAATTGGTGGGAATTTTAAAGAATTTTAAGTAATTTTTGGAAATATTTGGGAATTTTTGGTAATTTTAATCAATTTTAAGGAATTTTTGGGAATTTACTGAAAATTTCAAGGAATTGTTGGGAATTTTAAAGAATTTTAAGGAATTTTTGGAAATATTTGGGAATTTTTGGTAATTTTAATCAATTTCAAGGAATTTTTGGGAATTTTATGAAATTTTAAGGATTTTTTGGGAATTTTAAGCAAGTTCAAGGAATTGGTGGGAATTTTAAAGAATTTTAAGTAATTTTTGGAAATATTTGGGAATTTTTGGTAATTTTAATCAATTTTAAGGAATTTTTGGGAATTTACTGAAAATTTCAAGGAATTTTTGGGAATTTTAGGAAATTTTAAGAATTTTTTTTTGGTTTTTAAGCAAGTTCAAGAATTTTTGGGAATTTACTGAAAATTTCAAGGAATTTTTGGGAATTTTAAGGAATTTTTTGTAATATTTGGGAATTTTTGGTAATTTTAATCAATTTTATGGAATTTTTGAAAATTAAAAATTTTTTTAAGGAATTTCGAGGAATTTACTGCAAATTTCAAGGAATTTTTGTGAATTTCACATTTTTAGGAAATTTTGAGGATTTTTTGAGAATCCCAAGAAATTTTAAGGAATTTTTGGGAATTAAGGAATTTCGAGGAATTTTATGAAATTTTAAAAATATTATAATTTCAAGTATTTGCGAATTTTGGGAATTTTAGGTTAGGATAAGTTTTCTTCACTTTTACTAAAAAATAGAAAATTAGGGATAATATGTAAAAACTGCAAATTGAAGTGTGGGGCTGTGACTGAGTAGGCGTCTAGAAAAAACGAAATAATTCGTTTGAAAACTTTATTTTATATTTTATTCAAGAAAGCGCGTACTTTTAATAAATATTTTAAATATGAAAAAACTGCAAATTTTTAGTTGCTATATTAGGCGAGATCTCGTCCAAAAATGAATAATTATGTTTTGTGGTGCTCTACCTTGTTCTTCATCGAAAAAATTGGACTAGAACGTAGGATTACTTAACATTACCCGGCAAATACTAAAAAACAATTTTTACTTTAAATTTATTATCCTTTGGTAATTCTCTAAACGGTAACCATACAATTCACATGGTAACTATAAAACACCTATACTAATGTAACTAGATATCCGATGATAATAGTGTATTTGGTAAAAAATATTTCATTATTTCTTCTCTTCCCCTAAGTTGGGCATCCCCGGAAATACTTTTGGAACCGGAGGCAGCAATCTAATGATTAAACTTTGCGGTGTTGTCCGATTGTGCAATTATTTATTTCTGTTTTGTTCTTTATTGAAATTTTCCTTTTTTCATAGTTTTTTCATAGTTTTTTCATAGTTTTTCATAGTTGTTTTCATAGTTTTACTCGTCCTACACGTTTGTTTATTAGTTTTAATGAACGGAAAAAATATATCTGTATTAGAGAATATATAATCAGTGCTACTATGCAGCTACTTTTTGTAATTTTAAAAACAAATTGAAAAGTGACTAAAATAGACATTTTTTGGATATTTTTTTCACAATAAAAAACAAACTCGTAGGACGAGTAAAGCGAAACCCTTGGACATAATATTTTATCGCAAGATAGTCTAAGTTTTGAAGTTAATTTAATTTAACCTAACCAATGCAAATCCTTATAGATAAAAGAAACCTAATAATACAATAAATTTTAACTGCTACAGAGGACTCTAAAATTCAAAAAACAAAAACTGACCGCCTAAAAGCCAAGAATAAGTAATTTTTAAATAATTTATTATTTGAGTAATTTCAGGATTATTCCTATTATTTTTTTGAGTTAAGAGTATTATTATTGTTTTGTTTTTTAATAGCGTTTGAGTTTCTTTATTATTATTGGTTTGTTTTGTTAATTTTTTTTAGACTAGTTTTTTTATGTGGAAAAAAATAAAGTGTTTAAAACCATATATATTTTTTAATTCAAATATTAGGAAAAAAAATTACATCATATCTATGTCAGAAATATTGAAAAAGTACGCACATAAGATGTTAAAAAGGGTGGACAAAGTACGTACTTTGTATGTGTTAAAGATATCCAAACTGAATTCCATAGGTACATAAGACGTACGCTACATCTGCAAAGCAAAAACAGGAAAAAAAGTTAAATCGAAAATCAAAAAAAGCCAAATAAGACAAAGTAAACGAAAAAAGTAAAAAATGCCAAAAAAGTTAAAAAAAGGTTATAAAAGGACAAAAAAGACCAAAAAAATTAAAAACTATTAAAAAAAGTTTCAAAAAGGAAAAAAAAAAGACAAAACAAGTGGTAAACACGTCAAAAAAGGAAAGAAACGCAAAAAAAGGCAAAATGGAGTCAAATAAAGACAAAAATGGCAAAGCTCAAAAAAGTGCAAAAAAGACCAAAAAATAAAAAAAATCAAAAAAGCAAGAAAAAGGGCACAAAAAGAGGTAGAAAAAGGGGTAAAAAGGCAAAAAAAAAACAAGAAAAAAAAGGAAAATAAAGGTAAAATGAAGCCAATATCATGGTAAAAAACAAAAATGGTACAAGAAGGAATACATTATGGGAGATCCTAAAATCATGGGTGAAAAATATATGGACTTGAAAAAAGTTTGATACAAAAATTGTAACGAATTTTGTGCTTTACACCTTTTCACTAGAGCAATTTGCACTTAATCGTATTGTTTGCCTTCAATATAAAAAACAGATGAAACGCCTAAATGTGTATATTTTTCGCCCTCTAGCGGTGAATCTATGGATAATTCAAAAAAAAAGAAAATTTTATAAATATTAAAAGAAATTTGGTGCTCTATAGCTTTGCACTAGAAAATTTTGCAATACATTGCATTGTTTGTCTTAAAAATTTGGAAAAATTACGGAAAAACTACATGCACACTTTCTGCGCTCCCTCTACTGGCACAACTATTTTTGCACTAAAGTGTATTGTTTGTTCGTAAAATGTAAAAAAGGTCAAAACATCTTACATGTGTATTCAATCAATGTCGGTCTTGAGGATCTTCTACTGTACCAACTTAAACCAAACACTAATAGTCACATTCAAAACACACACCAACCATTCATACTAAATTTGAGCTTGATTGGTCAAAGGGTTTATCGTGGAAGATTACACACAGACAGACCTTGCTCTGAAAATGGTTTCAATCTTCTTAGGGACCTCAAAATGGATAGTTCCATCTATATCTCGAATTTTTTTTTGCTCGTGTACACTATTCTTTTTCTTTGATGGAACCGGGAACGTAATACGAGAAGGTGAGACAGGTAGATAACGAATAACAAGAGAGAAGACAGGATAAGTAAGGAAACAAGTGGTCGTTAAAGATTCCGAGGAAAAGGAAATAATAAAGGATCAGAGGTGAAACAGCCAGAGGCGATAAAAGCAGAGATATAAAACAGACATCAAATAACTGAAGAATGAAAGGGTAATATAATTTTTTTTCTCTTTTTCTAAATGTGCAATGTTTATTATTTTTATTATTTCATAGAACCCTTCCCAAAATTGAGATTTGTCAATAGTTTTCCATTACTAAAATCCATAAATCAATTCCTAATAAAATTTTAAACAAAAAGTAACATTTATAATTTTTAAATAATGTTGAAAATTGTGTTTCTAAATGAAAAACAAGAGTAATGATAAAGTTGTCAGTCCGAACCTGTGTAAATCGCCCAAGGAGCGCACTGAAACGGGCCCGTTTTGTCGTTCCTTGCCTTTCCCGAGGAGTCTCGGGGATATTTATGGCCGTAGGGTCACAAGCCATTGCTCTTGCCCGCATTATTACCCAACAGGGTTTATATTCGATTGTGCAGACGTTAGCAAAATATATACACCTGTTGGATCCAAGTTGTTGCTTCGGATGCCGCGTGGTCCAACCTATCAAAAACGCATAAATAACCGCGCGGTTTACGAGCCGCGAATCGTTCTGTTTTTTTTTTTGTTTAGTTGTTGATCTACAAGTGTCGGTAATTTTATCACTTACGTTTTGTAGATGGATTTATGTATTTTAGTTGCTATTTTCAGTATTTGTAATATATTTATAGTATTTATGTTCATGAAAAGTGTAATTTATTTTTTTAATTAAAATTCAATTGTATAGTTTTAGGTTACAAATATTTCAACTATATATTTTTTCTGTTACAAATGGAACTAAAAATCAGCTAATTTATTTCGTTTTATGAACATTCCATCATCATTATTATTTAACAAATAATGATAGTCGGTTTCCATATTGTTTACTGTTCAGTAACTGTCATTAGGTGTAGCATTAATCGAATCAGTAAGAGCGGCCATATTGCTAAAAGAACATCTGGCTACCACGCAAAGATAATGAAAGTGGTGAAAATATTGAAGAAAATATATAAAGATGTCTTCTACAGAGTAATTTAGTTTTAATGTAGATGAAATTGTCATGAAAAATTTAATTTAAGTCAGAAAAATGAATATCCACAAATTTGTCAAAAATGTTTATACTTTTAATAATTAAAAAACTGTAAGTTTTAAGTCATTTTGATTGGGATGAGCTGGATTTAAATAAAAAAAATCAAGTGGCATATAAAGAAAACAGTTGTCAGAAATTTTAATTGTCAAGAACGAATTTGTTAAGAATTTTGAATGTTTCACTAAAATAAAATATAATAATTTAATTACAAAATGAGATTTTTTTTTAGAAGCAAATAGAAAAATTAAATTAAAGATAAAAATAAAGAAATACAAAGAAGGAGAAATCTATTAGAGCTAGAAAAAGTTTAAAGCAGATGATAGAGCAAAACAGGGCTGAGATAGGGAAACAAGTACATTTTTTAAAAGAATAAAAAATCGGTTGTGTCGCCCAAAAACTTTCCCGATGAGTATCCACGAATACTTTTTCAGATATTTATTGTTAAAGTTTCAACTTTTGACATTTTTTTTTGACAGGTGACAGTTTTAGAAATAATTTTGACTGTTCTGCATTGAGTTTTTCAAGGGCTTTCAAACGACATATTGCATGTCCAATTCCTTGACATATTGCATCTGTCATTTTTTGATAGTGATACTCCCGTTTGACAGATCTAGTACAAAAACTAATGGGTTCTTCCGACGGGTAACCCAAACCCCTATACCAAATTTCAGCTCAATCGGATTAAACGTGTGGCTTCTATCGTGGAAGAATACACACACAGACCGACAGACAGACTTCCATCTGGAAATAGTCTTAATCGTTTCAGGGGACCCGAAAATGGATATTTCCGTTTTTATCTCGATTTTTTTTTTTTTTTGGCTCGTTCACAATACTTTCCCTTCTAGGAGGTGGGTCGGGAAAGTAAAATTACATTGAAAATACCGTGCAACTACATCTTTGAATACAAATATAGACACAAATCGTAAAAAACCAATATCCAACCCTAAAAACGTATATTTACCCACAATACCCCCCCCCCCCCCGCCTTTTGGAACTTTTACTCAGTTTTCTTGATTTTTCTTAATTTACCCACAAACTGCTAAGAATTTTCCATGAATTCGTATTTTTAAAATCGGTTTGGCGCTATTTTAGTCATTTCCATTGATTCTATTTTTTTTCGGTTAATGATTGTTATTTTTTTTTTGATTTTCATTTTTTTCGTCACTTTCTTCGTTCTATAGTTTATTAAAATTTTTTGTTTTTTTCTGATTTTTTTTGATTGCTTCTAATTCTTTCTAATTCTGGTCTTTCTATTGCTTTCTGATTTTTTTCTTAGTCCTCTGATTTTTTTTAGATTTATTTCTAAACTTTTCATTTTTTTTCAACTTATTTAGATTGGGTTTATTTTTGCGATTTTTTTGTGTTTTTCCGATTTTTTTGCACAATGCAATTTGCAATTTTTTTCCTATTTTTTTGAATTTTTTTTGCCATTTTCTGCGGTTTTTGGCGGTTTTTTTTTGATCTGGTTTCGATTTTTTACGCTTTTTTCATTTTTTTATTCTTTCCAATTTTTTACGATTTTTTGTGAGATTTTTCGATTTATTGCCTTTTTTAGAGATTTTTTTTTCGTTTTTCCGCGATTTGAGTTTTATTTTGCTTTTCTTGCGTTTTTTTTATTTTTACAATTTTTTTTGATTTTCTTGTTAGGTATTTTATAATTTTGTTTTTCATTTTTTTGAAGATTTTATGATTCTTTCAACTTTAAGCAATGTTTTCTCTTTTTCAATTTTTTTTTCTGTTTCGTTGTTTTTTTGATTTTTTCTGATTTTTTCTAATTTTTTCTCATTTTTTTCTTATTCTGTTCTTTCTATTGTTTTCTGATTTTTTCTTATTCCTCTGATTTTTTTAGATTTATTTAAAATCTGTTCATTTTTTTTTAATTTTTTAGATTATATTTATTTTTGCGATTTGTTTGTATTTTTTCCGATTTTTTGCACATCTGCACTTTTTTTTGAGAATTTTTTGCCATTTTTTACGCTTTTTTACCGTTTTTGTTTGATATTATTTGTAATTATTTGAGATTTATTTCAAAACTTTGAAATTTTTTCATTTTTTTTCTTTCCAATTTTTTGAAATTTGTTACTATTTTTTTTGCAATATTTTTCGATTTAATGCCTTTTTTAAAGCCTTTTTTTCGGTTTGATGCGATTTTAGTTTTTTCACTTTTTTTACATTTTTTTATTCTTACAATTTTTTGATGTTCTAGTATTTTATTTATTTTATAATATTGTTTTTCATTTTTTCCAATATTTTATGTTTTCTTTTTTTCAAATTTTTATTTCTGTTTTGATATAGCTTTTTGTTTTTTTCGAATTTTTTTCGATTCATTTCAATTTTTTTTAAATTTTTCAAATGGTTTCAATTGTTTTCGGGTTTTTGGTTATTTTTTTTATTGATTTTTTTTTTCGATTTCTTGCCATTTTTGGTATCTTTTTCGGATTATGTACATTTGAAATTTTTTGTGATTTTTTTTTCGATTTTTTGATATTTTCAGGGATTTTTGCGTTTTTTGGGATTTTTTGCGATTTTTTTAGTGTTTTTTTACGATTTTCTACGATATTTTTGGATTCGTTGTGTTTTTTAACGAGTTTATTTTTCCGTTTTTTTTTGTGATTTTTCCCTATTTTTTCCATTTCCTATTGTTTCCAATTTTTTCCTGGTTTTTCTGTTTTTGTTAATATTTTTCCCATTTTACTATTTTTTGCTGTTTTTTTTTTCTTTTTTCTATTTTTCCCCGTTTTGAATTATTTTTTCCTATATTTTTTCTGCTTTTTTCTATTATTAAGTATTTTCACTTCAAGAATAAAATTACAATAAAAAAAAGTAAAAACATATGTATTATATCTAATTTTAAACATATATTAATTTTAGCTTTCTGCACTGCTCCTGTATATAAAATTTAACGACACAAAATCTCACACTCCTCCGTTCGCGCATTACACTTAAAAGGGATTCTCTTTGCGTATTAATATATAGATCTTTTTCTTTCATTCTTTATTCCCTTTATTCGTTTATTTTTAGTTTTCTTCTATTTCTTTATGAATTTTTTCGTTTATTTCCTTATTTTGTCTCTCAATAATTTCTAAGTTGTTGGTTATATTTAATTTCTACCACATTGGTTTGTTCTGTTAATATTTGTAGTCATTACAAAACAAAAATTACATTGTTGTTTAATAATATGTTTTTAATAATAAATTTATTTTTAAATTGAAGAAAATTACGCAAAACTTCTCTAATATATATTTTAAATTTTCTTAGCTATCATTTAAATATTAACAAATTATTATTATTTTATTATTAAACGGCTTAAACTACACATTAATAGAGAGAAGGTATTACATTGGTCAAAAAAAAAATTTAAATCATTTTCAATCAACCCAATTCTTGTTGTTCCCATACTCTATTTATAAATAAAATCTGGCAACTAATACGACCATTGAGTGACAAGAAAATTGTACGGACACTTAAGTGAGTCTCTTAGAATGGAGTTCCATGTAACAATAAATCACATCGTGTATGTTTCAGAAGTTTTGTTTAATTTATACGTGAAATTTCTTTGACATTTTTTTGTTTTATTTTTTTTAAATTAAGCAAGACTTACTGCGTTAATAGCCCAGGTGTCGGATGATGTCACCACATTAAATAGTACAAAATATATTTTGGGAATCATAAAGGAGTATTATGCCTATATACCAAAATCTAAGTTTTGCTCTACTGAATCTTAAAGGATTTTTTGACACTTCTAATATAATAAATTCACCCATAGTAAATCAAGTAACATTTTTACCTTACTTATGATGCGGCTTGTAAGTGCATCTTGAATGGGTTGATTCCTTTTGTTTGGAAATCATTTAAAAAAGGGCGATATAGTCGCTAAACTTTACGACGTGTGAAGAGGGCAATGAAATTTTCACCCTATTTCAATTTGAGACACAAAGAGTGTTTTAGTTTGAAGGAGATTTATCGATAACCGGATTCTGTTGTTCAGGATATTGTCCCAGTTGGAGGTATATATTTTATTTTTGATTGTGGTATTAAATCCTAATATATCTATTATATTATATACTACATTTTTTTACACGAAAATTGTTATTGTCATGGAAAAATTATTTTTGATAATTTAACTTTTCTATATTTACAGTAATGAAGTCAGGAAAAAAGAATTATTTCAAAAATTTAGTAATAAAAAGAATATTAATTTTCTTCTGAAATCTAAATATATGCTACTTGATAAGATTTTAACAAATTTATGGGTAATTTATAATGATTAACTCTCTACGAATTTCTTGTTTACTTCAATTCACTTGATAAATAAAAGAGGTGTAATCCCTTCCAACTTTCCTAACACTCCTTGTAAATTTATTGCAAAAAAATAATAGAATAAAATTACATCACTAAAGCATAACTACAATACTAAAATTCCCAATGCATAGAAAGCTTCTTCAATTAGAATTTTTTTTACAGACGCTTTAAACTTTTTTATTGAAAGATTTTTATAATGTGGGGATAGAGAGTTATATATTTTAATTGCCACATGACAAAAAGGCTTTTGTGTTCTTTTTAAGCGATGGTAACGAATAGTTATAGAGTTTTTATGTCTCGTATCATATTTGTGGAAATCAGCGTTTGTAGAGTCAGTCCGTTTAGAGAAGAACCCATTCCGTCACACAGCAACCAGTTTTAGAATAAAATTAAAACCTCTATTAAAATGTAAATTATTTATTAATATCAACTGAACACACTAAAATTTCTAATTTTTCCAGTGAGCATCGTGACGTAAGGGGTTCTTCTCTAAACGGGCCGACTCTAAGCAAATCAGTTTCTTTAATAAAATTTGATATATAAACATAAATGGTAAGGTCAACATATCTTTCTTTTTAAAACAGTGTTCTCTACTACTGATCCCATTCATAATTCTTAAAAAAAATTTTTGGATTTAAAAATTTATGCAGACTTCGAGGTACCTCCCCATAAAATCAAATCATAATTTAACAGGCTATGACAAGTACTGTAGTAAAATGACAGAGCTGTACTTATTGCTGTTAAGAGGCCCACACACCACGTGACTTTTGTGTTTGCCAGTTAAAGAATTATCCAAGGAAAATGTGCTTGTATTCTAATAAATTGGATGTAAAATTTTTTTTTAGAATTTTCCGGTTTATGTTAAATAATCCTACCCTCTAGTCCAATTTTTTCTGTTCAAAATAGGGTAGAGCGCCATTATACATAATTATTCGTATTTGGACGAGAACTCGCCTAATTTAGTAACTAAAAATATGCGGTTTTTTTTCATGATATTTAAAATATTTATGAGAAGAGCGCGTCTGTGCTACATTTTTCAAATTTGTCTAGAGAAAAAAGTTGATAGTCGTATAACTTTTACTAAATTTATTTTAAAAAAAGTGCCATAGACGCGCTCTAAAGAATTAACTACAGAATCGATTGGTGAAAACCGCAGCTTCCTATCTTTAATATTAACGGAGCGCTCGTCCAAAAACGATTTCAGGCAAGATAACATATGGTATTGGTGCCTCTTTACTGAGTTAATTTTCTTATTTGAAAAACTACTTTATTTAGATTTTTGCTAAATGATCTATTTGAAAACGCCAACTTAAATTTCGATCTATTGTATTGCATTTGAAAGTTATATTTTCTGCCTAATATTCATTTAATTTTAATGTATTTGCTTGGAATCATCTATTAGCTTTTCTGACAGATTCATCGCGTTTAGAGCTTAAAGTTTCAATATTTTGACCAAAATTAATTTAAATTAAATCTAAGATTTCTGCACAAACATTAGCTGGTTAATCGTTTATAAAAATAAGGAAGAAAATTGGACCAACAATGGACTCTTGTGGCACTCCCATATTTAAAAAAATAGTTTGAGAAGAATCACCTGAAGGCAACATAACTATTTGAGACCTATCTTTTAGGTAAGATTTTAAAAACTATGCGGAATTCAAAAAAAGTAGTAACACGCGAAATTTGTAGGAAATTTTATGTTCTACAATTTTGATTTCCTGTAATTTTTCATAAAAATCCATAATTTTGGCTTAAAATCAAAAAAAATCGGTCAAGTGGGTGTCGGACATTTAGGGTTCTGTACCAAATGTAGAATATAAGCCAGCTGTACAGATGAGGAAGAATTCTCAAATTTTAATCGAACTAAAATGTCGAAAATACTTGGTAAAAACATTTAAAGAAGTGAAAAGAAAAATAACCAGACGCATGTGTGTTCGACGAAGAAAAAAAAATTATGAGACGAAAAATGCGTTTCTTAACAAAATTACTAATAGCACAGATAAAATAATAATATATCGAATATCACAATCCGCATATATATGAAGGATACGGGACCCAAAATATGAGGGAAGGTTAATGAAAAAATCATATTTATTAATATAATGTTATTTGTTATTAAAATATACGTAACAATAAACATTATCATCAAATTATGCTTACTTTTTGCAATATTTTTTTAAATGAAAAATATGGCGTTTATCTACTCAATGGGCTTTATTCAACGATACCTCACTCGATGGGGTAGGCCAATTTTTTTCAGCGCCCCCCTTTAGCTGTATGGGAGCCCCCTTGAAAACATTTAAAAATATTTTTTACATGGCTTTGGGTCAACAACACGCATATCCTGTGTAAATTTGAACACTCTAGCTCCAACGGTTTAGCTGCTAGACGGACGGATAGACGGACGGACAGACGGACGGACGGACGGCACGCGAGTGTGAGCAATAGGGTTCCGTTTCGACCCTTTGGGGACGGAACCCTAAAAAGGTACCAAAGTTATTGAATTTTATAATTTTATGGTTAAAAATTATTAAAAGAAATTTTTCATTAAATTAATCAAGTAAAAAAATAAAAATAAATAACCTAATATTTGAAAAAACTAATAATTAATTTTTTTTAAAAAAAATGTCACAATAATTTACAGAAATTTGTTAATAAAAAAAATATAGAAGCTAAATTAATTATATAGCAATAAAAGGGGATCTATATTGTTAAATTTAAAAATTATTTAAAAATAATAGAGAATTTCAAAAATTTTATAGTAGATTTTTTTGAAAAGATGAACAGAAGTGATTAATATTGTGGAGATAATTTAAAATGGCAATTTTGGTGGAAATTTAAAGAAAAAAAAAATAAATAAAATAATCTATTTTGAAGAAGAAAGAATAATATAAGAGTTAAAAATACATTTGTTTATTATTTTTTTTCACTTTAGAATCCACCCCAAAAGAGACAGAATTGGAAGAAATATATAGGTTACAAATTAAAAGTAGAAATATGAAAACAAAGGGGGCAAAGTAACTGTAGGTATTATACATTAAAATGGAGGAAAAATAAAGGGGTTGGAATCATCATAAGTCAGGGCTAATAATCGAAAGTTGGGACAGGGTGTTTCGGGAAGGGTGTAAAGTTGAAAAAGAAATAAATTCAAAAATCAAATCATCCGTCTGATAAGAAAATGTGATTCTCTTTAAGACGTAATTGTTCGTTCAGAAAAATATATGTGCTGTGCTAGGCGTTGGCATTGGGAAATTTAGTTTTCAGACTCAAAAAAAGTAGTTATCTAATTTTTTTAATTTTTTTTAAATTAGAATATTTGCTATTTTTATTAAGAGTACCAACGCATCAGTCTAATTTTTTTATATAAGGATAATAAATGTGTTAAATTTGTAAGAAATTGTACATTATTGGCAATAAGTGTATTGATAAATGTATTTATTTGATAGACATGATTACTGCAATTCAGACAAATTATACTAGAATTATGGAGACAGGAGTTAATTTCAAACATCCCGAAACAGTTTAGTCTGTAACCTTTTTGGCAGCCGTGAAGGAATTTAATGTTGGTAATTTTATAATTTTATTTCACTTTTTTATTTGAAATTTTTGGCAGATATGTTGCCTGTTGAACCGTCTCAAAGCGACTTACGCGACTTTTTTCCCTGAACAGTTTTAATGGCGTTTTCCACCTCGGCTGTTTTGAAAAATCTATCTCTTTTTGACCCATTTCGGCCGCTTGTCGTTTTCATGCGTTTCAGGTAAAACGGATACGCTGCATTTCGGCCGGTCAATGTATAAAATTATTCACTACAAATTACTCACCCTTTATCATCATTATTATCGCATATACAAAAAAAAATGTTTTAAATAAAAAAATAATTGAATTGGATTGTAAATTAATGGATGCAATTTTCACTTTAACCAGGACATATGATGCGCAAAGTTCAAGATTTATGTTTAGTGTTATCATATCTTAATCAAAGTGAAGTAAGAAATCATATTAGAATGTGTGATTATTTTACTTCATAATGGTTAGATTGGGCTACAAACGCATAGTAAATTAAATTTAAAAAACTGGCAAAAATCATCCAAACATTTTCGAGTTGAAAGAGGAGACTGCTTTAAATATAGTTAAATTTCAATACATAAATCTATATATACCAACTCCAAAAAGATAAAAAAATACGTTAATATGAATATTATAATTAAAAAAATATTAAATAATTTAAGGGACAAAAACATCGACTTAAAAAATACGTTAAACAAATTCGTGTATAGGTACATTTAAATTTGAGTAAAATTGTGTTATTTTGATAGCGTTATATGTATACATACTGTATATTATCTATTGTTTTTTTTATTGTTGTTCTAAAAAGTATTGTGAAACTTTAATAAAGATTTTGCACTTATTAAATTTGTTTTTCTTTTCCCTGTTTGTATGTTATGCTAAAAAAATAACAGGTTTACAATAGACAATCAAACGGCTGATAATATTTAAGTAATTTAAATTTAAATATGCCAAAAAAATTGACCGGTTAAAATGCAACTTTTTGATTTATTTACCAAATAAATCAATTATTTTTTAAAACTTTAAAAACATTTTAATTAAAATTCTGAATAACTTTCTTAATATTCATAACAATTTTGTTAAGAATGGTTAGATATTTTTCCAATTTTGACTTTTTTCAAAATACCCCGATTATTTTTTTTAATTTATTTTCGTCGGTTATTTTTCACGTTATGGCTAATCATTAATAATTTTGACCTACTTATTCCTAATTTTAAATGTTTTAAATCTACCATGTGTTTGTATCCGTAATTTTTACCTTTTCAAAATTTTCTAAATTTATTGTTTTTCATTTTTTTATTATTTTATATTGTCGAGTCTTCCTCATTTTGTCTATTATAAATATTAATTTTTTTATATTTAATTGAATTTACTTCTCTATGATTATAATCATAAAACTTTGATAGGTTTCCTTCCTATTTTTGTACCATATCCGCTTTTTATTATTCCCATTTTTTTAAGTTTTTACAATATTCTTGATTCTAATTTTGTCAAATAAATTTTACCAATGGCAATATTTATGATGCTTCCAAAAGAAAAATAATCTTTTCGTATGTATAATTTTTATACATTTATTTATTATTATTATTATTGATTCACTTTATACTATTCTTTAAAATACATATGCAAGCAAGTAGTAAATCGAAAATATTAAGACACATCATTAATACCACCTGGTATGTAACAAAATAAACGATTCACCATAAGAAAAGTCAATCATGAATGGTTAAGTCATCATAAACAACTTGAAATCCACATACAAATTATATGTAATTTGGATAATGAATTCTATTTGTTGGAGAGAATCTCATTAAATAAATTTAAAAAAATTATATAAATAATATCGTAACTGTCCTTATCATTGAAAATTTTACTTTTACCTTGTAAAGTCACCTGTCAATTATTGTAACAATTTAACATATTTGAAACTTCTATTATCGTAAACAATTTCTATAATATTTTTGTTTAGAATTAAAATAAATTCATGGCTTTAAAAATATTCTTATAATTTCCTTAATAACTTGACGCTCAACTTTTTAGCATTCATAATTATGATAAACGAGGCCGCTGCTACATGAACTTATAAGAAATTGCCAGCAATCTGCACATTGAAAATTTGCATTTAACGTCTTAATTAGTATGGATTGGTTTTTGAAGTCTGACAGTCTAACCGCCCATGTGTTTGCCAACACCAACCACGGGTTAGTAACTTCTTTTTTTTTTCTTCTTTTTACTTCGATTTTAATAGTAGTCTGCGATATTGCAATATTCATATGACGCGAAAATTACCGATAATATCATAATGGGATTTTGTCTGTCTGGACATAAGGCAGGATATTCTTCATTTTTCATTACGATAATATACAAATAAGACGTATTTTAGCTTGTTTGGAAACTTTATGAACGAGGAATATTTATTAGGTCTAATTATATATTGTAAATTTAATTCTTGTTTTTAATTTCCAATTTGAACATCGATCACGTACAATATATTATTTCTTTACACGATAATCATAATAATATCACTAAAATATTTTGACTGAATATTGAATTAAATAAGTCCAAAAGGTTATCCATGTTCGCAAATGTGATCAACCGATGAGGTAATAAAACTCGACGTCAAAGTACCACAATTAATTTATTAAGATTTTTAAAAACAGAAGATTAACAATTATTTTTAAATTTTTTTTTATATATGAAAATAAGTTTTATAATTTTTATAATTTAAATCAAATGATTTAAGTCACCATGTATAGAGTTAAAATTGGATATGTTGCACTTGATTAACAAATTTTTTGCTGATGATGGCCATCGAATAGCCGAAATATGTTCCTCCTCGTTTGTTAACTTTCTTCAATTACATTATTGTGGTATGACTCCGAGTTTTATTATTCTTTGAATATTTTTAAAGTTGAGAGAGCTGCGACCAGTTTCGCCGAAATTTCGCCACCATCAGACCAATTTATTAATGGGGAATTCGATAAAATTAAATTGATTGTTCATAAATAACAAATTATGTAGACAAAATAAGATTAATAACAATAAAATAATTTTTATAAAAGTGGTACCAAGTGGTTGTTTAATTTAAATAGAAAGGGATGATATTATGCCCTGAAAGGAAAACTGAATTGTAGGAGTTCAGAGAGGTACTCTCAAAATGTTAGACGTGAACTTTGAGAAGGTCGCAAAGCATCAAAAATATATGTTGGATAAAAAATGTGTTGGATCTGTAGTAGGAAGTATTCGGAAAAGGGGGTAGGTAACTACTTAAACAAGGGTGGTGTACCAACAATAATGAAAATAAAATTAATTAACCTTAACATTGCCCAAACAAGGATCAATTATAAGACAGCAAAAACTGGAAAAGGGAGTTACGAGAAACAACCACAAGTTGGAGTGAATAATTAAATGTAATAAGTGACAGTTGACCCATAAAAACAATGTATCAAGTAGCCTTTTAGTCGTTACAGAAAAGAAGATACCTAAAGGGTATCATTAGTAAATATAACATGATATAATAATATTACACATAATTAACAATAAATTTTTTTGAAATAATCAATTACTAAGGGTGAGATGGAGTGCAAGAAGTAGGTAACAAGCAAGGAAATTAAATACATGGTATTTAGTAACTAAAAGAGAATTGAATAAAAGGAAACGAAGAGAAAGAAGAAAAAAGAAGAAGAATTGACAATAGTGACATATGAAGTATGAGTTGACAAATGACTATATGATAATCAATAATATTGAAGTTAATAGAAGGCAATGTGGTAAAAAACCAAGGGTTAAATATAATGTGGAACTATAAGGGTACGTAATAATGAATTTTCTGAAAATATTAGATAGAGATGCCAACAGTGAATCCGAGCAAAATTAACGTGACGATGATAATATACCTCTTGGAAAAATACCAAGATTCCCAACTTTTATTGGTAAAAATGGAACCACGCGATGGAAAAAACATTGCCCTAATAAAGCTATAAAAACTATATAATTCTTCGACTACCGGGCACTAGAAACTCTTGAAAAAAGAGCAAATAGCAATTGATTGTTGGTCACTATTTTTTACAGATGAAATTCTAAACATTATAGTGGAAAACACAAACCTTTCTATTTCTAGATTAGCTGAAGGTTCTATTTTTGTCCGGGACCGTTCTTTGCAACCGGATTCACTGCAGCTTCGTGGGTTTATTGCGTTATCTTCCGTCTCTTTCTCTACTGCACCCAGTCCATCAACCTTGTTTCTTGTACTAGTTTGTACAACTTCTTTAATGGCTGTTTGTAGTAGTCTTCTGGATCCATTTTTTTCCATATATTCTTTGCCTTCTGTGATCCAGCGCATTCTCTGTCCCTTTATTGCATTGTCTGCATTTAAGGTCGTCAATATAGCCCCATTTTGTTTAGATGCTCTCTGGTGGGAAGGTGTCCCATTAGGAGCCCTGTGGTAATTCGTAGTTGATTCCTACTCATTGAAAGCAGTTCTTCAGTTACATTCTTTTATAAACTTTTTCCCGTGTAGAAGTCCGGGTACATTGTCCCAGTACAATTTGTGTTTTCACTTGATCCAGTCATTTATATGGTTCCTAAACGTACGTTTTGGTACCCCATCGCTGGTTCTGGACCAATTAATGGGGTTGACAACCCGCTTCTTGCGAGCTCGTCAGCCTTTTCGTTTCCAGCGATGTGCTCCTTATGGCCTTAAGGGCTTGACTTGAGTAGATTATGATTCTTTTTCCATCGTGGGCTCTCATATTACTATTTCTCGCACATTGGAGTATTGCATAGACCTCTGCCTGGAATACAGAAGTATATCTAGCTGAAGGTTACGCAAGAGAAAGAAAAGGAAGCGGACGGACCTCTGTGAGCTAAAAGCTTTTCTAGGATTATTAAAGACTCAAAAATTTCAAAAAGTAAAAATATTAAAATATTCAAAATTTCTGGAATATATCAAAAATTTGAAATTTTGGAATTTTTTTCAAAAAGTAAAAAATGTCAAATTATTCAAAATTTCTAAAATATATCGAGAATTGAAAATATTTAAAAAATGTCAAGTTTCAAAAAATATTAAAAAATTATTCGAAAATTCTAAATTTTGAGAAAATTTGTAAAATACGTAAAAATTTGTAGGGAAATATACATAATTGTTTATTAACGATGCCCACATAACAGCCTAGTTTTTACGAATGATTTTTATTATATTAATAAAATACATCATTCTGTTCTAATTTACTATGTTTAAAACCTATTTCTTGCCTTTATTTATAATTAATTGATGGTATTTTAATTTTAATTTATAATTTATAGTCACAATTGACAATTTAAACAAATTAAAGAAAAAAAAACCAGTCATGTTAGAATAAACATTATCATTTCCTGGAATACCTCGTTTTGCCATTTATTACAATTGATAAACAACTAAAAATAAACTCACTAAACCGGAAAACCGGAGTAACTCACGTTACAATAAATTCTATCGGAGAAATCTTCGATTAAGATGTAAAAGTATACACACAATTAAAGATGAAGCTAAACGAATGAGATAATAATAGAGTGCAACATCCCAGGGCATGATTTCGTGGTTTATAAAAAATGTTATACGCCCCTGCAAATCTTGACACTATACATTCGTACTCGATGGAAACAAAACGAAAAAGAATCGACAAAAGCATTGCCTCTTGTTCTGGCAACATAATAATTGCTTGTACAACTTTATTCTGTTTTTTTTTCTGATGGTGTAGTTGATTCACCATTCGTTAAAAGGGAGTGGGACTATATTAAAGAAGCGGTCGATTATCGATGTTATGAATCAATCTGGTCATATGGGAATTTTCTTCCTCTGCGAAATAAGAGAAGTTAATTGTAAAAATGAGTACTACATTTATGATGATAATAATATATTGTTATAAAGATAATTTGAGTGTACCAATTAATTCATCAGAAAATATATTGTATAGGTAAGGAATTTAGTATGGTTAACTAATAAAAAAATTAGATCACTTATCCAGAGCCGGTCCAAGGGCTAATATGGTTGTCTAATTGGCGCTATTTAAGCGATCTCACGTACAAATTTGCAGGGCCCAATCTGTAGGAATTCTGTGGATTGTCATACTATGTGTAGGCCAATTGTATTGATTTGATAAATTTTAATATGACGAATAGAGGTTAGATTGTTTTCAGTTTCTATTTGTTTTGTTTGGTTTTTATATTCCCAAATCTATAATCGACAAAGCGGCAAATTCCTGACTGATTGACTGGCTGACTGACATAGAATCAATGCACAGCAAAATCTACTTCACCGAGAGACTTGAAATTTTGAGAATATAATTTGTTCATAAGATAGACACCCACTAAGAAACGATTTTGCGAAATTTTGATTTTAAGGGGTAGAAAAGGACGAAAAACTGTGACTTACATATAATTAGTACATCTATATATACACGACAGTATAAAGGTATAGAGGCTGTTATGTCTCCGGTAGTACCAGATATTATCTCATTTGATTTTTTAGGAAAAAAACGGAGAAACACGGGAAACATTTGGAAAATAGGGAAAAATAAGGAAAAATAAGGAAAAATAGAGAATAAAAGAGAAAAATTGGGAAAATAGGGCAAAATAGAGAAAAGTAGGAACAAATAGAGACAATACAGGATAACAGAAGAAAGAGCAAAAATAGAACAAATGGAGCAGACCAGAGAAATAGGGACAAATTGAAGAATATAGAAATTAGAGAAAAATCGGAAAAATTAATAAAATATATGGGAACATTGTAAAAATAGGGGAAAATAAGAAAAATTAGAGAAAAGTAGAGAAATATCGGGAAAATAGAAAACACATGCGAAAATAATGCAAAATAGGAGAACATAGGGAAAAATAGGAGATAATAGGGACAAATACAGACAAATAGTTAAAACACGAAAAAATAATGACAAACGGGAAAAATAGGTAGAAATAGGAAAATTAGAGAAAAGTGGGGAAAACTAGGAAAATAATGAAAAATATAGGAAAAGATTTGAAAAAAATAGTTAAAAAATCGGTTGTGCCGCCTCAAAACTTTCTCGACGAGTATCCAGAGATGAATACTTTTTCACCTATTTCATGTTAAAGTTTCAAATTTTGACATTTTTTATTTTTGACAAGTGACAGTTGAACAAATAATTTTTACTACTCTGAATAGAGTTTTTCAAGGGCTTTCAAGTGACATATTGCAAGTTAAATTCCGTAACATATTGCTTCCATCTTCTGTCATTTTTTGCCAATGACACTTCCATTTGACAGATGTCGTACAAAAACTAATGGATTTTTCCGATGGCTACGCGAAACCCATATACCAAATTTCAGCTTAATCGGATTAAGCATGTGGCTTGTATCTTGGAAGAATACACACAGACAGACAGTTAGACAGACAGACTTTCATCTGGGAATGGTCTTAATCGTCTCAGGTGACCCGTTTTTATCAAGAAATTATTTTTTAGCACGTTCACAATACTTTCCCTTCTGGGAGGTGGGTCGAGAAAGTAAAATGAGGAGAATGGTAAAAAATAGGGAAAAATATAGAAAAACAGGGAAAAATATGAAAAAATACACAAATTTAAAAACAAACCAACAATGTAATTTTCTCCAAAGAATTAGGAAAACAAAGCAACAATGCATTTCTTAACACACCATTTTGAAAAATAAAGAAAGATTGAATTTTTCCATATACGAATTTAAAAACAAACCAACAATGTTTTTTTTACACACGAATTTGAAAAACAAGACACTAATGCATTTTTCCACTTTCTCATTTGGAAAATAAGCAACTTTAGTTAAATTGTTAAAAAAAATCAACGATCGGTTTTTCCACTCTCGAATTTAAAATGAATTAGTATTTTCTTAATCGAATTACAAAAAGAAAAAAAGCAATAATGCATTTTTTCACTCGGTTTAGAAAAACAAAAAAACAATGTATTTTTTTTTCACCTGATTTTAAAAAACAATGTAACAATACATATTTGAATAAATATCAAGCAAGAATGAATTTTTCAAGATCAGATTCTAAAATAAGAAGAAGAATGGATTTTTCCACACTCATTAAAAAAAGAAGCAGCAATGAATTTTTTCACACTTGAATTTGGAAAATGAAGCATTTAATAGCGAAAATAGGAAAAAAACAGATAATAATACTTTGGAAAAACAGGAAAAAATAATAATCAAGAAAAATAGAAAAACTAGGAAAAATACTGAGAAATATAAAAAAAGGGAAAACGGAAAAAAATATTTGAATTAGGAATTTGGGACCTTTGGTTTTCAACAATGTTGAAGAATATCGTCACCACTAACCAAAACTACACTTTTTTAATGCTCTACGTGTTAAAAACGTGATTAGAATATTCTTAAATATAGGAAAAATATGGAAAATTAGAAAAAAATAAGCAAATGTCGGTTCTAATCAGGTACCAATTAAGCAAGCAAATAAGCAAGCAAGTTAGTCCGTACGATAACTCACAAATTGAATAAAGGCGTCGGGTTTTTTCTATTTATAGTTTCTATCAGTTCAAGCAAGAACGGATTAGATTTTGGAATATAGTTGTTAATTTAATCAACTAGAAAAGGAAATTCTTTCATTTTTCAATAGAAAAAAAACTTAAACACGTTGTGAATATGACAATGAAGCGTTATCTACTAGTTCTGTTTGTTTTCATTTTGGATAAAATATAATTTAACAGAAAATGGAATCAAACTTTATAGGAGCTGCAGGGATTTAACAGCGCTAAATATTAAATCTTCCATTACCCAGATACCTCAAAGTTACAATTAATAGCTGTTTGGGTCTGGATCTCTTATCGGTATTTTGTTTAGCCATTAAAAGTCCCAAAATATTAAGCAGTTCTTCAAAACCGTTGGTTCCAAATCCTGAGTTAAAATTGAATAACAAAATTGTTTTGTCCAGTATTTTTCTGTCTTTTTATTTTATCACAATCTAATGTCAATCATAATGATAAAGCTATACCGTTTTTTTGGCCTTTTGACACACGCAGAAAACTACTGATAAAAGTAAAAAAATGGGACGTGTAGAGACTAAAGCTTGTCTTAGTAGCATAAGTAAATCAGATGAGCCAGACAATTTGTATCTAAAGTGAATGTCTTGAATAACTTGAACAATCAGATCAAATTTTATATGTCAGTTTTGATTTTGACACATTTGAAATTTACGCATTTAAAAAAAGTCACAATATTATATGAAAGAAACAGTTTATATTGAAATTATTTGATTATTTGGAACTATAAAATGATGCCGGAAAGACTCTTTTGCCCTTGAGTGCAGTTTGTGAGGTAAGTAGAAAAATAAGTACCATTAAAATCCTAAATAGAAGAAAATAGTTAATCATATCTAATATCTGTTTTTATGTTGCTCTACGTAATTATAAATTATTTTCCATATAAATTAGAATATATAAATAAGTTTCTGTTCAGGTATGTAATAGATAAAAAAAGCGTTTCTTTTTTTGGTCTAACCAAGAATTCATCGCTATGAAAACCTAGCTGAAGAAAAAAACATAACTTTGTCAATAGAATGTTAAACTAACTGAATTTATTTCAGACATATCTCAATTGTTTGAATTTAGGTTATTTTGTGACGCATTAGCAAACTTTATACCAGATTGGGCCCTGCTAATTTCCATGTGAATAGGCCTCTTTTTAGATTACTCTGTGAACCAATTATTTTGGTATTTAAAAAAATATAAGAATGAGAAGTGCTCGTGGTGACAAAATTTAGAAAACTGGATTTCGAATATTTTTCCCTAAGACGTCAAATGTTGATGTATCGCTGAAATTTAAGATATACCCCTCGTTTTACTTTAGTTACATGTAAAAATAGGTTATAGCCTGAATGACACTTTTCCGCTATTTAAATGTGCTGAACATGAATCCTACGACGTTTTATTTTGAAAATAATCATCGCCTCTTGTATTACCTAATAGGTGAGATGCCTTACCCTTTAATTTAGTTCAAATGAGCTTGTAGTGAAAAAATATTATGCATGCATAGATTTTCCTAGAAGAAATCATGTAACATTTGAATAAACGCCGCTAGAAAACCCTCCAGTTTAGTGAGACATTAAAAAAAAGCGTTATTGCCGCTTCTTCGGCTACTTTGATTGGCAATTCCTTAGTTGCCAGTTTCATTATTTTTCGGAACTTCTGAAGAAAGGATATTCAGTTTCATTCTATGAATAAAACAGAATTTGTGTCAATATGGATATGGAAATCAAGACTTCGTATTTAATGGCTGTTCTCGATTTAGTTATTCTTAAGTAAACACATTGTAAATAAATATTATGAATAACGCTTGGCAACGCTGTAAAAAATTATTCTGGCGATAACCTGCTCACTATACTCTGTCTACTCTGTCCAATATTTCTTTTTTCTTAAAATGACAGACTTCAGGTCGACTGGTAATTTTGTGTTAAAATATAAGTCTGGCTAATCTGTTTGAATGTGTCTACTCGGCCATTACTTAGTTTTAAAAGTAGTGAATTATTTGAACATAATATGCATAACAAATATAATTACAGGGAATATAATTTAGCTTATTCTAATATATTACTAAATATTTATTATTCTAAAAAGAGGCAGGAAAACTGTTGAAATTTTTTATATTCTAACTTAATATAGTATTTATCAATACATTTTTGACGGATTATTGACAGAATTTGTTCAGATTTAGTGATTTTTTTTTCGCCAACTCAGCCGGGGATTATCAAAAAGCTAAAAGAAATATTGGATGGACTATAAAGCAATTCTCTAGCGCTCCTATGATAGATCAGTACTTGTTACGTCACATCTTGATGCGATTTTGGCAATGTTCAAACAGGAATATTTCTTTGGGAAATTATTTTGAAAAATCTACTTCGGATTTTTTTTTAAATCTAACCACTTTTCGTCGTTCTGAAGGTTATGGTATTTTTTTTTTCAGTAATTAGAGATCTCGCCTATTCTGGAAGAATTGGCCGGGTATACATTCAAATAAAAAACCAGAAGTCCTCTACCCACAAAAACAACAATAATATAAAGATAAGTTATCATTATTTTTCCACGATAGTTTTTTATCTAGAAATAAGTATGATATGAGCATTTATTATTTTTTATTGCTAAATTAACAAACTTAAAATCGATTTTTGTTATAAATTGTTAAATTTATTTATTTCTTTAATTTGCTTTACAATAAAAATCTGTAAATATTGTAATGAAATATTTTGTATGAGTTTTTTACATAAGGAAAGAAAGGTATTATAGATAAATTGGCAATAAATTTGAAAAATTGAAAGAATCTTAAATTTTTTAAGATGATATAATAAAATCGAAATTTAGGAATTATAATACATTAAACGTCAATGTCAGATAATTAACAGGGAATAGAGTGTTAATAAAACTAAGCTAAGGTTGGGATATCAATGAAAATCTAGTGGTAAAAAACATTTTTGAAAATAGATATTTTGGGAAATTTAAATTTAAGATTTATAAAAAAAGGTATTATTTAAATAATAAATTTGTTGAAATATGACATGGAACTTATAGACCAATAATATTAAAGCATGAATTTTATTTCTTGAATAAAAAGGTATAAAAATTTAATTTATAAAGGAAGGGAAATCAAAGGTTATTACTGGGTCAAATTAACAGAAAATAAGAAGAAGCAGCCCAATAAAACAAAGTAGGAAGATATTGATTTAGACGATCAGAAATTGGAAGGATCAGATCATGGTTTAGAAGTGAATTTATATAAAAGAAAATACAAAAAGAAGAAACAGATAACAGGATAAACAAAATTTTTATAATTTATATAATTTTTTTTCCAATGTTTATTATTTTTCGACAGAACCCAACCCAAAATTGAGATAGTGTAAATAACATTACAATATTTATGGTTAATCGGCTTTTATTGTCATTTAGATTTTCAGTAACAAATAGATGGCGCCCTTAATTCAGAATGAAACGTAGTCTTAGTAATTAAAACGTAGCAGATTAAGGTCTTATTTAAACAAAGTAAACTTTTACAAATAAACAAAAAAGGAAAAATCATTTTTATATTTTTTTCTTAAATTTGTTATTTGAATTTCGTTAAACCTTATTTTAATTATTTCTTATTGTTTTTTTTTGCGTAAAAATGCGAATTTATAATTAAGACATTAACTTGGTAGGCGCTATTTTAGTTCTTATTTAACTTAATGGATACCTTAGTATTTTCCAAATTGCTGGGTGGTACTGAGTTACATAAATGTTGCTCGCTGGTATGCACGAAAATCATGAAGATCTAGTATAGAAGTTAAACCCTATATTGTTAAATTATCTAAATTTTATATAACAAAAATCGGCTCTAGAATTTTAGCTGCTCGGCTGTAGACAATAGGATTATTTTAATTACAGAATACAATAATTTATGGAACAAATTTAAAGTAGCAAGCCGATGTTGAATACTTCTACTGAATTGATATTTCAATGTTGATAATGAGATAATCTGGCGCATGCGCACATTGTATAGCACACTACTACAATTGCGATCTCCTAAAATCTTGGGAATTCAGGAAAAATTATAATACAAAAGTTGTAGGGAATTTTACGCTCTACAAGTTTGCACTAGAACAACAAAAACCTAAATGTGTAATTTTTGGCCCTCTAGCGGCGAAACTATGTCGAATTCGAAAAAAAGGTAAATATAAAAGTTAAAGGAAATTTGTTGCACTTCAACTTTGCACGGGACTAAAGTACATTGTTTGTACCCAAGATCAGAAAAACTAGGAAAAACCTAAATTCAAATTTTTTGGGCGACTTCTAGTGGCGCAACTATTGGAAATTTTGGAAAAAGTTTAATATATAAATTGTACGAAATTCTATGCTCTAAAACTTTGCACTACAACATTTTGCACTAAAGTGTATTGTTTGTCAGAAAAATTTAAAAAATGACAAAAAATCAATGTTGTTTCTTGAGGACTTTCTACTGCACCAATTTAAATGGTCGCATTCGAGACACACACCAACCTTTCATACCAAATTTCAGCTTAATTGACCAAACGGTTCGGCAGTTATCGTAGAAGATTACACACAGACACACAGACAGACCTTAGTCTTAGTAGAAATGGTTTCAATCTTCTCGGGGAACCTCAATAGATAATTCCATCGATATCTCGATTTTTTTGCTCGTTCACTATACTTTCCCTTTGATGGGACCGGGAAAGTAAAATGCTGTAAGTAATATTTTTTATTAAATAAAAATATAAATAATATTTTATGCAATACCATGATCATTTTTAAGAAAGTTTGTTATTTTTATTTTGATTTTTTTATCTTGGAAACCGACTTCTGTCTAGCAACTGTCAAAACTTGTCGATTGAAAACATAAAGAAAAAAATTAAAAATTTAACATTCGCCACACTTTTTTAAAAATAACAAGCCACATTAGTTGCAATAAATCTCAATTCGGTCCCGTGTCATGATTCATTCCACACTTGCATTAATATTTAAACCAGAAATATAAGACTAAAGTGGTCGGTTTTGATCTTAGGCCCTAAAGGACGGGCCAAACCGTTTGATTTATTACCAACCAGTAACCGAAACAGCCCTTCACCCTAATGATACATCCTTTTGATTTACGTCGTATTAGTAGACTTGGCACAACAAGACGATAATTGTTGCATTAGGGCTATCAAAATAAACAAAAAAAAAAGAAAATTTATGGATTATTTTTATATATTTCCTTAAAACAAATTTTTATAATTAATTATAATATTAATCACAATAGATAATAAAATAATTGTATTATTTAATAAATACAAATCGATATAGTTATATAGTTCATTTTGTCACATTATTAAATTAGTGAAAAAAAAATTAACGTAGGCGACAAAAAGATTTAAAATTTTCGATAAGTATCAAATAGGTAACCTAATAAGGAAGACCATTAACTGAACTGAACAACTTAGAACACCGCTGTTGTTGTTAATAATTCTTATCCAATTATGGTTATGCTTTCTAAAAGCTATGGAACGTTACTGTTCTAGCTAATACCAAGAAGACCCTTTCCACCCGTAGTAAACGTTTTAACGAACCACACTGGAAAATTCAAATAAAATCGAGGCTAGAATCAACTTCATAATTTAAATAAATCATAGATGAAATTACATATATTTTTTTTTTATGAGCTACTTAATACAAAATCGATGCCAGTATTTGAGATACGCAGTAATTTTAGCTTTTACTGACACCAAATATATAATTTCAAAGGAGGAATCTGTTATTTTTCCACAAATTTGCGACACTGTGTTTTGTTCTTTTATAAATATATGATTAGCTAACTTCATAAATTTTTACCACTGATGGGTACCTAAAGGATGAAACAGCGCCAATATAAAACAATTGGCGTCTAGAGGATGCGCATTGATTGAACTGATTGTCAACGCAGAAATAACAAGTGTAGTGTCGGTTTGCAATAAGAAGTAAAACTTGTTTTTTTAGTTTTATTTTCATTTTATTTGATCCGAAACTTGTGAAAATAAAATGAAAAAATAACAAAATCTAATACTTAATACGTGGCTTTCACCAAGGAAATTCGTGATTCGATGTACAATTGTTATACTTTTTTTAAATTTAAAAATATTGTTTTTGATATTATTTATTTTTCTTAATTATACTCGGTTTATGCTACCTTTATCAATATTTTAATACGACTTTAATTTTTCAAATACCAAAGTGGATTTTTGAATCACAATTTTGAGTTTAGAAATTGTTGTGTTTTTTTATACTACATTATAATACACCTGTTTGTATCTATTTTTGTTTTCTTTTAATAAAAATATTTAAATTTTAAAAAAGGTACCATTTCTTTAAAAGATTTATAATAGTTGCCTATAAAGGAGTAAAATCCTCATATAACCTCATAAACCCTCGTAAAATAGGAATAAGGCAATCTCAAAAATCGATTCAAACGACTATACTAATGCTTATGAAATTTCCTTGTCAAAAATGCCATTTTTAGTGAATTTTCATTCAGTTCATTTTTTTATCTACTCCTATTAAGTTATATATTAATTATTCAACTGCTTTTGAGCAACTAATAGTATCCATAAATAAATAGCGTGAGTTATAATAACTCACTACAGTTAGTTATGGAAAAGAATGTATATTTACGAACCGAATACACTGGTTATGAGTTATTATAACTCTCTGGGATCCTACTATAATTCGGTATATAAATAGTGTTCAGTAAATTCATGGAAATTTTAATGCCGATAAATTCGTTCCATTGGAGTAGAAATTTTACAAAGATTTTATAACAATTGAAAAGGAATATATGATTAAAAAATTTTAAAATACATAAATGATTCATGAAATTTACTATATGCTATTTATGAACTGAATACCAAGGTGGCTCTGTAATGTCACTTAATATTTTATGAATAAATTTTTTCCCTATAATTGCATCTTAGTTAAGGAGGTAATAAAATTCGACGTCAAAGTACCATAATAGAATTAATGATATAATTTAAGGTTAAAAGGGGTGACTAGTTTCGGCGAATTTTCGCCATCATCAGGACTAAAACGACTACCGTCAATAAACAAAGTTTTTAACTTACCAATGTATTCATGGGGGAGAGGGGTTTTTTATGTTAAAATGAAACTAAATTAATTGGTATTACCTACATAACGCAATATTGTAATAAAATGAATAAACGAAAAAAATGTGGTACAATTGG
Source organism: Neocrepidodera transversa (assembly GCA_963243735.1). Lineage (NCBI taxonomy): Eukaryota > Metazoa > Arthropoda > Insecta > Coleoptera > Chrysomelidae > Neocrepidodera > Neocrepidodera transversa. The sequence goes on along the minus strand of OY725337.1, from coordinate 4,702,128 downwards.
TTAAATTTGAAACTTACAAACAAGAAAGGGGTGAAAATATGTCCTATAAAAAACTGTACCACTGTTGCCAGACTTACTAAAAAGTAGAAATTATTAATATTGTCAATAATAATTTTACTTAAAAAAACTAAGATTTTATAATATAAATATACTTTAGTGGATCATTTAGTGACTTTGGGAAAATTATATTTTATTTTTATTTTATATTTTTTTTTTATTATATTAAGTAGGTCTATTCAAATTAGTGAACAAATTAAAAGAAAAAAACATTCAATTTTATGTTTTTGCTATTTTTAATATTTTTCTTTTGGTGGGAATTATGTTGTTTTAAAATATTTTCATTTTTTTCTAAAATTTAGATATTTTTGCTCTGCTAAATTGGATTTGTTTTAAAATTTAATTTAACTAAAATTTTAAAAATCTCTACTTTTTTTATAGATTTTTTTAACTTAATCTAAAATATGATAACATTTTGCAATTCTAAATTTTGTTTTTCGGTAAAAAATAATTTTTGTCTAAAAATATGACTTTTTCCAAAATTATATTATTTCCAATTTCCTTAAAAATATTATATTATCTGAAAACAACATAATTTAAATGTTTAACCGATTTAAATGAAATTTTACACATATATTTACAGTTCCTAGAAGTATATAGTGTAATGCAGCAACCGGAAATGCGGAAATAACAATTGCTATTAGTAATGACGTCAACAAGATGGCAATACAATTTTACTCTATTATATGGATGTAGTATGATTTTAAAGATTTTACCATTGTTGCCAAAATTAACTAAAAAATTGCTTTTTAAATTAACAATGTATTTTAGTTTCTTCTAATTTAGAATTGTAATTATTATAGCAAAAATTAAATTTTTTAATATAATTTTATAAAAAAAATATAAAACAACAGAAAAATGTAAATACTATATACGGAAGGAATCCAAAAGTATCTACTATTTGTGTAAATTATTTCATAATTTTAAAATAATATTTTTAAAAGTTATAGCCAAAAATGTAAAAAGTTAAAATAATTCAATATGAATTTTTAACAAAAAATTTGATTTTTTTTTAGTATTTTAAACTTACTATATTACTATATTTTGATCTAAAAAATCTAAAAAAAGATATGTTTCCACTTTTGAATAAAATTTAATGAGATATTAATTTTGAAATTATTCAAAAAAAGATTATTTTTTTTAATGTTAATAATAATAGTAAAAATTTAACAAAAATTGTAATAAAATATTCTTTAATTGTGATTTTTGAAATTTTATTCAAAAAATTGTAAAATTCGTAAAAAAATGGCGAAAAATTTTTGAAATTTAATATAAATTTTAAAAAAAATTGGATATTAAAATGGGATTTGTAGCATTCGAAACGTAATATAAAACTCTAAATTAAAAATATATTTTAGTTTCTTTGAATTTAAAATTGTAATTGTTATAACCAAAATAAAGAATTTTTTTAAATTTTTTGTCCTTTCCTTAGGGATCAAAAAGTAAATTATGTGTGAAATATTTCATAATTTAAAAATAATACTTGTAGAAGTTATAACCAAAATCATAAAAAAAAATTTGACAAAAAATTTAATTTTTTAAAATTTTTTTAAACAAACTTTATCAATGTATTTTGATACAGAAAAACTAAAATAATTGATTAAACAAGTACCTTACGAGGATTTTTTGAAAAGTTGGATGGGATTCCCCCTTTATTTTTTAATTTACGGAAAAATATTTTTTTCTAAATAAAATTTTAATTTGACGTTTCGCATTCGAAACACGATCCTCAATTTAAATTTTTCAAAAACAGACCTGTAGTTTATATTATTTTTATTAAAAATTTTAATAAATAATAATAAAATTCCAAGTCATATACAACACAAATTTAATAAAGAGACATACTTATAGTCATGTTTCGGGCCACAAGACCATCATCAGGAAAATTATGTATGGATCCAATAACAGCAAATTAATTAAAATGAAGAATGAAAAATACACAAAATTATATTTTAAATAATCATAGGAAACTTTTAAAATTATTAAATAATTCCAATGATGTTTTTTTTATAAGTGTAGTTTTTTCATACCTCATTTTAATGGATTTACTCTTATTGGATTCAAACATAATTTGCCTGATGATGGTCTTGTATACCGAAACATGTTGCCGCCTTGACTATATGTCTCTTTATTAAGTTTGTGTGGTATGACTTGGAGTTTTATTATTCTTTATTGAATATTGTGCCACATTTGAGTATGGATAATATTTAATTATACAATTTCATTCTATAAATACGTTTCGGTAACAAAAACCATTTTCAGTGCTTTTAATTTGAAAAAAAAATGTTGTATTAAAAAAAATTGAATTGTTAAAAAAGGCTGTAATGTATTATTGAAGTATGTATTTTTAATTTGTTTGTTTATAAAAGTTCAAAAACCTTTGTCACCTATCACTAAAAAGTAAAAAAAATAATTAATTTTTACCTCTCGACCTTCAGATAAGAGAGGTATAGGAATCATGCTAAAAATTGGGTAGTGAGTTTTCAATGGATAAACACGTTTTAGGGTCTCTAGAATACGATTTTAATATTTTCGCGATGATGTCTGTGTGTGTGTGTGTTAGTGTGTGTGTGTGTGTGTGTTTGGATGGATGTTGTAGTAACGATAACTCAAAAACTACTGAATGAAAAAATTTGAAATTTTGCATACAGGATTCTGATACCCTAGATTAGATCTGATTAGATTTTGGTGCCAATCGCACAACCGGAAGTGGCAGTTGCTATGGGTGATGACGCCATTATTATACAAAACGGCAATAAAGTTTTACACATATATTTTGTATACCCTATAGTTTATTTTCATCTTATTAAAATTTTCGAAGCTTTTGTCATTGTTGCCAGATTTACAAAAAAATAATTTTTTTTCCTACTTTTTTGTGTCAACCTGTAAATTTTTGATTCAAAAATGGCGAGAGGTCATGTGCTGGCCACATCAGATTTTTAAATATATAGTTCGGAACTGTTCAGAAATTTGTTTACCATTACAAATAAAATATTGTAATAAAAATTTATACCCTGTTAAAGGACGTTTTACTTAGGTTTAGCCTATCTTAAATTACCATTTATGGTTCCTATTAATATTTTTTTGGTGTTGTTCAATACTTAATTTCTTAAAACCTGGTAATATAAATTAAGAATAAAAACGAAGGTTCGTACTTTTAAGTGTGTAATATAAGAATAATATATATCTATATTTTTCAAGTCATATTAAAAAATAATGTCGATCGCTCTCGACTAGAAACTGGCCATCTTCAGGACAAAAGTCAAACTTAAAATAAGTGCTAAAAAGCAGTAAATATATAAAAATAAAATTTCTTGGTTAACAACTTTAGAATTTTGGATGTTTTCTATTTTGATAAATTAATTATTATTTTTCATTAAACGATTATTAATTTCAACTCTCAAAACTCTCCAAAATATCAAATGATTCACAGTTTCAAATTCTTTGGTGAAATCGAAAAAATTATTTTTGTAAAAAATTACATTTTTTGATGACCAATTTCTCTTTAAAATTTATAATGTATTTCATGCCCTTATATAAGTGAACCCCAGAAGCCAAAAATTCTGCTGGTAAGGAACAGCTATTATTATACAATTTACCGTGGCGCTTCGAGCGATTTACTGATGATTGATGGCATATTTAAGAATTTGGAATATATCACAATATGACCCTTTAATTACTGAAAAAACTAAATGCAATATTTATCTAACGCTTATTTTCCATTTGCTATTCCAATTTTAAGGATCTTTTTATAATTAACATATACTTTTAGAACACTTCCATTAGATACACAATATTTATTTTCCATTATCGATAAAACATGGAATAAAAGTTAAAAATAAAATAAGGTGAATCATTAAATTAATTGCTTGTTCAAACAAACCATTTAAACTATTGTTAATAATACTAATCGTTAATAGTTTTGTTTAAATGAGACCCTCTCATATAAATGATTTATAATCAGCTACTACACATAGATGAAAAAAATAGTAACCGTCTAGCCAGGTATTCATTATTATGATTAATGATTTTATAATTTAATTATGAACTTACTTTGTCCAAGATGAACTCTCTTCATCCAAGGATAAATTTGCGGTGGATTCGAAGATGATCCGCTCTTAGAGTTGTTCGTTCCAGATTTTTCATTGCTTGAAGTGGAACTAGTGCTTGAAGCGGGCGATGAAAGATTTTGCGAAGCAGTCGATGATGTTGGTGGTTTAATAGTAGGAGACGTACTCACAGATAAAGGTGATGTTAAACCAGAACTTTTCGATGTGATAGTCGCGTTGGAATTGTTGCTAGCTTGAGTATTATTTAAAGGTGGAGTAGCTCTTGTCGGTGGTCCACTAGTGCTTAAATCTTGCGGCGAAGCTACACCAGTCGAAGAGGTTGAATCAGCATATTTGCAACTAGCTGATGGGTTTAACATTCCTGGACTTTGACCACCGGGACTTGTATGATGCATGTGTGTATTGTTACCTCCTGGTATTCTTTGCGGTTGTAATTGTGTGTAATCACCCATAGTTGGTTGTAGTCCGTGTCCCGGTGCTGGTGTAGCGTAAGGGTGTGGAGGATATTGGGGTCCAACTTGTGGAGGTGAATAACAAGCTGGAGGATAACTGGTAGCGGCTGCTGCATTTGGGTTGTAATAATCCGCACCTTGTGCTGGATTTGGATGTGGTTGCTCACCGGTTCTGGCTTGTTGTCCATAGCACTGAGCTAAAGAATTCACGAATTGATATGAACTCATATTTTTTTTTTAGTTAATTATAGTTCAGTTCTAATTACATAGTAACACAAAAAAAATAGTCAAGTCATAAATTTTATCACAATAACACAACACTAAACGTTGGCACGTGGCTGAAGTTATAAAACTGTCCAATAAATTTTACGATCTCGTATTAGGTACCATTAAAAAAGAACATCGCGTTTAGAGAACGGGTTTAAATTTCCGAGGACTGTCTCACGTGGGGACTTATGTGATAGTGACAGACGTTCGCGTCGAGACGATGAGTTAGCGGCGCTACAACTGGGCAATACCACACGTTCATTGGGTTTAGTATACCAGGATATAATACTCACAACAGTCGCGCTCGCGGGGCGTATGAACGAGGATAAACATACCATCTGCTGCCAGCCAAAGAAAGATGGAATTACTAGAGGGGATAAGTCAGTGTCGGTATACACGGCATGTTAGAAATTTGCCGGCGCAGGCTTGGGGAGGAGTTTCGGAGGGGAAAGGGGCGGGACTCACAAATTCAAATTGATAATTTGTGAATTGTTTAAGATTTGACGCTCAGCTGAGCGGTGTGCGTCTACTGGATTCCGGTAGCCTGGACTGATGGATCGCCTCGGGCATAATTTTACAAAAGATACTAGAGATATTTTTGATGAAGTTGATTTTAAATTTATGTGAGTTCCTTGTGTTGAGAATTAAATTTCGGATAATTTCCCACCTGTTTAGTAAAACAGTTTTTTATATATAAAATTTTCTTTATTTTAAAACAAGTGTGAAAATTTGTGTTTTTCGTTAAATTAAATATTGAAAGAACCTTGCACAGAATGTTAATAAATTGACCATCGGTGAAAGTTAATGAAAATTTTATATGTTGTTGATTGTGTTACCAAGAGCAAAAAAAAGCTAAAATTTAAATTTTCTCCTATGACTCGTTTAGCCTCTACTGATTATTAAAACTAATACTGTTTTGGTAACTTAAAGTTTTATTTATTTATATTTCTCAGCTAAAACAACAAAAGAAATCTAAAAAAAAAACAATAAATAAACACAATCTAGAAAATAAGTGTAATAAAAAACGTTTAGTACTATTATACTAGATGTCTCATTTATATGGAAAAATTACTTTTGAGCTTCATAACTACATCAATAAGCACAGTTAATTTTTTTTTAATTATATTTTGTTGCTCTCTATTAAAAACATATAACAAAATATACAGGGTGGTCCATCATATACGCGTCTCGTCGGTCTTTGTATGGAAAACGGTAAGATTGTATAAAAAATTTAAAAAAAAATTATAAATGGGTTTATATTTTTCCGCTATGTGTAAATTTCAATTCAAATTTATTTAAAATAATATAACAAGTTCAGAAATTTTTTTTTATTTATTTGCTTACATGATTAATAATAATAAATGTTTATTCAATAAATAAAATAGGTCGTAATGGAACATTTTGACACGGCCGTTTCGACGCCGGCCATTTCGACGCAAAAAATGTATCACTTTATTTTTTATTTTATAGATAGGTCACAATGCAAAAAAGTTTAGTTAGATAAATAGAAATATAGGTTTTGACCGTTTATTTAAAGAAATTATTGATAAATAAAGCATAATATTTTTTATTTATTTATTGCTACAATATTTGTTGCTATACAGTAGTATAAAACAAAATATTGTGAATTCTTGAAATAAATAATAAAAAAAAATTTGAAGTAGGTAAATAATAAAATAAAAATGTAGTTGTGACTGTTTATTAAATAAATTTGTATGTATTGATAACATAATTATTAGCTATTGCTCTTAAATAATCAATAAAATTTCTATTTCTATAATTAGTGACTAATGATAATATCCTCTCGTCACAATTGGGATATTTTTTTAATTTTGCTGGCGACTGCTGACATCAAAACAATTGATCGTAGTATAGATCTCTTCCTGACTTTATTTTTTTGAGCGTATCAATGGACTTCCAGTTGTTTAATGGTCCATAGAAATTTCGTTCTGCAAACGTCTACGTGCAGCTTCGGCGTGATTATTGGTCCTATCTGTATCTGCCAAAACTCAAGGTACACTGACCAAAGTATAGGTGGATTTCTCCTTTCTCTACCCCGTCGTAGAGAACGACCTAAGTACGAGTCCTCGATCCATTCCATTAAAGGTTTTAATTCATTGAAAAGAAGGTAGAATGCTTCATCTAAATCCTCGGGTAGAATAAATACTACAGCTGTCACCATACGAGCTTGCTGTTGTAGCGAGATATAACAAAATTTATCAATACTAAATGTTTCTTCTTGTTTTTTACCAGATGAAAAAACATCCCAGCATCTCTACATTCGGGAAACCTTCTTTTATTGCATTTATTGCACCTAATTCGAAATCGCATGAAATTTTGTTCGGGTTTGCATCTAGCTATAAAGCTTTTATCATAATAACCATTCTGACATAAGTATCTTGCTGTTTGTTTGATAGAACAGCATAAATAACTGGATGAACTCCTCCAAATTGCTCAGCCATTATAATGTATGTCTGGTAAAAGATTGATAGAGTTGATTTAAAAGTCCAATATCAACAAACCAAAGTTTTGAGTCCTTCAATAACTGTAAAGGAAAAAATCGATATAAATGTCTACAAAAATTCAATTAAATTTACCGGTAATTAGACGTTCTTTATAGAAAACTTTCTTAATATTAATTTTGTCAAAAATTAAGATTATACTTCGGAGTAAAGTACCTTTATTTTTATTAATTTTTTGAACAAAAATTAAGACAAGCACTGCATTGTGGGAAAGTAAAAATGGCAATGAATGAAACAAAATATTGTTATTAAACTTACTTTTAGGTTTTGCTTGCGGGAAAAAATAATAATTCTGCTTGGTTCCTGTCCGCTGTCACTGAGGAGAAACTCCTCCTCAACTTTATTTGGCCCTACATAAACTTTATATTTTTCTGTAATAACGAGTTCATTACGACTAACTGGGGTAGGTGGTACAAGGATTATTTGATTTCTCGCCTTCTAATCATTTTTTTTAATGGCATTATGGTTTGGTAATGCAGACTTTGCGCCCAATGATATACCTGCATGATATACGCAGTGATATATTAATTTATTACTGCAGCTGTGGATTGTTTCCTCTTAGTTTTGACTATTGCAGCTTCTACATTAGCAGCGGAACTTCCGTGGCAGTGCTGATTAATTGTTTTAATCACTACGTCATCCTGTGGTATAAATCCTGGACTTGCAACGTTGTTGTCCTTCAATGGTATGATCACATCTCAAAAATTTTTTTGAATTGCACTAACTTGATTTATCAAAAATTTACAAGAAACCACAATGTGGGAATTTACATCTTCTCCTTTTGCTTTTAATTTCCATTTTATCGAAACAAAAACGGATAAGCTCCGTCTTATACTTATAGAAAAAATCAAAAGTACCTACAATAATTTGCTTTATATGTTTCAGTATAAAATATTGTAGTATTAATAAATGAAAATGAAACAAATACTTTTTATACAATTCAGGTAACTAAATTGGGAATTGTAGGTATGTAATTATAAATAATGTTTTCGCCAAAAGATATTAAAATGGCTTTAACTTTAAGAAATGGTTAATTTGATATTTAAATTACTCATGACTGATAATAAAATAAAAGTACCTACTGATAATAAAATTAAGCTTTACATTTTTCTAAACGAACGCGTCAAAACGTAAAACCGATAGATAGGTAGGTACATAAAATGTTGTAAAAAAACATATTAAAATACTTAAGTAACTACCTTATTAAAATAATAGACAAATTTGTATTGGAGTCTATTTTGAACATTTATTATAGTAAATACTACACATTTGTACATATTTTTTATACCTGCGAATAACATGAATACTCAGTCATAACTTACTTTTTGTTACTAAAAATGTTTGAATAATAATGAAAAAGATGCCACATCTCAATAAAAACTGGCTTTTCGAAAAAGTGATAAGAGGCAAGAAAAATTCAAAATTAAACGAATGGTGTCACAAGACTAATTTTATTTGTCACTCATAAAAAAGTTTGGGAAGGTTTTAGTGGTTCAAAACCCCATTCAAATTTTTATGGGCTGTATTTATAAAATGTTAAACAGTTCATGAAATACTGGAAAAAATCGATTTTCATATATTACTTTTCAAAGGTCGTAATTTTTTTTGTATTCACATTTGCATTAAGGCAATTTACAATTTATGTTCAATCGAGTTATTTTTGATACCAGAATATGTGGTTCAATTTATGACCTACCTTTTTGATACACTCTGTATATTGTAATAATCTACTACATGCAGAAAGAATATCTAATACATTACAAAAAGTTAATCATAATAAATTACTCCGACAAATTTATTATTTTTTTTTAATTTTATACCATTTTCAAAATAACTTCTTCCATTTATTTATTTAACCTGCACCTATATTATCTTCTTTCTTCAAATTTCTTCCTAAATTGATTCTTTTTAAAATAAAACTTTTTTTAAAAAAATTTCTTTTATTTTAAATTTTTGGCAAATTTAACAATAGTTTTACTTCAATTGGTACCTAATTCCTTTTATTAACAACTTTTTGTAAATCATCTGTTGTGACATTTTTTTACAAAACAAATATTTTCCCCGTTTATTATTTTTCTTTATCTGCGTCTTTTCCCAAAATAAAATTTTTTCTTACTTGATTAGTTTCATTACAATATGCATTTAAATATAAACAAAAAATCCTGAATTCTAAAATCCAAAACAACCAAACTATTTAATAAGAAAAATAGGCAAGAGAATAATGAAATACGTTTATTGTAATTTCTCAAATTGAGTTTCCATTATTAATTTTATATAGTGACTCATAATACTATATCTAATTTTTATTTGTGTCTTATTTAAAATATTTTTAAAGTTATTAAAAATATTTAGTGAATTGGTATTTTCTTAAGTCTTAATTCATTCCACCATGAGGGTTTTCTAACCTGTTTCAGTACTTTGGGCTTAAAATAATAATTATTGTTATTTAATAGTAGATTCTGTAACTAGGTTAGAATGAAAAATTCGACGAGTGTTAAGCGGATTACGGACGAAACGACAATCGCCCGTTTTTTTTATTATCATTATTTACAAAGGGTGAGAAGTACTACTTCTAATTAGAAGAATGGTGATTTCTTATGCTAGATTCAATTTATTATTTCATTATAACAACAGATTTGATGTGACATAATCAATGTGACATTATTATTATTAACCAAAGAAAAGAATTCTCTTTCTATAAATTAGCGCAATTGTTTTTTAAATTTGTTCTACACCTTTAATCATTATTTTCTCGTTCCTTTTTTATCTCAAAGTGGAATACTACAATATTATCTTAAATTGTGAAAAATCGTTCTAATCTTAGATAAATAAATGTAGATTTTTAGTTATGGTAAGTTAAATTTTTTTTATTTTCAAAGTTCCATCGAAGTGAAAATATAGTGAACGAGCAAAAAAAATTCGGTATATCGATGGAAATATCCATTTTGAGGGAGGTCCTCATGAAGACCATTTCCGCAGTGAGGTCTTTCTGTGTGTAATCTTACCAATCAAACTGAAATTTGCTACGAATTTGGTTTAAATTGGTGCAGTATAAAAGATCCTCAAGTACGATATTGATTCTTCTTTTTTTACTCATAACTTTTTAAATAATAAAGATGTGGCCCTGATTTTTGGTATGCAGATGCCCCTTTCGCCCTAAAATTCATTCAGAAATTTTGGATTTTGTAATTAAAATAATCCTATTCCAGATTGCCGAGCGGGGAAAATTTTCGGATGACACAGTCGATTTGAGCAACGCTACACTTAAACTGTTTAAAGTACAACCCAAGAAATAAACATGACACCTACATGTAAAACCATAATTATATAAACAATTTGTTAAAAATGTTTTGTCACGTAATTCTTCGGAATATTGTAACAATTTTATTTATTTTGATCTTTTATATATATATAAATAATGATTTTAATAATTTGTCTGGCTTTAAAACGAATGAAAATTTATGATTACCTATAGTTAAAAGCTCATAAATACAGTTTCCAAATTTACCAATATTTTTTTTTTACAAAACTACCCGCGATATTGTGTCTCACTTCACCAACTTGAAAGTTTTTATCCTCTTGATTCTTCCCGCTATTCCTGCACTGTCGACATCTAGATTACCACGACATTGGTATGATAATAAAGTCGTAGTTCGTGACTCGTGGCAAATTTGTATATAATTTGATCAACAGTATCCATATCCAGATCCGTATGGAGGCTACTGTTTCGAATGTTCCTCAGTACTTTGGTTCTGAGATTTTTGAGAGATTTGTAGACTACTTTGACTAGTAGACATGAATAAGACTACCAGTGCAATAAAAATATGTTTTTTACTATTAACCTAAGAAATCAGCATTCTTTAATCCGTAGTACTCTAAGGAGAAGTAATATTTTTCTCCAAAGGTAAATTCTAATAATAAAAAAACACCTAAGTACCTATATGGATAAATAATGATAAAAAATCTATATTTTTAATAAGATAAACAAGAACTCTTATTATTAACTTAATTATAAGTAAAATAGAGACAAATATACTCGGAAATTCAATTCTGGTAAATGGTTCATGAAAATTATAACAAAATATTTGATTTAAGTCCTAAGCAAATCATATGTTAACATTTATGTTAGCTGTAAAAAAATCTATATATACTTGGATTTTGAGGGCCATTATAGACCTCGCACATTATATTCAAATCAAATAATAGCTTACTTCTCAACCTAAAATATACTATTTAAAAAAAATTCAAAACTAAAGTAGGTACCTTTATTTTTAAAAATATAGAAAATTATTTTTTGAACTTGTTTCTCAAAACAAAAATTGTTCTAATTTTTTTTTGTAGTACATATAAAATTAATTTCCACAGATTATTTTAAATCTACGGATTAAATCTATTATTTTACCTAAACATTATTAAATCGGCTTAAAATTATCTGTGGAAACTCATTAGAATAAAAGTTTTTTTAGATCTTTAGACGTAAATATTATTTCTAAATAAGTTTTCCAAATAACATTATTCTACATTTTTTTAAATAATGTTACTATACTCTTGAACTGAATTCATATTTTCTGACTTCTCTCGTACATGGTAATTTTTTTTAAATATTTAAGGTTAATATCATAAAACAGCAACTTTTGACAATTTTTTTTTTTTCAAAAATCAATAAAAAACATTTTTTGTATTTAGCAGGAAAGTAAAAATAATATTTATCAGATTTTTAAAACACTTTTGCGACTCTTAATATATTTGAATATTAAACACATAAAATCATTTCCGTTTCTGTAGCTTAGATTCTACATGTATTAGCTGTATTAAATCTTATTATTGATGTTAATTATTACTAATTAAGTTGTTAACTTAATTACAACCTTAACGCCTATGAAATAATTTGTAATGTATATAATTCATGTAATTAGTACTTTAGATAAGTATTAATACTAGAGTAATTACTATAATTTGACTTTTAATTATGTGAACTCTTTTCACACGTATAGTATTGTTGATATGTAAAATTTATTTTTAAACTTTCTTATCTAATTAATTGGAAATATTATAATAATATTTACAAAATTAAAAATATATTTTATTATTAATTATAATAATATAATTGATTAATAGCCTAAAAATATATTTTGCTAATTACAAATGTCAAATCATAGTAAAATTAGTTTGTTATAAAAATATTGCTATTTATATCAACAGATTATAACACATATCTATTATTTTTGTTTTTATATTGCTTTAATCAATTATTTTGTTTTATTTAATCAAATATTAGATTTTTTGAATAATTTAGTTATTGCGTATTTTATTTAAGTACCACATAGATAGTATTTTTCTGTTAGTCACAAATTCACAATTTCTTTTCATCCTTCGAGCTTATTTTTGGCAAAAATTCACACACTTCTAAAAGACCACACGAAAAAAAAAGGTTGCTTATACCTACAACCAATTTTTCAATTTCATCTTGTAACAGCGACCTCCATTTTTGCAAAATTGATTGTCGTTGCTATGGTAGCCAAAGACTTGTCAAAGATAAATTTGGTCGTGCTTGTTATCTTTAAAACTTTTTCGGTCGGTCTTTACGTAATTATATGCAATAATGCGAAGAATTCTAACTCGTTTCAACTGTTACAAATGGGTTTTAACTTATTCACAGAAAAACTTATTTGGCTTTTATTTGCGAAATCTTTAAATACCTGAACGTTGGACAAATGTTCAAGGATGACGTTTTGAGTTTAAGTGAATTTTGCTAATTTTGCGAAACCAAGGTTAACTTATTCAAATTTGACTCTTTAAAGTTAATTTTATAAAGCTGGTTAAAATATTTACTTTTAGCGTAGAAATTGGTAGGTATAGCATTTAAAAAAATTTAAAAAGAGTGAGAACTTTTGCGATTTATAACAGTTTTTGAGTACAATATTAGCAATTGTGCATATATGCTTCGTTTTTCAAAATATAATCACTAATAAGTTTAAACTAGTCATTTATTAATTATTTTAAAATTTGCCTCTTTTGCAGAACGCGTAGGTACTGCGTGACGTCACTATCAAGAAATAAAGTTTTAACGTCTATTTTAGTATCGCTTTGTAATATTTTTCGTGGAATTGTGTTTACATTTTTAACAATATTTATCTGAGAATGAATTCTCAAACTTATGTAAATCTTAAGTTTGTACACATTTATTTATATACCAGGATAAAGAAATAAAAAACCAATGTCCAGTACCACAAATTATTTTACTATGATTAATTGGAAGGGAAACTTGCAACTAGTTTAGGCACAAATTTGCCATCATCAGGCAATCTAAAATTTCATAGTTTGTTAAAAATTGAAATTATACAATGAATATTAAAAACATGTGCGCACTTAAAATTAAAAGTGGGTGGAGGAAACTTGGAAGTTTTGGTGTGGTATTGGAAAAATTTAAGTGATATTAGAAAATATTTGGTAATATCACTTAAAAAATAAAAAATATTAAGTAGGTAATAATTATTATGAAGAATATATGTAGTATATAAAGTTTTATATTGAAATATGATGAAGTATAATGAAAGATAAGGAATAAATATCTATTTGTAAAGAACTAATTAAAATTAAATTCAAGATAACATTACAGGAAAGAAGAAAGTAATTTATTTGGAAAAATATTAAATAATTGAAGAAGAAAATTAATAACAATTTGTATAAAAAAGAGGAATATATATGTGTGCTAACTGACAACTATTTTTCTAGGGATATTATATTGTTACACCCTGTGTATTATAAAATTCATTTTTACAACAAATATAGTAGTTAATGGATAAAAATAAATAATTAAACAATTAGTATATAAATATTGAAATGTTATATAATATGTCTCACTTAGTTGGAACCATTTGAAAAAATTTTTTATTATTAATTATAGGAAAAAAGTTATTCTTCATAAAAAATTCTGCATTCTGTAATTTTTTTGAGCCGTATACAAGATTTGTATTTCACTCAAAGAGTGTACCTTTATTTTTGAGAATATTCACAATTGTTATTAAAAAAAGTTGATAATAATTAAAAACTAGTTTCAAATATGCAATTATATCTATTTACATGGAAAAATTAGGTTTAGTAATTTTTTACTAATTTTTATATTTTGAATGAACATTTATCTCTTGTGGTTATGACTTTTCGTTTCTAAATATTTTCTAACAATTTTAAAATTTAAACATGTAACGAATGCATGTGTATTTATTTTACAAATAAGAAAATACATATAAATACTAAGTTGTGTAACTTACAGAATATTAATACTATAGAATTAAATAGAAATTTATTTTTAACTTATTCTACTACTAATTACATTTAATCGTTCTATTCGAAAGTTCACGTAATACATTCCTTATTAGAAATAAATTTCCTGGCATATGTTTCGAAAATTATCTTCTCCAATTGGTCAACATCTTGAATCGGATGCTTCTAGTAAATTTTTTGTTTCAAGTACCCCATAAGAAGAAATCAAGGGGGGTTAACTCAGGTGATCTAGCAGACAAAGAAAGATCAGAATATCTGTGAGTAACTTTTCCATGGAACATATTTTCAAGATATTCCATAACATTCAACGTACTGTGGCATGTGGCAATGCTAATATGGAGACGTAATAAAAAATAACAAAATATGTTTTTTTCATGGCAGATGAATAATATTGACAATAGTTTTTAATTAACTTTTTTTAATAATAATTTTCAATATTCTCACTTTTCTCTGGAGTAAAATTGATATTTTTTGACAAACCTGTATATGGGTTAAAAAATTCGATATCTGATGGTTGTATTTCAGGTTTTAGATAATGCGGAATTTTTTATGAAGAATAAGGTTTTTTCCTAAAATTAATAATAAAAAAGTTTTCCATATGAGACAAAATTTATAAGTAAAAAGAAGTAATAGAGGAAGTTATAGAAAATAAAGCAATAAGTATTATTATTTTTTATAAAAAAAGTCTAGTGCTTAAAAAAAATTGAAAGGTAAGAAAAATAATAAACAAAGTATTGTCAATCAATTAATAAAAAAAATATATATGGTAGAAAATAGCAATTATAATTTTATAGAAAAAAGGTTTTATGAAAAGTTGTACAATATGGAAATTTAAAATAAAAATGGAGAGTATGAACCAATTATAATAATGATGAATTTTATTTCAAAAAATTAAAAATGATAAAAATTTAATTTAAGAAGAAAAATTTGGACCAAAAGGTATTAATAGAAGAAATAAAGTCATAGGAAATTTAAAATTAGAAGATATTTGGAAGAAGAAAAAAATCATAGTTTAGAAGTAAATATATATATAAGAAAAACATATGAAGAAGCATATAATAGGATAAACATAAAATTTTTATAAACCCCAAAATTTAGATTTCAAAATTTATTGAAATAACGTTTTACATATTTTATATTAAATTCTGGTTATTATGCTTCTGCAGATATACATCAAGTTTTTTATTAAATATTTTTAATTAAATCCAGATCGATGCACTTTTAAAAATATCTTAAAAATTCTTTGAGCGCATTTTTTTTTAAAATTTTTCAAACAAAATAAAGTATGGACCTAGAATAAAGTTACCTGCTATATTCAGGTAGGTAGACCTATATCATTGCGAATTTATTTTAAATGGTTCTATAAGTTTTCTAAATGTTATCGAGATGTCACTATTTACGGTAAAGATGTATTTTATTCATGAAATAGTTCCTAGATGTCGCTATTATATAATAATGGTTAAATTGTGCAAATAATCCACAGGTATAGTCTAAGGAATATACGCCTGTTTCGGATTATAGGTGACAACCAATATTCAGCTGGGCGTACATATAACCGCACTTAAAAAGTACGAAAGTAAATTCCTCCAATATTTTTCGGCAAAATATTCTTTAAGGTGATTTCCTGGTGAGGTTCTATTTTTTGATCCAATAAAATATGAAAAAAAATGAAGAGGCACTAAATGCTAAATTTTTTAAAATTTTAGCAAGAATCCCTAGATAATAAAATTTTAAATATTGAATTTTTATTTATTCATATATGGTATACCGTTTTACAGAAGAGGTATTGTATAACAAATGTTTACTTGATTGCCATGACGCAAAATGTATTGTATAGACTTAAGCATATAGGGTCATTAAGAAGCGCAAAATGTATTTGAAATTTTTTTATTATTATGAAAAAAAAATTACATCTTCTATCTATCAAAATACCTGTAGTTATATACAGTGTGTTCACATAGGTTGAAAAATTTTTATTTTTTGTATTACGAAAAAAGTCTAGTCTTCATAAAAAGTTCTGTGTATTCTAAAATGTATAATTTGAAATA
Organism: Neocrepidodera transversa; assembly: GCA_963243735.1. NCBI lineage: Eukaryota > Metazoa > Arthropoda > Insecta > Coleoptera > Chrysomelidae > Neocrepidodera > Neocrepidodera transversa. Next base: position 4,685,428 of record OY725337.1, on the reverse strand, counting down.
ATAATATCTTAAAATTTATTATCAATAAACGAGGGTTGCCAAAAAATATAAATTTGGTACAGGAAAGTGAAATATTCGAAAAAAATTGCATAGTTTCAAATTTGGATATATTTAAAAAAATTTTGAATATTTTGACATTTTTACTATTTGAAATTTTTGAAATTTTCGATAATAAAATGCATAATTTCAAACTTTATTTAAGTTTTTGAAATGTTTTAGAAATTTTTCAATATTTTGAAATTTTCGCTATTTGAAATTTTTGAAATTTTCAAAAAAAAAATTGCATAATTTCAATTCTTTTCAAAATTTTTATATGTTTTAGAAATTTTCGAGTATTTTGACATTTTTACTAATTGAAATTTTTGAAATTTTCGAAAAAAATGCATAGTTTCAAATTTGGATATATTTTAAAAATTTCTGAATATTTTGACATTTTTACTATTTGAAATTTTTGAAATTTTCGATAATAAAGTGCATAATTTCAAACTTTATTTGAGTTTTTGAAATGTTTTAGAAATTTTTCAATATTTTGAAATTTTCGCTATTTGAAATTTTTGAAATTTTCAAAAAAAAATTGCATAATTTCAATTCTTTTCAAAATTTTTATGTTTTAGAAATTTTCGAGTATTTTGACATTTTTACTAATTGAAATTTTTGAAATTTTCGAAAAAAATGCATAGTTTCAAATTTGGATATATTTTAAAAATTTCTGAATATTTTAACATTTTTACTATTTGAAATTTTTGAAATTTTCGACAATAAAATGCATAATTTCAAACTTTTTATAAGTTTTTGAAATGTTTTAGAAATTTTTGAATATTTTGAAATTTTCACTTCTTATTTGAAATGTTTGAAATTTTCAAAAAAAAGTTGCATAATTTCAATTTTTTTTTAAATTTTTATATATTTTAGAACTTTTCGAATATTTTGACATTTTTTACTATTTTTAAAATTTTCGAAAAAACATTTCATAATTTTAATTTTTGATATATTTTAGAAATTTTTGCATTTTTCCCACATGAAATTTTTGAAATTTTCGGAAAAAATTGCATAATTTCAATTTTTTTTAAATTTTTGAAGAATATTTTGACACACAATTTAAATTTATGAAACTTTGAATAAATTTTTGAAATTATCGGATTTTTTTTGTAAGATTACATTTTTATTTTATTTTTGAATTTTTTTATCCTTCCTAGGTCCTAATTCATTATAATCAAACTAAAATTACCTAAAAGTTCCAAATTTTGTCATTTATTTATTTTTAAAAAAATAATATTCTTCCTTTATTTGAGAAAGAGAAACATTTATAAAAACACTATTTTCCAAGATTAGAAATTATTTCAACGTTGTTTTACAGCGGGTAAATAAAATCCTGAATCTGCATAGATTAAAACTACCTAGGTACGTACCTACCAATAAAATAATAATCTCGAATTTCTGTTTCTATTCACCCGCACCCAAACCCATCTCTAGACCACCACCATCCAAACATTTTCGGGTATCGAAAAAGTTGAGACACGTCTTATTACCCGAGATACTTTTTAGGCTACGTCAGCACTGCACAGGCCTCGGTCCATCTCTTTTCTAACTATGTGGGTGCTTCCGACGTTGAATTCACGAGTCGGTGATGTATTCACCTTAAACCTCGTATATTGCTGATAACTTTTAAAATTTGATTAATTCATATTAGGTTTTAGAACATGCTAAATCTTTTATTTAGAATGACTTTTTTCGTAAAACAAAAAATAAAAAAGTTGCATTCCATATTAACTTAAATGTTAAATTATATCTATAAATAAATATTTAGTAGCTGCAATTAGAAGTTACTTTTATAATCAAAGATAATGATAATTTTTTTGAGGATATAAATTTTAAATCAAGAATAAAAAAATAAATATTATTATCTAAAGCTCAAATTAACTAATAAATTTAATTTTATTGTTATCGTTAATTTCTCATATTAGGCAATGTTATTTAAACATTTCAATATGACGCCTCTAACTTAAGACAACATTTGATAAAAATAAAACACAAGATATATAAATTTTTTTTTATTAATAAGAAAATTATTTTTCTTTTTTCTTTTCAGCAACACCAAATGGCAACCTGCAACAAAATAAAAATAGAATAGAATTATTTTAACGATTCTAAAACAATAAAAAACTGAACCGCATGATGCACTTTTCTAAAACTATGTACAATGTTTATTTAAAAAAGTCAATAAATGCAAACAGCTATTTTTAGGCCACTATACTATGATTAAGCAGCTGAAATTATCAAGAGTTTACGTGCTGAAAGACAATGTTTGGATCTGCATCTAAATATTATGATTAATACCAGAACTTTCGACGTATTCGTCTACTGATTGACAGACGGAATTGTTACGTAGAGAATGAAAATTAAAATACCATTATAGAGTGAGTACATGAGAATTGTATATAATAGTAACTTTTTTTTGTTAATAAAAACATAATTTCTTGTGATTCGTTTATATATTAAATTAATTTTTATAGTGCAAGTTGAGAATTTATTTTAAGTTTTTCCTGGCAATTGAAAAAAAAACGGTTCTAAATTATAACAGAAGTTAGTTTCGGTTTTTATTTTTATTAATTTAATGTTCTCAAAAAATTAAATTTTTTTAAAATTATTGTTTGATATATTCAGTTCTTGTTTCGTTAAAACGAAGTCCCAATTGTAAAAAAAACTGAGTTCAAACACCAAAATAAATGTAAAAAAAGATCCAATAGAGGAGAAAGTGAATAATAAAATAATTATTATAACACATTATAAAATAAAAAAAAATAATTATAACAAAAATATTAATAAAGTTATACAAAATTGAAAATTAATATATTTTAAACATTTAGTTCAAAATTTATACATATAATTTTAAATTTCGATCATTCCTATCGCCTTAATATAAAAATCGTTACCATATTTTATACTTAGAAAATTTATTAATTATTCAATTATAAGATAAGCAGTATTTGATAAACATGGCCCGTACCTCGATTTTTGTGTATATGAAAAAATAATATCTGGAGAAATATATCCTATCAATTTTATTTCAGACAAGAGATTCCAAAATTGAATAAAACTGTAATTGAAGATTTACCAAATATTGGTCGTAAAAAATCAATTTTAAGTGGCAAAAATAATCAAAAATCTGTTTTTATTGACATGAAATAATTTGTTGGCGAAGAAGATTCTGAGGGACCATTTTTAAAATTCTCACTGAAGCAGAAACATTTTCTATCTGGATAAAACTTGAATCAACCAAGGTCAAGTAAAATTTAGTAAAATATTATAGTATTTATAACTCCAGACAAGTTTGTCTTATCTAAAGGCCTTAAGTTGTTTTTCTTATGTACAAATACAACATTTCTTCATTTTCAGGTAGGTACCTAATAGGAAAAGTGTTATTAATTTTCGATAGGGTACACAATGGTACAGGGGTGGTTTAAGGGGCGTAAATTCGAAAAAAATAATTTGTTTCACTCTAGCTCTTTTAGTTTCTGAGAAAAAAAAAACAAAAAAAAAGCAGGTGTGAGCGGTGACCGTTTAAAAAAATTAATTTAAAGGGAACTAACAGCATTTCTGAATTCGAATCATTTTTCTCCATCTATGATTAAAATTTCATTTAAATCGGAGTAAAAAAATATCTGACCCTAAAAAAAGCGCCTTCAAAAATCTTCGAACTTTTTCAAAATTTAGAATTGAAAATAAAATGGCACAGGGGTGGTTTAAGGAACGTTGATTTCAAAAAAATTATCCATTTTGCTCTAGCTCTTTTGGTTTCTAAGAAAATCGGAGTAAAAAAATATCTGACACTCAAAAAATCTTTGAAATTTTTCAATTAAAAAATCAAATATCATGAAAATAAGAACAAATGTTTTGAACACTATTTTCATATTGGTTTAAAATCCGATATCTACATTTATGAATCCCTGATCTTTCAATGGTTTGTCTATTGTTTTTCTTATGTACAAATACAACATTTCTTGATTTTTCAAGTACCTAATAATAAAAGTGTTATTAATTTTTGACAGCAAAGCAGAAAGTTAATTCGGCACGATATCTTCCGATTAACTCCATATTTGGTACTCAGATACCTCGGTTTAAGGCAATCTATGAGATTTATTTTATAATAAAAAAAATCGGTTGTTTCGCCCCAAAACTTTCCCGTCGAGTATCCAAAGATATCTAAAAGTTAAAGTTTCAAAATTTGATATTTCTTTATTTTTGACAGGTGACAACTGGAAAAATAATGACAATTCTAAATAGAAATTTTCGGGGAATTTCAAATGACATGTTACAAGTCAAATTCCGTGACATTTAGCTTATGTCATTTTTTGACAGTGACACTTCCGTTTGACAGATGTGAGACAAAACTAATGTGTTCTTCCAACGGATAACCCAAACCCACATACCAAATTTCAGCTGAATCGGATTAAGCGTTTGGATTCTATCGTGGAAGAATACACAGACATACAAACAGATACACACACGGACAGACTTACATCTGGAAATGGTCTTAATCGTTTCAGAGGACCTCAAAATGGATATTTCCATCTTAACCTTGAAAATCTGTTTTTAGCTCGTTCATAATACTTTCCCTTCTTGGATGGTGGGTTGGGAAAGGAAAAGAACAAGAAAATTTTCATTATACGGTTTCTTATTTGTTATGAAGCTAGGCTATAATATACTTAATGAAGATGAAGCTAATATTTATTTTTCAGGAATTCCTTAGTTTTTAATGTAGCACCCTATATAATTATCATTTTGAATATAATGCGCTAGTACAATTTATATTCCGTCAATAAAGTATTGGACAATACTAGACTCTTGTTCACCTTATTTAAATATATAGAAACTTTCTAATTAAAATGATATTGGCGTAGAATTGGAATTCGGGGAATAACAGAAAAATACCCGGAAGGAAAATCGTCCCGAACTCCGAAAGCTGTCGACGGACCATCAACGTGAAGTTTGCGTGTTATTGGAAACAGCGCACTTCCATTAGACCAGATGTGCCGTGGCAGCATAGTCCCGTGCTCCCTGAATATGCAAGGGTGTGTGTATTGGTACATAATAGGTTCAGTGACGTGTTCCACTAACCCTGACAGGAGGGTCGCGGGTCGGACAAGCCGAGACGACGTGGAGAAGGGTCGCGCGCGGGGAGCTCCAACGCCGCTGATGGATTATCCGGCCACCCTGTCAAACGCAAGATGGATCTCTGCCGTTTTCAAACTCTTTTCACTTTCCCGGTTTTTGGCTCTAATAGATTTAAAATTAGGTTTCAAATAAAAAAAAAACAATCTTAATGAATATGTGTAGCTCTATAATATAGTCAATTTGATTGACTTAAAGTACCCCAAATAAAATATCCAAAAAATATAGCTTTTACGTGTTCTTGCACTCGGCAATAAATTTATATATTCCTATGAAAAATCTAATCCAATAGAGAAAAGAAATTCCTGATCACTACAAATCACCAAGTGATATTATTATTTGGGTAACATATTAACAACAACCATCTAATATGAATTTTGGGTATAAAAACAGGATTCAGCGAAATTATCAATCAACTGTTGCTTCAGAATTTATTATTTTATCTTCTTCAGATGGTCTCATGATGAGATCACAGACTTGTTGCAGTACTGTAATATCCAATCTAGAATCAAAGATTAGGTAAAATAAAATGAGACAGTCAGACGAAGAAAACAGAAAATAAGAGAGAAAGTTGAACCATTGACGTAGATAAAATTAAAGGATTTCTGATGAAATAATTTGGGTTACTATGGTCATAAAACATATAAACTCATCTCCTAGCAACCACAATATGTGGGCCAGAAATTACCTCAGAAAATATTTTCATAGTCCTTTTATTCCACCTGGAACGGTATTTCAACTGAAGTTATCAAAAGTGGATTTCGAAAAGCCGGAATTTCGCCACTGAATAAAAATTAGGGCTTCACACGAGAACGATACTTTTCACGTCTCGTCTCGTAAAACCAAGACGAGACCTTTTTGAAAATTATTTAGGTGATACCGAGATCATATACAGCGAGACACGAGAATCTCGATCATATTTCTTCAGAATTTGTTTCTGAATTTCTGAGAAAATTAAACTAACAAGCAGTATAAACATTTAATTATTTGATAATAAAAGAAAAGTCTGCATAGGTTACGATAAATTTGCAAAATCTAAAATCTGGTCTGTGAAATATTTTATTTTATATAAAATAACACTCTCAATAAGTTTAAAATTTTTTAGGACTTCCACACAGTTTGAGGGTAATACATTTTATGACCCAGTTAAGACTTAGGTACCCAAAAAGAAAACTAAATAGTAATTTAATGTTAGTAGCCTGTTAAAATCCCCTTCTTCTTCTTTGTCTATACGTTAATTTTTCGTAATACCTCTTCTCTACTTCTTCTGAATCTTATATTTTTAATTGTTGTTGTTCTTATTAACCATTAATACAATTTACATCACATTACAACTTCTCCAAAAAAAATTTTTAAAACCAAATTGTTTTTTTTTTGAATATTTAAATAAACTTTATTTACACTTCAATTGTTTCTCATACTATTTTTTCTATATTGGGTACATACAAATATCTATAAATTCAGACTTTTCTATAATCTATTCAATAGTTCCTTCTATTTGACAAAAATTATCAGTTTTTTTAACAAACCAAAAAAATCACCACTTGATTATTAACTCTTGTCCAAAATATTTTATACTGATTTTTTTTTTACTTTCATAATTAAATTTTAAATTATTACTTTTAATAATAATATAATTCTTGAAATATTTTTAATTAAGCGGATAATTTGATGTTTCTTGAAATTTTCAATATATTTTAGAAATTTTTGAATATTTTGACAATTTTATTTTTGCAATTTTCGAAATTTTCTAAATAAATTGCAAAATTTAAAATTTTCCAAATTTTTGATATATTTTAGAAATTTTGACCATTTTGACATTTTCACTTTTTGAAATTTTCGAAAAAAATGCAAAATTTCAATTTTTTCGAAATTTTTGATATATTTTTTTGCAACTTTGAAAATTTTCGACATTTTTGGTATACTTTAGAAACTTTTGAACATTATGACATTTTTACTTTTGAAATTTTTAGTTTTTAAAAAAATTGTGAAATTTTAATTTATTCCAAATTTTTGTTGTATTTTTGAAAGTTTATAATAATTAAAGTTTTTTGTAACTTTGACATTTTTAAAATAGTTAAAATTCTTGAAATATTTTTAATTAAGCGAATAATTTGATGTTTCTTGAAATTTTCAATACATTTTAGAAATTTTTGAATACTTTGACATTTTTATTTTTTGCAATTTTTGAAATATTTGTTTGTATATTTTGACATTTTCACTTTTTGAAATTTTTTAAAAAGTTGCGAGATTTCAATTTTTTCCAAATATTTCGATGTATTTTTGAAATTTGAGAATAATTATTTTTTTTTAATTTTGACATTTTTGAAACGGTTAAAATTCTTGAAATATTTTTATGTAAGCGAATAATTTGATGTTTCTTGAACTGTTCTGTAAATTTTAGAAATTTTTGAATATTTTGACATTTTTACTTTTTGAAATTTTCGATAAAAATGCAAAATTTCAAAATTTTCGAAACTTTTGATATATTTTAGAAATTTTTGAACATTTTGACGTTTTTGCTTTTTGAAATTTTTGAAAAAATTTGGGAAATATCAATTTTTTCGACATTTTTGTTATATTTTTGAAAGTTTAATTTTTTTGCAACTTTGACATTCTTGAAGTATTTTTACTTAACCGAATAATTTCATGTTATTTGAAATTTTCGAAATATTTTAGAAATATTTGAATATTTTGACATTTTTATTTTTTGAAATTTTTTTTCGAATTTTTTAATATATTTTAGAAATTTTTGAACATTATTTGACATTTCTACTTTTTGAAATTTTTGAAAAAAAATTGCGAAATATCAATTTTTTCGAAATTTTTGATATATTTTTAAAATTTAAGTATAATATTTTTAATTTTTTTGCAATTTTGATTTTTTTCAAATGGTTAAAATTCTTGAAATATTTTTAATTAACCCAATAATTTGATGTTTTTTGAAATTTCCGATATATTTTAGAAATTTTTGAATATATTGACATTTTTATTTCATGCAATTTTTCAAATTTTCAAAAAAAAATTCAAAATTTAAAATGTTTCCAAGTTTTTGAAATTTTGGATATAATTTAGAACTTATCGAAATTTTTAAATTTATGGACATTTTTATTTATTTAATTTTTTTAATTTTTTGAAAATCTGTTTTGTTTTTAAATTTTAAAAATTATTACAATCAATTTTATTAATGTTATATTTAAATTGACTCTTTCACGAAAATCCTCTTTTCATCTAGTACAGAAATTTTTTTATCTTGCAATTTCTCTACTTCTGTTATTCTTTTAATTCTTTCGTTGTTTTTTCTAATTTTTTAATAATTCTACTTTATTTTTTCTTAATTCCTATTATTTTATTCCGTATCTCTTGCATTATATTTTTTTGTGTGTCATGATTTTTTTGATTTATATCTTTCTTATTATCTTGTTTACTTTCATCCATTAATCTCTTCCATTTGTTTCTTGCGTTCTTCTTTGTCTTCCTTCCTATTATTTTACATTTCTTTCATCATACTTGCCAACATTTTAATCATTGTCTGAGGTGCTTCTACTTCCATCTGTTGTGCTTCATGATTTTGAATATTGTCTCCACCTTCTTCCATTTTTATCCCTTAAATTACATTTTATTCCTGTATTTCTATTGCATCTCCTTGTCCTTGATTTGAGTCATCTTCTTGTTCCTACATTGTATCTACTTTGTTTCCCACTCGTAAATCCATCTATTTGATCAAAAACACTAATTTCTCAAAAAATTAATTATTTTACACCTGTTTTAATATTTGGTCACTATTTTATTGTTTTTATAAAATTTTAAATAATATTCCAAAATTTAATATTCCTTCTAATACACAAAATACCTCTTCACTTTCTTTCAAAAAAAAATAATTAATAAAGATATTAAAGCCAAACAAAAAATATAATAAACACCTATTTATTTCTCAAAACCTCTAACTACTTTTTATACAACTCTAATAATCACATTCTAATGCTTTAAGTATTTCTAAATTGAACTATATATTTACATTAACTATCCCCACAATAACAACAAATATAAAAGCGTATAAAAAAACCCAGAATCACACATCTGTTCTATAAACTCATACAGTGGAAACCAAAAGTAAGATAAATATTCCGCAGAATCCATTAGAAGTCGCACATGATAAATTGAACGGTGGACAAAACAAACCATTAAAGATGACTGAATGGATGAATGATGATTAAAATATAGGTTTACATCTCCCTCATAACATGGTCATTATCGGTTTATTGAAGATCTGGTTCTTATCTAAGGGGTAACTATGGTATTGTGACTGAAAATGAAAATCATGAAAAATTGATAGTATAGTTCATATGTTTTTTTTTTAGATAATTGGATGTGTCGAAAAATAACATATCGAAATACAAAATCAATTAGTCGAAAAACAAAATATTTCTTAACGTTGAATGAGATGAAAATATTTTTTAATTTAAAAGTACTGTTCACATAAGAAGAATTAACTAATATTTTTTGATTTAAAAGTACCTACTGTTATCATAAGAATAATTAACAAAGTATTTATTGTAAGTTAATACATTAGTACCTGGAAAGTCAGTTTCGATCCTGATTTGTATAATATCCAGTTAAATAGTGTCGGTTTGCATAGAGTTACTAATTTTTTTTTTCATTTTGTTTGACTATTTAAAATCGGAAAATTGCATTTCGATATAAATATTTTTGATTTACATTTGATAACTTTTTTTGGTTATTTGCCATTTGATCTTATAATTTTAGATTTTTATTCGAATGGTCAATTTTTCGAATAAAATTTGAATTTTATGTTTAATTTGAAAACGACTTTATTTGAAAATGAGAATATCAAAATATTCAGAAATTGTATGAAATTATCAAACTAAAATCTGATTTGTTCATATAAACTCAATTAAAGAACTAAATCACCATCAAGTTCTAAATTATTTTGAAAAAAAACTGTTATAATAGCAAAGAAGATTGGGTAGAGAATTTTAGGAAACAATCTGATGCTTATAGTGTTTACACAACTAATTACGTAGAAAGTTTTAATAAAAAAATTTGAAAGTCTTATTAAAAAGTTATTTTTCTGAAAAAGAACCTAATAAAAGAAATTAAATAAAAAGGATCAGTTAAAAGAAGGAAAATTTGTATTGCTTTCAAAATTTAATTCACAAGGAAATTTTAAATCTCAAATTTTTCATTTTTCGAATAGAGGCCACACGTTTAATCCGATTGAGCTGAAATTTGGTATATAGGTTTTAGTTACTGGTCGGAAGAACCTATTAGCTTTTGTACGACATCTGTAAAACGGAAGTGTCACTATCAACAAATGACAGATACAATATGTCACGGAATTCGACTTGCAGTATGTCATTTGAAATCCCTTAAAAAGCTGTATTCAGAACAGTCAAAATTATTTCTCCAACTGTCACCTGTCAAAAACAAAAAAATCGGTTGTGTCGCCCCAAAACTTTCCCGACGAGTATCCACGAATACCTTTTTAGATATTTGTAATATTTTTTACAATTTCTTTTAACACTTTTTAAACTTTTTTTGTTTTTTTTTTTTTAGAATTATTATCATTTTTTACCTCAATTTGCTTTTCATCTATGTTTGTGCATTTGTTTTCATGTTTGTATTTTTTTTTGCTTTTTTTGTATTTTTTTTTACTTTTTGGGAGTTTTTTGCATGTTTAAAGTTTTTTAGCATTATTTTAAATTTTTCAACATTTTTTGACGTTTTTTTTAAACTTTTTTGGCTTTTTTTTATTTTTTGAAACTTTTTGCATCATTTTTAGCATTTTTTAGCATTATTTTCCTTTTTTGACTTTTTTTAAATTTTTTGGAATTTTTTTGCATTTTATTTTATACCAAAAATTTTAAAAAAAATGCAAAAAGATGCCAAAAAATCTAAAAAAAATAAAAAAATGCTAAAAATTAAAATAATGCTAAAAAACGTTAAAAATGCAAAAAAATCCCAAAAATTAAAAAAATAAAAATACAAAAAAAGCAAAAAAAATGCAAAAAAATGAAAAAAATACAAACATGCAAAGAAATGCACAAAAATACATGAAAAGCAAAATGAGCTGAAAATTGATGTGGATTCTAAAAAAAGCAAAAAAAGTTTAAAAAGTGTTAAAAGAAATTGTAAAAAATGTTAAAAAAATGTTAAAAATATTTGAAAAAGTATTCGTGGATACTTGTCGGGAAAGTTGTGGGGCGACACAACAGATTTTTTTTTTATTTTTTAAATTGTATTTTTTTTTAAACTTTTTAATTTGTGGAAACCATAATGGAAAAAAATTAAAATTCAATACTTAGATATTTTAATTTTTATCCAATTTTGAATCTCTAATTTTTCATTTTTCAAAATTGAATTATTATTATTTTTTTAATACTTTTTCAATTGTGGAAACCATAATAATGAATTGGATGAGGAAAAAAATTGAAATTTGTTAAAAAATAAAATGTCGAAAATTCTATAATTCGACAAAGACAAATTTACGCTCGGGGCATGAATTATTGCCGGAAATTTTCTTTAAAAATTTATGTACGAGACAAATTTCCCGCAATTAATTCAAGCACGTGGGGGATTCGGTAAGAAATATTTATATCGGAATATTATTAAAAAAATACTAGGATAATGATGGTTTTTGATGGTAAATGTCAATGTCATTTTACTATAAACGTCAAAAAACTTCCAGTGTAATTTCATGCTCCTTTACTCCAAAGATGAGAAAAATTTCCAGAAATTTATTTAGTTGCTATGGTAACGATACAAAATACAAGCTTTTAATTGGTCGAAAATGTTAGGTGTAAAATTTTTAGTATAATTTAAATTTGACGAACTAATTAAAAACATAAATATGATTTTGTACTTTCTATTGTATATTAATATTCAGCTGACATTTAAAATCGATTTTAATAATGTACATTTTTTCCTCTTTCCCTTTAATTCAGCAATATTTAGTAACAAATTTTCTCGGCTTGTCAAAATCCCTGAACCAGCGGATTAAAAAATAAAATACTAAAACTAAACGTCCGCAAATCGTGAATCTTTATAAAACCACTCCCTATAAAATTTCACATTTCTCTTAACCCATTAATTTTATCGAGTTTTTATAAGAGGGCATTTTTCTTTTAAAGGGATTAAATTATAAATATGAAAAAATATACCAATTTAAGAAACAAATTATACAGATCCTAATAAAGGAACAAATTTTTAAGTGTTTGTCGTTTTGGTTTAAAATATGATTTTTTTATTGATTTTCATTTGGAAGGAATAACGGACATTTTAAATATATAATTTTTATCTTATTTATCTAATTAAGTTGCTCTTATTTGTCAAATATTTATTATAAGTAAAGAATTTAATAATCTATTACGCCAATGTTTAAATGGATTCTAAAACGGCTAATATAAATAATGCATCTAATATTTCCCGTACAAATAAATCGCAATAAAAAAATTATATTTTACAGGTCTAAACTATTTTATTTATCAGTAATGTGTAATTATTAGTGTGAAATATAGCAGAGCTAACAATTTTTATTGAAAATTGTAAATTTTTATTGTTGAGAAACACTTTTATCAGGGTATTTTAATACCGAAATTCCAAAAAAATTGGTGCATTTTGCTCTAAGAGAAATAATTAATGAAATAATGCATAATTAGTAGTTTCAAATATAGCAAACTCCCCTCCCTTAACAAATCTCTATTTTAATACAATTAAAAATATTTTATTATTATTCAATATTTCTAATTATCTTAAAAGAGGCCAAAAAAAGCCATAAAAAGCTGATGTGAAATTTTAATTTCAGTGATTTATTTTGCTTTTTTTTAATTTTACTAATAAATTTCATTAAAGTATTAAATTATTGAATTAATAATTATTGATTTATTGAACCAAATATGATTTAAAGTTTAAATATCAACAAGCCTTTGTACTCTTCCAATACAGTTAGCAAACAAGTTATAAATTTAACGTACTAATATTATTATTACAAAATCTAACCCTACTGGTACATTTTTATAAACTTACCTTTAATAAATGCCGTTCAAATATCACTATTCATCTTCAAAAAATAATAAATTATCTTCAAAAACCATCTTATTTGTATAAAAATCTAGACAGAAAGTGACGGCGATCATATTACTTCGGCCATGTTTGTCACTATCCAGCGCATGCTTGAGCTTTTAAACTCCGACAGCTGCTAGAGACGGCAATTGTTTGTGGCTGACCCCAGCCAACTCTCTCTTCGTAAGAGGGTTTCAATGAAAGGGATATTGGCCATGCGAGGCCAAGCTTAAATTTTGCTATTTTGACACGTTCAAGGATGGTCGAGAATGAGATTGCAGAAATTTTGTGTTATGGCGGAAATGTCCATTTATGAAGAGATTTTTATTTTTTTTTATTACTAGTAGTGTTTTAAGATGTTATTTATTAGGTTTAAGTGCTAAAAACATTTTATTATTATCATTTATTTGTTTACTTGTGTACAATACAAGTTTTTATAATAAAAACTAGTGATATTTTATAATTTGGTTGATCTCTGCTTAGTACAGAAAATACAATCTAATATAGCTAGAATCAGATTGGGCAATAAGTAATATCTATGTATACCTGCTCACATTGTAAATAAATAATATGAATAACGCTTGGCAACGCTGTAAATCATTATTCTGGCGATAACTTTGAAAGCACTTGCTCAATATCAAAGCAAATATCTTTCTTTGGGAATTTATTTTGGAAAAACTTCTTGGAAAAAAAAATTTTAAAAACACTTTTCTCATCGTTCTGAAGGTTGTGGTATTTTTTCCAGAAATTAGGGATCTCGCCTATTGGGTAATTGCAAGATTGGTAATATTTTTCTTCTTCACCTGTTAGATAAAATAAGGCACTGTTGTAAGAAAAAATATAAATAAAAGAAGTGGGCATAAAACTAAAATCAGAACATAATGAACAAAAGAATATAATGGATGATGATTAAATTAAATAATACACAAAAATAAATGCCAAGGTATAGGAAAACGCAAGAATTGGGAAAAATAGAAGAAATTACACAAGAACATAAATAAAATAAAAAGGAGATAATTAAGCAAATATAAGAATGAAAAGTGAAAACAAATAAGAAAAAAGACCAAAAAAAGATTGCCAAAATGATAGAAGTAGAATATTTACAAGTTAAAATTATACGAGTAATAGAAAAGATACCAATGTATAATAAAAGAAAATGTGAATAAAAATACGGAATAAGAAAACTTGAAACTGAAATAGAAAATACTATAAAAGAACACATAAAACAAGAACAAAACAAGAGAAAGAAATAGAAAATAATGCGAGGTGTATTAATACATGGTAACACACTCTTTGCTAATTCTGTCGGACAGTACAGGTACGTCTTCCAGAGTCATGATGTTCGAAAGTTCTCGGATCTCGAAAACCGGTTTTCGTTCTCAATTTTTTGTAGAAAACAAATACCTGCAAAAAACGCAATGAGCAATACAAAACTTAAACTTTATAATTAAAGAATTCCAAGTGTCGATAATAAGAAAATACGAGTACCGAGTCAACCACGAACCTACAACTGACACTTTCTAATCAAATTAATCCGACCGAATGAATACGAATTGAATATATTCGGTTTTCTGTCGAGTTCTCGATTCTTATCAGTATTCGAGAACTGAGTTCTCGATTCTTTAAAGAATTCGATTATTCCCATCACTAGTACTTGGCTCGAATTAAAGCTTTGGTTTCCTCGGAAGCGGTGCCGTCTTCTTACGTCCGTCAAAGTACGGTGACGTCGCAAAAAACGGTGTCATGTATAATAGGGGAAATGTTTTTCAAGAGAGCGGTACAGAGCACCGTTTATGTTAGAGCGGTGCCGTCTCGTTTAAAAGCGGTCTGCAAGTAAGTACGAAACAGTTTATCAACGACGGCCATACTTAACCCACCGTTTTTATGACGTCATCCACCGTACTTTGCAATTCGAACTCGGACTGCAACTTAACCTAGGACTGTAACTGCCAAAAATCTCTCAGACCGGTATATAAGGTAGTATGTATTACGTATGAAGATACCATACACGACTGTCTCCATCTTCCGGTTGGAGATTCAACTGATCGCGATTGACCTTATATTCGAAGGAAGATTGTCCATAATTTTAAGTTAATTGTAACCCAGTGCCGTGCGGTATATAATTAATATATTTTAATTATTAAATATTAAGTAAAAGATTAACGGTAATTACGTAACTTATATGGGGACGACATCAACAAGATTAATAGATAACCAAATAAAAAACTGAATGAAGAGAAAAAATAATCATATTAGGAAGGATGAACAATATAAAACCCAAGAAGAAAATTACAAAGAAATGATTAGAAAAATAAGGAAGAAAGTAATAAATATTTCTACATTTTTCTCGGAAAAAGCAAAGATGAAAAGTGAAATTAAAGTAATAAAATTAAGTCAAATGGATGACTTGAAGAAGAGAGAGAAAATAGTTACGTAATGGAAGGTAAGAGAACAGGAGTTAACACGTTCAGTGTCAGCAAAATAACAGTATCAGTAATATTGTAATATCAGTAATATTAGCGCCAGCCATACAAATCAGCGACTTTATAGGGGGTATGATCATTTTTTAAACTAGGGGGGGGGGAATTATATAAATACAACCGAGTTTTAGCGACACTGACACGATACTGGAGGATAGAAAATGCGTTGAGGCGACGTCTTGCACTGAAAGTGTTAAAGAATAGAAAAAAATGCAAACGATGATAAACAAGAAAATCTTGAAAAAAATATATAAAACGAAGGAAAATAAATAAATAAAAAAAATAAATAATAAAATAGATTATAAATAAGAAAATATTATGAAAAAATCAGGTGTATATGATAGGTAATAAAAATAATAATAAATAGTAAAAATAAATAAATAAAATAACATTTTTAAATTAATAGCAGTAAAGTAAAATAAAGAAAGAAAGAATTAAAAGAAGACTAAAAATCTAGAAAATAACAGTTTGTGTTTTTTTTATCTAAAAACTCTTCTTAAATATGAAAAAAGATACACGCTTATCATTATAAAATTTCTACTAGTCATCTTCTAACCCTTTCATCCCCCGCTGATTTCCTAGGGGATTTATAATTTGTAAAATATTTTGACAACCGTATTTCTCCTTAACAAGATTATGAAGGATAATGCTGACAAATTTTTACAAAAGGCTTATGAAATCAACGATATTGACTACATTGTTGTTAAAGCTATTAACTTCAAAATATAAATAGGATTTTGAGTAATTTACAAGTAATTGCATTTGTGACTTCAGGTAAATATACAAGGGTTTAAATAAGTTTATTGTAAATAGAGAAAAGTTTGGATTCTAGATGTGATAAAATTGAATAATAGATTTAAATATTAGAACAGTAAACATTTTTAAAATTTTTGAAACTGAAATTTTTAATATTAACTTATTAATAACGTTAAAATAAGGGTCCTTTATTCCTGATTAAACTTCATATTTTTTAAATCCCAAAGTTTATATATCTCTTTTTGTACATCGTTTGAAAAAATTTAGAAATTTTATTGAGATTAAAATTTCTGCTAATTGGATAATAAAAATTGGGTGGGGTTTTTTTGACAATTTGAAAATTACTATTATTCATTTTTACTTTTTTGTTGTAATTACTTGAATAATTCGCAGTGTGTCTCAAAAAGTTTGCACCTTATGCAAACATATTTACTTATTGATTTTTGAGAAAAAAATATTCTCGATAAAAGTGGTTTAACATACCTTCAAAAAGTTGAAAAAAAAACTATCCCTACTATTCCGAAAAATTTATTAGAAAAATATACACATTCTTAAAACTATAAATAAATAGATTTATATAAATTCATTTGCTAAAATATTTTTATGTACACATACATTCTAAAAACTGGGATATTTAATTTATATATGTAATTACACAATTAAAATTTAGAATATAATTTTTTTAACATTACTATTTACCAAAAAACCAGTATCATTATAGAAAACTTTTTTCATTATTCTACATTCTAATAATCATTATCAATACTGATTTTAAAGTGACGCTAGGAAAATTTCGTCTACGTTTAGAATATATAAATTAGAATGACTTACTTGCATATTAATATTTATTTCGCAATATTAAATATCACATTACATTTTTTTTTTGGTCTTCTGTCTTAAAATCAATTCAATTATTATTAAAAATTGTAATAATTTAATTGTCTATTCGAATCAAACTTGTTGTTAATTAGGTTTATTTTTCTAAACAATTAAACGGATAAATTGAGTTAAATTAAGTAAATGTTTAACTGCAAATAAATATAATTAGAATTATGACATCACAACACAATATTTATTAATCTAGTTAGAATCAGAGGAATTCCAGAAAGGAAATGAGGTCTTAATATTTAAGCCCCTATAGGTGGAACTTATTGTCACGAAAGACCAAGGACTTAATAAATAGAATCTGAAAAACTCTCAGCCACGATTATTTAATCAAGTTAAATTAAAAATCAAATCAATAATTATGAGATATTAACAGTTCATTTCCAGTCCGGAAATTATTAATATCCAATAATTCTTTAACTACTAAAAATAATTTTTGGAACCGGGCTGTTATAATATACAATTTGATATACGCTCTTTTTTTATCCCTAAAAAAAATTAACTTACGGCGTTACTGGCGGTCCTGGTATATTTTTCAACGCAGTTAAAGGTCTCGCGATGTCGCTTCTTGTCTCATCGCTCATCAATATCTCTTGCGTTAAATCTCCATTTCCCTGTTCGCAGCTGCGATAAAAACTCTTCGCAACATCCGTACTAGCGGAAAATATATTTTGGTTCATGTTGACGTCGTCCAGGGATGGAAATTCTTGCGGTTGTATAGCGAATTTTCCGTCTTTTTTGGCTTTCATTCGACGATTTTGGAACCAGATTTTTATTTGGCGTTCGGTTAGACATAAAGTGTGGGCGATTTCGATTCGTCGACGTCTGGTTAGGTATTTGTTGAAGTGGAATTCTTTTTCGAGTTCTAGAGTTTGGTAACGAGTGTACGTTTGGCGGGTTCGTTTGCTACCTTTGGATCCCATATCGCCTATACAAAAAAAAAGGGTTTTATACAATATAAATTTTGCTAGTGACCATAAAATAATCATACTGATACAAATATTGTAGTTTTAAGCTAATTTGATTTTATTATTAACATTTTGTGTCTTCTTTGCACCAATCAACTTTATTCAGATCATTATTTAGGATAACGCTAATTTGCCTTTTTGATTTATGGCAGAAAAGCAAATATTATCGTTTGTTTTTTCCTGGTTTTCACTAGTTGTTTCCATTATATTTGCTTATTTATTCTCTAATTTCCTTACTGTTCCATTTTTTTCTTATTTTCCCAAATATCCTTCTTTTTCTCAAACTTTCCTATTTTGCTCTGCTTTTTATTATTTTTCCCAATTTTTAAATGTTTTTCTTATATCTTTCCCCCATTTTCTATATTTTTCCTATTTATTTCTACTTTTCCTGTTATTATTTTATCCTATTTTCATGATTTTTTCTAGTTGTTAGTATTTGTTAAATTCATCAGGTTATCCAAGTCTCAAATGTGGTCAACCAATAAGTAAAGAAACACGCAAAGTCCAGTACCACAGGAATATATTTGTTAAAATTAGTTCAAATGTGAAATTGGCAACTAGTTTCGGATTCCGCCATCATCAGGCCATAAACATCAAGGAGCAAACAGTGAAATAAAATTTTGGTTAAGGCAACATTAAATTTGGGTCAGGATTTCACTGACCCTTTTCCTTTGTACTTTGTACAACCGTTTTTCACTATGAGACACATTTTTTATATTAATATTCAGTACCCTGCAACTTTATTAAATTAAATTTTAATATTGCTTAAACCAAAATTTTATTTCACTGTTTGATCCATGATGTTTATGGCCTGATGATGGCGGAAGCTGAAACTAGTTGCCAATTTCACATTTGAACTAATTTTAACTGGTACTGGACTTTGTGTGTTTCTTTACTCGTTACTATTTGTACTTATTTTTCGCCAATTTTCCTATTTATTCTTATTTTTCCTGTTTTTCATTTTTTATCTGTCTAATTACCCTATTCTTAATATTTCTTACAATTTTTTCCGTTCTTCATTACTTCCCTATTTGTCCCTATTATTATTTGTTTTTCTATTTTTACTATTTTTCCTTATTATCCCCTATTTTTTACTATTTTCCCATATATTTTCCTATTTATATTTATCTCTAATTTTCCTATTTTATCTATCTTTTTATAATGTTTTCCTATTATTCCCAATTTGTCCCTGTTTTCTCACATTTTTTTTTCCATTTTCACTATTTTTCCCTATTTTTTGCAAATTTTCTTATTTTCTCTATTTTTCATTATTTTTCCGCATTTCGTCCGTATTTCTTTCTATTTTTTCTAATTTTCTATTATATTATCCTATTTATACTAATTTTTCCCTATTTTTTCTATTTCTTCATATTTTTCCCTATTTTTCATTATTGTTTTTATCTCTATTATTTTCTATTATTTCTTTTTTTCTATTTTCTCCTTACTTTCCCCAATATATCCCTATTTTTTACCATTTTCCCACATTTATTCTCTATTTTCCCTATTATTTCATATATTTTCTTGCCCTATTTTGTCCTAATTTTCCTAAATTTTCCTATTTTGCTCAATATCTGTTAATTATTCCCAATTGATCCAATTACTCCCTATTTTTCTCTATGTATCCATATTTTTTACTATTTTGCACTGTTTGTTTATATTTTTCCCTGTTCTCCCCAATTTTTCACTATTGTGTGAAAAATTGCGTTTTCTACAAATCGCTATTTTTCATTTTTCACAGGGTTTCTGAATGTAAAGGTATTTTTTTTGCATCTTAAAGAAAAAAATCTGATCACTTGACCTCTCGATATTTTTGAATTAAAAATTAACACGTTAACACAAAAAAGCATGAAAAATTTGATTTTTGTAGTAAATCTGGCAACATTGGCACAAGTTTTAAAAATTTTAATGATACGAAAATAAAATATAGTGTATTATACAAAATATATGTGTAAAACTTTATTGCCATCTTGTAATGATCACTTGGTGAATTGAAAATTAAAAAAAAATCTACGATCAATTTTTCGACTTTTTTTTTTCGAAAAACGTTAATATTTCATGATCTACTCAATTTAAAAATTCCGGTTATATTGGTAAATTCAAAAGATACATTTAGTTCAAAATTTAAAGTATATTGAAATTTTTTTCGACAAAAAATCCAAAAATAAAAAGAAAAACGGTTTTTCGTCATTATCTCGGAATATATGAAGTTATGTTGTAAAATGGCCATAAACAAAATTGTAAATTTACTTATTAGCTACAACTATGCTGTAAACAATTTTTTGACTGAAAGTCTCACTTCGCCGGAAATTGCAAAAAACAATTTTCAACCCTTAAACTTACCCCCTCATCCCACTTTCAAATCCGCTACATGTGCTGGAGTATATTTTTTCCTCTTTTTGTGTTGAAGAATATCACCACTAACCAAAACTACTCTTTTTTAACATTCTACGTACGTTTCGCTATCTATCTTAGCATCATCAGGATTTGATGACAAACTTCTTTTTGTTATCATTTTCAGCAACGGTTTCTGCTATTGCTATCCTATAGAGAATTTTTCAGTGTTTAGGGCTCAAAAAGTCGGATTGGTCCTGGGTTATTTTGCACAACCTCCAGTTTCAGGTTCATAAAAATGTAGTATAAAAAAATTGTTCTATTTTCTATTTCCTTTGACCATCAATAAATTTTATTCTTAATGAAAAAGTAACACATCTATGGTAATTTCAGATAAATTTAATTTATAATTGCACAAAAATTATGCAAATGCGCATTATCTAAAAATTAATAAAATTCCACTTACCATGTGAACTCTTCATCCAGGGAAAGAAATTCCCGTGAACAGCGGTCAAATTATCATTACCATTAGCAATTTTGTCTTCAGGCGATCTGTCTTCTTTGTTAAACGCAGTCATCTCTCTATCATCTCCATCGAATTCGCTGTCCTCTCTGGAGGTACTAAAGCCATCATCAAAATAATTCTTCTGATGGCCATTATTTGCCGTTTTATGCAGATCGTTGTAATCAAACGTAATTTTCTTGCCGTTGGGTTTCGTTAATAGGGCCCTTAATGCTGGGGATTCTTCCATTTTGATTGGTTTCTATAAAGATATGGGATAGTTTGAGATATTTACTAAAAATTATTTCCGTTTGTACAATACGACATAATTCTTTAATTTTATGAAGGACCATAATTCTTAAAATTGATTTAGTGTAAATTAAGTTAGAGAGAATGATCATTATAACAAAATGAGTTATATCATAAACTTTTGTTAATATAAGAAAAAATATGTACTATCTAATGAAAAAAATTATATTCATATAAATTATTTCAATTACTTTTACTTGTGTTGATCTACTGTCAGCTTCGTCGCACCTACTCCTCTCTTTATCATCCTCAACTATACTATTCACTGCATACTGTCTACAACTGTTAAACTGATCATTCTGATTACTAACATAATTACGATTAATTGGCGGTGGGCTAACAGATGTGTCCGTTCCTGTATCCGGTCTTAAAAAACTTTGATTATTATTAAATCTACAGTTGTTGTATACAGTTTCTTCTTTGATTTGATAAGGAGTTTCGGCATAGAAAGGATACGGTATATGATTTTGGTAGGTGTTAACTGAGTCTTCTTTTGCTGGAATAGTTGCTGGTGAGTCATAATTGGGGATTCTTTGGGTATCGTAGAAAAAATTGTTTCTGAAAAAAAAAATAATTGAGGTAAAATAAATTTCGTTCCGTGTAGTATGAGTTTCAAAATTTTTCATAACTTGTTTCAATTAAAATGTTTTCTCCAGTACAGGCTGTAAGATTCAACCAACATAATATTTCAGTCATACCAAAAATGTCACTATCCTTGTCAACTTATAGGTAATACCTACCAAAATACTGTCCTAAACTGATATAAAGAATAATGCTTTTCTTAATACCCAAGTCAATTTGATCAGAAATTTCACACCCCTCCATGTACAAGTATGGTATAAATAACCTACCCCTTTATGTAATTTTTTTTATTGAATGCGAAATACGACTTAACATAGCGTATCCAATTTTTTAAAACAATGTTTCGTCTTTGATGGGACCACCTTTAACTATTTTTTTAAACACGGACCTGTTCTTTTTATTTCATCTTTAAAATTATCATATTTTTCTAGATTTAACCATGTAGAAGACTTAATCTTTGTATTAGATTTCGACAATAAACTGTACTTTTGAAATTGTTCTAAGTACTGTCCTGTTCATTTTTATCCTGAAAATATGAATACAAGAATTATAAAATATCCTGAATAAGGAGGAGGACAATTTGAGTAATTCTTACATAATTAAAATAATTCGCAATGAGTATTTAATAATTGTAATTTATAGTTCTTTGTTATCATGCAATAATTGAAATTTACATAAATTGTCTTTATTTTTTGATTGTAGTTATTTAAGGTAATTTAAATTGAGATATTTAATACAAATTAGGTGTAAGTAGACTAAATTATTAATTAATGTTATTTAAAAAGATTTATAAATATTTACAGTGAAAATGAAATAGGACCGTACTTAGAAAACTTCCTAAAGTACAGTTCATTATCAAAACCTAATAAAAAAAATTAAATATTTTACATTGATGGATAAAAGAAAAAATGGAGATGTTAAAAATGAAATAAAAAGTACAGGTTTATATTTAAAAAAATTAGATGAGAGTGGCCCATCAAAGACGAAACGTTATTTTAAAAATGTATCTCAGAAACCATAAATGTTAGTTTAATTTTGAAAAAACCATTAAATTCGTCTGAAAAATAAACATCTATTTCCCAATTTAACAGATATTGTATCTATTGCGGTTTATAAGAGATCTGTGTATACACAAATTAAATCCGGTCCACCCTGTATATTCATAACTGACCATCGAACATAGCAGAGCCTGATCTAGTAAGAATGTAATTTTGTTGTGACCTTTTCCGGTACAGGTAACAATACCTTTCTCGGGATGTAATTTCGAAACTGGTCCCATCACGCTAATAGGTGCATGACTTCCCGTGTGAGGCGTAGCCGAGCACGGGAATTTGTCACCCGCGTACAGAACAGCATATTTTCTGCACTCCTGTTTTATTTTTTGACTCATATTTTGACGTTTGACACACATTTTAATGTTCGACAAAGTTTTTTGACACTTTTTTGCTTTTGTTAAACTTCTTTGTATTGTTTATTATAATTTTTAA
The DNA here is from genome assembly GCA_963243735.1 of Neocrepidodera transversa. Classification (NCBI taxonomy): domain Eukaryota; kingdom Metazoa; phylum Arthropoda; class Insecta; order Coleoptera; family Chrysomelidae; genus Neocrepidodera; species Neocrepidodera transversa. The sequence goes on along the minus strand of OY725337.1, from coordinate 4,661,874 downwards.
TTCTTAATATGATTTCCTTGTCCATTTATACACTTTTGTTATTTTTTTACTTAAATTTTAATGTTTAACACACTTTTCACAAGATATTCTGATACTTTTTTTAGCTTTTGGTATAATTTTTACTCCTAAATAGATATTCTTTGCTTTTTAAATACACATTTTTTAATTTTTGACTTATATTTTGATGTTTTACACACATTTTGATTTTGACAGGGTCTTTTGACACTTACTTGTTTTTGATTACATATTTTTATCATTGAACCGGAATATTTTGAATATTTTACGATTGACTCAATTAGAAACAACCATAATATATAAAATGTTGTAACGGTATATTTTTCCGTTATTTTATTTTGTCGTCGTCCAACTCTATACCTCAAATAACCTTTATCGCGATTTTAATATCTATAAATTGTCTGGCACTACAATCTCAGGTCCCTTTTGCTAAAATATACAGGGTGTCCCAGAATAAAGGTTATAGAATCCTTACTTAGTTTTAAGACCAAAAGTCTATGAAGCCATTCTCAAAATTAAGTATTAACGAAGTTACAGGATGTTAATTTTTCAGAAAAAATAACATTTCTTTGTATAACTCTAAAACGGCTTTATATTCTTTTATGAATTTTTTTGTGTCGGTATATATTAATTTCTCTAATAGTACCGTAATAATTACCTGTCTATAACTTAAACCAGGGACGTACGGTAGATAGGGATCCAACTTGTGAACCCCCTAAATTTTATGCCACTGAAGAAAATTTTCTTTTGACATATCTTTCTAAATTCTATATCTTTCTAGCACACAAAGTGCATAAGATTTATTATGTAAATTCTTATCAATTTTTGAGATACCTAACATTAAATACGTCAAAGTTCAGTAATTATAAGTTATTATTTCTATTGATTTCTATAGTTTAGTAATAAAAATTACTGTTTTTTATAAATTTTAAGAAATACTAAATATAAAACCTGAAAATTTAACACCCTGTAACATGGTTAATACTCAATTTTGAGAAAGGGTTCATAAAGACTTTTGATCTTAAAATTTAGGGACATCCTGTATACTTATTTCATATGTTGAAGTGATGCTATGGTTTTTAATTTGTATTTTCACTATTAGTTTCAATACCGGCTTGTAGTGCTCTTAAAAAATTATTAAACCCATAACTTATGCAAAAAGTGTCAAACATAAAGAAAGTAAAAAAATAGAGGAAAACAAAAGGGTGGAGAGAAAAGTGGAAGAAGCTGGAAAAAAGAGTTTGAAACTAAAAACCAAAAAAACTAAGTAGAAAAAAAGAGGGAAATGGAAAAAAAAACAGTAAAAAAGAGGAAAAATAGTGAGAAAAAATTTTCGGTGGCAGGCAACAATGAAGTCGAGAGAGCTGCGAGCAAGTCAGTCAGTGGAACGAGAGTATTTTTCTTCAATTTTATTTCAAATGCAGTAGAGGAAATGGAGGGAAAATATAAAGAAAACAGTAAAAAAGTAGGGAAAAAAAGGAGGAGGTGGGCAAGTTAGTGAGCTGCGCTCGGCTCGGAGTGGATGGTGAGGGAAAGTTTGAATTTTTTTTTCCTATACCATTCAGCAATCAATTCAATCAAATTCTCCACTTCCCCCTTATTTTTCTTTTTAGGTTTGAAATTTTTTTCCACTTGCAAAATGTTGTTGCTATATATATATCCTTTTAGTGACTGAAAAAAGTAGCTGGTGGTCCTTCTTTTTTTATTGAATTAATTTATAATTGCATTATAATAGTTATTTTTGTCTTTAGAATATTAAAAAAAAAGTTTTATTTAAGTTTAAACTACAGGGAAATATGATTTTAAATAACTATAACTAACCATTAGAAATTTCCTTGGATTTGGATAACACATATCATTTGTGGTTTTCAGGTAGCTCCAGCAGGTAGAAACACGTACATAATATCTTCAAAATCAATGAAATAATTTTGTTAAAATGGAATGGTAGTACTAGACCTTGTTTTATTATTTTTTATTTTCAGATTATAAAAATATACTGGATGTTCCATTTAAAAAATAAAAATCAAATTAACGCCATTTTTAAGCAACTCGGAAGTCTGCCATTTTGAAATCTCTCCTTATTTAATTCAAAATTAAGTCTAGTTTCAAAATTATTTTACCTATGTTAATGACACTGGCAAAGCCACCAGGAAAATCTTTATTGTTTTTTCTAAATTTTCAATAAATATATACTTAAAACCTGAATCTTAAAATTATAAATTAGAAAGTCTGTTTAGTAATTTTGAAGAAATGAACTTATCTCACTACTTACTGAGCCACCCGGTATATGTACAATTATTATTAACCGCATATAACTAAATTGTATTGAAAGGAAAATATGTTAATTTATTATAATATAATTAAGCATATTAAAACTTTTGGCATTGTTGCCAAATTTGCAAAAAAAATGGCTTTTTCCTAATTTTCTTATTATTATGCTAATTTTATAAAATAGGAAAAATATAAAAGAATATTTTTTTAAATCAAGTTTTCTATAACTTAATTTTAATAAAATTTTAATCCGACGTGTCGTATTTATAGACTAGGGGGCCATCATCAATCTTTCAAATACGGACCTGGATTTTACATTTTCAGTATTTTTTTATTTGGAAAAAATTATTTTATTTTTGTAACTATAATTATAGATAATGAATAAAAATTTCAAAAATCTTTGCCACCGTTGCCAGATTCACTAAAAAGTAAAAAAATTAAATAATACAAAAAAAATAATATCAACTCAATAAAATTATATAGTTTTCTGATTATTTTATGATATTAACTTCATAAAGTGCAAATTTTACTGACCTTGACAAATCTCCAAAAGTTCAAAGTTCAAAAAGATTTAATCAACTTCTTTACTAGAAATTTGGGTGGGATTACCCCCTCTTCATGTCATATTGATATTTATACTTGTATGCAACTATAATATAAATTTATTTTTTCTACAACCATAATTTAAATTTTTATACCCAAAGCAGGCCTTTTCTTAATTTGGCACCTTTTCTCACGGAAATGTCAAATACATCTATGATTAACAAGTTACTTTTTTCTTTCAGTAATAAATGTTGTTGTAGAAAAAATATTGTGTACAACTTGTACGCAAAGCACTTTTGACACTCGCAAGATATGCGGCAGTCGGCTTAGCTTGTAGGAAAAGTAACGCTTTGCGCACTTTTTGTACAAACTACTAATGTTTATTTCTTTGTTAATATGGATGATAATAAAATTAGAATATCCCCATTCTAATTCATTTACTTCTCCTTCTATGATCCTTATACCACGTGTTCCGTGTCTTTTATCATACCTATTTGTAACTCAATTTTGAATAAATAGAATATTATTATTACCATAAATAAAAAAAATTAAACCAATAGAAATCAAGGACATCCATATAAAACAGTTAATCTTATTTGCATAGTGTAAATAAATAGTAATAATTGTAATTGATAATAACTTATAATTACCTATAATAATGATGATTAGGATTCCAATAATCACAAGAAAAGTCCGTAGAGGCACTCATATTAACTTTTCACCGCACCAACACTCAGATTGACATGAAATTGCAACTAAATCTGGCCTTCGGTCCAGGCACGTTCAGTTTGATGTCGAACATTGTCAACTGTACCCCTAAAAGTATGAGCGGGAGGGGTTACGACCCCCTAAGGTTTGTCGCCAGCTCTTTTATTCACCCAGCTGCCCCGTACAATCTCGCCCACCCCCGACCATTCCGCTTTTTCATATTTATTAGGGTATCGGCATTATTGACAGCGCCTGAATTGCAGAATGTGAAAGTTTGGAATTTCTTTCTCACTAATTTGCAGATTGGATTGAATCGCCTTATGTCTCTATTTGAGGATTAACAAAAATATGTGCTATATGTTGCGGAAAATGTGGGGCTGCCAGGAATGTTATTGCAATGGTATCAATAAAATACGTAACATGTGTATTATGTAACGAATAAATCAAGATTATATTTAATTTTTGCTAGAATTATGAATTTTATCAAAAAATTAGGCAATTTACGTACACCATTAATTCCATTCACCAGAATCTTCACAATTTTTATTAATAATAATATTAACACCATCAATCATTTTATTTTATTTATACGTACTAAATTTTTATCATACTAATTTCTAAAGAAATTTAATATATTTGAATATTTTTATAAGGCACATAAGTAAGATTTGAGCTCTGTGATAGAGATTTGTTTAAATAAAATTTATTTAAGTTCGGTAGCCACTCTTGTTTTTTATCCATAAAATAAACAACAAATGACGCAATCTTAGATCCTTTTTGGCATTTCCTGAAGTTAGATATGAATAGAAGTTTTTAATTATATAAATATTTCTCTAGATCATTGGTAATCAATAAATATTTATTCTTTCCAATTAGAAATCAACCAACGACAATTTCAATTTTATAATAGCTATTTATGCAATACGTTACGAAATGCAATTTTGTGTAATTTTTTCTAATTTTGAAGTAATAAAAAAAATAATGAAATATAATTGATATAAATTGTGAAAATATAAATCTAGTCTCTTTGCTGCTGTCACTTCATGTCAGTTGTCAGTTTGACATTTTGTAAATAAGCCTGAAATATTTGGTGAAACATCTAATGTAATGTGCGCCGCCTCCCAAATAACAGCAAGTACGAGCAATAAAACAAGTATGTCGTCGGAAATTAATTTAAATAATTGCAATAATTGTGTTATACAATATTTATAATAATTAATTAATTTATAAGTTATTTTCTTATCTTGTGTTTTAACAGTTAAATAAATGGAATTCTTTTTGTCACTAATTTTAAAATCCATTTTTCGTCACCAGTTACATAATATTTTACTTTATGTAACTAGTTATAAAAAGTAAGACGTTTCATATCGTCTATCAGTTTTAAAAAGTGTCACTTTACATGTCAAAATTAGAAAAAATTATTTTAACTGATTATATTTGTAGTTTGTTGTAGCTGTTTTTTTAAACTACTGGAACCGTTCTTGACTGAATGTTATTTACAATAAAACACTTAACGTATACATGTAAACCTATCAAATTGAAATATCAAATAAGTTCATCTCAATTAAAGCAAATTAAGTTTGTCTTCCATCAAATATTTTTTTTAACAATTAAACTGAGTTAAATATTGTAGATTGGATGCTCGGCTTGGATGTACTTAAAAATTTTAGGAAAAATCGATGCTCCAATCGATTTTACACATACAAGTACAGAAAATTGTTTGGTTCAAAGATATTGAATAATCTCAGTCATTTCAAATTTTTGGGGTGTGTTCATCGAAATGAGTCAGTTATTGACCAATTTACTCTTGCATGAAACCTTATCGAAGGAATTTATTTGTTTCCTCAATCACCAACATTTGGTTGATTTTAGATATTCACTTGAAAAGTTATCAAAGAAAAAGATTTTTCATTTTGTAACTTCGATCATCCATACATCCTTTTCTATGAGCCCGAGTATGGGAAATTTTGCAATAATCAGTACTTGCTTCCAGCAAGCTTTTCCACCACCACCCCGGGTTATATCCCCAAAAGGCCCGCAATAGAGACCATTTTGGGTGGATGTTTTTAAGAACTTAGTTCCCTGGTTCTTATAGTCTCCTCTTACCTATTTTTGGCCGTATTCTACTCCAAACGGCACTGGTGGATTCCTGTCCAGTCATTTTCATAGTAGTTTTAGGGACGACCGAAGTCTGTATCCCTGGTTGTTTGGTCTCTTTGGACCTGTCGTGTAAGGATGGTTTATCTGTAGTCTTCGCTGTATAATTCACCTAAACCTAAAAATAATCAGTGTAACTTCGAAGCCTTTAAATTAGTAACGAACGATTTTAGGAAAAAAGTTAGTACTGGTGATATTTTGACCCATCTATACATTTCCGAGAGGAAAAGGGACATGTATATTAGAGAATTTGTAACTATCACACTATTTTCCATTGCGTTAGGGCGCTGCATTATGATTGGAGCTGGAACAGAAACCAATCCTATACGTTGCAACAATTAAATTAGCTGGTGGATTAGCTGGTCGATATATTTGTAAAAGTGGCATTTTTCATTCAGCTGTATGTGTTGCAGCATATGCAATACAAAGATTTCTTTCATTTGTACAGATATCCATTTTATTTGCAGTATTTGATCGAGGATCAAAGTCTGGTAGCCTTTTATAAGTCATTTTCTTCCTTACCATTAAATTCTTTGCCTTAACAGGTGACTCATGGTGTTTTTATGGCTTCTAAAATATCTGTAAAAGGTAAGTACATGTTTTTTGCACTTTTACTATTTTTTGGCACCATAATCTAGAAGAGCACACTGTTCTTCTAAAATGGAATTGCTGCGTAACACTAGATGAACTTAATACAAAATTCGTTTACGGAATTCACTGGCCATATATGTAAAATTGGTTATTCTTAATAACACTTCTTAAATAAACTAAATATTTTTCTTCACACAATCGTTTGACTCTTTCATCGGATAATTTATTACAAATATTTGCATGTGTCTAAAATGTATCAGATTTAAATTAGGCAGAAGAGAATCTACATTGACATCGTGGAATTTCTCTAAAGAAGGTATATACGTAGTTATATCTATTTTCGTCCACAGATACTATATTTATATGATGCAGCTTATTATAGGCCTCCAATCTAAAGTAAATTATAAACGTGGCAGTTTAATTACCTCCCAACAAAATCAGCTTTTATCCTATAAATATTCGCATTTCTTCTCTGTAATTCATCATCGAGTTCGGTAAGCGACCATGACCCATAACTTTTATTAACATTATCTTCAAAAAATTTAATAAAAAAAGAATTATTTTGCACAAAATAAAGAAGCACTTAATTACGTTACCATTCGTTTGTAATGAAAACAATAACTAATAATAAGATATATAAGATTGGTTATATTTTCTGGACCTTGAAAACTCCCTATAAAATGTCAAATTGACTGAATTTATTTCAAACATATGCCAAATTATTTAATATAAGGTTATTTTGTGACGTAGGGTTCAGGGGTCACAGAACAAACTATATCATGAATCGGTACAAAGGTGACGAGGAAAACTAAGATTTACAATCCAGTTTTTAACATATAAATTCCCATATCTCTATTTTTTAAAAGAGGGTCCTTAATCACTTTCGATTTATTAAATTAAAAAATAACAAAGTTTTTGTTTCAATATACATACGTTCTACATAAAGCTTGTTTTACTTTGTTTACATTAAAATTTCGTTACAAGGTTCACTCGTAAGGGGGTCAAGCATATGGGAGTATTGTTAGCGACGACCCCATAGGGAGTTGCTTACTACGATCCATATGAAATCGCTATCTTCGTAACTAAGCTAAAAATGGCTATAGTATCTTCGGGAGAAATGGTCCCTGTCGAATTCTGAACAATTTAATTATTTTCTGTGGTCTGTATGTCTGTCTGTCTGTATGTCTGGTTGTCGTCCGCAAAGCTTAAAAATGCCATAACTTTTGAATTCTTTAATGTATCGACTTGAAATGTTCACCAATTTTTAAGACCCATAAGGTATTGTTACGAAGCCTATTAAAAATCGGAATAATCGGAAATTTTCTTCTGGGTTTTCCCGGACTGTTTTTCCGAAAATGCCATCATTTTAAAACAACGATATCTCTGAAACCGTGAAAGATATTCAAAAAAGAAAAATACGCAAATGTAGGACTTAAATAGCTCAACAAGTATTATTTGAAGTATTTTTTCGAAATTTCTTGAAAAAGTTGGGAAAAAAATTAAAACATAAAAAAAAGAAGTTTTTCGAAATTAAATTCCGAAAATCTCGGAAACGAGTGGGAATATCCAAAAACGTCAAGAGTACTTTTTGCTTTACTTGAAAAGATCCTAAAGATAGGAAATATTAGAAAATAATGAAAAATAGGAAAAAAAATTATGAAAAATATGAAAAAAAAATCTGATGTGGCCAGCACATGACCTCTCGCCATTTTAGAATCAAAAATTTACAGGTTGACACAAAAAAGTATGAAAAAAAATTATTTTTTTGTAAATCTGGCAACAATGGCAAAAGTTTCGAAAATTTTAATGAGATGAAAATAAACTATAGGGTATACAAAGTATATGTGTAAAACTTTATTGCCGTTTTGTATAATAATGGCGTCATCACCCATAACAACTGCCACTTCCGGTTGTGCGATTGGCACCAAAATCTAATCAGATCTAATCTAGGGTATTACAATCCTGTATGCAAAATTTCAAATTTTTTTATTCAGTAGTTTTTGAGTTATCGTTACTACAACATCCATCCAAACACACACACTAACACACACACACACACACTAACACACACACACACAGACATCATCGCGAAAATATTAAAATCGTATTCTAGGGACCCTAAAACGTATTTATCCATTGAAAACTCACTACCCAATTTTTAGCATGATTCCTATACCTCTCTTATCTGAAGGGCGAGAGGTAAAAATGATGGAAAATATGGATAAAAGTAATGAAAAATATGGAAAAAAATAGTGAGAAATATGAAAAAATAATAATAAAAAATGGGAAAAAAAATTTAAAAAAATATGGAAAAAAATAATGAAAATAGAAAAAAAAAATAATGAAAAATAGGGAAAGAGAGAGTCATAAGTAGACGAGTATAGGCAAGAGTCAAAAATAGAAAAAATATAAACATTGTACTTTTTCTACTCGACGACGTTCAACATGTATGCAGAATATGTATATGCGGAAAAAACGGGGCAAGGGTGGGGGTTCGTAGTCGTCGCATTTACTACACCCTTGTGGTTAGTTGCTTGTTATTATTATAACCTAATCAGATTAAATTAAAATAATAATTTAAATAAAATTACTTTAAACTTGATAAATAAATTAAAAAATATATCAATTAGGAAACAGTTATTGAGTAACGCATTATTCAAATACACTGAATTCATTTATAACAATATATAAATAAATATTACTAAAAACTATTTTAATGAAGATTTAATTTTATTATTTATCCTAATACAATATACTTTATTATTAAAATAAATAAAATAATCCATTTAAAACCATAAATCACAATCAGTAACAAAATAAAATTAATACTGATACCTGATGCTTTACAATTTAATCTCGTATTCAAAATTGGTGTAGCAGAAAGATTTGCACTGACTATATAGACTTGACCCCATGTTTTTGGTGTTACGGACACCATCTAACGTTTCTGCATCATCTGTTACGTTTAAACGGTACGTGCAGGTAAAATTCGAATCCCTTAAAAAAATGTAGGCCATGAAAGTAACCTTCCGAGAACGTCGAACAATTCTTCACTTTAACTTTTACTAGCCGTTGTTAATAGAATAAGCAAATAGGCTGTAAATTTTATTGAGAAAGACTGCCAGGATTTACAAGTCTGTCACTATTGAAAAAGTATATTATCTTTGATTATGAATTTTGTAAATAGTGATCATCATAAAATTTGTTTGGGATTTGGAAAGTTTTTATAACTTTGGTACAAATCATAAAAAAATACTGATGCTGACAATAATTTATAACAAAATTTTAAATACTTATTCCATTATTTCATTTTTAGTTACCCAATAAAAATCAATGCTTTATTACAGATGTGGGGTGACCCTATATATGATTTAATTAAGAATGATGAAGACTTATATATGCTTTGGAGAAATTATTAAAGCAAAAGGGTTATATTAAAATATGAAAGGGTAGCTATTACTCTAACTTATGCAGTGTTAACACTGGATTTGCATATTTTAACAAGCCTAATTGAATGTTAAATTGAAGACAAATATATACACTGAAGTCTACTCATGTATTTTATCAAAAATAACTTTTTTTAACAAAAATAGGTTATGGCTATTAAAATATTTTTCCCTAATTTTTATGTACTTAGAAATAAAAAATGCGTAAATAAAAGAAAAAAATGTTTTAATACAGAGTCAAATAAAGTCCGTTCCTGGTTATCCAACAAGAATTTGAAATTAGCTTATAAGACAATGATTTATGTTTTTAAATATCCAATCTATAATAAAATATTGTTATATTCTTTAGTTTCATCTATACAATTTAAATTTCACCATAAAATTAACTATAAATTTACTGTATTACTAATTAAATTTTTTTTCACTGTTGTCAAATTCAAAAAAAAATCGGTTGTGTTGCCACAAAAGTCCCGACGAGTATCCAGAGACGAATAATTTTTCTGATATTTAATGTTAAAGTTTCAAATTGTGATATTTTTTGAAAAAAAGTTTTGGACGCCAGTCAGATTGATTTTTTTATGTAATTAGAAACAATTGACAAAAAAAAACTATGATATGTTTCAAAATCCGTCCTTTCTTTTTTTTCGGGTTAAGGAAATTAAACTCAAATTAAACGTTATATTTGATTTCATAAAAAAAATTACCGAAATTTTTTCACTTTTTTTTTCTTAAAAAATCTTAGCTTTTCTTGGGGTTCCTTTAATCTTCTTTCTCTAAAAACTGTAGTCCAAGAAACTTGGTCCAAAGGAGAAACTGAAGAAACTGTAGTCCAAGAAGGAAAACGAAGTCCAAAGGAGTAATTGAAGTCCCGAGAAAAAAGTAATTCTCAAGAAAAAAACTGTCCAGAGGAAAATGCCCTATAAGATGAGGGGAAGAAAAAAAAGAAATCTTAAGTAATTATTTTGACTGAATAGGCAAAGAGAAGAACATTATTAACATGGGAAAGACATTTTATAGGAATACCAAGAGAAGAGAGGTACATGACCTGAGGAAATAAGAAGGGGATATCAAGCGAGTATGAAATTAAAATATATTGAGTTGAGGAATAATGAAAATACAGGGTGACACAAAAAACGTAACATCTGTCGCCTGTTTCATGCACTACAATAATTACAACTGGTTCTATTTTCTCAGACTGAATGTGCGCCTTTTCAGTAACTTTTTCAGGGGAGTCAGGTTTGTCAACAGAAAATTTGTATTAGCTATACGTCTGTTTGACAAAATCTCACGTCAACGTCAGTAACAGTTAACAGATACCGTCCAGTCATCATTTTATTTACGTTTGGATTATTTTATTTGTATGTTTAAAACTCTTTTAACGAAATGTAAGGAAAGGAACTCAAGAAAAAAAGGCCTGCTACAAGGTAACCATATAACCAATATATACCAAATTATCTTGACTATATGAATAATAAAATTGTTTATATTTTATGTTTAATTGTTTGTATTTTATCATTACAGTAAGCGACACTTCTGGTCTACTGAAGCAAATACTCGTTTATGAAAATTCTCCTTGCATTAAGGTAAAGGACTATCATAATCGCAATAGGAAAATTATATCGTAACTGCCCCCAGTGTGTACCAACATAACGGCTACAAAAATCATTAAAAAAGGCATGGTATAATAAGTATAAACACTTCGAGAAAATCAGGCCAAAAACACGCATGTTCATAGACACGAAAATAGGCAACGAATAGGGCATAATTTAATAGTATCTTTAGTTTTATTCAAATTTTAATTTTTCTAATACAGACCCGAATTTTAAATAATTTTTTATGCTGTTTGTTTAAAAAAAAAGTATTTCAGCTGTATTATATTATCCAATTATGCCTATACATTATTATTTAAAAATTTTTAAAAATTTGCCACCGTTGCCAGATTCACTAAAAATAATTTTTAAATAACTTAACCATAAAAAATATATAGTGTTATTAATGATATATAGATATTTTAATTTTAATTTTAATTTTATTAAATGTCAAATTTTAATATGCTTTGTTTTATATATTTTTTTTTATTAAGCAATGAGTAATCTTAAAAATCAGGGACGGTTCATAGAAAGAAAAAAATTAATTTTGTATATAATTTTTTTTGTACTATAATATTTCATGTGTATTTAATTTTTAGAAATATGAATATTATCTTTTTATTGAAGAAAAACAAATATCCACTTTTGTAAGAAAACACAATTTATTTTTATAAATACAAAATTTTGATAATTCTAATTTTGTTACGTTCATCAATGATTCGGAACCTTGAAAAATCTTGAACTTGAATTCTTGACCTTGTAAATCTTGACCTTGAAATCTTGACCTTTTAACGTGTATCGCTATTTTATTTCTCTCAACTACAATGCCCAGCTGTCTGAGATTCATTAATTTTTTTTAATAAAAATGTATTCAGGTGAGTTCAAAATTATCTTAAAACTATAAATTTTTTCGCTACACAACTAATTTTATGGACAAAAATTGAGGTTTTATATAAAATTTTTAACCTCAAAAAAAATTTTTATATCTTTATAACACAAGAAAGCACTTTTTGGATTGCCCATGACCAGAATTTTAGAACTGCAAATTTTTTTTATCTCCAGCCTTTAAAGAAAAAAATTTCAATTTTTCTAACAAATTCCCCAGCAACCCCTAGCAACGGGTAATAAAAAATTATTTGATATTTGAAACTTATAAGTTTGACCAATCAAATTAATGGATACCAAAAAATAAATTTTATTTTATGGAAAAAAATAATTTGGACTACATTATTTTTGATTTTTTAAATTTATTTTTTCTTTTCACCAATCGTGACATATTAAAATTTTAACCAAATTATTAAGGTACACTGATTTACATAGCTTTTTTCTGTAGGTACTTTATAAAATTGAAAAATGAACTTCAAGGATTGTAAAAAAAATAAAAAAAACACTTGTTTGCGACAATCTGGTAGAATATTAAAGTTACAGAAAAATATTTTAACCAACCAAAAGTTGCATTAAATCGATTAAACTACATTACCACCCTCCCATTTTATAAAGTCAATAACAAAAACTGAAATCTATTTTTAAAAATCCCGCAGCGGGTATACCAATACTGCATTTACATAAACTGAATCAACACATAAATCTCTAGAATCAATTTAACGCATACTTCATACGTATTAAATGCAATTGAAATTTCACACATTGAAATTCACATTCTAAGATACGCGCGTACGGCCATAATTCATTCATTGACGCGTCATGTGACGCTCCCCTAAACCAAAGGTGCCAACAATAGAGATGCGTTGTTGCGATTTCTGTAGCCGATCACTGAATGGGAACCAATCACTATCGGATGCGATGTTCTTTTGTTATCGTGTGGCACGTTTGCCTTTTGCCAGGCCGGGGGTGGGCGACTATGTGTTCAGAGGGGAAAAGGGCCCTTTTTATTTGTACTTTTTTTTTGGTTAAAATGTGTATTGTGTTATTTTTATCGAATTGACGGTAAAAAAAATTTGCTTGTGATCGGATTGAGCTCATAAAAATAAGTAAATTATTATTTCTGGATAGATCAAAATTTAGGTTAATTCTAAAAAAGTGACAACAAAAATATACTCATCAAAATATCCTGTATTTAATTACACCATTCGGTCGAAAATATATTCAAAACGTAAATATAAATAATAAATAGTCCTTTAGGATTCTCTATTATTTACGAACGCATAGTTCTCCCCAAAAAAAGATCACAGACCAAAAGGGCAAATCAACTATATTAAAATAATCAATGAGTAGAGACCCAGTGTGAGTATGAGTAATGAACGTGTATTCCGTACAGTTGCTGTATATGATTAGAGCATGATCATTAATAATGCTTCGGTCAAGAAAATTATATATTTTACCCACAAACTGTCATGACGTCATATTTCATCATTCAGTCCTTTCGAGATACCATTAATTAATCAATGCTGCGCGAAATTGCAGAGCTTTAAATTTCTTTAAACGTTCGTTTAGTAATCGGACAAATAAAACAAAATATTGTTACAATCAGAAGATACCATTCAATTTAAATCACAAATAATTTTTTTCGTGCTCAATTTATGATCATGTTAGGTAAATAAAAATTTATTATTGACCTAGGCCAAGAGAAGTAATTAGCATATACAAAACAACGAGTGGTATCGTAACTATCGATAATCACAAGTTATTTCACGAAACGTCTTATCAAATATTAATTTCATGAGTCCACATCAAAAAATAAGTAGAACATGTTCTGTTTTATGCAGTTTGCGTGCAAGTTTTATAATGATTTTCGAGATACTAAAGGACACCTCACTTCTCTTTTGGAAAATGGCTTTCGGCCAATTTTTCTAAAATTTTAGTATGTTGTAGATCTTGACGTTCTGATTAAATGTCTCCATGGGCCCAACTCAATCCTATGACCAGTTTGATATTGATGGTCAAAGTTCAATAATTGAGTATTTAGGTAATTTTGTTTGAATTTCAATTTCTTCAAATTTTAAGAAAACTGATCAGCTTATCTTGAATTTGTTTATGGGAAACTTTAGTCAAATGATTGGTCTTTTAAGAAATATAATAATTATATATACAGGGTTTACCAAAATGTCAGTGGAGCTGCTTTATTTTTAAAATGACTACAATATTGAAAATCATTAAACCTCAGTTTTGGTAAATTCCTAATAACTTTAAAACAAACGGCCAGATTTCCTTGAAAAAATTATATACTTTACAGGTCAGTACTCAGAGACTCAATTTGCTCAGCAACACATTCAAGATAAGCTGATCAGTTTTCTTAAAAATTGAAAAAATTGAAATTCAAACAAAATTACCTAAATACTCAATTATTGAACTTTGACCATCCATATCTTGAAAACTAGTCATAGGATTGAGTTGGAGAATTTAATTAGAACGTCAATATCTAAAACATACTAAAATTTTTAAAAAATTGGCCGAAAGCCATTTTCCATAAGAGAAGTGAGGGGTCCTTTACCGATCTGGCAAAAAGTTACTAGCGGCAGCAGCCATTTTGTTTTATTAGGAATTGTGTATTTGTGACAGTACACTTTGTTTACTTTATAATTATATTTCTCAGTATCTGTTCTGTAATTATGTCAAAACCAAAAAGGTAAGAAATAAGTAATTAATATTGTGTCAATTCACAGTTTATTAATTAGTTTTATGTTTATTGATAATTAATAATAAAAACATGATTGGTTATGTTTTCACTTTTAATTTTAAATAAATTACTGGTATTTTTTTTTGTTATAAAAAATACAAGTTTGGACAGCTCAAAGTGCGCAAAACACCTAATATTTTTATATAAAAATTTTCCGTGTTTGTATGATGTGAAAATATCAGATTGTCACAACAGAACTAAAAGGCAAAAGGCCCTTGACAAGTGAGATGACTAAAAAGTACCCTAACTTAAATCTTAGCTATGGCCAAATTAAAGCAAAAATACACGGAATTAGGTCTAAATGCATTGGTTAAATAAACAAAATAAAAAAGTCAGAATCAACAGGTATATCCCCTGATCAAATGTAGGTACACTCCTGAGCTTTGGGGGTTTGAAATTCTGGGATTCCTCTCGGACTCAACTACTATTACATGCAGGGGAGAATCCAATATGAATTTGGAGGTAGTTATAAATATAATTAACATAGAACTATCAAAATCAAGATATATTCATCCCCATATTTTTTTAAAGGAATCTGAAGCTTTGTCGCAGGACATACAAGAAAAATATGCTGATGATGAGGTATATGTGCAGCAAGAAATAAATGAACAAGTGTTGAAAATAATGTTTTTTTCCTTCATTACCTCGACCAGAATGAAGAATGAAGAAGAAGATGATGAATTAATAAATTTGCTGAAAGTTGTTACTGGACAAGCTATACAAAACCAAGGAAATGTAGCTGCTGAGGCACAAAAACTCACTGCAAATCTTTTTTACCAGTAATTATTTAGTTTCTTAAATTGCATTACCATATACAGTGCGACCATATGGGAAAAATTTTTATTATTTATTTGACAGAAAATTTTATTCTTGATAAAACTTGGTGCATTGCGTAAAACTTGGATTTTAAGTGTCAAACTTTTAAATTTCTAAATGGTCTACAGGGTCGGGCAAAAAATAGGAATTTTGACAATATCAAAAAAAATTATTTAGAAAAGTTATGAATTAAAAATTAGACTCGGATTTAAAATCACAGCCTCCTACGCAAAAAATCCATTTTTTATGTTTTTATCCTGGCTCAAAATAATATCATTTCGGATGCACTTTAGTGGTCTTCCTTCAATCACTATAATATATTTTGGTTAAAAAAATTGGTTTTCTTCGTTTTTTTACACCATTCTCGGCCTTTTTTTTTTAAATTTTTATGATTTTTGGGTTTTTCTTGGTGCAAAGTTGACATTTCACCCTGTAGACATGTACATAAAAACTACCATTATGATTTAATTGAAGAAAATGGGTAAAAAAAATTAGAGAATATCTTGATGACCGATTTAGGGGTAAATACATTGGTAGATACTCCATAAATTTATGGCCAGCAAGGTCTCCCGATCTCACTCCTTTAATTTTTTTTATGGAGGTACCTTAAGGAAAAAGTTTATGCTCGAAGACCATTTCAAAATATTGATGAATTGGAAAATGTTATTAAGGAGTGTTGTGCCAGTATACCAACATCTTTTTTAAAGAATGTTAATAAAGTATTTTGTGCAAACCAATTTTTTTAATCAAAATCTATTATAGTGATTGAATCAGGGCCCCTAGAGTGCATCCGAAATGATATTATTTGGAGCTAAATTTCAGCAAAAATCAAAAGTATAATACAAAAATAGTGAAAATAGACAAAAATCAAAAATACGATAAAAATCTTGATACAATTTGTAAAAATTGGAAAAAGAGGCAAAAGAGCGTAAAAGGTACGTACCTAAGCAAAAGGAAAAAACGCAATATAAAGCAAAAAAGAAAAAGAGGTCTAATAAAGGCAAAAAAAGTAAAAAAGGGTAAAACAAAAATCAACAAAAAGTCCAAAAAAAGCCAAATAAGACAAACTAAGGGAAAAAAGTAAAAAACGCAAAAAATGCAAAAAGGTCAGAAAAGGACAAAAAAGTCCAAAAAAATATTTAAGATAAAATTAAAAAATCAACAAATGGCAAAAAGTGGTAAAACCGCCAAAAAAGGAACGAAAAGCAAAAAAGGCAAAATATGACACGCCGAAACTACTATTTGTACAAATGGCCGAAACTGGTCAAATCTCCTATGTCCTAATTGTACTAAATTATTAAAAGTGACGTCATTCAAGCAAAGGAAATTTTTAATACTTTTATATCACTACTTAAACTCATTTATAATATTTAGTTTTCTGTCCAGCCAAAGTTTCACCCAATATGTTTTTGGCTTATTTCTTTTTTTGAGATTTCTTCTTACCAATACAGTTGCAATTGCACATGTTAATAACTGTAGGCTATTTTGTGGGTTATAATCTTTGTATTGACTAACTGGTTGTTAGCTGGTCAAATTTTAATATTATGTTCTAACAATTCTTACACAAAATAAACAAAATGTTAGGTTACGTTTTACATATAAACGTCAAAATATTTTCGTTGGCAGCATTGTTTCAATTGGCAATATATCCCTAGAAACTTAAACTTAAAAGTCCTCAAATTTAGCGCCTTGTTATTTAAACTTCCCAGCTTAAGTATTCTTCTAAATTTTATTTAATGAATTATTATACTATATTAAAATAATAAGGTAATGATGAAAATGATTTGAATTAACAAATTAAAATTATTTTCCCACAAAAAAATAATTACTACAAAAACGGTTAAATCGTGATCAAAGAAAAAAAAATAAATCGAGACACAAAATCGAATTGATGAACACTGATTCCAAAACAATCAATCAAATCATGTTATTCGGTAGAAGTTTAATTACCTAAATAGTTATCTCTATCGATTAAAAATACCGTAGTTTCAACTGTAGGGTATGTTTTCAACAGCAGCGGTGTTTTCTCAGAAGATTATATTCCACCAGGATCAAAAACGAACGTTGTCACCAAAAAAGTCCACAGTAAAATCATCCTTATGTTAAGTGGATCGAACGGTCTAAATTGTTAGATACATTTTTGTTAGGGGGTTCTTTCTCGGTTAGCCATGGATCATGGGCGTGCTTTTGAATATAAAAGAGGATTCTTAATTCATTTTTATCTTCCCCCTACCATAACTCTTAAATAATTACATTTTAAAATAATTATTTACTAGTAAGTACAACATTTTAGTATTGCTTAAATTTTTATGTATAGCTAAATAAATATTAAGCACAATAAAAAAGCAATAAAAGAACAATCAAAACCATGATTATAATACTATTTGGAATATTTTTAAATTTCAAAATTATTGACGATATATGGAATAGTATATTGTATCACAAGGGAAGAAAATGAGCTATTAGATGCGCGAGCGAGCGTAGCGAAACGAAGGCAGATAATAGATAAGGGTTGCTAAAGCATTTTCTGCATGTGTACCAAATATTTTACAGATTTGTTATCTTGATTTCAGACTTTAAATTACACTGACGTTTAATGAAAAATTATGTTAAACGTCAAAGTACTCGAGTGACAGTTAAAAGTGTCTATAGTGATAAACTAAAAAATCGTGTTGCTAGGGCCATATTTTTAATTAAACTTATAAAATTGAATAAAACATTGTTTAATATTATTATTATTAAATATGTAGATAGGAAAATAAGAAAGGTGGTTAAATATGAATTATCCTATAAAATCTTTTAACGAACGTCGCTGTGAAGGACAATGTTGAGGGAGGAAGTTGAGTTTAGGAACCGTCATTTTGTGAAACGTCTCGTTTATCATCAGCCAGCCCTTAGTTGTCAATCATGGCATGTTATGTCGACTCAGGGTTGTTCAACACTAAACAATTAATACTTAAGGGCGATGAAGTATTAAAAGGATTAAGATCAAGTTTTGTAGTCGAGCAATTTCGTTTCGTTTTCAAGATGTGTTAAGAAATTATATTAATCGGGGGTTATGTTTTTATTTAAAATTAAAAAAATTAAAATTTTCAAATCAAAAGAAGTCGCGTATTATATTTTATTGGTAAAATTTACCTTTACACTATATTTTTGTTATTTTCTGTTTACATCTTTCCAAAGTACACTACTTCTAATACACAAAAGTATCTTGTTAGAATTATTATACCAGTTTTTTTTTTAATATTTTTTACAGTCTAAATCATTTTTTTATCTTCAAATTTTTTATTTCTGGTACCGTAATAACCAAACTTATTCCTATTTTCTGCATTTTGATAGGAATGAGTTTATTATGATCATTATTTTATCTAGAAAACAATTTTACCTATATAAAAGCAACACGTATTATGGAAATATTATTTTTCTCGCTAAGTTCTACGATACTGGTTAAATTTTTCCCTATATCGACAAAATTTTATGTTTATAAATTTCAAAATAAGCGAAATTCATTTTTTAAGCAGAATTAAAATTATAGTCACAATATTGTCAAGTTGCTATAAAATTTTAGCGGGAAAATGTTTCTTTTGTCACCTGTTGTACGTCCCTGTGTTACGTTTTTTTTTGACTGGGTCACGCTATATTTCATTATCTTTCTCATTCTGTATATTTTAACTTTGCTTCTATTTATTTTTCGTTATCTTCAAATACTATTTTTATTAACATTATTATTTCCATCAAAATAAGGTCTATAAAGAAATGGTGTAGGGCAAAATATGACAGCTGATGAAATGATAGGGAAAAAATATGGTGTAAAGTGGCATCGTAAATAAATAATTCCCTGCAAATTTTTACAAATTTTTGTATTCTGCAATTTTTTTTATAAATTTTACTTTTTAGAAATTTAACAATTTTAAAATGTTTAAAAATTCTTAAAATTTTTCAAATATTTTTAACTAGACGAATAATTTCATGTTTCATTTTCGACATATTTTAGAAGTTTTTGAATAATTTGACATTTTTTAGGTTTTGAAATTTTTGGAAATTTTCGAAAAAAAATGCAAAATTTCGAAATTTTTGATATAATTTTTTAATGTTTTTTGAATCTTTTTTTACATTCTTGAAATGTATAAAATTCTTGAAAAACTTTTCCTTTTTGAAATTTTCGAAAAAAAAGCAAAATTTTAAATTTTTCGAAATTTTTGATATATTTTTGAAATTTTCGAATAATTTTTTAATGTTTTTTGAAACTTTTGACATGTTTAAAATTCTTGAAATTTTTGAAATATTTTTAACTAGAATATTTTCATGTTTCTTGAAATTTTCGATATATTTTAGAAATTTTTGAATAATTTGATATTTTTTACTTTTTGAATTTTTTGATATTTTCGAAAAAAAAATGCAAAATTTCGAAATTTTTTAATGTTTTTTGAAACGTTTTTACGTTCTTGAAATGTGTAAAATTCTTGAAAAATTTTGACTTTTTGAAATTTTCGAAAAAAAGCAGTTTTAAATTTTCGATTTATTTTTAAATGTTTCTTGAAACTTTTGACATTTTCGAAACTTTTTAAATATTTTTAACTAGACTAGTAATTTTATGATTTTTGATATTTTCGATATATTTTAGAAATTTTTGAATAATTTGACATTTTTTAGTTTTTGAAATTTTCGAAAAAAATTGCAAAATTTCAAATTTTTTATATATTTTTGAAATTTTCGAATAATTTTTTAATGTTTTTTGAAACTTTTCACATGTTTAAAATTCTTGAATTTTTTGAAATATTTTTAACTACAATATTTTCATTTCATTTTTGATATTTTTGATATTTTCGAAAAAAAAATGCAAAATTTCGAAATTTTTGATATAATTTTTTTATGTTTTTTGAAACGTTTTTATATTCTTGAAATGTGTAAAATTCTTGAAAAATTTTTACTTTTCGAAATTTTCAAAAAAAGCAAAGTTTTAAATTTTCGAATAATTTTTTAATGTTTCTTGAAACTTTTGACATTTTCGAAATATTTGAAATACTTGAACTTTTTGAAATATTTTTAACTAGACGAATAATTTTATGTTTATATTTTATAAATTTTTGAATAATTTGACATTTTTTACTTTTTGAAATTTTCGAAGAAAATTGAAAAATTTCAAATTTTTCGAAATTTCGAAAAAAAAATGCAAAATTTCAATTTCTTCGAAATTTTTGATATACTTTTTTAATGTTTTTTCAAAAGTTTGACATTTTTGAAATATTTGAAATACTTGAAATTTTTGAAATATTTTTAACCAGACGAATAATTTTGTTTTTTGATATACTCGATATATTTTAGAAATTTTTGAATAATTTGACATTTTTACTTTTTGAAATTTTGAGATTTTCGAAAAAATGCAAAATTTCAAATTTTTCGAAATTTTTTATATATTTTTGAAATTTTCGAATAGTTTTTTATGTTTTATGTTTTTTGAAACTTTTGACGTTTTCGAACTGGTTAAAATTCTTGAAATTCTTGAAAAATATTTACTTTTGAAAGTTTCGAAACAAAATACAAATTTACGAATTTTTCAAAATTTTTGATATATTTTTAAAATTTTCGGTTGCCATTTTTGAAATGTTAAAAATACTTGAAAAACTTTTAATTTATACGAATAATTTTATGTTTTTTGAGAAATATTTGAATATTTTAAAATTTTTACTTTTTGAAATTTTCCAAAACAATTCAAATTCAAATTTGTATATATTTTTCAATTATAAACAATAAGAATTTTTTTTTAAATCATCATTGACCCTAAACAATAGAATGGTAAAAAAATATTAAAGCAAATTATTTGTTTATAAACAATTTATAAACAAATAGCGTTAAAAAATCTTACCCTCAATAATTTAATCCTTATTTCTAATATAACAACAGCTATACCAAAGTACATGAGAAAAAAAATTTTTAACTACAATTTTACAATTTTTCATTTTTTGTTAACTTATAAAACTCGTTATAAACAATATAAACAAATTTTAAATAATTTTGTAACATCATATTATTGAGTACAGTCATAGAAAATAGTCAAAGAGGCGAAAAATGTTTTAGGGTGATTATTTAAACAATTATCCAGCTTTCAATGAAGACAGAGGTATGAAAAAAAATAGTTAATTAACAATAGGTTAGCTTTTTGAAAAATGCATTTCAATTTTTTTTTCCAACGGGACTTTCTTTCTTCAAGTATTGAAATGACATCTTAATTTTTTCATATTTTTACATCAATATTTAGTACTTTAAAAAATTTTTGTAGATGTGGTAGTCACTTATCCCGAAACGGTCGCGCGGAACTCTATTTTCAGCAACAAATTAAAGTTATAAATATTAGAGTTACAGATTCGGCATTTAGAAGTTTTTTTTTGGAAATTTCCTCCTATTTAAGGATCTTTTTTGCAATTCCCCCTATCTTGTATAATTTTAAAGTTATCATCAAAAATTAAAATGGCTCTTTTATTTTTCGTTTTTTGTTAATAAAATTTACAATTTTTATTTGCAGGAAAAAATGGACATGACACATTTCCCAGAATTGCAATCCGCGTCGAATGAGCTAACGCTCATACTTTTCCTACCCTTCTAACTATTATTCGCAGAAAACTCACTTCTCGACTAGACTATTTACTTATATTTGTTTGAAGATGGTTGAAATATTATAAAAAAAAATATAAAAAAAATGTTTTATTTATCCAATTTCTAACCGCTTTTTATTAAAATACTAATAATTCAATATAAGCAATAAATAATATTTATTATTTCAAATATTGTTTAGCTATAATTAAAATGTGGTAATTTTAAAATATTTAGAATGAATTAATTTTTATTAATATTGATAAACGGCTTATAAGTATTAGCGTTTTTTTAACCATAAATAAATTAAGCATACAAAGAGTTGATTGCTTTTTTTCTCAAAAATTATTAAATATTACAATTTTCGGAAACAATAATAGAAATTCTAGAATCACTCCAGCGTCTTTCCATTTAGAATAAATTTGTGTTTCACACAGCTTTCGCATATCGTTTTCTTGTCAGATTTGGTAAATTTTATTCAAGAATTCGCCGATAATTGATCCAAACCCCTAGTCGGGCTCTAGTCTACAACTCTACGGTATGCGTTCCACCGTTCATCTACTCTTCTTTTCACAATTTGGCATTTGTACGGAATATAATCCATCAATGTCAACAGTCGGGTTGTTTTCTCTCGAAAATGCTCCCCTTGCCTGTACCGCTCCCCTCGCGACCCTGACAAGCCGACAATAACCCACTGGTATGGATGGACGATTTTTGTCATTTATTATTGGTCTGCGTTGGCGATTGATTTTTCTAGTGTGTGAGCTTCCACTATGATGAGTTAATTTCTGACCCAAATAGATTTCTGACTGCTAAATCATTTTTCCACAACATCATGCAAGACTTTATTCACACTTTCCCAAGGGATGAATCATTTTATAAATTACGTTAGGGGATTGAAGTTAAAATACTCTATTAAATTTATTATTTTCCTATTAACACTATTAAAATATTTAAAATTATTTAGTTATATTAATTGTGTTTTTTTTCTACGTCACTGGTTTTCTAATGTTGATGTCCTCCAATATTTAAACAGCAGCAGTGTAAACTGACCCGAGTAAAACGCGGCATTCTTTACTTCATTACTCATATTTGCACTCTCATCAGCCTATAGGGTACGTTAGCTCGCCATCAATGACAAGGCTAGTTAGTCAATTGACATGTGAATGACAGCTGGTATGGCCGCCGGTGTTTATTCGGTGTAGGATTACTTGCAAGTTTTTGTCAAACTCCATGTTGCTATGTATTGACCTGCTAGACCCCACAGATGTTGAGATTGAAATTAACCAGAAGCATTTTTAGTTTTGAAGATTAATGTTTTATTATTTTTAAACAAGTTACCATATTTTTTTATACCAGTAATTGGTCATCAAAAATTATTTCTAATGGAAATCAGTTCATACTTTTATTAAGACAGAAAAGTGATAAAGGTAACAGAATTCTGATCTAAGATAGTCATTAAATGTATTGATTAGTGAGAATTTAAAATTAAATAAAAAAAACCAAGTGGAAATTTGATAATTTATCAGCAGAGCAAGAGACTATTTATTTTGGTAGCAAATAGAAAAATTAAATCAGATAAAAATGAAGTAAAAAATATACTAGAAGGTGAACCAGAGAAAGCTATTAGAAGACAAGATAAAAAAAATAAAGACAGGTGAGACAAAAAAGGCTGAGACATGGGTAAAAGTTCGATAATAGATCTAAATTAATGTATCGCAAGGTGAGACCTGAAATGCAATAAATAAAGACATAAAAATAGTACGAAAATGAGACGGGCGTAGTCCATTTTAGCACAAAATAACATAAATTCAAACCAGTCACTATTTTTTAAAATTATCTTTAAAGGAAAAAGCTCTATACTCCTCTGCAAAATGCAAACCAATCACATTTTTTTTAAAGGACTGCGCCAATCGCTAACCCAAAAAATGGACTAAACGGCGCTAAATTTAAACCAGTCACTATTTTTTTTTAAACGAAAATTTTCTAGACTGAGCTTTAGTAATTTTTTTGTTAAGGACCAGATTCCTTCAAACGCAAACCAGTAATTATCTTTTAGTTATTAAAAAACAAGGACTAAAATACGTAAAATTCAAACCAGTCACTATTTTTTTTAGTTATTTTTAAAAGAAAAGGCTCTAGACTGAGAAAAATGCAAATCAGTCAATATTTTTTAGTTTTTTTCTTTTGGACCAGACTGCGTCAAACGCAAACCAGTAACTACCTTTTAGTTATCTTTAAAAAAAGGACTACACAGAACTAAATTCAAATTAGTGACTATTTTTTTATTTATTTTTAAAATAAAAAGCTCTAGACTGAGAAAAATGCAAATCAGTCAATATTTTTTATGTTTTTTCCTTTGGACCAGACTGTCAAACGCAAACCAGTAACTACCTTTTAGTTATCTTTAAAAGAAGAACTACACAGGACTAAATTCAAATTAGTCACTATTTTTTATTTATTTTTAAAATAAAAAGCTCTAGACTGAGAAAAATGCAAACCAGTCACTATATTTTGGTTATTTTTTAGGACCAGATCCCGCCAAATTAAAACCAGTAATTATCTTTTAGTTATTAAAAAAGGACTAAAATGCGCTAAATTCAAACCAGTCACTATTTTTTTAGTTATTTTTAAAAGAATAGTCTCTAGAGTGATAAAAATCCAAACAAGTCACTATTTTTTAGTCCTTTTTTTAAGGACCTAAGCCCGCCAAATGCAAACCAGTAATTATTTTTTAGTTATTATTAAAAAACAAGGACTTAAATGCGTCAAATTCAAACCGGTCACTATATTTTAGTTATTTTTAAAAGCAAAGACTGAAAAGGTTGTGTCGCCCCAAAACTTTCCCGACGAGTATCCACGAATACTTTTTCAGATTTTTTTTTCGGATTTTTACGAGGTTTGTCCATTTTTCGCGATTTTGTTCCACTTTGATCAACAATTTCACAAACTTAAGAAATTTATAAAAAAGCTCAGTTCGAAAATTTAATTTAATTTGCTTATTTTTGGGAAAATTTTAAATTTTAACATTTTCTTATTTTTGTGACATATTGCATCTGCCATTCTTTGATAGTGACACTTCCGTTTGACAGATGTCGTACAAAAACTAATGGGTTCTTCCGACGGGTAACCAAAACCCATATACCAAATTTCAGCTCATTCGGATTAAACCTGTGGCCTTTATCGTGGAAGAATACACACACAGACAGACAGACAGACAGACTTCCATCTGGAAATGGTCTTAAAATATCTCGGGGGACCTTAAAATGGATATTTCCATCTTTATCTCGAAATTTTTTTTAGCTCGTTCCCTTCTAGGAGGTAGGTCGGGAAAGTTAAAGGACTAAACAGAGCTAAATTCAAATCAATCACTATTTTTTTAGTTGTTTTTAAAAGAAAAGACTCTATACTGCGAAAAATGCAAACCAGTCACTATTTTGTATTTTTTTTTGACCCGACTTGGTCAAACGCAAATCTTTTAGTTATTAAAAAAAAAGGATCAAGGTGGGTCAAATTGAAACCAGTCACTATTTTTTTCAGATATTTAAAAATAAAGTTCCCGACTGAGCAAAATGCAAACCATTAACTACCTTGTAGTTATAAAAAAACAAGGACTAAAATGCGCCAAATTCAAACCAGTCACTATTTTTTAGTTATTTTTTTTATGGCTTGAATGTCTTCTTAAAATTATGAATATTTTGTTTAATCATCTATGTGCCAAAATGTGACTAAATAATAAGAGGCGTTTTTTAATCCGGTTAGCCTGTTCGATGTGCCGATTTCTGAATCGCCAGATGGTGAAATGGAGATGGAAAATATTAAAATTATTAAAAAAAAATTATCTATATTTTGTCAAATTTAATATGGGAAGAACGGAGGTAGGATTGAGATTTTTCTATTGGGCCTTGCATAATTAATATTCCAGACAATCTTATTATTAATAAAAGTTTTAAATTTACTAAACTGCAAAAAAAATATTCAAAAAAAATAGGATAATTTCAAAATTTAGTAATATAAGAAGAAAATAAGTTTTTCTTTACACACCCTGTATTATTAATTTCCAGAAAATTTTGTAATCACAAGTTTCAAAAACAAATAAAATTTAATAAACTGTATAAGAATATCAAAAATAGACAATAGTTTTTTCCTCGCATATCCCGTAAAAAAAAACAAAAATATTAAAAATATACAGGGTGATTTCAAAAATATGTAGTATACGTATTCATTTGTGAGAAAATTTTATTGAAAATTTAAGTTTTTAATTAGAATAACCTTCACTAAACCAGAAAAATAATAAATAAAATATACAGGATGATTTAAAAAATATGTCATATATGAAGAAAATATTTTCTGTACATCCTGTAATTAATTTGCCACAAAAAAAATTATTATTCATAAAACTTGCGAAATTCAATAAGCTTTTTACTGAACTAAAAAAAAAAATTAAAAATATACAGGGTGATTTCAAAAATAAGTATTATACGAAGAAAAAACATATTTCTGTACACATCCTGTATATTACTAATATAAAAGCCAATTTTTTTTGCAAAATGAAGTTTTTAAGCTTCGCTAAACTGGAAAAATAATATTAAAAATATACAGGATGATTTAAAAAATATGTAATATATATGAAGAAAATATTTTTCTGTGCACCCTGTAATTAATTTTCCAAAAAAATTTATTATAGATAAAACTTGCTAAATTCAATTAGATTTACAAAAGTGATTTTTTTTTAATCTACAGGGTGATTTCAAAAATAAGTATTATACGAAGAAAGTAGGTACATATTTCTGTACACATCCTGTATATTACTAATATGAAAAATAATTTTATTGCAAATTGAAGTTTTTAATTCCAATAACCTTTACTAAGCCCGAAAAAAAAATATTAAAAATATACAGGGTAATTTCAAAAATAAGTATTATACGAAGAAAGTACCTACATATTTCTATACACATTATGTATATTACTAATATAAAAGAAAATTTTATTGCGAAATGAAAAATAATATTAAAAATATACAGGATGAGTAAAAAATACGTAATATATGAAAAAAAATATTAGTTTGAACGCCCTGCAATTAATTTGCCCAAAAACTTGCTAGTTCAATAAGATTGACTAAATTGGAAAAAAACATTAAAAATATACAGGGTGATTTCAAAAATAAGTAATATCCAACAAAACGTATCTATTGATGGCGTTTTCTATTGGTAAAACTTAGGATCCACGAATGTATTTGCATCTCTTTTTAACCGTATAAGAATAAAAAATAGAAAGATATCAAAATAAGATAAAAACTAATTAAAATCTCATGGCCAAAATTTTTTTATTTGGAATTATAACTGTTACAGACTTCCTTTTTTGTTTCAATTTTTAATTTAACTTATATTATATCTTGTATTATTATATTATGTTTTCCAAGTCAACTGGACAGGTCTGATAAATGAACTGCAACGCATTTTTAACTACATAGATCTGGTTTCGAAATATCTTACATTGTAAACCTGTCGAATCGTCAACCTTATCAGAATTTTATCAATGACTTCATCAGAGTCAGTGACCCAAATTAGCAGGATACAACCATTGTTCTTTTACGTGTGGTCTTCAGTACTTCAAATCTGGCGTCGTTTTTATGAATATATTATTCGAATTATTCTTGTTTTAATCAACGTTAATCAGATGGAAAGATAATTAATTTATTGTTTTAGACATTTGTTTTTTATAATATACAGAGTGGTCAATAAAATTGGATATTCAGAGCATACAATTAAATATTGCAAATATACCCTGTTAAAAAAAAATTGTGTGATACTTATATTTTTATTTGGAGCATTGAGATCAAATTTTAGTATTGTAACATTTTACTGTTCTATATATAAACCAAAACAACAGATTTCATAACAATGAACAAATTTTAAAAGCTGAAACATAATATTGACAAACATCTCGCAGTTTCATTCGAGCGATTTTTTGGCAATTTTCCTTTGAAAACGGATACAAACCTAGATCCAATAGTTTCGTTTGGCAAATAACCGAGCGTACACGGGCGCTAATAGCATGTCGGTAGCATTAATGGAAACATAAGTGAACATTTATGGGCCGTGACACCGGTCTTTGCCTCGCTTTTTTCTACCAAACATCTGATGCACCGACAGAGAGTATAATTTTAATTTCGACTTGGACTAGAAAAGTACGTTCGCATTATAAATTATATCAGTTTCTTTTTCTTCTACATGTGTCAAGATGTACATTGGCGTAACCAGAATATTAAGTTATTTCCTTAGCTAAAAATATACAGTAATAGTGCCGAAAATGTTTGTTTGGATAAATTTCACTAAAAAATTAACCAGAATTTAGAATCCAATTTATATGTAAAAAAAGTGATTATAAATTTACACCAGAAAAATTTACTTATTTTATTACTTTCTGGTCAGAAAAATAAATTATTCAAATTTCAAATAACACATAATTTAAAAAAAGTAAACGTATTTTATTGTCTTCTATAACCGAATAAACTCCACACATTTCAAATAGTTCCGTTACAATTTTTATGATTTATAGTAAATATACACTATTAATTGGATCACTAATTTAATATAAAATATTACACAGGTTAAAAACACGTGATGTTTTTAGTACTTCGGCCCGAGAAATCTACTTTAACATTAAACATAAGAACACAATAGTAACATTAAATTAAAAATTGTTTACACGGTACTGACAAATTAAACTTGTTATAATATAAAATTAACATAACATTAAGAGGACAGAGGCACATTGATAAGACTACAATATACACTAAAACATGGCTAACTTTACAGTACCAATTACATTATGTTTAATATTTTCCAAAAGGTAACCAAAAATTTATCGCTTAAATATACTTTGTTGCTCTTTCTAACCCGATTTTAAATATTATGGACCATTTAATAACCGATAAATAACGATATAATCTAATGCCGTTAGGCACTACACGAATCACCAAGAAATATAGAAACTTTTTGGCGTCGAATGTCGCTATGGACCGAGCGCCTACAGATATAAAGACTGCACGACACATCTGACTGATCCTTATTCAGTTAAAAATTAATAAAATTAACGGTAATTGCCAAATTTTCATTTTTCGAAAAATTTCGATAACGGTTCCATAATATTTAAATCTGTTTTGATTCTAACTTGTTTAGAATTCTTGAAATATGTACAAATATTTACCATGTAAACTTGCAGATGTAACAAGCTTTTGAAAATTATTAATTTTTTTAATTCTCCTTATTAAACAAACAATAAAGTTTTGAAAATTCCTTAAATAAATCAAGTACGCCGCTGTATTAGATTCAATCTGAATACACCGAATTTCTTATTTCAGAATGTGAATTTTTACGTTCGAGTATAACAATCGGTTATAAATTTACGTCGATCAGTTGATATTCAAACGCTGTTGTGAGATTGTTAATTGTAAAGTATTATTGAAGTGCGATTTTATTGTCTGGTAAAATATTTTCTAACATTGAATTAACTGATATGGTTCTTTTGAATGGTTCTACAGGTGAAAACTCTAATCAAGCAAGAAATTTATATGGAAATGATTTCCCATTAGAAATTTTACTGGTAAGTGTTTAATGAGTATCAACTATTATACCCACTGATAATTTATCATAACCTAGTATACAATGTTTTATTGTGAAATATTTCACACGTCATATTTGACTATATAGTCCATCTTTTTCTAAAGCAAAACAATTAAAAAAAAGCATCGCTTTGTATACATTTTTTTGTGGATTCTAAACAGATTTTAAATGTTATGGAAAAATAAAAGGATTGATTGTCCTTCAGTGTTCATAGGTTTTTATAAACAAAAACTTTTTGGCGTCGAATGTCGCTATGGACCGATAAAGTGAATTTCTTATCTCGGAATGTGATTTTTTACGTATGAGTTATTTTTTGAAAAATCGGTTATAAACTTACATCAATCAGTTGACATTCATGCGGTATTGTGAGATTGTTAATTGTAAAGCGTTTTTGAAGTGCGATTTTACTGTCTGATAAAAAGTTAATAATTTTACAAAAAAATCAATAATCTTAAAGGATGAAAAGCAATAGATACTGCAGTAGTAAAACACGAATGAGGATAAATACTAACAGATGATAGCGAAGTTATGCAAAGATGGAAAGAATATTTTTAAAATATACTGGATATAACTTATAATGAAGAAAATGTCGAAGAAATAAAATATCTAGATGAGAACCAGGACCCTGATCTTAAAGCCCTTGGGCATAATAAATTAATTTGCTTGTTTTTATTCAAGTTCATGTAACTGATTGAAACTCAGTTCCCAACTGTTCTGGTCCTTCGATAATTAGTCGACTGTCGTAATAAATTTCTCCAAAATTTATCAATTATTAATTATTTTTGTTCAATCATCAACACTATTATTTACCATAACTCTAGAGAAAATTAATATACATTTCAAGCAAAAATGGGAAAATGTATCTAGAAACGCCAAGGTCTGTTCTGGTAAATTTTTAGCTAATTCAAGGTCATTAGTGAAGTAATCAGTGAGATTTTCCGAGACCGGACTAAATTTATCAACACCTGATTCGCTTTTGATCAGGTTCTGATCCAGGCTTTATCAGAGCTAAAAAAATATAAAGAATTGTGACAAGCCATCATCAAGATTAGAATACATTAGTTCGTAGGATAGAAAATATTATAATATAACTTACTAGATTTATTAAAAAAAAATTATGACTGATATTATTTATTGAAAATAAAAATAAATTTAATGACAAGTAGATTGTCCGATTGTCAGGAAGCTATCACTGGGGGATATAAGGTGTTTTTTTGGTAATGAATTACTTATTAGGTACCTTGAAAAATAGGATGCTGTAGGAAAGTAGCATATTATAGGCTAATTGTACCCCAAGAGGGTATTAACCGACCACATAGGGTTCCGAAGAACAACTGAAGGCAAAATACACCATAAACGGATATAAGCCCTTTTGGTGAAGAACCATGTAAGGTTTCAAAGAAAATAGAAAAAATTGTTATGAGGCCCACAAAAAGGTTTTAGCCTTTTTGGTGTCCAAGCACGTAGATTTTCTATAAATAACATCAGTTCACAAAGCGAGCAACTAAACTGATTACGAATTTAGGTGAGCTAATACAAAATGGTGGTTGAATTTGACGTTGAGAGTACAAATTAATGAGACTTTAAAAATGAAACAAATTATTAAAAATTAGTATAACAAAAGCCTAAGGGACGGAGCAAATAATTGCAATAGAGAAGATGAGATAATATCAAAAATTTATTTGAAACAAACGTAAATAATTGAGTAAGTGAGTGGGTATAGATATA
Source organism: Neocrepidodera transversa (assembly GCA_963243735.1). Taxonomy (NCBI): domain Eukaryota; kingdom Metazoa; phylum Arthropoda; class Insecta; order Coleoptera; family Chrysomelidae; genus Neocrepidodera; species Neocrepidodera transversa. The sequence continues at coordinate 4,630,154 of OY725337.1, read as the reverse complement.
GGAAAAGGCCATAGAGTAAAGAAGAACGTCTTGTCAGGTAAGGTATGGTGAAAGAAGAAGAAATTGAAGGACATTTGACATCAATAGAAAGGGTTATTTTGTAAAATGTAATGGAAACAAATAATTAATAATAATAAGAAAACTAGGATTGGTATAAATTGAAAATAAAATGAAACGGGGGGATGATGTAAGGGAAAACGAAAGTTAGCTAAGGGAACAGTTAGATAAGATCCTTGAAATTATCTGATAGAAAAATATGGTTGTTTTTAGGTCTTAACTGTTCATTAAGACAAGTCACTAGATTATTACGTAAACAGGAGTGTATTTCGAACATTTCAAGGATATTAAGTTTGTTACCTTTGCCAACCTAACCAAAAATAATAAAAAAATAAAAATTTAAAATTGGAATCCAAGGTCTTGCGAATTTTCTTTGATGTGGGCGCCTATGGTATCACTTTCTTTTATACAGGCCAAGATGTGACTAGTTTTCAGGAATAGAAGGCATCGTCGCGCTGTAGTAATGATGAATGTGCCGTTCTATAGAACCACTCATCCATTTCAATTTATGTTCTTCCGTTTTGAATATATTAATTTTAGAGACGTATTGCCGACGACTAGTGATACTTCCTAAAAAAAAAAAATTGGTTAACGCGTCAAGGTCGTCGAAAGATAATACAATTTCTAATAATATAATCTAAGAAAGGAGAGTGTATTAAAATAATATGAATTAAAATGAAGAAAATTTGCAAACAGCTGATTTGGCCTGTTGTTTCTGGAAAATATCGATACTTGCTTACACGCAAAACACTCATTAACCAGACTTCCGTTTATTTCTCATATTGTTTTCACCCTTCTTTGTGCATTACTTGGTCTAATACGTTGTTTATATCCGAATAAGAAGTAAAGTACTTGCTTCTCGATAACGTATTTTAATTATTATAAGGTAAAAATAAAAATCTTATGAAAAAACAGTGCTCCATCTATTTTAAAATTTTGAACAAAAGTGGGCATATATTAATTAAATCGTAAAAATAATATGTTATTTATAAAATATTAGAACAGAAGTACTAAATATGTTCTATCATTTTGTTTTTACTTAAACATTAGGGGAAAGTAGGGTAATGTTTAATATTTTTGTGGTTAAAAGAACTAAAAATTTATTTGATTATGGGTACATCCATATATAAAATTTAAAATGTCATAATAATTTTTAAATAAAAAAACTCAAATCACCCTACCGATAGGGCAAAATAGGGTGCATATGTAAACCTTATGAAAAAGTAAAAATGATGAAACTTTTCTGAAAAACAGCTATTTTACTTGAAACGTTATATTTTTATTTGTTGATAAAAGTGATTTAGTAATAAATGTGATTTAAGCCCAATTTTTTTTATTAGGGGTTCGTTCCACTAATAGAATTAGAAATATATAGAAAAGAAATATTTAATAAAAAAAATTTGATTTTTTGATGTATTTAGAAACAATTGACAAAAAAATTTTGATATATTTCAAAATCCGTCCTTTCTTTCTTTTTGTGGGTTTAAAAAAATTAAACTCAAATTAAACGTTATACTTGTTTTATTAAAGAAAATAAAAATTTATAAATAATATGATATCTTCAGCTTTTTCTTGTTTTTTTTTTTGAAAAATGGAACTTATCTTGGTTTTGTTTTCCTTCTCATCAAGTTTATTTCGAAAAACTTCCTGGATCCGGCAGTGAAAAGATATCAACCCAAAAGCAGGTTCTGATCTAGTAAAGAGACGTTCCAAAGAAAAAGACGTTTCTAAAGAAAACTTTCAGCCCAGAAAAGGATCTGTCCAGGAAAAAAAGATCTGCCAAGAAAAAGACTCGTTGCAAGATGAGAGGAAAATCAAGATAAGTTTAGAAGGGACACGACGCGAGGAAATTAAGAAGGGTTATCAAGCGAATCTGACATTAAAATATACTGAGCAGACGAATAATGAAAATACAGGGAGGCACAGGAAAAAAAACGTAAACATACTTTAGTAGCTGATCATTAAACATTCTGTAATCTATAATATAAGCGGCGAAGTCCTGACTGATTGACTGACTGACTGACTGACTGACATAGAATCAACGCACAGAAAAATCTACTGAACCCAGAGACTTGAAATTTTAATAGTATGTTCTGTTCATAATGTAGACACCCATTAAGAAAGGATTTTGTAAAATTTTGATTTTAAGGGTAGAAAGGCGTGAAAAAAGTGGTTTACATAGAATAAGCAGTATATCAATATTTTGACGCACTTACTCGAGCGGGTTATGGTAGTAGGTAAAAATATATAAGAATAGAAAAAATCGGAACATAAAAAAAACAGAAAAATGTGGAAAATATGGAAATAATATATAAAAACAAGGAAAAATAGCGAAAAATTGGGGAAACCGGAACACATAGCTCAAAGTAAAAAATAGAGACATTTGTTAAAGAGATTGGAAAATAGGGAAAAAATTGAGATAAATAGGGAAAAACTTGGAAAAAATAAGAAAAATTGAGCAAAATAGGCAAACTTGGGAAAAATAGGAAAATTTGGGAAATTTGGGAAAATATAGAAAAATGTTTTAAAATAGGGAAACACTAGGGGAAAATGGGAAGAAATGAGGAAAATAGGACAAAATAGGGCAAAATAACTACAAATAAGGACAAGTAAGGAATAATAAGCAAAAATAAAGTAAATAGGAAAAACTAATGGAAAACAGAAAAAAATAGAAATATAGAGAAAATAGTGAAGAAAATTTGGAAAAAAGGAAGAAATAGGGCAAAATTTTGAAAAATAGAGAAATTTTTAAAAAATAGTGAACAGTGCGGAAAAATCGGAAAAGTAATAATGAATAGGAAAAAATATGGAAAAATAGTGTGTGTGAAGTTAGCCCCCCATTTTTCGAATTTTAATATTTTGAAAGTTGTTCCAAATTGTTCTAGTAGGTTTGTACCAAATTGTTCTAGGTTTGTACCAAATTGTTCCAGAAAATTATTCCTTAAACTTAAATACAAAGGCCGGAGAACTCAAAAACCATTTTTAGAGCTAGCCCCCCATTATTTTTATTTCGATTTTTTTTCTATTGCAGCAGATTGTTCTAGTTGTTCTAAACATTGTTCCAAATTTTAATTTCTTAAAAAAATTATTTCAAGCTCAAAATCAATTAAATCCATTTATAGCTAGCCCCCCATTATTTTTTTCGATTTTTTTTTTATTGTACTAGATTGTTCTAGTTGGTCTTAGCATTGTTCCGAATTATCATGTCTTAAAAAAATTATTTCAAGCTCAAAATCAATTAAAACCTTTTAGAGATAGCCCCCATTATTTTTTTCTCGAATTTTTTTGTAGTGTACTAGATTTTTCTAGTTGTTCTTAACATTGTTCCAAATTTTCATGTCTTAAAAAAAATTATTTTAAGCCCAAAATAATGGGGGGGTTGGACCCAAATGGTTTTTATGGATTTTGGGTTTGAAATAATTTTTTTAAAACATGAAAATTTGGAACAATGTTCAGAACAACTAAAACAATCTGGTGCAACAGAAAAAAATCGAAATAAAAATAATGGGGGGCTAGCTCTAAAAACTGTTTTTTGAGTTTTCCACCCTTTGTATTTAAGTTTCAGGAATAATTTTCGGGAACAATTTGGTACAAACCTAGAACAATTTGGAACAACTTTCAAAATATTAATATTCGAAAAATGGGGTGCTAACTTCACACACACGGAAAAATAGGGAAATTAGAGAATAAATATGGAAACATGGGAAAATAGTAAAAAATAGGCCAATATTGGGGAAAATAAGAAAAAATGGAATAATGAAGTAATAGAAAATAATAGGGATAAATATGGAACAATAGGAAACAATAATAAAAAATATTAAAATAAGAAGAAATACAAAAAAAGAGGGAATAATAGCGAAAATTGGGGAAAGAGGGGAAAATAAGGAAAATTAGCGAAACTTAAAGAAAATATGGGAAAAATAGTAAAATTTGTGAAAAATTAGGAAAAATAGAAAAAACTTAGAAAAAGATGGATAAAATAGGGAAAATTAGAGATAAAAATAGAATAATCGAGAAAAACAGGGTAATATATGGGAGAAAAATAAGGAAAATAGTAAAAATATGAAAAATCAATTAGAACAAAATTAAGTCAATTAAAAAAAAGTTAAATGTGACAGTTATGTTTTCATTTATCACGGCAGATGTCGCAAATGAAAAAATCGTCGGCATTCACTGTATTGTATCCACTCTTCTCCGCCTTTGGAACTTTTGAATAATTCATCACAGAAAATGCAATTATCATTCATGTCATCATCTTCGTCATATTTGTTTTTATTTGTAGTTTTTACGCGTTTCATATTCTCTTTTGGCAAATTTGTGAATAGTTTTCTTTTCTCTGTTTCTTGATTTCCGTTTTGTTTCTAATTCATATTTTTTTTTTATATTTTCAACAGCTTTAATGGTGACCTCAAGATTAAATTAATAAGGACAGGACGTTAAAACTAGTTTTCCCTTTTTTTATCCTCATTATCTTTATTTTTTCTTCCATAAAAATTATAGACATCTTGTCAACATTAATTTTTTGTAATTTAATTGTCCTGTTTAATTATTTTTTCCAAACAAAAGTTAACAATAGTATGCGAAAAAAAAATGTCAAAAACAGTAACGTCTATTAAGCTTTTCTAGCAGTCTACGAGAACGGCGAAAGCATACACCCCGAGCGAAATCTAATGGAAACGACTTTTAATTAGTTTCAGTCGAGTTAGAACATTCTTATATTCGCAAAAAACGCCTTCGGTCAGAATTACCAGTCGAGCGTAATAGCTGGCGACCAGAATCGACCAATAATGAATCGTGTAAATGACGTGTGTTTTTTTATGGTCGAAAACGCAATTGATACAATGCAATTTTTAAAGAAGAAATTGAAAAATTCTTTTGATAAAAAAAATACTTTAAGGAAGTATATTATGACTAGTCTTGGAAGTATAATTTTTTGGTTTGTTTTTCTTCAACTTCTTACTTGCCTACTGTAGCTAAATAATAATAATAAAAAACCAGAAGATTATCCATTCCCAAATATGGTAAAATTAATCAAAAAATAATAGAAACAAACTTGAAGTAATACCACATAAAATATAATTAAGTAATCAAAGGATTAAACTGGCGAGAGCGACATGTTTCGGCCAAACAATGGCCATCATCAGGCCTACAATACAAATTATAAATGTTAGACTACAGAAAATTCACAAAGTTATAATTACTTACAGAGAATATGCACGTACAAATTTAGTAACAAATGTTATGAAAAGTAGTAAAAATATTATACATTTTCGAAAAGAGAATGAACTAACATTGAAAATTAAATTAAAAACTAAAATATGAATTATTTAATTGATTTATTAAAATAAAAATTATTTAAAATAAAATTTGATGCCTCACATGATGGAGGATACAAAAGTAATAAGTTTACATCTGAGTGTATCCTATGATGCACTTAAAATTAAATCACAGCTTTTTTTAAAAATTCATAAATTGCGTCTTAATTGACCACCATGCGGCAACTCGAATATGACAATTTTGACAAGTGATAGCTCGAAGACAAAGAAAAATTTACGTGACAGACAGCAACAAGAAGAAAGTTTAACAGGCCACAAGTGGAAGTAATAAAAAGAGATTAAAAATTAAAAAGAAGAAATAACCTATAAGATGTATCAAAATAAACTATTGAATGTAAAAATTAGAAAAGTAAGTTTAGTTTTTAATAATATTTATACATTATTATAAACTATTTATTTATCAAATTAAAAATATTTTATTCTTGAATTTTAGCACAAAAATTTAATGATTAGAAAATTTTTAGAATGATTAAAAAATTGCGTTTTCTACAAATCGCAATTTTTGTTTTTTCTTATTTAGCTTCATTCATTTTTATTAAAACAATATTTTAAAATTTTGTAAATTTTTCTAAAATATAAGTACTAAACAAATAAATATAAACAAAATTTTAAAAATCCGTTTATTTATTCTAAAAATTTTTAATAATATTTGTACATTATTATTTTATTCTTGAATTTTAGCACAAAAATTTAATGATTAGAAAATTTTTAAAATGATTAAAAAATTGCGTTTTCTACAAATCGCAATTTTTGGTTTTTCTCATTTAGCTTCATTCTTTTTTATTAAAACAATATTTTAAAAGTTTGTAAATTTTTCTAAAACATAAGTGCTAAACATATAAATATAAACAAAATTTTAAAAATCCATTTATTTATTCTAAAAATTTTTAATAATATTTATACATTATTATAAATCATTTATTTATCAAATTAAAAATATTTTATTCTTGCATTTTAGCACAAAAATTTAATGATTAGAAAATTTTTAGAATGATTAAAAAATTGCGTTTTCTACAAATCGCAATTTTTGATTTTTCTCATTTTAAATGTAAATAAAGTTTGATTCAAGACGAAAAAAATTAGCCCCTGAAAAATTGAAAAATCAAAAATTTCTACTATCAATTTTTCGATTGAAAAAATTTCATGTACTATTCAATTTTGAAAATTCAGGTTAAATCGATAAAAAAGGAGTTCAAAATATACATTTCATCAAAATTTCAAAATTGAAATTTTTTCTACATAAACAATACAAAAATTAAAAAAAACACTTTTTTTGTCATAATCTCGGAAAATATGAGGTTATGTTGAAAATTGTGTAAAAACGAAATTGTAGATTCATTTATTACCTACAACTTTGATGTAGACTATTTTTTGATTAGAAGTCACACTTCGCCAGAAATTACTAAAAACCGTTTTAAACCCTTAAAATTCATCCCCCTTTGAAATCGCTACATGTGCAGGGGTACATTTTTTCCTCTAATCATTTTTAGCAATGATTACTAACCTGTAGATTATTTTTCGTTGTTTTGACCTCAAAAAGTCGGATTGGCCCTATAGAGAATTTATTTTTTATTTTTTACGTTTAGTTTTCATCAATTTTTATTGAATTTTCTTCCATATTTTGTCTTTTTTAGTCATACTCTATCATCCACGCTTAATTTGTTTATATTTGCAATTTTTTTTTCTTCATTTTTGTTTCTGTCAATTCTCATTATCTAACATGTTTAAAATTTTTTTATACATTTGTAAAATTTTATTTACTATGTTTAAACAATTCTTCTAATAATTTTATGCATTTTACAAATTTTCTTTAATACTATTACTAAAAACTCGTATTTCTACTTTTTTTTTTTAACAATTTTATTTTTCTGTTTCTTATTTCGATAATCTGTTTTTATGACTCTGTAATTTTTGTAATAATCGTATTTTATATTTTATTTTATTTGTTTGGTCCATCATTTTTAATGCTACTTTTTACCAACTATATGAATTTACCATTTAGATTTTTTTATATCATCACCATTTTTCTATTAATAATATTTTCAAAAGTTTCTGTTAGGTATATTTTGTATTATCTTTATTATGATTTTTTTATCCTTATTATTACTATCACTTTGTTTTCCATTTTAATTATTCTTCTTTACTTCATACTTATTATTTTCTATATATATACTGGGTGTTGGTAATGTGAGGGCTCCTGTAGAGTAAAATAAATAAAGCTATTAAACTTTTAATATATAAATTTAAATAAAAAAAAAACGGGAATCAAAGCAGCTTTTAACGATTGTGTCAAACATTCAATAAAAATCATCGTCTCATTAATAGCCCCCTATTAACAGTTTCTCTCTGTTACCATCCATAACTGCCGCCTCAGTAGACACATTTATCGTTTTAATATCCCTCATAAAATTAAACAAACACGTGTTTATTTACCCACAACACTTTAAACACCTAATAAAGTAAAATTTATGCGCTAATAGTAACCTCTATATTTTCCTTCTACCAGCCATTCAACTTTACTGGGTAATAAATCTTTTGGCCGAAGAAGTCAGGGTTAAATTTCGTTCCGATATGATACCGTTTTGAAAATACACATTCCTCACATCTAACCCTAAGTAAAACAAGAAATATAGAAGGACAAGTGTCCTAAGGGATTTAGGAATCGACTAAGGGGCATTTTTGAGATTTTTATAGTTGCACAGCTGCAAAAATTATCACAAATTGTTACTTAAGAATAACATTATTAACGATCGCAAAATTGTGGCTATTATTCACGTACATGAAGTTTTCGGCACGAGTGAGTGCATCGAGAAAGTGTTGAAATCATCTAAATGAATAATAGCAATTCTACGTAAGTACAAGACTAAACTTTTTCTACGATTTTGCGACATATGCAAGAAATTATATACCTAAGTCATAGGTTTTAACACAGATCTTTAATTGACACTTAAACTTTGAAGTTAGTGTTTCTGACATTTCAAGTATGCTTAAAACTTTTATAATACAGGGTGTCCCAAATAAGGCTTATCGATTTTAAATGTAAATGCACAACGTATTAATTGGTAATTCGGGTTTTCACTAATTCTTTTCTTTTGTCCAAAAGTTTTTTATGAAGTTTGTTTACATTTTATCCCATCAATACAGGTTGATCTACTAATTTTGGTCAAAATAAATGGGAAAAATATGTGTTATTTTAAATGGAACGCTCTGTATATTTTGATGGGATTTAAAACAGCGATTCATATTCTTTTAAAAAATGTATAGTTTGATATCTTTGGTTTCCCATCAACAAAGATATTCGAAATTTCAAGAAACACTGCATTTTCACTTATAAAAAAGGGAAATTTTACAAAAAATTCATTCAGAAACAAAAACTAACATTAGGACATTATCTAAAACATTCTGACTGCAATATTGGAAAAATCGTTTAAAAATTTAAAATTAAAAAATCGCACAAAATGTCAAAAATTAGCCAAATCTCACAAAAATCTCAAAAAAACTGCAACAAAAACCCCAAAAAAAATCTCAAAAAATGGCAAATAAATCAGAAAAAAAAGTAAATAATAAAAACAAAAAGATAAGCAAAAATTGCAAAATATCGCAAACATGTAAAAACACCGCAAGAAATGAGAAAAACCTGCAAAAAACCCCCAAAAAATCTCAAAAAACGGCAAATAATCGCAAAAAATGGCAGAAAATCACAAATAATTTTAGAAATAATAAAACCAGGAAACATTTGAAAATAATTAAAAAATGGCAAAAAATCTGAAAAAATCTGAAAAAATTAGAGAAGAAAAAAGAAAAGATTACAAAATATCGCAACAATGTCAAAAAATCGGAAAAAATTAAAATATACAGGAACAACGAAAAAATTGCAAAAAAACGCAAAAATACCGAATAAAAGGAAAATATCACAAAAAAAAAATTGATAGAAAAAATCAGGAAACATTGAGAAAAATTGAAAAATCGAAAACACAAAAAATGGCAAAAAAATTGCAAGAAAATCACAAAAAAATCTTACAAAATGTCAAAAATTGCAAACAATCGAAAATAATTGGGAAAGAAAAAACAATTGGAAAAAATTAAAATATACAGAAACAACGAAAACTCGCAAAAAACGCAAAAAAAACCGAAAAAAATGGAAAGTATCAGAAAAAAAATTTGAATAAAAAAACATGAAACATTGGGAAAAAATTGCAAAAAAATCTTAGAAAATGTCAAAAAAAATTGCATAAATTGCAAAAAACCGCAAAAACTCGAAATAAAGTGGCAAAAATTGCAAAAAAATCAGAATAATATAAAAAAGAGAGTAGGCACATACAGCATTTTTGTAACTTTTACATTATTTATTACTATTAATTACATTAATAGTTTTTTTTAAATAAAATGCATACTAAAATATGTTAAAAATCTGTTAAAAATTGGTTAAAAATCTGTTACAAATCTGTTAAAAAATCTGTTAAAAAATATGTTAAAAAAACTGTTAAAATCTGTTTAAATCTATTTAAATTTGTTAAAATCTATTAAAAGTCTTCTAAACGCTGTTATAATATACTAAAATCTGTTAAAAAACTGATAAAATGTGTTAAAAACTGTCAAAATATGCCAAAACTATTGGAAATTAAAAAAAAAACGCTGAAAGTGAAAAAATAAAAAAAATCCAATATAAATTGCAAAAAAATACAAAAAAGAATATATGAAATGTAAATAATGCAAAGAAATGCAAAAACAAAACGCAAAAATTATGGAAAAAATTGCAATAAACGTAAAAATCTGGGAAAACAAAAAATCTTAAATTAAGAGGTTGCTAAGATAAACTCGGTTAGTTATTTTCAAAACCAAAATTAAAGGATGTGATTGGCTAATTTAAAGTGAATTCTTAGTAAGAAATCACGGTATACTCTTATTCAATTATGAACGTATTATTTAATAGTCACATAGAGAAATATTTATATACGTTTATATTTCGATAAAACTAAAAAAAAATAGATGCTCCACTCCTTATATCCTCACACCTACCACAGAAACTCTTACTGGAATAAAGTGACTTGAAATGTAATTAATCATCTCAAATTAGATATTACTATTAGTATTCACTGCAGATGCTAATTACCATTTGAACAATACTGCACCTTTTTTATGTAAGTCGATTTTTGATAAAATGATTGATGTTCACATATGGCAGAACTGTGATTAACATAGGCGTACCAAAATATAAAAATTCATATTTACATATTAATCGTGAAATTAATTAAAATGTGCTTTAAATTTAGTATTTTTAATTTTATTTGAATATAATAATATATTTGCGGTAAGTTTAATAAGTAGCATTTATATCTGTTATGAATACTCACAGAAAGTGCTCTTATGAGCAGTAAGCACTTTTTAGTTCAAAAAAATAATTGATTAAATAATTATTTTACTAGGAAAGTTGGGTGGGACTACCCCCTTTTTATTTAAGAACAAACTTTTCAGTACTAATCAAATGCATTATTTAGGCTATTAACATGCTACGTGAAAAAAACTATTTTCGATGCCTGGAATTTTATAAACAAATTAAATATAATGAACATTGAAACAATGATTATTATTATTTTTGAAGACGATCACTTTTTCATCTATTATAAAAAGTAACATTAATGACAAAAATCAAATGATTTTGTTGTATTTATAATTTATAATGTTTGATATTCTCATTTGTTTTTATATCAATTTCCCATTAAATTTCTCTTGGTTACGCTCCTGGTTATTAAACGGTTTGTTACACATCTTTGTTCGGTTTTTTTTAACTTCAACTAAAGGTAGAAGTAAATTGATTTCAGAATGGTTGGTGATTGCAATGAAAAGAATCGGGTAGTTTGGTAGCTTTCTTTGTCAAAGTTATATGTAAGGCACAGATGACCACTACATTCGTTTGATAAATTAATTTTTAATGAATGTATTTGTTAATGCTCGGTTAATCGGTTTGGTGATTCATGCAACAAGTCTCTATCTTTATAGTAATAATTTTCTACACTCTGTATTATAAAATACTGTCATTGTAAATAAACCCCTGTAGTACTGGAATCTTTTTGTTTTTAGTCTTATTTTGCATAGCGCAAACTAAAGTGGATCCATTAATTTATTTCACTGGTTTAAAAATAACTTTAACTGATCTGTACGCAGCGAGCAGATGGGTATGTTTGATATATTAAACAATTGAAACCTCATGTCTACTAAGATTAGAGGACCCACCGGTGAGCTGTCCGTCGCATTGTACTAAAGATTATAAATAGTTAAGGAGTCTACAATATTTTTTCATATCCATACAGTTTTGCAATATTTAAATATCCTTTTACATGACAAATTATAAATGACCCACCAGCGACAAATTCCTAATAATATTAATTAATTTTTCCTTTATAAGTTGTAAACATCACAAACTGGAATAATTGAAGTATATCCCTATCCCCCGGGATTATTCATATTAATTAGTTTTTATTATCTAAACAGAAATCTTAAACAATACAACTTGAAATCATTAATTATATACGCCTTCACCTGCTCGCATGATATGCTGTGCTACCAACACTTTGTAATTATAACGTTTAACAAATTAGAATTTTTACAGAAAAAATAAATTAGAAGTGTGATACTGATTTTTATAAAGAATTGCAAAAATTAAATTAAAAAGAAAAAAACGTATCCTCTACACTTTTCAATTAAGAACAACACAACCAACCGTTAATGATTAACAGTGTATTGGAAGCATGAACTGAGTTGTGCAAACTTCCGTGGAATTTCAAATACTTCCCCAAGTCTCTGTATATTTGTTTATAATGGTAACTGTTAGGATGAGTAATGGACAGAGAGCTGTCCAAAAAAGAATGTGTAACAATTTCGCAATTCAATTTGCATGGGGCTGCCTTGCCTGCCAGTCCCTGTCTGTCAGGTTTAACTGAAACTGAATTCTCCTCGTCTGGGGAACTCGGCAAGGCGATCAGCGGCGTGTTGCAACTGAAGTAGTAAATTTGGAATAATTCAATTGCACGCAATAGAAAAAACTTAAATCTACCCAGAAATATTTTTTTAGCTCACAAGAATTTAATAACAAGTGGATAAATTTAAGTGAAAATTTATAATCCTATCTATATGTGCTTTTAAAATTATATTCAAAAGCATATCAAATATTTTCTTCAAGTCACTCCAATTCCTAGAAAGATTCAACATTATTGTGATACGCTATCTTCATTATAACTTTTTCCTATTGGTCACTCTCATGCTAGTGAAATATTATCTTATATCTTCTATATTTACAAAAGAGACAAATCGACAGTTACACAAAATCGCACCACTAAATCTTAACCAATGAGATTCGTTCAACTTCTCACCAGACTCGTCGCTGGTCTGGAATTCATGGTTTGGGTAAACAAAATAACCCGCTATAAATCACTGTCTTATTAACTCTCTAAGTGAACAGTCGCATTAAATTAGCTTCTGAGTTCTCGTATCGAACAGTCGATGACGGAATGGCAACATGGCCGCTTATTAAAAATTATATAGCTTCAATTTTATACAGTGAAAATGAGTGACAATAATTGTTGTAATAGTGTTTACAGTGTGATAAAAAATAATGTATATTTTATAATTTCATTTGATTACAATAAATGGGTGATAAAATAACATTTACATTTCACTTTAATACAAGTTTATGTCAATCTGACAGTGTGACACGCGGCTTTATATTAAAAATAATAAGAAATCTAATTTCCATGGTTGGTCCTTCGATACTTGGTCGATGTTAACACGTCAACTGCTGTAGTAATTTTTTTACAAACGGTTATCGATTCGATATCATATTTGTTCAATAAGTTACTCGAGTCAGTATCTCTAATTTTTTTAATGTTATGTATTTTATTGGGAGACGGTAAAACGACCTTTGTACCCAAGATACAGGGTGTTTTATCAATTTTGCTAAATTATTTTTAAGCTCATAACTTATGAACCGCTCTGCATATTTGTCTTGATATTTAGGACCATATAATGATAATAAAAATAATCCAGGTCCGGTTAAGCATATAAATTACAAATTCTTCAATTACTAAAACAACGTCCTTTATATTAAAATTAAAAAAATCTGTTTATGTATTTGAAAACAGAGAAAAGAATAGAAAATTTTGGTGTACTTTTTATTTTTCCGCAGAAAATATCAATACTGAATTTTTTTGTTGAAATTCGCTTTTTTGACTATTTCGGTATACAAAATAGGACCGTACTTATTAATTTATCATTTTATTAGATTGTAATGAAAATTTTCAATTGAATTAAATAAATTTCTAAAAACCTTTAAAATTTATTTATATTTCCAGATCATTACAAATTATTTACAGGTCCATAATCGTGAACCAAATAATTTGGTTAATTACTGAATTAAAATTCTAATTAGATATAAAACAAAAAAAACTGCAAACACTGTTCCCAACGGTCTAAAAAAAAGACCCTAACAATCAATACATATGTAAGTTAGATTTCGTCTATAATTTCAGACCTATAAAAATAATAATATTAATAATAATGCAAATAAATATACGTTTTATCCTTAATAATAAGTTTCTTCAATATAATGCAATAACATTATTTTATTTTATATACCTAAAATACTCAAAAAAGCTAATTTCAATATAAAATTTTAATAGTGAAATTGTCCTCTTGTTCTTGTTTTTTAGTCTTTTGAAATAAATAAAACAATTTTTTAAAATTTGGATATATACAAGATGTCAAGGGATTGAAGAATGTGCAAATTTTTTGCTACACCGGACCTGGATTTTCTTTTTATCAGTATGCAGCCAGACTTGGCAAGTTAAGTGAATCTGTGTCTCAAATATTAAACATATACAGGGTGGCGAAAATTTCATTGCAATGTATTGTAATATTGGAAACGGTAAGAGCTACGAAGTCGGTTAAATGGAACAAAAGTTTTCCAATTTGAAAGCTAATCGACTGGTTCTTTGTATTCAAAGATATCAGGAACGGCTTCAATAATAATTATTAAAAATTAATATTGCACAAAACTGTATTTAACTTTTTTGTTTTGAGAACAAGTCTGATATAATATTAGATTTTGAATGTGGCCACTCCGAATTTTTTTTCAAATACGGACCTGCACTATTTATGTGATTATTGATAGGATTTAATCTCCTGAATTCATTCTTAATTATTTGAATGAATTATTAACTATTTGGTATAAATACGGTCCTGTACATTGTCTGTTGATTAAAATAAAAGCACATAAAAGTGAGCAATTTTTTTTCTCAATTACTATGAAAAGCGTCCCTGATATCGTGGATATAAAATTTCATTTATAACCGACTTCGTATTTCTTCCGGTTTTCGAGATTACAATACATTGCAATGAAATTTTCTCCACCCTGTATATAGAGGGTGGTTCATAAGTTATGAGCGAAGAAAAAAATGGCAAAATTGATAAAATACCCTGTAATATGATTATATATGGTGACAGACCCCTAAAAAATATTTTCTTTGGAACCACCTAATTAACCTCTATCGGCAGTTAGCGTATGAAACGCCCTGTATAGTATTTTATTTTCTGATTAAAAATACCCGTACTAAATTTAAAGGTGTTGTTTCATTTAATTTATAATTTATGTATATACCGGGTGATTCAACTTATACCTAATTTATAATAACATTGTTACGTAGAGTAATGGGCACTGTGATCTTATGATACCGGGTGACCCAATAAATATCCAGAATTAGCAATAACTGAAAAAATTAGTAATTAAAAAATATAACAAAAGGAACATGATTCGTATATCTGTTTTACTGGGTCTTACGTGCGAATTATTGAATATAGAATTGAAACGTGAACTACTAGGTATGACAAAGAGCTCTTACCACCATTTAATTTCCAAAAATCAAAATTACCCAATCGACACTGGTTAATACCCAAAAACATTTCGAAAAATTCACAGTCTTTCAACAATAAACCTGGATTTCTATAATCACTGTATTTTTATATATAATTTTTTTCCTGGCATATTACTAAGTATAAATTATTTCTAATTTTATTATAACATACTTATTTGATTGAACATTGAAATTAAATAATGTTGGGTAACACTGCCATTACTGCCAGAGGCCTGAATAAAACTTTTTCTTGGTCCCGTGGCCCAACTTAAAACTTCTTCGCGACCTAATGATCAAGCTATTACCGTCCTGGATGTTTGCCAATTACGAAATTTAATCTATTTAACATAAAACTAAAGGGAAATTCCATATTTTGTTATCCCAATTGGGTTTTTACGTGGCCCATTATTACAGCAAGTAATATCAAAAAAAAATTATTGTCAAAGCGTGATTTTACCAATAAGAATTTTAAACGAGTAAATCAAGATCTACATTATATCCAGTATTAAGAAACACCTATATTTTTTTTTAATATTTCATGCTACCTATATTTTTTATTATAAAAATATATACTTTGCCAAAAACAGGCCTGTAAAAGTAATTTAATTTGGATAAAAATTTATGTATTGTAACTGTATACAAGATGGGGCACCACATACGGCAAGCATTTTTGGAACACCTTGTACATTTCCACATAATAATAAAAAATGCAAATAGTTGCCCAAAGGTTTTAAATAAACTGATGCAAAACAATTTTTTTACGTCTACCGTTTTATCGTTATTTTTTTGTGACATACTGTATTTCGAGAAAAATCGAGATATCTCGAAAACCATAAAAAACAAGACTCGGAAATCTTTAACAAAGAGATTATTTTTTTACGTAAATTTAGAAAATGTGATGATATACAGGGTGTTCCATTTGAAAATCTATAACTTTGATATGCCAAAATTTTTATTTTATAAATATTTTTAAAATGTAGCTCTGATTCATCTACATATATGCATATAAACAGACTTTTTTAAATTGTTATGGTTTGGGCACTAAATTCCTTGCCCTATATGCCGCCCCACCCTGTATATTAGTCAGTAACTTCTAAAATTATTTAAGACAGGATAGTTTACTCTACTAAATACTCTGTATTTTTTTAACTACATGATATAAAAAAATTTAGACAATTGGATGGCGTACTCGTTGCATACAAAAAGTACACGGTCGTTTTTGCTATTCTTTTAAAAATTAAAGGATGAATAGTAAATCCTAACTTTATCTTTTTAACAAAAATATTAGAAAAATCGGTGGTCAGTCAAAATAAAAAAAAAACGTTATTAGATTTAGAATCTTTTATGACGAATAAAATCTTCTGAAAAATTAATAATAATGGGTGGACTTAACTGCTAACTATATTTTGCAACTATTTTTTATATTTGTGCAAACCAGTAATTATTTTTTGCAGCTCACAGATTGTTCTTCTTTTTTGATTTTTCTTTTTACCTTTCGTTGTATCTAAATTTTACCACGTTTTTCTCTCTCTAGCCATCCTCAATATTTAATCTCTTATTTACAAAAATTATACTAATAATTTATTATAGTGTAATTTTCTTGCTGTTTGAATCATCAAGTAATAATTTATTTTTTAATCTAAATCATTGGTGCAGTTGATTCGCACCAACGAAAAGCTGTCCATTCATCCGTAGGAACACAAATCGACATAAGAAAATTACAATGCGGAGACGTGAAAAGCAAACTTACTTTACATAATGTAAACTTTCAACTGTTATTTTCTGAATTAACATTTTCGAACGGTTTGGCCATATAAATTTGTGATCAACGCACTTATATGATGAATATTGATTTTTATATTAATAAATTGCTTTGAAAATTTGGAGAATCTATAGGGTGGCCTATAAATAAAAAGGTGATATATCGATTGGCCTGAACCATCTTTAAAAAAAATATAGCTAAAGTTCTTTACTTTCCTGCTAAATATATGAGGTATACAGGGGTGATCAAATTCGTCAATTTCTCCCTTATCTGTAGAAAGTTTTATGTCAAATATTTTGAGACATTCTATATTGTAAAAATATACAGGGTGTTTTTTGAACTCAGGTAATAACAATTTATTTAAAATGAAATACCCTATATATTTTAGTAATTTTTTTTTCCTTTTCATTTCTTCAATTTCGGAAATACAGAGTTTTACTAAGTTATACAAGCCGTTTTTAAACATAACATCACTTTTATATCAAAATTTTAAAAAGTAGAAAACTAAAAAATATAGGGAAAAATAGAAAAAAAAATAGAAAATAGAAACTGTAAAAAAAACAGGAAAAATGGGAAAAAACAGAAAAAGTAAGAAAAATAGGAAAATTTAGAAAAAAAATAAGGAAATTTGGGAAAAAAAAATGAAAAAATCGGAAAAACAAAAAAACCGTAAAAACAGAAAAAGTAAGACAATATGAAAAAACAGGAAAAAATGGTAATAAACAGGAAAAAATAGGGAAAATTAAAGAAAAACACGAAAAAAAAGGAAAAAAGGAAAACTAGGAAAAAATATTGAAATATAGGTAAAAAAAGGGAGAGTGAAAATATCAGTAAAAATTAAGAAAAAATAGGAAAAAAGCAGCAAAAATAGGGAAAAATAGGAAAAAATAGAAAACATTGGGAAAATAGGGAAAATAGGAAAACAAACAGGAAAAAATAGTAAATAATAGGAAACAATAGAAAAACAACAGAAAAAATAGAGAAAAAAGTAAAAAAAACCTGGGAAAAGCTCTAAAAATCGGAAAAAGCGAAAAAAAAACATGCTACAAAGAATATCTTAAAAAAGCGCAAAAAATTGCAAAAAAAAAACGGAACGATATCCGAAAAAAACACTAAAAATTTAACAAAAAAAACGCAGAAAAATTTAAAAAAGAAAATCACAAAAAATTGTGCAAATAATGGGAAAAAAATTGCAAAAAATAGAAAAAATCGGATAAAACAACCAAAAATCCGAACCCAATTGTAACCATCTAAAGAATTTAAAAAAGAAATCGAAAGCATTGAAATGAATCAGAGGAATAAGAAAAAATCAGAGAACAAAAAAAATTGAAAAAAAAAACAGAATGAGAAAAAAATGAGGAAATATTAGAAAAAAATTGGATAAAATCGAAAGAAAAAGAAAACATTGGAAAAAGGCGAAAAAATCTGAATGTATTGGGAAAAAATTAAAAAAAAATTGTAAAATAGGAAAATATCCAGAAAATCAAAAAAATGTAAAAACCCGAAAAACGCAAAAAAGGAAAAAACCGCAATAAAATACTAACGATATCGCAAGAATTGCAAAAAAAGGTAAAAAATTGTAAGAAATCGCAAAACCCCAAAATGAATAAAATAAAAATAAAAAAAAATTTAAACTAAATTGCGAATTATTACAAAAACGATAAAAAATCGTAAAAAATCTAAACAAAATCCAAAAAAATCGCAAAAAAAGTGCAAAAATAGCAACAATTTTCAAAATATCGCAAAAAAAACTACAAAAAATTGCTGATGAATGTGCAAAAAAAATCTGAAAAAAATTGCAAAAAAATATCAAAAATGGTAAAAAATGGCAAAAAATGGCCAAAAGCAAAAAAACAACTAAAA
The DNA here is from genome assembly GCA_963243735.1 of Neocrepidodera transversa. Lineage (NCBI taxonomy): Eukaryota > Metazoa > Arthropoda > Insecta > Coleoptera > Chrysomelidae > Neocrepidodera > Neocrepidodera transversa. The sequence continues at coordinate 4,611,231 of OY725337.1, read as the reverse complement.
AACCGAAAACAATTATAACCATCTAAAAAATAAGAAAAAAGTGAAAAAATTCGAAAATCGAAAAAAATCAGATGAATAAGAAAAAAATCAGAAAACAAAACGCAGAAATAGAAAAAAAAAAACAAAATAAAAAAATGAGGAAAAACTATCAACAATAAAAAAAAAATAAAAAAAAAAAACAAAAAAAATAGGGAAATATAGGCAATAATAGGAAAAATGGGAAAAAACATGAAAATATAGTAAAAAAATAAGAAAAAGTGGAGCAAAATAGGAAAATGGGGAAAATAAAAATAAACCAACGAATAATAAAACACCAAATCATAACACAATTATTTATATGATGTTAAAATTTTTTGACAATAAAAAGGCAACAGGTTTCGGCCAAACAGTGGCCATCATCAGGCCTATAAGACAAAATACAAAGTTAGATTACAAGAAATTGGTAAATAAGTGATTACTTACTGTAAGTAAGACACTTAGTGTAAGTAATCACTTATTTACCAATTTCTTTTAATCTAACTTTGTATTTTGTCTTATAGGCCTGATGATGGCCACTGTTTGGCCGAAACATGTTGCCTTTTTATTGTCAAAAAATTTTAACATCATATAAATAATTGTAGTATGACTTGGTGTTTTATTATTCGTTGAATAATCTTACCACATTTGAGTATGGATAATTTGCTGTTTTTGATAAAAATAAACAATAAAATCAGTAAAAAACAGGAAAAAACGGAAAAAAATTGAAGAAAAATATGAAAAAATATCTTTATATATAAACTTAAAAATGTAATGAATTACGGTCGAATTTCAACCACTGGACTACAACTAGTATTTATAAATCTACTCCCACTGATTGTAAAAAGTCTTAAGGAAGTACTCTTTAGTTTTGGTCGGATAAATAATTATATTCGTGCTTTTCATCTCAGTTGCCATAAAGAAACACTAGCACTAAAGATTCCAAATCACCAACTAAATTTTATGGACCATAACGTCTGTCAAAAGAGAAGACAAGTGTATAAGTTATCATTTAATTTTAATAATGCGAACTGTATATCTTTTGTGGGTGGTAGACTGTAATAAATTATGAAAATGAGATTCAATTAAAACAACGAGGTTTCGAAGATGTACATGTAAAATAAAACGAAACAAACATTGAATTTATATTAATAAACTTACTTATTGGTATTGTTTGTAAAGAAATTTGTACTAATGTTTAAACTTATATTTTAGTAATTAAAACTTTTATTTTTTTATTAGTATCAGAGATCAAGTTTGCAGGACGAATTAATAATCGATGTCCTGGTAATTTAATTTACACACAAAGAAATGAAATTAATCTAAAATATCGCTTTATATAGAGAAATTAACCGGAATATTTTATAACGTTTTAACGACTGCATTGCTTAGAAAATCATGAATTATTACTTAACGATGGTAATTTGTAAAGTAGTTTTGTTGATTTTTTTTTTATTTCGCTTTAACTATAAGTAAACTTAATTAAAAATCGTTTCTTATATCATTATATTATTTCATAACATCTTTGTTGTCTGAAATTACAATAATGCAGAAATTTGGAATTTATTAAATGAGGAAAATAAAATTTAGAAAGAAAAATAAATTTAACTTCCTAACACAAATCGATACTCATTCTATTAATTAAGAAAAATTAATTACGAATTTGAACACATAACAAAACTAAAATAAATAAATAATGCTTTAGAATAAATAAAAACTTCACTACTATTATATATTAAAAATATTAAAATTTATTGCAATTTTTTTTATTTATTTCGAAAAATACGTACGTACCTGGGATCACAGCCCAGATTTTGTTGTTGAAAATCGCGTATCCTACACATCGCGATATAAAAATTAAGCTCTAATTAGGTATTAAGGTATTGATTAGGTGCTTATAGAAAACAAATGCTATTAATGTGATTTTCAAACTCCAGCTCTAAATATACCAGCAAATCCTGTTTCGATCATTGTAAAACGTCCATCGGCGTCGCTACCCGAACTGCCCCAAAAACTCATTAGCCTACTAATCCCCTACCTGAGGACGGACGCCAATTGAGCACTTTATTACCCTCAGGTAAAATTGATACAGTAGCCGAACACGCCAATTGAGCACCAAGGACCAAACAGAGACCGGTCAATTGAGCACTTTATGACTAGCCAATTGCGCACTTTATTACTAGTTTGTTCATTAACGAATTATCAGGTACCTACTGAATTAATGCAAACAGTTATTTTTCTCGGTTAAATAAAAATCAGAATATGGTAGTTGGCATTTATTTATTAAAAAAAAAATCATGGGGTCAAAACAATTTTTAAGAAGTATTTTTTTAAAAACTCTCAAAAACCCTTAAAAAATCGTTAAATTGAAAAATTTTTGAAAAATTCATGAAAAATCCTTGAAAAATCATTGAAAAAATGCTGAAAAATCCTTGAATAATCCTCATCTTTGATTTTTAGGGATTTTTCAAGGATTATTCAAGGATTTTTTATTGGATTTTCGAAGAATTTTGGAGTATTTTTCAAAGATCGTTCAATGATTCTTGTAGTATTTTTCAAGAACTTTTCATGCATTTTTCAACAATTTTTCAAAGATTATTTAACGTTTCATGGATTTTTTTTAATTCTTTTTTAGTAGGTAGGTACAAGTATTTTTTTAAGATTTTTTAATGATTTTTCATGGATTTTTGAAGGATTTTTAAGGATGTTTCATGGATTTTTCAAGGATTGAAAAAACATTAAAAAATCATTGAAAAATCCTTGAAAAATTCTCGAAAAATCCTTGAGAAGTACTTGAAAAATCATGTAAAAATCTTTGAATAATTCTAAAAAATGTCTTAAAAACACTTAAGAAATTGTTAAATTGAAAACAATTTTTTAAGGAGTTTTGGAGTATTTTTCAAACATTCTTCTAGGATTTTTAAGGATTTTTCCAAAATTTTTTAATGAGTTTTCAAGGATTGATTAAGGATTTTTCAATTTAATGTTGTTTTTCTTTTAAGGAATTCGGAGTATTTTTCAAAAATTCTTGTAGGATTTTTCACGTACTTTTCAAGGGCTTTTCGAGAATTTTTAATGATTTTTTAAGGATTGTTTAAGGATTTTTCAACAATTTTATCATGGATTTTTTAATTTATCGATTTTTTTAAAGAATTTCGGACTATTTTTCAAAGATTCTTGTAGGATTTATCGAGTACTTTTGAAGGATTTTTCCAGGATTTTTTAATGATTTTTCAATGACTTTTCAAGGATTGTATTATTACATCTAGAGCTGGGTTCTCAATTGGCTCATACCCCTACCTGAATTGCACTAAAATATCTCCAGGTAAATATTTTGTATTTAATCCCTGGCTCGAATTGCACTACTTCCATATTTTTAATTTGTTGGGGAATTTTAAACAATTAAAACAAAAATTATTGTTCTTCTCTGCATCCGAATATTTATGTATTTTTGGATATTATAAAAAACATGCAAAAAGATACATATATAAAAGTGAATTCTGTAAATTTAAACCAAAAAAGAGCTGTCAGAAAAGAAGTCTTGCAGAAACAAAAAAATATTGAAAATATAATAGAGGACTATAGGTTAGGTAGAATAAATAGAAAAATGTTTGTTAAATGCGTATCATATAAATTTTGTTAATTATATTTATGTGGTACATGACTTAGAATTTTATTTCTTTTATTGACCACTGGACCACATTATAATTATCTATAAATTCAGATCAAAATATATTCGTATTATCTAAAAGATTAGAAAGCCTTATATTATGTTATTTTAAACAAGTTTATGGAGTACATCTTTTACATGGTTGTTTTACGGATATTTATCTTGGTTCAGGTGCTGCCAGCCAGGAGAGATGAAATTTGAGGTAAGTTTTTGTAAGGCATATGAGATTAAAACCACAACACCATTGTATATATGGCTTAACACCTCATGTGAGGTTGGGCCACTTTCGCTTTCTAAAATCCATTTAACGGGGTGTACAAGTCATTATATTCGATTTATTATTGCACTTGTTCGCTGATTTTTCGCCATTTCTTCCGGTCTTTTGTTTTCTCCTTCTTATAACTCCTGCTTTGCTCAAGTCCTCTTCTACCTCCGTCAACCATTTAGATCTTGATCTTTTTCCTCCTGGCTACCATTGTAGCATAGCTTTTATTACTACTTCTGGTCCTTGTTCACTTCATTCGTTGAGCTTCAATTTTCTTTATTATACGTATTAAGTTCGTACTTGCTTGCATTTAGACCACTACACGATGTAATTACAGGTCTTTATTTAGGACAGAATACCAAAAAATTTTGTCTTTTAAACACCCGGTATAACGATTGTTAATAATTTCTACTTGGTAGAAGTGTAGAAACAAAGAATGGAAAATAAAGTTACCTTTGCATGATTAATTGTACTCATTTCCACACCATTTTGAGGAAGACTACATGGTGCGTTTTTATCTTCCGAAATAAATAGTAGAGAAGAACTCCTTTAGAAAATTGAAGATGCATGTGCAGAAATCAGAAATAATCCGCATTTGTATAATTAGGAAATCTGTACTACAGATTTTAATAAGAGCAAGAAAGTGTATCGACCAGAATGGTGGTCATTTTGAAGATAAAAAAGGTGGTGTGGAAATGAGTACAATTAATCATTCAAAGGTAACAACTTTATTTCCCATTCTTTGTAGTTATAAATCTACTGGTAGAAATTGTGAATAATCATTATACAGGGTGTTCGAAAGACAAATTTTTGTGGTATTCGGTCTTACTCCTGTGATTACATAGTGCAGTGGTCTAAATGCAAGCAAGTATGAACTTAATACGTATGCTTTAAAAATTTACCTCGTTAGGTTAAACAAGCTTGATGATAACAAAAAAATTAATAACAACTCGTTCTATTCGATTTTGTACGCCGAAAATTCTCAAATAAAATAAATTGTCATTAAAATTTAAATAGTAAACTCATCTGGCCAAAAATAAAAAATACATCACATAATTCAGTTTTTGGTGATCGTTCCAAATATGGAAACGAATTTTAAAAAGGGTGGAACAATTTGTGATATGCAGGTCATGTGTGACAAATGTCAAAAAAATCTACACGGTGGTTCAAATTTTATGAGCAAGGAAAGAAATGGGAAAAATGGATAAAACACCCTGTATCTCGATTATAAAGAACGCAATACCCATTGATTGAGGGTTTTTTAGAATCATGTCGGTTACCCCCATCCACAGTTAACGTATGTCCGTTTCCCAATGAATCACCCTGTATATTCATCTTTGTTTTGCTTGGTACGCTTGGTTTGTTGTGATTATTTTTTCTTGGATCTCTGTTCTTCCTCTCCCTTTTATCCTGTTTTTCAGAATCTCATCAATCAAAATAGGGAAAAATCGTGAATTATAGGAAAAAATGGTGAAATATAGGTATAAATAAGAAATATAGGGAATAGCAAAATTGGAAAAAAGGGAAAAAATATTGATATATACGAAAAATAGAAAGAGACTAGAAAAATGGGAAAAACAGTAAAAAATTTAAAAAAATGGAGAAAATACGAAAAACGGGAAAAATAGAGAAAACAGGAAAAAATATTAAAATATAGGCTGGGTTAGGTTAGGTTAGATTAGGCAAAAACGGGAAAAATTAGTAAAATAGGAAAAAACATGAACCAATAGTAAAAAATAGGAAAAAACCAGGAAAAAGTAGGGAAAAATTGGAAAAAATAGAAAAACAGAAAAAATTTGAAAAAATAGGGAATATAGGAAAATAAACACGAAAAAACGCTAAAAACCCTAAAAATTGAAAAAAAAACGAAATAAAATAACAAAAAAATCGCAATACATTTAAAAAGAACACTATAAATCACAGAAAATGGCAAAAAAAATCACAAAAAATTGCAAATACAAATAATCGGAACAAAATTGTAAAAAATAAAAAAAAAACGAAAAAAACAACCAAAAAACCGAAGACAATTGTAACCATCTAAAAAATTAAAAAAATTCGAAAGAATTGAAATAAATCAGAGGAATAAGAAAAAATCAGAAAAGAAAAGAAATGAAAAATTTAGAACAATGAAAAAAATAGAACAGTGAAAAAAAATAAGGAAAAATTTATCTTTATGTTATCTCTATACCTATTTTCTCATATTTTTCTTGAATATTATTTATTTTCTTGACTTTTCTGTTTTTACTGTTTTCTGTTTTTCCGAGTTTTTTTATATTCTTTTTCTATTTGTCCTGTTTTTTCCTTTTTTTACAATTTTTTTTGTATTTTCTTCCCATTTTTTGATATTTTCTGATTTTTTATTTTTTCCCATTTTCCCTATTATTTCCTATTTTTCTTCCTTTTGCCAATTTTTCTCATTTTTTCTATTTGTTCTATTTTTTTCCTATTATTTCCTATTTTTCTTTTATTTCCTATCGTTTCCCATTTTTCTATTTTTTACTTTTTCTGTTATTACGAATTTTTTTTTCTGTTTTTCCAGTCTTTCCTTATTTTTTCTATTTTTTTTTATTTTTAATCTATCCAAAAATCGTCCAACGCGCCAAGAAAAGTTTTCATATCAAAAATAAAATTACAATAAAGAAACGTACAAACTTGTTTCTGAAAAAATTAAAAAAAGTTGACATGGTTCAGCCCCTTAGCCCACTCGCTTATCATACCTATAATAAAAAATTGTCCAATGTTTGAGATAAGCAGTGAACGATATATTATATTTAATTTAATTTATTTTGAATTTATTTGTTACACACCCCAAACAGTACAAGCCATCCCGAGGACCTCCGATTTAGATCCGATTCAGGTCTGAAGGTCCTACGCCATTTTTAAGTCGTTCTCTGGACTTCCCTGGGACATCTTTCTTGTACATCTCCAGGACCGCCGATTTAAGTCTACTTTTAGCATTCCAGCGATTTTCAATTTTTATATTTTTCATCATTAATAATTAAAAGTAACTGCGTAAACTGATGCAGTTGATAGATTGGTATTGGAAAAAAAATATTTTAAGTGAAATGAAAAAAAAACTAACCCATAAAAATATTCCCTTTTAACGTAATTTGGTAATACTGTTTTTTTTTTAATAAATCGTTTATAATACTTTATTAATTTTTATATGACCATGACGGTTTAAAGAAGATTTTCAATGATCCCACAAAGGTTTTATACAGGTCCTAAAAGGATCCTAAATCGGCTCTAGAAACGTCCAATATCCTGGGGACTCCTTGATTAATAACAAAATCTGTTCCGAGAACGTCCAAAGGCCTGAATTGGACGTACCCGTACGAATATCCGAAAAGGACATCTCGACGATGTCCGGGGGAGTATATAAACTTTAACTATGCAAAATCTCATACTCCTTCGTTCGCGCATTACGCTTAAAAAGCGATCAAAAGTTTTCTCTTTGCGTATTAACATATATTTGAATATTTTGAAATTTGAAATTAATTTTAATTGTTGATAGTTTTTTTCCAAATTTATAAGTAACACCAGAAAGATCATTAATGTATATATACCAAATATATTTCCAGTAATTATGATTTACTGAACTTCTATGCGACTGGTATAATAAAACTATCACCTACCTCATTAATGTATATCCCTGTAATTTATCTTGTAGCGTTTCTACCATTGTAGCTCCCCCTATTGACAAATACCTAAATGTAGACACCGAGAGGCCTTAGGCTTGAGTTGAGGTAGGAATGGTGAATAGACGTTAACTGCAAATCGAAGGTTGAGAACTCAGATAAAATTCGCATTGGATTTGAAAATTTTGCAGGTCCCAAAATAAGGGTAACGAATTTTTAAAATTGTCCATAAAAATTTATACATTTATTTAATGAATGCATAATAGTAAAAATAAAAGGGCGTAGATCTATAGGGAGGAGTAAATGCAATTAAGTAAATATTCTCTAAACAGTTTTCGTGGATTCACTTTTTCTACATTTTTTTTGTATTATAAGATAAATCATTGGAAAAAGCGTGTCAAATTTCACATTTCTGATTGAACCACAAAAAAATTTACCATCAATGTTAATTCTTATTTTATACTGCTCTATTTATAATGCTGGTTATATAGGATAATCTGGCAAGAGATTATAAACCAGAATAAGGGAACACATTACAGATAAAGAACTTATTACTAGCTAAAACATATCCTCTTTTAGATGTTCTCTAATCCTATTAATTAATTTTTTCTCTTTGTCTCACTTTCGGTAAAACAAGAAGTAACAGAAAGAAGTAAAAATTGTCAAATAGTAATTGCTGTAATTGCTAATATTTGTATGGCAAATTTATTATTATTATGTGATAATTAAATTGCAAATTTATTAACCAAATTTCCTAGCTGGGATCTTAATAAAAAAAAAGGATCAGCATATCAACAAGAAAAAAATAAATCGCTTTAATACATTATCCAACTTCCTTTTACTTCACTGAAAACTTTTTAAAAACATCATTAGTTCCTCGTCTGTTTCTTCACCCACTGAATTTCATATGTTCGAGCCGCACATAGTTTTAAAAAATAGCTGCTCATTATGTAAATGGTCTAGATGTTTATTTAGACTGCGAACATTAATTTTAATGGTGCGCCATCTATCAATAGCGTACCGAAGTGCGCGGGGGTTATTTGCTAGGGGTTGTTTTTCGGCGACAAGGGAACGATAATATCGGCACTTAATACTTACACTATACAGAAGTGGTTCGAGCCAAAGCTGATTTATTGGACTACAGAAACATGTAATATTTTAAGAGTTTTGGAAAAAGAGCGCGGATTATTGGAAGTTTAAAAGAAGTAACTAAAAATATTTTTCTTGTGATATTTTTTAACACATTGTTTGCATAAATGATTGATATATGATCTGAATAAATAATTATAAGAAATTAGAAAATTAAAACATATTCCAAAGGTTTCAATTTTATTTAAAAACATTTCTAGAAGAATTTTTTATAAAAAAAACATATTTGAGAACTGAATTTTTAGTTTCAAATTTCTTGTTAACTGCATAATAAGAAAATTTTTAAATATTTTAAATGGAGTTACTTTTTACTTATTTTACTGTTTTAAAATTAAGTATTATTAAAATACAAAGTTTTAATTTACATTACAACCCATTGGATTAAACGACTCTTTTAATTACTATTATATGTCCAACATAATTTAAATGACAGTAAAATATAAACATAATTTTGGGCTCAAAATGGTGAAAATCACCCGAAATCGATGATTAAACTATATCAGAAAACAGGATATTTATTCCAGTCGAAAATAGATAAAATGCTTTAAATGTGCCATTTTTTATATATTTGTCCCATTAAAATTGTGGGCAGTATAAAAAAATTAAACGAATAATATCAAATAATATCAAAAATTATGCAAAATAATCAAAAATTATGCAAAATAATCAAAAATTATGCAAAATAATCAAAGTTTGACTATTTAAAATAGAATGAAAAATAGTGTAAACGGAAATTTTTTCAAAATTTTAAAGGTAATAAAGGAACCAAACGAAAATAGGAAAATAGAGAAAACCAGGAAAAATAAGTGAAAAAGGGAAAATTATAAATCAGGAAATAATATAAAAAATAAACAAAACATGGACAAATAGGGAAAAATATAGAAAAATTGGGAAAATAGCAAAAAATAGGGAATAATAGGAAAAAATAGAGGAATAAGAAAAATAGGGAACAAATATAGCGATAGGGAAAAACAGGAAAAATAGAGCAAAATAGGGAAGAATATGAAAAAAACCTAAAGAAAAAAATGAAAAAAAAAACATGAAAACCAGGATAAAAATGGAAGAAATAGGAAGAAATAGTAAAAAAAAAAAATAGGGAAAAATAAAAAAATTGGTTAAAATTGAAAAAAAACCGAAAAAAGTGGGTAAAAACATAGAAAAATGGAGAAACATTAAATGGAATACGAAAAACCAGGGAAAAATTGGGTAATTTGAAAACAATAGGGAGAAAAAAATAGTGAAAAATGGAAATATATATGAAAAAATGTGGAAAATAATAATAATAAAAAAACTGGAAAAAATGGGAAAATAATCGAAAACTAGGCAACATTTGGGAAAATTGGCAAAAATAGGTGAAAATAAGGAACAAAAGGTAAATAGAAAAAATAATAGTGATAAATGGACAAAAAAAAAAGAAAAAATAATGAAAAACAGGACAAATATGAAGAAAAAATCGTGGAAATTGTTTAAAATAGCGAAAAGTTGGGGGAACGTGGTAAAAAATGGTGAAAAATCGGAAAATAAGGCAAAAAAGGGAAAAATAAGTACAAATAGTTACAATTTTGGAAAATAATGCAAAATAAGGAAAATACGAAAAATTAATAGAAAACAGGACTTATTTATTTTTTCAATTATTTCATGTAGCGCAAAATAGAGAAAATACGGGAAATAAGAAAAAACAGTGAAAAAGTGGGAAAAATAGCAAAATAGACAAAATAGGGAAATTTGTGATAAATTTGAAAAAGATAAAGAAAATAGGAAAATTAGAGAAAATAAGAATATTAGAGAAAAATAGAGAAAAATCGGGAAAAATAGGAAAACATGAGAAAATAGTGATAAATTAGATAAATTATGGAAAAATAGGGAAATAGAAAAAATAGATAATAATAAGGACAAATACGAACAAAAAATAATGAAAAAAGTAGAAAATTAGCAAGAAATAGGAAAAATATGAAAATTAGGGAAAATAGGGAAAACTAAGGAAAATAGGGACAAATATAAAAATAGCAGAAAACAGAAAAAATTTGGAAAAATAGGGAAAATAGAGAAAAATTGGGAAAAATAGAGAAAAGCACCAAGAGCTTGAAAAAAGTAGTTAAAAATAAGGAGAAATGGTGAAAAATGGGGAAGACCAAAACCAAAAACAGGGAAAATAAGAAGAAAAAACAGGAAAATGTGCGTTTACGGGACATATTAATGGGAATTTTATGAATTCTCTAAGACATATGTGTTCCGCTGGTAGCGAAAGGGTTAAGGTAACAGTGATTCAAAAATCCAGATCCGTATTTGAAAAACTCAATGCACGAGTAGCCCTTTGAATATGGAACGTCGTATTAAATTTTTAATAAAACTAGTTTATAACGAGGATATTAAGAACAAAAATCATTTTTCATTTTACTTTCCCGACCCACCTCCGAGAAGGGAAAGTATTGTGAACAAGCTAAAAAAAAAAATTCGAGTTAAAGATCGAAATATCCTTTTTGAGGTGATTAAGACCATTTCCAGATGGAAGTCTGTCTGTCTGTCTGTCTGTCTTTCTGTCTGTGTGTATTCTTCCACGTTAGAGGCCATACGTTTAATCCGATTGAGCTGAAATTTGGTATATGGGTATGGGTTACCTGTCTACGAAATCTGTCAAACGGAAATGTCACTATCAAAAAATGAATGATGCAATATCTCACGGAATTCGACTTGCAATATGCCCTTGAAAAACTCTATTCAGAACAGTCAAAATTATTTCTCCAACTGTCACCTGTCAAAATAAAAGAATGTTAAAATGTGAAACTTTAACATTAAATATCTGAAAAAGTATTCGTGGATACTCGTCGGGAAAGTTTTGTGGGAGACACAACCGATTTTTACTTTCCGAACAACAGAGTTGTATAGAAGGAAAGTATTGCGATCATGATATTTTGACCATACCCAGATTTTAACGGATCTTTACGTTTTGAGGTCACCTGAATCCATTTATACCATTTTTAGCATGATGTCTGTCTGTGTGTGTGTGTGTGTGTGTGTGTGTGTGTGTGTGTGTGTGTGTGTGTGTGTGTGTGTGTGTGTGTGTGTGTGTCTGTGTGTCTGTGTGTGTGTGTGTGTGTGTGAACACGATAGCGTCTAAACGGCTGAAGCGATTAAGATGAAATTTTATATACATATTTAGGGTAACAAGGAGACGACCTGTATAGATTTTGGAGTTAATCGGACAACCGGAAGTGACAGTTGCTATAAGTGATGACGTCATTACTAAACAAGATGGCAATAAAGTTTTACACATATATTTTTTATACGTTATAGTTTAATTTCGAATGATTAAAATTTTTAAAAACTTTTGCCATTGTTGCCAGATTTATCAAAATTATTTTTTTTTCATATTTTTCTTAAATAACCAAAATAATGCATTTTTATGAAAAATTACAGGATATGAAAGTTGTAGAACATAAAATTTTCTACACATTTTGTCATTACCGGTTTTTTGAATTCCTGATAGTTTCGCCGCTAGAGGGCATGAAAAAAATTTGTATTGACATTTTTGTGACTTTTTTAGATTTTGAGACAAAATTATGGAGTTTTATGAAAAATTTCATGGTATCAAAATTGTAGATCAATAAATTTTCTATAAATTTTGTCTTGACTATTTTTTCAAGTTGCGCCGCTAGTTTTTATTTTAATTTTTATCTTTATTAAATTATTATTTTTTAGTTAAATTTTTATATTAAAAATTAAAAAAAAATAACTTTAAATTTGTAATAATTAATTTTATAATTATAATTTTTTTCAAAATTTTATTACAAAAATTTTGGAATTTTTACAAAATTGGCTAAGAAATTTAAGATTATATTACGATTTTAAACTAAATTGAATAACTTCTAAAATATTAAAGTTATTGAAATGTGATTTTCACCGTTCGAAAGATAATATAAAACTCTAAATTTTAAATGTATTTTGGTTTCTTAAAATTTAGAATTGTAATTATTATAGAAAAAATTAAGAATTTTTTTTAAACTTTTTGTAATTTTGTTTTATCAATAAGTACAAAATAAATGAAAAAAGTAAATAGCACATCCGAAAAGGATCCAAAAGTACTATGTGTATAAATTATTTCATAATTTTAATATAGTATTTGTAAAAGTTATAGCAAAAAATGAAAAAAATTAAAACAATTCAATGGATTTACCCATGAATTTTTGAAAAAAAATTTGATTTTTTTTTAGTTTTTTAAACTAACTTTATTAATGCATTTTGATCCAGAAACCTAAAAAAAAGGTCTGTTTCCCATTTTGAATAAAATTGAATGAGATATTAATTATTTATTGATTTTAAAATTATTCAAAAATAGGTTTGATTTGTTTTAAGGTTAAAATTAATATTAAAAATTTAAAAAAAATTACCCTTAAATTTTTAGTAAAAAACTCTATAATTGTGATTTTTTTCAAAATTTTATTCAGAAAATTGTAGAATTCATAATTTTTTTTTTGAAATTTAATATAAGTTTAAAAGAAATTGAATAACTTTAAAAATATTAAAGATATTAAAATGGGATTTATACCATTCGATAGGTAATATAATTAATGTATTTTAATGCAGAAAAACTAAAACAATTACTTTACTAGGAGTGTTCGGAAAGTTGGGTGGGATTACCCCCTCATTTTTTTATATTTTCAGAAAGCACTTTAACACAAAAAATATGAAAAAATTAAATTTTCAGTAATTATGGGGAAAATATCAAAAGTTTTAAAATTTTAATTACACGAAAATTCAAAAGTATTCAGAGGATGAGGTCAAAATCTGGTAATCAAATAAATCATGATTGCATTATTTCGTATAAAATGTTGTTGGATTGAGAAAATAAAATTGAAATAAAGCCATAAAAAATTCCTGACCATTCAGTATTTTTACAATCGACTACAAAAACGAGATAATCATCATCTTTATTTTATTAGATCGAATCAATTTTTTGTCGATTAAGGTTAAAACATTCAAAAACAATGATAAATATTTACATTACCAGAATTTGTTGATTTCAGATAGAACCAATAAAATTACTGTTATATAAAAAAAATGGAATGTTCTATAAGATACCTAAATAATAAATATCAAGTAAATGAAACTGATCCATTATTAGAACTGATGAAGAATTTGCGTGTAACAAACACTCATCATTATAACCACACTCACTAATGTAGGTAGGTAGGTATATACATAGGAATTTTGGTTTCAGCTTACGAATAATCACTGCTTTTAATGATAATCTGAAAAATTGTATCAAAAGTAATTAGAATTTTTGAGTAATTTTCTATCCATTAACTAGGTACAATTTTTATAAATTTCTTATTTTAATGAGTTGTAAAATTAAAAAAACCAATTATTGATTTTTTTTAAAATAAAATCTTAACGAAGAGTGTATCCAAGTTGTTTATAGTTTTTTCTAAAAAATTGAATAGTTTTTTTTAATGAAAAAATATTATTTTGGAATAATTACAGTAGACCTTGATATTATTGAAATTTACAACTTTTTAAGACCTATTGGCTGTATGTAAGATGCGCCACGTGCCCTGGGTGGTCCGAAAAGGACATGTAAAATGCGCCACCTATTGAGGATTAAGAGATTACAGAAGATTACCATAAAAATAATTACATATACTTGATTTTATCTACATTTCAGCAAAAATCAAACAATTGTTAATTTACCCTTTTTTTTATTTAAAAAATATGATACATAATTATTACGCAAATATAAACTCGAATAAATTTTATGTCAATTAAATATCTACAAATTTGAAGGGATAAATTTAAGTATTTAACAAAAGAAAATCTTGAAATGTTTTTGGCGTCGTATTCTTTAGTCTTAGTTTTGTTTTTGTTTAATTTTTTTCCTGAATTTTAAATGTTTCATTATTGCAACTTTTAACATCAATTTGATGTACATTTAACAGAATATTAACGAACTGAAAAATTTTCGGATGTTAATTGTGGAATTGATATGGAACAAAGCTGTAATTTTTCATCATTGTTGTGTTTTTCTTTTTTTTCTTTTGTTTTTTAATTTTTTCTTTTCTACTGATTTTTTACAATTATTTGCGACTTTTGTCGGATTTCTTTACGAGTTTTTGCATTTTATTTCAATTTTTTTGAATTTTCTCATTTTTTATGGTTACAATTTTTCCTGATTGTTTCTCATTTTTCCGATTTTTTTCTAATTCTTTTTTCTGATTTTTTTAGATTTATTCTAATTTTTACTCATTTTTTTCTCATTTCTATTTGTTTTGTTTTCAAATTTTTTCCCAATTTTCTTAGTCCTCTGATTTTTTGTGATATTTTTCGATTTCTTGCTATTTTTCCGTATTTTACATTTTCAATTTCCTTATTTCTCTCTCAATATTTTTCTTTTTGTTTTTTTTTTTAATTATTTTTTCCGATTTTTTCTGTTTTTTTTTTCGATTCTTTTAATTTTTTCATTTTTATGATTTTTTTTTCCAAATTTTTCTAATCTTTTGTCATTTTTTTTTCTTTGTTCTGTTTTTCTATTGTTTTATTTTTTGCATTTTATTTCAATTTTTTTGAATTTTATGGTTACAATTGTTTCCGGTTTTTTGATTGTTTTTTGGTTTTTGCGATATTTTTTCATTCTTCTGATTGTTTCTCATTTTTCTAATTTTTTTTTTCTAATTTTTTTTCTGATTTTTTTAGATTTTAATTTTTGCTCATTTTTTTCTCTTCGCTCTGTTTTTTTCTGTTTTACTTTTAAATTTTTTCTCAATATTCTTGGTCCTTTGATTTTTTGTGATATTTTTAGATTTCGTGCGCTTTTCCTTATATTACATTTTCAATTTTCTAATTTCTCTCCCTTTTTTTCGAAGTTTTTTGTTTTTTTTTTATTATTTTTCCGATTTTGTCTGTTTTTTATTTTCGATTGTTTTAATTTTTTCATTTTTATGATTTTTTTTTCTTTTTTTTTTATTTTTTTTCAAATATTTCTAATCTTTTGTCATTTTTTCTCATTGTTCTATTTTAATATTGTTTTATTTTTTGCATTTTATTTTAATTTTTTTGAATTTTATGGTTACAATTGTTTCCGGTTTTTTGGTTGTTCTTTGGTTTTTGCTGAATTTTTCTCATTTTTCTTATTTTTCTTAATTTTTCTTAATTTTGTTTCTAATTTTGTTTCTAATTTTTTTCTGATTTTTTTCGATTTTTTCTAATCTTTACTCATTTTTTTCTCACTGTTCTGTTTTTTTTTTCTATTTGTTTTGTGTTAAAATTTTTTCTCAATTTTCTTAGTCCTTTGATTTTTTGTGATATTTTTCGATTTCTTGCGTTTTTCCATATTTTACATTTTCAATTTTTTAATTTACTTTCTCAATATTTTTCTTTTTTTCGAAGATTTTTGTTTTTTTTTTATTATTTTTTCCTATTTTTTTCGTTTTTTTTTCGATTCTTTTAATTTTTTCATTTTTATGATTTTTTTTTAATTTTTTTTGTCATTTTTTTTTATTGTTCTGTTTTACTATTGTTTTTTTTTTGTTTTCTAATTTCTTCTCATTTTGTTTTATTTCATTGATTTTTTTGTGATAAATGCGATTTTTTTTGTCATTTTTTTGTGATTTTTGTTGCGTTTTTTTGCGATTGTTTTACGACTATTATCCCTATTATTTTGTTTACAGCTTTAAATATTTTAAAGCAATAATTTTCTTTTATCCAGTGGCGCTCTTTACCTGTGTGTTTAATCCCTAAAATAATATTTTACCTGACTTTTAAGCAAATGTGGCGCACTTTAAATAGTGCCATCTATTTGACAATTAAATAACAACAGGAATTAATAGGTTAAGTTTTACTTTTATACAAATTTTGTATTTTCTGAGTATAAAATAAAACTTATTGAAAAGGAAAATTAGAAAAAGGGTATTCTGAAACAAATAAATAAATACAACTTTGAAAGTTATTTATTTGCTTGTGTTTTCCTATTTCTTCCTATTTTTCCTGTTTTTAATTATTTTTTTCCTATTTTTCCTTATTATTATTATTTTTTCAAATTCTTCCTTATTTCCCATATATTTGCCTATTTTCCTGATTTTTCTATATTTATCTCTAATTTCCCTATTTTATCTTTTTTAAATTTTTTTCCTATTTTACAAATATTTCTCTATTTTCCATGTTTTTGATATTTCACTATTTTTTCCTATTATTTGCAAAATTTTCTCATTCAACAAAACATTTTTTTCATCCAAAAAAACATTTTTTTTAATTCAAGATAATATTTCTTTCATTCAACAAAATCATTTATTTGGATATTTAAACAAGCAATTTTGTCAAAACAAATAACGTGTTTTATTCGACCAATCCAAATAACATATTTATTTGGTTCAAATAAAATTTCAAATAAATAAATACAACGAAAATTATTTATTTGCTTGTGTTTTCCTATTTCTTCCTCTTTTTCATTATTTTTCTTGTTTTTTCCTAGTTGTCATCATTATTATCTTTCCCCTATTTTTACTGTTTTCCCATATATTTGCCTATTTTACTGATTTTTCAATATTTATCTGTAATTTCCCTATTTTATTTTTTTTCATCATTTTTCCTATTTCTTACTATTTTTTTACGGTTTTCCATTATTTTGTCCTATTTTTACCTATTTATCCCTATTTTCCTCATTTTTCTATATCTTTCCTTTTTTTTCAATATGTTTCCCTACTTATTCTCTACTTCCCTATTTTTCCATATTATATTTTCTATTTTTTTTATTTTCCCCAATTGTTTTCTGTTTTTTCTCTTTTTCCCTATTTCTCACAATTTTTCTGATTTTTGTCCATTTTTCCCTATTTTGCTCTATTTTTCCAAAATGCACTATTTGTTCCTATTTTTCTCCATTTGTTTTGATTTTCCCATATTTTTCACTATTTTCACCATTTGTTCTATCTTTTCCTATTCTTCCTATATTTTTTTACTTTTCCTTGGTTTCCATTAGTTTTTCCTGTTTTCATAATTTTTCTTATTTTTTCCAATTTGCCCTTATTTGTATTTATATTTCCCTGTTTTATTTTTTCTTGTATTTCGATATTTATCCTTATTTGTACTTATTTTTCCCTATTTTGTCCTATTTTCCTAATTTTTTCTCAGGTTTCTCTATTTATCCATATTTTCTTCCTATTTTTTCTTATTTATCGAGTTTTTCCTATTTTTCGCAAATTTCCGCGTTTGCCCTGTTTTTTACTATTTTTCCTTATTTTTCTGAAATTTCAAAATTTTTCTATTTTTCTTTATTTTTTCAAAATTTATCTATTTCTCACTATTTGTTCCTATTTTTCCGTGTTTCCCCAATTTTCACTATTCTTTTCTATTTTCTTTTATTTTATCCCCTATTACTTTCCCGACCCACTTCCTAGAAGGGAAAGTATTGTGAACGAGATAAAAAAAAAATTCGAGATAAAAACAGAAATATCCATTTTTCCCCTGAGACGATTAAGACCATTTCCAGATGGAAGTCTGTCTGTCGGTCTGTGTGTGTGTCTGTGTGTGTGTGTATTCTTCCACGATAGAGGCCACACGTTTAATCCGATTGAGCTGAAATTTGGTACAGAGGTTTGGGTTACTCGTCGGAAGAACCCATTAGTTTTTGTACGATATCTATCAAACGGAAGTCTCACTATCAAAAAATGACAGACTCAATATGTCACGGAATTCGACTTGCAATATGTCATTTGAAAACCCTAGAAAAACTCTATGCAGAACAGTCAAAATTATTTCTCCAACTGTCACCTGTAAAAAATAAAAAAATGTCAAAAGTTGAAACTTTAACATTAAATATCTGAAAAAGTATTCGTCTCTGGATACCCGTTGGGAAAGTTTTGGGGCGACACAACCGATTTTTTTACCCTTCCATTGCTATTTCTCCTATATTTTCTTATTTTTCCTGTTTTCCATTAGTATTTCTATTTTCTTTATTTTTCTTTATTTATCCTATTTTTCTCTATTATTTACTATTTTTTGAATTGTTCCTATTTTTTTTCTAATTTTTCCATTTCTTTTTATATCTTTTGGTTTTTCATGAATTTTTCCTATTTTCTTTTTTTTTTCTTATTTTACATTATTTGTCCCTATTTGTTCCTATTTTTCCCAACTTTGCTCTATTTTTCCCATGTTCTCTATTATTCCCTTTTTTTCCTATTTTTCTTAATCTTCCTTGTTTTTCCTATTTTTTTGCATGATTTCCAAAGAAATGAAATGAAAGAAAATCCGATAGTACCGAAGACAAGATTCTTTTATACAGTAGTTTGTAAGATATTCTATGTAAGCCACCGCTTTTCGCCATTACACAATTTTACATAATTTTATCACCCTGTATAATATATTCTCATCAACATATCTTCATTAAGAAAAACCTGTACACCATCTAAAACATACAAATTAATAATTAAAGGATCATGTTAAAAGAAGTGTCAAATATCCTCAAATCGGTCACTAATGGCCCTAATGGCCGTCGGTGTATCGAGAAGCGATTAGGGACGTAGAAATCCGAGGATTTTTGATCGGTCAACGGTTGGCCAGCATAAATGATGTTTCTACCACGCCCTAAAGTCATTACAGGTAGGGAGCTACCATCAATTTAAAAACCAATCAGAACAACGTTCGTCAGCCAACATAGCGTGCTTTGCTAATAACGAGCAATTCCATCTAGAACAAAAACAACCTTTTCTGATTTTATCTTCGCAAACGATCTGGGGGTTTTTTTTTTTATTCCGGGAGTTTTACGTTCAATTGGGCCCGTGTGTGTGTCGATCTTGTCTAATGGACATCATTAGATGGCGATTTGAACTTTTTTTTTTTATTATTCACTTGACTATATCCAATCCATTTCTTTTATTTTTACTTTTACCTTTTAAAAAGTATCAATTTTGTGATCTATCTATACTTGTTCAATATTGGTTGTTCGTTCAGAAAAAAATTGAAACTTTATATTGCCCATCTTAAGCAATATTCTCAGGATTACTTTTATTTCATTTTTGCACATTTCTCGCCATTTTCTAAAAAAAGCTCCTCCGCATACGTGATACGTGAAAATTAAAATATGTAAATTATATCTCGAATGGCAGTGGAATAGAATTAACTTGAAATTATGGGAAAATCTTAACTTTCCTTCGATAAGGTCATTTGAACCTCCGCCCGGACACATGCGTCCGTGCTTTTTAGATGCCGAAATTCTTATAGAGTGTCACAATTCAATCAGTTGTCATCAGTTGGAGTGGCAATCCCAGTTAGAATTGCTGTGGTAGTCCTAGTTTCAATGGCAATTCTCCTTATACAGTGTGGTCCATACGTATATGGAATAAATCCATTTTTAGCATTATTATGTACTTTTGGATAAAAACCTGAATTAGGTCAATTTTTATTTTCTATTTTCTATGGCGAAAGAAAAAAAAAGTGACAGGGTGATCCACATGGAAGTAATTACAACGTCGACATTTTTTTTTAATCCAATACCATTTATATTATGACATTTTTGTAATTATAGTAAAAAGCCGGTTCCGACACTATAACACTCTTGGGGTCTAAAAGATATACTCTTGGAAACTAAATATAGGATTTTTTAAGAATATTTTAAAGATTTTTGAGGGACTTGTTAAGGATATTTCAAGAATTTTTTAAAAATTTTTCAGGTATCTCTCAAGGATTTTTCACGATGATAATTTTTAGGGATTTTTCAAAAAATGTTTTAAAAGGAGTAAGCAAGGATTTTTTAAGAATTTTTCAAGAATTTTTCAAGAATTTTTCAAGAATTTTTCAAGAATTTTTCATGAATTTTTTAAGAATTTTTTTAAATTTTTCATGACTATTTTTTAGAGATTTTTTAAAAAAAAATTTAAAGTTGTTTTCAAGGGAGTAATCAAGGATTTATTAAAAAAATTTTAAGTAATTTTTGGGGACTTTTTAAGGATATTTCACAAATTTTTTAAAAAATTTTCAGAAATCTTTCATGGATTATTCACGACTTTACCTTTTAGGGATTTTATAAAAATTGTCCAAAGTTGTTTTTAAGGTAGTAATCAATTAATTTTCATGATTTTTCTGGGACTTTTTAAGGATATTTCAAGAATTTTTCAAAAATTTTTCAAGGATCTTTAAAGGATTTTTCACGACTTAATTTTTAAAGATTTTTCAATAATTCTCTAAAAATGTTTTTAAGGGAGGAATCAAGGCTTTTTTAAGAATATTTTAAGGATTTTTCATGTTCTTGTTAAGGATATTTCAAGAATTTTTTAAAAATTTTTCAGGGATCTTTCAGGGATTTATTACGACTTTAATTTTTAGGGATTTTTCAAAAATTCTCTAAATTTTTTTTAAAAGCAGTAAGCAAGGATTTTTCAGGGACTTGTTAAGGATATGCCAAAGATATTTCATGATTTTTTCAAAAACATTTCAGGGATCTTTGAAAGATTTTTCACTACTTTATTTTTTAGGGATTGTTCAAAAATTCTCTAAAGTTGTTTTAAGGGAGTAATCAAGGATTTTTTTTACAATAATTTAAGGATTTTTTAGGGACTTTTTAAGGATATTTCAAGAATTTTTCAAAAATTTTTCAGGGATCTTTCAAGGATTTTTCATGACTTTATTTTTTGGGGATTTTTCAAAAATTCTCCAAAGTTGTTTTTAAGGGAGCAACGCAGGATTTTTTAAGGATTTTTCAGTGACTTTTTACCGATATTTCAAGGATAATGCATGAATTTTTCAAAAATTTTCGGAGATCTTTTAAGGATTTTTCAAGACTTTATTTTTTTAGGGCTTTTTCAAACAAAAATTCTCCAAATTTCTTTTTGAGGGAGTAATCAAGGATTTTTTTGGAAGATTTTAAGGATTTTTCAGGGACTTGTTAAGGATATTTCAATAATTTTTCAAAAAAATTTCAGGGATCTATCAAGGATTGTTCGCGACTTTATTTTTTACTGATTTTTCAAAAATTCTCTAAAGTTGTTTTAAAGGTAGTAATCAGGATTTTTTAAGAATAATTTAAGGATTTATTAGGGACTTTTTAAGGATATTTCAAGAATTTTTCAAAAATTTTTCAGGGTTCTTTCAAGGATTTTTCATGATTTTATTATTTGGAGATTTTTCAAAAATTTTCTAAAGTTCTTCTTAAGGGAGTAATGAAGAATTTTTTAAGAATTTTTCAGGGATCTTTCAAGGTTTTTTCACAATTTTATTTTTTTGGGGCTTTTTCAAAAATTCTCCAAAGTTGTTTTGAAGGGAGTAATCAAGGATTTTTTTTAGAATATTTTAAGGTTTTTTCAGGAACTAATTAAGGATATTTCAGGGATTTTTGAAAAATTTTTCAGGGATTTTTCATGGATTTTTCACGACTTTAGTTTTTATTGATTTTTCAAAAAATTTCAAAAGTTGTTTTTAAGGGAGTAATCAAGAATTTATTAAGAATATTTTAAGGATTTCTCAGGGACTTGTTAAGGATATTTCAAGAACTTTTCAACAATTTTTCAGGGATCTTTCAAGGATTATTCATGACTTTATTTTTTAGGGATTTTTCCAAAATTCTCTAAAATTGTTTTAAAGGAGTAATCAAAAATTTTTTAAGAATATTTTAAGGATTTTTCATGGACTTGTTAAGGACATTACAAGGATATTTCAAGAATTTTTCAATAAATTTTCAGGGCCTTTCAAGGATTTTTCATGACTTAATTTTTTAGGGATTTTTCAAAAATTCTCTAAAGTTGTTTTTAAGGTAGTAATCAGGATTTTTTAAGAATAATTTAAGGATTTATTAGGGACTTTTTAAGGAATTTCAAGAATTTTTCAAAAATTTTTCAGGGATCTTTAAAGGATTTTTTATGACTTTATTATTTGGAGATTTTTCAAAAATTTTCTAAAGTTGTTTTTAAGGGAGTAATGAAGGATTGTTTAAGGATTTTTCAGGGATCTTTCAAGGTTTTTTCACAATTTTATTTTTTTAGGGCTTTTTCAAAAATTCTCCAAAGTTGTTTTGAAGGGAGTAATCAAGGATTTTTTTAGAATATTTTAAGGATTTTTCAGGGACTAATTAAGGATATTTCAGGGATTTTTGAAAAATTTTTCAGGGATTTTTCATAGAATTTTCACGACATTATTTTTTATTGATTTTTCGAAAATTTTCAAAAGTTGTTTTTAAGGGAGTAATCAAGAATTTATTAAGAATATTTTAAGGATTTCTCAGGGACTTTTTAAGGATATTTCAAGAATTTTTCAGGGATCTTTGAAAGATTATTCATGACTTAATTTTTTAGGGATTTTTCCAAAATTCTCTAAAATTGTTTTAAGGGAGTAATCAAAAATTTTTTAAGAATATTTTAAGGATTTTTCATGGACTTGTTAAGAACATTTCAAGGATATTTCAAGAATTTTTCAAAAAATTTTCAGGGATTTTTCACGACTTAATTTTTTAGGGATTTTTCAAATATTTTAAAGATTTTTCAGGGACTTGTTCAGGATATTTCAAGGATATTTCAAGGATATTTCTCTAAATTTGTTTGAAAGGGATTAATAACTAAATTTTTAAGAATATTTTAAGGATTTTTCAGGAATATATATCGCATGCTTATGAGTATCGTAGAACTAACAATTTCTTTCATAATAAGCATTATAATATTGGGTATTATGTGAATGAAGTGTTGTTTTTTGAACAATTCTAGGAAACCGTCTGTCCAATTTTTTGAATTAAGGGTTTCTAACTTATTCCAACGAAGACCAAGAATTTAAAAAAATCTGCTAATAAATTTAATTGACCAAAATCACGTTAAGCCTGGTATTCTTTTTTTGTTCCAAATTCTAATTTTCTCAAAATAATATTTATAAGAATTAAGTCCCATTGGACAGTTCAAATTCTTTTAAAGATTCCACATTTGTTTTTATGTTGATTACGAATTTTCTCAAACTTTGTGAAGTACTTTTTAACAGATTAGGAAAATCAATTATTGAATCTAAATTCGAATTCATAATTAAATTGTTATCATATTTGTTTTTTAATATATTAATTACAATTGCAAAATTGTCGGTAGTCAAATGGTGAATCAATTAGTTTCAAAGGTTCTAGCTTTAATTGAAATTTTAAATATATAAATTATTTTTTATCAAGGAAGTAAAAAGTTGATAAAATGAAAGTAAATTCTTATATTCAACATGAAATATAGGGAGGGATAGATTTTCACAAAATACATTTTTGTTTAAGAATTTATTTTTGAATTGAATTTAATCTGGAAAAAATACGTTAATTTTATCCAATATAAATATACTTTAGTGCAATTTTTTTCTACTTTGTGACAAACTAAAATATCATTTTAAAAAGAAATAGGTTTGAAGAATTTGTTAATATTGTTAAAATTTTGCACATAAATGTAAAAACTATGAAGCTATTAACTTAACGAAAGAAAATCTAACAAAGCCTGTCTATATTAGTGCAACAATCGTTTTAACCGCGAAATAACGATATGAATCTGGTACACAGTTGTTGAAATTGATGACGTCGGTAATAGTAACGAGGCCTTTAATGAGCTGCGAGGGAAAACCTCTAAGACTAATCATGCTAATCTTTCTC
Source organism: Neocrepidodera transversa (assembly GCA_963243735.1). Lineage (NCBI taxonomy): Eukaryota > Metazoa > Arthropoda > Insecta > Coleoptera > Chrysomelidae > Neocrepidodera > Neocrepidodera transversa. The sequence continues at coordinate 4,586,920 of OY725337.1, read as the reverse complement.
ATAATGTCTAGTGCTAACAACTTTTCAACCGTTTAAGAAAATCGCGAGCTATTAAAATTGCGACAAGGCTTCTCGGTTCTCTTTAGCCGTTTACAGTTTTCATCCACCAATTAAAGGAATGTTTACAAAGCCAAACGGTAATGACTTGTCATTTCTTCAAATTTAATTGGCGCTTTAATTGACGGTTATGCCGTTTATTAATAAGTGGAGAAATTATTGTTTAAATTTTTGCATTTTTATCGGATATTTATTAAATTAGTTAAATAATAATTTTATAGATAAATTAATAAACCCCATTTATTTATGCAACAGAATATATTTTTGTACTGTTAAATAAATACATAATTATAATCAAAATTTATTTTCATCCTAAATTAAACATAAAGAATCTTGAATAAAAACACATTTTTTTTATCACAAATGAAGTGTATGAAAAGAATACGAAACTCCCCTTTCATTTTGTGTAGAGCGTACAAATTCCGTTGGCAAAAAAAAAGTCGAAACTCTTTTAACGTCGAACATCGCATTCGCAATTAGACGCAGCTTTTAATCAAACTCTCTTTCAACCGAAACATTAAAAAAAAACTCCTAGATACCATTTTAGTTCTTCTTGCGTTAGAAAGGATGCAAGGCGAGCAAGAAAAATCGTTTGACATTTATCAATGTTGCTTGCAAGAAGATTGAATCTCGGGGGGGAGGCGGAGACGAGGCGCCGGCAGCGGCTACCACTTTCAAGGATAATGTGATTTTAGTTACCTTCTATTTGACGAAGATATTTTTTATGATGTTTAATAATTTCCAAGAAAATTATTAAGTATTGGAAAATAAATAAATGATTAAGTATAACATTCTTATTAAGGGTAGAAAATCTCTCGTTACAACACACGATGGTGCACCCTTAATTTCAGCGTTGCTCTAAGTGACCATTGAAATAATATTTTTTTAAATAGTTGGATTGGAAGATTCCGGACGTTTCATTGGCCAGCTTATTGCCCAGATATTAACCTGTTCGATTTTCATTTTTGAGGCTATTTAAAACTTGAGACCCAAAATGGATATAATATGTTTTGACTGAAAATATACGAAATAATCATGAAAAATTATTCTTAGAAATGTTGAATTAAGGGAAGTTCACATTGAACATACATTTTTAATGTTTTGTATTTTTATTCCTTAATTTATTGGTTAAGTTAATCTAAACCTGAAACTGAAAAATTAAGATATGGAATATCCAATTTTCTGAACACTTTTACACTTTTACAAAATCTGGCAACGGTGGCAAATATTTTTAAGTGAGGATTAAGGTACTAGTTGGAGCGAAATGCGAGCAAAAGACAAGTGCGAGGATTTTGATGTATTTTTTGGTGAATTACATTTTATTTAATAACCTAAATTATTTTCACATTTCACGGTTTATTAAATATTAACTTGTTCTAAATGAAATTTATTTGGCAACATGGCACTCGACTGACTAAGTTAAACAAATAATAGAAGCAGTTGTTCCCGAAGCGAGTTCCTAACTTGTTATTAATATATTGAGTCTGCGCAGTATAAAATAATGGAACAAGAGTCTGCGCAGTATAAAATAATGGAACCAGAGTCTGCGCAGTATTAAATAATCGAACAAGAGTCTGCTCAGTTAGGACTTATGTTATTATGCAAAACTTGTTTTTATTCAGGTTATTACATTCTGTGGACCTTTTCTGCTTATAATTCTTTTTATTTCCACTTCTCTTTTAAATTCTTCCAGTAGCGGCGAAATTATGGAGAATTCTGCAAATAGTATAATATAAAACTTGTAGGGAATTTTATGCTCTACAACTTTGCACTAGAACATTTTGCACTAAAATGCATTGTTTGTCCTCAAAATCTGGAAAAGCTCAAAAAAACTGGATAAAAGATGAAAAAAAGAGGAAACATGGACAGAGGTTAGAGAAAAATGGGAAAAATGGATAGTAGTTAGGAAAATGTGAAAAAAAAGTGAACAAAACGTGAAACAAAGTGGACAACAGGTAGACCAAAATGGACAAAACGTGAAAATAAAATGCACAATAGGTGAAAAAAAAATTGATTAAGGAAGAAAAAGAGGGAAAATGGACAAACGGTAGAAAAATGTGAGTTAAAGTGGTCAAAAGATGAAACAAACTCGACAAAAAGCATACCAAAATGGACAAAAGGTGGGCCAAATGGACAAAATGTGAAAAAAAATGAACAGGAGGTGAAAAAAAGTGGATAAAATACGAAAAAATGGACAGACGGTTAAAAAAATTGGAAAAAAGGTGAAAAAAGTTGACAAAAGGTGAACCAAAGTCGACAAAAAATGGAGAAAAATTGACAAAAGGTGGTAAACAGAAAATAAAATATGAAAAATTGATAGACGATAGAAAAAAATTGAGAAAAAGTGCTCAAAAGATGAAACAAATAGTGAACCAAAATGGACAAAAAGTGAAAAAAATTGACAAGAGGTGGAAAAAGTGGACAAATGGTGAAAAGAAAATGCACAAAAGAACAGGGGAAAAATGAACAGACAGTGGAAAGAGTGAGAAAAAGTTGTCAGACGAAAAGATGAAACAAACTGGACAAAAAGTATACCAAAATGGACAAATAGTGCACCAAAATGGACAAAAGGTAAAAAAAATTAACAAGAGGTGGAAAAAAGTGGATAAAATACGAAAAAATAGACAGACGATAGAAAAAAATGGAAAAAATGTGAAAAAAGTTGACAAAAGGCAGAACAAAGTCGACAAAAGATGGAAAAAAATGAACAAGACGTATGAAACAGAGAATAAAAGATGAAAAATTGACAGACGGTAAAAAAGTGGACAAAATATGAAAAAAGTGGAAAAAGGTGAAACAAGGCGAACAAAAGGTGGACCAAAATGGACAAATGGTAAAAATAAAATGCACAAATTGTGGAACAAAATGGACAAAAGGTTGCAAAAAGGTGAAAAAATGAAAAAAAGTTGACAAACGGTGGAACAAAGTCGACAAAAAATGAAAAAATATGAACAAGAGCTGAAAAAACAGAGAATAATAGACGAAAAATTGACAGGCGATAGAAAAAAGTGGACGAAAGGTGTAAAAAGTGGACAAATGTTGAAAAGAAAATGTACAATCCGTTGAAAAATGTAGATAAAAGACGAAAAAAAGTGAAAAAATGGCCTGCTGGTAGAAAAAAGTGAGGAAAAGAGGTCAAAAGATGAAACAAACTGGACAAAAAGCATACCAGAATGGACAAATGGTGGAAAAAAATGGATAAAAGATAAAAAAAATTAAAAAGTAATGGGAAAAAGTGGATAAAATACGAAAAAATAGACAGACGGTAGAAAGATGGGGGAAAAGGTGAAAAAAGTTGAAAATAGGTGAAACAAAATTAACAAAATAATGGACAATAGGTAGAAAACAGAGGATAAAAGACGAAAAATTGGCAGGCAATAGAAAAAAAGTGGACAGAAGGTGAAAAAAGTGGATAAAAGGTGGAACAAATGGTGAAAATAAAATGAAAAAGAGTTGGAAATAAATGGAAAAAATACAAAAAAAAATGGCAAAAATAGGACAGACGGTAGAAAAAAGTTCAAAAAAGATGAAAAAAAGTGGACAAAAGATGAAACAAAGTGGACAAAAGTTAGATAAAAATGGAAAAAAGGTAAAGAAAATGGTAAAAGGTGAAAAAAAAGTGGATAAAAGACAAAAAAAGGGGGAACAAATGGACAGATGGTAGAAAAAAGTGGAAAAAAATACGAAAAAAGTACAAAAGGTGAAAAAAATTGATAACATGTGGAAAATGGGAATGAAAGACGAAAAAAGGGGAAAAATGGACAGACTGTAGAAAAAGTGGGAAAAAGGTGCCGGTACCTACAAAAAGGGTAACTGTATTATTCTTGCTTAGTTCTTTTAGGTACAAGGCCCATATACTCCTATTCCAGAGCCCTCTACTGTCTTGGACCCATTAGTGTACCATTTAATGGCATTAATGTTGAGACCAGAAATGGTGTCCACATCCCATTCGCTTTTGCGATGATCCAGCAACGTGCAAGAGTGAATAAAAGAGTAATAACTATTTTTTTTAGTTACGATAATAAAACTTTTATTTTTAAATTAAATGGTAAAACTAAAAATGTCTGATTTTGAACAAAAACTAAATTAGGACAAAATATTTTTCTCAGATTTAAAGTGACAAGCTAAAAGTGTAGGAAAAGAATAATACGAAATCCAGAATCGTATTTTAGAAATTCAAATTAAAGGTGGCTCTTCGAACACAAAACGTTGACATAATAATAATAATAATAATAATATATTTATTCTCCATAAAAAACAATTTACATTTTATTGGTTTCGTCTCGACATTTAGAAAAAATAAAGAGAGAGAGAGAGAAAGAAAGAGGAAAAAAGAAAGTTGAATATATAAAAAAAAAATAAAAATTACAATTTTAATAAAACTAGCAATTTATAAAAAAAAAAACATTCTTTTACATTTTTTCATATTTTGGTTGATATTTCATATTTTGAGTTTAATTCAATTCGGTTTAATTAAAATATACAATTTTATTACTAAAACTTGAAATACTGGATCTATAGAGTTCTGAAGAAATATCCCTATTTCCGATCAAAAGTATAAAAGTTATGTATTAATCAACATTTTCACAATTTTCACAGCCTAAACAAAATAACAATTTTTAAAATAAAATTGTTTAAAAAAAATTGATATCACCCACAAGCTCTATGATTAATTGAATCAACCTTCATCTAGTTAACTATAAAAATAAAAGAAAGTTGTTTCCTTATACTATCAACCCACCTATACGTACATATATATCATCCGACAACTAACAATATGTTCTAACCCCGCGCCATCAAAATTCCTGAGATCCAACACATGCGATACAAATTTTATGAATATACTCAAAACCATATTACAAAATATAATAGAGATCTCAGTGTGCTGCTCATCAAAATCCCAGCTTGCCAATCAGTCTTCGCCTGCTCTGATCCGACCCGTCACTCATTCTTTGTTGTAGATTTATAACAAATGCGAAACACTAGGGGTGCTTATCCTTCTGATAAAGATGTTGCTCGAAATTAATCAGGTATAAATACAAAAAAAAAACAAGTTTTAAGTAACTTTGTTTTTGACGGTTTCGTCCTAGATAATTATAGAATATTTGTCAAATCGGTTCAGGTATAGTATCGTTTTGTTCTTTTACTAAGAAATGCTTTAAAGGAGAAAAATTATACGTGTCAGAAAAAATTTAATAAATCGACTTAGTAAATAATTAACTTAGAAATGATATTTATTATAAGTACAAAATGGTGTTCGTCAAGGCTAAATTCTTATTCCAAATTGTTTGGCTGAGTTGTATAGAAGAATCAATTTGTTATTCAAATAACATTTATTTTTTTTTTCGGCAAAATAATCTTTGAATGATATTGATGGAAGAAATCTTTGCACAACTCCAAAGTTGGAACAATGCTAAGAATAACTAGAACAATCTAGTACAACAGAAAAAACTTCGAAAAAAAAAATAATGGGGGGCTGGACCCAAATGCTTTTTATGGATTTTGGGCTTGAAATAATTTTTTTTAAGACATGAAAATTTGGAACAATGTTCAGAACAACTAGAACAATCTGGTACAACAGAAAAAAAATCGAAAAAAAATAATGGGGGGCTAGCTATAAATAGTTTTAATTGATTTTGAGCTTGAAAATTTTTTTTTGAAGAAATGATAATTTGGAACAATGTTAAGAATAACTAGAACAATCTAGTACAACAGAAAAAAACTTCGAAAAAAAAATAATGGGGTCTGGACCCAAATGGTTTTTATTGATTTTAAGCTCGAAATAATTTTTTTAAGAAATGTAAATTTGGAACAATGTTGAGAATAGCTAGAACAATCTGGTACAACAAAAAAAATTTCAAATAAAAAATAATGGGGGCTAGCTATAAATGGTTTTAATTTATTTTAAGCTTGAAATAATTTTTTTTAAGAAATGAAAATTTGGAACAATGTTAAGAATAACTAGAACAATCTAGTACAACAGAAAAAAACTTCGAAAAAAGAATAATGGGGGGCTGGACCCAAATGCTTTTTATGGATTTTGGGCTTGAAATAGTTTTTTTTAAGATATGAAAATTTGGAACAATGTTCAGAACAACTAGAACAATCTGGTACAACAGAAAAAAAATCGAAATAAAAATAATGGGGGGCTAGCTCTAAAAATGGGTTTTTGAGTTTTCCGGCCTTTGTAATTAAATTTAAGGAATAATTTTCTGGAACAATTTGGTACAAACCTAGAACAATTTGGAACAACTTTCAAAATATTAAAATTCGAAAAATGGGGGGCTAACTTCACACACACTCATTGTTACTGCTGGGCATATTTCCTGCTTTAATGTGAATGTAATCTGCTTGTCGGATTTTGTTTGATTGACTTTTGTTCGCCATTTTATATACGAATAGTTTAGCGTGTTGAGATGGTTTTGTTAATTTTCAGTGGGTCTTAGAGGACATTATCATCGCTAAAAGAAACAAGAGTTGTATTTTTGGTTTCAGATATATCAGCAGTGATGATTAGAAATAGCAGTGGTTCTAGTACACTACCTGGAGGTACTCCAGATTTGATAGGAAATAAGTTGTAATATTTATCTGAGAGTTTAACAAAATTATTAATTTGTCAGGAAATTTTATTCCTTGTAAGTTTTTAAATTTCAAAAATTTTATTAAAAAATTTTTAAATTTTCAAAAATTCTATTTAATTGGAAAAAATATCAAAAATATACGGGGTGATTCAAAAAATACGTAAATTATCATTATATAAATAATTTCTTTCTTTACTCACCCAGTAATATTAATTTGTCAGGAAATTTTATTCTTTGTCACATTTTAAAAACTCCATTAAATTGAAAAAAATATCGAAAATATACATGGTGATTAAAAAAATACATAAATCAGTAAAAAAGAACTTTTTTTCTTTACTCACCCTTATTAAATGCTAAAAATAATATCAAAAATACACAAGGTGTTTCAAAAAATACGTAAATTATCAGTAAAAAATAACTTTTTGTCTTTACTCACAGTGTATTACTAATTTGTCAGGAAATTTTATTCTTTGTAACAGTTATTAAATTTTAAAAAATCTATTAAATTGGAAAAATATCAAAAATTTACAGGGCCTTTCAAAAAATGCGTAAATTATCATTATAAAAATAAGTTTTTTTCTTTACTCACTCTGTATTATTAATTTGTCAGGAAATTTTATTCCTTGTAAAAATATTATATTTTCAAAAATTTTACTAAATTGGAAAAATTTACAAGGTGATTAAAAAAATAAGTATATTATCATTATAAAAATAAATTTTTTCTTTACTCACTCTAGATTTGTTAGGAAATTTGATTCTTTGCAAAAGTTTTTATATTAGAAAAAAATTTCACAAATATACAGGGCGATTTTCATTTACTCACCCTGTATTACTGATTTGTCAGGAAATTTGATTCCCTGTAAAAGTTTTTAAATTTCGAAAATCTTATTAAATTGTAAAAATTTTTTTAAAATACACAGGGTGATAAAAAAAACAAGTAAATTATCATTATAAAAATAAATTTTTTTCTTTATTCACCCTATATTATTAATTTGTCAGGAAATTTTATTCCTTGTAAAAGTTTTTGAATTTCAAGAATTCTATTAATTGGAAAAAATATCAAAAATATACACAGTGATTTAAATTATCATTTTAAAAATAACTTTTTTTCTTACTCACCCTGTAATATTAATTTGTCAGGAAATTTATATCTTCGTTAAAAATTTTAAATTGAAAAAATTCCATAAAAATATCAAAAATATAGAGGGTGATTCAAAAGATACGTAAATTATCATTAAAAATAACTTTATTTTCTCACCCTGTATTACTAATTTGTCTGGAATTATTTTGTCTGTAAAAGTTTTTAAATTTCACAAATCTTATTAAATTATAAAAAAATATCAAAACCATACAGGGTGATTCAAAAAATACGTAAATTATTATTAAAAAAATACCTTTTTTTCGTTACTCACTCTATACTACTAATTTATCAGGAAATTTGATTCTTTGTAAAATTTTTTAAATTTCAAAAATTCTATTAAATTGGAAAAAATATCAAAAACATACAATTCAAAAAATACATAAATTATCATTATAAAAATAACATTTTTTTTCTTACCATGTATTACTAATTTTATCTGTAAAAGGTTTTAAATTTCAAAAATCTTTTTAAATTGTAAAAAAATATCAAAAATATACAGGGTGATTCAAAAAATACGTAAATTTGATTGTTTGTAAACGGTTTTAAATTTCAAAAATTCTATTAAATTAAAAAAAATATCACAAATATACCCGGTGATTTCAAGAATAAGTAAATTATCAATATAAAAATAACTTTTTTTCTTTACGCACCCTGTAATGTTAATTTGTCAGGAAATTTTATTCTTTGTAAAAGTTTTAAATTTTTACAAATTCTATTAAATTAAAATAAATATCAAAAATATACAGAGTGATTCAAAAAATATGTAAATTATCAGTAAAAAATTTTTTTTTTTCATTACTCACCCTGTATTACTAATTTTTCAGGAAATTTTATTCACTGTAAAAGTTTTTAAATTTCAAAAGTCTTATTAAATTGGAAAAAAATATCACAAATATACAAGGTGATTCCAAGAATACGTAAATTATCATTAAAAATTTTTTTTTCTTTACTCACCCTGTAAAGTTAATTTGTCAGAAAATTTTATTCTTCGAAAAAGTTTTTAAATTTTAAAAATCCCATTAAATTGGAAATAAATATCAAAAAATACAGGTTGATTCAAGAAATACGTATATTATCAGAAAAAAAGAAATTTCTTTCTTTACTGTATTACTAATTTGTCAGGAAATTTTATTGTCTGTTTTTAAATTCTAAAAATCTTATTAAATTGTAAAAAATATCACAAATATACAGGGAGATTCAAAAAATACATAAATTATCATTATAAAATAAATGTTCTTTAGTCACTCTGTATTATTAATTTGTAAGGAAATTTTGTTCTTTGTAAAAGTTTTTTAATTTCAAAAATTCTATTAAATTGGAAAAAAATATCAGAAATATACAGGGTGATTCCAAGAATACGTAAATAATCATAAAAATAAAGTTTTTCCTTTACTCACCCTGTAAAGTTAATTTGTCAGAAAATTTTATTCTTCGTAAAAGTTTTTCAATTTTAAAAATTCCATTAAATTGGAAATAAATATCAAAAATATACAGATTGATTCAAAAAATACGTAAATTATCAGTAAAACTTATTTTTTTTTCTTTACTTACCCTGTATTACCAATTTGTCAGAAAATGTTATGCCCTGTAGAAGTTTTTAAATTTCAAAAATCTCATTACATTGTGAAAAATTATCAAAAATATATAGGGTGATTCAAAAAATACGTAAATTATCATTATAAAAATAACTTTTTTTTACTCACCCTGTATCACTAATTTGTCAGGAAATTTTATTCGTTGTAAAAATTTTTAAATTTCAAAAATTCTAATAAATCGAAAAAAAATATCATAAATATACAGGGTAATTCCAAGAATACGTAAATTATTATTATAAAAATATTTTTTTCTTTACTCACCCTGTAAAACTAATTTATCAGGAAATATCAGGAAATTTTATTCTTTGTAAAATATTTAAAATTTTAAAAATTTCATTAAATTGGAAAAAATATCAAAAATATATAGGTTAATTCAAAAAATACGTATATCAGTAAAAAATAAGTTTTTTTCTTTACTCACCCTGTATTACTAATTTGTCAGGAAATTTTATTGTCTGTAAACGTTTTTAAATTTCAAAAATCTCATTAAATTTTAAAAAAATATCAAAAATTTACAGGGTGATTCAAAAAATATGTAAATTATCATTATAAAAATAAATTTTTTTCTTTACTCTCCCTATATTAATAATTTTTCAGGAAATTTGATTCTTTGTAAAAGTTTTTAAATTTCAAAAACTCTATTAAATTGGAAAAAAATATCATAAATATACAGGGTGATTTCAAGAATACGTAAATTATCATTATAAAAATAATTTTTTTTTCTTTACTCACCCTGTAATATTAATATATCAGGAAATTTTATTCTTTGTAAAAGTTTTTCAATATTACAAATTCCATTAAAAATATTAAAAATATACAGGGTGATTCAAAAAATACGTAAATTATCAGTAAAAAATAGATTTTTTCTTTACTCACCCCGTATTACTAATTTGTCTGGAAATTTGAATCTTTGTAAAATATTCAAATTGATAACAAATATCATAAACATACAGGGCGATTCAAAAAATTTGTAAATTATCATTAAAAAATAACTCTTTTTCTTTACTCACCCTGTATTACTAACTTATCAAGAAATGTTATTCCTTGTAAATGTTTTTAAATTTCAAAAATTCTACTAAATTGAAAAAAATATTAAAAATATCCAGAGTGATTCAAAAAATATGTAAATTATCAGTAAAAAATAACTTTTTTTCTTTACTCACAGTGTATTACTAATTTGTCAGGAAATTTTATTCTCGGTGAAAGTTTTCACATTTCAAAAATTATATTAAATTGTAAAAAAAATATCAAAAATATACAGGTGATTCAAAAAATACGTAAATTATCATTAAAAAATCACTTTTTTTCTTTGCTCACCCTGTATTATTAATTTGTCAGGAAATTTTATTCCCTGTAAGTTTTTAAATTTCAAAAATCTTATTAAATTGTATAAAGTATAAAAAATATACAGGGTGGTTCAAGAAATACGTAAATTATCATTATAAAAATTACTTTTTTTCTTTACTCATCCTGTATTATTAATTTGTCAGGAAATTTTATTCCTTGTAAGAATTTTTAAATTTCAAAAAATCTACTAAATTGGAAAAAAATATCAAAAACATACAGGGTGATTCTAAAAATAACTTTTTTCCTTTACTCACCTAAATTTTGCAATTAAACCCAATATTATTACATAATTACCTTTAATTTCATTACAATGGTAAAATGTTTCTAATGGCCATAAATGAAGATCTGTATGGCCATAAGTATTCTCTTGACCATAACTGGAGAAATTTTTTATCTTTATCTTTTTTTATTCCACAGTATGCAAAATATTAGAATGTTTTTTCAAATAATGTCTTTAATGTTTCTGATTTTTGTTCAAGAGTTTACGTCTTTTCACTTGTTATCTTGGCATTTGAACTTCAACACATGCTAGCTCATATAATAGAAAGTAAAAATAACTATTCCTGTAAAGTTCAGTTATTGAACTACCACAATACTTTCCCCTGCTAGATACTCCTTAGTATCTCCTACTCTACTTTAAAGTGACTAGAAAATTTTAATACTTCCGTAATATATCCACAAAATGTTACCATAAAATTAAGGTGCATACTACAAGAAGAAATTATTAAAACAGCTGACAAATTAATAGCTATTAATAATAATAGAAAATCAATCAATTCTATTGCCAAAATATTAACCAACAAAATATTGATATTCCTATATAATTTTGTAAATATTCATAAATTTTATATAATTGATTCTTTCGAAAGTGGATTAAAACCTAATTTTTTAATTATTCGCTTAACGGAGGTAGGCGCTAAATCTGAGATTCCTAAAATTCAATACCGATGACTATTAATAAGGATCTGCGATGGGATGGATCAACTCTTGGCAGCGGCAAGCTCGGTCAAATCAGTAATTATTCGCGAGAATCCATCTTCATTTGTCTAAAAGTCCGAGACGTTCGTAATCATCTATTTCATTGGTTACTGAATGGGTAATGAATGTTTCGCGGATTCCATCAGAATCTACACAGTTAAAATGGATTTGTACATTACCGACATAAAAAAATTACAGAATTATTATGTTACAAAAGAATAATTTATTTCTCCTATTAATTTTAGATCGTTCCATGCATCTTTATTGAAAAAAAAATCATTGGATTAAATTCCAAACTGTATAGGTCCTAAAATTGTACCTTAGGGTACGCCAAATTCGATTAGTACATAGTCACGATAAGTTTAATGTCAAATTATTGTTTTATTTTTTTTTTAATATATTAAATTTGTTTTTTTTTTAAGCAATCCGACAATGTCGTTTAACAATATTACTTTTAACCGTGTACAATAGCACCTACTGATCGCCACTTCTGGTGCGCCCAACACAGTGGGTACCCAGAAACTGTACAAAGACGACATTTGTATTTGTCTGTGCCGAGTTTATGTAATTTCCTATAGAGTGCGCCCCTTCCCTTCCCGTGGCTGTGCTCCGTTGGGGCTCGAGCTTAGAATGTGATGGGATACTACACTGAGAAAAATAATAAGTTCATTTATGATTTATGATGTTGGTAATCACATTAACGAAAGGATATTTGTTTAATGTTATATAATAATGAACAATTTTTTTTGATGAAAAGTTATACGTTATTTGAATAATATTGCTTTAAATTTATAACCTCAAATTCGTCATTAAGATTCAAGCTGATGTTGAGTTTACCTGGAGACCTAGATTACGACTTTCCATAAAGGTATACTAAAAGATCGCTTTAAATTTGACAATTAACAAATGTAATTTAAACTTTAAAACACAGGTTTGTAACCGGCCCAATGCGACTTAATGCCAAAACTTTTCGTCACTAATTTTTAAAACCTGAAACATAACTTTTTCAGGAGGGTTATTAACAAAAAAATATACAAGTTTCAAGACCAGATACATTTTAGTTTATAAAAAATATATCTACGAAATCCGTCAGAATACATCTTCATAGACTTCAATACTACCTTTCTACGATTCTTAGCAATAGAATGAATAGAATGAAGAAGAAACTTATACCAAATAGACCAATTCCAAAAGTGGATACACGTCACATCAAATGCGCCTAGATGATTACCAAAAACAAAAGTAGGCTGGTTACACGAACAAATTGAAGGATACAATACCAATTCCAGAAAAGGTTTGGTTAGTTACTATTGCTAGAACTAACAAATAGGTCCAAAAGAATCAACGATATAGATAAAAATTGTGGTAGGAAAAAGTATTATTTATTTATAAATCTCAAACATAAATATTAAATTAGAGTTAAGGAGAGGATTTACCTTGCGACAAAATAGTTATGCAAGGATTTCGCTTTACTCGTCCTACGCGTTTGTTTTTTATTTTTAGTGAAAGAAAAAAATATATTTGTATTGGAGAAGATCTAATCTGTGCTCCTATGCATACACTTTTTGAAAATTTGACTTAATTTTTTTTTAAAAAAAATCCAAAAAATGTCCATTTTAGTCATTTTTCTAAAAATTTTTTACAAAAAACTAAGCCAAATTTTTAAAAAGTAGCTGCATAGGAGCACAGACTAGATCTTCTCTAATACATATATATATATATATTTTTCATTCATTAAGAATAAAAAACAAACGTATAGGACGAGTAAAGCGAAATCCTTTCAATTGAAGATTTTGCTCCAAGTGGCGCCACCGTTAGAATTTAGCGAGCATAGCTAGTGAATAGATATAAAATAAATTCTCTTGTTAGCAGAGTTTTACAGTAAACAGTATGAAATAAATTTACTTTTTTTTCCAAATTTCGCATAATTTCGTCGCTAGTTTTTATTTTAATTTTGAAATAATTTTTTTCTTATTGAATTATTTTTTTTAATTAAATTTTAAATTTAAAAATAAAAAAACATTGTTAAATTTGTAATAAAAAACTTTTTTATTGTTATTTTTTTTAATTTTATTACAAAAATTGTGGAATTTTTAAAAATTACTTAAAAAAAATTTGAAAATTTTTTACGATTTTAAACTAAATTGACCTTTTCCGTATGTATTAAAATATTTTTAAAGGAATATTATATAAGGGTTTTGATCACTTAATGTTATTTTATTTCATTTGTTCAATATCATTCCTGACCAAATCATTTTTATAAAAATAATCTAACAGTGATAATTCACAACTATAATATGCAAGTAAGAATGTCACTTTTTGAAAATTCATTGTCATTAGTAATATCCCTAAGACATTGATAACACAGCCCCACAAAAAAAAAGTTCATACACAAGAGAGTGACATATCTATTCTAATATATTTTTCGACGCTGAATTGGGCCTACACGTCTGGAATTGGCCCCAGGGGCCGAAAATGGCCTGAAATGCGTTTCCCGGGATAAGGCGAAGTCGACGCTGAATTTTGGAGCTAAAGCCGGATTTGTGCTCGAAAAGTTATTTATGGCCAACTGAAATTCCGGGTTTGAGTCCGGGAAAATGACCCCTTGGGGGGGGGGGGGGGAATCCTGTTTTGGATGTCCAGGTCGCGACTATGGTATTTTCATGGACTTTCTAATTCTGGAGCTGAGCCTGGGTGTGAAAAGTGTTTGGTCAACTGAAATTCCCAGTTTGGGTCCGGGAAAATTTTCATATATTTTTCAATTCTGGTCCTTGGAGTATGCTCAAAAAGTTTTTGGACAGCTGAAATTCCCAGTTTGGGTCCGGGAAAATAGCTCATTGGGGCCGGAAAATCATATTTCGGACATACCAGTTGCAACAGTGGTATTTTCGTGTTTTTCAATTCTGGACCTGAGGGACCCGAACAGGGAATTTCACATGGCCATAAACCTGTCAAGCACAGTCTAATCTACAGGAATTAGTACATAAAAATCCCACTGTTGCGATTGGTACGTCCGAAATATGATTTTTAGGCCCCGATGGGCCATTTTGCCGGATCGAAACTGGGAATTTCAGCTGACCGAACACTTTTTACACCCAGTCTCTCAGCTCCAGAATTGGAAAGTCCATGAAAAAACCATAGTCGTGACCGGGGCGTCTAAAACAGGATTTTCCCACCCCAAGGGGTCATTTTCCCGGATCCAAACCCAGAATTTCAGTTGGCCCTAAACTTTTCTAGTACAAATCCGGCTTTAGCTCCAAAATTCAGCGTCGACTTCGCCTTATCCCGAGAAACGCATTTCAAGCCATTTTCGACTCCTGTAGGCCCAAAAATACATGGGAATACATATGTCACTCTCTTGTGTATGAACTATTTTTTTGTGGGGCTATGTTATATTTTTAAAATTTTTTACAGATCTGCAATTTCTTTTTATTCCCGTTTAAGGTTTCTACGTAAATATTGAATTTGAAAATGGGTTTCAGTTACCGAACTACAATTTGTAATCATCTTCGTTTATTAAAACTTTTGATAAATAGACCGTTTCTTAGTGTAAAATAAACCCTCTGAAAAAGAACATTCTAACAGTAACCGATATTACAAAGCTTTCTGTGAGTCTGCATCGCATCCAATTCCAAGCGGGCCGCGGCATGGCAGTGACGGATTGAAGGATATTTGTCATCCTCCCGAGTCGGCCACATCGCTGTCTGCCCCCTTGCCCCCGCTGCCCCCCAGGGGCCACGAGAGTGGCGGTCGCGCGGCCGCCTCTCTCTCAGATCTCGCAGATAACGCTCTTGAACAAGCATTGCATTTTTCAATACTCACCAAATCACGTGTGGGAGTTTCATTAGGAGTTACTGATTTTCTTCTCAATTTTTGATGTGAATAGCCTCAGAATATGAAAATACGAATTATTAATTTTTTTTATATAAAATTATCTCAGTTTACAAAATCCATGATCTCTCAAGAAATCGTACTTCATAAAAATCACTTTACATAATATTTGAAAACAACAAAAAATGCTTTTTATTTATATGCATCAGCTTATTTAAATTACATCAATATTTGTGCAATTACTGTTAAATGTTACCTAATTAATTAAAATGTCGTAGCTTAAGTAATTTGTTCAATTTAATATTTGTCCATTCGATATTTACATAAGGAAACTTACAGGCATATTTATCATAGAATATAGTCTATTGATTATTGATCTAGTCATTTTTCGAATCCAGTGACGCTTTTAGTTAGTAATTTACACCAATTTATCAAATACTATAATTAATAATTCAATACTCACTCCGTTATAAATAAATAATACATATAACCCTTAATGTAAAAGTAAATATTTAATAAACTGACTTTTGTGATTATGTACGTATACCCATTATCGTTTTATGCTACTTTAACGTTGTTTGTCATTATCATAATTTATTCAAAAGTGGGATACAATGAAATATTAGTTGTTTTTTTATAAATAAAGACTGCTCTATTAGACCAAAAGAATATTTTCCAAAAAGTAACTTATCCACTACAGCTGGACGAGACTTTTATAAATATAAAACTCTATTACCACGAGAATCGTTCTCCGGCACCTATTAAAACCTCATTCGTGGCAAAGTGGTCTTAATACCATTAGGCGATCAGTCCCCCTCTTATCCCCAATGGTTAAATTTGGCTTTAGTTGTACTAATGGCGACCGAATGTAATGGCATTTTAATAATAGGAGTCTTGTTAGGTCTGAAAGTAAGGATGGTGGCACAATAGTTTTGCCTAAAGCCCAAATATGAATTGATTTTCGTAAAACTTGTATCATTCTTTATTGAATTATATCCGGAAAATTCTAAAATATAAATAAAGTAATAAAACAAAAAAATAAACAGTAATTTTATAAGAAAGTCACGGTTTCTTGATTCAGCGAAATGTCTATGTTTAAGGCACAGGAATTAATCCTAATAGATAACTAACAGCTCAGCAGTTAGTGGAACCTAAAACATTCTGTATATTGACTCTGAAAATGACCTATTTCTTCCTATATTTCCTGAATTTTATTATTTTTCCTGTTTTCCCGTATTTATTTATATTATTATAAATTATTATCAATTTTTTCCTACTTTCATTATTTTACTTATTTTTCACTATTTTCTATACATGTCATTATTTTTCTGATTTTCCTATATTTATCTCTAATTTTCCTATGTTCTCTATATTTTTCGTAAATGTTCCTATTTTTCTCCTATTTTCTCTATTTCTCACTTTTTATTCACCATTCTTCCTGCTTATTTCTATTTTTTCCTGTTTTATCCGTTTTGTACTTATTTTTCCATATTTTCACCATTTTTCCCCATTTTTCACCCTATTTTTTTTTCTACTACTTTCCCTATTTTTCTTTAATTCCCTAATTTCTCCATGGTTTTTTCCCATTTGTTAACATTTTTGCCAATTTTTCCTTATTTTTCATTTTTTACCCTATTTTTTTACTGGCTTTCACTATTGTTCCCTAATTTTTCTTATTTTTTCCTATTTTTTCCTATTTTGTTCTGCTTTTTCACTATTTTTTTCAAATTTGCTCTATTTCCTAGTTTTCCCTATTTTTCTCAATTTATTTCCATCTTTTCCCTAGTATTCACTATTTTCTCTATTTTTTCATATTTTTTCCCATTTTTCGTTTCTGTTTGTTCCTATTTTGCATTTTTCTTTCTTTTTCCTTATTCTTTCTATTTGTCCTTATTTGTGCTTATTGTTCCCCCTTTTTCTTTATTCTTTTCATATTTTTGATCTATTTTTTGCGTTTTTCTATATTTTTCGTATTTTTTCTTATTAGTTTCCTATTTTCCCCATTTGTCCCTATTTATTCTCTAATTTTCCCATTTTTTCAAACTCTGGCCCAATTTTTTTTATTTTCCTTAATTTATTCTCATTTTTTTAAAATTTATCCCAAATTTCTGCATTTTCTCCGATGCCTTCCTGTTTTTCCATATTTTTCCCAAATTTCCCCAATTTTATCGTTTTACTCTGTTTTTTACCATTTCCCTTATTTTCTCCAAATTTCCCTATTTTTTCCTGTTTTTTTTTTTATTTCTCCCATCTTTCAGAAATTTTCCCTGTTTTTCACTATTTTCTTGAAATTTGTGTTATTCACTATTTTTCAATTTTTTCCCCAATATTTTACTATTTTTCTCTACTTTTTTCCATATTTCCAAATAGAGTTTTCACTACTATCTCTATTTCTCCTATTTTTACTTTCCCGGGCCCATCAAAGGAAAAGTATAGTGATCGAGCAAAAACAATTTAAGATATCGATTGAAATATCCATTTTGAGGTCCCCCAAGAAGATTGAAACCATTTCTAGCGTATGGTCTGTCTGTGTGTCTGTGTGTAATCTTCCACGATAACTGCCGAACCGTTTGACCATTCAAGCTGAAATGTGTTTTGAGGGTCGGTGTGGGCCTCGAATGCGACCATCAGTTTTTGGTTTAAAATGGTACAGTAGAAGGTCCTCCAGACCGACATTGATTGAATACACATGAAAGATTTTTTTGCCTTTTTTTAAACATTAAAAACAAACAGTACAATTTTGTGTAAAATAGTTTAATACAAAGTTTTAGAGCATAAAATTTCATACAATTTTTGTATCAAACTTTTTCTAGAATTTACCATAGTGGCGCCAGTAGAGGGCGTGCAAAAAAAATATACATGTAAGTTTTCCGCAGTTTTTCCAAATTTTGAGGACAAATAATGCACTTTAATGAAAAATTTTTTAGTGCAAAGTTGTAGAGCACCAAATTTCCTTTAACTTTTATTTTGAACTATTTTTCGTATTCCCTATAGTTTCGCCGCTGGAGGGCAAAAAATATACACATTTAGGCTTTTTCCATTTTTTTTTATTTTGAAGGCAAACAATGGGCTTTAGTGTAAAATGATCTAGTGCAAAGTTATAGAATATCAAATTCCCTACAACTTTTGTATTAAAGTTCTTCCAGAATTCCCGATAGTTTTCACCCCATGATTTTAGGAGTTCCTAATTGTAGCAGTGTGCTATGTAATATGCGCATGCGCTCACTTATGTCGTTATCAACTATTCAACATTAAAATATCAATAGACGTATTCACTGTTTATATCTTTCTGTTTTTCCATTTGTTTTTTCTATTTATTTTCTCTTATTTTCCAGAATTCGTCCATGTACTTATTTTTCCTCATTTCTCCCTATTTTCTATACTGTTTCCATATTTTTAACCATTTTCCTCATTTTTCCTATTTTTTCCTACTTTTTCTTCATATTTTTTCCTGTTTTTCATAATTCCCGTATTTTCTCTATTTTGCTCTATTTTCCTATTTTTCCGTCTTTCCTATATTTTTCACATTTTCTTGTTTTTCATTATTTTTTCCTATTTTTTATCTGATTTCAGTCCATTGCGGCTGGAGAAAGTTACATACAGGGTGAATTTTTGATACGATCCACGATCCACATATGCCAGATTTTCAAGTCCGACCCTATATACATTATTATACAGTAAGATATTTCATTATTGACAATTTTCAATTTGACTTAAAAATGAATTTTTAATCAAAAATGTAAGGCAAGTGTAACAAAAAAATTCATATCAGATTTTAGAAAAATCATATACAGGGTGAAGTAGATATGAAACAGTCCCACAAATTCTTGCGAAGTCGGCCCTGGTTTTTTTTCTGAATATGTCAGAATGGTCATTTGCTAATCATCTAAGGTGAGGTACCTTATGATAGATGTATGTACGGATCCTCGTGACTCACCCTGTATAAAAACTAAGTTATTTTAAAGAATTGTTAGTTTACGGTTTTATTAATAAAATGGAAATAGATAAAAAACTACTTTAATATAGATTTAAATAAAATCTGTTCCTATTATTTCCCTTTTTTCCCAGGTTCAGATAAGCTATCAATAATAATTTAATAATCATATAATTACAAAAATGTATCATCTCTTTACACCCATTATATTAATAATATATCTAGTCCATTTTATCTCTAATTACGTATACATGATTTACGTGATTTGAGTGTAATGCTCATTATAAAGCACACATTCCAAAAATACTTTAAGAAGTCACATTTAATAATTTTCTTTTTTGTGTTAAAATTAATCGATATTTACGTATATTAATACAGATAAATTAATATGCACCTATATTTAATAATACTTGTATAATTTGCACTATATCTTTAAGAAATCCTAATTTATGTGAGAAGACATCGTCGCAGTTATTTCCTGTGTAAGTAAGTAAGTAGTTTTTTAATACTTGTAAGCAGATAACTCAAGATCATTACATAATTGAATGAATAGTCAAATTGGACTAGATAATTTAAAAACAAGTTATTTAAATGTTACAAACAGGATTAAAATTATTATCTTAAACTAGAAAATATTACATAAAAATCTGCTTTTGTACAAAAAATTGAATACTCATTCATTATATTAATTAGAAATAAAGTTATTTAAGTATTTTAGGGCAAATTTTTTTTTAATGTTTTAATCACAAATTAGTAACAGAATTTTTAGTAAAAAGAACCTAACTAAGTATAACAAAAACTTAAATACCAAACCATCATTAATATTCCATGCGAGCGCAATTTAAAATTAAGTCATTCTAATTATTTCAAGTAACCAAGAAACAAGAAAAAAACGTTATTCAGGTATTCGGTATGATAAAACTGAACCAAAACTATGTTAATTAAAGCTAATCAGATCCGAATGATATCTTTTTTTTCTTCGGATGTAATCTACTTTAATTCAAGATCATTATTCTGTGTCGTTTTTGTCTTGGCGTAGCCAGTATCAAGAAACGCCGCTGGTATAATTGAGAACCGAGTTTCCGTTTGAAAAATGCGTACGACTCGTTTAATATTACGTGGTAAGAGCTACCATATTCCGTCCTAACAGGACAGGCTTTTATAAATTTTATAGAGAAATTTTAACTTCGATTAAAGTTCACTGAAAAAGATGTCTGAAATGAAATTTGAAATAATTTGCAGCAAAAATGTTCTATTCTCTAACTTTATAAGTTATCTTCCTTATCTATATATAAAAAAATTGTCGTGTCGCTGATTGACTGACTGACAATCAACGCACAGCCTAAACGAGATTTGATAGAGACGTGAAATTTTCAGGGTAGTTTCCTTTGGTAGTGTGGGGGAGCAAGAAATTTTAAAAATTCGCACTTTAAGGGGTTCAAAATTGGGGTTAAACAAATATTGACCCGCTCGAGTAAGTGCGTCAACCAAAAACCCGCTCGAAAAAGTGGGTCAACCAAAATCATACAGGGTGGTTCTTTTAGAGGGGAGCGTCTTTCCCCCCCCCAGGGGGTGCAAATATTTTACTTTCCCGACCTACCTCCGAGAAATGAAAGTATTGTGAACGAGCTAAAAAAAGATGGAAATATCAATTTTAAGGTCACCTGAGATGATTAAGACCATTTTCAGATAGAAGTCTGTCTGTCTCTGTCTGTGTGTATTCTTCCACGATAGAGGCAAGACGTTTAATTCGATTGAGCTGAAATTTGGAATAAGGGTTTGGATTACCTATTAATTTTTGTACGACATTTGTCAAACGGAAGTGTCCCTATCAAAAAATGAGAATGCAATATCTCACGGAATTTAACATGCAATATGCTATTTGAAAGCCCTTGAAAAACTCTATTTAGAACAGACAAAATTATTTCTGTAACTGTCACCTGTCAAAAATAAAAAACTGTCAAAATTTTAAACTTGTTCAGATATTTTTAACATTTTTTACAATTTCTTTTAACACTGTTTAAACTTTTTTGGTTTTTTTTTAGAATTGTTATCATTTTTTAGATCATTTTGCTTTGCATGTTTTTTTGTGCATTTCTTTGCATATGTTTGTATGTTTTTTGCATTTTTTTGCGTTTTTTTGTATTATTTTTACTTTTTGGGATTTTTTTGCATTTTTAACGTTTTTTAGCATTATTTTAATTTTTTCGGCGTTTTTTTAATTTTTTTTGCATTTTTTTTTTAAATTTTTTGGCATATTTTGCACTTTTGGCATTTTTTAACATTATTTTACTCTTTTGACTTTTTTTAGATTATTTGGAACTTTTATGCATTTCTTTGCATATGCTTGATTTTTTTTTGCATTTTTTTCATTTTTTGAGTTTGTTTTGCATTTTTTTGTATTATTTTTACTTTTAAGCATATTTAATTTTTTCAGCGTTTTTTTACATTTTTTTAGATTTTTTGGCATCTTTTTGCATTTTTTTAAATTTCTTGCCATTTTTTGCACTTTTAGTATTTTTTAACATTATTTCACTTTTTTTTGGTTTTTTTAGATTTTTAAGCATTTTTTACATTTTTCTTAATTTTTAGCATTTTTTAGCATTATTCTTTAAACTTTTTTTCAGATTTTTTTGGCATTTTTTTAACATTTCTTACAATTTCCTTTATCACTTTTTTTAACTTTTCAGTATTTTTAGCTCAGTTTTTGCTTTTCATGTATTATTGTGCATTTATTTGTATGTTTGTATTTTTGTTTGCATTTTTTCCATTTTTTTGTGCGTTTTTTGCATTTTTTGTATTTTTTATGATTTTTTAGCATTCTTGGTGTTTTTAGCATTATATTACTTTTTTCAGCATCTTTTTACTTTTTTTTTAGATTTTTTTGGCATTTGTTTAAACAATTTACAATTACTTTTAACACATTTTAAAGTTTTTTTGCTTTTTTTTAGAATTTGTATCATTTTTTAGCTCATTTTTGCTTTTCATATATTATTGTGCATTTCATTGTATATGTTTGTATTTTTTTTGCATTTTCCCACTTTTTTTTGGTCGTTTTTTTGCATTTTTTTTTCATTTTTTGGAATTTTTTTTGCATATTTAGCGTTTTTAGCATAATTTAATTTTTTTCAGAATTTTTAATTTTTTTTACTTTCCAGACCTACCTCCGATAAGGGAAAGTATTGGGAACGAGCTAAAAAAAATTTCGATATAAAAATTCAGAAAAATTCTGAAATATACAGAGAATATTGAAAAATACATGCAAACAGGGACAAATTGAAAAAAATAATGAAAAGCAGGGAAAAATAGTGAAAATAGGAGAAATTGAGAAAAAAGGCAAAAATATGGAGACATGGGAATATATAGGGAAAAATTGGGAAATATAGAAAAAATAAGGACAATAGGGAATAATAGGAAAAAAAAAGTAGTAAAAAATAGATACAAATAGGGAAAGATATGGGAAAATAAGAAAAAATAGTGAAAAATTGGGAAAAATAAAGAAGCCAAAAAAAGGGAAAAATGGGGAAATATAGGAAAAATAGGGGCAAATAGGGAATAATAGAAAAAATAGGGAAAAACAAGAAAATACAGAAAAAAGTAGGGACCAATAGGAAAATTGGAGAAATAGAGAAAATATGCCAAAATATGCCAAAATAGTAAAACATGGAGAAATATAGGGAAAAATTGGGGAATTAGAAAAAATAGGGAATAATAGAAAAAAGTAGGGAAAATGGGGAAAATAATGGAAAAGAGATACAAATAGGAAAAAATATGAAAAATGAGAAATACGGCAAAATAAGAAACATAGAAAAAAGTGGCAAAAATAGGGAAAATGGGGAAACAAGGAATAAAAGAAAAAAATAGGGTAAAATAGGAAACAATTATGAAAATAGAAAGAAATAGTAAAAAAAGGAAAAAATGAAAAGGGAGGAGAGAGAGAGAGATACAGTAAAACGCGTTTAGAGCTGTAAAAATAACGTCAGTCCCGCGACCGCACCAACCTTTTTTTTAAATATTTTTTTGTATTGTGAATTTTAAATATTCTTTCGAATCATCCAATATTTCTTTTATTATAAAAAAAAATTAAATGTTTATACTACTTATTAGTTTATTTTTCTCGGAAATTCAAATACAAATGTTGAAGAAATATGAACGAGACTCTTTGCCTTATGCGTGGTCTCGGTATCGCCTTAAAAGGGTCTCGTCTCGGATTTACGAGACTAGACGAGAAAAATATCGTTCTCGTGTGAAGCCCTACGTCTTTCCTCTCCGCATCTTTATATAAATAAAAGGTATTATTTATTGGAATATTATTTTTGTTTGTACTTTATCCACGCAAAAAATATCCAGGTATTCAACCCGGTGGGGCAAGTAAAGCCCCCCTTCTGGTCGCCAGTGATTTGGTCGATACTATAACGACCCCTGGAGTATCCTTTTTTCTCCACTGAAGCTGCCCGTGCAAGTGGACTAAGGCGCCAAAATACCACTTGACGACGCAAAGAACGTTAACCAATTTTAATATTGTTTTTAAAAAAGATGCATATGAGATCGTGCCATAATTAATCTTGAACCTAATTAGAGTTTTATAAATAATAAGTAGGGTTAAATAGTCAGCTATTTATTTTCTATTTGTTAAAGTTTATATTAAGATAAATCTCTTGTTACAGAAAAATATCTGTCTAATGCCCTTTTTCGCTGTTCATCCAGCCATATTCTCAAAAAATTTATTGATGATTTAAATATCAAATTTTTATCATAAAGTTGGAATGTCTATTGTTAATAATTTTTTATTTTAAGTCAAATTAGTTTCTTTTTAAATTTAGAAATCTAATAATTAACAAAAATTGAAGCTTTTTACGGTTACTAAAAACGTATTTTTAAATATCTACAACCTATAATAATAAAATAATTTAAATTTTCATTAATAATTGAGCAACATATTTTTTTTCCTTACACTAATATAAATTAAAAATTACAAAATTCTAACACAGCAAATAAAACACTTGAATTCATGAGTAACTTTATTCGAATATTTGCTTTTAAATATAATATATTCTCCAGATAAGAGAGAAAACGTTTATTCCTTAAACTGTGTCTTGTATTTTTTGCATTATTTCTCATTAAAACTCACATAAATGAATAAAATTAAGGACCTCATATTAATCTCGACGTTCGCTCTCAAAGATTATGGGTACCGCAGAACTGGTTAAAAATATTCGATAATAAATCAGTGGATAAACATGCTGGCACAGGTATTTCAAAACCAGAAGCGCTCAAATAACGTTACAAAGGAACGACAACAAAAATAAACTTAACTTGCTTCACAATCATTCATGAACTTAAGTATCATTGGACAAGTTCGCGTCATACGACTTTTAATAACCACCATTTACTATTTTAACTAGCTTATTGTATTATTATTTTGTCATACATTCCATCCAAAATTGAACGAAAATCATTGATTAGGATTTTATAAGCAAAACTATAGAAAATTTTATTATTTTTTTGATTCAAAATATCTTTATGTATTCCCCTGGACGTATACGAACTCTGACACAAAATTGAGGTATTCCGATTTACAGTAGTACCTTTTATATATAATAAAATTACAAATATTGCAGTAGGAAAAAAATGGACGGACGCCAATTGAGCACTTTATTACCCTCAGGTAAAATTGATACCGTAGCCGAACACGCCAATTGATCACCAAGGACCAAACAGAGACCGGCCAATTGAGCACTTTATGACTAGTCAATTGCGCACTTTATTACTTGTTTGTTCATTAACGAATTATCAGGTACCTACTGAATTAATGCAAACAGTTATTTTTCTCGGTTAAATAAAAATCGGAATATGATAGTTGGCATTTATTTATTAAAAAAAAATCATGGGGTCAAAACAATTTTTAAGAAGTATTTTTTTAAAAACCCTCAAAAACCCTTAAAAAATCGTTAAATTGAAAAATTTTTGAAAAATTCTTGAAAAATCTTTGAATAATTCCTCATCTTTGATTTTTAGGGATTTTTCAAGGATTATTCAAGGATTTTTTATTGGATTTTCGAGGAATTTTAGAGTATTTTTCAAAGATTATTCAATGATTCTTGTAGTATTTTTCAAGAACTTTTCATGCATTTTTCAACAATTTTTCAAAGATTATTTAACGGGGTTTCAAGGATTTTTTTATTTCTTTTTTAGTAGGTAGGTACAAGTATTTTTTTAAGATTTTTTAAAAAAGTTTTTTAATGATTTTTCATGGATTTTTGAAGGATTTTTAAGGATGTTTCATGGATTTTTCAAGGATTGAAAAAACGTTGAAAAATCATTGAAAAATTCTCGAAAAATCCTTAAGAAGTCCTTGAAAAATCCTGTAAAAATCTTTGAATAATTCTAAAAAATGTCTAAAAACACTTAAGAAATTGTTAAATTGAAAACAATTTTTTAAGGAGTTTTGGAGTTTGTTTCAAACATTCTTGTAGGATTTTTAAGGATTTTTCCAAAATGTTTTAATGATTTTTCAAGGATTGTTTAAGGATTTTTCAATTTCATGTTTTTTTTTCAAGGAATTTGGAGTATTTTTCAAAAATTCTAGTAGGATTTTTCACGTACTTTTCAAGGGCTTTTCGAGAATTTTTAATGATTTTTTAAGGATTGTTCAACGATTTTTCAACAGTTTTTTCATGGATTTTTTAATTTATCGATTTTTTAAAGAATTTTGGACTATTTTCAAAGATTCTTGTAGTACTTTTTAAAGATTTTTCCAGGATTTTTTAATGATTTTTCAATGACTTTTTAAGGATTGTTTAAGGATTTTTCAATGATTTTTCAATTTAATGTTTTTTTTAAGGAATTTGGAGTATTTTTCAAAAATTCTTCTAGGATTTTTCACGTACTTTTCAAGGGCTTTTCGAGAATTTTTAATGACTTTTTAAGGATTGTTCAAGGATTTTTCAACAATTTTTCAAGGATTTTTCAACAATTTTTCAAGGATTTTTCAATTTATCGATTTTTTAAAGAGATCTGGACTATTAAGGGATTATTATTACAAAGTGGATCCAGGTCAAAGTGCTGAATTGGCCTGTCTCAAAAGGGTCGCTTTGAAAAGGTACCTGCCTGCCTGGTGCTCAGTTGGCCGGTCTACATTTATTACATCTAGAGCTTGGTGCTCAATTGGCTCATACCCAAAAAATAAGGTGTCTTGTCATTTCGTACTGTCCCATTTCGTACCCTCCAAAAATTTTACCTGTTTTAGTTTCAATTGGTACCGTGGGTTATAAAATAAATATGAACAGTTCCATTTGGTACCGCATTACCCTTCCTTATACCTGCTGAAAATTTTTTGGGATTTTCCAAATATAATCCATATTTTGCCACTTTGCCTCTCTTTAATCATTTTTACAAATTGTATTTAGATTCTTTCCCATTTTTAATTTTTGTTCGCAAATCCCATGTTCGCAAGTCCCCCAAATTCTTGTAAATTTCAATTGGTAACTATTTTTTAAATCTAAATTATTAAGTTTATAGGAAGCTCAAAAATGTACTGGGATTAAGTAAAAATTATACAAAAATAACATTATTTTCCTAAAAGTAATCATTACACGAAAAGGGAGGGTTTCTGAAAAAAGTGGCATCCATTAAGTCACTCAACATTTTCTATGTACTTTTTATATTTTGGTGGAAGTATTTTTCATCGTGCCGCGGGACAAACGTCTTCCCATCACGCGGCATCTTTAATCTCCAGTTAAATATTTCACGCTTTTTGCCGCGATGCGAAGGTCGTTAGAAAAATTTAAAAAATTGTCTTTGATTAATTCGAGATGAAATTAAAATTTGGTGTGATTCATTTTATACCTACACGATTAATTTTAATTTATGAAATTCTTTTGGCATTTGTCTTGCAAAGTCTTTTTCATTTATTTATTATTATGTTCTGGTATTAAAAATGTTAGTTAAATAAATTTATTTATAAAATTTTATAAGCTCCTCCACCAGAAGTTTAAGTAGAATTAAGTAGAATTAATCTAAAATTTAATTCAGGTCATAAAAATAGTAGGATAATTTTTTTTTTAATCTATATCTATAATTTATTTTATAATTGTTTTTTTCATCCTGTATAAGATGTATAAAAAAAGTAAGTATTAAAATACGTATATTAAAGATTAAACTTACAATGGCCAAAAATTGTCATAAAAAGTCTGATAACATGAAGAAAATACATACGGAAATATTTAATTTTAGTATTTAATATTTTTGTTTCCTATAAAGGATCACCCTGTTTATTTAGAATCAAATTAATATAGGTTAAATTTTGTAACTCTTTCAATAACACTAATATTAATGTTAATAGTAAAATTTTAATTTTTAAAGAAACTGAAATGAGTCCAAATAACAAATCAGTAGCTAATTGAACCTAGAACAATAGAAAATAATAAAAAAAGTCTCAATTTGGGCATCAATCGAGTGAGTGGACATAGAACTTCCTCCTTAAGGACTTTCATAGGTACCAGCGTAAACAGATTTGCTTTTCTAAATATATGGTAGATCAATAATATATTTATAAGTTAGAGTTAGAGAAATTAGAGAAATGGATGAGACAGAATTATGACATCATTAACGTATTTCTTAACTAATGTCGACGTAAATGTTATTTATTACTTTTGACAGTTCAATTAATTGTTAATTGTCAAAATACCTTCCCGGTATAATGAGATAGAGCAAAATTTAATTTTGAAGTTGACTTATTACTTTTCAAGAGAAATAGATGCTGGAATACCGCTTTTACCGTTAAATGTAGTCTACAATTTTTAGGTTCACCCCAAAAATATAATCGTGTAATAAAATTTTAATACATATTATATAAATCGGTATTTAATCACGCTCAGGAACATTAAACATCCCTAAGCTAGAAATTTGAAACAAATCAATTAAAAAAAAACGGAGGCATTTTAAAATCAACGATCGGCAAGTAAATTTCCTACTAAATTAGTAGATTTTTAAGAAAAATGAGGATGTTTGGTAGAATTTTAGTAGAATTGATAATAGGCCGGTTCGACATTTTTTTATTAAAAAACTATCAAAAAAAATTGAGCGTAAAATATTAATATTTACGTTCTCTGTAAAATTCAGTAGATTTTTCAGATTTGAATTTAAAACTATATTTTGTCGCTATCTATGATATATTTAAGACGAGTGTCTCATTGCAGAAAAAATATTTTGTATCATCCAAACGTGACACGTGATTCGCTTAAACAAACGTAAGTATTAGCTCTAGTAGCAGCGTGGAATAGTGCTGGTTAGTGGTTAGTAGTCATTTTTCTTAAAAATCTACTAATTTAGTAGGAAATTTACTTAAAACGGTAACCCTGTAAAACGTGTGTGAATACAGCGCAGCAGCGTTCCAAGGGCGAACAGTTCATGACTACTGACGTCACACGGTCAAATCTCGCGCACAGGTACCGTTTTCTAGTATCTCGCCGATCGTTGATTTTAAAATGCTTACAGCGAACGTAAATATTAATTTTTTGCGCTCAAAGTTTTATTTGATCGTTTTTAAATAACAAAACCTCTCGCTTTAAGTTAAAATAAAAAAAATGAGAAAAATGTCGAACCTGCCTATTCTGTATAAGACGTAAAAAATATTTATATATACTTTTGCTCCAATTTTTTTTTTTAGAGAAAATTGAAAATATTTAAAAAAAATACGCTGAATTAAAAAAGTTCTTTTATCAAAATGCATTAATACAATTAGTTTCAAAAATAAAAAAAATTGATTTTTTGTAACTTTTTACTTTTTTGACTATAATTTTTATATTACCTTTCGAATGGTACAAAATCGTAATAAAATTTTAAATTTTTTTGATCCAATTTTTTTAAAAATTCCAAAATTTTTCTAATAATATTTTGGAAAAAAATCACAAATACCTATAGAATTTTTATTACAAATTTAATGGTATTTTTTTAAATTTTTAATGTTATTATTTACCAAAAAACAATTTTTTTTGAATAAAAATATTGAAAAAATAAATACACTGAATTAAAAAAAATCTTTTATCAGAAAAATAATTGATTAAACATTTAATTTAATAGAAGTGTTCGGAAAGTTGGGTGGGATTACCCCCTCTTTATTTCTTTTAATATGTACATATATTTCAATAATACCCTGTATATATACCATTTTAAAAAATAATTAAAACTCTCTTCAATCTCTATTATATTTTATTAAGAAAAATAAATTAAGCATTTTTTTTTAATTATCTTATCAATAATCTTTGCTTCTACCATGTCAGATGAATGCCATTTTATCTGGTGGCATATTTACCTGTGCAATTTTATAACAATAAAATCCTTGCAGGTAGAATAGGATTATTAGTGGCAAATTTACCGTTGCCCAAAATTTAATAACTATTATTTACATAAAATATTGTACAGTAAACAAAATAATACAATTATTTTTGGTATTTTTTTTACAACAATTGCCCAAAATTTAACAGCAAAAATTAAAAGATAGAGAACAAAAAATTAAACTTTTTACAGCGTTCCTAGATCTATATGGGGAAGTGAAAATTCTCAAAATTATTAAAAATTTAGATAATTAATAAATCGATGAGTTTTTACAAAATTAAGTATTTTTATATTAAATCATTCTAAATAAATTTTCTGATAAAAATTGACAAACTTCGTAGACAGATACCATTAAATTTCGGGTAGAGAGTGCAGCGCCCTCTTCGCTATCACTCATCCAACAAACTCAAGATATACCCGTCGTCGGAATATAAACTAATTAAGAATATGAAGCAGTTATTGTTTAACAGCAAGTTTGATTATACAAGGATAGGTGTCTAGGCAGACGTCATATAGATTAGATCACAGTTACCTTGGGATATAAACTTCCGCGATTCAGGCAACAGTGTTGACAACTTTCTGGCAAACTTAATTGTCATCCATTAGTGGGTAACTAGTTCTGGAATGAGTGAATGGCTTTAGTTATAAGATTTTTTAATACTCAGGACTGGTTGTTAAAAATTATAATTAAACGGGAAATTGTAAACGAAAATATTTTTCTTCTTGTAATTAACTTGATTAATTCGGATTTCATATGGATACGTATAGGAACGTCTTAAAGTTTACTGACATTTTAGATAAAAAAAGATAGAAATCTTCATATCTTAATCACATGGCTAAGTGAAGTTTCTTAGATTAATCTTTCCTTTGAAATGCGGCATGTAAATTCTTGTGCGTACCGTATTTTCTCTCGTTTTATCATATTTTTCAGATAAGTGATAGTGAGATGTTGTCTTGGTATTAGGGGAGATCAAGGACTATCAATAGTTAATTATTTAACACAAATTTTGGCTTTTATTAGAAATAGTAAAGTAAAAGCATTGGACTGGAAACAAACAATATATTTAAATAAATTTAAAACAACTAAAAGGATGGATACGAAAGTGAAAAATAACCAGAAAGAGAAAAATGAAACAATCCAGGAGATAAAAATCCAAAAGATAATAAATAAAGATCAGAAGATTAAGATGATGAAAGAGTTGATTTGGTTGAACTAAATTCAAATTCAAAATAGTTTACCTTAATTATTAGTTATGGTATAAATTTCATTAAAAGTCTTCATGTTTTTAGACCGCACATGGAAATCTGAGCCAAAGCTGATGGTAGATGCGCCCAAACCGAAATCCATCTAACCAATTTGGAAATCTTCCATATCATGCAACCTTACAATAATTTAATACCAATATCAGTTTGCTTTTGCTAGATGGTACATTACAATTTGGCATCTTCTTAACCAGAGAATTGAAGATGGTAGAATATCAAAAGAAATTTATTCTAGACCAGTAAAAGAAAAATCTAGTTAAGATGCAATCATAAATAAAGAGAGAGGTGTCTACCTCTTGAAGGCAAACTTACTGCAGAATAATTTGCAGTAATGATAGAGTGATGTATATTGACATGATATGCTTTGCTATTGATGATAAGTAAGTATCAACTATAAAAATTTTTGCCATTTGCAATGCATGTCACATTATGACCCCGGTCTACTTTAACCTACAGGACCCAAATTTAAACTCGAGTATTACTCTAGCTAGATGTACATCTGAGACTCGAGATAGAGATAAACTCTCTTGACTTGTATCAGAACCGTGTCCATTTGAGACAACGCTTGGTCTTTGGAGACTACCGGGGACTGGAATACTAGAGACTGGTCTCCAGTCCATGCCGAATAGACGAAAATCGTGTTGGCAAGACTTGAGAGTCGCGCCATGGCTGACCGTAAGACACTCGCGTTTATAATTGCGTATAAACTTCTACAAAAAGGGGCAAACCAAAAAAGCAACAATGGGTAAGGGAATGGGCAGAACGTCGTAATAAGTTAGGAGCTAGTTCAATTCCAGTACCAGAATTGACGATGGAGGATTCCCAATAACTCAGAAATTTCATATGAATATTTGTGGTACATTTTGAAATGTTATTAAGTTTAATTGGCTATCAAATTGCTAAGCAAGACACCAAATTTAGAAAGAAAATTCCCGTTAGATTGATCGTATAGCATTTACTGTGACAGTTTGTCCATCATTCGACTCCATCTTGAAGTTTCAGGGAAAAAGAACTATCTGGAAGAACTGTCTGGAGGTCTCGAGTTTCAGATCTACTATTCAAACAGACAGACACAATAACAGAATGAGCTCAATTACTTACTAAGTTCTGAAGAGATCTTAGGTAAGTTAATATACAGTAATCAAGTAAGAAGACAGATGAGAGAACAAGGAATCAATTGAAGAAATATATTGTAATGAAATACTCTGTATGAGTCATTTTTATAAGTTAATTATTAGTTATTTGTTAAAAAGTTTGAATAATATAAATATTTGTGAATTTTGAATTTTATAAACAGAGTTTATCGTTAGAGGTTTCATTTTAAAGCATTTATTGAAAATAATTGGTGTATACAGTATTTAAATTCAACAATTGTGGATGAGTATAAAAAAAAATCTCATTTGTATTATCAGATCGAAAAGTTAAATTTTGGAAAGAATATTAAAGTAAATTTTTGCAGCATAATTAAAAAGTAAATGGCAAGTTTGTCAAAAGTGATTAAGAGATAAAAATTATTCATTAATCAAGTAAGAAAAAAATTATTTTTGGGTAGAGACAGACAGTTGAAAAAAGATAATAAAGAGAGAAAAGATTGGTGCAGGAGACAGGATAGGAAGTAGAAGAACTGAAACAAATTAGAGTAAAAGGACATATACAAAATTTAATTTTATGTTTATAATTATGTAATGTTTATTATTTTTTTTATTTTGCTTTAGAACTCACCCCAAATTGAGAGTATCATCGTAGAATTTCATAACAATATACAAGAAGCCAGTAAAAAAATCACTGAGATAATGTAAAAAACGAACAGCGATATGAAGAAAAATATACAGGGTTCAAAGGATGCAATGAAAATAATTAATGTGGAAATAAAAAAGAAATAAAAGAAGAAAGTATAGAAGAATCTAAAGTTACAGAAAGAAAAAGAATAAACGAAGAAAAGTAAATAATCACTGAGAGAATATGAAAAACCAACAATGATATGAAGAAAAATATACAGGATTTAAAGGATGCAATGAAAAAAGTTAATGTGGAAATAAAAAAAGAAATAAAAGAAGAAAGTATAGAAGAATATAAAGTTACAGAAAGGAAACGAAAAAATGAAGAAAAGTTCAGAAAAATGAAAGACAAAAGATAAATAAAGAGTCCTGGAAATATAATCAGAGGATTGTGGCGAAAATAATAAATGGGAAATCAAATCTATAGGACATAAGAGAACAATAAATTTAATACATAAGCTGTAATATATTGAAAAATATTCCTTGTTTATATTTTCCACTACCACTATTCTTCCCTCCTTTAGCCCCTCTGCTACTTTAACAACAATATATCTAGTGGTACTTGAATTTAGAGTTTTATTAACGCAAAATAATATGAGATAATTTAGAAAATAGGCTTATTAAAAGATATAATCTAGAAGATGGATTTTGTGGAGTTAAAAAAATATATCGAAGACGAAAATTTAAATTCAGAAATAAAATGGAGTAAAATGTGTAAAGAAATGAAAATAAAATTTAAAAATTAGTTTTTTTGAAGTTATTCCAAAGATAATTTGATTATAAGAAAGTTAACAAGTAAACAAAAATTACAGAACAGTTAAAATAAATACAAACGTAAATATAGGAACATATAGCAAATGGCATTTGATTTGTAGTTAAGTATTTTTTTCTGAGCCACTGGGCGTGAGTTTGGATAAATAATTAACGTGAATCATAACTAGGATTTATTTTGTACTTATTTTTTTTTTGTGCCACTAGGTTCGAGTTTGGAGAGATAATGGAGAGAATAATAAGACTGTTTTATATAAGTTTTCTATAGGTTTTATTTTGAGAACGATATTTAAGTGTGAATTTTTTGTATTATTTTCCCAACCTTCTAGGTTCAGTTATCTGCTAATTTTTTTATTTTTTCTGTCACATTCCTGTTTTTTGAACCTAACGAATTTTTGTTGATTCGCGGAGATTGTCGCATCGACTGGAATTGCGTTACATTGGCTTATCTTGTCCATTTAATAATTAATTCATAATAATTTGCGGTTATTTTTACTTTCCCGGCCCACCATCCAACGAGAAGGGAAAGTATTGTGAACGAGCTAAAAAAAATTTTCGACAAAAATACAGAAATATCCATTTTGATGTCCGCTGAGGCGACTAAGATCATTTCCAGATAAAAATCTGCCTGTCTGTGTATCTGTATGTCTGTGCGTGTATGTGTATTCTTCTACGATAGAGTCCACACGTTTAATCCGATTGAGCTGAAATTTGACATAAGGATTTCACTTATACTTTGGAAGAACCAATTAGTTTTGTACGACGGCTGTCAAACAGAAGTGTCACTGTCAAAAAATGACAGAAGGAGTTAGACTTGCAATATGTCATTTGAAAGCATTTGAATAACTTTATTCAGAAAGTCAAAATTATTTTTCTGGCATCTGTCAAACGGAAGTGCCACCATCACAAAATGACAGAAGCTATGTGTAACGGAGAAACTATTCAGAAGCTGAGTTCGGCTTGAATTTGGAGTTAGGAGTAGATTGTGAGTATTTGGAGTAACGTCTAAACCGAACGGATTGATCAAGAGCGGGGTAAAACGAGTGAAAGGAGTAACGAAGCCGAACTCAGCTAGAATAGTCAAGATTATTTCTCCAACTGTCACATGTCAAACTTTTAAAAGGCATTGTTGCTATGTTTTTTAAATTCTTTCATTAAAAAAATGCATTTTTGGGTTGCTTTTCAAATTAATGTGTAAACAAATGTATTGTTGGTTTGTTTTTATACTTGTATGTAGAAAAATGCATTATCGCTTTAATTTTCAAATTCGTTTGTAGAAAAATTTTACTTATTTTTCCAAATTCGGTCGTGAAAAAATGCATTCCTGCTTTATTTCTTAAATTCGTGTTGAAAAAAATTACCAGTTGCTTAGTTTTTTAATTTGTGTGTGAAAAAAAATGTACTATTGATTCGTTTTAGACTTCTAAAAAGTTTCAAGTTTCTGCGACTTTCTGGTTTCAAAACTGGAGAATTATAAGATGTATGATTTTTTAGAAGTCTCATTTGCCTGCTTACCAACGGGCGTCGTTCAAATATTTCAAATTAGTATGTGGAAAAATGCGGTATTACTTTGTTTTCAAAAATCACGAGTCAAAAAATGTATTTTTACATAATTCTTTTAAATTTGTGTAGGAAAGAATGCGCAGTTACTTTATTTTTCAAATTCCTGTGTGGAAAACTGTATTTTTACTTGGTTTTCCGAAAATTATTGATGATTTGTTTTTAAATTCGTGTGTAAAACAATTGCATTGTTGCTTTATATTTTGAATTCGTATGTGGAAAAGTCCACGGTTGCATTGTTTTTACATTTGTGTTAAAAAATTGTTTTCAAAGTCTTGTGTTCAAAATTGCATTGCTACTTTGTCTTCTAAAATCGTATGAGAAAAAATGCATTATTACATGGTATTTTTAATACCTGTGTAAAAATGCATTGTTGTTTTGTTTTTCAAGTTCTTGTGTGGAAAAATGCATTTTTGTTTAGTATTTTAAACATTAAGTACCTAAAAAAAGGTATTGACTGGGTTAGAACTAATTTCAGTAAAAAACAAGGCAATAATAATCGATATTCTTCCAATTTTGATGTTAAAAACGAAAACT
Source organism: Neocrepidodera transversa (assembly GCA_963243735.1). NCBI lineage: Eukaryota > Metazoa > Arthropoda > Insecta > Coleoptera > Chrysomelidae > Neocrepidodera > Neocrepidodera transversa. The sequence goes on along the minus strand of OY725337.1, from coordinate 4,551,209 downwards.
TTGTAATTTTTTAACCAATTAACGTCGAATTTAAAACCAACTATAGGCATGTTTACCATTTTTTAAATTTTATTAGGCTAATCATTTTTCTGAAGAGATCACCTTCGAAATTATACAATTTGATGCGGGAAAATTTTAGAGCCACATAACCGATTTTTTTTAAATAAAATTATAGAGTGATCTTGTTTTTTGTTCAATTAAGGTTTTTTAGACTCCTTATTACATAAATTGAAAAAAATATATTAAAGCGCCGAATTTAATTGAAGATTTTGATTTCCATAAATTGTAGAAAGATAGATATGGGCTAGAAACGGAAACGAAGAACATTATAATTATATATGGGGGGGGGGGGGATTTCAACGTATTGACTGCAGACTTCAATGAATTATTTATAGATAACTATAAATACAACGTTTCATATGTTTATATATATATTAATAAATAAGTAAATAAATTATATATAAATGGCAATACAAAATTATGCTTTTTATTTACAATTTTTTTTTGTATAAGCTATGCAGCGTTAATAAAAATAATCAAGGCACCATCATTAGTAATCAAATATATTTGAATTGACTCATCTCACCCCTACCAAAACCACAAGGTCGAAAAACGAAAACCGCTAGAGCTTTCGAAATTAAAGATTTATCTTTCTTAGATATCAACATTGGTCGATTCGAGGCTGGGCATGCCACAATATTAATCGGGCGTCAAGTAAAAACAAGTAAGTGATAAACTGCTGAAAATGGACTCGAACCTGCGTGTGTCTGTCGGTTCGGATGGAATGAAGATATAACCAGGTTCTACTCGCTTTACCCCTTAATCAGCTCTCTCCGACATTTTTATTTTCTTAAGTGGTACAAGGTGGTACGTCATCGATCGTATAGTTTCCTGCTTTTTTTAATCTTCGAGAATTAGATAGATACAACTTTTTTTATCAATATTTATGGGAACTAAAGTAGTATATTAATCACATATATTAACTGTATCTCCAATATATACAAATTTTGTATATTTTTATCGACAGCCTTATAAATATCCAGTAATTATAATTTAAATATAATTACCCAAAACACAAAATAACATTACGATACTCTGAAAGATTTGATGATATAAATGGATCAAAAGCCAGGCGCCTATATCAGTGTAAACACGCACATGTCTCCACTACATGCACAATTTAATAATGATCATATAACTGAGAAGCCATTACAAAAATTATACTGTCAACTGCTCATTAAATCGCAGTGATGGCTATGCGAGTTTCGCCGCAAAACTATAATTACACTTTTTTTGCGATTAACCCTTTTACTTGTGTGCTGGTTTTAATGTTGTGTGAAATGACTTTGGATTTGTCTGATGTGTCCGCAAAAAGCGTGCTTGCCAATGGTTATATAATTATATGGAGTAATAAAACTGATAGTTTTGAAGTAATTCTTGTCGTTTTTAGTAGTGTTGTTAAGTGTTTTTGATGAATCAAAGACCACACATATTGATATTGATATCGCTATGTGTCGCTTAGATATAGATAAATACCCAACATCAATCATGATAATATCTGGTTAAACTTGATTCAATTTAACCAGAATTAATATATTTTAATATGTTTCAATTTTATTTCTATTTCATTAGTTAACATAAAAATATAATTCAATTAATTTCTACTTGCATATCTCTAACGTCACTGCATACCTTCTAGAATAATCTAAGATTATATTAGCAAACATATGTCGTCTCTTGTTAAAAATATTATCTCTTTCGCTCTCATAGCTGATTTAAAATTTTATATCCAAAATTATTCATCTAACAAATTTGCGGCTTCTGTAAACCAACACATCACTCTTATTTAACCAATCAAATTAAGTTACGTATCTTGTGACAAATTCCTGGAGTAGTGGTACTTCACATAAACGACAGGCCAAATCCAGTGTTGTCAGTTGTAGTACAATTGTGCCAAACGTTGCTCTTTTATCTCTGGAGTGGCACAAGAGCACTTACTATTGAAAAATAGATAAAAACGAGCGCTATTTAGATCCATGACGTTTTGATTGTTATTGAATATATTTCTTGATACGAGTATGACAAAAAATAATTTATTCTTAAAAAATCTCCGAGTCGAGAGGTACCATTGGCATTATTTTGTGACCAACTTCGTCAAAAGTTTCTTCATAACAACACTGGCCGTAGACATATTTCGTTTCTTGTTAAAAATTTTATCTCTTTCGCTCGCATAGCTGACCTAAAATATTATATCCAAAATTATTCATCTAACAAATTTTACCTAAATGCGGACTCTCAACACTAGCAAATCACTCTTATTTAACTAATAAAATTAAGTTACGTATCTCGTGACGAATTAATGGTTCCTGGAATAGTGGTACTTCATAGAAACGACCGGACAAATCCAGTGTTGTCAAATGTAGCACAGTTGTGCCAAAAGTCTATTTTATGACGTCATAAGCCATGCCTCTTTTTAGTGACGAGTCTAGAGGCACCGTTGGGTACTATTTTGTGACCAACTTCAGCACAGTCTTCCTCACACTGGCCCCATCCAACCATTTATCATAATTCCTCGATGATGTAATAATGTAAATTTTCTAAGGTTTGAAAAAGATGTACAAGTATTCCTTTAACAATGTTGTGTTGGTAGGTATGATTTAAAATGTACAGTGATTAAACATATCTAGTGCCACGTCTAGAGCAATTAAATCAAAGTGAAAATCAAAGTAAAATCGAGATAGTTGTTGGGTCAAATAAAGATCAAAATATGTAACTATTTAAATTTAATAACAAAAGTTTGATTTGAATAAATGAGTATACAACGCCCTTCAGAATCAAAATAAAATTTATTTATTTATTCGTGCAGTCTCAGTTCTGCAAACAATTGAGTGGTTCTTCGACAAAAATTATCTTTCAAGTGCACTTTAATAGTAACAAGCTATAAATCTTGGCTGAGAATTACAATGTCCAAAAACGCCAATAGTGAAGTGTAAAACATATTTATAAACTAAAAAGATTCGTTTTGGATTAGTTGACCTAACAAACTGACTAATTATGCATATAAGAAGAAACAGCGATTTTTTGGCAAAAAATGTATATATGTAACTGTTTACATGTAATAAACAAATGTTTGATTTGAATAAATAAGCATATAAAACTCTCTTCAGAATCAAACCAAAGTTTATTTATGTATTCGTGCAGTCTCAGTCCTGCAAACAATTGAGTGGTTCTTCGACAAAAATTATCCAACAAGTTCACTTTAATAGTAACAAGCTATAAATCTTGGGTGAGAATTACAATGTCCAAAAACGCCAATAGTGAAGTGTAAAAATATTTATAAACTCAAAAGATTTGTTTTGGTTTAGTTGACCTAACAAACTAACTGATTACGCTTATAAGAAGAAACAGCGATTTCGGAATAAAGATATAATTGCATTCAATTTTTTAAAAATATTTTTTGAATTACCTAATTGATTTTTAGACCAAACTTTTAATCTGTTGATAAAAAACATTTCTAACCACAAAGTTTTTATGACCAGATTTATATAAGAAATACAAATATATTACTGCTTCTATTCAATTTCATTTAGAACCAGTGTATCACCATTTTTAACTTACCCTCGTACTTTTTATAATTTTTTAACTCTTATATGTAATGATCATCGCTTATAGAATGTATATATGTTATTTAAATTAATTAATAAATCAAATGTTAACAAAAAGGTATAAAGATACAACGAAATTCGTTTAGAAAAAAATATATACATTAGTGATTAAATTCTTTAAGCATTAGAAAGGCAACTTTTTGCTTTGATAAATTTACCATATTTATTATTAGTTTATGAAAGACGGTATCGCATTAATAAATGATCATTTAAGAAATAATTTAACGTCGAAATCCTTTCATGTAGAAAGGCTTTTAGCGAATTCAACTTTTTTCAAACATGAATCGATGAATAATGACGCGGCGGTCGGACAATTGTGAAAAATGAAATGTTATTGTGTAACAATTCCAGAGCATTTGTTAAAGACGTGGAAGAGAAAGGAGGCATCACGGGGTTGAAATGGTAGAAATGAATAGATAGGGGTAGCAGTGAATTACCGGGAAAGCGGCATTGTTCGGCCGGTGTTGCGGACGGGGATTGACGAGAGGGCATTATCACCGACATCCATCACTGCGAGTATCAATGCCTTGCTTCCCACAGGAGACCCAAAAACTTTGGCTGTTTGTGAGTTCTGATCCCCACTTCCGAGCTTTTTTCTACTTTGTGTTTTTCCCTCGCGTCTTTCTTATGCATTTTTCATCTTTTCTAGTTTCAGCTGTGACGTATGTCAAGTCTTATGCTTGACTAATGCTCAGCATCAATCCTATCGGGAGTGCAACTTTTTAAATCTCCTGTTTTCAAGATGCGATATGTTAACGCTGCATTATCTATGAACTCGTTTTTTAAATAAAATATATCTTTCAAATTTATTTTTCCATCCAACTAATAAATAGACTTTCTTGATATTCATTCTTTTAATCATATATTTAATTAATATATACAATTATTTGGGCCAAGTTCATATCTTCAGAACTCATGAACGGATTATTTTAAAATTTGAGGTGATCATTCTAGACCTAAATTTTGAATTAGTAACATTAAAATCCAAGATGGCGAACTTCCGGTTTCTTTGAAATTTGAGTAAAAAATCAAATTTTTGAATGGAATGTTTTTACATTTGGATTCCACAAGTCAAATTACTTATAATTCATATGTCAAAAATGATTTTGGCTTCAAAAATAAAAATTATTTTTAAAAATTATTTTTAATCGAGGAAGCTGCGACTTGGTCTAAACCTTTCAAAAGGTGGACAAATTTTACTAAAAAATATAATTTTTGCATAAATTTAAAGATTTTTCATTTTATTAGTGTTTTATTTACTCCACAGCCGTTTTTTTATGAAAAACTCAATTTCCTTATAGTGGGCCATTTTTTCATTAAATTGGCGGTTTAATTATAATTAAAACATGATAAGCATAATGTTGGAATGTTTTTTAAAAACAATGTGAAATTAAAAAAAAAATTTGGTAAAAATTTATTTTTATTTTTGATAGACATAATTTTTTTTGACTTATGAATTATACGTAATTTGACTAGTAGAATCCAAATATGTAAAAATATACTGGATGTTCTGTTTTTTAAAAGGAACACCCAACACATTTTTACCTATTTGGTCCTCCAAGTCAAATTACTTATAATTCATATGTCGAAAATGATTTTGGCTGTCAAATATAAGAATTATTTTTAAAAATTATTTTTAATCGAAGAAGTTGCGACTTGGTCTAAACCTTTCAAAAGATGGCCAAATGTTCTAAAAATATAGTTTTTGCATAAATTTAAATATTTTTCATTTTTTTAGTATTTTAATTACTCCACAACCGTTTTTTTATGAAAAATTCAATTTTTTTATAGTGGGCTAGTTGGTCATTAAATTGGCGGTTTAGTTGTAATTAAAATGATATGCATAATGTTGGATTGGTTTTTTTTAAGAATTGTGAAATTAAAAAAAAAATCGAAAAAAATTATTTTTATTTTTGACATTCATATCTTTTTTGACATATGAAGGAACAAAAGACAAAGACATGAGGTAAAAACAAAAGACGCTCAAAAGTGTTTAAAAAATTGAAAAAGTATTAGAAAAAAATGTAAGGAAATGAAAGAAAAGTTCAAGTTAAAACAAAATAAGAAAACTGTTTGATCTTTTCTCAGAGATAAGGCGAAAATTTCAAAAATCTCATCTCGGACTCGCTTGTTGAGCAAAAAAATAAATCTCTTTTCAGTCTCGGTCTCATCTCGTAACCGTTTGTGTCGTCTCATCTCGTACAAAACTCGTTATTACTAGAACTTATTTCTAAGATAGTACAAAACGAGGTAATTATTAATTCTATTGTAATTTATAAATGCGTGATTATTTATTTATTTTTAATTCATACACGTTACAAAATTTTCGCAAACATACATTTTACATTTCGTTAATGAAAAATGTTAATTAGTTTAAAAATATCATTTTTATAAAATATTTTTTATATAGAAAATAACTAAACTTATATAATCAGACACCGTTTTAAAAAAATTGCAATTGTGTAATATGAACTGGAGAGCATGTTAATGTTGATTTCGTTACTCCTACTTTTAATAGAATTGAAAATTTTATTTAAATTGTTTTATTCTGCACACATACCTTCAACAACAAATGTAGTTTCTAGGTACCCTTTGGGAATCTAAGACTTAACGGTATATTCCCGTTTCGTCTGGTCCTGTTTCGAATGACGTAAAAATTTATTACGTTTAAGTAGCGTTTCCTCACACTACATGTTAGACGGAAATAGATAGTTGCTATTCGCCTGATCTGCTATTAATAATGTTTTTGTATAATGTGAGAAAATGTTCTTTCTTTTGCCTTTCATTCTGAATGATAATTATATCAAAAGTGCAATACAGTCCATAAGAAACATTTTTTCCATAGACCATCATAACTGGGTGTAACTTGAATTTTAACCAGTGCTTATGGAAAAACTTATCAAGATGGTTTAAAATATTTAAAGATAATGATTTTAACACACTAGCATAAAACTTCTTAATATAGTCAATATGTGCATGTTATTTATATATTGGGTTTGAAGATGGATAAAAAGTTAAAAAAATTAAAATAAACTCGAAGACTCAAAGTGAAATTCTATTTTTGAATATAAATGAAAACAAGTTACCTACCCAACTTATGGTCAGGCGAAACGCTACCACAATTTAAGCCGTCAGGCGAATCGGGAATTTTTAATTGGTCAGGCGAAACAGGATCAGGTGAATTGGGCATAAATCGACTTAAATGAGTAATAAAATGTTATTACCCTCAAACTGTTTGGAAGTCCTACAAAATTCAAAACATATTGAGAGTGTAATTTTATATAAAATAAAATATTTCACAGATGGTTACCAGATTTTAGATTTCGTAAATTTATCGTAACCTATGCAGACCCTTCTTTTATTATAAAAAAATGAAATGTTTATACTGCTTGCTAGTTTATTTTTCCCAGATATTCAAAAACAAATTCTGAAGAAATATGAACGAGACTCTCGAGTCTCGCCATATGTGGTCTCGGTATAGACTAAATAATTTTCAAAAAGGTCTCATCTCGCTCTCGTCTCGGTTTTACGAGACGAGACACGAAAAGTATCGTTCTCGTGTGAAGCCCTAAACACAGAAAACGTCCACAATCCCTTATCAATAACTATACATATTTTTATACAGATACCAAATTGAAAAATTTATTGCTATTTACTAAAGCTTGCCATTCACGAGAACTTGTAACTACTGGTAATCATTATCAATCCAGTCAAATTAAAAGACATTTGTTTAATAGCGTTCAATATGCAATTGAATATAAAATAAAAACTGCAACAACCAACAATGAATGATACTGTCGACAATTCAGAACCCAGCACATCTGGAACAAAAAACAAGCAATTTAGGAAAATCAGCAAAGACATAAGGTAAAACAAAAGACGCTCAAAACAGCATTTAGAATTTTTAACACAGAGAAAGTGGCTAAAAAGATAAAAAATTGAAATAGCAATTGAAAAGAATCTAAGGAAATGAAAAAAAGTTCAAGTTAAAAAAAAAACAAGAAAAGTGATTCTTTCTCAGATGAAAAAGATGATGTGTAAACTTTATGATAATGACTGTGCAAATAAAATTAGTGGCCATAGAGATACATAAATGGAATTTGTCAATTATATATAGAGAATTGAATCGAGATCTCCAGATTATTAAATTTTTGAAAGTTGACGATATTTTAATATCTTCAGTATACTATAGGCTAGATTACGCAATTAGAATTTGATTATTGTTTATTTCTTTTATACAATGTGTCGTTAATATTATAATGATAAACTTTTGTTCATGTTTAGACATAATATTCTTTAATATTTATATCCCTAAAAAAATATTTGTAATAAGATCGTCTAGACAAGACATAAAAAAATACAAGACAGAATAACATAAAAGTTTTGACAATCAAATTTAAGAAAAATACCGAAATCCAATCCATTCCTTTTATCATGCATCCGAAGAATCTCAAAACACGCCATAAATCAAACCAGTATTCCTAGATATTGTAATCAGTGATTCAATCGTAGGAATTCTAATTGGTATGAGGGAGACGTGTGTCGCAGAGAGAGTGTATTCCCCTCTCATCCCGAGAGGGAGGCATAATCCATCAAGGCCGAACAACCCCCCCGGTCAAAGTTGTCGTCTCTCTCTAACACCAGGCCTGCCCTCTTTCTCGTTCCTGACACGATCATTTTTCTCCGGAGTTCGTTCCATCATCGCGTCACATCCGCCCCTCCCTCCACGCGACGTTGCCAAATGGGATGTCGAATTTTATTTATGATCCCTCCGATCTGTGTCCGTAATTAATGACTGGATGGATATAGCAGCGGCTCCTGTTTTCTAACTTCGATAATCGAATATTATGTGACACTTGGCTTATTTTGTTACCGATATTCGAATATACGATGTTTTTTTTTTAATGTATATGCAAAAATATGGGAAAAGTTAGTCATTGTATAAGCTCAATTTTACCTTAATTATTTTCAGATTTAAAATTTTAATCAAAAAATAAAATTCCAAAAGCACTTCACTGACGCACGTCAAATTATAATAATACAAGTGGTATCAAAATCAAAAAGAAGTTAGTGAGGGTTTTTAAAAATTAGGAACAATAATTTAGGACTTGGAACAATAAAATGAACCAGAAATATGACAATATACAGGGTGTTTTATTAATAATTATCCATATTGTAGTTGGTGAATTATTCTTGATCTGAATTATAACAATTTAACCTTAAATATCAAATTAATATATTAAATATCTAATATCATATCTCTTTATTATTTTACAACAATGTTTTCTAAACGGCTTATACGATGTAATGTTAATTTTTTTATTTATTTATTGTAATTTAGTTCAACTAATTTTTGGGTTCGTCACTACGAATAAATCTTGAAATATAGCAAATAGAATATTATAAAAAAAAATACAGGCGCCAGTCAATTAAGTTTTTTTAGTTAATATTAGACAAAAATGACAACAAAGCTTTGGTATATTTTCAAAATCGGTTTTCTTTTCTCTTTTGTTTTGTTAAAGGAAAAATAAATTTAGGTAAAAATTAAAGTGAATTTATTTATAACAAAAATTTTTTTTGTATCAAAATAAAAGAGAGCTTTTTATTTTTTTTTATTTTCACTTAGTTTTTTATTCTTGTGATATGTCCGTCAGAAAGTAACCATGGAGGTGATACTTTCAGAAAGAAATGGTTACTTCCAGAAAAAACTCATGCTTCGAAAAAAAAAGATGATGCTTCCGGGAAAAGGTTGTTGTTCCCAAAGAAAAACAAACTTTTGTATTTGTGGCTTCCAGAAAGAAAAAAAAAATTGTGGGTACCAAGAAACAAATTGCTACTTGTGGCTCCGCGGAAAAAAAACGATGTTGCTCACAGGGAATAAAATTCAAAATTTTGAAGTGAAAGATAACAATAATACTTTTATAAGTCAATAAATGTGAGAAGAGAGAGCGAAATCGAGATGGACGAACGTCTTATAGACTTTATTTTCACAAGTGGTGGAACTTACGGTAGAAATGGTTATTGCTGATAACAGACCAGAAATAAAAGTAAATTTGGATTTTAAAATATACAAAGCGAGAAGAAAAATTAAATATAGTGTGACCCAAGGAAACAACAAGGAAAAGCAAGATATAAAAATAGACTTATAATATTTTTGTCCTCGTCTCGCTTCACAAGAGGCGAAAACAAATTCGTCAAAAAGTATTATCTCTCTTAATTAATAAACGTGTGTCAATTTTTGTTGCTATGTGTTGACAATATTGAATACGAATTACATTAAAATTAAATTAGAGTAAATAATACATTATAATAATAATAAATTTAATAAAAAGTTTATAACCAGTTTTGTTAAGCCAGAACTGTGCACATTATTCCGCGACGTAGGAAATAAGGCCTATAGAGCTAGAATGCTGGCTATTTTAGCTAGTTTAACTAGTACTTTTGATTAAGTACCAAGGGTATAGATCTTTAGTTTTCAAATGTCTTCAGATCTTGTTATTGAGTGGTCATAGCAATTTCATCAGTATAGCTAAATGTTCTAGAGTAACTGTCTGAAAAATTAGTTATATACAAGTTATATAGGAAGGGGATAAGACAGATCCTTGAGGGAGACTATTATTGAGCCTAATTTACTAATATATTAAAAATAAATAAATCACTCATAAATTTTATCTGTAATACCAAAAATATTTAATTTTCACCATTTTCGATCAATAGGCAGGTTCGCCATTTTTGTTTTTTAACTGAAATCGAGAAATTTTGTTATTTAAAAACGATCAAAAAAAATTAATATTTACGTCCGCTATAAGCATTTTAAAATCAACGATCGGCGAGAGGCTGGAAAACGGTACATGTGCCCGAGACTAGACCGGTGACGTCAGTAGCCATGAACGGTTCGCCCCTGGCCCGCTGCTGCGCTGTATTCACACCCATTTTACAGGGTTACCGTTTAAGTAAATTTCCTACAAAATTAGTAGATTTTTAAGAAAAATGGGGATGTTTGGTAGAATTTTAGTTGAATTGATATTAGACAGGTTCGACATATTTTTTAAACTGAAATCAATATATTTTTTTATTATAAAACGATCGAAAAAAATATAGGGCAAAATATTAATATTTACGTCCGCTGTAAAATTCAGTAGATTATTCAGATTTGAATTTAAAACTATATTTTATCGCTATCTATCTATGGTATATTTAAGACGAGTGTCTCCTTGCAGAAAAAATATTTTGTATCCAAATGTGACACGTGATCGCTTAAATAAGTAGTTTGTGCTGGTTAGTGGTGCCATAGGTCCGGGTATCGAATTCCGCCCACAGCATATCTTTTTTTTTTATTTTTATCGTTATATTTTACTTTTCAACCTTATTAAACATTTTTCAATAAACCACCGTATTCTACTAACATTTCAATAATAAACTACGAAAATCACGAGCGTCTCATCGCAGTAAAAATATTTTGTACATATTTTTTACCTGCAGGAGGATATCTATTTTTTTATTAAAAGAAGTCTTGACTAACTAAACTAGCCTGTGTATTAAAAAAAATAAAAAAAATTAATAACGTTTAAAAGTAAAATATAACGATAAAAAGCAAAAAAAAAGATATGCTGTGTGCGGGATTCGATCCCGGACCTATCGCACCACTAACCAATTCCATTTCCAATTCCAAACTTTTTATTTACAAAGTTATCTATATACAATGCAAAATTTACTATATACAAACTACAACACAATATATAACATACTAAGCTTCTTTTCCCCTTACGCCTTCTCCAAGGCGCCGGAGGTCTCGGCAGGGTATGCCGAAGTTGTGGCACTTTGTGCAGTTTTATTAGTGCAGGATTGCTTAGGTTGGGGACCCTCGTCCCTTGGTACTAGGTACCATTACCGAGGCTTTTTTCATTATTTTACTTTAGTACAGAAGTTAATTTCCAAGTATAGTATTTGAGCTTTTTATTTTTGATTAGTACGGCCTGGTTAAAACAAATTGAAACACTCCAGGTTACACGTCAAAGCTACTCGAAGAACAGCGGTAGTTTCTCGTGTAACCAACCGTGTTTGCGGTTGGGGTTGTTGTGTTGTATGGCTTGTGTGATGTTGTGTAATAGTGGCGATGTTAGTTTGTGTCTGTAAAATGTGTCTGATATTTTTGTGATGTGTTCTTGTATGGTTTCAATGTGTGCTTTATCGTGTAGTACCGGTATCGACCTTCTCCAAGGGCCATCCTCAGATACTTGTTCTGTACCCTTTGAAGCTTGAGGAGCTGAGACGCTGATGTGGAGCAAAAGACTTGATATCCATATATTAGCGTGGGGCGAATTGTTTGCTTGTAGAGCAGTAACTTGTTATCAATGGTGAGCACGCTGTCTTTTGACAACAGCGGGTGCAACACCTTGATACAGCCACTGGCTCTGCAAGTTAGTGTTTTAATGTGTTCGTGGTAGCTGAGTCTTATGTCTAGATAGAAACCCAGATATTCTTTTCTTCAATGTCATTGTCCTTCACTTTGAAGTGAGATGTTAGTCGGTTATTGGTGAGCTTTCTCGTGAGGATCATTATTTCCGTTTTTTCCGGATTTATATCTATCCTGTTTCTATCTAGATAGGGCAGTATAGTTCTGTTTATATGGATCTCGAGTCCCTTGCTTGCGATTTGTGCTATATGTGACATTTTATACAGACAAGTGTCGTCTGCGTACAGCGCTGTCTCCATTCCACTTCGTAAGGGTATATCATGCGTTAGTATTTAATAGAGATGCGGAGACACTGCTGATCCCTGGGGAATACCAGCCTCAGCATTTTACGGCCCCGACGTGTAGCCATTTATTTTTATGTTAAATGTTCTGAACCTTAGGTATGAGTAGGTTAGTTTTGCTAGGTACAGGGGATAGTGTACCTGGACCATTTTGTGTACTAGTCCCTCTATCCAGACTGAGTCGAAGGCTTTCTTCATATCACCACTAACCAGCACTATTCCACGCTGTTACTAGACCTCATACTTACATTTGTTCAAACTCATTATTTAAGCGAATCACGTGTCACGTTTGGATGATACAAAATATTTTTTCTGCGACAAGACACTCGTCTTAAATATACTATAGATAGATAGAGATAAAATATAGTTTTAAATTCAAGTCTAAAAAATCTACTGAATTTTACAGCGAACGTAAATATTAATATTTTGCGCTCAATTTTTTTTGATCGTTTTTTAATAAAAAAATATATCGATTTCGGTTAAAAAAAAATGTCGAACCTGCCTATTATCAATTCTATTAAAATTCTACTAAACATACTCATTTTTCTTAAAAATCTACTAATTTAGTAGGAAATTTACTAAAACTGTAACCCTGTAAAATGTGTTTGCATGGTGAATACAGCGCAGCAGCGTGCAAGGGGCGAAGCGTTCATGGCTACTGACGTCACACGGTCTAGTCTCGCTCACAGGTACGTTTTTCAGCCTCTCGCCGATCCTTGATTTCAAAATGCTTACAGCGGACGTAAATATTAATATTTTGTGCTCAATTTTTTTTTACATTTTTAAATAACAAAACCTCTCGATTTAAGTTAAAATAAAAAAATAAGAAAAATATCGAACATGCCTATTGTATCAAAAACATTGCAAATCTCCAATTGTAATTTTTATTTTTATTTTTTCATACATATGAACAGAATAAATGTACAATTACCCTCCAAAATAAATCATTTCTAATGATTAATTGAAATCCAAATAGAGCGAAAATAATTTATAACTCTAATCACGAAACCACTAGAGAAGGTGTGGTGGTTAAATAATGTTCACACAATATTTTCGGAACTAAAGAGGAGTGCCATTTGTCTAAACGACTATTAATTTTTATTTTTATCTTTTTTTTTTCTTCTGTATGAGACTTGACTGTCATTTGTTTGGCAGGCGTTTTGTCGCTACTGGTGTTGTTTTATTTTTTCCATTACTGAGCGATTACTGAATTATAAATTGCTGCCATAAACGTCCATCGTTACCTAAACGATATCTAAACATGTTGATTATTATAATGGAGGAGAATGTCATTTTAAGAGCTTCTCTCTTTCAATGATGTGTTTTTTATGTTGTTATCATGTTACAAATTGTCCAAAAAACGCATTTTTATGATGGAGTAATTATAATAATGGAGTGGAAATATTAATAACGGTGTCATTTATTTATTAGTTTGTTTTTATTTCTTACGTGGTGTTTATTAATTGGAACATATTTGGTCCTTCTTTTTTCTTTCTCAGATTTTCAAAAACTATTTACCATTATTATACAATTATGTGCGTATCAAATGCTCCAACAAGGTCATTTCCAAAGAAATATTAACCCCATTATAAATCCTTCTTTCTAATCCCCCGGCAAGGTCCTTTTTGCCATTTACCAAAATGTTTAACCCGATTTACGTAAACTCTAGGTGTGTTATCCCATATAAAAGGCAAAGGTAAAGTTGCTTTTAGCAAAAGTGAAACAGATTAATGAGGTAATATTAGTCAAATGTCCAAAAATCTCTGCTTATCTCTCTCACGCACGTGTATCGAACACACAGGATTTTTCAATAACTTTTCGAACGTTCGCAGGGGCGTACATAGATTTTTTAACCAAATATTTTAGATTGACATTTAGGGATCATTATTAAAATAATTTTTCTGCTTTGAACACACTGGATTTTTAATATATTTAAATTAAATAAAAAAAACATATATAAGGTGATTGAAATATATAAAAGTATCATAAAAAAGATCAATTTGTTTCAAACACCCTGTATGTTTGGTGTGTTACAAAAAATAATTCGCATAAAAGTTTTTAATTCTAGTGGATTATATTATAGAAAAAAATCTATAGGGTGATTAAAATAGTAAAAGTATCATTAAAAAAGATTATTTTGCTTCGCATATTTTGTATATATTATTTTTCAGCATTTGTTTTTTGTTGATATTTTCTAAATTCAAAAAACTGTAAAATTATTATAAAAGAAGATCAGTTTTGTTTTACGCGCCCTGTATTTTTTTATATTTTTAAAATTTTATTGATTGGTGATAAAAGTTTGACAATGCAATAAACTGTATTAATATGAAAATATGTTCCAAAATATATAGAGTGATTACTTAAAAATAAATCAATTTGTTTCACCCCGTATTATTGTTTTCTAAAATTAGATTTTGGACAAAACTTTTTAACTAATAATATGAAAGAAAATAATAATCTTTTTTTTTTATAAAAGTTGCCTACCAAAAAGCAACATGCAGGGTGATTGAAAAAATAAGCTAAATTATTATGAATGATCATTTTGGTTTGTGTACCCTGTATTTTTTAATATTTTTAAACTTTTATTGTTTTAAAAAAAAATTCATTAACATGAAAAAATAATATTCAAAAATATATAGTGATTGAAAAAATTCGTAAAAGTATCATAAAAAAGATCAATTTGTTTTAAACACCATGTATTTTTAATATGTCATAAAATTACGTTTGTTTTTAACTTGTTATTAATATGAAAAAATCTACAAAGTAAATCAAAGAATACGTAAACATATCATTAAAAAAGGTCATTTTGCTTTACACATCCTGTATATTTAATTTTTCAACAAATTTAATTAATTATTGATAAGATAACTCCAAAAAACTGTACTGCTATAAAAATAATTTAAATATAATATACAGTGCGATTGAAAAAACGTAAAATCATGAAGATCATTTTGGTTATCACACCCTGTATTTTGTAAAAATTTTAAAAAATTAATTGGTGATAAAAGATTATAAATTCAATAAAATTTGCTAATATAAAAACGTATTCTTGTAATCTAAAAAAAATTATTAATGTACAGGGTGCTTGAAATCATGCGTAAGAATATCAATTAAAGTGATTATTTTTTTGTTCACTTTGTATATTTGATTTAGCAAATTTTATTTTGTATAATAGTTTCTCTAATGATCTGTATATCTTTAAAAAAATTTAAATGTACAGGGTGATGGAAACTAGAAATACTAGAAATAAGCGTTAAGAATTAATTTTACTTTGCTCACCTTATATTTGTGTGTTCTAGAAAATTTTTATATAATAACAATAAAAAAAAGTTTTTAAAGCCCATAAATTACAGTAATATAGAAAAATATTTTAATAGTATATATAGGGTGATTAAAGGATATGTAAATTTAGATAATATTAAAATAGATCATAATACTTTGCTCCTGTATTTTTTATTATGTTTAAAATGTTATTGGTATAAAAATTTCAAAATCAAATCAACTATGACTAATAACTTTTAGAAAAATATAAGGTGATTGAAAAAATATGTAAAAATATCATAAAAATGATCATTTTGTTTCGTACACCCTGTATTTTTGATTAAAACAATAGGTGAAAGTGTCATTAAAAATATGATATGGATTCTCACATCCTGTATATTCAGAAAATTTAATTTAAAATTAAAATGTCTAAATCTAATAAGCTATAATAATATACAGGGTGATAGAAAGATATTAAAAAAATATCAGAAAATAATTCTGCTTTGCACACCTTGTGTTTAAAAAAAAATTAAATGATAAATTTTTTAAAACCAATAAATTACATGAATATAAAAAAATATTGTACAGGGTAATTAAAATAATACGTATAGTTAAATATTATTATTACTTTTTTTGATTTGTCAACAATTCTTTTTAAATATAAAACTTTCCAGATATATTTAACTTAATAAAACAAAAATTTACAAGGTGATGGAAAGAGTTGATAAAAAATTATTAAAAAAATAATTTTGCTTTGTAGGTACTGTTGATCGATCAGAAAACTTCAATAAAACAATATCATAAATATACAGAGTGATTGAAGAAATACGTAAAAATATCAATTTTCACTTCGTTTAATCAGAAAATTTTAATCTCGGTAAAAGTTTCTAAATGCACTAAACTATTTAAAAAAAACATTATACAGGGTGAAAATATCATGATAAATGGTGACAATCTCAAAACATAAATTCAGGTTAGAAATATATAATAATAATTATTAATATATTTTTATTTACTTTATTATTATTAACTTACCTGAATCTTCTAATATATTCTGTATATTTTTTGTTAGCTTTATATGTACGCCAATGTTTCTTCAACAAGGGAAACCGTGTGAAATTTTTTCAGCGGGTAAATGGAAGTATGGACCGCATCTTGTTCATCATATGTCAATGTCACTTTGAGATTTGTGATTGATTCTCTTTTAGTAAAAGTCAGACCAGCTGTGAAAGAATTAAAAGTATGTCGCATATTCAAATAACAAAATTGTATTTTCTCTATATAGATTTTTTTAATCAAGATAAAGTCTAAAAACTTGTATTTTGAGATTCGAAGAATTAAATTTAAAAATAAATAATTATTCATTCTGTCGGAATTTGCACATTGTGATTTATTTTATTGTTTTTTTTTTTTAAATTTATTATTCTAATTTCGATAAATTCATTCTATTAAAGATAATAAAACAATTCTATTAACTCGTAATAAATTTAATTGACCATAATTAATAATGAGCCATGTCAAAAACCGTTTTGAAAATGATAAAACAAGGCTGTTATTCAAACGGCATGCGGCATCTCTCTGAAACAATAAAATATAATTACTTTTCACTTATCACTCATTCATCTGTCGGTAGATGGGGCTGTGGCGAATAAAGTGTTTCACTGTTTTAACCATTTCCTATTCATTACTATTCATTTCGTTCGCATTTTCTTGTTCGAGAAACATTTATCTTAAAAACAGGGACGGTGTTTAAAAAGTTGCCCGTTATAGAGCAATTTTTTATTTCTTATTTTTACTTTCCCTTTTACTTACTTTTTTTAAATTTTAAGGGCTTACACTAAACATTAGTGGAAAATGTTGTAATGCAAAGTTTTAGAGCATAAAATTTCTTACAATTTTTGTATTAAACTTTTTCCAGAATTTTCAATATCTGTAGTTTTTCCAAATTTTTAAGACAAACAATGCACTTAGTGCAAAATTTATATTTTAAAAAATATACACATTTAGGATTTGCGCCTTAGTGCAAAATGTTCTTAGTACAAAGTCGTAGAGCATAAAATTCTCTACAACTTTTCACCCATGATTTTAGGATATCCTAATTGTACCATTTTTGTTTTTTTGCCATGTTTTTGGCTTTATTTTGCCTTTTTGGATTATTACATTTGTTTTTTCTAAATATAAACACCTTTTACCCTTTTTTACTCCTTGTTTGCCCCATTTCTTGCTTTTTTTATTTTTTTTTAATTTTTCAACGTTTTTGGACTTTTTAAGATTTTTTACCTTTTTTGGCTCTATTTCGCCTTCTTTGATTTTCTTCTCTTTTTTTGGAAACTTTTCTACTTTTTTGCCTTTTTTTTTGCTTTTTTAAACTATTTTTAATAATTTTTAATTTTTTTGGACTTTTTTGTCCTATTCTGACCTTCTTCGATTTTTTTGCTTTTTTCCTTTTACTTTGTCTTATTTGGCTTTTTTTGTTCTTTTCGTTGATTTTTGTTTTACCCTTTTTTTCCTTTTTTTGCCTTCATTAGGCCTCTTTTTCTTTTTTGCTTTATTTTACGGTTTTTTTCCATTTGTTAGGTACCTTTTTTGCTATTTGTCTGTTTCTGCATCTTTATCTGCTTTTTCCAATTTTTACAAATTATCTTAAGATTTTTATCGTATTTTTGATTATTGCCCATTTTCATTCTTTTTTTATTATAGTTTTATTTTTTGCTGAAATTTAGCAATTTTTGGGAAATAATTCGTTATTATTTTTAGTAAGTTTTGTCGTTTTTCATTTTAATTAAGATTTGCGCATTTTTGCAATATTTACCCATTTTTTTTTAACTTTCCCATTCACGAATTTTGTATTTTTTAATTAAAATAATCCTATTCTCCAGATAAGAGCCGGGAAAGTTCTGGGGTGACACAGCCGATTTTTTAATATTTTATTTTGTTACTTTCTTCTTTTCCTAAGAGAGTTTTCAGTAGTTAATTAACCCGTAACTGAAGCAATTTTAAGGACGCTTATACTGTTGACCGGTCAAATCAATAAATATAAAAAAAAAATCCTGTAAAATTAAAGCATTTATTCATATTAACATAATCATTTTACATTTATAAAATTAAAAATAAGCATATAAACAAATTTTTTGACAAAGTTTGTTGTCCATTTTGTGTCAGCCATTTTGTTTTTGATAATTTTGACACTGAATTTGGATTTTTTAACCCAAAGAAATCATAAGCATTAGTATTTACAAAAATAGTAAATATTTTGACATTGTTTATTGTATCGACCATTTGTTTTCGAAAATTTTAACACCTTTGAAAAAATTTTGAGTCCATTTTGTGTCAGTCATTTTTTTTGACAATTTTGACACTGAATTTGTATTTCTTAACTCAAAAATCCCACAAGTTTCAATTTTTACCAAAATTTCACAATTTTTAACAAAGTTTGTCTTTCATTTTATATCGGCCATTTTGTTTTTATAACTTTGACACCGAATTTTGATTTCTTAACTAAAAAACTCATACGTATTATATTTTATGAAAATAGCACAATTTTTGACAATATCGGTTGACCATTTGTTTTCGAAAATTTTGGATTTATTAACACAAACAAAATCATAATTATTAATATTTACCAAAATAGCAAAATTAATGACAAAGTTTGTGTCCATTTTGTGTCAGCTATTTTTTTTTTGATAATTTTGTCACCGAATTTGTATATCTTAACTCAAAAATCCCATAATTTTTATCAAAATAGCATTTTTTTGACAAATTTTGTCTTCTATTTTGGGTCGGCCATTTTGTTTTTAATAATTTTGGCACAGAATTTGGATGTCTTAACACAAAAAACCCATAAGTATCAATTCTTACGAAAGTAGCGCAATTTTTGAAAAATTCTCTCGTCCATTTTATGCCGGCTTTTTTATTTTTGATAATTTTAACACCGAATTTGGATTTATTAACTGAAAAAACCCATAAGCATCAATTTTTACGAAAATAACGCAAGTTTTGACAAATTTTGTCGTCCATTTTGTGCCAGCCATTTTAATTTTGATAATTTTGACACCGAATTTGGATTTCTCAACTAAAAAAACTCATAGGTAATATTTTTTATGAAAATAGCACAATTTTTGGCAGCATTGGTTGACCATTTTGTATCGACCATTTGTTTTCGAAAATTTTAACACCAAATTTGGATTTATTAACCAAAAAAAATCATAATTATTATTATTGACAAAAAGAGTAAAATGCGTGACAAAATTTGTGTCCATTTTGTGCCAGCCATTTTCTTGTTGAAAATTTTTACGCTAAATTTGTATTTCTTAAGTCAAAAATCCAACAAGTTTCAATTTTTAGCAAAATAGCATAATTTTTGACAACGTTTGTTTTCCATTTTGTGTCAGCCATTTTGTTTTTGATAAATTTGATACCGAATTTGGATTCCTCAACCCAAAAAAAACATAAGTATGAATTTTTACCAAAATAGCACAATTTATGACAAAGTTTGTCTTCCATTTTGTACTGGCCATTTTAATTTTGAAAATTTTGACACTCAATTTGGATTTCTTAACTAAAAAAACCCAAAACTAATATTTTTTTATGAAAATAGCACAATTTTTGACAACATTGGTTGATCATTTTGTATCGGCCATTTTGGTTTCGAAAATTTTAACTGCAAATTTGGATTAAATAACCCAAAAAAATCATAATTATTAATATTTACCAAAATAGCAAATTTCGTGACAAAGTTTGTGTCCATTTTGTGTCCACTTTGTGTCAGCCATTTTGTTTTTGATAATTTTGACACCGAATTTAGATTTCTCAACTCAAAAACCCATAAGTATCAATTTTTACGAAAATAGCGCATCTTTTGACAAATTTTGTCTGCCATTTTGTGTCGGCCATTTTATTTTTGATAATTTTGACACCAAAACATATATACACAGTAAAAACCTTCAGATTTTGATAACTAAGCTTTTTCAGAGATTCGTTTTGTTGGAAAACACGATCTGAGAGAGAAAACTTGTATGAGTGCAGGTGGCAAGCGGTTGCTCGGCACTTCAATTCTAACTTTAATTTTATCTTAAACAAACTAATAGTTAATAAATGTAAATACCTATGGATATTCTTCAGTTCTAATATTAAATTATCTGAAATTTATACAGATACGAAATTAATAATATAAAATCTGTAAGAAATAATTGTTTAATTGGATAAAAATTTTATATTCGTAGAATCGACAGGATGTAATAGCGCAGTTCTAACGCTCTCGCTTTCGGATACGAAGGTCCTCGGTTCAAACCATGTGACTGTAATTGTTTTTCCTTTAGTGGGTTATAGAAAAAATGTACTGTTTAACTCATGTGGATTGTCCATATCGCACGCGTACAAAGTTTGAGCGCGATATGGCCGTCATATCCACACTTGTTGCACAAACTACTATTATTACCCCTATTCCTTATAGAAGATATATATCATATTTACATTGTTATATTATTTTATTCTATTTTTTATATTTAGTATTTTTTGTCAAAAATACTAAATATAATTAAACAAGTAAAAGTACTAAGATAAATAAAAATTTTAGAACATATTGTACTAAAATTGATCAACAAATAAATTCCAAAATTTAATTTTTTTTTAATAGGATATAAAAAAACAAGAGTAATTTCACATTATGTCGCTATACACTTTGAATGACTTCTTTAAAGATTTTAATGACAAATATTCAGTGACAGTTGTTGAATGGTGTAACATCGTTGAGTGCTGCCGATGTTGTTTTTACGGCCCGCCAAAAAAATTAAAATTGATGAGTTGTTGTTGAAACCAAGATCTAAACTTTCTAACATTCGATTAACATCAAGCCAAGCATGAAGTTGAAATGAGTATATAGCAAGCGCAGTTATGTTTACAAAGAAGAAGGAATAGACATGAGAGGGGCGCATACTGAAAGATACAGAACCGGCTCATTTTTCTTTCTCAATATTTTTTAAATTCCATAGAGTTTCAACCCTAGGTCAAAGATTAGGTTGAATAAAATGAGACCGTCAGACGAAGAAAACAGAAACTGAGAGAGAAAGATATTGTCAAATATTACTTTATGTCGGTGTTATTCCGAATTTCGCCATTGATGGAGGGATTTCTGATGAAATAATTTGGGCCATTTTACGGTCACAAAACATATAATCATGTGTTGTTTGTTTTGTTGTACGATCGTTCGCCAGGCAGCAGTTTTGAATGAACAGTCTTAAGTGTACGCCTATGTTTCGGTCAAATATTGGTACGTGGTATTCGTCCAACAAAATAATAAATATATTTCTGATGCGATGACAGCAACATTAGAATGATCGACTTTAAGTAATGTCAGTCTTTTTCGGGACTGTTACATTATTTTACCAGTGGTCAAAATTCAACCATAATTTATTAGTTATAAAGTTTATGTATATACCTATTTTTCATCTTTTTCTTTATTTTTTTTCCTGTTTTTTTCCAATTTTTGTTTTTTTTTTATTTTCCTGATTTTCCTATTTTTACCCATATTTTTCCTATTTTTTGCTATTTCTTCGCCTTTTTCCTATTTTTGATATATTTCCCTATTTATTGATCTCCTCTGATTTTTCTCAATTGTTACTAATCTGTCCTTATTTTTTTCTCATTCTGAATTTTTTTTCTCTCCATTGTTGTCTGATTTTTTTCTTGTTCCTCTCATTTTTTTCTAATGTCCCGAATTTTTTCTTTGTGTTTTTAATTTTTTTAGATTGCTTTCGGGTTTTTGGTTGTTTTTTGCCATCTTTTACCATTTTTTGAGTTTATTTTTGCGATTTTTTTGCATTTTTTTTTTGTTTTTTCAATTTTCAATTTTTTACGCTTTTTTACCGTTTTTGTTTGACATTTATTTATTTCAAATCTTTTAATTTCTTTATTCATTTTTTTTTTGCAATTTTTTGGGATATTTTTCGATTTCTTCCCTTTTTTAGCCACTTATTTTTCGTTTCTTGCAATTTTAGTGGTTTTTTGCGTATATTTTGCCTTTTTTCGGTTTTTTTTTCGATTTTTTTCAATTTTTTTGATTTTCTGGTTTTTACAATATTTTCTGTTTTTTTTTTCAACTTTCACCTTTGATTTCTATTTTTTCCGATTTTTTTGTAATTTTTGCCGATTGTTGTTTTTTTTTCTATTTGTTTCGTTTTCAGATTTTTTCTCATTTTTGCTTATTCCTCTGATTTTTTCGATTTACTTGAATTATTTTATTTTTTTTTAATATAATAATATTTAGTTGGTTACAATTGTTTTCGCTTGCGATTTTTTACCATTTTTGTGTTTATTTTTAGGATTTTTTTAAAAATTTTATTTAGATTTTTTGTACATTTTCCAATCCTTTCATTTTTTTATTCTTACTGGTTTTTGCTGTTTTTGCAACTTTTTACAATATTTTTTTCAACTTTTTGCAAAATTTTTCGATTTCTCGGCATTTTTAGCCACTTTTTTTCGTTCCTTTTTTTTTAGATTTTTTATAACTTTTTTTGATTTTCTCGTTTTTTTTTTCGAATTTTACAATTTTGTTTTTCAATATGTCCTAATTTTTTGAACTGTTATCTATTTTTTCCGATTTTTTTCTTGGTTTTTTTTTTATTTTTTTTTTGTATTGTTCTGATTTTTCGTTTTTTTTATGATTTTTTTTTTATTTTTCCTCATTGTTCCATCTTTTTTTTTTAGGCAATTTTCAATTTTTTCCCTTTTTAGCCACTTTTTTTATACTTGCGATTTTAGCGTTTTTTTTTGCATTTGTTCCTTTTTTTTAGATTCTCTCATTTTTTCCGTATTTTACAATTTTGTTTTACATATTTTCTGGTTTTTTCAACTTTTACCGATTTTTTCTCTATTTTTTCCGATTTTTTTCTCGTTTTCTTTCCTCATTTTTTCAATTTTTTTTCCTTTTTTGTTCCGATTTTTTATTTTTTTCTGATTTTTTTTGTAATTTTCACTCACTGTTCCATTTTTTTTTCTATTTATTTTGTTTTCTGATTTTTCCTCATTTTTTTTTATTCCTTTGATTTTTTCGATTAATTTGAATTTTTTCGATTTTTTTTTTTTATATTTAAGATTGTTACAATTGTTTTTTTGATTTTTTTTCCTATCTTTATGATTTATTTTCCCATCATTTTTTAAATTCTTCCTATTTTCTGCGATTTCCTACGGTTTTTTTGAGATTTTTCGAAATTATTTATTGAGATTTTATTATTTTTATACTCCGGGGGTGTCCTAAAGGATTTTTACTTTTAAGGATATTAAACTCTATTTTCCTTATAATATATTCAGACGATCTACAAGTTTTTTAATAAAATCAAAATATTTGGCATTTACATCTTCAGGGAAACAAACAACTTTTATGTACAGGGAATAAAATAAAAAATGTATGATTCGATTTTTCCCATTTTTACCATTTTCAATGACATCCTGTTTATATATTTAAACATCTATAATTTTAAACATTAAATAATCTAATAGATTCATTTATTTTGAAAACAATGAAAATACTTCTATATATTTGGTGAAAAATAACTTCATCCTCCTTTTCACTAAAACTGCACATGAAAGAAGAGAAATGTCGCCCATAAACCAACCCGCAAGAAAAAATAGTGTGTCAAGCATAGAACAGTCATCCATAGGTTTATCAGTCACTGTAACCTATTCGTTCGGAAAAATATAGATTGGAGATGATTTTTTAGTACGTTCGGTATTTGTTCTTTTCCCAATGATAAGACTTTTGTATGCCTCCTTTCATATACAATGGCGGAGATAGAATAGGAAAGGGGTTTACGATTCTTCAAATATATATTTTTTTTATATTTTTGATTGTAAAAATTTTAACTGTAAATGGAAATTTATTTAAATAATTATTTTTTATGATAGAGGTTCACCACTTCCAATCGCATTAAAGCTAAAAATGTGACCAGCAAATTTCTAATAAACCAAATATTGGAAATTTTTTAGGTAATTGATTTTAAATAATTTTGCTTCTTAATAAATATTCTAACCATTAATTTTTTGGTTTTAAATATATAATTAGTAAATCTTTATAACGGTAATTTTTTTAATTTCCATATCGCTCCGAATCATCTTATTTTCCTAATTTCTTAATGAAAATATTACAAATATATCAAGATTTTTTAACTCTAGATTTTTCTCGACATTCTATTTGATAGTTTGTTAAATAATTTTGTCATTTCGTTGCAAAAAAATATTTTTCGCCTATATTTTATTTTATTGCTAATGTAGACATTTTTTCTTCCAAAAAGGAATATACTCCGATTTAAAGATTCTACAAATAAAAATTATTGGTCCTTAGCAGTATTTAAATAACTACTTTTGATTTTTTCAGTAAAGCCGAACATATTTCTATGCTAATCTAGACCATCTTCATCAGACAGAGGCTTGAGATAGAAATAAATCTTTCAAGTCCAAATTTCTTGTGGTCTTAACTATAAGTTTTCACCTTTAAGGTCACTAAATTAAAGTAGTTTGTTGGTGCGTAATAAATATATGAGTTTTTCCACAAATCGGAGTATACTGAATACAAACTTCTATAGTTAAAATTTATTTCACCTACTGAGAAACAATATACAGGCTGAACCATTAATTAGTTAATATTGGAGTTATATTTCACTTTGATTAAATAAGGCGAGAGTATTTTGAAAATCTGAAGTGTCGTTAAATATCAAAAGCAAAGTAAAGTTCTTTTTTGGTTATTGTTTAGGAGCTTAATCAAATTTAAAAAAAAACGGCTGTGACGCAAATATTGGAATATTCAGAAAAAAGTTGAATACAAAAATTGTAGGGAATTTTATGCTGTATAACTTTGCAATAAAACATTGTGCCCTTAAGTGTTTTGTTTGTTCTTAAAATTCTTCATACCAAATTTTAACTTGATTGGTCAAACATTTCGGCGGTTATCGTGGAAGATTACACACAGACAGACCTACTCTGGAAATGGTTTCAATCTTCTCGCGGGATCTCAAAATGGATATTTCCATCGATGATATCTCGTTTTTTTTGCACTTTCAATATACTTTCTTTTCTATGGGTTCGAGAAAGTAAAAATAGACTGGCGCCCATATATATGACCTAAAATTTTCTTTCCCATTAATTATAATAAGAAAATGTAACTATTGTTTACTGCGAATAAAAGCTGTAGAAACGAAAATAAAAGTTTTAGAGGATTGTACTGCGACAATTTTTATTGTAAATATTAGATAGTCTGAGGTGAATTGGTATATTTTAGTTAATTCAGAGGCTTTTATGAAGAGTAAAATTTTCTGAAACGTTGATAATAAAGACTATATAAAGGAAATTGCATAATTGTGTTGTGGCAATATTTTCTTAAACAATTGTGTATAATCTTCCACGATAACTGCCACGATAACTGCCGAACCGTTTGACTAATCAAGCTGAAATTTGGTATGAATAGTTGGTGTATAGTTTTTGGTTTAAATTGGTGCAGTAGAAGGTCCTCAAGTACGACATTTATTAAATACGCATGTAAGATTTTTCGTCTTTTTTAAATTTTAAGGACAAACAATAAACTTTAGTTAAAAATTGTTTAGTACAAAGTTATAGAGCATTAAATTTCTTACAATTTTTGTATGAAACTTTTTCCAGAATTTCCATTAGTTGCGCCACTAGAGAAGAGAAAAAAATGTGCAGATTTCCCAAAGTTTTTCTAACTTTTTAGGGCAAATAGTGCACATTAATGAAAAATGTTTTTGTTTAACTTTATAGAGCAGAATTCCTCATAGGTTCACCGCTAAGGGCGAAAAAAATATTCATCTAGATTTTTTAGCCTTTTTTAAAATTTTGAAGACAGTTTTAGGGTGACACAGCCGATTTTTTTCTTCTAAATATTATATCTTTTGGTAATAGATTAGTGTAATTTATATGATGTATAGGCTTGTCTACGAATTTCTCGTAAATATCGGATAATTTAATGTGGATTAGTATGGTTTAGATGATTTTGAAGCTTTTATGAAGAATGAAATTTTCTACAAAAATGATGATAAAGGCTACAGAAAAAATGTAATATTAAGAGTTGGATAAGGTTGGCAAAAAAAATTCGAAACAAATAAATTTGTAGTGTAGAATATGTGCTCTTCACTAAGTTTTTCTTTATCTTCATACTATCATATTGACACCATTTTGTACCTAAAATAAGAAGAATTTGTATAGAGTAATTATGTAAGTTTAAAATTAACACATAAGAAAATTTTTGGAGCACGCTTATTAAAGAAGTTATGGGCAAAATAAAGTTAGCGCATCTGCTATTTGTTTCTTACGTCTGTTTTCATTTTTTACACCATTTTGGTTACAACATATTATTTGTAGTTTGCTGGACGATTTTCTTTACAATAAATGCATTTAGCCTGATTGACTATTAGTGACATACTTTGCATTATCTGATAATCTGACAATTTTAGTATACATAATTTAAATTAATAGTAATTTTTCGGCAACCTTCCGGGAAGTACCCACTTCTCGGACGCATTTTGTTTGAGAAAGTATATAGCATTTTTCCGGTCTCCATCACCTATTTCACTGGCTAGATTGTGGACTTTAATCTCCTAAATCCATACTGTATGGGTGAAAGTTTATTTCCTTCCTCCAGCTTTTGGGCAATTCTTCTTCCCTTCGTCTATATGTTGTATGGAGTCGCCCGAACCTCAAGATGTTTCATCACCAGCTCGTATCCCTCTCCCCACATTGTTATCTGACTCCTTTACAAGTTCCCTAAAACACTTACTCTTGGACTCATATATGAATTTAAACAACTCCTATCTGCGGTTTTTTACCTACAAAAATTTTCATATTTACAATGACAACAATTCTTCCTACTTCCCGGCCTGGCCTGGGCCGGAAAAATGCGACTTTCTCAAAGGAAAAGCGCCCGGGAAGTGGGTACAAAAAGGTATTTTATATTCTGTGATTTAAATTCTATACAGATACAATATATTGTAATTGAAAAAAATATGTATTAAATAAGTAGGTTTAGTACAGACATAAATCTATACGTTTATATAAAATATAAATATTTAATACTCTAATTAGATCTTCCGTTTGTTAAGAATAAAGTTAAAGAATCAACGCTGTTAACAATAAAAAAAATATATATTAAAAAAGTTTTTTTTTTAGTCCTTTTTTATCCCTTCCACAAAAAGTTTATCCCACGTCTTTGTCAATGGAGGTCATCAACAAACGGTCTGAACTGTAATCTGCTTTCCTGATGACCCCTTTTTTGTTTACGACTCATTTACTCAAAAATTTTTCTTCGTGGAACGCCATTAATAATAAAAGGTAAAAAAGGAACGTTTTCGTGCTTCCCCTTGCTGAAAGATGAATTACTTATAATGTTCGAAGTGGAAACGTTAAAAATGTAGTCGGTAGAAAAAAATCTTTTTCTTTCATGTTTGATTTAGGAATGTTTGTTAGTTTCGTGGTGAAATTTAGTATCATGTTAATGGTGGTATTCAGTCAAAGGAATTGTCATTGATTTATTAATATTTTTTATTATTTTAATTATTTGAATATTAGTATATCGTTATATAAATTAAAACCACCAGGAATGAAAAAATATACATACGGGAAACAATAATTCATTAAACAAATAAAAAATACATATCCTAATTAAAAATATATGTTGACCACTAGCTTAATTTTTACTTTATTAACTTGTACATATCTAACATATATTATTAAAAAAAAATTTATCAGAAAAAAACATCAAATCCCCTCTATCGATTTTCGCACCCACTTGTCACTCCATAGTAATAACAGAAATCGATCAGCAATAACAATCTGACAGGCAACATCCATCAACTTGCTAAGGGATGCTGTGCTGGGGTAGCCGATCGCTATGATATCAAATAAGGGTGGATTATTTCTGAAGGAAACTTCCATTATTGCGAGTAATCTTGAGAGAATAAATTATATACGAGACCGACAACTTGCAATGGAATTAATAAAGTTTGTAGTTCGGTTGTGTTCGAACGATTTGTTTCCATCATAAAAATTAAGTTGAGGAAAAAAATCTCTTTAAGAAATTGATAGGAGATTTTTCTTTATTGGGATAAATTTAGTGTCAAAACATAAAAAATCAGTAACCAATTTTAAAACGTTACAAAAATTGGATTTGTTGACAAATTACCTGTTCGCTATATATAAAAATAAAATAATTAAATGTCTTTGCTATGCTATGATACCGTAAATTTTTCAATATTAGTTTGATATAATCGTAAATTTTTGTTCATATAAGAAATTGAACTCGCTAATCGTATTCATTTCGAAATGGAAGTATTTTTCGACACAAAAGAAATGGAATAATAGTAAAGTGAAAGAATTCCCGGTTTTAGCATCGGGGTGCGAGAGGGATTGCCGAGAGACCCAGGGAACTTCTCAATGCGGAATCATCATTTCTCTTAGTCTTGCGAACAACAAAGTCCACTTAGTCATCGTCGAATGCTGACCGAAAAATACAAGGGAGAATAAACGCTGCGCCAATTCAACACCATCTTTTCAAACTGTGTGTTCGGTGAGAACAAATGGACCCGTCTTCGACGACGCATTAAAAATATTCCTTTTGTTTTTCCTTTCATTCTATTCGAAGAAAAAATCAACTTTACTTGATTATTTTTTCTTCGCCTATAATGATAATCCAAAAACCTGTAAGTTTTTTAATTGCTTCTGCAATCAAAAATTAAAACCATGTAATATGTAAATGGATCCCTTTAACGAACTACAAAACAGAAGCTCTTTTTAGAGGTATGACCGAACGAATGACCATCTCCAGAGACAAGAGGCACATTAGTCTTGGTCTGTACAGCGGTGTCATCTTCATCAATCTCCATTCTAATTTATTGTCTTATTATCCATTGTCATTTTTCATTTCTGTGTAAAGTACGTCTTCATTATAAAGTGAAATTATGTTTTAATTTTTAAAAGAATAATCGATAAATGAAATTAGACTTTGTTAATAATTTTTACCCATTTGGTAAATATTTATTTTTTTGGCATAGAAGTTAAACAAAAATGTTCACAAAAGTACCTCATTATAAATATTATATAAAAATTTGAGTAAACCAAATTTGGAATTATATAACAGAAAGCTCTAACTGACGGACTAAAAATTAAATTATCAAAGGGAACATCTTTTTCTTAATATTTAGGTTCTATTGATTACGTAAAATTATGACAGAAAATAGTGAATTAAATCAAAAAATGTATAAGGAAATTAATAGAAGGTTATTGTAGTTTATCAAAAAAAAATAAAATATGAATACAGACATAAAAAATCTGATTTGGCCTCTCGCCATTTTTGAATAAAAAAATTTGCACGTAAATACAAAAAAGTATGAAATAAATTGACTTTTTTTCAAATCTGGCAAAAATGGCAAAATTTTTGAAAATTTTAATGATACGAAAATAAACTATAGTTTATACAAATTATATGTGTAAAACTTTATTGATATTTTGTTTAGTAATGACGTCATCACTCCGGTGGTCCGATTGATACCAAAATCTAATCATATCTAATCTAGGGTATCAGAATCTTGTATTCAAATTTTCATTGGGTTGGGTTCTATGAAAAAATAAAAATAATAAATATTACAAATTAATTAAAAAAAAATTAAAATCTTGTATCCTATTATAGCCTTTTCTCCTGACATAACTTTATTTTTCTATCTTGATTTGATATTTCTTCTTCACGTTTCTTCTTGGTTATTGTTACCTGACTTTTCTTATATTTGATTATTTATTTTGTTATTTTTATTATTTTCTTACCTTATTAATTTAAAAAAAAATTTTAATCATTAAATTTTAAATTTCAATAATTTAGACAAATTATTTCATTACACTATATACCGGGTGTCCACTTATATTTTCCCCTATTTTTACTGTCCATAACTAAAATCTAAAAGGTTCTTAATCGAAAGATACGGTTTTCATTGATTTGTTTTATTTTACTACCAGTTTGTTTGAATAGATTGAATTTTTTTATCGATTTTTCGGTGACGTCACAACAAATTTGGCTGTAATTAGTTAAATAATTGGGAAAAATTATTCAGTCATTTGCTAACCGATTTTGAAAAATCTTGCATGGCTGAGTAGGTGAAACTCAGTTCTTTCAAATTACAAAAATATACTGGATGTTCCTTTAAAAAGACTCAACAAAAAAATTGTCAAAAATCCGCCATTTTTGTTGTGACGTCATCGAAAGCGATAGAAAAATTTCAATCTATTCAAATAAAACTTGCACTAAAATAAAACATTTCAGTGAAAACCGCATATTTCTATCCTGAACCGTTTTGAAGTTATTGGCAGTTAAAATAGGGGAATATATAAGTTGACATCCCGACACCCGGTATATAAAGAAGCTGGTTGACTGTATCAACGCCCAGCTAAAACTATCAATCCGATTGACTTGAAATTTGGCATATTTACTCTTTCCCCGATGTAGACGTCCACTAAGAAAGGATTTTTGGAAATTCCCACCCTTGGGTGAAAAAGGGGGGAAATTCTTTTTTGCATTACGAGACCTCCAAAACTACCTAGTCGATTGACCTAAAATTTGGCATAGTTACTATTTCCCCAAAGGGGAAAAAGGGGAAAAATTACTTTTTTGCCAACATCTCATATATCGAGGATGTTAAAGACATGAAACTTGATATTTTTTCTATTCATTAAAAATAAACAAACACGTGTTTCACCATTTTTCGAAACACCACGGGTTGGGGGGGGGGGCGTAAAGAGTAGGGTGCCTAATTAGGAACTTTTTACATCACAAAAATCGTACAACCGAACTCGTGACAAAGTTAAAACTTGGTATGTAGATTATTAAAAAAAAAAAAAAAAAAAAAAAAAAAAAAAAAAAAAAAAAAAAAAAAAAAAAAGGACAGCTCTAAGAAGGCGAGATTTGTCATTACACTCACCCAAAAATCATTGTATATTCAAAAAAAGAAAACTAATGATTCAAAAATTATTATATATAATAGACAAAAAACATATATTATATTTACATCAGAGAAAAAAGCATTCGCTTCACTAATCCACATACTTACCCCAACAAGTATTTATCAGAATCTGAATAGTGTGAACCCTACATAGTTCTAGCTAATTGGCCTAAAACCGAATAAAAAAAAAAAGAGAGATGGCGAACAAGATTTGTGATTAGGGTTAGATTCGATTTAAAATTGATATGCTACTGTTTTCGGTGTCGGAAACAACGAATTTTTGTCAAAATTCAGTTTTCGATAAAATTTCGATAAAAAATTTAACAATTGAAAAATAATTTTAAAAAAAATACGAAATATGAATGAATTCATTTTAATGAAATGAAATCAAAATGAGCCTCCTCATTACTTTTACAATTGAGTTTTTTTAAGATTAAAAAATAAAGAATTAAATCATAGATTAATAAATCAAATAAACTGTGTTTGAAGATAAAAAACAAAAAAATAAATTAGAAATTAACTTTGATATAAAGGTGCTTTTCTAAATCTTCTATAATAACTTGACCTTTGTAAATTGAGTAATGGGGTAGGGAGGCTTTTTGCTAAAGAGAGTCATATCTCATACAGCGAACATGTTAAATACTTAAAAATTAGTAATTAAGCTATTCTTAAAAAAATATAAATACCTGTTTAACCATTTTCCGAAAATACAGTTAGGGGGGTGGAAACGGGAAAGTATTTTTTATGAAGATACGTTTATATTTCATACACCATTAAAGTTATAGACTTGAAAACTGGTATTAAAGATATTCTTTAGAAATAAAAAAACATGCGTTTCAAAAATTTACAAAAATCCAATTAGGTAGGGCAAAAATGGAGGAAAAGGGTTTTGTTATCTCACACATCGAACAAGTTAAAAATTTAAAACTTAAAATTTAAGTTATTCTTAAAAAATGAATTTTTTTTTATGTATGAATTTAAAATTAGTATTCAAGCCATTCTTTAAAAATAAATAAACACATTTTTCAGTTTTGAATTTGGGGTTAGCTGCTTAGTAAAGGAAAGATTATTATTTTTTTTCCTTTCTGTTCAATTTATTATTCTTTTCCCTATTTTCCTTAATTTTTTTTTTCTGAGGTGAAATGTAAACCTACCTCCATATATTTCACCCTGGAAAATGTAAAACCAGAGCTGTAGTAGGAATGTTTTTGGCGCTCTTAAAATACCTAAATGCCTTGCACACTTGCTCCGTTTCAAATGCATTTTTAAGGCTTCGCTATTACATCTAAACGATTTTACAACATTATACTGAATACATAATCGAAATTACTTTTTAGTCATGTCCATAAACAACATAAATAACCTGATTGTTTTTTTAATACAAATAAGCCATTTACTGTTATAGTCTTAAAAAGGGTATTCAGTTAGTTAAATAGATAAGAATATAATATTGTTAAAAGAAAAATTTTGGTACAAATTAATGCAGTAATTATCAGAAATCAAATCAGTCCAATTAATACAATAGATGAACACATTAATAAATAAATGAAAAAATAAAAAATATTGATCAGACTTATTACCAGTATATATCGTGAGCAAGTGCAAAAAAGTGCTAATTTCTCAAGAGTTTGAAAAATGAGGCTCGAGAGAAATTTATTTTTGCTGTGCAGGAAGAAACTTTTTAGTACAAAAAATCTCACTTTTCTATACACTAATGTCATATTTCAATTATTGTGAGAAAAGATCAAGTTTGCGAACCTAAAAATATGCTAAAAAGCGTGTTTTGAGTAGTGGTTATAGAAAAAATAATTTCTATTGTGTAGAAAAAATTAAATATAATTTGGATCTTTAAGAATATTTTAGAACTATTATTCTTAAATAAGAATAATAGGATAAAAATAAACATATACAATATTTCTATTACAAAAAATATCACGATTTTAACTAACCAACATCATGATTTATATTCAACGTTTGTTTTACATTACTTATAGTTTCTAAATTCCATTCGCTGGATTCAAAACATAAAAAAAATGAGAAAAATGTTTCCTCCTAGAACCGACACCAACAGAAGCCAGTTCTTTGTATATACAAACTACGCGCTCATGAATCAAAATAATAAGAAAATAAGAATAAGGTTTAGAGATCGGTTCATTTAATCAAAGTCCCCGTGTGACGACTCCCGTTGTGCAACCCACGGAATATCGTACTGATGCTGAACATGACTTTTTAAACTTATTACTTCTTTTAACTGGGTTTATAGATAATATACAGGGTGTTTGTACCAATAATATTAAAGCCAATTTTATTTATAATTATTAATAATTAACAAATTAATATTATAACTAATTTTCTTTCCTTCTTCTTTCAACTAATTGGAATCAGTTTGTTTCCTAATAATGATTTTTCTCTTCATATAATAATTTTTATGTAATAAATCTTTCAAAACATTAAAGACAAGACAAAATCTGATGATGGATGGATAAAAAATTCTTGTTAGTGATA
Organism: Neocrepidodera transversa; assembly: GCA_963243735.1. Taxonomy (NCBI): domain Eukaryota; kingdom Metazoa; phylum Arthropoda; class Insecta; order Coleoptera; family Chrysomelidae; genus Neocrepidodera; species Neocrepidodera transversa. The sequence goes on along the minus strand of OY725337.1, from coordinate 4,517,035 downwards.
ATACTGAAGAAGCAGAAATTTTAACCATACCGAAACTTGTCTCATTATACGTAACGAGACTTTATTGCAATTAATGCGCTTCAAACCCCTAGATTTACGGGTCCAATAAGGTGAAGCTTTAAGGACAATTGAAGGAGTATTGATGAACTATTGAAAGAATCAGAGCTGGCCCTAAGCACTGTGCTTAGTACTTTGCTTCGGTACTGTAAGCACTTTTTTGCTCGGGAGCACAGTGCTTACGAGCACTTTTTAAAACCGGTGTTTAGCGCTTAGTGCTAAAAACACTTTATCAAAGGGCTTAGTGCTTAGTACTCGTCAAAAGTGCTCGCGAACACTTCAAAATATTTGCGAGCACTCTAAAATGCTTCCGGGTACTCCAAAAGGAATGCGACCAATCCACAAGACTCGCGAGCCCTCCACCGGTTTTTTTTATTATGTATTCAAAAATAATAAAATTTGCTTTGTTTTTATATTTAAAAAGTTCAAAAATAAATTTTAATTTTTTATATTTTTTATATTGGTTCCTATATTCCAATTCGATGGAATTTTGTTGGATTTACTCCATGGCTTTACTCCGTTTTGGAAATATCCATTTTGAGGTCCCCCAAGAAGATTGAAACCATTTCCAGTGCATTGTCTGTCTGTGTGTCTGTGTGTCTGTGTGTCTGTGTGTCTGTGTGTCTGTGTGTAATCTTCCACGATAACTGCCGAACCGTTTGACCAATCAAGCTGAAATTTGGTATGGAGGGTCGGTGTGTGCCTAGAATGCGACCATTAGATTTCGGTTTAAATTGGTACAGTTAAAGGTCCTCATGTAACAATTTTTTACTTTTTTTAAATTTTAAGGACAAACTATATACTTTACTGCAAAATGTTGTAGTACAAAGTTTTATAGCATAAAATTATCTACAACATTTTTTTTAAACTTTTTCGAGAATTTCCAATAGTTGCGCCACTAGAGGGCGCGTAAAAAAAGCATGTATGTTCTCTCTAGTTTTTCTTGATTTTGAGGAAAAACAATGCATATTAATGCAAAATTTTCTGGTTCAAAGTTGTAAAGCATCAAATTTTCTTTAACTTTTATGTTTAACTTTTTATCGAATTCCTCATAGTTTCGCCGCTAGATGGCGAGAAAAATACACATTTATAATTTTCCATCTTTTTTATAATTGGAGGTAAATTATGCTCTTTACTGCAAAATGTTTCAGTTCAAAGTTGTAAAGCATAAAATTCCCTACAACTATTGTATGAAAATTTTTCCCGAATTCCCAACACGATTTTAGGAGATCCTAATTGTAGCAGTGTGATATACAAAATGCGCATGCGCAGCTTATGTCATCAACATTGACATATCAAATCGGTAGACGTATTCACCATCGGCTGGCTGTTTTTAATGTGTTCCATAAATTATTGTAATGCTTAGTATTTTGTAATTAAAATAATAATAATAAATAACATATTCTCTACGGTCGAGCCGGGAAAGTTCTGGGGTGACACAGCCGATTTTTTTCTAGAATAATGGCCAAATCGTTATACATCAAAGCACTCCATGGGGCTTTGTACACCATTATAAAATCTAGATTTTCCCCTTTTGAGACAAACTGAGTAAATTCTTCTCTCGGTGCCTGTACTATGAAAATAAGGTACCAAATGACAGATTTATGTTTTTTAGTCCCGAACCTAGCAATTCAGCTGTATCTTTTAAAAGACCTAAATCTTTTACTAGATCATTGGCCTCACTGTGAGAAAATAGTTCAAGTCCCTTATCAAAAGAAAAATCTGAGCTAGATTCGTTCTGGGGATTTATAATTATTGTCTATAATGATTCATTCAAGGATTCATATAGACTGGAAGGTGGGGGCACTGGACAAATAGCTCAGTCAAGGTTAGCATAAGATTTTTATTTATAGTATTAAATTTCTGATGAGAAATTAAAATCGGTTCTATAATTTTTCTGCTCACGGTATATCATAGAAATTTCAAAACCACAATGGATGATCTTCATCGTATCTTCTTGTGAGGAACCCATGGATTGTCTTCATGCCCAAGTTTAAACTTAAAGTACCTAAGCAAAATAAACCTTCACAAAATCACTAATGTTTCTCTATTGACTTTTCACAGTGCATTTAACACAAATAAAATAAAAGCAATGAGGATAAATAACACCTCTTGGAACCATGAATAAAACATAGAAAAAATAGATACCTTAGATACTTCTCCAAATTTAAACTTAATTCCCACTTACTCACCGCTGTTTCTCAGAACGAAGTGAAAACATTCTCAGATTCAATGCACTTTATTGGTAATATATCGTACAAAATTTTACAAGTCTTCAATTAACATTGCTTATAAAACTAACAATATTCAGTCTTTCCTAGTGAACACCAATGACAAGATTCCTTTCCTTCACTGCACAGAAGTTTATAAACTGTGTTGTGCTGATTGTTCGGCTGTCTACATCGGTCAATCAGGTAGAAGACTTGAAACTAGAATTAAAGAACATATTAGATATATTGATAAATACAAACACTCAGACATTAAAAATACTCCTTCATCCTTCGCTAGCCATATCTTAACCTTTAATCACTCGTTTTCTATCTCCTCTCTCCTACATCAATGTATCAAAGGTTATAGATTAAACCTACTGGAAATGCTCGAAATTCACTCTTTTCTCAACAACGACGATTTTGTTTGTGTTAACGAACAACTTAGACCCAAAGAAAATCACATTTTCCTCTTAGATATTTTCAAAGACATCATCTAACCATTGGTAATTATTTCCTGTCCTGTTTTGTCTCCCTTTTTTCTTTTTGTTCCTCGTTCCCAATATTTCCTCTTCTCTTTAAATTTTCAATTCTAATCCTAGCATTGGCCTTTTACAATCACTGACTCTTTTCAGTTCTTCTTTTTTATGATCCTGACTTTGACACATTACCCCTGTATATAAAATCTCGCACACCTCTGTCCTGGTTTACCTTTGCCTAGATATGTATTTTGAAAACATTTTTTGTATGTTTTGTATTTTTACCCTTCTTTATTTTTACTGTTAAGGTTACTCCACCACAAATTTTCTTAACGTCATAAATTTATTATGTCAATGTCGACTGTCATTTGTCATCCCTCCATCTCAATTTCGTACTGTGATATGAGCGATAGTACGTGATCGGCAACTATTCTGTCTCCTACTGATTGTAGTATTATTTGCAAGTTTTCACATATTACAACCTTTGATGGTTTCATTAATTTACAATCATGGCCCTTTTCTGGGACCATTGGTTAAAATTTTTTTTATTATTTCAGACTTTTCGGGCTTCAAAGCCATTACCGGCATGTACTTAACAGTTGCTAGTACCGTTTAAGCTTAATTTTTAATCTTAGTGTTTAGTTATATATTTTTCTCATGTGCCACTTTTAATTAATTTTTTGACGTAACAACCACGTGGTTGTTTGTTAATTTTTTCAATTTATTGTTATACTTCTATTGTTAAGTCGCCTTCTTCGTCTTCTCGTTTAACTTATTATAATACATGTTGTATTACTGACTTGGCGTTTTATTTTTCGAATAAAAGAGAAAATAGTATTTACCCTAGGACAGGTGTAGTTTAATAACCACTGGACTATTGACTATTTTCTTGAGATTTTATTCGTCTCCTGCAATAGAAGGGATTTTAGATTTTCCAGCTTCAAAATCTTCGGAGCGGAAAAAATGTCAAACTCACCTAGTGGGGTTAAAGTGATTTAGTTAAATTTCTAATAAATATATAATTTTCAATTTTTATTTTTTTTCTTGCTAACGCTAATTAATATTTCGTGTTTTTCTTATATCTTCACTCTTCATTTCTTCCTATTAAATTATTAAACTACAATCACAATTTCTTATATTTTTTAATTTTTAATGTAATGTCATTAATGAAAAGCTACAAGAGCATTGGATCCAAATGTGAACTGTGAGGTACACCATAACATATAGCTTGAATGAAATATATTCTCAACTCGAAATAATAGTTAACTTAAATCATTATTATATATTACTTGCAGTTTTAAATAATACTACACAATTAACTTTTTAAAAAATTATATATATTTTACATTTATTATATTCTGTTACTACTAATCTTTCTACAAGATACAACCCTGTATAAAACCAACTCGTGTATCTCTTTAAATTTTATAAACAATTTCTTGCATCACGTGAACGTAGTTTGATTAATGTTACTTTAAAAATGTTAAGACATTATTATTATTTAATTTAACTGAACACGATTAGGTGGTTTATAGTACATTAAATAATATGTGTTCTGTTTTATGTATGACTAATGTTTCTTACATTGTTATTTTTAAAACTAGACACGAAACTTCGTAGTTAATATTTAACAATAAAAAAAAAGAATATCAATCTATAATTTATATAACGTTTATTAACCGTTTTTCGTAATTGGCTTGACGACTAATATTTTTCATAATTAAGTCGCAACAATGAGTATAAATTACAATTTGTTTATGTGGGGCACTTAACAATAAGGCTGAGATAAATAATGGTCCCGCCGTTTGAGCCTTGGGGTACTCCAGATATGATTAATGTTCAAGTTATGGATATGCTCACTATATAGGGTTGGAATACTTGTTTTGACTGCGATTGGTTGTGTGCCGACAGATTTATTTGAGAGGAAGTGTTAGAATATTACATTAAAGGACAGACATTGTGTGTATTTTGGTAGACATTTGGTTTTTGTTATAAATGAATGTGGCGGAAGAAAGGTTGCAAGTGGAATGTTTATTGTATGAAAAGATTTATTGTTTACTAGAATAAAATGTAATTTTGATTGTTTTTATTGATTCTATATTATATATTGAATTTAACTTTATAGAGTTATAAAAATATTCTATTGAAATCACCCATCAAGCGTTTTCAATAATTATCTTTTGATATGTAATATCATGAATACAACAAAAATATACAATACCCCATTATTTGTATTGTATTTGCATTTTATCGCTATTTCCTAACGACATTATAACTATCCGACAAAATCTATTTTTAATAACATCGTTGAGGTGTTCGATAAAAATAATAAATGCCCGGCTTTGTGATTGGTCTGCTCAGCCGGCCCTGTAGGAGGTAGTTAAAGTCTCGTTTAGGCTGCGTGATCCTTGCGACTTCACATATTAATGTTGCTAGATTATGCTAATTCAGTTTATACATAAACATCCACTTAATGTGGATCGGTTCATATAAAAAATGGGATGCCATCTACTAACAAGCGATTACTTTCGAGAGAAGAAACTTTTAATTCTTTTGCCTGGTACAGCTGCGGGAAATCTAAATAAGAAATAAATTATTTTCAAGATCATTCATGTTTGTTTAAAGCTAAATGTATAGAGCATTTTTGGACAACATAATAGTTTCCCATTATTTTATTGTATTAAAAAAAATGTATTAAAATTAATGGTTAAAAAATTGAAGTCGAGATTTTGACTTTAAAAATTATTTTAGGGGGGTATGCACCTTCATAATTTCAAAAATTTGATTTTTTTCCATATTTACCATCGAATTCGACGTATTATGTAATTTATAGAGACACGAACACGGTCGAGCATGGTCCTTTCATGGGACTCAGCGACGGTCGGATTCACCTCCGCTTTTCCTGGCGAAAATTCTTTCCGCAAAGGATTTGACGAATCATCGTGTGTTATTTTTCGCTTAAAATTTTTTGACCCTGGTATTGACGATTTACTGTACGAGAGTTCGAAAGAACTATTCACTTTATCGATTTTTTTTGAAAAACATGTCAATATAGCTTGACCATAGTCTTTTTGTAAATAACGTTTGGTTCGTTTTTTACAGTTTCGGATAGCTACCAAAAAAGACAAAAAAAAATATGAAATAATGTCCGCCAGTTGTAGAAAATTCGAAATTTAAAAAACCCATTATACAGGATGTTCCAACATAAAATGTACAGACTTTACAGGTAGATAGGGGGCACCAAAGCAATTGTAAAAACCCCACTGAAGGTTGGTCCAATGTCGTTTTTTACCGACATACAGGGTGTTTAATGAATTTTGGCCAAAACTTCTTTCGCCCATGTTTCTGAAACTACCTTGTATATTTTATTTATATTTGTCACTTATGTTTTACAATTTTTACTTGAAACAACAAACATATAATTAATATATTAATTCCAGGCCCGTACTGAAAAAATCATTCTATTTAATTTTGGTCAAACAGCACCCTGTATATCAAATTTTTTAAAAACGATTAAAAGAATCGAAAAGCTCATAGAAAAACTGAGTATTTTCCCAAAATTTTAAGAATGCCACACTCATCGTGTTCTTACAGCATAATTTTGATTTTCACTATTAATTCAGTTATAATTTTTTTTTTGCAAAATTAATCGAAAATAATAATTCCGTTGAGAGATCTTTAATTTATCAAAACTATCGTTTATAATCAACGATTCACATCAAATAGAGCAATTCCAGGTCCGTTTTAAAAAATTATTATTTTATTTTATTAACGGATACTAAATTTTCAGAGTAAGAATCACTTGAAAAAGTCTGAATAATTAAATTTGTGAAGTTATTGTAATATTAAATATTGTTTATAAGAATCTGCAAAATGTAATAAAAACTAGTATAACTTCGAAAATTTAATTATTCAGACTATTTAATTACTTCTTACTTTGAAAATTTAATATACAGGACATTAATATTGGCAAATTTAAATAAAATAATATTTTTTAAAAACGGACCTGGAATTGCTCTATTCAATGAGAACATGCTTAAAAATTTGGGGAAAGACTCAGTTTTTCATGAGCGTTTCGATCCTTTTAATCGTTTTAAAAAATGTTGATATACAGGGTGTTGTTTGACCAAAATTAAATATAATGATTTTCAGAAACATGAGCGAAAGAGGTTTTAGACAAAATTCATTAAACACCCTGTATCTCGGTGAAAAATGACATTGGACCAACCTTCAGTAGGGTTAACTTTTAATTAAAAATTTTGTGTACTTCTCGGCTTTTACTTACTCAGTCAAATACACCTTAAGGTCACACCTGTGGAAAACGTTTTAATTTTGAACTGGATTCTTAAAGTTTAATAAAATTCAAATTGAACAAAAAAATTTTATTTGAATATCGTTTTTGGTTCCTTCTGAATTAATTCTTCGAAACACCAGAAAAATTACAATCCAAAAAAAACAGAAAATTGTTAACAAAGAGGAAAATTATAAAAAGACAAAAAATCTATTAAAAATCACAAAAGTTTTGATAATCAAAAAAATTTGGTATATGGGTTTGGGTTGGAAGAACTGATTAGTTTTTGTACGACATCTGTCAAACGGAAGTGTCACTATCAGCAAATGACAGATACAATATCTCTTACAACAGTCAAAATAATTTCTCCAACTATCACCTGTCAAAAACAAAAAAAATCGGTTGTGTCGCCCCAAAACTTTCCCCAGCATTTTTAACTTTTTTTACTTTCCCGACCCACCTCCGAGAAGAGAAAGTATTGTGAACGAGCTAAAAAAAAATCGAGATAAAGAGGGAAATATCCATTTTGAGGTCACCTGAGATGATTAAGACCATTTCCAGATGGAAGTCTGTCTGTCTGTCTGTATGTCTGTCCGTCTGTGTGTTTTCTTCCACGATAGAAGCCACACGTTAAATCCAATTGAGCTGAAATTTGGTATATGGATTTGGGTTACCCGTCGGAAGAACTCATTAGTTTTTGTACGATATCTGTCAAACTGAAGTGTCACTATCAAAAAATTACAGACGCAATATGTTACAGAATTTAATTTGCAATATGTCATTTGAAATCCCTTGAAAAACTCTATTCATAACAGTTAAAATTATTTCTCCAACTGCCACCTAACTGCCACCTGTCAAAAATAAAAAAATGTCAAAATTTGAAACTTAAAAATCTAAAAAAGTATTCGTGGATACTCGTCGGGAAAGTTTTGGGACGACACAACCGATTTTTTTATTATTTGTCTCAAAGTAATTTAATTATAAATAGGAGAGAAAGTATAAATTATTTATCTCAAATCAATTTTATCAAAAACTGAAGTACATATTTGTTTATTTATCAAAGGAAATATACATACCATTTTTTAAGCGTATATTTTTTGTGTGGTAGTTCTTGGACCTCTCCCCTTCATTTTTAAAAATACATTTCTTTAGGAGAATCTACGTATCAATTTTCAAGCGTCTATCACCAGTTATAGTTTTCGAGATATTCAATATTCAATACAATATTCATCACACAGTTTAAAAAGTAGGGAAAGGAAAGAGATATAAGAAGGAAACTTTTATTTATTCCAACATCAACGCGGACGAAGTCGCGGGCAAAAGCTAGTTTTTAATTAAAACACCCTGCATTTCGGTTAAAAGAAAAATAGTATTTTAAGTTAAATCGTTATATTTTTGGTCAAAGATTTTTTAATAACCATACGTATATATAATTATTATTATTAACAAAACACCCTGTATAATTAAATTTTTTTTTTGAATTTATTTGATTAAAACAGAATTAGATATTGTTGTAAAATTTAAAGTATTCCAAAACTTTGGATATAGCAAATACCTGACAAAAATGAAAATATATAAAGTAAAATATGAGAAAATTATGAAAAATAGAAAAAAATTGGGAAAAATATGAAAAAAATTTGGAAAAATAGGAAAGAATATGGGAAAATAGGAAAAGATAGTGATAATAGGGAAAAATAGAGAATTCAAGAATAAAAAAGAGAAAACGTGAAAAATTGGAAAAACTAGGAAAATATATAGTATGTAGCACTTTCCTATATGATAATAAATACAGCGTGATAATTTAAAAAAATTACAAGGAAAATAATGTATTTCCACTTTTGTAAATAATTTAATAAATGTTAACAAAAATTTTCGATTTTATTAAATTTTACCGATAATCAAAAAAAATATTAAGAACTGTAAAAGAAAATTAGTCTTCTAATCTATTTGAACCTCGATCATATTTCGATTTTCATAGAAAACTGGACTTAACTTTTTAAATACCCTGTAGATTGTTGCAATGGGAAAATAAACTTTAATTCTAATTTAAAATAAAACACAGGGTATCCCATATACAAAAAATATAACTTAAATTCATCCTGTACATTTGCAACTAATTTTAAAATATGACTATAATCTCCCTCATTTTCTTTTTGATATCTTGCACAAGACATAAAAGATGCTGGACTTTATCGCACTAATTAATCACCCTCTATAGAATGTTATCACTTAAAAAAATCAAGTAACAAGAGGGAGTTAATTGCTCATAATTTGAAAACAAAACAAGATAAAAAGGTATAGAAAAATAAAATTACTTATATAAAAAATTGTGATGTATCTAAAAGAAGTAATAAATATTTAAATAATAATAGTACAAAAATACGAAAATATTTAACCGTATTCAGTAATTATAAAATTTCCTCCTAGTAAAGCCACCAATAAGAACTAAAATGAAATATATAAAAAAAAACTTCTTTAGATTACAAATTTTGTTTGTAGCAGATTTTCTGATAAAATCTTACGTACCCATTTACTTTATTTTTATTGTTGTAAATATATTTTGATGGTATCTTTTAACAAAAAAATTACATTCTCTGGAGGTGATTATTAGCGTTAGTTGACAAGTTTTAAAAAACAGTGTCAAAAAGTTGGGTTCCGCCATCAGGGACCATGGTACCGGCTATTATATAGTCATCAGATGAAGTGAGTCTCATAATGATGCATCTTGATAATTTCTCATCATTAAGACCGGTTTTCTCAACAACAACCTACAACACCGTAAATGTTTATGCATACGGTTTCCAATATCCATCTTGGGTAATTTACTCACGGCAATTTAATACGATTATGTGCAGAAAGGAACGCTTTTAATATTCCACTTTGCCAATAATGTTTTCGTCCTTTTTTTTTTCATGCTTCAAGCTCAATTTGAAAAATCTTCGTTATGTCTTAATAAAGCAATTGTATTTTTAATTTAGTTTTACTAAATTGGTACAATTTATAATGCCATTATAAATAGTAGCAATAGGAGATACCACTGAGCAGTAGAAAAATTGTTAGAAGAATAAAAATAATATTTTTTCTGTTTTATATAAAATATTTATGTATTTATATAAAAATTATTAAATTTTTTGGTAAATTTCGATCATTTAAAATTAAATAAGATATTATGAGATTTGTTATAGTATTTTAATAAATGTTTCTATTTTGTTCAAATATTAAGATATCAGGAAAACCTATAGTTATTTTCCTAACAAGTGCGGAAAGTTATACTTTTCCGCACGCAATTGCAGTTGCGACGCGAATCGGAGTTCGGGCATGCAATTAAGTGGGGAAAAGATACTTTACGCAAGTGTTAGGAACAATATTTTCTCTACAAGCGTCTAGAATTAAATAAAAATTTTAGCAAAAAGTATTTTTTCTACAAGCGCCTAGAATTAAAAAAAAAATTTTAGCAAAAAGTATTTTTTTCTACAAGCGTGCGGAAACTTACAACTTTCCGCACGGTTGTAGAAAAAATATATTTCTTGATTTATTTTCTTTAATTACGAAAAATGACCAAATTACAAAAAATTGTTTTTATTGTTTCTATACATAAAAAATCTTTGTTTAGGATTTAACAATCAGAAATTGGACAGACTGGATGAATATTGGAAAAAAATAGATAAAACCGAGAAAAATAGATAAAAAGATGGAAAAGTAGTGAAAATAGGGCATAACTTTGAAAAATAAAGTAAAATATGGCAAAATAAAGTCAAATTGTGAAATTAAAGCAAAATAGGGACAAAGAGGGAAAAATATAGAAAAATAAAGAAAAATTGGAAAAAATAAAGGAAATAGGAAAAAAGTTAAAAATATAGGAAAAACAGTACCTAAAGAATAGAGAAAAAATAAGAAAAAATGGGAACTAGAGGGGAAAAATAGGAAATAATATGTGAAAATGGGAAAATATTGTGATCATACAGGAAATAAGAGAAGAATAAAGAAAAAAACGAAAAATATTGAAAAATTGGAGAAACTAGGAAAAATAATAAAAAATAGAAAAAAAATCTGAAAATATTACGAAAAAATGAAAAAATTGGGAAAAATTAAAAAAATCAGAAAAAAATAAATACAAATGGGGAAGAACGGGATAAATGGAAAAAATAATGAAAACAGGAAAAATAGAAAAAAATTGGCCAATATAGAACAAATCTGGAAAAATGCAGAAACTAGTTAAAAATATAGAAAAAATAGTAAAGAATAGGGAAAAAATGGGAAACAATGGAAATAGTAGGGAAAAAAATATAAAAAGAGGGAAAAGAAAGTAAAATATGAAAAAATAAAAAAGAAAAATAGTAACAATTCTAAGAAACTAGGAAAATATAATGAAAAATTGAAAAAAAAGAAAATTGGCCTAAATAGGAACAAATATGGAAAAAGGTAGAAAATTGTTAAAAATATAGAAAAAACAGTAAAGAATAGGGAAAGTATTAAAAAATTGTAAATAATAGGGGAAAAGGAAAAAACGGGAAAAAAACGGAGAAAAAGAGGGGACAAGAGGGGAAAATAAAGTAAAATATGAAAAAATAATAAAAAATCGGAAAAAATTGGGGAAATAAAGAGAAAAATTATGAAATTTAGAAAAAAATCGGTTGTGTCGCCCCAAAACTTTCCCGACAAGTCAAATTTCGTGACATTTCATGACATCGCATCTATCATTTTTTGATAGTGACAGATGTCGTACAAAAATTAATGAGTTCTTCCGACGGGTAACTCAAACCTATTTACCAAATTTCAGCTCAATCGGTTTAAACCTGTGGCCTCTATCGTGGAAGAATACACAACCAACATACACACACAGACCGACAGACAGACTTCCATCTGAAAATGGTCTTAATCGTCTCAGGGCACTCGAAAATGGATATTTCCGTTTTTATCTCGATTTTTTTTTTAGCTCGTTCACAATACTTTCCCTTCTAGGAGGTGGGTCGGGAAAGTAAAATAGGGATACTACGGAAAAATAGGGAATAATAGGAGAAATTAGGGAAAAATAGGAAAAAATAATGGGTATTATTTATTTAAATAATTGATACTAAAAGAATAATTATTTTTTGTTGTTTTTCATTTTTTAATTTTTTGTCTTTAACAAATATACAATGTGAAATATTAACTATAACTCCTAAAAAATTACGTTATTTTTTTACTATTAAGTAACATTAAAAAAATTATATCTTACGGCCAGAATTACTTTTGCGAACTACATTGCGCATAGTAATTTAGACTATTTTCACCTTTCCCATTTTTTTTTTCAAATTCATTCTAACGCTTATAATTTTTGAGTGATTTGCAGAAAACTGGACCATCCTTTTTAGGTACTTTCTCTGTCCCATTAAAGGGAAAGTATAGTGAACGAACAAAAAAAAATCGAGATGTCGATGGAAATATCCATTTCGAGGTCTCCCAAGAAGATTGAAACCATTTCCAGGGTAAGGTCTGTCTGTGTGTCTGCGAGTAGTTAAAGTGGTAAAGTAGAACTCCCTGAAGACCGACATTGAATAAACATGTAAGATTTTTTCTTTTGTTAAATTTTAAGGACAAACAATACATTTTAGTGAAAAATGTTGTAGTGCAAAGTTTTAGAAAATAGAATATCCTACAATTTTTGTATGAAACTTTTTCCAGAATTTAAAATAGTTGCGCCACTAGAGGGCGCGCAAAAAATGGGCATGTAGATTTTCCGTAGTTTTTCCAAATTTTGAGGACAAACAATGCAGTTTAGTGCAAAATTTTCTAGTGTAGAGCACAGAATTTCCATTTAACTTTTTTTGAAGTATCCATAATTTTCTTTTTTTTATTTTGAAAACAAAAAATGTGATTTCTATTTAAAATTTGTTCTATAAATTAATGTAATGCTTAGTATTTTGTAATTAAAATAATTCTATTCTCTACAGCCGAGCCCATTATTTTATGTATAACTTTTTTAATTATTTTTCTGCCGATTCATTTTTTTGCACAACTTCCTAGAGGTAATTCCAACTCAAATAAACAATTTTTCATATTTCACTTTTCATGATTAAAGGTGTTTTTTTAACAAAACATTTTTGGTAGAATTAAAACATAGAAAAAATTAATTCAACGACTTCCTCTTTACGATAAAATCTTTCCTCTATTTAGCTGTTCTTTATTTACCAAGAATTTTAAGACTATATGGATTAACTTGTCTTACATCAGTGAAGAATGTGAGAACTTAAAAAACAAAAGATAATACATTAAAAAATTGGATATCGTTAAATTTAATTGAACGCAACTTAATCATTTACAGGAAGAACTTTATTTTAATTTCATTTCAGCAAATTTACCTAACCAATAAAACAAATCATATTTAAATAGTAACAAAAAGTTTAATATTAGGTATTCGCACATGTCCTTAGAAATGCACATCAGAGCAATCTCAAACCTCCCGAGATTTTCCATCCGGCAAGTGCCGGAACAGGAAAAGGTGGATGATATTCGCCATTTCTCCATCTAGTTTTGTTAGAAATGCGTGTCATGCCGTTGATGTGTTGCTTAGGTAATTTCGACGGCGTCCTGAGAGAGAGACTCATCGCAACATGTCTGAAATAGCAAGAGGACGAACCAGTCAGAAAAGTGACAGGGGCATATCGTGAACATTTGTAGCCCCCGGGTAAAAAAATAATTTAAACCCGAAAAATAGATAACCAATATTATTATACTTTTAGAAAGGATTTTAATCTTTGTTAATTATTATCTGTTTTTACTTTCCCGATCAATTTTGAGGTCCCCCGAGAAGATTGAAACCATTTCCAGAATGAGGTCTATCTGTGTGTCTGTGTGCCTGTGTGTCTGTCTATGTGACTGCCTGTGTAATCTTCCATGATAGCTGCTGAACTGTTCGACCAATCAAGCTGAATTTTGTTATGAAGGTTTGGTTAATTCCTAAAATATAAGTTTTTGGTTAAAATTGGTGCTGTAGAAGATCCTCAACTACGACATTGATTCTTCTTTTTTATGAATAACTTTTTAAATATTAAAGATGTGGATCTGAATGTTGGTATGCAGATGCCTCTTAGGTCCTAAAATCCATTCAGAAATTTTGGGTATTTAAACTAGAAACGAAGAAATTGAGGAATTGTTGATGAATGGATTCAATAAGCATCTTTCTTTATTTTTATTATCAAACAACCTTAGAAATCAAATATCATTCCAAAGGCATAACTTAATCATAACATCATTGTCAAAGTTTGCGTAATTAAAACAATCCTATTCTCCACAGCCGAGCCGGGAAAGTTCTGGGGTGACACATTATATTATTATTGAGCTAAATCTAGAGGAATATTTCTTAATTTGAAATTGATTTTTATTCATTCTTATTTTTGATAGATATATCCAATCAGCCAATCAGTATTTTATTTCTATTTATATTTTTGCTATTTTTCTTAATTTCTTCTTGTTCTCTTTGTGGTTATTCATTTATTTGTTCTTTTAGAAATCTAAACCCTAAAGGAGAAGTCTTATAATACGGATCCGCCTGTCTATCCATCTGTCTGTCTGTTTATCTGTCTATCCGCATTTATAATTCAAAAACGAAAAGAGATAGAGCTAAACGGTCAACGGCACTAAACTTAGCATCCCTTGAATAGCTCCCAAATAGATTTTGATATTTTTCTGATTTCCGGTTCCAAAACTGGTTTTACAAACCGGAACCAGAATGGATACTACTAGCACTGAAATTTAACGCTGAGTCGATATTTGAAAACCGATTTGAGATATCTTTTACGGTTCATGAGATAATCGCATTTATGTTTAGAAGTCGTCATGTGCCTGCTAACGCGCAGGCTCTTCTGACTTGTTTTAGGTTTTAATTTCCATCTTGATCTCACAATACTTTCATTTTCTTTTAATAATTTCAGTTCAAAGAGATTTTAACACTAGAATAGTTTCCAGTTACTATGTTTATGTTTTCAGTTATTCCTCTAATTTCATTCAAGATCTTTGTTGTGTTCTTTGGGGCATCCGGTTCTTTGCTTTCTATAATTTGCACATGGTTTGCTATTTAGATATTATTTTGATATTTTTTTACTGTCATTTTTCTTGATTTTTAATTCTGTTATTTTTTATTTTTTCCTTGATTTTAGTACCAATTTTTGTTTTAATTCCTTTCTTTTACTTTCCAGATTTATATTGGATACTTCTTTATTTATTTATAATTTTTCATTTTAATTTAAAAATTTCAGTGTTAGATTGAATATTAATTTAATTAACGTCTAATACGGAGCCTATATTTTCAATCTCCCTGTATCACTATGGCGATGATGGTGGTGAGGTTTTCCGGCTTTTCCTACACCTATGGCCAAATGGCCCCATCAATCCTCAGTAAGTTGCCTCGGAGCGCCACGGCAAATAATAATAATAGCCGTCCCTTCCCCATTAACTTCTGGGGTTCATTCGTAAAGGGGTGAAATGTAGGGCGAATATTACTATTATTACTATATTTTTGTATAACTTTTTTCCAACCAGAAATGATACCTTTTTAGCAACTTTTGCCGATGACACGAGAATCATACCAATTAATACTGACCCTAGTGTAGCATCAGGAATATTACAAAATCACTTTAGAAAAATGTTTAAATCAATGGAAGATCGTCTTGATTCCAGCAAATGGGAACAAATTACTTTCGCCACAAGAAAAGCTGGTTGTCCACAAGTTTGGGATTGCATCTGAATGAAAACTGCACATGGGAAACACATATTAAAAATAAGAGAAAATAACTAGATTTTAAACTAAAAAATATGAAATGGCTACCCAACAAAATATCTCAGTTATCTATAGATAATAAACTGCGCTTGTATAAAGCTTAATATACCAGTTTGGTCATTCTCAAAAAAACTTTAGGATTGTAGTAAAGCTACAGATACGAAGATACTCCAAACATTCCAATCCAAAACACTCCGTATGATATTTGAATATTTTATTGATCAAGGACATAATAAAGGCTCATTCAAGTTGATAAATAATTTATTCAACCAACTACTTGCCGAACGAAGATTGAAGAGACTATGGCCGAAGACCTTCCACAATAATCTCTAGAGAACCACCGTGAATGGATGATATCTAACTCACCTTAATGCCTAATAGACTATTTACTTATTACCCTGCCTAGGTGTCAGCCAACTTGCACCCACTCATTAATTCAGCCAGTTTGCGCCCAATTATAGGGATTAACACGAGAATGATACTTTTTTCGCGGTACACAGTAGTTCGCTCCGGTGGTCCGATTTTAATCCACGATCCGAAAACATGACAGGTAAGTTCGCTCCGGACTAAATTTGGACGGAAGTAAACTGGGCGCGAAAATAATCCCTTTACCTGAAGTTGTAAAATTATTTTTGATCCCAATATGTAAACTGGGCTTTTATTACATTAAAAAATTCTTTTTTTGAAATTGGCATACTATGTTCGAATAAATATAGGTAATTTTAATATTCAATAACTTTTATCAAAATTTCCAGAATTTTGGTCCAAAATTTTAAATTTTTGAAGAATTTTGATCCAAATTTTCAATCAAATCAATATTACTATTTAAAATTTCAAAAAATTCAGATTTATCATCCAAAATTTAAAAAATTTCAAAAATTTTGGTCCAAAATTTAAAAAAATCAAAAATTTTGATCCAAATATAGAAAATTTCACAAATTTGTATCCAAAAATTTCCAGAAGTTTGATCAAAAATTTCAAGAAATTTGATCCAAAATATAAAAAATTTCAAGAATTTTTATCCAAAAGAAAAAAAATTCAAGAAATTTCATCGAAAATTTTAAGTTTTGGTCCCAAATTTTAAACAATTCATTTATTTGGGTGCAGAATTTCAAACAATTCAATAATTTTTACCCAATCTTTCAAAAATTTCAGAATGTTGATCCAAAATTTCAGAGATTTCAAGGATTGTCCAAAATTTCAAAAATATCCAGAAATTTGAACTTTCAAGAATTTTGGTTAATAATTTTAAAAATTTCAAACATTCCAAAATTACAAGACTTTTGGTCCAAACTTTCAAACATTTTAAGAATTTTGATCAAAAATTTTAACAATTTCAAGTATTTCTCGAAAATTTCAGGAATTTTGATCCAAAATTTTAAAGATTTCAATTATGAAACACCCGTATAAGAACAATTTAAGCTTGCGCCCAATTTACCTATGGGATGAAACGGTCCCTAAAATCGTCGCGCCCAGTTTATAAAGATAATAAGCCTAAGTTTAATTACAAAAAGTATATCGCAGAGAAGCTCGTTTGAGGAAAGAATTTGTAGATAAAAAAATTTCTCTATTAAACCAAAATGACAACGCATATACTATATTTGATTTTGTGAAAATAATGTCTCATAGGTATAAGCGGCTAGAAAAATAGTTTTAAAATAACTTTTACTTTTGTTTTAAAATAACTGTATTTTTAGTTTTAAAATAACTGCATCTTTTTTAATTTTTAATATTCTATATAATCTATAATCAACCTGGGTGCAGTAGGTAAACCGGATCGAATTAGTATAATACCTCTGGAGCGAATTCGTATACGATTAACAAGCTCAACTGACCGCGGGAGCGAACTTAGATGCGCCCTTTTCTCATCTCGTAAAACCGAGACGAGACCTTTTTGAAAATTATTTAGGCGATACCGAGACCACATACGGCGAGACCCGAAAGTCTCGTTCATGTTTCTTCAGAATTTGTTTCTGAATTTCTGAGAAAAATAATCTAATTTAATTTTTTTTATAATAAAAGAAAGGTCTGCATAGATTACGATAAATGTATTAAATCTAAAATTTGGTAACCATTTATTTTATATAAAATGACAGTCTCAATGTGTATCGAATTTTTTAGGACTTTCTGAGACGATACAAGACAAACGGTTACGAGACGAAACCGAGACGAAATTTTTGAAATTCTCGCCTTATCTCGTCTCGTCTGAAACCCTACACCAAATGTATTAAGGGTGCCTGCTGGATATTAATTCTTAGAAGGGCTTCTTTTGTATTAAAAATTATAGTCAATAGAGGATATAGAAAATTAGGAATTACCCAGCGAATTAGAATCTAAATACTGTAATAAGTTTATACGGATAGACAAATGTATAATTATAAGTATAGTGATTAGGAATATAAAGAAAAAGTTATTTATTAATAGGGTTAATATAATTAGGAATTAAAGGTTTATTTGGGTGTATGATTTCAACAAATACGGTTAAAATATTAGTACAAAAATCATTCAGTATGATTAAAATATTGCAATTGTCATTTCTCTACAAACAGAGTGTGGAGATCAAACTAATTCTTCTCTAAAACGGATATAGTTTTTGAATGCAAAAAATAAGGAAGGATATACTTCTAATTTTTGGCTATGTTCAAACGAAAAATCTGAATAATGTAGAGGACAATGCGATCATGAAAAATAATAACAGTAAGTTTCAATAACTATACAACAAGGGCATCGATTTAGTAATCGAAATTCTGAAGTTTTCTTCAGTTTAACGAGCCATTAATGATATTAGGAAATTTTTCCGACTGTATAAAATACATATGAACAATACAAAGAAACGTACGACGCATTATTTTCGTCAATAACTAAACAATTACCTA
The DNA here is from genome assembly GCA_963243735.1 of Neocrepidodera transversa. Taxonomy (NCBI): domain Eukaryota; kingdom Metazoa; phylum Arthropoda; class Insecta; order Coleoptera; family Chrysomelidae; genus Neocrepidodera; species Neocrepidodera transversa. The sequence goes on along the minus strand of OY725337.1, from coordinate 4,498,367 downwards.
TACTGGAAGCCACAGAGGATAAAGTAAGATTTTGAAGTGGCACTGCAACAATATTTTCCCGATTCGGAGATATCTGGCTGCAACTTTCATTATAACCACTGTCTATGGAGAAAAATTTAAAGTATTGAACTTACGTCGGATATGAAGAATATGTGCTGATTTTGAGTATCTTCCTACATTTATCAATGCGACATACCCGATTTCTAAAAAAACTGACATTTTTTATGATTACTTTGTCAGCCAATGGTTGGTAAATGATACAATCACTAGAATGTATGTAATCAACGTCATCGGAACAACAATGCCATTGACGTGTGGAGTCGCCGTCTAAACAAGTTGGTTAGACCGCATTCTAACATATTCCTGCTTGTGAAGTGCAGAAGCTTTGTTGTGCGATCATATATATGACAGATCAAGTTTAAATTTGAAATAAAAACGGAGAAAAAAGTCCTACATTGCAATAGATGGATTGATTATTTATTGCGGGTCCAAACCTTTAGTATTTTGGGCGCAAACCCGCTGAATTTATGATAGAGCGCAAGTTGGCATTATCCTCTGTGTATATAGTACATTGTTAACCTGCAGTATATCAATAAAAACTACATGACTGCAACGCTGTTTACATTGGTCAATCAGATAGAAGACTCCACCAACCATTCTTTCTCTATCGATGACTCCTCACTTCTACACAACATTGGCAAAGGCAACAAACTTACACTTCTTGAAATGTTTGAAATACACTCATGTTTACATAACAACCTATTAACTTGTCTTAACGAACAGCCAAGACCTAAAGACAACCATATTTTCCTTATTTTAGACATTTTTAATGATCTCATCTAATTGTTCCTCCTGGCCTTTTGTGTACTCTTACAGACAAATCCTTTTCTTTTTTATTTCCCTTTCATGTTTCCAATTTTCTCCCTTTCATGTTTCCAATTTTCTTATTGTTTAATTTTTTCCCTTTTATTTACAATCACCCCCTTTAAATGTCATTTGTTGTTGTTGTTTTTCTTCTTCTTTCCTCATACTTACCTGACAAGACATTCTTCTTTTCCTTCCTCCTTACTCGATGACCTTTACCTGTATTCACACCCAGTCTCTTACAATTATACTATTGTTCACGTTCCTCCTTATTATTTAGATTGTCTCTAATTTTGTATATAATTATATTTTAATTGCGGCGCCCTTCTGGCTATTATTAATTGTTTTATAAAAATTTTTCGTTTGATTGTCACATATCATTAATTTTGTTCATTGTCATGTCAAGTTTAACGACCATTTTGTAAATGTGCTACTACATAGTACCATTTGATTGTGCGTTTGCTCACTGTTCTTTATCGATGATATTTACTGAGAACCTTCTGGGCTGGCCACTAAAGGGACCAAAACCTTTTTGGTGTACATTAAGCCTGCTGATTGCTGCTGTTTTTTGGATTGATTTCACCTACTCACGTGGAGTGGATCGCGAAGGGCTGTTGCCCCTTCTTGGTACACTTGGCCATGAATACGTCAGATTGACCACGTTTGGCCACCCTAAACTCATGGTTGGACTTCTCAGACGTCCACCGGGAATTGTATTATGCGTTCTAGCCTTTCTTTGGATAAATTCAAAATTGGTGTCTCGGGCACTTACCTCTAATGTTCCCGCACCACCTACATCCAACCTGTTAATTTACAGCCAATTTCCCTTTCGCCTCCAACTTCTGGATGCATTGTCAATTCACCGCTAACATGTTCCTCCTTTCCTTACTGTTTTAATTTTAGTCTCCTTGTACCACAACCTTCCCTTTACCTTTACATACTCTACCCCCTAGTGCACATACGCAATTTCCAAAAAAATTCTTTTAAATGACAATTGTGTTGTCAAATTTTCAATAAATATCATTTATTACATTTTATTTCTCGGGTAAGTCTAATTTATAAAAAAAAATTTTTAAATGTTTATTTCCTATCTCTGTACTTATATTCTAGGCTTGATGATTGCTTTTAGCCGAAACTAGTCGCCTATCTTCTGTTTTATAATAGAGACTTTGAGTTTTATTACTATTCAGTAGACCACATTTGAGATAATGGATAACCTTTTATATTTAATAAAAAAAAAGTTTTTGTTTTAGATACTACTAAATGTTTTTCTAAATATCTGTTTTTAAATATCTAATAATAAGGATCCCTCGTTAAATTATCGTATAAATTTTTTATTGGTGATATAGGTCCAGTTAGACCCTGGGCTAAGTCCCGAACGTCAGCAGAGCCTTGACAAGAAGACGGTCCTCGTGAGTGCGCGGTGGGTCGATGATGGAATTAACATTCAGAGATGTAGTCCTGTCCCATCCGCCGTTCCACTGAAATATGACTCGATCACGCTCTGGGATAAGATGAACCGAATCCATCATTTTGATGTCTTTGTTCGCTTTGTGAGTGGAACTCGGGCTCCCCGAGCGTAAAAAAGCCGAAACGTAGGAATCCCCTGATGCAACGGGGTTGGGCCGAGGAATCCATCAAATTGTCATTTACTAATGGTGTCTCGAAGAAGCTCGGAGAAATGGTCCGACGAGAATGTTTCTTTCACGGCAGCTAGAATCTAATATTTTTATGGATTAGTTTTTTCTTCCATCTCTTTTGATAAAATATGTGTTTACTACAAGAATCGACTCTAATTATCTTTATTAATTTTCGACAGTTTTATATAAAATATTTTCGATATCAACATTTAAAAAATATATATTTATAATTATTTAAAGTACTCTACAAAATTTACGTATGATTAAGCTGACATGGAACTACAATAAATAATATCCTAGTATCAATTAAACTGTAATGATTATTCATAAGGCGTTCATGTACGCAGACGATGATTACATTAATTAAATGGATAACTGGCTTACAACTCAATTATAAATTGCGTACGCACATAATAAACAAAAGAAACTAACTACTCTGTTTTACGTTTCGAATTATAAAATAAATCGTTTTCAACAATTAGCTTGATGTTTTCTGACAATTTGAAAAATATAGAATGAAGTGTAAAATTAGTCTACAACTTGCAGCGGTTAATGCACTAGAATCATGCGAAGAAAATCAAGAGTAAAGTTAATATTCATGACGTTTAGAAACCAAATATTTTTTTAACCAATAAAACGGTTTTTCCTTTAAGAAAACTATTTTTTTCGTACAATAAAATATTTTTTATACGCCTTGTTCGGTTTATCTAAATAACATATTTATTTTGTTAAAATAAAATCTGGTTGATTTAAAAATCTTTTCTATCTGTATATATTTTAGTTTTAAAAATTGTTGTCTTCAAAATTTTAAATATTTTAGTGGCCATGAAAAAGCTCTTATCTTATATAATTTCGAAATCATATCTTATTTTAAATAAAATAAGTGAGTGTGAAGTTGGCCCCCATTTTTGATATTTTGAAAGTTGTTCCAAATTGTTCTAGGTTTGTACCAAATTGTTCCAGAAAAGTATTCGTGAAACTTAAAGGCTGAAAAACACTGGAACCCATTTTTAGAGCAAACCACCATTATTATTTTTTAAATTTTTTTCTTATTGCACCAGATTGTTCTGGTTGTTCTGAACATTGTTCCAAATTTTTATATCTTAAAAAAATTTATTTTAAGTCAAAAATCAATAAAAACCATTTTGGTTCAGCCCCACGTTATTTCTTTTTCGAACTTTTTTTTTGTTGTAGTTCCAAGTTTTCATTTATTAAAAAAGTTTATTTCAAGCTCAAAATCAATTAGAATCGTTTAGAGCTAGCTCCCCATTTTTTTTCCAAAGGTAGTTTTGTACTTTTTATTTTATCAGCAAAGCATAAAATGTTACAAATCTTTTTTATTTGGTTTTCTTTGTTCTTTGTTCTCATTCTTAAATTGGCAATAAATAATTCTATTTTTGTATGATTTTTTATAGGTCCAAATTTAAAATATATTAACTGAGAGATACCCTAAAATTTTAGAAACTTAAAATATGATTTCATTTAATTTGCATTAAAATTTTTGACATTTTTATAAATTGATACATTAAGAAAACCAGTCAACAAAAACATTTTTTTTACTTAATCTTTAGAACAGGATTCCTTAGGATTAAAAATATACGGAATAATGTTCAAAATATTGGACTAATCTGGTACAATAAAAATAAAATTGAAAAAATTAATAAAGGAAATAGTTTTTGTTAAATTTGGACTTAAAACATTTTTAAGACATGAAAATTGGAATACTGTTCAGGACATAAAGAACAATTGGTACAACAAAAAAAATTCGAAAAAAAAAATAATGCGTGCGGCTAGCTGTAAATGGTTTTAACTGATTTTGAAATATTTTTTATGGCATGAAACTTTGGAACAATGTTCAGAATAACTAGAAAAATCTGGTGCAACAAAAAAAATCGGAAAAAGAATAATGGGGTGCTGGCTCTAAAAGTGTTTTTTTGAGTTTTAATTAAGGAATAATTTTGTTTAAGGAATAATTTTCTGGAACAATTTGGTACAATTTTCAAAATATCAAAATTCGAAAAATGGTTGCTAAATAATCCAATTTTCTGAAAAACACATTTTGACCGAAAGATAAATGTAACTAGTAAAAGGAATAATCTCTGCGCGATTTTTCAAGACTACGGCCCGTTTCCGTCAGCGGAAGAAAGTCGGATTCGAAAAAATCGGTATTTTCCCATTTTTTTTTTAACGAGTCGGTCTTGACTTACACAATACCTTAATAGAAATCAGTATCGACAAATTTGCTTTCCTTATCGAGATCTCTCGAATAGAAGTTTCACTTAGTAGGCGGGACCGAGATTCTGTCACCCGAAATTGCTCATCTTCTGATAGAGCCTTTCTTTTTTGAATAAAAACCGATGGCTTAAAGAATTTTCCGGATCGGCCGTACCGTTCTCGAGTTATCGTGCGCACAGACATCCACACATCCACACAGACAGACTTTTTTTTCGCGGAAAATCATTTTTTTCCACGTTTCATGACATTTTAAGTCATTTGAGCAAAAAAAAATTTTGAGATTTTTGCACGATTTCGATACTACGGTTTGCGGGCCATAGTAATATCGAATCCTGCGGACGTACCGATAATTCATCAGGTAAACAGTCATTACTACCTTTATTTTATGAGGAGATTACCGGACCAAACGATGTGTACCCCTCAAAATGAATATTTCTATCTTTTTCTATAAATTTTTTTTTAACTCGTTCACAAAACTTTCCCTTCTCGGATGGTGGGTCGGGAAAGTAACATCAAAGTTTGAAACATTAACATTAAATATCTGAAAAAGTACTTCACGGATTTGAAACAATTTCGGTAAAAAAGGTTTCGGTTAATTGTCAGAAGAATCAGTTAGTTTTGTCCGACATCTGTCAAATGGAAGTGTCAAAATTATTTCTCCAACTGAAGAAAAAAAATATAAATAATAATTTTTTCAACATTTAAAAAATACTAACTATGAAATAGAAAGGTAACAAATATATTTTCAAATAAGATTTTTCTACGGTTTATTGATTCAAAAATTTTAAAACAATGGTTCATTTGTCAATTAGAACAATATTTTATAATAGAAGAAAGACAAAAGTTGTTGTCGTAACTGGTCTACATTTGTTTGTTTAAAATCCGACCCTGTACTTATTTCCTATTGTTTTTATATAGATTTATAGTACTCGTATAGTTATATGTAAATAAATCATTATATTTTAGTTATTTATAATATATATTTTTTTACAATTTTTATTTTAACACTTTAATCACAAATAAGTTATTATTTATAAATTTCCGTATTAACTATGTTTTTTTTTACTTAATGAACAATTTCCTATTTTTGGATATAACCAAAATGAGTGATTTCCTTTATAACTTTATTTTCATTTAATATCATTAACAAAATAGACTTCCATAATATTATTATCATTATCAACATAGTATCGTACGCGGCATCAACTTCCATTGCATTGTTACAGTAAATAGAGGCGGTTTAATAATACCCCACATTATTCCGATAGAGTGGTTACGCCAGTAACCACGTCATTACGCACTACACCTTTTTTATAGTCATTAGTGGCCATTTTAAAATACGCTCACACATTATTTTCTCATATGCCTATATACAGATTGCTAAATTTATATTCAAAAAATAAACATTCATTTATTTATGTAGTACTCAATTTGAGATTAACTGTATCCGATATAGCATTAAGAGTCAGAATCCGGTGGCGTGGGGTTTGCGAACATGGGCTTTACGAACCGTGGGATTTGTGAACATATACCTGTCATACCATCGGTCGGTTTATGGGAACCGAGAGGTTTGCGAACATTGCAGGTAATTTTTTTATTAAGTTAAATTTGTGTCGGCTTTGGTAGAGAGAGTTAAAAATATAAAATTAATTCAGTAAATGTTATATTTCAGTTATTTTTTCAAACGGAACTTTTGTATAATTACAGAGATATTTACATTTTAGAAAAATCCTGCAGATTCCTAATTTTTTTAACAGTTTTTGCAGCGGAAATAAAATAAACAATTTGAAAGATTAACTGTTATTTATTAATGAACTTCAATATAATAAAAAGAACGAAATAAAAATAAATTATTATTTTTAAACTAAAAATAAAAGACCATTCACAGTACTGCAATTGCCATTAATGCAGTAATAAAAAACATTAATTAATTAAAAAACTCAAGAATTTGTAGATATTTATTAAAAAAAATAATTTTTTCCATAGTTCCACTTTGACAAAAAATTAAATTATTCAAATATTTAACTACAACTTAACAGTCGAAGACAATGCAAAATATTCCTATATTGGTGTATTTATCTTTTTTACTTTAACATTTTTACAGTTTTAATCTAAAGTGCATTCGCAAATCCCACCGATGGTCAGCGTTAGGTATGCGTGTTCGTAAAGCCCACGTTCGCAAGTCCCCCGGAGCCACGAGTCCAGTATACTCAATCAGCAATTAATTTAAATGGAACAATGAAAAATATATTAATTAAAATAATTAGTCTTATTGTGGCGACAGGATAGGATGATTTTTTTATAAAATGTTAAACATATGATGTACTAAAAATTTAATAGTACGTAGGTACAAGAATTTTAATAAAAAAATTATCAAAAATTTCAAATCTAGTTTCCAGCTTAAAGTAAAAGCAGCTCTTAAAAAAAATTATTATAATAAAAAGTCTATATTAAAATTCAATAAGTAATATTAAGTATATCTTGTATTTAATATTAGAGGAAAACATTATATTTAAATAAATTAGTATTATCATTATTATTTATTTTTAAATATTTATTACGAAATTATGTATTTACCGTTTAAATTTATAATTATTTAATGATTTCAAGGCCAAATTCTATTCGTTTTCTATGAATCTAATAAAGCAAAGCCACAGCCATCGGTTGTCAAAGGAAAAGAAAGAGAGGTATCAGGTATCTGGTTTATCTTATCCTTTCAGAAAACAGACTAGTATAATGGCGTGTAAAGTTTTACATAATGAGGGAATGGGTGGGGTTTTTGAAGATCCCATGTTGTTTGTTAAAAAAGGACCCATACTTGTCAAAAATGGTCGATAATCGATAGCGATAGTTCGGAAAGGGATTCTAGGTAGTTAAATGCCTAAATGTGTTTTTAATTCGGTGTGGGTTTTGAAATTACAATTGAATTTTAAATGTAAATTAGATATTTTTTTCTTATATTAGTTTCTTTTATTAGATAATTTTATTAATAGGTACAAAAAAACATGTTTTCAATGTTTATGTTTGTATTTATGATGAATATAATCTAAGGTCGTAGTCAGAAATGTTTTGGAGGGGGGAATACTATGCCACAACAAAAATTGAATAATTTCGGAAAACCTCAAAAAAAATAATGAGTAATCACATCTTCTATACATAATGTCTTAAATTAGACATTCAAATTGAAGGCATTATGACACATTTTAAAAATCATTTTGTAAATGTTATAAAATCGATTTAAAGCCATAAAAAGGATAAATACTCTTATTGAAACCCTTTAAAAAATTTTAAAAGCTCAATTGGTAAGGTTTAATTGACAGCACCGTAATGCTTTTTAAAACCCAATATGTCTAATTCTCATTATTTAAGAAATTTTTGAAATGAGATTTTGTTTATAAAAAAATGTAAAAAAATATAAAAAAAAATATTCTTAAACTTTTATTTATGATTATTATGAAAAATAAAAAATCACAACAGAATTTTTGTTCTTACAAAATACTTGTCTTTAGCAATACTTTTCAAAAATAAACGAGATTATAAAGTGGTATCTGTAAGTATCTATGTATGTAGGACAGTTAGAAAGAATATGAGAAACTAGAAGATGGTAACATACTTAATGAATTGATAAATACACTAATTTATCTTAATTTTTTTATAATTACATTATTAGTCTGCTTACTTAATTAAAATATGATATAAGAGGCTCATTGTTTTCAGAATAAAAATATGCTTACATTTCAAATGCGGGCATAAGCACATGCAATAGTTAAAAACAAATAAAATTTTTAATAATAAGAAGTCTAGTTTTTTGTAAATATGACAAAAATTGAAAGTGTTAGAAAAAAATTAAAAAAAAAATGTTTGTGGACGAAATTTTCCCATAAATCTATCTCCATTATTATTACTATAATTTAATACTCAAAATAAGGATCCGCAGAGCGAAGACAACGTCATAATGCTGCCATAAAATATTAATTTAAAAATTTAAAATCATCTAAGCACTCAATGAAAAAAAATCCGCTAGAAGAAAGGGCTATGTTTCACTTTTTAAAATATAAATTATTTTTTAATGGAAGTCCGTAAATCGCATATTTTGAAAAATAGAAGATTGAATCTTTTAGAGCTAACAATATACAGGCTGTGTCATTTAAAAAAGAATAGTAATTTTTTAGAACGGTATTTTTCAAGCCTCTATAGAAATGAAAAAAAAAATCGAATTAAAGTCAGAATAAAACTTTTTATAAATTGAAATATATCTACGAAAATTGCTGGTTTCGATCTCATTTCATTTAAAATATATGTAATATAAGACTATATACCTACGATAAATTTTTTAAATAAGCTAAAAATCTATCAGTGGTTAAGTCTGAACTGAGCTTAATGTTGTCGGCTTTGGTAGAAAATATTTAAAAATTTATTAACCTTGATCTCTCCGTTATTTATTGAAGAAATATACGTAATATATTTATTTTTCTATTACAGCATCAAAATACAAATACAATATATAGGACATTTTAAATTGCCTATAATAAAAATATTTATATATTCCTTTGTATTAATGTTTATTAGATTATTAAGCATGTGGGTTGACATAGAAAAAGTATATATAGTCCACTAAATGACAATTTTGGTATAAAATTACAGAACTCGTCCACGACTCATGCTGAAAACTTTTATACTCAGACAAAATAAGTGTCATTCATTTAATCATTCCAATTTTGATAGAGAATTATTAAGTTATTTAACAGAAATTTAGAAATTATTTTTATACGATTATATCCATAAAAAATTTAATCTCCCGGACGATATTTGATATTATAATTGATCCAATATTATATAATTATACCAGATACTGTTTCTCAACAATCCATAAAAAATATCTGATCTCGCAATTATTTTTTATAAAAAATTAATCGTTTAGCAATATTAAAAAACCGGTTCTAGCGTTCTTATATATTTTCGACATCGGTTCTTTTGAAATAAAGCAATTTTCCTTTGTAACAATTTATGAATTTGACTCATGCAACTTGTTACAAGTTTAAGTCGCTGCTTAACTACATAATTTGGTCTCCAGTGCAGTAGATAATGTACTTAGAAAACGAGTTTAATATAAAATTCAATATACAAAGCTTCTTCCGATGAAAATATTGATTTTTAAACAAAAAAAATTAACACAGACCCAATATGAGGTGAATTACACCAGTATAGTGCCTACAAACTAACAGACAGACATATATGAATAAAATATTATTAACTTCCGATCTATAAAGCGAATACGGCACTGCATGATTTGAGAATTGTACTAGTAAATAATTGCTTATGGGATAAAAATTGGAGTACAAATTTTTGTTTATTTAACTTTCTTATTTAAATAAAAAAAGTATATGGTTACTAAAATTACAGTTTTCAAAATATTTATTTTCCAATTATAAGAATTGAAATAAATGCCTTGCCCTAAATTTTTTCTTTAAAAAATTCCTCCCATTGCACTGGTAAAATACATAATTTCATTTCACGTCTCGTGTGATAGAACATTGATTATAATAATCGCGAACTTTCCATCTTAGATTATAGCATATTAATGGTAGGCGTGTACACAGTAAAATTAAAACAAAAAAAAAACGTTAACATAATATGTTCATTTTTTTAGGATAAGAAAAACAAGTCTAATATAAAATTATGCATCATGTTAAAAGTAAGTAATAGTTTATTGAAAAATAATATTATTTATTGAATTGAAAAAGATCACCCTGTATATAGTCTGGCGTGCATTATGAGTTTATCACACCATCACGATATGTAGTTATTTGTAGAACAATTTTACAATGCGTTAGTTTATCGGCGATCTCTTTAAAATGAAGTAAGTTCGTGATTTCTGATACTTGATTATACTACTTAACTCACACGAGATGCATCTATTTACAAAATAAAAAATAACTTACCACGAATAAATTTTTAATATTTTACTACTTTTCAGTAGCTATTTATTATCACTACTGACCAAAAAAGATAAGTAGATGGTCGTAAAAATTTAGAAAGTTGCACAATACCCCACAAGAAGGTAATCCATGGGCTACCTAACAAAACGGACGGTCGTCAGTGACATAATTTTGCATAAAATAAATTTCTATTTTGCATATAATTTACAACTTTCCGCAAAATGAGTGCCTCACAGTATGACTTCCTTTTCTTTCTTTTATGCGATAGGGCTTATGCTCAAAAATTTAGCGATTTCCAAGGGTGTACTAATATTTTTTTCCGTAGTGTAAAACAAATTTTATATAATAACCAAATGTATAGCATAGCATTATTGTATTTTAGAATTATATTAATAATAATTGATATTAGTAATTTTTAATTTTTTAAAAAATTTTGAGAAGCTCTTAATTAAAATATTTAAGTTTTAATACTGGGAATATTGTTTGTATATTCAGTTATAAAAATAAATTCTGCAAGTTTTTAGTATCATTAATGATAAATTACATTATGTGTTGTTCATCAAGGCTCAATACTGAGATCTATGTTATTTGTAAAAAACACTCTTAGAAATTTTTCCATTGAATATTTTTTAAAAAAATATTTCATAAAATTTTATTTTTATTAAGTAAAAAAACACCTAATTAGTTCGCCTCGACAAATGCCTTTAAATATAATATCTAAATTATTTGCCTCAATAACTCTTAAAAAAACACCTTAGTCATTCGTCTCAATAACTTTCTTAAAAAAAAAACACCAAATTCATTCGCCTCAATAAATTTCTTTAAGGGAAACACCTAAGTCATTCGCGTCAATGATTTTGTTAACTTTTTTTAAAGGAAACAAATAAGTCTAACGCCTCAACAACTCTCTTTAACCAAAACACATAAGTCCTTCGTCTCAATAAGTCTCTTCAAAGTCCTTCGCTTCAATAATTTTCTATAAATAAACATCAAAGTCTTTAGCCTCAATAACTCCCTTTAAAGGAAAGACCCAAGACTTTCACCTCAATAACTCTCTTTAAAAAGAAAACACCAAAGTCATTCGCCTCAATAAATTTCTTTAAGGGAAACACCAAAGTCATTCGCGTCAATGATTTTGTTAAAAAAAACACCAAAGTTCCAATGACTTTTTTTAAAGGAAACAAATAAGTCTAACGCCTCAACAACTCTCTTTAACCAAAACGCATAAGTCCTTCGTCTCAATAAGTCTCTTCAAAGGAACCACCCAAGTCCTTCGCCTCAATAATTTTCTTAAAAAAAACACCAAAGTTCCAATAACTTTTTTTAAAGGAAACACATAATTCCATTGCCTCAACAACTCTGTAAAAAAAAAACTACATAAGTTGTTGATCTTTTTATGGCGTCCAGAGGAATAAATAAAAGGATTATGTGAAAGCCAAGAATAATACTTATTGTATATATGATATGATCATTATTAAATTGTATATAAAAAAAATCGTACAAATCTAGAAATTAGCCTGAATTTTAAAGTTTAGCCTAGAACTCTAAATATTTGAGGTGAAGTGACTAATGTTAAATATAAGGGCGGTGAATTCAATGTAAGTGAAAATATATGTGCATATTATTTTTAATTGAGTGTTTTATATAAGCAATTTTCAGTCTCAATCATAATGAGATAACATTTCCACCTGCTGCTGCTCTTCAGTAGGTTATTTATGTACTGTTTACTACTAGTTTTCAATAATAATATATTTGTACGTATATTTCACACCCGTATGATAATAAAATCTAATAATAATAATAACCACCCCTAACGTACTTCCTTGGTAAGTTCTTGTCATTTACATAGTTAAATAGAACTGCAATATGCTAAAATAGGTCAACCGTTATAATTCACTGGGAAACGCGTGTATAGTTTGCACTTTTGATGTTTTTGAATAGAAATTTTTGGCGACATCTGTTTAGCAGTTATTTTCAGAAATATGTATTTCTAGTGTCTGATGGCGGGACTTGGCTTGTTTATTTTTTCTTTCAAGTTGATGGCTCCAGACCTAGCTTATCGAATCGTATTATTTTATTTCACAAAATGAAATTCTTTTATTTAAAATTTATAATGTAATTTAAATTTAAAAACTAGAAAAAAAATTACATATAGGCATATTGACGTAGAAAATGTGTTACAACCTCTTGGCTACTGCGGCTAAATACGACATTTTTCATATATTTGATATGTTATTATTATTAGCTTGGAAAACTTTGAATATCTCATTTATGAACCGTTTAATCCAAAAATGTCGAAATAGGGAAAAATTTTAATTTTTAACAATATTAAAGATTTTTTTAAATAAAACTATTAACATTTCGTGGTTATATTTTTTCTCTATTTTCTTCTTGTAATTGTTTTTCTCCTATTTACGTGTCGTTTATTTTTAGGTATCATCCTCGTCAAAAATATGAAAGTTTGGTAGAAGTTATTTTTTGATAAATTAAATTATATTGTTATGAATTTAAATCTCAATTTAGGGTGAGTTCTATAAAAAAAATATTAAACATTATAAAATATTATCAAAATACAAAATATGTTATATTATATTTGTCCTGTATATTCCTCTTCTTTTTTTTTAATTATGTTCTTTTGCTTCTAAACCTGGATAAAGTATTCACTCCTCAACATCTTCTATTTACTGCTTCCCCTATACATTCCAGTTTCGCCAAATTATTAACCTTCTTTTACTTTAAATTTGTTCTTAAGTTTTTTTTTGGATATTTAATTTTTTTAATATTGTTTTAAATTTACGAAATGAAATTCATCCTCTAGTATTATTGGTATATAATATTCACCTCTTATTCTAATATTCTTACAACATTCAATATATCATTCTCATAAAAATTTATATCTGACGTCTACTTATTATTTTTTTCATCTGTTTTCTTTTTTTCCTAAATTGAAATTTTTCTTACTTGATTAATTAAAAAAATTTTGAAATCTTTCCCTTAACGTTATTCCTTAAATTTTTTTTATATCATTTCAAAAATTTTTTTATTTTCATAATAGTAATAATGAAATAATGATGTGCCCAAAAAAAAATTAAAATAAGACTCTTTATATTTCACAATTGTTGATTTAGAATAACTTATATACCAATTAGTTTAAATAAATTAGTTAAACTGAAACCTTTTTTAACAATAAACTATGTTTATAAAATTCAAACAAAACTCATAAAAATTATTTCATTACAATATGTTATATATTATATTCTATTCATTTATTGTCTTTTTTCCAACTTTTCTAATTTTATTATTTCGAATAATTTTACAAAATTTTACTTTTTTATATTTTCGTAAAGTTAATTTTTCTCTGAAACGAATTTAGAATTATTATTTTGTCATATTTCTGGACTTTGTTATTAGGAATATACCTAAGGCAGTTTAGGAATTAATATATTTATTTAAATAAATATTTTGTTCATTATCCTAAAATTTTAATTTAAGAGGAAGAAATCTGTGAATATAATTTTATATGACTTTCCTCCAACTATCTTTCCTCCCATTCGTTAGTACATTTTGAAACGATAATTTATCTTGTTGACAATAAATAGAATAGAATTTGAAATTTATCAGAAGTAAAATATTAAATAAAAAAGTTTTGGACGCCAGTCAAATTAATTTTTTTGATGTAATTAGAAACAATTGACAAAAAAACTATGATATATTTTAAAATCCGTCCTTTCTTTTTTTTCGGATTAAGGAAATTAAACTCGAATTAAACGTTATATTTGTTTATTTCACTATAAAAAAGTTTCAGACATTTTTTTTTCTTTAAAAAAACTTAGCTTTTTTGAGGTGTTTTTTTTGTCTTCCATCTCTAAAGGAAACTGTAGTCCAAGAAACTTTATCCAAAGGAAAAACTGAAGAAACTAGTCCAGAGAAAAAAACGTGGTCCAAACAAAGTCCAGAGGAAAAAAAATAATTCCCAGGAAAAACCCTAAAAGTTCGCATAAAGTAAATATAAAATAAAAATCCTATAAATTACCAGATTTTGTGGTCTCTAAAACAATAATAATATTAAAATGAAATACATGAATTTTAGATCAAAATATGAAATACAAAAATAATTAAAATGTATTAAATTTTAAGACAATCTGTAAAAACAAATTAAAAAATAGGTTATCTTTTTGTAAAACGAGACACAGGCATCAGATAATTTATAATATTATAAATGATAAGATATGAACTTTTAAGTAAATAAAAAAAATATACCGACATAAAAAAACAATTAAAAATAACAGTAAAAAGTTAATAATTAATAATTATATCCAAAAATTTTAGTGAAAATATAACAAAATATAATAAAAACTTACCCTATAAGATAAGGCGGAGAAAAAAAGAAAGAAATCTTCAGTAAGCGACACGAACGATATAAAGTCAGTTATTTTGACTGAGTAGGCAAAGAGAAGAACATTATTAACATGGGAAAGACATTTTATAGGAATACCAAGAGAAGAGAGAGACATGACGCGAGGAAATAAGAAGGGGATATCAAACGAGTATGAAATTATAATATATTGAGTAGAGGAATAATGAAAATATAGGGTGGCACAAAAAACCGTAACAATCATATTTTTTTGTATGACTTTTTTCATGGGTAATAGGTACTCCTGAGATGTACTTTCTAGAATTGTATATTAAAGGGTCTGTAGCTCAAAATAAATTGTCCACTTTGATAAAAAGGGTCCCCCAGATATAGTGGTTAAATACTAAAAGCGACCGAAGTCCAGCCTGATTAATTATATAAATCTTTTCGGTTATAACTTGAAGATAAAGTACATTGTTAATGTGCAGTGAAGACCTGGTATTTACTTTGGACCAAAGCTGGGCAGAGTACCACATACTAAAGTACCTACGAGTACTTCACAATGAGTAGCTTTAAAAAGTACTCAACAGTATTTGAGTACGAATACTTATGAGAAGCAAATGAGCACTTTTACAAAATTTAGATAGCACTCGTGAAAAATGAGTAACGAGTATGAGTATTTCAAATAATTCTAATGAGTGCTCGATTTCTAGAAATAGGGTTGCTGGGACAAATGAAAATTTTTGAAAAATAAAGATCTTAAAAATGACGTTTTAGACGTTTTTAAGTTCTTAAAGTTTACTCGAAAAGTTGTAGAATGTTATTGGGGTTTTTTTTTATTTGGTGGTTTTGGGAATTTGATTGTAAAACATTTTATTAAACTCAAACTTTTTAATGAACACAATGAAAAGTAAATTTGTAAAACAATACAGCATCACTATTTGTCTTAGAAGATTTTCTTAAAATATAGTCCAAAACTTCTTTTCATCATATTTGTCCTCTCTTAATCCTTATACTCTTGACAGCTAGCGCTCTGAGTGGTGTCCAGAAACAAGCCAGAAGGAGTTTGAAAATTTCTGAGCTAGAATTTAAGAATAAGCCATAAAAATACTTCAGTGAAGAATATTAGAAAAATATTCTAAAAATCTACGTCTTTTTGTATTGCTATTACTTCATCTTCAATCTTAAAATCAAATAATAATAATAATAATAAAACAGTGAAAAGTGGAGAACTAAAACGAATGACCAATTTTGCAACACATATAAAAATTGCTTTTTTAATATAATTACTTGTTTACTGACTATCCTAATTTATTTATTGTTTTATCAAAATGTTATTGTTAATTTTTATTAAAAATAAAAAATATTTTCCGTCCTTAAAATTGTTACTAAAATTATTTAGTTTTCAAAGTCAAACTTCTTTATTTTAGCTAAAAATACCAGTCATATGGAAAAAAAATTGTTAACAAAAATAAAAAATTAAAATTTATTGATAAAATTTTAACGATTAATTTAAATTATTTTATTATTTCGTCTTTATTTTACTACTGGCAACTAGAAGTCATAAGATCTGTCAAATTATATTTATTATCACTTTCTTGTTATATTTATACTAATGATTAAAAAAAACTGTGAACTTTTATTAGGATTCATGTAATCAGATTTTGAAATCCGTGCGACGATATTCAAGTCTATTTGCATCGAGGTCAACATTTACCATAAAATCACCTGTCCAGTTATCGCAAGAATAAAATAAATAACTCTTCCTTTCATTTATTCCAAACAATTCATCTACAAGGACGTTTTCTATAAATTCAAACTTTTCTGTTGCGAATTTAAAAGCGAAATAACAAAAGGGTATATAAGGTAAAATTCACAAATGATTTTATTGCCCAACCTGAGTTCCTTTGCTCTATGCAAAATAGAAAAGGTAGAATCGAATTTTGCGAAAGGTTTGCGTAGATCTGGTCCAGTTTGATATATGACAGCAATTGTTCCTTCTGGTCACTTCTCGACTATCCTGCCATAAAATCATTTATACTCGGCCAAAAGATAATTGACCGCAAATTTGCTGGGGACGTAGGGATTGCGTTTTGCAACTTTAGTTTCGAATTATCGTTACTTCTACGAGGTTCGTTTAATTATTTGTGATTTTCTTTAATTGATGTTTGGTGAACAAGTAGAAAAGAACAAAATTGTGTTTTAGTTGAGGTTAATTAGTTTTTTTCTGTTATGGGTAAAACAGATTGTAAAAAAATAAATGGAATAGAAGGATCATAAAGATTTTAATGAATAATTTCAAAGTAAGTTGCAACTACAATTTTTAAGAATATAGGAAGAGAAATACTTATTTTTGAGTATAATCAAATATATTTGGTAGTCACATATACAAAACACATTTATATAGTATATAGAAACAATTACATTAAATATTCCGCATATTATAAATATGAACTATCCATCAGTCCACAAATTTTAATATTTAAAATACAAGAACAAATTTTGCAGTAAAAAGGACTAAAATTGAATTAAATATTGCTTTTGACATCGACAAATGTCGCTAAAACGTTTAAATTCAAAAAATGTTGCTTTTGGCTACGAAAAATATTGATCTGACTTCGAAAAATGTTGCTTTAACTTCGATAAATGTTGCTTTGACTTCGAAAAATATTGATTTGGCTTCAGAAAATGTAGTTTTGACTTCGAAAATGTTGCTTTGACTTTGACAAATGTTACTTTGGACTTCGAAAATATTGCTTTGACTTAAAAAAATGTTACTTTAAATTAAAAATATGTTTCTTTAACTTCGAAAAATATTGATTTGACTTCAAAAAAATGTTTCTTTGACTTAAAAAATGTTGCTTTAAATTAAAAAATGTAGCTTTGACTTCGAAAAATATTGATTTGACTTCAAAAAATGTTGCTTTGACTTCGATAAATGTTGCTTTGACTTCGACTCAATTATTTTTATTATTTTTCATTTCTGTTCTAATTACTAAATGTCCCAATATATTTTTTTTTATTTTAGTTTTTAGTACGTTATGAACAATTATATTACCCCATGTTGGTGAGAAATTAGTATTGTTCAATTTAAAATAAAAACCAAAGCTTAATTTTTCTAATAAGAGTTCAAGTCCTAAAAAATAAGATAATACCTTAAATCAAATGATTGTACTTCTACGGGGAATTTAATAAGCAGGTGAAAAACTAGAAATTTGATTTCTTCATTGATATTTAAACCTTTGAAAATACCTACCTCTGAATTATAAAAAAACAGCGGCGTGGCATTCTAATAAATCATGGGCTGTAATAAAAAATTAAATACTGAACGGTTAAAATTAAAAAACAATAGTAAAAATTGATAGTAAATGAAGAAATGTTATAACAAATAATGTTTTTTTTTATTTTTTTATCCACTTAAGTTCGCGAAATATGGAAAACTTTTTTATTATCTTATGGAGAAAAATTTATTCTTCATAAAAAGTTCTGAATGGTCTAAAACCCAGAAAAAAGCTACCAGATATAATTTTTTTTATAGTCATAAACAAGGTGTATCGAAAAAAGTAATTTTTTTTGACAAAATCAAAAACTATGATTTAAAATTGAAAACTGGGTATTAAAAACGTATATCTCAGTAATCCTATGATCATTAAATCTTGCTATAAACTAAAACTAAAATGTTATAGGCAACGATAGGCGTACGGCAGGCAAAGGAAGTGTCATCTTTCCCCAAAATTGTACGTGCTCATTTTGATTACTTATTTGAATTATAAAACTTTTTTAATCATTTTCACATTTTTCGAGATATTTATACTTAAAGATGTATAACTTTAATTTGTACTCTACTAAAAAATGAATAAAGATTTGATCAGTACTATAAAATTTTAGGAGAAAAATTCAACTCCTGTCGCCTGTCGTACGCCTCTGGTAATAGTGAGAAAATTAATGTTTCTAAAGCAATAAAATTGCATTTCAAGATTAACTATCAATCAATCTTAAATTAATGGGCAATAATCAATTTTTAAACATTTTACCTTTTGTATTATTATTATTATTGTACAAACAATTATTATTATGAGTCTAAAAATTTTTACCATTCTTTATGGGACACTCTATATAACATTATATTTATAAATTTTGCAAAGACTTAAAGACAATTTATAAAAATTAAAGAAGTTGTACAAAAAAAAACAAAAAGAAATTGAATATTAAATAAAAATTAAAGAAATTTTGGTAGAAATTTTTTATTTAAAAATTGTGTTATAGAAACCAAATTATTTCTAAGATTAAAATTAGAGTGAAAAAAACTTGTAAAGATCAACGAAATTATATAAAAATCGAAGAAAATCTATAAATAATAAAAAACTCAAAAAAAGGAAAAATTTGTAATCATTGAAGAAATCAAAGAATAAATTTATAAATTTTGTAACAATTTCTATGGAAGGAATAAATTATTTAAAATAAGTTTTATTTGAAGAAAAGAAACTTCTTTGCTGGTACTGAAATCTATATATTATATATTAATTAACAAATGCTATTATTTCTTCTTTCATCTTTATATTGGTTCCAATTTCTGAATCTTATGTGCTGTCTATAATCGATTTTTAATAAATTTACCTAAAAGGTTTCTGTAAAGAATAAAAATGTACCAAAAAAAATATCATAATTAACATATTTAATATTTTAAATTATACATGTATATTTTGTATAATATTTCTTATCCAACGATGCCTTTTTTGAGACTAACACATGTCATATAAAATAAATACTAATGCATACCTTCAGTTTAATTATATATGCAACAGGAAATGGTTATTCACACTAAATGTAAGTTAACAGGTGCATATTTAATATGATTAAATTAAAACAGTTCTATTGTAACTTAACAAGTCATTAAAAATTCTTTTTACAAATTTACAACGCCTCTATCTGGATTTAATTAAAATTATTGATTTTTCACACATTAAACTAGATTTGCGACGAAATATTAAAAATAAATAAAAATATTTAATAATAAGGCTCATAAATTATATTCTTGTGGTACACTCCTACACTATCCATCATATTTAATTTTTTTGTTTAATGCGCATGTAGTGCTCCAGTTATAATAATAATATAAATTAGCAAGAAAATTAAGATTGTATCACAAAATGTGCATTATAAATACATGACATGTTATTCGTGATACGCCGCGCGGGGTTCCATTGTAGCTTGGAATGTGAAACAAGAATGTGTTATGGAAGGTTACAAATATGATTTTTCTAAGATGAAATCAATGGCGTATCAGTTTAGATATGATTATCAAGAAAGAAATACTAACATTCTATTATTGATGATATTTAAAATTAATAATAGGATCATTTTATGAAGAATCACTGAAATTTTTTTCCGGCGGAATTCCTTGTAGTACCTAATGATACATAAATTTTTAATATAATAGGTAGAATATCGTTAGTAAATACCTATAGCCTATATCTAAATCCCTGAGGAACACCAAAATGTACACCATTACACTTTTCTACAACCACTAATCAAAATACGCTTTTCTGCATAGTATTTATGTTTGTAAACTTGATCTTTTCTCACAGTAATTGAAATATGATATTAGTGTGCCGAAAAGTGACATTTCTGAGCCGGCAAGTGACATTGCTGTTCCAACTAGTTTCTTTCTTACATTTAATTTTAACTACAAATAATGATGTCATGAATCAATTTTGGTATCAGTAAATTCCATTAATTAATAGTATTAATTAAATATAAAATAAAAATATGTAATTTGTTATTAAATTTGTTTGTGGAAATAAATTTTACACGTTACCTGCCAACCATTTATTTAAATAATGCGGTCCAGGAACCAACCATATTTTTATACATCGAACTGCCTTGGGCCACCATATGAAATAAGTTTTGGTCCCATCGGGCCAAAACGGCCCAGATAATGATGTCAGTGCCTCTATGATCCCGAACAGTATAACATAACCTAGATTCTACAAAATAAACAAAAAGTGAACTTTGTAGAATTTACACGTGTATTTGTTTTATTTTGCATACTGAAAGATTGAACAGCTGTAGATATTACACGAAGTTTAAAAATACAAAATATTTCATGTTTTCAAAGGTCTAAACGTAAATATTCTAAAACTGTGAATGAACGTGAGTTGCAAATTATTCTAATTACGGAGAACTCTCATACGAAGATGATTGTAAGCCATTCGAAGCTTCTTAAAGCGATTATGTGTGTAGCTCAGAAACAGAATCAGATTCATCATCAGATTCAGAAATTGTGGAAAATATACAAAAATTTATAAAAAGTAAATGAGCAAAATTAAATCCACAACGGAACCTCGAACCAGTACCGAATTCAGTTTCACAACCGAACGATAATTTACAACAGAACGGGTCCAGCAGTAGGTAATTATAAAAAAATAGCATACTACAGATGTAGCACCATGCTCTCGCTTACATAACTGAATTTGAACGACAAATAATGTGCAAAAACTGTTATAAGAAAAACAGCGAGCAATATAGGCGTCAAGTAAAAAGGTAAAATACCTTTTGTAAATGTTGTGAGAAGATGGAGCCGTTTCTCTGTATCATTGTTTTAATTAACTCCACAGAAATAAGTTTGTTTTTTTAAATAACGTTTATTTTCAAACTGCAAATTAATATTATAAATTAGCAGGAACCACATTCCTCATTTTTAAAAAATTGTATAAATTATATCTACAACATATAGCTAGCTTCTGGGCCATACTTGATATAACTAAATATCCACCAACGGACTGATACGTACCAAGAAATGTGTTGGACCCATAGGACCAATATAGCCTGTTAAAGCACCATCTGTGTTGGTTCTATGGGACCAGAATGGCAGGGAATGTGTTAAATTATTTTTATTTTTAACAAAAAGTATGGTGAGCAACACGTGTAGAAAGGCAATTTCGTCTCGTGAGAAATTAGCACCTTTCTGCACTTGTTTGACAATATACTATTTTCTATGGTTATTTGCAAAACCTGAGAAAATATCTTTAGGATTAATCCAAATATATAAAATTGTCGTGTCACTAACTGACTGACTGACTGGCAATCAATGCACAGCCTAAACCAGGGGTGATAGAGACGTAAAATATTTAGGGTAGCTTCCTTTGGTAGTGTATAAAGTAGCACTAAGAAAGGAATTTTGGGGGTTCAAAATTTGGGTCAAAGTTCAGCAATAAATATTGAATATCTTGAAAATTGGTACGTAGATTCTCCTAAAGAAATATGCCAAGACGTGTTTCGTAATTTTTTTGTATTTTTTACCCCAGACGCCAACAAAAGCGTTATAAGTTTATAACACGTGTATCGTAGCTCCTAAACGGATGAACTAATTTTGATTTAGTTTTTGTTTGAAAGGTGACTTGATCGAGACTGTTCTTAGCTATGATTCAATTTTTTTTTTATTATTTGATTTTGCGTACATCTAGGGGTGGTTCTGAGGGGTGTAAATATTTTTTATTATTTGTCTCAAAGTAATTTAATTAGAAGAAATATGAAGGAAAGTATAAATTATTTTTCTCAATTCAATGTCTACACGTTAATCGGATTTTAAAGCGATTATGAGGTAGTTTTCTCCCCCGAAGAGATGAGACAATTTTTGGTAAAAAAAAATATCTGTCTGTGTGGATGTCTGTGCACACGATAACTCGGGAAAATTCTTTCGGCCATCGGTTTCGGGTCCGAGGATCCTGGGCAAGCCTACTAAGTGAAACTTCTATTCGAGATATCTCAATAAGGAAAGCACATTTGTCAATACTGATTTCTTTTAAAGCGTTGTGCAAGTCAAGATGCGACTCATTGAAAAAAAAAATTGAAAAATTAAAAAAAAAATTTTATCTTCTGCTGAAGAAACAGGCAGTAATCTTGAAAAATCGCGCAGAGATTATTCCTTTTACTAGTTTTTGATGTAAAATTACTGTGTGAATAATTTCGTAAATGCAGCAGGAAAGGGTAATAAAATTGGTGCAATTTATTTAAATTACTATAATATGATTTTTCGGTGCGGCTTATTTATCACAAATTAGTGAGTGGGAAAAAGAAAATTAGAAGAAAATTAGAAGAAGAAGTGAAAAAAAACATAATAGAAGAATGAAGAAAAAGTAAAAAAAAATTGAAAACATTAAAAGAAGAAGTGAAAAAAAACATAATAGAAGAATTAAGAAAAAATAAAAAAAAAATTAGAAAACTTTAAAGGAATTATAAAAAATCAGAAAAAATTAGCAAAAATAGAAAAATTAAGAAAAAAAAGTAGAAAAAAGCAGAAGAATTAGATTTGGAAAAAATCAAAAAAATCAAAAAAAACTAGAAAATATAAAAATTTATAAAAATAAAAAAAAATAGAAAATATCATTATTAAGAAAAAGTTAGTTATTTAGGGTATTTAAAAAATCATCGTCTATTTTTTTTAAAAAACACCGTGTATATCTGTATAGTATCTGAAAGATTAATTCTTCTTTTTACCGAAAATGTATAATTATTTGTAGTTTAATTAAAAAATGATTAAATTCTTTCATTTTACTTTTCCGACCCACCTCCTAGAAGGGAAAGTATTGTGAACGAGCTAAAAAAAAAATCGAGATAAAAATAAAAATATCCATTTTCGGGTCCCCTGAGACGATTAAGACCATTTCCAGATGGAAGTCTGTCGGTCTGTGTGTGTGTATTCTTCCACGATAGAGGCCACACATTTAATCCGATTAAGCTGAAATTTGGTATATGGGTTTGGGTTACCCATCGGAAGAACCCATTAGTTTTTGTACGACATCTGTCAAACGGAAGTACCACTATCAAAAAATGACAGATGCAATATGTCACGGAATTGGACATGCAATATGTCGTTTGAAAGTCCTTGAAAAACTCTATTCAGAACAGTCAAAATTATTTCTTCAACTATCACCTGTCAAAAATTAAAAAATGTCAAAAGTTGACACTTTAACATTAAATATCTGATAAAGTATTCGTGGATACTCGTCGGGAAAGTTTTGGGGCGACACAACCGTTTTTTTAAGGATTATCTTTCATTGAGTAGAGATATACAGGGCGATGTATTAAAAAAATCGATAATTAATGCAATTAAAAAATATCATTTTATTTTTTTACCAATAAACATTTCTGGTTCACCCGGCATTTTATTATAGAAATTGGCCGATACATTTTTATATCAATACTAGTTTCCATTATTCGCAACTTCTTAAGGTAACTTTTTTGTGATTTTGCAGTTTTTATAAAAAAATTTACTAACTACTACATTTTTACCTCTCGCCCTTTAGATAAGAGAGGTATAGGAATCATGCTAAAAATTGGGTAGTGAGTTTTCAATTGATAAACACGTTTTGGGGTCCCTAGAATACGATTTTAATATTTTCGCGATGATGTCTGTGTGTGTGTGTGTTAGTGTGTGTGTGTGTTAGTGTGTGTGTGTGTTAGTGTGTGTGTGTGTTAGTGTGTGTGTGTTAGTGTGTGTGTGTGTGTTTGGATGGATGTTGTAGTAACGATAACTCAAAAACTACTGAATAAAAAAATTTGAAATTTTGCATACAGGATTCTGATACCCTAGATTAGATCTGATTAGATTTTGGTGCCAATCGCACAACCGGAAGTGGCAGTTGCTATGGGTAATGACTCCATTATTATACAAAACGGCAATAAAGTTTTACACATATATTTTGTATACCATATAGTTTATTTTCATCTCATTAAAATTTTCGAAACTTTTGCCATTGTTGCCAGATTTACAAAAAAATAATTTTTTTTCATACTTTTTGTGTCAACCTGTAAATTTTTGATTCAAAAATGGCGAGAGGTCATGTGCTGGCCACATCAGATTTTTTAATCTAATTTATGGTCTACATATATATATTTTTGTTTTAATTTGGATACCTATTTTTATTTTTTCTGTAAAATATAGATATAGTTATTTTCCTAACAAGTGCGGAAAGATATACTTTTCCGCACGCAATTGCAGTTGCCCGAACGACGCGAAGCGGAGTTCGGGCATGCAATTAAGTGGGGAAAAGATAATTTACGCAAGTGTTAGGAACAATATTTTTTCTACAAGCGCCTAGAATTAAAAAAAAATTTTAGCAAAAATATTTTTTTGTCATTAAACAAAAATTTTCTTAGTGATTCTTAATAAATAAAACATTAGGCTGAAAGTAATCATAGTAACCTAGCAAGAATTAATTTTTTAATCATTTTAGCATTTAAAAAATCAGTGCGAAAAGTAACTTTTCCGCACTCAAATGCGTGCGGAAAAGTATATTTTTCCGCACGCTTGTAGAAAAAATATCTATCGGTATGAATGAATTACTTCGACCTGAAAATTTCGCCATAAGTCTAAAAGTAGGTAACATAAAATTAAAAAAAAAATAAGAATATAAAAAAAAATTGTTTTAAAATTTGCAAACAATGACTTTTCATTTGATATAACACTTTATATAGTAACTCCATTTGGAGTGGTAAAAATGGGGATAAAAGTTTAATAATCGGGGAAGGAAACGGGTATAAGAAAGGAACTTTCATTTATTCCAACATCAACGCGGACGAAGTAGCGGGAAAAAGCTAATTATTAATAAAACGGTGTCAAAAATCATGAAGAAATCGACAAAAAAAATGATTATATTTGTCTGTAATGATTTTGCCGATCAATTGAGTCAAAAATTACAACTCGTTTTAATAGTGCATCATAATAGGAAAATTAAAATAACTTTGTGACGCCAATGAATGGTGTTCTGGAAGGTTACAAATATGATTTGATATGATAGAATGCCTATAATATGAATAGCTGCTTGCCGTTTATATATTTCAGTGGGGTGCAGTTCTCTCTCGTGATGTTGATGCCAGGTGTTACAGTGTTGTTGAATAATGAATTTGCGGATTGAGTGCGAATTTCATTTTAATCAAATGGCAAATTAATGAGCGGTTGATTTTTTACGTCAATTTGTTTTGTTTTAAATATTATACTTACACGTTAATTTCGGTATTTTTAATATGATCAATAATAAATTATTTATACAGTGTGGAAATATTTTTTTTAGTCGTATGTCAAAAACTGTTGTTTATTTTAGTTTTATGAACATTTTATCATACATTATCATAATATTAGTCAAACGTAAAATACCATAATAAAATGACTATAAAATATAAAAAAGTAGCGTTGTGCACGTTACAATTTATGTATTTGATGTCGTTATTTATTTATGCTTGAATAAGAGCATCTTCTATACAGTTATAAACCAAACAACTTATAATATAAGAAATATATAATTTGTTATCTCTATAAAATATCGACAGTATATTTATATTTCTTTATCGATAATTCAATCGAAATAACCCAAAAGAATAATTTTCTCCCAACATATGCAAAACAAGCAGCGACACCACAACCTCAAACACAATTATTCATTGATTAAGATCTCACAAATCTCATTACAGTATTTTTCACAATACCAATCGCACTCATTAAAGCAGTAGTCAATTAAGTGAAACTGGTAATGAAAGATGTATTCGAAAAGCTCGTTCTTCCATATAAGCAGCTGTTCAATTCCTAACAACTACTTGTTTATATTCGCTCTTACTACCAGATCTGCGATTGTTTTTAATATAAATGTTAATTAACGAGAAAACTTTTCATCTTCATACGAGCTAATCACTCATATTGCAATCATAACAGCGAGCGGTACCTTTGAAATATAAATAGATTCAGATGAGGGTATTCGAGGATGAAGATGAATGATTTAAATGTGTCTCTAGTCAGAGAGAGATATTTACAAATACAGAATACCGTTTTACTTGGAATATATTACGAATTTTTTATTTAAAATCAATTCTTACTCATTTTATAATAAGGTATATAAAAATCAGAAAACATTAAATATTATAAACCAAAAATTTTTCGTGGAATAAAAAAATATACTAGAATCACAATGGATTAATTAATCAAAATTTTATGGGAGTTTTACAGCACAGGCGGCTCAAACAAAATCTGTGATTTTAAAGAGCCAGTAGTTAAAAGATGTGGTGAATTTAAGAATTTTACCTGTGCCGCCCGGTTTTTTTTGTAACATAACAACCCTTATTTTAATCCCTTTTATGACTCTGATGAGCTCACGGTTGGGTAAATTAGAGGGTATTTGTTTGTACTATTATTTTTTGTTACTATGCCACCCAAATTGATGTGCGCTCCTTAGGATTGGGCCGTTTTGAGGTGATTTTTTTTTAAATGTTCGTCATAAAATTCCCTATCGATTACTCTTTCTCGATTTTTGCTTCTGGTCTTCATTTTCGCCTAATTTGACTCCAAAAATGGGTTTGCATGGAAAAAACTATATTTTTCGCACAAAAATGACCCTACGGAACACGAGATTGAGATTTTGTCGAACTTTTTTATGGGGAAATCCTCGTCTTAAAAAACCCTACAGGTGTATCCACTTAGAATTCGGGGAGAAATTTTCTGCTACCATTAAAATGGAGACAATCATCCAAAAATTTTCACATACCTGAAATCGTTCTACTGAAATGTTTGAATGATTGTGGCCATTTTAAGGCAACGTAAAATTTCTCCCCGAATTCTAAGTAGACAGACTTGTAGGGTTTTCCATGACGAGCATTTCCCCATTAAAAAGTCCGGCAAAATCTCATTTTTGTGCGAAAAATCTAGTTTTTTTCCATGCAAACCCATTTTTGGATTCAAATTCCGCGAAAATGAAAAATCGAGAAAGAGGGTTCGATAGGGTACTTTATGACGAACATTTAAAAAAAACATCTCAAACAGCCCAACCCTAAGGGGCGTACGTCAATTTGGGTGGTACAGTGGCGGTTCGCGCCACTGTGCGCCGGGGTGCTTGTTTTAGATGAGTCCCTCGCCACTCACCTCTGAAAAAAAAATACTTTTGGTTGGCCAAGTCCAATTTTTTGTTTTTTGTGGTTTTTTGGTGCTAATATATCAAGAATTTGGTAAAATCAATATTTTCACCACTTTTTTTGAAGCTTTTGAGCTTTTTTAAATTATCTCAAAAATGAAAAGCTCTACACAGAGATGAACTAAGAGTATCTTTTTTGGGGTAAACTGTATGACGAATAACTATGAGCTTTAACTTTTAAGAAATACTTGGTGTGCAAAAAGTTAAGCTCAAAATTATTTGATCACCCTAGTGTCTCTACGCCAATGGATTATCCTAATTTGTAGAAATAAAGTGGTACTAATTCGTATTATTTAATTTAAAATTAGTTAATGTTTTTGCTCTAAGTAAACATATTTAAAAAATATCTATTTTTCACTTTCACTTTATCGCCCTGTAGAATCTAAACGGGGGGGAGTTTACACAAAAATATTGTATGAATTTTCTTAATAATTCGTCAAGATCTATATATAGTCCCTCATTAATTTACGGTACTTTATTCTGAAACACCCTGTATACCTTGTTGTTAATTTACTCTACCATTTACATAACAATTGCAAACAAATCAAAAACCATTTTGTAAAGTACATACCGAAATAATACTCAATAATACATACTCAAAAATATATATTTTTAAATGATGATTTTATGTGCCCCGTAAATAATACTGTAGGCACCCACACCTGAAATTTCCTGATCTGACAGATATATTTCTCCAACTCGATCATTATAAACCAAATCCATATAGTTAATACATTAAAAAACTTTACCAACGTCTACTGAAAAAGTTAAAAATAATTATTATTATTATAAAGAAGCTAATGTTTAAAATTAAAGATAATTTAAACCGACTTTATGATGATTTTGGTTATAATTTTTAAATTTCTTTATAACTAAAAATCTTCATGTTTTCCTAATATAAATTCTTGATTTCCTTTCATAACTGAAATTTTACATTAAAATATAAATTATTAACAAAAACATTAATTAATTATAGAATACATCTTTATAATTTTTATTTTTTCTCATTTTAAAATTATAGTTTAAATATTGCCCTTTTTGTCTCCCAAACTTTTCTCTACATCTTCTCTTCTCATTTTATTTATTTATTTATTTTTTCCTCTTTATTATTTATAATGCTCGTTAATTCTTCAATTTCTTCTTTTATTTTGATATTTATCCTAAGATCCTGTTTCTTCTTAGTATTTAGCTTTTTGACATTTCTCCTAGCTTCTTTCAAATTCTTTATCCCCATTTTTACTTTTGTACTTTCAAATTCTATTTTCTTACCTTTCATTACTGAACTTTCTTATAAACTAATTTTAATTGCCTTTTTCTATTCCAAAATAAATATTAATTTTCCCTATTTAAATTTCGTCTTTGGTATATCTTCTCAACTTTATATTTATTGTATCTTTATTCTTTTTGTTCTTTGTTCGACTTTTACTAGTATTTCTTTCAATTTCTTCCTGTTTATTAATTATTCCCATTTATTTTGTGTTACTCGCTTCAAAATATTTATCCAGTTTCTACTTCTTTTTTATTTTAATCTTCAGTCTCTTCCATTTTACGTTTTTCAATTTTTCTCGTCAATTTTGTACGTCAGTCATTTTGGCAATCATTTTTTCAACTGTTTTTGCTTTCTATTATTAATGAATTATTCATTATTTTGTTTTAACTCTCGAATTGCTTATTTTATTCTTACCAAATTCCTATTAATTTTCTATATTTTGTATTTCTTTTTATTTTCTTTTATATCCATTTTAATCGTCATTCATTATATTCTGTTCTTCCTTCGGTTCCAATTTAGTTTTTTATTTACTTCTATTATATCATTTTAAACAATAACATTTTCTATTAAATCTTAATCTTCATCTTGTTGTTTTCATATTTTCTCTATTGTATTACTATTTTTTTTTATTTTTTATCAAAATTACTTTTCTACGAAACCAAATTGTTTATCCAAACTTAAAATATGACTCTTATTCTATTTTCGATTTCGATCTACATAATGTGATTAAAAATAAAACAGACTTTCTAAAAATAAATCCTTTAGACATCGTACCTACTTTGATGATTAAAGGGCCGAAATTTAACAAAAGGCGGTGCAGCATACGGGTCCCTGTATCCCGTGAATATTAATGACCTTTCTTAGACATCATTGTCATTTCAAGTGTCGCAGATAGAGATCTGGTGTAGTCGAATTAATCTTGCGTAGAGTAAAGAACGCCACGGCTGGTTCCGCGTTATTAATTAACTCCTTTCTTCAACTTAACATCATTGTTATGATACGAAAACAATCTGTCTCTGGAAACTTTGAACTGAGAATATTTTGTGATGGTAAATTGCTGTTTTAGACAAGTTCGGAGACCGGAGTTATGGCTGGATAAAAGTGTTTCACTTTTCTAATGCAGTTATTTATGCAGATACTTCGGAAATTATTCGAAAACAATGGGAATTGTAGAGAGTTTGATGTTAAAGTTTCGTTCGGATTGGAATTTAACAGAAATGACATAATGAATGTTTAAAATTGTATACCACTATTATATTAAAAATCGTTCAAACAAAGTACAAATTATTTATATGTTAATACGAAAAGAGAAAACTTCCTACCCCTTTTTAAGCGTAATGCTCAAATGGAGGAGTGTGAGATTTTGCATAGTTAAAGTTTATATACAGGAGTGCATAACCCCAAAATTAATATATAATATGTGTTAGAAATAAATTCAAAATAAATTAACTTAAATATAACATTATTGTTAATCTCAAACATTAGAGTATTTTTAATTTACGGTACAATAGCCGAAGGCTCGAATTATAATCCTGCCAACTTTTTTTTATTTTTTAGACACAATTTTTGACTTTTCTTTATTATAATTTTATTATTGAAGTGAAATTTTCTCTAGGCGTGTTGGATAAGTAAAAAAATTTTAAAAAAATGGGAAAATATAAAATAATGTATAAAAATAGGAAAAAATAGGGAAAAATAGAAAAAATGAAAAAAAGGAGAAAAATAAGGAAAAATAGGCAAAACCAGAAAAAAAACGAAAGAGAAAACAGAAGAAAATAAAGACAAATTGGAAAATTTGGAAAAATAGAAAAAAAAATAGGGAAAAATAGGAAAAAATAGAGACAAATTGGGAACAAATAAGAAAAATTGAGCAAAATTGGGAAATTGGGAATTGGGAAATTTTGGAAAAATATTGAAAAATTTGGAAATTTTGGAAAAATGAGAAAAAATAGTTTAAAATAGGGAAACAGTGGTACAAATAGGGAAAAATGAGGAAAATGGGGCAAAATAGGAAAACATAACTACAAATGAAGACAAGTAAGGAAAAATAAGCAAAATAAAGACAATAGGAAAAACTAATGAAAAACAGAAAAAAATAAAGAATATAGGAAAAATTAAGAAAATAATGAAAATAAGGGAAAATTTGGAAAAAAGAGAAAAATTGGGAAAAACGGGAAAAAAGGAAGAAATAGGGCAAAATTGTGAGAAATACAGAAATTTTCAAAAAATGGTGAAAATTTCTGAAAAATGGTGAAAAGTGGGGAAAAATCGGGAAAGGTAATAAAAATTCCTGTCGGTAAGGTCGACAGGGGAGGTAGATTTCTATTGTCTAAATTTGAGCATCTTCCCCACTCCACAATATGGTCAGATCGAAAAAAGTTTCAAACAAATAAATATTATAATAATTAGGACATGAAAAAAGTCTAATAATATTTTTAAAAATAGCGGAGGTATGATTTTTTTGAAATTTCAACCCCCTCCAGTTCCATCCCCTTAGGTCCGATTAAAAAAAGTTTCAGATAAATTAATTTTATAATAATTAAAACATGAAAAAAGTTTTACGACCTGTTTCAATATTTTTGAAAATAGCGGAGGTATGATTTTTTTGAAATTTCAACCCCCTCCAGTTCCATCCCCTTAGGTCCGATTAAAAAAAAATTCAGACAAATTAATTTTATAATAATTAAAACATGAAAAAAGTTTTACGACCTGTTTCAATATTTTTAAAAATAGCGGATATGAATTTTTTGAAATTTCAACCCCCTCCAGTTCCATCCCCTTAGGTCCGATTAAAAAAAGTTTCAGACAAATTAATTTTATAATAATTAGAACATAAAAAAAGTTTTATGAACTGTTTCAATATTTTTGAAAATAGCGGAGATATAAATTTTTTGAAATTTCAACCCCCTTCAGGTCCATCCCCGTGGGTCAGATGAAAAAAAGTTTCAGATAAATTAATTTCATAATAATCAGAGCATAAAAAGTCTAATGGTCTTTTTTAATATTTTCAAAAATGGCGGAGATCTGAATTTTTTGAAATTTCAACCCCCTCCAATACTCACCCCCTTAGAGGTAGAATGCCCATTTGCAATACTCAACGAATTACTGCCCCAAAGACTTTTTGTACCAAATTTGTACCAAAAAAAAGGAAAATATTTTAAAAATTGGGAAATTACAGAATAAATATGGAAACATAGCAAAAAATAGGGCAATATTTGGGAAAATAAGAAAAAAATGGAATAATCAAATAATAGAATATAATGGCGATAAATATGGAAAACCAGGAAACAATAATGAAATATAGGAGATCGAAAAAATAGGGAATAATAGCAAAAATTGGGAAATAATGGGGAAAAATATCGAAAAATAAGATCAAATAAGAAAATTAGAGATAAATACGGAAAAATCGAGAAAAATAGGGAAATAGTAAAAAATAGGAATAAATAGTAAAATTAGGATAAAACAGATAATAATAGGGACAAATACGGACAAGTAAGGAAATTGAGATAAAAATAATGAACAACAGGAAAAATTGGAGGAAATGGGAAAATAGGGAAATTAGAGACAATAGCAAAAAACAGGATAAAATATGAAAATGCAGGATAAATGATGTAAAAAATATGGCATAAATCGGAAAAAATAAGAAGAAATGGTGAAAAATATGGAAAAAATAAAAAACATTGGAAAAAACAGAAAAAAAAGTTAAAAATATTAATAGAAAATTATAGGAATAAATACAGAACAAAGGTCCAAGTAGGCACATATAAGAAAAAATCGGTCGTGTCGTCCCAAAACTTTCCCGAGTATCCACGAAAACTTTTTCATATATTTAATGTTAAAGTTTCAAATTTTCGACATTTTTTTAAATTTGACAGGTGACAGTTGGAGAAATAATTTTGACTGTTTTTCAAGCGCTTTCAAATGACATATTTCAAGTCAAATTTCGTGAGATATTGCATCTGTCTTTTTTTGATAGTGACATTTGAGTTTGACAGATGTCATACAAAAACTAATGGGTTCTTCTGACGGGTAACCCAAACCCGTATAACAAATTTCAGCTCAATCGGATCAAACCTGTGGCCTCTATCGTGGGAGAATACACACAGACAGACAGACAGACAGACTTCTATCTGGAAATGGTCTTAATCATCTCAGGTTATCACAAAATGGATATATTTCCATCTTTATCTCGAAATTTTTTTCTTCTTGGAGGTGGATTGGGAATGTAAAATAAGGAAAAATAAAGAAAGTG
This sequence comes from Neocrepidodera transversa, assembly GCA_963243735.1. Taxonomy (NCBI): domain Eukaryota; kingdom Metazoa; phylum Arthropoda; class Insecta; order Coleoptera; family Chrysomelidae; genus Neocrepidodera; species Neocrepidodera transversa. The sequence continues at coordinate 4,464,854 of OY725337.1, read as the reverse complement.
GGATTAAATAATAGAAAAACAGAAATGAATAGAGAAAAACTAAAAAATGACAAAATAGCGAAATATATAGAAAATAGGGGAAAAATAGTGAAAAATATTGAAAAATTGGGAAAATAGCACAAAATAGATAAAAATAGGAACAAACAGGAAAAAACATAAAAAAGTAATGAAAAACAAAAAAAATAGGCAAAAATAGGAAAAAACAAGCAAATCTCGGTCGTCCAGGTACTCTTAAAGAGACTCATTAACAAACCACGATTATTCAACTAGTATTAATAAATTTCTTAAGTTTAGAATTTCGTTTTGCATTTAACTTCCTGCCATTGAAAAGTAACCAAATCGAAATAATGCAAATTTCTTTTTTTAAACAAACGTTGATGAGCAATTGAAAAGTATTTCCAGTGATAATACCCAACAGTAGAATCCCCTTCGTTAAAAAAACCTTATTTCAATTTCATGAATATATTAGCATAGTAAATAAAACTCAGTAATGCATTTGATTTGAGTTGAAAGGAATCCCCGAGCTAATATGCAAACAGAACGCAACCCAAACCGCATCCAGTATTAAAAAAAAAGTCCCTTTTGTATAACCACCCCATCGTATCATATTGACATGACAGCGCCTTAATGATACTTCCCCTCGCGGATACGTTAGAATGTACGTTGGAACGACGCGATGATCGAAGAGTTTCACATTCAAAGAGCCAGCCGATGCTGTTTTGTCCCACATGACACAGCTCCGCCGCCAACTGTGCTTCGGACACTGACAAATGATGAACTGTCACCGTGAAAGAAGACTGATATGGCCGCGCCGTAGCTATTCCTCTATGCTCCGGCTGAATTCCATGCGACACACCAGCCATTTTCAAAAATATTTTCCCTTCTCTCATATTTCCACTGACACAAATGATTTTTTTCTCTCTTGCAGAAACGAGAATAAATATGAGGCATTTTTCGCTCTAATAATTATAATAGTAGCCTGTCTGTAATATTTTTCAATTTTATTTTTATGATTAAGAGGATTATTATTCATACGAAATATTCTTATAAAAACCACAATGTGAGTCTGACTCTGCGGCTTGTCCTCATCATTCATTAATAATGCTGGGACAAGTTACGCCAAATATTTTTTCCAAAGAAATATTATTTTAATAAATTATAACATTTATTTAAAAATTCTATGGAATATAATAAAAATACCTTATATAGTATTTAATATGAAAAAATATTATATTGCCAGTTTATATTAAATTGTAGATTAAAGATACAAGAAGCCAAAAACTATGTTTTATTTAAAATAAAACCAACATCAACAACTTTATAAATATACAGATTGGCTCTTTGAAAACTTTTCAACGTTTTATTTTTTTCTTTCCGGAATTTGAAGTTGTGTGCCAAGACATTTGAAGGGAGCATCGGCTTCAAAAAGGCACTAAATAGACCGAACTCAAACTGGTCGGTAATGAATAATGTAACAGCGGGCGTTGTAAAGAAACAAGGCTTCTAGCGTGATTGAGAGATCGGGAGAAAGGCCCGGAATATAAAAAGGAGATCAGAAATCGTTCTGCGGGCGACAAAAACTGATAAATATCCCCTAGATTTACGTGAATCCCCCGAACGAAACTTTCATAACGTATTATATGGGAGAAAAGTTGTTTAATGTGAGTTGTGCTTGCATTAAATTCCTAGTGAAAAGTTTTTAAAGTGGTTAACATTTTAAACAAGAATGTTTTTGATATAGTAAAGATCATAATAATAATAATTTATTATTTTTTTATTTTGATTTTTATTATCCTTTACGACTTAATTTTAAACATAAGGAATTGTTACATTCTTTAATTAATTAGACTCTAAACCCTAAAGTGTAGAGAAGTCTTATAATACGGCTCTGTCTATTTGTCCGTCTATCTGTCTATCCGTCTATCCATCTGTCTGTCTGTCCGCATTTATAACTGAAAAACGAAAAGACATAGGAGACAAACGGTCAACGGTAATAAACTCAGCCTACTTTGAATAGTTTAAAAATAGATTTTCAGATTTTTTTTAAACTGGTTTTAGGACCCCGTACGGTTCTTATGGAAAAAGAGTCCCAGTAGAATTGTCTGAAAATTTAAGTTTATGATGCCCTGATCAAATGTCCCCAGGGGGACGGACCCCAATTGAGCACTTTATTATCCTCAGGTAAAATTGATACCGTAGCCGGACACGCCAATTGAGCACCAAGGACCAAACAGAGACCGGCCAATTGAGCACTTTATGACTAGCCAATTGCGCACTTTATTACTAGTTTGTTCATTAACGAATTATCAGGTACCTACTGAATTAATGCATCGATTAAATACTAAACGATCAGAATCGATTATCGATCTTTTGGAAAGAATTGTACATTCCTAGATTATGGGCGCATTAAAAATTATTCAAGGTCAAAGTTCATAAAAAAACGGATTTTTGCGAAAATCGCGCTTTCTATGGCTCGGTGGCCAATTAAGGTTGTTAAAAAATTGAAATATAATTAAATTATCGATAAAAATGATTCCTTCTATTTTTTATGTACGTATGCTTCATTTTCTATAGCCCGTGCATAGAAAATACCCATGTTTTATACAGTGTGTTCTCTTAAATTCGCACCATGAGAATCTTTTTTATTATTAATTTTACCAAAAAAAGTTATCCTTCATAAAAAGTTCTGCATTGTCCAAAACTTAAAATACAAACATCAATATACGAGGTGCGTCAAAAAATATAAATTTTGCTCAAGAGTAAAGTAAACCTGTAAATCTAAAGTCACCGCCTCCTACCAGAAAACAATATTTTTTCTAATTTTTTTTTAACAAAGTTTGAAGTGAACTGATCCATATAAAATTAATTTCCACACAGCATTTTAAGCCTATTTATTGGTTATTAATAATAATAATAATTGATAATTGATTTAACCTAGTTTAATTTAGCATTACAGAGTAGAATACTAATTTTACATAATTGTGTACCTTTTTTAAGTATATGTAAAAAATGAGCATATTAAACTAGATTAAATTTATTATTTAAACTAAAATCATATAAATAGTCTTAAAATAATTTGTGGAAACTAATTTTATGTCTCAATTTAACTTTGCTACAAGAAAAACATTAGAAAAGATATTGTTTAGAGATTGGAGGCTATGATTTTACAATTTACAATTAACATTTTTCCATATTTTTGAAATAGCCGTACTTTACTTTTGAGCAAAATTTATATTTTTTGACGCACCTCGTATACGACTCAAAAAATGTATTATCTGATGGTTGCACTTTAGGTTTTATTTTTTCAGAACTATTTATGAAAAATAATAAAAAAGTTTCCCATATGTTGCGAACTGAAGTGGACACACTATATATAGTAATTTATATTTTTATTTAATAAAATTTATTTCAATTGCATTCCCTTTCAGGATCATTAAATATGAGCTCAGTTCTAATAAAAAAAAACGATTTTTGTTCATAAAAGAACAATAAATAAAAAAGTGACGTCTCAAAAAAAACCAAACAAATTTAATATTGGGGAAATTCACAAGTGTACCTCAGCACAGTCGTACCTTTTAGTCGATGCCTCCAAGAGGCCCGCACACCACGTGACTTGCGTTGTTGCCATTTAGATAATTACCCAAAGAAAATGTGCTTGTATTCTATATTCTATTAAATTTGGTTTAACAATTATATTTTCAGTATTTTCCACACTTTTGTCTCCCTACTTGTTTACTAATTTCTTTATGTTTTAAATTTTCCCATGACTTGATTCCCTTTTTAATTTCTTTTAGGTTTTAAGTCATAATATTCTGTTACAGTTAGTCTTCGTTTGATGTAATTAATATTATTTCTTTCACTTGCCTTATTCATTTTTATTTTGTCGTGTTAGTGCCGGCAATGCAGCATAATGAAAATTTTTGAGAAACTTTATCACAATTTTTTTTTTTTTTGAATATATATGTAAAATTCTCATTATGGACCGCATTCTGTACTCTACAGTTATTTTTTTTTGTTCCAGGTAACGGAACAACTTTATAATAAAGAATAATAAAGAAAGAAACACCAAAGACGACAAAGATAGATCACTCGATGTAACCGATTGTAGGAAATTATCGATGATTAATGAGTCGAGGAATATTTTGGCACCGAGTCGTTGCAGTAACAATGGTACGGCAAACAGTAGGGAATCAATTCATCAACCGAAATTCAAATGAAGTGGAACAAACCACCAAACAATGGCCTAAACAATAGCTTTGATCGAAAATTAATTATAAATAACGCTGCGTTATGTGCACCGAAACTCCGTGAGATTCACTGACGAAAGGGAATGAAAATTGATGAATTAAGGATAAAATTCATTTATCAAATTTATAAATTGGCAGCGATCGGAATTATTGCCTTCGGAAACTACACCAGTGGTGTGTTCAAAGAGGATATAAAAAATAATTTTAATAAATAATAATAATCATAGAGAAAAAAGTCAAAAATTTTCAATTTTCGAAAGCAATATTTTGATAAATTAAATAAAGTGAAAGTTTTGGGTATTATAATAAGTGAAATGTTGAGTTTCAATTGTTTAGTGAATAAATGCAAAAATATGTATAAAAAGAACAACTTAAGTTAATAATGAAAAAGAAGAAAATTTAATTTTTGGAGTTCCGGTATATATATTTCTTGAATTAACCTTGTATATAAAAAATTGAAGCATTTTTTTAAAAATATTGGTTTAATTTTTGGTTTTTAAAAATATTTATTTTCAAAAAAATCAAAGACATCTAAGCATAAATAAGTGAATATTTACCATATTGAAAAGATGTAAATTAAAATCATTGAAAATGTCCCTGAAAAATTTAAATCAAGCGCCAATATCCTAGTTCAAGATTATTTGAAAAAAAAAATCTATTTTGAAACTGGAATCAATATGAGCCATTAATCTACCGTGAAAATGTTAGAATAGTGAATAGTATTATGGGAAATAGTGACATGAAATTATACATTACAATATACAAGGTGAATAAAATAATGATTCAAAGGAAATAAAGAAAATAATAAGATTTTAAGATTATAGATCAAGCATACCTTAAAAAATATTTATATACTATTTTTAATGATTTAATTAATATCTATACAACATTAACAAATTAATTTATGTTCTAGAATATGAAACAAAAAATAAAACAAATAGAGAAGAAGATAAAATAGAACATCAGTCATAGGGTCAGTATAATAGTCAGAAAGAGATACAAGATGTGGGAAAATAATTATTGAAATTGAAATTAAATGCAGTCGAAAAAAAATATTGAAATAGAAAAAACCAAATATACCATTTTTAAAGTTTTCTACATATTTAATGTATAATATAGTAGCACATTTTTCTCTAGGTTTAATATTGTTATAAACTTGAAATAGGGCCTGGCGAGGGCGAATTTGACTAAGGCCATTTAATAATTTATACAAATACAATAAAAATCTTAGAATGCGTCTACTTTCCAATTTTACAATATAAAATTCTTGTATAAATTGTGTGTATGGAATTTTTTTTTTATGTCGTGAGCCGTATGAGCGTACCGAATATATGCATTCGTAAAGTCTATACAAAGTCAATCCGAACAGCTCAATAAAAGACTCATGTACCGAGTTTGATAAATTTACTAGTTAATACAATATAAAACCTTCCATATAAAATTTAAATTTCTTATCACTCAAAGTCGGCCGCATCTAGTCGAACAAATAATATCGCGTGGACACACAAGCAAAATATGAATGTAAAAAATGTCGGGTCCACTGCGTTTGCATTTTCGAGTAATTTGTTAGTGCTCAAAATAATCTTAAATTGTCCAAAATCTTCTAAAAATTGTCTAAATTAATAATAAAACGGTTTAAAGTAACTAAAATTGTTCACAAGAATCTAAAATGGTCTGAAATTGTCCAAAATGGTCTAAAATAATAATAAAACGGTCTAAAGTTACCCAAAATAAATCTGAGGATGGTTCAAACTAATCTAAAATTGATCAAAATCTTCTACAAATTGTATAAAACAGTCTGAAGTTACTCAAAATGAAATTGATCAATTTTATTTTTCAAAATAATCTGAAATGGTCTAAAATTTTCTGAATTAATAATAAAACGGTCTAAAGTTAATTAAATTAATTATAGAATTCAAAATAATCTAAAATGCTTTAAATCTTATAAAAATTGTCTAAAATAATAAACAACAGAGAATTGTTCATAATAACATTCAATGGTCTAAAATTGTCCAAAATCTTCTCAAAATTGTCTAAAATAATAGTAAAACGACCTAAAGTTATCTAAATTGATCAAGGAATAATTCAAAATAATCTAAAATGGTCTGAAGTTGTCCAAAAACAGTATAAAATAATAATAAAACTTGAATAGATCAAAGAATTATCGAAAATAATCTAAAATAGTCTAGCATTGTGGAAAATGGTCTAAAATTGTCATAAATGGTCTAAAATTATCTCACAATAGTCTAAAATGATAATAAAATTGTCTAAAGTTACCTATATTGATCAGAAAATTGTTCAATAAAATCTAAAATGGTCTGAAGTTGTCCAAAAACAGTCTAAAATAATAATAAAACGGTCTAAAATTACTTGAATAAATCAAAGAATTATCGAAAATAATCTAAAATAGTCTAGAATTGTGGAAAATTGTCTAAAATTGTCCTAAATGCTCTAAAATTGTCCAACAATAGTAACAATAAAATGGTCTAAAGTCACCTACATTGATCAGAAAATTGTCCAATATAATCTAAAATTGTCTAAAATTGTCCCCAAATAGTCTCAAATTGTCCAAAAATGGTCCAAAGTTACCTAAATTGATCAGAGAATTATTCTAAATAATCTAAAATGGCCTAAAATTGTCCAAACAGGGTCTAAAATTCTACAAAAACGACAATTTTCTCGCGAATTTTAGCGAGTGGCTTGTTGCATTAGTGTCGTGTTTTTCTAAATTATTTTCTTGTTGATATTATTTAATCAAGATGGCGTTGTGGATACCTTTTATTGATGTTTGTGATAATGAAATTGACAATGTTGAATAAAGGAGAATAAATATTGTAGTTTACCTTCCATTGACACCATTATTATAACCCCAAATTCAGATTCAAGCTCTGAAAATTCAGATAATGAATCTTAACTTTTTATTACATTCTCATTGGCATTATTCTATATTACTAATAAAAAAAATATTTGTGTAGAGGTATATGAAAAATAAAATTTATTTATAAAATAAGTTATATCACGCCGCCCAAAGAAGTCGCCAACGGTCGGCAGATACCTATTTAATTTTTATGCCGTTGGAATTGACTTTGTATAGACTATAAGTCCTGATTTATTAATATAGTGATTGTGAAAAATAATAAAAACATGATTAAGTGAATTCAACTTTATAGAGGGTGTTTCCAAATGAGCGTGTGTCAGTTGATAAAATTACAAAAAATTATATGAGAAATGAGGGGTCCAACACATTTACTTTTTGAAACACATTGTGTTAAAATTATAAAAAATTAAATGACTTTATTTGATAAATTTAAAATGGAAGAATATATTGATTTGAAATTTTGCAGGTTTGTTTTAATGTTTTTTAATGAAAAAACATTAATCCAGCGGTGTGCATTTGGAAGAATATTTCACCTTTTTCCTCCTTTTTTTTACGGTGGCGTGGGCTTTGCGAACGTGGGTTTTGCGATCCGTGGGATTTGCGAACATATACCTGGTATACCCTCGGTCGGTTTATGGGGACCGTGGGGTTTTGCACACTGCAGACAATTTTTTTATTAAGTTAAATTTGTGTTGGCTTTATTTTTGTATTTTAATAAAATAGCAAAATATCGAAGATTTGTTAGTAGTAATAATAATTCATTAAATGTTATATTTCAGTTATTTTTTCACTTCTGTATAATTACCAAGATATTAACTTTTTAGAAAAATCCTGCACATTTTTAAAAGTTTTGTACCTCAAATTGCATTATTATTTAATATTTTATGCGCCAATTTAACAAAAATAACTTTCCATTTGTTCAGGAGAGTAAATAGAGTATTTATTAAAAAAAATAATTTTTTCTATAGTTCCACTTTGACAAAAAACCAAATTATTCAAATACTTCACTGTGACTTAATAGTCGCAGACAATGCAAAATATTCTTTTGGACTTTAATATTTTTCAATAATAATTTAATATCTTATATTAATAGTTTTTTAGTTCGCAAATCCCACTGATGGTCAGCGCTTAGATTAGTTCCAGGTATGTGTATTCGCAAAGCCCACGAAAAAGGGTCTGTTTGGAAACTCCACGTTCGCAAGTCCCGCGGAGCCATTTTTTACACCCCTGACATTTAAAGATATTTTAATTTTTTTTGTATTGCTCAATGATTTTCACGTAAAATCCGCATAATTTGAACTGTGTGAGATTAGATGGTAATTTTGGTTCAATACATATAATTTAGTACGACAGAGCTGAAGAGTACTTGGCAGGTCCCTGTGTATGGATTAAATGCTGGATTAGTGTTATATTTTTTTTAATATTTCAAATGCTTACTAAAATTTATCTGTGTATAGGGTTCCATATTATATATGCATATTCTAATTTACTGCACACAATTGCATCAAATTTTTTTTTATAGTATTTATGTTAGAAAATTTTTTCATTGATCGTTCTACGAATATTAAACATATTCTCATCAAATTGTGGATATTTTTTAAAAATGATAACTCTGCATTTGGACATACTAAGATAATTTATTGTTTATTGACCACCGAAAGATTTTATCAATATCATTGTGTAGGTCTAAATAGTCATTTATATTTAATATTGATTTAAAAAATTTAAAATCATCAGCATATATTACTTTATCCAATGAAACAATTAAAGGCAAATCATTAATAAAAATTACAAACAATAATGGTCCCAGATTGGCTAAAAAAATTAGGAGATATCCAAAGTTGACATTAGATATGAAATAACTGGATCATTTTAACCCTTTGGCTGCGGCTAACGTATATAAACGATTCGTAAAAACCATGCTGTGATGTGAACATCGTAAATAAATAATTTCTTATATTTTATTATTTGTCTACAAATTTTTATACAATTTTTAAAATTTTACATATTTTTACAAATTTTTACATATTTTTACATATTTATTTTACAAACTTTCCATATTTAACAATTTTTTAAATTCCTGACATTTTTGAAATGTTTATAATTTCTAATAATTATTTTACGTTTTTTTTTTTTTAGTTTTTGATATGTTTTTACAATTTTCGATATATTTTTATTTTTTATGATGTTTTTTAAAAATTTTGATAGAGGTACTTCTGAAATTTTTGAATTTCTTAAAATTCCAGTTCTTTTTTTAAGTTTTGAATTTTTTCACATTGAAATTCTTAAAATTTATTAAGTTTTGAAATTTTTATTTTGCAATTTTCAAAAATTTTTAATATATTTGGAAATGTTCGATATATTTTAGAAATTATCGAAATTTTCGAATTACCAGACATTTTTTTTATTTTAAAATTTTTGACATATTTTTGAAATTTTCGAAATCTTAAATTTCTTAAAATTAGGTTTTTTTTTAAATTTTTGAAACTTAATAGAATCATGTTTATTGGTGTATTATTTAAATTATTGCAAAATTCCATTAATGCCAAAATATTTTCAGTATATTTTTCAATATTTGTTGTTCACCGCAGCCAAATTTTGTACGTAGTTAAAGGGTTAAATTTGTACTAGCAGACTTATACTACAATTACTACAAAGTTACAATAAAAAATATTTCCAATTACCTAATTTTTATCATCAAAAATAAATTACCCTCATCATTCTTCTAATCTTCCTACACACACTCATTCATTTTTTTTTAAATCCCCTTTTTATCTTTAACTGTTCACATACACCACTGGATCCGACTTCCATCAACCGACCAGCTACTGAGTTTCAAATCATTTTGCAACATTCATTATTCACCAGGCGAGCCGTCAGACAAAAGCATGGGACGTAGGTGTTACTTTGAAAAATTGAAAATTATTAGTAAATTGCCGAGGGATGTACTCCACTTTAATTATTTGTGCCTCAACTCCCCGTAACATAATATTAATGATAGATAGAATTCGTTTTTCGAATATAAAAATTCATATTTATTATTATTAATAATAACGTGATTGATAAAAGATTTATTATTATAAAATTATACAATTTGGTTAATCTAACATTAAAAGAAATTAATTAAATACTGACAAACCGTTAGTAACTGTATCAATTATACTAATAAATTGAAATAGACTAAATTTGTGGAAAGATAAATTACAGCTTGTTCGCACTTTCAAATGAATTAGATAAATGTATCGTTAATTATAAAATATGGCAAATTAAATAAGACTCCGACAAATAATTTATATCTAAGCTATTTTTCTAATTAAAAATAAATTAATTTATCAACGTTGTTGTAAAATCAACAAACAGATCTAACGGGAGTGCAACATAACAAGAAAAGTATATTTTATAAGAATCAGACATGAATAGGAAACGAAACAGACTTGCTCGCTGCTTTCTGCCTTTTGTGGGTTAGATACTAAATTAATGCCAAAGCGATGATTTATTATGGTTGTTCTGGAAATAAAAATAAACTTAAATTGAGATTTTATTTGATATTAGTAGATAACAGGTTGATATTGGCCAACAGCGAAATAAGTATATAATATTTTTTAGTTTGTTTAATTCATTTGAATTAAAATATAAATTTTTCTTGAAGATTATTTATTCAAAGACATTTTTGGGTGAAAAAATGTACGTTTTTATTTCCCCCAAAAACAGTCATCCTATTTATTAGTAGGATTTTTTGTACCATACTAATTTTGGTAAATTTGTTTGTTTATAAATTAGAACCATATTCACTAGAAAGCTAAAAAATAATCAAATTTAATTAAATTAAAAGATTTGAGATTATATGATTATTATATAGGATGTTAAAAATTTAAGAGATATTATTTAGCAAGTGTTATTTAGCCAAACCGATAAACAAGTATAAATTACAAGAAGCAAAATAAATTTTATAGAAACATTAAAACTAAAAACATAATTCATCGTTTTATTAAATTCAATTTTTTTCTGTTTTCTTAACCATTACAATATTTTTTTTTCTAGATTTATAAATAAATATAAAATTTTGAGGTCATCTAGTTTATTTTAATAACACTATAATTACTTATTTTACAAAAATTTGATAATTGTTGACAATTACCTAAACTTTTTATTTAGGTACAAATATTTTTTTGATGTTTTTTTTTTAATAAAACGTGTTCAAATCAATTTTTTGTTAGGGTTCGTATTTTGACCACAACAAGACTTTAATAATACCAAACACAAATCGACTTAAATAAGAGCGGCATCCACTTTAATTTTTTAAAGAAACTGAAAAATAAATGGAAATATAAACTCTTAGATTGCAGAAAAATAAAATAAACATACTTTTCTTGTTATCATGATTGCCCATAAAGGATCGGGTTGCTTGATAAGTATGTGAGGTGCTTAATGGCTACTTAACTATAGCCATTAAAAAAAATAAAATCGTTAATAAACAGAATAAGTGTCAGAAATCAATAAATTTATCAAAAATTAGAAAGATTCCAAAAATTAAGAAAAATGATAAGGGGGTATCAGAATTTTAAAAAACACAAAAAAATATAAAAAAAATTGACTTTTTTGTAAATCTGGCAACAATGACAAAAATTGAAAATTTTAATGATACGAAAAAAAAAATAGTGTAAATAAAATATATGTTTAAAACGTGTTTATCTATTGAAAAGTCACTTCCCAATTTTTAGCATGATTACTATACCTAATTTTTTTCTCTGTAGGTCGAGAGGAAAAAATCGATTTTTTGTTGTTGCACATTTATCATCTAGAAGACGTTAGAAATATGTTATGAAAACATTTTTGTCGAATTTGACGTATTATGTAATTTATAGAGACACTAACAGGGCCGAGCAAGTTCTTTTCATGGTATTCAACGGCGGTGGGGCTTACCCTGGCGAAAATTCCTTCCCCAAAAGGTTTAGAGTCATTGCTGGATGTTTGTATGCGTGTTCTTTTTTCGCCTAAAATTTTTGAAAAAAAAATTCTGAATGGTTCAGTCTTACACTTGATTTATTTTACAAAAGTGTTACTCGATCAACTTTGTGGCAACTTTGTGGAAACTTTGTGGCAAGAGTTTTAAAGAACTATTTAATTTATTGACTTAATTTTGTATTGCAATTTTCAGAAAATATAGCTTTATCAAGGCTTTTGTAATTAACAATTGGTCTAATTTTAACAGCTTTGAATAGCTACATAAGCAAGCTAAAAAATAGTTTTAATATAATGTCCACCATTTGCAAAAAATGCGAAATTTCAATAAACCCACTATGATAACAATTAAAAATTTTGTATAGTACTTTTTTGTGTCAAATGAAGTAGATTGGCAATTTCTTACCACAAACTCGCTTTTTATTTTACTCGGATACTCAGTCATTTTACCTTTTTTGGTTTCATCAAAATTAATTCTTGGAAAAATATAGTGTTGAAAATCAAGACTGAAACATCAGAATAATTACAGCGTCAAAAAAATCAGATTATTGTCAAAAAAGTGGAAAATTTTTAAAAAACTGATAGTCTATCAAAAATCAGAAAAATTGTGAAATATGAAGAATATTGTCAAAAATCCAAACTATTGTCAATTCAGGGAAATGGTCCAACATTATCAAACAGTAATTAAATTGAAAAATAATCAAGAAAATTGTTCAAAACTAGGAAAATGGTTAAAGCCAGAAAATTGTTAAACTACAAGAAAATTGTCGATAAAAAATAATTTAAAAAATCAGTAAAAATAGTCAATAATCATCAGGAAAATTGTCGATAAGTAGAAACGTTGTCGATTAACAAATTGATATAAATCAGAAAAACAGCCGAAAATGTATTAATAATAAAGAATATTATCAAAAGTCCGAAAACTTCTCAAAAAAAGTATCAATATTGTCAAAAAGTAGTCAAAAATTAAGAAAATTGTCAAAAATCTGAAAAATTGGCATAAATTAAAAGTTTTATTAAATAAATATCAAAATAATCAACAAAATCGCCAAAAAGCTAAAATATTGTCGATTGGTAAGAAAATTGCTAATACCTGTGCAAGAAAATTGTCAAGAATGTCAATAAGCAGTAAAATTGCTAAAAATCATGAAAATTGTCGAAAATCAAAGTTTACATCGATAATTTTGATCCTAATTTTACTAGATTAAGTACGTTTTTTCAATTAATTTATCGTGTAGATTTTACTTTCCCGGACCCATTGAAGAGAAAATATAGCGAAAGCGTAAAAAATTCGAAATATCGATAGAAATATCCATTTTGGAGTCCCCCGAGAATATTGAAATCCTTTCCAGAGTAAGGTCTGTCTGTGTAACTGCCGACTCGTTTGACCAATCAAGCTGAAATTTAATTTAAAGGGTTGGTGTGTGCCTTGAATACAACTATTAGTTTTTGATTTATATTGATGCAGTATAGAAGGTTCTTAAGCATTAATTCTTCTTTTTTACGCATTACTTTTTAAATATTAAAGATATGGACCTAAATTTTGCCCCTTTCGCTATAAAACTCATTCCGGAATTTTGTATTTTGTAATTAAAATAATTCTATTCTCCACAGCCGAATCGGGGTGACACAGCCGATTTTTTTAAAAATATTTAAATCATTAGAAGCACTATAAATATTCAACTTTAATTAATTAGAATTACCAGATATTGGATTAGTTGAATTTATTAACGAATTCCCCACATGTCGAAAACAACAAATATTTAGTAAGAGAAACGTTCCAACGTATCTTTTACAAATTTTTATCGAAATAGTAATAGAGAGCTTTTTGCTTAGTCTTTAAAGTGACCGTAACTGACCCCACCATACTTTTTTATACGGGGATACTTAAAACAAAAAAATATAACTTAAGGAGTGGCAACATATTAAAATTTAAAAAAAATTAATACGTTTTTAATAAATGCATTTTTTAAACCGTAGAATTTATAATAAATCTCTTAAACGATAATAAAGTATTACGCATAAGTGGGGGGAAAGTGTTATGTTGCCTCTAATAAATATGTAATATTTTAGAGCTAAACTGAAATGAGTATAAATAATGAAAATTCTCAATTGCTTTTATTCAGCAAAATATTTTTTCCAATCAAGAAAACACATTTTTATTGAACAAAATATTGTTTTTAATTCAAAAAATTTTTTATTGCGTCTAAAATCACTAAAATAGTTTTGTTAAAAAAATTATTTCTATCCGAATAACATATTTATTTGGTTGAAATTAAATTTGGTTGATTCAAATAATTTTAGCACATTAGAAAAATTAATTTTTTAACAATTTTGAGCAAATTTTTAGTAATAAAATACGTGGTCAACAAACAAATGGAAACGATTATTAATGAAATTTTACAGGTTGCTGTAATGCCTCATAATTTATCTAAATCGTCTTTTTTTTGTTATTACCTAGGTACTTTTTTTATGTAACCGGAAGTATACCCCCAACTTTATATTATTTTATTTTAATTTGATGTTTATTAAAATTTAAAATCAAAATTTTAGATTTTTGACAGATATTAGGTACACAACCGATTAGAATCTTCATTTGAATCTAAATTCGAGTCCGGGGTTTTTTGAAATCAGTAAATAAGAAATAAAATTTACAATTACTAAATCACGCTTAAATTATTTTTATAATACTGTCTTCCGGTAGCTCTAATTCCTAGTTCTTCAAAACTTCTTTCTTCTTATTTGCTTAATTCCATAAAACTTTCAGGAAAATGATTAACAGAAAAATCAAAAAAATTGCCAAAAAGCAGAAAAATGTTAAAAATATGAACATTGTTTAATTGAAAGAAAATTATAGATACAAAAACTTTTCTAAAATTAGTGAAAATAGTTAATCTAAGGAGAAACATTGTCGATCGAATAACAAATTGATATAAATCAGAAAAGATGCCAAAAAATTGTTAATAATAAGGAGTATTATTAAAAATCTGAAAAATTGTCAACATTGTCAAAAAGTACTTAAACTGTCAAAAAGTACTTAAACTGTCAAAAAACTGTCAGAAATTAGGAAAATTGTCATGAATCATGTTTTATTAAAAAAATGACAAAAAAATTAGCAAAATTTTCAAGAATTAGAAAGATAGTTGGATAAGAAAATTGTCAAAAGCTGCAAAATTACCAAAAATCAAGAAAATTTCCAAAAACAAAAATCAAGGAGCCAGGGGCACCGAGAGAAAATTTTGGTCGGGAGGTAACTACGTATGGGCCCCCCACGTACTTCGCATTATTCCAATATTATTAAAAAGTCTTATTTTTGGAAATAACGCAATTTTTTTAACATTTCATTTTTTCAGATATATATTAAATTGGTATGTTCTCCATATTTTAAATAAATAACATACCAATTTAAATGGCGCCCATCTTAGGGCTTTCTAAGTACTAATTTAAATTTTATAAAATGGATGTATAAAAGGATAAAAAAAAAATACAATGGTTGAAAGAGATATTTGGTTTTTGAAGTGGATTAGAAAGAATTGAAAAAAAAAAAGATTAAAGAAGGGTGGAAGGGTAATTTATGGAATAAAGCATTATTTTAATTATCAAAATTTAAGCGAGTATAAGTTTCTTTTTAGATTTGGCTTTTTATTTTGTAAACCAAAAAAATAACAGATCTGTGATTTTTTTATTGGTCAAAATTCCCCCAAAATATTTTCGGTCATTCCAAATTAATGTGTCATTAAAGAAGTGTAAAAGATATTTAATTTTATTTATTATTGGAATATATTTTTTTGAATTGAACTCACCCTGAGAAAATAGTACAAAAAGAATAAATTTCTTTACAACGTGGGGCTTTCTAAGTTTGAAAGTACCACATACCAATTTAATATATTTCATGATTTAATTTTTTCGGTGAATATTAAACCAGTGATATTTAATTTCCACCCGATTTGAAGAGATCAAAAAATTGAAAATCAAGCTTAATAATCAATAAATTGAAAGAAAATCGATCACTCTTATTTGGGTATTATTCTTTTATATTACTGACTTTTTTTATCCAATTTATCACTTAAATTTGAGTATTTTAATACTAAAAAATCCCAAAGGTTATCCATATCTTAAATGTGGTCCAAATTTTTAAGAAATTAAACACAAAAGTGATGTAGGTACCACACGAATTCAATTGTGTTAAAAAGGCAACTAGTTTCGGTAACTAATCATCATCAGGCCATTATTTCATACTTGAATAAGAAAAAAATTGATCACACAATATGATATCCGTTAAGGGTACTGAAATTTGAAAAATTTAAAACTTATATGTTTGACCATTTTAATTTTAAATAATGAACTGATGATGGTTAGTTACCGAAACTTGTTGCTTTTCTAATATACAATTAAATTTTTGTAGTACCTAACTTTGTGCTTTATTTCTTAATAATAAAATTTTAAACAAGTAAAACCAAAGCTGGTAATTGATCGTGTCAATTGCCTTACGCGAGTCTATATTAATTAACTACATTATTAAACAACGTTTCAACACTTTTTTACTGGCTAATTGGTCTTTGCCAAAGCCATAAACCTATTAAAAAAAAACACACTTTTTTATCATAATTTAACTTAATACTGTTTTATGATAACAAAAATAACATAATAAGATTATTTTTATAGTAAAAAAATACCTTTTATGTAACTGATCTAACTAAAACACGCACTAAAAATTAAAAATATACTAAATGTGTTTTACCTTTTCCGTGTGATCCACACTTCGTGACATCGCCAGCATAAACTATTTAGTTCAAAAATCCACCAACGCATTTACCAGCGTCGCTAGTCAACAGAGACGACCTGTATAACCATCTAACTAATAGCTAATCATAAACGTGTCCAACCAATGAGCTGTAGCGCAGGCACTACATAGGCGGCGCTAACCGTACTTGACTAATGGGGGGGCCGTGCACTTTTGACGTACGCTTGACAGAAACTAAGTGGTTTAGGAGGAGCTGCGTTAGTGCGGCCTTAATCAGCATGGCCTCTTGTGGCGGGAAGTTTAAAATTAATCCGGTTATTGGTTTTTGGTGATGGAATTTCGTAGGTTGGATAGGAGTAATGGGAATTTAATTGTTAGGTGTAGAGGTGGATTAGTTGCTGTCGATAAACCCTCGAGGAATTTCGGAGCTGGTGTTTAATGTTTTTTAAAATGTCGATAATATCCAGACAAGGTACCTACTTGAATTATTTAAAATTAGGTTCGTATAATATGTTATCAAAATGTGGATATTTATAAAAGTAGTTAATGATAACCTAATTATTGATTTTTAAATAAGAAATGGATTTTTAATAATATTATGTAAAAAAATAATTAATTATAATGATTTAATAAAAATAAATAGTAACTTTGAAGACATAATTATAAATCAAAAATAACAAATTTAAATTTATAAAGAAATGAGTTTTTAAATGTTTATTATTTATTTTATTCTATTATTATTATTAAAATAAAATAAAACAACAACAGAAACGTTTATTTTGCGATCAAAAATCTATTAAAAGTCACAATCTGGTAAACAATCTATAAAAAAATATATAATTAGATGTAATTATTTACAACAATTCATTATATTGATATTTTTAATCTATACAGGGTGTTTCATAGGTAAACGTACATACGGCTAATTGATGTGGATAAAGGACACTTAGATAAATCAAAAAAACCTAGTTTGCTTCATTATAGGTTACAGGGTGTTTTGTCAATTTTACCGATATCTTTCACCCCCCGTATATTTGGAACCATCTAGAGTATTTTTCCGATATTTGGCAAGCTTATTCTACTCTATTATGACAATCAACAGATATAGTGACCAAATTAAAAATCCAGGTCCGGCTTCAAAAAATATTGTCGAAATAAGTTTGCTCTAGAACAACACCCTGTATATCAAAATTTAAAAAATTGGATTTCATATTCGAAAAAAGGGGAAAAAGTTGAGGGCGAATACATATTTTCTGAGACTGCGCATTTCATACTATATTTAAAAAAAAAACTGGATGTATTAGTATTTTAGTAGGAAATGTTTAAGGATTTTTCAAGCATTATTCAAAGAGATTTTTTAAGTTGTTTAAATGGATTTTTCAATGATTTTTTTAAGGATATTTTAAGGAATTTTTATAGGGGTTTTTACAATTTTTTTTTTCAAGAATGTTTTAATTATTTTAAAAGGATTTTCAGGAGTTGTTCAATATTGTATAAGGATTTATCAAGGTGTTGTCATGAAGTGATTTATCATGAATTTTTTAACAATTTTAAAGGGATTTTTTAAGAACTTTTTTGTGAATGATTTTGCAAAGATCCTTTAAACATTTTACAAGGATTTATCAGGAATCGTTTAAGGATTTTTAACGATTGTTTAGGGATTTTTATGTTGTTTAAAAGGATTTTCCAATGATTTTTTAAGGAACTTTTAGGTATTTACAAAGTTTTTTTTCACGAATGTTTCAATTATTTTAAAAGGATTTTCAGGAATTGTTAAAAATGGTTTAAAATTTTTTTAAGGATTGTTCAAAGAACCTTAGGGATTTTTTAAGTTGTTTAAAAGGATTTTTAAGGAATTTTCAAGTATTTACAAAGAAGTCAAGAAGTGATTTTTGAAGAATTTTTTTTTCAATTTTAAAAGGATTTTTCAAGAACTTTTTTGTGAATGATTTTTCAAAGTATTTTATAAGGATTTATCAGGAATTGTTTAAGGATTTTTTAATTATTGTTCAAAGATGCTGTTTAGTGATTTTTTAAGTTGTTAACGGATTTTTCAATCATTTTTAAGGATGTTTTGAGAAATGTTTAAAGATTTCCAAAAATTTTTTTAATTATTTTAAAAGGATTTTCATTAATTGTTCAAAATTCTATAAGGACTTATGAAAAAGTAGTCAAGAAGTGATTTTTCAAGATTTTTTTTTAACAATTTTAAAAGAACTTTTTTGTAAATGATTTTTCAAAAATCTTTCAAGTATTTTACAAGGATTTAACAGTTATTGTTTAAGGATTTACTAAGGATTGTTTAACGAGATTATTTAGAGATTTTTTGGGATCTTCAAAATGATTTTCTAAGGATTTTAAAGGATATTTTAAGGAATTTTCATAGATTGACAAATATTTTTTGAAGGCTGATTCAATTATTTTAAAAGGATTTTCAGGAATTGTTCAAGATGGTTTAAGGATTTTTTAATGATTGTTCAAAGAACCTATTTAGGGCTATTTTAAGTTGTTTAAAAGGATTTTTTAGGGTATTTTAAGGAATTTTCAAGGATTTACAAAGATTTTTTCAATAATATTTCAATTATTTTAAAAGGATTTTCAGAAATTATTCAAGATTGTTTAAGGATTCATCAAGGAGTAGTCAAGAAGTGATTTTTTAACTATTTTAAAAGGATGTTCCAAGAACTTTTTTATGAATCATTTTTTAAAGATATTTCAAGTATTTTACAAGGATTTATCAGGAATTGTTTAAGGATTTTTTTAAGGATTGTTCAAAAAAAAACTGTTTAGGGATTTTTAAGTTGTTTAAAAGAATTTCCCAAGGATTTTTTAAGGATGTTTTAAATAATTTTTAGGGATTTATAAAGATTTTTCAAGAATGTTTCAATTATTTTAAAAGGATTTTCAGGAATTGTTCAAGATTGTTAAGGATTTATTTAGGAGTTCTTAGTGATTTTTTAAAAATTTTAAAAGGATATTTCAAGAGCTTTATTTTGAATGATTTTTGTTTAAGAATTTTTTAACGATTGTTTAACGATACTGTTTAGGGATTTTTTAATTTGTTTAAAAAGATTTTTCAAGGATTTTTAAGGAATTTTTAAGGATTTACAAAGACTTTTTGAAGGATATGCCCCATTTTTTTAATTGTTTATTTTTATTCGTTCAATAATGTCTTTTATTTTTTTTTTACATATACGGATTATTTCTAATTTCTTCGCAGGCAGCTTCCATTCTTTATTATACTTAATATCCCCAAATGTGGAATCGCAGGAATTAAAATCTGGTGACCTTGGAAGCCACCTGTGAGATCCACCACTGATTATTTACAATCTGTAATAATTTAAATTAAATTCATCATTGTTTATCTAAAAATTACTAAAATGTAATTTTTAGTTAAAAAATAGAAGTAAATCTGGAAATAAAAAAAGTATACAAATCGACTCATATTTTTGTCCGTTTTTAAATTTTCAAACCGATTATAAAAAAATTGATATATATGTTTTGTACATACAAATAATTTTTCGTGAAGACGAACCTGGATTTCTACAATGCTAAATATGTCAATCGATTTATCAATTAAAGCTTAAAACGTGTACCGAATATAAAAAAATATACCGGGTTGGTCACTTAATACGGGTTATTCAGGACCACCTCGATAACATCTATCCACCCTTAACCTAGCGTTTACCAATGAAACACCCTATATATGTTTAAATTATATTTGTGAATTTATCTTATATATAAAATTGGAAACATATATTTTTGATGATATTTATTTTTCAGTGGTGCATGTTTTGTAAAATTCTTGATTTCTTCTTCCCTATCGATTGACAAAACTGTTACATCTAACTGCAAAAAAAACAAATTAATATTAAACTTTATTATTATTTTTTAATTGCTCAGTATCAAATATATTAAGACTTAATTTTTATTCTTGAAATACTCTTGTTCTAAGACAAGTAAATTAGAGAAACACATATGTACTTTTATGTAGAAATATAAACTAATGGAATTATTTTAACACTTACAAAAAACGAAAAAAAAAATTATAATAAAATTAATTATATTTCTAAAAAATAAAAACATGTAATATGTATTCTCATTACTGTAATTATAAATATAATGGTTTTAAAAAACATATAATTATAATTTTAATTACTTTGGCAAGAGAAACCATTATTATAAAGATAATTTAATAAAGTAACTTCATTAGAATGCTACCATAAATGGTATTAAAAATATTGATATGTTGATATTTATATAATTAATTGCTTATCACACTGTATAATTAAAATAGTAATTTATTAAAAACAATCTGCATTTATATTTATTTTGACTGGGTTATTCGTGAAACTGGTACTTTCACCATTTTTAAAAAAAAAAAAATTTTAATCGCAACTTCATAAAATTTTCTGTAACTATTGATTTATATTTTAATTTTGTAATTTCAAGAATTGTTTTTTCTTTTTTTTTGTAATTAAATTATTAATATGTATTAATTTATGTAATTCCATATCACCTGGTGTTTACTGATACTACTACATCTATTAAATTATTTAACATGCATATGAATGTAATTATCATAAATTAATAAAATAAAAAATAAAAGAGGCAAATAATGACATACATACATGCAAAAAATCGATTAGGTAACGATTATCACAACAAACACAATAAATAAATATCCGGAATTAGTAGAAAATTACGATCAATATTTACAAAATATAATTCATGATTTTGATTTTAAAAAAACAATTTGAGTTCAACTAATAATGCCATTCTAAAATTTACTAATAAAAGTACAAAACAGTAAACTAGTTTTTTTACTATTTATGAATATGGATAATGCCTTTGACACTGTGAGATGCTGGAATCCTTCAAAATCGTATGCAGGTAAAGAATTATTTAAGCTGATTGCAAATAAATAAAAACGTCCACAGTTTGGTACTCAGTAAGCGAGTTAGTTTGATTTGACCATAATAATAATAAAAAGTGTCACCCTAGAACTTTTCCGACTCGGCTGTAGAGAATATGATTATTTTAATTACAAAATACTAAACATTACGAAAAACCTAAATGTGTATATTTTTTGCCGAATTCGAGTAAAAATTAAATATAAAAGTTAAACGAAATTTGGTGCTCTACAACTTACTAGAAAATTTTGCACTAAAATGAATTGTTTATCCTCAAAATTTGGAAAAACTACATTCACATTTTTTGCGCGCCCTCTAGTGGCACAGCTATTGGAAATTGTGGAAAAAGTTTCATATAAAAATTGTAGGAAATTTTATGCTCTAAAACTTTACACTACAACATTTTACACTGAACTGTATTGTTTGTCCTTAAAATTAAAAAAAATGCAAAAAATCTTACATTTTTATTCAATCAATGTCGGTCTTGAGGACATTCTACTGTACCAATTAGAACCAAAAACTTATGGTCGAATTCGAGTAACTCTTGTTGCTAAATTTCAGCTTGATTGGTCAAATGGTTCGTGGAGGATTACACACAGACACACAGACAGACCTTACTCTGGAAATGGTTTCAATCTTCATGGGGGACCTCAATATAGATATTTCCATCAATATCTCAAAAATTTTTTTGCTCGATCACTATACATTCCCTTTGATCGGATCGGGAAAGTAAAATTGTAAAAATTGGAAAAAGTTTTTTAGAAAAAAATTAAGAGTGTAGGTTAGGTTTTCTTCTTTTTTTAAAGCAGTTCAATTTAGTTTTACATATTCTTAAATATTTTTTTCTCAAATATATAATATACAAAAAAAATTAAAAAAAAATAATCAAAAAACAACAGAAAAATGAGAAAAAAAACAACAACAAAAGGAGAAAAAAAATTGAAAAAACCGGAAACTCTAAAAGAGGGAAGAAGAGAGAATGAGAAAAAAATTAAAAAAGATTTACGAAAACAGAATTAGAAAAAATGGGGAAAATTAGAGAAAATCGAAAAAAATCAGAAAAATGAGAAAAAACCAGAGAAAAGAATTAGTTCATACTATTTGTAATTATTGTATAAAGAGAAATGTTTTTTTATTTTTTTGATCGTTTGATTTAGTTTGAATTCCCATAGCCCATGTTTAAAGAAAGTGATTGTGGTATATTATATTATTATATTATTTCTACTAAAAATTGTTTAATATTCACTAAATTTGCAAATAAAATTGAAAGGGGATAAAATTTGACATAGTAGTAGCATTTTAATAAAAAAAAGTCGCCGCATAAAAGCAGTAAAAATTCCGAGAAAATTATGATTTTTTTTTTCATACTTCTAATCCAAAAATAAGGCTGAATAAAAATAAAAACATTTTTTTTTATTTTTATTTTATTATTATTTACAGAACAATCTAAATTTTTAAAAAAATTCAGTAAACTAATTTTGCCTTTTTTTAGTATTTTTTTTTGTTTCTTCTTATTTTTTATAATTCTAGTTATCATAAAAAATCCTAGAAAATTTGACTCATGAAGAGATAGGAAGAAATTGTGATTATTTTTTTTTATTTTGTTTATACTTCAAATCTGAAATATTTTTTCCAAAAATAAGGCTAAATAAAAAATACCAGAAACATGTTTGTTTTTATTTTTATTTTGTCATTATTTAAAGATATTTTGAATATTCTAAATTTCTAAAAATTTTCAGTAACCAAATTTTACCCTTTTTAATATATTTTTTTCTTTTTTCGTATTGTTTACAATTCTAATTGTTATAAAAAATTGGAGAATTCCTAGAAAATTTGACTCATAAAAAGATAGGAAAAAATTGTGATTATTTTTTTTTTATTTTGTTTATACTTCAAATCGGAAATATTTTTTCCAAAAATAAGTCTAAATAAATAATACTAGAAACATGTTTGTTTTTATTTTTATTTTGTCATTATTTACAGAACAATCTAAAATTTTCAAAATTTTCATTAAAATAATTCTGCCTTTTTTTAATATTTTTTTTGTTTCTTCGTATTTTTTATAATTCTAATTGTTATAAAAAATTGGGGAATTCGTAGAAAATTTCACTCATGAAAAGATAGGAAAAAATTGTGATTATTAATTTTTTTTTTGATTTTGTTATACTTCAAATCTCATTTGAAATCTTTTTTTCCAAAAATAAAGCTAGATAAAAATACTAGAAACATTTTTTTTTTAATATTATTTTTTTGTTTCTTGTTATTTTTTAAAATTCTAATTGTCATTAAAAATTTGGGAAATTTCGAAAAAATTAGACTTGCGATTATTTTTTTTAATTTTTTTATACTTTCCTAAACTAATGCAAGATTTACAAAAAAAGAAAAACATTTTTGGTTTTATTTTTGTTTCATCATTTAAAAATATTTTGAAAAATCTAAATTTTTAACCTAATTATATTTTTTTTTTTTAATAAATTTTGTTTTTAGTTAAATTTGTTCAGTTTAATTTATTTAAAATTTTCTATTTACAAAATTGGATGGAATAGTCCCATATATTTTAAATATTTTCTGACGATCTATCTATAGATTTGCTGACAGATCTCGCTTTCTCACGAATGTATCTGTTAACCGAAATATTGTTGATGGAACGTGTCAGCTCATAGTTGTCTTTTAAAAAAAATTGTCAAGATTAAATATCCTGTTCTCGGACATCTGGACTTAAATGTTGACTGCATTTTTAAAATGGGCACAGGATGTCGGTATGTATTTGAAAGTGCTTGGAAGTTTCCTCAGTATAATATACAGCATGTCCTAATTTTTATAATATAAATTATTATTTATATTGTTTTTGTTAGTCAATTAAATGATTATATGATTTATTTATTTACTATAATCTTGTGATTGACAGTGTCAAATGATTTACAATGATCCAATAATAATATATAATTAGTAAATAAAAGAAAATATGAGATAAGTACATTATAATCCATCCATTTTAGAATCAATATTGAGAAAATTTTATATACAATACCTACATAAAACACTTAAATTAGGACAAAACATGTAAACAAAATATTTTCCTAAACTTCCACGAATTTCATCAACTTAAAAATATATAAAACAATGGTAAATCCTTCAGTGGAATATTGATGTTCAGCTCTGCAAGGTTTCGGGTTAATATAAAAGAAATAAGAAAAGGATGATGGTTGTTGAGCGAGAGAAAGAGAGAGAGAGAGGGATAAAGAGGAAAATTCGCGTTATTGATTTATGAGCGCCACCCCAGCATTTTCCATAAAGCTGTTTGCGGTCCCGACGACGACGATCCCTGAAATATATGGCCAAACAAGTGTTTAGTATGATCATCTTCGAAGTGTTTCTTTTTTGCTTTTTATATTAGATTACTTTTAAAAAAATTGGGGTGAAAACATATATTTTATCTGTTATTTAATATTTCACAAACAGATACAATTATTAAAAATACAAACCAATATAAAAAAATAATATATTAACGAAAGTTATAAAATATATTTTGTTGAAATATGTTTTTAAATTTGAAAATAGTTAAATTCGATTATGAAGCAGGTGTCTCTTATTGCTATAAATTATCTATAGCTTGATCCCTTCCACTACAGTATTTAATAGGTCTTAATTTACAAAATTTATATTAACATTTCTTGCAGAATGAAAACAGAAGTTGTAAATTTAATTTATATTTAAGAACAATTTCTACTACAATGATTAGACGCCATATTGCACTAAATTTGGTAAATATACACTGCAAGAATAGTTTTTGCACTTGTTGCATAATATACTAATGTTAAAATATATTAGAGTTTCAAGATCTATTCCAAAAATATGTACCCCTTAAATTTTTAGTATTAAAGACAATTCGCACTGATTCATAAACTTTGAGGTTGATAAGAATCATCAACTCATTGGACGAGTGTATATCTATGGCAAAATTGTGTTAAAATTTTATTTAGCGACGTTGCCAAAATGTCCAAACATTTCCCTAAATCTGGGGATTTTTTAGAAAGTTATAAATTATCAAAAAATATGATAAATTTGTGTTAAAATTTCACTGTAATTTATTTTTATTAGTTTTTATCTAGCGACGTTGCCAAAATATCCAAACATTTCCCTAAGTCGGGGGGATTTTTAATCAAGTTATAAATTATCAAAAAATTTAGTAAAATTGTGTTAAAATTTCAATGTAATTTATTTTTATTAGTTTTTATCTGGCGACGTTGCCAAAATGTCCAAACATTTCCCTACGCTATTAACAAGAAATTTCCATTCTATGTGAACCATCCAATGCCAATTTTCCTTCAGTCCCCAAATATTTCACCTAGTGTGCGTCCAATGGAGATTCTGCCACAGAGTGTTGTAACATATAAAAATGCCCTACATGTTATAGGAACACTACAAATTGGTATTCTGTCAGATCAAAAAATGCTCCAACTGTCAAGCCACTTATTCTACCTTCTCCCATGAATATCCTAAAAGGATCAAAATCCTCTAAAAACCAAGGCATATCGCTTCTATCTCTTTCCATCACAGATTCCACAGAAGAAATCAAATCTACTATTAGATTCGTTTTTGCATGTCTTCTGAAATCATTTTCCCTATATATAAAAAGAGAAATCATCTCTAAATAGGTATAAAAATGATAGATAGTCATGACATCTATCGTAGGTTCATGGGTACCAAACGGGCATAGCCACTTAATAGGATAAAATCCTCTGTAAAAGCGACTAACCAAGTACAACTTGGTGCCAGTGGATGCTGGAACCCATCCGGCATCATAATGCCTTCCACATTTTCCTATTCATGTTTTTTTATATTTTTACCTATTTTTTCCTATTTTACTCAAGTTTTTTCCTGTTCTTTCCATATTTTTCACAATCGCTATTTTTTCAATATTTTTCCCATTTTCCTCTATTTTCCATATTTTTCTCTATTTTTCCCTACTTTCCCTATTTTTTCCTATTTACTCCTATTTTTGCTTATTTTTTTATTGTTTTCACAAAATGGGGAAATTTAGGAAAAATAGTGAAAAATAGGGAAAAATGAAGAAAATAGTCAAAAATAAAGAAACGGTAGAGAAAAATGAGGGAAATTAAAAAAAAAAACAGTGAAAAATAGGGGAAAATATGGAAAAAAAGAAGATAGGGGAAAAAGTGAAAACTAGGGGAAAACATCAGGAAAGAATATGAACTAGCAGGGGAAAATATTGAAAAATAGGGAAAAAATAGGGAACAATTGGGAAAAATTTCGAATAATTGGAAAAAATTGAGCCAAATAGGGACATTTGGAAAAAATAATAAGAAGATTAGACAAAATAGGGAAATTTGAGAAAAACATGAAAAATTAGGGAAATTAGAGAATACATATAGAAACAGATGAGAAAATGGTGAACATGGGGAAATATTGGGGAAAAAAATTTAAATGTAAATAGTATAAAAAATAGGTATAAAAAATTGTGGAAAATAAATACAAATAGGATAGGAAAAATGGATAAAATGAGTAAACATAGTGAAAATAGAGAAAATATGAAATAACGTGAAAAAATAGGGAAGATAGATAAAATAAGAAAATTAGATAGATAGAAAAAAAGCGAAATATATGGGAAAATAGTGAAAAATAGGGGATAATAACAAAAAGTAGTAAAAAGAGGAATTTGATAGTGACACTTCCGTTTGATACATGTCATACAAAAACTAATGAGTTCTTCCCAAGGGTAACCCAAACCCCTCTACCAAATTTCAGCCCAATCGGATTACTAATACTTTTTCAGATATTTAGTGCTAAAATTTCAAATTTTGACATTTTTTTATTTTTGACAGGTGACAGTTGGAGAAATAATTTTGACTGTTCTGAATATAGTTTTTCAAGGGATTTCAAGTGACATATTGCATGTCCAATTCCTAGCCAAATTTCAGCTCAATCGTATTAAACGTGTGGCCTCTATCGTGGAAGAATAGACACACACATAGACAGACAGACAGACAGACTTCCATCTGGAAATGGTCTTAATCGTCTCAGGGGACCCGAAAATGGATATTTCCGTTTTATCTCGAAATTTTTTTTTAGCTCGTTCACAATAGTTTCCCTTCTAGGAGGTGGGTAGGGAAAGTAATAGAGAAATGAAAAATGAAAAATGAAAAACAAAAAAAATATGAATAAATAGGAAAAATACGGAAAATTGCAGTGTCTATTATTTTAAGAAATCAAAAGTAGTATAAGCCTTTTTAAAATGGCATTAGTTTATTTATTTTACTACCACGAGGTAGCCATTGCTCTAACTAAAGTTAAGAACTGAAGAATAAAAAATAAAACTATAGAAACTAATGTCAGTGCACTGTTCACATAAAATTCCTATAGGATGAAATTTACTTTCTGATCCTGATTCATCAAAAAAAACCAAAAAAATACAATCATATTCCATAAAATCACTAAAAGTGACAACAAAAACAAATCCTTAATATAAACATAGAACAACTAAACTATAAATTATGTCTCTTGTCTCTATTTCAATTGGAATTGTATGGTAATACAGTCCGAAAATTGAGTCGTCGGCGAACAATACACATACATACACACTCCAACACAAACACACCATTAACGAAAACAACCGTTTAATCGTCCATCTTTGTCTCGATCATTGTTCTCCCTCCCATCGGCATGTCTTACGTGTTTCTTAAGCACTTGAATCAGAAGTTATGGGCAATAACAAGTGGTCTCTTAAAGTAATCTCCCACTAAATCATTGTGGGCACACGCGATACACGTTTATCTTACTTGAATGTGCTAGAAAGAGAGCGATATCGACCGGTGACACACAAAAGCAGAGGAGATGAATACGACAACATCCATAAAATCGCAGATGATGATTTAAGATTGCCGTTTGTTTTTTCGCCATTTAATGTTTTACGAGGTACTTATGGGATGGTTTATGGGGGTTTGTAAGTGTTTTCGGATAGGTTATGGTTTTGTTGAAGTGTTTAATAGTTTTTAATTTAGCTACTGGTTTTAATACAGGATTGGTTTCAGCTAATTGTATAGTAAAATTTGTTTGGAGTATAAAAAAATATTTAACATTTTTAAAGAATAAATTATTTTCATAAAAAGCGCTTATATACTGTTAAAATTTTAAATTTCGGCTTGATATTTTTGAATATGTTATTTGAAGTCATAATTTTTCTTAATGTCATACTAGTTCAATATACCTAATATTTTTATTGCTTAGTTACTAACTATATAAAGGTGTAGGTACTTTATGCCCGTGCGGGCATATAGTAATTTTTATGGCCCGCGCGGGTATAAAGTGCACATTATGGCTCGCATAGTGCATTTTATGGCCCGCTCGGGCATAAAGACAAAAATAGGTTTTGTTAAACTTATTAATAAAATTACAAATTATTATGTAAAAAATAAAAAATGATTGTAAAATATTTAATAAAAGTAATGAAACTCAAAGTCATGTACCACAGTAATTTAGTATAAACGGCAACTAGTTTCGGCTAATTAGCAATCATCAGGCCATGTAAGTAACAAGTAATATGGAAAGGAACAAATTTTTTTTGGGGTACATGAAATAACATGAAAAGTTAAAAATAGAGGGAATTATAAAAATGGTTGATAAATGATGTTTAAAACACAGTTAATTGAGTTTGATAATTCCCTCTGTTAATAACCTTTCATGTACCCCAAAAATTCAAATTTGATTGAACCAATGTTGCCCCTTTTTTATATTTTCTACAATTCAATCAAATAAGATTTTATCAAAAATATGTTATTTCTAATTTTTTGTTCTGCTAAATTTAAAATTTTTTCGGTAATTTGATTTTCTAAATCTAAATTTGTATAAACTAAAATTAAATAACTTTAATTTTTCTATTTCAAGAAAACTTCCTAATGATTTATTAAAGCTACGTTACAATGATTTAAGTAAAATTAAATAAAAAGGTTACGTCTTTTAATATTCGTACAACATATTAGGAATGTCTCAACTGCACAAATAATATAAAAAATAATCTTTAATTTTAAATTATTTAATAAATATTTTTAATTTAACTCTTTCCAGTTTTTATTTAATTAGTTACATTAATTAAATACACATTTTATCATTATGTATTATATACATCTCAATTGAGAAAAGGGATAACGGACAATGTGAATCATATTTTGTTAAACTGATTTTTTGCCAGATTTAAAAACTACTTTTTTACCGGACTAAAGTTGATTATCTTTAAAAAACTTACTTTACAAAAAAAAACATCTATATAAATTGGATTCAATTCCGAACCTAAATTAATCTAGAAAGAAAAAACTAAGTTTTTGTTTATAAAAACAACATTACAATCTTCGTGCAATTTCAAACTTCCATTCTGAATAACCATGCAAGTTACTTACATCTTTATTATATCTTCTATCAAAATTTTTACATTGTTGAAATTCTTAATGTTTGTCATTTTCTCTCCTATCTTGACAGCTAGTAAATATTAAATAATTAATAATTGTGAAATATTGATATACATTCTGAACCCCAGATTATAATATGAAATAATCAGTTCCGTAATATTGAAATTTATAGATCATTTTTACAAACTTAAATTATTTTTTACTAAGAAAATGTTACTAGTCCACCACGAACTAATTTTTTTATGCTTTTGCTGTTTATTCCTAATACATATATAGTATTTTTGCTAATGACAACAATTATGAATTACGATCAAATATAAAATATTCTAGGAGAAACTATAAAATTTGGACAACACAAAACATTCTGGGATATTTGGCAATTTTTGATCATATTTTCTGCTCATTGATAGGAACTAAAAATGAAGAGTTAAATTCCAGTAGAACTAGAAATTAAAAGTACGAATGGTGAAAAAAAAATTTATCGAAGCCGCTACTATAGAGATAAACCAAGACCTTTTTAATGTGCTTGCAAGAGTTGAAGAAGATAAAAAACTAAAATTTCCTTGACCAAAACAGACCTGTAAGAAAATACAGTAAAAAAAGTCACTGTTCGTAAAGTCATCAGAAAAACTTAAGAGTTATAGTGTATTTAAAAAGGCGAAGAAAAAGACATCACTCTAAAAAAGAAGAAAGTGACATCGACTTATTAATAGACATGCCCTAGTGGTGAGAATTGTGGTACTTCAAGAGAAAAAGATAAAACAATGTTTTGGACCATCTCTATATCTCTCACTCAAAGTAATTTCCTGTAATGAAAGAGGCAGCGCTTGTCCGAACTATATGCCATCTTCCTCACTCTTTTTGAGCCAAAAAATTAGAATGATAGGATTAGTAGGTATATGATGGGAAAGGTAGTAATCTAAAAAAAAATAATTGCCTAGAAATCAAAATATTAGTTAATCTCAAGCTGAAAGACCAAAAAATATCTTGACTGTTAGACAATTAAAAATTATTACCAACATTAAAATGATTGTACTTTTAAATTATTTAATCAATAATAACGTAACTTGCTCTAATTGTAGATTTAATATTTCTGGTAAAGAAGTATTAAATGTAGAAAATGTATTAAATAACATCTTCCTCATTTAGTCATGTTTTATTTTTTTTATTCACTGTTTTTATTCATTTTTTGTTCTTCTCTTACTTTTAGTTTAAGACCAAAATAAAAAGAGACATAACAGTATTAGATATGTTAAAATATGGTCCTGACAAATGTGTAGCTTGAGGTTAATTTTTATTTATTCATGTTAAATTATAACAAAAAAATCTAATTTCACTGAAATTTATGTCTAATTATAGCTTATTTACTGAATGTTGCTGATGTTCTACTAGAACAAAAATTAGTGGCTTTTTTCATGTTCGATTACTCTAAATTTTATATTTTATTTGCTGCTCGAATGTTCTTATTATCCATAGATTACATGATACTTCCCCAGGGACCAATTTTTTGTTTCCTATTTATATTTCTAACTTTGAAAAATGCGAACCATTTTTTTATAAAAACTAAATTTTTATTTGACTTTGTGGAGGCCAGGAGCAGATAAGCTATGACAGTTCAGGCGCACTCCTTATGGAAATTAACATGGGAAATCACATAGGTCTATTCTGGTAATTTTTTGGCTCATTCAAGGTCACTCGTGACGTCATCAGACAAGAGCTGTTCGAGAGCTGTTAGAGATCTGTTCAAGAGCTTTTGAACAGGTCTCGAACAGCTTTAAACAGCTCTTGAACAGCTTTTGAACAGGTCTCGAACAGTTCTCGTCTGATGACGTTACGAGTGACAATGAAAGAGCCACTTCAAGTCTATTCCAAAGTAATCGGTTGACTTTTTACCTTCTCCCAATGAGATTATCATTAAGGTTGTAAATTCCTCATTATCAAATAACCAATAACAGATCCGTAGTTATATTTTCGATAAAGGTATGTTTTTAATAACTGATAAAAAAAACTAAATACTAAATACATACCTGCCCACAATTTTCAGTTTACAATCACAAATTGTGGGTATTTTATAGACTCTTTACCCTATTGGGGTAGTTAGAAATCCAACGAATTACTGTGGAATATACTTTACCTATTTAAGAATAGTATATTATGTACCAAAGGGCTAAAGTCACGTAGTACATACGCTATTTTTTGCACCTCATGAACCAAAACTTCATACGATAATTGTATAAGAAGAAATACTCAATATTATTTTATAACAATAACTTAATCGATTACTTAATGGTTAAGAAAAGTTATTGAAAAAAAAAAGATTAAAAAAACTAACCTATCGGGGGTTTGAACCTGTGTCCTCTTGTTTATAAGGATATAGTTTCAATTGGAGTAAAAGTAGCACTTTAGGCCCTAAAATGAGGGATTAAAATGCATGTTTTAGTCCCTGAGGTGCAAAAAATGTATTCATAATGGCTTATTATTACCCCTACTATACTTTCCGTACAAGAACGTATATATTTTTCCATACAGTTCATTTTTGCTACTTTTTTACAATTGTAAATATAATTAAATTATTATTATAATTTTACATTTATCCATTTTTATATTATTTTAATTCAAAATAACATCTTGGCATTTATCTTTATGATTTTTTTTTATTTTTCTATCGATTTTCGACCAAACCAAAAAAATTCATTTATCTTATTAATGGAATTATTCGAGTATGTCTAAAATATGGCAAGATGGCCACTTTTAGAAGGGATTATTATTGGCTATGTTAGTGTGAAATGCTCCGCCTTACGTACACATTAGACGTAATGATGAATGATCCTTCCTGAAGAACCCTCGCTGCTTAAACTAAATCCACGTGGATAGAAAAATATACAAAAGAAAAGAAAAAATAATGGAATTTTAATCAAGATTTTGTTCACTGATTTATTTATTAATGTACGGAGTAGTTAAAATTATTTAAAATTTTACAAGCTGAGAATTCTAAGTTAGGTTTAATAAAATATAGAGTGTTCCATTAAAAAATATATAAAGTTTATCTAACACACATTTCTAAAACGCTTATAGAACCAATATTTTGAAGCTTTCAACAAATTTTGGAACCTTAACTACGCAATGTTCCAAGACCAGAATGATCGGACACCCTGTACATAATAGTATATAGAGGAAGATAAGAAAAATTAAATATAATCATATCAGATCTAAGATGATCTGATCAGTCCTGGTTGAATTATTTTTTGGCAATTTAAAAAAAAAATTGAATCAAGTGAGAAATAAAAAAGAAGTAAAGAGATTGATTTTTGTCAATTTTTGAATTTTGGGGTGAAAGATATTTTTTGAATTATCAGATGGAAGGAATTTTGTACAGATTTAGATGTTAGAATTATTAATAAAGAAAATAAAAAAATTATATTATAAAACGATGAACTCATATCTTTTAATAAAATTTAAGGAATACAAAAAAAAATAGAAATAAAATAATCTAACAAAGTGAAAGAACAAATAGAAATTCATAGGTTAAAGAGGAAATTAAATTATCTAGTAAGTGAGACAGGGAGAACTTAAATTTTAATTAAAGTATTCTTAAAAAAACGAGACAGGGAAATAGCTACAAGGTGCGACAGAGGAAAGATGCGATAGAGAATAAGACCAAGCATTTCTGAAGAAAGAGAAGAGGAGACAGGAAACTGAAAATTTATTAAATTTAGTCTCATGTTTAAGGTTTCTTTTCTAAATTTATAGTGAAGTGAACCCAGCCCAGATTGAAAATATAAATAATCTACTCCTAATAAAAATATAAACTAAACATTGGAAAGGGACCGTTTCATGCATTGACACAGGAAAAAACCGCCTAGAATATCTGTGATGGTAGGTCATAAAGAAAAAATAATTTAGGGACTTTGGTGCACCGTTACAGAGCTTCTTAATTTGTAAAAAAAACTTCAGCCAGTTGCGATGGCCAGACAGAACAATATGGATCCTTTTAGAAAACCAACCTGATCAAATTTGGAAACTTGATGAGACAAGCTTTTGCGTAGATCCCAAAAAATCAAAAATAGCAGATGCCATTGTGACTCCTTCAACGAGAACAACACATCAACAGTAATGTCTTGGACTGCTCCATAAGAAGATTCTGAAACTCCTGAGATTACATATGCAGCAACTGAAAAAAGGATGGATGGAATCGGAAGTTTTTAACAAACATTTTAATAAAGCTTTAATCTCTAATTTTAAAGAAAACGTCCGATATTACTCATCTATGATGACCATAGCGCTCATATTAGCATCACCCTGGTTGAGAAAGCCATAGAAGAGCAGGTATCTATTTTAAAACTTCCACCTCATTCCAGCCATCTCCTGTTTAAGCCACTAAAAGACAGGAAGGATGATCGGTTCATCAAGTGGCAACGTCAAAATTCAGGAAATAAAAGGCATTTTCAAGTTTATAGAACGATCTGGAAAAATACTAAACTTTTAATTATACAAAACGGCTTTTAACGGGCAGATATTTACCCATTTAACGATCAAAGTCTATCCTTTATCCTTCTAGGACGTATCCTCTCTGGAGTTTCTTGAATCTGGAAAATTTGATTTGTTCGTTTATTTCATTGGAGAGGAAGTGCCAGGGACATTTTAGGTAGGATCTTTCTCTCGGTTGCCGTGACGGCGTGCAAGAGACGAGAAGGGAGTGTGAAGAAATTAAGAGCTCTGTAATCCATTACTTCACGGATGTAGGTTTTGTAAGTATGTAATAATGTCATTGGGTTACACCTGAAAAATTGTCCACCAAGGGCGCTGAGGAGGGAGGCTCGTCTCTTAACGCTGTATATAGTTCGTTGGACTTCGGTCGCCCAGTTGAGAGTACGAGTCTCTCCCCAGAACCTAAGGTTGATTTCTGTGAGGTTTTGATTGGATTTTTGTGAGTAGATGTTTGAAGATAATGAGTTGGGTCTTTTGAGGATTCAGGGTAACCCACCAGATGCTACACCATCGGGAGAATCGATCAAGGAGTTGTTAGGTTTTGGTATTTAGAGCACTGGTAGAAGAAGGAAAGACTGAAATTTGGGTATCGTCAGCGTAGAGCTGAAGGTATTGGCTAGGTGCGGGAGAAAGAGGATATATATGGAGTAGAGGACAGTAGCAAGTACGGAACCTTGGCAAAGGATCAGAAACGGAATTTCCTACTTTAGCGCTAATACTTTACATAAAACTAATATATTTAAGGGATCTTTCTCGTATTACGTTTTTTGGCTGCTGAATACGTTAACTCGAAATTATTTACACGTTTCTTCTGTTAAATTTGGAATTACTATTAAAATGTCCTGAAAAAAGAAAGTAGAAAGAAACAGACAGTGGCCCTTAATCCGAATTACCTTTCTCTATTTATACCTAATATTTCATTACAATCGGAGAGAAAAAAATCTGACCCGAAAAAAGGGTCAAAAATCTTCAAAAATCTTCAAAATTTTTCATCGCTCAGAATTTAATGAAAAATGGTAGAGGGGTGCTTTAAGGGATGTAGATTCCAAAAAAAGCATCAGTTCCTCTCTAGCTCTTTTAGTTTTAGAGAAAATCGAGATTTTTTAAAAAAATTGTGAGAGCAGCAACTTCTAAACTAATCGTCAAAAAAATGTAATAAAAAAAGAAAGTAGAAAGAAACAGACAGCGGCCCTTAATTCGAATTACCTTTCTTTATTTATACCTAAAATTTCATTACAATCGGAGAGAAAAAAAATCTGACTCCAAAAAAAACGGTAAGGCTAACCTTCAAAAATCTTAAAAATTTTTATCGCTTAGACTTTAATAAAAAATGGTAGCGGGGTGCTTGAGAAGCGTAGATTCCTAAAAGAGAAAGTAGAAAGTAGAAAGAAACAGACAGTGGCCCTTGATTTGAATTACCTTTCTCTATTTATACCTAAAATTTCATTACAATCGGAGAGAAAAAAATCTGACCCGAAAAAAGGGTCAAAAATCTTAAAAAATTTTCATCGCTCAGAATTTAATGAAATGTGGTAGAGGGGCCCATTAAGGGGCGTAGATTCCAAAAAAAGCATTAGCTTCCCTCTAGCTCTTTTAGTTTTAGAAAAAATCGAGATTTTTTAAAAAAAATGTGAGAGCAGCCACTTCTAAACTAATCGTCAAAAAAAATATCCTAAAAAAAGAAAGTAAGAAGAAACAGACAGTGGCTCTTAATTCCAATTACCTTTCTCTATTTATACCTAAAATTTCATTACAATCGGAGAGAAAAAAATCTAACCCGAAAAAAAGGGTAAGGCTATAACCTTCAAAAATTGTGAGAGCAGCAAAAAAGAAAGCAGAAAGAAACAGACAGTAGCCCTTAATTTGAATATCTGTTAATTTGAAATATTTTGTTAATTTGTTTAAATTTTTTTCATTCCACCCATTATACCCTAATATATATTTATTCAAAAGGTATGAAAATTTAATTTAACAAAATATATAAAACTTGCGCTCCCACCATTTTTAAAAAACATTTAATCTGTAATTACTCATTTAAATTTTATTTTAACGAATTCATACTTAAGACAATTAAATGTAATTAGAAGGTATGCTGATACTAATTGTGTTTAGGTTTACGGAAACAAAAACGAGTATTAAATTTACAGTAATATTTATTTTTACATATAATTTATATGTATGGTATATATATAAGTTGAAATCCACAAGACAGAAATCCAGGTATTAAAGTATTTAGACTCAAAATATAATTTATATATGATTGTTAAAATTAATGAATTATATTACAATAAGTTCATTTACAAAATAATAAAAACGAAATAAAATTTTTCGAAATGATAGATGTCTGTCAAAACTTAGTACCACTAAATCTAAAATATTACACCACAGCACAAAGAACTATATCTCTATTTTTTTTTATCCATATAGGTACAAATATACAGCGCATGCCACTGCAAAAATCCCTAAAATTTAGAGTATAAATATTCTTTATGATAAACGGTTAACCAATTTAAATAGGAAATTTTAAATTACAAAAAATTTATTACGTATTAGTGAGTATCAATTCAACTTAAGGACCTATTTAACTTGCCTAACCTTTATTACATATTTTTTGTTTCATAATAAAATAATTACGTATACTTCTTTTTTTGTAGCATGGTTACGTATTTTCGTTACTATTATCACTAGCAATTCTGATAAAATTTCTGAAATTGCAAAATCCAATTTTAGACATACAAAATATTTCATTTTTTTTACATTTTATTCCATTTCGAATGTTATACATTGCCTAAAACACACAGAAAAAAGCGACTTATTAGTCCAACAATCAGATTCGAAAAAATCACTTTTTTCCGTGATTAAATGAGTATGTTTGAGTATTAAAATTACCATCCTACATGGATAACTCTTTACTCTATAACTTTGGCATGAAAGTGCGTAATTTTAATAATATCGTATATTTCATATCCTTTTTTCTTTCGGATTATTATGTACAACTTTCTCATAAATTATTATTTTTTTAACCAAATATACAAAAGAGATATCTACAAGTAAAATAAATAACTATATCTCGCGTTGGTCAATATGTTAATCTAAGTTTGCAAAAGTAAGATTTTTTTATTTATTTTTATCACAAATTTAAATTTTGGCTATAGGATGGAGTAATTCGAATACAGTATGTCTCAAAATTCTTATAAAAAGTCATACCACATGAAAAATACAAAATATTGATTTATACTTGTAAAATTAAGTCACTTTTTGGTAATAAAATAAATTAAACATAAAAAAATATATTAGTGTATTAATTGAAAAAATAGTAGGTAACGGATTATTATTATTATAATTATTATTTCCTCTGCAAAAATCATTATTTTTTAGTTTTCCTGGTATACCACTAAATGGTTTAGAAATCTGATGCACACTGTATACTGTTTGTTTTTTCAATATTTTTAATTTTTAGTCAAGTCCAATAATTAGTTCTGCAGTTTCTGATATAGAGGACGTTACTTTTCCACAACTTCTACTAATTTCTTTAAAATTAATTAGTTTCACAGTAAACATGGTAGTAGATAAACAAATCCACAATCAGGGCATAAATTGTCAGTGTGAAAAAAATTGTTTCTGGTCCTGAAAGTTTATGCCCTAAAGTGGATTTGTTTACTATGGCAATTTATTTTAATACTCTTAAATAATTTTTTTAATTATTAGATTGTAACTGTTCAAAGTTTTTTTTTTATGCTTTTGGTAAACTGCAGTTAAACGAAAAAATTTTACATTCCTCGTAGGTAAATTTTTTGGAACTTTCAAAACCTAGATTAGCTTTCTTATTATGTGGTCAATAATTTTTGGATTTTTGAACCTTTTTCTAAATTTCTACAAATTCCGACCTGAATAATGATCTAGCTTTATTTCCCTACTTCAAAATGTTTCTACTGTTATTCTTTTAACGCCAAGAATAAAAATATAAAAATAAAGACTAGTTTGCTGATATAAGTTACATAATTAAGAATTTTATTAACAAAAATTTGATGTATTAGACTCATCATAACAACAAAGTGAAGATAAACAAGAAAAAAGCTGTCAGAAGAAGTGCATAATGCTGTAATTGACGATCAAAATTTTCCTGCAATAAAACAAACAAGACTAAGGGAACCTTTAAAGAATTAAATTTTTCATGGCTGAAATAGGATAAAAACTACCCTTTTATTGGTCAGAAAAAAAATCTATTTTATTTTTATACAAAAATTTGGCCTAGACAACATTAAATTAATAATTAAATGGTACTTATTAGAGGTTATTTGGATAATTTAGATCTAAGTGGTGTTGTACCAAATAGAGCAGGATTAAAATTATCAGAAAATTCCAAAAAAGTAGTGCTTGACGTATCAGAAATAGTGACCTACAAATTGAAACTATTAACAATATAATTATAAGTACACCAAAACTCTTCAACTTTACTGGAAAATTGAATTGTAGCCAGGAAATATCGAATTTCAAATTCCTTAGTAGTAGTTTTGGGTCATTTAACTCCTACCAAAAATTCTTAACATGACAAAAGACCTCAAAATCCTCTGATTTACCAAATCACTGGAAAATGTATACATTAGAACCAGGAATTATCAAAATGCTTAACCTGATCCTAGCAGGGTTATTAGATACAACTGCAGTCTTGTCAAAAATTGTTTTTGGAAAATCTACTTTATTCTCAATATGGTTCTAATTTATGAATTATATAGTAAAATCAACAAGGATCGCAATAACTTAAAAAAAAATTTTTAGATGTGTTTAAGACAATCAGAAACGTCTTCTTGCAAAAATAGTACCAATCAGACCCGGCCTCTCCTATTCATGTAACTTTTAAAAATTGGAAATTGAACAAGTAGGCATATTCCAGGACTCGCGAGTCAAGTAAAATCGCTTTTACAAACGGTTTTTGACAAAGTTGTACTTTCGCTTTAATAAATCGTAGGGAAAAAATAATTTAAGCCCAATAAAGGAAATTAAAAAAAAATCCAATACACAGAAATATTAATTACCTACAGAATTTTAATTATTTTGTCTTCATTATTGCTGAAAATAAAATCTGGTGATAATTTTCCAAAATATATAATATTTTAAGAAAAAGTTACCTATTTGCATCTTTTTATATAATTATTTAAAATACAAATTATTTCAAAAGTTTATAATATCACAAACATGCAAAGCAGTAGATACAACAAAAACAAAAATTGTAGCATAATTTATTTTTAATTAAAAAAATCTTACTTTTGCAGACCTAAAGAAGCATTTCAACCAGCGGAATGAAGAGGATTTGAACCCTAATTTACAAAAAGTTGCAGATTTGCTTTATTATTTAGTTATATTGCCAGTAGATTATTTAAAGACACCTGTATGTTTATTTATTCCGATGATGTCAGTTTCAAAACACAAAGTTTAGTGTAATATCACAAAAAAAAACACTCACATTCTAAAGTACATGCAGAGTTACTTACTGTCAATTAAGAAATCATCATTTATAATTATTTAAAAATCATAATTATAGGTAAATAAAATATTTTTCTACATATTAAAAATAGTAACAGAATTAATTATTAATAATTTATTACCGCGTTGTGATTTATTTGTTTCTTAGGTGATAAATTAATATTTTTTTAATTAATTCAAATA
The DNA here is from genome assembly GCA_963243735.1 of Neocrepidodera transversa. NCBI lineage: Eukaryota > Metazoa > Arthropoda > Insecta > Coleoptera > Chrysomelidae > Neocrepidodera > Neocrepidodera transversa. The sequence continues at coordinate 4,424,532 of OY725337.1, read as the reverse complement.
TTTTAAATTTACATAAATATAACGGTATTAGAAAATATTTTTTTAATTTTGCGAAGTTTTCTTAATAGTACAGTATCGGATTGGACGGAATTTGAAACTGACATCGATCAGGAGAGTAGTACGGCTTTTCATATAAAATTTCTACGAAATTATCTGCATGCTGTTTTTTTCTGTAAAACAAATATTAATTTCTAAGTATACTAAATTCTGGGACAAGCTAACTGGAATTTTCGATACCAAAAAAAAAGTTATATATTGCACACTTATAGAAATATAAATTCTATTGGATAAAATTATGGGAAGGTTAAAAAAAAATATTTTTCTCAAAATATTTTTACAACTAATTTAAATAAAAATGATGGGATGAGAATGGTCAGTACTAACCTTCCTTGAGTATTAACCATTTTTTATCTCTTGCTATATACGATAAAAAACAATGATTGTGTTATGTAATTCTTACTAAATAGAAGTATTTTTTAACATTTTTTTAATTTTAACACCCTGTATTTTTGGTATCTTTGAAATTTTCACATGGATATTCAATGATTATTATTCGATGCATTTCGTACACCCTGTGTAATTTCTGATTTTATTAACTATATTGGAAAATTGTTGCAAGAATAATAATTATAATGATATATCTGTCTCTTTTTCGTGATTTAACGTTGCTATCTTGGATACCGTAAAATATATAGAAAATATATAGTGTGGATATTTAACGTTTATTTAGCGTTATTAAATGCTTGTTTACTTATTTTTTAATTTTATAAATTATTAGATTAAAATTACGTAATAGCCTTTCTATTTTTTTCGTATTTTTTTTTTATTTCCGATTTAAATAAAAATTGGGGTATAAGGATAGAGAAGTACAATTAGAATTTATGAGTGTTTCTTTCTATATGTTAAAGTTAATTGAAAAATATTTAAATCAAATGACAAATGACAAATTGATGATTTATAGCTTAATACGATTTTTTGTTTTTATTTGGGATAAATATTATAGTCAGAAAAAAATCTAAAAGATTAACTATATAATAGATAGAATAATCACTAACTTTCAAGATTCTGTAAGTCATGATAATGACGTTTAGATTGTGACAAGAAATGAATTCGTAATGTTTTATTCTAAACGTCATTGCTTTTCCTTAAAGAAAAGTTAATGAACGTTCTATCTAGTGATTGACACAAAAATTAATCAAGACAAAATACTATATACAGAGGTTTCGCATTATTCTTTTGACGAGTGATTTTTACATACGCAAGCCTTTAGTCCCAGAACTTTGTTATGGTTTTCTTTTACTCTTTCCTGTATCTTGCCTTCGCCTTCAAATCCTGAAATCCTCTCTCTCTTAGGTCTTCTGTCGCTTCAGTGTATATACCATATTTTTTTGGTCTTTCTTTTGTCCTTATTCCTGTTGATCTACGGCATTAATTTTATTTTATTTAAAGCTCATTTTATTTCCAACCAAACTGACCTCTTGGATTTAAATGTACGGGCGATAGCAACGAAGATAAAAAATAAAAACAAACTTACCCCGATATTGACAGGGGTTATATCTTCCCGCACCCCCTCGGATACGAAACCTCGGTTTTAGCCTGAGGACATGCCCCTAAACATCCCCTACATCTATATCTATATTTTTTTGTCATTCTGGTATCTGGTATTCTCTGTATCCTTTTTTTACTCTTATTATTTGATTATCTCTTGTTCTTCGTATTAATTCTTTATTTCTTGGTTTGTTCTCCTTCCTCTTTTTTTCCTTCTAATATCCTTCTAAGTAATTTACTGTCCCATATATTTATTTAACTTTCCTCCCCCTTATTCACTATCCACTTCCATACAGAGCAGTTAGTCTTATAACTGTTTTATATAGATGTAACTTTCTGGATACTGTCTTTGAGTTTATTTTTTTATTTGGATTTCCTGTCTGACTGCTCCCTTTCGTAAATCATCTTCATTGATAACTACACCCAGATAGACGTAAATTTTAGTGAAAGAAAACATATATCTATAATCTGCTTCTCTGGGGCTACTTTCCGAATTCTCTTTTTAGTTTTTTTTTTTTTTATTCCAAAAATGTTGATTTTTACTCATTTTCTATTTTTTTTTTACAAAAACCTATAAGTTAACCCAAGTAACATAATTGGGAAAATATACTAAAGGCATAAATACTTAAATAGGTATAAATTGCCATGATTTTGCCTTAAACTAAGTCAATTTTTGTTTCCAGTAATTATTTTTTGTCAAAAAGAGTAATTTTTTCCTTTAGCAGCGTTCTTTATTTAGGCCTAAATAAGAAAATAAATCCTGCAAAACTGTCTGTCTTGTACTACGTCTTATAGGACGTTCATAAGTTACGATTAAGCAAATTTGGACTTTTAACTTAATTACCAAGTATTTTGGACATCATAATCGAAATGACCAATTTCAGTAAATTTTAGGTAATGTATGTACCAACTTGTTATTTTAATGCTCTTTAACTAAGATATATTTTTGGAAATAAATTGAATACGATCTACCCTGAAGATTGTACTTAAAAGTCACAATGCCTAATTATATTTCCCTTTAGCCATATTGATTTATATTAGGGTAAAAAATATTCAAAAATGTGTACGACAAGGTATTTATAAGTAAATGACAGGAGGAAAAGTAAAAGGACTGCCAACAAAAAGACACCAAATATACATTATCTGATGTTGGTAGATATGTTATTTTTATTACATTTGTAACTGAAAAAGGCTTATAAATATGTCACAGAAAAGACAAACATTTAAACTTTATAGGTATAGTAGCATAGAAAAATTAAAGTGAAAAGTACAATAGAAACTGTATCAGAGAAGCCTCTATACATCCCAACTCAAAATACAAACGAAATACATTTTCCATCTGAAGTTTTACTTCACTAAATTACTGTAAGTGAAAATGAAAATGTATTTTTTAAAGATTATCTTGATATAACCCTTCACGACGATGATCAATATATATCCTTAAATGAGGGTCTAGACAATAAGTGAGCGAGTGTGCACTAAAACAATAATAACTTGGCTTCTTCTCGTCCGTATATTTTGCTCTTTTTTACTTTGAATTTGTAATCTAACCATCCTACCCCGGGTATTCTGGATGGATCATTTTTAAGATCAATTACGTTTGATTTGGGCAACTTTAAAGTACCATTTTAATAGTTGTAATTAAAACACAAAACTAAAAGATACTAAAAACACAGAAATTCTACTTTTAAGACCATATTTTGCGAAACGAATGTACGAGTTGTGATGTTATTATAGCCGCCATTATAAAACGAAGTACTAGGAAACCATTAACCAGTCCTGGAACGTAATCAAGATGAACAAAAAATAAGTCTGGTAAGTCCAAATGAAGTAAGAAAAGAAATTGTAGATATAAATCCAAAGAAAATGGCAGGTTAAGACATGATAACAGGTGAAATACTAAAGATACTACCTAAAAATGCGGTGGTTAAAGTAACTACGCCTCATTTAGACATTGACATATATCAAATTTGTAGAAAGTATCTGAAATGATTATCCCCAAAAAAGGAAAACCGTCGCATTAAATTACCTCATACAGACCCATATCTTTACTACCAGTGATGTCCAAACTCCTTGAAAAGCTATACTTAAAATTATTTCAGCCAATCATAGAAGAAAAGAATCTGATACCAAACCATCAATTTGGTTTCAGACAACACCATTCAACTATAGAGCAAGTTCATCGTATAGTAAATGCCGTAGAGGAAAAAAAGGTATGCGCTACATTACTTTTAGACGTAGCGCAAGCCTTCGACAAGGTCTGGCACCAAGGACTGCTAATAAAACTAAACAAAACTTTGAAAAAACACCATTGTGAACTAATACAATTATACCTCTCAGTACGGGTTTTCTGAGTAAGACAGGAAGAAAGATATTCAGAACTAAAACAGATACAAGCTGGAGTACCCCAAGGTAGCGTAATTGGTCCCATCTTGTACTTATTACCTATACACGACAATGGCAAACTTCGCGGATGATAGAGCGATACTGGCCGTTAGCTAAACTGAGGAACAGGCTGAGAACAAACTACAGATAATAGTGAACAATGTGAACAGTTGGACAAAACTATTAAATATTAGGTTTGGAAATTGAACATTTTGATAAAGCAACATTATTTTTTTAAATAGAGTTTTCATATTTATCAGTAAAAATTTGTTAGCAGGATGAATGTCAATCTACTGACAGAATGCGTGTAATAACTATATTTTGAAAATTAGTTTTTCTTGATATTTATTATCATATATGATTATCGACTTATGTACTACCATTTTATTTTTCTATTTAGGCAGATCATGGAGATGTCACACAAATTTCTTTAATACATATATAGATAAAACGGAATCAAATTCACATTTTGCACTTTGTGCCCTATTTTGGGTTGTTTTTCCAGAAAATACTACTGGGCAGTCAAATAGACCACTTTATACCCTATTTTGCTACTTGGAAAATTTTGAAAAAGTAGGCATAGATTAGATCTTCTCCAATACAGAAATATTTTTTTATTTCACTTTAAATAAAAAATAAACGAGTCAGACAAATAATGCCAAACACTTGCGTCTAAAGTGGCGCCACCTTCGGAATTTAAGGAAAACATAACAATACGTAATAAATTATAGGGATTACATTTTTTTCAGACAATAATCTTTATTCAAATATTTTTATAAAAATCAAATATTTTAGATGTACCTATTGTTTGTATGAACTAAAATTTTCAATCTAGTTTTACTGACTATTATAAAATTATAATATATATTTTGTTTATGGGTTCAATTAAACAATTTATTTTTTAGTAAACATAATTTTTTTTTTTCATTATAGATATATTGTCGTTCACTTATTTTTTTAAGGAAAGAACTTACATTTTTGTCGTTTTTATATTTGTATATATTTATATCGTTAAGACTGTTAATTTTGTAAAATAATACTCAAAAATAAATCCATAATATATCCACTAAAAAAATGCTAAAGGAATTTTCTCATTGATACGATACAAATTATATTTCAGTCGTATACAATGTTTGATCTCTTCAAGGCCCTTAACAACTTCATAAATAAGGACCTGCCTTTTTTATTTATTTTATTCATGTATGTAAATTTATTTATTTAATTAGTTTTAACTGTACAAAAATGCTTAATCAACCTAATTTAATACGAATCTATGTTTTTTGTTTTGGAATTTTTCAAGAATTTTTATTGTGCAATTTTTATGCAATTTAAGGCGTCAAAAAAATTAGTTTTCACGACGTAATTAAAGAAAATCAAACTTTTATTACTAATTACTTCATAGCACATTTTCCATGACCTCAGTCCTAATAGTAAATTTAATGAGCACAGCTTCTTTCTCTGTATGGGGAAATTTTTAAATCTAATATTTTAATTAACTTATTAGTATTATTTACCCCAAAAATAATTTAAGTCAATAGTAACCATTTCTTTTATAATTTACCAAAAAATTCATAGATATGAACATAATTTATAAGGAATAAATTTTTTATAATTTTTAACCAGGTCTATATTTAGTAATCCCTAAGAGACTAAACATTACATAATATAACAAGATCCTAATGTGTATAATTTCAATTAAAAAATTGGTTTAACATTTGAAAAAATAATCCAAGATAGCAGTTTTAAAAATTTAATTTCAAAGATAATTTTATTGTGCAATATCCTAATTTTTAAACAATTCCTGTTAGCTTGTGAATAATACACACATCTCAGAACAAAATGCTTTCCACTGACCTTCTCTATTATATCCAGAACGGGAAGTTTATACGCCGAAGTCGTTCTGAGCCACAATTGTTACAATTTTTTTTAAAAAATATATAAAATATTTATACAAAAAATTCAAACCCGGGTTAAAGTAGTTTTTCTTATGTTTATGTTTTTTTTTCACTAAGGTGTCGGAAGTCCGTTACGCTTCCCAAAAATTGCACGTCGCACTGGCCTCATACAAGTTTTGCCGTATAGTCCAAAAATTTAAAATTCGCGCAAAATAATAAAAAATACTATATTATCTACAATATAAATAAATAAACTATAAAAATGGATCTATATCGCGTCGAAACTAATATATATTCAATTTGAATTATACACAATTAAAAAGGACTTAATAAGAGGTCATTATGGTTGTGTGGGTGATGGATCTTACAAAATATATCAAAAGTTTGGTCTCGATTATTTTTTTCCACTAAAAAAACATTCCTCCAAGATTTTATAAATCTCTAAATTTATTAAACTAAAATTTCGTTACATTCGTTAAAAAATCATCGAAACCTAACTTAATTATACATCTGTAAGAAATCCTATTGGAGAAGGTTCCAAAAAGGCCTTTGGCTGATAGCAAAAGGCAAATGCAATGACTAAAATATGTATTAAGGTACATGGTTTTAATACGTCTTGGTTCACTGTGGCGACCCTTGGGGACTTATATCGTCACCGCCGCCTTCTGACCCTCCCTCTCCTTTGGTCTTGTTCTCCTTTTTCCATTTCATACGCCTATTTTGGAACCAAATTTTGATCTGCCGCTCGGTGAGGCAAAGGGCGTGCGCTATCTCTATCCGTCGTCGCCTCGTCAAGTACCTATTGAAGTGGAACTCTTTTTCTAATTCCAGGGTTTGGTACCTGGTGTACGTTTGGCGACCTCTTTTCCGTTCTGAAAAAATAAAACAAAAACTATTAGACAATAATTATAAAAATTATATTATTAATCAAATTATAAATTATTCTGTAAGGTTGGAACTAACTTCAGGATTTTTTCGAATTTTATCTCGATTGCTCAAATTTATATATATTTTATATTTAAAAAATCTCATCTGTTTAGAATAAATTTTATTTTCCATTTTTTTTCAACTAATAAGAATTATGTATCGTATGTTATTAATTACGAAATTGATGAAATGAAGACAATTTTGATTTGAGTTCTTACATAATTTTAGATTTAATCTTGACAATGTTATTGCGCATATATTATATTTTAAATCGATTTTATTCCGTTAAAATTGGAGCAATAAAAACGAAGTCATAGCGAGTGTTCTTTTGACAATGTTACTGCGCATACTTTTTCTTTGTTCTAAATTAGTAACACACATATTGATATAGATAGTCATATTTCCAGTTGGAAATAGATAATGTAACAGTGAGATTCCGTTATATACGCATCGGTGATTAAGATAACGGTATAGTTTTTTTTTTAATTCGCCCTATAATTCAAAAAAATTAAAATCTGTGACGACTAAGGAAGATCAGTTAATAATATGCGAAAGATGGCGCTAGTTGTCAAGTTAAAATGTTTATCCGAATTAAGGTTATAGCACATTTTTCTTTGATGTGTTAGCATCAAAGTTGCGTATTTATTCTAATTTTTCAATGACGATTAAAAATACTATTCTTGAACATTACTACACAATAATAATAAGGCATTTTGTAGTAAAAAGTAAGAATATAATTGAATAAATAACTTCGATTGCGGCGCCACCTTCACGCAAATAGATAATTCAAACTTAACTCTACCACTGGCGCCATCTTTCGCATATTTCGTTAACTACTTTAACTTAAGACGTCACAGAAGTGTTTAAAATTCAAAATTAAGGGCACTGAATGGCAAAAATGTTGATAAGAAAAGTTAGACATGCTATTCAGAAAAAATAAAATAGATTAAATTAAAAGTGATCTTGAATTTGGCGAATTTAATTAACTCGTTTTTTTTTTCTCTACAGTTCCAACACACTGAAGCGCACACAGATTGAAATTCTTATCGATATAACGAATCTACCAGATTTGACTGTTGATCTGATGGCAGTGACGTCACAGCATTCTATCGCTTGCAAGTTTGAAATGACAGTGACGTCACAACGTTCTCTCGCGTTGCTTGCAAAATTCAAAGGGCACAGATTACAATTCTTATCATAGTAGCGGATCTATCGTATTGAAGTAATGTCATGGCGTTCTGTCAGTCTTACATTTGACTATATGGCCGAATATGATTATTATATTTATTATATATGTTATCAAGTAAAATTGTAGCCGACTAAAGTATATAATTTTGAATGTAAGATCAGAGGTTCGATCCGCTACAATGATAAGATTCCATCTTGTAAATCCAACAAAGTTGCATAGAAGATTTTAGCGGATCTTTACATTTTAAGGTACCCTAACAACATTTTAACGATTTTTAAAATATAGTCTATTTGTATTTGTCTGTCTGTGCGTATATGTGTGTCTGTGAACATGATAGCACCTTAAATAATTTAGATAAAAATTTGCACATGTATATAGGGTCAGTAGGTATAAATTTTAGTGTTAATTGATAGTTGATATTAGTGATAACGTCATGGTTGGGAGGAATCTGGAGGTGGCAAATTTAGAAAATTGGGCAATTTTTAGTTAAATAAATGATTAAAATTTACTTTGTTCAATTTTTATGGCAATAAAAATAATTGCACGAAAAATTGTGGTTATTGGACAATTTCAAGTATAAAAAACCCTTAAAAATTATTTTTAAACAGTTGAAGCGGCAAATTCAGGAAATTGGACAATTTATAGTTAAAAAAAATGATTAAAATTCACTTTTATCAATTTTTATAGCAATAAAAATAATTGCACGAAAAATTGTGGTTATTGGACAATTTCAAGTATAAAAAACCCTTAAAAATTATTTTTAAACAGTTGAAGGGGAAAATTAAGATATTTGGATAATTTTTAGTTAAAAAAATGGTTAAAATTCACTTTCTCCAATTTTTATACCAATAAAAATAATTGCACGAAAAATTGTGGTTATTGGACAATTTCAAGTATAAAAAACCCTTAAAAATTATTTTTAAACAATTGAAGTGGCAAATTTAGAAAATTGGACAATTTATAGTTAAAAAAATGATTAAAATTTACTTTTACCAATTTTTATAGAAATAAAAATAATTGCACGAAAAATTGTGGTAATTGGACAATTTCAAGTTTAAAAAACTCTTGAAAATTATTTACAGAAAAGGAAATAATTCTATGTCTTTTAAAGCGTATTAAAAAATTAAGCGTTATAAACAAGCGTTTAAGATAAATTGAATTGTCAAATCCTATAACAAAAGATTCATTTTACTCGTCGAACTTCTGTCAATCAATTTTTTAACAGGAAATTTATAATTATAACATTTTTATAATGCATCATTTAAATGTTTAGTATCTTCATATCCTTGAAGTTTTCACGTGTTTTAGGTGCAACAAGTCAATAAAACATAGAACTTGGGATCAATATAAATGGGCTTTAATATTTATTCACTAATTAAAAAAACAAATTCTATTTTATAACTGAAATATTATGAAACCGATTTGTAAAACCTTGATTCATTATTGGAATAAAATTATCGATATGAATATTTAGTTACCTGCCAAATTTGTATATAAAGAAATAAAAGTTCATAAATCCAGTAAATGAAGTCAAGGTTCCGCATTGTCTGTTGGGATTTATAAAAGATTGTAAGGTCGATTAAAGAGATGGAGTCCAGATTTGCTATATGAAGTGGTCGGTTACAATGGCTTTGTTAAAATACGATAAAACGTATATCTAATTTGCATTAAGAACCATGAATGAACATTGTAAATAGTATGAATAAACTATGGATAAATTATACAAAATATAGTCATGTTTTAAATCGATTATCATATTTTGTTTCACTATCTAAATTTAAAAATAAATCAATCTTTTAACAGACAATAAGATTTATATTATTGTTTCTATGTATATGCACTTTATTATAAACATAAACAAAAAAATACATTAAAAAAGTAATTACCTATAAATAAAATGACTTCATTACTTAATAGTACTTTAATTACAGACAAATTGACTATTATGCGAATCTGTAATTAATTTGAGTGATAAATAAATTTACATAAATTAATTTGTCAATTATACGGCAATCAATCAACTTGCTTTATATATAGAGGCATTTATTTATTTGAATTAAAATATATAATTATTTGAATTCCCTTTCATTAAAACTTTCGTTTGTATTTAATAATTGATTTGTCTAAATAAAGGGTTTTAATGAAAGGCTTATATATAGCAATTCGATAGTTAAATAATATTTTAGCCTTTGGTATTATTGTAAAAATTAAGAAGGGGGCCAATTGTATAAAAATTGGTTATCTTAAGGTTAATTGGACGCTGTTATGCGTAAATGATCCAGTCCACATGAGAGTCCAATCAGAGTCGCTTGGACCAGTTTTGTTGATTGCATTATCTTTGAATGTTTATTGTGGGCTGGATAACTATTATATTTTTAACAGGATCTCATACTAAAATGGACTGAATAATTTTTGCAAAACAAAAATAGTTCTATGTGAGACAGTTTGGACCAATTAACTCATATTTTAGGATTTTGTGGATTGAATCGTTTATGCATAACAGCGTCCAATTTAAGTCCTTGGTATCCACGGTGTTTACTAAGAATCGACTAGTTCAAACACTAGTTAAAACCTAATCGACTGGTAACCCTTAAGTTTAATTGACTCATGGATTTTGTCTGTTTAGAGCCCGGCTAAAGTTTTGTAAAAGAAGAAGAAATATAAATAGATAAGGCTAGTAGTATGATGGTTTCGAGTTTTTAAGCGCAGGTTTCCTATTTTGGCCCTTGGTATCAGTTTAAAACATGAAGAGGTCCAGGGAATAGTAGTGGCTTGTGCTGTTCTTCACATTATTGCATGTTCTATGAATGACGTACCTCCTGATAATGTTAATTAAGAAATTGAACATGAATTTTCAGAAGCTGTAATTAACGAAAGACTTATTGGTGTTATGAATAACAGTGGAAGACAAACATTAATTCAAAAGTATTTTGAAAATTTATTATAAAAGAAAAATTATTATTTTTTCCATTTATATTCAGAAACCTTTTTCATTAATTTCATTTTTAGCTCATGTTTTGCTTGTCTGTGTCTCATATTTTGTTGATGTTCCTTGTTTTCGTTCTGGTGTTTTTCTTCCATAAACATAAGTTCTAATTTATGTTCTTTTTCCAATAGCCGCTTTTGCAACTCTGTAGTTTCTGCTTTTTGTGCAGTCCATCGTTAATTTGAATGATGAACATTTTATTTAGTTATTTATATATTAATGGGCATACATTACAGGAAACAAATCCTAAATAGTATGAATATTTAAATTAAGTTAAAAGTTTAGCATAATAAATAAAATATATTAAAAATATAAATAGTACATAACATAAAAAAAACATAGAAAAAATGGAGAACAAACTCAATCACAGCCGAATTTCAAAGTTCCTTTAAGCGCTGGCAAGCTTATATTGAATAGATCGCATTGCCAGTAATACTTATGATAAATTAGGCAAATATGATCGGAGAAAACCCTTTGCCCATAGTTATTCCGATGTTGCCTAATATAAAATAGAGAATTGTGACGTGTTCATCGTGTAGAAGTGAGGAAGTTGATCTTTTCCAAAAGAAGGTCACACGAGATTACTACATTAAGCAATTTAAAAAGGAACAAGAGAAGGGAATGCTTCCTTCTTGCTTCAAGAGTATGCATGCTGCATAATAATAATCGCGTTTCGTATGGAATGTCCTGGTATGGGAAACGAAACTTGAAAAGGAGAATTTTCGTTGTACCCGTTCAATTCTAGCGATGTGACATTTGTAAATGCCGATTGAATGTCAGATCAGTGTTGTTATGGTCACAGAAAATAAACTAATACAGAAGCGAAGGTTCCTGTCGGTCCTTTTGATGTAGCTATGATCAAAATTTGAAATTGCTACCGCTTAATACACTGGAAAAATGTTCAAAATTCGTAGGTCTAGATAGACGAACTTACGAATTTTGAACATTTTTCCCAATGTATTAAGGGAGAGAAACTTCAACTGTCACTCAAATTTTGACCATCGCTACATTAAGAACCTTCGCTTCTGTATTAGTTGATCTTCTGTGCCATGGTTGTTTATGGATGAGACACTTTCTAATGTGACATCGTCTACATTTATTAACATTCAGGGACAAACGATTTATTTTGGACTACTTAATAAAACGGTCCAGATCAGATTATAAAACGTTATAAGGCGGAGTTATCGCTGGTCTTTATTCTGTAAACTTATAGGTCGTCTGCAAATAAAAGAAAGTGACTCTTTAAGAAGCAGCTTGTTACGTCGTTAAAGAACAATATAAATAAAACTGGGCCAATGCTGGAGCCCTGAGGAATACAAGACTCTACTGATATGTCATGAGAGACACAATTTTGAACAAGAACACGCTGAGAATGGTCAGTTAAGTAGGAGTAAGAGAAATGCCGATTTGGGAAAGTTTCTGAACTAGTAACTTATGACAGACACAAGTCAGTATAGATGATATCGACCTGATGACTTGCTTCGATTGACGAAACTAAATATTCCTGGAATGAGGCAAGTTTGGCAGTAGCTGATCGACCTTTGTAGAACCCATGCTGGCGAGGAGAAATATAATTTGCGTATGTGGAAAAATATCATCAGTAATATCGGTATAGCAGAAATCATAGAGATGCCTCTGTAGTTTTTGATGTCAGATTTGTCGCTCTTCTTATAAATTGGTATTAGGTTTGAAAATTTCCAGGCTGTGGGATAAGAACCACAATCGAAAGATTTTTGAAAGAGTTGACTCGGTGATAGAAAAAGCCAGTCATAGCAATTTTTTAGCACTAATGCTGATATTCCATCAGGCCAAGCATTCTTGGCAGCGTCAAGGCTATTAATTATTATAACCACGTCTTCGACATTAAATACGTCCGAGGATATAGTTGACCAAAAAATTATTGATGAGTGAGAATGGCAAAAGCGTTGGCTACGTCTGAGGGATCACTTAGTTCGATGTTGTTGAAAGTCATTATGTTAGGCAAGCCAGAGCTTATTTTTAGATCCTTAATATAATACCAGAAGTACTTCACATTCTTAACGAACTCTTCCTCGACGAAATTGTGGAAACGCTGCAAGATTTATGTATTGATTATCAGATATGAATGACCAGTCAATCTCAGTGAAGAATTTATTTAGACCTAGGAAGGAACCGTTTTATGGTCATGAAGGGGTTTAGCTTTGATGCCTAGGAAGGAGATAGGCAGAGGAGAGTGTAGGAGATTGATTTTTGATAAAGGCAGGTTACATTTGTTGCATGAAATGGTATCGAGAACATCGGCGAACACCAGATCGAGAATGCGCAGGTGAGAACCAAAAATTGGATTGGTCGAGTTCGAACATGCACATTGAGTCAATTAGAGCAGTGGCAGAGTTTGGACAGCTTTCGTTGGAGATTTTGGAGGAATATAGACACATCCTATTATTATATTGGTCTAGCTTATTTTAGCCTTGATCCAAAGTGTTGAAGGAGTGTCGACAAGAGTGCTGCTGATGTGAGATAGTGTAGTAATTAAAGTTCCTCCTCCAGTTGAGCATAGTGTAGTTTCTGTCTTTTCTAAAAATGGTATATCTGTTATCAAAAAATTCAGAATTGTGAAAATTGTCATTGAGCCAGGTATCGCTTAACATCACAATGTAATAGTCGCAAGAATAAGAGTTAGTCAACATCTCCACAGATTTAGTTCATAGACCTCTAACGTTTTAGTGGTATGTGATGATTTGGATATGGGGAAGGTGAGTTGTTGAAGATTTAGAATTGTTTAAGGCGGCGGAAAGGCAAAATTCTACTGGCTGTTAGAGTTGGTCACGTCAGTGTTGGGAACAGGCTGAGGATTGAAGTGCAAAGAGTTTCTGTATAGTCTTAATTTGCGATGTATTAGTTGAAAGAGTTCTTCCTTTTGAGACAAATAGAACAACCCATTCTTGTTGACAGTTCTGGAAGCATAAACAATGAACGTAGCGAACCAGCATTTACATATCTAAGGAAATATACAATACGTATTGTAACAAGCCATTTCACTATGATGGTATGGTCAGGCTTACCAACTAATTACTATTAGATTAGCTGATCGCTATAAGAGCCTTTAGTTGGTAAGTACTGAAAGTTACAAGTCACTTTAATTTGACAAGCGTAAGCGTTTTATTAAAAAAAACAATTATTTTTAGGAAAGGGTCAAAACTCTTTCGAGAAAGAGATAAAAAAGAACTGTGGGATGAAATTGATAGAGTAAATATCAACAGTGTGAAAAAAGAATGGTTTGAAAGTATAGATAAAAATTTTGATTAATCTCTGTTTATAAAATTTTATTATTTTTAACCTTATATTATCATTTCCTTGGTTTTAATTTTCGTATAGCTTTTATTACTTCATTATTCATTTAGTTCAGTTTTGTTATAAAAACAGATGAAAAAAGGATAAAAACATCATTGGTTATAAATGAGTTGAGTCATTTCCGACAGTAAAAGAATTGTCCGCCTAAATTCCTCCTCTGTACATCTAAATGAAATATTTCATAATTTTATTGTAACTGTACGTTCGAGTTTAATGCACCGACGTGTTGTGTCTGAAAATGAAGAAAATAGGTGCGCGGATTGCCAGGTATGACACATGATAAATCGGTTCATCTGAAATAGGCGTCCCAGGCAGAGCGAAAGTATTCACCAAGAATAAAAAGCCAACGTTAATTAAAGAAGCATCGAACTAATCAGAGTTCATGTCTGTGTTGGAATAAATCAAACTCAGAACAGACTGGGTTAAAATAATTACACGTCTTGTTCGGGGTAGAGTTGCGTTCATCACAGACTGCGCTGCATCCAAATCTAATATCGTTAATTAGATAACGGAAAACCTTTTGGGAATCGACAGAATTTAAAAAGTTTACTTTTAACTCTTATTAATGGCCGCCGCGATTCGAACTTTAATCACATAACCGAGAATAGTTCCAAAACATGACGTGCCATTTCCTTTTGTTTACTCTTATTATTTTTTTTATTTTATTTGTTTATTTCTATCAACAGGTACAATAATAAATAAATAAAAGAAAATTTATAGTTGTAGAAAAATAATAAGAATTGGAAAATTTTGAAAAATTAATTGAATTCGAATAGTGGGATTAAGTACAATTAGAATTTTCGTATATGGAATTAATAATAGTTACTATATTTTACTGCAGTTTATTTTACTATATTTTACTATATTTTACTATATTTTACTATATTTTACTATATTTTACTATATTTTACTATATTTTACTATATTTTACTATATTTTACTATATTTTACTATATTTTACTATATTTTACTATATTTTACTATATTTTACTATATTTTACTATAGTTTACTATATTTTACTATATTTTACTATATTTTACTTTATTTTACTATAATTCACTATATTATAAATAATTCAGAGAGATATTCAACTTAATAGAGACAAAAATGAAACAAATCAAATTTTGGAGACAATAACATAAATCATATCAAAATAGACCAAAAATACAGCAAAATAAAGTAATTTTTCTAAAAATAACATCGACCAGATTTTTACATTTATGATTTATCAGGATCGTACCTTGAAATAAATAACAAAAAGCAGAAACTTCAGGTAATATTTTTTTAAGAAAAATTTTTTTAAGAAAAAAAATATTTATTTAAATATATAGTCCATTCGGGATAGCTTGAGAGTAATGTAATATATAAATATTTAAAAATAGATGGGTTTTTTTGTTTTATGAATACAAATTTAGAAATAATCTGGCAAATAAACAACAGCAACAAAGTAACAAAAATAAATTATATATCAATTATTATTAACTAGAATATTAAAATAATAAAACCCAATAAAAATTTAAATAAAATTCTAAAAGCAAAAAAATATAATAAATGGCATACCCAACAAGGAGGGGCAATTAAAGACAATTAAGGAGGATAATTTTTTTAAACATACTAATTTAGCCCCAAACATAACGGGGCAGAAAAGAGAACTTTCCTAACGAGTATCCAGAGACGAATGCTTTTTCAGATATTTAATTTCAAACCTTGATATTTATTTTTGACAGGTGACAGTTGGAAAAATAATTTTTAGTATTCTGAATAGAGATTTTCAAGGGCTTTTAAATGACATATTACAAGTCAAATTCCGTAATATATTGCTTCTGTCATTTTTTGACAATGACACTTTTGTTTGACAGATGTCACTCAAAAACTAACTGATTCTTCCCACGATTAACCGAAACCCATTTTATCGATACTGGTTCAAATCGATGAAGTACTTTTTCCTATATTTAATATTAATGTTTAAAATTTTGACATTTGTTTATTTTTGACAGGTGACAGTAGGAAAAATAATTTTGACTGTGCTCAAGAGCTCCCAAATGACATATTGAAAGCCAAATTCCGTGAGATATTGCTTCTGTCATTTTTTGACAGTGACAGAAACTAATGAGTTCTTAAACAGATAATCCAAATCCATATACCAAATTTCAGCTCAATAGGATTAAACGTATGTCTTCTATCTTTGAAGAATTCAGACGTTCAGACAGACAGACAGATAGACAGATAAATATACAGGCTTAGATCTCAAAATGGACTTAATCGTCTCAGAGGACCTCAAAATGGATATTTTCATCATCTCGAAAAAATTTTTCAGCTCGTTTACAATACTTTCACTTCTCGGATAATGGATCGGGAAAGTAAAAGAATAAGACAAAACAAAATAATGACATAGAACAGTAAAAACTAAGCAGGCAAAAAGGGTAAGTAAACTGGAGGATGGAAAAATAAGTTATGCCAATATTATAGAAATGAAAAATAAAACTTAAGGAAGAAAAAAAGTATTACAGAAAATGGACAATAAAAATATGAAGAAAACAGAAGAAAAAATTCAAAAATCTAGTAAGAAGACATTCAATAATCAAGTAATAAAATAAACGAAAATATAGAAGATTTCAAAACTGTAATGAAAGGTTGAAAGAAGATATAAAGAAAAATAATAAAGAAATAGTTAAATAAATAAAAGAAAAAAGTGTAGAAAAAATTCAACAAATAGATAGAAAAATGGACAATATTAAAGAAAAAAATGAAAATTCAAATACAAAAACAGAAGAAATAAAGCTGGAAACAAATATGTTATAGTGAAAGAAAATTTGAAGGTAGAAGAAACCGAAGCAAATAGACATAATTAAAATGACAACAGAGGAGAAAATACAAATAATTAGAATGAACGAAAAAAATATATATAAAAAAGAATCAACAAAACAATTTCAATCAAAAAAAGATTTACAGAACTGTATTTGGAATCTTAGATCAACATCCAAAATTGCTACATAAAAAATTTGAAAGGAACGGGCCAGATGCGCGAGTTCAATAAACGTAGTTTCAAGGTCATTCTGGCGTACCATGGATTTTTCTTGAAAAATAAATCTAATACGTGGAAGTAGCATTTTTAAGGACTCAACACATCCTCACGGAATTGATAGATTCAACACATCTATCGAGAGGGTTGGCGTTAAACTCTACAGGTTTATTTATCAGCGGGATAGAGGTTAGAAACTAAATTTACTCAATACGTACTACACGTGATCAGTTCTGTCTTTGTCTGTCTCAGAGCTAGTGCTCCCGCACTGAAATTTTTAATTTAATACTAACGAGTTTGATGAAATGTACCTACTAAATTCAGTATTCTCACTGTTGCTATGTTGGCATTATTACCAGTGTTACCAATATCGACCAGATAAATAAAAATTCTCGTTTTTTTAAATGAAAATAAATTTTTAAATTACATTAAAGCAATTAGAGTTTTTTCAAATTTAAATACAAAGAGGACAAAACAAACATTTTATCGTAGAACCATTTTTTTTTTAAATGAAAAAATGTTCTGTAAATGAAAACATATTTTTTAAATTTATATTAAGTGATCCAGAATGAACTAGATATTAATTTATAATAAATTATTAATATACGTGTTTGAAATTAAACATATACAAACTAAATAATGGAAAAATGTGTATTAAAAAAAAACATTAATTAGACAACAATAATTAAAAAATTCTTCCGTTTTCAGAATAAATATTACCAAATTCTAACCCAACAATCAATTCATTATCCAAAATTGAAAAGATGATGAGGCCTAAGTACAAAGAGAGATAAGTTTTATTAAGATTAATGTTTTGCCCTCATATAATTAATGACTTGTTCATTATTTCACTTGAATAACTTAGTTGGATATGATGGAATCGTTATTTGTCGTTAAGAAAAAGGAATAAGTTTATCCTGGGGGAAATTAAATTATCATAATTTTTTGGTAGATTAATAATAAAAATAATACATATATATATATACAAAAAAAATCAAAATAAAAGTGTCACCCAATCAATATATTAATTTAAAGTACCTACCACAATTTTTTTTATTAATGAAAGAATTACCACGTAATGAACATTACGAAAAAACAAAAATAAAAAAGGTGTGTTTTATATTTATCTCTTATTATTTTTAATAATGAAAGAATTACCAAGTAATAAACATTACGAAAAAAAAACATGAAAAGGTACGTTTTATATTTCTCTTTATCTACTATGTCAATACAGAATTTTCAGGATAAAAAAAAATTAGGTGCGAACATTACAAAAAACAAAAAAAAAATTATCTCTTCTTAACATTTATTAATATGCGTGTAAATTAATTTAATAAGATCTTTTAATGTGTCGAATGGAACAAAAATTTAAATTTTCTCGCACAGATTTACAAAATACAAATAATCACAGTAAGTCCAGTAGGTACTACAACTGTTGTAATTTTTTTTAAAAGGGTTGGCAACTAGTTTCGGCCATCATCAGGTTCAAAAATTAGATAAAGCCATGGTACCAAAAAAACTGAAGCTGAAACTAGTTAAAAATCTATTTGAAAAAAATTACAATCAATATACCATTTATTATGGTACTGTGTGTTTTCTTACTTAGATTAATTTCAAATCATCAAGAAAGTCACTAAAGCATTTGACACTGTCAATTACGAGATTATTAGTTAAATTTTTTATAAAAGATAAAACTGTCAATTAGTTTCAAATTTACTTGATCTAATTTTATATTAATTCAATTATCCAATTTTGAATCTTGTATGAATTAATGGTTTGAATACATATTTTTTTAGTGTTATATCATGATACAGTGTGTGGTTAAAGTATGGAAACATGAAGGTACGATAACAAAATTTTGGTTATCTATATTAGATGGACCAGCGATTTTGTTTTATATTTTCGACGTTGCCAAATGTATAGTTTCTGAGATACATATACGAATAATACGTTTATTTTTAAATGAATTTAACTGTTTATGGCGAATATTGACTATTAATTTTAAGAAATAAGGAAAAACAATACCTAAAGAGAAAAATTAATAGATATAACTAGCTGCTGAATCTTAAATCTGGAAAACCCGGTCTATTTCATTGACTTGAAGTTTTGAAGCTCTTGACAGATTATTGACAGATTGTAGACTACTTTCATGACCAAAATTTTTAGGTCTGTGGTTCTTAGTCCGAAAACTGGAAACTGGGGGTATATCCCAGAAATTTGACAGTTTTGCAGCTGTTAAGAGCATTTTGACAGTTGACATGACATTGTGTACGAACAATTTGATGTCTGAGGGCGGCTTGGCATTTGCATATCCAGTACAAAAAACATTCATCCTTATTTTAAAGGATTCGGTTTCAGAATATCAAAATATGTGAAGAATCATTATTCAAATTGCCAACTTTTTTTGTATTACAAATATATATTCTACTGAGAGTTTTTTCATAGGTGAGAGGTGAAAGATGAAAAAAATTGTAAAAGTTTTATTAACCAAAAACATACAGAAATTAGAAAAGAGCATTTGGAGCTAAACAAACTGTGCGTCAGCTATAAGAAAGGACTGGAAAAAATCTTAGTTTAAAATTTTTACTTTCTTTTAAATCTAGATATTATGTCCAAATGTTTTCTAATTTTGACACACAATAAATCAAACGATTGGAAGATTGAGAAATTCTGGATAACTTGATAACTTAAAGGATACAAAGTTTAATTTATTTGTATTTTTGAGCTGAAATAACAAAAAAAAAACACTAAAAACAATCCAGAAAATAAGTGTAAATAATAAAAAAACGTTAGTACTATTATACAGGATATCTCATTTATATGGAAAGGAAAGATTACTTTGAACTTTAAATGTTTAATAATAATTATATTTTGTTAATCTTTATTTAAAAACCCTAGAATGAAATATACAGGGTGGCCCATCATAATATGACCTCCTTGTCTTTGAAAGCAGAAATCCATTATTAATGAAAATTCATTCAAGGAAAATTTTTTCTTTAGGTATTTTTTCTGTTTATAATGCAATATTAATTACAAAATAAAAATGTTTTTCCTAATTTCCTAAAATAAATAATCAATATTGTATGCTGCGTCGCCTATAAAAAAATGTGAATTATACGGTTTGTCCCATTTAAAAACATATTGTTCATGTATCTCAGAAACTGTACATTTGGCAACGTTGAAAATATAAAATTTAATAGACATAACTAATTGTATCTTGAAATCATCCTTTTAAAATTCTTAAAAACCTTAAAAAATCAAACAGAAATCCTTCTGAAAAAACTTGAAAAATCCCTAAAAATAATTGAAAAATCCTTGAAACCCCATTAGAGAATCCATAAAAAATCCTTTTAAACAAAAAAATCCCCAAACCGACTTTTTAAAAAGTCCTTGAAAATTTGTATAAAATCCTTGTGAAATACTAACATACTAAATCATTCAAAAATTCTTGAAAAATCTTGAAATTTCGTTAGAAAATTATTAAATAGTATTCTTAAATAATCCTTAAAAAAATCTTGAACGCTTGTGCAAAATCCTTAAAAAATTCCTGAAAAATCGTTAAAAAGTAACTTGAAAATTAAAAAATCCATGAAATATCTTTAACAATCCTTAAAGAAATCGCTCGAAAATCATTGAAAATTCATTCAAACTGTCTTGAAATATTAGTGAAGAATCCTTAAAAAATCCGTTCAAACATCTTGAAAAAATCCCTGTTTCTTTGAACAATCTTTGAAAAGTCCTTGAAAAATTCTCTAAAAATTATTCAAGTCTTTCAAAAGGCTCGCAATATTTATAATGGAAAAATTCATAAAAATTCTTTGTAAATTCTTAAAAATCCTTTTAAACAACTTTAAAAAACTCTAATCCGTATCGAACAATCCTTAAAAAGTCCTTAAACAATTCTTAATAAATCCTTGTAAAATACTTGAAGGAATCATTTGAAAAAACATTCAGATAAAAATCGTTTTAAAATTCTTAAAAGATCCTTGAAAAAGCATTGAAAATTCCTAAAAAATCCTTAAAAAAAGGTAGAAAAACGTTTACAATGTTTAAAAAGTTTTTTTTTTTAATTCTTAAACAATCTTTAAAAGTGTAGTAAGAAATTCTTAAATAAAATCCTCAATCTTCAACAACTCCTGAAAAATCCTTGTAAAATAATTGAAATATCCTTGAAAAAAGCCTTAAAAAAAGATTAGAAAGTCCTTGAAAATTCCTCGAAAAATACAAGAAAAATTTTTAATTTTTTTTAAATCATTGATAACTTCTTTAAAAAAATTCTTTAATAAATTATTAAAAAATACTTGAAAAATCCTTGACCCATCGTTAAAAAAACTTGAAACCATCCTTTTAAAATTCTTAAAAACCCTTTAAAAAACCAATCAGAAATCCCTCTAAAAAAAAATTGAGAAATTCTTGAAAAACCATTAGACTCCCTTAAAAAATCCTTGAAAACCCATAAAGAAATCCATAAAAAATCATTTCAAACAACAAAATCCCCAAGACCTTTTGAAAAGTCTTTGAAAATTTGTGTAAAATCCTTGTGAAATGAAAAATCCTTAAAAGAATGTAAAAAATTAAGGTTTGTATAAAAATAATTTTTGGTTAAAGAAATAAAAAAAATATTCTATCCTTTACGAATTAAATAATTTTATGAAAATTTTACATACCTACATACCTTAATTTTCTTTTGGATTTAGGTCTAAAAGAGATATCACACTCTACAAAAAAGGACCTGACATAGAAAAATGAGTTTTTATTGTGTGTCGACATACAATTGCATAATCTAAAGAAGA
Source organism: Neocrepidodera transversa (assembly GCA_963243735.1). Lineage (NCBI taxonomy): Eukaryota > Metazoa > Arthropoda > Insecta > Coleoptera > Chrysomelidae > Neocrepidodera > Neocrepidodera transversa. The sequence goes on along the minus strand of OY725337.1, from coordinate 4,402,453 downwards.
ATAGAACCTCTCTTTCATTTTATAATTCGGAATTTAGTTATTTTGTTCCCTGAAACCCTCTACGAAACCAACAAAAATGGGGGAGATAGAAAGAATGTTAAAAAGTAGTCGGTGAGCTTAAAGATAAATGAGTTCTGTAAAAAAAATTATTTATATTTCATACTTAATTCGCCAATTTGGTTATCAAGCGTTTGACATGCAATTTCATTTACAAATATGCAAATAAAATTAATTTAATTTAATTTAATTAAACTAGCGACATGTACATATTATATTTGCATAAAGTTACAACGTTTTAACTTGTTTAAAATTTTTCTACATTGGAAACTAAAACTGAAAATAAACAAAACATGAATATGTAATGAGCATAAAATTATATGATAAACTTTAACGATAATAAAATACTTTTCGTCAAAAGTGATAATCCTACATGGAATATAATATGTATAAAATTATTCCTATTTCCGCCATTCTAAAAATCTAAATTTGTATTTCCAAATGGGTCATTCCCAATTGGAAACGGACCTATACAATGCCTGTTTTTAGTTATAATTTATCATCAAATCCGACACTGTATATACGTTTGACAAGAATGTGATTATACCTGAACTAATCCTAATTATTACGTGTTGTGTACCTATTTTAAAATTTCGCAAGACCGTCAAGAGAAGAACTAAGAAGATGATTTATGCATCATTTATAAACTCATTATCTCAGATACAGGCTGAGACCGCCTAAAGCTCACTATGATTGGCGTCACAAGGCCGATTTTACCTCCCTTCAAACTGATGTATATAATTATTTTCCTTATAATTTTTTGTTGCTTTCTCCCAGGCAGTTGCCGGCAAGCTTCAGGTAATAATTTTAATAATGAAAGCCTTCAACTTGGAACACGGGATACGAAAATTTGACAGAGAATTTTTTCCGCTTTAATAATACTGATTAGTTATTTGTAAGTAGGTTATTTCTTATTAAAGAAAACAAAGTTGATAGGATAAGACGGATTTTTAAATGAAATTGACTTTAATGACAATCATTTTTTAATTCCTATTATACAGTCATTTTTAAAACAGGTAAACATCATTTCAGTGAATCTGATTATTATAAAGATTTTTTTTTCTGCATTAAAAAGTCAATCGGGCACATAAAAAATAGCAAAAGTTCTAAGCAAATTAAGATTTCAAAATGGGGATCTAGTTTTTTGCAAATATATTGAAAACTAAAAGTTGGGAAAAATTAAAATTTTACAGAGAAGGAAATTTACGTCAATTATTAATTTAAAATTAGTTAATGCTCTTGAATGATTTTATCATGAAAATTAAAAAAATTGCCAACTAGAAAGTAAATGTATTTCCAAACTTATAAAAGTTAGGTATAATAAATTATTTTCGCAATAATAAAAATAATTATAATAAAGATGTAGTATGAGGAAAATAATATTTTATTATTTTCCTTTACTAAATCTTCAAAAATTATTAAATAGAATTTACTATGAAAAAAAAAATTAATCAAAAATATAAAGGAAATCTGTAAAAAATATTTTATTGGAAGATATCAGTTTCTGGATCTCAACTTTTAAGTCACTTATTAATTCTTTAAAACAACACAATTTTCCTTTTTGGTTAAAATTTCTACTTTATCAAAATTAAATACTGTTTTATTCATTTTTATATGTATATTTTTTGTTTTAATTTTTATATTGTTTGTTCTCTTGTAAATGATATTAAGCATATATTAGTATATTAGTTTGGATTACCCGTCGGAAGAACCCATTAGTTTTGGTACGACATCTGTCAAACGGAAGTACCACTATCAAAAAATGACAGATGCAATATGTCACGGAATTGGACATGCAATATGTCATTGGAAAGCCCTAGAAAAACTCTATTCAGAAAACTCAAAATTATTTCTCCAACTGTTACCTGTCAAAAATAAAAAAATGTCAAAATTTGAAACTTCAGCATTAAATATCTAAAGAAGTATTAATCCGATTGAGCTGAAATTTGGTATAGTGGTTTGGGTTACCCGTCGGAAGAACCTATTAGTTTTTGTACGACATCTGTGAAACGGAAGTAGCACTATCAAAAAATGACAGATGCAATATGTCACGGAATTGGACATGCAATATGTCATTGGAAAGCCCTAGAAAAACTCTATTCAGAACACTCAAAATTATTTCTCCAACTGTCACCTGTCAAAAATAAAAAAATGTCAAAATTTGAAACTTCAGCATTAAATATCTAAAGAAGTATTAATCCGATTGAGCTGAAATTTGGTATAGTGGTTTGGGTTACCCGTCGGAAGAACCTATTAGTTTTTGTACGACATCTGTGAAACGGAAGTAGCACTATCAAAAAATGACAGATGCAATATGTCACGGAATTGGACATGCAATATGTCATTGGAAAGCCCTAGAAAAACTCTATTCAGAACACTCAAAATTATTTCTCCAACTGTCACCTGTCAAAAATAAAAAAATGTCAAAATTTGAAACTTTAGCATTAAATATCTGAAGAAGTAATAATCCGATTGAGCTGAAATTTGGTATATTTGTTTGGGTTATCTGTCGGAAGGACCCATTAGTTTTTGTACGAGATCTGCCAAACGGAAGTACCACTATCAAAAAATGAGAGGTGCAATATGTCACGGAATTGGACATGCAATAATATTGCAAATATTGAAAGCCCTTGAAAAACTCTATTTAGAACAGTCAAAATTATTTCTCCAACTGTCACCTGTCAAAAATAAAAAATGTCAAAACTTGAAACTTTAACATTAAATATCTGAAAAAGTATTCGTGGATACTCGTCGGGAAAGTTTTGTGCGACACAACCGATTTTTTCCTTTCCCAATCCCCTCAAAGGAAAGTATAGTGAACAAGCAAAAAAAGAGTTTTAGAGCATAAAAATTTTCTACAATTATTGTATCAATTTTTTTTTTGAATTTGCGCCACTAGAAAGAGCGCAAAAAATGTATGGAAGTTTTTCCGCAGTTTTTCCAAATTTTGAGGACAAACAATGCACTTTAATGCAAAATTTTCTAGTGCAAAGTTGTACAGAATACAATTTCCTTCAACTTTTATATTTAACTTTTTTTCGAATTCCCCATAGTCTAGCCGCCTTTTTTTTTAAATTTTGAAGACAAACAATGTACTTTAGTGCAAAAAGTTCTAGAGCAAAAATTCCCTACAACTTTTGTATCAAAACTTTTCCCGAATTATAATTTCATTTTTAGGTAAATACTTCAATATCATTAACGTCGATAATTTAAAAAAATATGTAAGTCTATTCGGAAATATATATTTAGTGAATTAAAATAAGGAATTTAGATAGATGAAGGCCACTCACGGTTCCTGAATCTGGAAACAATTAAATTAACATAAAGCCAGTTAGTATGAGAAATAAATAATTTTAAATAGTATGACCTTAAATTTTGTAAAAAAAACTATTTTATATAGTTTAAATTTCCATATCAAAAATAAATATACAGGGTGTTCTATTAGTAAATGTACATACTGGAGATACTTTTCTGGGCAATTTTAAAAATCCCTATACAGGGTATTTTACCTATTTTTTCTATATTTTTATGTGGTCATAACTAATGCTGCCCCCATTATAATTGTACCAACTTGCATTTCACTTATACAGGTTAATCGATTAATCTGTTAACTCATATTAAAATCAAGGTTCGTATTCGCAAAAAGTTAATAAATCTATTAACTTTATATTCAACACCCTGTATATCAAAATATTCAAATATTCAAAAAAAAAACCTAGTATTGAAGATTCTTGAGTTATAAGGAAGATTCCTTATGTAGTTTCAAAAAATTTGCACCATATGGTATATACTTTTGATGGTCCACTTTTCTAGAAACATTTTTGGTAATATCCTATTTTTTGTTCTCCCTGTACACAAATGGAAGTTTCCTGCAATGCGCCTATTTGTATCAGGAATAAATTTTTTTGAATATTGTTATTTGCAGACCGTGATTTTTAGTTTTATATAAACTAAAATTGCTAGAGTACAAAAAACTAATTAGAGTTAAATTGATTTGATTTTAAGTCTAAAATATATAAAAAAATATTTTCTTTATTTTAATATTAGTTTTTTTAATTAATTATGTGTTTATTTTGTTAAACATTTTCCATTTAGAAAGTGAACTGTTAACTAATCGTATTTAGGAAAAACAAACAAAACTTTCCTTTCTGGAACAGACAACCAAAGATATTACAATTTGAATAAATCACTTCCGACATGACAATTCCAAATACCAAGTGAAATTACAAAAATAAATGAATCCACTTAGGACCCTTTAGCGTTATTAACTATCGCAAAACCTTTTACGCTAACTAATTTCTGTTTTCTTCACATTGTTGTTTTTTCCTTCTCCGAAAAAAGTGATCGGTAAGAAAATGGCGTATCTACCGTGAAAAGGGAGTGGAAATCGAATAATCGGAGGGTTTCATTTCGGTGTGCCCTCAAGCGTTATCCGCACACATGTCGGGTTTTTTTCTCCATCTCTATGTTTACGACGGAAACCAACATTCATCTTCGTCATTCTCTTTCCCTCTTCGGCCCCCTCTGGTCCACCAACCTCACCCTTACTTTTCTTATTAAGAAAATAGACATGAGTTTACTCGGAGAAAAATTTATCTCTATTCAATGACAAGGTTTTAAATTAATATTTTGATGCGCAAGCAATTTATTTATATTTTCAATTTGATAAATAAGATTTTTTGTAAGAATAAAAAGGTAAAAAATGATAAGAAGTAAGGTAATGAAACTATAAAATCTACAGTATAGAAAAAACAGATTAAATATTGGGACAAATTCCGTTTCACAATAAATAAGTATATGTAGAATTATTTAGATACGACAATAACTGACAGAAGGCATTCTAAATACTAAGTGACCAAAAATGTGTCTCATTTAACGCAGATATTTTTTAAATCAATTTAGTAGAGATATTGATCTAAAAATTTTGTCTGATGGAATTTTTTTCACTTGAACTGAAGACAATCAAAAAAGGTTTAGCCTTTAGGAATTTTGATAAATTGTTACTTGGGCAAATTCATCAGAAAACCATAATATTTTTATAAATCAAAATTTTTTACTTCATGGGTGAAAACTATTAGGAATTTGGGAAAAGTTTAATACAAAAGTTGTAGTGAATTTTATTCTCTACAACTTTGCACTAGAACATTTTGCGCTAAATTGCATTGTTTCTGAATAAAATCTGGAAAGACTAGCGTAAACATATGCACATTTTTTGCGCACCCTCTAGTGGCGCAACTATTGGAAAATCTGGAAAAAGTTTCAAACAAAATTTGTAGGGAATATTACCAGACACCAACATTCCATTTTTTTCAGGAAATTCATTAGCTAAAAAGTACCCAACTTTTCATGATTTGATTAAAATTCAATTCTTCGAAAAATACTTCACAAAACGGGTTATATTTTTAAATTTTAAATGAATATAAAATTACCAGACACCAAAGTTCCAATTTTTTCAGGAAATTCATTAACTAAAAAGTACCCAACTTTTCATGATTTGATTAAAATTCTATTCTTCGAAAAATACTTCAGAAAATAAATTGGATTTTATATTTTAAATGAATATAAAATTACCAGACACCAAAATTCCAATTTTTTCAGGAAATTCATTACCAAAGGTATCCAACTTTTGATAATTTCAATAAAAATTCAATTCTTCGAAAAACACTTCAGAAAATAAATTGGATTTTATATTTTAAATAAATATAAAATTACCAGACACCAAAATTCCAATTTTTTCAGGAAATTCATTAATTAAAAAGTACCCAAATTTTCATGATTTGATTAAAATTCAATTCTTCTGAAAATACTTCAGAAAATAAATTGGATTTTATATTTTAAATGAATATAAAATTACCAGACAGCAAAATTCCAATTTTTTCAGGAAATTCATTAACAAAAGTATCCAACTTTTGATAATTTCATTAAAATTCAATTCTTCGAAAAATACTTCAGAAAATAAATTGGATTTTATATTTTAAATGAATATAAAATTACCAGACACCAAAATTCCAATTTTTTCAGGAAATTCATTAACTGAAAAAACTTTTCATGATTTGATTAAAATTCAATTCTTCTGAAAATACTTCAGAAAACAGGTTAGATTTTATATTTTAAATAAACATAAAAATACCAGACACCAAAATTTAAATTTTTTCAGGAAATTCATTAACTGAAAAAACTTTTCATGATTTGATTAAAATTCAATTCTTCTGAAAATACTTCAGAAAACAGGTTAGATTTTCTATTTCAAATTAATATAAAATTACCAGACACCATAATTCCAATTTTTTCAGGAAATTCATTAACTAAAAATACACAACTTTTCAAAAACTTCTAGTTAAGTCAATAAATATGAAGTAGTCACTGACGAATTTTTTGTTTATCGAAAAAATAAACCAAACATTGTCATACAAATTTTAATAGACAGTGGCAGTCAAACTTCATTCATAACCTCAAATTAAGCTTTAAAACTAGGCTATAAGCGTTATAATTACAAACTATAAACTTCAGTGATTTTAAACGAAAAAACAAATTCCAAATTCAATGATTATGACCAACAGAACACAAAATTATAGTTTATTAACCTTAAAATGGACTTTTGAAAATGTTTGCAACGAAGGACCACTCAGTTATTTGTAGAACTGCGACTATTATGTTTAAATGAATATACTAATATATTAATTCTGAAGATCTTTTGTAAACATGCTTATTTATTCATGTTAAGAATATCCATTATTACATACGGAGAATATCTCATCAAGATTTTATGATGAACTCACTTTTTAGCCATTTCCAGAAAAACCGTTGATTTGTCTGGAGCTATATAACTTAATTTGATTTGCTAACAAAAACTGATGTGACAAGCCTCATTTAGATTAAGCTTCGTAGTATGAACAATTTTCGATATAATATTTGTTACAGCGTACAAGAGGGGAAGATAAAAGCGCTTAACATAAAAATTTTTACAGTTAAGTAGTAATATACAAATCAAGACATATTGGGATAGTTTAATTCACATTCTATTTTATTGTAGTTATTGAAAATATGATTTGAATATACAAAAATATTATTATGACTTTAATAAGCACTCTGGGTAAATTTTACGAGATATTTATCCAGCGATATTGATATGCTAATGGTAGTAGAAAAATTATATAATGATCATTATTAGTATCAGAAAGAGAGAAAAAAGTTATATTTAATCATCTAAAATACACGAAAGTTTTTGTCTTAAACAATTTCAACAAATGCCGATAAAATATCATTTCCGCGGTAAATGATTACCGCGTAAGAACCAAATCCAAATTTATTGGTAACAAATATACCAGTTCTTATTGTAACTTATTTTTATTCTGACTATATTGATTATTGTCTTTAATTTGAAGCAATAGAAAAGTAAATTGGAAATACAAGGACGTCAGTGAATAAATAAATTTAATAAGATTTTTGTCAAACCTCGAACTATTTTTTTATTTTGGACAATCCATAAAAATTCTTTATTCTTTTGATTTATTATTTGATAAATTAAAACTACAAAAATATAAACTACAAGTTTGTTGGTGCATTAAAATTTGTTTTTATAACTATGAATTGTATCTTTAAAATTAATAAATATTTATGTAAATTTAAAAACTAGACTTTGCTTTCAGATCTAACCTTGCTATGTTTAAAAATAGGAAATCATTAATATAACTGGAAATAATTACCTCGCACCGAAAATATACGTTAGAAATCAAACAACAAATAAAAAAAATAACAAACCAGTCCACCATTACAATGATTCAAGCAAGTGTTCATTCTTAATTAGAAATGCTGTCGGCTCGCATGACTGATGGTTTTGTCGGTCGCCCTATTCCGACCCACAGACTGTGACTTATCTGATGAATGCAACCCAATTCTTGTTTCCATTCTAGTTACGTCAGACCCATGTCAAATATGACCCGTCAAAAAACATGAGAATGGAACCGCCATGTTGGATATCCTCGCCATAGTCGATGGGCTAACGTAATCCAACAAAGAATACAAGAAAAATATACGTTATTAATGATGTAAAAATATTTAATGATCTTTGTCATTAGAATTAAGATGTCTATTTTATTTGACATTTGATTTGATTGCTGATATTGAAATTAAATAATTATTTAGATCATTAATAAATAAAACAAATATTACTGGTCTCTATATTCTTGTAAATAGTTATTTACGTCACAAGACCGGAAAATAGTGATTTGCAGGTCGAAGAAAGCAGATTCCAGATTCCTGGAAGTTTGGAAAGACCTGCAAAATACTAATTTTCAGTCGCGAGTACAATATTTTTTTTAAGATTGGCACTTTTTTAATGAAAACTTAATTATTTATTTTATTTTATATCGCTTTCTTTCCTGCTTCCAAAATGTCTTCTGTAATTTCATTTTCTATGTTGGACATTTCAAAATCTGAATCCATATTTTCAAATTTGCGAAATGACGAAACAAGTTTGATATAAATAATTAAAAATCAACGAACTGTCACTTGAAAATTATTCGTAGTAACGAAATCAGGATACACTGTTTTATCACACAGCGATAGAAAAAATGAAAAAACTAGGACCAGAAATAGTAACAAATCCGGAAAATACTGTATTTTTGGATGAGTAGGCAAAATTCGCAGACGTCCAAAAACTATTTTTTCGGCAATCGTGTAGAATAACAAATCAAAGAGAGACATTTCTTTATTAAATTAGTTTATTGCGATAACTGCGACCAAAAACCATGAAAACTTTCAAAAATCAAAATGACAAAAATGTGATTCTTAACGGCCTAGTCCGGGAAATACGTAATTACCGGACTAGGCCAGAAAAGTGCTACTTTCTCAAAGAAAAAGCGTCCGGGAAAAGGATAAGAATGCTTTTGACGATTCCTGACGTTCATTTTCCGGTCTTGATTGCCAAAACGTTATTTTCGGTATGAAAAATATCCAGAATGTGTATATTTTCTGGTCGGTTTTAAAAAAAGATAATTTCATTTGCAGCTATCGTTATATATGTTCTTTGATCCCAACTTGTACTGAATGTTTGGTTTCACCAATGTAAACTTGACTACAAAAACATTATTAGGCTTTTATCTTCTAGTTTAGCATATTTTTGTATCCTTTTAATTGTTCTAGAATTATTTTCCTCCTACTTTTTCTTCTACAAAAACAATAAATAAAAAAAAAAACAAAAAATCAAAAAGAACAAATGGTGGATATAAATTAAGATTCAAAATGTAAAAGAAAAAAAAACTATAAAGATGCATATTATTATAAAAAGCAAAGGCTGAAAACAAAAAATCTATTCAGAAAAGGAAAAATGGCAGATAATGAAAATTTATTTCCAAAAAAAAAGAGATTAGAAATTATTATCGTGAGGCCAAACCAAGAAATCGTGTAAATGAAAAAAAAACAGATAATCTAATAGCAAAAGAAGAGGAAATGAGACAAATGAAAAAATATTTAGAACAAGTCTTAAATAAGGAAAAAAGGATAGTATAAAGGAATTAGAAAAATCAGAAGGAAAAGACGATACAAGCCCAATATCAGAATCCACCAGACAAGAAATTAATTGAGGTAGTAAAAATCTAAATCCAGTACCACATTTAATATATTTTTTTAAAAAAAGCTTCTTAGTTACATTGAATGAAAGGGGTTGTTGTAACTAGTTTCGATAATTTGCCATCATCATTTAACGTAGAATTAAAATTAAGTGTGCGCACATGTACATATAGGACAACGTATGAATTATTTTTATAAAATGGGAGGTATAATTTTCCAAAAATGCTGCTAGTAATATATTAAATGTGGTACTGCATTTAGATAGTAAATAGTTTCCCCTTCAGAACAATCTCCCTAGAAAAGTTACTAGAAAAGTTACTAGATTTTCCCCCAGATTGACTTTGATTTACGTCGTTTTCGTTCTGCGTCTACAGAGGTTTACAGATCGTCACAGATGTTCACAGAGGTCTACAGACGTCTACAAAGGTCTACAGATCACCACAGACGTCTACAGAAGACGTACTTCAGACGTACTTCAGACGTCTACAGACGTCTGTGGTGATCTGTAGACCTCTGTAAACGTCTGTAGACGCAGAACGAAAACGACGTAAATCAAGGTCAATCTGGGGGAAAATCTAGTAACTTTTCTAGGGATATTGAATCAAGGTCAATCTGGGGGAAAATCTAGTAACTTTTCTAGGGAGATTGTTCTGAAGGGGGACACTATCTGCTTTAGAGTTTTACTACCTCGTCATTTCACCACATTGAAGAATATGGATAACCTTTTGGATTTAAGAAATTAATACAATGGCTCAAAAATAATTATCAGAAACAGAATAACAATTTTAATAACAGATATTTGGAGGAATCATTCTAAAAAATGGAGAAATAATAATAATAATTATAGAAGAAACAATCTAAGGGGTATAGTCTATATTCATAAAAAAGACGCTAGAACCTATTGTAAAAGATCTGATCAAGATGGATTCAGAAAAGAAAGAGCAGCAACTGACCAGATTTTTACAATCAAAGGTTGATTGATTAGAGATTAAAATAAAACTAGTAAGAATGACTCTAGAAAAAAATTTTCATTAGTGTCCAAATCGTAGAAAAGACATCAGTCCCCAATCTATGTGTGAAAAAATGCATTTTGACTGTTTTTTGACAAATTGGCATTTTTTTCCTAATTTATGTGTCAAAAATGTATTTTTACTGTTTTAGTTTTGTTTTTAACGAAATGGGCCTTTTTCCTAATTTATGCGTGAAAAATGCATTTTTGCTATTTTGTTTTTGACAAAATGGGCTTTTTCCCCAATTTATGTTTGAAAAAATGCATTTTTACTGTTTTACTTTTGTTTTTAACGAATTGGGCCTTTTTCCTCAATGTATGCGCGAAAAATGCATTTTTACTGTTTTATTTTGGTTTTTAACGAAATGGGAGTCGGCCTTCATCTGACTTTCTATGTCTGTGGGCTTGTTTGTCGAATTTGGGCCTTTTTTTCTAAATTTATGTGTGAAAAAATCCATTTTGACCGTTTTTTGACGAAATGGACATTTTTTCCTAGTTTGTCCAGATTGTAGAAAAGATATCAGAATTATTCGAGATTGCGGCTGGATTCAGAAATAAAATATTTGCTTTAATACTATTTTCCCATTTTTGTAGTATTTTTTTATATTTAGTAGATACCTAGTCTACGTGAGTTCTACTATTGATATAGGGAATTCAACGTGTTAGAGAGAGAGAGAGAGCGCGAGGTATAGGAAAACGTCACATTTTACGACGTTTTTTAACGTTCAGTATTTTGAAGCATTAAAAAATATTCGAAACGTCATATTTTAAGACGTTTCCGACGTTTTTTAACGTACTGTATTTTGAAACGTTCGAAACATTACATTTGACAACGTTTCGAACGTATTTTAACGTTTACTTTTTGATGAGAAAAACTTTCACTTTTTGCATCATAAGGAAACATGTAAAAATAACATGTCAAAATCGCTGAAATATGGCACTGTTTGACGTATTTTTTCGAATCAAAAAACAGAACGTGAAAAAACGTTCGAAACGTTATAAATACTGAACGTTAAAAACGTCGTAAAATGAGACGTTTTCCTATACCTCTCTCTCTCTAACACCTTGAATTCCCCATACCAATAGTAGAACTCACGTTAACTATCACCTATATTTATTATCAATAATTTTTTATTGTTAAAAAATAAAAGTACCTTTCTCAGAAATTCAAACAGCGCTTCCATCTCTTTATAGTGAGTAAATTACCTAATAATAATTTTTACCTTACATATAAGTGTGTTTTTAATTACGTCACAAATGAATAAACAATATAAAAGATATAACAGTAATTTAGACTAATGTACTATTTTTTTTGGGGATTCTCTATAATTGACATTGATGGTAAAATAATTGACGTTGATGGCATGTTCCGTTAGATGGGATTATAAATGCTACGATTAGGTTAGTAGTTAAATTTGTTTGGTAAGTTCGAATTGCTATTTGCAACATTTTCTAGTTGTAGTAATTTATACAAAAAAACTTTTGGCTAATAATTTATGTAAATATTTTTTATTTTGTGTCTATATTGAAATGTACATTTTCTGTGTCGATTCTGAATTTTAAATACATCAAATTGGCAACAATTACAAACATAACCCCATTTATTAATAGTGCTACCAACAATTGTAAAACTACTTCTCAGGTTTATAGTTTTTATTTTTAATCCGAAAATAGATGTAAAATAGAAAATAATATATGGAACTTATTTCAATTGAAAATTATCGGTCTTTGAAATTAAAAATCTTACAAAAAAAAACAAGTAAAAATGAAAAGATTTGTCAGATTAATTTTTAATTTTTCTAAATTATTAAAATAAATATAGTTGGATTTGGAAAGACTATAAAATAAAATATGGTAAATGAAGGAGTGGGACAATTTTATTAATCACAATATTATACAAAATAAAAAAATACCTAGAGAGATGTAAACCCTGAAGGAAAACTTACTTCAGAGTAACCCCATATCTCCAGTTCACCTTGACCTACAGGGCTAAAATTTAAACTCGACCGAAGTATTACCCTAAGGTATCTACATACCAAGATTGAAACAAATCAGGCCTGTGGAACGGCAGTGAGAGCTCTCACAGACAGACACACTAACACGATGATCTCAATAACTTACTTTTCTGTTGCTCTGAAGTAAGTTAAAAAATAGTTTAAGAGATACAAAGAAACGAAGAAAATGGCAAAGTAACCAAAACATGAACTAAAACAAAATAGAAAAGCAATAATTCAGAAGATAGAAGAATTAAAAATGTATATTGATAATAATAATAAATCTGAATAGAACCGTTAGAAAGAATAACAGAAGTAGAAAAAATACAAGATGAGAAACTTAAAAGAAAAGGAAAATGGAATAAAAAGAGTTAAATTAGGAATTCAACAAGACACTATACAGATATACGACCAGAGAAATGGATGAAAAATGGAATAAAATTTTAGAAAATCAGAAGAAAGAATAAAAAAAATTGAATAGAAAAAATAAAGGAAAGAAACTCAAGAAATAAATAGATTTAAGGAATAAATAAGTTACTAAAATAAGAATAAAAGCTAAAGAAGATAGTAGGTATAAATCGAGAGAAAGAAAAAATACATAAGAAAATCAAAAATATGAACAAAGAAGTAGTGGAAAGAGTAGATGAGCAAATAAATAACGACCACAAAATGAACAAGGATAATAAAATAAAGAATAAACAGTTTGTGTGACATGTTATATTATCTCTCTCTCTTTCCCTCTCTTTTCCTTTTTTCCTTTTTTTACTATTTCTTTCCATTTTTCTTGTTTTTCCCTATTTTTTCTATTTGTCCCATTTTTCACTATTTTTTTCCTGTTTTTCATTTTTTTTCTATTATTCCCTATTTGACCCTATTTTTCCTATATTTCCTCATTATTCCCTATTTTCGTCTCTCTATTCTATTTTTTCTATTTTTCCGTTTTTCATTGTTTTTATCTATTAGAAAAATATTGGAAAATAGGAAAAAATAATGAAAAACAGGGAAAAATATTTCCCTATTTTTGCCTATTTTCTCTATTTCTCGTATTTTTTCCTATTTTTCCTATTTCTTCCCATTTATTCCTTCGTCTTCAGTATTTTCACTATTTTACTTTATTTTTCAATATTTTTTCTTTTCGGAAATTTCCATATTTTTGTTATTTTTCCCTGTTTTTCATTATTTTTTTACTATATCCTTTATTTTACCCCATTTAACTTTATTTTTGTATCTATTTTTTACCATCTTCCAAAATTTTCCCTACTTTTTCCCATTATTCCCTATTTTCTCTATTTCTCTTATTTCTCTTATTATTGCCCATTTTTCCATATTTGTCCCTATTTTTCCTATATTTCTTAATTTTTCCATATTTTACCCTATATTTTCTCATGTTACCCTATTATTGAATATTTTCTCTATTTCTCCTATTTGTCCCTATTTATATGAATTTTTCTCTATTTATATGTATTTTTCCTAATTTTTTAATATGTTTCACTATTTTCTGTATTTTTCCCAAATTTTTCTATTTTTTCTGATTTTTTCCTAATTCTTTTATATTTTTCACCATTTTTTGTAATTTTCCCAAATTTTTGTATTTTTTCTGATTTTTCCTCTTTTTCATTATTTTTTCCTAGATTTTTGAATTTTTCTATATGTTTTTCTGTGTCTCCCTATTTTTGACTATTTTTCCCATTTTCCTATATTTCTTCCCATTTATTCCTAATTTTTCATTATTTTCAAAACTTTTTCTTTATTTTCACTATTGTTTGGCATTTTTCCATTTTTTTTCTTGTTTTTCATTATTTTTTTCGTAATTTCTTTTGTTTTTATCAATTTTTTGCCTATTTGTCCCTATTTTGCTTTATTTTCAATATTTCACTTTATTTTCCCTACTTTACTTTGTTTTTGTTTTTTTTTCACTCTTTTTCCCTATTTTGTCTATTTTCCTATTTTTCCTTCTTTTCCCTTTTTATTTCTTATTTTTACCTATTTGTTCTTATTTTTGTTTGAAGGATGTATTAATTTTACTTATAATTCAGGAATAAAAATTAAGTGAAATAATGGTATGAAGATGTAAAGGAAGTAGAAACGTAGATGTGGGATAAACAAAAATAAAATAAGAATAAAATATCAAGACTGTAATTAAATAAATAGAAGAAGAAAATAAATAATTAAGTAGAGTATGAGTACCAAAAGTAATAAGAAGAAATATGACGTATATTATAGGTAATAATAATAATAATTATTATAATTTAAGTAGATTAAAAAAACATTTCCAAGGTAATATTAGTGTAAAGTAAAGAAAAAAGTCAAAGATAAAAGGAAATGACTGATGTTGATTCTGATTAGAAATTATTTGAAATATATGGAAGATATTTAGGATATTTAAGTATGAATGTAAAATATGATAGGGAATAGGAAATTTTGATAAAAAATATTATCTAAATTTGTATTAATTAAATATACATGAATGAATTTATCAACATGAAAAATATTTCATTAATGAATTTAAAAAGCTAATCGAAAAAAAAAAACGGACACATTGACTCATTCATATAGCGAGGTGTAATTATCAGAAAAATTTGTTACGAAATTTCATTTATCTGCACAGGAAATACTTTATTGTTAATATATATATTGTTGATGGCTAATAACCGCGTTATCTTAGCTTTATCACGTCTAATTATTAGTAGAAAATATCATTAGTGGAATGTAGGTGCATTCTAGGAAATAATTATGGATATAAATGAAATGTGTATGGTGTTAAAAATGTTAAGAATTGTAGGAAGATATACATATACTGGATATCTATAGGAAATTATATGTGGTTTGTGGTATTACTAAATTTAAAAAGCAATTATCGGTCAATAAAATTCTGTTTTAGTATAGGTAAATCGTATTTTATTTTTGACGTTTCGGATGTCTAATCAGACATCGTTTTCACCATTTTTTTTTTGTAATTTTTTAATATAAAGTCCTGTATATTGTTCTATTTTTGAAGTATTTATGAAAAATATAAGATACAAAGTTTCCTATGTACTGTGATTTTTGTGGTTCAAAAATGTAGCAAATAAATGAAGAAAATCAATTATTCTTTTAATAGTTAATATTATAAGTGCTATCTAAATGTCTAAAATATTACAGGGTGATCAAAATATTAAGGTTTTTTTTATTCCCAGTAAATTTTAAATCCCACGTGATCAACTTATGAAAGTAGATATTGCCATTTTCCAATGTGTAAAATTTATATTGTTGGTCAATATGGCAACACCTACAGTGGCTTCTTAATTGGACAAACAAATAATGCATATGAAATTATCCTAATTAATAATTACTATTTAACATAGCTACTAGATTTTTTGATTACTGTCATGTAGGATTGAAATTTTATTGCAACTACCTACTAGATCTATCTTACTTATTTCAAATGAATCGCTCTGTATTTATATACAAAAATTTTGATTAAATCGTAAATAGTAGATCAAAATAAAGTATGGGAAAAGTGCTTTAGGTAATAGTAGAAAAAATAGGATGTGAGGTGAGATTGTAACAAAGAGGAATAGGATGTTGATATTTAATTTTTTGTTACGTAATGAAAGAAAATTGAAGAAATTTCATAGAAGAAATTTAATTTTTCCACCAAGTTACTAAGTAAATGAATGGGGTAATTTAAAATATAAGCATTAATCAACCGTTTTTTTTTAATTTTTCCACAATATACGTAGAAAACTGCTTAAGAAGCCCGCACACCACGTGACTTTTGTAGTTGCCTAATGAAAATAAGCTTGTATATTAATAAATTGGGTGTAAAAATTGTTTTTTTTCCGCGCAAAACAGGGTAGAGCGCCATAAAACATAATTATTCGTTTTTGGACAAGATACCGCCTAATATAGTAACTAAAAATATTCGGTTTTATTTATCTATAGAAAAAGAAGTTGATAGCCGTATAATTTTTACTAAGAATAATTTAAAAAAAGTGCCATAGATGCGCTCTCAAGAATGAAATACAGAATTGATTGGTGAAAACCACAGCTTCCTATCTTTAATATTAACGGAGCGCCCGTCTAAAAACGATTTCAGACATATGGTATTGGCGCCTCTTAAGAAATATAAACATAATTTTAAAAATCCGCTTATTTATTTAAACAATTTTTATTAGTTTTTATTAATTATCGTAATTATTTATCAAATATTTTATTCTTGAAGTTTAGAAAAAAAATTCATGCGTAGAGTGATTGAAAAAATGCATTTTCTACAATTATTTTGTTTTTTCAAATTCCAATAAAAAAATACTAATGGCTTAATTTTTATTACAAAATAAAAATGGACATGGGATTTCAAATTCGAGTAGAAAATATGCACTTTTCTTATTATCTAAAAATGCATTATTGGTTTTTTTTATTCAAGTGAGAAGTGCATCGTTTTTAATTTTTAAATTTAAATGAAGAAAAGAAATGTTCAATAATAATTAATATTTTAGAACATAAAAAACTGAATTTGGAAAAATGCACATTTTGTAATCAATAAATTAGACTGTGGATAAATGCATTGTTGCTTTTTCTAAATTCGTGTATGGAAAATGAATTGTTACTTTTTTCCAAATTTGATTGCGAAAAAATGCAATATTGTTTTTTTCCAAATTCTTGCAATGTTGCTTTTTTACAAAATTTAGTACAGAAAAATGTACTGATCCTTTTTTTCAAATTCGAGAGGGAAAAGAATTGTTTCTTTTTTAAATAAGTTGTCGAATGTTTTCGAATTTTTGTAGGAGCACTAAAATATGTAAAAAAACACGTTTAGAATGACAGTACCAAATTGAAAAAAAAATCCGTTCATTCATTTTGACGCCATTTTGCTATTAACAAATATTTACCGAATATATTTATGTGTCTGGAGCTTATTTGTGATAATAAGGAACTTCTATTTTAAAATTTGATGCAAGACGATAACAATTAGTCCCTGAAAAATTAAAAAATCCAAAATTTCTATTATCAATTTTTCAATTGAAAAAAAATTATTTCTTTCGAAAAAAGTTTTGAATAATTTGATTAACTATTTAATTTTAAAATTCCAATCAAATCGGTAAATTTAAAGGACTTTAAAACATATATTTCAACAAAATTTCAAGTAGGTACATTGAAAATTTTTTTAACATAAAAAACTAAAAAATTAAATTAAAAAGGTTTTTCGCCATTATCTCGGAAAATTTGAGGTTATGTTGAAAAATGGACTGAAACAAAATTGTAGATTTATTTATTAACTACATCTTTACCCTAGAAGATTTTTTAATTTGTCACATTTCGCTGAAAATTGCAAAAAACGATTTTCAACCCAAAAAACCGCTACATGCTTTTTTTTTCATCTTCTTTTTGTAATTATTTTTAGCAACGACTTCCGCTATCGCTAGAATATTGCCTTTTTTCAAAAAATCTTTGGGCCTTGATTAAGTAGTAGGGGATTTTTTTTTGTTCTTTTATGTTTACAATTAAAATTTTTATTCGATACAAAAAGAATAGGTATTTGGTTGTATACAAGTAAAATAATAATTTACAAATACAGTTGTTGACTGTAAGATTAAATTTATTAGTATACTAAATAAATTATAAATAAAATATATACAGGGATTTTCATACCAAATAATTTTATAAAAAAAAACTAATGTTTATTGAAGAAATGTTTATTTAACCATCCTGTGTGGTTACGTCATACATTGTCCAACTGGATCTCTCATTCATGAAATGGATGAGACGAAATTATGACGTAAATAGAACAATGAGAAAAATTGAGAAAAAATAGAAAAAAAAACAGAAAAATAAGAGAAAAGTCCAAAAATATCGCAAAAACAAATAACAACCAAAAAACCGGAAACAATTGCGACCATAAAAAAAAAGAAAAAATTTAAATAAATAGCAAAAAAATCGGAAAAAAATCGCAATGAATCCCAAAAAAATGTGAAAAAAATGGCAAATAATCGCAAAAACTCGGAGAAAGAAATTGAAAGAAAATATTGGGAAAAAAGAAAAAAAATGAAAAAATCAAAAAAATTGTAAAAAAATACGGAAAAACGAAAAAATCAAAAAAATTGTAAAAAAACTGAAAAAACGCTAAAATATGCAAAAAAAACTAAGTCGCAAAAGAACGCAACAAAAATAGCCAGACAATTCCAAAAACACCGCAAAAAAATCGCAAATGATCAGAGAAATAAGATATCAAAAAAAAAATAGAAAATAAATAGAACAATTAGAGAAAAATCCAAAATTATCGCAAGAACAAATAACCAAAAATCCGAAAACAATTATGACCATTAAAAAAGAACAAATTAAATAAATCGCAACGAACTTCTAAAAAAATTTAAAAAAAATCGAAAATAATCAAAAAAACTCGGAGAAATAAAAAAATTGAAAGAAAAATCAGAAAATATTGGGAAAAAAAGAAAAATAAAATTGTAAAATATGGAAAAAATGAAAAAATCAAAAAAATTGTAAAAGCATTGTAAAACGATAACAAAAAAGCTAAAAATTGCAAAAAAACGCTAGAAAAATATCGCAAAAAATAGCAAAACAAACGCAAAAAATTGCAAAAGCACCGCAATAAAATCTCAAATAATCAGAGAATTATGACGTCATACTTTTGACAGTTCAATTAATTTTTCATTGTCAAAATGTTTGGGTTCACCCCAAAAATATAATCATTTTTTTCCGCCACCATTCGATCATTCGTAATTTTTTTAATTTACTCAAAAACTATTCTTAATGGCGTTAAACATCCCCAAGGTAGAAATTTGAAACAAATCAGTTAAAAAAACGGAGGTTTCAAGTTAAAAAAAAATACTAAATTATGTAAAAAAGTACGCAACGCATAAAGCAAAATAAAATTTTTGACATTACCAATTTATTCATACAAACACACCTTAACATGCGTCATTGAAAACAATCCTTAACATATGTCATTAATTATATTTTAATTTTGAGGTTATGTGTAAAATAACAATCAAATAATATATGACAAACGTTAAACAGAAGAATACGTCACCGATTATGATGTAACAGTTTAACTAGTCTAATTTATAAAATAAATCAAACCCTCTGGTAACTCGATTTTTAACATCATCATTACGGCATTAAAGTTTCGACCCTTCAGGTAAGTCGTACCTTAATATTTTTTTAAATGAGAAAGTATATTATATGACACCTGATTTGAAAGCTTATCATTTTTATGTTCCAAAATTATGGATTTTTAGAAAAAATTTCCTAAAATTTATCGTACTTCGCCCATAATGCGCGGTTTTACCACATCCTAGCTGGCGCTTGCTGTATATGATTAAAATGATTGTTTTCAATCTTAAAATGGAAGGGATTTTGTAAGATTAAACTTATTTATTTTAATGTAAATAATGTTCACAAATTTTCCAATCGCAACAAGTGCAAAAAGTGATTTGGAAAATTCGACAGGTACGTACCAAGATTTTTTTTCGTATAACTCATAATCTGTAAATTTTGGAATACAAGTGTGCAGTGGCTCAGCCAGAATTACCTATTAGAGGGGGTTTTACCAATTAGGTAGGGGGTTTCTAAAAAATAATAGAAGTATAACGATAATATATTGCAGAAAACATTAGAAAACAAAACATATGTGTAGGTGTGAGGAGGGGTTAACCCCTAAAATTGCAAGTGTGTAATAGTATTTTAAAAACTTTTGAAAAAATTGAAAGTTCCTGCGATTGTTATCTGAAGAGACATTGCGCAAGGGTCAAAACTTTTATGCCATATGATGATTTTAATAGCGTTTTGCTCATTTATCTAAAATAGTTATTAAGAAAAAAGGTAACACTTTATCCAACGCACAGTATATATATACGTATATTGTTATTCCTCATTAGAATTAAAATTGTATTATTTCTAGGAAGTTACAATAAAATTACAATTATCTAACAAAATGTAGAATATATAGAGAAACCCATAAAACGACCTAACCTAATAATAATAACCCTATGAGAATGATTAAATAATTTACAGCACTATCAAATCTCATCGCGTCACAATTTATCACCGGAATGCTTATTTAATGGCGTCGACGGTAGTCGGCTTTGCACGATGGCGATACGAACGCATCCTTGCTTCATAAATTCTGCTCAACAAGTAGTCCATATACCGTGGCGGCGCGGCGGTTATATTGTTATTACCGTGCTTATGGTTGCCAACAGATGTAAATTCCAACTCTATTAGTTTAATCGTTGCTTTACAACCGTACTAAACATAATATTAACGCCTTTCGACTTTTGCGGATCATTGACTATATGTTACAATAAATGATGCTTTCAACTTTTTTTTCACCTCTTTCGAACTAATTAAAACATAAAATAATATATTATATTTTGGCTTGGATTCAATTATATATAACATTTTTACCATATTGACAATAGCGTTTTTTTAACATTAAGAAACTTTGTGTCTACACTTTCGAAAAAAAAATTTTATCATATCTTTCAATTTTTATACAAATATATTTTTTAGTGTTTATTGTCTCTAACCACTATATTTTTATTAAAAAATATTAATTAAAACTTGATTTGTCAAATGAATTTGTCGTCTGTCATTTGTCATCTGTCTAATTTTAAATTGGAATGAACTTTAAACTATATATGACAGATGACAGTTGACCTTGTTGACAGTTGAGATATGCAAAAAAATCGCAATACAAATATGTTTTTCTACAAGACGTCATTTTGTAATAGACCATCTGTCATCTGTCAAAAGGTTGAGGTGTTTGTATTCAATAATAGGTCAAAAAATAAACTTTTTTTATCTTTTTATAGGAAAACTCGGAAATTAAAAATGACGTCTTGAAATATTTGAATCTAGTAACAAAATACTTCTAAATACAAAAAAATTGATATTCCGATTAATAAGTTATAAAATTTTAAACAAATTTAAAATGGCGTATTGGTGTTCAGTAATTGTCATCAAAAATTATTATTTCTGTTATTGCTAGGTAAACCGGAAATAAATACGTCATAAAATATCTCACAGTTTTATCAAATAATACATATATACCAAGAAGCGAAGGCCGGCGAAATTTCTTTGATGTTGGAAGAGTAAAAATTTTTGTGACAGGTGACGGATAACTAATATAAAAACTGAGTTCGGCTTCGTTAGTCTTTTCACCCGTTTTACTCCACTCTTGATCTATCCGTTCAGGTACGACAAAAATTCATTTAAATTCATTTTATATATATGTTTAGAAAACAAATTAATATTTACAATAAAATAATATAAAATAAAGCAAATGAACAAACAATCCGCACTTTATTCAAAATAAAAACACATTTAATCGGAATTGGCATTGACGTATAACTAATACAACTCGCGCATGCGCGTACTAATTTCGGTCCATGCAAATACCAGCCTTCGCTTCTTTATCGATAGGTATTCATTGGTTTTATGTAAATGTATACCCGGTGGCTCAAACAAAAAAAAGTTTGTTCGGTTATTCGTTGAGTAAACAAGTTATGAGATAACTTAAAATGATAAAATGAAACACATTTTGACCAATGACAGCAAAAATTTCATATACTATACAAAAAAGAAAAATTTCGAATTCAAAATAAAAAGAAGGTTGCTATTTAGTGAACGACCCAAAAATGACTTTTTCTACTGTTTCCGGAAGTGAAAAGTGACGTATGTATATGTATTTGACTGTAGCATGAAAAACTACTTCCGGCGTTCTTTCAAACAAAACAAATTGTTCAGATAAATTAAATATTAACAAACTTTTATGTGAAACAGACTGTATACCTTACATACTATAGTAGATATAGTATATAGCGGGCAAGTGAATTGAATCTTGTCAAAAGACGGATAAAGCCTCTCTACAAGAGTTTTTTTTTGAATACTCTAAAGCGGCATTTACATTAGCCAAGTCAGTTGAATCCAAGTGATTTGAAAATGAATTGAATATCTAAACCCCTCTATTCATTTCATTTATATCTCGTGAATTGAACATGTTCAACTTTTTGTAATCAAGTTAATAAAAAACGGCTTTTAAAAATGGAGTCTAGATGGCCGGAAGAAAAATCTAGCAAGTGTATTACCATTTATAAGAAGTATAAATGTCTATGGAATTAGAAAAGTAAGTAGTAAATATTTGAATTGTTGTTCAACCATAGAAAATTATTGGTAGTTGCTGAAATCTTCCAATTTAAGTTCACATAGAAGGTTATATTTGAGGCACCTTGCATTCTTTTTTGAGTAATTCACTGTCTAATTTAAATTCTCAGATTCTTCCGTCGATTTTTTTCATCTTGTTCTCTATTAGTTCTTTTGCTAGACTTAAAATAATTTGCAGAACATCTTTCTCTACGAGTTGTTTCGCCATTTTAAATCAACTAACATAAATTCATTTAGAATTAATGTTTACTAAAAATTGAATGCAATTCACTTGAATTCAACTGACTTGATCAACTCACTTGGCTAATGTAAATGCAACTTAAAAGGTGGAACATAATTCATAATCAAAAATAAATATAGAGAAAGAAGTAAATCCATAAAAGGTTATTCATTTCTGAAATCTAACCAAAGAACAAAGAAATAAACGTCATGTATAATTGAAAAAATTAAAGTTAACTATGTGTAAAAAAACCATCTTCAGACCATTAAAAATCTATCATGTTGTTGTAGCATTTTTTGACAAAATTTTTCTATTTTTCATAGTATATTTTGATATGATTAAATTTTTCATAAATTTTGCCATTAGTACTATCATATTTACTAAATTACATTTTACTTTCCCGACCCACCTCCTAGAAGGGAAAGTATTGTGAACGAGCTAAAAAAAAAATCGAGATAAAAACGGAAATATCCATTTTCGGGTCCCCTGAGACGATTAAGACTATTTTCAGATGGAAGTCTGTCTGTCGGTCTGTGTGTGTGTATTCTTCCACGATAGAGGCCACACGTTTAATACGATTGAGCTGAAATTTGGTATAGAGGTTTGGCTTACAAGTCGGAAGAACCCATTAGTTTTTGTACGACATCTGTTAAACCTAAGTACCACTATCAAATAATGACAGATGTAATATGTCACGGAATTGGACATGCAATATGTCATTTGAAAGCCCTAGAAAAACTCTATTCAGAACAGTCAAAATTATTTCTCTAACTGTCACCTGTCAAAAATAAAAAATGTCAAAATTTGAAACTTCAGCATTAAATATCTGAAAAAGTATTCGTGGATACTCGTCGGGAAAGTTTTGGGGCGACACAACCGATTTTTTACTTAGTTTTCAGTTTTATCCAAATTTTAATCCGACGTTTTGTATTTTTGTATTTAAATTTTTCAAATACAGACCTAAATTTTAAATAATTTTTTTCCATACATTATAATTGTCTCATTCCAACATTAATTATAATGAATTACAATATAAATATGTTTTTTTTTTTAATTTGAAAAAAGAAATTTAATTAGAAAAAAAAATGTTTTATATTACAAAATACAGCTTTAATTTGTTCGATAAAAAAATCCAAAAGTTAAATAACTTTTAAGTAATAATTTAAAGATATTCACATAGAAAATTTAGTGAATTTGTTAAAACTCAATAAATTATTTAAAAAAGACAATAATTTATTTAACAGAAGTAAGTGGGATTGCCCCCCACCCCCCAATCATTTTATTTTAAAATAAGCAATTATTTTTCATATTATATGCACTATATCCTAAACATTTTATATAATAATTTTCTTTTGAAGTTTTAATGAATTTGTAATTGATTTTAGATATAATTTCAAAAAAATTTTAATAGATTTATTAATTGAGAAAATAAATTTGCTATAAGTTAACTGAACCATGATTTAAAATCTTCTTATAATTGCTTCTATTTAAATTATATTATCATATATTCTTATAATAAGTAAACTAAATTATTGTAGTTGTTTTGATTATTTTCTAGCTTCTAAATATATCACAAAATTAAATAAAATGACTAAATAAAAATATAAAATATATTAAAATTCACTTACGCAATATACTGTGTATACCTTGCACAAACTTCACCAAAGAACTGATTTTTCTTAGGTAAAATTCGAACATTTGAAAAATTTTAACAATACAATCATAAAACAGCAGGAAGTCTTTTATTATTTCTCTTGAATTGAACTAACTGAAAACGTTACAATTTAAAAATATAATTAATATGTATCTTAATCCCATGATAATATTTCAAAATTTTCCCCAAAAACAACAAATATTAAATTACATCGATAAAAATAATAAATGAGTGTAATAGCTCTTAGTTCTCGAAACCATGTTAAATGGGATTTGGTCGGCCTAACCCGACCCCCTAGCGTAGGGATAGTTTTATGTCAGATTGAGACATCCAAGGGCAGTTATGCAAAATTTTACCACCAGTCATAAATTTACCCTCGGATAATAAACGTCAACTTCTTGAATTTACAAGGTCGTCGGTAAATGGATAAGTAGTTCACCTTTCGCAAAATGTTTTATAACTATGCAACTTTTCTTAGTAGTTTGGTTCTATTTATACTTTGTATTATATATAAAGTTTCTTAACAAGGATTACCTCATATATGGGTTTTAACAACGTTATTAAAAATTTAGAAGCTTGTCATGTACATTGAGTTGAAGAGGTCGGGCAGTTGAATTATTACATGCTTGTTATTTTGAAACAATTTTATAATTACTGTAATAAAAATGCAGAGTGTTGCTAAAAAATTGTTGCTAATATTTCTGTTTCTTATAAATTTATAATTAATTTTTAATTGCCTAATTATAAAGTTCTCCTTGCTACTTTTTGTATTTTGATTGAAATTTTGGTAGATATTATATTATTTATCATGCACTAATGCCGTTGAAAGCAGATTTTAAAATTAAGAAAATTAGTTTTTAGCTTTTAAGTATGAGCATTTAAATACTAAGGATTCGATTTTTGATTACGAAAATTAATAGCAATCTGTAATATCTTATGATTTAGTGTTTTGTATGTCCGAATTCGATTTAGACTTGAAAAACATGTGGTGCTATGCATTTAGTTTTATATTTAAGTTCATCAGACTGTAATAACCGTGAAAAATAAAATATGTATATTTGACTGTCCTACAAATAATAATGGTCACGGTTGTATATCGAGTGATCAACAATTATTAAACAATTTGTGAATCCTTCAATTATATTTTTATTGAGTTTGAATTAAATTTGAAAAATATACAAAAATGGACTGGTTGAAGGAGTTCAAATACGGTGGCCAATTAGTTCTTCAGACTTAAGTTCTGTAGGATTTTATGTATAAATTACAACTTTCAATTCTTGAAGAATCAAAAAATAAAATTATTAAAAAGTTTGTGCGGCCGGGGGACCCCCGTCAGAAACGAAGTTACTTATACGTTATTTGTTTCTAAACCTGTTTTAATATCTCTCTGTCTGCCTCTCTTTTTCTTTTTTCAATTTTTACTTACTTTTTTTCTAAATTCCCCATTTCCCCTATTTGTCCCTATTTTTTGTATATTTCCCAATTTTCTTATTTCCCCCTATATTTTCCATATTTCCATATTTTTATCTTTTATCTCTATTTCTCTTATTATTTCCTATTTTTCCCAATTTTCATTGTTTATTCCTATTTTCCCCTATTCTTTCACATTTGCCCCTATTTGTAGTATTTTTCCTTATTTTCCGGGTTTTTTCTGATTTTTTCCTATTTTTCATTATTCGTCTTAGTTTTTGCTATTTTTCAATATTTTTTCGTATTTGCTCATATTTTTTTCTACTTTTCTTATTTTTTAAAATTTTTCATTGTTTCCTGCTATTTTTACCTTTTTCTATTTTCCCCATTTTTCCCTACTCTTTTTCTAAATTCCTCATTTTCCCCTTTTTGCCCCTATTTTTTCTATATTTCCCAATTTTTTCTTATTTTTTCCTATATTTGCCCATATTTCCCTATTTTTGCCTATATTTTGTCTATTTCTCTTATTTCTCTTATTATTCCCCATCTTTCCATATTTGTTTTCTTCTATATTTCCCAATTTTGTCTTATTTTTCCCTATATTTCCCCATATTTCCCTATTTTTGCCTATATTTTCTCTATTTCTCTTATTATTTCCTATTTTCCCTATTTGTCATTATTTATTCCTATTTTTCCCTATTTTTTTCCCATTTGCCTCTATTTGTTTTATTTTTTCCTTGTGTTCTGTATTTTTCACAATTTTTCCTATTTTTCCTAGTTTTTCCAATTTTTCACTGTTTCGTTATTTCATATTTTTCTTATTTTTCCCAATTTTACATTATTTTCCCCTCTTTTATTCCCCCATTTTTCCTATTTGTCCCTATTTTTACTATTTTTCCTTAATTATTTACTATTTTTCCATATTTTTTCCCATTTTTTCTGTTTTTCATTATTTGTTCTTATTTTTTGCCCATTTCCTTTTTTTCCTAATTTTTCTTTATTTTTCTTTATATTTTAGTATTTGTCCCTATTTTGCTTTATTTTTCATATTTCACTTTATTTTTCAATATTTTACTTTATTTCTCCCTATTTTTCTTATTTTTCCCAATTTTATTCTGTTTTTATTTATTTTTTCCCATTTTACTTTATTTTCTTCTCTTTTATTTTCCTATTTTTCCTATTTTTTCCTTATTTTTCACTGTTTTTTCTTATTTTTTTACTATTTTTTGGATTTTTCCATATTTTTTTATTTTTCCCTGTTTTTCAGGCTTATTTTATTTCTTTCCCATTTCCTTTTTTTTCCCTATTTTACTTTATTTTATCCTATTTTCTCTATTTTTCTTATTTTTTTCAGTTCAGTTTTTATTATTGCATTAACTACATCTAAATTTGTAATTAATTCTCACTTTTCAAAAATAGAAATTTTTTCCTATTTTTCTTATTTTTCCCAATTTTATTCTGTTTATTATTATTTTTTTTCATATTTTACTTTATATTCCCCTTTTTATATATCCCCATTTTTCGCTATTTTTCACTATTTTATTTTTTCCTGTTTTTCATTATTTTTTTTTATATTTTCCCTATTTCGTTCTTTTCCTAATTTTTCTTCATTTTTCTCTATTTTTTATAATTTGTCCCTATTTTGCTTTATTTTCCATATTTCACTTTATTTTTCCCTATTTTACTTTATTTTTCCCCATTTTTCAGTTTTTATTATTGCATTAACAACATCTAAGTTTGTAATTAAATCTCACTTTTCCAAAATAGAAATTTTGTTTAAAAACTATTTTTTTTGTCATATTTTTCTTAGCACTGTTTGTGTGTATAACTTTAAAATATAGTAAAAAAAAACTCACCGAATTGACTCCTCATCCAAGGATAAAGAGGACTAGGTAACGCAGAAGCGGTATTATTTGGTGGTTGCTGACCAGTTGGGGGCTGTTGCGGAAGGGGAGGTTGATGCTGGGGGTTTTGGTGTAAATTCGCGTTGGGTTGCCCCGCGTACATCATATGCTGCTGTTGTTGCTGATGATGCGGTTGTTGATGGTGCTGCGGGTGTTGTTCCTGCATGTGGTGCCCCATGTGATGGGTATTCATGCTTTGCGCACTATCTAGAGGTGGACTACCAGTGGGGCCCAAGACCCCATTCTGGGTCACCGCTGCCGCTTGCAATTTACAACTAGCATACACAACTGGCGTTTGGTGTCCGTTTGGAGGTCCATTTGTCGCCGCCATGTGCATGTTAGTAGGGCTATCCGGCCTGTATTGGCCGTCCATCTGTTGTTGGGCATTGTAGTATCCCGCGTTTCGAATGTCCATCCTGTCGTAGGGCGGAAACCTAGGATAGGGCATTCCTTGGGGAGGTTGGCCGGCTGCTGGTGGACCGCCGTAATGATGTGGGGGTATACCTTGTCGCAATCCCACCACCGAAGGGTCACCCGAGCAAGAGTTTGGATCTCCTTGCACAGGTCCTCCGCCTTGCGCCACTTGTACGGCGGCTCCATAATGTTGATGTTGATGTTCCGCCGATACGACACCACCATTTCTCATGTCCGGCATATAGTTGGTAAAGTAAGAACTCATGCTAGTATTTTTAATCACAGCAAGTATTATACACCGAGTTCGCTTACACTAGAATCACATTAATCACTAGAGCTGCATTCTTTCATCTCCACTAACCGTTTACACTAAATTTTTTTTTTAAATCACTTAATTTCACTGTGTCCTATCCTGCTTCAGTTCTTGTACTTCATCCGACATATAAAAGAAGTCTCATGTATTCCTGTAACAAAAAACACAACTGGTTAGTCAATGCATTTCGAAATTTATTAAATAAATTGAAGCTTGTTTATGTGGGGTCACGATTCGCGTAATACATAATAAACAATGCCATTCGGGAGTCAAATAGCAAATGAATACGTTTGTGTAAGTTTTAAAACGAAGAAAATGAGTGACACATGTAAAGCCAGACAGTTCATCATTAAGTTTCACGCATCATATACACATGTGGTCGCGGAATGCAATCATTGCTCCTAGTTAGCCATGCTTCTTTCCGATTTTTGACAAAAATCTTACATCCGTAATCCTCCCATTATGACATTCAATACAATATGATTTCAGATTTTTTTTTTAGATTTGCATCATAATTATAAACAATGTACCTAATTTAGTTCTAATTAACTGTTATCAATTTTAAAATCTTTTAAACAATTTGAATATAATGGGATTTATTCGTTCATTGAAAAAATTTTACTTCATTTATAAAGGTAAAAAAAATATAATGAGCTTTAAAGTACTTTAAAGGAAGGTTAAAATTGATTAAAAATTAATTGTAAATCATTTCTAAATTCTTCAAAGATATTTTAGAAAAAATTATATGAGTCCAAAAATAACGTAAGACTTATTAAAAAATTTTTCTACGACTGCATCTACCAATTTTGACCTATTTTGGTCCTATTAAATTATTATCTCTACCTGTATGTTATGTACTACACTAATACCATTCTATCATGTATAGTCCAGTCTGTAGAGAGAAAAAAGTGTCTTTTACGACGTAAATTTGGTACAGGATGAAAGGTATAATAAGATGTAGTCAGGGATAAAACTTGCATGCCTATATATACTTTTACACACGAAAAAAACTTGCATAAACAAATTAGGAAGCTCCAAAGTTAGTGAAAACATGTTATTTGCATCTACAAGGAACAATACTGGTTTTAGCGAAATAAGTATAAAATACTTTTTTACTACATTAACAATACTTTTAATTTGAGACATTGCACGATTCATTTGGTCAATAAGTTTATTAAAAAATTGCAAAGAACCGTCAAAAATGTCGTTATTTTGCAATGATTATAATTATTACAAAAAAAATTATTATTGCTTTAAAATCAAGGTTTTTTGATTCTGACTCAAACAAGTCATTGCAAGACTGAATTATTTAATTTGTTGCTGAGATATTTGATATTGTTTATCCCAACACCGTCAATGTTTATTGATCTAACTTTTTTTTGTATGAACATATTAACTTCTATAAGGGCTCATTCACTTCATTGAGACTTAAATTTGTTTGAACTAAATAAAAAAAGTAACATTTAACCCTTTCTTTTTTGCTTTAAAAAAGGGTATTTTTTTGTTATAAATAATTAGAGCTGGAGTCAGTGTTACCGTTTTCAATAAACCGTATTCTACCAACATTTCTATAATAAACTACCAAAATCTACTAACTATCTAAATCTAACATGTATATTTTAATTTATTTTATTAAAAGATGTCTTTGACTATCTAAATCTAACCTGTGTTTAAGAAAAAAGAAAATATAACACTATTCATATTTGTTTTATTAAAAGAAGTCTTGACTATCTAAATCTAAGCTGTGTATTTAAAAAAAAAGAAAATATAACTTTCAATTTCACCTTAAAATTTTTCTCCACTTCGTTCCCTATTGTTTTTCACTTTTCCCTATTATTTAAACTTTTTCCCCTATTTTTTTTTATTCCCCTCTTTAAACTACTTTTTCTCCAACATTCTTTTAAATTCTTTGTGAAACTTTTTTGCTCCACTTTTTCCCCTTAAAACTTTTTTTCCACTTCTTTCCCTTTTTTTTCACTTTGTCCCTACTTTTTTCCACTTTTCACCCTACTTTTTCACTGATTTTTTTATATTTCAAACTTTTTTCCACTTTTTCCCCGACTCATTTTTTCCCTATTTCTTTTATTTCAACTTTATCCGCAATTTTTCCACCATCCTTTTTCCTCTACTTTTTTACCATTTTTTTATATTTCATATTTTTTTTCCAATTTTTCCCCCCCTTTGTTTTGTTTTAGACATTTTTTTACCTACTTTTTTACTGATTTTTTTATATTTCTAACTTTTTTCCACTTTTTCCCCACGACTCATTTTGCCCTATTTCTTTTATTTCAACTTTTTTCCACAATTTTTCCACCATCCTTTTTCCTCTACTTTTTTACCATTTTTTTATTTTTCATATTTTTTTCCAATTTTTTTGTTTTAGACATTTTTTTACACTTTTACCCCTACATTTTTTAATAATTTTTAGTTTCAAACTATTTTTCCTCTTTTTCCTAACTCATTTTTTTTCCTGGTTTTTCACTAATTTTTGTATGTTTTCAATTTTAAAAAATGTAAAAACCGGTAAAAAAATCGTAACAAACGGTAAAAAATCGTAAATAATCTTAAGAAATTCTAAAAAATCGTAAAAACCCGTAAAGAATCGAAAAAATCGTAAAAAAGAGGTAAAAAAATTGTGAAAAACCGTAAAAAATCGTTGTCCATAAATTTCATGTTGCGCATAGTTCTTGTGTTTATTGTTAAAGTGAATTTTTCGGGCCGAAGTACTAAAAACATCATATGTTTTTACCCCGTGTAATATTTTTCAGGCGTTTTTTAAAATGTTTGTAATTCTTCATTACTTCATTACTTAAAGTTTTTTATTGGATTCATTATAATTTATTCGTTAATTAAAAATAAATGTATTTTCTGGATTATTTATCGCAAATAATAAAAAAATATATAAAAAATTAAAATTTAACCAATTTAGATTTACTAGTCTTTATTAAAACTAAATCACATTAAAAAAAAAATTGTTTCAATTTTGGGCTCTCTCACAATTCACATTATTTCAGAATTCAAACTCAAAATTTTATAAGAAAAAACATTTTGCCGAAAATGCAAAGTATATCACCAAATTCATTTTTTTGTGCTCTTTGCAAATACATAATCTATTTTAGAAAAATCTGATATACAGAGTGTTGTTTTGGGTCGGAATATTTTATAATAATTTTTTTAATCCGGACCTGGATTTCCTTTATTATAAATTTATTGATCAATTGGGCACTTTAAACGAAATATGCATGCCAAATTTCATGAAAATATACAGTGTGGTTAGAAAGTTATGAACCATGCAAGCAATTGACAAAACAGATAAAACACCCTGTATCTTGGTTACTAAAGTAAGTACTCATTAAGTATGAGATTTTTGAAATCGCCTAATTGTCCCCTATCTGGAGTATGTCACTTTCCCAATGAAACACCCTGTATAACCACTATAAATTCCAACTGTAATAAAAACTTGTGTTTTTATAAAAATAAAGAGACCTAGTAACAGAATATTCTTTAAGAGAATGTTATACTTTCAATCCAGTTCTACAGTTAAAATTTGAATCCGGTTTTTAAAACTAAGAAAACATTTGCCCTTTTGACATTATAAACAACGGTATAAAATATTCTAAGAATTATGACTACCTACATGACCATTAAGATTTTGTGACGATAAAAAGTAAACCGAGATTCTTGGAATTACACAAAAAAAATAGTTATTAACTGTCAGCACTGTAATAAAATATGTCCTTATTTAACTAGAAAGAAAAACCGGGTTCAAAATAATGGAACGAATTAAATACATAATCGGGTCGCTTAAGGTTGATTTTCGCTCTTGATTATTGATTTATGCACGCGGGAAGAGCAAAGTTTAGTTAGTGAAGCGACAGCCGAAAGAGAGATAGCAAGACTTTCAGGGGGGCTTCTGAATATTAATTGGCCCAGAGCGGATCCCTGTGCACCCGCTAAAACCGACACATTTACACCTCATACTTCTCACCCTTGCTCCGAGCCCTTTTGCATAACCATTCCATCCAAAAACACCCTGGAGTGTCAAGTTCTTTGATTAAATTAAAAGTTTTACCCCTACTGGGCCTTTGTTACTATTTACATGCAAATCTCATTTCGTCCAATTACAGTCAACGTTTTTACGTTGAATGTTTTTAATAAGCCGAATGAGAAGAGGAAAAGGCCAACGTGTAGTTCATTTATGTCGTGAGATTTTTTCTGCGATAAATATTTTATTATGTAGATGTATTGAAAAAAAACCTTTGGACAAGAAAATACCTTTAAATTAAATATAAAAATCCATGGACCACAAAATTTTCAAGATGAAAAATACTTGTTGCAACTAGTTTCGCATAAGCCATTATTAGGGTAAAATTATAAATACTTAATGAAAATCTTCCGATATAATCTAGGATTACTTTAAATTAAAAAGATAGTGATGACCATGCTATACTTGATTTATTATTTTTTCCCATTTTTTTCTGTTTTTTTTTTATTTTTCCGTTATTTTTTTCTAAATTAGTCCTTACTCTTCCCTGTGTTTTCCAATTTGTTCCCATTTTCCCCTATTTTTTCTATTTTACCCTGTTTATGTTTCAATATTTTTTCCCCATTTTTCCGTATTTTTCCTATTTATTATTTTACACTATTTTTTTCCTGTTTTTCCTAATTTTTCCTTATTTGTCTCTATTTCGCCCTACTTTTCCCTATTTTTCTCCATTTTGAACTATTTTTCCATATTTTAACATAATTTTCCAACTTTTATCAATTTTTCCTCATTTCCCACCATGTTTATCAATTTTTTCCCATTTTTTTCTATTTTTTGCTATTTTTTTTATATTTTTTCCA
This sequence comes from Neocrepidodera transversa, assembly GCA_963243735.1. Classification (NCBI taxonomy): domain Eukaryota; kingdom Metazoa; phylum Arthropoda; class Insecta; order Coleoptera; family Chrysomelidae; genus Neocrepidodera; species Neocrepidodera transversa. The sequence continues at coordinate 4,368,899 of OY725337.1, read as the reverse complement.
GTGTTCCATTCTTCTTATTTTTTTTTTCTGTTTTTTCCCATTTTACCCTTACTTACTCTTTTTCCCCATTTTTGCCCGTTTGACTATATTTTTGATTTTTTTTCCCAATTAACTTACTTTTCACTATTTTCCCCTATTTTGTCCTACTTTTTACTACTTTCCTCATTTTGTCTCATTTTTCTTATTTTTCTGCATTTTGCCCTCCTATTTTTTCATATTTTTCCATATTTTTTCCTACATTTGCCTATTTTCCCTATTTTGCCTTATTTCTTTTTATTTTTCACTGTTTTTTTTTCATGTTTATCCCTTATTTTGTCTGTTTTCCGTATTTTGTAGTAATTTTTATACTTTTCACAAATTTTTCTTATTTTATCCTACTTTTAATGTTTTGCCTGTTTTTTTTTCATTTTGCCCCACTTTTTCTCTATTTTATTAAAACTGTCCAAATTTTTCCCATTTCCCTCGGAAAAATAGAATAAATTGAGAAATTCAAAAGAAAAAAATCAGAGAAAATCGTAAACCGGAAAAATAAATCGAAAATTTTCAAAACAAATCAAGAAAAATGGAAACAATTCGACAATAAAAAGAAAGGTCGAAAAAATCGAATAAAAGCGAAAAATATCGAATAAAATCTAACAAATTCGACAAAAATCGAAATATCGAAAAAATATCGAACAAAATCGAAAACGAACATAAGAATTGGAAAAAATTGAGAAATGTGAAAAAAAATCGGAAAAAATCAGAAAAAAATCGAAGGAAAACGAAAAAAAATTGAAACAAAACAAATTAAAAATTAATCGAAACAAATCAACAAATATCCAAAAAAATGGAAAAAAAAACCAAGAATAGACTAAAAAATTGGCAAAAGAACCGAAAAAAATTGGAAAAAATCGAAAACTTAAAAAAAATCGGAAGAAATCGAAGAAAAATCAGATTAAATCGAGAAGAAATCGGAATAACAAAAAAAATTAAGAAATTCAAAAGAAAAAATCAGATAAAATCAAAAATCCAGAAAAATAAAGCGAAAATTATCAAAACAAATCAACAAAAATGGAAACAAATCGAAAAAACTCGGTTTTTACATTTTTTTTATTTTTGACAGGTGACAGTTGGAGAAATAACATCTGTCATTTTTTGATAGTGACACTTCCATTTTCCAGATGTCGTACAAAAACTAATGGGTTATTCCAACGGGTAACCCAAACCCATATACCAAATTTCAGCTCAATCGGATTAAACGTGTGCCCTCTATCATGGAAGAATACACACAGACAGACAGACAGACAGACTTCCATCTGGAAATGGTCTTAATCATCTCAGGTGACCTCAAAATTTATATTTGTATCTTTATCTCGAATATATTTTTTTGTTCATTCACAATATTTTCCCTTCTCGGAGGTGGGTCGGGAAAGTAAAAAACTTTTGAACACAAAACTTCCATCAAATGACATATCAAAATTTGAAAATTAAATTGGCCTTTCTAGTGAACAAAACAAATTCTCGAAATTTTAAATAGATTTTGCTCTACGTTGATTCTATGTCAGTCAGTCAGTCAGTCGGTCAATCAGTCGGTCAATCAGGACTTTGCCGTTTATATTATAGATGTTATAGCGATTGTCTAAATACAAAACCATATACTTCCTAAGAAAAACGTACTTCACCTGGGCTGGAATGGCTTATCTGTAAAAATAGTCAAAATAAACTGAACGGTCTTTCCTGAATTACTTACCAGAAGAGAAAGATAGGAATCTCAAGAATTAAATTTAACGCTAAGTCTGGGAGCTGGGCTTCTCCTTGGTTAGATATTTTTTGATTTATGTAATAATAATACTGATATGAATTATTCTGGTACCAAGTTTTAATAAAAATGAACGTAATGAAAACATTTGGTCCGAAGTGCGCAGGCTTCTATGTTTTGTTCTAGTTAATTATTACCTGACCTTCAATTCCATAATCGAAACTCAAATTTGACAGGACACTACGGGCTCAGAAAACAGCTGAATCTCATAGGAGTATCGGATGATTCCTTATGTAAGAAATGTGAGGAAGAAGACGAAAATCCTCTTCTTATATTATGCCAATTTATTTTTTACTTTCCGTGGCCGGTGCAGAGCCCTATGTCCAGCGTTAAATTAAAATTATTAACAATATAGGATCGTATATGTTAAAGTTACTATACAAAAAAAACCTACTAACAAACACTTAACAAAGTATAGTTAAAATATCATTATTTCTAATTAGAACTGAAGATGTACATTATAATTATATCTGGTTGCACCAACAGAAAAGTATACGAATGCATCGGCTGTGACATATTAAAACCAACAATAATATGTCCATTATGACATCCGTAGAAACCCAGAAGTATTGATAATTGCACCAATTAAAATTCTTGCAGCCACGGTTCATTATATCAACTGCATTTGGCGAGGTTTTTATATTTGTACGAAGGTGAGCATTCAGACAATGCGAACGTTCCACAAGTTTTAGTATAATTGCAATGAGGAAATTGCGTTACACTAACCAATTACGTTTAATTTAATTGATTTAATTTGTTACAATTAAATTTGTCTGATAAAAATATGGTATTTCATTAATGATGTATCGGGTTATTTTTTATGACGCGCGGAATTTAATGAGCGCAGATAAAATATGTTTTATTACTATTCTGATTATTGATATTATTATGATTGGTTAATTTTTTATTTGATTATACTAAAACAACAGCTTTCCTTCTATGAATGATTTATTAATCATTCATAGAAGGAAAGCTGTTGTTTTAATCCATTAAAAAATCAATGGCGTAAATATCAAAAACTAGCACGAAAAGAAGAAATAAATTACACGAATTGCAGAAACGGAAAAACATATTTGTATAAAAGTTTGATTACCCTACCCCCCAGGAAAACTGTACCACCCGGGAAAAAAGTTTTTATTCAGTCAAACTGGTTAGAAAATAATAATGTATTTGTATCAAATAATTTTTAGTGGGTAATCATTATACTAATACTGAATACTAATTTTGAAATTCTCCAATACTGGGCTTCAGTGGCGGGATTTCAGCACTATATTGGAGGGGCAATATTTCAGTCTTTATATCAACTTTAGAGGCCAGGCTCGTGTCCAAGATTTCTAAAGGGGGTAAATACCTTAATTATTATAAAGTACAACAATTTATTATTAATAATTACTAGTGGTCACCAAATGGTCGAACTATTTTTTTCCTATTTTTCTAGGTTTTTCTTTATTATTTCCCTCTATGTTTAAATATTTTTCCTATTTCTTGCAATTTTTTTCTATTTTTCGTATTTTTTAAGTATCCATATTTTCCTGTTTTTCACGTTTTTTATTATTTTTCTCTAATTTCTTCCATTTTCAATATTTTTGCTTATATTTCCCGATATTTTCCTGTTTTTTTTTTATTTTTTCCTGTTTTTGTCCAGTTTTCCCATTTTTGCCTTTTTTTCTCATTTTTACTGTTTTTTCTATTTTTAGTATAAAAATATGACACGAAAGAAGAAATAAATTATATGAAATGCAGAAACGGACAAACATATTTGTCTAAAAAAGTTTAATTAATCCCCCTCCTCCCCCGAAAAATAGTTATCTACGCCCTTATAAAAAATATTGTTAATCGCTAAACGGATCTGATAATGCAGAATCTGAAGAAATATTTAGATACCAAGAAGCTATGTCTAGGTACCCTAAAAAAAGTAACAACATACAAGATAAAACAATTGTAATAAAGAGCCGTAGGAAAATAAATTATTTTTTATGATTTTTCCAATTTTTTAATTTTTTCCAGCTCTTTCGATTTTTATCAGATTTTTTGCAATTTTTTGAAAGATGTTACACTTAAAAATATAGTACATTGGATCATTCACTGGGGGGTCGAAGAGAGTGGAAGGCAGCGAATTGTAACCCGATTAGTTAACATTTAATGTAATTCTGGCCATTCCTATATCTCACGGTTACATTTTTTGGGTATATGTAAGGAATTATTATGACGTGTCAAGGGCTTTTGAACCAGACCACTTTAATGGTGTCATAATTCAATAGATATTGAATTTTTATCAATATGAGACACCATTGAGAGGCAAGAGGGAAGCAGGTAGAGACATTTAGATAGAATCAACCTGACTGGGTACAGGTGTCGAATATTATTGAAATAAAGTTTAAGTTAATTAATTCGATTACTTTTAGTAAGCGACCCTTACATATATTAGAAGAATTTAAAAATAAACTAGGTCAAAAATGAAATGAATAACCATTAACAGGTTTATGGATTGTCCTTTTTATAAAAATATTTGTGAAACTGAACCTTTTCTATACTACTGGTGATTTATTTGTTCTGATCTAAATTACAAAACAAAAAAAAACAGCAAGTTCTTATGTATGATTTTTATACAAACAAATAATGTAACTTAGCAAATAGATTTGTTTGTTGTGCGTTGTTTGAAGATGGATGCGTTCGTATGTATATGTTTATGAAAGGAAGGAGAGTTTGATAGAAAAAGTAATTGCATCCACCCACGAGACGAGGACCCCACCGTCTCCGACACTCGATTTGTCAAGCTAAAAGGTTCCGCGCTCACACACATGTAATTCGTTAACCGCAACCAGCCAACGTGACGCCGCCATCATGCCATCAAGCTTTTGCTTTTTGCTAAACCTACATTTTTTTACCACAGACATGTTTTGATGTACTCGGTGCCTTTGTTTTTTAATGTCACAGATTTATGAGTCGGTCGGAAAGAGAAAGAAATGGAAAATGCAACCGGCTGGATGTGCAAATGAGATTTGAAACCGCGATTTTCGTCGCTGTTTTATTATCGTTGTAATTTCGAACGGACTCGTATGAAACTCAACTGTCAACTCGCTAAAAAGAACAAATAAAATTTTTTGTGCTAAATAAATGTTAGGTATATTATTAAAATAATAGTATATGAAAAAATGAGCTTGTTTACTATTACTATAGTGGCGCAATTATAGTAGTAAACAATATAATATCAGATGGAAAAGGGGCAAGATGAACGCATTTAATCCAATTATTTAATTCAATTTAAGATAAACGCAAAAAGGTAGTAGTTTTTTGTTATTTTTACCACTGATATCGTACGTGTTCCTAATTCTTAGGAATCAATTTGTTTATTTATTTTACATTCCATTTTATTATATCAGAGATATTCAGGGTTGAAAATTTGTGAGTAATTCCTCACATTTATGAGTAATTTCACTGGTCTGTGAGTTATTTTGTTAGTGAAGGGCAGTTGTGAGTAAAATGTGAGTAAAAACCTTACAAAGAATTTGCAGACTTAAAAAACTTTTAAAATTTGTAAAAAAAATTGGAAAAGGTATCCTATGAAATCGTTGAATACTCCCTACAAAATCCTCAAACAATCTTAAAAAATCGTTAAAAATTAATTGAAACATCCATTAAATATCCTTAACAAATCCTTAAAAAAAAACTTCTAGGAAAGGAACTTTAAAAAATTTGAAGAAAACTTCTTAAAAAATGATTGTAAATCCTTGAAAGTTCACTGAAATATCCGTAAAAAGTATTTGAAAAATTATTCAAAAAAAGTTTCAAGATTGTTTGAAAAATCCTTGAATACTCACAAAATCTTGAAATCATTCAAAAAATAATTAAAATTTCCATAACACATCCATGAAAAATCTTTAGAAATCCTTCATAAATCCTTGAAACCGTCTTCAAAAATTTATAAAAAATCTTTTTAATAACCTCTGAAAATTCCCTGAAAATATATTTGAACGATCTTTGAAAAATCATTCACAACAAAATTGATTACTCCTTGATAAATCTGTAAAACAGTTGAAAAATCTTTGTAAAATCCCTAAAGAATCCATAAAAAATCATATAATCTAGGTAGAGTTGCCTATATGATTCTTCTGTTTGATATAATAACTTGTAACACCTGTTTTTTTGTAAGATCGCGAAGCTGCAGAGAAAACAATACACTCGTTTTGATTTTGAACGTTTAAGACGTAAGGTTTTTTTCTATGGCAACACGGCAACACTTAACCAAGCGAAGCAGCATCATTCTTTGATGCTTGGCAACATTGCACAGTCACAGATTTAAAATCCAACAAAAAAGTGTTTAACAAATACATAATTTTAAAAACAATCAAAACTCGTTTTTTTTCTGAAACTAATACAGATAGAGAAAAGATCTCTTGGCGTATCTTTCTGCCAATTTTTGTTAAAATCTGGGTAATGATACATTTTTATAAAAAATTCAGATTTTGCGCTGTCGCCATTTTTTTAATAACAAATCTAAATTTATTTTTTTCTGAAACTAATAAAACTAAAAATTAAAGAACACCATTTTTAAAAACAATCAAAATTCGTTTTTTTTCTGAAACTAATACAGCCAGAGATCAAGCGATTTATTTTTTTTTATCCATCCCTCTTAAATTATCTTTCTGCCCATTTTCGTTAAAATCTGGGTAATGAATCATTTTTATAAAAATTTCAGAATTTGCGCTGTCGCTATTTTTTTAATAACCAAAATTGTGAAACAAAAATTAAAGAACTTGCGGTCTCACCATTTTTAAAAACAATCAAAACTCGTTTTTTCCTGAAACTAATACAGCTAGATTTATTTTTTTATTTGAACGAACTTGGCGTGTTTTTTCGGTCTTGGCTCTTTTTGGCCGCTTCCATTGGAAAGACTGAGCTTTGGTTTCGACGTCATAACTATATATCTATGTTTCGTCACTAGTTATGACCTTTCTTTTGAGCAAAACATCCGAAAAAATTGCATTGCATGGGCCAACCTATATGCCGACATCCCAAGCAATTTATCTAATACTGACTCGACGATTTTCCATGACAATTATTTTCACTGCTTCAATATTTTCATCGGATGTTGACATGCTGAGGTGACCATAGGGCGAACATCATCATTAAAATCTTCTCGGCTGTCTGTGAAAAGCTTGTATCACTTTTTTTCTTAAAGTAGACTAGTTAAATGCCATAGTCAACATTTCAAGTGCGTTGGGGCACACAAAATTCCATTTTTTTCGATAGCAAAAAATGGTCAAGCACACCAAAACCGTTTAACCTTTATATCTTACAAAAACAAAGTAACAATACAACATGGCTAATCATGTCCACATATGTTGGAAGCATGTGTATCAACATAATAAAACAAAAAAAATCGAATATACTGTACGAAGTTACTTTCCGTGATAATTAAAATATTTAAATTAAATCGCGCACGGCAATGCATTTAGAATTACTTTGAGAGGCCAGCCGTAAGAGTTGTTACCCCCTGGCGAAAGATGGAGTTACTCTGGTACTTATTTCGCATATTTGTTTTGCATATCCACCCGACCGATCAGTGAGTTGCAGTGGCAGCTCGAAGTCCGAGTTCCAGTGGCAGTCCCTCGAACTTTACAGATAGGCCAAGCCAAGCACAAGGGAGCGAAGCAATTTCAATTGTGCCGGAGTCCAAAACCGTCAATCCGACCTGGAAGACCATGACACCGCCTAGTAAAGACCTTGTTACACACCTTCCTTCGGATTTGATTTTCGTAATTAAATAAAGGGTTTTTATTTACATGATTTTTTTTTTGGTTGTAAGTTGTAACATTGTAGCAGTAAATACCCAGGTACTCAACCCAGTAGGGCAAGTAAAGCCCGCCCTCCTGACCGCCAGTAATTTTAAAGACCCCTGGAGTATCTTTTTATTCACTGAAGCTGCTCGTGCAAGTAGCCTTCGCAACATAAACAGAAGGTGGCGCCCGAGGCAATCCGAAACCTGGAGTAAGGCGTCAAAATACCGCTTGACGACGCAAAGAGCCGTTATATTACGTTATGGTGCGTTATAGTACGCAGAAATTTGAAAAAGTCGCCTTTTTTAATAAATTTGAAAAATCCATTCTATTTTGACAATCTTTATTGTCTAGCATTAAATGATCTTTAAAATTTATGAAATTACATTCAAGCCGGTCCTGTTAGAAAATAAATTTTTATATCTTGAAATAACAAGTACTGATAACTAACAAATATAGTCTATAAATAATTTACAAGAATATTTGGATATACCTACGTTTATTTTATTAATTGATAAATAAGGATGGGACTATTTTGCTAAATATTTTCTTTCTTGTACATTACTAAACGCACCTTACAGACAATTTAACTCACTGATAATAAATGTCAGAATTTACTATAACTATTTTTCTGTTAAGCACCACGTAAAAACAGTTAAAATCTTGAGATCTTTTTTTCCTATTCATAATACTTTCCCTAGATAATATTGTATAAATGGTATACCAGGTGGCGAAAATTTAATTTAACGATATTAAAATTTTGTAAACCAAAGTTAGTTAAAAACGAAAAAAGATGTGTATTTTCCAGACTAATTGGTTTTTTTTTTTTCAATTAAAATATCAGGTCCGGTTTCTGATATATTTGAAAAAACCAAAAGTGACGATTTACGTTTTATTTTAATAATACCTTAATTTTTATAGGTAGAAAAACCAAGTTTTTTATTGAAGGCCAAATACAATTTTTTTAAACACCATTTCGTCTTTAATGAACCACCCTCAACTTTTTTTCTAATACGGATCTGTACTTTTATTTCATTATTAAAATCCCCATTTTTTCTTCATCCAGCCAAATAAAACACATAATTTCTTTTAACAACCTTAGCAATATTTCTAAGTACGGTCCCGTTCAAGTATATTCAAAAATATTAATAAATACTTTTAGTGAAAATGGAACAGGATAGTACTTAAAAAAATCCTAAAATACAGTTTATTGTCAAGACAAAAAATAATAAAAAAAATCTACATGGTTCAACAAAAAAAAATATGGATTTCAAAAATGACAGGATATTATTAATAAAAATAATTGACTACCTATTTAACCTTTTTTTCTATTCATAAAATTTGTGTTAACTAAATATCTCAGAAACTGAAACAGTCATTAAAATTTTCCATATTTATCCATTTTCCAAAAAATAAATTTTCCAGATACAGAATATTGTTATATAAAATAATAATTAGAATAACAAGAACAACGTTAAAATTTAAAAAATAAACTTTAATTGATATTTGTGATAACCTATTAATTATAATATTGCTTTTGCTCCATTTCTGCGATATTAATTAATTTAATATTCATTATTAGTATAATTTTTTGGTAATAAATCTAAATTGCTTTTTCAATTACCACGCAAATAGTATTAATGACAGATTAGCTGCTTTATTATAGATTTTAATGGACCGTAAGATATAATTATATATACAGATTTAATTAATATTTACATTTTTAATAAATCAGCTAGTTATTAGTGAGAATATTAAATAATATTTGTAAATATTGTACACATTTTTAGTTTAATTAAACAAAATAATATTTAAAGAAAATAAAATTTATAAAAAATTAATTTGTAAAACTAGTTTGAATAAAAATTTAAATCTACCGCCGAATAGTTGCATCACCTATCGGTAAATGGCCAAACTTTTTTAAACTCGCTTCGGCAGCTCGTCGACGCATTGAAGCCGGTAAAACAGTTCACTTGTCAACGAGTTGCCTGTAAATTATCGCATTCACGAACCTGTTGGGAACTTTCTTACAAATAGATTTCTTTATTCACTCCGCCGAGACCGTAAAACATGATTTGTTTAAAAGCGGAGTTGCCGATTTGGTTAAAAAAACATGGAAGCTTAGATTAAAAAATAAAAGTTTTTGTGTTCAAAATATTTGAAAAGTATTGACATTTTAATAAGAAAATCATACAAAATTTGGAATACAATTATCTCTCTTTTTTCATTTAGGAAAAAACTGTCAAACGTTCCTGAAAAAAAAATAAGAAATTGCCCCTATTACTTAACAAATTGGAATAGTAGGAAAGTAGAATTCTTTGTATATTATAAATCGTTAAATCTTTGTCTATGTTTATTTCTGTTTTATTGATTTTTAATGTATTAATTAGCATTTCCAACGGCTCCGTGGGACATGCGAACTTGGGCTTTGAACCATTTTCGTGGGGTTTGTGAATACGCATAGCATCAATATAAGCGCTGATCATCGGTGGGATTTCATTTTACGCACGACAATGTGTAGAAAAACTTATTTTTGTTAAATTGACTTATAAAATATTAAATAATAATGGAATTTGAGGATGAAAGATAGGATTGCTGCAAAAATTATAAGTGCCCAGGATTTTTCTCTGTAAATGCATAAAAGTTCTGTGTGGAAAAATAACTGAAATATAACATTTATTGAATTATGTTTATAATTTTAACGCTGTTTCTATTAACCCTAATAAATGTTCAATATTTTGCTGCTTTATTAAAACATAAAAAGCACACACCAAAACTTAATAAAAAAAATACCTGCAGTGTTCGCAAACCCCAAGGTCCCATAAACAGACTGAGGGTATACCAGGTATGTGTTCGAAAACGTCACGGTTCGCAAAGCCCAAGTTCGCAAAATCCACGCCACCCTTCCAACTATTTTATCCACGACTAATCTATTATTTGCTGGTTATACATGAGATTATTATTTAATAATAATATTCATTTTTCACTAGTGAATAACGATTCACAATGTTACTGATTTCTAGATATCCATTATTCACTAGTGAATAATAATTATTCACTGGTTTAAATAACGGTTTATAGAAGTTTTACCCAGAAAAACCAGAAAAAAAAACAAACAAACGAAAAATCAAACAAAAAAAAGACAAAAAAACAGAAACAAACAGAAAACACGAGACAAAAACAAAACCAAAAAAAAACAAAAGAAAAACAAACCAAAAAATACACAAAAAACAGAAAAATCTCGAAAAAAACGCAAAAAAAGTGGAAAAGCACAAAAAAAAAGAAAAGTAGAAAAAACACAAAAAAAGAAAACTTGAAAAAAAGCAGAAAAAAATAGAAAAAAAGGGGAAAATCTAGGCTCCGCATTAGACATTGATTAAATTAAGTGTAGAAATTTTTTTTAAATTAAAATTTCACTGCTAGATACGCTTCACGAACCCACGTTGGCTCTAGCATATAAACAGCCATAAATGAATATGTCCGATAGCCAACGATTTGTGCCACCGAGATGTTATGTTATGTTACAGTAAATATTTATTTTTATTATAGTATAAATATTTGTTTTATTGTAGTAACTAATGCGTGCTTCTAATTGGTGAACCTGAGCAATGTTATCGTCAGTGTTGCCGTTTTTCTCATGGTAATGGTGCAGCATTTCCAACTCGGTTTTGATTGGGTAGGACATATAGCTAACAGATATTATGGACTGAAAGTCAAATGCTTGAAACCAATGAAAATAGGTCTGAAATAATCTGTCGAGTATCCCATTTTATTGTTTAAAAAGAACAAAGACGAATAATATTCTGTGTTAACGATAACATATGCCAGTACTAAAATTGTACTTACATTTATTGTTTTCGGTCTCTTAGTACTATTAAAAAAAAATGTACTAAAATATTTGTTATCTGTTTATATTTCCTTTTAATAAATAATATATCTAGAGAAGAGGTGTTTTTGGGGTTTTCTTTAGAATTTTGGTGTCCTTTGATCTTCGTGATCTTCCGAAAAAATTCTGGATTTTTTGAAATATCTTCAACAAATACTTTTGATAGTGTTGCTAACGTGTATCTTTCATTCTCTGACGTATATTTATTGCCATAAATGTTTCGATATAAAATCCATGATTTTCAATGTAATGTTTTTTTTTTGGGCAGTATCATTTGTTTTCTTCTTTTTTCTAATTTACATATGGCTATAGCAACCGTCCGGGAAGTACCCACTTCCCGGACGCTTTTTCTTTGAGAAAGTAGCATTTTTCCGGCCTAGTCCGGTAAGTACGTCCAAAATCAGTTTCTTTGGACTCGCAAACTTACAGGACTCGTCTATGTCTCGTCCTAGAATTTTGTCTACTCTTCCAAAAAAAAAACAGTATTTTCCGGACTTGTTACGTAAATTACTATTTTTGATAATATATGTATAATAATGTTTCAATAATAAAATGAAACTTAACACTATTATACAGTAATGATATTTCATTCCAAACCTATAATTAAAAACATATTAAACTTGTACATTCGGGCAAAGTACCACTGATGATTCCTATAAGGTTGAAACATGCTGTATGATATTTGACCTTTTACTCTTATTTTTGTTTACCTTAAGAATTTACACTATCGGCGCTCAATTACGCTGGTTTTTCACTGTATAGATAGATTATGTTTTCAATGTGGATATATTGTTCTCAGTGTATTTTTCTAATTTTTTTTAATATACTCTTCTATGCTAATTAATTTTGACTAAAATAATTCTACAAAGTTTATTCTTCGTGAGTGCAATTAAACCGCACCCAGTTAAATTTTATCCATCCAGGGAGTGGATCAATTGACAACAGAAGTTCCAAATAATCCCTGTAATAAACTTTTATCAGTTTGTTGAAATATTTGTGTTCATAAATAGAAATATTTGATGATTATGTAAACAAATTTAACAAATAATTATTATAAAAGTATAGGATATGATTATTACATTTTCTCAGTACTTATTGACTGTCTGCCAGTCCGTGTCATAGCGATAACTCGAGAACGGTTTCGAATTTTGGATTTCTGTTTTTAGCACTTGATAGCTGGTTACCTTAGCTCTCCCACTTGTTATTTTAAATAACCTAAGTCAACTGCAACCGTCTGTCTGTCCGTTTATCCGTCTTTCCATCTATCTCAGCGATAACTCGAGAACGGTTTCGAATTTTGGAATTCAGTTTTCAGCAATTGATAGCTGGTTACCTTATTTATTGACCTTACAATATCCGTCCGTCTGACTGACTGTCTGTCTGTCTGTTCGTTTTGGAACTCTAATATGACATACCACAGTACTGAACAAAGTAGCTGAGCTACTTGGATACTGTATTAGCTTGCTGGGTTTATTATCTTTTTATTTGTAATTCTATCGTTTTTCACTGCTAAAAATATTTTTTATTATTCAATAATGAACTAGTAAACAAGAAGCTCTTGGGTATAAATATCATCATAACGCCCATCTGTATATAAATAACTAATTTTAGTTGTAAATTATAAATATATATCATTGATTTAATGAAAAATTGATATTTAATTATATTTTATATACAAATTAAAATTATGTATAGTATAACATTAGGAAATAATAATTAGAACTGGTTTATTTTACCTCTAAATCAGATTATTTGTTCTGTAGAATTTCTACTGTCTGCATTAATTAAATATGACAGTAAATGTGACTTATGGTATATTTTTCATTTTGTAAAACATACATGCTATTTAAAATTAAAACTCGTTTAAAACTAGTTGTAAAAATATTTTATCTCAACGGGTAATGTTTTATTTCTCAACATTCTTCTGAAATAAATACGTGTTATACTTTTTTCTTAGAAATTTTTATGTTACAACTGCTCGTAAATTAAATCTTGTCGGAAAAGTTTTGTGACCTCGCGGTATATAAAAATCTTGGAAACTATTCAAAGTTCATTCGTGTTTTGTACCTTGATCTTACAGATTAAGATGTTGTTTGGTTTAAAAAAAAATGTTCCACTTTTCTTTAAACGGATTTTGTTACGTATATAGAAACCGCATGTTAGTTTTTATGGCGACATCCCTGTAGTTTAGGTTATAAATATCGGATTAATTTTATATTTTGGAGATACAGATATATTCATTTATTTTGATTATAATTTAATTTGATATCTCTCAGTGACGTGCTGCCTTTAGAGTTACTGGGTTACTTTATCCAAAAAAAAAATATATATACTTACAGGGTGACGTTAATTTAATTGTACACTTCGTAAACCGTTATTAGGTTTCGGTAATGAACTGAACTTTAGGAATTTTTCTAAGTACGATCCTGTTCATTTTTAGCCTGAAAATAGGAGTATAGGTACAAAAATTATATAATATCTTGAACAATGGGAGGACAAACTAGTATACTTAAGGAGGTAATCTCAAAGTATACCCAATTTTTAATTATTTTTTTCCAAAAATTTATAAATATTTTCATTAAAAATGGAATAGGACCGTACTTAGAAAAATTCCTAAAGTACTGTTCAAAACCTAATAAAAAATTAAGTATTGTATACTGTAAAATGGACATCAGATTAATAAAAATGTTTAATCTTTAAAAATTAAGTCAACAAAAATCGTCAATTTCAGTTTTCCCCAAAGATTTCGGAAACTGGTCCGAATATTTTAATTTTTAAAAAACATTCAATTCGTCTTGAAAATACTCATTTTTTCCAATAGTGTTAAATTAAATCTGCGCCACCCTGTATAACTGATTTTTTATAGTCATTTAGATTTTTGATCTTAAACATCTTAAACTGAACAAAATATTTTCAAGACATGGTCTATGGAAAATGTAATTTTTTTGCATAAATATTTTCCAATACAAAAACTTCACTGTAATTAATGATAATAAAAATCGTAAAAAAATCGAAAAAATCAAAGGAATAAGATAAAATGAGAAAAAAAATTAGAAAACAAAAAAGAAATAGAAAAAAAGTAATTGGAAAAAAAAGAAATACAGAAAAGGCAAAACAATGACAAAAAAGAGGAAAAATTAGAAAACATCGAAAAAATCGGATAAAGAAAAAAAAAATAGAAAAATCAGATAAGTAAGGAAAAATAGGAAAAAATAATGAAAAAGAGAAAAAAGTAATACGAGAAACAGGAAACAATAGGGACAAATAGGAAGAAATAGGAACCATAGTAAAAAATTAGGATAAACATAAAAAAATAGGGCAAAATAAGGAAAAAATGAATAAAAATAGGACCAAATAAGAAATATTTAGGAAAAATATTGTAAAATAGTTACAAACAAAGAAATATAGGAAAAAATAATGGAAAACAAGAAAAACAAAAGAAAATAAGAAAAATAGAAAATAACAAAACAAATTGAACAAAAAATAGAAAAAATAAAAATATTGAAAAATTATGATAAATAGGACAAAATAGTGGAAAATATGGAAAAATTAAGCAAAATAGTGAAAGATAGGGAAACATCCGGATAAATAAAGAAAAATAACGAAAAATGGTGGAAAATAGGAAAAATTGGGATAAATAGTGAAATTTGGCGAAAAATCTGGATGAATAAAAAAAAATTAAAAAAAACAGAAACAAATTGGAATAAAGGTAGAAAAATACTGAAAAATATTGAAAAATCATGATAAATTATGAAAAATATTAAGATAAATGGAAAAAATTTTGCAAAATAGGCAAAAATAGGAAAAATAAAAAAAAACAGAGGAACAAAAGGTAAAAAATAGTAAAATAGAAAAAATGGGGAAAATCTTAATACATAAGGAAAAATATAGAAAAACAGTTAAAATTTGTACATTAAGTGAAACAAGTAAGTAGTTTTCTTCAAAGTGAAAATTATTGCGTTGTTAAGTCCCACTTTCTGAATTTCTATTTAATGTAGTTAAATTGTTCTTGTGTTTAATATAAATAAAAGAGCTAGGGAATAATACCATGTGTTCCTTAATGTTAAAAAAAGTTCATTATTATCTTAAATTATGTGGTCCTTCGAGACCATACAAGCTAATAGTATCATTTCCTATCATCTCCATAGTTTCTGACTTCCCCGTCATCAGAAATTACAATGCAATCGTGATCATTTTGTCATATCTATTGGTGAAGGAAAATGTTTCTATGACTTTGTGTATTTTCAAGTTTAAAAAAAAAATTAAAGCGTGACTGTCGCCTGAGGGGGGATAACGTAAGGGTCAAAAATTTTATTTCACGACAGTTCTAAAAATCGACCATAAAATAATTATTAACGTAAAGTAACACTTTTTCCAACGTATTGTATATATCATTTGTCGCAAATATAAATAAAATTGAATTTATATTCGAAATTTAAAAGTTTTAGGCCCTATTTAATATCAAAAGTAAGTTTTTGAAACTATACACTCCGACCATTACCGTACATGTTTCATCCTTATAGGAATCGTCAGTGGTACTTGTCGGAATGAATAAAATCCTACTCTGTATACCCTAAGTATTTCTATGTACTATAAAAATGATAAAAGTACAACTTTGTGTCGGTAGATGATGGAACCCACCCGACATCATAATGCCTTATATTCAATAACATAAAATCAATTTAATTCAAGTCATCATCGGCAACACTGTTTTCTTAAGTATTCCACCAGCAAAAGGATATTGAAATAAATGGATTCAGCTCCGTTGAATCGTTGACGGTGAAATTAATTTGTGAATTATAAATACGAATAATTTAATTAATATTTACTGTTCATCGGTAACTCGATTAAGATTCTTCTAGTATAGGTTACAGTTTTCTTGAAGATTAATTTATTAATTAGAAAATATGACTTAAATATATATTGTTAATGTTGATAATCAATTTTTTTTGTATCTTTTGCTCCAACGATAGAGAATTTGTTAGAACAAGAAAAAAAATCTGTTGGTTAAACTTTTATCATCCGATCAATCTGGTTTCCGAATTCCAATGAACGGGCGTCGAGCCTAAACGAAGTATTTTTGAAATAATTCAGTTTGTTAGTGAAAGAGTAGCTCCGATAAAACGGTGAGGTCGAGCTTTTTATTGTATGTATAAGGGCCATATTTCACAGTTGCTGCCAACGCTTTTGTGTAGTTGTGTTTAATCGGAATTGTGATCCGAGTAAACGGAAGTACTGGGAGAAGTGCGCCGAAATAGGATTTATCTGGTTCCGGTTGCCGTCCGGGAGTCCAACGCAGATTGTTTTAGGTCGATTAAAATTCCAGGCGCGGAACATGGTATCGACGATCGCTCTTGCTGCTTTGTCCCTTGTGCTCTTTTGTTTGATGATCCATTGGCGCATCCAAAATCATTTTCAAAACAAAATTCTGATTTTCAAACCATTTTTTCTACAACCGTCAGAAAATTCTTTATCAAAAGTTTTAATAAATTCCCTACAAGTCTCAGGGATGACTTTTCATATGTATAAGAAAAGGATAATCCAGATGGGACAAATGTGCCAAATTTGCAGTTTTATTGTTTTTAGTCGGACGGAAAACTGATCGTTTAATTCCTGTCTTTTCTATATACAATAAAAATGCATATTGATACTCAATTGGAGCAAGGAAATTCGTGAATTTTATGTAAAGTAAAATGTTACAATGCATGCAGTAACAAATAAAGAGGATTTTGAGCTGGTTTTAGTATTGTAACAGAAAAACATCTATATTTGTCAAAAAAAAAGAACAGGTTTGTCCAAATAAAGTTAGTTAAGTGACTATAACTTAAAATAAATTATTTAACTATCTTTTTTCATTAGAAATAATAATATCAGACTAAATTTAAATGGTTAACTGCCAAACCAAACTTTTCTTTTTTCATAATCTTAGAGATGTGAAAGAGATTTGGTCTCTTAAAGAATTAAATCTATTAATATTTGTTCATATTTCAATTGTATTCGTCTTTATAATCATTCTATAAATATTTTTCATTCGCCAATAAAAAATCTAGATTATTATTTAGTAAAAATAAGTAACTTTAGGAACTAATAATTAGTGATAAAAGTAGTATATCTCCCAAATAACGCCAACGAGTTCCATGATTAAAAAATTGTATTTATTTTCAATTACGATATAGAAATTCACTATATCGTAAGGCGTTTATAATTTATTATAACAATAATAATAATTTTACCAGAACTCATATATGCCTTGCTCGTCCTAAAGTAATTCAAACTTATTTCGATGTTATTAACTACTTTAGTTGGAATCATATGAAACACTATTTTATTATAATTTTTAATGAAAAAATCTGCATGGTCTAAAACCTAAAATATCAAGATATCGATTTTTTTGTCAACAAATGTGAATTGTACTTTTATTTATGATAAAGTTAAAAACTAATATAAAAAAAGTTGTTATAATAAAACTAAAATGGTAACTTTTAAAAAAATAAAGAAATTAATTTTTTTAATGCACATTTTTTTACAAACCTCGTCTACAACTAAAAAAAATTGATATATGATGGTTCTATTTTAGGTGTTAGAACATACTGAAATTTTTATGAAGAATAACTTTTTTTCTTAATATCAACAATAAAAAAAATTATCATATAATTCCGTATACAAAACAACCAAATTTTGTTATATTATATATATATATAATCTTATTCAGCGTAAAATATATGAAGAAGTGGTTGATTTGTTAACACTTTGTATGACAAATAATGTCCAATAATTAATAAATGTAGTGCAAATTAGAACTATTATCTCAAACATCGGTATCAGATGATTGGTAATTTATTTATTGGGGTTTAAAAGTGACAAAAAAATTAATAAAATTTTCGTACAAGAAAAAAATCTCATCAAATGAGTTTTTTATCGTCGAAATTTTCTTATAATAAACATATACTATGTAAATATGAGAACATAAATTTGGAATTATATAAAAATAACATTTAGTCGGACGGAAGGCTAATCGCCGAGAAATTTCGTCACTTGATACAAAATAATTGATAAACCCTATTTTTTTGTATAAGTTTTCAAGAAAATTATAACGAAAACTTTTACCTACCCATAAATTTACAAAAACTTATGTATTTGTTACCAAAAAACTGACAACTACCATATAAATCCAGGAGATGGCACCAATCACAAGCAACTAACCACAAGGGTGTTGTAAATGCGGCGACTGCCATCCCCCCTGCCCCATTTTTTCCGCATAAACATTTTTTACACTCATGTTGAAACGTCGTCGATTATGCTGATATTTTTCATAATTCGAAAATTAAACTGGTAATTTTAGACAATTTTCGAAGTATCTCAAATCCTATAAAAATTGAAGGAAAGCTTTTCATAGGATCTTTTCATGTACAGAAAAAAAGTACTTTTGATATTTTTGAATATTACCCCTCGTTTTCGAGATTTTCGGAAATTAATTTGGAAAAATATCATTTTTTAATATTTTATTTTTTTTTTCTTGGCATTATTCTGGAAAATGCTTCATATAAGACTTATTGACCCATTTAATTGCTACATTTAATAATTTTTCGATTTTGAATGCTTTTCACGTTTTGGTAGATAACGGGTTTTTTAAATAATGACATTTTTAGAAAAACAACCCGGTATAACTCACAATATTTTCACTATTTTTTTCCGAATTTTTTATTATTTTTACTTCATATTTTTCACAATTTTTTTCCATATTTTTCAGTATTTTTTTTCCATATTTTTCATGATATTTTCTCTATTTTCCAATATTTTTTTCCCTATTTTCCAATAATTTTCTCCCTATTATTCATTACTTTTTCCTTTGTTTTTCATTATTTTATTCCCTATTGTTTATTATTTGTTTCCCTATTTTTCATTATTTTTTCTCTACTTTTCAATATTATTTTCCTATTTTTCATTTTTTTTTTCATTTCATAGGATCTTTTCAAGTACAGCAAAAAGTACTCTTGACATTTTCCGAGATTTTGAAAAATTTCTTTTTTTTTTTTATTTTTTATTCCAACTTTTTCAACAAATTTCAGAAATTTTTTTCAAATAATACTTGAGCTATTTCAGTCCTACATTTGAATATTTTTCTTATTTGAATATCTTTCACGGTTTCAGAGATATCGTTGTTTTAAAATGATGTGAAACTAGAAAAAAAGTGAGAAAAACCCGGGAAACCCTGTTTATTCGTTCTCCAATTCCGCTCATTAAAATGTAGTACTCGTGGGTCTTAAAAAATGGTGAAAATTTCATGTTGATACATTAAAGCGTTCAAAAGTTATGGCATTTTTAAGCTTTGCGGACGACAACCAGACAGACAGACAGACAGAATTCGATGGGGATCATTTCTTCCAAAGATACTACGGCCCGTTTTCGCTTAGTTACGGAGATTTCATATGGGTCGTAGTAAGCAACTCCCTATGGGGTCGTCGCTAACAAGAAGAAGAACAAACTTCTAATAGAGATGCAGTATCTTAAAGTTCTTATGTTTTTAGATGCCATATATATTAACAATTGAATATAATTGTTTTGTATTGTAATTAGAATATTGGACTTTACAACGAGTATAATTGGATAGTATAGGGAACTTATAAATATATTAAAACAAACAATAAACGAAATAGAACTTAATAAATTTAACACGTTATAATTAATGCAAAAGACACAAGTTCATCAGACAAAAAACGATACAGGTTTATTAAGAACTACCTTAGAAAATAATGGACCTTATAGAGACAAAGTAGAAAGCAAAGGCACAGGCTAGATGGTGACAAAGAACGACTACAGGACATTTCCATAACATTTCTATAAAAACGAAAAATGAAGACACTGAAACATGCAGAAAATTCCTTGTAAAGGATAACCAAACGTACTAGACAGTAAAGGCAAGTACTATTCATTCTGGTGGACATAAGAGAAGGGTAAATTAATTGGGCATCAATTGGAATATATCTTCCATATAAGGACATTCCAAACGACAACCAACAAAAAGAAATACGCAGACCTGACTTTAAGCTGGTAGCTGATTGTATATATCATAAAATTTATTTTGTAACTAAAATATAGACAATTATGATTTTATATTTAACTTTTACTATGATTTTATTTAATGAATTATAAAAATAGCTGCTTTATATTTTATATCTAAAATGATGTTTATAAGTACGCCTATGATTTTTGCCCTTTCGCCGATGACATTGGTAAACCCTGTACGGCTGTTTGCATTTTCATGAAGTTTCTACAGGACTCTCCCTACTATCGATTGGTCCAGCATTGATGAATTGTTTTCATCATGTGCGATTACGGCGCTCGATTTCAATTGCCTTTTCAATGGTCTCTTGATATGCAGACCAGTAAATCACGGGGCACTATCAACTGGTCCGATAGGTGCAATAGGGTGTCCATTGGGTGTCAGATTATGCAGGCGCTACCATTGTTCTAACTTAATGCAACTATCTGTGCTTGGGATTCCCGGCGATTTCTCCGGATCTATCTGCTAATTAATTCGTCATTGTGGACGATGAATCGTCCTATTCGGTTTAATTGAAATTATATCCAGACGATTTAGGGCTGTCAGAGCGGATTTAATATCCAAATTTGAAACCTTTAACGATTTATTATCTGAGATAATAAAATTCAAAATCTTGTACCACACAATATATATTACTAATGCGCTATTAAGTTGAAGAGAAGAAAATGGCAATTAGTTTCGGCAGTACTGCCATCATCAGGTCTCTAATACATAGAGTCAGACAGAATAAAAGATGTAAAGGTGACGAACTAAATTAATTATATAAAAATGGAGAAACTGCTTACTTTCTGGTACGTATAGGTAAAATAATATAAATTTATAAGGTGGGAAGGAAATGATGGGTGGTACCTACTAGGAAGGTAAGAAAATAAATATGATAGTGATAATAACTTTAAAAAAATAAAAGGTACTGACCTGGGTCCCAAAAGCATATTAGGACTCAAGTATACAAGAACGAATGGACAAGTACTACCTACGTCAAAACCGGCACAATAAGAAATTCAATATTATACCATGGTAGGTACAACATTTATAGGTAGCTTTAAAGGACGAGTGCCTAATTTTTCACCACGAAATTTTTTTTGACGTTTTTAAGTCATTGTCATTAACTTCCAGGATCATCTTTGGACTTTTATAAATATTTGGAGCTATTTTCTAATGATAATAGGAAATTAAGAATACAAAATCGCCAAGCTCAATTTGAACTGGTACATAATATGGATGAATTTGTTGATGAACTAAAACGATACTTTACGTTGTTGATAATAAATAATTAATGTGTTTAAAGCTCAATCTTTTTGGTATGGGTTCGTTCCACGAATAGAATTTGAAATATGTCAGAAGTAAAATATTAAATAAAAAAAATTTTGGACGCCAGTCAAATTGATTTTTTTAATGTAATTAGAAACAATTGACAGAAAAACTTTGATATATTTCAAAATCCGTCCTTTGGGTTAAGGAAATTAAACTCAAATTAAACGTTATATTTGTTTATTTTATAGGATAAAAAAGTTCCAGAGATTTATTTCTTTTTCTTAAAAAAAAAATCTTTGCTTTTATTGCGGTTCTTCATATCTTTCTTCTCTAAAGGCAACTGGGGTTGGTAGAGTTCATTTTGTTTGGGTTGGTGACACTGAGAGGTTGGTAGGAATGAAAAAGAATAAAAGGTTAGGGTTTTTCAAGCGGGATTTTTATGTTTTTAGCTATTGAGAGATGGAGTAAGATTATTATTGTAATTTTATGTTTGTTATATGAGTTTATTTTGAGAAATTTAAAGAAATACGATCATCATAGTTTTATTTGATATGACGCCCGGAGGCCCCAACAATATGTCCATTATATTTCATTTGTAATATCCATTTCACTTAAGAGTTTCGTCATCCTATTTTTTATTTCGAAAAAATATCTCGTTTAATGACGTCACATTCATCAGAAACACCCCCTTCCATAATTCACGATCCGAAACACACATTTCTGTTCTTTCTCAAATTAAAACTTCAAAATTTAAAGTTTCTGAACGGTTCATTTTGATGAAGAGCAATCATTGACAACACCGCAAATCCTAAAGACAGTGACAGTTGTAACATAATATTTGAGGTTAATGTTTGTTCTCAATAATTAATATTTAACGTCTTAACAGTATAAAAGAATTTCTTAAATTTGGGTTTTTCTTGTATTGTAAGTTAAATTTCTCTACATCGGGTATTTTTGAATCGCACTGAACAGTAATTTCCAAACAAAATTTTAACACAGATGGCTTATTCGTTTGCAGCAGATCTAACTGCCAATCTGGTATTAGATATTTCGAAGAAGTAACTGAAGGTTACGGGTTGGTGCGTACACACTTGATAATTACACACTTTAAAATACATTCGTCTCTCCTTTATCTATTAGATATTTGCTAGAAAAAGAACTGAAGAGAGAAAAAAGACTGATAATATTCTGCTGCGTGAAGCCTATCAAGTATTAAATAAGAAATGTCATACGTCACAACTTATACAACGATGCCATATCTAATTTTAATGAACGTGACGTCACGAATCCAATTTTTTCCTGATTGTGAAAAAATTAGCTAACAGAAAATTCAAAAGTGATGTCAGCTTATACACTTTATAATTACAGTATTCCTCCATGGTTTATAAAAAGATCCATTGGTTAGAAGCTAAAATTATTGCATTTCTTGTGATAAATGAGTTTATTTTTGAAATTTGAAAAATGATAGATAGTAACGCCATCTATATTATGATGATGGGAACTAGTTTAAAATGTTTCCCATTACTTTTCGTCGATTTTTTTCCCTTTTCCCTTTTTTTTGCCATTTTTGCCTTTATTTTTCCTCTATTTTGTCTTTTTTATTTATTTTTTAACTTTCTTGGCGTATTTTGCATTTCTTCTCTTTACTTTATCTTTTTTGACATTTTTTTTATACTTTTTGTTATTGTTTCCCCTTTCCTTTTTTTGTCCAGGTTTTTTTGCATTTTTTGCCTTTTTTTATTATAGTTTTAATTTATGCTAAAATTTAGCAATTCTTTATCATTTTTAACAATTTTTTTGCCATTTTTTGAAAAAATTGATTAGCTTGTTGGTATTTATAATAAGAAGATGCCATTTTAAGTAACTTTTGTCGTTTTTCATTTTAATTAATTTTTGTGTATTTTTTGCAATGTTTACTCATTTTTTTCCAGAAATTTATTTAATTTTTACAACATTTTACTTCTCCATTCATAAATTTTATGGTCACCATAAACAAAATGTTTAAAATATTGCCGATTGGACTAAAAATGTCGTTGACGAACATCCTCTTGAAAATTTATTATGCCTGTAAAAGGGATAATTTTAATCAATAAATATTTGAAATACCTAATTCTTTATTAATATTTATGTATTCTATTGTATAATTAAGAAGCTAAAAAAGTTTTTATTTATTTTTATGTTATTACCAATTTGCAAATACTCAACAACACAATACGATAATAAAATAGTTAAACGATGCAAAACCAGTTTTCACCGAACAAATTGATTCCATTAGGCCTACACCTTTTCCAAATTTATTACCTATTTGGTCGTCTCACTAAAAACCGATTGGTGTTCCCTCTGTCAGTAAAGTGATAAACTATCGAGTGTGTCGGCATATAAAGACGCCATCGGGCCTAAGGGTCAAGAAAGCTACTAAATAACCTTAGTAGATGGCAGCAAAAGGTACTTTTACTGGGTAGGGCTCGGGGGGTGGTTAACACCAGAAGTGATTGAAAGAAGGGTGGAGTTTAACCCCGATAGGGGGATAGGAAAAAATTCTAAACAATCATGGCTGCTATCCATCAGCATGGCTTCTATTAAGGGGGAATAATGGCCTCGGAATAAATTAGATATGGATCCTGTTCCTTTCACAATTTGTATAGAACAATGTGTCCTTAAACTTAATTAATACTTAATGATTTTTTTTAAGAAATTATAAATATTATTAAGTACAACTAAAAATATTTGTAATTTTTATCTTAACATCTATTTTTAACCTAATGAATGCATTGGCGTAACAGTGCGGATTGAACTATTTTTAAGTCAATAAATAACATATAAACGTGGTAAAAATTTTATTTGCTCTATACTTATTATTTGTAATTAAATTAGGGTTCATAAAAGTCGCGTTTAATTATTTACCACTCATTATTGAAACTATGGAAGTAATTTATAGAATGAGACGTAAATCGGTTTAACGGAAATTCAAATTACTATAATATGATTCTTCGGTGCGGCCCACTTACTTTGTGATGCAGCTTGTCATATTCGACTGTTCTTTTAACTGTGTCTCTAAATAGTCAAAACTCATTTATTTTTATGCGTGATACACAATTATAGAAAAAAATAAACAGATAAAACCTGAAAAAATCATAATATTTTTTAGTGTCGGTTTGTATCGAGTAGTCAATTTTTTTTGTTTGATTTTATTTTCATTTCTTTTTAGACACAAAAATAAAGGTTAACACAAAATGGAATTACTGTATAATTTTGAGCAATTTTGAGTATTAACAAAAAATAAAATTTGTTTTACAATTTCAATTTTTTTCTCAAAAAATAGATCGTTATGGTTACTACTGTTGAAAAGACGTATAAAAAATGATAATACAAGAATTCTGAAAAATGTAAAATTTGAGATTCGAATATTACATTTTTTTTTCGGTCGATGGTGCAAACTTGTATGTGTCTCGCATATTTGCTCAAATTTCATAAAAAAACTAATGGTATTTGGAGAATCTACAGTATTTTCTCTTATTAGTGTCCAAGTTTCAAAATTGTGAGTTAATTGGTTATTTTCTTATACAACTTTTAAAATTATTTCCCCATTTGTCCTTATTTTCATCTATTTTTACTATTTTTTCTTATTTTCTAGTATTTTTCACTATTTTCCCATATGGTTCCATATTCCCATGTTTTCCAGATTTTTTTCTATTTACCTCTAATTTCCCTATTTTTGCTATTTTTTCGCTATTTTTTTCCTATGTTTCCCAATTTTTCGTAATTTTCATATTTTTCATTATTTTTGCTGTTTCCCCTATTTATCTTCATTACTTTTTGTTTTTCCTTTTTCCATTATCTTCTGCTATGTTTCCCTATTTTTTTATATTTTTAACTATCTGTCGCTGTTTTTCAATATTTGTACTTATTTTTCTCAATTTTATCCTATTTGCTCTATTTCTTCCCTAATTTTTCTAATTTTCCCCTACTTTTTCCTATTTTTAACTATTTTCCCCATTTTTGTCAGTTTCCCTATTTTGCCCAATTTTTTCTATTTTTCCCAGTTTTCAGAATGATTCCTATTTCTTTATATTTTTTCTGTTTTTCATTATTTTGTTCTGTTTTTCCCCATTTATCCCTATTATTTTCTGTTTTTTCCTATTTTCGATATTTTTCTCTATTTTTCTTATTTTTTCCAATTTTCTTCCTATTTTCCTAATACTTTCCCATTTTTAGTATTTTTACCAAATTTCACCATTTTTCTCTGATTTACTCAATTTTTATATTATTTTTCCCAAATTTTTACAATTTCCTATTTCCCATTTTTTTACTCTTTTTCCCTATTTTCCCCATTTTACCCTATTTTTCTCTAGTTCAATAGATTTTGCTGTGCGTTGATTCTATGTCAGTCAATCAGTCAGGACTTTGCCGGTTTTATTATAGATTAGATATGGAAATTGGATAATAATAAGTGAAATTTATTTTCCAGTGCGAAAAATTGAGCCCGTTGAGTTATTAACAAAAATTTAAAAAAAAAATGCGCAAAATCATATCTTTAAAACTTGGCTTATATCTCAGAAACTAATAGTATAAAGTAAAAATGTGAATTATTCCTCATTAAATTTTCTATAAACTGGTGAAAAATGCACGATATGCCATATTGCAAAATTATCCTTGCAAATGGCGATACTGCAAAAAATGGAATTAAAAAAAACGCATTTTTACTCAATTGAAATTTTGCGTTCAAAACTTATGCAAACAAGCAAAAATCTATCTTGACACATTATCATGCACAGTCAAATATTCAATTAACGATAGTACTCAACTGTCAATATTATATTATCTTTTTGGCATCAGATTAAAATTGGGCAAACTTAAAGACATATGCTTATATGTCAATTTTATCAATTTCGAGTGTTACATGCTGTTTGACAGTTATTTGACAGCTGTCAACGGTCAATATCGATTTTTTAACATCAGTTTTGAACTCGGCAACCTCAAAAACATATATTTACATCTGGATTTTATCAATTTTGATTATTTCTTGTTGTTTGACAGCTAATTGACAGCTGTCAACTGTCAACATCAATTTTTTTAACATCAGTTTTGAACTCAGCAACCTCAAAAACATACATTTACATGTGGATTTTATCAATTTTGATGATCACATATTGTTTGACAGTTAGTTGACAGCTGTCAACTGTCAATATCATATTTTTAACATCAGTTTTGAACTCAGCAACCTCAAAAATAAATACTAAACTTTCGAAAAGATTACCTATTTAAGTAGTAAATAATGGTAAATCCGTGGAGCTTTGGAGCTCCGTAGAAGCCAAAATAAGCAAAATTGAACTTTGTGCCCATTGAGACTTTTGTTCAGGATGTAGAAAAGAACAATATATCCAAATTTTGGCCAATTTGTCCGGGAACCAATTCCCATAAGGTTTATGCGGGGTTCTTTATAGGAAATTTTATGGGGAACAAATTTTCTACAGTCACATTTTTTTAAAATATAAGCCAAATTTTAAAGCAAAAATCGGTTTCTGGGCATTTTTCCCATTTTTTCTAGATTTTCAGAGTCGACGCCGGAGTCTTGATTCAATTTTTTTATTATTAATTCATGTATTTTTTGCTCTACCGTTAACATCCATTAAAAAAGTAAATCGCATATGAATTATAAATACAAGGCAATAGTTAAATTATTATATAGTGCGTTCAGAAATGATTGACCAAGACGACATTTCGCACCAATTCGCAGAACATAAAAAAAGTATCCAGTGCCATAGATAATTTCATTTAATTTTTAATATGTATATAGAAATAAGAAAAGTTCATGCCAATGATAAAAATTGTTTGTTCGTTTCTAAAAATCTAAGTTAAAATTATAAAAATATAACAAAATGCATGTATGATAAAATATGATTACTGTGAAATTTGATAATTTAAAGTAACTAATAGTTGTTTCTCTGTTATAATTTGAATTTCATTACGTAGGTATATATAGCTTCTAATTCTTTTAAATTGTACATACGATTTTTATAGACTTAATTTTTTAAATGTCCAAGGAGAAAATAAATCAAGTGGACTGAGATTCGGAAAACTTGGAGGCCACAAACACCGGCTAATTGTTTTTTCACCATAAAATTCTTGAATAAATCTCATATGAGGTGGTCTGAAAAAACCTTCCTGAAATTCATCATCGTAACTGTACAAAAAATTCTCGTATAAAACGTTTTGACATCTTTATCCATTTATTGTATTATAAAAATTGGAAATTGGACCAATAATTCTTCTTCTTGAAATTGCTATCCAAATACCAACTTTTATTGGATTCAAGGCCGTCTTCACAAAAAATATGTTATTAAAGAAATGCCATTTACTGTCTAATTGGTCTTTGCCAAAGCCATAAAGCTTCAAAAAAATGAAAAAGGCATTTACAAAATGGTTGTTTTTGTAAACCTCAGGAAAAAGGAAAAAAATTATATTATCTTTGGTATATTCTAAGTGTAAAATTATTTCCGGTTATGAGGATTTTAAAATCCCTAATTCAAAGCAAATTATACGACATTTAACTATATTATATTTATAGAATAGCATCAAATTTCAGATTATTAGCAAATGTATCTTACACTTGTTTTAATTTCGAAATCATAATAACAATATTATTGTAGAAAATGCTTGTTGAATTTTAATTTATCTAATTATAAAAATACAATGCTGAAGATTTCATAATATGTTTAAAAGATTTATTGCAAAAATAAAACTTAAGCGTTATCTTAAAATATAAAAAAAATAATGATTTGTTTATTTTCTATGTATGCGGATAAAACAATTTTTCAATTGACTAAAATTTAATTGAATATCAATGAATGTCATTTTGAAGTACCTCCTCTATATGTATATATATATTTTCGGCGGGTGAATTGTATTTCGAAAATCAAATAGAAATCCATCGTTTTAAATAAATTTCGTTTTGGCATGTTTATCGCTTCCGGCAAAATTCAAAATGATTTCATGCTTCCACTCAACTATCAAATATGTTTTTTGGTCCGATATAAATATCTGATCGTTCACGGCTATTTCTCCCTTTCTGCATTTTCATTCGCCCAAACTGAAACTGCAAAAATCGTGTTTCATATATTCGTTTGTCATGGAGATTGTAACGTTTTGTTTTGAGCGAAACGTCAATGGAACTTGCAACACCACGTTTTTCTTTTTGATAACATCGGTAAATTATTTTTTTGGCAAGCTTTTCTATGATTTAAATTCAACATTTTTTTTATATAACGCTTCTTCATAGAAGCCTTTTAATATTGATATAAAAATATTTAACCCGCGCAGATATAGAAAATCAACACTAATAATTTATTAAATATTGGCAATATTTATTTTAACTCTCACAATTATTACAAATTGTAAAAAAATAATTAATAATTCCAGTTTTTGGTATCAAAATGTTATATATTTTGAACAATAAAAAAAAGGATAATAATAATAGTATTATAAAGGGGCCGGGGTAAGGTATTTTTTATTTACTTTTTCAGCCCCAGGGTAATTTTAGTATAGTGAGTTATTATTTATGGAAACTATTAATTGTTCAAAAACAGTTGAATAATTAATATATAATTTAATGGGAGTAGATAAAATGTTTGTTTGTTTATAACAATTTTCGTATATTGTAGATCTTAATGTTCTGATTAAATGTCTGCATGGGCTCAACTCAATACTATGCACCGGAAGTATTAAAATCATAAAAAAATTTTTTTTTGCTTAAACTGACTTTTATCGACGTTTTGAGCCACGCACAATACGATTAGATGAAAAAATTTTCATGTCGGACGGTCTGGATGGATGAATGAATGGATGGATGTATATGGAGACGATAACTCAAGAACCAGTCGCCAGACTTCAAAAATTCTTTCTCCAATCGTTTTCTCGTATCCACGAGAGGAACACTATTGTTTTTGAGCATTCTACCTGTAAGGCGGTGGAAACTGGAGGGGGTTGAAATTTAAAAAAATTCATATCTCCGCCATTTTTAAAAATATGTAAACAGGTCATAAGACTTTTTTCATGTCCTAATTATTATAAAATTAATTCGCTTAAAACTTTTTTTGATTTTACCTTCATGGGTGGAACTGTAGGGGGTTGAAATTTCAAAAAATTCATATCCGCCATTTTTGAAAAGATTGTAACAGGTTTTTACACTTTTTTCATATCCTAATTATAACAAAATTTATTTTGAATAAAATTTCTTTTATTCGTCCTACGAGGGTGAAACTGGAGGGGGTTCAATTACCAGAAAAAATTATATCAGGTCATAAAACTTTTTTATGTTCTAATTATTATAAAATTAATTCGCTACTTTTTACAGTTTTTTACGATTCCTTACGGTTTTTTACGGTTTTTACGATTTTTTACGGTTTTTTACGATTTTTTTACGGTTTTTTACGATTTTTTACGATTTTTTACGATTTTTAACGATTTTTTACGATTTTTTACGATTCTTTACGATTGTTTACGATTTTTTACGATTTTTTACGATTTTTTACGATTTTTTACGATTTTTTACGATTTTTTACGATTTTTTACGATTTTTTACGGTTTTTTACGATTTTTTACGATTTTTTACGATTTTTTACGATTTTTTACGATTTTTTACGATTTTTTACGATTTTTTACGATTTTTTACGATTTGTTACGGTTTTTTACTATTTTTTACGTTTTTTTGCGTTTTTTAACGTTTCTTTTACGAATTTTTGAAAAATTAATTAATTAAAAAAATGGAGACAACCGTAAAAAATCGTAGGAAATAGTAAAAAATTGTAAAAAATCGTGAAAAAAATCATAAAAGAACCGTAAAAAACGTACAAAATCGTAAAAAACCGTAAAAAATAGTAAAATTGTATAAAATTGGAAAAAATTGTAAAAAACTGGTAAAAAGTGGTAAAAGTTCGTAAACAACGCAAAATAATCGTAAAATATCAAAAAAAATTGTAAAAAATCGTCAAAAATGGTAAAAAACTGGTAAAAAGTAGTAAAACTTCGTAAAAAACGCTAAATAATCGTAAAACATAAAAAATTTCAAAAAATCGCCAAAATAGTAAAAAACTGGTAAAACGTAGTAAAATTTCATAAATAACGCTAAATAATCGTAAAACAAAAAAAAATTGTAAAAAATCGTTAGAAATAGTAAAAAACTGGAAAAAAGTTATAAAATTTCGTAAATAACGCTAAATAATCGTAAAACTTGAAAAAAAATCGTCAAAAATAGTAAAAACCTGGTAAAAAGTTGTAAAATTTCGTAAATAACGCTAAATAATCGTAAAGCATAAAAAAAAATTTAAAAAATCGTAAAAAAACTGGTAAAAAGTAGTAAAATTTCGTAACTAAGCTAAATAATCGAAAAACATAAACAAAAAATTGTAAAAAATCGTCAAAAATCGTAAAAACTGGTAAAAAGTAGTAAAATTTCGTAAGTAACGCTAAATAATCGTAAAACAAAAAAAATTGTAAAAAACCGTCAAAACCCGTAATAAACCGTAAAAAACTAGAAAAAATTGAAAAATCTGGAACAAATGGAAAAAAGGGGTAATATCGGAAAGATCGAAAAACGCGAATAGATTCGAAAAAATTGGAATAAATAAAATCAAAAAAATCATAAAAAATCGGAAAAAATTGGAAAAAACAAAAAAAAATGGAAAGATAGGAAGAAAAACCATAAAAAATTTAATTTCAATAAAAATGTATAATAAAATTAATTTTTTCATAAGCGAAACTTTTTGTCATAAACAGCCATATAGGACTGTTTAAATCAATACGGTTACTTATACGTAACTTGAAAATGATATGTTATATTTTTTTTAATTTTTTTCCAGGTCACTTTTGTTACACTTCACAATACTTCTTTAGTAGCTAATGAAAAATGTTATTCTGATACGTCTGTTTAAAATATATAGCGTTATGTCCATAAATTTCGTGTTGCGTACAGTTCTTGTGTTTATTGTTAAAGTGAATTTTTCGGGCCGAAGTACTAAAAACATAGTGTAATATTTTTTGTTTTAATCTGTTCAAGATTTAATTCTTTTAATTCCAAATTTATTATATTACTAAATCGCAGCTTTCGATGCTAATTTTATTGTAAACTTAACTTGATTTTATTAAAATGTTTAACGATAACGAATTAAACTAGACAAATTAAATTAAGCCACCTATATTTACTATTTAAAATCGTACATTTTACCTGATTTTAATTCTTTTGTGTTGCTATACCACAGGAGACGAAATTTCACTTCCAATGACCCAATTTTACGTAATCCCTTATCAACTGAAATGACAAGCTCTTTGAAGGAATTGTAAAAATGCTCATGGAACTTTCTAAAAGACTTAGAAAGTTTCTGGGGATTTAGTTTTTATTTGAATGTAACAGGTAAGTCGCTCGAAGTAATTTATATATCCTCTGTGCACCTGAGGTTTCAAGAAATCTATTTGTTAATTACATTACGAGCTTTAACCGTTATGTTTGTAAATGGAAATCGGAACTTTTCTCCTTATTAAATATTAATTCAAGAAACTGACCTTATTCGAAGAAAATTTAATTCAAACTTTATATTAAATTTTAATTGAATCAAAGGAAACAGTAAATATTTTTATTTATATTTATTATAATTGCTTCTGGCATTTTATCAAAAAAAAAAAGTTAAAAATACTAAACTATTCTATTTATATATACCACAAATTATTAAATAGTTTGTGGAAAAAAATCATTTTAACTTTATATAAAAAGAAATGTTCACTGTAATAATAGAGTTTTTAAAAGAACAGACAACCTACTGTCTTAATAGACAACAATGAAGATACCAACGATATTGATGTGGGTAGTGATTCCTACCTACTTTTTAGCTACCTACTTGTATCACCTGTTCTAACATTGGAGAATTCAGACAAAGAAAAAAAATGGCGTATGAAGAAAATTGTATTCAAAAAATCTGATGTAGCCAGCCCATGACCTCTCGCCATTTTTGAATCAAAAATTTACACATTGGCACAAAAAAATATGAAAAAAATTTAGTTTTTTGTAAATCTGGCAACAATGGCAAAAGCTTTGAAAATTTTAATAATAAACTATAGTATATCCAAAATATATGTGTAAAACCTTATTGCCATTTTGTTTAGTAATGGCGCCATCACTCATAGCAACTGCCACTTCCGTTTGTCCGATTGATACCAAAATATAATCAGATATAATCTAGGGTATAAGAATCGTGTATGCAAAATTTCATGTTTTTTAATTCAGTAGTTTTTGAGTTATCGTTACTACAACATCCATCTTAACACGCACACGGAGACATCATTGCGAAAATATTAAAATCGTATTCTAGGGACCCTAAAACGTGTTTATTCATTGAAAACTCACTACCCAATTTTAAGCATGATTACTATACCTCTCTTATCTGAAGGACGAGAGGTAAAAAAAATATGTTATTTAATCCGTTTTATCCGCAATGGACAAGTGGTAAGGCCAACCGTGCAAGACTGCAAGTCCATCCGGTGTGATTATCGGCGAAGAGCACACACATGAGTGGAGAATTGCAGAATCAGCACCGGGAGGCGTACATTCGGGCTTTACAGGATAAAGTGCCGGCTATTATTCATTTGGTGACAACTCTCACCTTCAAATATCTAACCTGTTATACCGCATTGGTTGGCATTCTCCGCGTTAAATATTTAGAAAAATGGAAAAAATTTATGGCCCTGGAAAAAGATTTTTTTTTAACAAAATAATATAAAGATAACATTAGATTATTGACTTTTGACATACATAAGTAACTGGAAAATTGCAATTTATTGCAAGTTTAACATGTATTTCACGATGCAGTAACCGTTTTGCATATTTGATTTAAATTTATACACTGACAGGATACTTGAAATACCCATTAATATTATAAATGAATCGCGATTTTTCTGACTAAATACATATAAAATCTTCTTCTATTAATTCTGCTCAACACTATTTTGAATATGTAATTTCTTTTGTCTACAAACTATTAAATCAGTTGACATATAACTGTTTTATTATTTATTCAATTCAAGCTAATGCAATAATTTATATATAGAAATAGTGTTATTTTTATGATTGATGATATCTAATGTCATTATTATGAATTTTTTATTTATATTTTCTAATCAAAAGACATAAAACGAGCCCGATTTGTTATAATAATAATAATAATAAACATACATTTTTCACAATAGTTTTTAATTATTTAAGTTAAGAAATTAACTTTTCTAATGTATTCTAGTTCCTAAACATTGCAAAAAAATTGTATAATACCTATAGCCTATATTTAAAAATATGACGAATATCAACTTTGCACTAGAACATTTTGCACTAAAGCCCATTGTTTGTCTTAAAAATATAAAAAGTCTAAATGTGTATATTTTTCGCCCTCTAGCGGCGAAACTATGGGGAAATCGAAAAAAGTTAAAGATAAAAGTTAAAAGCACTTTAGTGCTTTACAACTTTGTATAAGAAAATTTTACACTAAAGTGCATCGTTTGTCTTCAAAATTAGGAAAAACTAATAAAAACTTACTTGAACATTTTTTGCGCGCCCTCTAGTGGCGCAACTATTGGAAATTCTGGAAAAAGTTTGATACAAAAATTGTAGGAAATTTTATACTCCAAAACTTTGTACTGCTACAGTTTGCACTAAAGTAAATTGTTTGTCCTTAACATTTAAAAAACGGCAAAAAATCTTACATGTAAAAATGTCGGTCTTGAGGACCCTTATACTGTACCAATTTGAACCAAAAACTAATG
Organism: Neocrepidodera transversa; assembly: GCA_963243735.1. NCBI lineage: Eukaryota > Metazoa > Arthropoda > Insecta > Coleoptera > Chrysomelidae > Neocrepidodera > Neocrepidodera transversa. Next base: position 4,334,316 of record OY725337.1, on the reverse strand, counting down.
GTTACATTCGAGGCACACACCACTCCTTCATACCAAATTTCAGCTTGATTGGTCAAACGGTTCGGCAGTTATCGTGGAAGATTACACACAGACATACAGACACACAGACACACAGACACACAGACACACAGACAGATCTTACTGTAGAAATGGTTTCAATCTTTTTGGGGGACCTCAAAATGGATAATTCCATCGGTATCTCGATTTTTTTTTGCTCGTTCACTATATTTTCCTTTTGATGAGAACGGGAAAGTAATAGAAAATAGGGAAGTAGGAAAAAATGGGAAAAAATGAGGAAAATAGGGGCTAAATGTAACAGGAAAAATTGAAAATAAAACGGAAAAATAGAAAAAATAGCGCAAAATAGAGAAAAAGGGAAAATAGAGAAAACAAGGAAAAAATGGTGAAAAATTGGTTAAATGGGGCAAAATGTTGAAAAATAGGTAGAAATATTGAAAAAAAAAATAGGGAAAAAAAAGATAATCGAGCAAATAATGAAAAATAGGAAAATTTTGGAAAATTGTTGAAAATAGTGAAAAAATAGAGAAAAAACAGTAAATAAATAAAATTTGGGAAAAATAGGAAAATTAGGAAAAAATATTGCAAAACAGGATAAAATCGAGAAACTTGGTAAAAAGTAGTGAAAATGGGGAAAATTTGTTATAAAGAAAATTTATAAAAAAATATTGAATATTAGTGGAAATTAGGGAAAACTAAAGAAAAATCGGGTAAATAGTGACAAATAGGAAACTTTGGAAGAAATATTAAAAAATAAAAAACAGCAGAAATTAGAGAAAATTTTGAAATTAAAGGCAAAACAGTAAAAAAGGAAAATTTCAGAAAAATAATAAAATTTGGAAAAGCTGGCGAATAAGAGGAAAAATAGTATAAAATGGGAAACTTTGAATAACAGTGAAAATAGGGGAATATATGGAAAAAATCGGAAAAATAGTGAAAATTTGGGAAAAAGGAAAAATTAGGAAAAAATAGTGCAAAACAGGGAATTATGGGGAAATTTAGTAAAAATAGCGAAAAATATGAAAAAATTTGGAAAAATTGTAATGAATAGGAAAAAATAGGGTAAATAGAGAAAATTAGGGAAAATAGATAAAACTAGAAAATAATAGGGATAAACCGAAGAAAATAATGACAAAATGGAAAAATATAAAAATTGGGGAAAATAGGGAAACAGATAAAAATAGGGAAACAGCGAAAACTGGGGAAAATAGTTAAAAATGGAAAATAGTAAAAAACAGAAAATTATAGGGATCAATGGAAAAAGAAAGAAAAAAATGAAATTCAGGAAAAATATTAAGAAATGGGCAAAATAGGTGTAGGGAAAGTAGGGAAAATAATTAAAAATAGATAAAAAGTAAGAGAAAATAGAAGAAATAGAGAAAAATAGACGAAAATATGGCAAAATAATGAAAAATAAGTACAAATAGGAAAAAAATAGGGAAAAATATGGAAGTTAGAGAAAATACGGAAACATTGAAATTAATAAAAATAAATAGGGAAAAATAGGAAAAAATAATGAAAAAAGGAAAATATGAAAAATTGGAAAAAAAGACACAATAGGGAAAATACGGCAAAGATATGAAAAAATCAGAAAAATATAGAGAAAATATGGAAATTAGAGACAAAGAGAAAAAATCTAGAAAAACAGGGACACATATGTATAGGAAAATAGTAGCAAAGTACAGTTATTTAGGTTTATATAAAATAAAAAAATTAGTAAAATTTTTATAGTAATAATATCTTTCTTCAATTTATCAACATAAACTTTAAAATCTTAATGAACACTCATTTATATAAAGACCTCGTTGTCGTAGATTATTCATGGCGTGGGAAGGAACCCAAATTGTTCTAAATTTCAATTATATTAATGATGTCATCAATTTAAGAGAAGAAAATATTGTATAAACCAGAGATAAGTTAAGTTATAATAGATTGTTTATAATCATCAGATTTTAATAAAATAAAAATATTATATGGATATTTGCTACCTTTATCATAAAATATCACACAATTTAATTCAAAAAATGAGGGGGTAGTCCCACCCAACTTTCCGAACACTCATAGTAAAGTAATTGTTTAATCGATTATTTTAGTTTTTCTGCATCAAAATACATTAATAAAATAAGTTTACAAAAATTTAAAAAAAAATTAATTTTTGGAAATTTTTTTTTTTACTTTTTATAATTTTGTATAATTTCTACACGTGTTATTTTAAAATTATGAAATATTTCACACATAATGTACTTATTGATCCCTTCTAGATTTACTTTTTTCATTTGTTTTACCATTTTCGATAAAACAAAAGGACAAAAAAAATTAATTTTTGTTTTATTTTGGTTATAATAATTACAATTTTAAATTTGAAGAGACTTAATTATTTTCTAAATTTAGAGTTTTATATTACCTATCGAATGGTATAAATCCCATTTTAATATCTATAATATTTTTTAAGTTATTCAATTTTCTTTAAACTTATATTAAATTTCAAAAAAAAAATCATGAATTCTACAATTTTTTGAATAAAATTTTGAAAAAAATCACAACTATAGAGTTTTTTACTAGAAATTTAATGGTATTTTTTTAAATTTTTAATATTAATATTAACCTTAAAAAGAAATATAACCTTTTTTGAATAATTTTAAAATCAATAAATAATTAATATCTCATTCAATTTTATTGAAAATGGGAAACAGGCCTTTTTTTTAGGTTTCCTGGATCAAAATGCATTAATAAAGTTAGTTTAAAAAACTAAAAAAAAAAAAAATTTTTGATTTGTTTTAACTTTTTTCATTTTTTGCTATAACTTTTACAAATACTATGTTAAAATTATGAAATAATTTACACACATAGCACTTTTGGATCCTTTTCGGATATGCTATTTACTTTTTTCATTTATTTTATACTTATTGATAAAACGAAATTACAAAAAAATTTAAAAAAATTCTTTATTTTGGCTATAATAATTACAATTCTAAAATCTAAGAAACTAAAATACATTTTAAATTTAGAGTTTTATTTTATCTTTAGAATGGCGCAAATCCCAGTTCATTAACTTTAATATTGTTGAAGTTATTCAATTTAGTTTAAAATCATAATATAATTTTAAAAGTTTCTCAGCCAATTTTTAAAAAAATTCACAATTTTTGTAATAAAATTTTGGAAAAATTATAATAATAAAATTAATTATTACAAATTTAAAGATATTTTTTTTAAATTTTTAATATTAAAATTTAACTAAAAAATAATAATTTAATAAGGATAAAAATTGCTTAAAAATTAAAATAAAAATCTGATGTGGCCAGCACATGACCTCTCGCCATTTTTGAATGAAAAATTTACAGGTTGACACAAAAAAGAATGAAAAAAAATTATTTTTTTGTAAATCTGGCAACAAAGGCAAAAGTTTTTGAAAATTTTAATCATTCGAAATTAAACTATAATGTATAAAAAATATATGTGTATAACTTTATTGCCATCTTGTTTAGTAATGACGTCATCACTTATATAGCAACTGTCACTTCCGGTTGTCCGATTAACTCCAAAATCTATACGGGTCGTCTCCTTGCTACCCTAAATATGTATATAAAATTTCATCTAAAATGGTATAAATGGATTCAGGTGACCTCAAAACGTAAAGATCCGTTAAAATCTGGGTATGGTCAAAATATCATGATCGCAATACTTTCCTTCTATACAACTTTGTTGTTCGGAAAGTAAAAATGATAAATGAAACTGTTAACAGCCTATCAAGTATCAGTCGTAAGTATAAAATTATAGTGTGGTTTTTGAGCTTAATGTATATATAATGTCTTAATTTTTAAACATGACATAATGAAGCCATTCATAAAATAAATACAGGAATTAAATTATAAATTAACTTACGTTTATTTATAGAAAATTGATGTTGAGTTTGATTGAAGATGGTTCTTACCTGTAAAAAAAATTTAAAAATTAGATATTTTATATATTTTAGTATGATAAATATCTTATGTAACTATTGTTAGTTATTTATATTGTTTATCTATTCGTCTATCAGTAGTTATGCGAATACGAGATTATTACTGATAATGAAATACGATGTTGCTTCCGACAAGTTCCCTATATGCATACCTAATCAAAATGTATTAGTCATAACTTCTTGTCGCATTCCTTAGATACTTATATTATCGTTTGTTTATTTAAATATCCTGACAGACAATAGCTTTTGTTACTAGGTACAACATTAACATGCCAAAAGTTTTTAAAGATTAAATGAAACTATACAATATTAACCCTTTAAGACCAAATTTATTATTAGTTGTAAAAAAAATCCAAGAAGCTTAGTAGAAAGTATGCAAATTATTGTTTACTTGATTACTTTTGGTATTTAATGACTCTCTACGTCAGCTTTCTTTGTAAATATGATGCCCAGAGACTTCAAAAAACCAAAATCAAATCTACGGTACAAATTGTAAGGTTAGGTTCAGTGTAAGTGGAGCGTTTGCTCGGTCAACAGGGATAAATATGACACAGCCTACTTGTGCCCGATCCAGTGTTGCCAGAGTGGCATTATAGTACCACATGTGGTACCCTTGGTCGTCAAAAAGTACGGTGGTACTCCTTTGATAAATGTGGTACCCAAATTAATTTCTCAGTATAGTTAGCGTCAACTATGAAGAGAATGCTCAGATCCTGAAATTCGTCGTACTCCGTCCAATAATGCAAGTTGGCGCGTATAATACAATTTGTTTATCGAGTATTTTAAGTAAGAAATCAAAATATCCATAGCAGATGACTTAAAGAGAGAAAGAGAGAGAAGGATGCTTCCAAAAAATTTGTGTTACTGACATTTTGGTTTCTCTATAATGTAGACGAAGTAAATCAGTCTTCACGTGAGCCTCTAACAGTTGATATTAAAAAGTTCTCAGGCTCTCTCAAGGTTGACTTTTGCTTCGATTCCGCTCATTTAGCCAAAGTACTGAATTTTGCTTAAGGAAAGTGGTACGCTTCGGTAAAATTTACAATTTTCATCGAGTTTGTGATACTGAAAATTTTTCCCACCTGGCAACACTGGCCCGACCAGCTTGCGCCCTCTCATTAATTCAGCCGGTTTGCGACCAAAATTCTAAAGGTACCTGACGGTCGACCGATTTGCGCCCGTAATAAATAATCAATCCGTATCGCATAGCCATTCGAATCATAAGAATAAGAAAAAATGAGAAAATAGAAAAATGTGAAAAAATTAGAAAACAAAAAAAATGGAAAAAACAGAACAATGAGAAAAAAACAAAAAATCATAAAGATTGATAAGAATCGATAAAATTTGAAAAAATCAGAAAAAATAGGAAAAAATAATTAAAAAAAAGAGAAAAAAAATTGAAAAAAAAATTGAGAAAGAAAATAGAAATTATTGGGAAAAAATGAAAAATACATTTGTAAACTACGGCAAAAACGAGAAATTATAAAAATTGTAAAAACGACGAATAAAAAAACGCGAATAATCACAAAAAAAAACGTAAATAAAGCCTCGAAAAACGCAAGAAAACGAAAAATATCACAAATAATCGCACATTACTCGCAAAAAAATCGCAAATAATCACAAAAAATCAGAGGAATAAGGAAAAATGAGAAAAATTAGAAAACAAAAGAAAAAACAGAAACATTTAAAAAATAAGAAAAAAAACAAATAATCATAAAAATGAGAAAAAAAACGAGAAAAAATTAGAAATCACAAAAAATCGCAAAACAATCGCAAAAAAATTGCAAAAAATCGCAAAAAAATGACAACAAAAAAACCGCAAAAAATCACAAAAAGGTCACAAATTATCACAAAAAATTAATGGAATAAGAAAAAACGAGAAAAAATTAGAAAACAAAATAGAATAGAAAACCGGAACAATGCGGAAAGATTAGAAAAAATTGAAAAAACAAAAACAGAAAAAAACAAAAGATCATAAAAATGAATAAAAAAAAACGTGAAAAAATTAGAAGAACGGAAAAAATCGAAATAATAATAAAGAAAAAACAAAAAACCTTGAAAAAAGAAAAAAATTAAAAGAGGAATCAGAAAACATTGGGAAAAAAATGAAAAATAAAATTGTAAAATAAAAAAAACGAAGAATGAGAAAAAATACCACAAAAAATCGCAAAAAAACCGCAACAAAATCACAAAAAATTAGAAAAAAATCGCAAAAAAACCGCAAAAAATCACAAAAAGGTCACAAATTATCACAAAAAATCAATGGAATAAGTAAAAATGAGAAGAAAATTAGAAAACAAAATAGAATAGAAAACCAGAACAATGAGAAAAAAATGAGGAAAGATTAGAAAAAATTGAAAAAACAAAAACAGAAAAAACAAAAAATCATAAAAATGAATAAAAAAAAAACGTGAAAAAATTAGAAGAACGGAAAAAATCAGAAAAAATCGAAAATAATAATAAAGAAAAAACAAAAAACTTTGAAAAAAGAAAAAAATTAAAAGAGGAATTAGAAAACATTGGGAAAAAAATGAAAAATAAAATTGTAAAATAAAAAAAAAACGAAGAAATCAAAAAACCGAAAAAAACGCTAAAAAACGAAAAAAAGGGCTCAAAAAACGCAAGAAATCGAAAAATACCACAAAAAATCGCAAAACAATCGCAAAAAATCAAGTGAATAAGAAAAAAATTATAAAACGAAAGAATAGAACAAAACAGAACAATGAGAAAAAAGAGGAAAAATTAGAAAATACAGAAGAAAAAAACAAATTTTATTTTTTGGATCTTTATATTTCAACACTTTTTGTAGATAATAGAAATTGTATCTAAAAAATAATTTCCATAAAAGTCAAGAATGGTACTGAAAAAAATCATTATAATATAAATCAAACCGAGGTTATTTATTTGGAGAAAAAAAAAATTAAAAAAATTGTTTACTGTACAAAACAGATTGAGATAAAAATATCGAAAAAATATAAAAAAAACCTAACATCCACAGGCGAGATTATAGATCAGTAGTTTTTGGCCAGGTGTCATAAAAATCCTAATATTACTAAAATTCCAAATTCCCTAAAACTAAAATCCAGCGATCATCACATCTGGCAACCAAGCAAATGGTACTGGAGGATAATAAACATTTATTTTTTTACGCATAAAGTGCATCTAATCGCCATCTATCAAACATTTAGTTAATTAATAGTTTTTGTTATGAAATCATGGGGTGCTATATTTCCGTCTTATTTTATAGTTTTTAGATACCTTTACTTCTGGAGATCTTTCTATTAATTATAATTTTAAATACAAAATAAACTCTTCTAAGAATTATTACGGTGAGCGCGAACAGGCCATCTAGCAGGTACCCTTAACATATTGGGCGCAAACTGGCTGAATTAATGAGCGGGCGCAAGTTGGCCGACACCGGCCAACAGAGGCCTATTGTGGCTCTAAGTACGGTTAGATTATATTTCAATTGTAATTTGTTAAAATGAATAAGTAAGTACAAGATTGATGATGAAGGCGAAACGTCATCACCTAAAATGAAAAAATCACCTACTTCCACTTTTGATGATAGAGAAAATTATTGGACAAATAATAATAGACAAAATATAGAAACGCTACCTTTGACCAAATTTCCTCCCTCATTAAAATATGGTTAGGAAAATTTGGGGTTAAAGTAATATAAAATATAAATACAAAGTTGTTAATATATTTAAAAACATTAAAAATTGTAATAATTTTGATACAAATGAAAAAAAATATTCGCACACGTACGTCATCGAACGAAATTCGCAAGATTTGTATTACGAACCCTGTTAACAGAATTTTTGATTTATTATCCGTAAGGGAGGGCAGCTGAATGCGAACGCGATCAGACACAACGCAGACTCAGAGTCTGAACTCTCCTCAGTATAATGAGACATGCATATGTATGTTCCGTGCTTCGGCTTCAAGTGCCGTAAGAAGGGCCCATGTCTGATATTTTCTAATTATCCTTTGATTTACGACCGTTTTTGCTCGGCCTTAATTTATGTTATTGATTTTTTTCCGTCAGAAAAGTTAAGCTCACTGCACTTGCGAATATTGAATGAAAGGGTACACGGAGAGAAAAAAATCAGCACTAAAGCAAAATTATCATATGATATTTACAATCGCAATTTTGGTTGGGTTCTATAGAAAAATAATAAACAGTACAAAATTTTTTTATTAACCAAATCTCGTCCTACTTTCCTCCATTTATTACTTCTCAAATATCCTCATATAATTTCTTCCAATAATAAATTTAACCAAAATTTCTCTTCACCAGTATATTAAAATTTTTATTCAATAGAAATGAAATCCATTTAGTTATTTAATTATTATATAATATTCCTTCTACATTTCTTCACAATTTTCTATATTATCTTACATTGACCATCTATTTATTATTTTTCTTGCCTTTCAAATTTTTTTACCACTAGATTTTTTTATTGATATCGCAACCTTTGCTTATTTTTATTAATACTCTATTCCCTGATTTTGATTACTTAAATTTCACCTCGGTGATCTTAGCTCTCGGCCGGCCAGCTCCAAGCTTATACCGAGGTATTCTTGGCTCCCGGCCGGCCAACTCCAAGTGGCACTTTTCCACCATGGTCAAATACTTTCACAAATTCATTCTGCCGATTTGGGGTCTACACATACAAATTTTCTCGTTTTATTAATTTGTTTACATTTTTTGTGGCGTTAAGAATAGTCGGTCATGAACAAAAATTAGCTGATTACATAGAGGAATAGAAGGACTTTTCAGACAAAATTTTTCGTTCATATACAGGGTGTCCCAAATAAGAGTGATCGATTTTAAATGTAATTGCACAATGTATTAATTGCTCTAAAAAAATCGGGTTTTCACTAATTGTTTTCGTTTACCCAAAAATTTTTTATGAAGTTTGTTTACATTTTATCCCTTCAATACTATTTTTTTTCAAAATAAATGGAGAAAATATGTATTATTATAAATGGAACAACGTGTATGTTTTGATGGTATGTAAAAGAGCTAAACTGCGCCACCTCTTTGTACAATTTATTAATAAAGATTTATTATCTTCTTTTAAGAAATATATAGTTTGATATCTTTTGCTTTCCTAACAACAAAGATATTCGAGATTTCAAGAAGCACCGCATTTTTCCTTACGAAAATCCTAACAGTAAATAAAAATTGACAAATCTGTCAAATAATTTATTCAGCAACTAAACATCACAAACATTTAATAAAACTAACAATGTAATTAATAGTAATAAATAATGTAAAAGTTACAAAAATACTGTATGTGCCTACTCGCTTTTTTGTAATTTTTGCGATTTTTTTTCAATTTGTGCAACTTTATTTCGAGTTTTTGTGATTTATGCAATTTTTTTGACATTTTGTAAGATTTTTTTGTGATTTTTTGCAATATCTTTTGCCATTTTTTGTGTTTTCAATTTTTCCCAATGTTTCATGATTTTTTCTTTCAATTTTTTTTCTGATACTTTCCATTTTTTTCGGTTTTTTTGCGTTTTTTTGCGATTTTTTCGTTGTTTCCCACTTATTTTCGATTTTTTGCAATTTATGCATTTTTGACATTTTGTATGATTTTTTTGTGATTTTTTGCAATTTTTGTGCAAGAGTTTTCTCGATTTTTTGCGTTTTTTTGACATTTTTGCGATGTTTTGAAATTTTTCGTTTTTCTTTCAGATTTTTTGCCATTTTCAAATGTTTCCTGTTTTTTTTATTTCACCGACTATTTGCGATTTTCTGCCATTTTTGAGATTGTTTGTTTGCAGTTTTTTGACATTTTTTGCGGTTTTTTGACAATTTTTCGATTTTGCAATTTTTGTTTTTCTTCTCTACTTTTCTTCTGATTTTTTGCCATTTTTTTAATAATTTTCAAATGTTTCCTGTTTTTTTTTAATTTTTACGATTATTTGGGATTTGCTGCCATTTTTGCGATTTTTTCCGATTATTTTCCATTTTTGAGTTTTTTTTTGGGTTTTTTGTTTTGCAGTTTTTTGAGTTTTTGTGAATTTTTGACATTTTGTGCGATTTTGTAATTTTAAATTTTCAAACGATTTTTCTAATTTTTTGTTCCTGAATAAATTTTTTGAAAAATTTTTATTTAATGTCCTTTTTCCATTAAAAAAAATGCAGTGTTTCTTGAAATTTCGAATATCTTTGTTGATAGGAAAGCAAAAGATATCAAACTATACATTTTTTGAAAGATGATGAATCGCTCTTTTAAATGCCATCAAAATATACAGAGTGTTCTATTTAAAATAACACATATTTTTCCCATTTATTTTGACCATAATTAGTAGATCAACCTGTATTGACGGAATAAAATGTAAACAAACTTCATAAAAAACTTTTGGGTAAAAGAAAACAATTAGTGAAAACCCTATTTATTTAGAGCAATTAATACGTTGTGCATTTAAAATCGATCACTCTTATTTGGGACACCCTGTATATCTACCCCAAAGGGCCAGCTCCAAGAATCGAAAAGTAGATTTTCGTAGCGGTCGAACAAATTTCAATATTTTTTTTTCGAGGGTTGAGAATTGCCGAACACGAAAAAAATTTTTGTCGAAACAGTCCTTCTATTCCTCTATGTAATCACCAAATGTTTGTTCGTGGCCGCCTATTATCAACTTCCGAAAAAAAATATTGCAATTTGTTCGACCGCTACGAAAATCTATTTTTCGATTCTTGGAACTGGCCCTTTAGGGGAGATATATGTTAACGAAAAATTTTGTCTAAATAGTCCTTCCATTCCTCTTTGCAATCAGATAATTTTTGTTCGTGGCCGCCTTTTCTCAATGACACAAAAAATATAATATATTAATAAATCAAGAAAATTTGAACGAGTTTAGAAATTTTTTTATAACAATATATATTTATAACTAGAATTATATCAAAATGTCATAATCGTAGCTATTTAATAAAAATGTATAAATTTTTAAATAGATGTTTTATTACAGCATTTAAAATATATTCGTGATCCCGTAAAAATGGTATTTCTATGACATTGTCGTTCCTACCCCCTTCCGCGCCTAAATAATGTCGGGCACAAACAATATAGAAGTTTAAAATTTGTTTATCAATGAAACTGAAAATTTAAGGAAAACTGAACAAAAGTGTGGAAATAAAATTAAAATATCTTAAAAACTAACAGAGTTATAACATTTTAAGGTTGCGCTTGACATTCCGCCCGATTCAGTGGCCTGACGTCATTTCTCCTAAATAATGTACGGATGTATAGCGCTTCTTCATTTTCGTTATTCCTCCAAGAGCCAGAGTAGAAAAAGTAGGTTCTACTATTTTTCTCGTACGATGCTCGGTTCACGGGATATTTCACAAAACATGTTTTTCAAGAATCACACAGCTCCGTCCCACAAACTTGAATTTACTTTCAGGGCACATGTTCCAATAATAAAATCTCTTCTGTAAATATTAAATTAAAGTCAGACATGCGTCAATCGTGTTGTGGCATAGAATAAGAGTTTGGTTTGTAGTACGGTGCTTTGGATATGCAGATACATGACGTCATACGCGCCACAATCCGCGAGAAAAAGCAACAACTTTAATATTATATTTCTCCGTTATTTAGTAACCGATTTGAAATTTTTTTTTACCGATTTATTAGTTTTTGTCTATGTTTTACTTAAATGTAAAAACATATTATTATGAATCTTCTCCATTGTATAGATCAAACATTTAAGTCAACTTTATTTTAATATACTAACTATGGCTCTCGCCAATCTCAATATAAATTCAGTATAAATTTAATATTTTAGCCGCTTCGAGCGTAACATGATTAAATACAGTTAGACTCATTTAAAAATGTAACTACGAATTATCTCGGAAGTAAAACTGAAATAATTATAATTTTAATAAAATTGTATGATATCAGCCGGGTTATTTATTACACACCATCGATATGTATCGCTGTTAGTCATATTAAGGTCATTCGCAGGCAACATCGTTTTCCAAACACCTTATAAACTTGTAATTACTGTAATTTTAACGTAAAATTCTATAAAAAAATATACGACGATGTATAATTTTGTAATACTAAACGAAAAGTGTTTCTTCGAATTAAAATAATTAAATTATTTTGTTCAACGTGATCGTAATGTTAGAAAAACGGTGTTGTTTATAACATTCTTTATTAAATAGACTATGATGGTTATTATAAAAAAACTTTTAATATTCCAAATGGTCAAATAATGCTTTTATATCAAAATATACTTTTGGCTAGTTTTAACCAAAACGATGGACATGATCCAATTTTTTGTAGCCTTCTTACCATATTAGTGGCGCGTTGTTACTCGTATAAGTGATTAGCTCGGTTCTGAACAGCAAATATGTGTTTGGGTGGATTCACTTATATTTTATCCTTTTTGCAACTTTATAAAAATTTATTATGTCATAGGCAACAGTTTTTATTGTCTACTTTCATTTAAAAAAAAGTTAAAAATGTTTTATTTCATTGTATAAATTTCACATTACTTTACTCAGCATTCGCTGTGATATCAGACACCGGCATTATGCCGCGTTTCCGGCGCTAACGCGGCAATACCGAATTTTGGATGGTGACTGCAAGGCCAATTTTTTCATTAAATATATTATTTTGGTACTTCTATTGGGTTTCTAATTGAAAGAATTTTGTTTCATATTAAATTTATTCTAGTCAAATCTCTGTATAGTTTTGATTGTAAATTAAGCCATATTAATTTTTATATACATAGGTACTAGCTGAATACCCGTGCTTTGCTAAGGAGTCTCTTTAGTACCTGGACTACCGAGCTTTGCCTGTTTTTCTTATTTCTTCTTATTTTTCATTATTTTTTCCTGTTTTTTCCTATTTATCCGTATTTGTCCTTGTTATTATCTACCTATTTCTTTATTTTCACCTATTTTCAGTATTTCCCCATATAAGTTGCCTATTTTCTTGATTTTTCTATCTCTAATTTCTCTATTTTATCTATTTTCAATTTTTTTCTTATTTTTTCAATTTTTTTCTTATTTTTCCAAATATTTTACTATTTTTCCATGGTTTTTTCCTACTTTTTAACTATTTTTTTCTATTATTAGCAAATTTTCCTATTTGTCCCATAATTTCTATATTTTTTATCTTTTTTCCCCATTTTTCTTATTTCTTTTTATTTTTTCCTGTTTTCTATTATATTATCCTATTTTTCCTTATTCCCCATTATTTTCTATTTTTCAATTTTTTCCCATTTGTCTCCCTATTTATACTCTAATTTAACTATTTTTCTTATTTTTCCCAATTTTTTCCTATTTTTCCTTTTTCCCAATTTCTCACTATTTTTCCCATATTTCCCTACTTTTCCTTATTGTGTCCTATATTTCCGTATTTTTTCCCAAACATTTGCCCTACTTGTTCCTAGTTTTCCCTATTTTTCTCCATTTTCTTCCATATTTTCTGCTATTTTTCACTATTTTCACTATTGTTCCTATTTTTCCTATATCTTTCTATTTTTTCTGGTTTTATATTAGTTTTTTCCTATTTTATTTATTTCCTCTTATTTTTTCTTATTTATCTTTATTTGTACTTAATTTTTCCTATTAATTTTCTGTTTTTTTTCCATATTTTCCCCTATTTTTCACTATTTTTTTATCTTTCCTATTTTACTTTTTTCTATATATTTCTATTTTTTCCTGTTTTCCATTAGTTTTCCTATTTTCTTTATTTTTCCTTGTTTTTCATTATTTATCCTTATTTGTTCTTATTTTCTCTATTTTGTCCCTTTTTTTCTTAGGTTCCCTATTTTCCCTTCCTATTTTTAACTATTTTCCATCTTCTCTAATTTTTTCTTCCATTTTTCCATATTTTTTCCTTTTTTTTCTTATTCACCCAATTTTTCCTAATTTTTTTTTATCTTTACACAATTTTCCTGTTTTTCTAATTTTTTACTGCTTTTTCATATTTTTCTGAAATTTCCCTATTTGCCTTGTTTTTACTAAATTTCCACATTTTTTCCTGTTTTTTTCTATTTTTCCCAAATTTCGCTATTTTCTCTGTTTTTCTCTATTTTTTCGCCATTTTTCAATAGTTTTCCAAAAATTCTTTACTTTTCACTATTTTGCCTAATTGTTCCTATTTTACCATTTTTTCATGTTTTTCCCATTTTTCACTATTTTTATATTAACTGATGCTTTATTTATCGAATTTATTTGTTATCAGTCAGTTTCTTTTTCAAAAATATGATCCAATCTTGAATTCGATGTAAATATGTAAAAATTGAAAATTTCCCAATTTTTTTTGAATGGGGGATGATTAAAATGTAATAAAATATATGTATACAAAGAATTTCTGTTGCTCATTGCTTCGAGCCGTTCCTAATAACAAATCGACACAATTTCCTTAGTGACAGGTCAGTAGAAAGTATCTAAAAGATTGGCATCGGCTATCCTTTCGGCTATTACATTCGTTTTACCACCGTAGCTTTTTCATCATTTCCCCCCTCCCTCAATAGCGCGAGGCTCAGGACAAGCCCACCTGATGTTAGTAACGGGTTTTTAACATGCAAGCTTCGTCGTGGAATAGAACCACATGGCCCGCTGTAATCTTATTATCTTAATTTCACCTTTTGTAAAGTGATTATATCAAATTAGACAAGTTTATTTTCTTTGTTAGTTATTTGTCAGAAGAAAGTTTCGGTTTGGGAACGAGAAAAAATATTAAAGCAGATCGATGCACACAGAATTATAGATAGCCTACTTATTTCATTGTAATTTTGTTTCAAATTAATACATAATGAGTATAAACTTTTATTTAATAATACAAACTAAATTAGAAAAAAAAAAACAGAAGATTATCCATACTTAAATATGTAAATAACTTAATTTTAATTTGTTAATAATTTAAAAAAATATTAATTCATTCTTTAATGTTTGCTTTGAAGCTTTTACAATTTGGATTTACAAATTTTCATACCATTGTCTTTGAGCAACTGATTATGTTGTACTGATAATGGCCATTGTTTGGCCGAAACTAGTTATAAAATAATAATCATTATTTGATATTGGAGTAATTATGTAACCCAAGCCTGGTGTATCATTTTACCAATTTTCATGAAAGCAGATAAAAAAAAATCGGCTGTGTCACCCCAGAACTTTCCCGGCTCGGCTATAGAGAATAGGATCATTTTAGTTACAAAAGACTAAGCATTCCATTAACTTATGGAACAAATTTTAAATGGCAAACTGACGTATTTCACTGTTGATAATGACATAAGCGGGCGCATGCGCACATTATATAGCACACTGCTACAATTAGAATTTTCTAAAATCATGGGTGAAAACTATTGGGAATGTTCGATACAAAAGTTGTAGGGAACTTTATACTCTACAAGTTTGCACTAGAACATTTTGCACTAAAACCCATTATTGGTCTTCAAAATAACAAAAAATGGAAAAAGCCTAAATATGTATATTTTTCGCCTTCTGGCGGCGAAACTATGGGAAATCCGAAAAAAAGTTAAATACAAAAGTTAATGGAAATTTGGTGCTCTACAACTTTGCATAAGAAAATTATCCACTAAAGTGCATTGTTTGTCCTCTAAATTTGGAAAACTGCGTAAAACCTACATGCATATTTTTGCGCGCCCTCTAGTGGCGCAATTATTAGAAATTATGAAAAAAGTTTGATAAAAAAATTGTAGGAAATTTTATGCTCTAAAACTTTGTACTAGAACATTTTGCACTAAAGTATATTGTTTGTCCTTTAAATTTAAAAAAAGACAAAAAATCTTTCATGTGTCTTCAATCAATGTCGGTCTTGAGGACCTTCTGTTGTACCAATTTAAACCAAAAACTAAATCGCATTCCAGACCCTTCATACAAAATTTCAGCTTGATTGGTCAAACGGTTCGGCAGTTATCGTGGAAGATTACACACAGACACACAGACAGACCATACGCTGGAAATGGTTTTAATCTTCTTGGGGGACCTCAAAATGGAAATTTCCATCGATATCTCGAATTTCTTTTTTTGCTCGATCACTATACTTTCCATTTGATGGGACCGGGAAAGTAAAATGTATTAAGAGGCGTCAATATCATATATTATCTTGTCCGAAATGGTTTTTTGATCCGCCCTCCCTTATTATTAAAGATAGGAAGCTGATGCGGATTTCACCAATCGATTCTGTATTTAATTCTTTAGTTATATTATATTTTTAGTTATATTATTCGAGATTTCAGTCAAATTATTATATTTTCTGGTGCTCTACCCTGTTATGCGCAGAAAAATGGACAAGGAGGTAGGATTCTTTTCTATTCTAGCTGAATCGAGCGTGGGAGATCCCACCTGCACTGAGGCTCTAGACCTATTGTGCCCCGTTAGTTTTCACATCAGACCAGTACTCTTTAAGAAAGTCCCGAGAATAGAAGAAGTCCAGTTCTGATATTAGCGTTCGCTATATCTCTTCGGGTTTAGAATATTTGTACCTTAATGTGCCATTCCCTTTCCTATTCAGGCCCCGACAATACATGAAAAGGCGTTTCGTTCTCTTCCGATACCCCTATGAGGTTCAGGTGTCTTTTGAGCCCACTCTTGGGATGACTTATGACTGCTTTGGACTGTCTTAGTCCCGGAAGTTCCATCCAGTATTCCCTGTCTGTCTTCAGCACAACTTTTACATTTTGGTAGGAAATACCACATACAGGTTGTGTTCCAATTAAAGGTTTTCGGCTCCTTTACTAGTCAGGCTTCTTCATTTCCTTCTATGCCTTCATACCCAGGCACCCATTCAAGAGTTGTTATGTTCTGCCGTTGCATTTAGGTTTTTAAGACAGTCTAACACTAGTTTGGACTTTATTTCCACCCTTTTCATTACTTTAAGGGATGCTTGACTATCTGTGAGTATACTGATTCCCTTTTTTCTGGATCCTCGCGCAACATCACATTTATGCAAGCATTTATCGCATTGATTTACGCTTGCCATAGATCCCATGTTTATAGAATGCATGTTCTGATTGATTTTTCTGAGTCCTGACCTCACTTTTTCTGTCTCTCTCAGGTATGCTTACCACATTAGGTTTCACAAAATTGTGGCATTCCGTCCTTGAAAGTTCCGATCCAGCTTCGTTTATATCCAGCCTGTAGGTTGCTGCCAGTATCTCTTTTTCTATGTGTAGCGGAGAGAGTCGTATAGAAAATATGGAAAATACTAAAAAAGCAATTTTACACCAAATTCATTAGAATACAAGCACATTTTCCTTGACTGATTATCCTAATGGCAACCATACAAGGTGTGCGGGTCTTTTAAGCAACAAATTTTGTCTACAAATATTCTCCATGGTAACAATTGTTAATGTTATGCATTTTTCTTCTGTTTCTGCTCTGTGACTTGGTTTTGATTTTCTTTTATAGCAAAACTTACACTTTGTGAGGTTCTAAATATCGTAAAGATGGAGAACGAAGCTGTTGTTACATATAATCATCTAATCTTAATTAATTTTGCCATTGAGTCTTCTAGCGCATGATCAATCTGCTGCGCAAGTAAACTTAGGCCACCTACAATATCTCTTGCCCATACCTTGCTTTGTCTTAACTTAATTCATATGAGCCAAATTTACTAGCTAATACTGTAAACATTCCTCTATAATATTGCCCGTAACCTTTACTTTTAAGCTCTGATGCTACTAAGCCCTACAATATTTTGCCCTTTATTGGTGTCAATTTTATAAGCTTCAGCAAGTACTTGTGACTTACCGGTGCCAGCTCTACCTTGCAAAATCCTAATCCCTTGACTATTAATTAAAATATGCTGCAGACTTCCTCTTTGTGCTTCAATAGCACTTTTAAGCTTAATAACGTTATAAAAATGAATCTGGATATTTACCTTATCTGCTATTCTAAGTATCCTGAAAGATGTATAAAATTATTATAAGAAATGAGGAGATAAGAAACAATTAAATTTTTCATCTATTGATGCATCTAGAATCAACAAAATAATTCATTATTATCATAACAAGTGGCAAAATATTACTACTGAAAATCCTATTTTTTTTGTAAAAATAATATACCTAACCAGTATTTCTCTGGATAATGTTTGACTTTAACGTTGACTGGTCCTTCGATTTTAATATAATTTTGGTATCTAAACGATTATCGTACTGTAATTTCTATCTCAAGACTTTAGCACACTTTAAAAACTTATTCAATTAATTTAAACAGCAGACATAAACCTTTAACTTTTAAAAGTTACTATATTTTTTTTTAGTTTCAACCAGCAAAACGTGTGTCTATTAAAAAGTCTCAACCACAAGCCATAAATTCGTGAAATGAAGTTCCACAAATGTTTACTCGAAGATGGAGCGAGGTACAGCTGTTTGAAATTTTAATTTGACGCATCATTAATCGAATACACCGCCACTACGGCCATTTATTATTTGTCTATTTAACAAGTTATCAAAATAATTTTAAAGGTGTATACTCATTTTTTAAACCCGATTTTGGAGACACCTAAACGGTTTTATGGATTTTTAAATTCAGAAGGAAGACATAAATAACTAAATTATAATGGTTTAAAGGAATTGTTAATGAAAAAAATATTTCTATGAAAAAATTAAAAAAGTAGGGCAATTATAGTTGTTCACAATATGTTAAATTTCTAATAAAATTGAAATACCATTCATTATTATTATTCTGACGCCAGTCGGGTGTTTTCTTACTATATATCGCTAATTTATGGGAACTTCATACATGTGGCATAAAAATTATTGGTCACTTTTATAACATCTGCTCCTCTTTGGTTGAAACAGGATGCAGACATTTTAAGCACGATCAACGTGCAGTGTCGACACCATTACATTACTTAGATTTATCTTTTGCAAGTAGAAAAATAAAAATCAGGTGTGATTTTAGAAAAATAAATCGTCTGTTTTTCGGCATTTTTATTATCGTTTATCTTAAGACCAATAATTATTTCTACTTCTATCAAAAAAAAAAAAAAATAAATAAACATAAAACGGACGAAATAACAAGGGACCTACTATAGTGTCTTAAGAAACGCATTTCTTACATTTTTGTTTTAAAATAATGTTTTACACATCATTTAACTTAATATCGAAACATTTGTAATTAAAAAATAATTCTAAATACTTTAAAAAATTGATTTTTGATTATTGATTTTTAAGTAATGCAGGATTTTTTATCAAAAATATTTATGCAGAATAAACATTTGTCTGTTTTGTAGAGAATTTTTTAGGACACACAGTATATATATATTCACGAAATTACTTGTTACTTGTTTTCTGAAAATTTGTATGTGCAGGAGATAATCCAAGAATTTGTTTCAGTTGAAATATTTTCTGCAAATGAACCCCAACTTCGTTATTTTGAATAGAACAGCCTAAATATTATTAAATTTGGCGCCGGACAAGTCGAAGTAAAATAACTTATTAAATAATATAATTTGTAAAAAACAATTTTTTTACCTTTAAAAAAAATATACAGCAGATATATTTCATGCATGATTATACAAATAATTTCTTTCCCGATCATTGGAAAAATTTAAAATTATTAAGGCACGTTCATTACATGTTTATACAAGCGTATATGGCGATTTACTCTATTTGTTTGAAATTTCAAAAAATCCGCCAATAAGTTATTTTCTTGTTCTGCACCAACAAGTGAAAATTTGTCCGGCGCCGACTTGTAGTGCCGTCTTGTCATGTATCCTTCAATATAACCTTATACAGAGTGTACATAAAGTAACGTAACTTGCTAATATTACGATTTCTGTTAGGTTTACAAAAAAAAATGTGGAATAAAAGTTTTCCAAATAATTGAGGCCATCTGCGCAAGTCAATTATAAGTATACAGGGTGCACCGTTATTCCAAAATAACTTATTACAATATGTTTTGAAATAGTACACCCTGTATATATTTTAAGTTTTTAATAATTTTAATAATTTATTTTTTAATAACGGTGCACCCTGTATACTTCTAATTGACTTATGCAAATGGTTCGAATTATTTGAAAAAACTTTCATTCAACATTTTTTTTTTGTAAACTTAACAGAAATCGAAATATTAGCAAGTTACGTTACTTTATGTACACTCTGTATGTAACGTAATATGTTTGAAGTACCTACTCCATTTTTGAGTTAATTCAATTTTTAGAAATTTTTGGCAAGAATAAGACCTAAAACTTTCTAAATTAAAAAAAATCGGTTGTGTCGCCCCAAAACTTTCCCGACGAGTATCCACGAATATTTTTTCAGATATCTAATGTTAAAGTTTAAAATTTTGACATTTTTTTATTTTTGACAGGTGACAGTTGAAGAAATAAATTTGACTGTTCTGAATAGAGTTATTCAAGGGCTTTCAAATAACATATTGCAAGTCGAATTCCGTGACATATTGCATCTGTCGTTTTTTGATACTGACAATTCCGTTTGACAGATGTCGTACAAAAACTAATGAGTTCTTCCGACGGATAACCCAAACCCCTATACCAAATTTCAACTCAATCGGATTAAACGTGTGTCCTCTATCGTGAAAGAATACACACACACATACACACACAGACAGACAGACAGACTTCCATCTACAAATAATCTTAATCGTCTCAGGGGACCCGAAAATGGATATTTCCGTTTTTATCTCGAATTTTTTTTTAGCTCGTTCACAATACTTTCCCTTCTAGGAGGTGGGTCGGGAAAGTAAAATTGATTTAATTGCGTGGTACCTGCTCCCTCCTATAAGGCATTATGACGACGGGTAGGTTCGATCATCTACCGACACCAATTTGTACTTGGTTAATCACTTTTACAGAGGATTTTATCCTATTAAGTGGCTATGCCCAGTTGGTACCCAACAACCTACGATAGATGTGACTATATATCATTTTTATAGTACTAGAATCCAAAAATTCAATAGCATACAGAGTGATCCATTAAAAATGATGCAGTTGGGCTTCATTTCATTTGAGGTTAAACAAATTCTTGGGTACATAAATTATCAGAAAACTATTTTTTTTTGTACATTATATTTTCTAGATTAAAATATTTTTTATAATTAAAATTATGAGAATATTCAGCTAAAGCGTAAGTCATGACTAAAATAATTGATACATTTTAAGCTACATGAAAATTAATGATCGCAATTAGCGGTCAATTTTTCTCCGTGTATACGATTATAATTTTCATATAATGAGACACGACAGATGTATTTATTTCAAACTAGTTCTATGTAAAAACAACCAATACAAACAAGTAATAAATTAGATACCCAATCGCTTTCGCCTACTTTTTCGGTTGATTAAACTTCCGGTCACACAAATAATTCGTTATTAATTGATAAAAACAGTTCGTAATTAGCACCAAAATTCACCTATTTATTAATTTAACAATAATATAATTTCTATTAAAAATATAAATATAGAAATCATAAATAGAGAGCCAACAGTGTAATTGTGGTAGTTTTCTCCGTTCTCAACGACTAGAAAAAGAAAGCAAAGTATGCGGATTTGGTCATTAAAATCCAAAAGATGTGTCACGCAAACAAACATCTATCAAGCGGTATTTTGGCGCCTTTCAGATTGTCTCGGGGCGCCACCTTCCGTTCATAGTGTGAAGGCCACTGACATCGGGCAGTGTCAGTGTAGAAAAAATACTCCAAGGGTCGTTATGGTATAGACCAATACCTGGATAGACCAATACCTGGATATTCGCTGCTGGGATAAAGTAAAATTTCGATAAATAAAAATAACTAACATTTATTTATACCAAAATCTTACTATGAAGAAAGGTGTGTAATTATACGGTTACGGTCGACGTCGGTCCTCTCTGTAATCGGCTCGTTGGGACGGTTGACGGTGGACATGAACTGGATCTGAATATACGGTCCTACTCTACTGATATGCCTCTCTGTTAGGTGTATGGGTCAGCTTCGCTTATTTCAGCTTAATCTATCTCTAAAAGTAGTTGAGCGGGTACTATAGCTGGATCCTGGAACATACGAGATCGACTCCAGCCGCGGTATACCATAAGGTTGGCTCGGTATTCAACCCCATGCGCAAGTGACTCCATCTTTCGGCTGGGTTACAACTGTTATACTCTTTCCAATATTTTTATCTTCTTAAAATAACAGACTTCAGGTCGAAATATATAGTGTGGCTAATTTGTTTGGAAGTGTCTACTCGGCCATTACCAAGTTTAAAAAATATAGTAAATTATTTGAATATAATAAGCATAACAAATATAATTACAGGGAATTTAATTTAGTATATTCTAATCTATTACTAAATATTTATTATTCTGAAAAAAGGCAGGAAAACTGTTGAAAATATATTTCTAGTACCGTGCGCGATATAATTAATATATTTTAATTATAAAGGTAATTAAGTAACTTCGTTACACTATTTTAGGCACTCAATGGTAGTCTCAGTAAAATGAGATTTCACATTGATATTCAAAATGTTGTCATTCTAGGTCCTTGGGTCTCAACAATGATTTATATACAAGATTTTTCAGTCTCATGTAGTTTATACATAATTTAGCAATTCCAGATGGTTTTAGAAATATATTGTAATAAAATGTATTCTAAATTAAGGCAGTTAGTTACATCCGGTATAAAAAATTAAAATCAAGATAGTAATAAAAAATATATATTGGTCGTGAAATTTGTCAATTTGAAAAAATAATGATGTCAGCATTAACAAAATTTTGATAATAAAAGGTTTTATACAGAAAGTTTTATAGAAAACTTAAATTAAAAAAACAAATTTACTTAAAAAATGAGGCTGATTTTGGAAATTGTTTGTGATCAATTTTTACATAATTAAAAAAACATGTTGATTAAAATTTGTTTATTCAATGTATAAAAAAAATACAACACAGTGTTAAAAATTCTAATATTTACCACTGCCGTATTTTCGAACCCAAACATAACGCGGGGCATTTTATAAAAACTAGATGATGCAGGTAGACAAGTGGAAATTGAAATAACAGTACCAAAAAGACATTCTAGGAGAGTGGAAGATTAATCAGAAAAAAATGATAGATATATTGCAAGATATAGGATTAAAAATGAGTAAGATACTGGAGAATAAAATGGAAGAAACAAGTAAACAATTGAGAACAGAAATAAAGAGGGATATACAAATATGTAGAGAAGAAATAAAGAGAAATAATGAAGAAATGAGGAGAAAATATAAACAAGAAATCTGTAAGAAACAAGAACGTGTGAAAAACATAGAAGAAAAATGTATAAATGGTACCGCACAAATAAATACTTTTGTAGAAGAGCATGTCCCAAAAACACAAGAAATAATAAAAGAAATGAGTAAGAAAAATAAAGAAGAAAAACATGAAAAATATATATATATATATAATAATCCTTATCTCATATTTTAGACAAATATAAAGGATAATTTGATGAAGATCACAGTTATCCTTATAGAACAAGATTATTAGCAAGTTCATAAAGACAAAGTTTTTTGAGATCCTGCTGAGATTCCAAAAGTGCTCGAGACGAATGATTCACAAAAAATTAATATATAGAAGTTTTAAAGAAAAAAAAATCCGTACAACATTCTACACTTACCTACCATTCCTTTTAGTATGATTGTGATGATTTTTGAACTGGTCCAAATTAAATAGTAAAGGGTTCCAGACTAAACCTTGTGGTAGTCCCCTAATCGATATTAAGTGAATAAAATTCTATATAGATAATTGAATTGGGTTAAATTAAATTGGCACGTATTTTGAAACAAACGAAGTTGTTAGAAATATTAAATTTGAGTTGGTATCGCGGTTGGGCTGTTTGTATTATTGTGGCTTGCGGGCGGGCATTCGACTGATTTTCACCGCTTTTCGTTTTGCTTTTGCAACAGCCCACCGACGCCGCCACGGGCAAGCTAGACCGGGGTCAATTTATCAATTTCAGTTTTCGCTACCACGACATTTTTGTGTTATATGGACCTTTTATGTTTGCTGTAGTTTGTACAGCAACATTAGCAGAAATGTAATATATAAAGAGCTTTTCTATTGTGTGTGCGTTCTTTTATTTTATATATACGAACCACATTATAAAATGATTTACGGCCATTTTCATAACAAAAACATTTTGATGTACAACAGGGAAAACAACAGATGCATTATCATGTCAACATATTAAGTGAAAAGAGGAATATGTATGGCTACTCGTTATTTCGTTTTGAAAAAAAAAAATCCGAAATGAACCATTTTATTTACTCTTTTTTTCTGGGAACGAAATCTTTTTTTATGACGAATACCAAAAATGAAACTATAAAATATAAGTTATAGCCTACATAAAAAATTTGGGTTATGGTCAACGTAACATTTTGTCGATATTTATTAATTAATTTTAAATAATAGGGTGAAGATCTTGATTATGAAAAGAAGATAAGCAAAATCAAAGTCACAGCAATGAGATTTTTAGAAAAAATACAAAAGATCACAATACGATAAAACTTAACTGAACACAATAGTGAAAAGATATATTGAGTCCAAAACGTCTAAAAAACGCTACAGGAAGGCGATAGTGGGAATCGTTGATAAAAATGATTACAAAAAGAGGAAAATGCACCCCTGTAGATATAGCGGATTCGAAGGGGTGAGTTTTAATGGTTGAAAATCATTTTTTACAATTTGCGGCGATCGAAAATGGTCTGGAGTAAAATAAATCTACAATTTTATTTTTGACAATTTTAGACTTTTAAACCCTAAAGTTTAGAGAGAAGTCTTATAATACGGATCTGTCTGTATGTCCGTTTGTCCGCATCTTTAACTCAAAAACGAAAAAAGATAGAGACAAACGGTCAACGGTAATAAACTCAGCATACCTTTTACGACTTCCGGTTTCAAAACTCGTTTTACAAACCAGAACCTGAAGTGATATACTACCGGTTTCAAAAATAGTAGTCAGACGTGAAATTTAACGCCAAATCTATATTTGAAAACAGATTTGAGATTAGAAGTCACCATGTGCTTGCTAACGCTTAGGCGCATCTGACTTTATTCAATATAACCTCAAATTTTTCGAGATATTGACAAAGCAGTTTTTTTTCAGTTTTTGAGTTTTTTATGTCGAAAAAAATTTCAATATACTCAAAATTTTGATGAAATATATGTTTTGAGATCCTTTAAATTTACCGATTTGACCGGAATTTCAAAATTGAATAGTTAATGAAAGATTAACGTTTTTCGAAAAAAATTTAATTTTTTCAATTGAACAATAGATCGTTTTAATTTTTCAAGTTTCAAGCTCATTTTTTCGTCTTGAAGATAGAAGACAAAAATAAATACCTTCACATTTAAAAATCCTGTGCAAAACCAAAAATAGCAATTTGTAGAAAATGCAATATACTAAAATTCAAGAATAAATGATAGAATGCTCTAAATAATTTGAATAATTTGTAAAATACCTTTGAAAAAAATAAGAGAAAATTCAATTACATAGAGTATTAATTTTACAGAAAATTAAAAATAAAATCCTAATCTTTTTGTTTGCTGGTTCTTTTTCATCGATTTTCGTCAGAAATAACCCTTCAAAAACGCTATATGTGCAGTGGTGGAATTTTTTCCTTAATTGTTTTTTTCATTTTTAGCAACGATTACCGCTATCGCTATCCTGTAGAGAATTTTCTTTTTCAGAAAATGCTTTGGCCGCCCTGGGCTAGTAATATAAATTGGTATTTGATTGAAACAGTTCAGCTAGAAAATAAAAACGTCGGTAATATCCTTCCAAAACTTTCCCCACAATTATCCAGAGACGAATAATTTTTCAGATTTTAAAATAAAACTAATAATAATACAACTAGTTTAAGTAAAAAAAAAGTAATACAGTCCAAATATAAATCGTTAGCAACCGCTTGAAAAATACTTAGTTTTTCACTGTCTAAATTATGTTATAATACTTTATTAAAGTCGGAGTCTAATACTGATTTATGGCTTTATTTACTGAGGTAAATAATTATTTATAAAATAATATTTACTTTTGTTGCTACGTATAAATAATGGGAACGTATTATGTTGGTCACAAACCAAGTTTATTAAAAAAAAATGCAATGTATAATTATGACGAAAAATAATTTAAATAACTAGTTTTTTCTTATTAAAAAACAAAAATATTATGACGACTTACTTAAAATAAAAGAATTGTAAGTGATGCATTATTTAATTTGAATTTAGCAACGTTTATAGTAGTAGGTTTCTAATTTACAATTTAAATTTTTTTAAACATTATCAGCTGTTTATGTGTAAAAAATACACCAACACATTGACCTTAAGTCAAATTATAATTTATAATATAATTATAAATAGTTACTATATACAAATTTATGATAACATTTTAAGAATACCAATAATTAAAAGCATTTTTTTTTATATCAAGAAACAACAAGATATTTTATTTAAAGAAAATAAAATATACAACAGAAAAAATAAATTTTTCAACTACTAGTATTAGAAGACTGAGCCCTGTGGAACCCCCATCGTGACGAACAAAGATCGTTCAAAAGTCAGAATGGATTGGTGTTATCAAGGAAGATTTGAGAGTACTATGCAGAAATAAAAACCAAAGGAAAAACTAAAATATATTAAAAAAAAAAGATTATAGTGACCGGGTTTTAACCGACGACCTTCGTATCCAAAAGCGAGAGCATTAGCACTGACCTATCACCGGCTGTTACGGATTTATTATAAAATCATAAAAAACTAATATGCACCTTCTATTTATAAGTACTTAGGTCATATTCATATGATTTTTGGGGTAATAATATAATTATCATCTTTATGGCTAATTGAATATCTGGTGTACCATTTATTAAGTTATCACTGAAATTACTCATTTTTACAAATATGTTTCTGTATTAGAATACAAAATTCTGACAGTTGTTTTTTATATCTCACGCTACTGAAATTATATCTGAATATTGTGATTGGTGGATTTCATATCTCACGTGGATGTAGAAAAAAAATATAGACACCAATAAGATAAAAGTTAGAACTCAAAACCTAGAAGCAATTATACGTACGTAAATGCCAAATCGACCCTATGGAATCTCCTATCAAGAAGAAACGGGATGTTTCTACCTTCGTTAGGGCAAATAACAGAAGTTTTATTGAAATAACTATGGCCATAAGTAAAATAGCAAGACGCATAAAGAACTGGCGGGTTTCAACAGAGAAATCATTAACCCTTCATAGATATATTTTCTTAGATATCGTGACGACGTGTAAGGCGGGGAAAACTCATCGAAGTAACATGCGAAAGTTGAAGAAAATTCTCATAACGAGATGGCTGAGCAAGGCAGTACTGATATCAAGACAATTACCAGAGCACTAAAGGCTGCACAAGGAAAATGCCAATTGTGGCCTAGAAACGGCAATCTACATATGTGTAACTGGAACATAGAGGCTAAAATAAACGAGTGCGAGCGAGAGGGATCGATACTGATGATATTGACGCACTGGTACAAGAATATAGAATAGCAAATAGAGGCTAATAAAAAATTTCAGTGGACAGAGTTATGCAGCGATCTAGACCAGAATATATGGGGACAAGGATATAAATTAGCAATGAGACACTTGAGCATTCAGCCAATGCCGAATAATATTAGCCCTGAAGGGAAAATGGAAATATAGTTGCAGAACTTTTCCAAGTACAACTTAAGGTTGGAAAAGCGGCGGGTCTGGATGATATCTTCCAGAATTAATTAAGGAGGCAGTATATAGCGACCGCTCCAGCAAATATACTGGAACTTCTGAATAGTCTGGTATGGTACCATTTTCGTATGCATAAATAAGAGTGTCCACTCCGAGCATTAAGTACCTACTGTTAAAAATGCAACTTCAGTTTGTAGTAGACTGATCTGCATGAAAGGTCGAAGTGTGTACGCTACCTCTGAATGCTTGTTTATCAGCCTACCAGGATCCATAAGGTCATTAGAACGACACGCGAAGTAGAATATCGTTCGTTATATCGGTTTGAGTGCGTAACCGATCATTGTCTTGACACTAAAGAAGATCCATAATTCAAAATTAGCGTAGCAGAAGATATTGGTGCCCATCAATCGACAATATCTCAAATTATGACCAACGTCAAAGACTTAATAAGGACACTCATATTAAACCTTTGTAAAAACACCCTCCGACTCATTGGCCTTGAGTGATATTTATGATATACGAGGAGCACCAGTTTTGTCTACAGTACATCCTAAAATTGTTGTTTTAAATATAATATTATAGATCCTCTTATACATCTGCGAAAAAAACTGACATTATTTTAAATCGACCATTTCAATGTTACTGTCATCGCATAAGAACGAATACCACGTATCAATCTTTGACCCAAACTTGGGCGTAACATCCAGAAAAACGAAATTGCAGATATTAAAACGAATAAAAGGGCAATCAAACGTTCCACAAAACAAATAACACATGTTTATATGTTTTGTGACCATAAGGGTGCAAATTATTTCATCGGAAATCCTTCCGTTTTGTCTACGTCAATGGTTCGAGGTTCGGAGTAATACCGACAAAGTGATATTTGGCAATACCTTTCTCTCATTTTCTGTTTTCTTTGTCTGATTGTCTCATCTTATTATACCTATGTTTGCCAACTTCATGACGAGGATTTAATTTTAATGGTCGTATGAAGAATTCAAAACAGCGCAACATTTAACTTTTCTTCAGCCATTGGTGCTGTAGACTATACCCATGTATCCATTGTAAATCCATCTAATCATGGGGACTGAATATATTAAGAGGAAAAATTTTGCTGGTAGCAAATGAAGAATTTACGAGTATACGGTTGTTTCCTGGAATAGATCTGTACATGACTCTGGAATATGGAAAAATTCGGCCATAAAATTCATGCAATGGAACAGGGTTAGTGCTGTTTTATAAGAAGACTATGGGTATGACTCCTTTTCAAGTTGCAGATACCCAATAGGAGCAGAGTTTTGAACGCGAATGGCAAGTCATTTGCTTCTGCCCAACTACCTTCGGTTGTTTACCCGAGAACGGGTTTGGGCAACTAAAACAACGTTTTCCCATACTTGCTAATCAGAGTGTCTCATCTCAGATCGCGAGTGACATATCCATTGTTTGTAACAATTTTTATGCATATACATTATGCACACAGCATCAGGAGTGTATACTCGCTACTAATTAGTACGGCTACTTCTAAGTGCCCACTCATTTGTATGCATATCATCAAACAACAAATTTTCTAGAGTTAGAAAAATATCTGTAACACATTAATTTTTAATTGTTTAGACATAAAAAATGTCCATGTGTTTCATATTGACTAGATTTTTCGAATTATTCACGTCGAAACTCGGCAACATCGCTCGGCTGAAAGCAACACGCATAGGTAGGCAGTTTCGTTCGTTGTTTTACACACGGTTTGGCCTTTGTAATCATTTATTATTTTCTGTTGTTATTCACACAACATTATTACACGCAGATTGAATCAGCAAGAATAGCATTATGCGGTATTCCTTTAATAATGGACATTAACTAGAGACGATCTGTATATTTAGTGCTAAGTTTGTATCTACTTGTTTGACTACATTGTTGCAATGTAAAAGAAATAATCGGTTAAATTTAAGGTTGATTGGAAGGAAATGGGATGGAGCTGGAGCTAATATATAGAATGATCAATTGGAAGCACGAAAAAATTGCAAAACAAAAAATATATAATTATCATGTGTTTACGAAAATTGGTAACATGAATTTTGTAGAAACACATAGAAATATCGTATTAAAAATTTAATAAAATTTATTCTAAAAAAATAGATTGCGTACCTAAATTCTAACTGTCCTTCTCTATCTTTACCCAAATTTTTATTCTAATCGGAAAAAATAAAAATTTGACTTATTCAGATTTTAAGGAAAATTATTGAAATATTTTAGTAGTAGTAAAACGACAAAAAAATATCCGCTTTTATTTAAAAATTATGACAGGATGTTGAATATCAAGTTAATAGATTTATAATTTATTTGCAAATACTGACCTGGATTTTAATATTGCTTAACAACTAATTGATTGACTTAAAATACACTTAATAAATATGATCAAATTATACTGGATACACCATAAGTTATGACCACATAAAATGAAACACCCTGTATATACAAGAATGAAACCCTACAACTTTTGTATTTAATGGCGACGGACTTTTTTTTCCTTCTTAATCCTAGTTTTTCCTATTTTGTATTTTTTCTTTACGTTTCAAACTTATTTCTTTTTCCCATTTTCCCCCTTTTTTCCACCTCTTTTCTTACTATTTCCTTTACGTTTAAAATTTTTTTTTCAAGTAATTTGTCCCACTTTTTCTCCCCATTCTTTGTTACGGTTTTCTTTATGTTTCAAACTTCTTTCCAATTTTTTCCCATTTCCACCTACTTTTTTACAGTTTTAGACTCATTTTTCAAACTGTTGTTTCCCACTTTTTCTTCTAGTTTTTATTTTCAGTTTTTTCAGATTTTAGATATTTTTCGGATTTTTTCATGGTTTTTCAGTTTTTTCAGTATTTTTCAGATTTTTTCTGATATTTCTGAATTCTTTAAATGTTTCAGATTTTTTCAGATTTTTCGGTGTTTTTCAAGTTTTTTTAGATTTTCAGATTTTTTCAGATTTTTTTACATTTTCGCTTCGCTTCAGATTTTCCTGTTTTTCTTTCAGATTTTTCGGAATTTTTCAGGTTATTTAAGATTTTTCTATTTTGTTCAATTTCTTCAATTGCTTTCAGATGCTTTCCAATTTTTTCAGGTTTCTCAGATTTGTCAGAATTTTTTTATTTTTTCAGATTTTTCCGATATTTTCTCCTTTTTTCATATTTTTTTGATTTTTCAGATTTTCAGATTTTTCTGGTTTTTTCAGCTTTTATAGATTTTTCAGAATTTTTCAGATTTTTTCGATTTTTTGTTTCAGGTTTTTCAGATTTTCTGCTTTTTTCAGGTTTTTTAATTTAATTTTATCGAATATAGGGTATCTAATTTTTTAAAATCTTTAAAGAAGCACCTTCAACTATTTATTTTTAAATACAAACTTATACTTTATATTTCATTTTGAAATCCCCATTTTTTCTTTATCCAATTTTTTAGGCCACTTAATTTTTTGACCGTAATTTAGGTTATTACGGTCCTGGTCATTTTTTGTATGTAAATTTTTAAAAAAATTGCCCATAGGAAATTTAATTATAAACATTCATATCAAAATGGTTTTAAAAACAAAATTATCCATAATTTTTTTGATTATTTTCTTATTGTAGTTATTTAAGAAAATTTAATTCAAACACATAATAAAAATTAAGTACCTATACGAAATATTAATAAATATTTACAGTGAAAATAGAACAGGATCGTCCTTAGAAAAATTACGATAGTACAGTTTATCCTCAAAACCTAATAATATTAGGATAAAAAAAAGTGAATTACAAAATTTAAATAAAAAGTACAGATCCGTATTTAAAAATAATAGTTAAAGATTCCTTCTAATAAGATGAACTTTATGTTGTTCTTAATTATATCAATATTGTTGTTAGATCGAGATATTCGAAACCATGAAACAAAAAGTAAAAGGATCGACTTTTGATAAATAAAATGCAGTAGACCTTGAATTTTTTCTTCGATACATAAGGTTACAGTTAATAATGTTAAAAAAAAATTTAAATTTCAAATTATAAATAATTTAAATTAAATAATGTATCACTTTATTAATTTCTACCGCCATTATATTTAATCAGATAATTTTAACAATAACAAAAAACTACATAGTTATAGGAAACTAACAATGTTGGTAATTATTAATAAGGTATCATTGTTTAAAAAAAAGTTTTTTATCATAATTATACATTGCGTTTGTAAATGGAAAATAAAAAATATATTAAATTGGTTCATGAACCAATTTTATAAAATTCATAATTTATTAGAAATCGAAAATATTCAGATTTTATCAAAAATATTGTATAATAATTTGCTATTTTAATAATGTACGTACATTTTATTACGTTAATACAAGAGGAGATGTAAATATATGTCAAAATATAATTCAAAATTATTAAAAATCGTATATAAAAATAAAACTAAAAATTGATATACATATAAGACCAGAAAAATTGAATTATGATAAATTTCAGTTTTCAGTTTTGTTCATTAACATGTTGATTTGACAGTAAAATGTATTGTTTAAGGGGGGAAATGACATATGTAAACTGTAGTGTAAAACATGTTCAACTTACTTAGCACATGTTAAATAAACAAAAATAAATATGAGGTAATAAAAATCAAAATCAAGTAAACACCAATATTTATAGAAATTCGTAGTTAATTAAAAAAGAAGGAAACGGCAACTAGTTTCGACATGACTGCCATCATCAGGCCCAAATAATTAAATTTAAGAGCAAAGTGTCTTGTTACATGGTTTTAATTTCTGTATCTTATATTAATGATGTGAATTACTTTTTATAGTAAATATTGATCTGTTAAAAGTGATTGTTACTTATCCCTAAATCTCTCCTTTAGCTACAAAAAAAACGACACAAAACGATTGTAAAAGATTAAACCGTAAAAGCTATATATGTCGGACGTTACTCGTGTAGAGCAATAAATATATGCGAGAGCTGCCCCATGTTTTTGTCACTGGTAGTACAGGCCTTAACAAATTGATTGTAAATGTCCTTTGAGAATTCACAAACAACACCGCCATGCTTTACATGATGATAATGGCAATTGATAATGTGTAATGCTAAATTGCATCTAATTAATTTCTCCGCCACCCGACAAATTTATACCCTTGGTGACAGGTCGCTTTTCTACCTCGAAAATTATCTACCCTAAATTTTCGACTAAAACAAGGATTTTTTTATGTTTAATGAATTAGGTGATGACGGCTGTGAGTGATTTTCGTGTTGACTGATCTAAGTACACAAAAATCGTTCACGTTTATACGAAAGCAAATAAAAAAAATGGATTTTAATGTCGTATAATTTTCAAATAATTTTTATTCTTGATGAAACAATCATTATGCGGAAGCCCTAAAATTAATCAATAAAAAAAATATTTTAAGTTTATAAAATATAGCTAAATTAGCCAAATGACAATCATGGATAAACGGTTCTACCCCAATGAGAAATATATGGAAAAAAATTCAAAAATCTAAGAAATTGATCTTCACAATAAGATGAATTCATACATTTACCTAATGAAGACCAAGAACCAAAATGTGAATTCTGTGACATTAAGCAATCTGTTGAACACTTTATGATAACATGTCCAAAAATATTCCTAATTCTATGGATCAAACTCTATAGATACCAAATGTTCGTTCAAATTAGAAATATATAAAATCATGAATGATTCGTTATTTTACATAAAAAAACTTGAGATTATGGATTTTGTTCAAATTGTTGGAAAAAAGTTTAAATTTTTTTTGGAAAGTCGCAGACATTTTTAATTGCCAATATACAAATATTCATTATACAGCAGTTCGTAACTTAATACAAAAATACAAGTTATACATAATTTTTAATTTCTGACAACATTTTATTTTGCACTTTAAAATTTAAAATGAGTTAAAATCAAAATTGTGGATTTTCCTTTTGTATATCACCAAATAGTTTAGAAATTTGATTTTTGATTATTAGTGTCCAAGACTTCTTATTAAGAATATTTTTTTTTGTAAAACGCATTTTTTCCCATTTGTAGACTACCCATAAAATTTACTAGACATCTTATGAAGACACATTAAATACTAGAATTCTGTTAATATTTTTAATAATAATATTATTATTATAAACTGCTATTTTTTGAAGCAATCGCAGATAATAATGATCTCATAAGAAAATTTAATGTTTCCAGGAGAACCCTTCAAGATCGGGTAAAAATAGGACTATGACAAATAAGCCCGGCAACATTTTTGAACAATGATGAAAAGGAATAAATTAAATTCTGTTTCACGACTGTTGCTAAATATGAATTCCTGCAAAAAAACTGACCTCATAAATACTATTTAGACAATTCATACAAAAAGTGGCCGCAATAAAAATGTCAAAAATGGTCTAGTATCCTAGATTCGTTCTGTGAGAAGCTGAAGGTATTATATAAATGGAAAAGGATTTGTAACCGAAGAATCAATCAAAACTTGGTTAATGAACTAAGTGTTGAACATTTTAGATACATATTAAATGAATACGAAACAAATTTTCCCATATTCAAAAAAATGGGAAATTTTGTGGGTTACAAAAATGTATATGAATTAAAAAAGTGTAGCGAGAAGGAAGCCATTACCGTACGTTCTATTGTTTCGGCAGATGGAAAAAACAATTAAAGGTCGATTCACACTTAGCAGTGACGTAACAGTGCCGTGATAGGCACGTGGTTTCATCGGTAGGAATTGAAGGGAATTATTCATAGCATCCCAACGATATTTTTCCTGCCGTACACTTGTGTATTTTGATGATGAATGATGAAAAACATATAGAGTTGGTCCCGTGTTGTATGATATGTGTAATCCAAAATACACGGACTCAACTTTCAAGAATGTACAGTTATGAAAAAAATTAAATTATAGGAACTGCTCACCGCCACACTTTTTTTAGCAGGAATATCTTCAAAAACAATTTCCCCTACATTACGCCAAAGGCAAAATATTTGTTACTGTCCAAATATATAAATTTAATATGATGAACCAACAACAACAACTTGTTGACTCACTTGCCGCCTCAACGGGTTTTTAATCAGACTTTTCCCTGTTGGAAGTTATACCTATATACTTATGGGATGAAGTTTATCTACTCTTCAAAATGCTGGATGCTTACATCTGATTGAAAAAACTTATCAAACAAACAGCGAACCTTTCCCTTGCTGTAATATAGCTTTTCTCCAGTGTGTGTCAAGCTTTTTCAAATGAACTTCTAACTTATATAACAGTAAGTTAAAGATTCAAAAAATGTTGCTCCATCGTCTACCAGTTTCTTTTATTGTGTAATAAATTCACTTTCTGTTCCTCTCTTTTTACCAGTTTCGTTTCTCTACTTGTTCTTCCATTTTTTTATCCAAAAGCGATCTGCAAAAGGAAAAAGTTACCGTTTTGGCCACTCAACTGCACACTAATGAAACACTGAAACACCTTGAAACGTCTTAAAATGAGTTGGAAGACAACTGTTATAGTAATTGGTTAATTACAGATTAAAATATTGACTGCTCCTTAATAAAATTTACATTTTCACCTCTTGAAGACAGTTTTGACTGAAGAAAGTTTGTCTGGTGCCATAAGAAATAAATTTAGAGATGTGGTCTTTTTTCCATTCGAGCTAAAAGAGGTTGCTTACAAAAACACAATAAAAAGTTTGTCTGAATGTGATTAAAGATTAATTAAATACTACACAATTAGTTCGTACATCAATGAAGAATTTTAAATATTGATTTAAAAACCTGAAGTAGAAACATTAACATTATCTGATGGATTTTTGGTTTATGATGAAAATTCAAATCATAGATTAGAAAATGTAATGTTTAGTTTCAATGAATTAATGGTTTATGGTAAAAATATAACGGTTCTGAAAATGGAGATAGAAGATAATAGACCAAATCTTCACAAGGATCAGAGGAAAGAGAACATATAAATAACGAAAACGAAATTCAATATAAAAATTTAGAACAAAAACAAGAAAATGCACTGAATCCGAATATTTAACACCAGAAGAAGCATAAAAGGTGGTAAACCTGGAAGATTTAAAAGGAGAACAATAAACAAATCAGAAAATTTTGAAAGAAGAAAAACAAACTGATAAAATTAACATTATATGCAAGATCTCTAAAAATCAATACAGATCCTTCATAAAAACATTTGACTACTCAAAAACATTGGAAAAAGATACTATGCCATTAACAATTTCTTCTGAAGAATTCCTAAAAAAGTCATCAACAGAAATTGGATAAAAACGTGGTTATTGAAAATGGATAAACAAAGAACGTTCAAAAGAGGATAAATTAACATACGACAAAGAAAAGAAATCGATGTTAAACTCAATAAAGAACTTGGTACATATTTTAAAATAAAAAAAATGTGCCAAATATTTTGAGGAGTTAGACAGTGATAATAAAGAAAATGAATTAAAAAATATTATCTAAGTACGTATTTTAATGGCTGAATATTTTATGAAATAGAAGAGAAGATTTTATTTGTCATTTTTGCGCTTATATAAAGTTGTTTCGGATACTTAGCCATCTTCAGGCATAAAAATTTTAACACTGTTTGAAGATTCTAAAAATAAATACAAAAACAAACTGACTTACCATATAAAAAATAGGTTTACAATAGAAAATATATCATTAATAGGGAGGGAGCATAACCGAAAAGGAGAAAATGGGGGTCTCAGGAGATGAGGCGGTCAATCCAGGACGGCACGCGAAACACTATTTATATTTATTTTAGTAAAAAAAGTCTGGACTATATCTAAATCTAGCCTGTGTGTTCGCCTTAATCACCTTTTATTGTACGTTAACTTGAAACTTTAGATTATAGACGTTACAAATGAAAGTTCCAGGTTCTAATCCTGATATATATTTTTTATTTTTTTTACGAAATAAATGGAAGTTGTATTTTCTTTTTTTTGAAATACACAGACTATATTTAGATAGTCAAGACTATTTTTAATAAAGTAAATATAAATAGTTTCGTGTGCCGTCCTCGATTGATCGCCTCGTCTGAGGAGAAGAGACCTATAATGGTCAGAAGTGTGACACCACTTCGTAAAGGAGAAAAAACTGCATAATACTTCAAAAAATCACAATGAAACGAGAAGTGTCTCTGGGACAAGGCCAAAAATATTGGTCATAAAGACCCGCCAAATTATAGAAAATAACTATTAAAGATACTGAGCAACGCATTAAACTGGCTGACAATCGACAAGATGGTGGTGACATGTTATAAATGACAAAATAATTGTCAGGGAGAATGAAGTGAGTATGGCGAGGAATGGGAAAGTTAACAATATCGTAAAAATTATTTTTCTAATAAAATAACCTACTGTATATGACCCGAAACGTGAATTAATTATATAAAATTATGTATGTAGAGAAACTGATTGGATCTACAATCCTATGGTTGTATCCTTATTGTTTAACATTTCCTTTTCACAACTTTAATCCTGATAAAGCGTGCATGATTTTTAAACCGATTAATTTAATTTTTCTTAACATAATTAAGTTCATGTACCCATATTTTCCTTCCCCCCCCCCCCCCCGTCCGATAGTTTTCCATTAGCCACTAGTAATTTTATAACAGCGTTATGTTCCCTTCCTATTAATGAAATATTTACTATTGTAAATCTATATCTATTTTTTATATGGTAAGTGAGTTTGTTTTTTTTATTTAATTTAAGAATTTTCGAACATTGTTAAAACTTTTGGGCCTGAAGATGGCTAAGTAGCCGAAACTAGTTGCCGTTCATTAAAACTTTATTAAAGTCTCTGTGGTATATGATTTTGAGTTTCATTTCATTTAATTTAATTTAGTTTCTATAAAAATTTTATTTATTTTTGTTATACCTACTAGATAATTATTTTTATATTGGTTTTTTTATAGTTAAATAAAGTTTTATAATGTATTGTAATGCAATTTTTTTTTAGTGGGTACCAATATTTCTTATTGATTTGATATCTGCGTGATATTTTGAATTAAAAGGTCAACGAAAAAAAAAATAGGTTTTTGAATTAAAAAAGTTAATAAAAAAACTCAGTAAAAGTTAAAAAAAATGCTTAAAACTAATATAAATAAACATATCTAGTGTATGTGAAACTGGCCCTCCATTTTTCGAATTTGGATATTTTGAAAATTGTTCCAAATTGTTCTAGGTTTTTGCCAAATTGTTCCAGAAAAATATTCGTTAAACTTAAATACAAAGGCCGAAAAACCCAAAAAACCATTTTTAGAGCTAGCCCCCCATTATTATTTTTAGATTTTTTCTTATTGCACCAGGTTGTTCTAGTTGTTCTGAACATTGTTCCAAATTTTCATAAGTCCCCATTATTTCTTTTTCGAAGTTTTTTTTGTTGAACTAGACTGTTCAAGTTATTCTTAGCATTGTTCCAAATTATCATGTATTAAAAAATTATTTCAAGCTCAAAATCATTTAAAACCATTTATAGCTAGCCCCCATTATTTTTTTTGGTTTTTTCTTTGTTGTACTAGATTGTTCTAGTTGTTCTTGGCATTGTTCTGAATTTTTATGGCTTAAAAAAATTATTTCAAGCTCAAAATCAATTAAAACCATTTATAGCTAGCCCCCATTATTTTTTTACCTTTTTTTTTATGGTACTAGATTATTCTAGTTGTTCTTGGCATTGTTCCAAATTTCCATACCTAAAAAAATATTTCGATCTTAAAGTCAATTAAAATAATTTAGAGCTGGCTCTCCCTCCATTTTTTTTCGAAAGTTATTTTTTTAAAGCGTTTTATTATATCAACAAAGTATAAGATGTTATATATATTTTTTATTTGGTTTTCTTTCTTTTCATTCTTAAATTTGCAAGAAATAATTTTGTTTTTATATTTCAAATTATAAGTCCAATTTTTTTTTACTTATGCTTTACTATAGGATTTTTTATAATTACAACTATAAAATGTTCAAAATATTGGACTAATCTGGTACAATAAAACTAAAATTGAAAAAAGTAATAAATAAAATAGTTGTTAAATTTGGACCCAAAACAGTTCTTTTAAGACATGAAAATTGGAATTTTGTTCAGGACATAAAGAACAATCTGGTACACCAAGAAAAAATGTGGAACTGGCTCTAAATGGTTTTAATTGATTTGATCTTGAAATACTTTTTAAGACATGAAAATTTGGAACAATGCTAAGAATAATTAGAACAATCTAGTACAACAAAAAAAACTTCGCAAAAAAAATAATGAGGGGGCTGAACCCAAGGTTTTTATGGATTTTGGGCTTGAAATAATTTTTTTAATACATAAAAATTTGGAACAATGTTTAGAACAACTAGAACAATCTGGTGCGGCCTTAGTATTAAGGTTTAAAGAATATTTTTCTGGAACAATTTGGTACAACTTTCAAAATATCAAAATGGGGAGCTAACTTCACATGCACACACATATCTAGGTACCTAGATTTTTTAGTTAAATTATTACGGAAATATTTTTAATCCAAAACAATTAATTTGATTCAAAATTCTAGTTACATTACTTATTAAAAATTGATTTACAATTAAATGATTTTCATTTAATAAATAAAATAATTTTCATTAGCATTATTTTTCATGGTTACTTTACATAGTCAATTGAGTATGACTTTGTAAACCAGTTTAGGCTATTATATAAGGTCCCTCTATACGAGGATGGCAACATAAAAGCACACATCAAACCGTAACCGATTAAATCCATTTTGAAAAAGCGTACCTCTTCCGTTACACATATCTCGTTTTTAACGTGTCAATTAGCGTCCGCATTAAAATTCCTCTTCTAAAGGACCACACACCGCGCACAAAATTTCAAGAATCCCTTTTTCGGGTTTATATCGAACAGAACCCGCCAGAATGTTAATTGAGCACATCACTTCATCAATTAAATTTCACTTAGAACGCGCCAAAAAAAAACTCGCGATACGCGCTCCGCGGCGATACGAAATCGAACTGTCAAAAATTGAAAAGCGCGACTAGCAAGCGACTAGCGTGTTTTCTATGGGTCGACACTGACAGTCGGTTTGCACTGTGAACCAAACGCGGATTGGTTGAGTGGATTGTAATAGTACTGGCAGGCTGTCAGCGTTTCAGACATCACTATACAGAGCGCACGCAACGGTTAGTTCCCTCCTTTTCTAGCGGTCATGCCGACTATTTTTCAAAGCCTCCTACCCTTATATCCCGGCATTGGGATCATAATTCGTGTACCGTTTACCGCACCTTTACGGTCAACGAGTACATAAAATACACGAAGAAAAAAATTATTTTCTAAATATCATCTAATACAAAACATAGTTGATATAAATAAAAACTATAAAGGATACAAATATACTGTTGAAAAAAAACATAAAATTATTTTTTTATATAATGTAGCCAATTATTGAGCAAATAATGAAAATAAAAGATGATATCGATAACCTCTAAGTTCGCAGCATAAGTAAAACTTTTTTACAAAAAAAATTACTACTTGTAAAAAAATCCTGCACCTTTTTTATTATTAGTTTTAGAAAAAAAATTATAGTATTTTATAAAAATTCTGTACCTTTTTTATTACATATCGGAAAAAGTTACTATTTATAAAAAAATCTGTAAATTTTTTATCATTAGGTTTAGGAAAAAGTTACTATTTATAAAAAAAATCTGTTTCTTTTTTATTATTAATTTCAGGAAAAAAGTTACGGTTTATATAAAATATTCAGCACTTTTTTTATTATTAGTTTTAGAGAAAAAGTTATACTATTTATTAAAAATTCTGCACCTTTTTATTTATAAAGGAAAAAGTTCCTATTTATAAAAAAATTCTGTTTATTTTTTATTATTAATGACAGGAAAAAAGTAATACTATTTATAAAAAATTCTGCCCCTTTTTTATTACACTTAGAAAAAAGTTCCTATTTATAAAAAAATTTGCATCTTTTTTATTATTAATTTCAGAAAAAAAAGTTAATGTTAATAAAAATCCTGCACCTTTTTTATTATAAACAGAAAAAAGTTCCTTTTTATAAAAAAAACTGAATATTTTTTATTATTAATTTCAGGAAAAAAGTTACTGTTAAAAAATCCTCCACCTTTTTTATTACTAGGTTTAGGAAAATAAAAATTCTGCACCTTTTTTATTTTATATAGACAAAAGTTACTATTTATAAAAAAAAATCTGCAACATTTTCATCATAAGGTATAGAAAAAATTTACTTTTTATAAAAAATTCTGCATCTTTTTTATTACTGATTTTTGGAAAAAAGTTACTGT
The DNA here is from genome assembly GCA_963243735.1 of Neocrepidodera transversa. Taxonomy (NCBI): domain Eukaryota; kingdom Metazoa; phylum Arthropoda; class Insecta; order Coleoptera; family Chrysomelidae; genus Neocrepidodera; species Neocrepidodera transversa. The sequence continues at coordinate 4,293,366 of OY725337.1, read as the reverse complement.
TTATTAAAAATCCTGCACCTATTTTATTATTAATTTTATAAAAAAAGTTATACTATTTATAAAAAGTTCTGCACTTTTTTTATTATATTTAGGAAAAAGTTCCTATTTATAAAAAATTCTGCAACTTTTTCATCATAGATTTAAGAAAAAGTTACTGTTTATAAAAAAACCTGTACTTTTTTTATTATTAATTTTAGGAAAAACGTTATACTATTTATAAAAAAATTCTGAACGTTTTTTATTATATATAGGAAAAGTTAATATTTATAAAAAATTCTGCAACTTTTTCATCATTAGGTTTAGGAAAAAGTTACTGTTTATAAAAAATCCTGTACTCTTTTTATTATTAATTTTAGGAAAAAAGTTATACTATTTATAAAAAAATTCTGCACGTTTTTTATTATATATAGGAAAAGTTAATATTTATAAAAAAAATTCTACACCTTTTTTATTATACTTAGGAAAAAGTTACTATTTATAAAAAATTCTGCAACTTTTTCATCATTAGGTTTAGGAAAAAGTTACTGTTTATAAAAAATCCTGTACTCTTTTTATTATTAATTTTAGGAAAAAAGTTATACTATTTATAAAAAAATTCTGCACGTTTTTTATTATATATAGGAAAAGTTAATATTTATAAAAAAAATTCTACACCTTTATTATACTTTTGAAAAAGTTACTATTTATAAAAAATTATGCAACTTTTTCATCATTAGGTTTAGGAAAAAGTTACTGTTTATAAAAAATCCTGTACTCTTTTTATTATTAATTTTAGGAAAAAAGTTATACTATTTATAAAAAAATTCTGCACGTTTTTTATTATATATAGGAAAAGTTATTATTTATAAAAAAATTCTACACCTTTTTTATTATACTTAGGAAAAAGTTACTATTTATAAAAAATTATGCAACTTTTTCATCATTATTTATATGAAAAAGTTAGTATTTTTAAAAAATTCTGAATCTTCTTTATCATTAGGTTTAGGAAAAAGTTACTATTTATAAAAAATTCTGCATCTTTTTAATTAGGTATTCATTTCAGGAAAAAAGTTACTGTTTATAAAAAATCCTGCAACTTTTGAAAAGTCCACCAAATCTTGAGAAATACATTAAATTTCAAATCAGAACATAAGTAGGTATAACAAAATTGTCCATCCTGGGACTAGGGTGGTATAGGTCAACTATTTATAAAAAAAATGCATCTTTTTTATTATTAATTTCAGGAACAAAGTTATTAATTATAAAAAAGTCTGCACCTTTTTTATTATATTTAAAAAAACTTATTGTTTATAAAAATTTCTGCACCTTTTTATCATATTTAGCAAAAAGTTCCTATTTATAAAAAAAATTGTGCATCTTTTTTATTATATTTAAGAAAAAGTTACTATTTATAAAAACTTCTGCAACTTTTTTGTCAGTAGATTTAGGAAAAAGTTACTATTTATAAAAAATCTGCATATTTTTTATTATTAATTTTAGGTAAAAAGTTTTACTATTTATAAAAAAATTTATTATAGGAATTCAACAAGGAACGATATTATTAATTTTAGGAAAAAAACATATTCTTCATAAAAAGTTCTGCATGTTCTAAAACCTAAAATATCAGGAGAAACTCCATAAACATTTTTTTTATTTTTCTACAGTAACATCAAAAATTTCAAATAACGGATTTTTTGGATAAAATATAGACATAATTCGGTATTAAAACGTAGTTTTTTAATTCTGATCAAATTTCCTTCAAAAAATTAATTTATTATTGCCAAAATTCATTATTTTTTAACAAATCTCTTATATGACTAAAAAAATTGAATATTTTTTGTTGGTAAAACATTTAATTGACACTAATTATTTAGTTTCTTAAAATCATCTTGTATCACGTCTTTCAGAAATTATATCAAGGAGTATACCAGAATACATATCAAAACAGATGTAATTAATGTAGATAATGTAGAGGTCCTAATATCGACCCTTGAGGAACATCAGTACTGTTAATTATTTCGATACAAGTGAAGTCACATAAATTTGATTATAAAAATGATGTAAATTGTTTCCTAAGGTCAATATTCCATACCAAATCAATTGATTAGCAATATAAAGTTAGATTTGCTCCTAAATGATGAATTTTATTGTTGTAAAAAAATATTCCGTTAAATAATAAATTTTCGTTTGCTTTATCCACTGCATTAACTGAATTTCAAACCAGTTGTTTTTTTTTTATTCAGGCGTTTCTGGTTAGTACAAACTATTGTGAAACCGCTGAAAGTTTTAGAATTTTTTTGCTTGGGAAATAACTACAAATTCGTGTATTCAATCCAAACAAAGAAGGAAGTGGTTTTGCTGTACAAAACAAATTTAGTTTCTTTTATGGATTAGGGATGGTTAGGGTTGAGAAATATACCTTCGGGTATTTATAGATTGATTTATATCATTTTAGTATAGTATTGATTACATAAGGGGATGTAACTTTAGGAGTTTATATGCCATTAGAATCCGATCAATTTAAACCAATAAGTAAAATTTTATATATGTTTTCATAATTTTATTAAATGAATGTTTCTATAATCTATGAAAAATTAAATTACACATAATTTCACTACCTCCCATTAATATAATCTCTAGATAATTTTTGCGCGGTCTTGGCAAGACACTTTTACAGCTTTGGCTAACCGACCATCGTACGTATATGTAAACGGCGTTTTAGCCCGTGCGGACTAATGCGGACCACACAGGTTTGAGTAATTTTACATGTCCGAACCTGCGATCACGACAAATTACGGTAACTACTCCGCACAACTCAAGTTCGTATATTTACAATCCCACGATCGGCGAGTAATTGCGCTCCCGATTGCGACGACTCAATTTATAGAGAAAAGTTCTTGGAAATTAGGTAATCGTAGAATAAGAGGGACGTTTTAGTAATACTGTCTTTACCAAGAATTTCTGAAATGGTTTGTGGTTAAAAATTACAAGAAATATTGTAAGAGTTCCAGAACTTGAAATGAAAGTGGAATTAAATAATGTTATTAATTATATTAATTTTGGTTCAATTTGGTTTGAATGAGCCCATTATATTATTATGATTATAAGGAATAATAATTTAATAATAATTTTCCTTTCATTATATAGTGAGTGGGAAACTCTTCTATCTTCTATCCATGTTAGAAAAATTTATTACTGATAAAAATTGGTGCATTGTAGAAAATTTCCATTCGAGTTGTTAAAATTCTAAATTTTTAAACTGTTCCCATGGAATAACAAAAGATAGGAAATTTGATCAATATTAAAACCCTTATTTTCGACATTACTAAAAAAGTTTATTTAGAAAGTTGTTTAGGATCAAAAATAATATTCAGATTTGAAATTATAGCCACATAAACAACAAAAATGGAAATTTTCTGCAATGAACCAATAATACCACGAGTCCTTCAAACTCTATTGATAATTTTATATTTTCCAGAATTATAATTTTCAAAATTAAAAAAAAAACAAAATTTTAAGAAAATCAAAATTTCGAAAATTTTTACAAATAAATAAAATTTTGAAAATTTAAAAAAACTTAAATAAATAAACAAAAATGTTTACGAATTCAAAAATTTCGATAATTTCAAAAATATATCGAAAATTTTAAAATATACTAAAAATTTCGCTAATTTTGAAAAATTGCAAAATTCAAAAGTTCCACAACTTTCAAAAATTCAAAAAAAAAATAAAAAAAAAACATCAAAAATATATAGAAAATTTCAAGTATGTATCAAAAATTTCAAAGAGCATTAAGAAAATATCACAAATGTTCAAAAATTGCAAAAATATCAAAATTTTTAAAAATGTCAAGAATTAATAAAAATTCAAGAATTTCAAAAATTTGTAAAAAGTTAAAAAATTGTAAAATTTATAAGAATTTGTAAAAAAAAATTGTATTTGTAAGAATTTGTATAATTTGTAAATATGTAATTTACGAATTCAAAAATTTCGATAAATTCAAAAATATATAGAAAATTTTAAAATATACTAAAAATTTCGATAATTTTGAAAATTGCTTAAATTCAAAAGTTTCATTAATTTTAAAAATTCAAAAAAAAAGTAATAAAAAAAACATCAAGAATATATAGAAAATTTCAAGTATGTATCAAAAATTTTAAAAAACATAAAGAAAATATCAGAAATGTTGAAAAATTGAAAAAATATCAAAAATTTTAAAAATGTCAAGAACGGAAAAAAAATCATGAATTTCAAAAATTTGTAAAAATTTAAAAAATTGTAAAATTTATAAGAATTTGTAAAAATAATGTATTTGTAAGAATTTGTATAACTTGTAAATATGTAAAAATTTACGTATTCATAAATTTCGATAATTTCAAAAATATATCGAAAATTTTAAAATATACTAAAAATTTCGATAATATAAAAATTGCTTAAAATTAAAAGGTTCATATTTTTCAAAAATTCAAAAAAAAATAATGAAAAAAACATCAAAAATATATAGAAAATTTCAAGTATGTATGTATCAAAAATTTAACAAAAAAAACATTAAGAAAACAGAAATTTTCAAAAATTGCAAAAATATCAAAAAATTCCATAATTTTAAAAATTTCAAAAATGTCATAATTGAAGAATATCTAAAATTTGTAGAAATTTAAAAACCTGTAAAATTGATAAGAACTTGTAAAAAAAATGTATTTGTAAGAATTTGTATAATTTTGAAAATTGCAAAAATTCAAAAGTTCTATAAATTCAAAAAAACAATAATAAAAAAAAACATCAAATATATAGAAATTTTCAAGTATGTATCAATTATTTGAGGCAAAATATGAAAACAAATCTATTGATAAAATCACGAGTGATTTTATCTAAATTCGTTTTTTTTAAATGATTTTACCTCAAATAAACAAGTTTGAGTGATGGAAAATAAAAAATTATCTGATAAAATTTGAAGAACAAGCTGTGTTTGAAAAGATTATTTTTCTACAACCACTATGCAAAACACGCTTTTCTATATACATTTTTATACGCAAAGCAGGCCTTTTCTTAATTTCTTTGATATCCGTGGGAAAAGTAATAATTTAACGTGCGAAAAGTACGCGCTATGGCACTTTTCCCCACGGAAATGTCAACTTTTTTTTGACATTTTAACATTATAGTGAATTTCTGGGAGTTCAAATTTGAAATTGAAACTAAAAGTAAGTAAACTATTTATTTGATTATTTATTTTAATTTATAAATTATAAACAAATTAATTGTTCTGTATTTAATAGTCATTTTTTAATTATTTCTTTTCAAAGTTTAATTAAAGTACCTATATAAGTTACTTTTTTTCTTTTATTAATAAATGTGGTTGTAGAAAAAATATTGTGTACAACTTGCTTTGCGCACTTGTTGTACAATCTACTATTTTTTCATCAATTTGAAATAACAAGAACTCATTTCGTCAAGATTTTAATAAATTAAATACATCAAACAACCGATACCGTCAAAATCTGACATTTTGCTGATTTATAATTTAAAATTTTTGACAGTTCAATGTAAACAAATGTTTTATCGAGGACCACGTATTTTAATCCAGTATAAAACTGAATGATTGGTTAGAATCGCCTATTGCTATTGGTTGAAATCAGCAAAATGTCAGATTTTGACGTAAGAAATAAATAATCAAGAATAAAATTTTCTGACAAATAGATAATAAAAAAGTCTGACATTTGGAAACTCACTGTATGCTTAAGAAGGGATTAGATAATCTATAGTCCAATATTATATCCCAGATTTTTCTAACCTAATACCTAAACAATCTCAATTTATACAAATCTGCTCAAAAACGATTCACGGATTATAGAAACAATATATTCCCAAGTAACCAGGTCATTCAGTTCAAAAGGGCTGAGTTGAATTTCAGTTGGCCCCGACAAAGACTAGTGAAACTCATTCTCTAACATAATAGATTCATTAGAGTTCTAGATGGTAGTCGTAACGAGCTTGACAACGGGTATTAGTCATCCCGGGGTTTTTTTTTTTTGGTTTTCGCATCGGGATGATGGCCGTTCTAAGGGTTCCCTTTTGGCCGGGCTTACAAACAATGCTAATGCTGAACGGTTGTCCACTCCGCCCCCTGAAGGTCCGCCATGGTAGGGTCGACTCTCTACGCTATTATTATTAATTGAGACTTTTGGTTGAGTGACAGGGGAGTAGGGAACAGTTGGTTGATGGTCTTGTTGGTTTCGTCTAAGTACCGTTATGGTTTTAATTACTTAATCTACTAATATTTATTTTATACCGGATATATTAATAAATATTGGAAAAATGTTTAAAAATTTTTGAATCTTTTTTTATACAAATTTTGACTCGATGTGGATTTTTGTCAAAAATTGTTAATAATTATTGTTTATTAAATATTTTATACTAATTTACTTACATGTAAAAAGAATAAGTAGGTAGCCTTACCTGAAATAAAAAAAAAGTTTAAAAATTAACAATAGACTACGTATTTAAAAAATATGGATTTTTTTAATTATTTTCACTCAAATAATAATAATTTTCTTAATTCTGTTCTCAGTGAACACTCTTTAAAATGTTAAAAGTTACCAAAATTATTTTTTACATTTGAGGGTAACCATGGATACGCATGACGTCAATATAAAAACCGTTACGTTTTTTACTTCACAGAACTTTTATTAATTCTAGCGTTTTTTTTTAAATCCAAAAATATAAAATAGAAGCCAAAAATTTTATTTATTTTCAAAAAATTCTTGAATCTTATAGTGTTTCTGGGTATTTTTTTATTTGTTAGACAACGTTGACAAATTTTCGTAAATTTTCCTAAGTCTGGGGTATTTTTCAAAATCCAAAAATATTACATGAAAGGGATACAAATCTTCTTTTTTTATTTTCAAAAAATTCTTCAATATTTAATTGTTTCTGAGTATTTATTTATTTTTAAGACAATTTTTCGTAAATTTTCTCAAGACTAGGGTATTTTTTTAAATCCAAAAATATTACATAAAAGTGCCAAAAATCTTCTTTTTTTTATTTCCAAAAAATTCTTAAATATTTTATTGTTTCTGAGTATTTTTTTATTTTTAAGACAACGTTGACAAATTTTCGTAAATTTTCTCAAGACTGGGGTATTTTTTTAAATCCAAAAATATTACATAAAAGTGCCAAAAATCTTCTTTTTTTTATTTTCAAAAAATTCTTGAATATTTAATTGTTTCTGAGTATTTTTTTATTTTTAAGACAATTTTTCGTAAATTTTCTCAAGACTGGGGTATTTTTTTAAATCCAAAAATATTACATGAAAGTGCCAAAAATCCTCTTTTTATTATTTCCAAAAAATTCTTGAATATTTTATTGTTTCTGAGTATTTTTTTATTTTTAAGACAACGTTGACAAATTTTCGTAAATTTTCCTAAGTCTGGGGTATTTTTCAAAATCCAAAAATATTACATGAAAGGGATACAAATCTTCTTTTTTTTTATTTTCAAAAAATTCTTGAATATTTAATTGTTTCTGAGTATTTTTTTATTTTTAAGACAATTTTTCGTAAATTTTCTCAAGACTAGGGTATTTTTTTAAATCCAAAAATATTACATAAAAGTGCCAAAAATCTTCTTTTTTTTATTTCCAAAAAATTCTTAAATATTTTATTGTTTCTGAGTATTTTTTTATTTTTAAGACAACGTTGACAAATCTTCGTAAATTTTCTGGGGTATTTTTTGAATTCAAAAATATTACATGAAATTGCCAAAAATCTTCTTTTTTTTTATTTTCAAAAAATTCTTGAATATTTTATTGTTTCTGAGTATTTTTTTATTTTTAAGACAACGTTGACAAATCTTCGTAAATTTTCTGGGGTATTTTTTGAATTCAAAAATATTACATGAAAGTGCCAAAAATCTTCTTTTTTTTATTTTCAAAAAATTCTTGAATATTTTATTGTTTCTGAGTATTTTTTTATTTTTAAGACAACGTTGACAAATCTTCGTAAATTTTCTGGGGTATTTTTTGAATCCAAAAATATTACATGAAAGGGCCAAATATCTTCTTTTTTTTATTTTCAAAAAATTCTTGAATATTTTATTGTTTCTGAATATTTTTTTATTTTTAAGACAACGTTGACAAATTTTCGTAAACTTCCCTATGCTGCGCGTATTTTTAAAACCCAATAATATTACATGTAAGTGATAAAAATCATTTTTTTTTTAATTTTTATAAAATTCTTGAATAATTTATCGTTTCTTGATCTTTTTCATTTTTAAGGCAACGTTGCCAAATTTTAGTGAATTTTCCTAATTCTGGGGTATTTTTAAAACAAAAAAATATTACATAGAAGTGCCAAAAATCATTTTTTTTCTTATAGTTCTTGATTATTTTATCGTTCCTTAGAATTTTTTATTTTTATGGCAACGTTGCCAAATTTTCGTCCATTTTTTCAATTTTGGAGTATTTTTTAAAACCCAAAATATAACATTGAAGCTAAAAAATTTTTTTATTATCATAAAATTCCCGAATATTTTCTTGTTTCTAACTATTTTTTTTATTTTTAAGGCAACCTTGATAAATTTTCGTAAATTTTCTAAGCTGGGGGTATTTTTTAAAAGACAAAAATATTACATATAAGTGACAAAAATCATTATTTTATTTTCATAAAATTCTTGAATTATTTATCGTTTGTTAGTCTTTTTAATTTTAAAGGCAACGTTGCCAAATTTTAGTGAGTTTTCCTAATTCTGGGATATTTTTTAAAAACTAAAAATATTACAAAGAAATGCCATAAATCATTATTTTTATTTCCATAAAAATTCTTGAATATTTTATCACTTCTTAGTCTATTTAATTTTTAAGGCAACGTTGCCAAATTTCAGTTAATTTTCCTAATTCTGGGGTATTTTTTAAAACCCAAAAATATTACATAGAAGTGCCAAAAATCATTTTTTTTTATTTTCATAAAATTCTTGACTATTTTATTGTCGCTAAGAATTTTTTATTTTTAGGCAACGTTGCCAAATTTTCGTCAATTTTCTCAATTCTGAAGTAATTTTTAAACAAAAATATAGCATAGAAGTGCTAAAAATCATGCACTCCTTTTTTTGAAGGTTTTCAATGAAATTTTACGGATTTTGCAAGGATTTCACAAATTTTACTTTAAAAACTTTAAAAAGTATTTTTTAACGATATTCAAGCAATTTTTATATTTAAAATTTATTTTTCACTTTTTAGTTTTTTTATATTTTTTTTTTAAGACTTGTAAAGGATTTTTACAGAATTTTACATCAAGAATTTTCTCATGATTGTTGCAGGATTTTTCAAATATTTGTAAATGGATTCAAGTATTTCTTAAAATTTTTTTTAAAGATTTTTTCAAGGATTTTTCATTCTTAAGTTTTTCAAGAAAATTTTACGGGTTTTGCAAGAATTTTACAAATATTCAAGGATTTTTTTTTAATTTTGAAATGATTTTTTTAAAGAATTTTTAAGGATTATAGGGTATTTTTTAAAACCGAAAAATATTACAATAGAGTCTAAAAAATCACTTTATTTTCATAAAATTCTTGAATATTTTATTCGTTGTTAGTATTTTTTTATTTTTAAGGTAACGTTGCCAAATATATCTTTGATAACAATAATATTCCTGCAAAAATACATTGGAAATTTAATTTTTCAACACTTTTTAATCCCTACGACGCCCCTGGAAATATTGTTATTAAAGCTAATTGAGACATATGATTTAGTATAGAAGTCTGCTCTATGCGGACCCGAAATAATGGGGCTCATTAAAAGTAATTAAAACGAATAGAAAATTCGATGGCTATCTCGAAGACTGAAACAAAAACAAACGGAGCTGAATATTCCTGGAGGACTTCCGGTATAAGAGATGACGTAATTACATTGTTGACCCTAGAATAGTTACAAAAGGGAAATTAAATTAAGGAGCCATCGTATTTTTTTATTAAATAACAACGGAAGCACAATTTTTAAATTATTTAGGGTATTAACTATTTTAAATTCATGTAACTGCGGAAAAATTCTTTAGGCCCGTTGAACAATTTTTGAATGGGAAAAATAGGAAAATATAGGAAAAAATAGAAAAAAAGAAAAATAGAGAAAAAGTAAAAAACGCAAAATACGCTAAAAAAACGAAAAAAAGTGTCTAAATTACACAAGTGGGCTAAAGAAATCGAAAAATATCACAAAAAATTTTAAAAAATAGTAAAAAAGTGCACAAAAAATGAAAACAAAATCCCAAAAAAATCGCAAAAAAATATCAAAACATAACGCAAGAAATCGCATAAAATAGCAAAAAAAATACACAAAAATAGGAAAAATAATCACAAAAAATTACAAATTCAAATAATCGGAAAAAAACGCAAAAACGAAAAAAAAATCGGAAAAAAACAACAAAAAATTAATAAAAAAAAATTAAAAAATTCAAAACAATTGAATTAAATCAAAAAAAAAACAGGAATAAGAAAAAAATTAAAAACAAACGAAAAAAAAAACCGCTAAAATCGCAGAAAATGGCAAAAAAATTTCAGAAAAATGAGAAAAAATTACAAAAAATTGCAAATACAAAAAATTGGAAAAAAATCGCAAAAAATGGCAAAAAACACCAAACACAACTGAAAAATAAAAAAAAAAATTAAAAAACTCGAAAGAATTGAATTAAATCGAAAAAAAAACAGGGGAATGAGAAAAAATTATAAAACAAAAATAGGAGAAGAAAACAGAACAATGTGAAAAAAATAAGGAAAAATTATAAAAAAATCGGAAAAAAAAAACAAATAATCAGAACAAAACAGAAAAAAAGTTTAAAAAATGAGAAAAAACAAATGAAAAAAATCGAAAGGAATCGAAAAAAATAGAAATTAAAAACAAAATTGTAAAATACGAAAAAAAACGAGAAAATCCAAAAAATTGTAACAAACCGAAAAAAAAAACGCAAGAAAACAAAAAAATCCGCTAAAATCGCAAAAAACGAAAAAAAAAACGACAAAAAATGCAAAAAAATCGAAAAACATCGTAAAAAATCGTAAAATATTGCAATAACCCGAAAGAATAAAAAAAATTAAAATAAATCGAAAATTATTACAAAAAAAACGGTAAAAAAAGCATACAAAATCGAAACAATTTCTCAAAAAAAAAATCGCATAAAAACCGCTGATCATTGCAAAAAAAAATTTCAAAAAATAGCAAAAAATCCCAAAAATAAACGCAAAAAAGTAAAAAATATGAAAAAACAAAAAAAACGAATACAAATGTCTAAAAAAATTGTAAAAAAAATGAAAAAATTCGAAAAAATTGAAATAAATCAAAAAACATCAGAGGAATAAATAAAATGAGAAAACAAAAATAGAAAAAAAAAACCGAACAATGAGGAAAAATTCGATAAAAATCTGACCAAAACGGAAAAAAAATTTAAAAATGAGAAAAAAGAAAGGAAAAATCCGAACACTAAAATCGCAACAAAAAACGTACAAAAAAGTGACCAAAAAAATGCAAAAAACAGGAAAATTGCAAAAAAATCGTAAAAAAGTGAAAAAAACCGCAGAAATCCGGACAGAAAAAATTTTTAAATAAACCGCAAATAATTACAAAAAAATCTCAAACAAAATAGGTAAAAAAAGTGTATAAAATCGAAATAAATTCCCAAAAAATTGCAAAAAACGGCTGAAAACGGCAAAAAAAATTAAAAAAAAAATGCGAAAAAGTCGCAAAAATAAAGGCAAAAAGTAAGAAATCGAAAAAAACAACAAAAAAAAACCGAAAACAAATGTAACCATCTAAAAAAATTAAAAAAAAAAAGATTTGAAAAAATCAGAGGAGTAGTAAGAAAACAATGAAAAAACAATAGAAAGAATCGAAAAAAAAACAATAAGAAAAAATGAGGAAAGATTAAAAATAATCCAAAAAATATTGTCAAAAATCGGAAAAATGGGAAAAATAGAAAAAACATGAAAAAGTACATAAAAACAGGAAAAAATAGATATAGACATAAACTTTAAATTTTAATGAATTATACGGTCGAATTTCGATCACTGGGCGACCACTAGTTAGATGTAAATTTGTACACGATTTCTAATATGTTATTAATATACAGGATGTTTCATTAATAATTGTTCATGTTGTATCTAAATAAGCCTTGACCTAAAATATGATAATTTAACCTAAAATAAAAATACATAATGTATATTGCCAAATTCATAAATTAAAATTAAACAGTGTAAATAGGGGAGTTAGGTACTGTCAGTTACACCCCTGGTAAAAGTGATTTAACAACTTTTTTTGGAGTTATATATCTTAATTGTTCTTAAATTTTTATATATATCTCGGTTATGATGAATATTGTATCAACTGTTTTAGATTTTATGTTGGTTCAAGGATTTTCCAGTTGAAAAATTGACTACAATTATAATGAAACACTCTGTGTAAATACTTTTCCTTGTTTTCCATTATCCCACAGGATAACTTAAATTCCTCTTAATGTAATTAATGTACATGACGCGTATTATTTGTATATGCTAACATATTTGTGTGGCATACCGTTGTATTGGTCACATACGCATTCGGTCTAATTTGAATGCCTCATGTCAATGGTTGTCATCCTGGAATGCTGGCAAACGTATGTGGTTGACACCATTCTAATTTATGGCACAAACAGTTTGGCCATTTTGTTATCTATAATATATTAATATTTTATCTCGCTTTTAATACCAATTTATTTTCTTATCCCATCCCTTATTAAAAGAATTCTCAACAGCACTTTTGACATCTTAATTACAAGCAGGTATAATTTGATAAATGCATCAGCCTCGGTTGGAGGATTGAAAAATATTGAAGATTTTTATACCACCTAAAACTATGCTAATCGAGTGTTTCTTATAATAAATAGCTTAAAATTAATCTCTATAACTCCACCAGATAACGCCTATAGTGAAATTTTTTATTTCAGGGCTGTAGACCTTTTCAACTACTAAAATATTCTTGATTAATAATTTTTTTTTCTTGAAAATGTCGTTATTGTTTTAGTTCACGGAAACTTTTCACTAAAACTTGAGAAGTGTGACTTGCAGGAAGTGCATTAACGACATTTCTATTGGGAGTTGTAACGTCAGGTATAAATAACTCCTTTAGAGTAAATTTCCTTAATTTATGTCAGAAAACTTTTAGTATTACGAAAAGAAATAAGAAGTAATTACATGGGAACATTAATTGGAAACTTCTGAGTGAAAATAAGGAATAATTAATATGTCTGGAGAAACTAGTTTTAATTTATTACAAAAAACGTTGTATGTATTTGTTTATTTAGACATTTAAGGATTATCAGGTGTCAATAATTTATAATTAATATCTAAATTTACACAGTTCACAAAAAACAAAATTAAAAATAATATACATACAGGATGTTGTACGAAGTGGACCTGCATTATTATTTTTTTACTACATCGATATCTCACTAAAAAGCAAGAACCTGTATATGAAATAAAAAATTATTATACAGGGTGGTTCGCTAGTTATGAAAAAAAACGCAATAAATTTCATTTCTTCACTGGCAAAATCCTAAAAGAACTAAATATGAAATCAAAATTTTCATAGTAATGCCGTCTGCAAAAAAAATAGAACCACACCATTAAATTCAGTTTTTTGCGCTCTGTTCAAATATGGCGATTAAATTAAAAAAAATCAACTATACAGGGTGTTATTTGGAGGATGTAAGAATTGTGAATTTTTCGTAAAGTCGGACCTGCATTATCATTATTTTACTGCATCGATATATCCCACTAAAAATTCAAGAACCCGTATATGAAATAAAAAATTATTATACATGGTGGTTGCCTAGTTATGAATAAAAAGCTCAATAAATTGCTTCACTGCAAAATCCTAAAAAAACTAAATATGAAATTAAAATTTTTTATAGTAAAGTCGCCTGCCTATAAAATACAACCACACGCTTAAATTCAGTTTTTTGCGCTGTTTTAAAATATGGCGATTAAAATAAAAAAATCAGCTATACAGGGTGTTATTTCTAGGATGTAAGACTTGTGAATTCTTCGTAAAGTCGGACCTGGATTATCAATATTTTTGATCCATCGGGATATAAGGAACATGTATACCAAATACAAAAAAAACTACAGGGTGGCTCGTAAGTTATGAGTAAGAAACGAAATGGTCAAAATTCATAAAACGCCCTGTATCTCGGATACAAAGGGCGTAAGACCCATAATATGGGGCTTTCTTAGAGTCAGCAATGTGACCCCTATCAACAGTTAACGTATTTTCCTTTAACAATGAATTACCCTGTATATTATTCATTTGTTAATACGCTTAGAATACCGTTTTTAAAAACTGAGTTTTATATACCTACAAATAATTGATTTGATTAACAAACATAACACTTTCCCGCTATTTATGACTAAAATGACTAAAATAATGGAAAAACATTGATTCTGATATAGAAAATCTTGTCAAATCAAACCCCCCAAAAGCGCCTGTCCATCCGTGGGATCTTTCTAAACAAAATTGAGAACGGATTCATAAAACTGTTAATTTCTGATAAGTGTGGATACCAGATCCCAAATGGAGTGAATTAAAAATATTAAGACCAGCTCTATACTACCATTTACCTTCTAGAAAACATTTTCTCTATGCATGCTTATTGAAAATAGAATTTCATACGTATTTTAGAAAAATTCATTACTAAAAACTAATCTGCTACTAATGACCTCGCAGAAAGAAACATTCTAACTCTGAAAAATCGGCTAAAGTGATAACAAATCCATCCAGGATAAAGTACAGGACATTGTTATCCATTACAAGGCTATTCCACTTATCTGTAGAAAATCATGTGAAGAACTGTATCTTGACAGGAAATTGAGAATCCATTTGGACGCATTTTTTACGTATATATAAACTTCACAATTCAAAGAGTACTTAGAAAATTTCTAGATCATTTCATAAGGGGGAGACAGGGACGCACCAAGTATTCTCCGGTGCTGTCGTGAGAAATACTGATAGGCGCCCTTAGGTATCCTGTATATATTGAGCCATCATAAAAACTTTAAATAAATATCATAAAAACGATATATAAAAGTTATGCGTTATTTACGTGATATGCAATAGAAAAAAAAAATAAAAATAGCTTCACATGCCAGGGCGCAAAAAATAGGGAAAGGTGATATATTCGTACAAATGCACACCACTGGATCAAGAATGGAAACATGTCTTTTTATTAATATATTCATTTATTTTAAAGTTATCAACTAAAATCATTTAATTTTTTATAACTTTAACACCCTGTGTAGAAGATTATCGTCACCACTAACCAAAACTATACTTTTTTATCAAGTTCGTTTATCATCAACTCCTGATGATGCTAACATATTTAGCGAAACGTACGTAGAGTGATAAAAAAAGTGTAGTTTTGATTAGTGATTTCAAATTCCCATTTCAAGTTAACGTATTTGAAAAAGTAAATATGTTGGACCCCTTATTCCTTATATAATTTTGTCCAATTATACCAGAGGTATCTACAAACAAACGTTGTAAGCGTCATTTGGAAACACCTTGTATGAAGCTGAATTCACCTTAATTTTTAATTATTTTTCATAATCACTACATTAACAAATCAGGACTTACAAATTCATATATTCTCACATAAGAGAAAAATTCCTAAAACTGATATTCGAATCCATCCAAGTGAAAATTAAACTTTATTAAATAAATAATAAAAAATCAATCATGACCATAAGCAATAAAATAGTTTCTCTTCTTTCATCTAGGCCCATTTGCTTTGCAGATGTTTCAAGTTTATGGAATTGTAGGTACTTAGGAAAATGGAACTAACAGATATTTTCTATTTTCAAGATGGTTTAAAATACGACTTTCATGATATAGTTCTTAATTTTTACATAATAAAATTTCACTACCGGTATTGGTAAATAATTATTTGGTTTTATCTAAATGCGTCCTTAAGTCATCAGCGCCGTTGTGAGCCGCACGACCTTGTCCAAATGGACAGCGCGTTCCTGGGGGGAAACAGTTCAAAGAAGACTCTTCATTTGGCAAATTGGAGTAATAAAACGAGTTCCTGGCCGACCAACTTTGATCAGATTTTGTTCCGAAACCTACTGTCACTAAATCATTAGAATCTCAAGATTATTAGTAATGCCTCAGCCAAATTCGGTTCAGGTCGACCGCAACGGATTCAACTTTTGCCTGCACGTTTTACTGACTACGCCATGAAAATATCATAACATAAATTTTCTAATTATGTGCGGGGGAGACTATTATGTCCTCAGCTATAATAATCACCTAGTATAAATAACACTTGTCAGTTTTATAAATATATGTATCCCTGTATTCTACAATAGAATATAAGAAATCGACAATTTCTTGTATAAATAAATATGCAGGTACACCCCTGCTTTTCAACCGAAATCACTTGGAAGCCATTTTTCATGTATGAAACTTGCTTCGGCATCACATTATTCCGCATACATAGGTTTTAATTGAAAATCCACGATCGGCTTCCACCCTCTTTACCCCCCAACCGCCCCTTGACGTATTTCATAGGTGTCATCAGCAGCGGCCATTTATCAAGCCGGTAAAAATTGCTCAGTCTACAGGAAACGTAAATTTCAGTGAAGCAAAAACAACGTTGATTGAAACCGAATGGGTGAAGCATAGGACCCCTTGATATTCTGTTTTCTCATCATGTTATATTCACAAAAAAAGGTTTTAGCGGGGTCGGAGTTTGATTTCCTTCGTTTAATCAGAAGCTTCGGAACGCAAAACAATTTTCTTCTGGCTGTTGTTTTGTTCCGTTCCGAAGAAAATCGGCTCCGAACGATTTTCCTTAATTAATAAAATTTGTTTGGGGGATTTATATTATTGCGAATGGGATTTTTATGGAAATGATCTAGGTTACGTAAGATTTAACTTTCAAATCGATTAATTAAAAATTAAACTATTATTTTATTATACAAATAAATTTTATTTTTACGTACCAATATGTCAGATAAGGAGGGACTAAAATCTAGCATTGCCTAGATTTTTTTGTTTTTATTATTTATCAACAAATTTGATTAAGAATTGATAAATTTTTGCAAAAGTTACTATGGCAGTCGGCGTGTTAAAATCGACCAATTATCGAAGGACCAATCAGCGTTGAAGCTATTAAATTAACATAAACAAAAACACGTATTGAAGTGAATTATGTAAGGGCATTGTTTTTATCACTTTAACAATGATCAAAATGTTGTAACTCACTATCAAATGTATAACTAATTGAAATCTAAAAAAAATGTTTGTCAGAAACCGGTTCCAAAAAAACAGTGTCGATGGAACATAAATAAATGACTACAGCAAGAAAACGTTTGCTAAGTCAGTGACTAAAAAAAGCGCGGCTGTAGACGCCTTTTTTAACGTTGCGACTGATCTCTATGAGAGTTGATAATTTTTCGGGTTAGCATTTTTATACAACCCATAAAAGCCAGGAAAACGATACGTGTAGAGATAAGTTGACCTAATGTTATTGCATGAAAAATCGTGGTGTGCTTTTGTGTAACGGTCGTTTTGGGTCACCTTGCAAATATGGAGCTAGAGAGATCGAGAGAGGAATTAAAATAAAGTCAGATTATTGCAAAAGAATAGGAATATGAATGAAGTAGCAGAAAAGTATTAGCCGTTTATAAAACGTTGTTGCAAAATAATAAATAATTTAGATATGGTATTAAATATTTATTATATTTATGTGATTTTTATTAACACATATGGATAGGATTGTAAATTCTAGATAATTTTTCAGTCAAATTTATCAAATTTAAGTATAACGTTCTTGTCTCAAATCAAATAACAATAAAAATAGGAGCAATAATAAAGAAGCTAGTATCCTTTTGTCGATGCTGTGATACTTATTTTTTCATTAATACCGGATTTTTTAAACAGAGATCTCAAAACTATGTGCCGATTCATAATTAATAAAAAATACTATGTTAGAGGAAACGCGAGCTCGTCTATTTTCTGATAATAATGAGCCAAGGTGATCCTGACACTTTTATAAATAACTAAATAACAAATTTGTTAATTTCCAACACTTGGGATTGCCTGTGGATTGAAAATATTGTCAAAATTATTATTCATATTTGAAATTGTTACTACGCATGTTTTTGTTCAAGTTTAAGTTTAAGCAGCAAGAAGTACAAGTTTACTAGTAGATTACATACCGAGGCGGTAAATTCATCATTACTGTCGAGGGCAAATTTAGATCACGGAGGCGCTCGCGCCGAGGTGATCTATTGCCCGAGACAGGAATGATAATTTCCGCCATGGTTTGTATACTATTTTATTCACAATCATTTTATTTCAATCCACAATTTGAAAAGAATATATAGTTATTATTTTTAAAAGTCTATGTGACATATGATTAAAATACTCTAGTCAAGTTTTCTTTGAAATCAAAATACTTTGGCATTTAGATATTACATGCCATTTTATTTTTGTACTATCAATTTAAAAAAAAATCAATAAAGGAAAATGGAAAATTATGGTCACAAAACATTACGATTAACATTAACAAATAAAATAGGTTTTGGAAATACATATAGTTTATTAAAGTCTGTTACTTTATTGTTGTAACTAATAATACTATGTACTGCTTTCTGCTGAGCTGATACGTATAGAGAAATCTATCCGGATCACGGATAGGAAGAGACAGATATAACTTCCCACCTGTGGGAAGGAAGTAAAGTTTATAATAGCAAATTTTTCGACCTTTAAAAAGTGTGTAATTGAGCTATTACATATACGATTGTGAATAAAAGCCTTTAATTGTGGAAGGCATACATAGCAGCAAGTATTATAAATTGGAAAGTCCTTACTTGTGATGTTGAGGATTTTTTATTCTACTATCTCATTAATTGAGAGCAGGGGGATATCAGTCTGCGCCTACCAATCCCGCAACAGATGATTGGGGTATTGCAATTGGTGCATACCATGCAAACCTAAGAAAGTGTAGCAGATAGACACACTGTAAAAAATGTATTGTTAAATCGTAACAATATTGGATCGTTTAAAAAAATATTGCTATGCTAACAATTTTTATAGCTAGAACTACTCACATTTAAAATATATTATTGTTAACACGACTATTTTAATATAGTTATATATTTAACTATACATTATTGTTAAATACACAATACAAAATTGTAAAAACATATATTTTCTAAGCTTATGGTTACATTAGCCAAACAAGACTGTTACAATTTTATAAATATACCACATTGCTATATATACAACATAAATATTGTTAACTTACAATATTAGGAACAGATAACAATACATTAGAGTTTATTTTAACAAAACTAAATAGTAAGTATTCGGAATGCTCCGTCTTCTTTCGAACCGTGGGATGGCTCCATGCATCGCATCGCTTGTTAGTTGTTACCCGCGTAACTGGCTCTTTTTTATCTCTTTCTTTTTAACTCTTAAAAATAGAAGTACCGATCGCTCGATGGGGTTAAATTGCACGGCAGGTGTCGTTTCTAGAAATCGAGAATCTATGATTGCCGATTGCCGCCTTCATCATGTCTCATTTGCATGTTATCGGTTTGGGGGAGAACATATGCATATAGAGTGAAAGTGAGCACGTGGTGGTTTCAGCCGGTAAATAGGAAAATTAAGGTAAGAAACATTTTTAAAATTATTTTTTATTAAATACCCATAGGTAGGTAATATAAGCAAAACGCAGTAACATAAATTATGCAAACTTTTTTTGCTTCGTTAAAACTTCCGCCATTTTCATTTTTAGAATGAACCTTTAGCGTTACTTAATTTTTTTTATTTTAAGAAATTGAAGCAACCCATTTTCTAGACAAATTAAGTAATTTTGGTTTTAGGTTTTGAATTAAATTAAAAAGTAAATTTTTCTGATACTTCTTTGTGTTACATAACGTGCTAATTTTTAATTATTTTTTTGTATTTGGACTAATTTCTAGGCGTTACTCTTGAGATATGGATGAGACTGAAGCAGTCTCGGATGAAGTTAAATCCATACTAGAAAAATGGAAGTTAGAATTCCTCTGTCCAATTTTTCTGGGTAAGAAATAACATAATAAAATCTAATTTTTGTTAAGTATCGTGTAATATGTAATTTAAAAAGATAGTGCTATAAATTAACTTAAAATAAAAAAAAATCTAAATTAACACGTTAACTGCCAACTACCAAATAACTAGTAATTAAACTACAAAATATCTCGTGTTAAATAGTTCCGGAATTGCAGCTTCCAACACATTATGTTTTTTTATTAATATTCTAAAAAACTTTTAGCTGGCTATAATTAAATTTTTACCATTTGTTTATACACAAATGTTAGCAATCTTTTAGAAGTTTGTTTTTTTGCAAAAAAAATAACATAAGAATGTTTTTCGGGTAAACCTGCATTTTACGGTGTCGAGATTTGCGCCGCCCGGTTGACGCACCGAAATGACTCGGATTTGCAAGCGACGTTGCCAGACCGTTTCATTATACCACGGATCGTAGGATTCATAAATGTTTTTGACAAAGTAGTGAATTAAAATAAAAAATGGTAATATTTCTAGGACAAAATGTTTATCAAAACCAAAAATATATTAATTTAACTTATTTTTGGTTATAAAAAATCGTTTTCGTTCATTATACTGAGCTTAATTTTAATTATTACATTAATAGATTTTAAATTTAGTAACAAAGTAGTTAATTAAAATAAAAAATGATAATATTTCAGGCATCGTATGTTTTGATTACATAAAAAATCTGAATAGGACAAAATGTTCATCAAAACCAAAAAAATATTAATTTAACTTATTTTTGATTATAAAAAATCGTTTTCGTAACATAATGAAGGTACCTGAAATGATATCATTTTTTATTTTAATTAACAACTTGGTTAATAGTCAAAAACAACATATATTTTTTTAATGTAAAAAATAATACAATGAAGTTCAGTATAATAACGAAAACGATCTGGCAACGTCGCTTGCAAATCCGAGTCATTTCGGTGCGTGAACCGGGCGGCGCAAATCTCGACACCGTAAAATGCAGGTTTTGTTTATAATATACAGGGTGTGTCCCATCTGTAACGTCTCTGTCTGTAGAGCAAAAATTAATATATTTTTTTAAATCTGTTTTCACTGTGACATTATATCAGTAAGGACAACAATATAAAAATAATTTTAATTATACAGGGTGGTCCAGAAAAGTAAAACATGAGAGTCAAATGTTTTTAAATGGAAAACCGTATATTTTTTACATTTTTAGATTTGTCCCGAAATTCTTATTTCAAAAACTTATTACACCTATATTATGAACTAAATAGTTTTGAAGTAACAATAAACAATTGAAAATCGCGTTTTTTCAAATTTAAGTGATTGCTCCTGCCAAACGACATAAAACCGGATAAAACGACTTACATGTTCTACTTGAACAAATGGTATACAGGGTGATCAAAAGTACTTAATTTTTTATCAGTTGGTATACATTTTGTTCTTAAGCTACTAAGTAGAATTCAAAAAAATAGGTAGCACATTATTTAGTTTAAATTATTTTTAGATTGTTGTCTTTTCTGTTGTAGGTATATCTCATTGTGCAAACAAATTTTAAAAAATCTTCAAACGTCCTAAATAAGAGTGATCGATTTTAAATGTAAATACACAGCTTATTAATTGCCCTAAAGAAATCGAGTTTTCAATTATATTGTTTTCGTTTACGCACAAGTTTTTTTTATCAAGTTTGTTTGTATTGTTTTCCATCATTCCAAATTTCGGTCAAAATAAATGGAAAAAATATGTATTATTTTTAATGGAACACCCTGTATATTTTGATAGCCCTCAAAAGAGCAATCACTCTTATTTGGGACACGCTGTATATTGTACGAAAGTAACAAACCATAAAAAAAAGGATTTTTTTTAGAAAATTCTATAGATTACGAGGCATTTTGTTTACTTAATGAAGACAACATAAAAGAAATTATACCAAAATTAGGAGACAGACTTAAATTCAGAGAAAAGCTAAAAAATTTTAAACTGGCAATCAACCCACCGACTGTACAATATTGTAAACTGTCAACTGCAACGACAGCTGAAGATCTAGATGAATATGCAATACCTAGTCCAAGCACATCATCAGCCTCTGAATCATCAGAAAATTTGCTAATAGATTTCATTGAGGATAAACCACTAGGTAATATGTTAATAATATTATAATGACTGATTATTTAAATTAGACTTCCATTTGAGTTTGACAATACATAAATTAGTTTATATTTTTTTACTTAAAATTTTTTTTTTATTTTGATGTCATATTTTTCGATATATCTTACCAACGCATTATTTTTTTTAAATCGTAGCCGTTCTTGTAGTCAAATTTAAATGATCACTTACAACAATTTTTTTAAAAAGTTTGTCAAATATAATATGTACACATATTTTGTTAGAAACTGTTCCAGTTCCATATAAACGCCAAAATGCGTTTTGCGTTAAAAATATCGAAGAGCTTTATAATAGCGGCGAGCCAATATCATATGATTTTGTAAGTTTGATACGCTTTTTTTATTTTTTTTTAAAGTTTTATTGAACACTATCATGCTTTCGAAATCAATTTTTCCAATGATACTTTATTATTAAATATTAAAGACTTGCAATATTTAGTTCCATGCTTACTCACTCTCAATCCAAAAGGAAAAAAATTAGTGACAATGAAATATAATCTTTAAATAAAATGTACCAGGGGAACGGATTTAAAATGCTATACTCATGTAATCAAAGTTATTACGTTTTGTCTTTTAACTTTACTTTTAATTTTATCGTTACATACTACCTAATATTAAGTTACCTATGAATAATAATCATACTTTATGTTAGTTTAATCATACATACGTCCATCCACAGTTTAGTTTGGATACTTTGTTACATTGTCTGTAGGTTGTATTTGTAATATTGTTTGTAGAATACTGTTTTCTTGTTTTGTTTTTTGTTTGAAAATAAATGTTTTGAATTCGTATAAACATGTTTTATTTCTTCATATAGGTACCCTCTTTGAATGAAGGCTTAAAAAGGTATTAGAAATTTGACATACAAAGCCGACATATACATAATAAGCATAATTAAAATAATTGAATTATGAAACAAGTAATATATATGGGCATTTGTAGGTGCAGTAAATAAACCATATTGTTAAAAATACTTTTTTACGAGTAACCATATCATACAAGATACTCATTTTTTCTTGTTTGATTAGAACACTACTAATCGAACAAGAAATACTGAGTGCCCTGTATTATATGGGTACTCGTAAAAAAGTACTTTTAACAATATCGTTTATTTACTGTACCTACGAAAAGAATAGCAAACCTAACAATATTACATTGTACTTGTCACAAAGACATTTTTGGTCTTGATTATATACCATAGTTACTTTAACAATAAAATATGCTTATTTTAAATATACAATATATTTTGATAACGATATAATTCATTCACTAATTTCTTATTTATAGTAACGGTAACGTTGCGAGATAGTTAAATTTTTCATTTATTATAGTTACAATCAACAGAATACATGGTTAATTTACAATATTTTTGGTACAAAATACAATATTATATTGTTAGGAAAATAAACATTCTTGTTGTTTTAGCAAAATATGAATAGTTAAATTTACCAAACCGGTTAGTTGTTATTTAACTTATCTATACAGTTATTTTAACAATATATTTTTTTTTAATAATAACAGAAAAATAGGGTTAAAATGACAATACCTCGTACACAATATGTAGATGGTTCAGGTAACAATATGTATGACTGTGCCTATACTAATCAAATAATATTGTTAAATTAAACATATATATTTTTATCACAACCATCTAATTTTTTCAGTGCAGGCGATGTCGTTGGGCGTTGATCCATTACATAAAAAATCTAAAGGTGCATCCAGACCGGTGCAACAAACAGCGCAAAACGTTCCCGTACGTTGCAAAACATCTCGGTTTTGACGGGAGCGCGCTAACCAAACTTAATGCAAAAATCATTGTATCAATGATTATTAATGATTCTAAAGACGAAGAATTTTTAGAAATTTTGCATTGTGTTTCTGCTTTAATAAGACATAACGGAAACTATCACCAAACTCCTCAATACAAATTGAATCAAGACTTGATAAATCCAAACTTATTGAGATATAGCACAAGGAGCCCAATCTTCCTCTTTAACTGTTGTTGGAAAATACTGCTTTTATCTTAACAGAAAATTCTATCAACCCAACCAAGACTTAATCAATTAAGGATGGGAAAGAAACTCATCTCATCTGGGCCAATATATTCAATATCAAAAATTAGCACAATCCAAGAGAAAATCATCAATAATAAACTTACAATCATTGGATCAAAAACTCAACATCCTCAATCAATATGTAGTAGTATATCCGCTATAATGTAGATATGCGATTTTTTTTCTACAAGACAAATTATTTAGAAGCACTGTGAAAGAAGTCCCTAGTGATACTCTTAAGAGGATGACTTACGCCTCCCGGAAAAATTGAGACCTTGGGACCATGATGGCAGAATGGGAGGCATCACTACAAAATATAAATTATTGATTACCATTTTATTACTTCACATTTCTAGATATCTTTTTAGTGATATTTTCACTGCTGGATCTAAAATTGATGTTGATCCATCAAAATCAAGAAAGCAAATTGAAGAATAAATAAAAGAAAACGCTTTCAATCAATTTTCCTAAGAAAGGAAAATGCATTACTCTGTATAACCACAACCAGAAGACAAATAAGTGGGTATTTTTTAAAACTGAGATAATGGACAATGTCATCTTGTTATGAGGAAAAGTGCATTATTTGACTTTAGGATTATGAGATGGGGTTCTTTTAAAAAAAAGCCCTCTTACTTATGATTTTTGGTGTTTAAAGTGCTTCGAAGGATTTTTTATTCCTCTGGTTGGTTCTAGTAACAAATAAATTGTCGCTACCAGAATACACAATGCACCCTGTATAATAATAGCCAAATTGAATAAGTGATTAATAATTATCATTATAAACCAATAAATATTTAACAAACGGTTTCTTTTTTCCAAAAAAATCTTATTAAGTTATCCCTCTTTGTCGCCAAAATTCCTCCCTACATAAAAACCCATCGATCATTTCCTAATGAATAAAATTAATTAATTGTGGAGTTTGAAAAGAAGTGGCGTCGGCGTAAAGTTTTGTTCCCTGTTATTCATAATGTTATTCGAAAAGCGGGAATTGTTTCTCGGCACGTTGTTATGGTGTCGCGCGAATAGCGGGGTGAAAATAAGGGCCTAAAGGGCCTAAAAGGGCCGATTCGGTCGGGGGTGTGTGCACCGAAGCGCGCGGACTATTGTTGCGAGACCTTGCACGCTTTGATAGTTGATACAATGACCCGGGTGATTAATGGCTAATCCCGGAGCGGCATACACAATGCGCTAAGATCGGGAATATTCCGGATATTAGGATTCCTCGCCCTTACAATGCCGGTCTTGCTATCGTGGGGCGGGTCTCGTACGCCCTTCGCTTTTTTTTTGGCAGACAAATTTAAATCGTGTTTTTTTCATCCAGACGCCGCAAGGATTTGACCCTGGTCAGTTGATAACCCCAATAACCTTATGATAAAGAAAATAATGCTTAAGGATAGGTAAATTTCAGTATGTTCTGAGATTTTGGGACATTCTGTATTTAAAAATAATATTATTATATTTTTAAATTCATCAATAACTATTTTTAAAATTTCCACCATTCTACCTTAAGCTTAACATAAAGAATTTCGTGACATTGACTGATTGAGGTTATTTCTTGACACCAATCAAATCCGAGAAACCCGCCCAGTTGGCTGTGGTAAAACTCAAAGCGGACTACCTATCATTTGTCATCTGTCATAAGTTTCAAAGTGAAGATTCCTTCAGACAACTTGATTAAGCTTCGCTTTTCGGGAACAATGTAATTGGCTTTTTAATGAGATAATTTTTTTGAGATGTCTATTTTATTAATATAAGTTTTAGGATTAATATGTTAGTGTCTTGTTGTTTTTTGATGTATTAATAAAATATTTTAGTAGATATACACTTATATATTGCTATTTTAAAATGTCTAGTTCAATTTCTAGAGTAACCAATAATGCTGGATCTTGTTTAAAGATCTGTTGACACTTTAAAATATGGATAAGCTAACTTAAGCTCCTGTTTTTAGTGAACTGAGCAGGTGCTTTTAGATATTGAGATTTCTTCCTCGTTTGCCAGATAATCTAAGTGGATACTAATTATATTTATTTTGTCACTTAATTTATTATTCGTTTTCATAAAAGAAACAACTCTGGCAGTGTATGTGCACATAATATTTCTCAATTAGTTTTTAGTAGAAGCAGTTTTTATCATATCATTGCTTATATTTTGTACTTGAATTAAAATAAAAATCTAACAAAAATATTTATAAATGTAAAAAATCGATTATGTTGCCCCAAAACTTTCCCGACAAGTATTCACGAATAATTTTTCAGATATTTAATGTTATAGTTTCAAATTTTGTACATTTTTTATTTTTGTGTATTGTAAATACAGTATTTCAAGGGCTTTAGAATGACATATTGCAAATCAAATTCCATGACATTTTGCATCTGTCATTTTTTGATAATGACACTTCCGTTTGACACATGTCAAAAACTAATGGGTTCTTCCGACAGGTAACCCAAACCCATATACCAAATTTCAGCTTAATCGGATTAAACGTGTGGCCTCTATCGTGAAAAAATACACACAGACAGGCAGACAGACAAACAAACAAACAGACAGACAGACAGTCAGACAGACTTCCATCTGTAAATGGTATTAATCATCTCATGTGACGCTCAAAATGGATATTTCCATCTTTATCTCGATATTTTTTTTTCTTCTCGGAGGTCGGGAAAGTAAAATAGGAAAAGATAATGAAAAACATAAAAATTGGAGAAATAGGAAAAATAGAGAAAAATATGAAAAATTGGAAAAATAGGGACAAATATGGAAAAATTGGCTAAAATAGGGAAAAATAAGAATACATTCTGATAAATAGAGACACATAGGGATAAATACGGAAAAATGAATATAGATATTAAAAGTAATGAAAATCTGGGAAAAAAAGAAAGAAATGGGAAAAAATAGGAAAAATGGGTAAAATGGAAAAAAAATGAACAAACAGTAAAAAATCCAAAAAACAGACAAAAATAGGAAAAATCGGAAAAATATAGAAAAATTAGGAGAAAATGGAGAAAAATATGGAAAAAGATTAAAAATTATAAAGAATTGGAAAACAGAAAATAAACGAAAATAGTGAAAAATACGAAAATTAGGTAAAATAGGAAAAATATGAAAACCTAGGAAAAAATAGAACAAAATTGCAAAAAAATAGGGGAAAATAGGGATAATAGCAAAAAGAATAGGGAAAATATTGAAAAATCTGGAAAATAAAGAAAAACAGGGAAAAATTTAAAATAATAAAAAAAAAATTTGGCCAAAATAGCGAAAAAATCATAAAGAAAAATAGGGAAAAATTGTAAAAAATAGTAAAAACCACGGAATATAGGAAAAAATAGGGAAAAAGGGAATTAACAGGGAAAATAGTAGAAAATAGCAACAAAAGGAAAAAGTTATGAAAAATTGGAAACGATGACAAAAATAGGAACAAATAGAGCAAAATGAAAAATAGGAAAAAAACGAAATTTAGGTAAAAATAGAAGAAAACATTTTTAAAAATGAGAAAAAGTAGGGGAAATGGGTAGATATGGAAATATATTGAAAAATAGAGAAATATAGGGAAGAGAAAAAAATTATGAAAAATAAGAATAGATAGAAAAAAAATACGACAAAATAACGAAAAAATAGAAAAAATGGGGAAAAATAGAAAAAGAAATGGAAAAAATAGGGGAAAATCGGGAAAAAAAAGAGAACTAGGGAACAATTTAGAAATATAGAAAAACCTACAGAATTTATGGAAAAATTGAAAAAAATAGGGAAAATATGGAAAAATGATTAAAAATTAGTTAAAAACGAGAAAAACATATTACAAAATGGGAAAAAATGTGAAATAAAAGAAAAATAGGAAAATCAGGAAAAGAATAGGATAATATGGAAAAATACCGAAATTAAGGAAAAAAATAAAAAAACAGTGAAAAATGGCGAAAAATATGGAACAGTAAGAAAAATTTTAGAAATTGGAAAAAATATGAAAAAAGTGGGTAGTATTGGTAAGAATATGGAAAAATACGGAAAATTAGGAAAAATAGGAGAAAATAGGAAAAATTGGGGGAAAAAATGAAAAATAGGGAAAGGAGGAAAATACAGGAATATATAGAAAATGATGCGAAATAGGGGAATTGTGAAAAATTGAGGAAATTTGGGGAAAACGGGAAAAAATAAGACAAAATAGGAACAAACTGGGAAAACCCTAAAAAATGGGATAAATATGGCAAAATAGGGCAAAATGGGGAAATTAGAGAAAAATAAGGAAACAATGAAAAATAGGGGGAAATATGACAGCCCAAACTTTTCACATTTTTTTTTCTAACTTTGTATGTCTTTGACTTTTTTTCTTATTTTTTCCTGATTTGGAAAAATATGGAGAAATTGGGAAAAATAAGAAAACTACGAAATTTAGGGAAAAATGGGAAAAAAATTGGGAAATACTTTTGAGGTTATATTCAAAAATAATTTAATAAAAGTTGTAGATCTTTGAATTGTCTACAACTTTTACATTCAGCATTTTTCCATAGGATATCTAGTTTCATTAGAAATCGTGAAAATTCATTTTTCACACCTCAGAACGCCCCTTATACTATCCCCCATTCTATACCACTACCCACTTGATTTTTTTTCAAATTCTGGACTATAATGCGAAACTCTTGTATATACTGTTTTGTCGCAAAAGTAAATATTTAAATTGAAAAGTAAAACATCATAAAAGTGATGGATAAAGATTATTTTTTCTCTAACGCGCATACTCGAAGGGTCCATTACCCTGGTTAAAAAGACAATCCCCGTTTGAAATTATATTGTGAATAGGTCGAACAACACTGCGTGCCAGTTCTTTTCAAGCTCCGCAATTAATTAATTTTATTCATTAGAATAAAAATGATGGACGGCCTGGGGTTGAACTCATCGTTGGTATGTTCGTGATGAGGCGAAGGAAAAATTATGTTTTCACGTTGGCGGTGTTTTTTAATTAAGATTTTCCTTAGTTGGTTTTAATGAAAAAATGATTTTGACTATAAAGGAATATTCTACATTTTATTAATCATTTTAAATCTGCTTTAAAATGTCAAAAGTAATCAATCAACTATTTAATGTGATAATAGAAAATAATTTATTAACCCCTATTTAAAATAACCGATCTCGAGACTTTGATTTTTCTTTACGATTTTATATCTGTATATTATAGAGTAATGGATTTTCTTATAAAGAGGCAGTAAAACTTTAAATCTAGTACCACTCAACAGGGACAATACCTACTGGGGGACTTAGAACCTTCCGGGACGTAGATAACAAAAGGTACCGTCAGATCATCACTAATGGAGCAGTAAGTATTAAATTTTTTTAAGCCCAAACTGTAAAAGTTTGGGAGAAAAAGTGAAAGCCACGAAAAGTAGTTATAGGTTTGTTCGCGGAGATTTGTTTCTAATCTGTAGATAAATTAACCTAAACCGTTATGCGAATGCGCAGCTATAAACAGATTCGGAACCTCAAATTCATCCTAAATTTGTAAATATCCACAAGCAATAGCAAAATTTCCATTTTTTTTAAAGTAATTTTTTCAGTGAACAATATGTTACATAGGAAGGTGTGTTTAAATAATAAAATTGTACATAAATGAGTTAATAAAATGATGAAGATTCGACACAGGCAAGATAAGAAGGAAAAAAATTAAAAAACAAGAAGAACAGGTTGACTAGTAACAGGTCACAAGTGGGAAGAAAAAGTAGGGCTAAGAATTCAATGTGGACTTAAGAATAAAAAAATGAGGGGGTGATCCCACCCAACTTTCCGAACAGTTAAGTTATTGTTTAATCGATTATTTATTTTTTTGGTTTTTCAGCATCAGTTTAAAAAAATAATAAAAGATCCCTTTCCGATCTAGGTACTGTTTACTTTTACTTTCCCGACCGACCTCCTAGAAGGGAAAGTATTGTGAACGAGCTAAAAAAAAAATTTGAGATAAAAACGGAAATATCCATTTTCGGGTCCCCTGAGACGATTAAGACCATTTCCAGATGGAAGTCTGTCTGTCGGTCTGTGCGTGTGTGTATTCTTCCACGATAAAGGCCACATTTAATCCGATTGAGCTGAAATTTGGTTTTGGGTTTGAGTTATCTGTCGGAAGAACCCATTAGTTTTTGTACGAGATCTGTCAAACGGAAGTATCACTATCAAAAAATGACAGATGCAATATGTCGTTGAAAGCCCTTGAAAAGCTCTATTCAGAATAGTCAAAATTATTTCTCCAACTGTCATCTGTCAAAAATAAAAAAATGTCAAAAGTTGAAACTTTAACATTAAATATCTGAAAAATTGTTCGTGAATACTCGTTGGGAAAGTTTTGGGGCGACACAACCGATTTTTTTTCATTTGTTTTATCGTTTTTCATAAAACAAAAGGACAAAAAAATTAAAAAAAAAATATTAGCTTTCGAATGGTGTAATAAATTCCATTTAATATTTTAAAGGTTATTCAATTTTTTTTAAATTTATATTAAATTTCGAAAAGTTGTCGCCATTTTTTTACGAATTGTACAATTTTTTGAATAAAATTTTGAAAATGTTACAATTATAGAATTTTTTACTACAAATTTAATGGTATTTTTTTTTTAAATAATTAATCAATTTTATTAAAAATGGAAAACAGACGATTTTTTTAGGTTTTCTGGATAAAAATATATTAATAAAGGCAGTTTAAAAAACTGAAAAAAATCAAATTTTGTGTGAAAAATTCATGGGTAAAGAGTATTTGAATTATTTTAACTTTTTTCTGTTTACTTCCTAACAAAATTTCTTCCTCATATTGTCTTATTTTCCAGTATTTAAAAGAAACATGTTTAAATCTAAATGTTGCTCTAACCCCTAAAACAATAATTGTACATTTTGAAATTACAATTTATAAAGCTATTTCAGAAACTTTTTCTTTATTATCTATCCTTGTCTATAAATTTCATTTGGGACAATCCTGGGTTAGAAAAATTAAAAGCGTTGACTTATCAGTCGAATATCAAAATAATTCAGACCAATATAACAAAAATTCAAAATTTTTTACGTACACGTTTGGTATATTTTTTTCTCCACGACCATTACTGAATGTATCAATTCTGAAATCATTTTTAATAATAGAATGTAAACATTCACACTCTAGAGTCTGAATATTTATTCTATAATACTTGCCTCTTATGCATTTTGCATATATTTTCATTCTTTATCAAGGTAAAGAATGGATTTTCTGTAATCGAAATAAACAATATAGATTGCCCTGGATTTCAAAAGTGTCAGTGTCAGATATAAAATGGCGACGGTAATAATTATTTTCAAACAAGTTTTAATTTAAACAAAATAATGAGTGAAAAATCAAGTGAAGTAGATATAGAATTTAATAATATCTGAAATTGCAAATTATGAAAAAACATCAATGCACCAGATTTTAATACCGGTAAGTGTACCACAGCACTATAAATATTAATACAATGTAATACAAATATGTTAACAAATAACTTGTGTTCAGATTTAATTTAATTTTGATTTATACTTTTTGATCGTGGAGAAAATATAGTCTGTTACTCGGTCAGAATGAAAAATTCGACACTCTTGGTTCCTCACACTCGCTGACGCTCGCGTTCGGAATT
The DNA here is from genome assembly GCA_963243735.1 of Neocrepidodera transversa. Lineage (NCBI taxonomy): Eukaryota > Metazoa > Arthropoda > Insecta > Coleoptera > Chrysomelidae > Neocrepidodera > Neocrepidodera transversa. The sequence goes on along the minus strand of OY725337.1, from coordinate 4,261,471 downwards.
TTCCACTCGTGTCGAATTTTTCATTCTAACCTTGTTACAGAATCTACTATTCTTGTCCCAAAAAGAATTTTATGCTTAGAAAACGACAAGATAACTAAATTTTGCGACTACCTTGTCGAGAAGTACCACATATTTGAACAGAACATTCAAAAATCATTCGTTGTGCTAGATGGTACCTTTTCTGGTATTGGACCCTGTAAATTAAATAATTGTATTTTTTCGAAGGATCCTTAATATGGTTTTGACTGTTTTAATATGATGCTGCTGCTTTTATTTAATTAACAAATAAATGATTTGTTTCAATTTTAAAATATTGTTGCTATATAAAAGTGTCTATTTCATGTGCTTCCATTGACCTCTCATTTTTATTGTTTAGGACACTAATTATTAATAAATTTTAATAGAAAAATATTTGCAGAAAAAAAGCTGCAAATAATTTGGCATTTCTTCTCGATTAGGAATTTCCATAAGTTTATTTAATAGCCTAATTTCGTAGTTAAGAAATGGGATCTCGAACCAAATAAAAACTACAGTGAATTTTAAATATTAACTGTTAACATAAACAAATATAGAATAATACAGTAGCTAACTGGTTATCCATTTCTTCTAAATTACTATAACTTTTTGTTAAGGACAATTACAATTGTTAGTTAAAAATTACAAATGAAATTTTTTTATTATTATAGTGTTTCAGACACTTATTCTTCCAAAATCAAGTCTGCAAATTAACCCATTTTGCTAATTAGACTAGAACTCAACTTGACGTTAACTTGTTGAAAAGCAACCTTATTAAATTAATCATTTAAATTTATTGTACTTATCAACCTCATAATCTCATTAAATTAAGTTTATTTTTTGTTTTATTAATATTCGGAACTAAATTTTATGGTTGAGGTATTTAATTATCTAAGTGCAATAAAAGCACGAAATATTTGCTTATGTTAAAATATCTAAAAAAAAAATTACGAACTGATTTTAATAATTTAATTTAAAAAATTATTAATGTGGGCATCAATCAACTTTTTTTTTATAAATGGGTTGGCAATTAAAATTATTGGAACAGTAAGATTATACTTTATGAAAAATGATCTTCCTATATTTTCTAGTAAATACCAATTAGTAATCAAATTAATTAATGGATAAAAATTTGTAATTTAATTAAAAGAAATAAAACATATTTCAATGAAAACACTACATGCATAAAATTATTTCTTTCCGAATCGATTACTAATTTATCTAATAAATATTTCATCTTTAAAAAGTAAAAATTGAAAGTTTGTAACCTACGCAAAAATTCCATTTTATTAATAGTTTAATTTTTATTAGTTCAAAAACAGGAACATTGTAGGTGTTAAATTGATTATAACAATTAAAAGTAACTCCTACATGACAAAATTAAACAAACAAATATAGATCAAACATCTAAAATTAATAATAAAATTGTTAAATGTTTGTAAATTAATATTATAATATAATATAATTTAAAAGTAATGAATGGTTGTTGATCAAACTGATTAATAAAAGAATACCCATCTCAGCTGCCGGTTAAATTCTAAATTATCTATTGGTTATACGTTTCTAGCAATTTTAAGCAGGTGTAACTATTATTAGTATCAATTTTATTCTTGCACGAAACATCCATAACTTCTGGTATTTTATTCATGCGGGACACTTTTTTTTATTTCGATATTACAATTTGCGTTCACAGAATCTGATACTAAAAATAATTAATATTGTGCAGTCGACAGCAAAACCTGTTGTGGTATAAATGCGTGTATTATTAGCCTTTATAGTTTGGCTGAAACATTGCAAGTAAGTTATTGATTGAATGTATTAAAAAAATATTGTATTAAAAAGTTTCAGTTTGTTCAGTTATTTTGAAATCCATAGTTCTTAATATAATTTATTAAATCCGCAAGGTTATAACTAGTGAGATATAGTTATTATTTCTTAAACCATGAATGATAAACAATTGAAGAAACCTACCATCAAACAAGAGGACAAGAAATTAATATTAGATTGACAGAAAAATATAATCGTTTTTCAATAAGTTCTTTTCATTTTTATTTGTGACGATAGGGAGAAAATAAATTAAATTATGAAATTCTGTGATGTTTTTTGGAACCCGTATTAAACCGTTTGACGACTTGTGCTATGAATATTTTTACGAATGTCCTTATTTGTTATGGAATCTATTTCTGTGATTTTTCGAACTAGTTTGATTGGTTTTTGCACATAACCCTCACAGCAGTATTAAGTAAACGTGGCAATGCTGTACGGTTATTATCACAAATTATATTAGCTAAAACTAAATTGACCAATGAGACGTAATTCGGATGGTCGTGCGTTGCAACTCGGATGGTAAAAAATCTACCTGCTTCACCTGGGACGCAATTCGGATGCTCCATAAATAATTACTTATATTTATCAGGACTATTTTCATTTTGCAAGTATTAGTTAAAGAAATAATCAATATTCCCACAATAACTGTTAATCAAGCAGAAAAGGATTCAAACAATTATAACGCCAAAGGAAGTCCAAATAAAGTTAAGATACTGGCATAAAAACTATATTAATTTTTGGAAAATTATGTCATTGTTGTCTACTGTGGTTGTAATAAACCTTTCAGAATTATTAAATTCAGTTACCCTTTGTAAGACAACAAAATTTGGTAGGACCTAGAAAAGAACGTTCCGAGGAAAGATTACAGGATAAGAGTAGGAATAGGTAAATTGGAAATATCAACTCCAATTAAGTTCACAGAAAACAAGAGAAAACAACTGCCAGATGCACAGAGGATATAGAAATGTCTTGTTATTGATTGCTTCCTACTGTAAATTGTTTACAAAAAATACATTTTAATTCATATTTCATATTCCGCGCCAGTATACTTAACATTAGTCCTTTGACCTTGAATCTAGGCCGAATTTTAATCTGCAGTTCGACTCATTATAGACATATACGAAATTTCATGCAAATCGCCTATTAAAAAGGTATTAAAAATTCCGGTGTCACTTTTTGCTATTTGAGTTAAAAAAAAGCTATATATTGTCCACCAACTAAAACGACACCTCCAGCGTCCCCAAATTTATTTTTGTTGTTTCATTCCCCACTTCTCTAATATTTAACCAAGCGATCAGTTTAGTAGTTGGACAAAGTTTACAAAGACCTATTAAGCAACTGACTGGTACGAAATTGGAGGATACAGAAGGGCTTGTGGAAGAGAAGGTAAAAGACGTCTTAAGATGGTGGCAAGGAAGATGATAGAAATAGAGTAACCAACGATGGTAAAATAGATAGTATTGTGGACGGCCAGGGGTGTAATTCTTGGATTCATTCGGGTTGACACGCATTCGTCTGAACACGAATAACTACAAAGCGAAGGGTCGACCAAATTCGTATTCTTCACTGTCGTCGCTGCTGGCTCTACTTATAGTGAATATAGACGAAAAGCTAAAAATAGAGAAACTGGCAAACGAATTACTAAAGATTGTTAAGAGATAAATGAAACAGAACGATCCAAGTGGTGATCCTCAACGACAATGGGTACAGAAGTCAAAAATGGCGATAGATTCCACATAAGACAAAAAGTGATGGTTCTAAAGATGTACGTTAACTATATGGGGGGGAACATCGTGAACGATTTAGAGAGATTTAGACTTCATATTAGACAAACGACGAGAAACACCCCAGGGTGCAAATTTCACAAGAATTATGCCTAATGTGTGTGTGTCATAAATAAAGATAAGAGCAATGTTGAGCCCTATCCTATTAAAAAGGCACTCATATAGGAGAATACTCCAAAAAATAACGGCCCTGAGAGTGGCTAATGCCTACCGGAATGTCTTACTGAGGAAGGTTTAAGTATCAAAGAACTTGCCAATTCACATGGCGTATGAAAAAAGGGGTATTTATGAGAGTATTAAATAAAGTTGCAAAAAAGGAGGGAAATGCCAAAATGAGGAAACAGCAGAATAGACAAAGAAGCGCTTAAATAATGGTGATGCCGTGAGAGTCGTGCAAACACTATATAGGAAACAGCCAGGCGCTGACCAGACTTAGATGTTTCAAGGCATATCTGTTTAAAATTGATAACGGTACAAATATTGCTCGTCTTCTAGCAGTAGAGAGATGATGCGAAACGTGCATTATTCCCATTCTTAAGGTGAAGGCCTTCAGGAGTGCAGGGGAGGTCCTGGCAGCTCACAATACAGCTTACACCAGGTAGATGACAGGGAAAATTTAAAAGTCGTAAGGAGGAATTCAGGACTAGAGCCAAACAGGAGGCTATCCCAGAAAGAGATGACGAGAGATCGCAGGCATAATCCCATGATTAACATAAGATTCGTTCCTCGAAAAAAAAACATTTTAACACAATAGTGTAGATCAGCGTTTCCCAACTGGTGGGTGAGGATTCATTAGTGGGTCGCCGGTGCATTTTAGGTGGGTCGCGGCGTGGCTCTTGAAAATTTACCAGCATTTACTGATTCGTCAGCATCACTTGATTTTAACGAAGCGTCATTTTTATTAGCGTAAGTGAGTAGAGTATAGTGGCCGTGTACCAGTCCTCGCTCACACCTCAAAAGGACACTTGATGACGCGGTAAAGATTGTGAACCTAATCAAAACACAATCGAAAAACTCGAGGTTATTTGCTGTAATGTGTGATGAAATGGGAAGCGACCATAAGCAGTTGCTGCTACATTGTGAAGTACGTTGGTTATCACGAGGAAAGGCGCTTTCAGGATTGTTTGAACTTCAAGACGAAGTTAGATTGCTTTTCGTCCAACTTGAACACGATGGCAAACAAAAGGCCAAACATTTTCCCAGCGATTGCCTGAGACTTGGTTGATAAAACTGGCATACCTAGCTGATATTTTTAGTTCTTTGAACACTCTTAATTTGACATTACAAGGAGAAGATGTACATCGATTCATCGTCCAAGATTAAGTTGGTTCTACTATTAAAAAAATTGATAGATGGCATCAAAAAGTCCAAGCAAATAAGTTTGATACATTCCCATTAATGAACGAATTTGTGGATTCACATGAGCTGACAGTCGATCCAGGAACCTCAAAAATTATTCTTAAACACTTACAAGGCTTGTCATCCGAACTGAGGCAATACTTTTCACCAATAGCAGCCACTCATAAGTTTTTCACACAGTTTTTCTGAGTTTCCAATGCTAGCTGTTTACGATCTTGTGGGAAAAAATTATTAATTACTCTCAGAAGCAGCTGGCAGCTGTTTGACCTACCAGCTACAGCTTTTAAATGATGGAAAATTGATTTACATTCAAAATCTGTTTTTTTCTGTTCTTAGGAAGACGCTTTAATTGAGTTGTGTTGTGATTCCACCATGAAAACTATGTTCAATGAGAAACGATTGACTTCATTTTGGATAAATATTAAGCCAAGTTATCCAGTTTTATATGAAAAGGCAATAAGATTCTTAATGGTTTTTTCAACTACATACTTGTGTGAGCGTGCATTTTCGACCTTGGTGTACATCAAGAATAAGTACAGAAACAGACTGGACGTTGAAAGTGACTTGCACCTCAAAATATCTAATTTTAATCCTCACATTGAATCACTATAGTTCAGCAAAAACAATGCTAGAAGTCACACTAGCTTTAGAGACAAGATATTTGTAATCAGGAATAATCAATAAACTCTATATTTGTCCATTACTATAAGCTGTGTACATATTTATTTACATTTCCCTTATTTTTATATTTTTAGGGTTCCTTGCCCCAAAGGGTCTATTGCTCTCACTCGTTTGCTATGTTTCCATTTAATATGATTGACCACACGTATTTAAATATAAATCATGTGTATTCTATATAAATGTGATAATTAAATATTAAATATTTGTGTATATATGTATACTGGGTCGCGAAAATGAAAAAAAAAATCAAAAGGTGGGGAACCACTGGTGTAGATAAATGTCTGCAATTTAACATCGGATTTTTAAGCTTTCTTGAGAAATTAAGTAGCCATGTTTTTGAATTAAAATTTGAAACTAAAAGTTTTATATTTATAAAATAAGTGTCCTCCAATTTCTGTTATAAATATATAACAACGATCTAAAAATAATTTAAAATTTATCTTGATATGTTTTATAAATAACAATTTATTTTCTCTTAATCTAACCAAAATAAATGTATCATAATCGTTTGTTATTCAAAATTCAGTCTTCCTCATCCGTATGTTGATAAACAAAGTCGACTTTATAACACTGTATAAATTCATAAAACGAATTAATTTGTTGGCAACCGATGTGTCTGCAGGCCAGCGCAAGCGGCTTCAGCATCCATATGTAAATCGCTAGATAAGTTGCAAATGGAGTCGCTCGCTTCTTCCAAAAAACAAAGACCAAATGTTACGAATACGACCTCTTTATCGTTTTCGTTACGGTTTATGTCGCACTAATTTCGGGCGATGCGTTTCTGGGTTACTAGTCCAAGTTCGGAACATTCCACTTTTGTTTTTTTTCTTAGCCAGTTGTATAAAGTAATTGACAAAATTTATTTCGTATTTTTGCGTTTTAGTAATAGAGGAAAAATTTCATGATGGAATATAGATTCAGATTATGAAGTTTTTAATTCTCACAAAATAATTATATCTTAATTTAAAAATTTTGAACTTGTACCGCTCAGTTTTACTTTTTTCACATTATTTTTATTCAATTTTTTTACTTCATATTTTAATACCAATTTTCGTCACTTAATTCTGCGGATTTTCTGATATTTGAAAAATTTCAGAAATGTTTATAATTTCTGTACGTTTGTGTATTAAAAAGAAGAGAAAAGAAAAAATTTAACGTTACATATGGAATTTTTTTTTCTATATATTTCTTGACCCAAATTCGTATTTATTGACTTTATTGGCTACATGATATTTTTTTTTAAAGGTTTTAATTTAATGTGTTTTAAATGAAGCAGCAAGTTTTATTAAATTAATATTGGATATTATTTTTATTCATTTTTTTTTTACTTTTATAGTATTTCAATACCAATTTTCGTCACTTAATCCTGCATATTTTCTGATATTTGAAAAATTTCAGAAATGTTTATAATTTTTCAACTTTTGTATAAAACTTTATACGAAAAATTAGAGAAAAGAAAAAATTTAACGTTACATTTGAAATTTTGTTTTTCTATATATTTATTTACCCGAATCCGTATTTATTGACTACATGGTAATTTTTTTAATTTAATGTGTTTTAAATAAAGCAGCAAGTTTTGTCGAGAAGATTTCCTAATATTGCAATCTTTTTGGGACACACTGTATATATTTTTGAGTAATAGATTAATTGAAATAAATTGACTATAAAATATAATTAACTTACTTATTCGCAAATTAATATCAAAACATAACCATACCTGCAACAAAAAAAAATACAATAAATATTATTTCATAATAAATGTACGACTCAAAATCCAATGAAAGATCTACCGTTTAATAAATCTACCAGCAGTAGTGTTTGCTTAGCAATATTGCAAAACAGTAGGATTATTTTTAATCCCCCCAAACTCTTATTAACTTTCCCCATCTCACAGACATCCCGACAGGATTAAAATCCCCGGTTCTGATCTGCCTCCATCTTCTTCTCGTTCTCCACGTATCTCGCTCGCTCCCAAGAGCACAGTGGTCCAGAATAGAATACGATATGATCAACAACCAATGAAAATATTCTACTAGGTAATTGATAACACAATATTTATAATTGGAATAGTATTTAGCTGATGCTTAATTAATTTTTGTCTATTGGAATAGGAATGATAAAATGTAATTAAAATTCCGCGATTCTATTTAACTGTAAACTATTGAAACAATCCTTGTTGTTAGATTTTTTTTACTCATTTCTACTCATTTGACATAATAAACAGTAGAATTACACTAAAATGCTGTTAAATTCTGGATTTGCACTAATAGTGTCTTATCATAGATACCTGATAAATATTTATTCTATTTACTAAAACAAAACTTCCTACTGATTTATAACCGTCACAGCATTTAAAAAACGTTAATCAGTGAAGGTTAAATCTATTGAACATCTACCAACTGCACTAATAATGTAAAATTTAATATTTTCTGTTAGAAATTTAGTATGAGTAAACATTAAATTTATTATTAATCTGCTTTACAAGAATTGCTATTTTCTCCGAATTCCAACCACTACCGCAACTTTAGGGAATTCAACGTGTTAGAGTGAGAGGTGTAGGAAATTCAGCATGCCAGAAAGAGAGAAAAAATCGAAAAAAGTGCCGGACTAAATTTTGAAATTTATTAATTTTTTATCAAAAAGTATATAAAAACAAATAATTTTTTTCTATTTTCTATTATATTTTAATTTAAAATAAGAAATTAGAAATTAGATTAGGAAAAAATTATTTGTTTTTATATACTTTTTATGATAACCGAGATAAAAAATTAATAAAATTCAAAACTTAGTCCAGTACCTTTTTTCCGATTTTTTCAAATTCCTCTTAACTTTTTTATAAATAAAAACGCTGGCGCATCGGTTATCCCCGCGTTTAGGTGATACTTTTTTAGGTACTAACATGAACGGGGTTACGGAAGGCAAATTAAAAAAAAACCAATGTAGGAAAATTAAAAATTTATACAGGTCCTACTTAAAAAGAGAAAGAAAGATTGTTGAAAGCGAAGAAAACAAATTGGTACCAAAATGTATACAAAAAATACAAGATTTAAACACCTTAAAAATAAAAAAAGAAGAATAAAGTCCAATACAGATCATTAGATTCTAATATTGATCTATATTTAAATGCCACTAAAATTTTTAGAAACAATAGACTTATGAAGGTGATGATTACGACTTAAGGACAATTTAGGTGAAAATAACAGCAACAAAACGATTCTCGTAATCAAAAATCAAAAGTACTAAAAAATAAGGAACTCAAAAAAATTGTTTCGGACATCTTAAAAGTTATTTTATTTCTTGGTTCCCACCTCTATTTTTACCCGTTCCAAAATTTTAATACCTTGACTAATTGGATTCCGTCTCTTCTACTAAAATTTGATTAATAATTGTGGTAAAATTTTTTGTGTTTCGTATCGTTTCGTTTCGTCCGAAATCAGTCGTTTCAACCAACCCTTAATTGTTTAATTTCTTTCCTTATTTACGTTAAAGTGATATTAAGGTTTCTTATTAATAATCTTATTATTTAATTTTCGACCGATCACGTGGTTGCTCTGATAAAAATAAACAAAATGAAAACCAAATTTTTATATAAACATTGCCTTTGATTTTTTTTTAAATTATTGCCTTCTGTTTAATTTAAAATTTTGTTGGTTCGGTATGGTGATTAATTTCCATAACTTCCATCTTTTTGTATTTTTAGAGTTTTGGAGGTAGACCGGGAAGAAAGCTAGGCAGATAAATAAATAGAGAACCAGGGACTTCGTAATGCCGCATATCGTCTAAAGGGCAACTTGGGAAGAAATAATCCTAGATACATTCACTACTACATGATCCCAAGATAATTACAATTTTTTTTTGTTTAGAACCAAAAGTTTAAATCGGTTTTTATTGCCCAAAAAAATTAAATGACTGGCGCCCTTATTTTAAAATTAAGGTCTTGTTTATTTATTGTTTGGTTTGGTTTGGTTTAGTGACAGGACTAACCCTATCGAAAAAAAATTCTCTAAAATAAAAAATAAAAGATCAAATATACAAGTAGGCACCCAATGTGAGTACCTATTGTTACTAAAAAAATTTAAATAAGAATTAAAAATAATTTGTATTTTCAGAAGTGGAGGGTATTTTATCTATATGCATAGGATAAACGTTGTGTCAAATTTACTTATGTCTATTACAACAACACGGCATTGTTTATTCAATTTATTGTTAATTTTTTTTTTTGAAGATAAGAAAAAAACAAAAAGATCAATCCCAACAATCCAAAGAATATTATGTGCTTCAGGTCGAAGAGACCAGCATGCTGTGCAAATTATTTATGTTACTTTATGTGATCCATTTCAAATTAAATGGCGAAGTTTTACTATTATTATTGCCATTAAGAGTCAAGTAAAAATACTGAAAAAGGTGCGCTGCGATATTTTTTTTTAAAATTCACAATTTTTAAAATGGGTCTTTGATTTTTTTATACTAAAAGTGTGTTTTAAGTATTACCTAACAACATTAAAATATAAACAAATAACCTCAACTTGGTCCAGAAAAAAATTATTTGGTTTTAAAAATGATGATTTCGAGATTCTTAATTTAACTTATTGTTCAATGAATTTAAAATTTTCTTTTTTTATTTTTTAAATAATATATACTTTTACAATTTGTATAACAAACATTTAGCAAAAATTAAAGTAAATTTGTTTAGAATTAGGGTTCTCCCATTTTTCTAATTTTTTTTTAATTCTTGATATATATTGGAAACTAATTAAAAAAATTTAATTTTTTTCAATAAAAATTCACGTGATACCAATAATCTACAAACTGCTTGAACTTTTTTTTTATTAGACTAATAGTAAACTCACAATGCTTAAAACGCCGGCCCATGATCACATGCAAATTAATTTTTTTTCTGGATCATATTGTGTTTTTTGTTTATATTTTAATGTTGTTAGGTAATCCTTAAAACACACTTTTGGTATGAAAAAATTCAAAACCTATTTTGAAAATTGTAAATTTTATATTAAAAATACGTTTTTCGGTATTTCTAGCCGACTGGGGCAATACCTCAAGAAAGAAAAAAAATTCTACTAGAATTTTTGGAACTCACTATATGAGTGACTCTGAGAAAAGTATCATAAGTTTAATAAAAGAAGTATTTTCTTAATCAATATATTACGGCTGTTTTTTCATTTTGTGAATATCACCGCAAAGGTCAAAAGTAGAATCATAAAAGTAAATAAGACACTGATGCTGATTTTGCTTACAAATTTAAAGGATTAAATATTCCAGCATTTTATATTCTTTTGAAATACGTGATAATTTATTAACTATTTTGTGGATATGGGAACCGGCCGCTTTCGCTTACAAAAAAGGAACCAAAATTCTATTAAAATAGTGTGTATGGATTTGTTCTTATAATTTAATTGATATAAATCTTGTTATAAATAATAGGCAATAGGAGGATGGCATAGATATTTTTTGTTGGTCACAAATCACCTACTTTTTGGTTATTTTTTACTAAAATTTTAATTTTAAAAAATATTAACGAAAACACAAAACATAAAAAACGTTTATAAAATATAAGTCTGAAGATTAAGAAATATGTGTACGATTTTTATTTTACAAGGAATTAACCGATTTGTTAAAAAAGTCAGATTATTTTTATAAATTGTCCATAATGACGCATGACAGAAATTTTGAAATATTAAAATTAAAATAAAAAACACAAAATATTAATTAGACTTACTCTGATTTTATCTTGTCTATTCAAACAAAAAATGTTTTCCGAAAAAAGGAATTTAAAAAAGAAAAACTCGGTAAAAATGTTATCGGGTACTTAGGGACCATTCTTTAGGTCTAGCGATATCAATTTTTGTAAGAAACTAAACGGGATTTTAATGTTTATATATAATTTGGAAAAATGAAATTAAAGATTGACATTATTCGGTAATATTTTAATAATCAGCTCATGTTAATAATCAAAGGAGATGTAGAAATTTGTACAAATGTATCCAAAAGTGCTGTTTTTTCCCAGTGCCGTAGCTAGAGGCTTGGAGGTCTCGGGGCAGCAAGTGATTATGAGAGCCCCCTTTATTTGTCCTCTACACCACTTTCATTTAGTAATCCTATATTTAATAGAGTAACTATTTGTTTTTTCTTTTTTGTTAATTAAAAAGAAGAAACATTTAAAACAGACTTTAATATACCGAGTTTAATATAAAATTTACAGTAACTTTGAAATTTAAAATCAAATAATTTTCGAATTGTTTATTAGAGTGGACTAGACAGAAACAAAAAAATAACTGTATGACTAATATACGAAGAATTGTAGAGTTTATCTTAAACGTTATAATTAAAATAATAATATAAGTTTAAAAAGCAAATTTTAAAGACATTGATTATTTTGTTAAAGTTGATTTCTTGAGCTTTGATTTTCAATTGAAAGCAAAGCCCACTTGTTCGGGGGCCCTGGGCACTGCCCCGGTTGCCCCGGTGGTAGCTACGGCCCTGTTTTCTCCCCTATCACTTGAATTTATTACTAAATGTATACACAAAAGAAAACTGTTTTGTAAATTCTGATGCAACTCGTAAATTTAAAGCACTTCCACTTGTTGAAAGATATAAATTCATAATAGGCGAGATCCCTAATTTCTGGAAAAAATACCACAAACTTTAGAACGACGAGAGAAGTTAGAAGATTTTTTAAAAAAAAATTTCGAAATAGTTTTTATAAAATAAATTCCCAAAGAAACATTCCTATTGGATCACTAGAGAATTGCTTTGTTAATGAGCAAGTGCTCTCAAGTTTGTAGCCAGAATAATGTTTTAAGGCGTTGCCAAGCGTCATTCATAATATTTATTTACAATGTGAGTAAGTAGAAAAAATAATGCCATACCATTATACCATACCATTATACACAGATATTACTTAAGAATAACTAAATCGAGAACAGCTATTAAGTCATCATTTCAGTATAATCCATATTGACACAAGTTTTGTTTTATTCATGGAATGAAACTGAATATTATTTATTCAGACGTTCCGAAAAATAATGAAACTGGCAACTACGGAATTGCCATTCAAAGTACTTATGACGTCAGAAAGAGCGGCAATAACGCTTTTGTTTGAATGTCTCACTAAATTGGAGGGTATTCAATTGTTACATGATGTCTTCTAGGAAAAACTATGCATGTACAATATTTTTGGTTGTTCGTTCTTGTAGAGTCCATTCTAAGATATTTGGTTGACTTTATACCCACTGCAAATATTATTATCAATAAGGTTGTAAAAATGTAGTAAATTCCCTATTATAAAATAAACAGTAACAGATCCGTACTCTTGTTTTTGATATAGGTATGTTTTTTATAACCCGCATAAATTGCGAATCAAAGACCTGATAGTCGAAGATAAAAACTAAATACTATTTCCGGTTTACAATCTCAAATTGTGGGTACTTTAGTTAGACCCTAATAAGGCAGGTAAAAATTCAACCAAATATCTTGGAATAGACTTTACTTGATTATTATTTTCCAATATCTAGATTTTGATCATTTATTTGGGCTTTCTGGTCCACAGTGCCATGCTATATCCACGAGCAAAACTGTCGGGATGCCACGATACCATAGCAACCGAGTGCTCTTCGCTGGGCTGTCTCCTGTCACTTGATTTATGGCGATGGAAAATGCGAGAAATGAAGAGAGGCACTGGCAGACAGCCGTGTGCTCCAACGAACCATCATATTCGCCAAAAACGAAAATCATCAACGCATATCGGACGTTGGATTTAGTTTTGCCACGTTCACATCTCCGTATATTTTTATATCAAAATACATATATCAAATACTTTTACTTTTTATTATTTATTTAAATCTCTTCAAATTATTATTATTAATAAAACTGAATATTTCTTTTTTATTAAAATGTTTTTACTTGTGGATTTACTACTAGTAGAGTGGGAAAAAGTTCAAGAAAGTGCAGTTAATCGAATTAAAATTACTTACACATTACAAATGATCGGCAGAGTAGAATTTAAGTGGCATACCCTGTAGATATAAGAAACTAACTAGTCCTAAGACTGATCCATGTATTACTCCACAATTTTATAAAGTTTTAGCAACTCACGTTAACTCTAACGCTAACACTCAGTTAGGGCAAACTGCGCATGCTCTAGTAAAAATAAAAATAGTGTTATACGATAAATTTTCTGAAATAACGGGATATTTTGCGGGTCCCATTAACTCAAATACATATAAAATAATAGACAACGGACAGGTGACGTCATATGATAACTGTCAAATAGCCTGCTGGATAAACAATCATTTTATCCATAAACAATAATATAAATAAATTTGAATTTCAAAGTAATTATTGGATTTTCCCGGAAATATACCCGAACTGAAGGTAATAAAGATCTTTTGGCCTATGAAGTGTGAGTTTTCTGTCTAATTGCAAAATACAGTTAACAAAAATAAAATACATAAGCGACTGTTGCTATGCAAGCTTATCTTTCTCTTATATTATCCCATCATTATAAGAGACAAAAAATATAGATATATTTCTTCCTGCTAAGATGTTTAAACAAGGCTATTTACATTCGACGCCACATGTCTCCTACCTATAAAAAACTAAAAAAAAACTAACCCTCCTCTTCCTTAAAAATCAGAGCACACACTATCTCTCGCATCAAGACAGTGAATCAAGTCAGTCATGCATTTACTAGAGCGAAAAAGTTTCTTCATATAAGTAAAATGGCGGGTAATTAACCGCACCCAAAAAATCATTCCAATTTCAAATACTATTTTTATTTTAACATTTATATTGGTTTAACTTCTATTAAAGAAGTTTGGTCCTTCGAAATCCTGGAATTATTTCAACACGTTCGCAATAGTTATGAATACTAATATTCATATAATTCGTTCAAATATGCTTGTTCATTTTATTATTCAACCAACTTTGAAGGAGATTGTTTGTATTTCTTTGCAATGGACGATAGAAGTGACTATTTTAATACTTTGTCTTTGGATGTCCAGAAAAAAGATATTCTCAGTTGTTAAATCTGCCCTTCTGGTTGCTGGAATCCACAATTTTTTCAGCAAAAGGATATATATTTTTCTCATTATTGAAAATTGAAACGAATCGATGGAAATGAAACCTTCTACTTCCACATTTCAAAATCGCACAAAATTGAGATATTATCGGAAAATTTTATATCAAAATGTTACTTTTATTCTCAAAAAAGATATACAAAACCATTTTTTTGTCCAACGTGCTGAATTGACAAATGTCATCAGTGTCATAATTGTCATAATTGACAATGACATAACCTAAAATGCAGAAATTGCTTTGATAAAAATCTATTTTTTTACATTCCGTCATTCTATACGTTAACCAAATTTAGCGTTAGCGAGTGATGTGCTAAAACTCTCTATTGTCTTTTTATCCCTTGATATAAATTATTTTAAACGAATGCTTTACCATTAGTTATTTATAATAAAAAAATAAGTCCAAGAGCAGCCAGTGTCACGTGAATGTACAAACAAACTGCGTTTTATCCCTGATGCATTGTCATCACGTGACGCGAGCATCATCTATAAATAACCGTTCGTTCAGCATCACGGTATAGGTATTGTTTAATAAAATAATCGCTTTATAAAATTATTGAAAGCCAATAAATCAAGCATTTATTTTACACAACAGATGCATTTCATATCAGCACGTGTGATTGGTTGAGCAGATACTCAATCGGAACGGAACAGTAGCCGTAAAAATATCTGTAACGACTATTGGTATCGGTCGTCCGTCGATTTTGATTTATGGGGACAGGTCGACACCATTGTTGCATTATATGTTAGCACCGTCGATTGCGTACGACGATATGTTCTGAATTATGTAAAATGATGTACTTTGCATATATTCAAGACTACCACAATGGTGGGTTTGATGATAATCAATGGGTTAAGGGAGTCTTTTAAAAACCATCAATCATTGCTATGTGTGTAAATTTAAACTCTATCGGGTGTCGAAATCGAACGGGTAATAGGCAATTGATTTATTCTTATTTAAAAAGCAACATATAAATTTGCAGGTAAAATAAATAATACTATAAAGTACGTTTATAATTAATTTTAGAATTGAATTTAAGTTATTCAAAATTAAAGTTTATTTAAATTGAATTTATTAAATTCCAAAATTATTTATAGTAAATACGTCTAGATAGTCTAAATTCAAATCTTCAAGGCATAAATTTCTTCCACTTTGATTCAATTTAAGATAGCGATCTCGTTATTGAATTTTGGACGAATATATTTAATAAAGAATCTGCAAAATTCCTTCGAAAATTTATATCCAGAAAGGATTGATCATCCTTGATTCTTGATCATCCTTCACTAATCATCTTTTGTCCATATAAAAAGTATGTCGAATGCGCGTTTTAAATCAGGATTTTATCACATACCTATTAATAAAAAAAAATCGGCTGTGTCACCCCAAAACTTTCCCGGCTCGGCTGTAGATTATTTTAATTACAAAATACTAAGCATTGCATTAATTTATGGAACAAATTTTAAATAGCAAGCGGGTGGTGAATTGATATTTCACTGCCGATAATGACATAAGCTGGCGCATGCGCACATTTTATAGCAACTTGCTACAATTAGGATATCCTAAAATCATGGGTGAAAACTATTGGGAATTCGGGAAAAACTTTGATATAAAAGTTGTAGGGAATTTTATGCTCTACAACTTTGCACTACAACATTTTGCACTAAAGCGCATTTTTTGTCTTCAAAATAAAAAAAAGAAGAAAAGCCTTAATGTGTATATTTTTCGTCCTCTAGTGGCAAAACTATAGGGAATTCGAAAAAAAGTTAAATATAAAAGTTAGAGGAAATTTGGTGCTCTATAACTTTGCACTAGAAAATTGCTTCAAAGTGTATTGTTTGTTCTCAAAATTTGAAAAAACTACGGAAAAACTGCATGAACTTTTCACTTACACATTTTGCACTAAAATGTATTGTTTGTCCTTAAAATTTAAAAAAAGGCAAAATATCTTACATGTTTATTCAATCAATGTCGGTCTTGAGGACCTTCTAATCTACCAATTTGACAATATCTTAACTAGTAAATATTAATCTATTAATACATTCACAATATTTAAATCAAAAATGAAAACCATATTTTAATCAAATATTTATTTTTATAAAAAAAAATTGTAAACTGACGTGTTCTACGGCTCACGAGCTCTTCTGTAAAAAGAGCAATAAATGATTTGATTTGATTTGAAATAAGTTTAAAGTTATGTACACTTTCCTGCTTATCGTTATCATTTTAATCCAATAGAAATGGCTTGATCCGAGTTGAAATAGAAATTTGGCCAATAAAATAGCTAGAGGTATTGTATTCTCTTATCAACGCTGCAACACCGCACGTATTTACGTCAAAACGACGAGATTTAATCTAAGTGCGGTGTTGCAGCGATTGTGGCGTTCACAAGAAAATGAATTCACTCTGTATATTCCTAAACGCAATAAATATGAACAAAATAAATTACGTCTTGTTTACTTGCATCATAGTTTTTTCTTTTGTTAAAGTTCATAATATTTAGGTTGTATTCAATAAAAAGATCATTAATTTAAAGTAAAATGGTTAGATGTTCAATATTTTCTATAATTTTGGTAGCTCTTTAATGTATTAGTAGGTCAATCTTATCAAAATGTACGCGAGGATCAATAGTTGTAAAATCAATAGTCCATTTACATACAAATTGGTACTTGTGAAGTGTGGCCTAATATTAACGGCTGTTAAATAGATTTGCATATTTTTAAGATAATGACAATATTAAGGAAAGGTAAAGGTGACACAAAAAATGTATAATCTTGCTGTAAAATATATAACTTCTTTTTCTATATAGGTATTTTATTTTGTTTAAAATTTGTATATAAAAATTAACATAACAAATAATACAATTAATGACGGAATTAAACTACAGAGAAATTTGTTGACGCACGCTGTTATAGGATTTAAGCAAATATGTAGCAAATCAGTATCGGTAAATCAATCATAAATTTGAATTTCCATCTATCACATTACAAACAATATAAATTCCACTTGGATTAAAATATTATTGTCCTTTACAGCTTACGGTAAGATAAAATAAATAATTTTAATCTTAAATTAATATTCTTTGTTCCATTAAAATTGTGGCTAATGTGGATTCTATTTGAAATAAACTTTAACCCTTTCTAGACCGCAAGGGGAAATGTAAGTGAGAAATAATGACCGCCTAATTTGCGTTCGGTTAAATTAAACATAGATTTCACATTATTAGTAATAGTAGATGGTATAATCTAATTTAAAAATAATATAATATTAATAATAATGCTGTCTTAGGGTAATCTTTATAATATAACCTAAATCAATTAAACGGTATTAGGTTGTTTTATTATTTTTGGGACTTTACACATGTTATTTCTAATCTCTAACAATAAAATTTATCTTTATCCTCAAAGTTATTATTAAAAAACAGTAATAGGATAAAGTCCACAGCGTTATATTTTATTTTTTTATTATTCATGAGCTTAGACGATGTAACGGGATTAGACCCATATAGATGATACCGAAAATTATTCACCAAGAAGAAAAAAAAATCTCAATATTCATTAACACATTCTCACGGTCTAATTCGCTAATTTTTTTTGGAATATTCATGCTCTTTATCAACGCATAAATATCTAATTTTCAGTTATAGGTTTGAAAACAAAAACATTAAAAATCATCTTTCCTTATTATTATTTGTCCTTGTTGAGCTTAAAACGAGCAGTAAATCAAAACAAATTGAATTAGCAAACCCTTCATAGTTAACTTTTACCTAAAACATTAGAAGCTAGGCGCACTTAGCAAAAGCCCAGGAATTTCGTCTCTCCACTAAGACGAATATCTCACTTTCACCCTAACAAGAGTAATGAATGTTACGCCGCAGTATTTGGCGAATCTCTAGACAAATCAATGGCGTACGCTAAAAATAGGTTAGAATCTAAATATTTTTATTATTACTATAATAAACTAATTAATAAACTTGAAGATTCAATAAAAATTAATAGAAATAATTAGGGAAAAGTAGGAAAAGTAGTATGCAGTAAGTGATAACCCAGAAAGAAGAAAATAAACTAAAAATAACTAAAAACTTTAACAAAGATATATTAGGACTAAGAGGAGGACGCAGTTGAGAAAATAAAACAACATGAGAGTGAAATGGTACATGTAAGTAGAGTGAGTGAAGAAGAGCCAAGAAAAATATTAATAAGAGAAAGAGAAATGAAAAGACAAGGCAAACCTTGAGAAAATTAACTCAATAAAGTAAAGAAAACAACAAAAAAAGTTGCTACAACACTTATCTTAGATCCAAAAGGCTATCCATAATCTCAAATTTAGTCCACCGATAAAGAAATAAAATGCAAATATAGTATGACAAAATTATTTAATGATGGGCGTTGGCAACTAGTTTCGGCATAATAATGCCGTCATCAGGCTAATAATACAAATGTTCAAAATAAGTTATATAAAAGAGGGATAACAATATAGTGGAGATTTACCAAGAATTTAGGAAAATTAATATTATTAGTTGAATTGATGTAGAGGTTGCATAAAAAAAGGCGCGCCCTTAAATCTGGGTCTATTTCATAAACATTATTAATTTAAAATTTACAACGTGGTCTACTAAAAAGGAAGGGTGGTACATGGTTCAAATAAGGGAGGAAACAAACCGAGGTCGGTTTCAGTAAAACATGGTTGAGGTTTAGCAAAAAAGTTTAAAATTTCTTAAAAATCGTGGCAGGAAGTCGAACAAAGCTGAAATTCAAACATAAGTCAGGATTCAGACAAGAGTGTGAAGGATCAAAATTGGTGTAGGAAAAGCAGGAGTACCATTAAAAATCGACGGCCCTACGAGCGCCAAAGATAAAATGATTTTTAAACTACTAGGGTGTCAAAGCGTGTCAAATACTAAAAACTGGTAAATGACACTTGACAGTTAAAATTGACCGATAAAATTTATGTAGTGACACATTGTAAGTTAAAGTGTAAATTTAGACAAAGGGGGCCTAAAGAGAAAATAACAACATAACAAATCAATGATAAATGGATTAACAATTAAATATAAGTAAAATGTGTGTGATATTTTTAGTATATAGAAAAAGAAAGTATAACTGAGTGACTACGTAGCTGAGTGTAGGTGCAGGTAAATAAGAATAGACATAAAATTGATGGACAACAACAAGAAGAAGGAATAAGAAGTGGAAAGAAATAGAGGAAAAAAGAGAAGAAGTGGGAAGAAGTATCAACTGAAAGAAGAAGAGAAATGACATTAGAACTAGATTAAGGTCCCGAAAATTAATTGTTTACTAACGAAAGTAAGTTACTTGATAAATCTGAAGTAGGAGTCAGATAATGAAAGTAGGGCTTATGAGAGCGAAAAATAGATCAGTTCGAGTAGAAAAAGGTAATTATTTTTTGGTCTGATTTGATTGAGTTTATTAGAAAGTTGGTTAAATAGAAAAAAAATATGTTTATTTTCAAGAGGAACTCATTGCTGTTTCCAAATATCTGGTCCGGTTT
Organism: Neocrepidodera transversa; assembly: GCA_963243735.1. Lineage (NCBI taxonomy): Eukaryota > Metazoa > Arthropoda > Insecta > Coleoptera > Chrysomelidae > Neocrepidodera > Neocrepidodera transversa. Next base: position 4,241,207 of record OY725337.1, on the reverse strand, counting down.
CCGCGATTTTTGTGGAAAAGCGACAATTTTTACTTTATTTAATTCAAAAATGTTCGGGACACTGAGTGAGGCGTTAAAAAAATATAACAAACATCATATTCCTATATTTTATAATTTTTGATAATAAAATAAAAATAAAAAAAATTATTCAACAAACAAATTTGTTTTTTTTCTATTTTATTTTTCGGATAATTTATATTTTTAAATATACTAAATTATTTTGGCTGTTAAATAACGCGTTTTCATGAAGATGTTTCTAAAAAAGTTGATCATCTGGATAATTCGAATAAATACAATTATTCTGTGTTATTATTTTACATAAAAATGATTTTGCAAAAGAAAAAAATATGCGAAATCAATCAAACAAAAAATAGACTAATTTAAAAAAGAAAATAGGGCCCACAAATACGCTACATAATATATAATTGCAAAAAAATAATTATTACAAAATATTTACAAAAATGACAGTTTATATTTTATATTTATTTTCCTATACCACTGCAAATTAATTTGTGACCTGTTTAACATGTATTAAATAATTCTTAATATTTTTATAAAAAATGTCAACGCACATTTATTATTAACAAAGATATTTACAAAAATATGCTAAAAATGACAGATTATATTTTTATTCAGTCTTCTACGCCACTGCAAATTCATTTGAGACCTTCTATACATGAATCGCCTAATTTTAAATATTTTGAAACCTTTCTATAAAATCATTAAGGAAAAAGATTACAAAAACGTGGAAAATATATAATATATCAATACCGATCGCAAATTTTATACCCCCAACCCGGTGTGACCAAAAATCTTCACTTATATCTCAAGATATGTTTAATAACCTCTAATAATTATAACGACTATAATTTTGAAAGATAGAAAAAATGATAATTTTTTTTTTATTGAGGCCAAAATATAGTTTAACACAGGGTATCTATTTTTTTAGAAAAACATTTCGTATTTGAAGGGCCATTCTATATTTTTTAATACGAACCTGCACTTTTTATTACATTTTTGAAAGCTATATATTTTCTCTATCCAACCATCTTTTTATTAGGTTTTAAAAATGAACTATTCTTCAGTCCTGTTCTATTTTCACTGTAAATAGTAAAAAATTAAAGTCAGTGAAAGTACGAAAAAAACAAAACGTTGAGTTATAATTTAAAAAAACGAACAAATTTTAAATTAAAATCCAGTAAAATAATTAAATTTAAACGTGACGAACGACACTATCATTGACTGTCAATATTGCAAAGGAATTAAAAAAATTACAAATTTTATGTATTGGTTTGAATTTTCTTCACATGATATTGGCAGAAGTTAAATAATCTTACCTAAAATCAAGCGAAATTTTTGTTGTCATAAAATGTAACACTATATAGTAAGTTAGGAAAAAATAGGAAAAAACTGGAAAAATAGAAAAAATAGGAAAATTTATTTATTTTGTTATTTTCCTTGATAACATCAAAAATGAAAAATCTTTGAAAAAATCTGAAAATTCCTTAAAAAAATCATTAATAAATTAAAACATCCTTGGAAATTCTCTTTTACTTGAAAAATCCAAGAGAAAAATCAATCCTAGAATATTCTTGAAAAAATTCACAAAACTTCTTTGATAACTTAAAAAATGAAAAATCCTTGAAAAAATCCTTGAAAATTCCTTAAAAAAATTATTAATGAATTAAAAAATCGGAAATTTTACAATAAAAATCCTGAAAAAAAATAATCAATCCTAGAATATTCTTGAAAAAATCACAAAACTTCTTTGATAGCTTCAAAAATGAAAAATCCTTGAAAATTCTTTAAAAAATATCATTAATTAATTAAAAACTCCTTGAAAATTCCTTTTTACATGAAAAATCCTGGAGAAAATGGACCAATCCTAGAAAATTCTTTGATTACATCAAAAATGAAAAATCTTTGAAAAAATCATTGAAAATTCCATAAAAAAATAATTAATAAATTAAAAAGTCCTTGGAAATTCTTTTTTACTTGAAAAATCCGAGAGAAAAATCAATCCTAGAATATTCTTGAAAAAATTCACAAAACTTCTTTGATTACTTGAAAAATGCAAAATCCTTGAAAAAATCATTGAAAATTCCTTAAAAAAATCATTAATAAATTAAAAAGTCCTTGGAAATTCTTTTTTACTTGAAAAATCCGAGAGAAAAATCAATCCTAGAATATTCTTGAAAAAATTCACAAAACTTCTTTGATTACTTGATAAATTCAAAATCCTTGAAAAAATCATTGAAAATTCCTTAAAAAAATCATTAATAAATTAAAAAATCCTTGAAAAATCCGAGAGAAAAATCAATCCTAGAATAATCTTGAAAAAATTTACAAAACTTCTTTGATTACTTGAACAATGAAAAATCCTTCAAAAAAATCCTTGAAAGTTCCTTAAAAAAATCATTAATAAATTAAAAAATCCTTGAAAATTTCTTTTTACATGAAAAATCCTGGAAAAAAATAAATTAATCCTAGAATATTCTTGAAACAATTCACAAGACTTCTTTGATAGCTTCAAAAATAAAAAATCCTTAAAAATTCTTTAAAAAATATCATTAATTAATTAAAAACTATATCGAGTTTTAAAGTAGTTATAGGTTATAAAAAGAAGGAATTTTTAACAGAAAATAAAATTAAAACTCAAAGTTCTATATATTACATTTTATAACAGATATGGAAAATTGCAGCCAGCTAGCTACTAACTTACCAAAAATAAATATACCCAAATGAAAAATTAACAAACTTCAATCAATAATTTCAATAATTCAATAAATTGCAATCCAATAGGCATTAGTAACTTGCTGCTGGTTTTGTAAAAGTGGAAATTGCAGTAGAGCAAATATTCTTAAATTAGACATACGAAATTATGGCTGACGTGAACAATATAAACAATAACAAAGTAGTAGGAAATTTTGTTGAAGAATAGAAAACAGATATCGTAATGCTAAAAAACCTTTTAGTTTGGAATAAAAAGAAAATGAGAAAAGAATTGTTATTGCTGTAAACGTCAAGGGGAATATTTTTTGTATTGGTTTTTCGAAATTCTTATTCCTTAGCCTCAGCCACTGTTTGAGACATCGCCTTGAATTCGTTCCGCGAACGAACTCTACGAAGCGAGAGGCGGCACGGATTTCCAAACCTCTGCCGTCTCCTCTGCCTCCAGTTTATGGTCTCTGGAAAGCCTATGAGCGTTATCACTTAGTTCACCCTGCCCGGTTCCTCGTATAATACATTACCGATACTTGCTGAAGTGTGAAGATGTATTTTAGACGTTTTCGGAATTAATCTGAAGATTCGGCGCTGTTTATCAAATGGCTGTCGATCGAAGGCGGTGCCATTTAATTGGAAAACGTATTGACAATCTTTTCTAAACGAGGATTTGATGAATTTATTATCGTTTATTTAAGATATCCGATGAGAACGATTCATTAATTAATACTATTAACACTAAAACATTTCAAGTATAAAAAAGCAAACTATTTATTATACAATGAAGATTATTAATAATTGGGTTAATACAGACCTGTATAGAATACGTGAACCAATATGGCTGCCTGTAGGCAAACAAATTATTTTGTTAATATTTTATGTACAGCAAAATTGATAACACTTATTGATTTAGTATCACAAATATTGATACCTTTTTGGCGGAACATCGTAAGTCACAAATTTTACGAAAACACCGCCCCAATTGCCGGAACCCTTTGATTTTTTCAGAGATCTGGACTCGTCTCGAAAAGTTATAGAATTCTCTAGAGAGTGCAGATAAAGTCCTTTTTGCGGAATTTTTAAAAACAAATTTTGAGGTGCCAACTTCATGCCGCACCCCTTTGGTGAGAAAAAAGAGTTCTGGGTGAATAGATATCTCAGAAATAAAGAGTTCCAGAGTTCTCGGTAGGATTTGCAATGAATTCTGGAAATTTTTGAAAATTACAAAAAAAAATAAATTTTGGAGTGGTAACTTCATGCCGCTCCCTTTTTTATTTACTGGGTCATTTTAGTCACTTAGGGCTGGTTTTAAATACAGCAGAAAAATTAGCGGAAAAAAACTTAACTTTGTAGCACCCCTTGAAAATATCTATTTTCATAATTTTCAGCATTTTTTCATGTCAGAACTCAGGGGTGCTGTATTTAAAACCAGCCCTAAGTGACTAAAACTATTCAGTAAATAAAAAAGGGTGCAGCATGAAGTTAGCACCCCAAAAAAAATTTTTTTGTAATCTCCAAAAATTCGCAGAACTCTTTGCAAAACCTACCGAGAACTCTAGAACTCCTTATTTCTGAGATATCTATTCACCGAGAACTCTTTTTTCTCACAAAAGGGGTGCGGCAGAACTCTATCTGCACCCTCTCGAGAACTCTAGAACTCTATGAGACGAGGCCAGAACTCGGAAAAAAATCAAAGGGTTCCGGAAATTGGGGTGCCAACTTCCGGTAATTACTAACTGGTTCCTAGATAACAATTTAACACGTTGAATGCCAATTTTGCAATACTATAGAATATCCTTTTAATTGTAATAGTTTAATAAAAATTTTTACTAATAATTGAAGTCTAACTATCTGCAAATTATAGTTAAAAAAATTATTTTCTAGTGATCGAGTAAAATTTAAAATGGGATAATTAAAAAAGTCTTCTTTAGTGTATAATAAAATTGATAATAAAACAAAATAATACATAAACAGAATGACCTAGTATACCTAGGAAAACCTGAAAGGCCGCAAGTTCTTCCAAACATATACAATAAAAACGGAAAATATAGTGAAAAGTAAAGCTACAAATCATACGACTGCAATATACGATTGCAAACTTGATATATTCCCGAGAAAGGCTTTGTGTTTACGATCACAACTTTATATATTCGCGAATCCGCGAAATGGTAGGGGACGAACATGGATGACTAATGGTTCCCAAACATCCCTTCAGGCCGCAGATTATTGTTTTTACTTTGTTATTGTACCTCTAAATGTCAAGGGCAGATTTAAAAAAACTAGATATAGATCAAAAAAATACGTCTTCGTATTTTCTACATTTTTTTTTATACCGGCAGCTTTTTCACGAAATTTACGTAACGCGGGACAAAATTTTAATTTAATCAATTCTGGAACGTCGTCGCCTGTGAAACACATAAATCTTTATGAAATCCATTGTCCGCATGTTTTAATTAAATATTCGAGATTGATAAATGGCCGGCCATTGTCTGACAAAATATAAAACATTAATTACGTTTCATCCACACCTAGATGTGGACGGAGGGCTGTATTTATTGCAAATTTCGAATGTTTGAAATGAAAATCACGCATTGTCGTGATTTTGTTAGAAATAATTTATACAGGGTGTCGAAAGTTTAATTGAGATTTATATAAAGTTGGTTGAATGAGAAAAATGCGTACAGTTAACATTGTCAAAACTTGAAAAGGAGAGTACTAATATATGTGTATAAATAAAGACAATTTAGTAAAATTGATTATTAATAAGATTCTAAGCACTTTCGGTCAATGACCATCTTCAGAGCCTGCGCTTTCGTTTGTGACGCCGAAAATTTGTTGGAAAATCATTTACTTTTTTAAATCAAATAAGTTATAAAATCATGTACCACAATAACATTTATTAAAATTTTTTTTCTTAAAGGCAACTAGTTTCGGTTGAATAACAATCTTCAGGCCAAGAGATTAACAGAAATTAAATGTTAAATAAAAATTAGAATATTATAACAGGGTGTGCTGCTACTAAGTAAAGGAGGAGGTTGGAAATTTGTGTAGTGCCTAACGGCATTATTAGATCCTCAGATCTATAATATTAAAAAAAAAATAATTTTTAAATGTTCCTACTATGTTTTTCGTCTCTAAAATTGATTTTGGTAATTTGTAATCTTTAAATTTTTCTCATATTTTATTTTGACATACATTTATTATGCGAATATTTACATTATATTCAAGAACACATTTTTAACCACGTCAAACCTAAGTTATGTCATAAAAGTATAGAATAGAAAAAAAAGAAGTCAATGCTGAAAAGAAGACATCATAAAAAATACTTCTTTTGCCTTTTTTACATTGAATGTGACCTACAAGATTTAGACCCGAATTGCTACATCATTTTGAATTTACCCCATGGAATAAAAAAAATAAACGTGTAGTAGATAGTCTATAGGAAGACGAACGCAATTATAGGGAATTCAAAGTATAAGAGTGAGAGATAGAGGAACTTCAGTTTGTTAGAAAGAGAGAGCGCTATGACGTCACATTTTACGACGATTTTTAACGTTCAGTAGTTTGAATCGTGAAAGAACGTTCATTACGTCTCATTTTACAACATTATTTAACGTTACTTTTTGATGTGAAAAAACTCACTTTTTTGCATCTAATAAATGTATTTCCCATAAAAAATAACATGTCAAAATCGATAAAATATGGTATTGTTTGGTGTATTTTTTCGAATCAAAATTCTAAGCGTTAAAAATGTTGAAATCGTCGTATAATGTGACGTTTCGAACGTTTTTTACGCTTCAAAACGCTAAACGTTAAAAAACGTCGTAAACATCGTAAAATGTGACGTCATAGCGCCCTCTCTTTCTGACACACTGAATTTCCTATACCTCTAATACGTTAAATTCCTTATAGTTGTGGTCGTATTCTCGTAGACAATCTACTACGTGTGTTAACTGCATTTTCTCAATCTTTACATTTGTTATTTAATACATAATTTTAGTACTAAGTGTAATGAGAAACGAGGCCGGCCTTGTCTGATATACCCCGAATCTTGATGACTCATAGCTCGAGAGACATGAAGGTAAAATCACTCGAATATTCCAGAGACCGCAAGAAAATAATAATGGGTATAAATAAGATGGAAAGAACCGGCACGAGTTAGTTGAATTTTGTATGTTGTGTTATATAAATTAATAGATTTATTAGTTGTGTTTGATATAAATTATTTATAATTCGATGAATTGTTTAAATTGAAAACGAACCCAAAGTAAAAAAATACTACATAAGCTTTAAATTTATTAAAGCAACTTAATGATTGGACAGTTTTAATACGAAAAACATTGAGTGTTCAATACTAATTTTAATCATACCATTAACTATCATCCGGCTGACTTTTCAATTAACTTTTCACTATAGCTACTGAATAATTAATTTATAATTTAATTCGATGCTTGCACACCTCTGAAAAAATATGAATTATACAGAAAATGAACTGATAATAATTATCTTCAAAGATAGCATCAGAAATTGCCAACACGATGAATAAACTTTTATCAATTAATTTTTTACTGATGATGGTTTCATATAGTAGAAACTAATATTGAATTAAATGTTTTTTAGATAATTAAAAATGACCATGAATCATTTATACTAAGTTTAAATTGGTTTCACTCAGTTTAACATTAAATTCTTAATTATCAGGGAATAAATTAGATATATATGGAATATTTATGAAACTGTTGTTTTGTTTACTAAAATTATGTCCTCGGCATTTATATAATATATTAATTGGATGCCTATAAATACTGTAAAGTAAATGAATATAAATTTATATTAGATTTAACAAAATATGTGGTAAATTATATCGAAAACCATTTTTACGCTGAATTTTCCTAATAGACCGACCTACCAGTAGACCGAACACCAATAGACCGAATAATCAATGATCGATGGGCACTAATAGCTGCCCATTGTTTTCGTCTTAGATTAAAACAGTTAAAATATAAATGTAAGTTATATATTCTCTGTTTTTTGATACACAGGTTAGATTTGCACAATCAAGACTTTATTTTTTTAAAACAGATAAAAAAATAGTTCGGTCTACTGGTAGTCAGCCATTAATTGTACTTAAAATCCTATTAAAAATTTTTATATTGTAAGTTATAATTTACTCATGAATTTGAGCCCTCTTTCGCTAATATCTAAACTTTTTGGTACTTTCAAGTACATCGAAACATTTTTATTAAATTATTAAATATATATTAAATTTTATCCAAATCGGAGACCTAAATCGTAATGCATTTTTGGCGATGAATTTTGCACTCTTCTTTTATGTCTGACCCATGACAATATCCGGATCCTTTACCCCTTAGGCCTGCCCATGTAACAATATTTTTACCCCCACTCCATAGAACGATGATTTTTTTTTAAATCAAAGCAGTATTAATAATGATTGAGGAAAATGCCTTTTTGTGATTGTTAGTGGGCTTGATTTTTGTTTACGTCACGTTTATAATCATTTACTCATGAGCCCCGCTCGAATTTAACCATGACAAGTTTTTAAATAAAAAATTTGTAAACATAAACTAATTAATTAAAAAATAGAGAAAATAAAGAAAACAGTGTAAAACAGTGAAAAAATAGTAAAAAACAATTAAAAACAGCAAAAATTAGGAAAAAACATAGAAAAATAGGCTAAAAAAACGGGGAAAAAATGGGCCAAAAAAAAGAGAAACAAACGGGGATAAATAGGTCAAAAAAAGAGAAAAAAAGGGTAAAAGGGGAAAATAGCAAAAAACTGGTAACAAGAGAGGAAAATAAAGTAAATTAGGAACAATAATGAAAAATAGGAAAAAATTGGTAAAAATAGGAAAAAAAACACGAAACAAATATGAAAATTGGAAAAAATAGTGAAAAATCGATAAAAATAAAGAAAAATAGTGAAAAATTCGAAAAACTGGTAAAAAATAATGACAAATGGGAAAAAAAATAAAAAAATGGGAATAAGAAAATATTGGGAAGAATACAGAAAATAGGGAAAAATGAAGAAAAATACATACAAATGGGGAAAAATAGGAAAAACTAATAAAAACTAGAAAAATCTGGAAAAATAGAGAAAAATGAGAAAAAATGGGGACAAATAGGGAATTATAGAAAAAATATTGAAAAGAAGTAAAAACTAGTGAAAAATAGGGACAAATATGGAAAATAGGAAAAACTATTAAAAAATAGTTAAAAGAGGAAAAAAGGAGTAGAGAAAGAGAGAGATAAAAACACGTTTAGAGTTGAAAAAATAACATGATGAACTTCATTCCTGCCCAGTGTCCCTCGACCGTATAAACTTTTTTTTGGTATTTTATAATCCTGAAAAAGTTTTCAGTAAAAAAAATTCAGGATAATTTCAACGGAAAGTCAGTCATTTTAACAAACTGTAAAAATTATAAATTTTATGTGCACTTTCGATTTCTAATAGCTTTTCACAAATTCACGATCACATAAAACTGTCTGTCGGGTCAGGTAATTATTTATAATTTTCGTAATCACAAAAAAAATAACCTATTAAATATGACAAAATTCAGATACAATTAAGATACAATAATTCATAAAAAAAAATTTTCCCGCAATTTTTCAGTTACTTTATTCAAGTAATTTTTAGACATAAAAATTCACATATAAAAATTCTTGTTATTTTCCACTTTTTCACTGTTGATAAAATTTTTAAATTTTAATTTTTAACGACAAAAAAAATTCTTAAATAAAAACTGTGTTTTTGTAATGTTTTTTTTATGAAACGATTTTTTGTAAAATAAAATAAAAGATATATTTAATAATCCATAATTTAACAAAAAAAGCTTTTTTTATAGCTCTATTTGATTTTTTAATTTTATCATCCATTAAATTGTTCATAAAAAATACAATACAAAAAATACAAAAATTATATGAACCCATTTGAAGAATATATCCCAGAAGTGGAAAAAATATCATGTTTTTAGTTTAAAAATTACTGTGATTTTTATGTTGATTTACAATTTACAAAAATTACTTTGATTACCTATAAGTAACTAAAAAGTTGCGACAAAAAAAATTATTTTTGACAGAATATTGTTCATTTTAATATCCATTTCTTAACATTAGTGAATTGTGCTGGGTGACTGTAGTCAATTAAAATTGGTGGGAAAATTCCATGTTTTGAGACTTTCTCTTAGAATATTTCCTACTGTTTTAGAACCTTTTTTTTGTTATTTTTGTGATATTCGCGAAAAACAAAATCCTATTGTATTTATTTTTTGAGTGCTACTTGAATTTTTTCAAAAAGTTTCGGATCAAATGATACCTTAACTATAATTTTCGGAGATGAAAAAATCTCAACAGTACATTATGCAAATTTTTAAAACTTGCAAAGCTCTTTTACGCTACAAAAAAAAACTTTCATTTTACACGGTCTTTACGATAAGAATAGACGAAAAGTTTTAACAGAATAGACATCCGTCACCCACCCAGAGTTCTCAGGTTGTAAACGCTAAAATATTGTGTTTACAATGCCCCATTTTAGACGAGGGTTTTAAAAAGATGGGCACATTAAAATATCTATCCTGTTTATCTTCTATACACTCCAAAGTGAAAGTTTAAAAAGTGTTCTTTGCAAATTTCTGATTTATGACGCAAAGTTTAAAGAATGAATAAAAGTCGGTTCAGGTTCCTTGTTTGGATCATTTTTCTTTGGAATTTACATAATAACTGTATTGTTTAATATATTCGTAATGGTTGTTTTTTTTAATGTATGTAGTGACGTAAGAAATTCATTAAAATGAAAATTTGCGTAAAATTTTGTTAAATTACATTCCAATTTTCAACTTAATTAGAAAATAACATTTTATTATGTTTCTTTATGGGACACCCTGTATAAGTGAATATACCTCATTTAAATATGAACAAAACTGTTACTAATAAACTAAAGCAAAATTTAATTTTGTCTACAGGGTGTTTCATTACTATTTCTAACAGTTTCAACTATAGAATCCTTAACTCAAAATATGAAGATTCAGCCTAAATCAGCTAGATAAAATGTGTCTCCTGTCTGAGTTACAGGGTGTATTTAAAAAATAAAAAATATTTGTGCCCGGGACTTTAAAACTATTTAACGCATTAGTAATGAAACACCCTTTATAATATCCATGGTCTTAAAAAAAATTGAAAGTATTAAATATTCTTAGATCAACATAATTATGGTTTTTTTTTTCATTTAATAATAGACTATTTCTGTTCTTATTTTAATTTTGTTGACTTCTTTTTCTTGTTATTTCTCATACATACTTTCTTAAATTAACTTTTAACTGCTAAATGTATAACCACGAGACAAGTATATTAACTCACTTAGGTGCATTCCTCTAGTTACTTTGTCTTTATGTTTGTATATAATTTCGTATTTCGATTTGTTATTCTTTCTCATCATAACAATTTAAATAATATAAACTGTAAATTTCAACTTTGATAAATAAAAATCTATCATCGTAATATAATTGTCTACAGTTGATTTTTTATGCAAAAAGTAGTTTGTTTTTTGTAGAATTACATTGTAGAAGGTCAATTAACTTGATATTATTAAATTCAGAAATAGATCGAGAAAATAGAAATAGAATAAATTTTATAATAGATTCAAATTAATGATAAAATTGAGACAATTTAACATTTTTGATAAATATCAATATTATTTTAATATCTTTAAAGGCATAATTAAAATATATATTTATGTAATTTCTTTTGTTGTAAAAATTTATAATTTCTATTGATATAACTGATCGAAAATAAAAAATATTTAATTTATCTGGGGAAAATTTAACATTTAATAATAACAATCCACTATCTATCTACTAAAATGTGGAATTATTATTATGAAATTAATGCAGCGAATCATATTAATATTTATTTTGATTTCAATTATGATGAAAGTTGTATTTAATTTTATATTTCAGTGTCAATATCGACATGGTTAAGGTCAACAGATGAAATATTCAATAAATAAAAAATAGATTATGTCTCATTGATCAAAAGGTAAAATTGGTTTATGTTTATATTGTTTTTAAACTAAAAAATTATTTTATATTTTGATACCAGTAATTTGCTTAAGCAAATCCAATAATTTTAATATATATGAAAATTAAATATTTTTGAAAAATATAGTTTACATCACTGAGCTAAATATTACATAATTTAAAATACCCTAAAAAAATGCCAATTCAAAAAATATGTACAAATCCCAAAAAAATTAAAATTAATTAACTTATCTCCCAATACCTTGAAATTATTTTTTTTTACTGAATAAAATATAACCTGGAAATAAGAAAAAATTATTTACTTCAATATTTCCATAAAAATGTCATTAATTTTATGTAATATTTTTTTACAATTCCAATTTTTTAAATTCATTTTCAGTTTTTTTTTTTATTAAAAAAATGCCATTGATCAATTTGTCAATTTTATTGAATAAAAATTAACCAGGAAACAACAAAAAAGTCATTTACTTCCATAAAATCTACGTTAATTTTATATAATATTTTTTTACAATTCCAATTTTTTAAATTTTTTTACAGTTTTCATTTTTTATTTTTAAAAAATGTCACGATCAATTTGTCTTCGCTGGTATAAAAATGAACGCAGGTGTTTGTGTATTTTTAGAACCAGTAGTATTAGAAATAAATTTGAAATTATTAAGAAATCTTTATTATTATTTATTAATTCATTTATTTGTAGATGTCCTCATAATATTATTAAATACATCAAATTAAATTAAAAATATTAAATATATAACTACAAAATATCTTTGATGAATAAATTATTGATGTTGAAAATTTTGTAACTAAATAGTTATTATTTATATTATTTATACTTAAATTGGTATATTTTTTTATTATTTTGAATATTAAGGTTGTAATTAAGAATTTTATACAGAACTGAAAAAACTATACTTTTTCTACGACAACATTAATTCCGATCAAATTATAAAACTTTATAAAGCAAAATATTTTTTAATAAATTAAATAACTATATTTTAATAACAATATTTTCCAACTTTTAGATATCTAACAATTTTAACCTAATTTTGTATTTCTAATTATAATTATATTTTATTTCGTCTTTTCTTATAGAGTAGATTTTTTTTATTATTAAAATTATATAAAAAAATTGATATCAGAATATTAAAAAAAAAACAACCCCTCTTAACTATACAACTTTTTGATAATATTTTTATTCCGGAAAAAACAGGCACAGGTGTTTATTTATTTATAATAATAATCCTTTTAAAGGTTTATGTCGCAATTTTGGTATTTATCCTGGATTCGTTTAGTCAAATTTTGTAATTTTTTCCCTAATTCATTTAACCAATTTTTATGATTTTTTTTAAGGTCAAAAACAAATTATAGTGGTCAATTAATTTATCCCTAATTAATTCTTATCCTTACATTTTTTCTATTTAAAAATTAATTTAAATTTAACTATTTGTTTTAAAGTTATAATTTACAAAACTTTATTATTTATAGTGCAGGCGATCAAATAATATACAAAGTTTTTTTTCTGATTTATTGATAATTAAAATAATTTTGTTTCGTATAACTGAATATGACATCTTCAAGTTTTTTTTCTTGATTATCAAATTTTCTGTTCTATAATTCATAAAAAATTTTATTATACTTACATCATTTTTTTTTAATTAAATGAAAGAATTTATTTTTAATGTTATATCAAAACTTTTACTATTATTTATTATTTATAAAATTACTATTAAGAACTATTATTTTTTATTTAGCTATAAAATTAGTAAATAAATGCTCACGCTATTATTTATGTTAAATCCTTTTTCAGAAGCACATTTCACTACACAGATTTTTTTTGTAATTTGTATAAAGAGACTCACCGTAATTTAATAACAAAACTTTCTTTTGCGCCTAACCATTTTTACAGAAGAAAAAGCGAAACGTAAAAAAAAACACAAAAACTTTGTCTGGTCAGTCAATTTGACAAGCACATGTTCGGAGGTTTTTGAAAACTATCACCGCGAGAATGTCCTCCAAAGTAACAAAATTTCAGCTCCTCCGCTCATCATATCTTTGACCTATCCGGGAGCCCCGATGGACTAATTAATTTCTAAATGTCACAGAGCATGCATCGGGGAATGTCCCCTCCATGTCTAACAAAACTTGCTATACCGTAACGAAACTTGACGTCTCTATAAAATCGCATGGACCAGTTTTTTACGTCACTCATTGATTTGTATCTACCGGTCGAATGACAAATAGGTCTTCTTTCTTTCGTTTCAATTCTTCGCGGCGGTTTTTTTCACGCACTCGCGCGGCAATACAAGAGAAAATCGAGAACGGAACGGTGAGAAGCAATCGCGGTTCAACTTGACACTAGAGTGAGGCTGCTGGACCGACGCTGGTAATCCCGCACTTGTGTTAAGCGTCGTGACGCTGATGCTCATGCGTCCCCCGCCTCCTCCTCGTGTGCTTCCACTACAACAAAGGCATTAGGAATATTGAAGGCGTTTGTGTTTATTCCCTGAACGTATCTAGAAAGCTGTCGGTCTGTGACTTTGCAGCTTACATTGAATTACGTTCTCCTCGCGTGCAACTACGTAACATACACTATATAGCCGATATCTGGCGCCGATTTTTCGCCATACATATCGTAAAAAAAACGTAACATTACATCATGAAATAAACGTAAATATTTTTGTTAATGCATTTAAATTACATTCATATATTTATTTACTACATAAAAATCAGTAATGACAATTTTATAATTTTACAAATGAGTTAATCATTTTTTTTTATTAATTAGTAATTATTTTGTCTTAATTATTTATAAATTTTATGACAGTTAATGTATTTTTATAAGACTATCCTGTAAATATATTTTTTACACCCAATTTATTAGTATTCAAGAACATTTTTTTTGGGTAATTCTCTAAACGGCAACCACGTAATTCACGTGGTGTGAGTGCCTCTTAAAGAGGAAGAAATTTTGAAATTTTGTTTAGGTACTAATTAATATTAGTTTAAAAAATTTTGGTTTTATCTAAAAAAAAATTGCGCTAGAAAAAATTATTTTCATCAATTTATAACGAAACGAAAACTTTAAAAAATTAGTTAATTATGAAAAATCAGTGAAATTATTTTTAGTGTCAAGATGATATCATAACTTTCAAATAGTAAAAATTTTGAATTTAATACCGTTGGTTTTCTGGCAGAGCTATGACGTTGCGCTCTTAACATTAATAATTGAGGTAGAATTTTGAAATTTTTTTTCTCTGTTGCAAAAAACTAGATCCCTTTTTTAAATCTTTTTTGTTTAATTGCTTATGTGCGCGTGTGAAACATTCGCACATTTTTTAGGAATCATATTGGATGGAATGAGCCCCCGACCATAACTTAATTTATTTAGGTGCACATATAATTAAAATAATTATTTTACTCAATATAGAAGGTAAATTTACAATTTAAGTGGCTTAAAAAAATGTGTGGTATGGCCACACCCTGGTATCAATGAATGATATTTTACAAAAATATAATACCCAAATAATTAAAGAATATTGGTCAGATATTGATATTCAACATTTATAACATATTGAATTTCCGTATAACATCGATATTGGACAAATATTTTCAATCTTCTAATGATATTGGAAAATAATACGATTCTTACATAATAAAATAATATTGGTTGTACATTTCTATTCAATATTTATAATATATTGAATTTCCACAAAAAATCAACATTGGAAAAATATTTTCAATATACTAATGATATTGGAACAAAATGTAATGCTTACATAATAAAACAATATTGGTAGGAAATATATGTTCAATGTTTAAAACATATTGAATTTCCATATACAACCAACATTGGAAAAACATTTTCAATATACTAATAATATTAGGTCAGAATATGATGCTTAGATAATAAAACAATATTGGTAGGAAATTTATGTTAAATATTCATAATATATTGAAAAATTTTACCCATAGATAACACTGTACGTTAATTGTATCAATAAATGTTGGTACTAAGTATCAGATAACTTTTTTTATATTTGTCCATTAGAGATTGGACCTCTCTTCGTATTTGTTATTAAAGTGAAGTGTTTTCAGCTTACATATGTTTTTTTTTATAAAGATTGTGAAGAAATAAATCACTGGCAAGATACTTAATACGAAATTCAATATTGGACCAACGTTACTATTAAATATGGTAATGATATATTTTTTTAATATAAATGTAATGGTAATTTTCAATATCAAGATGTGCATAATCAATATTCTACTTATATGTAAGATATATTTTGCCAATATTCTACCAATATGTAGACCAATTTACTGTAAAAAATTCAATATCGTTTTCTGATACCCATAATATTGTTGTTATAAATAAATAGTTCCCCAATATGGAAAATTAATATTGAAATTCAATATTTCCCCCACATTGAATTTCAATATTTGGAGTTATTTTAAATCAATATTGTGCCAATTTTACAAAATGTTAACACTTCGACTTCTAGCCAATATTAAAATTCATTATTCAGATAATATTTTCAACACAAAAAAATATTGTAAAACAATGTTTTGCCAATATTTTTTGATACCTGGGTATGACCATAAAGTGTTTAATTAAACTGGACTTCATGTCTTCTATAACCACAGATATACCATTCAATGACTCCAATATCAATGAAGGCTCGCAAATTAATGAAAATCGGATCCTTATCCCAGAGATCAGCAAAATGATACTCAAATGCCGACAAAACAAAAGAGCATAGATTCTCAAGATGGTTACTTCTTTCTGGACTAACATAGAGAATGTTTTAAGAAACTGAAAAAAAGCCCGAAGCAAGTACTTCCAGTTCCGGTGACCAGACAAAATAAGATATCAACACGAGCACGAAAAAGGAAAATTGAAAGAGAAGAGAAAAAATGTTAAGCACTAAATAGGTAAAGAAAAAGACCAAAGTCAATCAAAGAAAAGAAAAATAAAAGCAAATAATTCTGCTGGAAAGGCATGATCAGACAGCGAAGAAGAAGGTGGCAAAACTCCATGTATATATTGCAAGGGCCACTACATGGAGTCTGTAAAGGGCTGGACCATGTGCATGGGGATGTGCTCTAAATGGGATCATTGTAACTTACTTCGCATGTCTTGACTAGGGGTGTTTTAAATCTTACTGCGCAACAAACCGCGCATGGAGTCGCCACTTTCGCGAACTTTCAGACTATTTTATAATAACAAATTGTTTAACAAAGTATATTATAACTTCTCATAAGGAGAATATTTAATAAAGAACTAAACATTTATTTATAAATTATTAGGTTAATTTCCCAAAATGTTAACTTAGTAACTACGTATCGTTAAAATAATTCCTTAATGTCTAAAATACATATAAAGACGTTAGGAAAAAAAATATATAAGTATTTTTAACTTTAAGTTATTGGTTAATAATTTAGCAATAAATATTGTGATCCTCTAAAATATCTTCTGTCCGTTAAAAATGCAATAGACAATGGAAATTATAACCTAGTAAATTTGTTTTTCAAGGAATTTTCAAGGATTTTACAAGGATTTTTTATGGTTTAGTAATTATTCCAACTCTTTCTTTGCTATTGTTTTCATGATATTTAATAAGAATTCTTCAAGGAATTTTCAAGGACTTTTTACGATTTTTTCAAGAATTATTCAAAATTAATTTTTGCAAGGATTATTTAAGAATATTGTATAGATTTTTTAAGAAATTTGTTTTTCAAGAATGTTTTAATGATTTTCAAGGACTTTTTATGATTTTTTTAAAGAATTATTGAATATTAATTTTTCCAAGATTATTTAAGAATATTTTATGGATTTTTTAAGAAATTTGTTTTTCAAGGAATTTTCAAAGACTTTACAAGGATTTTTTATGGTTTAGTAATTATTCCAACTCTATTTTTGCTATTGTTTTCATGATATTTAATAAGAATTCTTCAACGAATTTTCAAGGACTTTTTATTACGATTTTTTCAATATTAATTTTTGCAAGGATTATTTAAGAAAATTGTATAGATTTTTTAAGAAATTTGTTTTTCAAGAATGTTTTAATGATTTTCAAGGACTTTTTATGATTTTTTTAAAGAATTATTGAATATTAATTTTTCCAAGATTATTTAAGAATATTTTATGGATTTTTTAAGAAATTTGTTTTTCAAGGAATTTTCAAAGACTTTACAAGGATTTTTTATGGTTTAGTAATTATTCCAACTCTATTTTTGCTATTGTTTTCATGATATTTAATAAGAATTCTTCAACGAATTTTCAAGGACTTTTTATTACGATTTTTTCAATATTAATTTTTGCAAGGATTATTTAAGAAAATTGTATAGATTTTTTAAGAAATTTGTTTTTCAAGAATGTTTTAATGATTTTCAAGGACTTTTTATGATTTTTTTAAAGAATTATTGTATATTAATTTTTCCAAGATTATTTAAGAATATTTTATGGATCTTTTAAGAAATTTGTTTTTCAAGGAATTTTCAAGGACTTTACAAGAATTTTTTAAGGTTTAGTAATTATTCCAACTCCATTTTTGCTATTGTTTTCATGATATTTAATAAGAATTCTTCAAGGAATTTTCAAGGACTTTTTATTACGATTTTTTCAATATTAATTTTTGCAAGGATTATTTAAGAAAATTGTATAGATTTTTTAAGAAATTTGTTTTTCAAGAATGTTTTAATGATTTTCAAGGACTTTTTATGATTTTTTTAAAGAATTATTGTATATTAATTTTTCCAAGATTATTTAAGAATATTTTATGGATCTTTTAAGAAATTTGTTTTTCAAGGAATTTTCAAGGACTTTACAAGAATTTTTTAAGGTTTAGTAATTATTCCAACTCCATTTTTGCTATTGTTTTCATGATATTTAATAAGAATTCTTCAAGGAATTTTCAAGGACTTTTTATTACGATTTTTTCAATATTAATTTTTGCAAGGATTATTTAAGAAAATTGTATAGATTTTTTAAGAAATTTGTTTTTCAAGAATGTTTTAATGATTTTCAAGGACTTTTTATGATTTTTTAAAGAATTATTGAATATTAATTTTTCCAAGATTATTTAAGAATATTTTATGGATTTTTTAAGAAATTTGTTTTTCAAGGAATTTTCAAGGACTTTACAAGAATTTTTTAAGGTTTAGTAATTATTCCAACTCCATTTTTGCTATTGTTTTCATGATATTTAATAAGAATTCTTCAAGGAATTTTCAAGGACTTTTTATTACGATTTTTTCAATATTAATTTTTGCAAGGATTATTTAAGAAAATTGTATAGATTTTTTAAGAAATTTGTTTTTCAAGAATGTTTTAATGATTTTCAAGGACTTTTTATGATTTTTTTAAAGAATTATTGAATATTAATTTTTCCAAGATTATTTAAGAATATTTTATGGATTTTTTAAGAAATTTGTTTTTCAAGGAATTTTCAAAGACTTTACAAGGATTTTTTATGGTTTAGTAATTATTCCAACTCTATTTTTGCTATTGTTTTCATGATATTTAATAAGAATTCTTCAAGGAATTTTCAAGGACTTTTTATTACGATTTTTTCAATATTAATTTTTGCAAGGATTATTTAAGAAAATTGTATAGATTTTTTAAGAAATTTGTTTTTCAAGAATGTTTTAATGATTTTCAAGGACTTTTTATGATTTTTTTAAAGAATTATTGAATATTAATTTTTCCAAGATTATTTAAGAATATTTTATGGATTTTTTAAGAAATTTGTTTTTCAAGGAATTTTCAAAGACTTTACAAGAATTTTTTAAGGTTTAGTAATTATTCCAACTCCATTTTTGCTATTGTTTTCATGATATTTAATAAGAATTCTTCAAGGAATTTTCAAGGACTTTTTATTACGATTTTTTCAATATTAATTTTTGCAAGGATTATTTAAGAAAATTGTATAGATTTTTTAAGAAATTTGTTTTTCAAGAATGTTTTAATGATTTTCAAGGACTTTTTATGATTTTTTAAAGAATTATTGAATATTAATTTTTCCAAGATTATTTAAGAATATTTTATGGATTTTTTAAGAAATTTGTTTTTCAAGGAATTTTCAAGGACTTTACAAGAATTTTTTAAGGTTTAGTAATTATTCCAACTCCATTTTTGCTATTGTTTTCATGATATTTAATAAGAATTCTTCAACGAATTTTCAAGGACTTTTTATTACGATTTTTTCAATATTAATTTTTGCAAGGATTATTTAAGAAAATTGTATAGATTTTTTAAGAAATTTGTTTTTCAAGAATGTTTTAATGATTTTCTAGGACTTTTTACGATTTTTTCAAGAATTATTCAATGTGCCATATTACTTTTTAGTTTAATATTATATTATTTAATAATTTAAACTACATATTTTATAATAACTACATAATACCTCAATCTCAATTTGGAACCGACTGGCTTCTATTAATCGAGTTAACACTAATATACTTATGCTGGTTGGCTAGACAAACGATCTAATATATTTAAATCAATTAAAAAATCAAACTTTTTCAATTTAAATATTTTTTTTGTTATATACCATATTGAAATAAAATAGAATCTATATCAATAAAACTATTATTAAATTAATAATGAAATAAAATGAAAAATTGTCTTTACAGACAAAATAAACTATACATATTTTTAAATCATGCTAAAGTTGCAACATACAGTTTTTCATTTATACCTTACTATGACTTTCAGCTGTAATTTGCAATTACCAAGTGATTTTTCAATAAACTAGTAAACTAGGAATAAAATAGTACATAAGGTTTTTTTTGTTGAATTAATAAATGAAAAAGCGAAACTATATGATGGCGAGCAATAGATCGGCCATAATTTTTGTTGACAAGTTAATACCTGAAAATATTACATTCTGAGACAAAAAATTACGCCAATTTATGATTGGAAATATTAATTTACGTAACAATTCCGGAAAATACTGTTTTTTTTTTGAACGAGTAGACCAAATTATATTGTTTTCGGACGTGTTGCGTACACTATTTTTTCGACAACCGTGTAAAGTAACAAGTTAATGAGATTCATTTCTTTGTTATATTAGTTTATTGCGATAATTGCGACCAAAAACCATGCAAATTTTTAAAAATCAAAATGTCAACTAATTTCAATTTAAAGTCCTTAATTCGCTGCATTTGTCAGAATTATCAAGATTTTTATATTTACAATGACAACGACGATGAGATTCTTCCCGGCCTAGTCCGGGAAGTAGGTACGTACTAGGATAGGATTGTGCTCATTGATATTTTTTGTCAAATTTCAAAAAAACCGACCGGAGCCCATTTTCCATAAATAATGTGTCGGGTCCTTTATATTATATGTAATTTGATTCCAGGATTCTAAATATATGAAAAATACAGTTTATGTTCAAGAAAACTGGGAGTCTGCCATTTTATTAAAAAAATATTAAACGGGGTAAAAACATTTTATGTTTTTAGTACTTCGGCCCGAATAATTCACTTTAACAATAAACACAAGAACTATACGCAACACGAAATTTTAGACATTTGAACAGACGTATCAGAATAACATTTTTCATTAGCTACTGAAAAAGTATTGTGAAGTATAGTAAGAGTGACCTTCAAAAAAGTATATAACATATCATCTAACTGTGGTGCATTAGTAACATAATATATTAATAATAATAATAATATGGCTGCGTGAATCTGTTTATGACAAAATCTTTCGCTTCTATAAGTCGAGATTCATAATTTTATTATAAATTTTTATTAAAATCAAATTTTTTAGGGTTTTTCGCCTTTTTTTAACTATTCCCATCTTTCTCTATTGTTTCCGTCTTTTTTTTCCAATTTTTTAATTTTATTTTATTTTTTTATTTATTTTTATAATTTTTTTTTATTTTTTATTTGATTTTTTCTAATTTACTCGAGTTTTTCGATCTTTCCCGATATTATCCCTTTTTTCAATTTGTTACAGATTTTTTTAGTTTTTTCGGTTTTTTTACGGGTTTTCACGATTTTTAATGATATTTTACGACTTTTTACCAGTTTTTACGATATTTCTTAAGATTTTTTTACAATTTTTAATGATTTTTAAAATTTTTTACAACTTTTAAGGATTTTTACCGTTTTTTACGTTTTTTTTTGATTCTGCTCTTTCTCAGTTTTTTAAATATCCGTATAAAATCGTAAAAAATTAGCGAATTAATTTTATAAAAATTAGAACATGAAAAAAATTAATGATCTGTTTCAATATTTTTAAAAATGGCAAAGATATTTTTTTTGGTAATTCACCCCCTCCAGTTTCACTCCCGTAGGTCGCATAAAAGTTTTATACAAATTAATTTTATAATAATAATTAGGATATGAAAAAAGTGTAAAGATCTGTTACAATATTTTCAAAAATGGCGGATATAATTTTTTTGAAATTTCAATCCCTTCCAGTTCCACCACCCATGAAGGTCAAATCGAAAAAAGTTTTAAGCGAATTAAATTTATAATAATTAGAACATAAAAAAAGTCTTATGACCTGTTTGGATATTGTTGAAAATGGCGGAGATATGAATTTTTTGAAATTTGAACTCTCTCCAGTTTCCACCCCCTTACAGGTAAAATGCCCAAAAACAATAGGGTTCGAGAAGCGAGAAAACCATAAGCGAAAGAATTTTTCACCGACGGACATGAAAATTTTTTTCACCTAATCGACTTGTGGGTGGCTCAAAATATCGAGAAAAGTTATTTTATGCAAAAAAAGTTTTCAAATTTGTTTTATGATTTTATTACTTTCGGTCCGGACCGGAGTAATCCCCTGACCGAAGTAAAACGAGAATTTTAAAAATTTTTATTGAATATACAGGATTGGGTTTACTCTGCCTAATCAAAATGACATTTGTTTAAATGTAACACCCTATATATTATTTTTTATTTTATTTTTTTAATAATGTATCAAATCTCAGAATTTTTTGTCCTATACAATGCAACGTGTTACGAAAATTCGAGAATGCAAAAAGAACCATAATAGATTTCCAAAAATATAAAATTGATTTAATGCAAAGATTTAAGATATGTTTAATAGTAGTTTTATCTAAATATAAACATTTTTTTTTAAACAAAAATATAATCTTTTTATTAATTCTGAAAGTGAATAACATTCTATTTTAATAATAAAAATATATACACTTGGACCATAAAAAATGTTTCTGATTCCATTACATGTACTGAAATTTTTTATAATAGTTATTTATGTGCAATCTACTTAACGCACTAGTATTTCATTTTACGCACGACAAAGCATGTGTAGAGTTAGTAATTTACACACGGTAGTAAAAAAACATTTTTTGTATTTAACCATATACTGTTTGGTTATTTTAAAAACAATAATAATCCAGTATACGAAATAAAAATAATACCGTTGAAATAACTTTTTTACAAGTCTCCACAATGCAAACAGAAGCTTCTACCGTTTGAAGGAGTTAAAAGAGATTCTAAAACTGTCAACGATCATCGTAAACCTTTCAAACTACTTCCCCAAAAATACCGAAATATCGTACATATCTCAAAATATATTTATTGTAGGACATTTATAGCTACATCGAAACACGAAATTCCTGAGATAACGTGCATTAATTTGTATGGCATAAAAAATATTTTATTTATCTGCCCCACATTATCTCGTCCGGATGCATAAATAGAAAATTAACGGGCTAGTTGAACAAACTACCTATCGTTTAATTAAATTTTTGTTACCGGAAGTAATAAAAAAAAATGTGTAAAAATTACCTGTAGGTAACATTCCTAATACATACACTAAGAAAAATGCCTTAAAATTTTATGATTATCAATAACAAACATTGTATTAAATTAATATTAATTTAACTAGAGCATATTTAATTTATAAGATATGTTTGGGTATATATTTTGTTATTGATTTATTTACCAACTAAAATAATGTTGCAAATATATCACTAAAATGTATATTCATTATTATGAAACTTTTGATTTTTATTTAAAAATATGGAGGCACCAAATTTACTAATACACAGCAGGTATATGAGGTGAAAAAAATTTTCAGAAATTTTATTCCGGTATAAGCCATTTTTATTTTTGTTTTGTTACAAAATACTTTGGAATATTTACTGGCCATTTTTTATATAAATTTTTATTATAACTTTAATCATTTTGCTTGTGAAAAATCATAGCTCAAATTCTACAATACATTTCCTATAAGATTATTTTCTCAGCTCTCCTCAATTTTGACAAATTAACCAGAATTTACAAATATTTTTATTCAAGTCAGAGCTTGCATAGCTTCGTCACTCCAATTCCTAGAAATATCCAACATTTTTAGTGATGCGTTATCTTCATTTATAACTCTTCTATTTCAGTCACTCTTATCGCGACGAAAAATATTATCTTAAAAAATATATTCTATTTTTGTAAAGTAGTCAAATAGAGAGACACAAAATCGCACCACTAAATTTGCACCAATGAGATTCGTTTAAATTAGGGATGTTCACAAGATTGATTTTTTTACCTGCGATTAAATCGATCTTTTCATAAGCGATTAATCGGTGTGTCGGTTCTTTCATTACAAAATCGCTCAACAAAGATCGGATCAGTGTTGCCGCATTGAGTTTCTGAAATATACTGAACATAAGCAATAAAATGTACTAGATTGTATTAAAATTTACGATACAGTGAAATATTGCTCATAGGGAAAAAAGTGAAAATTATAAAAAATAGGAAATACCGTAGAAAAATAAAGAAAAAGATGGACAAATAGTGACAATCATAGAAAAATAGGGAAAATAGCAAAAAATAGAAAAAAAAAGGGAACTTAAAAAATAGGGAAAAATAGAGGAAAGTAGGAAAAATAGGGAAAAATGGCGATTGTGAAAAATAGAGAAAACATAAAAAATTGGGAAAAATAGAGGAAATAGGGAAAAAATAGCGATTGTGAAAAATAGAGAAAACAGGAAAATATTGAGCAAAAAAGGAAAAAATTGTGAAAAATACCAAAAAACATGAAAAATAGAAAAAACAATGAAAAAAAAAAGGAAAAAAAAATGAAAACCAGGATAAAAATGGAAGAAAACGGAAAAAATGGGGAAAAACGTAGAAAAATATAGAAACATTAAGGGAGACTCGAAAAACCAGGGAAAAATTGGGAAATTTGAAACAAAAGAAAAAAATTAAAAAAATAGTGAAAAATGGAAAAAATATTGAAAGATAAGGAAAAATAATTTAAAATAGTGAAAAATAAGTAGAAACATAAAAAAAAAGAAAAATAGTGGAAAATAGGGAAAAAATGGGGAAAATTGTAAAGATTTGGAAAAAATTGGAAAAAACAGGAAGAAAATAGGAAAAAATAAGGAAAATGGGGACAATAGGAAAAAATGATAGGGGTAAATATTGAATAACAGAACAAAATAATGAAAAACAGAAAAAATATAAAGTAATAGGAAAAATAGAGAAATAGTTTGGAAAAACTGGAAGAATAGGAAAAATTGGGCTATTAGGGAAACAGAGAAAAATGGGGAAAATAGTTCAAAAAAGGAAAAAAGCAGGGAAAATTAGGAAAAAATAGAGAAAAATAAGTACAAACAGGGACAAATTGTTAAAAATAGAAAAAAAAACAGGGAAAAAATGGGGAAAAATAATGGAAACAGGGAAACCAGAAAATAATAGGGATAAACAGGATAAATGAATAACAGAAAACTTACAAATAATTGGAAAAAATAGGAATAAATAGGGCAAAATGGGGAAACAATAGAAAAGAAAATACTGAAAAATAAGGAGAAATGGTGAAAAATAGGAGAATATAAATAAATTAGGAAAAAATAGGTAAACATAGGGAAAAATAGGAAAAAATAAGGAATGCTCGGTCGTCCAGGTACTATAATAATAATAACAATAATAATAATAATAATAATAACAATATATTTCATAATATATGTCAAAACATCAAAAAAAAACTATTATTTTTCTAATATTTTATTACATAGCATAAAATATGTGACCTTGGTCTTATTTAAAAATGTACTAGAATTAGGCCTATTTATGATAAAATGTACTTTTGTACTTTGCTGTCGAAAATGTACTAGAAATAGTAAAACGGCAACACTGGATCGGATGTTCCCAAATTATATTCTTACTGCGACATCTAGTAAATTTAACTTTAAACAGAAAAAGGAAATTCCCATTTAAGTTAAGTATTTTTGTTTCGTTAACTGAAATAAAATTGCTTTTACAAATATTAAATTATAAGATAGATTTTTAAGAAAATCGATTTTTTTGATTCGATCTTTAAGTGCATCGATTAAATACCACACAATCTGAATCGATTCAAAGGATCGATCTTTTGGAAAGAATCATACATCCCTAGTTGAAATTTTTATCAGACTTGACGTTAGTCTAGAATTTATGGTTTGGGTAAATGAAATAACCGCCAAACATGGCACTGTTTCATCAACTCTTGAACAGATCAGTCGCAACGTTCAAATTAGCCAAGATACGGCTGTGCTTATTTTTAAAGTGAATTGTGAGTGACATCAGTGAATTACCCTTAGCATTTTATACAGTGTTGTAAAAATGATTTACTTGTTATAATTTCCCTTGATTATGAATAAATGGGTGAAAAAATAACCCTTACAGTTCACTTTATTATACTTGTTTTTATTGATGTTAATGTAACTGGCTGAAACGCAGTTACATAAGTTAATAATTTAACAGTGTTGACACTGTTTGGTTCTTCGATAATTGGTCGATGTTAACACGTCGACTGCCGTAGTAATTTTTTCCAAACATTTATTGATTCTTCAAGTTTACCACATTTGGCATGTAAACTTAATGTAAAATTTTAATTAAATTGTTTATTATTATATCTAAATTTGTTAAATTTTCCTTCTTTATTAAAATTGTCACCAAATTTTATTTGATTCTACTAAATTTTCCTTCATTAGAGTTATTTTCGTTATCATCTATCCAGAACCTTTTATAAAATGTATCTTAATTTCTGACCATGATCATTCTACAACTTTGTAATAGTTATGCTTAAAGAAGGACCTTAAGTAAGTAAAATTTACTGTTTTAATCAATTCAACAAGTACATGTAACAAAAATTATTTGAATGTTTGAACTGGCTGAAACCGAAAAAAAAATATTCGTAACACAGGCGCCAACAAAACTATCGATTACCTGGAATCAATTAAAAGCGTGGTGGACCAAACCCGAAGCGATAATTTCATTTGGAATTTCATGTTTTCGGGCAGGGCCAGGCAAGCGGTTCGGTCGAACTTTCGTAGCGCTTTCCTTTCATGAAAAACGCTCACGCTAACGTCAGTTCACTAGAGTTAATCTGAAAGAGATGAATTAATCCGAACTCCATGTCGGCCAAACACTCTAATTTATAGCTACAGGAAACGAAATTTTGGCAGCGTTTTATCTAAATTTAAAATCTCTGTCGGCACAGAAACTACGGTGTAATTAGTTGGATGGCATTTTATTGTAATTAAAAAGTTTTACTCCAAAACTGTACGAGAGCATGTGGATGAAAGTCGAGAAATGTTGAAAACTTTCGGGTTATATATATATACTGAAACTTATTTTACTTTTGTTCGTAGATGTCAACAAGTCCGTATGTGTCGAACTCTGATAAGTTCTTATTTAGTTAATGGGAAACTACTGTTGAAAGTTTTTCCTCTTTTCTAAAACACAAAATAATAAAATTTCCGGGTAAAAGCTTTTCGCAAATTGATCAGATACATTTTTAAAACTAGTAAAAAAGTAAAAACGCTGCTAAGAAAATGTTAAGCAAAAATCTTAAACAATTATTATTTACCTAAGAAAATCTATATTAATACTCAAAAAGAAAACTGCGGGCCCCTTTTTAAGCGTAATACGAGAACGGAGGAGTGAGAGATTTTGTATAGGTAAAGTTTATATACCAGGAGAAGTGCAGAATGCTATAATTCATATAAAATTTGTGTTACAAATAAATTTAAAATTAATTAAATTAAATATTATATAACATTCATCGTTTATCTCATTCTTTATCTAAACATTCTTTAGTTTATTTACAATCCGAATGGGCTAAGGTACAAAAAAAATGTATCGGTTGAAATCTCAAAAAATTTAGATCTCCGCCATTTTTGAAAATATTAAAAAAGAGCATGAGACTTTTTTTATGCTCTGATTATTATGAAATTAATTTATTTGAAACTTTTTTTCATATGACCCACGGCGATGGACCTGGTGGGGGTTGAAATTTCAAAAAATTTATATCTCCGCTATTTTCAAAAATATTAAAACAGTTCATAAAACTTTCTTCATATACTAATTATTATAAAATTAATTTGTCTGAAACTTTTTTTAATCGGACATAAGCGGATGGAACTGGAGGGGGTTGAAATTTCAAAAAATTCATATCTCCGCTATTTTTAAAAATATTGAAACAGGTCATTAGACTTTTTTCATGTCCTAATTATTATAAAATTTATTTGTTTGAAACTTTTTTCGATCTGACCATATCGTGGAGTGGGGAAGGATGCTCAAATTTAGATAATAGAAATGTACCTCCCCTGTCGACCCTACCGCCGGATTTTTTTTTTTTTTTTTGAAACTACTTTTTACTTACTTTAATGCAATTTTATTTTTAGAGTGAAAACATCTCTGGGCTGGGGGGTTGGACGATTTTTGGATATGTAAAGAAATTGAAAAAATTGAAAAACCGTGAAAAATGAAACAATAGAAAAAATAGGGAAAAATAGGAAAATTATGAAAAAAGAGGAAACAAGTCAAAAAAAAAGTAAGGAAAATAGGAAATAATGGTAAAAAACAGAAAAAAATAGGTAAAAGTAAGAAAAAAGAAATAAATACAAAACAGAGAAAAATGGAATAATTCGGAAAAAAATAGTTAACAGTAGACAAACATAGGAAAAAAAGAAATTATAGGGGAAAATAGGAAAATTAAGAAAACGTAAAGAGGGAAAAAAATGGAAAAAAAAGAAAAAAAAAGAAATATAGGAAAAAATAGAGAAAAACAGGAAAAATAGGAGAAATTGGGAAATATTATGAAAAAATGGGCAAAAATAGGAAAAAGGAGAGAAACAAAAAAAAACAATAAAAAAAAAAAAAAAAATTGGAAAAAACAAGAAAAATCGTAAGAAATGGGAAAAAAGAGGAAAAGGTAGGAAAAAATTGGAAAAAAATATAATAAAATAGGAAAAATAGAGAAATACAGGAAAATATTGGGTAAAATATGTAAAGTAGGTGAAAATATAAAAAATAGAAAATTGGCAAAAATATATAAATAAGAAAATATAGACAAAATAGAAAAAAGGAGAAAAAACAAACAAAACCATAAAAACTATAAAAAAACGGGGAAACACGAAAACTGGAAAAAATTTAAAAAAAATTGGGAAAAACAAGAAAAATTGTAAAAAAATAGGAAACAACAAAAAAAATAGTAAAATATAAGAAAAAAGAGAAGGTAGGCAAAAATAGGAAAAAATATCAAATACTGGAAATATAGGCAAAAACAGATAAATATAGGCAAAAATAGAAAAACTAAAAAGAAAAACATAAAAAAACAGTAAAATTCAGGAAAAAACAGAAAAACATGAGAAAAAATAAAGAAAATGGAGAAAAACATGAAAAAATAAGTATAGCCAAAATTAAATATTACATGGAACTTTGGTCATTTCGAAAAATAATTCTTCAATAATCATTGCCATTTTTAACCAGATGTAATTCCACTATATTGTGAAGTTCAAATTCGGTGGGAAACAAAATTGGAAAGAAAATTAAAAAAATTAATATTTTTTAAATAAATTCTCTTCAGGTAAATTGAACCTCGTCAGTTTGAGATACGAAATACTACGAAATAAAATGCAAAATGCGAAAACAATGTAAAATAGCCAAAAAGAGATAGCAAAAAATATGGGAGGAACAGGAATAGAAATAAAAGTAAATGATTCAGAAAATTGAAGACTTGATAATGTATACTGACAATAAAAAAAAACAAATTCGAATAGATATGATAAAAAAGTAACAGGATAGTAGAAAATTTTTATCTTATAAAAAATGAATAATGTTGTGAAAAAAGAAGCCTATAAAAGAATAAAAATTTAGAATATAAATTCGGGTAAATATAACCACAGGAATGGATGAAAAAAATAGAACAAAATATTCAAAAATGGAAATAACTAGGAGAAAAATAAAGGAAAAGGGAGCAAAGATGAAGAAATAGAAAATTTCAATAAAACAATAGATTCAAGATATAAACGAATTACTAAAATAAGAATAAAAACTAAAGAAGCAAAAAGAAAAAAGAAAAAAGACAAAAATATTGAAAAGATGAATTGAATAATAAAATGCGGAATGAAAAATTAAAATATTACAAGAAAAATAAACAATTCCACCAGAAGGAATTAGAAAATAAAGAAAGTAAAATTTAAGAATTAAATAAAGTGATGGAATCGTGAAAAAAGAAGAAAATTTTAATTATATAATGTTAAGAAGACTAGTAAAAATAATTTTGAAGAATAATAGAATGAGAAGTAATTATGAAATTAAGTAGTTGTTCAGGAATGAAAAAAATGTATGAAGATGTAAAAGTATAAAGAAGAATGAAATAAGTATAAAACATAAAGAAAGAAATAATAAAGATAAAAAAGGTCTTTGAGAAAAATATAATAATTAATAATATTTACATAAATATAAAATTATTTAATTTAGACCAAAGTTGGTAATTTCTCAATAAAATTATACAGCTGATTTTTGGAAGAATAATTTTATACAAAAGCAGATGTTTAGCATCATATTCATATATAGGTGAAATAGATAGTTATTAAAGTTTAATGAAAGAATCATCCAATCGTGAAAATATATCTACAGACTGCTTACGCCCTAGATCTATATGTTTTACGGCCGTTAATTCGTTCATTTAACGAGACACTACACCAGCTGCATTTAAACGCCTATAAAAATCGAAATAGTTTATAAAGCAAGTATTTGTCTTCATATTCCTTAGTGTTTATTCTGATATTCGTAATTAATAGACCATGAAAGTGTTTCGCTCTTTTACTTCCGCGTTTGTGTTATTATCTTTTAACGGTTTTAGTATCAGTTGGTTTTAAAGATGGTTGTCGACTGTCGTTCTAGGAAAGTAATTAAAATTTCAAGAAAAATATTCTTAAACGAATCAAAACAACTCACAAGTGAAATTTTTTATCAGTATGTAAAAGCTATATAGTTTAATAAGGAAATCCTATAGATTCATTTGGATTTATTTAATTTATGTGAACGATAAATGCTTATTTTACGTTTGGAATTTCATAAAAATTTGACATTTTATCATAAAATTAGGTTAAAATTTATAAAAATGTTTAAATAGTAATTTGGAGTAATATTATTAGTTGTTGACCAATACTTAATTTAGTACTTAACATAAAACAATAATGCTATATAAATGAGATTTTATTAAAAAAATTACATTTATAGCTAACGAAAATAATTAAATCTTAACTATCAGTAGATGGAACGTTCATTAACGTTAAAGATTCTTTAAATAATGATAATGATGTTTAGATAATTGTACAAGAAATTAACTTGTAACGTTTTATTCTAAACGTCATTGACTTTAATGAATGTTTAAAGTTAATGAAAGTAAAAATAATATTTTTTTCTTTTTTTATACTTTTTATTTCAGCTTATAATACTGTATTTTTTTTCTATTTAGCTTTTTTTCATATTTCATATTAACAAAGTGCTCCATTTGAGCTCTTTTATATGGTTTTTGCTTTTGTCTCTGCTTTTTACTTTCCGAACAACAGAAAGTATAGAAGGAAAGTATTGCGATCAAGATTTTTTGGCCATACCCAGTTTTGAACAAATCTTTATGTTTTGAGGTCACATGAATCCATTTATACCATTTTTAGCATGATGTCTGTCTGTGTGTCTGTGTGTGTCTGTGTGTGAACACGATAGCGTCTAAACGGCTGAACCGATTTAGATGAAATTTTATATACATATTTAGGGCGGCAATGAGACGACCTGTATAGATTTTGGTGTTAATCGGACAACCGGAAGTGACAGTTGCTATAAGTGATGACGCCTTTACTAAACAAGATGGCAATAAAGTTTGACGCATATATTTTTTATACATTATAGTTTAATTTCGGATGATTAAAATTTTCAAAAACTTTTGCCATTGTTGCTAGATTTATCAAAAATTATTTTTTTTCATATTTTTCTTAAATAACCAAAATAATGAAATTTTGTGAAAAATTACAAGATGTCAAAGTTGTAGCACATAAAATTTTCTACACATTTTGTCATTACCGGTTTTTTGAATTCCTCATAGTTCCGCCGCTAGAGGGCGTGAAACAAATTTATATAGACATTTTTGTGACTTCTTTAGATTTTTAGACAAAATTATGGATTTTTATGAAAAATTACATAATATCAAAATTATAGAGCATAAAATTTTCTACAAATGTTGTCTTAACTTTTTTTTCGAGTTATGCATAGTTTTGCCGCTGGTTTTTATTTTAATTTTTATCTTAATTAAATTATTATTTTTAGTTAAATTTTAATATTAAAAATTAAAAAAAAATATCTTTAAATTTGTAATAATTAATTTTATAATTATAATTTTTTTCAAAATTTTATTACAAAAATTGTGGAATTTTTTAAAAAATGGCTAAGGAACATTTAAAATTTTATTACGATTTTAAATTAAATTGAATAACTTCTAAAATATTAAAGTTATTGAAATGTGATTTTCACCATTCGAAAGATAATATAAATAATTTAAATTTAAAATGTATTTTAGTTTCTTAAAATTTAGAATTGTAATTATTATAGAAAAAATTAAGAATTTTTTTTTAATATTTTGTAATTTTGTTTAATCAATAAGTATAAAATAAATGAAAAAAGTTAATAGAATATCCGAAAATAATCCAAAAGTACTATGTGTGTAAATTATTTCATAATTTTAACATAGTATTTGTAAAAGTTACAACAAAAAATGAAAAAAGTTAAAACAATTCAATGAATTTTTGACAAAAAATTTGATTTTTTGTTTTTTTTTCTAAACTAACTTTATTAATGGATTTTGTTCCAGAAAACCTTAAAAAAGGTCTGTTTCCCATTTTGAAAATAATTGAATGATATATTAATTATTTATTGACTTTAAAATTATTCAAAAATAGGTTTTATTTTTTTTAATGTTAATATTAATATTAAAAATTAAAAAAAAATACCATTTATTTTGTAGTAAAAAACTCTATAACTGATTTTTTAAAAATTTTATTAAAAAAATTGTAGAATTCATAATTTTTTTTTTAAATTTAATATAAGTTTAAAAAAAATTGAATAACTTTAAAAATACTAAAGATATTAAAATGGGATTTATACCATTCGATAGGTAATATAAAACTCTAAATTTAGAAAATATTTTAGTCTCTTCGAATTTAACATTGTAATTCTTATAAACAAAACAAAAAAAAAAATTTTTTCTTTTGTTTTATCGAGAATAGTAAAACAAATGAAAAAAGTAAATAATATATACGAAAGGGATGAAAAAGTAAATTATGTGTGAAATATTTCATAATTTTAAAATAATACTTATAGAAATTATACAAAATTATAAAAAGTTGAAAAAAAAGTTTAGAAAAAATTAATTTTTTTTTAATTTTTGTAAACTAATTTTAGTAATGTATTTTGATGCAGAAAAACTAAAATAATCGATTAAACAATTACTTTACTTAGGAGTGTTCGGAAAGTTGGGTGGAATTACCCCCTCATTTTTCTTTCCTTTTGGTCTAATTTCGTTTTTTTCTTCGTTTCCTTTTCTTATAACTTGTTTCTATGTTAAATATGCCCACCGAGACGTGGACGTGTTTAGTTTACTATAGAATAAGTATAAAAATTCTAATTTTTAAGGAAGGTGGGTAGATAAAAATCTTAAACCTGAATATCCTCTATTTGATATATAAAATAATGAATAAAGTAGAGATTTTTTCTTCTATAAAGTTAAGTAAAACCTTAGAAGTTTTATATACATTGATAATTCTAATTGGTTTTCTTTTTTTATTTAGTTAAAACACTAAAACATGGACAAATATTACAGCTTTTACTTTATACAATCTTCAATAATAATGACAATATTATTATAATAATATATTCGTTATTGAATAGATTTTATGTATAGGGATTTATGTAGTTCACATAATAAATTATTAATGAGAACATACTTACAAAACAACGTGTAAACTGACAAGAACTATAAATATACAATTAATAAATTTAAAATTTATATTAAGCAATATATGTTACAACAAAGGAACGATTGCCGATTAGAGCAAATATAAGGTACATAAATCTTTGTATTACATATTCTAACATTGAAAATAAATGTAAGAGTGAATATTATAAGTTTATTAAAGTCAATGTTATTATTGAAATTTTTTTGGCCTAATTTAAATTTTTTTGAAAATAAAAACAGAGCGGGGATAATTTATCAGTAGATTAGTAGATACAGAAATTGAAAATTTTAATTAATTTCCTTAATTAAATGTAAAAATAAAAGAAATTAAAAAGAATTATGTAATCTATATAATTTTATAATGAACCCTACAAACTATTATCTTTAATTTGGGTGTTCAAGATTAGTTACTTATTTTTTATCTAACATATTTTAATCGAAAATTTATATCTATTTACAGGTTGGTCCACCAGTAATGCCTCGGTCTGTAGAGCAAAAATTAAACATTTTTTTTTAAATCTTTTTCACAATGAAATTTATATCGCAGAAAAGATGACAATCTAAAAATAATTTTATTTATATAGAGTGCTCTAGGAAAGTAAAATATATGAAAGTCTTATTTTTTTTTAATGGAACACCCTATATTTTTTAGATTCGTCCTGAGAAGCTGATTTCAAAATCGTATTCAAGGCAAATCTAAAAATGTAAAAATTATAGGGTGTTCCATTAAAAAAAAATAACTCTCATATGTTTTCCTTTCCTGGAAATTATTTTTAGATTGTTGTCGTTTCGAATATAAATCTCACTGTGAAATTATTTCAAAAAATTTAGTACTTGATTTACAGAACGAGACGTTACCGGTGAACCACCCTGTATAATCAAGAAATAAATAGCTGAAATGTTGGTCCTATTCTTGATTTCTTGCAATAAACACTTTTAATAACAAAACTCAAAGTAGCACAAATGTCAAATGTGTGGAAAAGTGAACAAAATTAAATGAATGCATTTATAGTTTTTATTATTTAAGTTTACAAGTAAACTTAAAACAAACAAAAATATGGTTAGAGTTTATTTAATTCAGAATGATGTAAAAAAAAATCAAAAATCACGTATAAAGAATTGAAACAGTTATAAACAAATAAAGGTTTCGTTACATTTTTGGTCCATTTAAAGCGAAAGTATAATGAAAGCGTAAAAAAGGAATTCGAGATATCGATGGAAATATCCCTTTTGAGGTCCCCCAAGAAGTTTTAGAGCATAAAATTTCCTACAATTTTTATCTCAAACTTTTTCCAGAATTTCTAATAGTTGCGCCACTAGACAGCGGGCAAAAAATGTGCTTATGTAGGTTTTCCGTAGTTTTTCCAAATTTTGAGGACAAACAATGCACTTTAGTTCAAAAATTTTTAGAGCAAAGTCGTAGAGCACCAAATTTCCTTTAACTTTTGTAATTAACTTTTTTTCAAATTCCCCATAATTACGACGCTTGAGGGCGAAAAATTTACACATTTAGGCTTTTTGCCTTTTTTTAATATTGAAGACAAACAATGAGCTTTAGTGCAAAATGTTCTAGTGCAAAATTGTAGAGTATAAAATTCCCTACAACTTTTGTATCAAACTTTTTCCAGAATTCTCCATGATTTTAGGATAATTGGAGCAGTGTGTAATGCAATGTGCGCATGCGTCCGCTTATGTCACTAACAACATTGATATATCAATTCGGTAGACATATTGACCATCGGCTTGATATTTAAAATTTGTTTCATAAATTAATGTAACGCTTAGTATTTTGTAATTAAAATAATCCTATTCTCTACAGCCGAGCCGGGGTAACAGAGCCAATTTTTTTGTAAATATCTCAAAAACTAAAAGCGTTAGAGAAAATTTAAAACAAACTGTTTTCGGAAGAAAAAATTTCCAAAAAAAAAATCCCAGCTTCCAGAACTTTTTTTCAGTTATTAATCCATTAACTTTAAAAGCCAATATTTTTTTTTAATATTAAATATTAATTAAAATATTAAAAAAGGTCTCCAAGAAATGAATTGTTTTAATTGGTTTTTGTTTAACAATTATCTGACTTCGAATGTAAGTGAAAATTTAAAAAAAAAAATAGATAACAGACTCGTTAAAAAAATCTTTCTGACGGATTTTTTTTCCTTCAAGGTTCTAGATGATTCAATTTTTTTTTTTAATTTTTAAATTAAGATTTAATAACATACAAAAATCTTTTCACTTTCTACAGCCCTGCAGCACCGAATCTAATTTTCATATATAGCATTAAATTGAAAGTATTAATAATTATGAAATATTGGAGTTTTTTTAAATTTCTTTATCTTAAAGAAACTTTTTTTAAATTTTCCCCAACGAATTAACTTTAACTTGTTTTTAAACTTGCGAACTAGACTAATAGAAAAAACTAAATTTTTGGACGTTATAAAAATTAATCAGGTGCTTTGTAAAACATATCAGACAAGTTTTGAACGTGGCAACGTCGCGGTGGCATCGCAGATATTAATTCATGACCGTGGCGGAATTGCTGACTGCCAATAGTATTAGCATGATTCAAGTTGCACTCCGACTTCAATCTGCTGAAGTCTCCACCGTGAACGGAATGCTAATTTCACTTCTCTGAACTATGCCGGCCGGAATAGCCTTTTCAACCGTGTGTGCCTTCTTCTTGTTTCGTTTTTTATTTGTCGCCATACCTGGGTATCGCCCGATATCGATTATTCCGAAATTAGTAGCATGAAAATTTAAGCCAGTTGATAATGGTAATTTTTATATCAAAAAACGTATACTGGAAATAATTTTTAATTTAAATATTTTAGACTTTAAATTAATAACTAGAAAGTGTGCAACAATTTAAAAACATTCAAGATCAGTAACAATGTCCAAAGTAATGAAATTCAGCAGAAGATTTTCTAGTAAAGTAAACCCTGAAGTTACCTTAAATGAAAAGCTCTTGTCTATGGTTGAAACATCTTAAAGAATCTAGCACATCAACAATGGGTGCAGAGAAGAAGAAATATTGCTTAGAATACATAGATCCTGTTCGACTCTGGACTTTGGGAGTTTCAGATTCATGTCCGCTTATTAAGTCTAACTTAAGAATTCTGTACTATGTACACAAGAGTGCATTAAGGATATGCCTGTGAGCTTTCAAATCCACCTCTTTGACTCAGATAACAACTTCTGTTAAATCATTCTGCCGGAGTATCCGCCAATCCCCAAAATGTGTATTCTTCCACGATAGAGGCCACACGTTTAATCCAATTGAGCTGAAATTTGGTATATTGATTTGGGTTACCCCTCAGAAGAACCCATTAGTTTTTGTACGACATCTGTCAAACGGAAGTATCACTATCAAAAAAACACAGATCAAAAATGTCACGGAATTGGACATGCAATATGTCATTTGAAAGCACTTAAAAAACTATATTCAGAACAGTTAATATTATTTCTCCAACTGTCACTTGTCAAAAATAAAAAAATGTCAAAATTTGAAATTTTAGCAATTAATATCTTAAAAAGTATTAATCCTATTGGACTGAAATTTGGTACAGGATTTTGAGTTACCCGTTGGAAGAAATCATTAGTTTTTGTATGACATGTGTCAAACGGAAGTGTCACTATCAAAAAACGACAGATGCAATATGTCACGGAATTCGACTTGCAATATGTCATTTGAAAGCCCATAAAAAACTCTATACAGGACAGTCAAAATTATTTCTCCAACTGTCACCTGTCAAAAATAAAAAAATTTCAAAATTAAATATCTGAAAAAGAATTCGTGGATTTTTTTCAATTTTTGCAATTTTTTTACAATCTTTTCCAATTTTGTCAATTTTTTTTTTCAATTTGTCTTTGAGATTTTTGAGTTTTTTTCAAGTTCTTTGATATTTTTGAGTTTTTTTGAGATTTTTGAGATTTTTGAGATTTTTGAGATTTTTGAGATTTTTGAGATTTTTGAGATTTTTGAGATTTTTGAGATTTTTGAGATTTTTGAGATTTTTGAGATTTTTGAGATTTTTGAGATTTTTGAGATTTTTGAGATTTTTGAGATTTTTGAGATT
The DNA here is from genome assembly GCA_963243735.1 of Neocrepidodera transversa. Lineage (NCBI taxonomy): Eukaryota > Metazoa > Arthropoda > Insecta > Coleoptera > Chrysomelidae > Neocrepidodera > Neocrepidodera transversa. The sequence goes on along the minus strand of OY725337.1, from coordinate 4,203,099 downwards.
TTTGAGATTTTTGAGATTTTTGAGATTTTTGAGATTTTTGAGATTTTTGAGATTTTTGAGATTTTTGAGATTTTTGAGATTTTTGAGATTTTTGAGATTTTTGAGATTTTTGAGATTTTTGAGATTTTTGAGATTTTTGAGATTTTTAGAGGTTTTGAGATTTTTTGAGGTTAGTTGAGATTGTTTGAGATTCTTTGGGACTTTTTAGATTTTTTAAAAAATTATAAATTTTTTTGAGAATGTTTTGAAGTGTTCTAAGATTTTTTGAGATTTTTTAGTTTTTTCAGATTTTTTAATATTTTTTAAGATTCTTTGAAATTTTTTTGAAATTCATTCGAGTTTTTTAAGACTCTTTGAATCTTTAGATTTTTTAGAGATTTTATGAGATTTTTAAAGAGTTTTTGAAATTTGTTGAGTTTGTGTTTTTAGGTTTTTTGAAACTTTTTTATATTTTTTGATTTTTTGAGGTTTTTTAAGATTTTTCAGATTTTTTTGTTGAAATTTTTTAAGGTTTTTTGAGCTTTTGAGATTTTTTGACTTCTTTGAATTCTTAGAGATTTCTTGATCAAATTTTTGAGTTTCTGAGCATTTACTATTTTGAATTTTTTGAGATTTGACGTTTTAAATTTTTTGAGATTCTTTGTGAACTTTTTGGTTTTAAAGAATTTTTGGAGATTTTTGAGATGTTTGTGAACCGTCTAAAAATTTTTTGAGATTTTTTTTGAAAATATTTTGATTTTTGAAATTTTTTGTGGTTTTGAGGTATTTTACCTATTTTGAGATTTTTTTATTTTTGAGATTTTTAAATTTTTTTGCGATTTGAGATTTTTTGACATTTGAGATTTTTTGAGTTTTTACTTCCGAGAAGGCAAAGTATTGTGAACGGGCTAAAAAAAAAAATCGAGATAAAGATGGAAATATCCATTTTGAGGTCCCCTCAAATGTTAAAGACCATTTCCAGATGAAAGTCTGTCTGTCTGTCTGTCTGTGTGTATTCTTACACGATAGAGGCCACAGGTTTAAACCGATTGAGCTGAAATTTGGTAAATGGGTTTGAGTTACCCGTCGGAAGAACTCATTAATTTTTGTACGACATCTGTCACTATCAAAAAATGATAGATGCAATGTCATGAAATGTCACGAAATTTGACTTGTCGGGAAAGTTTTGGGGCGACACAGCCGATTTTTTAGTATCCGCATGTTAGAATAATTAGGTATCCTTTAAGCCATAAATTCCTTATTACCTGAATATAAGCGTCCAGTTATTTGTACAGATTCGCTGGCTTCTATCAGTTTTATCAAAAACATTTAAACTCATCACCCTTTAGTCCAGGCCATACATGATTCTGTTAACTAACTTGTCCCATTTGGAGTGTCATTAATAATATTATGGATTCCTTCACAAGTGGGGATTCCAGGAACATCTAGCATCAATCCCAAAAGAGTCCAACTCTACAAGGACTTAAAGGATATCTTAAAGGACAACACGAAGAAGATGCGGCAAAATCAGTGGAGCAGAGTCCCTTCCAAATTGAAGGATATTTAACCTATCATCGGCATAAGTTCAATCCTATCCATGCTCAGAAAACATAAACTGATCATCAGACGACTACAGATCGCATATTCTCGTCTAACACATGGGCACTTGATGTCCACCGAGAACACATGTGAATGCCAAGATGGCAGATTGTCCAGATAACACAACATATCCTCAGAAATACGGACCACAAGAAAGTCTCAAAGAAGTTCTGAGTCTCCAGGTCAACTCACACCCACTATCAAATACCTTAAAGAAATTGGACTTTACCGTAATATTGTGGAAATTACTGTTCCTCGAATCATTATAATCGAGACACGTTAATAATAATAATAATGTTTATTTACCAAATGAAAAAAAATGTACAATGCACAAATACTATACCAATACGTAAATAAATATAAACTGCTCGTGGCAAGTTCTTATTTTTTTTTTGTACTTAACAAAGTGTAGATTATTACATTAATGTTAATATGTGCTCCCTAAAAACAAAATGTGTTCCCATTTGATAATTGAAAAAAAAACAGAAGATAAAACAAACAAAGATGGTTAACTTAAAGATAGATAACGAAGAAGAGAAAATAAATAAAGCAAAATAGTGTAAAAAAATAATAATTTTGAATTTCTACTACTGTGGATCTATTAGAATTTTAATTTCTTTTTGGTCCGTAGCAAGTAAGAAATTTTTAACTTTTTTTATATAAGTTTATTGAGTTAGTGGGATTTTTGTATTTATAACTTACTACTCTAAGAAAATACATTTGCCTAATATCCAAGACCTTATTATCCTTATATAGTTCAGAAGACGGATAAGTGGGTTCTTTTTTAAATATTATTTTTAAAAAACGCTTTTGGATAACTTTTATTTTTTTCAGATAATATTGAGCTACCCCCATCCTAGAATACCATAAGAGAGTCGAGCTTCTTTCCAACTTTGTGCATCATATAAAATTGCAGTATCATCTGCAAAGGATATAATTCTTCCCACAGAGTTTACTAGAAATAGATTATTTAAATATATAGAAAATAGTATTGGTCCTAACACCGTGCCTTGTGGAACGCCATACTCTACCGTATTTTCTCTACTGATACTTTTACCTATTTTGACAAATTGTTTCCGATTTTTGAGATAGCTTTAAAAGAGTGTTAATTCTAATAAAAAATAATAAAAAAAATTAAGAGTTAAAAATACAAATTTTAAATTCTACTTTTTAATTATTAGGTATTTTCCTTTATTTTTAAACATATTTTTTCTTTAACTGATTCAAAACCTTGATCCTTCCTTGTATAGTGGGAAATTTTTTTTAAATTCAATTTTTAGGTGATTGACAAACTTTTATTAAAAATAATTTTTCTGAAAAATTGGTATTAATTGCAAATTTTACAACTAACGAATAATTAGAAAAACATTAAAAAAAATCTACATAAATTTAACTAGATTCACGTGTTCTCATGTATCGAAAATTTAATTGGATCAGCGGCCTCCCTACTGAACTTTATTTTTCATTCTTAACACGAAAACAAATCAAGATAGCTGTTATCAAGACGCATGGCATAAATTCGATCCAGGGGGAAGAAACCCAACAATTATTTTCGTTTCGAATATTTCGAACTGAAATTCGAACCCAGCTGTCTAGTTCCCATCACGGTTCCCTCTACGAAACAACTTTTACACATGGCATTCCTCTTGAAAATGCAGAAGGAAATATGTCGGTCTCACGTTGAGTTTCGTCTCCAGTGCCATATATAACCAGCGGCGTCCATTGGACTAACTAAATAGACATTAATTGTCGAATTCTAGAAATCCACAGAATATAAAATAAACATATTATATATAATATTAAAATTCCTGTTTTTTATAAGTGAAATACCCTCTATATTTTTTTTGGTATTAAGCATTACTTTAAGCTTTCTTATGATGTAACATATAACGTTAATCATTAGGGTTTACTTTTGTACGTGGCGCCCTTTTTACACAAATTTATTATCAACTCCCAATTAATAACCCACTCCAGTCTTCAACAATTTAAATTTGTTTATCTGATTATTTTATCAATATGAAATAAATTTACTCTATTTTAATTTTAAACACAGGTCATTTTAAAAATCAGTTAAAACAAATGACAAAAACCAATAAAAATATTTACTGATATTATTATAACAATAATAAATAACGAATCTATATTTGTGGTTGATCCTTTTTCTTTACAAGCGATTACCCGATAATCTGATTTTTTATTCATACATATTTTGACATAAAATGATCAATTTTATATTCGAACCCCCTCTTGTATTCATCATCACCCCCAACAAAAAAAAAACATAATAAAAAAAAGAACCGACAATATCACAATCGTCGTATAAAAAACTACAGCATAAATTTTCAATTTTCCAAATGTGGTTGTGAAGATGAGTCCTGGTAGAAGGACAAAGGGGGTAAAGGGCGAGGGGAACGGCGGGGTATTGATTTAGTAGCTAGCGGGCGTTCTAAGGCTTTGGAAACAGATAGACAGGCAAGTATGACGCATTATATATGGCGCTGGAGACGAAATCATGGACGGAGCGGAAGTGGAATTTCTGAGAGGGGAGCGATGCTCCTTTGTCAACTCGAGTAAAGCAAATACTGGATTTAAATTATCTATCTGTATTTATGGGAATATCCAACTTAAATTTTGTTTACAAAAAAACTATTGTATGATCCAAATGTTAAAAATGATTTTATTTTATTTCCATTATCAAAACTTCAACTGTCACCTGTCAAAAATAAAAAAATGTCAAAATTTGAAACTTTAACATTAAATATCTGAAAAAGAATTCGTGGATTTTTTTCAATTTTTGCAATTTTTTACAATCTTTTCCAATTTTGTCAATTTTTTTTTCAATTTGTCTGAGATTTTTTGAGTTTTTTTCAAGTTTTTTGATATTTTTGAGTTTTTTTGAGATTTTTGAGATTTTTACAAGTTTTTTGAGATTTTTTGAGATTAGTTGAGATTGTTTGATTCTTTGGGACTTTTTAGATTTTTTAAAAAATTATAGATTTTTTTGAAGTGCTTTAAGATTTTTTGAGATTTTTTAGTTTTTTTCAGATTTTTTAATATTTTTTAAGATTCTTTGAAATTTTTTTGAAATTCATTCGAGTTTTTTAAGACTCTTTGAATCTTTTGAGATTTTATGAGATTTCTAAAGAGTTTTGAGATTTGTTGAGTTTGTGTTTTTAGGTTTTTTGAAACTTTTTTATATTTTTTGATTTTTTGAGGTTTTTTAAGATTTTTCAGATTTTTTTGTTGAAATTTTTTACGGTTTTTTGAGCTTTTGAGATTTTTTGACTTCTTTGAATTCTTAGAGATTTCTTGATCAAATTTTTGAGTTTCTGAGACATTTACTATTTTGAATTTTTTGAGATTTGACGTTTTAAATTTTTTGAGATTCTTTGTGAATTTTAGGTTTTAAAGAATTTTTGGAGATTTTCGAGATGTTTGTGAATCGTCTAAAAATTTTTTGAGATTTTTTTGATTTTTGAATTTTTTTGTGGTTTTGAGGTATTTTACCTATTTTGAGATTTTTTTATTTTTGAGATTTTTAAAAATTTTTGCGATTTGAGATTTTTTGACATTTGAGATTTTTTGAGTTTTTACTTCCGAGAAGGCAAAGTATTGTGAACGAGCTAAAAAAAAATCGAGATAAAGATGGAAATATCCATTTTGAGGTCCCCTCAAATGTTAAAGACCATTTCCAGATAAAAGTCTGTCTGTCTGTCTGTCTGTGTGTATTCTTACACGATAGAGGCCACAGGTTTAAACCGATTGAGCTGAAATTTGGTAAATGGGTTTGAGTTACCCGTCGGAAGAACTCATTAATTTTTGTGCGACATCTGTCACTATCAAAAAAATGATAGATGCAATGTCATGGAATGTCACGAAATTTGACTTGTCGGGAAAGTTTTGGGGCGACACAACCCATTTTTTTATTTCTCGTTTTCTATTTTTTCTAGACCTAAATTGAATCTCCCTCTTTTGTTTTGATTTTAGAATATTTGCGACTTAATTGTCGCTGTATAAATGGATTTCATATACCCTAAAGTATATCCTCGTCGGACTGTGATTTAGCTGTAGTTAAATCCGGTCTCCGTATATCCACAGCCGACTGAGTACGCACAAAGGACATTCATCAGTCTCTGACCTTCCTGTCGCTACATCGTCTTACCCTAAAACGAGCAACCCCCCTCTTTTCAAAACGATTCTTTGTCTCCCCCGAAATGCCATTTTGAAGCAAAATGAATGCCTCTATACAATAAATCAACTTCTATAATACACTAAAATTCATCATTCGACAAAATCAATTATCAATACTATGTAGACGGTAAATATAAATGATGTCTCCAAACGCGCGTCTGTCCACAGGCTATAAATATTGTAAGCCGATAAATTTTCACTTGTTTTCCTATAGGACAAAGTTAATTTGCTAGATATTGTACGAATGTCAGTTATGTGTTATTGATATTCGATATTAATATTGCACTTATATTTCATTTAGAGTACGCTGATGAGCACTGTCAGTTCAATATTGTTTGAACGTCAGCGCCAGTTTTATTTTACTATTTATATGAGAATATATATCTCGCCAATTATTTAAAATTTATGTATTCGATAAAAAATTATTCCGGTATTTTTAAAATAAATTCGTTCGATAGGTTTTTTTTTATTTAATATGGATAAAATAAAACAAATAGTATAATGTGATATATTAATCAGTAGGGTATTAGTAAAATAAAAGCTAGGGGACAGGGAGGGCAAATCTAATTATATTAAAAATATACTACAAAAATCTCTTTTTTCTTATTCGCCAATTTAAAATATAATTTTCATTTGAAATTGTTCGGTCGGGAGACCTTAAGTTCTTTTTTCACCTATTACAATTTTAAAATGAGAAAAAACATCAAAAGAAATTGAAACAACTGAGAAGAATAAGAAAAAACGAAAAACAAATGATAAAAACCTAGAAGAATTTGAAAACAAAAAAAACAACAGAACAAATCAAAAACCAACAGAAAAATTGAGTAAAAAAACGAACAAACCGATAAAAAGGAATCAGAAGAAATTATAAAACAAGAGAAAGAGTTAGAAAAAAAAACAGAACAATGAGAAAAAAATGAGGAAAGATTAGAAAAAATCGAAAACAGAAAAAATAAAAAACACAATAAATCAGAAAACTCAGAAAAAATTAAGAAAAATCAAAAAAAAATCAGAAAAAATCTGAAAAATCAGAAAAAATCGATAAAATAAGAAAAAATACAGAATACATAGGAAAAAATGTAATATACGGAAAAATCGAAAAAATCAAAAAAAATTGTAAAAAATGCAAGAAATCGGAAAAAATCGCAAAAAATTTCAAAAATTCGCAAAAAAGAGAACAACCAAAAAAACGGAATCTTTTGTAACCGTATAAACAATTTATTTAAATGAAAAAATTCGAAAGAACTGAAATAAATCGCAAAAAAACGCAACAAAATTCCAAAAAAATGGCAAGAAAATCGCAAAAAATCAAAGGAATAAGAGAAAATTAGAAAAATGAGAAAAAATTAGAAAAATCAAAATAAATCAGAAAAATCTGAAAAAATAAAAAAAAAATGAAAAAAACAAGAAAAAAACAACACATTGGGAAAAATGTAAAATAAAATTGTAAAATTAGGAAAAAACGAAGAAAATCAAAAAAAAAATGTAAAAAAAATGCAAAAATCGGAAAAAAAAACGAAAAAGAAGTCGCAAAAAAATCGGAAAATATTGCAAAAAATTTCAAAGAAATGGCAAAAAAAGTCGCAAAGAATCAAAGGAATAAGAAAAAATTGAGAAAAAATTAGAAGAAAAAAAACAGAAAAATGGGAAAAAATGAGGAAAAATTTGAAAAAATCGAAAAAAAAACAGAAAAACATAAAACATCAGAAAAATGAGAAAAAAGATAACAAAACCTATTTTTCTCTCTATATAAAATAATTAAAAATGATATAAAAAAATTCTAAATAAGAAAAAATGGATAGAGAAAGAGAGGGAAGGTCGCCTGGAGCGAGCATAATTTTGCTAATTTTATAGCAATTTCAAGGAATATTTTATAGCAATGTTGATACTTATTTTATAGCAATTTTGCTAGTTGTGTTATAGCGATTATTTATAACTGATTTATAGCGATTTTGCTCATTTTATAGCAATTTTGATGAATATTTTATAGCAATTATTAATTTATTTATTTCGTCAAAATTATTTCTCCAAATGTCACCTGCCAAAAAGATAAAAATTGCTTACATTATTTCTTTACCCTTTAAAATTTTAAAATGAGGATAAAAATCGAGAAAATCAAAAAAATTGGAAAAAACGAAAAAATCCAAAGAAATCGAAAGGAAAAAAATTGGAGGATAAAGAAAAAATTTAAAAAAAACAGAACAATGATTAAAAAAATGATGAACGATTGAAAAAAATCAGAAAAAAAAACAAAAAACCAGAAAAGCAAAAAAAACGATACAAAATTTGACGAATCGAAGAAAACAGAAAAAATCGGAAAAAATAACTAAAAACAGAAAACATTGGAAAAATTTTAAAATAATCAGAAAATATTGGAAAAATTAAATTGTAATACGGAAAAAAAAAATTAAAAAAATTGAAAAAAAAACCGAAAAATAGCAAAAAAATACAAAACGAAAATGCTAAAAATCGCAAAGCAATTTTGATAATTATTTCATAGCAATCTTGCTAGTTGTATTATGGCACTTTTTCTGATTTTGAAGCAATTTTGATAAATATTTTAAAGCAATTTTGATAATTGATTTTTATTAATAGTTGTGTTATAGCAATTATTGATGAACTGATTTTTAGCAATTAAAATATCGCGTTCCGGTTCTGAAAAAAGATACCGGAACGCCGCACATTCCGGTCCCAATACACCACTGATATTAATCCATATTGTTTTTATAAAAATCAAATTAGTAAATATTTTTTATTTAGAAACAATACTAGAATCATATATAAAGAAAATATTTTTATGCTATAAAGGACTCTAGGAGTAAATAATATAAAACCAGGGAGAAGAAACGTAATAAATGGAAATTAATTTAGTCAGAGAGAATAGGAATTAATTAATTTAATATAAAATTAACGCAATTATTTACTGGATCAGTATTATTTAACTTATTTTATTTCCTCTAGTAAAAATTTGTTGAGTCACAGGCAATATTTTTCGAAATTATCAAATTTTATTCATGACACGATAATCCTTCCCGGAAAATTCTTTCCCAGATAATCCTTCCCGGACAATCCTTCCTCACGAGAATCCTTCCCCACGACAATCCTTTTCCGCGAAAATCCTTTTCCACGACAATCCTTCAACCCGGGCAGTAAAGAAACTGATTTAAAATAGTACATGGGTTGCTACATTTATAGAATGAATTAAACATTTTTTGTTCCATTTTACATGAAATTTTAGGCAATAAAAATTTTCAATAAATGTAGTCTATGAGCAAATCAAATTTTAGTAGTTGCACAATAAATAATATAATATGTAGTAAGTATTTTTGATTATTTTGTATTAAATTAATTAATCTTTAAACTCAGACAATATATTAGTTAAAATTTAAGCAGAAAAAGTAGAGAGAACGAAAACTTACTTTAGAGTAACCTCTATATCTCCAGTCAACTTTGACATACAGGGTTCAAATTTAAACTAGACAGAGGTATGATCTTAAGGTATCTACACAACAAGTTTGAAGTAAATCGGTATAGTGTAACGGCCGTGACAGCTCTTATAGACAGACATACACACACAGACATACTATCAGGATGATATCAATAACTTACTTCTTTGTTGCTCTCAATTAAGTTAATAATCATAGAGAGACGAAGATATTAGGTTAAAAATTGAAAAATATACAGGATATATAAAACAGTAGGAATAAAAATGAGTGCGTAACCGTCATGCGCATTAAATGTAAAATTTTACAGACAGGATTTTTTATCATACCACTATTTTCAACTATAAATAAAAATATTTCTACTAAACGTCGATTACCCAGTGTTCCCAGTGTAGCCATCAAACACCTCTATGCTTTTAAGGAGTCATCTGCTCTATAGCAAAAAAAAAGTATTTACTCACTAAGCCACCCACTAAACAAGCATTAATCTAAACAGTCATGTTCCCCTTCTATTGACAAAGAAAAAAATTTCTATTTAACTTGGGTGTACAAATTTAAATCTATTCGGTTCTAATCTCGAGGAACCGAAGATTTTCCCTTTCGAAGCTGAAGACAATTTGAATTTTCGTGTAACGTTCAGTAATGAGAGCCCGCCTCTTCCTTGTATCCAACCGGCCTACTCTCAATGTACAACTCCATATTATAATTTCAAATTACAAAATTGATTTCATTAAATGTATTACTATTTTATTTAAATTGTTAAGTATTATAATTAATGCCGAAATTTTGCATTTCCAACCGCTTTATGCATATTAATGATTCAAATTAAATTAAATTTTATTAGCCCGGTATGCTATTCCCACATTTAATATTTCGAAATAACGCTACTATTAGAGCCAGAAAATAAATAAAAGAAACGTAAAAAGCTGTTGTAGAGGAAATAATAAAATAACGAAAAATTAACTGTCACAATTAGCTTGCGTAATTAACAAGATTTTCAGATATCCTGCGGTGTTTTTGAATTTTTAATAAATGGTTAACACAGACAAAATATTACCTGCTGATTTAGGAAGTAATTTTTTATTTAATTTAATTATAAAAAAAATTTGATCTTAATTAAAATATTTCTTGGTATAATTTACTATAAAAATTTGCTATTTTGATTTCACAATAATTACACGCATACTTAACTAAATAAAAATAAACTAATAAAAAATATATATGTAAAAATTTTTTCTTATAGTTTTTAAGTAGTTTTACAAATACCAAATCGTAATCATTTTTACTACCCTTAATAGGTCTCACCTTTGGTGATTTTTATTTGTATATATAGGCCTGATGATGGTCTGTGGCCAAAACTTGTTGCCTTGCTAATTCAAAATTAAACTGTTGTGGTATACCTGACTTTGTGTTTTATTTCTTTTAAATATATTGTTCGTTTGTTCTAATGTATCGTTTTTGTTTTGGGTTGTTGATTATTGACAAAAAAAATATTTTTGACTCGGAATTTAAAAAAAAAGTTAAAAAGAAAATGAAAAAAATATTTAAAAAATTTAATAAATAACAAAAAAATAAATATTGGAAGAAAATGATATATGGATAAAGTTGTTAAAAAAAATGGTGGTTGAAAATTTTGGAATGGAACCTGTAGAATAGTAATATTTATGGCAAAAGAAGATAAATAAAAATTAATTTGAGGAAAAAATATTTATTAAAATTTAATAAAATTGGAATTGAAGATAATTTTTTTTATATTTTGGTTCATTATTTTATGTAAATAAAAAATTACAGACCTAAATTTTTTATTGATTATTTCCCACTAGTAAATGAATTTGTTTATTTTTTGAATGTTATTAAAGGAGTGATAAAAATATTTAATTATCTTTGGCTATATAAAGATTTTCTATTGAACTTACCCTGAAAAAGAGTGTATAGTAGACAATAAAATAATAATAATAAAAAAAAAGAAATTGATTCATTAAAAGGTAACAGAACAGATAAATTTAAATAGCTTCGCAACGTGGGGCTTTCTAAAATTGAAGACACCACATACCAATGTAATATTATTTTCCCCTATGGTAAAAGATCAAATCTGATTTCTTTGGTATCTATCGATTTTTGAATAGTTACTCATTTTATCAAATTAAAAAAAATATGATTAAAACAACATCTAGAGAGACATAAGAAATTAGAAAAAGTAAATAAGAAATTTAAAAAAAATATATACACAATTCCCGTTTCTACACAGGTCAAACATCAATGCCATTACGTATTAGGATAAATGAATACAAATTTAATATTACCCACAAAAAGGCAAGTTGATTTGGATTTATGGACAAAAAATTTAATTTTGTTCAAAAAATAACATGACGTAAATAGAAACATGTGACAAATTGTATTTTTGAATTTTAAGGATTTTTATTTACGTTTGAGGACTATTTTAGGATTTTTCATTGCGAACCCGCGTTGGGCGCCAAAAATGTAAGATCTTTACAAATTTGCTTTGTGAACTTTTTGGGACTCCTTTTTTACGTTTGAAGGCTTTATATACCCTTTTCGGACTCTTTTTAACTTTTGAGATTTTTTAAGTTTTGAAAAATGAATATTCAATATTTATACACAGACAAATCTTTCTGATATTTGAAAAATGAATATAGAAAAATAAATTATTAATACAATACGTGGGGATCCTGATATTCTTTATAGTTACAAATATATAATGCAACGATAAAAAAATCGCTGACTTAACGTAATTTGAGTAAACAAGATAAGAAATCATACTAAACGTTAACAGCAATTGATAAGGAATATTTATTAGATTCTACTTCCCTTCTCTGCTCATTTCTCCTTTATCTTAATTTTTTGGGATTTTTTATACAATTAAAATGAAAACAGAACAATGAGAAAAAAATGAGAAAAGAAAAAACAAAAAATCAGAAAAATCAGAAGAAAAAAACGATACAAAATTTGACGAATCTAACAAAACAGGAAAAATCGGAAAAAATAACTAAAAACAGAAAACATTAAAAAAATTTGAACATAATCAGAAAAAATTGGAAAAATAAAATTATAAAACGGAAAAAAAAATCAAAAAATTTTTAAAAAAACCGAAAAAAAAACAAAAAATACAAAACGAATGTGCTAAAAATAGCAAAAAACCGAAAAAGACGCAAAAAATCTGAAAAAATTGCAAAAAAATCGTAAAAAACTGCAAAAAATCGGAAAAAACACAAAAATCAACCAACAACCAAAAACAATTGTAACAATCTGAAAGAATTAAAATAAAACGAAAAAATTTGGAGGAATAAGAAAAAATAAAAAAATAAAAAACAGAACAATGAGAAAGAATTGAGGAAAGATAGAAAAAATCGAAAATATCAGAAAAAAAAATAAAAAAAAACAAAAAACCAGAAAGATCAGAAAAAATATCGAAAACCAGAAATTATTGTAACAATCAAAAAAATTAATGAATTTGAAAAAAGTGAAATAAATCGAAAAAATCAGAGGAATAAGAAAAAAAAAACAGAAAAATCAGAAAACAAAAGAAATGAGGAAATTTTAGAAAAAATCGGAAAAAAAATATAAAAAAAACAAAAAAAACAGAAAAAATCAAATAAAAAAAAAACCATAAAAATGAGAAAAAAAATTGAAAAATCCAAAAAATTCTACTTTCCTTTCTCTGTTCATTTTCTCCTTTATCTTAACTTTTTCGGACTTTTTATACCTTTTTGTGACTATTTTTTTTTACTTTTAAGCAATTTTCAACATTTTTGAAATTCATGTTTGACTCCACAAATATGAACTTTGAGGACTCTTTTTTTAATTTTGGAGATTTTCTTAACTTGTTAATATGAGTTCTGCGTGAGCCACCATTTGCACATATTTTTTTTAACTTTTGGAAACTTTTTTTTAGCTTCCGGCCATATAGTACTAAAAATTGGATATATATTAAAAATATTACACATGATGTTTTTAGTTCTGCGGCCCGAGAAATTTACTTTAGCATTAAACACAAGAACTATACGCACCACGAAATTTATAAACGCTATGTTGACAGTTTGGTTTTTTGGTTAAACAAACGTAATCAGAATGACAATTATCATGGTTTTCATATGTAATTTGATATCTTTTCCCAAACGGGGAATAAATTGTAATTGCAAAATATCAGAAATAAAGTATAAATTTTTGTATTTTAATAAAACTACTAGTTTCTGATAGATACAATGTATATAAAATGTGTTATTGAATTTAAATATTATTAAATAAAAACAAATTTTATTACATATCTCACAAACGTAAATTATAGTAACAAGTGTTATTTGCGACAAATAACCAAACATTAAGTCGTTGCGTTTATTTATAGTTGGCACAACAGTTCCAAATGACATTAATTTGTTGCATCGACATAATAAGTGCATTGTATTGTTCATTAATATTGTACACAAATACGAATCAGACAGTGGTGCAATAAATTGCGGCGAACTGCATTATTTACATAAGATGATGTATTGACATTACCTTTGGTATAAAGAGGTAATTACGATCCGACAACAATAAATATAAACAAAACCGGTTACCCGCAAGATGTCTGTCTGTACTCGAAATATACATATATTAATTATTAAGTGACATAATAAATTAGAGAATTGTTTTAGATTAGAAAAATAAAAACTTTTGTTGTTTTCTCAATATTAATTCTTTTATTAATTTATTTATTTAGTAAAGATTATTTCTCCAACTGTCACCTGTCACAAACACAAAAATTGTGCTGTCAAGAATAAAGTTATTACGTTATTTCTATACTTTTTAAAATAAGAAAAAATCGGAAAAATCAAAAAAATTTAAAAAATCGAAAAATCGTACAACACGAAAAAATTGGGAAAAACGAAAAAAATTTGACAAATTCAACAAAACAGAAAAATCGGAAAAAATAACTAAAAACAGAAAACATATTAGAAAAATAAAATTATAAAATACTGAAAAAAAGAAAAATCAAAAAAATTGTAAAAAAACTGAAAAACAGCAAACAATACAAAAAGAAAATACTAAAAATTGCAAAACACCAAAAAAGTAGCAAAAACTGGAAAAAACAACAAAAATCGCATAAAATGGCAAAAAATCGAAAAAAATCGCAAAAATCAACAGACAACCAAAAAAAACCCAAAACAATTGTAACCATCAAAAAAAAATTAAAGAATCTGAAAGAATTGAAATAAACCGAAAAAATCAGAGGAATAAGAAAAAATTTAAAAAAAAACAGATCAATGAGAAAAAATGAGGAAAGATAGAAAAAATCAAAAAAAAACAGAAAAGAAAACAAAAAAAATCAAAAAATCAGAAAAATCAGAGAAAAAAACGAGAAAAAATTAGCCGAATCGAACAAATCAGAAAAAATAAGTAAAAACAGAAAACAATGGAAAAATTTGAACATAATCAGAAAATATAGGAAAAATAAAATTGTAAAATACAGAAAAAAGAAAAATCAAAAAGATTGTAAAAAAGCCGAAAAAAAAGCAAAAAGGACAAAACGAAAATGCTAAAAATTCCAAAAAAACCGAAAAAGTCGCAAAAAATCGGTAAAAATTACAAAAAATTGCAAAAAAATGGCAACAGATCGGAAAAAATCGCAAAAATTAACAAACCACAAAAAAAAACAATAACAAATCATAATCATCAAAAAAAAATTAAAGAATCTGAAAGAATTGAAATAAACCGAAAAAATCAGAGGAATAAGAAAAAATTAAAAAAAAAACAGAACAATGAGAAAAAAATGAGGAAAGATAGAAAAAATCGAAAAAAATTAGGAAAGAAAACAAAAACAATAAAAATCAGAAAAAAAAAACGAGAAAAAATTAGACGAATCGAACAAATCAGAAAAAATAATTAAAAACAGAAAACATTGGAAAAATTTGAACACAATTAGAAAATATAGGAAAAATAAAATTGTAAAATACGAAAATGCTAAAAATCGCAAAAAACCGAAAAAGTCGCAAAAAATCGGAAAAAAATCACAAAAAACTGCAAAAAATGGCAAGAAATCGGAAAAAAATCGAAAAAATCAACAAACAAAAAAAAAAACAAAAACAATTGTAACCATCAAAAAAAATGAAAGAATTTGAAAGAATTGAAATAAACCGAAAAAATCAGAACAATAAAATTTTTAAAAAAATGAGGAATGAAAAAATCGAAAAAAATCAGAAAAGAAAGCAAAAAAAAACAAAAAAAAAACAAAAGAATCAGAGAAAAAACGAGACAAAATTAGACGAATCGAACAATTCAGAAACAATCGGGAAATAAAAGTAAAAAAAGAAAACATTGGAAAAATTTGAAAATAATCAGAAAATTTTGGAAAAAATAACAATTGTAATATGGAAAAAAGAAAGAAAATAAAAAAAATTGTAAAAGAAACAAAAAGAAGCAAAAAATACAAAACTAAAATACTAAAAATCGCAATAAACCGAAAAAAATTACAAAAAATTGCAAAAAATTGCAAAATGGCAAAAAATCTGAAAAATCGCAAAAATCAACAAACAACCAAAAAAAAAACCAAAAACAATTGCAACCATCAAAAAAAATTAAAGAATCGGAAAGAATTGAAATAAACCGAAAAAATTAGAGGAATAAGAAAAAATTAAAAAATAAGCCGAACAATGAGAAAAAATGAAGAAAGATAGAATATATCGAAAAAAATCAGAAAAAAAAGAAAAAACCAGAAAAATCAGAGAAAAACCAGAAAAAATCAGACGAATCGAACAAATCAGAAAAATAGGAAAAAATAAGGAAAAACAGAAAACCTTGGAAAATTTTGAAAAAAATCAGAAAATATTGAAAAAAAATTGTAAAAAACTGAAGAAACGAAAAAAATCAAAAAATTTGTTAAAAAACCAAAAAATTGCAAAAATTCGCAAAAATCGGAAAAAACCGCAAAAAAACAACAACAAACATCCAAAAAACAAAAACAATAAGAAATAATTAGAAAAAAACGAAAAAAATTAGAAAAAAAAAATCAAAAAAAATCAGAAAAATGAGAAAAAAATTGAAAAAACCGAAAAATCGAATAAATCAGAGGAATAAGAAAAAAATTACAATATTTCAATGAAAATCCTAATAATATAAATTAAACGTCAAAATTGTAAGTAATTCCCTCATTATTATTATAGAACAATAAAAAATATGTATATTTTGGAATAATATACTTAATACTAAACAATAAAAGTATTACCAAAAGTTAAATAATTTTTTTTTAAATAAGACGTAATTACATTGCGTCAGTTACTAATTTATGCATGGTAGTAGAAAAAAAATTTTTTATACAATTACAAACTATCGATTTTCGGATTTTTTCCAATACTTGTGCTGTGAGAGAAAACACACAGACGAACAGACAGACAGACCGACAACCAAATGATCATATACCTAAGGGTTAATTTTTTGAGATACGGAACCCTAAAAAAACTATATATTGGGCCTTAATAATAATAGTTTCCAAAGAAATATTAGATTTATTAATGACGATACGATAACATATTTTACTAAAAATAAATATATTAGTCACGAAAACATTCTAATATGCAATAGAAAAATATTGAAACAAAATTTTTATAGCCTCTAATAAGCCCACAATAACTTGTTTATATTACGGTAAATGATTAGAAATATTAAAGTTTTTGAAGTCAAATTTATTTTAAATCTATTACGACATTATATAAAGAACTATCATCATTTAAAATGTTAAATGAATATATTTAAGATTAATGTAATCATTAATTTTCTACTACTACTAGATTTAATTAATTAAATTTGTGATTATACTAATTAATATTTACAGAATAGTTAGCATCATCATTTTATAGAAAATAATATATTTTCTTAAAGAAATTCTATTATATTTTCTATATTGATGTCTTGGATATTTAAGAATGTTTAATTGATTAATATTTAATTAATTAATAAGTCGATTAAAAAATTTGTGAATTGTTAATTAGTTATTCTTTATATTTAATATTGTTTTGTAACTTCTTGGAATAAGTAAATTATTATTAAATGTAAGGCCCCTCAAACTTTTATTTAAACTATTTTTTTGGAAATAATAAATTAGTAAAAATAATAAAAATAATACAATAATATAATAAAAAAATTATTATTATTACAACTTGGCTTATTTTTAAAATATTTGAACCAAAATAAGGCAAACTTTCTCTTCCTATTTTTTTTTTAAATTTTACGCATGATTTTGGTGAACAGTTGGTATTCTATTTCTGTGAAAAAATAGTTAAGGTATATAACTTTTAGGTCATAAAAATGTTTTTATATGCCCTCGTTGACCGTTATTATGCAACTTAAGGGCAATTTTCACTTCTGTGGAATAATGGTTCTAGGTAAGTCCTTTTATCTTTTAGTAGAAATCAAGATTTTGTACAAACGTGGGTTAAATGAAAACATATTTTTGTTCATGTGAATATTTTTTTGTAAAACTGGAAAAATTAAATGAAAGCTAAAATAAAAATTAAAACTAACAAAATAAGACCAATAATTCATTACGTATTTTTTTCGTAATTTAATTTCAATATGGTTCAGTTTTATTTATAATTTGACACTTTTAGTAAAAAATCGGTTGTGTCGCCCCAAAACTTTCCCGACAAGTCAAATTTCGTGACATTTCATGACATTGCATCTATCATTTTTTGATAG
Organism: Neocrepidodera transversa; assembly: GCA_963243735.1. Lineage (NCBI taxonomy): Eukaryota > Metazoa > Arthropoda > Insecta > Coleoptera > Chrysomelidae > Neocrepidodera > Neocrepidodera transversa. The sequence continues at coordinate 4,185,196 of OY725337.1, read as the reverse complement.
TGACAGATGTCGTACAAAAATTAATGAGTTCTTCCGACGGTAACTCAAACCCATTTACCAAATTTCAGCTCAATCGGTTTAAACCTGTGATTTCTTGATCAAATTTTTGAGTTTCTGAGACATTTTGATTTTTTTGAGATTTGACGTTTTAAATTTTTTGAGATTCTTTGTGAATTTTTAGGTTTTAAAGAATTTTTGGAGATTTTTGAGATGTTTTTGAACCGTCTAAAAATTTTTGAGATTTTTTTTGAAAATATTTTGAAGATTTTTTGATTTTTGAAATTTTTTGTGCTTTTGAGGTATTTTACCTATTTTGAGATTTTTTTATTTTTGAGATTTTTGTAATTTTTTGCAATTTGAGATTTTTTGACATTTGAGATTTTTTGAGTTTTTACTTTCGAGCTAAAAAAAAGATGGAAATATCCATTTTGAGGTCCCCTCAAATGTTTAAGACCATTTCCAGATGAAAGTCTGTCTGTCTGTCTGTCTGTCTGTGTGTATTCTTACACGATAGAGACCACAGGTTTAAACCGATTGAGCTGAAATTTGGTAAATGGGTTTGAGTTATCCGTCGGAAGAACTCATTAATTTTTGTACGACATCTGTCACTATCAAAAAATTTGACTTCTCGGGAAAGTTTTGGGACGACACAACCGATTTTTCTTAGTTACCTAAGGGTACCTAGAAACTACATTTGTTGTTGAATGTTGAAGGTATATGTGCAGAATAAAACATTTTAAATAAAATTTTCAATTCTATTGAAAAAGGAGTAACGAAATCAACATTGACATGCTTTCCAGTTTAAATAAATAAAAAACAAAAATAAATAAACATTTATAAATTACAATAGAATTAATAATTATCTTGTTTTGTACTATCTTAGAAATAAGTTCTGGCAATAACGAGATTTGACGAGACGAGACAAACGGTTACGAGACGAGACCGAGACTGAAACGAGACTTATTTTATTCTGAACTAACGAGACCGAGACGATATTTTTGAAATTCTCGCCTTATCTCGTCTCGTGTGAACCCTAATGGTACGAAATACGAAGAGAATTTTTATTTCTTGTGTTGTACTTATGGTAATCCCCGTTTTTTGAAAAATATCCTTTATCCAACAACAGACATTGGTCTATGATAATACAGGAAAACATTATAATATTCATTTTTTTGAATAATGTTCCAATATATATGAATATAATTTTTTTCTGAATTTTAAAAATCTATTGCATAAAATAGTTAGTGGCAAAAATACCTGTGTATTTTTAAAGAATCCTTTTTGTCGGTGGCATGTTTACCGGTACCATTTTCTAGTCAGGTATATGTGGTGGCAAGTTTACCTACGCCCTGTTTGAAGGTAGTTTTGTTACGTTTTGAATCATTTTTTGTGTTTCCATCCTTAAACGCATAATAAAATTTTCACATTTATCGTCATCCATACCTTTCCCTATTTACTTTTCTGTGTGCAATTCAAAAAAATCGGTTGTGTCGCCCCAAAACTTTCCCGACGAGTATCCACGAATACTTTATCGGATATTTAAGGTTAAAGTTTCAACTTTTGACATTTTTTAATTTTTGACAGGTGACAGTTGGAGAAATAATTTTAACTATTCTGATTAGAGTTTTTCAAGGGCTTTCAAACGACATATTGCATGTCCAATTCCGTGACATATTGCATCTGTCATTTTTTGATAGTGATACATCCGTTTGACAGATCTCGTACAAAAACTAATTGATTCTTCCGACAGATAGCCCAAACCCATACACCAAATTTCAGCTCAATCGGATTAATACTTCTTCAGATATTTAATGCTGAAGTTTCGAATTTTGACATTTTTTTATTTTTGACAGGTGACAGTTGGAGAAATAATTTTGACTGTTCTGAATATAGTTTTTCTAGGGCTTTCAAACGACATATAGCATGTCCCAATTCCGTGACATATTGCATCTGTCATTTTTTGATAGTGGTATTTCCATTTGACAGATGTCATACAAAAACTAAAGGGGTCCTACAAAGGGTAACCCAAACCCATATACCAAATTTCAGCTCAATCGGATTAAACGTGTGGCCTCTATCGTGGAAGAATACACACACACAGACCGACAGACAGACTTCCATCTGGAAATGGTCTTAATCGTCTCAGGGGACCCGAAAATGGGTATTTCTGTTTTTATCTGGATTTTTTCTTTTAGCTCGTTCACAATACTTTCTTTTCTAGGAGGTGGGTCGGGAAAGTAAAATTTAATTTAGTGTTATTGAACAAAATATTGATCTGACAATGAACTAAAATTTAAATAAATTCACAGAGTAAGCGCTTTGCATGTTTAACGTTCGTCGATTACTCGGATCACGTATGCAGATAATTGTAAATGCATCATTTACACAATCAGATACCGGAGACAACGAAACGTGTATCTACCAAGACTAATTACCAGACAGAGGCTCCCAATGCTTTTGCCCGTATATATACCTTCGTTTGTTTGTATTGCACCTATTTGAAGGAGTTGTGTATTTACAGACTCCTTAGTCTCCAATATACTGACCTGGTCTCTTGTTAGTGTTTCGTCTTCGGTGATTTTATAGATTTTATCTTTATATTTATGAACAAGTATGGAAGACTAGATTTAATTTGGTAAAGCTATCTGACTAATTTCCAACATTATTTATCGTGTATAATTTAAATCTTGATTCATAAATTTCCATTGTTATATTTTATATGCTATTAGCTCCTGTACACGTATTATTGACATGTTCAAACAAAACTCACTTTCATTAAATTGAAATTCATAATAATCGCATGTCAAACAATTTCGTTCTAAAATTACATCTCACGGAATAACTTGAAGTTTCACAGACCGTAATTTTCCGGTAGAACGTGAGTCGGTGTCGTGCCAAAAGGTAGTTAGGACCAAATAGGTGCTGTGCCGCCTCTGTCCTGGGTAGGAGACACCCTCTGGTACCGGAATTAGCTTTCTGATTACGAAATAAAATCATGTTCCAATCTGATTCGCTAGATATTATTGTTTGGAGTCTTTTCAGTAATCAAAGTAATCAAAAGTCTCGATACAAACAAAAAACTTTTTTACAACTTTATAATTTTTTATATACGTGCGCTTGTGAAAAAAATATATTCCATTGATGCATTTCTTATGTTGTCCTCCGATGCTCAGTTATTTATTGGTTGTTACTTTCCCCACTTTCCGGCAATCATAGTTTCTCTCCTCGCAGCTTTATCATCTAAATTCCCCAAGGCACTTCTCTCCGATCCAGCTTTATTTTCGGACGCTTCGAGCCAAATTGCTATGTAATCGAATTTCAATGATGAAATGGAAAGAACAGTTGTAATGAGTCATTATAGATAGGTGCCGATAATGAATAACCATTGTTTGGACGATTTTAAGTGTGATTTAGATTTAGGGCATGATGAAAGAGTTAACTTAACGTCCTACGCATTAAAATTAAAATAACACCGAAAAAAATGATATCGAGTTTAATATTTAAACAAATGAAAACTCTAAAAACGAAAATGCCGAAGTATTGTTAAATTTTTAACGGAACACTCTATATATTTTATACTAAATGAAAAGTGATCTAATCAAATATTCAATTTGTTGAAGTTAAATTAAAAAGTTCTTTTAATGATTATTGTTCTACAAGTAAAGATTTCTAATCCATATTGATCCTTGCTTAAAAATTTTTGAGTTATTGGTTCCTTTTCATTGATTTTAACCAATTGTAGTTATACAAGTGATTTTCATAATTGTTATACAGGTTGTCCTTTGTTGATACATATTTGTGTTAATTGTTTAGCTATTTTATTAATTTCGTAAAGGCTATCAAAATTAATTTTCGTGATGTTTCTAGATTACTAATTCAGGTTCAAATTTAATTATTCCTATATTTTCTTTTATTTTCATATTATTATTTCTATCTTCTTCCATAATATAGGGCAAATTCTGTCGATTTTGTTCTTCTTTCTGTACCTCAAAATGTTCATAATTGCTTCTACATTTATTAATATCATTTCCCTATCTGAATTTTCATTTTCGTCTTTAAAATTTTCCCCAGATATTTTCCGTTGGTTAAATTCTTTCCGAGCTTTTTTTTAGTTCTTATTTTATGTCTTTTATCATTTCATCTTTATTTTCAAATTTAAGGTTATTTATAATTAAATTGTTTATTTTCTTTTGGTTTTTTAATTTCCTTAATATGAAAAAAATGGGATCTGAATTTCAGGAAAAATATTTTGAACGAGATAAAAATAATTTTCGAGATGAAGGCGAAAATATCCATTTTGAGGATCCCTGGAATGTTTAAGACTATTTCCAGATAGAAGTATGTCTGTCTGTGTGTATATTTTTCCACGATAAAGGCCACACGTTTAATCAGATTGAGCTGAATTTTGTAAATGGTTTTCGCTTATCTGTCGAAAGAGTCTCTTAATGTTTGTCCGACAACTGTCAAAAGGAAGTATCACCGTCAAAAAATGACAGAAGCCATATGTCACGGAATTTGATTTGCAATATGTCATTTGAAAGCTCTTGAAAAACCCTATTCAGAACAGTCGATACTATTTCTCTAACTACCACCTATCAAAAATAGAAAAATGTCAAAGTTTGAAACATTAAATATCTGAAAAAATTCTTTGTAGATTTCAACCAATTTCAGTAAAATGGGTTTGGATTAATCGTCGGAAAAATCCGTTAGTGTTTATCTGACATCTGCCAAACGAAAGCGTCATCGTCCTAAAATGACATAAGGTATATGTTAAGAAATTTGACTTCCAATATGTCATTTGAAATCCCTTGAAAAACTCTATTCAGAACAGTCAATATTATTTCTCTAACTGCCACCTCTCAAAAATAAAATGTCAAATGTCAAAGTTTAAAACTTTATCATTAAATTTCTATAAATAATAGCTAGCGACACTTTTCCTTTTGATTAAATTAAATTTTAAATATCTTGGTATATTTAGATCTCGTTGAGGGAAAACAAACCCCAGTACAAAAATTAAACTTCCTAACACTTCATTAAAACAGAAAAAAATGATGTGTATACATTTACATGCTTAAAATTGTGTTTAAACATTTTTTTTCGTACATAATTTTTGAAAACATAAAAATTATAAATTGTTTTTTTTTCTATATCAGTGTTGCTATATAACCTAGTTACCTCTCGCATCTTGACGACAAAATTTTATTCTAAATACGTTTACTTGAAAACAAAATCCATTTTGATTTGACAAAAAAATATGATGAAAAAAAGACTCAACTGTATATTTTTTATTTATATGATTAACAATTTCAAAAACCTTGCGCACCGTTGCCAGATTTACTGAAAAGTTATATAATTTTTAAATAAATAATTTAATTAAAAAAAGTTGAAATTTCTCACCATTTTTATGAAGAAGTAACTCTATAGAAACTTCTGAAGTTATTAAAAAAAAATTTACCCTAGAAGTTAGGTAGGATTCATTATATTTTCTATGGACACCATTTCGGTAAATACATCCAAGGATGTATGTACCCTAAATTTTTATGTACAAGAATGGCTTCATGGCTGCTACATTTGCCTTTGTTCCTTCCCCTACCATTATAGACCAGTATATCTGAATGAAAACTAGTTTCCATCCTTATTTTTTTTTCTTTGCGACATTTTAATCTGTTTAACAGGGTGATTTATTGTTTAAAATTAAAATAAAATAATCAATACAAAACAATAAATATTTAGTGCAATTTTATTATATGATCAAATTTTTGGCTAAAAAGAGATTTTGTTCATCAGTAAGTAAATATCTGCTTTTTATTCTATTTTTATTAGTAAATATATTATATACCAAATTTGTGATTTGTTTTTATTATTATTTTATTTTTATTTCATTTTAATTTTATTTTATTACTTTTTATCTGGGAAGGGTTCATATTTATTTTATTTGATTGATTTATAAATCTTGATTTTTTTAATCTAATTATTCAAAACACAAATATTCACCTTGACAAATCTATTTTTTTATTAATTCCTTGCCACAAAAAAACAAAAGAACAAACAAATTATGACATTCATCAACAACAAACGAACAAACCTTATTTTTACGGGTTAAATATTGTCACTTCAATGACAATCGACAATCTTATGACTATCAAAATGGACGAAAATCTCAGTTGGCTGAATTTGTTTATTACCGAAAAATTTCACCCAGGTGAGTTTAAAATTATCTTAACAGTAAATTTATTTTACAGGGTGTTTCATTGGGAAAAGTCATCTAAAAATCCCCATATATCAGGTTTGTCGTTCTTTTTTATTATATATTTTGCTCAAATGTATCTTTATTCATAACTTCTAAACCACCCTGTATATATTTTTTATATTTAGCACATGTACTCACTCTATCCTGACAAATGGATTCATGTATTAAAGATAAAGAAATTCTGGGGTCGGCTCTACTAAAAATTTATAAATTCGGTCAGCTAGAATTTTTGTGGACTCACGATAGGTTTTGATTGGTTTTATTTCCGTCTAATTAAGGTTATTTAGCCAAACTAAGTATTAAATTTAAAAGTTACTTTTTATAATTGGCCCTTGGTATTTAGATCACAGAAAATGATGTTACAGGTCCGTACTAAGTTGAAAATTTCACATTAGATTTATCTGTACATTTTTGCAGTTAAACTTTAAGTAGAGCCAGCCCTGGAATTTTTTATCGTTAATACATCAATCGTTTGTCAGAATAGAGTGAGTACATATGCCAAACATAAAAAAATATATACAGGGTGGGTAAAAAGTTATGAACCAAGAAAGAAATAAGCAAAATAAATAAATATTCTCATTATAGATAGCGGCAAACCCGACATATTGGGTTTATTAGAATCACCTTGGTGTCCCTTGGGCACAGTTAAAATTTTGACATTTTCCAATGAAACACCCTGTATACAAATTATGACAGTTCACTTTACGTATTAGTTAATTATCTTAACTAAACCTTTTGACACGTTACTTTTTTTATAACCGTCCGTGTTACATTTCCTGGACTGGTTTCTTGTATCTTCTACAGAGGAAATGATTTCACCATCCTAAATACACTTTATTTTATAGAGTAAAAAATTTCCTATATTTACAATTTCAATTTTACTATAAATGAATAATTATATTTTTCGATTTTTTTATTTTAATGTTTAAATATTTTTCATTGAATTTAATTTTTTTTGGGATACAAAATTTTGCTACCATCTTTTTCTAACCTCCCTAGTTTCCTCTTAGTAACCAGCTTATAAAAACTTCCTTAATGTAGTTATTATAAATTTTAGCCAATCATGTTCCTCAATCATTTTTAATCAAAATGATTCTTTTTAGATGAAAATTTTACTATTTCGAATACTTTATTCAAGATATACACAGAATGGAATTATTTTCAGTTTTTACTATTTTTCTATGTCAAATTGTTGAAAAATTATTGTTTTTAGATGAAAATTTTACTATTTTGAATACTTTATTCAAGATATACACAGAATGGAATTATTTTCAGTTTTTACTATTTTTCTATGTCAAATTGTTGACAAATTATATTTTTAAATGGTAAGTTTTTAAATTTTTCTGTCCAATGATGAAAGATTATTTTATATTTGTACTTTTATGAAGGTGATTAACTCATATTAAGGTATGGTTCTTTTATACAGTGATATTTGTTTTAAATTCCAGATTTTAAAATTTTGTTATATAAAATTCTATATCAGTATATTATTATTACAAATTTTAATCAAATTTTTATAGTAAAGATATCAAAATTATGTAACGAACTATTGTTTTTTGGATCACTCTGTATATTTTTGTACCAAATTCAAAGTTTCCAGTTATAGATTTCTCTCATCTCATGCATCCCTCTGTGTAAATATACAAAAAAATATAGAAAAGGTTCATTTCTATACAGTGAGTAAAATCTGTTGTGCGGCTCGTGCCAGCTGTTCGGTTCTATCAAGAGAATTCCTGTTCCATTTGCTTTTTTTGTGCATTTCTGCATTTTAATTTGTTTTAATCTAATTTTAATATTATTAAGGACCGCATCCAAAAATAGGAAAAAAATACATTAATCTCTGATAAAATTATAATATATACTTGTACTGAGTCATTACATAAATTTAGTTTAAATTCTGTTTCCATTCACTGTCCATTTATTTTTTGACGAGATATAGATACTATATTGTTTTAATTTTTTACAGCAATTATATTAAAATGTATTGTACAAAAAGAAAAGAAAATTCTGATGTCAATTACCAGCCATTTATTTCTTAACGTTGTATACGTATTATTTAAAGGTGTTTTTTTTAGGTTTGACACCTGACAACCATTTCCGATCTCGCCTATCGCATACTCTCATTAAAAATTGTAGATATGAGTATAAATTAATAGGATTGCGTGATTCATGATCCCTTTTCTGGATTTTGATTAATTTTTTTGATGTGGGGTGATCCCTTTTCGTCCACGTTCAGATAGATAACTGGGGTTATTGATAAATGATGGTAGAGTTTATCATTCTGGCGGGAGATTACACTGTTTTGTTTATTTTTTTATCAATGTGTTGGATAATATAGTGGAATAATTTATATTTCGATCATAACAACAACGGTTAAAATGTAAAAAAATTGTTTTTAATATTGTCATTAACAAAAATTTATTCATCCGGTAGAAAACGCCAATTTTAAAATATTTAAGTTGTAAATTGGTTTGATGAAAAAACTTTTAATAAACATAATTTTTAAAACCCTATGTTATGACTTTACTTAATTTTTTTAAAATTTTATTATAAATATTTTTAATTTCAAAAGGCATTGGAAGAAGAAATACTAAAGAAAAAGTAGTAAGAAATTGAACTAAGAAACAAATTGTATATAAAAACGTTAGAATCCCATAAACAAGACGTTGGAAAGTAATATAGAAAATAGGGAACAAAAGTGGAAATTGTATATTATATATTTTTGAAAGTAAGTTCCTTAACGCGGCTTGCAGTAGGATTTAACAATCAGAAATTGTAACGTAACGAAAAAGAGAGATGTTGAAAAAGTAACTATTCGTTTTTTAGTATCAATTATTGAATAATTGAAATATAAGACAAAATAGGCAAAAATAAGCAAAATAGGGGAAAATATCAACAAAGAGTGAAAAATAACAACAAAATAGGGAAAAAATGGGAAAAAAATAGGGAAAAAATAGGGAAAAATGAGGCAAACTAAGGAAAATAAGGGAAAATAGTGAAATATAGAGAAACATAAAGAAAAATAGAGAAAAATAAAGTGAAATTAAAGCAAAATAGGAACAAATACCGAAAAGTAGAAAAAATAGAGAAAAATAAAGCAAAATGGGGAAAAATGAAATGAAAGTTAACCAAAATAGGGACAAATACGGAAAAATAGAGAAAAACAGAGAAATAAAGAAAAATTTGGAAAATGAAGGAAATTGCGAAACAAATTAAGCTGATTTTCAAATAAGAAAAAACATGTAAAAATGTAGAAAAATAGGAAAAAACAAGGGGAAAAAGAGCGGAAAATAAAGTAAAATAGGAAAATATAAAGAAATATAGGAAAAAAATTGGGAAAAATAGGAAAAAATAATAAAAATAAGAATAAATATGGAAAAATTGGAAAACATCGTGAAAAATAGGAAATATAAAGAAAACTAGTAAAAAACCTGAAAAAATAATGAAAACCAGAAAAAAATCAGTAAAAATTTTTTGAAAATGGGAAAAAAAATTTTAAAATACATACAAATAAGGGCAAATAGGGGAAAATAGAAAAATAATGAAAAACAGGGAAAATTAGGAAAAATATTAGAAATAGAAAAATTGGCAAAATAAGGAAACATATGGGGAAATATAGGAAAAATAGGGACAAATATAGAAAAATACGGAATAATAAGACAAAATTAAAGAAAAATAGAATCAAATAGGGAAAAATAGGAGGAAACAGGAAAAATAACAATAAATAAGGACAAATAGGAAAAACTGAGGAATCAGACAAAACCAGAGAAATAGGAAAAATAGGGACAAATTGGAAATAATTGAAAAAAGAGAGAAAAATAGGAAAAGTAGGGAAAAATAAGAAGAAATAGCGAAAAATAGGAAATTATAAAAAACAGGAAAAATAGGAAGAAATAGTAAAAAAAAGGAAAAGAGAGGGAGAGAGAGATATTAAAATATGTTTAAAGTTAAAAAAATAACGTAAGGAGTTTGGGGGTCCCCCAAACGCAAAATTTTTTTTTATTTTGCCATAATTTTTGGTAGGATTTCTACAATTTTAGTTCTTTTCTTACTGACTCTTTTCTTTTATATTTTCTTCGTTTTAATCCTTATTATTTCTTTACTTTAAAACTACTTATTGTATCTTCTTTTTCTACTTTTAATATGAAAGTTATTCTAAGAATAATAATCAAGTGTTTGTTCAATATATTTTCATCGTATTTATGTTACTAAAAATTAAATCACAAATACAATTCACATCTTTTATAGATTAATAAAAATATTTATTGTTATTTGATTTGTATTTATTTAATTTATTTCTTATTTTACATATATAATTTATGTTAGTAAATTAAAATATCTACATTTAGATCTAATTTAAAATTAAAAGTAAACGAATTGAATTAAACAGCAATAAAATAATTTTCCACAACGTAAACAAAACCCTAAAACAGTTCCATTCTCTTTTATTCTTTTCTTAAAATAAATTCCAGTAAACGATTTTCAGATTCTTTAGGCATGAAATCACACCAGGGAATTCCCCAGGGAGACATTTCGCCTCTTGATATTTAGTTCCCGGCAATCCGGAATTGTATTTCCGGTCCCTTCCCTGCTTCGGTAGCAAAATGCCGGTCACTTCGAATTTTCGTAGCCTATAGGAATGATAAATCATTTCCAGGGGTCAGCAAATGACCATGAAAGAGTGGACAGTATTTTGGACATAGGGGAACGGGATATATATATATGTTTAAGTTGGAGTTATTAAGAACAAAAATAGATTGCGAGGGCTTATTTACTTCATATATATTTCCACTTATCAGGAAAATGTATTAACATTTATAAATTGGCATTGATATTTTTATTATTTTTCTTTAAATATTTTTTAATTTTAATAATCAATTATTTTATTTGGATATCGTGATGTTATGCGTAGAATGTGAATTTTACACAGTACAATTATATTTTTGTTTTATGTAGAAGCTTTTAGGATTTTTTATCTATCATTTGAAAAGGAAAATGTTATTTTCAGATTAGTTATGATCAGTCCGGACTGGAATTGAAAATGTTTAAAAAAAAATTAATCAAATATAGGGAGAAGATTTTGTCAATTTTTGAATGAGAATTAATTTAATTTTTGGAATTGTTGAGATAGATAAAATAAAAAAGAATTTATTAGAAATAAAAAATAGGAAGGGATTTGTAATGTTTTTTATGTATTTTATGGATATATATTGTTATGATATTAACAACTATCTCACTTTTTGGCTGGGTTCTAGTCAATAAAAAAGGAAAAAAACAATAAACATTACAAAATATATAAACAAAATTTGTATATGCCCTGCTACTTCCTTTCTCCTATCTGCTATGGCTCTTCCACTAAATATCTTGCTATCTTCTTTAGTTCCCTGCTTCTTTATGACTTCAATTCTTCTTCTAAATGTCTTTTTACCTTCTTTGATTCATTATTTCTTATTGTTTGTACTGTTTTCCAGAAATTTTACAAAATTTTTTATTCTTCCTCCAAATATCTTCACCTTGAATTTATTACTACTCTGCAATAATTTATTTCAATGTATCTTCCTTGATAAAGTATTTTTTTTTTATTTTAGTGAAACTAACTATATTGTTTTTGTAATTGATATATAATGTTATATTTTTATTTCCATATATAATGCTCATTCAATACAACTTTTCTCTTATATTATTTTTTTGACACTCCAAAAAAATTACACCATAATTGACTTTTTTATTATTATTTTTTTCTTATCCAAAAAAAATTTTACCACTAGATTTTTTTTTTATATATCCCAGCCTTCGTTTAGTTTATTAACCCTATATATTCCCTGCTTACTATCTATCTTTGACTACTTAAATTTCATATATGACACCTCCAAAATTTCAATTTTACTATAGCATTTTTCATTATTTTAATTTAATTTAAGATTCTTTCACTTTTAAATTTATTGCCAATTTAACTTTTCGTTTTCTTTACTTACATATTAACTGTTTTATTCCATTTAATAAACATAACATTTAACTATTAATAATCTTTAAATAAATTAACTATCAGCTCAAACAAAAAAAAATATTATTTCTAAAATTCCCTATACAATGTGAACATTTTCATAACAATATTTAAAAAAAAATATATTTATATAAAAGTAAAACAGGTAAAGGAGCTAGGCCGAATGTAAGCCAAAAACCCTCATTTTTACATATAAATCTCCATAAGGCCCATTATGGCAAAATTGCATTAACTTCTAAGAAGCAGATCGACATAAATTCAAAGAAGCTATTCGAGGCCTATTGAAAACTGTTCAAGACCTGTTAAAAGCTGTTCAAGACCTGTTAAAGACTGTTCAAGATCTATTAAAAGCTGTTCCAGACCTGTTCGATACGTACTAAAAGCTGTTAGAGACCTGTTAAAAGATATTCGAGATCTGTTATAAGCTGTTCGAAACCTGTTCAGGAACAGGTCTGGATAGGGATAAATATGGAAAAATTTATAGGGCAAAATTAGGAAATAGAGAAAAAATAGGGAAAAATTTGGAAAAATACCGAATAATAAGACAATATCAGGGAAAAATAGGGAAAATAGTGAAAAATTGTGAGAAATAAATACAAGTAGAAACAAATAGGCCTGAATGGACCTTAAATTTTCTTATGTAGATTTAAAAAGGAATAAATGAGGGAAATAGAAGTATCAAGAACATAAAAAATTTAAATAACTTGTAGTTTTTGTATATTATTTAAAATTTGTTATATAATGATCCCAGATCCCAGAAAAAATGGGAAAAAATAGAAAAAAATAGGAAAAAATGGGAAAAAAATAGGTAAAAATAAAAAAAAATATTGAAAAATATGGAAGAATTAGGAAAACTAAGGAAAATAGAGAAAAATAGAGAAACAAAGAAAAATGGGGAAAAACAAAGTGAAAGTAAAGCAAAACACGGACAAATACGGAAAAATATAAAAAAGTGGAAACTTAAAGGAAATAGGGAAAAAATAATGATAAAAATAGGAAAACACAACGAAAAATAATGAAAAAATAAAGAAAAAGTACTGAAAAAAGTAGGAAACAAACGGGGAATAAGAGCGGAAAATAAAGTAAAATAGGAAAAAATATAAGAAAAAATTTGGGAAAATTAGGAAAAAATAGTGAAGAATCTGAAAAAATAATGAAAAGCAGGAAAATATCAGAAACAATTGGGGAAAATGAGAAAAAAATTGGAAAAATGCGGAAAACAGGAGGACAAAATACATACAAATAAGGACAAAGAGAGGAAAATAGGAAAATAATGAAAAATAGTGAAAATTAGAAAAAAATATTAGAAATAGGCAAAATAAGGAAACATGGGGAAATATAGGAAAAATAGGGACAAATATGGAAAAATAGGGCAAAATTTTGAAATATAGAAAAAATAGGGAAAAGTACGGAATAATAAGACAATATTAGGAAAAAATAGAGAAAATAGTGAAAAATTGTGAAAAATAAATACAAATAGAATCAAATAGGCCTGAATGAACCTTAAATTTTCTTATGGAGATTTAAAAGGAAAGACATGAGGGAAGTAGAACTATCAAGAACATTAAAAATTTAAATAACTTGTAGTTTTTTTATATTCTTCAAAATTAGTTATACAGGGTGATTCATTGGGAAATACGCATACTGTAATGGTAGATGAGGCACACCGTGGTGATTCAAAAAAACCATTTTTAACGACCTGTCTTTCTTTATTAACTAGATACAGAGTGATTTAATAATTTTGTCCCTTTTTTTAATAATCATAACTTAAGAACCAACCTATGTATTTTATTAATATTTGGTACGTACGTTTTTTGTCCAATGTGGTGTTGATTAAAATAATAATTAAAAATCTTATTCCAGGTCCGGCCTTAATAAGTATGTTTCGACTAAATGTTCATTCCTAAATGATAATTTTCCAGCTTTAATCAATAAAATCATTTCATATTCAATTAATTTCTGAATCTTAACCTTAATGTAAAACTTTTGGGACAGGTCCGTATTTGAGACAAAATTTTATCAATGACTAACTTAAAAACGCCCTGTATATGTAAAAACTCCGATAATAACATTTGCTCATTGCGCTGCATTAAAAAAATAATAAAATTAGAAAACGTCTATTCCGAGAAAAGCATAACTATACAGGGCGTTTGAAAGTTAGTAATTGAAAATAATATTTTGTCCCAAATACGTACCTGTCCTAAAGTTTTACATTAAGATTAAGATTAAGAAATTAATAGAATATGAAATAGTTGAGGATTTAATTGATTAAAGCTGGAAAATTATCATTTAGGAACGAACATTTATTTTTTTTTAAATTTGTGCCACCTTTTTATCGAAAAATCAAGATTTAACTAAAAGTAAATAAGTAACAAAATTGGATACAGAAACACCAAATACATTCAGTGTTGCTTAACTTTTTCTGCTCTTTCCAAATATGTTAATAGAATTTTAAAATATTGATATACAGGGTGTTGTTTCGAATCGAAACCTACTTATTAATTTTCTTAAGGTAGGGTCTGGAATAAGATTTTGAATTATTATGTTAATCGACACCACATTGGACAAAAAACGCACGTACCAAATCTTACAAAATTATATAGGGTGGTTCTTAAGTTATGATTAATTTAAAAGAAGGGACCAAATTATTAAATCACTCTGTATCTAGGTTATAAAGAAAGATAAGTCCATTAAATATAGGTTATTTTGAATCACCACAGTATGACTCATCTACCCTTACAGTATGCGCATTTCCCAATAAATCACCCTGTATAATGATCCCAGATTGAGAGTATTAGATATAGTGATCAGTATCACTTTATTTTTTGTAAAGTTATGATTAGACACAATTGCCAGATTAAGACTATATTTAATAATAATAATGGATAAATGAATTATAATTTAATTTATCATAATATTACTATTACTGTCATTAAAGTTAGAAATATTTTTTCTTGTACTTACAGTATGGTCAATGTGTTTCTGTTATATATATATAAAAATTAAGGTAGCGTTCGTCCAGAAGACTTTTATCTCTTAAATAAATTAGGGTGTGTTCAGTATCAGAACGGTTTAAATAATTGACCAGACCGGTAGCCTGTTTCACTCAGTTATCGTGGCAATTTACACCGACAGAGTGTGTCCTAATGTCTTCCATCAAAAACTATGGCCCGAAACACCTAATTGCCAAAAGCTTTCGTGTTCGGGCTCTCGTCGAGGGATTATTAATTACCCCTAAGGCAGAAGGGACTCTCCTTTGGGGGGTAAATGAACATCACATGTATATATACTTTCACGTGTGGCTTTCGAAATACTCACCGAAATTTTGGGTCCTTTCGTCCTTTTAGCTCGGTGAGTGTTAATCCAAAAATGTAGGTTTTTACCTGTAACAAAAACGTATAATTAACAAGGGTAGTGTTTTAGAAATATTAAGGAATAAAAAGGTATAAAATATTGTTATATTGCATAATTTAATTAATTAATTTTTTGTCATTTGCTGTATTTTTGCCAAAAAAAATTATATGTGTCAAAAAAATTATTATATATTTTATTTTTTGTAAAATATTTATATTACTTTCTTGATAAGTTTGAAATAATTTTTTCCAGATGAAATGCTCTTTAGTATTTTCTCTACTTCCTCAAATTTCTTACGTTGACATCTAAGCATGTGCAGACTTAAACAATTTTTTTATAAAGTCATGCACTATTTTTTAAGGAATTAAAAATCGAGAAAAGGCAAAAATTCTAAAAATATCGAAAAAACCGAAAAGAAGAAAATCGGAAGCAAATTGGTGAAATTTAGAAAAATTTTTGAAGTATGTTCCAATAATAAAAAATTGAAAAGAATCAGACAAATAGAAAAAAATCGACGAAAACCGTAAGTAATTCGAAGAAATTCGGAAAAAATAAGAAAGATAGGAAAAAACACATAAAAAATTGGAAACATTGAATAATCCAAATCGAAAAAATCGATTTTGGAAAGAAAATCAAACAATTTAAACAATCTAAAAATTTGGGAAATTCAGAAAAATCGCAATACTCGGAAAAAATCAAAAAAAAATTGGTAAGAGAAAACAATCAGAGAAAAGCTAAAAAAAATTGAAAAAAATAAAAAAAGGATAAAATAAATCGAGAAAATTGAAACAAATTGAAAGAGATCAAATAAACTGAAAAACCACAGAAAAAAATTGCGAAAAAAAGCGAAAAAAATTAAACGAAGTCGAAAAAGATCGAAAACATGGAAAAAAGTCGAGAAATTCGAAAAAATTTTTTAGGTATGTTCCAATAATGTAAAAATCGAAAAAAATTGGAAAAACAGAAAAAAATCGATGAAATTCGGAAGAAAATCGAAGAAATTCGGAAAAAAATCGGTAATATCGGAAAAGTCGAAAATTATTTCCGATTATTTGATTTTTATTTAAATTTTTTAGATTTTTTCACGTTTTCGTATATTACAAAAATGGTTACAATTGTTTCTGGTTTTGTTTTTGTTGTTTTTTTGCGATTTTTTTCGTTTTTTTCCGTTTTTTTTTGCCTTTTTTACGGTTTTTTTACAATTTTTTTGATTTTGTCAGTTTTTTCCAATATTTTCTGATTGTGTCAAATGTTATCAATGTTTTCCGGTTTTTTGTTATTTTTTCATTTTTTTTATTCTTTCTAATCTTTCTTTGTTTCTCATTGTTCTGTTTTTTTTTCGTTCTTGCTTTTGTTTATGTTTTTCTGATTTTTTTCGTTTCTTTTTTCTGTTTTTTTTTCTCATTTTTCTGTTGTTTTTTTATTGTTTTTTGATTTTTCTGTTTGATTTTTTCTGTTGTTTTTTGACTTTTTCAAATTCATTCTGGTTCTCTCCCATTTTTTTCGATTTCTTTTGATTTTTTTTGGATGTTTTCGTTACTTCCGATTTTTTCGGTGTTTCCGATTTTATCGGTGTTTTTCAGATTTTTAAGGTTTTTCGAATTTTTTTCCCATTTTAAAATTTTAAAAAGTAAACAATAACGTATAGAATTTTTGCACAAGTGCACAATGCTTTTGTTACATTTCTTTGAAAATTAATTATTTTTTTTATTTATGTCATTAATTCATGAAACATTTGATTAAAATTTTTAAATTATACTATAGGCTTGCTCCATTCTTATTGCTTCTTTCATGTCACATCATTGTTCAATTTCTCGAATTTTTTTTTATAAATATAAAATAAAAAAAAGGATATTTTTTTAAATTCTAAAATTAAAAATTTTATAAAATTTCATTGGAAAAACTTTTTGACAGGTTGGATTAACAGATTTGTCACAGTTATATGATTAAAAAATTAATTTCGCAGAAAATTTCATATCAAAATATTTGGACCAATCAATTATTTTTTATCGTTGCCATGGTAATACTTTTCACTTCGGGTAGGTAAGAATTTCTTTGAAAAAATATTACTTTATTGTGAAATTATCTTACACACAAACTGAAATTAATAACAAAAAATTTTCCCTCGCGCTAAATAAAATGCGACTCGGCTTAATTTTCAAAACGTTCGAATACTCTAAAAAAATGAAAATTTCACTCTTATTAAAAATTTCTACATAAAAATATATTTCAAGAATATACAGGATAATATCAAGACTAAAATATGATTATAAAACTGTACTCTAATTTGCTCACTCTGTAGTATTAATTTCATAGAAAAGTTCACTCTTGATAAAAAATTAGAAAATAGACTTAAAAAAATACAGGATGATGCCAAGAATATGTAAATTATGATTATAAATAATTCTAGTTTGCCCACCATGTATTCTTACATAAAAAATAGTGAGCTTCAAAATATATTGCATAGTTTTATTCATTTTTTCAATTTTTTTTATCAAAACTCAGTTTAGATTAGGTTAGGTAATTTTTTTGTTATTTTATAGATATTCTCTATAGAATGAATGAATTTTAAATAATAATATTTTATAATGCAAATATGGGAAAATATTTTTAACAATTTTTATTTAATTCATCCCTGAACATGAATTATTGAGTTCAATTTTATTGGTGCAAAAATTAAATACAATTCCACCATTATTGAGCCATATTTTTGGTTTTATAAAAATAATTTCTGGGAATATAAAAATTCATAATTTAAAACAATAATTATTTCGGTTAAATCTACCGTCGGAAAAAATATTGTGGTTCTAGAATTTTATATTTATAAAATTGAATCAAACATTATATACTTATTTGTTACCAAATAAGTATATTTTACTTTAATTTTAAAACAGAAAAAATCAACACACAAGAAGGTAAAGAAGAAGCAATAATTTATAAAAAATATAAATATTTTCTAGCAAAACAATTCCAAGAGAAAAAAGTGAAAGAAAATCTTTAATTTAGTTTAATTTAAATTTTGCTACTATCTAACATGAAAAAAAGAGATAATAATGTAATTCAAAGAAGTTAAAAATTGTAATTGTATTTTAAGTTTAGTAAAAACTAATTACTTGTGATGTAATCTTATAAATAACAAATGAAATTCACTATTAGTTTTTCAATATCTACTAAAAAAATATTGTAGGTATATTGTAGGTAATCGGAATGATATAAAAAAATTTACAAACTAATATTAAGTTATAAAAATTTTGAAGACAATAAAATTAAGTAGATATAAATTTAATAAAATAATAAAGACTAATTAATTATCTTTTTATTTTAAGTTCCTGTTCACACTTTTATCAAAGCCCATAAAATAAACCCGTTAACGAATGAACGTGTAAACAAAACTTTCCTGAATGAACTAACCCGATTACATAAAACCATTTAAAAAGCCATAAACTTATTAAAACAGCCATTACAACAATTTACGACGCCTAATGATCCATTACCGCCACAAGTAAATAAATTAACCATAAAAGAAAATCAAAACAGCAACAGATCCACCACAAGTTTGTAATAAAGTGATAAAATTTTATGGCTCCATAACATGAGACTAAATGGATGTTTACGAGTCGAGATTATTGCCAGAGAAGTAACACCACTTTCGAGTACTTTAAGCTTTGAATGAGGTGAATATAAGGTCTACAATCTGGCATCTATACCCGTCCTATTCTAACGCGACGCGTTCCTGAAATAGCCCCCTTTATGTTCCCTTGTACGCCATCTGCCAACAACCACTAGAATTACATCAGTGTTTGTAGTATGAGGGTTTTATCAGAGGTAGCGCCACAGAATAATTCCTTAAACGTTGCCAATACGGCGTTGTTTTCAGCAATTATTAGATTTTATAGATTATTATGAATTTTACTCTTATCTAAGTATACAATTTTTTAAATTTCTAATGCCAATTTAATAAAACAAAAATGGTTTGATATGAAAGTTAAAGAAACCTGTAACTATCAATCACTGAGAATGTGGCAGATAATTTCAAAATATTGTTCAGGGGATAATCACGTGGTGGGCGACATCTATTAATAACTGTTTGAACGACTAGAGGTGCGATCAATAAACCAATTGCGTTTATTTATATGGGTAAAAAGTGAAATTTTTATGTTATTTTAATCTATTTATACTTGGACGATATTTTGTGAAGAATTGTTGTTAATAAATCAGACCATCAATAAACCGTATTCTACCAACATTTCGATAATTAACTACCAAAATCTAACCCATGTATTTTAATTTATTTTATTAAAAGAAGTCTTTGACTATCTAAATCTAACCTGTGTTTTTTAAAAAAAGAAGAAAATATAACACTATTTATATTTAATTTATTAAAAGAAGTTTTGACTGTCTAAATTTAACCTGGGTATTTAAAAAAAAGAAAATATTACTTTCACTTTTCCCTTGAAACTTTTTTTCACGTCGTTCCCCATTGTTTTTCACTTTTTCCTATATTTTTCCAGTTTTTCCCCTATTTCTTTATTCCACTCCCACTACTTTTTTCCACTATTCCAACTACTTTTATCCACTTTTTCCCCTTAAAACTTTTTTCCACTTCTTTTCCCATTTTTTTTTCACTAATTTTTTAATTTTTCACTTTTTCCCCGACTCATTTTTCTCCTATTTTTTAAATTTCAATTTTTTCCGCAATTTTTCCACCATCCTTTTTTCCTGTACTTTTTTACCAATTTTTTTATATTTCAAATTTTTTTTAAATTTTTCCCCCAGTTTTTTTGTTTGAGACATTTTTTTATACTTTTTCCTCTACATTTTTTGTAATTTTTTTAGTTTCAATCTTCTTTCCTCTTTTTCCTCATTTTTTTTCCTGTTTTTTCAGTAATTTTTTTACGTTTCACAACTTTTTTCCCATTATTCCCTCACCCTCTTTCCCCGAATTTTTAAATAATTTATTTGTGTTCTTTTCTCCTTAATTAAAACTTTTTCCACTTCTTTACCCATTTTATTTTTCATTTTTCCGCTACTTTTTTCCGTGTTTTTTATTCCACCCTTTCCTCTACTTTTTTCCACTTTTTCTTACACATTTTTTACTCATTTCTTTGTGTCAAACGTTTTTTGTTCCACTTTTTCCCCTTAAAGCTTTTTTCCATTTTTTTTCACTTTTCCCCTATTTTTTTAGTCTATCCTTTCCCCTACTTTTTTATTCTATCCTTTCCCTACTTTTTTAGTAATTTCTTTATGCTCAACTTTTTTTCCCACTCTTTTTTACTCTGTTTTATTAGTGTTCTCTTTGTTTCAAACTTTGTCCCCCATTCTTTTTTGCCATACTTTTTACTTATTTCTTCATGTTTCCAACTTTTTCCGTACTTTTTTTCGAGCACCCTTTTTTCCCTACTTTTTTAGTTTTTTTTCTTGTTTCCTCTCACTTTTTTTGCTTTATTTTTTCTTACTTTTTTCCCCTACTTTTTTATTGTTTTATTTGTTTCAAACTTTTTCCCCTCACTTTTTTTCTTTACCTTTTTTTACCACTTTTTCCCCACACTTTTCTCCAACTTTTTTATTAATATCTTCATGCTCAACTTTTTTTCCCGCGCTCTTTTTTCCCATTTTTTTCCGCACTCTTTTTTTTACTGTCTCTCACTTTTTTTGCTCTCTTTTATTACTGTTCTCTTTGTTTCAAACTTTAACCCCCATTATTTTTGCTTCTTTACTAATTTCTTCATATTTCCAACTTTTTCCCTACTTTTTTTTCCAGCACCCTTTTTTCTCTACTTTTTTAGTTTTTTTTCTCGTTTCCCTCACTTTTTTGCCATTTTATTACTGTTTTCTTTGCTTCAAACTATTTTTTTATTATTTTTACCTTGGTCTTTTCCCCTCTACTTTTTTCCACTTTTTCCCCTCCTTTTTTGCTTCCATCTTTTTTCTCGCACTCTATTTTCCCTACTTTTTTACGGTTTTCTTTACATTTCAAAACTTTAATTACAATTTTTTTCCACATTTCCCTCCACTCTTTTTTTCTCCTACTCTTTAACTATTTTTTTGTTTCAATCTTTGTTGTTTGAGAGAGATAGAAATTAACCAAACGATCTTTCATCTTTCTCTCGAAATAGCACAATTCTCACCGCTGGGCATGTTCATGAGTATATGTCAAAGTACAATGACGAAAAAGTTTATTCAGTATTATTAAGAATTTAATTAATCATTATTGTTAGTTAGCTTAAGGTAATTAAACAAATAAAAAACAGTTACCATTAATAACCAAAAATTAATCATTTGTATAGTGACTGGAGACAAATTTTATTAATTTTGTGTTACAAAAGCGTGGCTTAAAAATGGAATTTGAAGTACTTCTCATAAAATAGAGGCTCTGGAAATTCCTGAAATTCATTTTTCTTCTTTAAAATTAATGTGCAAATATATTATGAATTTCTACACAGCAATTTATTCCGAGTTAGCAACTTTTTCATAATCAATTCTAATCAAGTAGTGTTAGTTGAACAAATAAATGGACATAAATGCTACGCGGATAAAATTGATAGTGCAGTGTTGCTAACTCGTATAGCAAAATAAAACGAAAAAAAAAGATTTATTACTCAATAACAACCGATACAGAGCTTACTAGTGGTTCCAACTCATCCCACAGAAAATAAATTTAATTAGATGAAGAGGACATTTATTGATTGTTATTCTTAGTTCTTTGGTAATTATTTATTGAAAGTTCTACTTCTTCTTTTCCGAGCTTTATTTTTGCTGGATATTTTGCTTCTTTCTTAAGACATTATGTTCTGAAACTAGTAACCAATAATATGATGCCACTTTTTTTGGTGTGGAATTTTTGTTGTTATACAAAAATCTATTCCTTTTGTTTTGTAACCCACCTGGTATATTCATCCAGCTGGCGGATAAATATCAATGAAAGAGTGTCAAGCCATTTAAACAATCAGCCATGAACAGAAAGTGCATACGGTGTCGTATGTCGCGAATCGCCAACACTCTTCTAGACAGTTCCATGGACAGAATACGCACAACGATTCAAAGATATCTTCGCAATTGTACATAGGCGGCACGTTTCTTTCATTCGATATCTATTCCAACGATCTTTATTTTCATCATCCGGCTTTATCGTCACAGAATAATAAAATAAAAACATAGAAAAAATTTATTGTTATGAAATTAAAACAAACAATATTAGTAGCTTATTATCGTTTTCCATTCCTGTTATTATCAAAAAACTAGTACAATATACTGTCGAGGACGTAGATATGGAAGGGGCAAAGGGGGTAATTACCCCCTTTAGGATACCAAAAAATAGAACAAATAGAAGAAATAAAATATATTGCCAAATATATTTGTCTAAAAGTTTGATTTACCCCCTGGGAAAAAAGTACCTCTCCCCAAGAAAAAAAGTTATCTACGTTTATTTTTAATAATGATTATGTAATTGAATTCTTAATAGGTATATTAAATTGAAGTATTTTTAAGTTTACGAATTTATCTAATGTAAGTACTTTAGTAATCTAAAAAGTTAACTATCAAATATTAAAATTAACCAAAGTAAAGATTCATTTTTCTCGTATTTATTATAATTATCCGTGGATGGGACTACACAGTTCCGAACCATTTTTTTAGTCTATAACAACAAATAAAGCGTAAAAAGTATCCAACACCAAAAATTAATATCGTTTACAACCTGATAATACATTGACAATGACAAACATAAATCACGTAGCTGCCAAATGGTCTAAATTCCAGACGACATAAGCGGAATTCGCATTTAAAATAATTCTGACTACCTGGCAACGTTGAAACGTCGTCTCCGATAGACAGAACTCAAATATAAGCAAGGCGCGTCCAATCACGTTGCTGCCAAGTGGTCTAAATTCCAGACGATATAACCGGAATTCGCATTTAAAATATTGATTAATTCTGACTACCTGGCAACATTGAAACGTCGTCTCCGATAAATAATGTTGAACACAACTCAAACATAAGAAAGGCGCATCCACGTATGGTCGATGCTATTGGTAGACACGCGGTTGTCATTTTAAAACAGGAAATGTCAAGCTTCTGTCTCCGTTGTTTTTTGGTACGATTTAATACATCCATCGCACTTCAATCCTTTATCACTTCCTTTTTACGTTATAATGGTCATGCAGATTATCGTTTCTAACAGAGCAGGGGCGTTACTCAAAAAAAGTAACGCGTTACTTTACCGTTACTTTTGCTGATTAACCTTGATTTTTTAAAATGTTATCCAGAACACAGTGGCGCGAGAAATCGACGGGGTACAAAAAAACATTATTTCACATCAAACGGCAGAAACAAAAAAAAACACCTGAGTATTAAAGTAACGCGTTACTTTCTAGTAACGCGTTACTTTTGCAGTAACGCGCTACTGTAACGAAGAAACGATTTCGCGTTACTTTTACAAAGTATCAAAATTACCGTTGCTTTTCGCCCACTTTAAAAAGTTACGAAATTATCAGTAACTCGTTACATTTAGTTACATTTAGTAACGTGTTACTGAAAAGTAACCTTTAAGTTTCGTTACTCCCAGCTCTGGTTTCTAAGTTTACAAAGGATTTATGCGGTAATCAATGCCAGATTTGAGACAGGGCTTTGGCGTTAATAAAAAAAAGTAACGCGTTACTTTACCGCTACTTTTACTAAAAAGTAACGTTACCGTTACTTTTTTAAAAAATTAACGATTTATTTGTTTCCAAAAAGTATATTCTTCTTGTTCCATGTCTTCTCGTTCTTTTATTGTTCATCTCACCATTTATTGACGTTATTATTGCACATACAAACAAAATTTTCAAATAAAAGTTGTATGATTAAGCTTGATTTTTAAAAATGCTATCCAGAACACAGTGGCGCGCGAAATCAACGGGGTACAAAAAATAATAAAAACATTATTTCACATCAAACAGCAGAAACGAAAGATTACATTTAGTAACGCGTTACTGAAAAATAACGTTTTAGTTTCGTTACTCCCAGCTCTGATTTGACATCTAGCAAGTGCTTTGAATTTATTAAATTGGGTCCTTACTCGTTGATACTCAAGTTTTTTTTTTTTATTACATTCTTCTGGTACTTTTAGAGTTAGATTTAAGTTATGTACTTCTAATTAAACTACATATATAAATTTTATTTGAATCAGGACTTTTTGGTTTTTTTGATGATTAATTTTTCATCCTTCATCCCATTAGACTGCGCATGATTTTATAGTGAGAAAGTAAAAATATTGATATTTCGAGTATTACAATGGCAGCGCAAAAGTAAAAATGACGTCTTTCTGACATCTACTTAAAATTTACCGACGACAAATTGCTTAATGGCAAAACTTTTGAAAACGTATTGATAATAAGAAAATTGGCAACGCTGTATTAAGAATAGGGACAAATTTTATGATAATTCTTCTTATAAAATCAACTAACTCATGAAAAATTATAACGTGTTTCCGGACTATAAAATTCTAAAATATTAACCTTTATATATATATATATATATACAGGGTCTTTCAAAAGTCTGGAAACGGCTCTGCGTGTTTGATCTTGGAATTCAAAAACTACTAAAGAAATTAGTAAGGATACAACAAGAGGAATATTATGAAAAATCGCTGACTATTCGCAATTCTTAGAATAATGATTTCATTGTATTCAGATAAGAAATAATTAGTTACCTTGACCTTGAAGGTGTTACAAATAAGTACGTTTATTATTTATGTACACAAAACATGTTAACCTTGATATTATTTATGGATGCAGATAAACAATCTATAATATTGCAAGATTTTTAATTTTTTGTTAGTACCTTTATCCCAAATCCCAAATTCAATAAAGGACGAATAATAACATTATTGTTACTGCGCATGATTTTCATTAAATATTTATTCTACGTCATCACAATCGCAGTGCTTCTCTGATATTTTCCGTTTGAAAATGATAATTCCATGCAAATAGGCTTCACCCTCTTTCACATTATTCTGGCTGTCTCTGTCTTTCTCTCTCTCTCTAATACTTTAAAGTTCTTCTTTTTCTTTTCCTTTTGGCAATTAATGTTTCATCTGTCTCTGTATAATTCATTAACTCGTTATCTATAATAATAATAAGGATGATAATACTAATAATAATAATTATACTTTTCCTTACCAGTGAACGACAGAAGCTAAGGACTTGTGCGGAGAAGGGACGGATATTATTATTATTATTTAAATGCAAAAGGTTATCCATATCACAAATGTGATTTAATGTTCCTAAAAACTAGAGATCATGTACTACAAAATCAACTAGTTTCGGCTATTTAGCCATCTTCAGGCCTAAAAATTTTTACAGTGTTCGAAAACTTACGTAAGTTAGTTAGTTTGTTTTTGTACTCACTGTTTTTGGGCTTGAAGATGACTAAATAGCCGAAACTAGTTGCCGTTTATTAAAGATTTAGTGGTACATGATTTCGAGTTTCATTTCATTTATTATTATAATTTTATTTTTAACTTGGTTATTAATACAATAAGGTATTTTGTTTTTAGATAATCGCTATTGTTATAATTTTTATGTATTCTTTGGTTGTTTTACATAGATATTTATCTATCTTTATTTTTGATTTATGTCCATAAAATTAACGTAATTAAAACAACCAAACATTAAAATTAACTAAATTAAGTTATGTTTTAACGCGCGCCAATGCTTCAACAACAAAGTTCTCCTTTATTATCATAATAATATAACAGATGCGTGGGTAAAGCTAATAAATTATTAAGTTAGTTCTACTGTCTCACTGCCTCTTATGTCAGTTATTTTACTCTAATTTGCAAAGTATAATTTAAGATCTTCTTTACGTTAATTAACATTGTCTGTATAGAGGGATAAAAATTAAAGATTACGTCAATATAATTTGTTCCAAATTAAAGCTAGTCCAATTTAGCAAGAATTTCCTATTATTATCATCATATTGTTATTGTTGCACACCTTGAATTCTATCACGAGCGTTTTAATAAAAGAACTTATACTTCTCTATAACCTCTGAGAGACCTGCCGGAATCGAAGATTTATTTTTTGATAGAAAAAATGTAGAACAGTTCGACTATAAATCAATTCCGAACCATATCATTAACTCGACTGAGGAGGCGTGTTTAGGAATCGTGGAATAAAATCTAAAATTGGGTACGTATTTAAAATTAGAAAATTATAAGGGCACAACTGAATTAGATGCCGGTAATAAGTGGATGGTACAACGAAATTTTGAGAACACAACTTAATTAACTAGAATAGAATATCGAACATCTGCAGATTTTGAAAGTAAACAACTATAAATATTTCTCTTAATCCTGAATTCCTTTTGGGACGATTCCGATTAGTCGTAGAATTAATAGCCTTTTTGTATTTAGTGTGCAAAAACCAGAAGAAAAGCAAACTAAAAAAAATCCTCCCGAAAATAAAATGTATTTCCGACAAAGCCGCTGACGTTTATGAATTATGATACCATAATTCAAGAAAAGAAAAGAACGGTTGACAGTCCCGGTAGGTGGTTGTCCGGCTTTCGAGTCGTTAAGAAACGACTTCACTGACGCTGACGCCGAAAATCCATTTCCAAAAAAATAAAATTCAGAAAATTCTACATCCAAATCAAGCGATTATATCTAACGCGAATAAAAGAAAAACTTTTATTGTTGAAATATTAGTATTCAAACTTCAATATTACCAGTTCATATTTTTAAGTCACTTTTATATATTTTTTAATCTATCAACCCTTTCGACGAAAAACTATTAAAAAAATTAAAAAAATACAAAGCGAAACGACTAAAGATGCTTTAGACTAAGTTTCTAATTTTATGTTCTACAGGGTGGTGAAAAATCACAATATTTTTTTTGCCATCAGTTTTATTGTTCAATTTTTCTTCATAAATTCCAACGACTAATTTTATTTTCATCATAACTGTATTAATTTTTGTGCTACAGTCTTTTTACCACAACTCGTTTTAAAGATCCGTTTGAGTACTTCTATTAATTTTCTATTAATTTTCCAGAAAAAATTTGCGGTTTTCCGTCATTTAACGTTTAAATCTTCGAATACATTTACGGTAAACAAATAATTGCTGTCAAGGAGTCAATATTCGCTTTCTATTGGGTCTAAAATGATAGAAAAAGAACACGTTTCATTGTTTTTTTTTTCATAAAACGGAAGGATATTGAGTTATTCATGAAAATCTGTTAAAAAACATAGTTTTCTTCTACATTTTCAATCACGAAAACTATTGCGTTATCAAAAAAACTTTATCTTACTTAAAATTAGTTTATGGAACGCATATCGGCTCTAAATAATTGTTGTTATTTGTGTTAATTAGTGTCAAAATTTCAAATCAATCGGTGCAGTTTTAAAGAATACGAAGCAGAAAACTTCAGTGACTGGACTAATTATTTTCCCTAGAAAGAACCAAATACATATTTTAAATAAGGTCTTCGACGCTTAAAAATCATTGGTACTTTTTTCTTATAAATTCATCTTTTAACTTTTATATCCATCTCAGTTCATAATATGGACCTTTCATTTCCACTCATAGTAATAATAATAAAATTTACAGTAATCTTGTATAAGTACGTAACAGTGATCATATCTAAAAATGTACTAACTGCACAAAAAGGAATTTAGATACAGTTGATATTTTTTTTGTAATTGTAGACAGGGAAAGTTAGAGCTCGGTACATTTTTATTTCTTACAATATAAAATAGTGACAAGTTTAACACAAATTGGACATTTCGAGAATGGTTTAGATGGAGTTTTTTTGATTTGTAAAATGAATTCAGAATTCTTTATTATTTCTTAGAAATAAAACAGAGTCTTCAAAAAATGGAATTAAACTCATTTTTAGACAAATTGGACACTTAGAAAGGAATTAAGATAGAATTAAGACTCTTTTTTTAATTGTAGGAAGGGAAGTTACAGTTCGACTATTTTTTAGACTTCTTGATTATTTCTCAGAAAGAAGATAAAGTTAGATTCCTTCTTAGAGAAGTTTAGATAGATTTTTATTTGTAAAAACATAAATTTCTCAGAATATTAAATAGCGAATCTTCAAAGGTATGAAGTTAGACTTTTTTTTAGCAAATTGGCCACTACCGAGACCACAAAGGAACTTAGATTGAATTAGACATTTTTTAGATAAAGTAGCCATTTCCAGAATAATTCAGATGTAGTTAAGACTCTTTTTGCATGATATGTAAAACCATAATATATTATTAATTATTTCTTAGAATATAAAATGGAGAGTCATCAGAGATTACATCGAATTAGACTCCTTTTTAGACAAATTGAACACTTCCAATGGAGTTTAGATATAGTTATGACTTTTTATTTTTATAGGAAGGAAAGTTATAGTTCGACTATTTTTTTTTCCAGCATATAAAAGAAGATGAAGTTAGATTCTTTTTTTAGACAAATAGGCCACTTTTAGAGTTTAGATAGTGACCTCGAAGGAATTTAAATGAAATTAGAATATGTTTAGCGAAATTGGCCATTTCTATAGAAGTTTAGAAGGTGTTAAAGCTTTTTTATATGTAAAAACATAAATTTAGAGTTACCTACATTCTTTATTATTTATCAAAATATGAAATAACGGGTCATAAAAGGAGATAAGTTGAGTTAGACTCTTTTTTAGACAAATTGGTCATTTCCAAATAAGGAGTTAAAATAGAGTGAAGACTTGATTTTATTTGTAAAGGTTATAATTGGATTCATTTTTATTTGTCTTATAAAGTAAGACAATAAGTTATTGGACATACCAGTTTTGCAAATTGTCATACTTTTACCATTAGGTGAACATTATCTAATAATGGATATCGAAGAGCTTAGCTGGAAGATAATGTCTAAAAATATCAATATCGCTTTTTATTTTTCATCAATTACCTTAATCGATAAAGATTTATAAATTTAATAATCTTTACAAAAATTGAAAGAAAAATGCAGGGTGATGTCAAGAATACGTAAATTATGGTTATTGAGTAACTTTTTAGTTTGTACTAATGTATTAATGATTTGACAAAAAATATAACTTTTAACAAAAGTTTGTAAATATAACGAGCTTTAAAAAATTGGACAACAAATATCAGAAATATACAGAGTGATGTCAAGAATACGTAAATTATGATTATAAAGTAACGTTTTAGTTTGCACACTATTAATTTGACAAAAAATCTCACAATTAATAAAAATTTCTAAATCCAATGAAATTTGTAAAATTGGACAATAGATATCAAAAATATACAGGGTGATGTCGATAATACGTAAATTACGATTATAAAATAACTTAGTTTGCACACCCTGTACTATTAATTTAACAGAAATATTATACTCGAAACAAATTATAAATCTAATAAGCTTAACAAAAATTTTAAAATAAATATCAAAAATATACAGTATGATGTCAAAAATACATAAATTATGATTATAAAATAACTTTTTAATTTGCACACCCTGTATTAATAATTTGACAAAAAATTTCATTTTTAACGAAATTTGGTAAATATAATGAGCTTTAAAAAATTGGATAACAAAATAATCAGAAATATACAGGGTGATGTCAAAAATACATAAATTATGATTATAAAATAACTTTTTAATTTCCACACCCTGTATTAATAATTTGACAAAAAATTTCATTTGGAACGAAATTTTGTAAATATAACGAGCTTTAAAAAATTGTACAACAAAATATCAGAAATATACAGGGTGATGTCAAGAATACGTAAATTATGATTATAAAGTAACGTTTTAGTTTGCACACCCTGTACTATTAATTTGACAAAAAATCTCACAATAAATAAAAGTTTCTAAATTCAATGAAATTTATAAAATTGGACAATAGATATCAAAACTATACAGGGTGATGTCGATAACACGTAAATTACGATTATAAAATAACTTAGTTTGCACACCCTGTACTATTAATTTAACAGAAATATAATACTTGATAAAAAATTATAAATCTAATAAGCTTAACAAAAATTTTAAAACAAATATCAAAAATACACAGGATGATGTCAAAAATACATAAATTATGATTATAAAATAACTTTTTAATTTGCACACTCTGTATTAATAACTTGACAAAAAATTTTACTTTTAATAATTGTTTGTAAATATAACGAGCGTTAAAAACAATGGATAACAAATATCAGAAATATACAGGGTGATGTCAAGAATACGTAAATTATGAATAAAAAGTAACTTTTAAGTTTGCACACCCTGTACTAATAATTTGACAAAAAATCTCCGAATGACTAAAAGTTTCTAAATCCAATGAAATTTATAAAATTGGACAATATATATCAAAACTATACAGGGTGATGTCCATAATACGTACCTAAATTACGATTATAAAATAACTTAGTTTGCACACCCTGTACTATTAATTTAACAGAAAATTTTATCCTCGATAAAAATGTCTACATCTTATAAGCTTTATAAAAATTGAAAAACAAATATAAAAAATATACAGGATGATGTCAAAAATACGTAAATTATGATCATAAAATAACTTTTTAGTTTACACAGCCTGTACTATTAATTTGACTGAAAATTTCATGCTTGATAAAAAATTCCAAATTTAATAATCTTTACAAAAATAAAAAAACAAATATAAAAAAACATACACGATGATGTAACAAAACGGAACCAAGTGAAGATCACGAAATCAGACTTTTTTGACCCAGATATTAAATAAAATTAAATGTAAACAAATAATTTTATTGAAACTTAAAGCATTAAATTTTTTTAAAGGAAAACTTCTGGTCTTTGAGTGATTTTAAACGATGACTTATATTCAAAGTGTAACGTAATGTAATAAAAAATATAACGTTTGCATGAAGGGCGTACGATGAACACACTGGGAGCACTTAGTAGGCGACGCGTGGTGATAATGTATAGTTCCTTCTTGATTAAAATTATTATTATTTTCAAGTAAAAACCTACACAGTTAATTTTAGTTGACTTACTGATAATTCCGAAAATCAGAAACAGCTGTCTTGAGGTGCTTGAATTTGGGTACTTCTAACATGATTTTTTAATTTAAATAAACGGAATAAAACGAAACACAAAAACAAAAAAAAAATTAAACTGCCTAAAGCCGAACGGATGTTTCTCGAAATGCAGATCGCGATATGAGCAATCAGATAGCGCTGTACAGGGTGTCGTTAGAACACCGCAGTGACCATTGTGCTGTCCGCCATATCAAGAATTTGTAGATGATATGAGAACAAGAAAGAATAGCTGAGAACAAGTCTCGCTCAGGCGCAAATAAAAGATAAATATCGTAGTTTGCATATGCCCGTTCGACTTGTCTAAACGTCTTTCTATATGGAAGACCATTCAGAAAGACAAGTGGAATTTTTTTAATCCACTTTCAAGGTTAAGTCTTGATACAAGCATATGCTTATTATAAAAGTTTTAATCGAGTTTTAGTTGTCATCTTAGATGATTTATTGCTTTTAATTTCAGATTTCTTAAAAAATTATTAATATAAAAATCTGTATATGTTTAAAATTATCTGTATAATATTAAATTTATTAAAACTTTTTTTTTATTTTTCAATAAAAAAAAATAAAACAACACATCAAAATTTCTTGGGAATAATTGCCAGGCGTGTCCTTGTGGAAGGAGCCATAGTCTGAAAGGATGTTCCAATCGGGGTAGTACCCAAAGAGGCGTAAAATACACCAGGTCCAACTCCTCCCTTTACCGATTTGATAGATACGTATGACATACAGTAAAAATTAATAAATACTAGTTAAGAAAGCTATTAAAAGTAGCAAAATTTATATCTAAGAAACCCATTTGTATTTTTTTAATACTTAATTATTTATCTCGATCATGTTATACAAAAAATTCCGCAATTTAAATCATAATTTAAGCGCGATTACGTTACAAGGTGAAGATAAGCCATCACCATTAGCTTAGATGATTGCTGTAATTATAATTTGAGATTTTCATCAATTCAATGGAACGGTTGCTGGTCTTGAATACAAAAGGTGTTCAGATAATGAACAATATGGGCATCGTGACCGAATAATGAGTAGTTTCGAATGTATAATACAAATGAACTTACCGAATATATTTTCTTAAATTTTATCAAGTTTAGGTAATCTCATTGTTCTATTTTTTCTATTATTAAATATTTAATCTGATTCTTATTTTCCTTAATATAAGTTTATTATTTATTTCACAAAAAACTCAATTTTACAAATTTTAGTAAACATTCTGTATATATCGTTTATGTTACAAATTGCGAAAACAACCTGTTTTGCAAAATAATCATTCACTACAAATACAAATTGCAGTCTTCTTTAAAATTCTAAGCCGGTACAACACGGACCTCAAAAAGCAATTTATCTACATTAAATACACATCATACCTCCTTCGAAGACAATGAAATTGCTCATATAGAATGAAAGATCATGTGAACCTCCATATTTCCTTACGGCACGCTCCGTCAAGGATAAGCCGAGAGAAAGACGAAAAAAAAAAGGAATGTAAAACGCTCATGGGTAAATGAAGTCCGACTATTTTCGAACTGTTGATAATTTATCAACGTCCAGAGCAGGACTGTGAACGGCCATTACTCTTGCGGCCTCACACGAACGTGCTGATTACTGCTAAGAAACAATGTACCCAGACATGAGCGACTCTTCCCCAATTATCTAAAAAAAATGCGTCACTTGAGACGCTAGTGAAGAGGGAATTGCTGGGATATGTCAAGTCAGAGACTTCTTGATTAGATTATAAGTTTGCGACAGTAAGATTACTTTATAAACTGTTTACTATAAAAAGAAAACTTTTATACTCTCATTATTTTTTTGCAGGATTTGATACTAAGACTATTTATGAAATCATTCAAAATTAATAAAAATATAATCTCAATAAGAAACAGTAAAAAGTCATTCTAAATCATAGTATAATATAATTACCTGATAGCAATGTTAAGAGGCACCAATACCATATGTTATCTTGTCGTTTTTGAACGGGCGCTCCGTTAAAATTGAAGATAGGAAGCTGCGATTTTCATCAATCGATTCTGTAGTTAATTCATTAGAGCGCGTCTGTGGCAGTAGGTATCAACTTTTTTCTCTACGTAAATTTAAAAAATATACATACGCGCTCTTATGATAAATATTTTAAATATCATGAAAAAACAGTATATTTTTAGTTGCTGTATTAGGCGAGATCTCGTCCAAAAACGAATAATTATATTTTATGGTGTTCTACCCTGTTCTGAGCAGAAAAAATTGGACTAGAGGGTAGGATTATTTATTAACCGGAATATACAAAAAAAAATTTGCACCCAATTTATTAGGGTAATTCTATAACCGGCAAACACAAAAGTCACGTGGTGTGCGGGTCTCTTAAATAAAGAAGACCATTTGTAACATGTGAATTTGGGAAATTCGTAAGCAACAGAACAAAAAAATTGATTGGAAATTAATACTTCTCGTTCCACCTAATAAGAAATAATTTAATTTTATTCTCACGAACCAAATCTGTAGTCAATGTAATTATAATTTCTACTTATAAGCAAAAACAGAAAAAATATTGTCAAATATTACTTTGTCGGTATTATTCTGAATCCCGAACCATTGACTTAGACAAATCGGAAGAATTTCTGATGAAACAATTTTAACCCTTTATGGTCCCAAAAGAAAAAAATGTGTTATTTATTTTGTGGAATGATCGTGCATATACAATTTTGTATTTCTGGATGGTACGCCCATGTTTCGGTTACAAATTAGTACGTGGTATTCGTTCAACAAAATAATAAATAGATTTCTTTTGCGATGACAGCAACATTGAAATGGTCGACTTGAAATTATGTTAGGCCAGTCGGGGATATATTTTTAACAAAAATTTTAGGATTTACTGTAGACAAAACTGGTACTCCTCGTATATCATAAATAGGACTCAAGGTCAACGAAGCGGAAGGTGTGTTTAAATTACTATTATATTTGTCGTAGTTCCTAACTGATCTTTGTCGCTTCTGATTGGTTATCTTTCATTTTGATTTTTTTACTAATTAATACATGTGTTGAAAATTACACATTTAATTTTTATTAAATTATTATAAAATTTTGTTCCATATTATATTTAAGTTAAATTTTACTACATATAAAAACTTGAATTAACAGATAATTTTTATTCGTCGTAATCTGACAAAACAGAATAAAAACTAACTTATAATGCACGATTTGCAATACATAAAAAACAAAGAGTACTAAGGACAAAAGAAGACATCTAGATAAAAAACTTGTTGAAAAAGTAGGTGTAACAGAAAAAGAAAGAAAAAAAAAGACTGCAGCCAATCAGCTTCATTACTTCACACGAATTGAATAGATTAAAAACTGGTATTGCTAATAGAAATATTAGTACCTATAAAGGCAGTAAAATGATCAAGATCAGAGCAAACACAAAAGAGAACCGACAAAACTGCATAGAAGAAATATATAATGGTAGGATGAAGATAGAATAAGACGTATTATTATCAAGGAATTACCTTCAGTGAGCCTGAAATAAAGGACGAACTATTAGAAAACGGACCGAAGCCACAAAAAGTAGTACAACTATGGATAAATAAAATCATTTTCAATTTTTCAATCAATTACAAAAAATATAGTACCTTATTCAAATGAGAATAGAAGTTGTACCACTTAGAAAATGGAGAGAAGTAACGCGATGCGTCATCATAGCGGAGCAGCCACAGAGCTCATAAAAAGATGAGCAAAATGGTAAGTGAATACCTGACAAACTTTAAAAAAATCGTGAAGATGCCAAAACCACTGAAAATGATGAAATCAACAGTACCTACTAATAGGAATAAATATAAGAAAGACCGCATCTAGAAAATAGAAAAAGCAAGACGTGAGGAGAAAATGGAACAAATAAGAATACTAATTCCAAGGTAAACGACTGAATAGAAAAATGGTTCCAAACCAGTGGAAGCAAAAAAGAAAAGAAAACTCGACTGATATACAAAACAATATCAGTGAAAGTATCATTACAACAAGTCTGGACTGCTGCGAAAGTACTGACATACAGAACTCCTTCCAAGAAGAGATGAATGGGGAAAAGGTGGAGATCTAGATAGTTCAAAGACACCAAGTGATGCGGGAGCAGGAGTGTACAGGATAAAACGGATAGTTAATATCACAGTAAGCCTCGGCAAGTATGCTACCATCTTTCAGCCGGAGGTCTTGGCGATAGAATTGTGTGCAAGAGAGTTGGCCAACTAAGCAGCTTTAAAAGCACTGAGGTCCAACCGGCTGGACTCGAAGCTGGTGTAGAAAGTAGAATTGCATCGAATCCTCAGATCGCATTGTTACTCTTAACAGAGTAGAAGGCATGAAGAAGTGGAGGGCAATGAGAAAGCCGACACTCTTGTAAGAAACGCGCAGAATCCGAGTTCATTGAACCGGAACCATTCTTTGGTATAGTCAAAACTAGTGCCAAAGACACTGTCTGGAAATGGGCCGATAGGAAAACTGTCCAGCATGGGAAAAACATTCCTGGGTTAGCTCACTCTAAGGCGTTCATAGTCAAACCCTATCGCACGTCCTAGAATAAATTAGAAGTGATCTATGGCCTACGCATCTTAGTTGGATTGCTTACAGGGCACTATCGTCTGCGTTATCATCTGAAAATAGTCAAACATTCGACTGTCGCTTCTGCAGTGGGGAAGACGAAACGGCGGAGCATATTCTATGCTACTGTCCTGCCCTGAAAATAAATAGGCTCCGTACGTTTGGGTTCGTACAGCTGGAGCCTACCGACTTCAAGGAAAATCAATCATAGACTTCGTAAGAAGGTGTAGATTGTATGGTAAGTTGTAGCCCGTAGGGTTGAGCCACGATAGGTCTATGCTGGCTACAGTAGATGGGTGAACTAATACCTTAGTCACAGGGAACCTAGACTACAACAAGATTCTATGTGAACATTTTAATTTAATTTTCAAGGAAATTAATTATGAACATTGCAAAGTCCAGTGCTAAAAAAGATACAATAAAAGCAAAAAGATACTGACGACAGGGAAAGGTAAAGTAGGTGCACAGAAGCGCCAGTCGACAAATTAAGGACCTATCTGAAGAGGTGACGTAAGTTTAGGTGAATTATACAACAAAAACTGCACATGACCAAACAGACCAGACACCTAGAGATAGAGGCTTCGGTTGTCCCCAAATACGGGTCAGGAATCCACCAATGCCCTTTGGGGTAGCATACGGCCAAAAATAGATAAGAAGAGACTATGAGGTCCGAGGAACCAAGATCTTTAAAACTTTCTCCCACTTTTGCAAGTATGTTTGCGGGGATAACCCGGAGGTGGTGGAAAAGGGTACGAGGGATCCAGTACTAATTAGGTGCAATATTCCTCACGCTCGGGCTCATAGAGAAGGTTAGGTGGATGGATGAGATGGAGTAAGTACTTCTTCCGAAAGGAATAAATTGAAAACCGGAAGTCTTGGGTCGAACCAAAATGTGTGTGTAGCTTAACTTAAAAAAATAATGTAAGTCTTGAAATAAATCGACGATGTACACTTGCATGTTAATATATTTGGCTTTTTTAACCCTAAATCCTATCAATGTAAAAAATATTTTTTCCTTTTACCATTCACACATGCTAATATTCGCATCGTTTACCCC
Organism: Neocrepidodera transversa; assembly: GCA_963243735.1. Classification (NCBI taxonomy): domain Eukaryota; kingdom Metazoa; phylum Arthropoda; class Insecta; order Coleoptera; family Chrysomelidae; genus Neocrepidodera; species Neocrepidodera transversa. The sequence goes on along the minus strand of OY725337.1, from coordinate 4,147,906 downwards.
TCAAGTTTGCTGTTTTATAAATATTTGAGTCCATTTTACCCCATTTAACAAAATATTTTGTTTGATCTTGATCTAATTTTTTATGAATATAAATTAGAAATTTAAAAAATAAATCAAAAAGAACAAACACATAAAAGCATCGGTTTTAAATCTGTGTAAATAAAATGTTATTGATATTATTTAAAAATATTGAAGATATTAACATGCGTTAATGGAAAATTAACTAAACGAAAAATATTCGAAATCCAACCAATAAAATCGATTGAAAGATAACAAGTATATAGATTTCCTGAAACAATTGGATGCTAAAAACAACCGAAAGTAGAAGCCATTAAATAATACAAAAAACTATTTAATGGACGACTAAATATTAAATTTCTCACCTTATTAATTTTAACACAAACAAAATTTGCCACTAGTCTATATTTTTGTGAAAAAAGAAAACTCAAACTTAATTGGAAAAACTTTAAACAAATCCCGGAAAAAGGTATTTAGAAACTGATTAAAAATAAATAAAAGTACATGGAGACATTCTATTTGATAAGCATGACATTCAAAATTCATTCACTAGTTGGATGAACTTTACGATAAAATATGTTCTAAAATAAGAATAGGTCAAAATAGACCGGGCAGGTCATCACTCATCAACAAAAAAAAACTATTCAAAATAAATAATGATTAAAATCAGTTTGTATTTAAATATTTATTTATTTTAATCAATATTGCGTTACCTTTATTCGATTTTTATGTAAGGGTTGTTTCCACCAAGCATTGTCGCGCCATCTATCGCGATAACGTCCAAGTTAGAGTTTCACGCTATTACTGGCAGGGTGCGTTAGAAGAGCGGACGTTATAAAAGTGTTCTACATTGCATTCAAAATGTGTGGATTGAATTTAAACTAGATTACTTCTTTATCAATGTAAAAAGATTGAATTTGTACAAGTTTGTATATAGGGTCATTGTATATTCTATATACAATGATAGGGTGGTTCTATTTATTAGATAAATTTTTATTATATTGGTTAGTTATTAAAATGTACTGATTACAAGTACAGTTAATTACGGTAAATTACTCTTAAAAAGAAACTATGTCAAGTTTGTTAAAATGTCGCCAATATTTAATTGATTGTATGTATTACGTTTAATTGTTTATTCGATAAGCAATTTACAGGTTTTATGTACATTTAATGACACTTTATTGGTGTTATTAAGTTAATTTAGTTGCGCCTGATACGTAATAATTATCAAACATATTACTTGATGACTTTTTATTTCTTTTTTTTATTCTAGCATTGGCGGGTTTGACATTAAGTTAATCGGTGTTTAATAAAAGGAAGATTACAGGGTAATTATAGAATAATAATATTCTTTTAAACGCTTCTAATTTGAGTGAAGAATTAGTAGAAAGAGTAAATATATATCGACTAGAATAATGAATTTCTAAACCATGCAGTTTCCAATAATAATAAAAAATAAACTAAAACGACATTTATTTATTATATACAACACAACTAAAACCTGTATTGATATCTAGACCGGTTCCATGGATAAACAAAAAATATTGCAATAATATAGCTACGAACAATAACTTATTAGAAGTATTAGTGTAAAGTTTCACATCAAAAAGTCAAACCAGTGTCGTGCAATAAAATTTAAAAAAAAATCGGTTGTGACGCCCCAAAACTGTCCCGACGAGTATCCACGAATACTTTATCAGATATTTAATGTTAAAGTTTCAACTTTTGACATTTTTTAATTTTTGACAGGTGACAGTTGGAGAAATAATTTTGACTGTTCTGAATAGAGATTTTCAAGAGCTTTCAAATGATATATTGGATGTCAAATTACGTGGCATTTTGCTTCTGTCACTTTTTAACATTGACACTTTATTGAAATTGGTTGAAATCTATGTATTACTTTGTTAGATATTTAATGTTAAAGTTTCCAAACATGACATTTTTTTATTTTTGACAGATGACAGTTGGAGAAATAATTTTGACTATTCTGAATAGAGATTTTCAAATTTCAGCTTAATCGGATTAACCATTTAACTGCGGGCAAATTTTTGCTCGCTCTAGAGACAAAAATATTGAAAAATATGAATATTGTACCACATTTTAGCGTTAGTTGAATTTTGAGTCAATTTAAATTAAACATGAAAAAACTTGATTTTAATAATTTTCAAACGTTTAAAAACGAAACTGGGTTTTAAGAAATTCAAAAATTTCGAAAATATATCAAACAATTACAAATTTTTCAAAAAAGAAACAAAAAATTAAAATTCAAAAATTTCGATAATTTCAAAAAGTAAAAATGTCAAATATTCAAAAATTTCTAAAATATTTCGAAAATTTCATAAATTTTAACCACTTCAAAAATGTCAAAATTTTCAAAATATATTAAAAATTATTAGAAAATTTCAAAAATATATCCAAAATTAGAAAAAATTTTAAATTTTGCAATTTTTTTCCAAAATTTCAAAAAGCAAAAATGTCAAAATATTCAATAAAATTTAAAACAAATCGAAAATTTCAAAAAAACAAAATTATTCGATTAATTACAAATATTTGAATAATGTCAAAAGTTTCAAATACCATTAAAAAATTATTCGAAAATTTCAAAAATTTGTAAAAAATTTCAAAATATGAGAAAATTTATCAAAATTTTCAGGGAAATTACAAAATATACAAAATTGTTTATTTACAATGAGTTTTTACGAATAATTTATATACGACAACAGCAGTTTAAGGGTTAAGCATGTGGCTTCTATATCGAGGAAGAATACATACAGACAGACACACAGACAGACAGACTTCTATGTAGAAAGAAATTGTGTCAGGGGACTCAAAATGGATATTTCTGTTTTTATCTCGAATTTTTTTTTACCTTGTTCACAATACTTTCTCTTCTCGTATGGTGGGTCGGGATAGTGAAAAGGATGTCGACCGAAGTTGTGAAAATGGATAAATTGGAGCCATCATCAAGTACCTCTATTTAAAGGGGGTGAAGGTAAATTGTTCGAATTCAATTGTTCGAAAACCAAAGGAAATTAATAACAGCTTAAATATTTTAATTAATTAATGAATTTTTAATTATTACCCTTAGTTTTTTACCCCCATATTTTATTTGTTTTATTTTAGTCGTACCAAAAACGAATAATTATGTGTTTTTTAGCACTGTATCCTGCACAGAATAAATTGGACTAAAGGGTAGAATTACTTAACATTAAATGGAAAATACTAAAAAACAATTTTTACACACAATTTATTAGTGTTCAAGCACATTTTCCTTGGTAATTCTCTATTCGGCAATCAAATCACGTGGTTAAGGGCCTCTTGAAGAGGAAGAAAATTTAAACTTTTCTTTATACCAATTAATATTAGTTTAAACATTTATAGTATTATCTAGAAAAAAAAATTCGTTTGAAAAATTTATTTTCACCAATTTATAACGAAATGAAAAAAATTAGTTAATTATGAAAAATCAGTTAAATTATTTTTTGCTGTCGGATTTTTTTCCTTCAAGTGTCAACATGATATCATAATTTTCAAATAGTAAAAATTTTTAACTAAAACTGTTGGTTTTCTGGCAGAGCTATGCTCAAAAAAAATAAACTAGATGGTAGGATTACTTAACATTAACTGGAAAATACTAAAAAAATTATTTTTATACCCAATTTATTTGAATACAAGCTTATTTTTCTTGGGTAATTCTCTTAACCGGTAATCACGAAAGTCATGTGGTGTGCGGGAATCTCTCGCAGAATCATTATACATTTTTCTTGGAGTTGAATGAATCAATCAAGCGATATACAGAGATAGATATTTTAGTCCAATGGGACTAGATCTAGCTCTTTTAACACTGATTTAGTCCTCTAGTCCGCCTGATAAAATTTTAGTCCCCTAGTCCGCCTGTTAAAATTTTTTATCTAACTTTTCTTCTTTTCTTTAGTTGTCTTGATCTGACATAACATTTCGAATATTTAACTACATATCACTTTTGGGAAAGAAGAATTATGGATCAAATCATTTTCCGATTTTTCTTGACTTTATCGGTTCTTTTCCAAATTTTTTCCGATAGTTTAGGGTTCTCAATTCTTTTTTTCAATATAGTTAGCCTCCACCGTCAAACGCGAAGTAGTTACATATAAAAATTGAGTTTGTTCTTCTTTTCGAAAAATTTTCTTCTTTTTTATTTATTCAAAAAATTTATTTAGTCCTCAACATGTTACTCTTTCAGTCCAATCGAACAGAAAGGGTCTTTGCCAACACTGGCGATATACTTTCAATTCATTTAAAGAATGTTCTCTTATGATGGCGTCCACAAATTTTAAGTTACTTGGATGACTATAGCTTATATTTGGTTTTCAAAATTTCTGTTCCAAATATCTACACTTTTATTACTTTTAGCTATAGCGTCTTAGAAACAGTTCCAGGAGCTCTGTGCCTGTGTCTTCTATCAGGACGGCCTATCCATGTATCTTCGAAATAATCGAGCTCCTTTTAAAATTAGACCAGTATCGTATAATTCGTTTACTCTACAAATTGTATTTGAACAAATGCTAGTGCATTTAGCATTCTTATTTTTAAAGAAAATTCTGTATGGCTGTCCAGTCGTTGTTTGGATTTTTCTCTGTGGTTCCAGAATCAAACTGAAGAAAATTTCTCTGTTGAAAGTTAGTTTATACACGTCTATATTGAGGTATAGCTTTTCTGCCTATTCCAGATCGTGATTAGCTACTGACTTCTGTTCAGTATATATTGAAATTATTTTATGAGTTTTTAGCAAAGTCCAGTACTTTGTATAGAAATTTAAAATTTGAGTCGTGCAGAAATTCCTCCAGATTTTTTCTGAATTAGACCTCGCCTCCATTATATTTTTTGATTTACATTTCTTTGAATAGAAATGTTCACATTTTAAGTTGATTTCTAAAAAAATGGGATTTCCCTTTTCCCTGGAAATATACTTAATTTTAACAATTAAAAAAAAAAAAAAAATAATGAGATCTTAATTGACTTTCCTATAAAATTTTCTGAATATAAAAATAAAGATCTATAATTATAATTTAATGGAAATGCACAGTTAATAATAAACAGATTTACATGATATTCCTTTAATGACATTTAAATTTTCAATTACTTTTAGGGTTTAGTTATTTACAAATATTTTTTCACAGCAAAGCTGATCATCATTTTTCGAACAATATAATTAAAAAAAAAAACAATTGATATTCGACTAATTGAGTTTGAACAATTTACTTAGATCGCTTTAAAGAGGAAAGCAGATTTACGAAGATCTTGGCGATCAATGTCCATCGTATGCGACCGTGAAAAATTGGATTGCAAGCTTCAAAAAAAGTAAATTTTTCATTGACGATGAAGAGCGATCAGAATACACAAATATAGATGAATATAGAAAAATATATATAAAAAAAACATCGAAAGAAATGAAAAAATTAAGAATGTAACTGAACTGAAATACTAAAATGAATTAATCATTAAATATAGCATTAAATATGAAGCAAAATAATTTTTGTATCTTTTGTTTAACATTTATTAAACTTGGACTGTAACGAAAACTTAAAAAATATATTTAATTAACAATTTAAGAAAAATCATTCACAAAACTTACATGGACAATAACATAATTTCAATAAAACCATATTAAGATTAAGAACATCATAACAAAATAATCTGAAGAATTCGCGGATATGGGTTTTTGCGTAATTCTATTAATTGTTTTGTTGTTTGTTTATAATATTAAAAATAAAATATATTAAAAACATAAGCTGGAGATAATCGAAAAAAAAAATCCATTAGTCGTCTTCAGGAAATAACAAATTGAGAATTCATTTGAGTCGTAGTAATTATATGTCCGATATCCTGAATAAGGATACGGACAGAATTTTAATATAAATATATTTATCACTGTCAAAAACATCGTGTTAAAAATGTGTCCCTTAAATTGTCGATCGCACCTGACAAACAATGTAATCATTAAACATTCTAATCATGTCCGTATTTATTTAACAAATATATATACACCTGTTCTATATATTAAAAAGACATTTAAACTATTCTTTTGGTTCAACATCTTATTATCTTTTCAATACGTTTTGTGTACACTCATTAATCAATCATCGCATTTGTAGGATACACATAATGATTATGATGTTTATTGTTGACTTTTACGAGTTTTACGACGTGTTTAATGGACATAACAGTCACTAAATCGGTTTTATGGCACCATAATATAATGAACTTGATACATATGAGTTCGGGTTATGCCGCTTCAGAGGTTAAGTTCGGTTTGTTTGACTTTTGCAAATTGAATCACGCTCGTTTATCATTTCTTTAACAATAATTTAAATAAGAAAATTTGTATGACATGAACATAAATGATAACAATAAAAAAGATCTAGTTTTTTGCAAATTTGTTAAAAATTAAATACGTTCAGGGTAATTAGAAAAAAGAGGAACAAATCAGGATCCTTAATACTTATAATTTAATCATGAAAACATGAAGGAAAATTCTTTTTCAGTGATTTTTCATAAAATATGGCTATTAATTGTTAATTAACTAATTAATTGATAATTAAACAAAAGTTACTTAACATATTTCGCTTCTTATGACAAATATACATAGAGATCTTTTTAAAATTAAGTAAGTTTTTAATATTTTTACACAAAAAAACTGAATTTTGAATCAAATAAACCCTCAATATTATTTTATAATTATAATGTTTATATTATTTATTAAGCAATTTAAAAAATATATTATCCTTAGTAACATTCAATGATTCTTATCGAAAATTTTTGATTTATTTGTAAATATCACACCAAATACTCAGATAACCTTTGCCTATCGTTTACTTATCGCCCTATTTAAATCTATAGAATATATAACTGAATAGCGTTTCCAACCATTCTAAAAATAAACAACTCTACGCTAGACTGTTTGTTACATTCCTACGCTTTTAGAATCGGTATATTATAGATACACACATTTATTTTATGATATTCGATATTATTATCCAATAATTCTACGTTTTACCAAAAAATTAAAGAAAAAAGTGAAAAACAGCAATATTTTTGCCGCAATTTCGAGTTTTCGAAAATTTAAAGTTACGAAAATAAATTTCTATATTCCCAATTCAAATAGGTATATACCTTATATACAGTATATATGGTATAGGTAGCGGGAAAGTAAAAATAGGTTAAAGATTAATATCATTTTTGGGGTTTTTAACGATGCTGAATCAGGCTAACACATGGATAGACAAAACCGTTTTATAAGAGTTTTTTTTCTTCGAAAACTCTAAAATCAACCAAATTAAGTTGAGTATATGAAAGAGCAAAAAAATTCTCAAGTATGAGGTTTTTCGAAATTTTTAAAATATATTTGTGGATAGACAAAAATCCAAAAATATTAATTTTTTTTTGAAAATTTTTAGTTTTAAAAGAATCATTTTGGTCCAAAAAAACTACAAATATCAAAACGAGATTTAGGTCATTCGAAAAGACATAAAAAGTGATTTTTTTAGATTTTTGTAATTAAAATTAAAATCTTAGAAATAACGTTTTATTAAAAATTACGCAAATCATCCAAATTTCAATTTGAAACGGTAAAAAAATAATGGAAGTGTAATTTTTTTCAATAATTTGAGATTTTAATTGGGACTTTGGAGGGAAAAACAAAAATCAAAAAATATTGCAAACCTTTTTATTGAGGAATTTTTTTCAGCTTTTTGAATTATAATTAAAAATAACATTTTATTACAAATTACGCAAAATAACCAAATTTAATTATAGCATTTGAAATATTAATAAAAAAATTGTAAGTACGAGCTTTTTCAAAATTTTAAAAATATAATTGTGGATTTTAGAGAGAAAAAACAAAAATCGAAGAATATTGCAACGATTTTTTTGAAAACTTTTTTCTAGAGGAATTTTTTCACATTTTTGTAATTAAAATTAATATTTTATCAAAAATTAAGCAAAACTACAAAATTTAGTTAGAGCATTTGAAAGAGTAAAAAAAAATTAAGTATGAGCTTTTTCAAAATTTTGAAAATATAATTGTGGATTTTAGAGAGAAACACAAAAATCGAAAAATAATGCAGATTTTTTTTGAAAACTTTTTTCTGGAGCAATTTTTTCATATTTTTGTAATTAAAATTAAAAACAACATTTTATTAAAAATCACACAAAACAACCAAATTTAGTTAGAGCATTTAAAAGAGCAAAAAAAATTGTAAGTATGAGCTTTTTCAAAATTTTGAAAATATAGTTGTGGATTTTAGACGGAAACACAAAAATCTAAAAATATTACAAATATTTTTTTTGAAAACTTTTCTCTATACGAATTTTTTCACATTTTGGAATTTAAATTAAAAAATACATTTTATTAAAAACTATGCAAGTAGATAGATTCCCCTTCAGATCAGTCTCCCTAGAAAAGTTACTAGATTTTCCACCAGATTGACCTTGGGACCACAGAAGACGTACTTCAGACGTACTTCAGACGTCTACAGAGGTCTACAGATCGCCACAGGTCAGTACAGATGGAGAGTGAGGGTGTAGCCCTCTGTAGACATCTGAAGTATACGTCTTCTGTGGTATCAAGGTCAATCTGGGGGAAAATCTAGTAACTTTTCTAGTAACTTTTCTAGGGAGATTGATCTGAAGGGGGATACTATCTATATACTTACGCAAAACAACCAAAAGAGCATTTGAAAGAGTAAAAAAAAATTGTAAGTAACAGCTTTTTTAAAATTTTGAAAATAAAATTGTGGATTTTATAATGAAACACAAACATCGAAAAATATTGCAAAGATTTTTTTTTGAAAACTTTTCTCCAGGAGTTTTTTCACATTTTTTTTAATTAAAATTAAAAAAAAAACATTTTATTACAGACAAAACCGTTTTATATAAGTTTTTTTTTCGAAAACTCTAAAATTTTGTCTCAACCATCCTCCATACAATCACGATTTGACACCTCGTGATTTATTTCCAATAATTAACACATAGTGATACGCGTTTTTCTTATTAATTAAGTTCATAACGTATTCACTCATTGTCCACTCTCTTTATAACCCAACAAAATTAAAAACTTTTAGTAGGTCATTCAGCGACCAACATCATGTACTTATAAAACTCAATTACCACGTTCTAAATTTTTTTCTTTACCAAGAAACGTCAACGTATATACACAAAGTAAATTCCAGCAAATTGTCGGGTTGTGAAATTACAGTAATAAATACAGTCGAGCTAAAGTAAATAATGAATTTATAAATTGCTAATGATAGTTATGAATTATTGATAGAAATTATGCTTTAACTTCTGTACTGTGATTCTTGTTAACGTACGTCGAATTCTTCGAATGGTTTTCCGGTTTTATTTAATATCAACGACATATAATTTTCATACATATACAAGTCGTTTTATAAAAATACATGTAAAATTTTGGTGTTTCTCAAAGATCAATTTTGGTCCTTCTACTTACAAAATATAAAGTGGTAATTAGTTATGTAAAGCAACCGAAACCATAACACAAACAATTCGATGAAGATGTTATGAATACGGAAATAATGGAAATAAGAATATAAAACAGGATAATCAGAAACAAAAAGTAAAGACAGAAACGAAATTATTTGATTTAGCAAATTATAATTGAATCCAAAAAGTTATCGATATCTAACATGAGTTCAAATTTTTAATAGAGAAATTTTTTTTTTACTTTTTTACTGTTTTCTTTATCCTTTAAAGTTTTTTTCGACTTTTTATTTTCACTTTTCTTTCCCCATTTTTTCCCCTACTTTATTACTATTTCTTTGTTTCAAACTTCTTTTTCAATTTTTTTTTGCATCCCCCACTTTCCCTTCATTTTTTACCAATTTCTTTGTTTCATATTTTTTTTGTTAGAGGGAAAAGAGTAGGGGAACATAGTTGGATTAGTCATAAAAAAATGGATGTACGAGCTTGATTGATTTCTTCTCAGATTGCTGGGGCTTTTTTCCCCCACTTTTTTCTCTGTTTCTTTAATAATTAATTTGTTTTAATTTTTTTTTTCAACTTTATTTTCTTGTTAAAGAAGAGAAAACGAGTAGGGAAAGATAGTTGGAGAGGTTATAAAAAAAATTGGAGCTTGATTCACCACTCTTTTTTTTCTTACTTTTTTACTGTTTTCTTTATCCTTCAAAGTTTTTTTCGACTTTTTATTTCCACTTTTCCTCAGCCACTCTTTCCCCTACTTTATTACAATTTTTTTGTTCCAAACTTTTTTTCTGCTTCACCCACTTTCCCTTCTTTTTTTATAAATTTCTTTGATTTATATTTTTGTGTTAGAGGGAAAGAGTAGGGAAACATAGTTGGGTTGGTCATAAAAAAATGGATGCACGAGCTTGATTGATTTCTTCTCAGATTTGTGGGGCTTTTTTCCTCACTTTTTTCTGTTTTTTTACTAATTAATTTTTCAAATTTTTTTTCAACTTTATTTTCTAGTTAAAGAAGGGAAACGAGTAGGGAAAGATAGTTGGAGAGGTTATAAAAAAATGTGAGCTTGATCCACCACTCTCTTTTTTTCTTACTTTTTTTTCATTATCCTTCAAAATTTTTTTCGAATTTTTATTTCCACTTTTCTTCCAACACATTTTCCCCTACTTTATTACAATTTTTTTGTTCCAAACTTGTTTTTCAACTTTTTTTTTGCTTCACCCACTTTTCCATCTTTTTTACCAATTTTTTTGCTTCAATTTTTTTTTTTTTTTAAGAGGGAAAAGAGTAGTGGAACATGGTTGGATTAGTCATAAAAAAATGGATGCACGAGCTTGATTGATTTTTTTTCAGATTGGTGGGGCTTTTTTTCCTCACTTTTTTCTCTGTTTTTTTACCAATTAATTTGTTTCAAATTTTTTTTCAACTTTATTTTCTTGTTAAAGAAGGGAAAAATAGTTGGAGAGGTTATAAAGAAAATGAGAGCTTGATCCACCACTCTTTTTTTTCTTACTTTTTTTACTGTTTTCTTTATCCTTCAAAGTTTATTTCGACTTTTTATTTCCACTTTTCTTCACCCACTTTTTTCCCCTACTTTATACAATTTTTTGTTCCAAACTTCTTTTTCAAATTTTTTTTTGAACCACTTTTCCCATCTTTTTTACCAATTTTTTTTTAAAGAGAGGGAAAAGAGTAGGGGTACATGGAGGGGTCATAAAAAAATTGATGCCCTTTTACTAATTTCTTTGTTTAAAATTTTAGTCATCAACCTTTTTTCTTGGTAAAGAAGGGGAAATGAGTGAGTGGAGTATACCTAGCGCGAGTAAAAAAATGACATTTTTTTGACCCAAACGAAAAACGAATATTTATATTTTTGTGTTAGAGGGAAAGAGTAGGGAAACATAGTTGGGTTGGTCATAAAAAAATGGATGCACGAGCTTGATTGATTTCTTCTCAGATTTGTGGGGCTTTTTTCCTCACTTTTTTCTGTTTTTTTACTAATTAATTTTTCAAATTTTTTTTCAACTTTATTTTCTAGTTAAAGAAGGGAAACGAGTAGGGAAAGATAGTTGGAGAGGTTATAAAAAAATGTGAGCTTGATCCACCACTCTCTTTTTTTCTTACTTTTTTTTCATTATCCTTCAAAATTTTTTTCGAATTTTTATTTCCACTTTTCTTCCAACACATTTTCCCCTACTTTATTACAATTTTTTTGTTCCAAACTTGTTTTTCAACTTTTTTTTTGCTTCACCCACTTTTCCATCTTTTTTACCAATTTTTTTGCTTCAATTTTTTTTTTTTTTTAAGAGGGAAAAGAGTAGTGGAACATGGTTGGATTAGTCATAAAAAAATGGATGCACGAGCTTGATTGATTTTTTTTCAGATTGGTGGGGCTTTTTTTCCTCACTTTTTTCTCTGTTTTTTTACCAATTAATTTGTTTCAAATTTTTTTTCAACTTTATTTTCTTGTTAAAGAAGGGAAAAATAGTTGGAGAGGTTATAAAGAAAATGAGAGCTTGATCCACCACTCTTTTTTTTCTTACTTTTTTTACTGTTTTCTTTATCCTTCAAAGTTTATTTCGACTTTTTATTTCCACTTTTCTTCACCCACTTTTTTCCCCTACTTTATACAATTTTTTGTTCCAAACTTCTTTTTCAAATTTTTTTTTGAACCACTTTTCCCATCTTTTTTACCAATTTTTTTTTAAAGAGAGGGAAAAGAGTAGGGGTACATGGAGGGGTCATAAAAAAATTGATGCCCTTTTACTAATTTCTTTGTTTAAAATTTTAGTCATCAACCTTTTTTCTTGGTAAAGAAGGGGAAATGAGTGAGTGGAGTATACCTAGCGCGAGTAAAAAAATGACATTTTTTTGACCCAAACGAAAAACGAATAAAAATTATTATTTAGTATCTAACAAAACATAGACGAACTTCCTTGTTCTTATTAAATTTTTTTCACTTATTAGAAATGAAAGAGCAAGAAAACGTTATCAAGCTTAAGCGATCGATCCGCTGCGATGATAAAAATTTCAATCTGCAAAAACTACAAATTAACAATCGAAAAATATTATAAATTTTTGCTTAACGCTTGGTAGTACAAGCATGGAAGGAAGTATGGGGACAAGGAGGTACATGAAAATTAAAAAAAAATAACAGGTAAAATTAAGGGATAGTGATGTAAGGAGATATGTTGACAAAGGATTACTAAGCGGTAATGTAATACTGTGATGCATTTTAGGCCACACAGAATAACCTTAAATAATAATAGATCGTAGTTTATTAAACTAGTTATAATTTAAACAATATAAAGATTGAGACGTGAGCTATACGTAGCAAGGTAACACCGACAGGTTGAACGCCGGTCGTTGCCCATAGGTCAGGAACTGTTTATTTCACAAATTAAAATTTATAATTACTAAAATAAAAGAGCATTTTTCCCTACAAAAAATTGGAGAAAACAGCAAGAATGCATTTTTCCATACACATTTTTATACAAGAATTTGAAATACATAGCAAGAATGCAAAATCACTTCCCGGATAATCTGCTTCTGGAGGATCATCCGCAACCAATTCCATCTGGCTCGTTTACACGCAAGGGCGTATAGATGGGGGATAAAGGGGGTAATTACCCACCCCAGGATATCACACACATTTGTCTAAAAGTATGAGTACTCCCCCCCAGGAAAAAAGTACTTTCCCCACACGGAAAAAAAATCCGATACTTAGTATACGAAATTCATATACTTATTAGCTGAATTTCATATACCCGGCGTGACAGAAGAACGCTCTTCTAAAATAATCCAACGAAGTCACCTGTTCCAAATATGCTTTGGTATCCTGGAACTAAACTACTTTCATATATTCCTAAATAACCGGGTTAGAGGATCAGATACTCTTGGCATATTAAGCTAAAAACCCCGTTCTACTAATTTAGTAACCTGAGCTTGTGAAAATAAATATATTGTCATATAAAGCTTATAATCTCGTCATATGAAACTAGTAACCTTGTCATATAAAGCTAGCAATCTTGTCATATGAGGCTAGTGATCTCGTTTATCTGGCCGATATTGATCTGTTCTTATAAATACAGAGTGATTCTGGGGGAATGGGCCAAAATCTAATAAGTATATTCTACACATAAAAATAATTTAAAAAAAGAACTTAACATTGGTATCATAAGTTTTTTAAATTATTTTCATGTGTAAAATGTACTCATAGAGTTTGGTTAGTTCCTCCCGACTCTCCCTGTAAATAGAAACATAGGTAAGTACATAGATATAGCAGAATGTGAGAAAAACCATTTAATCTTTAAAAATATTTATTGAACGATAAACTCTTTGAAATAATCATTAATCTCCATTATTGTTGATGAAATTAAACCAAAAATAAAACAAACATAATAGTTTTTTAGTAACATATCTGTGTAGGAATGCTGAACCTACCTAATCTTTTAATAAACAGGTGTTTTTTCTACTTATTTATAACAAATAAGGAACTTAAAAAATAAAGTATAATAAATACATAGTATCAGTATTATTTCTCATTAAAGGATAGGTACAATAGATCTATTTGGAGAACTGATGGAAAAATTGATTATTTACGATGTGATCTTCCTTCCTATTTTTTGAGAGCGCAGCGTTATCAAGTCTACTTGACTGGCATCAACCTCGTATATATAAATTGAACACCCTGTACATTTGCAGATTTTTAAAATGTCTATTTGATGTTGCAGCTTCCATCAATTGATCATTTCAAATAATATTCTTAAGTCCTACAAAAAATAAAACATATTTGATAACATTCTGAAATTACTCACTTTGGGAAAAAGTAACTCCCTATTTTTCTTACCCCCTTCTGTTGCTAAAAATGTTTATTTGATAACCCTTTAAATTGTATCGAATTTACAACAAGTTTCTACTTATTTTTTTGGCCAGAATTTCTTCACAGAATATTTTGTACAGGAAGTTATTTATTTTATTAAATACAAATTTGAAAATTAAAATTTAATTTTAGCAAATACTTCCCATATTACAAATTTTGTGAAGAAATTTCAGATTAAGCGACAGAGAGGAATTGAACTGGGATAATATTATATTGTGCTGTACTCACCCAAGACACTTTAAATATATTCTTCGTCTAAATTCAATATCTCAAAAACTTTTCCCTTTTCAGCGCTTCGGGAATATAACGTAATGTTCATAATATATCACTCTCCGAACACTACCAATTAACAAATGACTCCAATTGTGGAAATGAGACGTTGACCCGACTCGTATTTGATTCGTGCATCACCGTGCGCGTCCGGCATAAAAAAATTCAGAAAGGATTCTGTTTTAGAACTACGGAAGATAACCTTAAATTACTGTGAATCTTCCGTTCATATGACGAGAATATAAGGAGTATGCGAAAATTCTTGGAGGACTTAGCATATAATGCGTATACGATGTATTTTTAAGTTGATAAGCCAAAAATCTGCCTTTAGACGACGATTTCTAGTAAGATTAATTTTTTTATCCATATCTGACAGGAGTTCTGTTTCAGTGAAACATTATATAGAGAATATTGGAATTTTATATACCTGGAATATGATACAGTTTTAAAGGACCGTCGTTCTGAGTAATTTTTTTCCGTGCAGGAAAAAAGTACCCCTCCAGCAAAAAAAGTTATCAACACCCTCGTGGAGAGAACTCAAGGGTAAAAATAAAAAAAGATCAAGATGCTTTCGAACCTTAAAAATTGAAGATAAGCGAGAAATAAATAAATTTAAAGTGATAATTTTCATTTGATAAAACAAAGCTAGGTATGTTATTTTCAGTGTTTTCTTCGCAATATTTAACAAAAAAAAATTTATATAAAATAGAATCCGTAAAGGAATGCAGCATACCTCAAGGCTCGATATAATGAAAAAAAAAACGTTGTTATTATAACAATAATCACTTGGGTGCAAGTGGCTGACCGAATATAAATCATCTTAGTATCCCGCCTCTTCGGTTGGTCACTCACTCTCACATGACTGATTTATTGATGGAAGTGTCGGCTCGCTTTCGAACAAACATCATACTTGTTTTTGCGATTATGTTCTGCTTTCGCGAACCTCTGGTGATTCTAGATCTTTTATAAAAACCGCTTAGTCTTTATTTATATATTATCGGCAGTAAGATCACAATAAAGCCGAAAAGGATCGTCATCGATGGATGACAATGAAGTTGTCGCTGAAAGACGAATTGGAATACAAACGTTCATGTGAAATTTAATATGAAATAACTGAATAATATATTATTGATTTTTATTATCATTTCAAATATTGTTTTCTTTTATTATTTATATTTTTTTAACCAAACTTACTGATATCTTCTAAGTAAACGTTGAAGCACTTATTTTTTATAATTAACATTCTAGACGAGTACAATCTGATAAGCCCGACTTTGACATATACAAGAATAATGAAATGATGTCGGCTTTTGATTCGTTTTAAAGTTATCTATAAAGGTAATGTTAATGGTTTATAATGATTTTCATAGCGGAAACTAACAAGTTGAATTCAAATCATTCCGAAGGAATAGTAGCAAAATTAAAGCTATTTATACTCATACGTAGCTGAAGAAACATAACATTTTTTTCTATTTTAATTATTTTCTTCTATTTTTAGTTCAAGCAATTGAGAATTCGTAGAAAACACACGTAAGTGAAAAAGTATAAAGCTAGGAGATAAAAATATAAATATAAAACTTTCTAGACTAGTATCCTTTTTCTGATATTTAATATTGAAGTTTCAAATTTTGAAAGGTGACAGTTGGAGAAATACTTTTGGCTGTTCTAAATAGAGTTTTTCAAGGGCTTTCCAATGACATATTGCAAGTCAAATTCCGTGAAATATTGCTTTTTGACAGTGACACTTTCGTTTGAAAAATGTCGGACAAAACTAATGGGTTCTTCCAATGAATAACCAAAACCCATATACCAAATTTCAGCTTAATCGGAATAAGCGCGTGGCTTCTATTGCGGAAGAATACACACCAGACAGACATACAGATAGACTTCAATCTTTAAATGGTCTTAATTGTCTCAGGGGACTTTAAAATGGATATTTTCGTCCTTATCTCGAAAATTTTTTCAGCTTGTTCACAATTCCTTCTCGTTCTCAAGAAAAATAAAAATAAAATAAAGAACTACTGTTTAGTTAAAATAATTTGAACCACAATAAGCGCAGTAACTTTACGAAAAGGGGAGCTTGTGAACCCAATGGATTATTTTTCACATTGAAGTACATGTTGACAACACCGCACTAAATTATTATGAAGCGAACAGGTTGAATAATCAAATTAAATGAGCTCCGTGATGGGTTAAATGGGGGAACCATAGCTTAACTTATATTAGTCAAATAGTAAATATAAAAAAAATAGTGAATACAATTTGGAAGCAAAAATATAAGTCCCAATGAAGAGAATGAGCCCTTATAGAGGTTAAAATGTTGATAGAAAAAAAAAATAAAACAATAAACATTTACGGTGTTGGGATAAACAATATCAAATATCTCAGCAATAAATTAACCAATTCAGCCTTGCAATATCTTGTTTCATTCAGAATCAAAAAACCTTGCTTTTAAAGCAATAATAATATGAAAAAAAACTTTTTTTGTAATAATTATTATCATTGCAAAAAAACGACATTTTTGACGGTTCTTCGCTATTTTTTAATAAACTAATTGACCAAATAAATCGCGGAATGAATCAAATTAAAGGTATTGTTAATGCCGAAAAAAAAAGTAATGACATGTTTTCATTAACTTTGGACCTTCCTAATTTGTTTATGCAAGTTTTTTTCGTGTGTAAAAATATATAGGCGTGCTAGTTTTATCTCTGTTTACAACTTGGTATACTTTTCATCCTGTAGCTAATTTACGTCATGATATTTCCCTACATCCTGGACTATAATACAAAACGAATCAGATGGTATGGATCACGACTGAGTTTTAACAGTAAAATTATTTTCATCTTTGTATGTGTATTATTATTAAAGAAAAACTTTACAAAACTCATCTAAATAAGTACAAATCTAACATGAGATCGTAGCACATTGTTTGTACGACTTGTGTTAAAAATTCCATGTTTTTATTCAAGAAAAATTGAAATGTAAACAAATAAATAAATTTTACAAGCTGATGACATCTGTCAACAATACCATTTTCCGGAACCGCTGCGTTTTCACGAATTCTTGCAAAAAAACGAAATAAAAAGAGAATTGAAAAGGATAGCAGATATACCGCGGAGTAGTCAACGGTATCAGATCGGTACCTCGTAAAAAAAAGCCTTTACTAAGGGACTATAATGGGACTAATGAAGTCGAAGTGCTTACAGAGATAGATACAAAAAACTAAAGGAAAGTTCGGAGATTTAATAAAGTGAAGAATGTGAACAAAGCAATGGTGAAAAAAATATTATAAATATAGAATGTGTAAATAAATATAGAAACAAATGTAGCAACATCAAAACATCAATAAGCAAGGCAACTTCGGAAAATTGCAACTGTATCATATTAGTAATTTGCCGCTTTTTTGCCGTTAATTAGTTGCGAAAAAATAAATATTGCCGCTCTTTTTTTCCATTAAAAATTAAATGTCTTGCTAACTTGATATCAAGTTAGCAAGACAACTGCGTAAACAATGACGATATCAAAAAACTGAAAGCTGGAGAATTTGATGCTTTTTTGCCGTTAATTAGTTGTGGAAAAATTAATTTTGCCGCCTTTTTTTTTAAATGAAACATCTTGATAACTTAATATCAAGTTAGCAAGACAACTGCGTAAATAATGACGATATCAAAAAACTGAAAGCAGGAGTGTTTGCCGCTTTTTTGTCGCTAATTAGTTGTGAAAAAAAAAATTGCTGGGTTTTTTTAAATTTTTTATCTTCTAATTTCATTTCTATCCATGAGTCTTTTGAATCAACATTTCAGATTCATTTCATTTTAAGCTTACTATGAAATTTCCAATGTATCAAGTTCCAAAAATTTCTTAAGATTATTAAAATTGTTCCATTTTGATTTGAAAAATTATAGTTAAAACAATATTTTTTTCTGAATTGTATTCTTAACGATTTTCTAGTTTAAAAAATTTTAAACTCATAAAAGTTAGACAATACATGGAATTGTATAATAAAAACTGGATTGAGTCAAAAAAATTTTTTACCAAAATTTGAATGTTCACATGCCTCTGACGTATAGTAGAACAAATTGTTATAAAAATCTATAAAAATTGGAGAAAAACTTTTCGGTGAGACAAGAGTTGTAAATTTTGCATATGCCTTGAATGATATATTTATTTATTCAAACATATATTCCCATTAAAAACAATTAAGTAAAATTTTTTTTTCGTAAAATTTTAAGTTGCTTTATAAAAAACCTGGGAATAAAAAACAGGCGACAAATTTTTGGTTTCCACAATTCGGAAAGTTCTCCAGCTTTTAGTTTTTTTGATATCGTCATTATTTATATAGTTGTCTCACTAACTTGATATCAAGTTAGGAAGATGTTTAATTTTTAATAAAAAAAAGAGCGGCGCAATTTATTTTTCCACAACTAATTAACGGCAAAAAAGCGGCAAATTACTAATAAGATACCGTTGTAATTTTCTTGCTAAGTTGATAGAAGTGAAGAAAACCATAGAATCTACAGAATTTAAAGCAGATTTAAGGAAGAAATTAGTTATAATCATTAAAAGAAAAAGAATGTAAAAACCCAATCAAGATGGACTAAAAATTAAATAAATTATTACAAGAAATAACTGAAGAGACATTTATATAACATAATAATTATTAACAAAATGCTGTCATAGCTTTAAAGAAATTAGGGAAAAAGATGATGAATCAAAATAAGTTTTTTACCAATTATTTATTAAAAGATTTAAAAATCCTCTTGGTAAAACTTTTATACCTATATTTTTAAAATTAGTGCTCTATTCCTTTAATAAATTATTGATTTTTCAGAACAGATTTCGTCGAATCAACCAATTTGGGCACTATGCAGTTCATATCAGTCCCACTAGAAAGCGCCACCATATCTACGACACCAGCGCTATATTATAGCAACTACAATGGTGTTATCGATTTTTGGTAAGATGGTGCAGAAATCTGTAGTAAGAACGTTGTTCAGTTGGCCGCCAGATGGAGATATATAATTTTTTTATAAACAGATTGCAGCAAATCAAATTAAATATTAATTATGACTTTGTAAGTGTACGAGTACTTGAGGTTTAACACATCGATACAAACTCGTTGGCGCTAATGGAGTTATAAATCAAATAAAATTAAACAAACCATAACCGCAACCGCAACTTGTGGTTAAGACATTATAAAAACTAAATGTTACAGTTTAACCTTTTAATCTATCAATTCTCCCAACCGCGTACCCACGAGCATGATCTTATTTTATAAGTGCAAAAGTTTATGAGCCGTAAAACTGTTCATATATATATAATATTTCTCGATAACGCCACTTTATATAATTTTATGTAGATGTATTCGCGGATATGGACGCCTTTTTTTTTGGTCGGTATTTTTGCTAGGAGATGTGCTTCGCGCCATAAAGTTGTTTTGTTTTTCTATTTTGCTTCGTGGGAGGTTCCGTTAGTCGTCTGCGTTTCATTTTTTTTTTAATTTTATTATGTCGTAGCTATTTTAAATAAAAGGAGATGTTTTTTTACAGATATGACATGTAAGATTTTTGCACTATATAATTTTTACTTTATAGCCTTTATATTATATATATTTATACAGGGTGGGCCAATTACCTTCCCGCGGTTTGTGGCGTCGAAACTATAGTAAAGATATCAAAATGAAAAAAAAAACTGTTTTATTTGGTTCGAAAATCCGTACAACTACAAAATATTTTCATTTATACAGAGTGATCCATATACGGGCGGCTAAAAAAATTGTAATTTTTTTAAATAACACATCCTATATATTTTTACATTTTTAGATTACTACTTTAGTGGCCTTTATGACGATATTTCATTTTTTTAAATCGAATATTTCATAATTATTTAAATATATACAGAGTATTTATAATATAAGATTAAAATTTCAAAATTGTAATTATAAAAATCTTTGTTTTTTTAAATGAAACACCCTGTATATTATTTAATATTTAGAAAGCCTATTGTACAGGCTTTCTATACATACCATATACTAGGCTTTCTAAATATTAAATAATATACAGGGTGTTTCATTTAAAAAAACAAAGATTTTTATAATTACAATTTTGAAATTTTAATCTTATATTATAAACACCCTGTACATATTTAAATAACTGGATAAAATGGAAAAGTTGGAAGAATTGGAAAAAATGGAAAAAACTGGAAGAATTAGATAAAATTATAAAAAATGGAAGAGAATTCAAAAAATTGGAAAAAAAATTGGGAAAAATAGGAAAAAATACTGGAAAGCGGTGCAAAATGGGAAAAATTTGAAAAAAATTAAAGAAAACAGTAAAAAAAGACAAATTAGGAAAAGTTTGGAAAAAGTGGAAAAAATTGGAAGAATTGGAAAAGTATTGAAAAAAATGGAAAAATTGGAAATAATTCGAAAACAAATGGAAACAATAATAAAAAATGGTGTAAGAGAGAGAAAGAGAGAGAGAGATATATTAAATTTGAAAAAAATTGTAAAAAGGACAAATTATGAAAAAATAGGAAATGATAAAAAAAATAGGACAAAATTGGAAGAGTGTGGAAAAAATTGGAAAATATCAAAAAAATTGGAAGAATTGGAAAATAATTGAAAAAAATGGAATAATTGGAAAAAATTGGAAAAAATTGGAAACAATAATGAAAAATGGTACAAGAGAGAGAAAGAGAGAGAGATATATTAAATTTGAAAAAAATAGTAAAAAAAGACAAATTAGGAAAAAATAGGAAATGATAAAAAAAATAGGACAAAAATGGAAAAGTGTGGAAAAAATTGGAAAAAGTGGAAAATATCAAAAAAATTGGAAGAATTGGAAAAAATTGGAACAAATTGGAAAAATTCGAAAAAAATGATAACAATAATGAAAAATGATGCAAGAGACAAAGATAGAGAGAGAAAGGGCGAGAGAGAGATATTAAATCACGTAACCGCACATTTTTTCTTATGTTAAATTTGTCAATATTTTTCCTCATTTTTTCCCTATTTTTTTCTATTATTTTTTATTTATTTTTCACTGTTGCCTATTTTCCCCATTTTTTCTATTTTTCCCAATTTTACCTATCGAAAAATCACCCAAAGCGCCTAGAGAAGTTTTCACTTCAAAGATAAATTGAAAGTAAAAATTTGTTTCTAAAAAAATTAAAAAATTGACACCTTCGAGAGGCTGGCGTCTAAATATCAGCCCATTCGGCTATCGTACCGATAATATTCTAAACAATAAATTTTATATTATATTTATTTGAATTTATTTATAACACATATTAAATATTAATTTTAGCCAACTGCACTCTTTCGTATATATATAAAATTTGACTATACAAAATCTCACACTGCTCCGTTTGCGTATTTATATCAATATATAAAATTTGTAATTGTATTTTTAATGTGAGAACTAATTTTAATTTATTTAAATTATTAATTTATATTTTAAGTTATTTTTTAAATAATAATTTCTAACAATTATAATATCATGATTTTAAAATCTAATTGAAACTTTAATAACCTCAATTTAAATAATGACAGAACAATTAAACTACAGTACCGGATTTTGAATTTTGTTTCCAATTAAAGTTTAGTATATTTATAAGTATAAATTTAATAGTTGTTCTATGAAGTCTAAATCTGTTTATATTTAATAATTACTAAAAATACAAAGACATCTAATAGTCAATAATCCATTGTGTCGACAAAATATTTATATAAATTCCATGCTGGTTCTCATACCTTTCCACTTCCGTATTGAAATTAAAGTACCTAATTTAGTACGATTTACAGTTAATAAGTTTGTAAATAACAGTATGATGTGAGGTGTGGTTTTTTTTATTGTTGTTTAATAATAATGAATGAAGTACTCATAGTATTATAACTTTCGATTATTTAAAATTTTTATTCCAGGTCGGGCTTTATAAAAAATTACTAACCGAAAATTACTTCAGCTTCAATAACATCTAAAGCTACACGTATTTACAGTAATTCCAACTAATAGTAAGTACAGTAATTAGACTTTTAATAGTTATTTTCAAGTATATAAAGCTTGATAAAAACGCCCAGTTTTCCATATGAGTTAAAGCTACAAAATGCTTCGTGATTTGGGAAAACGGTTAACCAGTCATAAAGTAGATGATTATCTGTGTAACGAATATCCTGTTATATTTCACACCGTACAGCACAACACGCACATTTTTTTTTTTAATTTACGCATAACCGCAAATAGAATGTAAAATATTTTAACCTATGAGAAAAAAATACATGGATTAAATTTTGTCTTAAACATTTTATATCGTACAGGCCCACCTAAGGTGATACTTGCAAATAAAATTTACACACGTATCGTAACCTACCGCATTTGATAAACTTAAGCGGAATACATAATTTTGTTTATTTATTTTATACGTTTATAATTATTGCAATTTTTATGCTCGACAGAACTCCACAATGATCGTAAATACGGTACGAGAGTCTATTGTGTGTTCTAATAGGTCCATTTATCATCAACAGAACGTACCAGTGCTATTTTTCTATTAGAGAAGTGTCACGGTATGCGAAAGTTTCCTTGAATATTTTAATTGAAAAGCGCATTTGGGCATGCTTGATTTCTATTTACGAAACTACCGAGCGTTATTGGGAATTAAATATATTTTTATTAGTACCGATAAAATATGGAGAGAATAAATACTGGAATATTGGATTATAATCAATTTATTAACAAGTATAAGCGAAGCGCCACAAGGTGGCGTATACGTAGACTTCTAAACAATTTTTTTCCAGAAGTCACATTACAACCGGAAGCATGTCATGTGATCAGATGTGTTTTTTCCATTTTCGAAGGTTTTCCTTGTTTTTATTGCCATTTTTTACTATTTTTCAATATTTTTACCTATAACTTCTATTGTTACATTTTTTTCCCATTTCTTCCTATTTTATCCTGTTTTTCATTATTTTTTCCTGTTTTCCATAACTTTTTCTTGATTTTCATTAATTCTCCATATTTTCAGCTATTTTACTTTCCCGACTCATCTAATAGAAGGGAAAGTATTGTGAACGAGCTAAAAAAAAAATTCGAGATGATAACGGAAATATCCATTTTCGGGTGCCCTGAGACGATTAAGACCATTTCCAGATGGAATCTGTCTGTCGGTCTGTGTGTGTATGTGTGTGGCCATACGTTTAATCCGATTGACCTGAAATTTGGTATATGGGTTTGGGTTACTCGTCGGAAGAACACTTTAATTTTTTTACGACATCTGTCAAACGGAAATACCACTATCAAAAAATGACAGATGGAATATGTCACGGAATTCGACATGCGATATGTCATTTGAAAGCTCTAGAAAAACTCTATTCAGAACAGTCAAAATTATTTCTCCAACTGTCACCTGTCAAAAATAAAAAATGTCAAAATTTGAAAATTCAGCATTAAATATCTGAAGAAGTATTAATCCGATTGAGCTGAAATTTGGTATATGGGTTTGGGCTATCTGTCAGAAGAACCCATTAGTTTTTGTACAAGATCTGTCAAACGGAAGTACCACTATCAAAAAATGACAGATGCAATATTGGACATGCAATATGTCGTTTGAAAGCCCTTGAAAAACTCTATTCAGAACAGTCAAAATTATTTATGCTATGTCAAAAATAGAAAAATGTCAAAAGTTGAAACTTTAACATTAAATATCTGAAAAAGTATTCGTGGATACAACCGATTTTTTTACTATTTTTTCTCATTTTTCATATTTTTCCAATTTTCCCCTTGTTCAAAATTTTTCCCTATTTGTCCCTGTTTTTCCTTATTTTTCCCTATTTTGCCATACTTTTTCATAGTTATTCCTATTTTAATATTTCTTCCAATTTTTCAAATTCTTTCCTATTTTCTTCAATTGTTTCCTATTTTCCATTATTTTGTCCTTAATTTCCCTATTTTGCGTTTTTCGCCTACTTTTCAATATTTTTTTATATTATTCCCTATTTTTGTGTATTTTGCCTCTATTTTTTCCTATTCTCCATTTTCCCCATTTTTTCCTTTTTTCCATTTATCCTTAAATTTCCTATTCCTTCTATATTTTTCCTCTTTTTCATAATTTGTCAGTATTTACCTTTTGTTCGCTATTTTTTCTTATTTTCCCTTTTTTCTCTATTTGCCCTTATTTTTCACTTTTATCTCATGTTTCCGTATTTTCCCTATATTTCTCTATTTTTCTCTTATTTCCCTATTTTGAACTATTTCTCCTATTTTTTCCCAATTTTTAATGTTTTTCCTTATTTTTCAGTATTTTTACCTAAGTTCTCTATTTTTCACATTTGTTTCCATGTTCTCCATTTTGCCTCATATTTACCCTATTTTTCACTATGAAATTTATTGGTTTGAAACTTTTTTCGATCCGACCATTTCCTGCGGTGGGGAAGGATGAAATTCTCAAATTTAGACAACAGAAATCTGCCTCCCCCTGTCGACCCTACCGACAGGAATTTTTTATTATTTGTCCCTATTTGTCTCTATTATTGGCAATTTTTTCCTGATTTCCCTTTTTTCAATATTTTTTCTTGATTTTATCTATTCTCTCTAATTTCAATATTTTTCAGTATTTTCATATATGTTTCCCTATTTTACTTTAATTTTACTATTACCCTATTTTTCGCTATTTGCCACTATTTTTCCCCATTTTTCATTACAGTTCGCTATTTTGCCAATATTTTTCTAATTCTTTCCTATATTTCCTATTTTCCATTATTTTGTCCTTATTATTCCATATTTGTCCCTTCTAGTGTCTATTTTTGCGTTTTTTGCCCTATTTTTTCCCATTTTCTTCAATTTCCTTGTTTTCTTAACTTTTGCCCATTTTTCCCTATTTTTTTCTAATTTACCTGTTTTCCCTATTTTGCCCTACTTTTCCCCATTTTTAAGTATTTTCCCAATTCTTCTCTATTTTTTTAACGATGTTGAATCGATTGTCATTGGTTGTTTGTCTCGATCTCTCACTGTTCTCGAGTTGAATCAGGCTAACAGACGGACGGACGGACAGACAAAACCGTTTTATAAGAGTTTTTTTTTGTTATCAACTTAAATCGGGAAAGTAAATGAGAATTATACAATCTTTCAAGAACTGAGAGAGGACAGAGAGAGAGATTTTTCATTTATTTTAGAATGACTCTCCACGCCGTTTTTCAATGAGTTTCTCTGTATCACACATGTTTCCTATTGTGACAGATCGTGCGAACTGCACGGGCAAATAGTGCATACAGCGTTCTACTGCAAGCTGCAAAGTGGTACGCGATAATTCGCTGCAAGGAAAGCCGGCGCGTTTTCCATATCGCGCAGCTTTTCGCTCTTATTTAATTACATTCCCAGCGGTTGACCGTATCGCCACCGCGTCCACCACCGCACACGCTATCGCTCTATTGTTTGCGCCTCGCTTTACTATTTGTCCAGAATATAAGACTTTAATGTAAGAAATAAGTAAAATTTAAACATGAAAAACAATAACATTATAATAATTGTTAATAACTATATTATTAAAAGAAATTACCTTGTCCTAATATACAGTTCAGTGATATAGTTCATTTCATCGATTATGGCGTGTCACAAATAAGTGGTGGCCAGTAGCGGAGCTAAATGTAACAGTTTCCGCCAAAAATATAGTTAAATTAAATAAATATCGAAACGGTCGTATTTTTTCTGTTATATAATATAGTTATTTTCCTAACAAGTGCGGAAAGTTATACACGCAAATGCGTGCGGAAAGTTGTAACTTGCCGCACACTTGTAGAAAAAATCATTTTTAAAAATGTATGAAATAATATGGATAATAATTAACTTTAAGCAAGATTAAAATTTTTATAAATATTAAATTTAAATAACCTTCACTGAAACAGTCTAACTGTCAGTAGATAGAACGTCCATTAACTTTAAAGACTCAGTAAGTAAAAGCGATGACGTTTAGAATAAAACTTTACAATTTGATTTCTTGTACAATTGTCACAATCTAAACGTCATTGTCATTAGTTACAGAACCGTTAAAGTTAATGAACGTTCTAACTACTGACAGTATATCGTCTAAATTATCGCCCACATTAATGATAATCCTAGTTTAATTTTTATCATATATTACAAACTTTACTCAGAGTAGTCTTGAATTCTTCGTTTGCATGTTGTAAGTATGTTCAAAGGACTGCTCAACAAAGGAGTGACCGAGGATGAAGAAAATGATCTAGAAGAAGAGCTACAAGGTACGAACCAGAACCAAAGGGTAGGGAGCAAGAAAAACAATAAAAGTGCAGGGATTAATGGTATACCAGCTGTGGTTATCAGGTGCGGTGCGGGGAGATATTGATTGCACAAATGGCCAAACTAGTGAAAATAATCTGGGAGCAATAGGAAATGCCAAAATGTTATGAAATTTAGCAGGAAACTATTGATTTGTCTCAAATTTAATTGACATATAGAAGTTACAGGGTTGACCCAATACTCATTTACATTTAAAAATACGAGAAATGGCGATATTTTTCACGAATTTAAGTTATAAATAAGACAGTTCAAATTGCTTTTATCATCTTTTGTTCCCTCCCACCATAAAATATAAAAAAATCTTTAAATTTTAATACTTTAACATAGAAAACTTTTCTGAATTTTTTTAAATTTGTTTTGTAACAAATACGATTTCTTTTTTTCATATAGACATTTTTGGAATATGGCAATTGCAGTTCTTAAAATATATCCCTTCATATTGTACATGATTACTTGCAAAATTTAAAATGCCAGATAAATGTCTCTCCAATTAGGAGCTAATTTTGCATTATCTTCGGAGAGAGAAAAATGAAAAGACATAAAAGGAATATCAAATCATTGTGAACATAATTGAATGTTCTAATAGTGCAAAAAAATAGTATAAGCACGATATAGAAGATTTATCTCAACCATCTATTGGGAAAATAATAAAGCTCGGCTGAGAAAAATGTCGTCTCTATCTTAATGTACTATTATTATTTCGACTAAATAAAATTAATAGTTCATAATAAATATTATTTCGTATAAATAAAAAGTATGAAAAAATTTCATATGAAGTATTGGCATCATTTTGATATCATCTACCACAGTTCTTGGATATATATTAAATTATAGATGATGTCAACCTAGTGTTAAATAAGAAACAATAGCATAACCATTTTTAGAACAGTAATAAAACTAATGCATCATCCATTTCTGGAAATAAAAACACCTACAAAATGTCTATTACTTTAAGGAACTGTATGCGTTTAATATTTGAACCGTTTATGGATGCGTTTATGACTTGCAGATCAAATTGCATTTGATAAACGAGTTGAGTCATTATGATTAGTCATTATTTAACATATAAAACATATTTTTAGTGAATTTAAATTAAAATATATATATAGTAGTATTGAGTTGTAGGTACTAAATAGTTTTTTTGTGTAAGTAACGCCAAACTTTATGACCTACTTTTTTTAGGAACATTATTTTTTTGACAAATTTAAAAAAACGTTCTATACAAAATATTGTGTGAAGATTTGTGGCTCATAACATTAAATTAGTTTTCGTGGGATGTTGATTATCATTACTTATATATAATTGTAAAAATACTATTGAATATTTTATCTGAATTATTTTATACATATAGAAAACTAATGTAGAAAATAAATTTGTATTCTAAAGTCATTACCTCATTTATATTTGATTTCATATTCGAGATACACCTAAAAGACTAACTACTTATAGAAAAACAAATAAATCATTTTGAACAATAAAACTGAAGGCTTCAGTGCCTTAACGAATACTAATATGATTGTGGGTGACAAAGATTTGCTTTTCCTACTCTATAAATTCATAGAAATTTTTTTAAAATATTGACAAAATTGTTTTAACTGATTTTTATTGTTAATCCCTTATTGAAATTATTTTTTCGGCGCCCATGTTATTTTATTTGCTGGTTATAAACTTTTTGTGTTTCTCTGTATTTTAGTTATTAAATATTCATTTAATTTTAAAGTGTTGTATAAAATAGAGGGAATAAAGGGTTCCATACTGCTGCTGTACGCCACTGGTAAAAGTGAGTCAACTGGTAAAAAAATATATATGAATTTCAAAGTTTTTAAAAATAATCATTTTTAAATAAAAAAATTCAATTTAATGAAATTTATTAATTCGAATACCTACATCTCTATCTCTCTCTCCTCGTGATCGTTTCTTTCGGTGTTTATTAAATTCAAATTAGTAGGATCTAATAAACTCACAAATCAACAGAGGCCATTATAAATATAGGAGGCCATGCCGAAAAGGGCAGCGGCCTGACAGACCCAAGAATAACCATAGTTTTACATATCTTGTGTAGCCAGCGCTAAAGCGGTCCATGCACGCTAAAGTTGTGAAAATGAATTTACTCTAAAAGTAATAAATTACAATTTTTTTATTAAATACAACTTAATAATAAAAGTATTGAGTAAAATAAAAATATTTTTATTTTACATAATGTATAATATTTTATGACCAAAACTTAACTAATAATATTTTACAAATTTTCTCATACCTATACCATGAAATATTAAAAAAAAAATGTTTCAGGCGATGTAACTTTTGTAAAAAATTGAAATTTATATTTGTAACAAAATTTTTGTTAGTTCTATTGTTATATGATTTTTTTTAAAACAATATTTTGGTATTTATATTATTTAAAAAAATAAATGTTAAATTTCACACCAATTGACTAAAAAATCGTTATATATAAAGTTAAAATTTAACAGAGATTAAAAAAATAATTACTATAAGTACATTTAAAAAACGGTATAACTGCACGTAGTTTTATCTTTTTGGGTTCGGATTCTGAGAAATTTGTTATGACAAATAAATTTTTCAGAATCCGAACACCAAATACATTTATCCCCGTTTCATCAATGTATTATCGATATATTTATTATATTAAAGTCTAAGTAAGGATAAAATACGAATTTTTTAAATAATACTATTTTAAGCAGAAAGAAAGCTCATTAATGCCAATAATTCTGTGATTAAAAATAATAACGTTTAGACTGTGACGGTGTGATTTTAAATAATAAGACACATTGAGCTGAATGCGGATCTGGATCTTGGAAAATTAATAAAAATGGACTGTTTTTATTTATCATCCATAAACTTATTTTGTAGTAAAATATCATCATCTAAATTTAAAAAGTCAGTTTTTATGTGTATAACCTTTGGTTTGTGTGTTGAAAATTTTTCCGGAAAGTGAAACCGTAGTATATTTAAATTGAATTTCCCATAACGATTGTTGGAATTTTTTGTAGTTAGAAAATCAAAGCTTAGATATAAAGAGGATTTTGGAAATGCTGTCTCTTCAAATTTAATCTATTTTCAAAAAATATTATAAATGGAGGTCCAATAATTACTGAGCAAATATGATTAAAAATCGATAAATGTTTGGAAAAATTTACTACGGCAGTCGACGTGTTAACATCGAATAATTATCGAAGGACCAACCGATGAATTGAATTTTAATATATTTTAATGAAACTGTGTGTCACACAGTTATACATTAATATAAACAAAAACACATGTATAAAAGTGTAAGGGTTATTTTCTCACCCATTTATTACATTATAAAACATAGATATATTATTTTTAAACACTTTAACAATGATCAGATTAATTAAATGGGTTGTCACTCAATATTCATTTGTACAACTAGGTGTAATACTTTTGTGAAATATCAGATTTTTTTCTAATAAAGGAATATGTACTAATACGACTGCAGCAAGAAATATTTGCTTATTCAATGATAAAAAAAGCACATATTAATAAACGCGACTGTTCTCTCCGATAATTAATGAAACAGTAATAATTGTGGCGTGTGATCTTGTTTATCCAACCTATTAAAGTCTGGCTAACGATGTGTCAGGAGGTAAATTGAACGACTGTCATTGGTTAAGAATTAGCGGTATAATTTTATGTAATGATCAATTTAACTCAATATGATCAAGAAAAAAAATAATTTGTATGTGACCATGGACCAGCGTTTTAAGCATTGTGAGTTTACTAAAAAAGTTGAATATGTTATGAAAAATAATTATTTTTTTAAATTAGTTTCCGATATACGTCAAAAATTAAAAAAAATAATTTTAAACAATAAATGCCTAGCATTTAAAATAATAATCGCGAGGTTATCGTTTTTAAAACCAAATAATTTTTTTTCTTGATTACGTTGAGGTTATTTGTTCATATTTTAATGTTGTCGGGTATGGTACCTACTTGTAACATATTTTCGGTATAAAAAAAAATCAAAAACCCATTTTTAAAATTGTGAATTTTATTCTAAAAAAAATCGAAGCTTATATTTTTCGGTATTTTTAATTGACTTAATGTAGAAATAGGCAAAAACTTTTCGTATTATATTTTTTGTCGTGAATTCAAATCTGAAATCAGAATTTTTAAATTCTATCGAATACAAAAACACAGATATCAGAATTCAGTAAGGAACTTTTTTCAAATTTCATCAATAATTGAAGGTACGGCTTTGATCTCAAGAGGGGGGGGGTCACGTAATGGTCAAAAATTTTATGTCATATGATCGAACTGCAGTGCTCTCTATAATCAAGTAAATTATAAAGTGGAGGAGCGGCACAGAAGACTTGACTTAGGGCCTTAAATTCTGTAAATTCGGCAGTGACCTCCTAATTTAGAGAATTACAGCAGTCGAAAAAATCTGAAAAAACTGAAAAAACTGAAAAAATATGAAAAAATCTGAAAAAATATGAAAAAATCTGATTAAAAATGGGAAAAAATAAGAAATAAAAACAACAAAAATCAGAAATTATTGGGAAAAAAATTTAAAATAAAATTGTAAAATACGGAAGAAACAATTACAAAAAAGTCGCCAAAACACGCAAGAAATCAAAAAATATCACAAAAAATCGGAAAAAATTGCAAATGATAAAAAATCGGATGATGGAGTAAGAAACACAAGAAAAAAATAGAAAACGAAAAAATAGAAAAAAAACAACAATGAGGAAAAATTAGACAAAATTTAAAAACCAGAAAAATTGGCAAAAGCGAAAAAAATCAAAAAACAGCAAAAAAAATCGCCAAAATCCAAAGAACCAGAAACAACTGTAATCAAAACAAACAATGAAAAAATCTAAGAAATAAGAAAACAAAAAAATTAGAAAAATGGGAAAAAAATAGACAAAATGAAAAAATCTCTCCCTCTATAAAATAATTACAAATGATATATAAAAAAATTCTAAATAAGAAAAATTCATCTTGCAGAAAAAGACAGAGAGCAAGAGAAAGAGAGGGAAAATCGCCTGAAGGGGGCATAACGCTTTTCGTTATGTGATGATATCTGCCAATTAACTACTGCCGCATTAAGGAACTTCGTTCCAATAAAAAAAAAACAGTGTTCCGTTTATTATAATATAGCTAGGCTATATACATATCTTTTTATTTAGGCACCCTGTATAAATGAAAATAATTTTAAATTGTACTCATAGACCGTGTATGTACTTAGGGTTGTTCCGATACCACTAATGTATCAATACTTTTACTTACAGTAGTATCGCAAAAATTGTATCGATTATTATCTATTATATCTATTGATTATCGAATAAAAGTATCGATATCTACTCGTATCGTATCGAATAAAATTAATGGGTGGGAAAAAGGCAAATAGACAGTTTTAGCTAATTAATCTAAAACTCTCTAATAATATAAACATTATATTTAAACAAAAACAAACTTGAAAATAATACAAATGGAGATATTAATTTAATAAAAAAAGTCTGCTTCTTTAAAAGTAATTTTTAGAAATATTTCCAGATAGGCGATTTCGTGCTTTTGTTATGATAGTTCCTGCCTTTAAAAATAATGCCTCGGAAGGTACTGACGTTGCTACCACAATTAAGTATTCCACAGCCTGATTGTATAATTTAGAAAAAATAACTTTAATATCTTTCCTAAATATAATGATAACTCATCACTTTCATTTCTTATTTTCTTCTTGCGATGGGGTAGCATTTTGTGATGCTTCCAAAAGTCATAGAAGTATCAGTATCATTACTGTCTTCAGTTTCCAATGTACTGATCTCTTGATTTTCAGCATTTATTAATCGGTACTGTCTGAGTTTTGCAATTTTATAAAATAGAATAGTTAATAGGGGGATAACAAATATAGTACAAAAATATGTCTGTAGTAAAGAAGCTGCTATAAAAATTGGATTTGATGTAAAAATATTTTAAAACGAGTATTAAATTAACAAATTAAGAAACTCTCGAACTGAGAGTGCAATAAATTATATCAATATTGTAATGTAATTTAATAATAATAAACCACAATGAAAACGAATACAAAAATAATGATATTATTCAAAATAACTGTGTACGTCATATAAATATATCAAATCTATTTTTTTATTCTGAGACAAAACGTGTACTTAATAAAGTTCCAATTCAAAATCAAATTTAGGCATAAAAAGCGGGAAAATTATTTCGTTTGTTATATTTTTGAAAATGTATCAGTTAAACAAGAATAAAAACATACCCATTCAAATTTAAACTTATCACAAGAAAATAAATCACTTTTCGTTATTTTTTAAAAACAACACTATAATCAAAATTTTCACATCACTTTAATTACACCAGCAAAGTACGATTAGCTTTAAGCAACCCTGCGTATACCACACTCCGATAAATAGACATTGATTTATTTATACCTAATTAATATTTTTTCAAGCTCATCCACTAATCGCGATAAATAAAAAACCCGTACGTGAACGTCTCTCATACGTCCATGGTAAGCTTTATCTGAAAGCAGCTGTTGAACTGTCAGCCAGCTAGATTAGGGTCAGGCTCATGGTGCGTTAAGGGAAGAGAGGGGCGAGACGGCGACCATTTGCTGTCAGATCCAGCGGGCCATGGATTCGTCTCGCACTTAAGGCTAGGCTCAACCCTAATCCATTATGGCAGATGCGGCTTAAAGTCCCGAGATTTAGAACCGAGGACTAGGCAAAACCAGACTTTTAAGTTGAGACGCTTAAGATTTTAACGTATGCGACGGTTTCGTGGATTTAAAATGTTTTCTCATACAGGGTGTTGTTAGGATGGAAGTACAAAAAACTACAGGATCTTACAAAATATTTTTTTTTCTTAAGAAACAAAATTTGTTACTTGCAAATATGGATATTTTGAAACATTCAATAAATCAAAAAAATTTTTCATCAAAATCATTTTTTTGGGTTTTTTTTACTATGTGAAATTTACTTGAATTTATAATGAACATTTTTCTAAAGACCCAAAATTTTAGAAATTTTTTTATTTGGAAACATGGATATTTTTAAATATTCAAAAAATCAAAAATAATTATAATTTTTCTACTTCATCTAACCTGAATTTGACATAAATTTGTTTCAGGTGTTTCATCAAAATCAATTTTTTTGGTTTTTTTACTATGTGAAATGTACTTGCATTTATAATGAACATTTTTCTAAAGAACCAAAATTTTAGAAAAGTTTTTACTGGGAAACATGGATATTTTGAAACATTTAAAAAATCAAAAAAAAAATTATTTTTCTACTTCATCTAACCTGAATTTAAAATAAATTTGTTTCAGGTGTTTTATCAAAATCACATTTTTGTATTTTTTTTAGTGGAATTTACCTACTTGTATTTATAATGAACATTTTTCAAAAGAATCAAAATTTTAGGAAAATTATTACTTGGAAACATTAATATTTTGAAACATTCAAAAAATCAAAAAAAAAAAATTAATTTTTCCATTTCATCTAACCTAAATTTGACATAAATTTGTTTCAGGTGTTTCATCAGAATCACATTCTTCTATTTTTTTTACGTAAAATTTACTTGCTTTTATAGTCATGGACATTTTTCTAAACAACCAAAATTTTAGAAAAATTTTTACTTGGAAACATGAATATATTGAAACATTTAAAAAAAACCAAAAAATTCTAAATTTTCTACTTCATCTAACCTGAATTTGAAATAAATTTGTTTCAGGTGTTTCATCAAAATCATATTTTTGGGTTTTTCTACTATGTGAAATGTACTTGCATTTATAATTTTTCTGAACACCCAAAATTTTAGAATTTTTTTTACTTGGAAACAAGAATATTTTGAAACATTCAAAAAATGAAAAAAAATCATTTAACCTGAATTTGAAATAAATTTGTTTCAGGTGATTCATCAAAATCATATTTTTGGGTTTTTTTTACTATGTGAAATTTATTTGCATTTATAATGAACATTTTTCTAAAGAACCAAAATTTTAGAAAACTTTTTACTGGGAAACATGGATATTTTGAAACATTCAAAAAATCTAAAAAATTCTAATTTTTCTACTTTTCTACTTCTACTAACCTAACCTGAATTTGAAATAAATTTGTTTCAGGTGTTTCATCAAAATCACATTTTTGTATTTTTTTTTAGTGAAATTTACTTGCATATGAACATTTTTCTAAAGACCCAAAATTTTAGAAAATATTTTACTTGGAAACATGGATATTTTGAAACATTTAAAAAAACAAAAAAATTCTAAATTTTCTACTTCATCTAACCTGAATTTGAAATAAATTTGTTTCAGGTGTTTCATCAAAATCATATTTTTGGGTTTTTCTTTAGTGGAATTTACTTGCATTTATAATGAACATTTTTCTAAAGATCCAAAATTTTAGAAAACTTTTTACTTGGAAATATGGATAGTTTGAAACATCCAAAAAATGAAAAAAATTCTAATTTTTCTACTTCATCTAACCTGAATTTGACATACATTTGTTTGAGCTGCTTCATCAAAATCACATTCTTGTATTTTTTTTACCTGAAATTTACGCATTTATAATGAGCATTTACTACGCTCAAACTATCCGGAATTGATGCACTTCAAAATATAAAAAAAAATTATACAGGGTCTTATAAACTATGTCTCTTAGAATAACTATTTTTGATATTCGAGCACATCTAATTGTATCCTAAATTAACGACTATACAATCAATAGAAGAAAAATAATTAATGCGTTCTCCCATAACATTGTTGAGCTGTTAGTAAATTATAACATGTTGCTCTACCGCACACTAGTTGACCGTAGCAGTACATAAAAGCACATAAGCAAACTTGATCGTGGGTTGTGTTTGTAATCTATTGACAGAGGAGCAATTAAGAGCAATCAATTACCCTACAATTACCGCCGCCAGTCGACCGACCCGCTGGCAGCGCTCCCATGCGGAATTCGACGGAATTAATTTATCTGCAATTTTCGAATCTTTTGCACAATCAAGACTGAATTATACGTTGGTAGTCGTGAGCTGTTATTACAATTATTAATATACTTATACCGAATAAAGGAAAGAGACAATACATATTGATTGTATAAATATTTAGATTTTAAGAATCAAAACAATCAAGCAAAAATATTAATCATAATCTTAATTTAATTGTAAATACATAATAGAAAACCTCAAGATTAAATATTTTGATAAATGATAAATCACGTAGCTTGGAGAAAATTTACTGGATTATAAAAATTAATTGTTGATATTGACAAAAACAAAATTTAGTAACTAAGAAAAATGATCTGAAAACTGAATTCTTCACTAGATTAGCAATAGAGTTGAATAATTAACATTTAACTTTAAAAATAGTTTTATTTTGGCTGTTTGAAACAACTATTTTTGTTAAATACGAACCTGAACTTTTTGTTTCATCACCATTTTTTCTCTATCCAACCAAAGACTAGTAATTTAATAAGACCGGACACTCACATTAACCTTTGTAAAAACATCATCCGCCTTATTGACCTTGGGTGCTATTTATTATAACGAGGAGCACCAGTTTTGTCTATAGTAAATCCTAATATTTTTGTTTTAAAAATAATATAACTGATCCTCTTATATATTCCGGAAAAGGACTGATAAGTCCATTCTAATGTTGCAATAGAAATATATTTATTATTTTGTTGATCGAATACCACGTACCAATCGTTGACCGAAACATAGGCGTACACTTAAGACTGTTCATTTAATACTCTTCTAGGGCGAACAAAACAAATAACAGATGATTTTATGTTTTTTAACCGGAGCTGGGAGTAACGAAACTAAAACGTTACTTTTCAGTAACGCGTAACTAGTAACGCGTTACTAGTAATTTTTTTAAGTGAGCGAAAAGTAACGGTATTTGCGTTATTTTGTAAAAAGTAACGCGTTACTTTAATACTAAGGTTTTTCTTTTTTGTAGCTACTGTTAATACCGTTTTTTGGGAAATAATGTGTGTTTATTATTTTTTTGTACCCCGTTGATTTCTCGCGCCACTGTGTTTTGGATGGCGGTTTAAAAATCAAACTCAACCATACTCAAGTAAGTTATGAGGTTTTAAAAGAGTTTTTTCTGTTTTTACAAATGAATCCGATTCGAGGAAAACCAAATTTATAAAACGAAATTTGAGATATTTGAGTTCGAAAATGACAAATTAATTCTAAAATTGACATAAAGGCATATTTCATTTTTTAAATGCGATTCGATTTTGCATTCGTAGATAACGCAATGAGAACAATTTTTAAATATTTAATAAAAACTAGTGATCGCACAGTGGTCGAAATTCTACCGTAATTCATTAACATTTATTTCTATATCTATCTTTTCATATATTTCTCTATTTTTATTTATTTTTTCCTGTTTTTCCCTATTTTTTATTTTTATATTTTTTACAATTTTTTCATGATTTTTTTTTAATTATTCCTAAGAATTGTAACCGTGAGAGCAGGGAGAGACTAAAATTACGATTTTTTTTTTTTGGTTTACAACATGGTTGTCTCTCCCTGCCCTAACCTGAGCAATGTTTTTTATAAAATTTTGAAAAAAATCACACTGGTAGTTATATTTATTCTCATTTATGTGGTCTAAATATGATTTTACTATATTTTATATTTTTTTAATTATACATTTTACAGATAAAAATAATAAAAATTTTATTTACATATCTTTTTACCCTCGTAAAAACGAAAATATAAAAAATATAAATTTAAGCTTAACGTTATTTGAAACATAATAAAATATTCTATACCTCTTAATTTTTTCGAAATTTTACAATAAGAATTGTAAGCCTGAGAGCAAGGAGAGACCAAAATAACGATTTTTTTTCTTCTTGCCTTGCACTCAAATTGACAATTATTTTTTTAAAATATTGAAAAACTTCACACTGGCAGTAATATTTATTTTATTTTATGTGGCATTAGTCTGATTTTAATATACTTTATATTTTTTAATTATACATTATTTTAGTTTCAAATAATCAAAATTTTTATTTTTTTAACATGGTAGTAGGCTCTCCCTGCCTTCAAATTAGCAATTATTTTTATAAAATTTTTCTATTATTCTCTATTTTTCCTATTGTTTCCTACTTTTCGTGTTTTTTCCTGTTTTTTATTTTTTTTCCAATTTTTTCTTGGTTTTTTATATTTTTTCCTAATTATCCCCATATTTCTTATTTTGACTATTTTTCCCTGTTTTTTTTAATTTTTTTTCATTTTTCCCTATTTATCACTATTTTTATTATTTCTTTTACGTTTTCATAATCTTTCTGTTTTTCCTATTTTTCTCTATTTTTTATTTATTCCTATTTTCCCTATTTTTTTTTCTTATTGTTTCCTATTTTTTCCTGATTTTTACCAACATTTATTCGAAAATGTTTTTGTATGTACAATAATAACCGTGATGAATGGTGAGATGGATAATAAAAGAACCAGAAGATATAGAACAAGAAAAAGATATAGAAAAGTAACGCGTTACTTTTTTTTAGTAACGCGTTACTTTTTCAGAAATAACCAAGTTACAATAAGGTGTTACTTTTGGAAAGTAACGAATAAATCGTTAATTTTTAAAAAAAGTAACGGCAACTTTTATCTAACATGTTACTTTTCAGCAAAAGTAACGGTAAAGTAACGCATTACTTCCTTTTTTAGAAACGTGTCAGCTCTGTTCGTAACTATTTTATCCAGTATTATTATGTGATTGGTTCGGGATTCGGAATAACACCGACAGAGTCACCTTTCTCTATTATTTTCTGTTTTCTTTGTCTGCCTGTCTTATCTCATTATACCATGTAAAACATTTAATTTTTTATTATGTTTTGACAATCAACTGAACTTGAGGAATTTTTATAAATACGGTCCTATTCATTTTTACTCTGAAAATATAACTACAAGAATTGTAGGGAAAGGGCAATTTGAGTAATTCTTACAGAATTAAAATAATTCACAATAACTATTTATTTTAATACATTATAAATCCTATACCTATTATCATTCAATAATTGAAATTTAAATACTTTTTTTATTGTAGTTATTTAAGAAAATTGAATTCAGATATTTAATACGAATTAATTATACTTATTAATTAAATAAAAAGTACAGGTCCATATTAAAAAAAATGGTTAAGGTGTTAATTAAATAAAACGAAATTCGCCCATATCGGTTTACCTTAAATATCTCATAAACCGATCCTGATATTTTGATTTTGAAAAAACCATTGAATAAGTCTTGAAAATGCGCATCTTTTTTTCCCATTTAACCAACTGTTATGTCTCAAAAAACCAAATTTCCTAGACACATTTATTAAAAAAATTATTATTATATCAACTTAACGGTTGTCTAAATTCTAATATATTATTTCGAGTACGAAACATCTATTTATTTAGCATTTAGTAACAATGGTAAGCATTATCAGCATTTTACCGGCCGACAGTTAGTTATTTAAGCGCATTAACAAAAAAAAAATACATGCTAATTGGTCGCGATTTTTTCTCTGTTCGCATGAGATAAAAATTTTAAACTAATGATTTATTTTGGTTAGGACCCCTTTCCTCGCGAAAGACAAACTGCGCTTACTAAAGCATTGGCCGGCGTTGTCCCTCTGCTTAATTGCCATGTAATATATGGACATTTATAATTGCCGGCCACAAAGAATTCATTTATTATATGGGGGTGTTTCAGTTAATAAAAAGCATCACGGATGTATCTGACAAACGAACTTATCTCTTTAGTTTTAAACATCTGGTCCTTTTCACTTTCGTTTATCTGTTATGTCTGTATGTCTGGTCATTTGTTTCGTTATAATATTAGTTTTTAGTTGTGTAATAAACCATCAGAAATTATTACGTTTTATAAAATAATAATAATTATTTATTTTTTAAAATAATACTATTTTTATTACAGAGACGTTGTCGTCCTATTCTTCTTTATTCTAAAGTCTATATGGTGATTGTATTTTAGCAGGTTTAAGATATATATTAGTCTTATAAATTTGCATTATATTTTAACAAAATCTAATACTTAAATGAGCAAATGTAGAAAAAGACAGAGGCCCTTAAAAAACGCAGAAGTGTCGCACAAAATTTTTAATAAAAGACCGTTGGAAAATCCAATAAAACTTGTAATTTTACTTCGAATAAAAACAACAAATTAATATTTATTTTTTAAGTATTATAATTTGAATTAGTAAGTAAAAAAGTATTAGATTTTACTAAACTACATTACCCAAGTTTTTGCAACAACGTTTTAAAGTACAGCTGTGGCAATTCTCACATTAAACCCATAGTTACTCAGTGAAATTTTTTAAGTTCACTATCACCATAATGATAAGTTAAACTTTATAAAAATGAAAAATACCGATTATCAATTTAACCACCGGTCAAGCTGGTTAGCACGAGAAGTTCCATTTAGCGACCAACGGCGGAACAACCAGATTATTCGTGTTTCTTAAAGCCAAAACTAAAAGCATAGATTTTTATGATCGATTAACGCGAAAAAAAAAAGAAATCGATCTTGGCTTCAAATTTTGAAACCGTTTTCAAATTTAGACGTCAGATACAAAAAGATGAAATTTTTTTGTGCATTTTTCCAATCAGCTTTTAGCTCGGAAAGTAGGTCTTTGTTGTTAGGTTATGGTAAAGTATAAAGTTGCCATGATAGTACCGAAGTCGGTTTTGTGATTTGATAAACTTTTATGATTTTTTGATGAATTTTTATGATTTTTGATGAATTT
The DNA here is from genome assembly GCA_963243735.1 of Neocrepidodera transversa. Lineage (NCBI taxonomy): Eukaryota > Metazoa > Arthropoda > Insecta > Coleoptera > Chrysomelidae > Neocrepidodera > Neocrepidodera transversa. The sequence continues at coordinate 4,107,183 of OY725337.1, read as the reverse complement.
TGGTGAATTTTGATGAATTTTCATGAATTTTCATGAATTTTCATGAATTTTCATGAATTTTCATGAATTTTCATGAATTTTCATGAATTTTCATGAATTTTCATGAATTTTCATGAAATTTCATGAATTTTGATGAATTTTGGTGAATTTTGATGATTTTTGATGAATTTTGATGCATCTTGATGAATTTTCATGAATATTCATGAATTTTCATGAATTTTGATGAATTTTGATGGATTTTGATGAATTTTGATGAATTTTGATGAATTTTGATGACTTTTGATGATTTTTGATGAACTTTGATGAATTTTGATGGATTTTGAAGAATTTTGATGAATTTTGATGCATTTTGTGCATTGTAAAGCATTTAAAGATAAAATTATTGGTGGTGTAAAGCTCTTTCCTAGTTACGCGACCGATTTGACGCATTACACCAGGTTTCGGATTGGCTCGAAAGCCATCTTTCATGAAGATAAAATACTCCAGGGCTCGTTATGGTCTCGACAAGGCCCTAGTGGCCAGAAGTCCTTTCTCGGTGACGTGTTGGGCGGTAAAAGCACGAGCTCCAGGCTTGTGAGACGGACGGATTCGATCCCTTTGGTCGACTGAGCTTGGCTTCTCCTTCAACTCGACATATCTCTAAAAGTTGCTGGATCTGATTCTCAGTTCGAGCTCCTACTCGAACTGATGAGAACAAATTGAATCGTGGTATGCAGTAAGGTACGTACACGTCTGTTTACATGTGTCGGGCGGAGGTTTTACTGATGATCGCGTTTGATTTTATATCCGAAATAAGATTGACTTTACCGTAATTTTAAATTAATTCAAGTCCCGTGTGATATAATTAATATATTTCAATTATGTCAGTAATTAAGTAACTTCGTTCTGCACAAAATATATTGTATGCGCCACACTGACAGGTAAATAACTTTTTCAATCTTTTATAGATCACCTGTCACAAAATTGGATGGATTATAAAAAAAATTACTTTACTTACATCAGGATCATTAGTAATAATGAAATCATTGAAATTAACTATCCATTTTCTTGTTCCAAATTAACAAAAAAAATGGGAATTAAATTAACCAATACAGGTAGAAAAATAAACAAAGACAATTAATATTATTACCTCTCGCCCTTCAGATAAGAGAGGTATAGGAATCATGCTAAAAATTGGGTAGTGAGTTTTCAATGAATAAACACGTTTTAGGGTCCCTAGAATACGATTTTAATATTTTCGCGATGATGTCTGTGTGTGTGTGTGTTAGTGTGTGTGTGTGTGTGTGTTAGTGTGTGTGTGTGTGTGTGTGTGTTAGTGTGTGTGTGTGTGTGTGTTTGGATTGGTGTTGTAGTAACGATAACTCAAAAACTACTGAATGAAAAAATTTGAAATTTTGCATACAGGATTCTGATACCCTAGATTAGATCTGATTAGATTTTGGTGCCAATCGCATAACCGGAAGTGGCAGTTGCTATGGGTGATGACGCCATTATTATACAAAACGGCAATGAAGTTTTACACATATATTTTGTATATCCTATAGTTTATTTTCATCTCATTAAAATTTTCGAAACTTTTGCCATTGTTGCCAGATTTACAAAAAAATTATTTTTTTTCGTACTTTTTTGTGTCAATCTGTAAATTTTTGATTTAAAAATGGCGAGAGGTCATGTGCTGGCCACATCAGATTTTTTTTTAAGAAAGAGACGACTACAACAATGTATAATAAAAGTCCATTTTCGTTATATTGAGATTCGGCTGAGGGCTTTCGGTCAACAACCATCATCAAAGCTTTCCTAAAAGGAGTGGTGACATGAATATAAATGTTTTTTAATAAAAATTATGGTTGAGTGAAAAATTAACCGCTTATACTGGCATGGTAGAATGAATATGACACTAGAGACAAATGATTTTAATTGGATGTAGCTATGGTGCTAGCAGACGTTAAAATAGACTTGACTGACATACTTGATCAGACCTCAAACCGTAATTGGTTGGAAGGTTATTGAATATCAAAAAAAAATTCAGATAGAGGGGATGAGCTTATTCTGAGGTTAATCAGGACTAAAGCTCAAAGGAGTTAAGAGAAGAAGTAAAGGTCTAGTTGAAAGAGAAGGGTAAGTAAAAAAGGAAAAATTAGTATTAAAGAAAAGTACTTTATGTTTATTTACTCCAAACTAAGACTTTTTATTAATTATTATTATATATATTGGAAGTCAAATATTGTGATTATAGTTTGGACTGCACTATACACGAACGTTCATTAAAATAATAGAAAGAAAATTACCAGTTTTTGGTTTATTAAATTTTAGAAAAAAATCAAAATTTAAAACATTTTAGAAAATTCCATTAGATCAACTTGAATTGATTTAAGGTGAGGATCTCTAATCAATCAGATCAATTCCCTAAGAATCGTTTAAGAGTCTTGTATTTTGAAGATAAATTTGCAATATTTAATTTAGTTCATGTACGTTCCAAATATTTCCTAACTTTATCAACAAAAAACCTATTTTCTTCGAGTCTCATTTCACTTTAATTTAATTGCAGACTACATTTACTTTGTTCCAAAAAAAAAATAGTTTAGTACTAGATTGAATTATTTATAAATAGAGCTACAGTCAGTTAGTAAAACAATTATAAGAGTCGACGAAGCTTGTATAATTTACCACGCATATTCTAACCAATAATTTAGAGATAATAAACTCACCACAACTGGATTTACACCTGATGTCATGGGCGTACATCAATTTATAATATCAGATAATAATTATTTTATTTTTTTAATAATGTTATTAAAATTGAAAATATATACATGACCAATTTTTTCCTGTTAATGAATAACTACTTATTTATATTTTTTATTATTTGTATACGGTGGCGCTAAACAGACGTTAAAGTACTAATTATTTATAAATTTTTTATTTAAGTGATAATTAGGTATTTTTTTTATTAATTATGAAGCCATTTTCTCAGGTGTTATGGCCTCGATTTCATAACAAATATTGGTTTATTAACGTACACTCTTTCTTGCTCGAATATGAAAACAAATAATTCCACAGAACATATAAAATACAATGTTGCCAGATTAGAATAAATTTTAAATTTAGGTTAATTAACATGAAGTACGATTTGAATTAAAAAACGCTACTAATTTTAACTTCAAGTAGAAGTTATTCAACCTTCAAGTTAAAATTACATTGGAAAACCGGCCCTTATTCTGAAACTGAAAAAATATGTTTCATCCCTAATTATCAAATTCTACATAAAATGTCTCCTGCAATGATCATTGAATTTCATCGTTGTTCGATTGTATATATGGAATTAAATTGTTTTAACTAAAATAAATTAAAAAAAATAATTGAAATAAAATTTCAAGGTATAAAATTTATATTGTTTCACCCTGTCATAACTTATTGTACTAAAAAAATATTATACATGTATTATTTCTACATATTTGTTATTGTTGTGTTTGTCTATTTTTATTAAAATTAATAATGATCTTAATGTCAAATTGCAAAATTCAGTAGCTACAAAAAAAAACGAGATTAACGTTTTAAAAATAACAACGTCTAACCTCTTGCGGTATCTGAATAATTTACAACATGCAATAAATGTCAAATCATCTTGTGCAGCAATAAATTCATACTTATTAACAAATAGGTCGAAAACAGTTATTCAAAAATAAGGACCGTGGAGGTTTTTTTTTAAAGGCAATTTAAAGTGCATTGCTCTTGCACAGTAAAACACCTCAAAGCGCAATGGAATCCCGTTCGTCGAGCAAGAATTATGGCCAGGAAAATAGTTTTTGTTCGAAACCTTCAAAGAGCGAGGTCAGACACTCGTCCGATAGGACCCCGAAGATTTCTCGAAAAGAGAATAACAAAAATACAAGATTTTTTGTGCGTTTTATTGTTGGCGAACAATGGACCTTTTTTTTGAGGCAGAGGAAATACCAAAGGACACGGTTTTGGGTTATATATAGAAATATTTGCGCCTGGGTTTAAGTATTTCTGGATCCATGCTAATTTCTTATTCAAATGGAATTTATAAAGGTAATGATGAATTGTATACAAAATTCTTTACTACAAAATATAATGATTCTGCTTATTTGATTAAAACAATATACAAGGTGATAAATGAAAATTGATATTTACATATATGTGTGCTATAGAGTCACAGAATAACGAAATAAAAAACACTTTAGTCAGTATTGCAAATGATGTAAGACATGCGTTTACAATTGTAAGTTACTGTGTATTCATTTAAAAAAAAAATCCATAAGGTTATTCATATCACAAATGTGGTTTAGTGTTCAATAAATGAAATAAAACTCGGTCATGTACCACATAAATATTATAATCTTAAAAATTTTACTGATTATATTTATGTGGTACCTACATGAGTTTTATAAGTTATTTAATTATTTATTCACAGTATTTGTTAAATAATATAAACAGAGTATGATATTTATGGACTTTAGCAAAGCATTCGACCACATTGATGATATAATCTAGTGAATAAACTTATTAAAATTGGGAATTTGAAACATATACGGTTTTCGACAATGTTCAAGAATATCGTCACCACTAACCAAAATTACACTTTATTTATCATTTGTTTTTAGTTTACTGTCAACTCCTGATGATGATAACATAATTAGCGAAACGTACGTAGAATGATAAAAAAGTGTAGTTTTGGTCAGTAGTGATGATATTCTTCAATATCATTAAAATTGATATTCACGATAGTAAATTTTCATCTAAAATTATTTTGGTTCTAACTTAGTTTTCAGTAGCAGTTGTAACTCTGTCAAAAATTTAAAACAAATTCAAAAAACGCAAGGATGAACAGGAATGTATGACGAATGAAGAAGATAAGAGAAAAAATAGGAGAAGAATATTGTAATAAACACTAAAGAAACACAGAGAAATTAAAAATAAAATAAGGAACAAGTAACTATGTAGGGAAATTAACCATAACGTAACCATTAACGTACTAAGACAAGCGGCCAATTGTTGTTACAAAACACGCAACCAACGAAGTCGCGGAAAAAATAGTACCTCCAATGAGTTAATAGGTACCTCACCAACGTACTTTCTGGTACAACATCAAAGGACGTCGTGACCTGTTTACGAGGGACAAGGAGACAAAAAAATATCGACAGTTCGAATATAAATCACGCTTAAAAGGTCATTAGCGTATTTTAATGTTTCCCATCCAAGGGGGGAATGTAAAAGACAGGAAAAAAGTTCTGACCAAAAATTAACTCTGTCGCACTGGTTTTTAAGTTACAGAAATATATAAGTTGAGTATTTAACTCCTCAAGCCAACTTTGGTCTGTAAAACCAAAGACTCTGAAACACAGCAAGAGCACGAACTACCCTTCTCGTGGTCGTTCCAGTCCAGAGAGTTCTGCGCTGGAAACACAGCCTATTTTCAAGTACAGGTTGTAACACCAGGTATATTAAATAAGTACAAAATTTAAATTAAAAAATAATTTAACATTTTTTGGGTTATTACAATATGGGGAAAGTGATGAAGAAAATATGAACCCAAAATATAACAAGAATACAAGAAAATGAGCTAAGAGAAGTAGAATCAATGATAGAAGAAAAATAGATAATATATTTTATGCATTTTTAAATCAAATTACAAAGAAATTACAAAATGTACAGGAACCAAATAGGAAAATGAACAATAAAAGGGATAAAATATGAAGTAAACAGAAAATTCAAGATGCAGGTGAGAAAATTTAAGCGATGACATTTTTTTATTAATTCATAATTAATTTACAATTTATTCAACTAAATAAATAGATATACTATAGGCTTCCACCATCACTATATGGAATATCTACATGTAAATCTCTATAAGAAAATCCAAGCTAAAAAAAATGAAACTTGTCCACTCGGCACCACTTTTATCATAACATCGGTTCTGGTTTTCAGGTACTTCAGCTCCGTCTGGTCCAATCTTCCAGATACTTAAGCTACGTCTGGTCTAGTCTTCGGCTCTATCAGATACGTACAGAGCTAAAGTACCGACATTATTTCCAATCTAATAAAAGCTTGTTTTGAGCTTGGATTTTCTTATGGAGATTTACATGTAGATATTCCCTTTAGTCGTGGTCGGAAATCTGTAATATATCTTCTAATAAAAGGAATATTTAGCAAATTTGATGAATGTTGTATGGTTTGTAGTGGGTACCATCCATAAACGGTTCTGCAGTCTTTGGTGTTATTAGCGTAATGGTTAAGTTATCTCTTATAAATGGAATTCCGAGACTTCATGGATTGTTATGATGGGAAAGTACCATGGAGCGTTAGTTATAGTTCTAACAGTTTTGGACTGCAACTTTTGTAGTAGTTTGGTATTGGTAGGTTTACTACAATCCCATAGTCCAATTAGGCTGTAGAATATTCTTGTAAATTAATATTATATTCTCGAGTGAGAGTTGAGATCTTATAAATAGCCAATACATTTGCTTGGCATTTTTATTTAACTGTGTTCTTCTGGCTTTTATATGTTTTTTCCAAGTAAGATTTTGGTTTATGTGGAGTTTGTAGCAGTTGTAAATAATTCTAGAGATTAATGGCAGCTCTATTGGGATCTGAATATGATGTTAAAATTGCTGTATCATCAGCAGAGGATATCATTATTAGTAAGTATATCAGCAGTGAAAAAAGTATATAAAAAATAATCAAAGACTGCATTGAGTAACTCCAGATTGGATAGGATGATAATCTGAAGATGAGGAATTAACTTTGGCGTTGAAAAATTGTTTGGTGATGTAGGATTTAAGGATAAGGTATATTTAACTAATATGTATTTTCAATGCCATTGTATTGATGCATTGTGGAGTGGTAAAGAGATGATATGAAGAACGATATTTAATAGTTGAAGAAAAATAATAACGAAATATATTTTAGATTCAAAAGAAGAATTAAGAAAAAGCTTGCAAAAAAATCAATTTGTTGTATTACTGATTCTAAGAAATTCATAGTAATATTTATCGAATAATTTTTTATGTAAAAAAAATTAAATAGGTGGCGCCCTTAATTAGAATTAAAATTTAACTCTCGTTTGGTCAATTCTTGGTATTATTCAGGTTTTGTTATATCCAAACACGAACCTTATAAAAATGTGACTAAAAAATGCTTATTAGTTAGAAAAAACTATTGAACTTAGGCATAGAGGCTAGATAAAATTTGTAGAGCCTTTTTTGGCGCTTTTTATGGATCAATAATATACAGAGTGTTGTATTTGAAATAAGGAAGATTTAGCAAATTTGAATTTATAATGTGTGGCAAGCTGTTTTTCGCACCCTGTATATCACAGGTCGATTTTAGATACATAGTTTGAGAGATTCATCAACGCACAATATTTGACCAAAAATTAATTTTAATGGGATGCAGCACAACTTTATAATTTTAAATATTATGAGTTACAAATATTGGAAACAAAACCTGCCATGCTAAAAATCTCAAAAACCATCAATATTTTCGAAAAAAATTATTTTTGGTTGTCATTTAAAAAAACAAAGTTGAAGCCCGCCCAGAAAAAAGTGAACAGGCCTGTGTGACCTGCAATATTTTTATTTGTTGATCTCGACCAATAAGGTAACATTATACAAAAATATATTTTTATCTACTTCCTAAATAGAGATATGGAACACTGCGCCACTTCTACTGGACGCTGTATATAGTATACCGGGTGTAAATGGGTCATTGGCCACTCCTATAAGTTTTAAACGGGTAAATGGATTTACACCAAATTTAGGTCGATTATTATAAATCTAGTTTTGGATGTTTTCACATACAAACCAAATATGGCCGACAACCGGTTTGACCGGAAATTACATGAATATTGGAATGTCACTTAAGACGCCATTTTTATTTTATTTTTGATTTTTTTTCCATCCTAGGTGGTCATGATTAAATTACTTATAATTAAACCAGAATTACCTAAAACGTCTCAATTTCGTCAATTATTTGTTACTTTTATTAAATATTTAATTCAACAAATCCAGTTTTTTAATTAAGACTCATTTTTTTTTAAATGAAAACTAGATGGACCACCCGGTATTAAAAATTGTTCGTTCAATTACCATTAAAATGATGCACATAACAATTCTTATTTTTCTCAAATAAAGGAGAAATGCTATTTTTTGTTTAGTTTCGATACAAAATTCTCCTGAAGACATCCCTGTTAAAAAAACGATATTTATAACATTATATTTTAAAGATAAATAATTATTATGAAACAAAAATAAATAAACGAAAAATTTAGAAGTTTTAGATAATTTTAGTTTCATTATAATGAATTTGGATCAAAACATTCGCATCTAGGATGGATAAAAAAATTCAAAAATAAAACAAAAACTGACATTTAAAAGTCGAGAAAAAGATGTAGAAATATACCGAGTACTCCATTTGAAATTCCAATTTTTAATGTCATTTCCGGTCAAACCCGATGTCGGCCATATTGAATTTTTTACTTAAAAAAATGCAAAAATAGCTCTATTATAATCGACAAAAATTTGGTATAAATCTATTAACATGTTTAAAATTTGTAGGGGTGGCCCATGACCCATATAGCGGGAAAGTAAAAAATTCTTCAGATATTTGAACTGTTATGTTTTCATCTTGAACAAGGATCAGAATTATAATTTAATATAATATAATTAGAAGATGTTCAGGTTAGGTTTCTTATTTATGACCAACATAACACTATCCCGTTATTTATACCTAATACTTAAAAAAAAGAACAAAACTGTGAACGGTTTTTTAAATAACCGTTTTCGGCTTAAGTAAGTGACAATTTATAGCCGACTACTATTTTGGATGATTTGACATTTACAGTCGGTCGTAAATTATTCGAACGCCGCAAGAAAGATAGACCGAATAATTTAGAAAACCTCATCACTACAAAAAAAATTTGAAAGATACACAAAAGTTTTATAAGTTTATGGTTTCTTTCAAAAAATTTATGACCCGGTCGCTTGATTTTATGCATAATTTAAATTATTTTTTGAATAGAACTAGTTTTTATTGCGCTAATTTTTTTTGCATATTTGATAAATTTATGATTAACTATAATAATGAAATTCTGACGTCTATAGAAATTATTCATGAAATTAGAAAAAAAGTGGGCAATTTCTAATTAAAATTACTATAATTCTTACAAGAGCCAAAACTTTATTACAATATAATAACAATAAATTTTAACGAGTTGGCTATAAAAAACTAATTCTTCATTTATACAAGCATCCAAGTAAAAACAAAACATTAGTGAAACCTTTCTTTCATTTGCTAATTATGGCACCTAATTACGACACCTACCGAGGGAAAATAAATTTCACGCTTCCATAAATTTCAACAGCATAATCTTTCTCTAAACTAAAAATAATACAAATATTTTTTGCGGGAAACTATATTTCAGGAGAGTACACTCCGGAACCAGGCTTGATGTATGTTATAAGAATTCGCCGTATGTATATCTATATAGAAACTAATTAAAATTATGTTTTATTATTAGAAATATTTATAATTTTAGCTCATTGAAAGATATTATCAAATAACTAAGGTGAAATTAATTTTCTTACTTGCAAAAATATATTTCTGTTTCTTAAACTAAAAAATATTTATTTATTTTTCAGTTTTAGTCTCATGATAGTTAAAAATTCTTAATTCTAAACATGCAATAACAATTTTGCTGTAACTGTAAAAAAAAATTTAGCAGGTAATCTCCGGGTGGCAGTGCGAAAGTAATTTTTTGTTAAAATAACAAAGTAAGGTTTTTTGAAATTATCATGCGTTATTGAATTCAAAAATTTTGTATTACAAAATAATTTATTTTGCTTAAGTTAAAGATTAATATTAACAAATAAATGTTTAGTCAGCGATTTTTAAAGCCTATACGTTTATTTTTAATTTGCATTTTAGGCCAGGGCCGAGGCCTTTGAGAATGTCAAAAAGTAAAAAAATCTAGAACAGTATGATACTCATTTGAAAAGGAAGAAAATATAGCAAAAATAACAGAATTTGTATTTACTCTTTTTTTACATAACCTCAAAATATCCGCGAAAAATCGAAATACCCGATTTTTTTTTAATCTCCAATAAAATTTTGTGTTTCAAAATAATTTGTTTCGCTTAAGTTAAAGATTAATATTAACCAATAATTGTTTAGTCAGCGATTTTTAAAGCCTAAACGGTTATTTTTAAAATCTTTGCCGTTTAGACCAGGGAAAAGGAAGAAATATAGCAAAAATAAGAAGATTTGTGGTAAGGGGTGGAAGGAAGTGAAGTTTATGGCGTGGAAAACGGTTTATCGCGATTTACGGCAAAACTATCAAAAAAAGATATATACAAAATTTGTACGTAATAAAAAGTTCTACAACTTTTGTATTTACTCTTTTTTTACATAACCTCAAAATATCCGCGAAAAAACGAAATTACCGATTTTTTGGTTAATTTTTATCTGCCAAAAAATTTTTTACTTTACGTAATTTGGTGAAAATTTACCTCCTTATGTCCCTAACATGCTATTTTTACATTTAATTTTGATTTTAAACCTAAAACATAACCTCATTTTCAAACGAACATACCGACAATAAAAAAACTGCTTTTTAAAAAAAGTCGACGCGATTTTTGTTCGTTGAAACCTGTTCTTTCTGATGGTGTAAAAATATATATATAAAAAAGTTAATAAAACAAATAAATTTTGAAAAATGAAATTTTAAGAATATTTTGACATTTTTTTTAATCTCCAAACTCAAATTGTCGAAAAATAAATAAATAATAGACAATAAAAAAACATTAAAATAAAAAAAAAATTATTTGTCAAAAGAGAAATTTTGACAAAAACGAATTAAAACAAATTGAAAAAAAAAATATTACATTTTTTGTTGAAGTACTATTTAAAATGAAAAATCAAAATATTACAAAAAACTTAAAAAGTTATAATTGCGAAAAAATCCTTGGAAAAAGGGAATACAACAGAAAATAAATTTTAAAAAATAAAATTTTAAGAAAATTTTGACAGCAAACTCAAATTGTCGAAAAATAAATAAATGATAGACAATAATAAAAAGCATTAAAATTTCTCAGAAAATGCAAAAAAGCAAAAAAAAATTGTGCGCAGCTGCTAAACCCGATAGTCTGTATTTGAGTTACTTGTTGAAGAGGACGCGTTAATAGTAATTTCGTTACTTTTTAAAAGGGGCCAAACGGTAAATGTGTTACTTCGTAAAAGTAACGCGTTACTCTAAAAGTAATGCGTTACTAAAAAGTAACGCGTTACTGTAAAATTAAGGTTTTTCTCTTGTGTTTCTGCTGTTTGATGTGAAATAATGTTTTTTACTTTTTGTACCCCGTCGATTTCGCACGCCACTGTCTTCTGGATAAAATTTTGTTTGCATATGCAGTAATAACGGCGATAAATGGTGAGATGCGCAATAAAAAAAACGAGAAGACATGGTATAAGAAGAATATATAGAAAAGTAACGCGTTTTACTTTAAAAATAACGCATTACTTTTGGAAAATAACGAAAAAAATCGTTACTTTTTTATAAAAAAGTAACGGAAACGTTTATCTAACGCGTTACTTTTACTAAAAAAAGTAACGCGTTACTTTTTTTTAGTAACGCCTACGAGGAAGTAAATGATTCAGATGAAATTGTGGATGATTAACCAATGCATACTGGACAAAATATTGGAGACGAAGACGATGATGGTCTTGAAGATTTCGAAAAATCTAACGATGAAGAAATGCCATCAAAAAGGCAAAAACTAATAGATAATTGATTAGAATTTAAGATAGTGTGATAAATATATATCAAAATATTTTAATAAGTATTTAATTTGAATAGTACAATTTTAAGCATAAATTGAAATGCCAAAAAAATATATTTTTGGATTATAAGATTTTCTATTCCATAAAAGTAACTAGAATTTAATAAATCAACTATTTTATATAAAAAAAATTACAGCAGTCACATTTTTTGTAGTAAATCCCCTTTAAATCTTTATTTTGGAAAACTAACAATTTTTGCAAACTCCGCACAATTTTTTTCGTTTTCTTTGCATTTTCTGAAAAAATTTTCGTATTAACATATTTTTTTTACACCATCAGAAAGTAGAGGTTTTAACGAAAAAAAAGCGCGTCTGCTTTTTTAAAAAAGCAACTTTTTATGACGTGGGTATTTTCAATTGAAAATGAGGTTACTTTTTTGGTTTAAAATCAAAATAAAGGGTAAAAATAAATATTTTGATAAAAAAATTACAGACTGTTTGGGACATAAGGATGTAAGTTTCCACCAAATTTCGTGAAAAAAAATTTTTATGGGAGATAAAAATTAAAAACCAAAATCTCGATCATTTCGCGGATGTTTGAAAAAAGTGTAAATATAAAAGTTGTAGATATTTTTATTACCTATAACTTTGCTATTTAACTTTTTTCGATAAAAGTTATAGTTTTGCCGAAAATCGTGATAAACGATTTTCCACCCGTAAAAGTTCACCACCTTTCTCCCACCTATCACAAATCGCCCGTAAAATAATTTTTCTATAATTTTTGCTATATTTTCTTCCTTTTCCAATGAGTGTCATGCTGTTCTAGACTTTTTAGGTCCCAAAAATTTCATTTTCTTAATAGAAAAGACAAAAAAATTGTTTGTTTGAATTATAAAACTAACTTTACTGAGTCTTTTGTTTAAATCATTAAAAATAAAAGATTTACTACCGGTCATAAATAACATTGATAACTTCAGTATCTAACTCTTAAGTTTAAGTACATTAAAGACACATCGAAAAGTTGCACAATATATTTCGCTTGAAAGACAGCAGAACTCTAAATTACCAAACTTTACTTTTAAATTTTGTTAAGAGACTTTATAATTGTGAGACACATATTTGAGAGTGTTTAAATCATTCTAATCCGTTTATCTGCCTTTATCTAAACTTTGCTATTTCGCCGTTCGTATCTCTCTTCCCAAAGGACAAGACGAGTCCTTCATGCCCTTCCTGCTCTCCCTTTTGGTCGCCATTTAGTCGAACTCAGTTTCCTTTAGCAATCTGGTCTCGAACGATAGCAGATTTATTTATTAACTCGATAGTGTTTCTCTTTATTTTATCGATTTATCATTCATTATGTGCGGCTCTTTGTGTAAATAATTGCAATTTTCTCGGGTTCAAGTTGCATCATAATTAACAAAATCCAATAAATTGCCATTTACAGTTTCGAAACTATTGGTTCATCTTCAGTATCATATATAGTATAATAATTTAATTAGTATTTTTATTAATTCTATTAATAAGTCAGATTATTATTTATAAGTTTGTACCGGTTCTGTTTTAATATATGATTTAATAAAATAAATTAATTTGCTCTGAAAAATTTCCAAATTATATATAAAAAAATCAATTTTTAGTGGTTTTTTTATTCCCACGAAACAAGTTTTATAGAAATTATAATTTTTATGAATATTTTCGACGACACAAATTTAATGATTATTTTTACTATACTCGGTTGCTCCTCAAAGATCAGTCTTAGGGCCATTTTTGTCTGTATTTTATTAATAATATTGATTAAAAAGTCCGATCATAAACAGTCAGTATATCTGAAAACCTATTAAAAAAAGGACGTGCGATACATTTTATATTTAGTTTTAAAAATCAGCATAAAATACTGATTAATTTTATCCCAAGAAAGATACAAAAGGTAAAAATCAATACTAAAGTTTCAAAACTTAATAAAATGACAAAAAAATTCAAAGAAAAAAAACGAGAAAATGAGGAAACAATCAGAAAAAAATGAAAAATATAAAAAACCAAAAAAAATATACCAGAGAAAATTAAAACAAATCCGAAAAAAGTAGAAAACAGAAACATAACAAATCAAAAAAAATTGAAAAAGAAAATAAGAAAAAAAATATGAAAAAAATTAGAAAAACTGACCTTTATGAAGCTGTGGGAGTACGAGATGCGGTCAAAGATTAAAACAGTGGGACTTGCGGTCGAAAGTGGCAGGTATCTTTGGGGGTAGTGCGAAATGCGGTCAACGAAAAATTGATAGCAAAATACTAAAAACTCTTATTGAAATTTTATTATTTTTTTTGTGATTTTTTATATATTTTTTAAGCCGAAAATCTGATGACCTTTCCGTCTTCCTCATTGGTAGTATTTCTGTCAATTGAGTTCTTTTTTTAAGATTTTCTGTAATTTTTTACGTTTTTTCTTTTGATCTTTTTGTGTGTATTTTTGAGATTTTTATTGTTTTATTTTTTTTTGACATTTTTTGTTTCTTTTAATTTTATTCTAAATATATTAGAAATAATAGACAAAAATCGTATTGTGTATATTACGGTGCACTTTGAATTTAATTTAAAAATTAATGGAAAGGGATTGCCATATCCAAATTTTTGATTTTTGATAATTAGTGTAGACATGTATAAATAATCAAACAATAAAAGAAATTTGAAAATAAAAGACGAGCTTTGAATAGAAATTTTGTATAGAATTGTAAAAATCCGTAAAAATAAAAATGATCATCCCTTAAATATTAAAAAAAATTGTATAGGGTAGTTTTCATCCTTAAAATTTAATAATTTTAATTACGCCTTTTTTTTCGGACGAATACCAGCGTACATTTTCCATTTTCATTTTAGAAAATATTTTATTACTATAGTTACCAAATATTTTAAACAACTTTTAATAATACATGGTTTTTTTTTATTAATTTTTAATTTGAAATCTTTTTATATATTAATATGTAATGCATGTATTGTTAAATTTTAGTTAAAAAACCCTGAAGATGGCATAAGAAATGCTAAAACGTTAGGATAATAGTGAAAATTTCAAAATTTATAATCTTTATTCCAAGAAGAAGAAAAAACTTAGACATGTAAGTTTGGAAATTATGTATATTGAAGATTTTCTTATTAATAAACGTCTTTAGAACAACATGATTCAATTTGATTTTTATTGCCTGCTGTATATCCGGAACTGCATGATTGAAGAAACCAGTGGCGCACACATTTTACATATGTGCAACAAAAAGACAGAAGATACACATTAAGGAATACATTGTATACATTGTATGGAAGTGTTAAATTTTACGAAAGCGGCCTACACGATTCCTTGTTTTTTTGAAAAAACCATCATTTCTTATTTTACAAAAAATCTGGCAAATTTTACAAACTTTATATCGGTAAAATCGCTTAAAAAATGCCATACAATGATGAAATAAAATATAGGGTGTTGCATTTTAAAAAGTCAAGTTATAGCCACTTGTATTTGGTCATTTTAAAAAAATCATAGTAGGCGATGGAACATTGACTTCGAGTTCGCCTATATTTCAAAAAAATGCCCTAAATCTTAAGGAATCGCGTAGAAAAAAGTTGGTTAAGTTATCTCGAATGGGTATGAAGTTATGAATTTTTCTATTGACGTTATGTTGACACATAAGTGGCGACTCCAAAAATTTAACAAAAATCTCTGATTGACATTTAAAAACAGATCTTAGTTGTGTAACTTACTTTCTATACAAATAAAAATAATTTTAGAATATGCTTCATTTTGTCGGACCCATCGTTTAAAAAAAAACAATCAAGTCAATTGCTTGTATAGAAAAAAAGTTATGGAGCATGGGTCACCCTGTATGATAAATTTTGAAAAGACGATTGAATTTTAGTGTAGATCTATTCATAAATATTTTTTTTATATGCAGCAAATTTTAATAAATATATGTATCAATTGAGAGTCGCCCTTGTAAAGTAAAATAAATAAAAATATGTTACTTACATAAAAATCTAGTAGAAGGCTTCGAATAACATCAGCACGGGCGCAAGCACACACAACACAACTAAAAAAAAAACAAACAACAAACTAAAACATAACCAAACTGGTCAAACACAAGTAACAGGGAAATTGCGTGTTATAATAACATTTTAAAAACCAATAAAGCAATTAACAAAGCTAAGTTAGGTACTTTGTTCAGAGATCGGCCATCTACTAATTCAAATTTTTGAACCGTTTGAGGTTTACCGCTCCGAATCGGTCGGGCCTATCGTGCGAGTGGGGGGTTGCATAAGTCAGATAAGTCTAAATCTCGAAGGGCCATTAAGGGATAAATTTTGGTGGGGGACCAATTGCCTGAAGGATAGTTCGAGCTTTTGTTAGAAGTAGATAAAAGGATGTGATGGTGTTTATCAAAATCGGTTTCGGTTTGGGTTCGAATTTTTTGGGACGGGTCTAATTATAAAGAATTTTTGGATGGCGACGGTGATTTTCTATCACGTCAAGATGATTTAATGTTTCCGAACAATTAGGAGCGAATTTGGAGCACTTTTTTAAGAGCACAACAAAGAAACTAATTAGGGTAGGTATATATTTTTTTAACCCTTGTCAAGACGACATCGACAGGTAGAAAAATACGACTGTTTATAATAAAAATAATTATTGTTTTCTTTATTTCAACCTAAAAATATTTAATAAAAAAAATTAATTTTTGGTAATTAAAAAATCAAGATTTTTGGAAAATTAGGAATTGAAATTAATTACTGCATAATATGTGTTAAAAAGTATTGTGTAATTTTTTTATTATCTATTTATCAAGAAATATTATTCTTGCTGAAACTTAAATTAAAATGAACAAATTTTTAAGTTTTTGAACGATATATAGAGAAAAAAAAAATTTTTGCTGAAGAATAAATCCAATGAAATTAGTTAATTTCAGGTCATCTGATTGAACACAACCAATCAGAACAAAATTACACTGATGGGCTCTTTTCACTCGTTGCTATGCAATTTTGACGTTTCAAATATTTAATAATTTGGTTGTAGTACTGACGACTATATAAATGAAATAATCTAATCAAATACACCAAAAACTACTGTTAACAAAAAAAAAATTGTATGGAAAATGCTTTTCATGTTAGAAAATATCAATTAGAGAGAAATCGGAAGGTTGAAGAATTAGAGAAAAAAAATCTATCCGAATTACCCTATAGATAATTGATAAACGCTCAAAAATTTCTCTCTCAAGCTTCTTGCTTATAGGCTACGGCGTCGGTCTCTTTAAGGTTTCAAAATCTGTTATAAATTTTTTTCGAACAAAATGACCTTGGATAATTACTAGTGATAAGTAATAAATTATTTATTAGGTAAAAACTAAAATTTTATTGAGCCGCAGACATTTTCTGAAAAATGTTTATTGGCTAATTTCATATAAAAAGGCCAAAAATCAAAAATGTTTTAACTAATTGTATACATCGCCACCCTCACACTATTTTTATTCACTTGTTTAGTTAATTATTTCAAACACCGGCATTATACTGCGTTACCGGCGCTTACACGATAACAGGGAATTTTTGTTTGTATGCAGTATGAAGTATGTATAATTTTCACATTTATGTAATATATCTTTATTTATTGTACATTTTCAAAACTTCCATAAAATACCATATTTATACGTAATGGTTAATCATTTTTTTTTTGAAAGAAATTGAAAATTTAAGCAAAACTAAACAAAAGTGTGAAAGTGAAATTAAGATATTTTAAAAACTTGCATTAATAATGTTGTTCCGTCCGATTCAGTAGCCTGACTTCATATATCCTAAGTAGTGTACGAAACCGAGTTGTAAACAAAGTTACGTACCGCTCTTCTTAATTTTCGTTATTCCTGGTATTTATTCTGTTATGTGACAGTTAATAAATAACGATAACTGAGTAAAACAAGTGAAAAACGGCACAACTTTTGCCTTAATTTCGAGTTTTCAAAAATTTAAAGTTACGAAAATAAATTCCTAACCTTATATATGGTATAAGTAGCAGGAAAGTAAAAATAGATCAAAGATCAATACCATTTTTGGGGTTTTTAACGAAGGTAAATCGATTGCCGTTGTCTGTTTGTCTATATCTCTCACCGTTCTCGAGTTGAATTAAACTAACAGACGGACGGACGGACGAATGGACAAAACCGTTTTATAAGAGTTTTTTCTTCAAAAACTCTAAAAGTCAGACATGTGTTAATCGTGTCGTGGCATATAATAAGAGTTTAATTTGTAGTTTGGCGCTATGAATATGCGGAGACGTGACGTCACACGTACCATAATCCGTGCTAACAACTTTAATATTATATTTTTCCGTTATTTATTGACCGATTTCAACTTTCTTACTAATTTTTTAGTTTTTGTATACATTTTAGTTAAAACATATTATATTATCCTTACTTTGAAACTTCTTCATTAAGACAATATAATTATAAGTACAATAAATACTTATAATATGATTAAAATTAAAATCAATTTTGACTTGGCAACATGTATACATAAATTTCCATTATATGTGTTGCCAAACTGTATTGAAGGAATCAAACTAAATTGTAGTAAATTGAAATTTCACAATCTTTAAAATTTTTACTAAATTAAAAGATACTGATATTAACGATATAATGCATTATTTCTAAATAAACCATCTTGCGCAGAATCAATGTACATACCGCATAAAATCCAAAATTCTCTGTTGCCGTGTAACCGCTGGCAACGTAGCCCAATGTCGGTGTTTTTTTACTTATTATTAAGTAGCGAAGCAAAGGTACTTATTGTCTTTACAGTGTCCATTCGTCCGTCTGTCTATCTGTCTTAGCGATAACTCGAGAACAGTTTCGAATTTTGAATCTCTGTTTCCAGCAGTAAATGGCTGGTAACCTTGATCCGCTTATTTACAATTTTCAGTCAAGGTCAACTACAACCGTCTGTTTGTCCGTCTGTCCGTGAGTCCCATTGTCCCAGCGATAACTCGAGAACGGTTTTGAATTCTGGAACCCTGTTTTCAGCAATCAATAGCTGGTAATCTTAGCTCACCTACCTACTATTTTCAGTGACTAAGGTCAACTAAAACCGTCTGTCTGTATGTCTGTCCGTAGCTGTTAGCTTGCTGGGTATATTTTGTATTTTATTCTAAATAAATTTGAAAATTATACAAGGTGTTTCATTGGGAAACGGGTATGCGTTAACTGCAGATGGGGGCACCTGATTCTAAATACCAGATGATGGGTCTATCGGTCTTTATAACCGAGATACAAGGTGTTTTATCTATTTTGTCCATTTCTGTAGTGGCCTATAACTTACGATCCACTCTGTATATTTATTTATATTTGGGCTGCATATTCTTCATAAGTTGTCAAATCCATTGAGATATTCATAAAAAACAAAATCCAGGTTCGACTTCACAAAAATGTACAAATTTGGTCATCCACAAAACAGCACCCTGTATTCCTGAATTTAAAAGGTTTGTTCACATATTCAAAAAGAGCACAAAAAACTAAATCTAAAGATGTCAGAATGAAATCGATTTTTTTTCATTTTATTGACCATTATCTATAGCAAATATTGTGAAATCAGTATTAATTCATGATATTTAGCTTACCACAAATTGCAATGGATTAAACGTTACAAAAACATGTAGGTAATATTATTTTAAACACCCTGTATCAAAAAGTCAGTAACTTATTACCATAACGGTAAAATGAGATTTAACACAACCTACTTAAAAAAAAACACCAAAAACAATGAAACTCTGGACTTTTTTATACAGGATGTTTGAAATATTGCATGTTTGTATCGTTTAATATACTGCAAATTGTAGTAATCTAAAATATCATGAATTAATACTGTTTTCTTAGATAAAATATCATGAATTAATAGTGATTTCTTAAGCCAAAATATCATGAATTAATACTGATTTGATAAGCTAAAATAACATGAGTTAATAGTGATTTCTTAAGCTAAAATATTATGAATTAATACTGTTTTCTAAGATAAAATATCATGAATTAATAGTGATTTTTTAAGCCAAAATATCATGAATTAATACTGATTTTTTAAGCCAAAATATCATGAATTAATACTGATTTCTTAGATAAAATATCATGAATTAATACTGATTTCTTAGATAAAATATCATGAATTAATAGTGATTTTTTAAGCCAAAATATCATGAATTAATACTGATTTTTTAAGCTAAAATATCTTGAATTAATACTAATTTCTTAGATAAAATTTCATGAATTAATAGAAAGGTGAACGTTATGGCCCGCAAAGTGCACTTTATGGCCCGCGCGGGAATAAATACAAAAAACAGTTTTTTGTTTAAGATATTAATAAAATTACAAATTATGAAATAAAATTATTATGTACAAAATAATAAATTATTATGTTAATTAAACCAAATTTAATTTTCAGATTTTTTTAAATATTTATATTGTGGATTCAATAAATGGAGGTATATACCCTCTGGCGTCTTGAATCTTCGTCCTCAGGGCATAAACATCTATTTATACCCTTGGTACATAAATAACTATTATAGTTCTCTTGTACTCTGTTCAGATTCAATGCATCGTATCTGAATCACTTCATTAGTTTAACAGTAAGTGAAAACTTTCATTGAATATTCAATGATTCGACATAAACGAGAAAGACTGAATGGGATAAGATTAAATAATTCATTTTGTGTCTACATTTCTAAAAAGGCAGGTGAGAAAAAAATGTTAGTAGGATGTGGTGCTGTATACGTTTGCATTTATTTATTATGTGTAAATTTTCGTTCTACGATTTTTAGCGTGTTTAATTTTAGTTTAATCAATACAAAACTGTTCTTATTTTTTTTTTGTAATTTGTAAAATTAAGATTTAAAAACTATTTCTTTAAACTTTTCCTTTATTCTACTTTACATTTTTTCTATTCCCTCTTTTTTTTTATTGGTTTGGGAAGATCACTTCTATAATTTTTAGAATTTTGATAATTTGTTTTAGAAATCTAAAAGACTTGCTAAGAAAATTTTAAAATCATCATTTTTCCTCTTCTTTTAGAGTTATCAAATTTTTTTTTTTCTATATATTTTGGAAGTTTCTTCACTATTTTTAGGGAAATCTATAACATTAAGTTTGTTTCTCCTTCTCTACTACTTTTAATTTACGAAAAAATCTTTTTAAAAAATTAAAAATAATCCATTTATATTTTTTTATAGACTAGCAGTTCATTTTAAAACAATAAAATCGACATTTTCCCCGTCATCAGCCTCGATAAACAATCAGGAAATATATAAAATTGTCGAAAGTTATCAGTATCTAATATGTATCAGAAATTGAACAATGGGCTATTTTTGCGCACTTGAAAGACAAATTCTGGGGTTTTTATCTTATTTTTCTACCCTCGTCTTCCCCAACAAAGATAGATTACTCCGCCATTCTTGCAATTTCCCTGTCGTATCTGAGGCCATAAATCCTCGGTGATATATCACCATTTGGTGACTTGGGGTGAGTATACACGGAGATCGCAGCGCCACGGGGTGGAGAGAATTCCGAATAAAGAAATACGATGATATCAAAATCGCGTAGACCAAGGCGAGTTTATACCTCAATTTGACTTCCAAATTTGAATTCGCCGGAACTAAACCAATTCGACAATAAGTGCGAATAGGATCTTTCCAAATGCTGACATAAAGAACCCCGCACAAAATGTTAATAAATTGGCCTTCGGTGGAAGTTAATGAAATTTTAAATGTTGTTTGTGTTACTAAAAGTAAAAATATGGTAAAGTTTAAATCTTTTGCTATGATAGGTTTAGCCTCTACAGAATGTTAAAAATAATAATCTTTTGGTAACTCGAATGATATTAAGTTTAATTTATTTGCATTTTTGAGCTGAAACAACAATAAAAAACTAAAAAAAATGAATAAATCCAATTTAGAAAATAAGTGTAACAATAAAAACAGTTTAGTACTATTATACCAGATGTCTCATTTAAATGGAAAGAACAGATTACTTTTGAGTTTCAAATATGGATATAAATACATTTAAAAAATATTTAAAAAATAATTATATTTTGTTAATTTCTATGTAAAATCCTATAATGAAATATACAAAAATCGAAAAAACCAAAATAATGAGAAAAAATCTGAAAGAATTTGGAAAAATTAAAAAACAATAAAAAAAAAATCAAAAAAAGAAATATCATAAAAACAAGAAAAAAACCGAAAATACCGAAAAATCAGAGGATTAAAAAAAATGAGAAAAATTAGAAAAGAAAATAAAGAATTACAAAAAAAACAGAACAATGTGAAAAAATGAAAAAGATTGGAAAAAATTTAAAAGTAAGAAAAAAAACCGATAAAAAATTAGAAGAATCGAAAAAATTAGAAAAAATTAAAAACAACTTTGGAAAAAATTAACAGAAAAATAATCACAAAATCTTGGGAAAAAATAAAATGAAAACTAAAAAAAAAACCGAAAAATCAGAGGAATAAGAAAAATTAGAACGAAAACAAAGAATAGGAAAAAAACAGAACAATGAGAAAAAATGAGGGAAGATTGGAAAGAATTGAAAAAGTAAGAAAAAAATTACAAAAAACAAAAAAAAAATAAAAATCGTAAAAATGTGAAAAAGAACGAGAAAAAATTAGACGCATGGAAACAATCTGAAAAAATGGGAAAAAATAAAAAAAACTTTGGAAAAAATTGACAGAAAAATCAGAATATCTTTGGAAAAAAAAAAGAAAAATAAAATTGTAAAATATAAAAAAATCGAAAGAATTCTAAACAAGCCGAAAAAACGCTAAAAAAAAACTATAACAAAAAATCGTAAGAAAATCATCGCAAAAAAACGCAACAAAACCTCAAAAAGTGACAAATAATCACAAAAATCAGATAAATAAGAAAAAATTCTAAAACGAAACAAATAGAAAAAAAAACATAAAAATCAGAAATAAATGAGGGAAAAATCTAAAAACATTGCAAAAAACCGCAAAAATACAAAGAACAATAAAAAAACCGGAAAAAAGAAACCATAAAAAAATGCAAAAATTCAAAAAAAATGGAATAAATCCCAAAAACTGGACAAAAATCAGAGGAATATAAAAAACAAAAGAAAGGAAAACAAAAACAAATTGAAAAAATCAGAAAAAAAAACAGAAAAAACAAAAAGAAAATGAGAAAAAATCAGAAAAATTAAAAAAAAAACTATAAAATAATTACAATTGATATATAAAAAAAGTTCTAAATAAGAAAAAAATCAAAAACCAACTGAAAAATCAGAGGAATAAGAAAAAAAGCGGAAAAATCAGAAAAGAAAAAAAAAGAATTAGAAAAAAAAAACAGAAAAATGAGAATAAATAAGAAAAAAGGAAAGAATTGAAAAAAAAAACATAGAAAAAAATCGTAAAAATGAAAAGAAAAAACAAGAGAAAAAATTAGATGAGTCGAAAAAATAAAAAACGGCAGAAAAATCAGAAAATCTTGGGAAAAAAATGAAAAATATAATATAGAAAAAAGAAACAAATCTAAAAAATTGTAAAAAGCAGAAAGCCAAAAAAAACGCTAAAAATCGAAAAAAAAACGGGAGTAATCGAAAAATTTCACAAAAAATCGCAACACAAAACACAATTGCAAAAAAACGCAGCAAAAAAAGGAAAAAAATCACAAAAAAATTTTAAAACTAAAGAAATAGAAACAAAACAGCACAATTAAAAAATGAGTGAAAAAATATCGAAAAAAATCAGAAAAAAATGAGAAAAAGCGAGAAAAATCGAAAAACACCGCAAAAATCGAAAAAAAAACAAAGAACCAAAAAATCGGAAACAAGTGTAAACAGAAAAAATCAAAAAAATAAACATCCCAAAAAATCGAAATCAAATTCCGAAAAAATTCGAAAAAAATTAGAGCAATAAGAAAAAGTGAGAAAAAATTAGAAAACAAAAGAAAGAAACAGAAAAAGAAAAATTAGAAAAAATTGAAAAAATAAAGAAAAAAAAATACAAAAAACAAAAAACGAAAATCAGAAAAAGTAAAAAATTCACTTTATAAAATAACTACAAATGAAAAAGGCACAGAATATTAGAAAGAGAGGAAAGGTCTATATAGGGTTTTATATAGAGATTAATAAAATATAATTATTTTTTAAACATTTTTTAACTGTGTATTTATATCGATATTTGAAGCTCAAAATTAATCTGTTCTTTCCACATAAATGAGACATTCTGTATAATAAATTAAACTTAGTATCATTTGAGTTATCAAAACATTATTGCTTTTAACACTCTGTAGAAGCTAAAACATTCATAGGAGAAAATTTAAACTTACCATTTTTCTTCTTGTAGTAACATATACCTACAAGATCATTTTCATTAACTTCCAGAGTTCCATTTTTTTTAAATTCTGTGCGGGGTTCTTTACTATACATATTTTATATTACCTAAGAATTAATGTAATTCCAAGTATTGGTTTAGAAAATATTATATATAGAATTATAAAAATTCAATTAGATTTTTAATATTTTAAATTCGTTGCATGTTTAAGAATTTTATTTTTTTAATTCTTTACATTTTACTTTTATTTTCCAGAATTTTTTCATTAGTTTTATTATTTATAAAGAATTATTTTTCGTTATAAGAATAATTCGCACCAAAATCTACCTTTCCGGGAATTTTTCCAAAGTTAAGTTTTCTGTTTTTAAATAAAAAATATTCAAATCCATTTGTACAAATATTTTATTGTGTGCAAATGGATACTCCTTCCTTTTAACCACAATAGACCCAACCAATTAAAATTATATTATATCATTCTCGGAAAATACCATTTTAATTTACTACACGGCCATCCAACAACAAAAAAAAAACAAGAACTGTCGGATTTTAAATATATGTATGCTAATTTATCATGTAGAATTCTAAATAAGCTTCTTGACAAGAAGCTTGGGAAATAATTAGATAGAAATTTTTTTGGAACTAGTTTAAATTTAAATACTAGATATATTCAGGACTAGATTTTTAATAATCTCTTTTCTAAACTGTGACTGGAATATATTTATACGCCCAGTCATGGTATTAGATAACTCCCAAGAATAAATTATTGTTGGACAAAAAAATTTTTTGAAGCACTTTAGTAGTTTAAAGTCTTAATTAACCAGACTCCTCTCAGCTTGCGTGTTAGATAATTTTTTAATCAATGATTACATAATATTTTCTAATGGACTTATAAAGAGTACAAAGATAATTTTGTATACAGGGTGTACATAGTATCTACAAATAATAATTTATACATAATTAAATATAATAAAAGTATTTAAATTTTTATTACCTATCAATTTTAAAAATAAATACTAAAAATATTAATTAAATTCTTAAGTGAGTGATAATTTATTCATTAATTCTTTCAGGTCAATTACACAATTATCTTAACAACTTAATGAAAATAATAATATTTAATTTTTTATTAAATACATATAATTATTAAGGTTAATTTCATGATAGAAAATTGTAAAATAAATACATGGTTATCTAATACCAAATTGTCAAAGTAAGTAACAGCAAAGAAGAATATACAAGTTTCGACACTTCAATCTAATAAATTACAAAGTAAATGACCTCCACTTCGAATTTGTGAAGAATTCCGAAACCACAAAAGTGGTGCGAGGGTTTCGATATTTATTGCACATTTTCATTAGCAAAACGATATAAGTGCTGAAAGTAATTGAAAGAATAATATTATACTTCTAAATTCGACAAAGATAATATAAATTAAGATAAATTATGTTTTAACATCATTTTTGATAAGATGTAGATTTATTATACCTTTTAAATTTTTTAGATAAAAATGGCGAGAAATAATAAAAAATAATAAGATGACAAAAAAAGGAAAATTAAACAGAGGACGAATCCGAAAACGAGAGTATATGAAAAAATGATGCGAATGGCCGAAGAGAAAATGAGAAAATAACAGGAAGCAGTAAAAGAATCAAAAATGTTGATTGATGAAGTCACAGGAGGCACCAGGAATGCTTAGTCTAGAAGAATTCGAAACATTATGAGCAGAAATCGACAAATACACAGTAATTCTGACAACGAAGACGAAGATAAAAAGAGAAACATAAACAAGCGAACAAATAGACATTGAAGATGGCGCACAAGCTGCAGAAGTAACTAATGAGGATGCTGTATGAGTTACAGCTAGTACTAGCCATACTAAAGAAACAAAAAGACAAATACAGAAGGAAATACACGATTTCACTGCTCCAAGCGAAAATGGACTCGTATACTTTTCACAGGCCCTACAAAGCTATCACACAATATATAGAAGAGCCGGAACTGGCAGGTATGGTCCATATTTACACAGATGGCACCTAAACAAAACAAGGTTCAAGGTTCGGGATATATTCCAGATCCTTATTCCTAAACATAAAATGAGCTATGGGAATAAGTGCCAGCGTAGCTCAAATAGAGCTCACTGACATCCTACTAGCAGCAAAATAAATCACCAGATGTAACATCACTAGAAGAAATATGCTCATCTATACAGATTAAAGACAAACACTACTCGCACTGGACAGGACACGAATTTTCTCACGGTTAGTACAAGAATGTCACCAAGCATTGGTCGAAGCATCCATTAACAATGTGGTCACCTTGAAATGGATCAAAGATGCCACATTAAAAGGTTATCTTGAAATGGATCAAAGGCCATGCCACATTAAAAGGTAACCGTCTCGCTGACTCATTGGCCAAGAAGGCAGCCAACCAAAAACTATTTGGTCCTGGCTCCTTCATTGGACAAACAATATCGGTCGTGATGATAGTAATTAAGGATCACTCCCTTGTGAAATTCAAGGAAAGATGGGATAAAACAAGAACCTGCTAGTTACCCTGACAACACAACAGCCAATACTTGTCCATGAATAGTCTGAATCGGCGCCTTTTAACAGGTATTCTAACTGGTCACTGTCCAGCATGAAAACATCTCAACGACATGGGGCTGTCAGACACCGCACTCTGCAGGGGGTGTGAAGACGAGACAATCGAGCACATCCTCTATGCGAACGACACTCGTCAATAAGCAAAACTGTATTCGGCGAGTATTGGCTAACATCGGCCTACATAAGAGAGTCACCTCTTGGCGACGTTATCAACTACATAAAAACTGTAGGCTGGTTGACGAGAACAAGTTGTTAGAAAAAAAAACCAAAGTAATCTTTATAAAAGGACTAATTGGAACATTCACCGAGAAAGAAGTAAAAGAAGACTTACAAGATATAGAACTAAATCCAATAAAAGATACTCAAATAAAATATACATAGTGGATATTGAAAAAAAAAAAAAAGAAAACAACAATACCTATGCTGGAAAAGCGTAAAAAAATGGACAGTAGCAATGTCGCACTATAAATGTCAAGGATTTCAATAGGGATAATCTACATGTCACACAAAATGTGTCATTTACTTAGGAGACCATTTTGCATACGAATGCACAAGGAAAAACAAACTACGCCAGAAAATAATTTACGAATCACAAGGGATTTCCAAGGGTGCCGAGAGGACCTCCACAATCGCCAAGTATGCCAAGAGAACCCTTGACCAAAAATACCAAGGATGCCACAAATCGACCTGAGACATATAATGGCCCGATCCTAAAATAGGCAATAACATATGAAGCCAATGAGTTAAGGAAGGTCTACACTATGGAGCAGCCTTGACCAGTAACACTTGACAAATATTTGACTCCACTTGGTTGCTCCTCCTTGGATTGTAGACTGAGGAATACTGGTTGGGCAAGCATAATTCAAAGGCAAATATTGATACATAAAAAGATACATAACCTGAATTTTAATTTTCAAATTGTTATCATTTGTTGTTGTATTATATGTATAGCTTATTCTATGCTTAAGGTACATAAATGGCTATACATTTATTCCTAGTATAATACTTATACCGAGTTTGTAAAAGTGACCCTTAAATGTATAACCTTGGAAATGTAGTAACCTTCACTTTAAAGCTGGGCCAGCAGTGTAGCCAGGTGCAAAAAATACTTGCAAAATGTGGCGGCTCCTTTGGCTTATCTGGAAGGTGGGTAATACAAGCTCGATAAATATGCAGGTCTGGACCAGTATCAAATATTGGTCATTGCTGTAACAGCCACACAACTTGCTCATGATGGGCCAAAGCCCCTAATGGGCTAACCTGGCCCATAGTGTGGCCCTACCTTTACATACATGATAAATATCACTGACAATTATTAGAGAAGCGATATAACTGACTGACACCGTTGCTTAATAATTCGATTTTTTGTAATACTTATGAAAAAGTTAAATTAGCGAGATCATCGTCACGGCGCGAAAACAAAAATAAAATGACTCTAAAGGATTAAGGCGTTTGCGTCGACTGAGGACTCATCAGACGTGTTGGGGGCGGATGGAAATAGCTCCCGAGTTTCGGAATATAAACAATTTCTTTAGTTTTACGAAAAATTAAGATAACATTTATTTAGTGACCAACTTGTAGTGTCGCATGAGAGAAGTTTTCTGTTTCTTTGTTAGTTTCTACTGCGTTATATTTTTTGTGGTTTGCTCTTTCCTAGTTACCTTTTTTGCGTTATAATACACTAAACTGCGCAAATGACATAAATTCTATACCTATTTTTTATTGCAAATAAATTATTTTCAGTAAATATATTGCAATTAGGTCAAACTATTAAGTAAACAAATATTACAGGAACATTTATTATTAATCCTATTGTGGTCTCTGGCGTATGGTCATTTTAGTTGCTTGGGGCTAGAGTAAGAAGTAGTTTTGGGGAGGTTTTTAATTTTTTACCAGTTCTTGCTATTTTATTTCTGATAGTACATTATAGTTTATTAATAAATCTGTTGTACAAAATTTACAATTATTTGATTTACTCTCTTCTCCTGTTCTTGTAACTGTACTGAATT
This sequence comes from Neocrepidodera transversa, assembly GCA_963243735.1. Classification (NCBI taxonomy): domain Eukaryota; kingdom Metazoa; phylum Arthropoda; class Insecta; order Coleoptera; family Chrysomelidae; genus Neocrepidodera; species Neocrepidodera transversa. Next base: position 4,078,428 of record OY725337.1, on the reverse strand, counting down.
TTAAAAGAAACTGAGAATCTCAACATTGTTCCACCACTAGATTCAATTTAGTCCAAATTTTCAGTACAGTAAAAATAAAACCTCCCATATCTGACATATTTTAGTACTTGTATAGCTGTTTTAAAGGTGCTCTTGTTTTGTCGAGCGAGGCTAATAAGAAGCAAAAGTATACATAGTTTTTTATCAAAGACTATAGTGATTTAATAAGACCGGACACTCACATTAACCTTTGTAAAAACACCCTCCGCTTTAGTGACCTTGGCGCTATTTATGATATACGAGGAGCACCAGTTTTGTCCACAGTAAATCCTAAACAGATCCTCTTATATATCCCCGAAAAGTACTGACATTACTCCAAGTTGACCATTCTAATATTGCTATCATCGCAATAGAAATATATTTATTATTTTGTTGAACGAATACGACGTATTAATCTGTGACCGAAACATAGGCGTACACTTAAGACTGTTCATTCAAAACTGCTGTGTGGTGAACAAATGTACAACAAAACCAATAACACATGTTTATATGTTTTGTGACCGTAATCCAAATTATCTATCTCATTTTCTGTTTTCTGTCTCATCTTATTATACCTAATCTTTGGTTGTATATTAAATTCATCAACTTATAGAAAAAAAAACAGTTTTATTATATTTCTAGTTAAAATAAACTTTTTTTAACTCATAATAAGAGTACATGTCCCAGTATAGAGGATTAAAAATTAATCGTGATCCTTCCACCAAAAAAAAAAAAAAAGACAATTCGGGCGTTTTCCTACAGCCATCCTTTTCTCTATTAAATTTTTGCCGCACGCAATTAGTTTTCCAGCAAGCCCTTATGTCTAATTATACCGAGGGCAAATTTCTTTTGGTTGGCTGCGAAATTTACGAGCCACCTCCGGTAGTGGACACAGAACACGCGTTTCATAAGTGCAGACAACGGTCGTTGAGAATGTGATGTAATGGAAAAATACCGAAAGTTGGAGAATTGCGAGAGAACAGCGGTATACAAGCTGGTGATATTAAATTTTCCAACCTTCTGCGTTCGTAATGTATTGGTCTTGGGGAGAATCATCGTTTTTGTTATATACAAAAAAAAATCGTCTTTGATATTACCAAACTTTGACAGTCCAAATAAAATAATAAAAATAAGTTTGTATCTACATTTTTTTTATTTATAGATATTTTTATTATTATTATTTTCTTTTAATTCCACTTTTACATTAATAGGCAATGTCAAAAAAAAATAAAAAATTACAATTATTTACTTCTATTAGGAATTTGGAACTTTTGGTTTCCAAAAACGTTAAAGAATATCATCACCTAAACTTTTTTAACACTCTACATACGTTTCGCTAACTATGTTAGCATCATCAGAAGTTGGTGATTTCTAGAAGATATGTATAGGATGTTACATAAAAAAAAACTTTAGTATGCTGTGACTTTATGAAATTTTAAAATGTGGAGCTTGACTCTATTTATAATATTTTTTTAAAACTTCTTTTCGTATTTCTTAAAAAATCAACTGAAATATCAAACTCCGGAGTTGATCTTGATTTTCCTGATTTTTCTTGGTTTTTTCCTCATTTTTCATAATTTTTTTTTATTTGTCGTATTCCTTAAAAAACAACAGAAATATCAAACTCCGGAGTATAAGTTGATCTTGATTCTTCTTGACTTTTCCTGATTTTTCTTGATTGTTCTTGATTTTACTTGATTTTTCCTGATTTTTCTTGATTGTTCTAGATTTTTCTTGGATTTTCCTGATTTTTTTGATTTTTCTTAATTTTTTGATAACTTTTCTTTTTTCCTGATTTTTCTTGTTTTTGTTTTGATTTTTCTTCAATTTACTTGATTTTTTGATTTTTCTTGCTTCTTCTCAGATTTTCTGGATTTTTCTTTATTTTTCTTGTTTCTTTTTATTTTTCTTGATTTTTCTCAAATTTTCGGAATTTTTTGGGAGTCTTTTTAAAAGATTTTTAAGATTTTTTCAAATTTTTTCCGATATACTCTGGTTGAGTTTTAAATATAATGATGCATAACATTAACAAAAAAAAAGAATATGGTCCATCATTCGACAGGTTTGGCGAGGTTGAAACGTTTACAAAATCTTTACAAAACTTACACAATAGTCCTAATAGAGTTTTTGTAATTTTTTTGTGTTTTTTTTATTTAGAATTTTTTAGGTTTTTTGGATATCATCGGATTTATCGGTTTTTTGGGATATTTTAGAATTATTTTTTGATTTTTACTAATTTTTCCGATTTTTCTAAATTTTTACTAGGTACTTGTATTTTATGGGATTTTTTTATTTTATTTTATTTTTCCAATTTGCTGATTTTTTTTAGATATTTTGCAGTTGTGCTGTCATTTTTTTTGAGATTTCTTGTGATTTTTTATGATTCTCAGGATTCATTGGTTTTTTTTAGATTTTTTGGGATTTTTGTGGAATATTTTACAATTTGTTGATTTTTCAGTTTTTTTTTGCATTTGTTAGGAATTTTTGGGATTGTTTTGTTTCTTTTTGATTTTTTAGATTTTTTTTGGTTTTATTGAAACACTTTCAAAGTATTTTTTCGATTTTTAGCAATTTTTCTAATTTTTTTAAAATCTCCGATTTTTTGTATTTTTTGGGATTGTTTGGAGTTTTTTGGTTTTTTCTCAGATTTTTTTTAGATTCTTTCGGTTTTTTGAGTTTTTTGTGACTTTTGGTAAATTTCCATATATGGAATGTAAATATTGTAATCGATTCAATGGCGGGACCTGGAGAATAAGAATCAGCAAAAAACTTATCGGTATACAGGGTGGACCGTATTTAATTTGCGTATACAGAAATCTCGTAAACCACAATCAAAATATATATTTTCAAGACGAATTGATTGGTTTTAATTAAGTAAATTTTTTTCTCTATCCAACCATGTAGAACACATAATTTTTTTATTGGTTATAAGTACGCAAATTAAATCCGCTCCACCCTGTATACAATTGTGAGAACGAAAAGAGCAATAATGGCGATAATAGTGTTTGAGTACTGGAGAAAACGAAATTCAGTTCAGTTGAGTTGAGTTTTCCTTTTAGTTTGTTACTGACGGGGCCTTAGCTTATATAGTCACCTAAACTTTTTAACACTCTACATACGTTTCGCTTACTATGTTAGCATCATCATTAGTTGATGGTAAACTAAATATTAAACTAGATCGTAAAATTTAAACAATTGTACTTAGAGACATTGAGTTATTTAAAATTTATTTTTAAGTAAAGCAGAGAGTGAAAGATCACTAAAAACTGGTATAATCTAAAAAATTAAATGGGTCATGACTGTCTCTATACAACAAAAATTTGATTAGATTGTTATTTATCATTTGAAATGTTCTTCTACCGTAAATAAATATTAATTATGTTTTGGTCGGACGTTAGACTGAACGCCAAAGCACATTCTCACAGATTCCCAAATAACTTCAATCAATATTTTGCATCTGGCATTAACATACACATGTCTATCTATACCGTTCTGACGTGATCTCAAATTTTTAGCTACATAATGATGCCAAGTAAACAAGGACCATGTAAAATATTTCAAATGCAAATATGGAACTACTAAAGTGAGAATAAATGACGTAAATTGAATATTATTCATATATTTAAACTTGAATAAATATTCTTATTATTAGCCCTAGTTCGAACGAGTTATTTTTTATATTATGATTCAAAAATGTCTTAAAACATCTATATAAAATGAATTCAATCTTCAAAAGACTCAATATATTTTGCAATTTGTTACAAAACGAAGAGAGAATAAATAAAATAACAATGGTTCTTCAGCCACAAGAGCCGACGACGTAATGTGGTAGTCCTTGACTTTATTTCATATCCGTGTCCCATCTTTTACTGTATACGACCAGCTGGTAATGCAATGCAGGACGATGGAACTCAAATATCTTCACAACCATTGAATTCAAGGTTGAACTTTGGTTCGCGATCGGTATTCCGCGCGCGATCTTCTTCTTCAGTTATAATAATGATTATTTCTTTTAAATTATGTACATACGTAAAAGGCGAACTAGTTACGTAATATTTAAAAGTTTGTTTTTTGTTTTAAAACTCGGCGTTACGCTTGCAAGGTTTAATTTTATAAGTTTATAACTTTCGCACCCTATTCATCATCGTCATAATAAGAAATTACACGGGAGAATATATTTGAATGAAACACGGCATTTTCTTCCATGGGCATACTAACGGAGAATTATATATTAAACATTATAATACACACTGATAAAACCGGTTTTTATTAAACGTTAATTAATTATGATTAAAATAAGCTAATTAACTTAATTTCCCTTTTTTTAATAAATCAAAAATACTTAAGAATCTCAGAAAAAATTTTATATTAAAGATTATGGGATATCATTTTTTTTATCTAAACAGTTTTTATATTATTACTATTTAATTATTTTATTTTGTTTATTAATATCCATTCTATAGATTTGCAATTTTTCCATTTAAAAAAGGAAAAAATAATAATGTTTTTTTTAAATTTCGATGTCACCCTGTATAACTATTTGTAATCCTGTTATTATCATTTCTGCAAATTTACAATTTTTCTATTGAAAAAAGATTATCTTTACTAAAAAAATTTGGAGCAAAAAACCGGTTTTCATTATACAAATCTAAAAAAAATCACCCCAAAACTTTCCCGACCAGTATCCAGAGACTGATAATTTTTCAGATATTTAATGTTGACATTTTGACATTTTTTTATTTTTGACAGGTGACATTTGGAAAAATAATTTTGACTGTTCTGAATAGAATTTTACACAAATGACAAATTGCAAAGTAAAATTCCGTGACAAACTTCGATCTGGAAATGGTCTTAATCGTCTCAGAGGATCTCAAAATGGATATTTCCATTTTTGTTTCGAAATTTTTTTAAGCTCCATCACAATATTTTTCCTTTTCAGTTATTTTCGTTTGTTTTAGTTTGTTTTCATTTTATTTGATTTATTTTCGTTTGTTATCATTTGTTTTCGTTTATTTTGATTTGTTTTCGTTTGTTTTGATTTGTTTTCGTTTGTTTTAATTTCTTTTCATTTCTTTTGGTTTATTGTCATTTGTTTTCATTTTATTTCATTTGTTTTCGTTTGTTTTCATTTGTTTTCATTTGATTTCATTTGTCTTCGTTTGTTATCATTTGTTTTCGTTTATTTTCATTTGTTTTTATTTGTTTTCGTTTGTTTTCAGTTGTTTTAATTTGTTTTCGTTTGTTTTAGTTTGTTTTCATTTCTTTTGGTTTATTTTCATTTGTTTTCATTTTATTTCATTTGTTTTCGTTTGTTTTCATTTGTTTTCATTTGATTTCGTTTGTTTTCATTTCTTTTAGTTTATTTTCATTTGTTTTTGTTTGTTTTCATTTGTTTTCGTTTGTTGTCGTTTGTTTTAATTTGTTTTCGTTTGTTTTCATTTGTTTTCCGTAATAATGATTTTTTTTTAATTTCTACATCAACCTGTATAATATTTCGTAATTCTTTTAATATCGGGCATAGAGATTTGCAGAATCAATTATTAAAAAGAGGAAAAAAATCTATACTGAGAAAAATTTTCAATTAAAAATACCGGGTTTTCACATGAAAATCTAAAAATAATATTTTAATCTCCCCTTGTCTATTTTCTTTTCTGTTTATATGGATATTACAGATTTTCAATTTCTTTATTGAAAAAAGGGGATAATTTTCTATACTAAAAAAATTTTCAATTTATAAAAAAAATGTTTTTTCCGATAAAAAATTTAAATTTTTACGTTATCCTTTTGTAATTCTGTTAATATCAGTTCTAGAAATTTGATATTTGTTTCTACTGAAAAGAGAAAATTTCTATAAATCACAAAAATTTCAGTTAAAAAAACCGGTTTTTCATGTGAAAATCAAAAAATTATAATTCTGTTAAAATTTCGACATCGCTTTTAGAGATTTTCAGTTCTTTTTATTGGAAAGAGGGGAAAATTTTTTATATTTCGTAAAATTTTCGTTTAAAAAAATCAGATCTTTCTACAAATTATAAATTATAAACGCTTAATTTTTTAAACTTCTAAAATAGAAATTAATGGTACCTAACTATTTTAGGAAAAAAATGGTATCCAAAAATAAATTCTCCATACGCCGCCCAACCTTTGGTAGACGAAAATTAATGCAACAGATGTCGCTAAACCTGCTTTTTAGTAATCACTAGATTTTCCCTATAAATTTTCCAAAAAAATAAATGTTTTTTAGATATGTCAATATATTTTTAAGAAAAAATGTCTGAAACGCGTGATTTTATAAAAGAAAATTTGTTAGTTAAAATAACTTTTTAGAAATCACTTAGTTTGCCTACGTATAAATTTTGAATAATACAAATCTTTTAACTATGTCAATGTCTTCTTACTTAAAATATATAAAAAGATTAATTTTAACAGAAAAAAAAATGTTACTAACAAAAATGTGTTATTTAAACCTACTTTTTAGAAATCACTTAGTTTGCCCTACATATAAATTTTGCAGAATATAAATCTTTTAACTATGATAATGTTATCTTAAAAAAAATGTCTCAAAAGATAATTTTTTTTAAGAAAAAAAACTGTTACCAACAAAAATGTGTTACTTAAACCTACTTTTTAGAAATTACTTAGTTTGCCCTACATACAAGAAAATGTATGAAAAGAGAAATTTTGTCAGAAAAAAATGTTACTAACAAAAATGTGTTACTTAAACCTACTTTCTAGAAATCACTTAGTTTGCCCTACATAAAAATTTTTCAGAATATAATTTTTTTAACTATGTCAATGTCTTCTTAAGAAAAATGTCTCAAAAGATTAATTTTATCAGAAAAAATGTTATTAACAAAAATGTGTTATTTAAACCTACTTTTTAGAAATCACTTAGTTTGCCCTACATACAAATTTTGCAGAATATAAATCTTTTAACTGTGTCAATGTCTTCTTAAGGAAAATGTATGAAAAGAGAAATTTTGTCAGAAAAAAATGTTACTAACAAAAATGTGTTACTTAAACCTACTTTTTAGAAATCACTTAGTTTGCCCTACATACAAATTTTGCAGAATATAAATCTTTTAACTGTGTCAATGTCTTCTTAAGGAAAATGTATGAAAAGAGAAATTTTGTCAGAAAAAAATGTTATTAACAAAAATGTGTTATTTAAACCTACTTTTTAGAAATCACTTAGTTTGCCCTACATACAAATTTTGCAGAATATAAATTTTTTAACTATGTCAATGTGTTCTTAAGGAAAATGTATGAAAAGAGCAATTTTCTCAGAAAAAAATGTTATTAACAAAAATGTGTCACTTTATAGTCATACTATGCGGATATTATTTTTTTTAATCTATTTTAGAAATCAGCAAAAATATTACTATATAACAATGTGTTACTTAATCCTTCTTCTTAAAATTCACCAGGTTTGCCCTACGTATAATTTCTGAAGAAATTAAATTTTTCAATCTATTTAACATAGACATCAGAAACTACATTTAAAAAACTATTATATTTTATGCTTTAAATTTAGTCAATTACCATTGATCCTATTCATTATCAACCCTTGACTACGCCTATGCGCTTGTCATTTCTTTAAGAAGATTATCTTATTATGCAAAAAGAGCGAGGTAAAACTGAGGTAAACTTCAGTGCAAAATCGTGTTTTCTGGTTTCTAGGCTCACGTCCCTTGATGGAACTTCCCCTTGGAAAGCATATTCCGTCAGAAGTTTTGTGTTAGAATGACTTACACGAATAGTTTGTTTCTGTTGTGTACATGTGGTCGCCTACATACGAAAACTTTGAAAAGGAACACAGTTTTCGTTATATTTGAAGCGTTGTCAGAATAATTAGAACGAGTTTGTTACACAGAAACAAAGTTTCCTGTGGTAATTTTAATAATATGAATTAATGATATGCTTAAAAATAATATATATTTATTTAAGTAAAACTTTCTTGCCGCATTTTTAATGGAGTGGCATAAAAATTATTATTTGGTTTTTTAGTTCGTTATCACTTATTGTTAATAAACGTCTGTTAATGTCTTATTAATATATTATTTTTATTATAAACTGTCAATTTTATTCAAATTATGTTCATTAAGATGATAAATTGAATTGATTAGTTGGTGTTGAAAACCTTTAAATGGATGATTTATCCGAAATTATAATAATGAACGCGGTTACTGATTGATACACTCTATTTATTGGTTAAATTTGGTAAAACATTAATATCTTTTAGATACAATAATCAAACATTCTATATAATCAATATTTGTACATTATATTGATATGATTGATCATCTGTTGAATCTTAATGTTCAAATTAATCATCTGAATGATAATTTTAAAAGCATAGTCTACTAGAATACGTGATAAATCTTCAGTAACTTAATGAAATTATGAATCTATATGGGAGCGTTACCAACAGTGTATAAAAAAATAGTTAATAATAGACGAATAATTGAAGAAATAGAAAAAAAAATTGATTTCGCTAAAAGAGTACAATGGAACAGGACACGGTGATACGAAGAAATTATAGAAGAGATGGGAATACAAAGGTCAGAGGACAAAAAATTAAATTGATATTCAGACAAGAAGAACACAAGATTAAAACTGAAGAAATTTCTTTTTCCCTCACTACCCCTCTATCATGCCTTGTAGTTAATTTACTTGGTATTTCTCCCCTTGTGTTCTCTTTTCCCCTTCATAATTTGTTGTGAAAATGTCAAAAATAAGAACGTGTTCAAAAGATTTTCCAATTTCTTTTTTATCTTTAATACATTTTAGAACAAATTGTGAGTTTCTTTACAAAGAAAGCAAAATACGGACATAACCTCTGTTTTCCTTTTCTTTTTCTTTCTCGTCCGTCTGATATTTTGTCAGTTGTCACTCGGTACTGTTCTTCTTTCTTCGTTTTCTCTTATTACCTAGGCCTGTACCCAATCTCAAGTTATGCTCATTCGTTTGTAGTAGTTTTAAATTTTGTATCGGTTAACTTAACCTTAAGAGGCATGGGAAGCGCGTCATCAACTTCGAATTCCCTCCCGCTTCCTTCCACTTCAGGTCACCTGAGTTGGTGTATTTAACATTTTGTAGTAGGGCAATGGATACTTTATATATGACAATACCGCTTAAATTCAGGAGCGGAACAAACAATTACAATTTTATTGCTATTGGGATATTCTAACCATTGTAATAAATTTACAACTACGTAATTCATTAAAATTCAAAGTTTACGTCTATACCTATTTTTTCCTATTTTCCTCTTTTCTACTATTTTTCCCATTTTTCCTAATCTTCTCTATTTTTTCATTATTGTATATTTCCCTATTTTTTCTATTTTGCATAGATTTTCTAATTTTTCATTATTTCTTTCAGTTTTTTGTTTTTATTTTTATTTTTTTTCCTACTATTTACTATTTTTTTATATTTTTTCTACCGTTTTTTCAAACCTTTTGCCTATTTTTCATTATAATTCCCTGTTTTTTCCTATTTTTGCCTATTTTTTAAAATTTTTCCCTATTTTTTTACGTTTTCTTATTTTTGCCTCTTTTTTTTTAAGTTTTCCTATTTTTTCCATTTTTCCCGGTTTTCATATATTGTTTACTATTATTTCCTATGTTTTCCTCTTTTATACCATTTTTATTTATTTTTTACCATTTCTTACTAATTTTCTATTTTTTTCTATATTTCCCTGTTTCTTTTTTTGTTTTTTCTATTTTGCCTATTTTTCCCATTTTACCCATTTTCTCTATTTGTTCAATTTTTTTACGTTTTCCTATTTTTTCTAGGTTTCCCCGTTTTTTTACATCGTTTACTATTATTTCCTATATTTTTGTATTTTATACCATTTTTCTTTATGTTTTACTATTTGTTACTAATTTTCTATTTTTTTCTATATTTCCCTGTTTCTTTTTTTGTTTTTTCTAGTTCGCCTATTTTTCCCATTTTCCCCCTTTTCTCTATTTGCCAATTTTTTTTTACGTTTTCCAATTTTTTCAATTTTTCCTCGTTTTTTTTTTATATCGTTTACTATTATTTCCTATATTTTCCGTAATACCATTTTCTTTATTTTTTACTATTTGTTACTAATTTTCTGTTTTTTCTATACTTCACTGTTTCTTTTTTTTTGTTTTTTTTATTTTGCCTATTTTTTCCCCTTTTCCCCATTTTCTCTATTTGTCAATTTTTTTTTACGTTTTCCTATTTTTCTCTATTTTTTCTATGTCTCCTATTTTTCCCTCTTATTTTATTTTTTTCCTATTTTTTCTACTATTGCCTATTTTCCCACTTTTCCTATTTTTTTCCATATTTTCTACTTTTTCTAATTATTTTTTATTTTGTTCCTTATTTTTCCTATTTTTTCCAATTTTCCTATTGTCTCAAACAAAGCAAAAACTAAAACGCAAGATATAAACACAAAATCAGCTGTGTTGTTATGTTGTCAAAACAATATAATCGATTCGATGTTGCCAAAGTTACAAACTTTTTCTGATGACTTTGGTAAAATCGAAGAGGGCAGCACCTGTCGAATATTATTTAATTTCATTAATTATTAAGCCTGTAAAAGGAAACCGCGTGTGATGCTCAGTTCAGTTTCCACATTTCAATTTGCTTCAAGGCTGGTCTTTATGATCACTCTCCTAAGTCCCTTGATGGACTATTCAACAATTTATGTTTGGTTGCAACTAGAAATGACATATTTGGACCCTTTGATATTTCCTTTACCTTATAAGTTGCAATTCCAATTCGCAATTGTTCTCCGTATTTTCCTAACATATTTACTATTTACTTCTAGTTCATTTTAATTTTTTCATGTCCTATATTTGTCCCTAACCCCTCTTGGTTAGTGCATATATTTTAATATTTGCTAATATGCTACTTTTGTTAATTGTACTTCACTTCTTGTTATTGAGAACATTGTATATTTCTAGACTTGAAGATGGCTTTTTAGCCGAATTTCAAAAATTTTCATTCAATACATAGTGTGGTACATGGCTCTGTGTTTTATTTCAATTTAATTGAACATTTGAGATATGAATAATTTTACTGGATTTACTTAAATTTTCTTAGTGTCCTTTTGGCGACCAATTTTGCAACCTGCCAATATAACAATATTTGGGCCCGCACTTCTTAGACCTGCCCATATTTTTTTCATTAAAATCGTAACAATACTTTACGTTTATGCATGTCTCATTAATAAAAAGAACAGGATTTATAAGAAATTAACATGACCTAGAATATGTGGATTTACCTACTACTTTTGCAAAAAAAAATAAAAAAAATCATTTGTTAAAAATTCCTTTAGATTTGTAAAAAATGGCTAAAAATAGTCAAATACATTATTAACATAATATTTTCATGTCAAATTTTTTGATCAAATGGTGTATAAAAATATATGCTCTAATTTGTAAATAACGCTTTATATTGAGCTAATTTCTAAAATTATTGTTTACTATTCCTTTAAAAAACATATTAATGAAACCGAGCTTATACCCTGACAAAAATGCCGAAAAAATAAAATCGCATCAACAAAACATGGCAATAGGAAGTTGCAGTTGGGATCTAGAGTTATAATTTCCGGTTATTCCCCAAGATTTTCGAATAAGAAAGCTTTTTCATATCTTGTTTCAAATTCAGGTTTTTTCCTAATCTCATCGTCATTCTTCAGCTTCCAGCTGCAGTAGCTCGACTATTTTTACAACTCGGACTGACAGTCGTTTGTGAAGATATTTTGAAGATATTTTTTTTAAGAATTTACCAATTTTTTGGATTCGTATCTGTTTTTATTTTTTCTATATTCAACTTCAACATTTTTACTTTTTTAAAATGGAAAAAATGTTATTGGACTAATGTAAAATTTGTTTTTTTTTTTAATTTATCAATATTAACTTACGATATAGTTCTGGTAAGAACAATAATAAACGAGTTCTGTCTAATTTACCTTTTAGAACTGTTATTATAATCAAATTTATTTTGTATTATTTTAAAATAGTATTATATTATTTGAATTAAAGTTAATGTAACAAATTAATGGTTGCTTGATTTGTTTATAAAATGAACTTTATTTTTGTCTTAAATTTCGTTATAAAGATGTACGGTGTCAAACAAAATGAAGAACAGCACTCGCTCGATCCCAAACAGCCAATTAATCAAGTTATTCTCGAAAGGCCGCAAATAGCACACACAGACAGCGAAAAGAGAGCCAACTGTAAGTGCAAGTAGAAACGAAAAACGAACAAAACGAAGATGTGATCGCATTGGTTAATGCAAATTTAACAGCACGCCTGGGATTGATATGAGACCCCTTAAATTAGAAAAAGGGTGGCCGGAAACAATACGCTACTAACAAACTTTTAAAAAGATAATTTCCTTTCAGCGGCATTTTAACCATATTGCGAGTAGAATTCTCCACTCAAATTTTAATTTGAATGAACCGGCCCATAAATTTACCGTTAGAAATATAATGCGGCACGCCGGGCGGCGATTTCAACATCAGCTGAATTTACATCGTTATTGCTTTTGGAATTTAGTGCCGAAAACTTGCAACTACTTTAATTTTTTATTCCCAAGTACACATGAGACATAGAGTCATTGTTTTCCTACGGATTCTCTTTGCAAATGAGCTTTTTCTTTATACCATTTAACTTTACTTCTGTTTTAGATCGTAACCGAAATGAATTAATTTAAATAAGAACCAAAATAATTTTCGAATATTCGTTAACACTATAATTTATAAAATCTGGATTTTTAAATACCGCAGAAATAACTCTTAAAAGTTACGTAGTACCCCAAGGTTCTGTACTGGGGCAATTTGTTTTAATATATGGTTGCAGATTCTAGTGCAAAATTCAGAATAATATAATAGACATACTTGATGCTGTTCTTATTCTACTATTTATATATTAAATCTTTTATTATTGCGAAGAGGAAGTAGAAATTAATAATAAGTAATGTCTATATATACAGGGTGTTGAAAATTTCAATGTACACTATTGGGATTTCGTTAACCGTTATAGATACAAAGTTGGTAAAATGGGAAAAAGTTGCATTTTAGCAATACAAATTTAGTGGATTTTGAAAAATTTTCATATCAGGTCCGGTTTCAGAGATATTTGCTTAAATCCAAAAATGACGACTTTATTAACCTTTTTTGTTGAAAACCAAATGCCGTTTAAGATTGCGTAGTCATTTTTTCTATACGACGTTTCGTCATTAAAGAGCATTCCTCAATTTTTGTTTTTAAATACGAACCTGTACTTTTTATTCTATTTTTGAAATCTTCATTTTGTTCTCTATCCAACCATGTATGACACTTAATTTTTTTTATTAAATTTCAACAATGAACTTTAAAATGTAAAATAAAAAATTTTGTCGCATTTAAACGACCTCGTATTTATTTGTTATAATTGTAGATTTGTGTATGCATTTTTGTGATTAAATTGTGCTTTTTCCTAGATGCTAACTGTTTAAAAAAAATTATTCAAGATGGTTTAAAAATATTCTGAAATAAAATAAACAGGAAAGTACTTACACAATTTACTAAAGAACAGTTCATTGTCGAAATTTAATAAAAAAAAAATAAGTGTGAAACATGGTTAGACAGAGAACAAAATGGAGATTTTAACAATAAAATAAAAAGTACAGGTCCGTATTTATAAAAAATTGAGGAATGCTCTTTAAAGACTAAAAGTCGTATCGAAAAACTGACTATGCTGTGTTAAACGGTATTTCGTCTTCAACAAAAAAGATTAAAAAAGTTTTCTTCTATCTTTAAAAATAAAAGTGATAATTAAATAAAACGAAAAACATCAATTTTGGATTTAAGCAAATATCTCGGAAACCGGACTTGATATTAAAATTTTTCAAAATCCAGTAAATTTTTCTTGATAATATGCAACTTTTTTACCATTTAACCATTTTTGTATCTATAACGGTTAACGAAATCCCAATAGTGTACATTGAAATTTTAAACACCCTGTATACACAATAATTTTCTAAAAATATTTATTTCTGCATTCCTAAGAGTATCAACCATGAAATTATCGTAATCATTTGTGGTACTAATTGAATAATGACGTAGCGTTTCATTTGAACCAGGAACGAGTTATTTTTATCATCCTTAGGACCGAGTGCAACTTTTTCTTGTATAATTGAATGGACTTTGTGCTTAAATTTTGTGAAACAGTCATTTTCTCCTAGTTTTTTAATCATTTCACATATTCTTGTAGCGTCTAACTTCGTTATTATTTGTCTGATTTTAATGTAACGAGAGCGGCCCTGCCTGATGAATTGTACACAGAATCTTGGTGACTCATTGAAACAGCTAGCGAGAAACCTGTATAGACGCAACGGGGTATCTCTCGATTGTTCTGGAAATTACGATAAAATACTAGAACGAGCAAAATTGATATAATTAGGGCAAAAAGGACCGACAACGCATCAGTCAAATTTTGTATTTCGTGTTAGATAAAGAACGAGAATATAACATTAATGAAAAAAAAACGGCATTAGAGAAGATAGTCTACACCGTTACTACTATAGTTATAGGGAATTCAACGTTTTAGATTAAGAGTTCTAGGAAATTCAGCGTGTCAGAAAAAGAGAGCGCGACGTTTTTTAACGTTCACTATTTTGAAGCTTTAAAAAACGTTCGAAACGTCACATTTTTCAACGGCATAATAGAAGATAGTCTACACTATTACTACTATAGGTATAGTGAATTCAACGTGTTAGAGTGAGAGTATCGGAAATTCAGCGTGTCAGTTTTTTAACGTTCAGTATTTTGAAATGTTAAAAAACGTTCGAAACGTCACATTTTACGACGTTTTCAACGTTTTTTAACATTTACTTTTTGTTGTAAAAAACTTTCCTATAAGGGAACATGTAAAAGTAATATGTTAAAATCGATGAAATATGGTACTGTTTGACGTATTTTTTCGAATCAAAATTCTAAACGTTAAAAAACTTTGAAAACGTTGTAAAATGTGACGTTTCGAACGTTTTTTCACGTTCTGTTTTTTGATTAAAAAAAAAACGTTAAAAAATGTGACGTTCCGAACGTTTTTTTAAAACTTCAAAATACTGAACGTTAAAAAACGTCGCGCTCTCTCTTTCTGATACGCTGAATTTCCTATACCTCTCACTCTAACACGTTGAATTCCCTATACCTATAGTAGTAATGGTGATAGATTATCTACTCATTATAGGTTTTAAATGTGAACCTATTTAAGAAAAAATCATGCGAAGTAGCATCGTCAAGATGACTTTGTAAAAAATGTAATTTTTTGTGCTTCGAGGTTTTTAATGCTTTTTAGAAAAAAAATTAGATTCCCATGTGATGAATTGATAGGGAAAAAGATGAAAAAAAGTGCAAAAAAATGACAGTTAAACCTTAAATTTAAGACAACAGTTTTTCAAGTAGAAGCGCAATATTGAAATATTCACACGGTCGGTCAAATGTCAGAGCACGCCTCTGAAATGATCAGAATTTTTGTAAAATTTAAATTTTTTTGTATAAAAGTATTTTCATTTATTTTCATCGTGCACCTAAAACGTCACTATATAAAAAAACACTATATTAGGAGTTTGCGATTAAGAGGCCCGCACACCACGTGATTTTTGTGTTTGCCGGTTGGAGAATCACCCAAGGAAAATGTGCTTGTATTCTAATAAATTGGTTGTAAAAATTCTTTTTTTAGTATTTTTCAGTTTATGTTAAATAATCCTACCCTCTAGTCCAATTTGTTCTGCGCAGAACAGGGTAGAGCGCCATAAAACATAATTATTCGTATTTGGACGAGAACTCGCCTAATATAGCAACTAAAAATATGCTTCTTTTTTCATGATATTTAAAATATTTATGAGAAGAGCGTGTCTGTGCTACATTTTCCAAATTTGTCTAGAGAAAAAAGTTGATAGTCGTATAACTTTTACTAAAATTATTTTTAAAAAAGTGCCACAGACACACTCTAAAGAATTAACTACAGAATCGATTGGTGAAAACCGCAGCTTCCTATCTTTAATATTAACGGAGCGCTCGTCCAAAAACGATTTCAGGCAAGATAACATATGGTATTGGCGCCTCTTAATTATAATTTTACCAAATAATTGCTAAACTCTTATTAGGGGAATTGAATTATTTTAATAGTTCATTTATAGAAATAAAAACTATATAAATATATTTTTTAATCATTCAAAATTAGTGTTAAAAAAATGTAGTATACGATCAGCTTTAGGAAATCGATTAATCGTAATAAAGCATCGGTATATAAATTCTAGTCAAATATGAATAATGGTTAATAAAAGATTTGCAGGGATAAAATTATCATAATCACCTAATAATTTTTTTACATCTAAAAATAGTAAGA
Source organism: Neocrepidodera transversa (assembly GCA_963243735.1). Taxonomy (NCBI): domain Eukaryota; kingdom Metazoa; phylum Arthropoda; class Insecta; order Coleoptera; family Chrysomelidae; genus Neocrepidodera; species Neocrepidodera transversa. The sequence goes on along the minus strand of OY725337.1, from coordinate 4,062,037 downwards.
ATAATAAAATAAATCCTCCAGAGCTTTAAATCTAATAAGGATAAAAATTAAATAATATAAGGACAAGATTGATAATTGAAAGTAAAAAAAAAATATAAAATATATTTTTTTCTTAAAAATTGTTTATTTATAAATTGAGAAATTACCAGAAATTTATTAATTTAGTACTAAAACTAAAGGTGACCATGTACGTAAAATGGACAAATTATTTTTTTTTATTTATCACTAGACAGTTTTTGAATATTAATTCTTGATAATTTTATATTTACATTCTGTAATATTATATGTATATGGAGGGAGAAATCGTGAAAGTTATCTAGAAGAAGAAAAAGAGGATTGGTTAATAAAATAAATTTGTATAAAAAGTTTACACATTTTTCCATTTATTAATTTCAATTTAAGAAACTAATTTGATTAAATATTAAATAAAAAATAAATAAAAAAAGGATTTGTATCTTATTATAATTAAAATAAAAATATTAAAATAATAACATACCCCTTATCAGCATAAAAAGTTAATATTTACCTGCAAATAAAAGAAACAGTATTAGAACTTATAAATATTCAATATAAAGCTTAGAATAAATTATCTTTTCCAGAAAATAATAACGATAATAAAAATATGATAAGCTACTTTTTTAAACTTCATTAAATTCTAAGGCGTGTTTGTCAAAAACCTCCCCGTTATCATTAAAAACTTTGTGTCGAAAGCAGCGAGGGTGAGGCGAAGAATTGGCCACGATCCATTACTGGTCCTACGTTATTCACCCTCCGAAGTAAGAATATACTTAAGCTAATTATAATGTGAAAAATATCACAACACGAACTCCTGCAAATTTATTTCCCATTATCTGTTTTTTCCCGCTCTCCATCTACGAAGTTTCCGACTTTTTTTGGGCACATAACTCTCTAACCGGGTGCATATCCAACTTTAGATTGTATAAAGTATAATGTACAAAGAAACCCCTAATGTAAAATCGATGGAACACCATTACAGTCGGGACCGACTTCTAACTTCTCTAAATCATTCGACCAAAACGTATTTCCTAACTTATTTCCCAAGATTTTACTTTTGAACGCTGAAAATATTCAAGTTACATAAATAATAATTATACATCGTTTATTATCTTTACATTTTGTAACTCTGTAGTTCCAAAATAAACAATAACAACAATTTAAAAGTTAGACATAATGTGCAGGATTTATTACCAGCAAAAAAAATCCCATTGATAGAACAAAATACATAATTATAAGTCAAATTAAATCGCATAAATCAACTAAATTTGGCAACTCCGCTTTAGTATATAAAAAAATGTACAAAATTATATATCATGATGTTTTTAAAAAAAATTGTCATATATGCATATGCAGAAATGAAGTAGTAATTTTAATAAGAAAAACAGGATTTCGCAACTCAGTGAAATTCTAAGGTTTAAGGCACCTGATTAGGTTTCAAAAAACACACTTCAGCAATTCTGAATCAATTACTAATTATTTTAATCAAACACAAGGCATTATGATGGCGGATGGGTGCTATCTATCGGCGCCAAGTTGTACTTGGTCAGTCACTTTTATAGAAGATTTCATCCTAATAAGTGAATATGTCCGGTTGATACCCATTAACCTACGATAGATGTCGTTACTATCTATCACTTTTAAGATTATTTTGAACTTTAAGGATAACTTAAATGTAAAGTACAACTTACACAAGTATGAGTTGTATGAAGTGCCAGGTCACATGGTTGTTAGTGACTTAATTATTATCAACTCTGGATACTTATTGGATAATATGGTATCGTAAAAGGCCAGTATTAGCTTATTTTCTCTTCTAGGAAAAATAGTGACAGCGCTGTTTGTAACGTGAATTTTTTTCGGTTATTTCTCAATGTTATTTTAATTTGTTAGTTCCCATCTCTATTCTAAGATAAGTGATAACTGATACTATAAATTGAGATTAAATTTGGTCTCTTTTGCTAAACATTTATTTGTAGAAAAATAAATATCTACTGTATTTGTACTGTATTTGAATTTTTTTATAATTTCCCTTTAATCAAGTTAAATTATGTCATTAATAGTTGAAGTGCTACCATGATTTTTATTTATAATTTTTAAAATTTCAATTGTTTGTTTTTACCTGCAAATTATGAAATATATTTTTATTTTTACGACCCACCTATAACAATGTGGAACATATGTTATTCAAAATGGCAGTACATCATTGTGTCATCGCTGGCTGACACCCCTATATGGTCTATGCTGTGAACGCAATTTCATAACAATAGGAGACCATTCATATTTTGATAGCATTTTAAATTTATTTTTAAGCTCCGATTATTCTTATAAATTATTTTGTATCACGTGAATCGTGTCGAATTTTAGGTGTATAGAAATATGTGTATAGGTAAAAGGGTAGGTAGTGTGTTAGGGTAAATATATATTTTTTTAAATAGTACAATTTGCACACAAGTAGTTTAGAAAAAATATTATCAATATACAGTGTGTTCTTTACAAATGGGCAAAAATTTCATCCCGCAAAAAAAAATCCTGCAAATAATCAAAAATTTGTAAAAATAATATTTTTGGATTTACATTGTTATTTAATTTTTTGGAATTTATTACTTATTTGTGTTTTCAAATTAGATGTAAAAATAATTTCTCTTTTTTCACACCAAAAATGACCTGTGTCATACTACCGGTAATGGGACATCATTATATTTTCCGGTAAATGCTTCACAATAATGAAAGTTTTGTTCAGACTCATCAACATTTTTTTCTTACTTTCGGTTAACCAAAAAACAAAATAGCGTTTTTTTCATTTTCTTTATCTGATTTTTTAAATGCAACACACTGTAGATTTCTGATCAGACGAAATCCACTTCTTTCAGCCGGTAGAAGGTTTTTTAAAGTCGATACAAAATTACCTGAACAATTAATACATCTGCAAAATCAGCAGTCAACAATTATTTCTTAATAATTTTTTAGCAGGATCTGGAATATTTTTGGCGTAAACGTCATAATTCTTTTGTCTGAATTTTTTAACTAGATTTTTTGCGTAAATATGGTCCTTTATTTCGCTGAAACTAAATCTGTTGTTCACACAAGAAGAACGTTTTTCACAGAATTTAATAAAAGACCACCAACTTCTATAAGAAAATGGTTTGACAATTTCAAAAATAATGGATCGTTGTCACGTAAAAAACGAATCACAGGTAATGAAAAATAGATTAGAATAGGAAAAAAATGGTTCAAAATTTGATTTTTTATGAAAAAAATGGGAAAAAACGGGAAAATATGGGAAGAAATTGGAAAAATATGGAATAATAGAAAAAAGGGAAAAATAGGCAAAATATAGCTAAAAATGACAACAAATAGGGAAAATAGAAAAAAATGGAAAACAGATAAGAGTAGGAAAAATAGAGAAAATAGTGGAAAATAAGGGGAAAATAGAGAAAAATATGGAAAATTAGGAAACATATGAAAACAGGGCAAAATTGGGAAAAATAAGAAAATTTTCAAAAAAAAGGGGAAAAACTAGAAAGTAGGGAAATTAGAAATAAATAGGGAAAAATTGGCAAAATCAGTAAAACATTTAGGAAAATAATAAAAATAGGAGCAAATTATAGAAAAATAGAAAAAAGATCGGATAAATATGAAAAAACATAGGAAAAATAGAGAAGTACGAAAAATAGATAATAATAGGGATAAATGGGGAAATTGGAAAAAATAATGATAAACAAGAAAGATGGGAAAAAAGGAAAAATAGAAAAAAATAGTGATAATTATAGGAAAAAATGTTGAAAAATAGGGAAAGAATGAAAAAACGGGAAAAATACACAAATTTAAAAACAAACCAACAATATATTTTTCTCCACCGGAATTAGGAAAATAAAGCAACAAAACATTTTTTCACTCAGGAAATTAAAAAACAAAGCAACAATGCATTTTTCCAAATGAAAATTTGATATTCGTATTTAACCAATCGAATTACAAAATCTTTTATACTCGACTTCAAAAAATAAATTGAAAATTTAAGCAAAAATGTATTTTCCACTCGTTTTAGGAAAACAAAGAACAGTGTAATTTTTCATTTGAATTTAAAAAAGAAATTAATAATGCTTATTTGAATTAAAAAAAGTAAGAATGATTTTAAATGAAAAGAAGCAAGAATACATTTTGCCACAATCAATAAAAAAAACAAGAAGCACGAATGTATTTTTCCACAAAGATGGATTTAATAGAGAAATATAGGGAGATAGGAAAAAATAGATAATAATAGAATAATACGAATAAATAGGCAAAATAGGAAAAAACAGTAACACATAAGGAAAAGTAAAAAAATAGGGGAAAAGAAATAGGAAAAAAATAGTAAAAAATGAATCAAGGAATCATAAGGTGAAATAGTGAAAAATAGGGGAAAATAAGGAAAATACGAAAAACTTGGGAAAAAATGGGCAAACATAGGGAAAAATAGAGAAACTTGTTACGGGTCGGTCTTTATATAGAAAACGGTAAGATTTTATAAAAAATGTTTAATACATGGTGTATATGAGTACACTATAAAATTATCTTTATTTATACGCGTCTCAATTAAAAGATCATTGTTATATTTTTTTAAATGGAACACCCTGTATTTTTTACATTTTTAGATTCATCCTGAGAAGCTGATTTCAAAAACATATTATTACACTTGGTAGTATATGAAAAAAATGTATACAAGGTTATCAAAAATACGCAAATTTTGATCACCCTTTACACATTTTGTTCTAATGAAACCAAATAAATCTCGAAAAGTTATAAGATAGGGACATGTAAACCGTTTTGTCCGATTTTATGTCGTTTGGCCGGAGCTTCTCAGGATGAATCTATAAATTTAAAAAATATAGAGTGGTCCATTTAGAAAAAATATAACTATGGTGCAGATCTTTTTATTAAAATACCCTGTATAAATCAAAATAATTCTAAAGTGTACACCATGTGTATACCTGCATTAAACATTTTTAATAAAATCTTACCGTTTTCCATATAAAGATAGACGCGTATAGGGTGCGCCACCCTGTATAGGTGAAAAGTATGGGAAAAGACGAAAAAATAGGACAAAAAAAAAGAGGAAAATGGGACAAAATAGGGAAAAATAATTACAAATAGGTAAAAACAAGAAAAAATAAGAAAGTAGGAAAAAATAATGGAAAACAGGAAAATACAGAATAAAGCAAGAAAAATAGAAAAAATGGGGAAAAAGCAAGAAAAAAATATGGAAAAATAGGGTAAAATAAAGTAAGATAGGAAAAAATAGAGAAAAATATGGAATAATAATTAAAAAATCGGTTGTGTCGCCCCAAAACTTTCCCGACGAGTAACCACGAATACTTTTTCAGATATTTAATGTTAAAGTTTCAAATTTTGACATTTTTTTATTTTTGACAGGTGACAGTTGGAGAAATAATTTTAACTGTTCTGAATAGAATTTTTCAAGTGCTTTCAAATGTCATATTGCATGTCGTGACATATTTGATCTATCATTTTTTGATAGTGATACTTCCGTTTGACAGATGTCGTACAAAAACTAATGGGTTCTTCTGAGGGGTAACCCAAACCTATGAACCAAATTTCAGCTCAATCGGATTAAACGTGTGGCCTCTATCGTGGAAGAATACACACAAACACACACACACACACAGACCGACAGACAGACTTCCATCTGGAAATGGTCTTAATCATCTCAGGGCACTCGAAAATGGATATTTCCGTTTTTATCTCGAAATTTTTTTTAGCTCGTTCACAATACTTTCCCTTCTAGGAGGTGGGTCGGGAAAGTAAAATAGGAAAAAAAAATCGGCTGTGTCGCCCCAAAACTTTCCCGACGAGTAACCACGAATACTTTATCAGATATTTAATGTTAAAGTTTCAACTTTTGACATTTTTTATTTTTGACAGGTGATAGTTGGAGAAATAATTTTGACTGTTCTAAATATAGTTTTTCTAGGGCTTTCAAATGACATATTGCATGTCCAATTCCGTGACATATTGCATGTGTCATTATTTGATAGTGGTACTTCCGTTCGACAGATGTCGTACAAAAACTAATGGGTTCTTCCGACGGGTAAGCCAAACCTCTATACCAAATTTCAGCTCAATCGGATTAAACGTGTGGCCTCTATCGTGGAAGAATACACACACACACAGACCGACAGACAGACTTCCATCTGAAAATGGTCTTAATCGTCTCAGGGGATCCGAAAATTGATATTTCCGTTTTTATCTCGAATTTTTGTTTAGCTCGTTCACAATACTTTCCCTTCTAGGAGGTGGGTCGGGAAAGTAAAATGAAGAAAAATAGGATAAAATAAAGAAAAATAGGAGAAACCAAGCAAAGATCGGTCATCCAGCTATTAATACTAAACGAACTCCGTATAGCAAAAAACGAGTATAATTTAAATATTCTTAATTCGAAATGTAATGTATTTAATGAATCCTTTAAAGTTTAAACATGGTAAGAATCCAGCGTCCAGCGTAACTAAACAAAATCCCAAATCCAATTTGGAAAGAGCCGCAGTTCTACAACGCTTTAATTCGTAGATAATACTCTCGCAAGTTTAATGCAGCCTAGTTAATATTTAGTTGGAAAACGAAACAGAATGACAAATTGGACCGTACACCGCTCCGGCTTCAACCCCTTCGAGCTTCGAGCACAGAGGCACCAGCTGTTTCATTTCACTGGTGTAGATTTCAACCCCTTTTGGACACACGTTCGTCCCTGCCGTTGTGATTGCTTACGCATTATGCATGTCGCGTCCGATGGATTGTAACGCCATAGTCTGTTTTCAAATTAGATTCGTTTTCGAAAAGGCGGTATTGAAAATTCAATTCCGACTCATTGGTTTGCTATGAAAGCTGCTTTGATAAAAGTATTTCAAAATATTAACAATGCAATTTTTACAATAGTCAAATAATAAAAAATCAATCAAAGAAAATAAAAATTATTTCGTTTATATTTTATTAAGATTATTACAGCCTAATATCATAATGGTAGAAGGCACTGATTACTGAAGAAGGTAAGACATAATTATCGTCGCTATCAATCATTAAGACTTAAACAATAATGACCGTGTACATAATTAATGATACGGTAAAGGTGTGAAACGCTTCTGGGTGGTTCCCAGCAAATTAACGATCATTAAATATAACGTTTTAATGTGAATTAATGGGTTCTTATGAATTCTAATACCCATATTGATGTTCTTATGAGTTTTAAATTGATAAACAGCTAATAGTTCATTAAAGGTTTAATCAATCTGTGTCATCTGATATTGCTGGCAGTTATTCACATTCACATTCACATTGCCATGGAAATAAATTTTCTAGACATTAAAATACGGCCGGTTAAAAGTGAATTGTAATATATTTTGGAGTATATTTTGTTATGTTAAATAATTGCTTCATGTAGTGTCATTTTATGCCACATTTAGGTTATTTTATAAAGATGAATTACTTATATATAGTTTTTTATACTTATTTATTTTTTAATAAAAGCATTCAAACTAAAGTTAGTTGATAATGCGTAAGCTAATATTGCCAAGACGAACTTTTAAAACTTCACCAACTTTTTCTTCTTAATAGACACATTTTGTTTACTTTTTATGCTGAATCAAAATCTAACATTAAAACTTGATGCAAATGAGAAAAATATTTCACAAATTTTAAAATTTTAGACCCTTTTTTATAACTTTTGAGTGGTAAGAGTTACAAACTTTTTAACAACACTTTCTGTGAATTATTTTGATAACTGAAATCAAAATTTCTCACTCTCTCTCAGGGTAAGTTCAAACACAAAAAAAATCTTTAAATGGCCAAGAAAATTAAAAAAATTATCACTTTTTTAATAACATTGGATAAAAAATATACATATTCATTTACTTGAGGGAAAGCTTTACACTATAAAAAATTTGTTAAAATTTTGAGCATAAAAAATTTCAGATCTGGAATTTTTCTTGTTTACAAAATAATACGCCAAAGATAAAAAATTCTATACAAAAAAAACATAACTTATTGTAGTTTCACCTTCAAAAAAAAAAATCCTGATCTATATCTTAATTTTATTGTATTCCATAAAACACTCCTCTTTATTATATTTTTTTTTGTTCCTTCTAGTCCAACTATAGAATTCAAACTGCTAACAATTCTCCTTCATCTCTTGTATTTTTTTTTAACCAAACTTTCTTCTCCACCAAAATTCTTTTGTATATATTTTTTTTATTAGTTTCCAACCTCATTTTTTTTAAAGACAGATTTTTAAATATTATTTTCAACTTTTTTAAAAAAACCTCCCATCAAAATTCCAACAAAATCCGTCAAACCAAAAAAAAAACATCTTTCAATTTTTTTTACACCAATTTTGCCTTTTTTATCAAAGCAAAACAAAATCAATACTTAAATCATGGTGCATACACACCTTAAATTTTATTTTATAACCTCATTTTAATTTTTTTTATTCCTATCAAACCATTTTAATATATATAGACGGATCAGACATACATACAGACCGACAGACATACATATGGAATAAAGTAACGAATTTTTTGAAAGTTCGTCGAAAATATATATGAGAAATTATTACAAACATGTTACATATTCCAGGAGTTTTAATTATGGTATATCCAGATATGATTCTCCCATTAAGGTTTTTAGATTATAGTAGGTACGTTTTTATTCACTTTAGGGTATGGTTTTTTCCTGTATTTCTTATTTTGAACGCTATGGAACAATTTTCTCGTTTATAAGGGTATAAATAAACAGAATAATTAAAATATATTAATCATATCGCGCATGGCACTAGATTAGAATTAACTTAAAATTATTGACAAATGAAAACAGTTGCGTACGTGTTTCGTAGACGTAACAATCTTTACCGTATACCACGATTTAATTCGTTGTCATTAGTTCGAGTTGAAGAACCGGATCCAGCTGCAGAACCTGTTCAACGACCTTTAGAGATAGGTCAACAGTGTTGCCAATAAGGCGCAAAAAGCGCAATGGTTGGGCTTTTTCACTCTGGTTTGCGCCATTGCGCTATTTTGTGTATTTTTGCACTTTTATAGTTAAGGTCAAAACTCACAAACATGCTTCACACCATAATTTGGAAATATTGATATCACAAAACCAAAATATATCAGAAGGAGAAAATCCTATAGATTGCCGTGCTTGCGACCTTACTTTAGAGCAAAATTTGATATTTGACAATAGGGTACTGTCATAGACATGAAACTGTCAGTTGTAGAACAGCTGATCGGAAAGCAAACAAACAAATAGCCCAGGCAGCTTAGTCCTCAAAAAAAAGAAGAAGATTAAAAGCAAACAAGCAACAAACAATCAAAACCCAGGCCTTTGAAATTTAATATTATTAATAATGTGATTTCTGTTCACATCAAATAAAATGTCAGATAATACGCAAGCGCAAATACACACCTTGTCAGTCATTGACATATGTCAGTGGTGCAAATTGACGTTTGAATTATTTGACATATATTACGCTTTTATGTTGACTGCATTGCGCTATTTATCTCTTCAACATCGGCAACACTGCAGGTCAAACTGAAGGGAGTGAAGCTGAGCTCAGTCAACCGCAAGCAGTGTACCAGAGACGTGACCAGTAGAGTAGGATCGTATACTGAACCAGGTCTGAGTTCATGCCTCGTGTTCAACCATTCCTACGAGCGGATTATACAGAGTGAGAAATAAATTCGGAACGTTACACATTTTTCCCCTACCAGAGTTTACTACCTCTAATTAATAAAATTTAATTATGTAATAAATTTTTAACCCAGGTACTTAACCCAGTATGGCAAGTAAACCCCGCTCTTCTGGCCGCTACGGAAATTGGTCGATGGAGGATTTTTTCTCTACTGACGCTGCCTGGTGCAAGTGGCCTTTAGACTATAAACGGAAGGTGGCGCCCTAGACAATCGGAAACCTGCACCAAGGTGCCAAAAGACCGCGTAACGAGCAAAGTGTTTTTTTGGGTCAAACTACACGCTATTCCGAATCGAATGACAGCTCGTTCATATTTTTCGGAGGCGGAGAAAAAAGTTTGATCCAAAAACTTGTTGATTAGACTTTTAAGTCAAACCATAGATTTAAGAAACAAAAACTACATAAATCGCATTCTTGTCCATAAATAAATTATGGGAACTGACCGCCAGCTTGGATTTTTTGTTTTTGTCGATTTGGACGCTGTAGACAATTTAATTCTCTACAATGTTTATAGAATCAATATTATTAAAAAAATATATTTATTGCTAGCAAAAAGTGTCAAAAATTAGGAAAGTGGCGCGGTTTTTTCAATTTTTGGAACATTTTTATGAAAAATAAGAGGCACATTTAAATGAAAAGTTATAGACGGCTTAATTCCTAACAACTTTTGTGTAGATTACGGAAACGCGCTCAACACAGTGGAGTGGCAGAATAACTCATTTCCACATCACCGCAAAGATAGAACATTGAGCGCTTTTTTTCGCGTGGTTTCACCAGTAGACTTAATATTTTTATTAAACATGAATAGATTTTTATAACTTTTAAAGTCATCTTTTTTTATATAAAACCTGAAAAAAAATTTCATATTTTTTGGTTATTTTTAGCAATAATTATTTTTTTTTCAACAATATTCACCATATAAAGATTGTAGAGCATTAAATTATCTACAAATTTGTTAGTTACATTTTTTATCTATATAAATCCAAAATAAAAGAAATATACTAACAACTTAGAATATCTGTCATTTTTCAGAGCACCTATATATGAAAATTAGGAAATAAACATTGAAGTTCTTGTGTCAAAATATTCCAGCATCGCTTCTTATAAAATAAATTATCAAGCCCGTGTTGAAAACAATGTAGCTAATTGTCAAACCCATTTAGCTAACAAAATAAATACCGCAATTCAATTACACGCACTATTTATCCTAACTGCGTGACCAAAATCTAACTAAATTAGCTATGACTGTGGTAATTTGGCTTTGATTTAATAATTTTATTTATATAAATCACTCGAGAGATTTCCACAAGCTGATCTGAAATAATTTATTTGAATTCCTTTAGATAATTAAGAATGTTTTTACAGTTTACTTTTCAAATTAATTTTCCGTAGCTGTTGGTACTTAAGTATTTGCATTGTTATCTATTGAAGCAGTTAATTAAGATCATTTACTAATTAGCACTATATTTTTAGCTTTATTTTATAAATATTTTATACTTTTTCGAATCTAAAATTTAACTGACCAATCGAAAACAAAAAGAAAGAAAACATAAATAAGGCAGCACTTAATGTAGTCGAATGATTAATGAATCCCCAAAAATTAATAACCAACTACCAAGACCATAAATTTCGGATCTGCATGTCAAGATGGCGGCGTGCGTAGCTTTCAACTCTCTGTTTTGTTTTTCGGTGGACCACGGCCAACTATTCGGCGTTGCGCTGGCACTGTCGGCCAAGAAAAGGTAGCACAGACACATGGCCGGGTCTAGAAATATCGACGGACATGGCAGACATATCACCTGTCTCGGTCTTTCTTCAAAGCATTTTCCTACGTCTCATTAACCCTTAACAGATCTGCTTCATCATTTTGTTTATTAAACTTCTAGTTGTAGCGTGGCCCCTTAGGAGACTTAATGAAATTTGTACCTTTGATGTTTGCCAAAAAATTATGCATGGGATTTTTTATTTAATAAATGATGCAATTGTCAGTGCAATACTTTAAAATAAAAAAATAATGAATTTAATAATAATAGAACTACAAACCCTGGAATTAAATTTTACTGATTTAGGAGCCACATATTTGTGTACATATTAATTTTTACGAGGCGTATGGCAGGATATCTCCCCCATTTTCTACACCACTGGTGAAATTATAATTTTGATTCCGTATTTCAATTTAATTAAGCATTTTTTCGTATTGTTGCTACTCTGGAAAAATAAGTTAGCGAGAATTTTTAATTTTTCGTTTTAAACTAAAATCGACTGAATATAGAGATTCTGAAAGGGTTAATTTTTTAATTATTATTTCTATTATTCTATTAATAAAATAAAATCGATATGTCAATATCAACACTACAAATTAACTCGATGCAACATGATCTGAAAATTTAATTTAGCGTTAATTTAAATCGTGGAGTTTCTGAATCATTTATTGATTACGCGCTGTCTCTGGTGTGATAATTCATGATGCGCATGGCAATTTAAACAAAAATTCACTGCAAAATTTATTACATGTTCTAAATTGAAGTGCATTCGGTGTAAAAACAATGAATTCCTAATTAGACACCAACCGAAAATGTTTATAATCGATAAATCATTTGCAGTGGTAGCTGGACACAAAAATGTCATTTTATTTTATTGAACTTTTAAAACTTGATATATTTACATAAGTTCGTAAAGGAAAAATGCCATAATCTACAACGTAGAAAAAGTAAGTATAAAAATTATAAAATTATTATTTAATTAAAATAAAATTAAAGTATACTTGCAAATTTAGTGAAATTCATGTGATTGATAAATATAAAATTTAATTGGTTTTTTTTTATTAAAATATAAGGTGCGGTTACATCTTAATTTTTAAAAATGGAAAAATACTTTATATAGCTTTATATTGAAAACAAAATACTGCCAATCCAATTTTTTTAAATAACCTTTCGTCTTTAAAGGGCCACCATCAATTAATTATTTAATTCCTTTCTTTTTCTGTATATATTGAACCATGTAATTATTTTATTAAGTTTTGAAAATTAACAATATTGTAATTTTTTAAGTACGATTCTGTTCATTTTTATGTTAAATGAATATTTTGGATTTAGATTTTCAAGAAATTGGCACATATGAAAAAAAACAATTTAATCACAAAAATGCATATCAAGGTAAAAACAAAAGTTCCTGTGGTTGAATTAACAAAAAATTGTTTATTTTCTGATTGTTATTATTTATGAAAACTGTATTCAGATGATTAAAAGAAATTAAATATACTTAACCCTTTAATTTGCTATTTCTCTACAAATTTTTATACATTTTACAAAGTTTTTACATATTTTTTTACAAATTTTTACAGAGTTTTTTACAAATTTTTACATATTTTTAAATATTTTACAATACAAATTTTATATATTTTACAATTTTTGAAATTTTTACAAATTTTTGAAATTGTTCAAATTCCTGACATTTATTTACAAATTCAGGTTTTTTTTTTAAATTTGTAATTTTTAAAATTTATTTTGTTTTTGATATTTTTGACATTTTTAGTTTTTTTAACATTTTTTTTGTGCTTATTTTTAAATTTTTGATAAGTTCTAAAATTTTTGAATTTCTCAAATTTCAGTTTTTTTTTAAATCTGTAATTTTAAAAATTTCCAATATTTTTTTTCATGTTATTTGAAATTTTGTTTTTGATATTTTTAGTTTTTTTTTAACATTTTTTTTGTTTATTTTTAAATTTTTGATAACTTCCAAAATTTTTGAATTTCTTAAATTTCAGTTTTTTTTAATCTGTAATTTTGAAAAATTTCCAATATTTTTTTTTGTTTTTTGAAATTTTGTTTTTGATATTTTTAGTTATTTTAACATTTTTTTGTTAATTTTTAAATTTTTGATAACATCTAAAAATTTTGAATTTCTTAAATTTCAGGTTTTTTTTTAAATCTGCAATTTTTGAAAATTTCCAACAATAATTTTTTTTTAATGTTTTTTGAAATTTTGTTTTTAGTATTTTTGATATTTTTACTTTTTTTAACATTATTTTTTGTTTATTTTTAAATTTTTGATAACTTCTAAATTTTTGAATTTTTGATAACTTCTAAAATGTTTGAATTTCTTAAAATTCAGTTTTTTTTTAAAGTTTTCGAAATTCTTAAAATTTATTGTTTTGAAAATAAATTTGCAATTTTCAAAAAAATTGTATTACTTACCTATATTTTGAAATTTTCAATATATTTTAGAAATTATGGAAATTTTTTATTTTATTGAATTTTTTCCTAAAATTTTCGAAATTTTAAATTTCTTATAATTTATTTATTTATTTAATTTTTGAAAAGTATGTTTATTTGTGTATTATTTAAATTATCGCAAAATTGCACTGATGCCAAATTATTTTTGGTATATTTTTTAATATTTTTTGTTCAACGCTGCAAAATTTTGCCTGCAGTTAAAGGGTTTAATATACTTTTTTAGTTTTAGAAATATTTCGACTGAAAATGAAACAGCACCGTACTTATAAAAATTTCTAAAGAACAGATCATTGTCAAAACATAAAATGTAAAATAATTATGTGTTCTATACATGAATGTATAAAGGAAAAAATGGGGATTTTAATAATGAAATAAAAAGTACAGGTCCATATTAAAAAAAGGGTTAAGGGGGTTAAAAAAATTGAGGTTGGAAATGAAATTTTTTTTTTTAGAAAAATGATAGAAAGATCCATTTTTCTCTATTATAGTGCAAATGTCACAACTTCTAACGTCATATAAACGTTGAAAAAATACGTTTTAAAAGCGACTAAATATATTCTATGTTTTAACGATGGTTAACAAAAAAACGTTTAAACTTTCTTTCGCAAGAATATACTTTTGCGGATCTAAAAACACAACGTCTTTTGAACGTTTTTTACAGTGATTATAAAAACTACGTACAAAAACGTTTAAAAAACGTAATTTTCTGACTTTTTCTGAAAACATACTTTTGAGGACCTAAACAAAACGTTTTTTGAACGTTTTTACTAGTGGGTTTAAAATCGACTCATATAAAACGTTTTAAAAACGTCCATATTCTGACTTTAGAAAAAACATTCTGACTTGGATGTTAAAAAAACGTTTACTACTCGTTTTTATCGTAAGTTTTAAAGTTATCGTAGCTTAAAAAACGTTTTTATTTTTAATTTTTGAGTTCGGACGTTTTGTCAACATATTGTGGAAGTTTTGTTATGTCCCTTTTAAAAATTTTCTTGCAGAAACTTTTATAAAACGTTTTATTTTGACCCTCGGACGTTCTGACGTTAAATGAACCATAAAAAACGTCAATCGGACCTTTTGTGTCTATGGCAAAAATAGCCCTTCTCTAGCTCCATTAGTTTCATTGAAAAAAAGATTAAAAAAAATCTTGTAGGACTAAAAATTTCAAAAATAAAATGATGAAAATTAAAGAAATTAATAAGAAAGTCAATAAAATTCTATATTTATTCTTATTAAAATGTATTTATATCTGTATAATAACCAAAATAATTACTGATTCAATATATTGAATTTTTAAAAAAAAGGGTGAAAGCAAATTAAAACATATTTTGAAAATTAAAATGTTTATAACTTTTAAATAAGTAAATATTAAGACATAAAATTTTACATATAGATACTAAATAGCAAAATTTATATATTCCCAAGGAGAACAGTATATAATTGGAAAGTGGAAAAAATTTAATAAAAAAATTGGTTTTACCCCCAAAATCTAATTGTCTTTCTTTATAATTACCCCAATTTCATTCAAATCGGTGGCTAAAAAACGTATGAACTATTTTCAGTGAATGTTGAAGAAATCTCAATGTGTGGGGTAAAATACCACCCAGACTATTTAACTACTATAACAAAATTACCGTAAGGAACAACAACAAATAGAAATTGAGCATCGGGCTGTCAATGCCGTAGACAATGTGTATAATCACAGCCCCGGCAATGAAACATGCACCATAAGATTTATAGACTGGTAGAGAGTCAATAGTATGGCGTTATATGGACATCGCAAACATTGCGTTCTATTATGTGCCATTTCCGTCTTGCTGCTGTCGCTGTATGTACAGGCAAAAACCGATAGTAGATAACCCGGTTTAATAACTTTATTATTTGCTCGTAGTAGAAACATATATTTCATGTTTTATTTTATGCCTTTAAAGACAAATTACGGAAAAGTGGCTCGTAAATCAGTTAATTCTCATGTTTGCCGCCGGTCGGTCACTGGGTTTATCATTACAATAAAACGGTAATTTTGTTTTTATTATAAACGACCATTGTTTGCTTGCACTGTGTGGCATTCTTATTGTTCTACATTAAATATAAACCTGTTGGATATTTACAAATAGATCTTAAAGTAGTAGGAAGCTTGATCGTAATAAACTGCAGTTTTAGCAAAATCACATATCTTAAATTTTTAAAAGAAATCTTATGTTAATTTTAAAGAACATACACACAAACTTGGAATAATTAATCATTGAAAAATAAGCAACAAACTGTCTACACTTCTAGCAAGAAAAATAAATGCAAAATATGATCGAATTAAATAAAATAAAATAGAGAGTTTTTGAACCAACTTAAAAATAACCTTTTTTGTGGTTATAGTTATTAACGATATTGATAGTGACTTATGATTTGAAAAATGAAATGAAAAATGTCTCTTTAGTTAAAGTGATAGTAACCTAACTTTTTTTGTAATTTAGTGAAATTTTGTTGTTTGTATTTTTTCCTTAAATATGGATGAAAATATTAATAAGAAGAAGGCAGTTAAATATTCAGTTGATTTGTGACATTATACTGAGACAATTGAATTTCGACGAAAAGGGTAAATAAGAACTATAACTAACACAAATTTTGAGGTTATAATAACAGACTGACGTTAGCAATACTGCCATTCAGAGACAACTTCTATGTCTATGTAACCGCAAAGAGGGTTATTGCAATCCGGCGTAAATAAATTTTGTCGTTATCGTTATTCAGTTTGTCTCCCCTCTTTTCCTTTACTGTACAATCTCTGAAATAACGATAATCACAAAAATAGGTATTTTATCTGGTCCACAAATTCCCTAATGCTCACAATTGCGAACTTAACAAAAAATGACAGTGACATTCTAATATTAAACAAGACTTCATTAGGTAAAAGAAGAAAATGTGCTTTTTGGAAAACCGCACACAAGATAAGTTGACCTATCGTCGTCGAACGAAAAATAAAATTTTATTGTGTTTAAGAAACAATACTAAAAAAATCGGTTGTGTCGCCCCAAAACTTTCCCACCGAGTATCCAGGAATACTTTTTCAGATATTTAATGTTAAAGTTTCAAATTTTGACATTTTTTTATTTTTGACGGGTGACAGTTGAAGAAATAATTTTGACTCTTCTGAATAGAGTTTTTCTAGGGCTTTCAAATGACATACTGCATGTCCAATTCCGTGACATATTGCAGCTGTCATTATTTGATAGTGGTACTTCCGTTTGACAGATATCGTACAAAAACTAATGGGTTCTTCCGACGGCTAACCCAAACCCCTATACCAAATTTTAGCTCAATCGGATTAAACGTGTAGCCTCTATCGTGGAAGAATACACACACACAGACACACACACAGACCGACAGACAGACTTCCATCTGAAAATGGTCTTAATCGTCTCAGGGGACCCGAAAATGGATATTTCCGTTTTTGTCTCGAATTTTTTTTTTAGCTCGTTCACAATACTTTCCCTTCTAGGAGGTGGGTCGGGAAAAAAAAATAAGATGTGTTTCCCTACAGAAACATATACGAGGATAATGAAATATATCTTTTCCACAATAAACCAAGTTAAAAATTAATTAAGTCTCCTAAGCCTGACAAATCCTGAAATAGTGTAAAATCCTACAGACTTGTCAGCATCCAAATAGTTCTCAGGATTAACTCGTACTTTCTGTTAAAAGTTATAATGTTCTGTTGTATTTATAAAAGCTCGTATATTAAATATGTAAAGAAAAATAATGCGTAGTAGCAATAAGCAACTAATCACAATCTCCCCCTCTCCATACATACAAATATTAAGCACTCATATTGAAACGTCATAGAGTAAGTACTACGGTATATTGTGATTGGGCATAGGAGTCAAATACCTCCTGGGGTACTAAAATTTGCGCTTGGAGGGATTTTGTGATTGCGCGCAACGGAAGGATTAAGGCAATTGGCAGCTAAACAAAAATGGAGTTCTTTCAGGACCTTTCAAACATTCGAGATAGCATTTACCGATCTTGGAGAAAATTGCTTCCAACACTTCCCAAAAATTTCGAAGACGTTTTCGATGCTTTGGCTACAATTGAAATTAAAACTTGAATAAATGAAGACTTACTGCTTTCGTTTAATAACAAGAAGATAGGAATAATTATAATCAGCTGTGAAGAAAACTTACAATTTTTGTGTAGCGAAACAAAATTTTTCTGTGATTGGACTTTCAACTATAATGCACAAAATTCTTCACGCAGTTATTCACGATTCATTTGGTCCGTAATGGACATTACGTGACGTTATTTTTTGCACTTATAAAAATTAAAAAGACAAAAGCTTATGAGCAAGTGTTCAGATCTGTAATATCTGCTTGTAGTAGCAAGAATCTGATATTTAATCCCATTAAAATTGTGTGTGATTTTGAAGAAGCTATTCACAAAGCAAGCCGAAACGTTTAGCCTCAGCTAAAGATAACTGGCTACAGCCAAGCTTGGCTGAGAAAAATACAGAATATTACGCTCAAAAGAGAGTATTCCGACAAGGACAGTGATTTGGGGAAACGGTTACGCTGGTATTTAGACAGTGCTGATGTTTCGGAATGCTTCGGTTGAAGTATTGATTGCTGAAGCCCCCAACGATACCCGTATAATGTCCTTCTTCGATTATTTAACAGAGAATTACATTTCTGAATCTACGAGATTTCCTCCAGAGATGTGGGTTTCATGTAGCCTAAGCCGATAATGAACAGCCATAACGCCTGTGAATCTTTTCATACCCATTTAAATAAAACATTTTATTCTCCGCATTCTAATATTTTTGTATTTTTAAATGAATTGAAAGATAAGTAGGAACTTACGTGCAATTAAAATAGCTTACATTTAAAAAAATATTGCAATCTGCCCAAATACTATGCTGTGACATAATTCGAAACATGAACTGATAATTTTGGACAATTTTTGAATTATCTCAAATTCCATTAATACTAAAGAGAAATGATTAAAAGCTATTCATATATTTTTTTATGTATAACAAAAAAGTACTCTTCACATTTATCAATTTTACCCGTCGTTTTCGATATTTTTGGAAGAAAAAATTTTATTTTTGAAGATACAATTTTTTTTCTTAACTTTGTCAATAACTTTCTGAAAACAGTTTAGATAAGACTTGTTGAGATATTCAATCCCTAAATCTGATTTATTTTTTGAAATATCTTTCACGGTTTCATAGATATCAATTTTTAAAAATAATGAAATTTTCGGAATAACCTAAAAGGAATTTTTCAATTGATCCGATTTTTAATAGGCTTCAACGTATACTTTCATAAAATTTGAAAATAATTGCTCAAAAAAACTACGACCTGTAGCGCGTTTCCTGCGAAAAAGTCAATTTTGGACAATTTTCGAAATATCTCTGATTCGATTAAAACCGAAGAAAAACTGATAAAAACTATTTACAGATATGTTCAAATATAGCAAAAACCTACTTTTGATATTTTTCGATGTTCCCCCTCGTTTCCCAGATTTGTGGAATTTAATTTCAAAAATTTTTATTTTTTCATATTTTATTATTTTTTTCTTAACTTTCTCAACACATTTCAGAAAAATAAGGTTTGTTGAGTTATTTAATATCTTCATTTTAGTATTTTTGTTTTTTGAATATATGTCACGGTTTCATAAATATGAATCTTTTAAAATGATGAGTTTTTCTGAAAAATAACACGGAAAAGCCCATAATGAATTTTCCGATTTATCCGATTTTCAATAGGCTTCTTAACAGTACTTCAACGTATTTTTTCACTAAATTTGAAGAGGTTTACTCAAAAACTACGACCTGCAGTGTGTTTCGTGTAAAACTAGAAAGAGTGAAAAAATGCGAAAATCAAAATATTTCATTTTCCGATTCTGCCCATTTTCTATTAAAATGGTCTTTAAAAAAGTGAAAATTTCTTGTCGATGCATCGAGGCGTTCTAAAGTTACAAGATTTTTAAGTTTTGCGGGAGGCATACAGACAGACAGACACACAGACAATAGAAAAAAATTAAGTTGTTCAGAATTCGAAGAGGCTCATTTCTTCTGTAGCTCGTTTTCGCTAAATAATAAACGGACACTAATGCCGATCTCCATTATTTTTTGTCAGATTTAAATGAAGCAAATGATACTGTATTATAAATAGGTCAACAAAATCATGCGTAGTAACAATGACAAAAGAACATTCGCTTCTATCTCCGTTATTATTAGTACGATTTTGATGAGAAAAACGTCATTTGATTACAAATATGAAACGTAAACCAAGAAAAAAATCGGTCCTATTGAAAAAAAAAATCATCAAATGAGGTATAGCAGTAATAGAAAAAACTTGCGTTTTAATAAGAACATTTGTTCTTATTGTAACATTAATTAACTTTTTAGGAAGTCACGCAGAATAAGAAATTTATAATCATCAGGAAACTTGATATGGTAAAATTAATTAATTAATACAGGAAGGTGATCAAGGTAATAAAATGCATAAACATTTCAAAAAGTTTAAGAGATTTTGATAAATATAACATTTTGATTTATTCTACAAAAAAATAGTGTCAAGTTGTAGTTACAGATCGGTAAAGAGAATTATACAAGCTTTACCGGGAATAAAATACAGAGGGCGAAAAAAAATGTACTATTTGTATAATATTATGCATATAACAATTAATATCCTGCAATGTGTATATGTAAATTAATCAATTAATAAATAAATCTTTAATTAACCATGTTTATGTAAATCTAAAGTCTATTTCAATTAATTATAAATAAGAAATTGTTATTTATACAATTAGAATAATCTTTTTGTCACATCTTATTCATTAAGTGATAACTAAAAATTTAATGGTAGTTTGTCATTTAATATAAAATATCGTGATGTTTGCATTTTATTAATAAAATGCACATTTAAATAATATTGTATTTATGCTGTATTTTTTGCTGTCTTTATCCAACACAGGAATTTTATAGATTCATTATATTTTTTGAAAAAATTTTGATGCAATTTTATACAGGGTGTTCAAATATAAAATGTACATACGTTACAGGCAGATAGGGGGCACCAAAGCGAATCTAAAAATCCTACTGACGGTTGGTCCAATGTCATTTTTTACTGAGATACAGGGTGTTTAATAAATTTTGACGAAAACTTCTTTCGTTCATGTGTTTGTAAATTTTATTCATATTTGACACTTATGTTTTACTAATGTTATGTAATAATCAATAAATTAATTACAGGTCCGTATTCAAAAAATCATATTATTTTTAAAAAGAATCGAAAATCTCATAAAACAGTAAGACTTCTCCCAAATTTTCAAGAATGCGACACTCACCGTATTCTTACAGCATAATTTTGATTTTTACAATTCATCGAATTATAAGATTTTTTTTGCAAAATTATTATCTTATTTAAATTTACCAATATTGACGTCCTGCCCTGCATATTATTTTCAAGGTAAGAAGCACTTGAAATTAAATTTTGTATACAGGGCATTAATATTGGAAAATTTAAATAAAATAATAATTTTTGAATACTGACCTGGAATTGCTCTATTTTATGTGAATGGTTGATTAATACCGATTTTTGATAAATTAAAGATAACATTTTACGGACAATAATAAAATTTTGCAGATCTCTCAAGGGAATTATTATATTTGATTAAAGTTTTGAAAACAAAATTATGACCCAATGAATTGTCTCAGGATTGGTTATCTAAGGATTTTTAAAAGAAATTTTCAAGGACTTTTAGGAATTTTTCTAGTTTATGGTTTAGAATTTTGTAACGATTATTTAATGATTTTTTTCAAGGATTATTCAAAGATTTTTCAAAAATTGTTCAGGGATTTATAAAAATTGTTGTCCAGATTCTTTTCAGGATTGCGTAGAGTTAAAAGGAATTTTCAAGTCTTTGTCAAGAATTTTTTCAGGAATGCGATAAAAGGAATTTTCAATGATTTTTTAAGGTTTATTAAAGAGTTTTCAAAACTTTTTGAAGAATTTTGTCAATAATTTTCTCAGGATTGTTTAAGGATTATCTAAGGATTTTTAAAAGAAATTTTCAAGGATTTTTTAGGAATTTTTCAAAAGTTTATGGTTAAAGAATTTTCAAACAGTTATTTAAGGATTTTTCAAAGATTTTTCAAGGATTATTCAAGCATTTTTCAAAAACTGTTCAAGGATTTATGAAAAATTTTGTCAAGAATTTTTTCAGTATTGAGCAGAGATTTTTATAAGGAATTTTAAAGGATTTTTCAAGCTTTATTAAAGATTTTTCAAGATTTCTTGAAGAATTTTGTCAATAATTTTCTCAGGATTGCTTAAGGATTATCTGAGGATTTTTAAAAGAAAAATTCAGGATTTTTTAGTAATTTTTCAAAAGTTTATGTAACGATTATTTAAGGATTTTTCAAGGATTTTTTAAAAATTGTTCAAGGATTTATAAAAAGTTTTGTCAACAATTTTTTCAGGATTGCGTAGATTTTTAAAAGGAATTCAAGGATCCTATTAACTGCAATTTTTCAGAAACTTTTTCTATAACTGTCTTATTTTATTTCTTAACATTAAGGACCCTCTTTAGAAAATAGAGATATGAGAATTTACATGTTAAAAACTGAATTCCTGATATTAGTTCTATCAGACTTTCCTACCTATGCTAATGTTAGTCATAAGTTCACATTGGCCCATTGGTCCCACCACGTCTCAGTTGAAAACCTTCGAAAACAAAAACAACTCGAACAAATTGTAGTCTTCTTGGTGGAAACAAGAGTTTCAGTATTGTTTTTGTTTTCGGAGTCCTTTTAGTATAACACCGTCTTTAGCCTGAGTTTATTTTATACTAAATTAATTGATTCTCAAGCTCTCAGACTAAATTCATTCCCTTTCACGTCACTTTTTCCTGGTCCAACATTGTTTACCGCTACATATTGTTATTATTATACAAAACAATATAACTTAACTTTCAAAATAAATATGTACGTTTGTTGAAGATACACAAATTCTTTAGTAGGTAAATACCGTTTCTAATTAAGTTTTTCAACTAACCAAACATCGTTTTCCATAATTCAAAAAGCGCATTTAATTTCATATGAACGAATTCCGTTTGCTGAACAATAAATCTACAGAATAAATAAATATTTTAAGAGACGGCCCCGTAATGTTAAATGTTTTCAGTAAATTAGCAATATTATTCCAAAGCATAGGAACTCACGAGGGAATTTATGCTCGGGCTTTAGTTGCATTAGCTGAGGAAATACAAACAGCAAATAAAGAAAATGTTGAATAAACATGCTAATGCTTGGCAAAGCAAAAGTTTTATACATTAACTTTCCGCGCTTCAGTTGGCTAATCAGTATAACGGAAGAGACGTTGCCGAAATATATATCATTCGGGACCCGATTATTAATGGCTTAGGGTATTTTTTTCTCAACACTTTTTGTTTTATTTATCTTTGGGCCTTCTTTGATTAGGCATCTCTCTGCTGCAAGATCATCCCGAATCGGAAGGGAAAACTCCAATCAATGGAAATTTATTATTTTTTACTTTTATCTTACATCTACCAGCGATAGTAAAAACCACCTTCCGGATTAGGAATAAAAAAATTTATCAGTGTCATTTTTATTTTTAATGAAATTAGTAACAAAAGTTTTAAAAGTTCCGTTAGCAAAAGTATTGGAAGCTGTTAGGTTAGGTTAAAATTCTTAAAACTCCCTATAAAAACCCTTAAAAATACTTAAAATTACTTAAAAATATTAAGCAATTTTTAAAGATCCTAAAAAAATCCTTAAAAAAACATTAAAACCCCTAAAATTGGTTTAAGATTCTTAAAAAAGTGTTTGAAAATCCTTAAGAAACCCAAAGATCCTTAAAAATCATTAAAAATCCTTCAAAATCGTTAAAACTCTTAAAAAATCTCTTAAAATTTTGAATATATTTTAAAAATCTTAAGAAAACCTGAAAAATTCTTAAAAATACTTTTTAAGGATTTTAATTCTTAAAACATCCTAAAAATACTTAAAATTACTTAAAAATCTTAAGCAATTCTTAATGATCCTAAAATAATCCTTAAAAAACATTAAAATCCCTAAAAAATAGTTCAAAATTCTTAAAAAAGTTTTTGAAAATACTTAAAAATCCCAAAAATCATTAAAAATCCTTCAAAATCCTTAAAATCATTATAAATCCCTTAAAATTCTGAAAAAAAATTAAAAAACCCTTTATAATTTTAAGAAAATCTTAAAAATTGTTATAAATTATTTTTAAGGATTTTAGTCCTTAAGATATTCTAAAAAACTCCTGAAAAAATTCATAAAACTCCCTATAAAAACCCTTAAAAATACTTAAAAAGACTTAAAAATATTAAGTAATTCTTAAAGATCCTAAAATAATCATTAAAACCCCTAAAATTAGTTTAAGATTCTTAAAAAAAGTGTTTGAAAATCCTTAAGAAACCCAAAAATCCTTAAAAATCATTAAAAATCCTTCAAAATCATTAAAACTATTAAAAAATCTCTTAAAATTCTGAATAAATTTTAAAAATTTTAAGAAAATCTGAAAAATTCTTAAAAATACTTTTTAAGGATTTTAATTCTTAAAATATCCAAAAAAAATCCTTAAAAATCCCTAAAAACCCTTAAAAATACTTAAAATTACTTAAAAATCTTAAACAATTCTTAATGATCCTAAAATAATCCCTAAAAAACATTAAAATCCCTAAAAATAGTTTAAAATCTTTAAAAATCATTAAAAATCCTTGAAAATCCTTAAAAATCCTTAAAAATCCCTAAAATCAATAAAAATCCTTTCAAAATCCTTAAAAATCTAAAAATTCGGAAAGAATTTTAAAAGCCGTTAAGAATCTTAAGAAAACCGTAGAAACACTTAAAAATACTTTAAAATCCTTAAAATATCCTTAAAAATTTTTGAAAAAATCAATAAAAACCCTTAAAAATACTTAAAAATAATCCTTAAAAACATTAAAATTAATAAAAATCCTTAAAAGTTCTTGAAAATCCATAAACATCCCAAAAATCCTTTAAAATCCATAAAATCCTTTAAAAAATCCTTAAAATGCTTAAAAATTCTTAAAAATCCTTAAAAATCGTAAATCCTTCCAGTTGGATGGATGACTGAAGATTGTCCTTATTTTTGCGGTTTCCTGCGATCAAAAATTACAATTTCAGCTAGTTCTAGTGAAAACATTACTAATACTGTTTTTTGTTATATTACTATTTTTTTTAATTCCAAATTAAGTTTGCAATAAGTTAGTTTTAATTCGACGTTTCGTATTCGAAGAATCACATTTAATTTACTAAACTAAATTTTATAAATTATGCAGTATTTTTCAATTATAGATTAATTACATTAATGAATGAGTATATTATATGATTTACAGATCAATTTTATTATTAACTATTAGAGGGCGCTGCAAGTGCTATTCCAGATTATTTAAATCTGTTTTTGAAACTTGTCAGTGATTGATCATGTAATGATTTGTGAAAATATGAAATTATAGTACTTTGAAATTTTATAGTACATGAAATTGTAATTGTCGTACAAATACTATAAATATAGTACAGTTATGGCAACGCTGAGTTCTGTTAAAAAAAAAAACAGTTTTAGGGTTTCTTTTACCGGAAATCTAAAATATTTATATCTGCAATGGAGGATTCATTATAAAATTAAAATTTTTAAGAATTTGGTTTATTTTACTAAAAAATATAAACCATAATTAACTTTAATCATGGTATTGGAATTACCAATTATAGTAATAAAATAACTAGTAAATCACATCAACCATCTGTTTTTTATATACATCACAAAAATGTATACTGCAAAAAATATTTTAGATATAATAAAATAATTAAATTTTATTTATACTGTGTTAGTTTGATAAAATAGTCTGGATTATTTGTTGGATTGCTTTCAATAAATAACGCAAAAATTATTTATGGACGTACAAACAAAAAACATTCGTACTTGTAATGCTCTCAATTTATTGCTGTATCGACTAAATGAATTATTCATTAACCAGATTGAATCAGGAAAAATATTTTTATTTTACAAGTTTATAATGGATTAATTTAGTTAATGGGTATAAATAGCTATTTTGAAGTATAGAAATAATTAGATGATATTCTTATATATTAAATTACTAAATATTAGATTTCGCAAAATTATTTAATTTATTAAGGTAGAATTCGGAATAATAATAGGAACGTGTTCCAAAATATATTTTCGACAGCGTACGCCTAGAATATTAATCACAATTTGATTTATGACTCTAACGTGAATGTACATAATATTGCATACATTTGAAACTTCTCTGTTACCCAACCATAAACAAAATTTAATTTTTGGTCAACTATTGCCATACATATAAATTTGTAAATTTAATCCCAAATATTTAGTACACTGCCGAGCAAAAATATTGATAACTTAAGAAATTGCAAATAATTACAAAATTAAAAATATCTGTCATAGTTGGCGTCTGTCACCATATTCACAAAGTTAAACAACAAAAATTAGACCTAATTAAACATTCACATTTCGGTGCTTACTTTTCATATAAAATAAAAAATAAAAGACAAAAGTATAACAGAAGAAAAAACAGAATATAGTGTATAATGATTAAAATGGATCAAAAAGGATCAAAATAAAAGAAAACAAAGAGAAATGCAAAATAAAGAAAAGAAAATTGATGAAAATAATAAGAATCTGGACAAGAAAATCAATAAGAATTAGGTAGAAAAAAAGAAGAAATTTTAGTATTAAACAAAATAATGAAGAAAGATTATTCATTAAGAAAATAGAAATCACATTTCGTTGCTTATTTTTCATATAAGTAATAAAAAAAAGTATAACGTAAAACAGTATATCAAAAAGGATCAAAAGAAAAGGATACAAAAAGAAATGCAAAATATAGGAAATAAAATAGATGAAAATCATAAGAATCTATCGACAAGAAAATTAATAAAAATTAGGTAGAAAAAAATACAGAGAAATTAGAAAAAATGAGGAAAGATTAGAAAAAATCGAAAAAAAAAACAGATAAAAACAAAATGAGAAAAAAAACGAGAAAAAATTTGAATAATCGAAAAAAACAGAAAAAATAAGAAAGAAAAACAAGAAAAATCTGAAAGAATTATAAAAAAGAGGAAAACGAGAAAACTCCGAGATAATCGAATTAAATCCAAACAAATCGAGAAAAATCGAACAAAAATTGAATAAAACTTGGAAAAAATCGAGAAATTTAAAAAAAAAATCAGAAAAAGGCGAAAAAATCGAGAAAGCTAAAAAAAAAAAAAAAAAAAAAAAAAAAAAAGTGAAAAAAATCAGAATGAATCGAATTGAATAGAAATAAATCAAGAAAAATCAAACAAAAATTGAAAAAATGGGAAAAAAATTGTAACTTTGAAAGAATCTGAAAAACCGAAGAAAACTGAAAGAATCGAATTGAATCGAAATAAATCGAGAATAATCGAAAAAAAACTGACAAGAATGAAAAAAAACAAAAAAATTAGAATAAGGAAAAAATGGAAAAGGTTAGAAAATAACAGAAAGAATTACAAAAAAACAACAGAAAAATGAGAAAAAATGAGAGAAGTTTAGAAAAAAATCAAAAAAAAATGAGATAAAAAGAACAAAATGAGAAAAAAAGAGAAAAAATTTGAATAATCGAAAAAAACAGAAAAAATAAGAAAGAAAAAACAAAAAAAATCTGAAAAATTATAAAAAATAGAAAAAGAGAAAACTCGGAAATAATCGAATTAAATCGAAACAAATCGAGAAAAATCGAACAATAATTGAATAAAAATCGGAAAAAATCTTGAAATTAAAAAAAAAATCAGAAAAAAAGGAAAAAAAGAGAAAGAAAAAATTATAAAAAAACAGATGAAAAGTGAAAAGAATTAGAATGAATCGATTTGAATCGAAAAAATCATACAAAAATTGAAAAAAAAATGGGAAAAACTCGGGAAATTTTAAAAAAATCTCAAAAAACCGGAAAAATATTGAGAAATTTGAAAAATTAGAAAAACTGAAGAAAACTGAAAAATCAGAAAGAATCGAATTAAAACAAAACGAATCGAGAAACATACGAAAAAAAAAACCGACAACAAACAAAAAAATCAGAATAAGAAAAAAATGGGAAAAAGTTAGAAAACAACAGAAAAATGAGAAAAAATGAGAGGATTAGAAAAAATTGAAAAAATAAGATAAAAAACAAAATGAGAAAAATTAGAAGAATCAAAAAATCAGAAAAAATCGAAAAAAATAAGAAAAAATCGAGAAATCGAGAAACATCAAACAAAAACTGATAAAAAATGGAAAAAAAATCAAGAAACATGAAAAAAATCACATAAAACTGAAAAAACAATGAGAAATTTGAAAAAATCAGAAAAACAATCAGAAAGAATCTAATTACAACGCAACAAATCGAGAAAAATCGAAAGTATCGAAAAAACAGGAAAAATCGGAAAAACAGAAAAAAAAAACCTAAAAGAATTAAAAAAAAAATCGGAAAAATCAGAAAGAATCGAATTGAATAGAAACAAATCGAGAAAAATCGAACAAAAATTAAAAAAGTAAAAAAAAATCGGAATAAATAGGAAAAAAACAGAACGAAAATGTATCGATGGAAATATCCATTTTGAGGTCCCCCAAGAAGATTGAAACCATTTTCAGAGTAATGTATGTCTGTCTGCCTGTGTAGTTGTGTGTCTGTGTGTCTATGTGTCTGTGCCTAATTTTCCACCATAACTGCCGAACGGTTTGGCCAATCAAGTTGAAATTTGTTACGAAGGTTGGTGTGTGCGACCATCAGTTTTAGGTTTAAATTGGTACGCAGAAGGTCCTCAAGACCGACATTGATTGAATACACATGTAAGATTTTTTGCCTCTTTTTTAATTTTAAGGACAAGTAATACGCTTTAGTGCAAAATCTTGTAATATGAAGGTGTAGAGCATAAAATATCCTACAATTTGTGTATCAAAATTATTCCAGTATTTTTAATAGTTGCTCCACGAGAGGGCGCGCAAAAAATGTGCATGTTGGTTTTCCATAGTTTTTCCAAATTTTGAGGACAAACAATGCACTTTAGTGCAAAATTTTGCGTTGAAAAGTTGTAGAGCACCAAATTATCTTTAACTTTTTTATACAACTATTTTTCTAATTTCCCGTAGTTTTGCCGCTAGAGTGCGGAAAATATACACATTTATAGATTTTTGACATATTCCATATTTAAAAGCTACAAAAAAGGAGTAATTAAAATGATCAAATTTTTTTGCTCGGCAGTGTATATTTCTCAATATTTTTCTTAAACATTGGTTTTACACATCATCATTTAGTAGTTCATATGTATGAAATTATACAACGTTTTATCAATTATTATGCATCATCAGGGTAAAACTTACATAAATTGTAAAACGATAATTAATTATAGCGATCAAAATACTAAAATGTCCTATGCTGTTATTATTATTATTATTCAATTTCTTATTAAATTTTAATATAAAAATCTTATTTTAACTTGCAATTATAAAAATTTACTTCCCACTGTATATTATTTTTTTAAATCAATTTTTTTTAAGAAATAGCTGTACCGATTCATACAATTACTACTTCATAGATGAAAATTATAAACACACATATCGGGATAGAATATTGACGGTTAATAGCTTTCCAATGAGTATTTATCTCTTCATCTTCATCACAAATTACACGACTAGTCTGCTAACCGGATTTTATTAACAATGATTGAGCACTGAACAGATCCAACCTCCACGCCACCAACAATTTGTTTGAGAAATGAAAAAAAATTTTATATGCTTTTTTAATTGGTATGTCCAGAAATCGCAATATTGGTTTTATAACGTGATTTATTTCAATATAGTGAATAACGTAATTATTATTGTGAATTATATGGAATTGTATTTGACAAGAATTTTATTATAAATATGAAAATTTACAAAGATGGTAAAGTATAAAAAATATTTTTCCTTTATTTTGACTATTCAAATTTATCGATTGGTAAATTATATTTGACGTAAGTCAAAATTCACAAAAAATCTCAAATATATTGGCAATATTTTTTGTGACCTTTCACTACTATGTTGATTCGATGATGAATTCTTGATGATGCTAATAATAATTTTTTGAAACAATTGAAAATTTTTTTCGGTAAATAAATTATTTTCACGTTGACCAAGTCGATATATAATTTTGTTAACGTTTAGGCACTAAATCGGAGCATTGGATGTTCCCAAGCCAAGCGTGTATAAACGATTGTCAGTTACAGGTCGATAGTAAATCACATATTTTTTCATATCTAATATGTAAGGTCATGTTCAGAATATAATATTTCACCTTAGCTGTTGGCACTCGTATAAAACTATACAACTACAAGAAACATAAATTTAACACCTACGTGCACACGGCATTTTTGAATAAGTGTTCAAGTTGAGAGATAAATTTATATGGGTGCCAGAAATTTCTTTGGAATATATCAGAATGTTTTTAATAAATATAGGAAACCTACACGTCGGAAGGTTGTCTTTAAATAGTGCTACGTCAGAGGATAAAAATTTATCAATGACTAATTAGATTCGGCCTAAAGATACAATAATTTTATAGTAATCAACTAAAAAAATTAGGGTCAGATCGTAATTTGTATGTAAGGTAATTCGAACCATAGTCAATAGATGGCTCTAGTAGGATGATAATTCAGTTTTGAAATGAATATGGCTGTCGTTCATGTGCCCCAGGGCGAATTTGACGTTTTTTTTTTTGGAAATTATATGGTAAGAAAAGTTTTTCTCATCGCAAAACTTTATAACTGCATGCGGTATTTGGATAATAAACGACAAACTACTGCATCCTCCAATGAATGATTCGAATAAGTTGGCGGTAATTTCGAATTTTTATTCGGTTTGGCATCTTACCCAACATGTTGGGGTAACTTGCCTCAAAAATTAGGGGTAATATGATGTACAAAAACTAAAGAATTTATATTGGTTTTATTTAATGATTTGATGGTTTTAACAGTTTGTTTAGAAGGCATGTTGGTATTTTATGTAAGTAACTAATTGTTTTTTTACAGAACTGTTTAACATGCCTCGTAACTACACTCGCAAAGAAATAGGGACCAATGGTCCCAAGAAGACCAGAACTTCTGCAAGAGGGAAGATATAGTGCTAATTCTATATCCAAAGAGTTCAATATTCCCTTAAGAACACTGTTAAGAAGAGTGAAGGCTGGCAACCTGCAAAAAGGCAGTTTAGGACTGTCAGCTTCGCTTGGCGCAGAAAATGAGGCAAAACTTGTTAGCTACATTTAGAAAATGGAAAAAGTAGGATATGCACTTTAGTGTAAAGATATTCGACACTTAGCATATACATTTGTGGAAAAAAATGCAATAAAACACAGATTCAACAGAGAAAAGGAGCTAGCAGGGTACGACTGGTTTTCTTCATTTATGAAAAGAAGTCCGGAATTAAGAATGCGTACTCCCCAAGGTCGATCAGCAGCGAGATCGTTGGGCATGTGCCACGAGGAGGTTGATCCTTATTTTGAGTTATTATTAGAGATTTTGACAGAACATAATTTTTTGGGTCAGCCTCGGAAGACGAGACTGGGTGTGCAACTGAATCCAAAACCAGGAAAAGTGGTCGCCACGAGGGGAGCAAAAGATGTTCACACGGTGACAAGTGCTGAAAAGGGAGAGACTATAAGTGTGATAAGTTGTTGCAATGCCGAAGGAAATTATCTTCCCTCGTACGTAATTTTTAAGGGAAAAAACAAGAAACAGGAGTTTGAAGATGGAATGCCACCAGGATCTGTCGTGGTTATGTCCCCAGAGTCGGCTTATGTTAAAACAAAAATATTTATTTCCTTCTTATTCTAGACGGTCATGCCTCACATTGTAATGATGTCACTATTCTAGATTATGTTGCAAAGAATGATATTATTTTATTGTGTTTGCCAAGTCACACAACTCACTGGCTCCAGCCACTCGATAGATCATTCTTCAAACCCCTAAAAGCTTACTGGAATACGGCCTGCACTAACTGGTTAAGAAATCATCCAGGACGAAAAATAACCAGGTATCAATTTGGAGCGCTTCTCAACGAAGATTGGACGCTATCTGCAACGAATCAGAATGCAGTTTCTGGATTTAGAGCATGTGGAATATAACCTTACAATCCTGACCAAGTTCCCGATTATGCATTTACTGTAGCAAATCTGCAAGCCGAAAATAAAGCAGAAAGACAAGCTGAAACGCAGGAGGAAGCACGAGAACCTGTGAGAGATGATGAACATTCAGAAGATGAAAATTCACATGGAGAAGAAGTTAACTCGCCGCAATTATTTGAAGATCTTCAACCAATTCCTGTTGTATCGGCCTCTAAAAGAAAGAATCCGAGGAAACAGCGCGCTGAAATAATAAAGTCTCCCGAGGTTCGGCAAATAAAACGGCAGAAGTTAGAAGCCAAGCTTGAGAAAGAAAGGGAAAAACTAGAACGAAACAAGGAGAGAGAGAAAAAAGTCAGTCTTAAGAAAAAAGGGAAGAAAATTCCCGAGAAATATCCCGAAGAGGAAGATATAGAGGAAGAAGAAGCTGGACCATCATGCTCAACTGTTAAGTCTCCTGAAGATAGGAAAACCAAACGTCAGAAAGCCCTGCTCAATAAAAAATGTAAACAACTAGAAGAAAATCAGAACAGTGGAAAGCAGCAGTGATACTGACATGTTCGATCCTGTTTTATATGAAATATGTACAACTAAAGAAGATTGTTGTGACGATTGTACATAAGAATATCATTGGCCATATTACCCCACCGCATTTTGGCAACTTACCCGGGCTGTTGGGTAAGATGGCATTTTGTCACAGAGAACGAAAATATTATTTTCATTACATTTTTTTAGAAAATAAGCTAATTTGGGTTTTGCATATTATTGTTTAATGTTTTGGCAATATAAAGTTAATTTTGTAGATTTTTATTCCTGTTAGTTCTTTTTTTACATTGAGCCAAAAAAATGTGTGGCGTCTTCCCTCCAATTACCTAATTTCAGAAATTTTTAGTTTGTACAAGAAACAAAATTCAATAGACTCTGTCTTTTAGGATCATTTATATTAATTTTGTTTAATCTGGAACGTTCACGTCATTTCCAGAATAGTCGATGGATTTCTCGCGCGCTATTTGTAATTCACCAAGATTCTGTGTAAAGAGGTCCGGCCTCGTTACATTATAATTTTTAATTTTAATTCAGAACTCTACTATAATTTTTTCAAATAGATAATTTTCATTATTATGACTGATTATAGAAAAATTAGTTATATTTAATGAGTAATTCTCATACACGTGTCTTAACAAACTTACATAATTTGATAAAACACAAACAAAATGCGTTATATAAAATCATTTTTTTTACTACCCCCAAATAATTTAATTTGAAAAAAAGGGAAAAGAGAAATAAATTCCAGAAGTATGTTTATCATTTCCTAAAGACCTGAGCAAGGGGTGGATCAGTTTCTTTCACATCGAGAAATCTGAACCCTTATCTTGGGCCATAAAACATTCAAAAGAAATAGTAAACAACCCATTAAGAGTTTTTGGTGTGGGGCAAACTCTCACATAAGCAGATAAGAGGTTATTTCTTTTTTGATTAATGTCTCGGAAAGAAAAAAACATATTTTTTGGGAAAAATTTATATTGTCGATGACATTTCGAATGGTTTAACACGAACGTTTTATATATGTTCCGAATCATGCACTGTTGCTTTTAAAATAATTTTTTTTTAGAATTTGTATAGGAATTAAAAGGACAAAGAGAACGGCAACTTCATCTAGTTGATATATGATGTATAGTATCAAATTTTAGTGAAAACGGCGAAAGAGCTTTCCGTATACAGTAGTAGACTCCATTTTCTAATTACTCATATCTGATACGTATTTATAGCGTGCAATTACGACGAAGCCTCAAGTTTCGAGTCTCTAGCTTCTAAGTATACAAGCGAGAACTTTCACGCTATACACAAGCATATTCAGTAACTTCCGCGTAAGTTATGGCTCCTCAGCTATGTCATATAGGTATTTCATTACCAGCCTGATTTATAAGCTGATTTATTTACTACGAACTTTGCGAAATGTCTCCGTAATTAAAATAAACTTCCACCACATTCTGTAACATGTTTCGTTAGTGGGAAGTTTTGGGGAACATCAAGAAAATACTTTGTAAAGAAACATTATTCACTTATATTGGGTTTTTCTTTTTATTAAATTAAATTGTAGCGGTTTATGCAACAAGTTGGAAAGTAGAACTGATTATTTTTCTCGGTTAAATATTCTGGTGTCTAGATAAAAATATTGAAAATATTTATAGAATTTCTCATACTAAAATGACAAAATGAAAATTTAATTTTACAGGTTTACAAAGTTTATAAATATAAAACATTTATTGTCACGTGACAAATTAATAGGTTTTTTGTACATAAATTAAAATTTTAACGCAAGATTTAATCAATAATTAAAGCCAAATTTAATACAAATAAAAAATAATCAAAATCAGAATTCTACTATAATTGTTATTTTAAACTAAAAAATTAAGTATTTTCATTAATATGGACTTTGTATTAAAAGTTTAACTTAAATATAAATCGAAATTCAATTAAATTTAACTAGATATTTTATAAACCATTAAGATAAAATTCAAGTTTAAATCACGACTTATCTTGTTGCCGTTTAGAGAATTACCCAACGAAAATGTGTTTGTATTCTAATAAACTGACTGTAAAAATTATTTTTTTAGCATTTTCCGATTAATATTAAGTAATCCTACCCTGTAGTCCAATTTTTGCTGCACAGTTCAAGGCAGAGCGCCACAAAACTAGAACTATTAGTTTTTGGACGGGATCTCGTGGTTTGCACAAATCGATTTTGTATTTAATTGTTGAAAGAGCGTCAGTGCTACTTTTTTCAAATTTATTTAGATAAAAAATAATTTTAAAAAAGTGCCATAAAAATTCTATCAAGAATTAAATACAGAATCGACTGGTGAAAACCGCAGCTTTCTATCTTTACTATTAACGGAGCGCATCTTAATAAAAAATTTAACTAAAATATGGAGCCTGTCGGAGAATTTAACTAAAATTTAAGTCCAAACAAAAGTATTAAACATAAATATAAATTTTAAGTCAAAATTTAAATAAGTTATCACATAAATATAAATTAAGATTATTTTAAATAAATCTAAGAGAATTCACTAAATTTTAACTTTGTTTTTAAAATTTAACTTAAATATGAATCCTGACTTTAAACTTAACAAAAATTTGAGTTTAAATAAAAGTATAAAACCTAAAAACCAAATTTTAACTCAAAATTTAAATTAATTATGAATTTAAGTATAAATTAAGATTATAAATAAATCTAAGAAAATTCACTAAATTTAAACTTTGTTTTTAAATTTTAACTAAAATATGAATTTTGATCGGTTTAACTAAATTTTGAGTATAAATAAAAGTATTAAACATAAAAACAAATTTCAAGTCAAAATTAAAATTAATTATCACTCTAAGTATAAATTAAGATTATTTTAAATAATTCTAAGAAAATTCACTAAATTTAAATTTTTTTTTTAAATATAACTTAAATATGAAGCCTGACCGGAAATTTAACTAAAATTTAAGTTTACACAAAGTATTAAACATAAAAACTAAAAACCAAAAATTTTAATCACTTTAAATATAATTTAAGATTATTTTAAAGGTAAGAAAATTCACAAAATTTTGACATTGTATTAAAAATTTAACTAAAATATGAAGCCTGGCTGGAAATTTAATTCTTTAATTTAAAAAAAGGTATTAAACACAAAAACCAAATTTTTACCAAGAAATTTATATGGATAACTTAAATTTACAGTTTGAGTTTTGAATTTAACTAAAATTAAAGAATGAATTGAAAATTGAGTTAAAATAAATTTCTGAATCTAATTTTCACTAAT
Organism: Neocrepidodera transversa; assembly: GCA_963243735.1. Classification (NCBI taxonomy): domain Eukaryota; kingdom Metazoa; phylum Arthropoda; class Insecta; order Coleoptera; family Chrysomelidae; genus Neocrepidodera; species Neocrepidodera transversa. The sequence continues at coordinate 4,026,048 of OY725337.1, read as the reverse complement.
TTTAATGTTGTACTTAATTTTTAATAAAATATGAATCATGTTAAAGAATTTAATTAAAATTTAATTTTCAGCTAATATTTAAGAATTCAGAATTCTACCACAAATGCTATGTAGATAAAATACTTTCTATAGTAAAAAGTAAATTAGAAGCTCCAGGCGAATGATTTGTCATTTTATCATATATGAAATATTCTATTTTCTGCACTAGTTGCACAATGTAGAATTTCAAAATTAGTTAGACGGAATGATTTTTTTGAACTCTCTTTCATTATAGATCTGAAAAAAATCCACTTATCAATGTTATTTAATAGAATCTTTCAGTATATAAACGCAGGCAACCAACTATTAAAACTTTATATGACAAAATATCTATTCTTTCTAGATTATTTCCAGTTTAAGAGACTCTTCTGAATAGAATAACTACAAAAAAAGGTTAAAGCGATAAATCAATGACGAGCTGAAAGAAAATCAACAAAAATAAATGCTTTTAGCGATCCAGTCTTTCAGGAAAGCAAAACCAACAAGACGAATAAACAAAATCATAAATTTTATAGGAAAATAACAAATTTTCTCGTGTGTGGAACTACAATCGAACCGGTACGACAAACTGTCGACTTTTTTATACGATTTGGAATAATAATATTACAGAGCTATCCTTAATTCATGAATAATTTGCTGTAAAACGTGATTTCTCAATAATCTGGTTCTTAGCTAGACGTTTCCAGTGGCGTTTCAAGAATTTTAAAATAAAAAAACGAGTTGAAATACCTCAAAGTCATCGACAATATTGGATTCCTCTTAAGCATAGTTATAATTTACCACATAAGGCACAAAATAAGAATTGCGCTATTGGAAGTAATTTGAAAATATTGTGATCTGGTAACAATCCGATCTACATTTTTAACTTTTCTTTGAGTCCAAAAAAAAAATTTCCATTTCTAAATTAATAAATTCCTATTTATTGGTAAATATTATTAAATCTATTATTACGGCGCCAATGGTCATCTATTCGCGATACTAAAAAATCGTTTTTGCTACGTTTTCAGTTAATTCAGCTACACGCATCGGTGAAAACGATATTCCATCAATCAATGTTACTGTCAAGCTTTGAAACAATGCCATGTTGTCGTGTAATTGAACCCCATACATCATGCGCATTGATAACGTCCATCTGCTCAAATCTGCATTTGCGTTAGGTCTGGTTTTTTTTTCTTATACAATTACAAGATGTTGGTGAGAAAAGGAAAGAAAAAAATGTGATAAGTACATATTTAATTAATCTTTAAGACAGTATACAAAAAGAAAAATATTAATTAATAAAAATGATAATAATTCTTTTACCAATTTAGTTGATTTATATATTTTTTATTTGCTGTCCTTCAGTTGATTTATTTTTCTCTAATCATCGACGACAATATTTCGACACGTGATGCTATGGTTGAATTTATAGTTATTATTTCGTCATACAAATTAACAAATTCTAATTTTGCTAGCGTGTCAGTGGATTTTCACACATGTATTTAATATTGATATTTAGCATATTGCATTGAAATATTAATAATAGTACAATTATAGTGACTTAATATATGTGGAAGCTTTTTGGTTAATTTTACTTAATTATGAGAAAATAACTTGTCTGGGTCTCCAGTTACGCGAATAATAATAATAATAATTTAAATATATAATAATATATTATTGGAATCACTTATTATAGCGATACATTATACATTACGTGTTATATTAAAATAATGAATAATAAATTACTTACTTTGTGTTTTTAATTTAAGGTAATTTACACGGACATTTAAGTATGACGCAAAAAATATTTTTGATATTTATGGATACGGTTAGAAATTTGTTACACTTATTTTTTATACTATATAAGCAATTTTCAAAAGTTGTGATGCCTTTTGGATTGCTTCATATCTATAGAATGTTCACATTTGCAATATTAATCCAATTCTTCTATTTGAATTAAGGAAGAGTAGAAATTCTAACTGGCACAATTTTTCTCAGGTTTAAGGACTTGAGTGGTTATATAGACATTTCGTTGCAAGGGTGTATATATGGTGGGGGTAAAAATGTGGTAATAACCTCCATCCCCGGGATACCAAAAAATAGTACGAAAAGGAGAAATAAAATATATGAAATGTAGAAACGTCTAAAAGTTTGATTACCCCCTAGGAAAAAAGTACCCCCCACAGGAAAACAAGTTATCTACTCCCTTGTTTTGTTGGTGATTTCTATTTGAAATTATTCACACTTTAACGAATTTTTGGACAAAAAATATATGGCGTGGTCAAGAAGTGGAATATTTTATTCGTGAAAATTAAAATTATTAATATGTGATGTTTTTCAAATTAATTGATTCTAACTTTTATAACACTTTTTTACACGCGTTTTACAAAAAAATTTGAAAATAAGAGGTATTTTGGTTAAAAGTGTGAAAAATGACAAAAAAATACTCAAAATCTTTACATGGCACATAAAATCTAAAATATTAGAAATATGAAGATGAAAAAAATAAGAAGTTGTAAATGTGTGAATTTTTTTAGTTACCAGAGGAACAAAAAATTCGATATATAACGGGAGTAAATTGGTTATAGTCACCCCTATAACTTTTAAATGGGTTAATAGATTTATACCAAATTTTGATCGATTATAATAGAGGTATCCAATATGGCCGACTCCGGTTTGACCGGAATTGACATGAAAATTGGAAATTCAAATGGATCACCCGGTATATTTCTACATATTTGGATTCTATAACTTCAAATTTGTACAGGTCGACTGTCAAATGTTACTTAAGACGCCATTTTTTGTTGTATTTTAAAAATTTTGTTATCAATCCTAGGTGCTAATGATTGGGTATGAATTAATTATAATCAAACTAAATTTATTTAAAAGTTCAAGTCAATTATTTATTTTTGTTTCTTAATAACTATTAAATATGACGTTGTAAATATCCTTTTTTTTAACAAGGATGCCTTCAGGAGACTTTTTTATGGAAATAAATAACATTTTTCCTTTATTTGAGAAAAAAAAATAATTACAAAAATTTTAATACCGGGTGTTTCTTAAAAAAAAAATTAGTTGAATTAGTATTGATGATTTTGCTGAATTAAATGTTTAATACCAGGATGAATAAAAAAATTTTAAAACAAAATATAAATGGCGTCTTAAGTGACATTTGACAGCTGATTTGTACGTGTTTGACGTCGTAGAATCCAAATATATCGGTTGTTCCATTTGAATTTCCAATAATAATGTCTTTTCGGGAAAAACCGGAAGTCAACCAGATCTATTATAATCTGGTATAATTCTATTTACCCGTTTAAAAGTTATAAGAGTAGTCCATGATCCACTTACATCCGGTAGAAATGTTTGACACAACTTTATATAAAAAATTATTAAGTTGGCCGAGTGGTCTAAGACTCCAGATTTAAGTTTGGTTCTAGAGGTGAAGCATGGATTTGACCCCCCACACCTAACATCTAATTTTTTATTCATTTTTTCGTCAATAAATTATATAAGCCTGTAACCCATCGAATTTAAAAATTTTAATGTCAGATTTGAATTTAGCATAAAAAAGTTACGAAAAATTTATGACTAACAAACTCTGAATTCCAGATTTGGATTCAGGATACAAAATTAAAGCAAAAAAATTATTACGAAAAAGTTGTGCCTATTATAAAATAGTTATAGTCAAAAGTTAAAAAATTAGTGACATTTTTTTCATATTTGTGTAAAATTTAAAACTATGAATTCCAGATTCGGATTCAGTATATCAAGAAAACAATAAATTATATTACGAAAAATTTGTGCCTATTAAACTAAAATAGTTATAGGGATGTAAAGTTTTAAAATTTGTGATATTTTTTTTATTTGTGTAAAATTTGAAACTATGAGTTCAGATTTAGAATCCGTATAAAAAAGTGAACAAAAAATTGTATTATGAAAAATTTGTGCCGATTGAGATTAAATAGTTATAAAATTTTAAAATTTATGACATTTTTTCTCATTTGTCACATTTTTTCCTTATTTGCGAAAAATTTGAAATTCTGAATTCAGATTCGGATTCAGCATACAAATAAATAGGATAAATAGGAAAAACTAGGGATTTTCACAACACTTCAACAGCTACTACCGAAAGTTTTTTTTCAGATTTTACATCTTCTACTTTTTACTTAATATTAGAATGTGAAAAATTTTTGGGTGATACGACTATTTTTTTTTTGGAATCAGTACACCAAATTACATTATTTAAAATTATTGAAAATTTTTTTTTCATTGTTGGCCTTTATTATTAGTCTTAATTAAATCCAAAGCAAAATTAAATAAAATAACGATCAAGTTGCGCTGGTTAAAGCTCACCATCTATCTGATTACCATAAAAAATCCTTTACGAAAAATTCTAAAGAACAAAACAACAAGAATATCCCAGAACTTATTCATTAGCATTATCCATGATACATGTGAAAAGAACTTTTTTCGTTTTGCATGTCTTTCCTTTTGTTATGTTATTTTTTTCAACGTTGGGGTTTTTAAAAGTGACATCCTCACTGTCAAGTTAAACCCACGTTATTCTGGTTGAAAGGTCGGTTGTTTTTTATTGAAGAAGTGGTTCCTCTGGTATTGCAAAATCACCCATGGCGGGCATTTTAGAAAATTAACCCACTGATTCCAAGAATATAATCTTGTTTTTAACCAAATAACATGAAAATTGAATAAGTGAAATATTTGATAAATACATATTTTTTATACGAATTATAATTAATACTTGAACTGAATTTTTTGTTCAACAGAAGTGATTTTCTTTGTTTAGTAAACTGTCATCAAGTAATGCAATGTTGAGGTAGTAATACTGACGTTATTTAAAAAAATAATCATACCAATACTACATGAATTATTTATGTTTATAATATGTGAACGAACGGACAGAACCGTACTGGATTTATGTAAAAACTGTAAGTAAAGGAAATGCCATTTGATAATTAACAGAAAATTTTCAGACAGTATAAATATGGAAAACAAAAGAGAAATCAGAAAAGGAATTTATAAAATGAAGGAAATTGAAAATAGTTAGAAAAATGGAATGACGAGAAATAAGGAAAAATATAGATTAAAAGTAAGATTATGAAAGAATTTATTAAAATATATTTTATAAGGTATAAATTTTGAAAATATGTATGAGAGAATTTTATAGGAATTTTCATTAAATTTTTAAGAATTTGATAATATTTAAAGATTTCGGCTGATTTTCAATAAGAAATTTTGAAAATTATTTCATTAAATATTGCTCCAAATAAAACAATTATCGTTTTTTTTTCGAATTGCATAAGTATCATGTAAATGTCTGCGGACTATTTTGAGAAATAAATGTGGCATCTTAAAAGTTTCGAATGATTTTTATCATTTTTCACTTTTTTGGTTTTACACCCACAATTTTTCATAAAAAATTTTAAAAAAATACCAATTATGGTATTTTTTATTGTCGTTTAAATACTTGATTTAATATCTTTACTTATTGTGGGGGTTATAACGAATTTGTAACTTATTATTCTGTTTTATTTCATCAATAAATATTGCTTTTATTACAAAATTAATCATTTTTAGGTCTTTTTGAATCATAGTAATTTTAGCACTTTTGGAAATGTGGATTTTTCGAAGACAACATTTTTTTTAAAACTACAAAACAAATCGATGGAGCGACCCTTGCAATATTTATCGATTTTCGTTCTTTCAGTGTAAAATTAACAATTTTAATGAAAAAGATCTGAAAAAAATTTAGGTTTTTACAATTTTTTATCTTTTTTCGAGGCATGCATGAAAAGTGGGTTTAGAAGATAAAATTTAAAAATATCTTAAAAAATTTAGATTTTTACAACTTTTTATCTTTTTCCGATAGAAATATAAGTCAAGAAAACAAAAAAATTTCAAAATTATAAAAAAAGTCGAAAATGGGACGCCTGCAATATTTCTCGATTTTCGTTTTTTTATTCGGAATTTACTGGGAAAAATATGAAAAAAATTAGATTTTTACAACTTTTTATCTTTTTCCGATAGAAATATGAGTTAGGAAAATAAAACTTATTTAAAACAATAAAAAAATCGAAATAATTCTCGATTTTTGTTTTATCATTCCGAACTTGATAATTTTAATGGGAAAAATATGAAAAAATTAGATTTTTACAACTTTTTATCATTTTCCGAAAGAAATATAAGTTAAGAAAACAAAACTTAATGAAAACTATAAAAAAAATGGAAAGGGAACGCTTGAAATAATTCTCAATTTTCGTTTTTTCATTCTGAACTTGACAATTTTAATGGAAAAAATGTAAAAAAATTAGATTTTTACAACTTTTTATCTTTTTCCGATTGAAATATGAGTTAAGAAAACAAAAATTATTCAAAACTATAAAAAAAATCGAAAGAGGGACGCTTGAAATATTTGTCGATTTTCGTTTTTTCATTCTGAACTTGAGACAATTTTAATGGGAAAAATATGAAAAAATAAATTTTTACAACTTTTTATCTTTTTCGTGATCTTTTCTCGATTTTCGTTTTACTTTCCCGGTCCCAACGGAGGGAAAGTATAGTGAACGAGCAAAAAAATTTCGAGATATCGATGGAAATATCCATTTCGAGGTCCCCCGAGAAGATTGAAACCATTTCCAGAGTAAGGTCTGTCTGTGTGTCTGTGTGTAATCTTCCACGATACCTGCCGAAAAATTTGACCAATCAAGTTGAAATTTGGTATGAAGGGTTGGTGTGTGCCCCGAATTCGACCACTAGATTTTGGTTTAAATTGGTACAGTAGAAGGTTCTCAAGACCGACATTGATTGAATACACATGTAGGATCTATTGCCAATCAATACACTTCAGTGCAAATGTTTTAGTGCAAAATGTTAGACCATAAAATTTCCTAATTTTTTTTCCAAAATTTCCAATAGTTGCGCCACTAGAGTGCGTGCAAAAAATGGGCATGTATCTTTTCCGTAGTTTTTCCAAATTTTGAGGACAAACAATGCACTTTAGTGCAATATTTTCTACTGCAAAGTTGTAGAGCATCAAATTTCCTTTAACTTTTATACTTAACTTTTTTTTGAATTCCCCATAGTTTCGCCGCCGCTAGAGGGCGAAAAAATACACATTTACGCTTTTTGTCTTTTATTTTTATTTTGAAGATAAAACAATACACTTTAGTGCAAAATGTTCTGGTACAAAATTGTAGAGCATAAAATTCCTTACAACTTTTGTATCAAACTTTTCCCAAATTCCCGATGGTTTTCACCCATGATTTTAGGAGAAAGTAATTGTAGCAGTATGCTATATAATGCGCGCATGCACTAGCTTATGTCATTATCAACATTGAAATATCAATTCGGTAGGTGAATTCACCATCGGCTTGCTATTTAAAATTTTTTCCATAAATTAATGTGATGTTTAGTATTTTGTAATTAAATTAAATCTATTCTCTACAGCCGAGCTGGGAAAGTTCTAGGGTGAGAGAGCCGTTTTTATTAATATGAACTTAATTTGAATGGGAAAAATCTAAAAAGACTTTAAGACATTTTATCTATTTTTGAATCATGTAATATTTTCTGTAGTTTGAAAAATGCATGTGTTGTCTAAAAATTTCGGCTAATTTTCGTTAATTTACACTATTTTTGTCCTACAATTTTCCACGAAAAATTTTGAAAAAATTCTGACTTATAGGTATTTTTATTGTTTTTTAAATGATCTCGATCTAGATTTAATATCTTTTATAATTTTCTTGTTATGAGGGTTAGAATTAATTTGAAACCAATTATTCAGCGTAATAAATCATTTAAAAAAAAGAATTAATTAACAAACGGAAACCTTCGGTGTATTCAAATTGAAAATAATTTACAATCGTTAATTAGACAATTTTATAAATTAGTTTCAAAGAAATGAGTCTTCAGTGACTTGAGACAAGTCCGGCTCTTTACGAAAACAACTTAAGTATTCCAAATGTGTGATTTCTATAAATAACATATAAATACTATAAATCTTTGCAAAAGTTTGAAACTGTAAATATAGAAATTAAATTCATTGATACAAAGATAAATTAATAAATATATATTTTTTTACATCGATTCACAAATTATTTCCTAGTAGGACAATATTTATTATTTGAATCGATTTACCGTTTTTTCTCCGATATCATAAATAATATGGTGAGTAATAAAATATTTAAATACAAGTAATATTAATATTCTAGTAACGTTACTAAAGCAAAAAGGTGGCATATAGCTGTTCTTCGAATTAAAATAATATTTCTGTTATTTATGTACATCTGATGACCAATTCTATGTATCCGGTATTTAATATAAGATAAAATACTCGCTTTCTTCTAGAGTTATTCTAATAAGGTGAACTAGCGGAAATTGCAAATCATAAAATATTAGAAAAATTTGTGATCCCAATGACAGAACTATCGGCATGGTATTTTAATGACGAGGATATCGATAATGAGGTTTGTTTTGAGATAACTATATATTCTAATTTTATTAAAATATCTGTTTTTATACTAAAAAAAAATATTTAATAAATTATAAAATAACTCCTACAGATTTTGTTATTTATGATAAAATGCAAAATTGACTATTATACCAATAAATTATTCCATCATGATGCATTCATTTTAACTTTTATATTTGAACCCAATAAATTCTTCAATATTTTCAAAAACTGGTTTTAATGAAACGCGCACTTCGGGGGGCGATTTTCGTTTGAGGAAATGATAAATGATAAAATAGAGTTCATGGCGATCAAGAAACCAGTTATGTGTGTGTCTCTCACCGCAGCAGTCTTCGATTCAGGTTGCTCAACAGCTTATCTCCTTCTCTTCGCCACTAATCTACCCACATACTGTTCGGGCCCTGGTTACATAATTATGTGCCCATACCCGAAAATACGTTCGTTTCCTCTTGTAGGCCAGTTCTAAAGCGCTACTACCTATTCCGCCAAGTATAACACATAAAATAATTTTTATGATAATGTATAATTTATTGTATTTTATTTTTCATGCAAACAATGTGTTAAAAATTTTATAGCCTCACATCGGTAATAAATTTAATATTCTTTACTCTTTTAATAAATTTGATTGTTGATTTTTAAGAATTAATAATTTTTAATTTGAAGTTCGTTTTGTTTAATTATTGTGGATCGACTGAATTATAGTTTTATGTAAAGATAAATTTGGATAAAATTTATCTTTAGCTAAAATGTAAAAAATAAGTACTACTTTTTATTGTGAACAAAAGCTGAAAGAAAATTATTTAACAATTAAATTTTAATTCATTACCAATTATTAAATTATTGTTTATTTTTTTATTCAGTTACTTTAATTTAATAATTAACTATTGTTAATGGCCAAACTAGTGAAAGCAATTTGGGAGCAAGAGGAAATGCCAAAAGGTTGGGCAAATGCCATAATATGTCCTATATAAAAAAAAGGTGACAAATCTGAGTGTGGAAATTATAGAGGCATTTCTCTGCTATATGTGCTATAAAAAGTAAAAAGTACGTGCCAGAATTATACGAAACAGACTTGTTGGAATTGTAAAGGAACAAGTGGGCGAGTACCTAGTAGGCTTCAAAAAAGGCAGATCCACCATAGATCAATTTTTTGTACTAAAAATGATCCAAAGTAATTCTCATGAACAACAGCTAAACCTAGAAATGCTATTTATCGATTTCAAGCGGGCATATGACTCAGTTATAACAGTACGTCTATATAAAGCAATATAAAGCAATGAGTGCACTCGGAATTCCGAACAAATTAATTCAACTGATAAAAATAAAAATCTAGTAAAAATCGATGGTGAAATTTCTAATACTTTTGAAGTTAAAAAGTGGTTTAATCAAGTTGACCCATTATCTACGGTACTTTTTAATTTATTACTAGAAAAAATATTGAGACACAGCGGGATCGGAACGCAAGGATTGATCTATAAAAACAAAAGTTGTCGCATACGCTGATGAGGTATTACTGATATCATGGACATGAGCTACTAAGAAGAAAACGACAAAAACTTATGGTTTACACATTAACGAGAATAAAACAAAATACCTAGAAATTGGAGAGGATGCAAAAAGGGATTTAAGAGAATTTAAAGTTGGAACAGATGAGGGCAAGGAGTACCGTTTTGAAAAAATAAATAGTTTTGAATATTTATGAGTAACAGTTACCACTAAAGATTAGGAAGAAGAAATTGAGAAGCGAATGGCGAGAGGATGCAGAACAGTTGGAGCTCTTCAAAAGATACTGAAGTCGAAAAAGATCTCTTAAGAGCAGCAAAACTAAGATTATATCGAACAGTAATACAACCAACAGTATTGTACGGAAGTGAATGCTGGTTTATGAATAAAAATATAGAAAACAAGTTTAATATCTGGGAACGACGAATCCTGAGGAAAATTTTTGGAAACGTGATAGTAGAAGGGAATAAATGGAGAAGACGAACAAATGCGGAACAGATCAGAGATGGGCCAAAGGACTCTTGTTAAGGGTAGAAGGAGAAAAAGAAGAAGATGACGGCCTCGTAAAAAGTGGATAGAGGCATGTAAAGAGGACTTGAGGAAAGTGGGAATATATAATTGGAAAGAAACTGCCATGGATAGAAACAAGTGGAGAAAGTTGGTTTGAAATTTTGAAGCCATGGGCCTTTAAGACCTTTAGCGCTGTATTATATATAAATATTGTTAAATTAGTTATTGTTAAATGTTACAGTATAAAGAAAAAATAAAAAAAAATATTAATCTGATCAAGTTACTTCTTTTATTTTAAAATTTTAATACAAAATATTAACAATTTCTATAGTTAGATATAAAATACACATTAAATGTGTAAGTTTTAAGATGCATAAAAAAATGTTTCCAAAGTGACGCTAATTTTTTAATTTCCCAATTTTGTATTATTTTAGTCTCGATCTTCACCATCCTCGCAAATTCCTATCTTCAGTCCTATTTTCCAACTTGATGGATAACCTCCCACACCGTCCTGATCCTCAAACCTTACAAAGATCCCACTTACCCAAATTCGTAAAGACCTATATCCTTAACGAATTTTCTAGATAAGCTCTTTGAAACTCCACTCAAAGATCGTATCTGGAGCTTTCTGGATTAAACGGTAACAATTCCCCTATTCCAACACGGATTTAAGTCTGAACACTCCACCCATGATGCATTATGCACTAGTGAGACTCCACAGACGAGTCTCAAAATCACTCAACCTTGATCATTGTCCTGTTTGATGTACAAAAAGTTTTTGATCAAGTCTGGCTTTCAAAGTGTCAAAGTTGGAAACTTCCTGACAGACTCTTTTACTCCTCAAGCAGGAATCCCTTAAAGTTCACTGTTAGCCCCCGTGCTATACATCATATACACATACGATATCCCTCACGTAGCCAAGAGATTCATCCCCTAGAGCTTTGAATACCAAAACCCAACGACTTCTAAACCACTTCCCAATGGTGTAGCAATTGGAGTATTACTCTAAACCCTTAAACCCTAAAAAACGCAACTTATCATTTTTAAACATCCCAATCACACCCTAAAAGCTAACCAATCCTTCAATTACGTACTTGGGAGTGTGCTTCGACCGAAGTCCAATACACTCTAGACCGAGTTAATAAACGAGGTCTGTGTGGTCGACTTGGTAGATGTAATCTTCAAACGTTGTTGCATAAATACAGGTTTTGTATTCATCCAGTAATGAATTGCAGAGCTCTCAATTTCTCATCCCTTCCTCTTCCTTTCTTGCATACACTTACGGCAACCAAGAGAAGGATCATCAGGAGATGTGCTTACCTCTCTTGGCACTTCCCTTTGAATATCATTTATAATATTACCAATATCTCCTAAATAGCTTCCAAGTTCAAAAATCTCTAGGAAGATACGTCAGGGGAAGACTGGGCAGTACCAACACCCACTTCCAGGATACTCTCCGGACGAAATGGAACAGAAGAGCAATACCCAGAAGACCCAAGAAGAAATTCACACAACTGAATCTTATATAATTCTAAAAGAAGTGAAAGATCTTTCGAATGAGCTCCTAGATCTCCTCTAGGACTCCACTCGCGCTGAGCATCCCATCCTGGATGCTCGTAAAGTATCATTTCAAAAAAAATTTCAATCAAATATCTTAGGGTTTTTCAAATATTTTTCCTTTTCAGAACAACATCATCCACAGTATCCCTGAAAAGCAGTAAATTACTCCTACAGGAAGGTACAAGGAATAGACCAACAACAGAACAAATTACCGAGGAGGGTTTAGCAGGTATGCTCCTGAGAGTCTCACCTCACCTCACCAAATTTGAGAAGAAAAATTTACTTGCTACTCTGCATTTTATAAAACCGCCATCATTTTACTAAAATTCGATGAACAATAGAAAAACTCCTAGTCATACCACATAAATCAATTAAATCGGGTTGGGCGGCAACATGTTTTGGCCAAAAAATGGCCAGCATCAGGCAAAAATGATTAACAAAATGGTACGAAAATAATTATTTGAAAGAAATATTAATATAATGTGAACCTACAGAATGGAGTATATAAGTTCAGTACCGGAACCGTCAATCCGACCACGCCAGCCTAGAAGACGTGCCAGTAAAGTCCGACATTACCGATAAAAAGAGCGTTACACACCTTTTCATCTTTGCCGGAATTTTGGTATAAATATAAGTTTTATCTTGTTGAATCTTATTTTTTTTTTATTCCAGCAGCTAATACCCAGGTACCCAACCCAGTAGGGTAAGTAAAGATCGCCCATCTGACCGCCAAGGGTCTTGTTGATGCCATACGACCCCTGTATTATTTTCTTTCTTCACTGAAGCTGCCCGAGCAAGTGGCCTTCACATTAAAAACGGAAAGTGGCACCTGAGGCAATCCGAAACCTGGACTAAGGCACCAAAAGATCGCTTGACGACGCAAAGAGCGTTACATAACAGAAATAATTATTATTAAAAATTAGCATTAAAAACATTTAGAGTTTATCATCGACTCCTGATGATGCTAACATAGTTAGCCAAACGTACGTAGAGCGTTTTAAAAAGTGTAGTTTTGGTTAGTAGTGACGATATTCTTCAACATTAATAATGTACTTTTTCAATCAATACTTTAAAAATTAATTCACAAGAGTTAAAAAAAGAAAATAAATTTATATAAAATGCATCTCATACAAATATATTGTTAACTCAAAAAATTACATGCAATTCAGGTTAGTAAATAATAGAATAATTATATTAGATTAAAAAAGCAAGATATAGGTGAAATAAACATTAACAATTATTGTAAGTTACCAATAAAAATTGTTTGTAATATTAATTCTCTAATTTCGGTTATAACCCCAAAAAAAACTGGTTCAATATTTATGATTTAAACCGAAGATAAACAGGTAAAAGTATAAAAAATGAATAATACACCACCGATATATCGTCAATATTTCACACTTATATAAATATTCTGGGACAAATCTCCTGCTATAAATCCGGCAGTTAGTAAAATCCTCGTAAATGAATGTAAAAGCAAATAGTCTAATTGAAGGGGGGCTCATGTGCACCTCACGAGAAATGAATTTACAACCTTTCTCGGCCAGACGGAGAAAACAAAAAGGGAGAAAGAATGAGAGACGGTACGGTACAGAGTTGGTTCTAACTACCTGTGAAAATAAAACCAAATTTTAAATTTTTTCCATCAACAATCACAAAATTTGTCAGATAAATATCTTCAAATTAGAAATAAAATTAATACATAAGAATTCCTAAAAAAAAATGGTGTTTTTGTGAGATACAAGATTATTGGGATATCTTTGTTTATCTGAGTTTAATTCCAAAAAAAATTCTAATAGATATAAATTTATTGAATCAAACCGAAATGTAAATAAATTATTTGATTTTATAAATATTATGATTTTTTCTAGAAGTTTCAAAGGCTTTTTTTTGTATACCTATTTGAAAATAATTAAAGAATGCACTTGATTTAACGTTTAGTAGACATTTTATAAATCGAAAAAGAAAATCGAAGAAATCAAGTAAAATCAAAAAAAATCAAGAAATTTAAAAAATCTGAAAAATTCAGGAAAAAAAAGGAAAAAAATTAATTGTAAACAATTAGAAAAAAATTGGAAAAATTGAAAAAAATTGGAAAAATAGAGAAATTAGGAAACATGGGGAAATATCGGTAAAATACATAAAAATTGGAAAAACAATCGAAGAAATCGAGTAAAATCGGAAAAATCAATAAATTTAAAAAATCTGAAAAATGCAGGAAAAAAAGGAAAAAAATTAATTGTAAACAATTAGAAAAAAAAAAGAAAAAATTGAAAAAAAATGGAAAAATAGAGAAATTAGGAAACATGGGGAAATATCATCAAAAAATCGAAGAAATCGAGTAAAATCGGAAAAATGAATAAATTTAAAAAATCTGAAAAATGCAGGGAAAAATCGAAAAAAATAAATTAAAACAATTGGAAAAAATGAAAATAATTAAAAAATAGAGACATTAGGAAAAAATAGGGAAAAATGGGGAAGTAAAGGTAAAATATATAAAAATTGGAAAATAATTGGGAAAAATGAAAAAAAAATCGAAAAAATCGAGACATTTAAAAAAAAATCGAATAAATTCAGGAAAAATAATTAAATGTATTATATACACATATGATGAAATTGAAACGATAAAATTATTTACCAATTAAAAATTATATAATTACTTTCCGGACCCACCTCCGAGAGGGAGCTAAAACAAATTTCGAGATAAAGATGGAAATATCCATTTTGAGGTCCCCTGAGACCATTTCCAGATAGAAGTCTGTCTGTTTGTGTGTGTCTGTATTCTTCCACTATAGAAGCCACACGTTTAATCCGATTGAGCTGAAATTTGGTATATGGGTTTTGAATATCCGTTCGTTAGTTTTTGTACGACATCTGTCAAACGGAAGTGTCACTATCAAAAAATGACAAAATCAATATGTCACTGAAAGTTTTGGGGCGAGACAATCGATTTTTTTTTATTTGGGAAAGGTGAAATAATAAATTTTAAAATATAAAAGAAGACATTTTCGAATAGGGGTAAATCACAGGAAGATGACTATGCGGTTTGTTGAAAATTGTAACTGGTTGAGAGGAAATTTAGAGAAGAAAAAAATCAAGTTGGAAAATTTTATTTGAATGGTGGTAATCGGAAGAGGATAGAAGAGTGATCAGGAAATATCTAGTTAATTACAATGTTTATCTTTTTTTTAATTTTATAGAACTCACCCCATTTTGCGATTATTTGTTAAAAGTATACCACTACAATATTTTTATTTTGACGAATAAGTTATAGCCGGTCCTGTACAAGTGGTTCGAACCATCGTTATTGCTACGGAAAACGTAAATGCCGCTTCATATAAATGATCACTTACAATTCGTTAGATTTATGTCTACCTCCACGTTTGTATACACTTATAAATATATTGTCCGTTGGTATTTATCGGCGACAAATTTGGATTATTCCGCTACCCGCTTATTTATGGTTTACTTTCGTATAAAATTTTTGTTTATATAGAAAATGGCTCACCAGCTAATAACGGCTTTTACCAAATAAATTTACTACTTAATATTTTTGTTGCAAAAGGGTTTTTTTTTGTAGAATCGTTCATCAGTGAAATGAGAACAACCAATTTAGAAGAATGAGGATTAAAAGTCTTGTCAACGAGCTAAAAAAATTTCCGAGGTGAAGACGGAAATATCCATTTTGAGGACCCCTGAGACCGTTTCCAGATGGAAATCAGTCTATCTGTCTGCGTGTGTGTGTGTTCCTCCATGATAGAGGCCATATGTTTAATCCGATTGTGCTGAAATTTGGTATATAGGTTTTGGGTTACCCATAGGAAGAACCCATTAGTTTTTGTACATTTATAAAAAAATGACAGATGCAATATGTCACGGAATTTAACATGCAATATGTCTTTTGAAAGCCCTTGAAAAACGCTATTGAGAACAGTCAAAATTATTTCTCCAACTGTCACCTGTCAAAAATAAAAAATGTCAAAGTTTCAAACATTAATTAAATATTTGAAGAAGAATTAACTAGATTAGAACCAATTTCGATTAAAAGCAAGGCAATAATAATCGATATGGCATCGGTTGAAATTGACTTTTCTTTCAATTTTGAGGTTAAAAACGAAAACTTTTGCCATTTCTTCAAATTTAAAAACAATAACAGACATTTCTAACATTTTTTAAATTTTATTAGGCCAACCATTTTTTTGAAGAGACACCTCTATCAAGATTATACCGTTTGTCTCTGGATATCTGCCGGGAAAGTTTTACTTTCCCGACCTACCATCCGACAAGGGAAGGTATTGTGAACGAGCTAAAAAAATTTCGAGGTATAGCTGGAAATATCCAATGTTAGGTCCCCTGAGACGAATAAGACAAATGGAAGTCTGTCTGCCTGTGTGTCTGTCTGAATATGTGTCTGTGTGTATTCTTCGTTCTTAAGCTGAAATTTGGTATATGAGTTTAGGTGCAATACAAACCGATTTTTCAGTTTTAGTGAAGTCTTTTTTCAATTATAATTTACATGGTTTCTGATTCGCCCTGTATATTTTAATGTTTATTTTCAATTTAATGAAAGTTATGAGATTAAAAAAAAATTGGAGGAGTATGATTTTCAGAAAAATTAATAATAAAAGATGGACTAAGAAAAAATAATTCCTTTTTGATATTTTATGTATTTTTCAAATTACCTTTTATATTTTTGATAACCCTGTATATTTTTGATATTTTTTTTTTCATTTTATTGTAGATTATAACGAATATAACGAATGTAAAAAGTTTGATTAGAAATTTGATCTTTTCTGAGAAATTAATAATATATAGTGTACCAAAAAAAAATTTTTTTTTAATAGAAATTGTTTTTTTTCTTTTTAATTATTTTTTAATTTATTGGTTTTATTAAGTTTTATAAAGAATTTAATTTTCTTAGAAATTATAATTTTTTCAAATCATAACTTACATATTTTTTGAATCACATTGTACATTTTTATAATTATTGTTCATTTTAGTAAAATTTAATAAATATAAACAGTTTTATTAGAAATTTAATTTTTTTCTGAGGAATTAAAAAAAGTACTTTTTCAATGTTAATTAATTTTTTTAATCACGTTTTATATTTTTAAGATTTTATTTCATATAAATTTTTTTAAAGAATTTAATTTTCTCTGAAATTATACCAATAAATATTTTTTCAATGATAACTATAACAATCGAATCACATTGTACATTTTTATAATTTTGTTCATTTTTAATAAAATTTAATGAATGTAAAAAGTTTTATTAGAAACTTGATTTTTTTTTGGACAAATTAAAAAAAGTACTTTTTCAATGGTTAATAATTTTTTTAATCACGTTTTATATTTATAAGATTTTATTTCATACAGTGTGGTCCAAATGTATGGAATAAATTCATTTTTAGCATTATTATGTATTTTTGGGAAAAAGCCTGATTTTTATAATTAATTTTCTATAGTCTAAGAAAAAAATTTATACAAGGTGATCCACATGGAAGTAATTACATCGTCGATATTTTTTTAATGCAACACCCTCTATATGACATTTTTGTAATCCTAATAAAAAGCCGATTCCGACAATATACCACACTCCAGTCTACTAGATCCAAATTATATTAATTAAGTTTTAACTTATAAAATCAAAATGACAGTAGTCTACTAGATTGACATTACATTATTTATTTTCTCAGTTATGATAGCACCAAATTTAAAAAAACTTTATATTGCTGAACGGAAATCCCTTTAAAAATTTCAAGGAGGGTCTTATAATGTTAAGGGGGTGCAAGAGGGGAATAATATTTTCATACTATAAATTGTCAAATTAAGAATAAAAATCGACCTGTTTCAGGTTTTCTTGATAATATTTTTTATTTAAGGGATAATGAATTTATTCCACAATATACTATGACGACAATTTTATTTAGTTTCCAAGGCCATATTTTTTACAGCCTTAAAGTTAGACCCCAAGTATGATATATTATCAGAATCGGCTGTTTACTAGGATTACAAAAATGTCATAATATACATGGTGTTGTATTAAAAAAAAATATCGACGATGTAATTACTTCCATGTGGATCACCCTGTATATAACTTTTTTCTTATACTATGGGAAATTAAAAATAAAAATCGACCTGTTTCAGGTTTTTTCCTAAAAGTACATAATGATGCTAAAAATGAATTTATTTCCTGAATTATAAATTTTTTTAAAGAATTTAATTTTCTCAGAAATTATACTGGGTGTCCCAATAAAGATTTTTTTCAGTGATAACTAATACTCGAATCACATTGTACATTTTTAATTTTTTTTTCATTTTTAATAAAATTTAATGAATGTAAAAAGTAATGAAGTGAATAAATATTAAATTATAAAAAAAAGAATATGGTTTTTTCACTTTTTTATTCAGAAATAAACACAATTTAGAATAGAAGTTTTTTTAAATCAAATTTCCATTAATATTTCAATCACATATCAAATTGATATAGTAATAAAAATTTTCTTAACACAAAAATGGTATTCTTGAATGAAACAAGAAATATTTCATTGGACGTATATTATAATTATCTATATAGAAAGAAATGTTAATGAACGTCATGTTATCTGTTCTAATTATATAGAAATAAAATGATCCGAGTTCCCATTACCAACGAAATTATAAAATAACGAAACCGAACTTGTCGAAGTTACAGTTTTAATTACCATCTTCTAATCGATTTAATTAAACGATTATGGCGGAAGTCGCTGACAATTTTTAGTTGAAAAAAGTGACACAGTTTGCTCTGTATAACTAAATAATTACGTCTCAAATTGACAACTTGAAATTAGCATATAAGATATAAATGTTTCGAATGTGGATAATGACACGGTGGAAACAACGGACTGAATAAGCTCAGTCGAGATGACTGAATACGGTAATATATTATTCGTCGTGTTCAAGCTGTGCAATTGGTAAAGTAATTGAATAAATTATTGATGAATGTGTTTCAAATGATATTCTCGGACATCGACTAGGAATTTATAATAATTGCTGTAATAAATTATCGATGTTGATGAAAAGATTTTTCTGTTTTTAATATTAACGTATATAGAATCAACGACTTTATTAGAATTAATTAAGTTGGTATGATTATTGCAAGCAAACTAAAATTTTTGGTTATATAATGTTGTCAAATTCTTTGTTGCTAACATAAAACGTTCGGGATATATTTAAGAATTAATATTAAATTAAATTCCATTCAATATTTCCTGTATTACAAATAAGACAGACCTGCAAAAACGTTTTTAAGTTGTTTGTATTTTGATAGGCGGTTTCAAGTGCTGATTTCAAAAATAAATCCATTTTTTTCTATCACCTATCACGTCAAATTTTACATTTGTTTTTAAGGTTATAAATTTTATACAACAGGTAAAAGATGCCATACTTTACATTTACACAACAAAATATTGAAAAACGTGTAATACTCGTTAGTCAAAAGTTCTTTCGTTTACCATCAATACTTCTTTTAATGGTCTTCCTGCTCCAGACACATTGAGAATTGTCCCATTTTGACATTTCATCTTCATTGGTACCTTCTTTCCATTTCCTTTATGTCTTGATGGAACCTTGCGCCCTGCTCTTCACTGACAACAACACCAAGATTTGAAGAGAAGTAGTCAAGGGTTCTTGAAATTTTTCAGCATTTCAGCGACGATTTCCTTTTGTTGATGGTCTTTTTTGTTTCTCAGAAAATTGGTTACAACTAGTTTGAATGACAACCACACTGCTTTTCCCTTGTAATAATATTTTTTTGTCAATGTTGGGATCCCTCATAGGTTTCCTGATATCAGATCCAATGAACACTCCTTCCTTTAGCTTTGCCTCGAATAAACTAAGAAAGTGCTTAAAAAGATATGGTAAAACATTCTCCTTCTTTTGGTAATACCTTCATCAAACTCAATTTAATGTGACTTGGTGGAAGTAATACCTTTTTAAGATCTAGAAGACTGAATATTTTTAACGCCTATCTGCACTGCACTGTATACAAAATTTTGTTTCAAGACCAGCTCAAGATTTTCATGACATTTTTTATAATGGACTGAGCGTCCAACAGTAACAGAAGCATTCTTATTTCCGTTGTTTAGAAGAACTAATTTTAGTCTCCATGGGCTAATACTATATTCTAAATCTTGCCGTACCTCCAGGAACATTACTGCAGTAAATAAGGTCACTTTAGAGAAAAAGACACAAACTCATTTTCTCTAGTTCGATTCCAAGAAAGGAAAGTGCCCGAAGATAACAGGATTTTCTTTCATTTAGATCCTAAAAGTCCTTTGGAAGCCCTAAGTCTCTAACTAAATTATTCAGTTTAGATTGAGTAAACAACGTCGGTTACTTGGATAAGGGTTGTAACAATCACCATCTTCATCACTACCATTTGGTGCAGGAAATGGTTTAGGCTCATCAAAAATATCATTCAAAGTATCTGGAGGAGAAGGTATTGGTAACGAGTCCATGTTTTGCTAAATAGTTTTAATATCTAAGTAATAAAGGAGGTTGTCTCTTTACTCTCTTAGTTTTGAAAGTTTTTCTATTTTAACTGTATTTTCTTTTTAAAGAAGAGGAAACGAGTTTGGGCGAAGAAGATAGTTGGAGGGAAGTCAAAAATTGAAAAAATTGTCAATATTCAGTGAAATTGTCAAAATTGGTAATTGTGAATAACCAGGAAAATTGTTAAAAGTCCAAAAAATATTAAAATCCAGGAAAGTTGTTCAAGTTTAAAAAAAACCGTTAAATACCACAAAAATTGTGAAAAAAATCATAAAATTGTTGAAATACCAAAAAATTGCACAAATTGAGGAAAAACGACAACCTTTCAGTTAAATCTTAAATAATCAGACAAATTCTTAGAATTGACAAATACTGTCAAAAATGAAAAAAATGGTAATTGTAAATAACCAGGAAAATTGTTAAAAATCGAAAAAAAAAATATTGAAATCCAGAAAAATTGTCAAAAATTTATAAAAATTGTTAAATACCAAAAAAATTACAAAAAAATATAAAAAAAATCATTAAATTTGTTGAATACCAAAAAATTGACAAAAATTCAGGAAAAACGACAAACTTTCAGTTAAATCTTAAATAATCAGACAAATTGTTAGAAATAAAAAGACTCAAAAATCAAAAAAATTATCAAAATTGGTAATTGTGTATAAAAATGAAAACTGTTAAAAGTCGAAAAAAAAATATTGAAATCCAGAAAAATTGTCAAATATTTTTAAAAATTGTTAAATATCAAAAAAAATTACTAAAAATTATGAAAAAAATCATAAAATTTGTTATATGTATACCAAAAAATTGAAAAAATTCAGAAAAGCGACAAACTTTCAGTTAGAAATGAAAAGTATATCAATAATCAAAAAAATTGGTAATTGTGTATAACCATGAAAACTGTTAAAAGTCGAAAAAAAATATATTAAAATCCAGAAAAATTGTTAAAATTTAAAAAAATGTTAAATACCACAAAAATTACTAAAAATTATGAAAAAAATCTAAAATTTGTGAAATACCAAAAAATTGCACAAATTCAGGGAAAATGACAAACTTTCAGTTAAATCTTAAATAATCAGCCAAATTGTTATAAATCAAAAATCAAAAAAATTGGTAACTGTAAATAACCAGGAAAATTGTTAAAAGTCGAAAAAAATATTGAAATCCAGGAAAATTGTCAAACATTTATAAAAATTGTTAAATACCAAAAAAAAAAACTAAACATCATGAAAAAAAATCATAAAATTTGTTAAATACCAAAAAATTGACAAAATTTCAGGAAAAACGACAAACTTTATCAATTGCCAAAATTGGTAAATGTAAATATGTAGAAAAATTGTTACCATTTAAAAATTACTAAAAATTATCAAAAAAATTATAAAATTTGTCAGTCAAAAAATATTGGAAAAAATCGAGAAAAAAGACAAACTTTCAGAAATAATCAGACAAATTGTTAGAAATAAAAAATACTATCAAAAATGAAAAAATTGTCAAAATTGGTAATTATGTATAACCACGAAAACTGTTAAAAGTCGAAAAAAATATTGAAATCCAGCAAAATTGTCAAAAATTTATAATTTATAGCTTATAAATACCAAAAAAATTACTAAAGAATCATAAAATTTGATGAATACAAAAAAAAATGACAAAAATTCAAGAAAAAAGACAAATATTTAGTTAAATTTTAAATAATCAGATATTATCAGTAAAATTGTCAAAATTAGTAATTGTAAATAACTAGAAAAATTGTTAAAATTCGAAAAAAAAAAATTAAATTTCAGGAAAATCATTAAAATTTTAAAAAATTGTTAAATCCACAAAAATTACTAAAAATTATTGAAAAAATCATAAAATTTGTTAAAGACCAAAAATATTGACAATGATTCAGGAAAAATACAAACTTTCAGTTGAATGGTAAATAATCAGACATAAAATCAAAAATAAAAAACTATCAAAAATCAAAAAAATTGTCAGAATTGGTAATTGTGTATAGCTAATCATGAAAATTGTTAAAAGTTGAAAAAATTATTCAAATTCAGGAAAATTGTTAAAATTTAAAAAAAATGTTAAATACCTCAAAAATAGTCAAAAATTACTAAAAATTATCGAATAATAAATAAATTGTTTATAATAACTTTTTTAAATCAACAGTTACAACCAACTTAATATTACCCGTCGGAAGGTCTATAACTTTATATGAAAAATTTCTTTTATATAAATATAATATTCTTTACTGTGCTATTTATTTAAAATAACATATAAAAATTGAAGTTGTACATAAGTGATAGTTGTACAATGTGTAATTGCACTAAAAATAGTAAAACTTAAATTAGCAGGACCTTGAAAAATGTTTAGGTATCTATGTGAATTTGTAGAGGATTCAAAAAAATTTTTTTTGTTTTTTTTTAATTTTTTTGTCTTTAGAAATAAATTAAAATAATAATTATAATAGAAAATTATTGAGTAACTTTTTTTCATTAATTTATGGTACTGGAATCGGAAAAAAAAACATTAAAAGCTTATATTGTCAAAGGTTTTACATTAGATTTTACACCGAGTGTCCAACAATCATTCTTCATAAATTACAAATGACATAAATGTTAATTATATTAAATTTTTTTTATAAAAAAACAACATATTTTTCAACAAAGTATAATTTATTATATAATTATCATATAAAATTATATAAATACTTGTAGCTGACTTTATTATATGTGAAAGTATAATTTCAAAATTATTTAATAAAAATAAATGTGTTATGGCCAACATTGTACTTTTCTTTTATATGTGCATAATTTTTTATACTTTTATGTACAATGTTACAATGTTCAAAGAAAGCATTTCGATTTTTGCAATTTTAAAAATGAGTTAATTCAAGTTAAAATGAATTAAAATTTAGTTACTCGAGTAGGAATAATGTCAAGAAAAATCTGCAAAAGTTGGAGTTTTTTGTTGCAAATATTTCAAAAACTAAAAGCGTTAGGTAAAATTTAAAAAAAGTTTTTTAATATTATTAAATATTAATTTAAAAATTAAAAACAAAAATGTGGTATGTAGACACAAGTAATCAAAGGTAACAACGTAATGAAATAATATCAAAAAATATTTGTAAATGATATTGAGTGAAAAATGCTGGTTTGAGCATCTAGTAAGTTATGGTAGCCGACGACACAACAGACTGGAGCTGTCCAAGTGCTCACTGGAATACAAAGGCAAGTATATCACAGGACAAAGATAACTCTAACAACATTATTAGAGGTCTTACCATTATATATACATATACCTACAGCCAAAGTCACATTTGGACTAACAAAAAGCAGCAGCCCATAATTAATCAACATGATTCTGACTATGAAATATTACAGAAAAAGTTAGAAAATGACTCAGTAAACCGAGTAATAGGGATATCATCAGAAATACAGCTTTTAAAGTATACATACTAGATAGATGCATTTGAAAAAAAGAAAATGCCATCCAAGCAGAAATGGTCTGGTATACAGATGGTTCCAAAAGCGGGAACTTACAATGCTAACACAAAGATAAACGTGTCATTGAGCCTATAGGCAACCGCGCAACAATGTTTCAATATAATTAATTACTATACAATATTGTACAAACGACATATTAATGTAACAGGTGAAATCAAAGCTATATTGATATACGCAGACATCCAAGCATTATTAAACCCATCCATCATGCTCCATGCGAGTTAAATCAAAACTTGTATGGGACAGCTTGGAGACCTTAACAGAGCTAGGTAGGCGAAATAGACCAACAACAGGCTTGTTATCGGGACATGACGGGCATCGGGGCAATAGAGAAGCAGAAAAACTGGCTTGAAAATGGATAATACAATCTTTAATCGGACCGGAACCATTCTGTGACATTGTGAAGAAAATAGTCAGGACATCAATCAATCGATAGAAGCTAAATGTGTTTCAAGAGTGGTAGAAGAATTCACCAGAGCATAGACAATCCAAAGAGTTGATCATAGAACCATCGCCAAAAATCACAGAGTACCTACTAGGTCAAAACTACTAGAATAACATTAGGTCTTCTTACAGGGAACTGTAGGCTCACAAACATATAAATGTAATAGGTCCGGCAGTTGAAGAGTAGCAAACTGCAGTATTTTGTTCTGTGAAGGTCTATGTAGGCTAAGGTTTGTACTTTTCGGCGAAGAAAAGCCTAAAGTCGGATTCTACTTACTAGATTTTTGGAGTCTAATAACTAGGACAAATCTAGACATTGGTACCAACAGTCTCTTCTTTTCTATCTATCTATATAAGGATAAGGATTGAAAGAAAATTTAGGATCATCTATGAGAAATAAAACCTAGGAGAAAGAGAAAGGCCTAAAAGGAAGTGGAATAGTACAAAAAAAGAGAGTCTATAAGAAAAAAGAGAAAACTGAAACTCAGTGAAGGAAATAAGAGGAAGAGATTGAAGCAATTTGTAAAAGCACAATAAATAAATATTCCTTTATAATATACTACACACGTAGCTCAGTAAGTCAGTCATTAGTCAAACAGTGATGCCGATTTGTAGGGAATTTCCTATTTTTTGGTATTTCGTAATCAACAGTGGTGACGATTTGTGGAGAATTTCCCATTTTTGGGTATTTTTGCACATCATTGGGTAAGGGATACGTTTATTATACAACTGTGTACCGTTTATTTTTACTTTCTCGTTACTTATTAAGAAGAACAAAAAAAATTTGTAGTTCAATCAGTCAGTAATCAACAGTGATGCCGATTTGTGGGGAATTTTCCAATTTGGGGTATTTTTGTACATCATTGGGTAAAGGATAAGTTTATTATACAACTGGGTACCGTTATTACTTTCCCGACCCACCTCCTAGAAGGGAAAGTATTGTGAACGAGCTAAAAAAAAAATTCGAGATAAAAACAGAAATATCCATTTTCGGGTCCCCTGAGACGATTAAGACCATTTCCAGATGGAAGTCTGTCAGTCGGTCTGTGTGTGTGTGTATTCTTCCACTATAGAGGCCACACGTTTAATCCAATTGAGCTGAAATTTGGTATAGGGGTTTGGGTTACCCGTCGGAAGAACTCATTTGTTTTTGTACTACATCTGTCAAACGAAAGTACCACTATCAAAAAATGACAGATGCAATATGTCACAGAATTGGACATGCTATATGCCATTTGAAAGCCCTAGAAAAACTCTATTCAGAACAGTTAAAATTATTTCTCCACCTGTCACCTGTCAAAAATAAAAAAATGTCAAAATTTGAAACTTCAGCATTAAATATCTGAAGAAGTATTAATCCGATTGAGCTGAAATTTGGTATATCTGTTTAGCCCATCTGTCGGAAGAATCAGTTAGTTTTGTACGAGATCTGTCAAACGGAAGTATCACTATCAAAAAATGACAGATGAAATATGTCACGGAATTGGACATTCTATATGTCGTTTGAAAGCCCTTGAAAAACTCTATTCAGAACAGTCAAAATTATTTCTCCAACTGTCACCTGTCAAAAATTAAAAAATGTCAAAAGTTGAAACTTTAACATTAAATATCTGATAAAGTATTCGTGGATACTCGTTGGGAAAGTTTTGGGGCGACACAACCGATTTTTTTACTTTCTCGTTACATATAAAGAAGAACAAAAAAAATAGGAGCTCAGTCAGTCAGTGATCAACAATGATGCCGATTTCTGGGAAATTTCCCATTTTTGGGTATTTTTACACATCAGGGTAAGGAATAAGTTTATTATATAACTATATAACCTTTCTTTTTACTTTCTCATTACATGTTAAGAAGAACAAAAAAATTAGTAGCTCAGTCAGTCAGTAATCAACAGTGATGCCGATTTGTGGGGAATTTCCCATTTTTGGGTATTTTTGCACATAAGTGTACCGTTATTTTTACTTTCTAGTTACATTTTAAGAAGAACAAAAAAATTAGAAGTTCAATCAATCAGTAATCAACAGTTATGCCGACTTGCGGGGAATTTCCCATTTTTGAGTATTTGTGAAGGATAAGTTTATTATTCAGCTGTGTACCGTTCTTTTTACTTTCTAGTACTATATAAAGAAAAATAATAAAAAATATTAATTGCGTATTTTGTCCGCGCGGGCATTATGGCTGTCTAGTAATGTAAATTTAAATGTAATTAAATAAGGAAATCTCGACGCCCCATGAATATTTATAATTAAATGATTTTGTATTATTAGATAAAATTTAATGTTACAATTTTGTAGAAATTTATTATTAACATAATTAAGGACTAACAGTGATCTGATCAGAATAAGAATTGTTGTTAATATATTAATCAATAAAATATAAATATTTAAATAAAAAATCCATGGCCCGAAATGAATTGAAAAAAATAAAAATAATTGTTAAAAGTTATAAAAATTAAAACTGAAGGTTTGGCAATAAAAAATTGTTTAAAGACAACAATTTTCCGAGTAATGAATACGGATATGTAGATATAATAATATTTTATAGGGTATATAATACAAATTTCTGATGGAAATTAATGGAATAATCTTATTAAAATCAGTATTGTCATTTATTCATTCATATAATAAAGGTAATGGAGGTATTTCTTTTAAAAACATTCAACGTTAACTATTACACAATCTCACATATACTTTTTCATCACTAAAACAAGTATACAAGTAATTAAATTCAACATAATCTCGGCGACGATTTTTTTACCAAAACTCCTCTAATTGATGACAGATTACTGTCACAAGCTCACCTTCTCGCATCAAACTAATTGGTCTGAATTTATCCATAATAAAGCTTCGATTCTCGTTTCTCGGAAACGCATAGAAAAGTTGAAACACTGAAACTTCGTTAAATGAATTTTAACGATCTTTTCGCGACCGCTATTAACATCAAACTGAGTCATAGCGTACTTGATCAACGGCGATATCAACGTTTTAATATGGGAAAAGGAATTCCGTATACACCCGGTAATTTGGAATTTATTCCGGTATCGGATTCGGGATATTTTCTGAGATTAGGATCTTGAAAAGAGGTTTTTTAATTAACAAGTTTAAGAAAGTGTTTATAGGAAAATTGTTATATTTATAAATGTTTTAAATTATATAATTTTACCTATACAAGGAAACACGCTATATTTTAATTATGGTTTATCGCACTAGTGCGATAATATAGATTTAGTGTATGAGAAAATCTTGATAATTACACTTGTTACATTTTTGGTAATAAAAATAAGACAAATTATACAAATAAATATAATCTTTTATATGACATCAGTACGATGTGTTGATTTTCTTTTTTATAACCAGTTTAGTACAAAGATTTGGATCAATAAAGAAATGGAAGATGTTTATGGTAATTTTTTGTAAAAATGACCACTCTATATGGATATAGAGTGATAGGAAAAAAGTAGCTAAAAAAATTTTATTCCTCACTTTAAATTGACGGATTTTTTTATTTTGGATAATCAATTGATATATTTCCGTATATTTCTGTTTTGATTTTTAACAAAACACTATACCAAGTGTAAATAGATCATTGAAGGTATTGAAGTCCAAATATATAAAAATGTACCGGGTGTCCCATTTGAATTCCCAATTTTTATACCGTTTATGTTGAAACCGAATGTTGACCATATTGAATTTTTATTTAAAATCCAAAAATAGCTCAAAGTTAGGAAAATAAAGTTTTACAGCCATTTGCAATTGAATTTTTAGTGCGAGCCGAAAACTGTTTCTCAAGTTTTTTAAATAAAGTAAACAATATTCCCATCCCTCTACATTCCCTTAACCAAATTGATTTTTATGATTGCAGTACAAGAAAATTTAACCTGAATTACAGATTTGTTATCTTTGTAAAAATTATATGAATCACATCCTGTAAAATCGACGCGGATATACCGAAGAAGGCGTCTTTTGAAATACCTACTGAAACTGGACGGGGCGATAAACGATAAGAAACCCCTAATTACACAGCGGGGAAGTTTCCATTCTATTCCATATTGTCGTGGAAAGAGTTCTGACGACACCGAACCGACAATTGTTCCGCAACTAGAGGGAATTGGCTCGTAATAGAGTGTTTACCAGCGCACAGTGGGTCGTAATTTCCACTCATTTGTGTAGAAAACGGTCGCGTTATAATAACGGTTATGGTTATTGGCCACCTGTTTACTAGAGACAATTCTGATGGACGCGAAACGCGAACGCCGACCGGCTACTGCTTCTGTTTTGTCAGATGACGACATTTATAATATTTTTATATTCATCGATATTTAATAATAATTTTATGCAATTTTGATATAAACAATTTTTGTGAAAATGAAAAAACTGTTGATATCAACAATTAAAACTATATTTTTGTATTCTTAGGTTTAAGTTGGTAGCGTTCTTTTTGTCACCTGTCATATTTATTTTTAAATTGTTATTACTTAATATAACATTTTTCTAAAATTCATAAAGATTGATGTACCGAAATCACATATTTCTCATAAAGTTTGTTCTATCGCAAAACAAAACTGGCTGGACTTTGGAAATGTTACGTTTTTTTCTGTGCCACCTTGTTTTTTTAATTATTTATTTGCTCGGTATAATTAATTTCAGCTCGCTTCATATCCCTTGTCAAAATCTCCCTCTTTTCTATTTATTACTATAAAATGTCTTTCCCATGTTAACAATTCTCTTTCTTTGCCTCTTCAGTCAAGACAATTGACTTATATATCATCTGTGTTGCAAATTGAAAATTTCCTTTCTTTATATAGGGTAGGTTTTTATTATATTATATATTTTCGCTATAACTTTTATGTATTTTTTTTTATATTTACTTAATAGTTCATATCTTATCTCTTATAATAATATAAATTATCTGATGTTTGTGGTGCTCTTTCAGTCTTGATTACAAAAAGAGAATCTATTTTTAATTTGTTTTTACAGATTTTCTTAAAATTTAATTCACTTTAATTGTTTTTATATTTCATATTTGATCTAAAAATTCATGTACTTACTTTATTTTAATATTATCATTGTTTTTTTTTTCAAAAACAGAGACCACGAAATCTGGTAATTTATAAGATTTTTTGTGAATTTTTGGAGCACAAGTTTTTTCTTTGGACTACAACTTTTTTTTGGTACAAGTATTTTCGGAGCAAGTTTTCTTTAGGACTACAAGCTTTTTGAAACAACTTTTATACCGAGTTTTTGGAACGAGCAAGTTTTTTTTTCTCCTTTGGGACACTGATCCTAGAAACTTGAGAAGAAACTTCAAGAACCAAGTCAAGTTGGATTTCAAAAAAAAAGAAAAGTCTCTGAAAGTATTTTTGTTCCTCGTGATGAATAAAACAAATATAACGTTTAATTTGAGTTTAATTTCCTTAAAGCCACAAAATGAAAGAAAGGACGGATTTTGAAATATATCATAGTTTTTTTGTCAATTGTTTCTAATTACATCAAAAAATCAATTAGACTAGCGTCCAAAATTTTTATTTAATATTTTACTTTTTGATAGATTTCAAATTTAGCTTAAACCACATTTATTACTAGATATTAACAAATTAAAGTAACGTTTCAAACATCTATACAGTAAACGAAGTATCCTTGAAATAGAGGCATACGTATGAACTTTACAAAAAGAAGGAGATGAAATGATAAAAAATGTAAAAAGTACATAATCATATGACATTGTCCACTTGACCTACAGGGCTCAAATTTAAAATCGACCAAGGAATGGCCTTAAGATCTACATACCAAGCAAATCGGTCCAGCAGAACGGCTGATCTCACAGACAGACACACTAACACACAGACACACTAACACACAGACACACTAACAGGATGATCTCGATAACTTACTAAGCTCTGAAATAAGTTAATAATACATGGTCGCTAGTAGAAAAGTCTTTTTTTTTAGTTATCAATAGGAAAAAGATGAATCTAGTTAAAACTATTAAGAAAAAAAAGTAAATTGTATGAAAGATGGAGAGAATTTTAATAAACAAGAAATGGTATAAAATAAAATGTACTTTAAGGAACGAAGACAGAAACAAGTAATAGTTGGAAATTAACTTGAAGGTGAGACAGAAAAAAATAAAAATTGATCGGGGCACAATAAAAAATTAGATAAATAGACGCAAACAGGAAGGGGAGAAGAGAGGAGAATTACAAAATTAATTTTATTTTTGTCTAAATTGTACCCAGTCCAATTGATATATTTTCTAATATAAATGAAAAAATAATTTCAATAGGAAGTGGAGCTAATTTAAAAAAAACACACACAAAAGTTACATAAGATACGAAAAATCTTTTATCAATTATATTTTAAAAACAAAAAAAAATTCGCTTTTAAAATTTTTATGCCAAACAGATTTTTTAAAGTCAAGAAGATTTGTCAATATATTTCAATATTCATTACTCCTAATATTCTATAAAAAAATTAATAAAATATTTAAAATAACTTTAAAACTTATTGCCTTACTGGTATACATTTTTTGAATAAAAAACGTGCAAACCATTATACTACCAGTTCAAAGAAAAAGTCATAAATAATGAAGGACTCAAGTAATTTCACCAACAATAGTTTTTTACCAGTCATAAAAACATACAATTAAAAGGGCAAAAATGTTTCTTAGAAGTACAACAAGTAACCTTCCTAAAAAAACATTTACAAAAAGCATACCTAACCGTCCTGTGCTAAACAGAAATTTATTATCAGCACAAGTTCGACTGCCTGTAGGTATGTAGAAAGATAATTACAGTCATTATAATTATTGTTAATTATTGTTAAATATAACTAGGCCAATCTACGGTTTTCGTTGAACTTCAATGATAAGAATTTTGCACTAATTTATTTAAAATATTGGAAATATATTTTTTATTTACATTTATCACCTCAAAATCTAGAATAAATAATATCAATAATTCCTAAATTATTTATTGTCGATGACCTTTATTGTTTATTATCTTCATCAGCTATTAAAATTGATTTATTATGGTAACAAATAAAGCTCTAATAATCAACATACCTAATAAATATACCCTAATAACCCATTTTTAGTATTACAAACAGGTGGCAAGTCGTTAAAGAAATCATTGCAATATCTAGATCTCATAAAATAGAAGCGGTGAAGTAATAGTGCATTTATCCCTCATAAAATCCCGTGGAAGTGTGTAATACACCACGTCACATAAACTTAATCTGTACGACCTCAGCCGGCTCGTGACAGACGCTCAAACGGGTTAGAAAAAGACAGAGAACATCATGAGCGTCAAACAGTAGTGTCGTAAAGTTGATACCAAAAAGCTGCCAAAATAAAAAAAAAGGTTTTTATCAGGGTTGTACTCACCGAGTTTATAATAAGTTAATAATTACAGATTATAGTATAAATTATAATTACATATTTAGCATTATTTTTTAGTATAATAAAATAATGTTTTATTTTAAAAGTCACTGGGATTATTTGATAATAATAACTGCAATAAATCTTAATTAAAATTATATATGTTTAATTCATGTGTGTATCATATATAAAAACGTGTAATAAAACTGGGCCTATATGAGAACCTTGTTGGACTTCAGAGTAATTTTTGATTTCATATAAGATTAATAGGTGCCAGTTTTAACTATAAGTTTTTTTTTTATTTAAATAATATAAATATGAGTTTTGTGGTATTCTGGATCAAGGATGTAGATACTTTTTGCACAGCAGGAGTCAATTTTTTTCTGGGGAAATAGTTACTTCAAAAAAATGCAGTATCATGATATTTAGTAACTAAAATAAATATTGGAAGTTTCACAAAGTGAGAAGAATTTGAATTCATTTTTGAACAGTTTGCATCATTTTTAGTAAATAGCTCGTACAATTATAAAAAATTATGATTTATTTATGGGCAAGACCACGACAAAGCATAAATACACAAGACTAAGACCAAGACATACTCTAGAAATATTTGAACAAGACTAAGACCGAGACCAAGACCGAATAAACAAGACCAAAACTACCCCAGTTTAGTTCAATTAATTTTTTTTTCTGTAATTAACAAAGAAAAACATTTTATAGAGTAATTTTTTTTTTTAATAAGTGGGTGATGATTTAAATTAGTACATAAATTATTAACAAAATGGAAACAGCTTAGATACATTTTTTTAAGAAACAAAAAACTACATAGCTCTCATAAATCTTCATTCCATTTTAATACATTCATTTAACAAGGAAATAATAATTAACTATTAAGGACTCTCAAGAATTGCAGATACGATATAATTATGGATAAGACGTATTTATGTGTCTTGATAATAATATTTTCTATGAATTTAATATATTTGTAAAGACTTTTTATATTTTTAATTTTTTTATCGAAAAATGTTTAATACATTTTTAGGCTACCACAGATTAATAATTCATTATCAGCGTAAAAAACTTATAAAATGTTAGTATAGATTTTAGTTAAGATTTAACCAAATACGCCATAAATAACATAAAAATCCAATTTTCTTTTTTAATATAATAATTTTGTCACATTTTAGTTAAAATAAATTTTCTGGTTTTTTTGGACCAGTCAATTTGAAAGTAATAATAATGATTTTATTTATTTTAAATAATTGCATTAATCGTTATTAATATATTTTTAACAAACTGCCTTTAAATTAGTCTGTAAAGTGTAGACATTTTAAAATGAAAATTTTTTATTTGTTACTAAAACGTAACATTTTTTTTCCACTAGTATTAGAAGAAGTTAAATTTCTCTCCTACAAATAGATAATTTTTTATTATTGACTAGATAATAAAAACAATTGAAGACTAAACGTGATGTCACAGGTAGGCGATCTTAAGAAATCTTTCAAATTAATTAAACGTAACTGTCATCTCGTATGTCAAGAGTTTTTTTTATAAATTATTTAAAAAAATTTGACAGCAAATAAGCAATTTCTTTAGAATTCCTATCATTTCAAGTGAATTTTCGACATAATCGAATAAAATAGAGGTAAGTAATTCTTTATCAGATATATTTTCGGTTGAAATAGTTTAAGATTATGTAATAATTATTTTGATATTGATTATTGCTATTTATGTATTCATGGCTATTTGAAAGTTTTAAAATTCACAGTGCAATTAACATAATGAAATGTCAATTTAATTTATTGAATATTATCATTCAATTGTCTTCAGAAACTGATTTTTTTCCATTAAATTCTTTTCAAATATATACCCAAAAAAATCCAAAAAAATATTATTGTAAAAATGATTAAATGTTCTAGTAGTGGAAAAAAATAGTATATAAACCACGCTAGAGAAGATTTTTCTCAGCCTCGCAACTTATTACAATTTAAAAATTTATAAAAAAAGTTAAGTTTAATAAAATTTATTTATTTTTTATACTTCTTATAAAATAATTTTTTTTAAAGAATAATTTTTATTTATTTTAACAACCAACGTATATAAGAATTATTAGTTTTGAGCGCATAAAAGGAGGTTTTCTTAAAGAAGGCTGAACTTTATTCCTCAATCATAAAAATAGTTGATATTTTATTAAATTATATTTTTGTGTAATTATCATTTTTGTAATACACCAAAAACTGTAAATATACATTTAATAGGAAATTATGTATACATAACACAGTTTTTTTTTATTTTTGGATTTTTCCTGAAGATTTAAATAAATCTAAGAATTACTATTATTTTTTCACGAATTAGAAGTTAAGTTTTCCGGTAGAACATAAAAAATAAAGCAGTTATATGAAAATGTTAGTTTTTAGTGAAGGAAAAAATTATCGCCAAGAAAATTTATGAAACACAAAAGAACGTAGTTAGAACAAGAATAAGATAATCGGAACTAATTTTTTCGGAGCCTCAGAATTACATCCCGGCTGAATCAGGAATCATGTAGATTTTTTACCATCTGAGTTACATTCCACGACCATCATATTACATGTCAGTGACCAATTTAATTTTAGCAGCAAAAGTAATATATTTTGTGATAATAACCGTTTACTTAATACTGCTGTGGGGGTTATATGCGAAAAACCAATGAATCCGTAAAAATGTTCATAGCGCAAGATCGTCAAACGGTTTAATAGAGATTCCTCAATTTCATACGTAGGGAATCTTCCGATACCCCTATGAGGTTCAGGTGTCTTTTGACCCCGTAGTGTCCTGTCAGGACATCTCGTGCAGTTTTAAGTTCCCGTCTATTTAGGCATAACAGAAGATTGTCTCTGCTCTTAGATGGACCTTCCAAGTGCTTTGGACTATTCAGTCCATCCAGTATTCCCTGTGTTTATCTTAATTGTGTCTCCAGCATACCATTTACATGTTGGGAGGAAATATCAGATGTGGGTTGCAGTCCAATTAAAAATTTTTTGGTTTCTTTACCAGCAAGGTCTCTTCATTTTCTTCTATGTCCTTATGCCCAAGCACCCATTCAAGAGTTATCTTTTTATGTTCTGCCAGGGCATTTACGTTTTTATGACAGTCTATAGCTTAAACTGTATTTCTTTAAGGGATGCTTGGCTATCTGTGAGTATACGGATTATCTTATTTCTAAGATCCTCGCGCAACATCACATTTATAGAACCATTTGTCGCAGTAATTTCCGACTGAAAAACCGTTGTCATAGATCAAATGTTTAGAAGGCCAGTTCTCCCTAAGTTCATATGATAGAATCCAGTATTAGAGCTGTATTCAACTTTGTACCCCACAGGCATGTTTACCCTGAAAGTTTTCACACAATTGTGGCTGACAGTCATTCTGTGTGATGGTATAGTTAGCACCGGATTTTCTCTTAGTTTTTCTACTATCATGAAATGGTATCTTTTCCTTGAAAGTTCCCATCCCATACCATTTATACCTAGAAAGTATAGGTTGCTGCCAGTTCCCCTTTTTGATGGATATGGATACTTGGAACAATTTCCAATTATAAGGATGTATAAGGATAGCAATATTGAAATTATATAGACATACATTACGTGACTTAGAAAATATAAATATTGAAAGAAAAAATCAAAAGGTTTACTTAGAAGCTTTTTGGCTGCTGGATAATCAGCAGAAAATTTGAAAATTGAAGAGGACCAAACCATACCAGCTAATATAGTACTTAAGTGGTTTATATGCAAATCCAAAGTATAATGAGTCTATAGTCATTTGTGTACAATCTAGTGATTTACTACCATTGTTCGGTTTTTAGAAGTAGGTATCAGATAAAAGTTGATTATTAAATCTTTAATAGGCAAAAAGCAAACAATGTATTTTTTAATTTATGCCAAATGTGATTCCTTAGTAACGTTTGCATATATTAATAATAATAAATTTTTTTGTTATGAAATTTTTCATAACTTTTTCCTCACATATAGGAAAAGAGACAATTTTTTTTTTGACATGCACACAACCTCAAAAATATTTCCCGTACAGAAAAAAAGTATGAATAAAAATGTATTTTGTATTAACCAGATACGAAAACTGAA
Organism: Neocrepidodera transversa; assembly: GCA_963243735.1. Classification (NCBI taxonomy): domain Eukaryota; kingdom Metazoa; phylum Arthropoda; class Insecta; order Coleoptera; family Chrysomelidae; genus Neocrepidodera; species Neocrepidodera transversa. The sequence goes on along the minus strand of OY725337.1, from coordinate 3,990,011 downwards.
CTTGGGATACTTAATTTCTGTATTTTCAGGACTAGAACTTTTTTATAACGAAATTAAAATATATTTTATTAATATAGTTGATAAATCATGTTAAAATAAAATAGGTGGAAAGTATGGTTGAAACTATAAAAAATATATGAGTTGCAGTTATTACTATAATGTTACCAATTTCTATGATTTTTGCTCTTTGATACATTTTTCTACAGATCTTAAACAAACAAAAAATCATCAATTTTTTGTTACTTTGAGTCAAATTAAAAAAAAGCATAATGCAGTAAACGTGGATCGTATGAATTAGTTAAAAAAAGACTGAACTGTGAAAATTGTTAGGAATCAAAATATAAATTTTTTGAGTTGACAAATCAAAATTGTGATTTGTATAATTACACTTATTTACTATATGCTAGATTATTGATAGAATAGGGATACCTAGATAAAAATCTCAATACCTCAAAAAAAATTAGAACAGAATTATGACTAGATTTATCATCAAAGTGTACGAAAATGAAAATATTTATTCAAATAAAGAGAAATTAAAGAATTTAAAAGTAAAATACGAGAAATTTATAGAATTTTTCAACATTATAAAAAGTTGTTACTAAAATTTTTACTATTTTTTATTATTTTTTCTTTTAGATATTTGTATAGGATATGATAAATATTTCTAATTCTACAAATAAAATTTTTATTTACAATTGTAGAGATTTTCAAATACTTTTCAGAAAATGGAAAATAAAAATTTTACGAGAATTATGCAAGAAAAAATTATTTTTTGATTATTTTAATTCTCCTTCAGTTTCAACGATTTTTTTCAATTCCAAGAATTAAACATTTTTCTAGATTTTGAGGAAAATTTCGAAAATGTAATAAAATGTTTCAAAAACTCATTATAAATTTAAATACCTACAAAGTTCCCCATAAAAATATCGCGACAGTAAATAAAGATTATAAAATTTTATAAAAATATAATATTTATAAGATCACTTTATAAAGAAGTGAAATTAATTTTTACTTTTTGAAAATTTTATAAAGTTTTTTTTTTAATGATTTTTGAATTACTTACAAACTTCCTTTTCAAAATTTAATGCCACTTTATAAAGATTCTAAAGTTTCACAAAAATTTCAATAATCTACCTTGGAAAAAATGAATTTTTTGTACAAATTTTAATAAAGAAGCAAAAATTCGAATATTTATAAGCGCTTTATGCCCGCGCGAGCCATAAAGATAACTTTAGGCCCACACAGGCGTAAAGTATACCTTTATGTAGTTGGTAACTAAGCAATAAAAACATAATAATGAATTAGGATGACACAGATTAATTTATAATGAAAATTTGATATAAAAATGGTGAAAGGTAGTAAATAATTTTTCTTAAATATATTTCAATTTTTTTTCTAGTTTCAACGTTTATCTTAAATTCCAGATTTAGAAAAAAATTTAGATCATGAGAAAATTTTTGAAAATTTCAGGAAACTTTTAGAGTCATTTTTAATTTCACACAAACTTCATAATGATTTTTGAAAACTTACAAAGTTGCTCATAAAAATTTTATAAAGATTCTCATAAAAATTTTATAAAGTCTCTTTAGGAAGAGAGGAATTTCTTGTACAAATTTTATAAAGAAGCAATAATTCCAACATTATAAAAATTTTGTTTCATTTTTAAGTGTGTATGATAAATATTTCTAGTTTTACAAACAAATTTTTTATAAATAATTTGATTTTACCTTCAATAAATTTTCCATTTTATTAAAGTTTAATACATAGTAAATACATTATTGAATATTTTTTTAATCTATACTTTAAGTTTTTTATTATTTAAATAATAAACCTACAAGGTATCAGTTTTAAATAAATTGTATAAATAAATAAAGTAATTAATATATTTTACAATTAAACTATAAAAAGATATTTTATTATATTCTATAGAAGATAATTACTTTTAAAAATAATATAAATATAAAGAAATTATTATATTTATTTTTTATTACAATTAGATAAAAAATGAAAATTATATGAACCCAAACCATATGACTTATTTATGGCTTGCATTTACCGACGGACGAGAAGAAGTATAAACGGTTACAATATTTTTACAACCATCTCAATGAAAATCACCTGTAAGATTTTTATTTATTTCAAATACAAATTTACCTTTAGCTTTCATTTCAAGCAGGTGGTAGTTACATTTTTATTTTTTGTTATATCAGGTGGTAGGTACCTACAAAGCAAATGGCTGGTACCCTTATAATGATTATTTAGAAATGTACTATTCACCTTAAAGGTATTAATGAGGGATTATAAAATGTATAAAAAAAATAGCGACAAATTGTTTGTATATGAACTGTCATGTTTAATTTAAATTATAATTGATATTTATTATAAGTTTAGTACAGAATTAAAACAGGTACTGAGTATAAAATTATATTAACGTTAATTTATGACAAATATTTTTATGATACTATGAACATTGATAGCATATTCCGGAATATTCATTCAAGAGGTATACCGGGTGTAAACGGATCATGGGCCTCCCCTATAACGGGGTTATTATTTATACCAAATTTTGGTCGATTATAATAGCTATTTGTGGAGATTCAAATGTATTTGTATATATTTAGATTTTACGACTTTAATTACATACATATCGACTGTCAAATGTCACTTGGAACGCCATTTTTATTTTATTTTTAATTTTTTATATTCATCCTAGGTGGTCATGATTTAGTCTAAATTAGATATAATCAAACCAAAATTAACTAAAAAGAATCAATTTTGTCAATTACTTATTTCTGTTCCTTTTATTAAACATTTAATTCGCCGGGAAATACAGTTTTTTGACTGAAACTCATTTTTTTTAAATGAAACATGGATGGGTCACCTGGTATTAAAAATCGTATTAAGTTGTTCAAATTGACCACGATTCTGTTGTAGACAGATTTCAACTCTTCTAATTAAATTGTTGCAGGCATTTTCAACATTTCTGGTATATACGGCTCTTCTCACATGGTCATAACATCTTGTGTTATGAACGGGGTAACATACACGGATATTTTTAACATGTGCCCATACGAAGAAATCTAGTGATGTTAAATGTGGCGACCTGGCAGGCCATATTACAGGTCCATTCGTACCTATCCAATTTGTTCCAAATGTGTGCGTTAAGTATTCTGTCACTAACTCTGCATACGGCTTCATTTTGTTGATAATTCATGTGAATTCTTTCACCAACAGGTAACTCATCTATAAGATCTTCAATTTCATGCATTAGAAAATGCAAATATCTTTCTGCATTTAACGTTTCATGAAAAAAATGGGACCAACAATTCAATTAATTTTGACACCTGCATAAACGTTAAACTCAAAAGAATCTTGAAAATTTCCTTCTCGAATCAAATGGGGATTTTCTTTAGTCTAATATCTAACGTCTATGTAGCTGGAATACCCCCTACGGCAGAATTTAATGGGTAATGCGCGAGATTTAAATTCTATTTATGGCCTCCTGTGCTAATTTTGGACGTTAATAAAAAAATTTGTGCTCTTTTCTTTTAAAAATTACAAGTGGTTCTGCTGGCTTCAAACTAAGCTGGAATACTACTGGTCAAAAATATTGGAAAATAAAAATTGAAAAACATTTTTGTTATCTAATATTTATGTGCAAATTTAAATTTCTGTGTCTAATTTAGCAATATTAAGTTATTTGTAATTTAAAATTCATTCTCAGTAATAAATTTTTAGTTTGTTTTTCTTTTTATAGGTACTTTCATTGTATTTGACGCGGTCATCACAATGACCACGAATATTCAATTCCCTTATAGGAAATTCCTGAACATATTAGCTAGAGCACAAAATTTTTTATTGGTGTCCGAAACTAGTACAAAAATGTTTTTTTAATTTTTTTTTCTAATATATTTGACCTGGAGTATTCCAGCTTGGTCTGAAGCCAGCAGAACCACTTGTAATTTTTAAAAGAAAAGAGCACAAAATTTTTTATTGGTGTCCGAAATTAGCACATAGATAGCACATAAATCCCGTGCATGTCCTATTAAATTCTGCCGTAGGGGGTATTCCAGCTACATAGACGTCAATATCTACAAATTGTAAAACGATAAATGTTTATATAATTCATATTTGTAGCTCTTAAACTGGTGTTTTTTTAAAATATTATGTACAGACTGGTGGCTAATTCCAGAACTATTTTGGAGAACTGACGCCTCTGTGGATGATTTTATTCGTGAAATCGTTCGGCATACAGTAATGCAGCTTGAACAGAATTTTTTCTACATCCGTATATCAATAATATATCAATCTTGAATACGATATTTAGCAAAGTAACACTAAATAAAAATGGTACATCTGTCAAAATAATTATTACTTTATTTTACGTTTTAAACAAGATTGTCACAAGTAGTAATTTGTATCAAAATTAAAAAAAAACAAATCATTTCTTCTAATTTCAGAAAATGTACATCATTTTGATGGTAATTAATTAAACGATTTTTAATACCGGGTGGCCCATCCATGTTTCATTTTAAAAAATGAGTTTCAGTCAAAAAACTGTATTTGCCGAATTAAATGTTTAATAAAAGGAACAAAAATAAGTAATTGACAAAAATAATACTTTTTAGGTAATTTTGGTTTGATTATAAGTAATTTAGACCAAATCATTACCATCTAGAATGGATATAAAAAAATTAAAAAACAAAATAAAAATGGCGTCCCAGGTGACATTTGACAGTCGATATGTGTGTATTTAAAGTCGTAAAATCGAAATATATAAAAATATACCGGGGTTCTATTTAAATCTCCAATCAAACGGAATATCGACCATATTGGATTTTTATTTAAAAAAATCCAAAAATAACTATATTATAATCGACTAAAATTTGGTATAAATCTATTACCCCGTTTAAAAATTATAGGGGTGGCCCATGGTCCATTTAGACTGGGTGAATTTGCAGGACGTACACAAAATGTATATTCCGGAATATTTATCAGAGGTATATTAGGATGTACACAAAATATATACTGGAATATTGATGTAAGAAGTATATTTGTAAGACATACAGAAAATGTATATTCCGGAATATTGATGTAAGAAGTGTATTTGTAGGAAGTATATAATATAGGTACATAATATGTCTGTTCCTGTATATCTGTGTGTTAATTTGTTTTTGTACTTACATTAATTTTTTTCGAATACTGTTAACCTTTTAGGCTTGAAGATGGTTCATTAGCCGAAACTAGTTGCCGTTGATTAAAATTTTGTAGTACATGATTTCTAGATTTATTTCAGTTATCGATAAAAATTTGTTTAATACTAAATTTAAATATTATATTGTTCAAAGATAATTTAAGAGGCCCGCACACTATCTGACTTTTGTGGTTGCCGGTTAGAGAATTACCCAAAGAAAATGTGCTTGTATTCTAATAAATTTTGTGTAAAAATTGTTTTTATAGTATTTTCTGGTTTATGTTAAGTAATACTACCTTCTTGTCTAAATTTTTTCTGCGCAAAACAGGCTAGAGCGCCATAAAACATAATTATTGGATTATGGACGAAAACTCGCCTAAAATAGCAACTGAAAATATGCGTTTTTTTCATGATATTTAAAATATTTATCAAAAGAGCGCGTATGTGCTAATTTTTTCAAATTTATCTAGAGAAAAAACTGCCACAGACGTACTCTAAAGAATTCCACATTGGTGGAAACCGCAGCTTCCTATCTTTAATATTAACGGAGCGCCCTTTATAAAACGATTTCAGGCAAGATATGTTATTTGCGCTTCTTAAGTGGTTATTTAAATTATAAAAAAATGTCAAACGAGTGTGATCAATAATTTAATTTTTTTAGTCATATTTGTAAAGTCCGTTTTATTATTTTTAAACTTTTAAACATACAAATAATGCATCATTTTTTACAGAGTTATACTTTTTTCATAATCAATAATATGAATTAAAATGAATAGTTTTTTTGTGTACCTACCCACCCTAATTTTAATTTTAATATAAAATTTAATAAAAAAATCTATAATAATAATAATAATAATAATAATGATTTTATGAAATAGATTTTATTAATAAATTCAATATTAAAATTTAAATTCACTTAGAAATTAAAATGAATCAATACCTTGTGAAAAAGTGAGGTTAGGATGCACCGCTCTAATGGCATTAGAATAATTTGAATAATATTACCGTTGTGATATTATTTATAATAAAAGGTTGTTGTTTATGATATTAAATAAGATAGACAATTTTTAAATAATGTGTCTATTATAAAATAATATAAAATACTTATTAACTTATTTGTAATAAATTAATTTTTATTTAGGGGAGCGCAACAGAATACCAAGTAGGTAGTGTAGGTAGGTATACCATAATTTTTAAATTTGTTGAATTTATATGGGACAAAAATTAAATTAGGGACAAAATTAAATTAAACTATGAAAGTTGATTTTTTTGTAATTTAAAATAACAAATCACAAAATAGGTAAAATAAAACCAATTAAATTTGCAAATAAAGATGAAAATGTAATAATTTCCGGTGATATAAAATATCGACATGCGGCTAAATAGTGGGAATTTTGGTGGGGAAAGGAAGACATAAATAGTGGGAAGTAATTAAACTGCCACTGACCTTAGAGATCCTGAATCCGGAATAGCTAAGAGGATCCGGAGGAACGAAAAGTCCGTCGGTCACTAGATAGAAAAGTACAATTAAAACAAGCGTTTTGAACTGATTCACGTGACCGGTCAATTTACCAATTGCTCAAAATCGTAATTAGAAATGTTATTGTTCATAATATTGTGATTGCATTTGAGCCGCGCGGGACACAAACTTGTCCTATGCTATACGTGAGTTAAGTGTTAGAGAAATGGTTTACGAGCAGACTGTCGTGTGCTCCGCCCGATCGGTCGGGGGGGCAAGGGGGACCGGATCACTTTATGGGCGGACCGTTTTTGTCATTTCTCTCGCTCTCATAAAGCAGTCCGAGAGGTTAGAGTGGAACGAACCAAGATAATGGTTGACGCTCCCCGCTAACCATGCTTTATGTACGTCTCTCTCGTTCGCACCCGGATTTATGAGGTTACTTTCTCGCTCGGACACGCGTCGCCTGAGCTACGATGACGTAACTAGGCCATGTGACTGCGGTCGACTCCCAATCGCGTGTTTCGGCGCCAACTTGAAATCACATGGTCGAATCGAGAGAAACTTTGAAAAAGTTGTATAGAAGAGATACGTTCTATGGTCTACGTTGGCGTTGATGGACTAGGTGTCTAGGGGGAACACGTCGCATTTTACCGGTGTTCCGTGTGCTACCACGGAAAATTTTATGGGATTGTGTTGACAAACATTATTAACATTTATGTTAACAGTTGCTGTATTTTATTACTTCTATATATTTTATTCAATTCTGTTAACATTACTATTAATATATGATCGATATTTTTAACGATTCATGTAAAAATCAGACGATAGAGAAAAATACAGTGTATCCTAAATTAATTTGTATTCAGTCATTTAATACAGTTTTTTATTTATACATTTATTCATACAGGGTGGGCCAATTACCTTCTCGCGGTTTGAGGCGTCGAAATTAGTAAAGATATCAAAATGAAAAAAAACTGTTTTATTTGGTTCGAAAATCCCTACAACTAGAAAATATTTTCATTTATACAGAGTAATCCATATACGGGCGGCTAAAAAAAATGTAATTTTTTTAATGACACACCCTATATATTTTTACATTTTTAGGTTACTACTTTAGTGGCCTTTATGACAATATTTTATTTTTTTAAGTCAGATGCTGCGTTGTCAAGATATTCAAATTTTTATTAAATTTTCTGAAAAATCGCTACATTTCAAAATCATTCAAAAATTAATGTATTTTCCGAATTTGAAAATGAAACTTTGGTTAAAGTTAGTTTAGATATGGATGTACCTCGTCCATATTTCATAATTATTTAAATATGTACAGGGTGTTTATAATATAAGATTAAAATTTCAAAATTGTAATTATAAAAATCTTTGTATTTTTAAATGAAATACCCTGTATATTATTTAATATTTAGAAAGCCTATTCTACAGGCTTTCTTTACATACCACTATGGAGTTAAATTATACGGCTTTAAAGTTATTGAACAAAAAGTCAAATTATCGAGAAAGAAAATTATTTATTTACATTTATTTACTACAATAAATGCTCAAAATGTCGGCCATTTTGTTCAATGCATTTTCTGAGTCTTCTTCTAAATGAGTTGCGGACGTTTGTAAGCATTTCATTACTGACTGTTGTGAAGGCCTGTCGGATACGCTCTTTCATATTTTCTTTTGTGGTTACCTCTTCACTGTACACCTTATCCTTAATATAGCCCCACAAGAAAAAATCTAATGGGCTAAGATCAGGAGACCTAGCTGGCCAAATTATGGGACCTGATGCCCGCCCTATCCAGTGATCTTCAAATTCCAAATTGAGCCAATGGCGGACGTTTATCTGATAATGTGGTGTAGCACCATCTAATTGAAACAACATTACATTGGCAATATTTCGAGGCACATGGTGTAGAAGACCTCTGAAATCATTTTCTAAAAAATGTTGAAACTTAGTGCCGTTTAGAGTTCCATCAAAAAAATAGGGACCTATTAAATAATTATATCTATTATGCCCGCCCAAACATTCAGTGACGACCGGAATTGAGATGTTCTAAAAGATGCTTGTTATTGTCAGAATAATAATGAAAATTGTGTCTATTTAAAGAACCGATTTTGTGGAAAGTCGCTTCGTCAGAATACAAAATTTTGTTAAGAAAATTTCGTTCGGTATTTATTTTATTGATTAGCCATCTACAATGTGCCACTCTTCGTGCGAAATCTTGAGGTAATAATTCTTGGTATAGTTGAATATGATACGGATGAAATTTATTTTTTTTTAATAATGCGCCGTATGGAAGTCCTGGAAATATCCAAATGGTCACTTAATTCCCTTGTACTTGCGTATTTGGATTTTCAATAATATTGGTCATTACCAAAAATTCATTTTCTTCAGTAAGTACTGTAGAAGTTCGATAATGGTTTTTGTAATTCACACTTCGACTTGTTTCAAATCTTTCCTTAAGATTTAAAAAACAGTCTTTTTCCGGGTGACGTCGTTCAGGGTAACGCTGTCGGTATATTCTGCTTGCAAGAAATACATTTTTTTGACACTCACCCAATATCCATATCATATCAGTCAATTCTTGTCTACTATAATTCATTTTAAATAATTATATTCTTAATTATAACTCCAAACAATGTTCAGTTGTCAAATAATCATTTGACAGCTTAATTCCAAAGGAAACTTGACGAATTAAATATATTCATTCTCATATTTATAATCGTTATAATATTTCAACAGAAAAATCTTAAAAGTATAGTAATTTGGTATTATAGCATTTGATTTTATATTAAAATAATTCTTTTGCTAAGCCACAAAAAACGTGACAATGTTACTACTATAAAATGAAGTAAATAATAAATAATTTTCTTTCTCGATAATTTGACTTTTCGTTCAATAACTTTAAAGCCGTATAATTTAACCCCATAGTGGTATGTAAAGAAAGCCTGTAGAATAGGCTTTCTAAATATTAAATAATAACAGGGTGTTTCATTTAAAAAAACAAAGATTTTTATAATTACAATTTTGAAATTTTAATCTTATATTATAAACACCCTGTACATATTTAAATAATTATGAAATATGGACGAGGTACATCCATATCTAAACTAACTTTAACCAAAGTTTCATTTTCAAATTCGGAAAATACATTAATTTTTGAATGATTTTGAAATGTAGCGATTTTTCAGAAAATTTAATAAAAATTTGAATAACTTGGCAACGCAGCATCCGATTTAAAAAAATAAAATATTATCATAAAAGCCACTAAAGTAGTAATCTAAAAATGTAAAAATATATAGGGTGTGTCATTTAAAAAATTACAATTTTTTTAGGCGCCCGTATATCGATTACTCTGTATAAATGAAAATATTTTCAAGTTGTAGGGATTTTCGAACCAAATAAAATAGTTTTTTTTTCATTTTGATATCTTAACTAGTTTCGACGCCACAAACAACTTCTCACCAGACTAATCGTTACCCTGGCTTTTATAGGTGGAGTAAACAAAATAACCGGCTAAAATTATCACTGTTTTATTAACTGTCGAAGAGAGCAGTCGCTTTTTGCAATATCTACGACTGTGCTTTTTTTAGCATTGACTACAGCAAATATTTGATGAGATTCCACAAAATTATTGTACATAGTGAACAGTGAGTGAGTTAATCTGATCATTGTTAAAGTGTTTACAGTGTTTCATTTCAATGCGTGTATTTTTGTTTATATTAATATGACTGTGTGATACACAGTTTCACATTTAAAATATTAAAAAATCCATTTTTTATGATTGATCGATGTTAACACGTCGAGTGCCATAGTAAATTATTGCCAAACATTTATCGATTCTTAATACATAGTGCCATAAAAAGGCACAGTTTACACCTGTTGCATGTCATGACTATAATGTTATTTAGAACTGTTTTTACTTCATTGTCTAAATCAAAATCAAAAAAAAAAATTCTCAAGCTTTAATTTCCACATACCCATCCATCTAATTTAAAAAATATATACATGTTCCTCTACAAACACACAACTACGACTCCTGATTAATGTATGAAGCAAATTCAATTATGAGATTTATATGATAAGCTTTCTCTGCGAACGGGCTAGTCATCGATGTTAATGCAAAAATTTACAAAGCTCGACACGACTAATTCCATTTTAACACCTATTTACTCACCGAAAAAGTGCACCTAGTTAATAAAATCGTTAATCGCCCATTAAAGCCTTATCGAGCGAGCTTCAAGGACGATTCGCTGTGAGGTGAGAATTGTGTGAGTCGCACTTGTGTAATTGGAGGTCTGACTATTTTTGGTCGTACGCAATGAAATTAGCTTTGTTATAATGAAAATCAAATCACTATATTAGTTAAAACCAAATAATAATAATAATAATAATCTCACAATGGCTTCTGGAGTTAATTCTTTCATAAAATCTGAAATTATGTTGTCTTAAAAGATAATTTTTTTAGTATACGACTCAATAACTACTAGATTAGGAAGGTTGTTTTTTTTGCACATTTTTAGCTGCATATTTTTATAAACAATTCACAAAAAAAAATTAGTTTTGGAATCCTTGGAAATGGCAATTTTTACTAATTTTTTTCATTTTTGCTAAATTTTGCTAAATTTTGGAAATGTTTAATAATTGTAGCTAATTCTTGCTAATTTTTGCAAATTTTTGTTAATTTTTGCTAATTTTTGCCAATTCTTGATAATTTTTGGCAATTTTTGTTAATTTTTGCTAATTTTTGCTAATTTTTGCTAATTTTTGCTAATTTTTGATAATTTTTGCTAATTTTTGCTAATTTTTGCTAATTTTTGCTAATTTTTGCTAATTTTTGCTAATTTTTGCAAATTTTTGCAAATTTTTGCAAATTTTTGCAAATTTTTGCAAATTTTTGCAAATTTTTGCAAATTTTTGCAAATTTTTGCAAATTTTTGCAAATTTTTGCTAATTTTTGCTAATTTTTGCTAATTTATGCTAATATTTGCTAATTTTTCTAATTTTTGCTGTTCTTTGCTAATTTTTACTAATTTTTGCTAATTTTTGATAATTATTGCTAATTTTTGCCAATTTTTACTAGTTTTTCGTCATTTTTGGTAATTTTCATTAATTTTTGCTAGTTTTAGCTAATTTTTGCTAATTTTTCCAATTTTTGCAATTTTTTGCAATTTTTCGTGTTTTTTCTAAATTTTGGCAATTTTTAATAATTTTTGATAATTATTGCTAATTTTTGTTCTTTTTCTAATTTTTGCTAATTTTTACAAATTTTTACTAATTTTTGCCAATTCTTGATAATTTTTGCCAATTTTTGTTAGTTTTTGCTAATTTTTGCCAATTTTTTCTAATTTTTGCTTATTTTTACAAATTTTTGCTAATTTTTGCCAATTATTGGTAATTTTTCTAATTTTTGCTGTTTTGCTATTTTTTGGTAATTTTTGGTAAATTTTGGTTATTTTTTGGTAATTTTTGGTAATTTTTGGTAATTTTTGGTAATTTTTGGTAATTTTTGGTAATTTTTGGTAATTTTTGGTAATTTTTGGTAATTTTTGGTAATTTTTGGTAATTTTTGGTAATTTTTGGTAATTTTTGGTAATTTTTGGTAATTTTTGGTAATTTTTGGTAATTTTTGGTAATTTTTGGTAATTTTTGGTAATTTTTAGTAATTTTTGGTAATTTTTGGTAATTTTTGGAAACTTTTGGTAATTTTTGGTAGTTTTTGGTAATTTTTGGTAATTTTAGGTAATTTTTGGTAATATTCGGTAATTTTTGGTAATTTTTGCTAATTTTAAATGTGTATATCTCTCTCTTTCTCTCTCTCCTTCTATTTTCCTTTTTCCTTTTTTTACTCCTTCTAGTTTTTCTGTTTTTCATAATTTTTTTCGATTCTTCCCTATTTTTAATAACTTTTTCTTATTTTTGCTTTTTTCCCTATTTTTCCCTATTTTTTCTATTATTCCCTATTTGTGCCTATTTTTCCTTATTTTTTCTATTATTCAATATGTATGCCTATTTTTTCTATATATTTCCTTATTTTTCTCTATTTTTGCCTTTTTCTTTATTTTTTCTATTTTTCCCTATTTTTCAATATTTTTTCCATTTTTCAATATTTGTCCTTATTTGAATGTATTTTTTTCCCATTCTGTATTTTACAAAAAAAAATTTTTCATTTTTTTTCATTATTTTTCCTTTATTTTCCCTATTTTGCTTAATTGTCCCTATTTCACTTTATTTTTTCCACTTTTTACTTTATTTTCCCTAATTTTCTTAATTTTTACCTATTTTTTCCTTTTTTCCCTATTTTTTTCTATTACTTCATTTTTTCCTGTTATCCTCTGTTTCCCTATTTGTCTATATTTTTTCCAATTTTTTTTAATTGTTTCCATTGTTCATTATCTTTTCCTAGTGTTTCCAATTTTTCAAATTTCTCTTTATTTCTCTATAATTTTCCATATTTTTCACTATTTTTTCTATTTTCAAATATTTTTTCCTATTTTTCCAATTTTTTCCCGGCTTATTTTGCTCTATTTTTCACTATTTTTTCTTTATTTTTCCAATTTTTTTCCTGTTTTTCATTATTTTTTCATTTACTTTACCCAGTTTTTCTTTAATTTTCTCTATTTTTCCCTATTTGTCCCTATTTTGCTTTATTTTCCCAATTTTACTTTATTTTTTCCCTATTTTTTCTTATTTTTCCATTATAAAAATACAATAATTACCGTTTCTTATTGTTAAATCTCACCGCAAGTCGCGTTAAGTAATTTTTTATTAAATAAAATTTTATTAAAGTTTTAACAATTTTAAGATAATTTTATATAATTCTTGTCAATTATCACGTTAAAATTATTTCATTTAACGATTTAAACTCCACCACTGGAGTCATAAAGTTTAGCAAGGTAGCAAGTGCGAACATGCAATGCAACCGCACATATATACATTGAGCAGGAGATTGAGATATCTCCGACTCAAAGGGAACTAAAAAAATATTGCTCCACTTTTTTTTTTAACAGAATTAATGATTGTGGATTTCATTCATGCTTGGTTGGAGTAGCGGAAGAATTTATTGCCCCTCTTTTATTTATTTATTTATTTACTCTATGTATATGCGGAGCAAAATTTTTTCTCTATTATTTATGAGGCGCCATCATCAAAGAGTACGGAACGATGGAAAATTAAATTTTAATTTTGGATTCTATCCAAGAAAAAAATTTAATTAATGTGTTGTTAATAACTGAGAAATTAGTTTCCATAATTATAATTAAATTAGCTACACTTTTGGAAATTAAATATAGTGGAATTTTTGAAAAAAATGAGTTTTTAATAAAATAAAAAAATATTTTATAATTAAAATATTATACTACTTTTTTATACAGGATGTCTCAAATTCGAACTGATAACATTGCTATGTTGATGGTATAGTGAAAAAACGAAACGTCGCATTAATGATTTAATGACAGACTGTTATAGAAAATTCTGTCTAATTTTACTTTCCCGGACCCATCAAAGGGAAAGTAAGGCGAAAGAGTAAAAAAAAAATCGAGATAACGATGGAAATATTCATTTTGAGGTCCCCCAAGAAGATTGAAACCATTTCCAGCGTATGGTCTGTCTGTGTGTCTGTGTGCATGTAGGTTTTCTCTAGTTTTTCTTGATTTTGAGGACAAACAATACACTTTAGTGCAAAATGTTGTAGTACAACGTTTTAGAGCATAAAATTCCCTACAACTCTTGTCTGAAACTTTTTCTAGAATTTCCAATAGTTGCGACACTAGAGGGCGCGTAAAAAATATGCATGTAGGTTTTCTCTAGTTTTTCTTAATTTTGAGGACAAATAATACATTTTAGTGCAAAATTTTCTTATTTAAAGTTGTAAAGCATCAAATTTTCTTTAACTTTTATATTTAACTTTTTATCGAATTCCTCATAGTTTCGCCGCTAGATGGGGAGAAAAATACACATTTATAATTTTCCATTTCTTTAAAATTGGAGGTAAATTATGCTCTTTAGTGCAAAATGTTTCAGCATAAAATTCCCTACAACTATTGTATGAAAATTTTTCCCAAATTCCCAATAGTTTTCACACATGATTTTAGGAGATCATAATTGTAGCAGTATGATATACAACGTGCGCATGCGCAGCTTATGTCATTATCAACATTCAAATATCAATTCGGTAGACGTAATCACCATCGGCTCGCTGTTTTTAATGTCTTCCATAAATTATTGTTATACTTAGTATTTTGTAATTAAAATAATAATAATAAATAACATATTCTCTACGGTCGAGCCGGGAAAGTTCTGGGGTGGCACAGCCGATTTTTTTTATAATTATTTGAAATAAAGGCGATAGGCGTAAATGGAAAAAGGCATTTTTGGTTTCACTTATATACAGTGTGTCCATTTAGTGCGGCATTCCTCACTTACAGAGTTGTTTGACATATGATGCAAAAATTACTTAGGAAATAAATATGGCACCTATTAAGATACATTTTAAAATTATATTGACATCTACAGGATGTTCCAAGAAAAGATGGCGCGAAAAAGATTTTTTTTAAATCTTCTCTTTAGCTAGCCTGCACATTTATAAATAATAATAATAATAATAATAATTTATTCATCCTTTTGATCATAATATATGATATAGGACAGGTCAAACACAAAAGTACATTGTAAATTTGAACAGCACAGATACAAGGTGATTGCACTATTACAATCTAGATTAAAAATTAACCGTATAATCCTTTTCTAAAAAATAAAAACCCTGGAGGCATTGACCGAATTTCCCCAAAGGACCACATTATAGGACATATGGGAGTATACTATTGCATAATAGACATTAATCAACTGTTTAGTTGTAAAAATATTTTTTAACTGTAATATTGCAAAGTAACTGCTATGTAACTTTTTACAAATTTGATTAACATTAGTATTCCAGCTCATATAACTATCAAGGTAGGTACCTAAAAATTTTGTAGAGTTCGAAAACAGAACATCTGTATCCTTAACTGAGACCTTGCAATTTTTAGGAATTTCTGTTCTTGTAAAAAATTGCATGCAGACAGTTTTAGTAGAATTTACTATAAGGGAATTCCTTTCACACCAAATGATAAATTCTTTTGCTAAAAGATTCATCGTTGTAATCAGTTCGCCTGGAGATTCAGCATCAATTGCTACTGTGGTATCATCTGCATATAGGGTTAAATGATCAGTGCTGATATATTTGGGAAGGTCATTTATGTATAATAAAAATATCAAAGGACCAAGCAGGATTTCATGCAACAGGAATAATGCCTTTTAATCTCACAATCTATTCAGATGCCGATTATTTACCCAACTATGGTACAGATAAACCAAACCCTTCAGAAACAAGTCCTGCTAACGATTCAGTTTCCAGCGTTTCAGATTTACACCAATCTGTAGTTGAGGCTCCAAGTACACCCCCTGATAAACTTATATCAAATAACAGAAATATAGGCAATTAAAAAGAAAACAATGGAAATTGCTGGAAGAAAGACAAAAAGAGAAGAAAACCAGGAAGATAAAGAAGCAAGTAAAATAACAGAAATATAAATAGGAAAAAAATAAGGACAAATAGGGAAAAATTTTGGAGAATAGGATAACATATGAAAAACAGGAAAAATAGAAAGAAACAGTTAAAGAAGGGGAAAAAGGAACACATAAAGTTCAAAAAATAACGTAAGGAACCTCGTTCCTAATGGGGGTCCCCGGACCGCATAAACTTTTTCTACACGCTTTTTGTTTTTTTGTTTGTTTTCGAATTTTCGACCACTTCTAGACGTCAGATTAACTAAACATTTTGCAGGTTATTATAGTTTCGGTGACAATGCTTTAAGAGTTTTTTGGTTAGAGAAAACTTTGTTTATAAAAGCTCATTTTTATATACCTACTAAAAAGTAGAAAATAAATTTTTCCCTGCACCTAAATGTAATCCAAAATCTTTATGACTTAAAACAAAAGGGTGGGATGCTCATCATAATTCAATGTTAACACTGTCCTAACTACGGCTTAGATTATAATCTAGCTAAATTCTAGGTATGTCCTATATGTATTCTAGATCCTAAACAAATTTTGGGGCGAGAACCAAACGATTCTAAACAAGTATTTACTTCTCCTAATATTAAGCAGCAAAAGAGGACGAGAGTTAGTGATATAAAAAATTTGGAATGGTTAAAATAGAAGTAGGAAGTAACAAATAAAAAAATTCGGTTGTGTCACCCCAGAACTTTCCCGGCTCGGCTGTAGAAAATAGGATTATTTTAATTACACTAACGAATTGATACTTCAATGTTGATAATGACATAAGCGGGCGCATGCGCACATTGTTTAGCACATACTTCGAAAATCATGGTTAAAAACTATTGGGAATTCGGGAAAAAGTTTAATACAAAAGTTGTAGGGAATTGTATGCTCTACAACTTTACACTAAAGTGCATCTTTAAAATAAAAAAAAATGCAAAAAGCCCAAAGTGCATATTTATCGCCCTCTAGTGGCGAATCTATGAGGAATTCCAAAAAAATAAATAGGAAATTTGCACTTCTCACTATAACATTTTGCAGTAAAGTGTGTCCCAAAAATTTGGAAAAACTACGGAAAACATACATGCACATTTCAGCTTGATTGGTCAAATGATTGGGCCGTTATCGTAGGAGATTACACACATACACACAGATACACAGACAGACCTTACTCTGGAAATGGTTTCAATCTTCTTGGGGCACCTCAAAATGGATATTTCACTTGATACCTTGAATTTTTTTGTTCGTTCACTATACTTTCCCCTTTGATGGGACCGGGAAAATAAGTAATTTTAAAATACTGAAAAAAAAATCACATTACATCTTAGTTTATTTTGAGATATTTTGAAATTTAAATAAATAATATAATTTTATAGAATTTTTAGCATAAATAATACAGAATCAAAAAAAAATTAATTTGAAGAACAAAATAAGATTTAAAAATACATTCTTAAAATTGTGATACTAGTTTGATTTTTTATAGAGAAAAAAATGAAACAGTTTTTATTTTAATTTTTGCAGTCAAAATAGATTCCTAAAAAGTTAATTTTTATAGCTAACTGAGTAAATCTGAAAAATTATAAAATAAATAACCGATAATTAAAAAAATTAATATATATAAGTTAATTATTTGACCTCACATAAATTTCTTTTAATAGAGCAACTATTCTACAACAATACAAAATAAAAACGGTCCACTAATAGCTCTAAAAAAACTTTTATCTTCCGGACGAAATCCCCCAAATTGCTAATATTCAACTTTTTAAACAAGCCACAATGAAATAAAAGTGTTGACGGTGAAATTATGTTTATAGTAACAGTTATTTTAAGGGCACACTTGTTGTGTTCACCAGAGACTGCGAGGCAGGCTTTTTCCGTCTTTTTCGTCCTTATGGAAAGATCGAATTTTCTCTTTCCCGGCTTTCCCGACGTTAGAAATCGAGTTTAGTACTTCATAAAGTAGAAAGCGCACGCGAGCTTCCGAGGTTTGAAATCTTAGGTTACAGAAGAGGGCTGTTATGGTGCCGTAAAGACGAGTGATTTGATTTTATGTGTTTCGGTTAAATATGGCTTTATCCTCCCATGGAGTTGTTCATTCACAGTCCTCCTGGCGCGAAAATTGGGACTTTGGTTCATTATATTCGCATTTAAATCATTAGGAAAATGTTATAAGATTTGTTGAGAATTATGGAAAGCGTATAAAGATAATTTTCCTTTCAAACCAAAACCAGTTACAAATAATTGGTTTGAAATTATTAAAATATTATACAAGGTGGTTCATAAATAATAGAAATAATTTTATGCATAAATTTAACCAGTTTAATTAACGGAATAAAACCTTCACAAGTTTTTTATTGATATTTTTTTAACACTTTTAACATAGTGATTTTTTCATTTTTTTTTTAAGAAATATTTTCTTATAATAAAAGTTCTATTAGATTACAAAGTATGGGACAGAATGTTAAATTTAATTAAAATAAATAAAAATCTAGCAATATTTTATATTAATCATTAACTTTTACAACTGACACTGGCAAATTAAGAAATCACGTACGTATCGGGAAATGATCGATGAAATAAGACATCAATTAATCTCAATATGATCGCTAAAAAGAACTATTTTATAATAAAATCATGTACCACATAAATATAATAGGTAATTTTTTTAGGAAAAGGTGCAATATTTGATCAACGTGGTTTTTTTTTACAAAAATTGAGGTACATTTACCATTAAAATTAACAACTAATCATAGACGATTCGATAGAAGTTATATAATACTAGGAGAGTATTTTTAATTAGGTCTTAATAAGAAAGGAGAGGGATATCCAAAGGAATTTAAATGTGTGGAACATGAAAATTGGTAGAGTTTTTAAAATTTAAACCAGAAAAATTTTTTGTTACAAACGCAGATGTGGAAAACATACTTAGTAAGGAAAGTTTACTCCATAAGTAAATCATAGGAAAATTAGGCGATCCTCAGGAATCCTTGTTAAACCGGGAAGAACCTTATGGCCTCCGGGTTTGGTAAAATTTACAAAAAAGTCACTTTTGCTGTGATAATAGAATGCATAGAATTAAATCAGTCTACCCCCCGGAATTTGAGTAATGACCATGTATCGAAAAACGTAAATTGAGTAAATTAAGTACAATTCGAGCTATATGAGTTTTATAAGCTTTTATTTTTTTATTAAATACGAGCTTATTGGTCTAGTAAACAAGTGCTTTTTGGGTCAAACTATTTCTCCGCCTCCGAAAAATATGATGGAGATGTCATTCGATTCTCGGAATAGAGTGCATGATTTTTGAAAAAATTCAAGAGAAACAATTAACTGAAAAATAAAAATGGGGTTTGTTTTTTTCAAATATCTCAAAAACTATTTGACATTTTACAAATTTGAAAAAAGATTCAAAAAGAGGAGGAAATTTACCAAAAAAAAACTATACCTCCCGGAACAGTAGGACCAATATTTGTAATTTTCCCAGAGTGTTGAAAATATGGTCGAAAACGGGGAATCCGTTTTCCATATAAAGGCCTGAAGATGGCGCTTGTCAGCCGAAACAAGTCGCCGTTTCCTAAAAATTTTACTTATTATACGACTAACTTTTATTTCATTTATTATTAAATAACACAGCCCAGTAAAAGTTTTTGCGATTAATGATTATTTTAATATGGATATAAAAGTACTAAACAAAAACTTTAAATATTTGTATAATTCACGTGTTTATACGACAGATTTCACTTCATTTCGGTGCTTTTTATTAATGCCAGGACACGGCATAGACGACATTCAGGCGGCCATGATTCAAAGTGAACGATGTTCGGACTTAGTTGAAGTTTTGTGCAAGTTTGGCGGGCGCTCCGCTAAAGAAAGAAGGATTTATGGAAGAGTTTTTTCTTATTTGAGCCTGCTTCCTTCCTTCCATCCATCGATTTGTCTTCTTTTTGTCGTTTAGCATTTAATAATGATTTATATAAAAAGGGAGGTTGAGTGTTGCGGGGTCACCACCTGCGTATCCCGAATATTTTTTCGATGGAAAAAAGCGAAATTCATATTTTGTAAAAATATATTATATTGGATAAATTTCAATGAAAAATTATCCAAATCAATATAATAAATATCTAATATCATATCAAATTCTTTTTTTTACGATAAAAAAGCAATATCTAAAAAAAGAGATTTTTGGTTTGTCTCTTTAATAATATTTTCTGTCCTCGTCTCACTTCCCAATAAGCGAAAGCAAATTCGTCTTAAAGTACAATATATTCTAAATAATATATACGCGTGCCAATTTTTGTTACTATGTGTTTTGTCTCTCTTCAACTAGCTTTCTCAAAGTAAGAGTAACTAGATCAGCCATATTGAATCTCGTTCATTCTTGACCACGTTCCAATGTCACAAAAATTTGATCTCATAGAGATCAGTCGATTACAATATGTAAAAGTTCTTTAATAAAATGACTGTTAATACCGCGCCTTTATTATCAAATGATTCAGCAAATATTTTGTGAGATTTCACAAAATATTATAATTAGTTATACAGTGAATGACAACAGTTAATTTGCTTATTATTAAAGTGTTTTAAAAATAATGTATCTTTTATAATATAACTTTTTAATATTAATAAATGGGTGTAAAATTAGCCATTCAATATGATTTTTTCACATTTATAATTCACAATTTTATATTTAATTTTTAATAAATGAAGATTGAGAGAGATGAATTTTTTCCGGTTTTTTTTTGGTTTTATTGATTTTTTTTCGTTTTTCTATATTTTTTCGTTTTTTTTCTGATCTTTTTCGATACTTTATAATTTTTCCCTATTGTTCTGTTTTCTCTGGTTTTTTCCAATTTTTTTTCTTTTTACTCTTCTTTTTTTTCAGTTTTTTGTATTATTTTGCGATATTCTTCGGATTTTTATTGCAATTTTTTGTGTTTTTTATTGCGATTTTAGAGTTCTTAGCGGTTTTTTTTTGCATTTTTTGATTATCTTGCGATTTTCTTCAGGTTTTTTGTCATTTCTTGCAATTTTTTGTGATTTTTTTGCCATTTTTAGTGTATTTTATCGGTTTTTGTGTTTTTTTGCTTTTTATTTTTTTGATTTTTTCCTTTCTTCCGTATTTTACAATTTAATTTTCATTTTTTTCACAATATTTAGTGATTTTTCAGAATGTTTTCTGTTCTTTTCAATTCTTCTAATTTTTTTCTCGTTTCTTTTTTCGAATGTTCTTATTTCTCTGATTTTTTCGATTTTTAAGTTTTTTCAATTTTTTTCTTCTTTTTTAAATTTTTTTTGGATTATTTTGCGATTTTCTTCAGGTTTTTTGTCTTTTTTTTTGCTATTTTTGTGACTTTTTTGTGTTTTTTAGTTTTTATCGGTTTTTGTGGTTTTTTGCATTTTTTTTTCGATTTTTTCGTTTACAATTTAATTTTCATTTGTTTTGAAAATATTTCCTGATTTTTTCCAATGTTTTCTGTTCTTTTCAATTCTTCTATTTTTTTTCTCGTTTTTTTTTTCGAATTTTCTTATTCCTCTGATTTTTTTCGATTTGTCGGTTTTTTCAATTTTTTTCTCTTTTTTTAAATTTTTTTGGGATTATTTTGCGATTTTCTTCAGGTTTTTTGTAATTTTTTTGCAATTTTTTGTGACTTTTTTAAATGTTTTTTTATCGGTTTTTTTGCGGTTTTTTTCGATTTTTTCGTTTCTTCCGTATTTCACAATTTAATTTTCATTTGTTTTCCAAATATTTTTTTCAATGTTTTCTGTTTTTTCCTTATTCTTCCAATTTTTTCTGATCTTTTCTATTCTTCTATTTTATTCTCGTTTTGTTCGGTTTTTCGTATTCTGATTTTTTTCGATTTTTTCGTTTGCTCGATTTTTTCTGATTTTTAATTTTTTTTAGTTTTTTCTGCGATTTTCAGATTTGTTGTTATTTTCTGCAATTTCTATGCAATTTTTTGTGATTTTTTTGCGATTTTTAGTGTTTTTAATGATTTTTGTGCTTTTTCGCGTTATTTTGTTCGTTTCTTCCGTATATTACAATTTAATTTTCATTTGTTTTCCAAATATTTTCTGATTTTTCCAGTGTTTTCTGTTTTTGCCTTATTTTTTCCGATTTTTTCTGATCTTTTCTATGCTTTTAATTTTTTCTCATTTTTTTGAGTTTTCCTTATTGCTCTGATTTTTTTTATTTTTCGGTTTGTTCGATTTTTTCGGGTTTTTTTATTTTTTTTTTTGGGGATTTTCAGATTTGTTGTTATGTTTTGCGATTTTTTGCAATTTTTTGCAATTTTTTGTGTTGTATTTCAATTTTTAGCGTTCTTTGCGGTTTTTGTGTTTTTTCAGGTTTTTTTATTTTTTCGTTTTTTCCGAATTTTACATTTTTATTTTTCGTAATTTTTTTAATATATTCTGAATTTTTTCACATTTTTCCTGTTTTCCATTTTTTCTTATTTTTTCCGATTTTTCTGATCTTTTCGATCCTTCCCATTTTTTCTCGTTTTTCTAATTTATTTTTCGGCTTTTCTTATTCCTCTGATTTTGTTTGGATTTTTTGATCTTTTTTTCTCATTTTGTTTAATTTTTTTGGATTTTTTTGCAATTTTTTGTGATTTCTTTTGCGATTTTTAGGGTTTTTTACATTTTTATTATACGTTTTTTACAATTTTTTTTTTCATTTTTGTTCCATTCTCTAATAATAGCTTGAACCTAAATTTGTTTGGTCTTTCGATCTTAACACGTCGACTGCTATAATAACTTTTACAAACATTTAATCATATTTAATATTTCCCTTCTATTCTGAACAATAATAAATTACATAACTGTTGAAAATGAATATGACCTTGCTTCCATTTGTATATATTTATTTACATTTCACAATAAATAATAACTATGAAACGTAAAATGGTTTTAATCAGAAATCTATCTATGTTAGGTACTCGAACAAGAATCGTGCAAGACACGGTGTTATTTGGTAGATAAAAATTTTCAGAACGACAATTTAATATTAACACACTGTGAATGATTTATTCGCTATACTAATGAGTGGGTTTCGTAATTTACGAGCTCCATTTTTGCATGTCGCTTATCTGATTTAATTGAGATGATTACAATGATAAATAAGAAGTTACATTTCTGCATGCATTGAAGCTGATGTTCTCCGATTTAAGAGGTACTTTGATAACATGTAATTTGTAATGATTGTCGATATGTACTTCACTCGTTTATTTGTTTCTTTAATTATTATACGAGGGATACTCAGGATGGACACAAATAAATTATCAGTTATCAAACATAATATAGTGGTCATTTTCATAACTTTTTCATATTTATACAACTAATTTAAATAAGATATTAAAAATGAGGGGGTAATCCCACCCAACTTTCCGAACACTCCTAGTAAAGTAATTGTTTGATCGATTATTTTAGTTTTTCTGCATTAAAATACATTAATTATATTACCTATCGAATGGTATAAATCCTATTTTTATACCTTTAATATTTTTAAAATTATTCAATTTTTTTTAAACTTATATTAAATTTAAAAAAAAATGAGGAATTCTACAATTTTTTGAATAAAATTTTGAAAAAAATCACAATTATACAGTTTTTTACTATAAATTTAAAGGTTATTTTTTTTAAATTTTTAATATTACTTTTAACCTTAAAACAAATAAAACCTATTTTTGAATAATTTTAAAATCAATAAATAATTAATTTCTCATTCAATTTTATTCAAAATGGGAAACAGACCTTTTTTTAGGTTTCTGGATCAAAATGCATTAATAAAGTTAGTTTAAAAAACTAAAAAAAAATTAAATTTTTTTTCAAAAATTCATGGGTAAATCCATTGAATTGTTTTAATTTTTTTAATTTGTATAAATACAATGATAAAATTATGAAATAATTTACACACATAGTACTGTTGGATCCTTTTCGGATATGCTATTTACTTTTTTCATTTATTTTATAGTTATTGATAAAACGAAATTACAAAAAAATTTAAAAAAAAATTCTTAATTTTGGCTATAATAATTACAATTATAAATTCTAAGAAACTAAAATACATTTTAAATTTAGAGTTTTATATTATCTTTCGAATGGTGAAAATCCCATTTCAATAACTTTAATATTTTAGAAGTTAGTTTAAAATCGTAATATAATCTTAAATTTATTAGCCAATTTTTAAAAATTCCAAAATTTTTGTAATAAAATTTTGAAAAAAATAATAATTATAAAATTAATTATTAGAAATTTAAAGATATTTTTTTTAATTTTTAATATAAAAATTTAACTAAAAAATAATAATTTAATAAAGAAAAAAATTAAAATAAAAACTAGCAGCGAAACTATGCGCAACTTGAAAAAATAGTCAAGACAAAATTTATAGAAAATTTTATGTTCTACAATTTTGATACCATGTAATTTTTCATAAAAATCCATAATTTTGTCTCAAAATCTAAAAAAGTCGCAAAAAAGTCTATATAGATTTTTTTCACGCCCTCTAGCGGCGAAACTATGAAGAATTCAAAAAACCGGTAATGACAAAATGTGTAGAAAATTTTATGTTCTACAACTTTCATATCCTGTAATTTTTCATAAAAATGCATTATTTTGGTTATTTAAGAGAAATATGAAAAAAAATACTTTTTGATAAATCTGGCAACAATGGCAAAAGTTCTTGAAAATTTTAATCATCCGAAATTAAACTATAACGTATAAAAAATATATGTGTGAAAATTTATTGCCATCTTGTTTGGTAATGACGTCATCACTTATAGCAACTGTCACTTCCGGTTGTCCGATTAACTCCAAAACCTATACAAGTCGTCTCCTTGCTACCCTAAATATGTATATAGAATTTCATCTAAATCGGTTCAGCCGTTTAGACGCTATCGTGTTCACACACATACAGACACACTCACAGACACACACACAGACAGACATCATGCTAAAAATGGTATAAATGGATTCAGGTGACCTCAAAACGTAAAGATTCGTTAAAATCTGGGTATGCCCAAAATATCATGATCGCAATACTTTCCTTCTATACAACTCTGTTGTTCGGAAAGTAAAAATGTGTAAGGTAACATATGGTATATCTGAAGTGAGGACAAATGTAAGGAAAAAAATTAATAATATAAGGTATGTTTATATATTTTTTTTGTATCCCCTAAAATATGTACGCTACTGTACTTTTGATATCATTTCACAAAAATTTTGTCATAACCGCATAACTTTTATTTAAAACTTTTTTTCTATCGACTAATAAATTTGATAACAAATAACCCTATGATGATTTAAATTTTTATAAAGTGGTATTTCAATTTAACCGAAAATCTAACAGTAACGTTTCGTTTATTTTGGAATGAAGTTTCTTAAAGCGTTATGCCCTCTTCAAGCGATATTCCCTCTCTTTCTCTTTCTCTCTTGTTTACTTCTACAAAATTTAAAAATAATTTATTCTTATTTAATTTTTTTCTTTATAATTTATAACTCACTATTTTATATTTAATTTTTAATAAATGGAGAGAGGGATAGATATGAATTTTTCCCAATTTTTTTTTGTTTTTGAATTTTTCTCTTTTTTATATTTTTTTTTTGTTTTGTTTTTGATGTTTTATTATTTTTCCTCATTTATTTCTCATTGTTCTGCTTTTTACTCATTTTTTTCTTATTCCTCTGAGTTTTTTCGATTTTTCAATTGTTTTTTCTTTTTTTTGTATTATTTTGGATTTTCTTCATATTTTTTGTCGTTTTTTCAATTTTTTGCAATTTTCTGTGATTTTTTTGCGATTTTTAGTGGTTTTATCAGTTTTTGTGGTTTTTGCGTTTTTTTCTATTTTTTCGTTTCTTGCGTATTTTACAATTTAATTTTCATTTGTTTTCCAAATATTTTCTGATTTTTTCCAATGCTTTCTGTTTTTTCTGATCTTTTCGATTATTCTAATGTTTCTCGTTTTTTTTTATTCGATTTTTCGGTTTTTTCAAGTTTTTTAAGTTTTTTGGATTATTTTGCGATTTTCTTTAGATTTTTTTGTCATTTTTTGCAATTTTTTGTGGTTTGTTTTTGTGATTTTTAGTGTTTTTATCGGTTTTTGCGGTTATCTGCGTTTTTTTCGTTTCTTCCGTATTTTACAATTTAATTTTTTTCCAAATATTTTTTGATTTTTTTTCAATGTTTTCTGTTTTTTCTTTATTTTTTCTGATTTTTTATGATCATTTTCTCGTTTTTTCTTATTCCTCTGATTTTTTCGCTTTTTCGATTTTTCTTTTTTAAATTTTTTTTTCTATTATTTTGCGATTTTTTGTCATTTTTTGTCATTTTATGTAATATTTCTGCGATTTTTAGTATTTTTGCGGTTTTTTGCGTTTTTTTTTTTATTTTTTCGTTTCTTCCGTATTTTACAATTTCATTTTCATTTTGTTTCCAAATTCATTTTTTTTCCAAATATTTTCTGATTTTTTCCATGTTTTCTGTTTTTTCCTAATTTTTCCGAATTTTTCTGATCTTTTCGATTCTCGTTTTTTCTAGTTTTTCTTATTCCTCTGATTTTTTCGATTTTTCAGTTTGTTCGATTTTTTCAATTTCTTTTTCTATTTTTGGTTTAGTTTTTACGACTTTCAGATTTCTTGTTATTTTTTCCGATTTTTTTCTTTTCGATTCTTCTGTTTTTTCCGGTTTTTTTATTCCTCTGATTTTTATGGATTTTTCGTTCTTTTTTGCGATTTTTACGGGTTTTTGCATTTTTCTGATACGTCTTTTAAAATTTTTTTTTATTTTTTCGTTTTTTCCTTTTTCCTTATTTTATAATTTTATTTTACATTTTTGTTATATTATTCTCTGATTTTTTCAATATCTTTCAGTTTTCTGTTTTTTTTTTCCTATTTTTTGCGGTTTTTTCTGATTTTTTCCAATTCTTCTGATTTTTTTTCTCATTTTTCTAATTTTTTGAGTTTTTTCGGGTTTTCCATTTTTTCTTATCTTTCCTCATTTTCTTCTCATTATTCTGTCTTTTTTTCTAATACTTTTTTTTTTTTTTTCTATTTCTTTCGTTTCATATTTTTTTTTATTTCTTATTTCTCTGATTTTTTTCGTTCTTTTCGATATTTTTAATTTGTTTCTTATTTTTCTCATTTTTTCTTATTCTTCTGGTTTTTGTCGTTTTTATCTATTTTTTTCGATTTCTTTCAATTCCTATATATTTTTCCGATTTGTACGGTTTCCAATTTTTTCGATTTTTCCGATTTTTCCTCATTTTAAAATTTTAAAAAATGAAAAAATAACGTCCACCGACAGCACATTATTTCTTCACTTTCAAGTCCCAAAAACTAAAAATAGGTGGACAAACATTATTCTCACTTTTTGTCCCCCTGACTTTGTTATCTACTTCTAAATTATAGTCCAAAGTACAGAGATAGGTGGACAAAACCGAATTTTTATTTTTTATTAAATATTAGGAAATACATTAAAAAAAAATGACAGAAATATCTTATTGTTCAATTTGCATCAATGACAAAGTAGAGAAAAATGTTAAAACACGAGTCTATTAACATAAAATAGTAAGAAACCATGACAAAATATGTATATGTATGAAAAATTGTGACAACTGACGACAATATTCATTCGGCATTAAAATTAACATTGAGATTAGCAAATCGAAAATGAGGAAGTGACAAAGATAGGGTAGCGTCGATGAGAGGATGCTGCCAGAATCAGAAAAGAGTGTATATATATATATATGTGTATGGACCACCGTTCGGCGGGGGTTTTGAAGCGGCCGCCGCCACTCGTAACTCGCGAGTTCGCCATTCGGCAGTGATAAATCATGGGTTACCACATTGTAGCCCGGTAAATCATGCGGGGCTGACGGTGGGGTGCGGGAACGGAGACGCTGCGTGAAATGAAACCCATTCGTCTGTGTCACCGTTCCGTCTCTTTCTTTTTCTATCTCGGTCTCCTTTCCACCAATATTGCTCTGCAATCCGTACTGAATTATGTACTTTTAGTCTTCACCGAAAGGGTTAATATGTTACAAGGGGCGCCCAGATTCCGGCTAATCGATACTCTCATTACCTGGGAAAGTAACTCCCGTATAATGAGGAGCCCCAGGACGTAAATTACGATAAGATAATTTGGAAATATTTCTGTCTTTAATAGAAAATTAAGATTTATCAATTAGGGCTTAATTAAAATATTTTTAGTTAATAATTTTGGGTTAAATACAGTATTTAACCTCTTGACCATAGAACAAGCCTGTATGAGTAGACACTATACAGGGCGTTAAATTTTAGAAAAATTAAAAAACGCTATCTCTTTATATATTATCAATGTGCAGGGCGTCCCAAATTGGTGTGTTTTGCAGGGTATCTCGTAAACTAGAAGAGCAGTTAAGTAGCTCCCTGCATTTGGAAGATACAGGGCGATTATTGGAAACTGTCGAAAACTGCAAGGTTCTATAACTTCTTAATTAAGAAAAATATAAAATAACTTTATCAAAACTTTTGATAGATATTTTATTAAAGAGTTGACTAGCGCACAAGAATTTTTTTAGGGGGTCTCACTCACTAAGGAAATATAATGCAAACTTATATTTTTTTTAATGGGACACCCTGTATATTTCGAAGTTTTTTGTTTCGTTTTTTAAATCTCATTCGCCTGATATGATATATTATATATTTATTTTCAGGGGTTGGAGCAAAAATCTCAAAATAGATAAAATACCTCAAAACCACAAAAAATTTCAAAAATCAAAAAATCTTCAAAATATTTTCAAAAAAAATCTCAAAAAATTTTTAGACGGTTCAAAAACATCTCAAAAATCTCCAAAAATTCTTTAAAACCTAAAAATTCACAAAGAATCTCAAAAAATTTAAAACGTCAAATCTCAAAAAATTCAAAATAGTAAATGTCTCAGAAACTCAAATCTCTAAGAATTCAAAGAAGTCAAAAAAATCTCAATAGCTCAAAAAATCTTAAAAAATTTCAACAAAAAAATCTGAAAAATCTTAAAAAAACTAAAAACCATAAATATAAAAAAGTTTCAAAAAACCTAAAAACACAAACTCAACAAATCTCATAAACTCTTTAAAAATCTCATAAAATCTCTAAAATATCTCAAAAGATTCAAAGAGTCTTAAAAAACTCGAATGAATTTCAAAAAAATTTCAAAGAATCTTAAAACACTTCAAAATATTCTCAAAAAAATCTATAATTTTTTAAAAAATCTAAAAAGCCCCAAAGAATCTCAAACAATCTCAACTAACCCCAAAAAATCTCAAAAAACCTCTAAAAATCTCAAAAAACTCAAAAAAAACTCAAAAAAAACTCAAAAATATCAAAAAACTTGAAAAAAACTCAAAAAAAACTCAAAAATATCAAAAAACTTGAAAAAAACTCAAAAAATCTCAGACAAATTGAAAAAAAAAAAATTGACAAAATTGGAAAAGATTGTAAAAAAATTGCAAAAATTGAAAAAATCCACGAATTCTTTTTCAGATATTTAATGTTAAAGTTTCAAATTTTGACATTTTTTTATTTTTGACAGGTGACAGTTGGAGAAATAATTTTGACTGTCCTGTATAGAGTTATTTATGGGCTTTCAAATGACATATTGCAAGTCGAATTCCGTGACATATTGCATCTGTCGTTTTTTGATAGTGACACTTCCGTTTGACACATGTCATACAAAAACTAATGATTTCTTCCAACGGGTAACCCAAAACCCTGTACCAAATTTCAGTCCAATAGGATTAATGCTTTTTAAGATATTTAATGCTAAAATTTCAAATTTTGACATTTTTTTATTTTTGACAAGTGACAGTTGGAGAAATAATTTTAACTGTTCTGAATAGAGTTTTTTAAGTGCTTTCAAATGACATATTGCATGTCCAATTCCGTGACATATTTGATCTGTCATTTTTTGATAGTGGTACTTCCGTTTGACAGATGTCGTACAAAAACTAATGGGTTCTTCTGAGGGGTAACCCAAATCCCTATACCAAATTTCAACTCAATTGGATTAAACGTGTGGCCTCTATCGTGGAAGAATACACACAGACAGACAGACTTCCATCTGAAAATGGTCTTAATCGTCTCAGGGTACTCGAAAATGGATATTTCCGTTTTTATCTCGAAATTTTTTTTTAGCTCGTTCACAATACTTTTCCTTCTAGTAGGTGGGTCGGGAAAGTAAAACTGGGATATTTGGGAAAAATAGTGAAAAATACTGAAACATTGGGAAAAAATATGATAAAATTAAAAAAATAGGGCAAAATAGGGATAAAGATAAAAAATATTGAGACATATGGGAAAATACTGAAAAATACAGGAAAATAAGGAAAAAACGAAAAATAGGAAATAGTAATTTGTACAAAAAGTGCGCAAAGCGTCACTTTTCTCACGAGCTCAGTAGTTTGTGGCACAAGCCGTACCCAATTTTTTTTTATAAATAAAATAAAATTTTTGACAGCAATGATGTCACGGCCGTTTAAATCTATACTTCTTCCGTCATGAAGAGTAGTATTTTAAACATTTTTTTTAAAATAAGTTTCCTATTATTCCCACTCTCCCCTAAGTTAGGTTAGGGGCCCTAACTGTCATTTAAAATATCTAAAAGCTTTGCATTTATCAAAAAAGATAAATTTGTCAAAGGACGATCCTGTATGTGAATTAAACTTATTGCACCAAAAAAAAAAATTAACTCGTCGCGCGAATAAAAAACTCCTATAATTCTGAAGTAAAAGAATGTTTGTATCAGCATTCGTCGTGTAGACAATAATTCATTTCGAAGTAAGATTACAATTTCCATTCCAGTGTTTCTTACAGCCAGAGTCTAGGAAGACAATAAGAAAAAAACAAAAAAAGAAGGGACGGCTGGTGAATTATTGTGTGTAAGATAAACGGGTCCGCTCCAGCTCGAAATGAAGTCTGGCGGGAAATTT
Source organism: Neocrepidodera transversa (assembly GCA_963243735.1). NCBI lineage: Eukaryota > Metazoa > Arthropoda > Insecta > Coleoptera > Chrysomelidae > Neocrepidodera > Neocrepidodera transversa. The sequence goes on along the minus strand of OY725337.1, from coordinate 3,958,874 downwards.
ATACGCGGCCCCGCTGCAATATCTCCTCTGGAACAGAATTGGACTGGCTCGGAGGAAAATAGGCTAAAGGCGGGAAGGAGACGACGCATTTTAAATTAGCTTTTTATTGGTGTTGTTTTAAAAGCTTCCTAGTTATCAATCCAAAACGTGATAAACCAACTTCATTCTTTTATTGTATCAGATATTTATTTTAGATCCATGGAAAATTTATCTGCAATTATTGGATATTGTAATATTTCATTTTAGTATCTCTTTGTTAGAGTTAATAGGAAAAAACTATTTAATTAATAATTTTTCAGGATATTTTAATTCGTCTGTTAGTAGTTAGACACAAGGTTAGATCTAATATAATACTTAGGTCTAATTTTGCTTATTCATTCGTATATGATTTTCTGATCTCATCATATCCAGATGTTTGTGACAAATCCAGAAAAAAACAAATGGTAGTTTGTAATCAAGTATTTCCTGTTAATGTTAAGTCTTTGAAGATTTATATTATTTAGGTAATTCATTTTTATGCCCTTGTGCACAATATGGTGAATGATTAATAATTTCGTCCTAAAAAGGGCTCCACGTACAATAGTTAACTCAAAATCAATACATTCTGTCCTTTATTATTAATTTACGTCTCGGAAATTTTATTTGTTCTGTTCATAATATAAAACACCCACTAAGAAAGGATGTTGCTAAATTTTAATTATCGGATTTTCTCTCATTTTATTTTTTAGGAAAAATTGGAAAAAAAACTGGAAATCATGGGAAAAATTGGGAAAAACAACGAAAATTATGGAAAATAGGGAATAATAGAGAAAAATCGGAAAAATAGGGCAAAATTGTGAAAAATAGGAACAAATAGGGAAAAATAATGAAAATAGAAAAACTATTCAAAAACAAGAAAATATAAAAAGAAATAGAAAAAATGGGAAAAACACATGAAAAACAAGAAAATATAAAAAGAAATAGAAAAAATAGGAAAAATACACGAAATAGTAAAAAATAGAGAATAATAGAGGAAAAAAATTGAGGAAAATAAGGAAAGGAAATATAGAGAAAAAAATAGAACTACTGGAAAATATAAAAAAATAGAAAGATACAGGAAAGAAAAGGGGAAACAGCAACAGTAGTGAAAAAAAGGCGAAAATATGGGCAAAAACATCGAAAAATAGGAACAAATGGGGCAAAATACTCAAAAATAGAGAAATTTTGGAAAAATAGAGAAAAGAGCCAAAAAAGTAGAGAAAAATGGGAAAAAAATTGAAAAAAATATGGAATAGAGAAAAATAAAGAATAATAGTGAAAAACGGGACAAACAGGGAATTTTAGGATAAATATGAAAAAACAGTAAAAAACTAGAATGTAGGAAAAAATTATAGAAAAATTGAGTAAATAAGGAAAAATAGGAAAAAATATGGAAAAATATTAAAGAGAATAAATCGGGAAAATGGAAAAAATAGTTAAAAAAAGGAAATCAGTTGGGAAAATAGACATTGGAGAAAAATGAGGAAAATAGGACAAAATAGTGAAAAATAAGTACAAATAAGATAAAATACTGGAAAACAAGGAAAAATAAATAAAATAGGGTAACTGATCGAAAACAGGAAAAAAGATATAGAAAAAATGGGAAAAAATTGAAAAAATAGAGAAAATAGTGAAATATAAGGAAAAAAATACAAAGAAATAGAGAAAAAATAAGTACAAATAAGGATAAATTTGACAAAATAGGAGAAGTTAAGAAAAAAAGGAAAATAGGAAAATCTAATTGAAACCAAGGAATACTAGAAAGATATAGGAAAAACATACGACAAATGTTAAAAATAGTGAAAAATAAGGGAAAACAGGGAAATAAATAGAGAAAAATAAGGAAAACTACGAGAAAATAGGGCAAATTTTGGGAAAAATAGGGACAAAATAGAGCAAAATAGAAAAAAATAGGGCAAAATAAGGAAAAGTAGAGAATAGGAAAAATAGTGAGAAATAGTGAAAAAGTGGAAACATATGGGAAAAAGTAAAAAAGAGAAATATGGGGAAAATAAGGATACATATAAGATAAAATAATAGAAAACAGGATAAAATAGAAAGAAATAAGAAGAATAGGAAAAAAGATAAAAAATAGAGAAAATAAGGGAAAAATAGGAAAATCTGTGAATAATAAAAAAAATAGTGAAAAATAAGAAAAACATTGAAAAATACTGAAATATTTTGAAAAATAAGAAAAAAATTGAAAAAGATAGATAAAACAGAAATATTACAGATAAATACAGAAATATCTGGAAAATAGGCAAATATATGCGAAAATACTGAAAAATAGGGAAAAATAACGAAAAATAGTATAAAAATGAGATTTTTCAAATACGAACAAATAGGGAAAAACAGGAAAAAATCATGAAAAACATATTGGATCGAATTTAGTAAAACACATAATTTGAAACAAAAAAATCTTATACAATTTTTTTCTAAAATTAACCGTCGTTATAAAAGAATATTTAAAATAAAATGTAAAATATTATATTAAATGTAAAATGTAAAAGAACCGGCAACATCGCTTTATCTGTTACATTCCTAGAAATTAGTTATTATTTACATTTTGTACAGAACGCTTAAAATTTTTATTGCAATGACTTTTTAATTCGCGACTACCATGCATGTTCATGGTGAAACTCGCGGTAATAATACATAATTTATGGTGAACAAATAAATAATAGAATTCGTTGTGATTGTGTTTGTAAAATGAATGCATTAAGTATAAAAAAAATTTAATTATTTTAAGTGATAAATGTAACTAAAACAATTTTTGCTAGAAATTTATATCGCAGAACGTAAATATTAAACGTGTGCGGTGTTGCCAAGAATTTAAAAGAATATTTTCAACATAATTTTTAAAATCCTTAATATCCAAATTTTGATGTTGTAAAATCAAAACTTTGAGTTGCATAAATCATAAAATTTGCTGTGATTGCTGTATGCATGTTTTACTTGTTAAAAACAGGGTAACCTCAAAAATAGTACTTTAATTAAAGGAATAGGCACTAGATATTATTTCGAACAAAAAATTCTTATGCAATTTTTCAAAAAATCAAAAATAATTTTGATCAAAAGTTACGTTTAAAATATAGGCAATTATACCAAATGAAATAAAGGTTTAATATCTACGTTCTGCGATATATAGTGCAACTCAAAAAGTCTGCATCATATGGGAAAAAATTTTATTATTCATTTGACAGAAAATTTTATTCTTGATAAAAGCTGGTGAATTGCGTAAAACTGCTTTTCCGAGTATCAAATTTTCAAATTTCTAAATGGTATACAGGGTCAGGCAAAAAATAGGAATTTTGACCAAGAATAAAGTACCCTTATTTTTGTCAATATCAAAAAAACTTATTTGAGAAAGTTATTTAGAATTAAAAATTACACTAAGAGTTAAAATCACAGCCTCCTATGCAAAAAATCCATATTTTTATGTTTTTAGCCTTCCTTCAATCACTATAATATACATATTGGTTAAAAAAATTTGGTTTTCTTCGTTATTTTTACACCATTCTCGGCCTTTTTTTAAAATTTTTATGATTTTTGTTTTTTTCTTGGTGCAAAGCTTTATTTTCTTTTTTTTTTAATTTTTATTTTCAAACTTCATTTTTAGTTAATTTTAAGCTAGATTTTGTTTTACACCGTTAAATTGAAAAATATTTTTGTGACGTAAATAAGTAAATGTTATCGTTTTGGTACTAAAAACTTTTGGATACCATTTTTTTTACCCATTTTCTTCAATTTGCACCAAAAGAAAAAACCAAAAATCATATAAATATAAAAAAAGGCCGAGAATGGTGTAAAAATAACGAAGGAAACCAATTTTTTTTAACCAAAATGTATTATAGTAGTTGAAGGAAGCATCCGAAATGATATTATTTTGAGCTAGGCTAAAAACATAAAAAAATGGTTTTTTGCCTATAGGAGACTGTGATTTTAAATCTGATTGTAATTTTTAATTCAAAACAAATTTCCTAAATAAATTTTTTTGATATTGTTAAAAATAAAGGTACTTTACTCTTGGTCAAAATTCCTATTTTTTGCCCGCCCCTGTATACCATTTGGAAATTTGAAAATTTGACGCTCGCAATAGCAGTTTTACGCAAGAATAAAATTTTCTGTCAAATGAATAATAAAATTTTTTTCCATATGGTGCAGACTTTTTGAGTTGCACTGTATGTGCAACAAAAAAGTAAATTTTTCATATAAAATAACTTAACTTAACTTTTACTTTCCCGGACCCATCAAAGGGAAAGTAAGGTGAACGAGCAAAAAAAAAATCGAGATATCGATGGAAATATCCATTTTGAGGTCCCCCAAGAAGATTGAAACCATTTCCAGCGCATGGTCTGTCTGTGTGTCTGTGTGTAATCTTCCACGATAACTGCCGAACCGTTTGACCAATCAAGCTGAAATTTGGTATGGATTGTCGGTGTATGCCTAGAATGCGACCATTAGATTTTGGTTTAAATTGGTACAGTAGAAGGTCCTCAAGACCGACATTGATTAAATACACATGTAACAATTTTTTACTTTTTTTAAATTTTAAGGACAAACAATACACTTTAGTGCAAAATATTGTAGTACAAAGTTTTAGAGCATAAAAGTTCCTATAACTTTTGTTTCAAACTTTTTCCAGAATTTCCAATAGTTGCGCCACTAGAGGGCGCGTAAAAATGTGCATGTAGGTTTTCTCTAGTTCTTCTTGATTTTGAGGACAAATAATACACTTTAGTGCAAAATATTGTAGTACAAAGTTTTAGGGCATAAAATTCCCTACAACTTTTGTCTTAAGCATTTTCCAAAGTTTCTAATATTTGCGCCACCAGAGGGCGCGTAAATATGTGCATGTATGTTTTCTCTAGTTTTTCTTAATTTTGAGGACAAACAATGTATTTTAGTGCTAAATTTTCTTGTGCAAAGTTGTAAAGCATCAAATTTTCTTTAACTTTTATGTTTAACTTTTTATTGCCGCTAGATGGCGAGAAAAATACACATTTAGGATTTTCCATTTTTTTTAAATTGGAGGTAAATTATGCTCTTAAGTGCAAAATTTTTCAGTGCAAAGTTGTAAAGCATAAAATTCCCTACAACTATTGTACGAAAAATTTTCCCAAATTCCCAATAGTTTTCACACATGATTTTAGGAGATCCTAATTGTAGCAGTGTAATATACAACGTGCGCATGCGCAGATTATGTCATTATCAACATTGAAATATCAATTCGGTAGACGTATTCACCATCGGCTCGCTATTTTTAATGTGTTCCATAAATTAATGTAATTAAAATATAAAGTATTACAACTCCTTTAATAATTACCGTGAGTTTCACCATAAACCATCAACATATGTTCATATGTAAATGATGACTAATTTCTTATCAGTTTTTAGAAATTTTAAAGATAAAGCGATGTTGCCGATTATTTGCTTTTTTTTCAAAAAAATTCCTTAGAATTTTTGTTTGAAATTGTGCCTTATAATAAAAGCACCATTTTCGTTCTAGTATATTGACCTTAAAAGTCTTTAATTTTTAAAAATTCTATAAAATCTAATCTCTCACAAAATGGATTTTTTTTGAAATAACAATATAAACAGATAGATTTAATGGCTGTTAAGTAGCCTCGTTTAGATTAAACCATAATGATCTTTTCTCTGGTTGCACGCGCTAAAAATTTAATAACCTAAATTTATGAAACAGTGCTTATGTGATAAGTGCCTCCGCTATAAATCTATATCGTAGATGTGTCAATAGCAGTCGCAAGACCCGCTATAAATAAGGGCAAGCAAAAAAAACCCTCTCTCCATACTACTCCATCCATCCACTCAAGAACTCAGGATTATATCCCTGGTTTGAAGATAAGCTTTAAAAATATATCGAACCACTTAGAAATGTAGATGAGATATTTTTAAGCATTTGCGGCACCAAAAAACAGCGTTTTTATCTTCACCTATTTAGCATTATGATTTATGAAGTTATCTGCAAACTTAGAGAGCCATGCCGATTGCGTTCAGCCCCTATTATGTCTCACCCTTAGGGGGTTTTAATAAAAGAACGATGGAAAAATTTTTACATAGTCGAACAATTCAAGAACTTTGTTCTAATAAAAGTGGAAATAGGACAATAAATAATTTAAGTATTTTTTTATTTTTAAAAAAATAATGTTTGTACAATAAAAATAAAATTGTTATTAATTATAATTATGTATAGGGTTAAATTTTTTTTTAATAATTCATGACACGTTATGAAAAAAATTTATATTCTTTTACGCGTTGGTCAAGAAAATCGCTTATTTATGCTGAAGTCTTGACTGGGATCTTCCGAATGACTTTTTGTTTTTGTTTTATACCCATTGCGAGTTGATATTCTTTCCCACTATATCACATCGGACCATTGTTGTTTATCTGGAAATCCTATAACGATTTATAGACCAATAGACTCCCTATCCGATGGATTGGAGGATAATATTACAGTTATGGGAATGAAATATTTATAGGTTATGGACACTTTTCCTTTCGGAAAACATTTATGGATATTCCTATTGTCCGGGCAGAGGTGAGATTTGGACAAATGTTTATGGATTGGTTGGGATACAGACTGTATAATATATTTTATCATTTATTCGCTAACAGCCATAAAAATTGTTATTTATTTGAATATAGAAGATTATTCTCAAAAAGGTGCTGTATAATATAAATTGCATTTAATAGAGCCCAAAAACAGAATAAAAAAGGCTAAAATCAAAGAATAAGATTGTTTTTGCTTCATTAATGTAATTAGTGCAATTTTGATATTTAACTGGTTTTTATGTTTGCTTTTTACCAATAACTGCTGCATTTTCCTTTATAGGAGCAAACTTTATGGAAAATCAAATTTGCAACAAATATTCTTTTTAAATTAGAAAAATAGTTGAACATTATTGGTCCCAGCATTCCTCTTAATATTTCTTGAGGAATTACTTGTTCAAAATACACAGTATTTTCTCTTATACCATAATAATTTAATATTATATTAATAATTGAAGAATATTTAAAGCATTGATCGATTAATTAATTTTCATGTATTACTCAGTTTATTTAATAAAAATTTTGGTTGTCTTAATTGTATACAGAATACAACAATGTGCAAAATCCCGTATTGTTTCTGGAATTATTTATCTTTTCCAATATTCGGAGATTTACGAGATGTTCAGCATGCACATACAAAAAAGCTCACAGCCTGACGGTGCAAGAAAATTTAAGTGAAAAAGAAGATGAATTACTGCAGTGTTCAAGATGGCTCCGGTTTCGAGCCAGAACAGCAGCGGCCAGAGGGACAGAAAAAAAAACCAATATCTCCTTCACCGTGGACATCGGTAAAAGGAGAAAAAGAATAAGAAAAATAAAACGAGAGATAAACTACAACTCATATTACATTTTGCAGCTTTGTGGGATTTATGATATATAGGGGATATTGTGCGTTCTAGATCTGAATGACAAATGATTATTTATTGCGCTTAAGTCCTCAGCAACTCAAAGTTGTTAAGATTAAGAATGATGGGATTTTTAAAGCGGTCTTGAAAAGAGGTTTTATAAATTACGGCTATGAGAAATATGAGAACTTACTTAATAAACGGCCTCTGAAGTTTATATGAGAGGTGCGTGGCTGTCGCTTACTTATTCGGATTTTTTCATTTGTATTTGCATTCTACCAGTTTCTTACCTGATGGTTGTTAGGGGTCATTGTTGGGTCAATTTTTAAAACAAATTATGTTTAGTGACATACTTTCATATAATTCGCTGATAATTAATTAATTGTATAATTCTTTCATTACAATTTAAATTACCATAATTTATTATTCGAGAAATTAATATTAATACAACATCGTTACCGATTTAGTTTTTTTAATATTTAAATAATTAATAAAATTCAAATTAAATTAACATTGATAATTATTAATATATAAGAAATAAAAAAATTTTAATAACTATAATTTTCAACATCCAGTTATTGTATTCTTAGAATTATTATTCTAAAGTTGTCCACTTACACTGTCCTTCTAGTTTTTTTTTACATGCTACCACATTAAAATTATTAAAAATTTTTCTGTTTGAAATAATGTTTTTTGAGTAATAAATAAAATATAAAAACTACAACCGGTTAATAGGGAATTATTATGGGAAAAATCAATTTGTGTATACCACAAGATTCTATACTAAGGCCCTAACGCTTAGTACCTATATTACAAGATTCTATACTAATTCCTTGTCTGTTACAAATCCTTTGCTGAATTATATTAGGCAATTTATATTCAGTTGTAGTAAACAAATATATTTTAGAATTTAATTTATGTACTTAATTTTTGCATTTGAAAAAATATGATAAGTATTAACAATTAATCACAGGATTTCAATATAATATGTTTAGAAAATCGTAATTATAATTCTTAAATTTATTTTTTATTTAAATGATAACGCTTTTATCTTCCAATTTATGAATGTATTATTATAAAATTAATTTTTTGATTAACGATTTGATGATCAAAATTTTGTTCAAAAACGATCCTGTAATTCTTATAAATTCAGCTATCTTCTGGGCAATCTTGTACTTTAAACTTTAATTGTCTTCAAGATGCTATAAAAGTCGCATCTGTTTTAAAGCAATTGTAAATAAAACCATTTAAAGCTCGATTGGAAGGAAAAACGATTAAACGTATTTTCGTGCTGAATTTATTTGGTATAGTTTATATGTATAAATAGGTTTACTTTAGCTATTGGTTGGTCAATTCTAAATAGCAATACGTATTTATTTATTATTTAATGGGCATTTGTTACAAGACAATTATTAAATACTTAAAAGTGTTGATATCTATAAATACATTTTCTATAAAATTGTAAACAGTATTAAATTAATTGACTGAGATAAGATTAGAAGTTCAAAGTCAAGGTTTTCGGTACAAACGATATACAATTATTTATAACAATGATTTTAAAATGTGCATTATTTTTTCATCGGTGCCATGGTGTAATGGTTAGCACTCTGGACTTTGAATCCAGCGATCCGAGTTCAAATCTCGGTGGGACCTGTTGATTTTTTTAAATTTTGATTAAAATAATATTAATATAAATTTAACAATAAGAAAAACCATTAGAAACAGTCCTTTATAGGTGCCATGGTGTAATGGTTAGCACTCTGGACTTTGAATCCAGCGATCCGAGTTCAAATCTCGGTGGGACCTGTTGATTTTTTTAAATTTTAATTAAATTAGTATTTAGATTAATTTAAATATCGGAAAAACATTTAGAAACAGTCCTTTATAGGTGCCATGGTGTAATGGTTAGCACTCTGGACTTTGAATCCAGCGATCCGAGTTCAAATCTCGGTGGGACCTGTTGATTTTTTTAAAATTTTAATTAAAATAATATTTAGATTAATTTAAATATTGGAAAAACATTTAGAAACAGTCTTTTATAGGTGCCATGGTGTAATGGTTAGCACTCTGGACTTTGAATCCAGCGATCCGAGTTCAAATCTCGGTGGGACCTGTTGATTTTTTTAAAATTTTAATTAAAATAATATTTAGATTAATTTAAATATTGGAAAAACATTTAGAAACAGTCTTTTATAGGTGCCATGGTGTAATGGTTAGCACTCTGGACTTTGAATCCAGCGATCCGAGTTCAAATCTCGGTGGGACCTGTTGATTTTTTTAAAATTTTAATTAAAATAATATTTAGATTAATTTAAATATTGGAAAAACATTTAGAAACAGTCTTTTATAGGTGCCATGGTGTAATGGTTAGCACTCTGGACTTTGAATCCAGCGATCCGAGTTCAAATCTCGGTGGGACCTGTTGATTTTTTTAAAATTTTAATTAAAATAATATTTAGATTAATTTAAATATTGGAAAAACATTTAGAAACAGTCTTTTATAGGTGCCATGGTGTAATGGTTAGCACTCTGGACTTTGAATCCAGCGATCCGAGTTCAAATCTCGGTGGGACCTGTTGATTTTTTTAAATTTCAATTAAAATAATATTTATATAAATTTAAATATAAGAAAAACCATTAGAAACAGTCCTTTATAGGTGCCATGGTGTAATGGTTAGCACTCTGGACTTTGAATCCAGCGATCCGAGTTCAAATCTCGGTGGGACCTGTTGATTTTTTTAAATTTTAATTAAATTAGTATTTAGATTAATTTAAATATCGGAAAAACATTTAGAAACAGTCCTTTATAGGTGCCATGGTGTAATGGTTAGCACTCTGGACTTTGAATCCAGCGATCCGAGTTCAAATCTCGGTGGGACCTGTTGATTTTTTTAAAATTTTAATTAAAATAATATTTAGATTAATTTAAATATTGGAAAAACATTTAGAAACAGTCTTTTATAGGTGCCATGGTGTAATGGTTAGCACTCTGGACTTTGAATCCAGCGATCCGAGTTCAAATCTCGGTGGGACCTGTTGATTTTTTTAAAATTTTAATTAAAATAATATTTAGATTAATTTAAATATTGGAAAAACATTTAGAAACAGTCTTTTATAGGTGCCATGGTGTAATGGTTAGCACTCTGGACTTTGAATCCAGCGATCCGAGTTCAAATCTCGGTGGGACCTGTTGATTTTTTTAAATTTCAATTAAAATAATATTTATATAAATTTAAATATAAGAAAAACCATTAGAAACAGTCCTTTATAGGTGCCATGGTGTAATGGTTAGCACTCTGGACTTTGAATCCAGCGATCCGAGTTCAAATCTCGGTGGGACCTGTTGATTTTTTTAAAATTCTAATTAAAATAATATTTAGATTAATTTAAATATTGGAAAAACATTTAGAAACAGTCTTTTATAGGTGCCATGGTGTAATGGTTAGCACTCTGGACTTTGAATCCAGCGATCCGAGTTCAAATCTCGGTGGGACCTGTTGATTTTTTTAAATTTCAATTAAAATAATATTTATATAAATTTAAATATAAGAAAAACCATTAGAAACAGTCCTTTATAGGTGCCATGGTGTAATGGTTAGCACTCTGGACTTTGAATCCAGCGATCCGAGTTCAAATCTCGGTGGGACCTGTTGATTTTTTTAAATTTCAATTAAAATAATATTTATATAAATTTAAATATAAGAAAAACCATTAGAAACAGTCCTTTATAGGTGCCATGGTGTAATGGTTAGCACTCTGGACTTTGAATCCAGCGATCCGAGTTCAAATCTCGGTGGGACCTGTTGATTTTTTTAAATTTTAATTAAAATAATATTTATATAAATCGGAAAATTATTCGTCGATATACGATGTTGCAAAATTACTTTTCTGACATAATTTTGTCTCAAAAAAACGAATTTGTCACCGAGAATATCATCTAGTGACGGTCCGACTAATAGCAATCAATTTTTCGTTCCTCTTTTGCATTTGCATTTTTCAGACTTTTTTAGACGTTCAAATTTTTTCGACTGCCCCGAATAACGAACTTTAGTCATCAGTCCACTTTGAAATTTTCTGTTAACGTTAATAGTGGCCTAAATGGATTTTCCTCCAAATCTTTCTAGGAAATTTTCTCACGAATTGATTGGCCTATAACATGGTTAGCGAAACGTCCAAATTCCCAATTCCAAGCAGGTTACAAAGTTGCCACTTTATTATCATTAACGTGTATCGAACCATTGAAGGAAATCTGATGTTAAGAAAAAAATTTTTTAGTAAGAACTTAATTTCAACATTTGGTAATAGATAATAAGTTACATGATTTCCATTGTCTTGAGAATTTATATACGCTTAAAGTTGATCATTAAATCTATCATAATAGAATTTAAGTGAAGTAAAAATAAATAACGGAAGATATATTTGCAATGAGAATTTCGAAAAAGAAACCAATAAGGACGTTCCGAAGGATCACGCAGAGGAGAGCGAGACGTTGATGAAGAAAAATGGGAAAGGCGTCGAATAACCGAGTAGACTGGTAGCGTGCTTTGCGACGTCCCTGATAGATGTCCCGCGTGTTCCACTTTGAATACTTAATGTTTGATTGCTACACGACATACCATAGACAATTTACCCATCTAATATAGATATATGGGACAGCGAGGACATATGAGATAAACTACAAATAAATATAAATTGCCTTGTGTGCACTTTGCTGGATTTTTAGAGATTTATTGTAACATATTGTTAAAGAATCTAAGTATATTAATATATATAAAATATATAATACAAACGTATATGTTATTGTCTTAAAAAAAATTAAATTGGCACGTCAGGCGGTGTCTCCGTGTCACAGAAACACAAGAGATTTCAGGTGATGCGGTCATAGGCCGTTCTCATAAATTTCTTCATATCCCGACACTCCGGGTCCAGAAACAAGTGCTATTCAGATAACCTCTTTGGTCTGCACTCACTCATTCTCTTACCGGCTAAGGACATACGTTCAGATCTTGTCACAAGTAACCGTAGAGAAAAATAAATTACTTTGGATTGTATCAATTTCAAAGAAGAATTGCTCTTATGCATTTTTATATGTTGGTTTGTTATATTATTAGTATGTTGTGGATTTTTATTCTAAAATGTAATTTTTATTTTTCCGCCACAATACTTTTTACCTTTATAGGTAAAAGGGTCTTGAGTCACTCCTATAACTATTAAATTGTTTAATATAGTTAAATTTGAAGGATTATTATACAGCCATTTTTCGATTTTTTAAAATAAATATGGTCGACATCCGGTTTGACAGGAAATGACATGAAAATTGGATATTGAAATGGAACCCCGGTACATTTCTATAGATATTTGGATTCTTCGACTTTTTATAAGTTAAATATTGGTCGGGACGTCATTTTACTTTTATTTTCGACTTTTTTTGGTGGTCATGATTTATTCAAAATTACTTATAATCAAACAATAAAATTACCAAAAAATCTCAATTTTGTCAATTATTAACTATTTTTCTTTTATTAAACAAATACGCACTTGTTTAATTGAAACTCAATTTTTTTTAAAAGAAACATGGATGGGCCACCCGGTAGTAAAAATGGTTCATTCAACTACTATTAAAATCATTATATAACAATTCCTTTTTTTCTCAATAAAGGAGAATTGTTATTTTTTTATATTTCGATACAAAATTCTCCTAAAGACAACCCTGTTCAAAACAAATCCTTTCAATATACAAAAAAAAATTTAAAATTATGTTAATTGTGTTGAAGTTTTGAAATTTAGTATTTAAATTTCGGTTTATCTATAGAAAAAAATAGTAAAAATAGGAAAAAATAGGGAAAAAAAATGTGAAAAACAGAGAAAAACAGGAAAAATGGGTAGCAATAGAAATATGGGCAAAATGGGAAAAATGGGAAAAAATAGAATAAAACAAGAAAAAATAGGAACTTCGACCTTTAATTCATTAAGATTAAAATTTATGTACGTATTTCTTTATATTTTTCTCAATTCTTTTTTAATTGTTTTTTCCATTTTTTCTGTTTTTTTACCACGTTTTATTGTTTTTTTCCTATTTTTTTTTATTCCATTTTTCTGTCTTTCTCTATTGTTTTTTTTGGATTTTTTATATATTTTTTCTTCTATTTTTCAGTTTTTTTCTATTTTTGCCTTTATTTCCCTATTTTCTTATTTTTACCCATTTTTTCCTATTAATTTCTATTTTATAATCTTTTCTATTTTTATTAGTTTTTTCTTATTTTTTTTTCTATTTTTTCCTATTTCAATCTATTCTTAATAGTTTTTTCAATTTCTTAATATTTTCCCCATTTTTTCCTTGGGAAAAAACAATAAAAAATAGTATTCTTAAACAGGAAAAGAAAAATGGTAAAAATAGGAAAAAATAGGAAACAATAGAAAAATGGGAAAAATAATGAAAAACAGGAAAAAATGGGAATATATAAATAATAAAGCCAAATAGGAGAATTAGGAAAAAATATGCGAAAGTAGAAAAATATATGAAATATTAGTGAAAAATAGAGAAAATAGTAAAATAAAGGTAAAAATAGGAAATATGGGGAAAAATTGGATTAAAAACGAAAAAATAGAAAAATCAGGAAAAATAAGAAAAAAACGGGAAAAATGGGGATTATAAAAAAAATTATGAAAAATAGCAAAAATTGAAAAAACAGGAAAAAAAATTGGAAAAACAGAGAAAACAGGAAAAAACATCAGGAAAATATGGGCAAAAAGAGGTAAATTGGAAAAAACAGAATAAAACAAGAAAAAAAAGTAAAAATCAGAAAATTCAACCGTAATTCATAAGAAAAAATAGTTTCCAGGAAAAAAAAATGGAAAAAAAAGAAAAAATAGGAAAAAAAGGGAATATATAAATAATTAAGAAAAATAGGAGAATTGGGAAAAAATATGCAAAAAATATGAAATATTAGTGAAAAATAGAGAAAATAGTAAAATAAAGGTAAAAATTAGGAAATATTTGTAAAAATAGGAATAAATACGAAAAAAATAGAGAAAAACAGGAAAAATGAGCAAAAATAGAAAAAATGAGGAATGGAAAAAATAGGGAAAAATAGTAAAAAATTGAACACACAGGAAAAAAATTGGAAAACATAGAAAAACAGGAAAAAATGGGTAACAATTGGTAAATAGGGAAATATGGCCCAAAAGTTGGAAAAAAAACACAAGAAAAAATAGTAAAAATTAGAAAAAAAACCAGGAAAAAATGGGGAAAAATATATAAAAATTGAAAAACTAATAAAAATAGATAATAAAAAACATGAAAAACTAGTAAAAATAGAGTAAAAAATCAGGAGAAAATCGGGAAAATGTTAAAAAATAGAAAAAACTAATAAAAATAAACATAAATACAAAAAATTTGAGAAAAATAGGAAAAAATGAGCAAAAATAGGAAAAATGGAAAAAATAGAAAAAACATGAAAAATAGTAAAAAATATAAAAAAAACAAAAAATAAAAATAGAGAAAGACAGAAAAAATTGAAAAAAAAGAAAAAATAGTAAAAAATAAGAAAAAATAAAAAAATTGAGAAAAATTTAAAGAAATGCGTACAGACATAAACTTAAAATCTTAAAGAATTTACGGACTAATTTCGACCACTAGAATTATTAAATATATAATTATAAGGAATTTTAACAATATTTAATAAAATTTATTACAGTTATATTGCGAGTTTAAAATATATTTATCCTTAAAAATAAATGAACTAGCTCCATTTATGACAATGTAACAATATTTTTGTTTCAGGAAGTAAATCGATGTTTAAATGGAAAATGTAAGAAGACACGAATAGCAAACCATTCATGTTTACTACTCGCACACACAACGGTACAATCGCGAAAGACAATATTAAGGATAGTTCACAAACTGAGTGTTTTACGTCGAATCAACTGTAATTGTGTACTACGATAAATAAAAACTGACCCGTTCAACGCGTTCGTATAGGTGCAGTATGATGTGTCTGATTAAGAAACATCAAGTTAGAGGTTAAACTACAATTGGAGAACAGAAATGGAAAAATGAAGAGGATTAGTTCAGGAGCTCAGTATATTTTAAGGTAAGAGTTACTATTTTTTTATTAGAATTTTGATGAATATAAAAAAACGAGTATGAAAAAAAATAGTTGTTTCGAAATTTATTTTAATTAAATTGATTTACTAAAAAATAAAAAAATTAAATAATGTTAAAATGAAATTTTTGATTTCCGGGCTGTTATGCCGTGATCTTCTTTGGTTATTACTTGCAAATGTTTCGACTGCATCTGCGGCAGCCATCTTCAGTGGCGTGGACGAAGTACTCTTCGCGACGTATCAACTGAAACTGCAACCTCCTTCGCTTCGGCTGTGCCATTTATATGCATGTCTGTGATCTTATGAAAATTAGGTTTAATGTTAAAAAAAAACATACTCGACAAATTATTTACTTAAAGTGTTTGCCCTTTTCAGTTTTCGAAGAAAAAAAAACTCTTATAAAACGGTTTTGTCCGTCCGTCCGTCTGTTAGTCTGATTCAACTTGAGAACGGTGAGAGATAGAGACAAACGGACAACGGCAATAGATTCTGAATCATTAGTAACCCCTATAATGATATTAATATTTAATGTATTTTTTACTTTCCCTCTACTTATACCATATATACTATAGTATATAAGATATACCGGGTGACACAGGGGTATGGATCACCCATTTAACTTTTTTATTTATTAGCCGATTTTTATAAAATTTTAAGAGTAATTTCTGATTTTCTGACGTGTACATTCAAGATGGTCGACTTTCAGTTTCGCCCGAAATAGATCCAAATTTTGAATTTTAAATGGAACACCCTGTATATTTTGATAAATTTGAATTCTACGGATCAAAATACATGCAAGGTAGTGGGTATGTAGGTTATGTAGGTTTCTTTATTACCATAAATTACATCCACATACACTGAAAAAAAACAGCTGGAACTTTGAGTTTCTTTTAATAAATAAAAAAAATGCATAACAGAAAGTGGGTGTACAGCATATCATTTTATTCTTTTTGAAATGGGTTTCAAAAAAGCCCAGGTGATCCAAGCGGGCTACATTAAAAAAATGAATTTAGGTAAAAAAAGGTTGCTTTTCTAATAAAATTGTAATAAATCAAACAAAACCTGTTTTTTAGAGGAAATAACATTTTTTGTGTACTTCTTTTTCATCTTTAATTAATATTGTAAAATTTTAGCAAAGTACACTGAGAAAAATATTTTAGTTCTGTCAAATTGACTAGTGAATTATATTTATTTTGATCCGTATTCCAAATTTATCAAAATATACAGGGCGTACCATTTAAAAAAAATTGGATCCATTTCCGGAGATACCGGCCATCTTGAAATATATACGTCAGGAAATCAGGAATTACTCTTACTTTACAAAATTTAAATTTCTTAAAAATGGGCTGGTAAATAAAAAACTTAAAGGGGTGATCCATACCCCTGTGTCACCCGGTATACCTATATAGAAATTCATTTTCGTAACTTTAAATTTTAGAAAACTCGAAATAAAAAACAAAATATTGGGCGCAATCTTCTCGGGGACCTCAAAAGAAATGTAGTTAACCATCTAAGTATATATTTTAAATTACAAAATAAATTTAAAACAATATAATTCTTTTTTTTTTCAGGTAAGCTAGACCTACAGACTATACAAAAATTTACAGCGGTAAGTTGACAAATATTTTTATTTTTGTACCTTTAATGGAATATTCACTATAGGACATACAGTGTGTACAAAAAGTAACGTAACATTGTTAATAATTCGTTTTTTGATGTTTACAAAAAAAAAGATTTAAATAAAAGTTTTAGGCAATTTACGAATCAAAAATTGATTCTTACTGATAATTATTTCCTGAAACTTATTTTTGTAAACATCAAAAAACGAATTATTAACAAGCTACGTTACTTTTTTTGTACATACTGTATCAGTATATTCATTATAAAAAATTAAAACTAAATAAATGTCGTATATTACCTTCAAAATAACTTAAAACAAAATTTTCAAATATTTTTATTTTTGGATCTAACTTGTGAGGCGAAAGTATGGAATTTGCGTCTAAATGAACGAGAACAACATGATTTATTACCAAAATTTCCGCAGTCAATTTTTGCAATTCGTTGAAAAAATTATTAAAATAATTCTAACTACGCCCCTGTTTGCTATAGCACCAGTACCGACTTTTTGTGGAACATTTAAAAATCTGTGGTATAATATTTAAAAGAAATGTCACCATAAAAAAAACCGCTACCAGAGAAAATCCAAAGGATATCCAACCGTTTGGAAACTAAAGTTTACAATAAAACACGAACAAGAACCAGCACAAAACACAATCAAATTTCAAGCTGGCCTGCGGCCTTCATAATCCACGTGGATTAGTGAACGAAATAAGCGCTGCACGGGTTTTAGGGGGACCTGGGGGTCAAGGGGTTTTGGTTTGGGGATGTTGGGGTAGTTCTACCCCCTCTCGACAAGGGCTGGATCTGCGGTGTGAGGCAATCAGTCGCCTGACAGGGATGAAGGATGGAGCCACCAGGTGTTGCATGCGTGTTCGTGCATTTGCCGATGTTTTTGCCTCTACTCTAGCCCGTTTATTATTTTTGGATTTATTTTCAAGGAAATTAGATTTATGGAGTTTGTATTATATTTTAAATCCTGGAATATTTATTGTTTTGTTCAGATTTTAGTAAATTATTAGTAATAATCGATCTCGGTTCTTTAAATTTCGATTATGAAGATTTTTATGTTTCTAAATTACTAATTAGGTATATACTAAAATAATTGAATGTTAGTTTCTTGCGTGTAATTTCCATCTTCTAGTAGAATTACAAGTGCAATCCTACCTTAGTTGATGGAACTAAGTTTGAAGATTTATCGTCATAGCAGCGAAATAGTAAATTCCTAGAAGAAGTTGGCATATTTTACAGTTTCTGTGTAATGCGACCAGGAAGCCACCACATTTGATGGAATGCGCCCAGACAAGCGACATTCCTGGTTCCCTACCTCGGTGAGTGTGCGAGATGTGATGCCCTGCGATTCAGAGTAGACAACATTATTACGTTTATCTACACTGAAAAACAAATTTCAGTTTAACAAATTACAAAAAAAGTGTCAAAAGTCTTGTAAACTAAATAAAACAAACATTTTTATTTATAATAAGTAAGATTGAAGGTTAAGTTGACCCCCCAGAAAAATTAAATATAAATTTAAAAATTACAAAATGAATATATATGATACCTAGACTAGTATTTTCGTATTCAGCAAAATCCACAATGCAATTTTCGAAAAATTAAGAAAAACAGAAAAAGCATAAAGCTAAAGTAATTTCTCGATATCAACAATTTTTTGTGAAATAATGTATTTTGCTGAAATAAACATCCACATTTTACTTTCCCGACCCGCCTCCGAGAAGGGAAAGTATTGTGAACGGGCTAAAAAAATTTTTCGAGATAAAGATGGAAATATCCATTTTGAGGTCACCTAAGATGATTTCCAGATGGAAGTCCATCTGTCTGTCTGTGTGTATTCTTCTACGATAGAGGCCACACGTTTAATCCGATTGAGCTGAATTTTTGTATATGGGTTTGTGTTACCCGTCGGAAGAACCCGTTAGTTTTTATACGACATCTGTCAAACAGAAGTGTCACTATCAAAAAATGACAGGTGCAATATGTCACGGAATTTGACTTGCAATATGTCACTTGAAAGCACTTGAAAAACTATATTCAAAACAGTCAAAATTACTTCTATAACTATCACCTGTCAAAAATAAAAAAATGTCAAAATTTGAAACTTTAACATTAAATATCTGAAAAAAAGTATTCGTGGAGAGTCGTCGGGAAAATTTTGTTGCGATACAACCGATTTTTTGAATTTACGGTTTTGGTCCAAAAGAAAAAAGATTTTTTAAATAATTTCTAAATCTTTAATTTCTTTGTATTTATATTAAATATATTTGAAAGGATTATTCATATTATTTCAAATTCCCGGGCTAGATTTATTTGTCTACGGAGTGCCTTCTAGTTGGGACACAGGAACTTTTTAAAAAAATCCCAGATGTTTTTAAATATTTTTACTTTCTTCAATTTATGGTTTGTGCAAATAAAATGTTAATTGGTAAGCCAAAAATTTCGACTTGAAGGTGGATTTTAAATTTTCTGATGAAAGTCCAAGTAAATAACATGGAACCGGCAACGTGGAACAGTCCGTTAACTAAACATTATTATTATTTTATTCGATTTTTTTGAAAACACACCAAACTGAGTCGTATAATTTTTTATTAAATATTTGTCAAACAGATTTCAACAAGATTTATATGAATATAAAGAAATAAATGATTTAGAAATGATTTAAGAAACCGTTTTTTTTTGGACCAAAACCGTAAATTCCAAAATTTTGAAAAAAGTTGTGGATGTTTATTTCAGCAAAATAAATTATTTTGCAAAAAATAGTTGATATCGAGAAAGTCTTTCTTTAGCTTTGTATTCGGAAAAAAGTGTTTTTCTTGATTTTTTCGATAACCGCATTGCCGATTATGCTGAAAATTTAATAAAATTACAAAAAAAATCTAGTCTAGATGTAGGTACATTTAAAATTGATAAAATGGGGAAAATATGAAAACAATAGAGAAAAACAGGAAAAAATAGCGAGAAATTGGGAAAACAGGAACAAATAGGGCAAAGAGCAAAATAGAAAAATTTGGTGGAGATTGAAAAATAAGGAAAAAATAGAGAAAAAAAGGAAAATTTGGGAAAATTAAGAAAATTTGAACAAAATAGGAAAATATCCGAAAAATATTGAAAAACCGGGTTTGGGAAAAATGAGGAAAATGGGACAAAATAGGTAAACATATCTACAAATAAGGACAAGTAGGGAAAAATTAGCAAAAATAAAGAAAATAGGAAAAACTAATGGAAAACAAGAAAAATAGAAAGATATAGGAAGAATAGAGAAAACAGTGAAAAATAGGACACAATATGGGAAAAAAGAGAAAATAGTGAAAAATTGGAAAAAAAGAAGGGCAAACTTGTGAAAAATAAAGGAAGCAAATAAGAAAAAATGGAATAATGAAATAATAGAAAATAATAGAGATACATATAGAAAAACAGGAAACAATAATGAAAAACAGGAAAATATGAAGAAATAGAAAAAATAGGAAATACCTAATTGCGAATTTTGGAGAAAAAAAGGGAAAATTGGGAAAAAATAGCAAAAACGAGAGAAAATATTGGAAAATAGTAACATTTGCGAAAAATAGAAAAAATAGAGAATAGAGAAAAATAGGAAAAAACATGGAAAAATAGGGACATATAGGATGAAATTAGGAAAAAATATAAAATAGGGCAATTAGAGAAAAATAGAGAAAATAGGGAAATATATGGGAAAATGATGAGAAATAGGAGAAAATAAGGAAAAATAATAACAGAAAAAATTGATATTAATAGGGAAAAAATACGGACAAGTAGAGAAAAACAGAAAAAAATAATGAAAAACAGGAAAAATTGGGGAAAATGGGAAAAATTAGGAAATTAGAGAAAAATAGGAAAAAACATAAAAAAATAGGGAAAAACAGTTAGTGGCGACGATATTCTTCAACGTTGTTGAAAACCAAAGGTTCCAAATTCCAATTCAAGGAAAAAACAGGATAAAATATGGAACAGCTGGGAAAAATAAGGTAAAAAAATTGGCAAAAATAGGAATAAATAAGATGAAATGTTGAAAAATATGGAAAAATAAAGAAAATAGGAAACAGTAGGAAATAACAGAAAAAAATATTAAATAATAGAAAATATTAAATAATAGAAAATATTAAATAATAGAAAATAATAGGAATTAATGGAGAAAAAAGGTCCAAATAGGGACATATAGAAAAAATAAGGAAAAATAAAAAATGGGATAAAATGATAGGAAAAAACGGAAAATAGAAAGAAATAGAAAAATGGGAAAATAACGAAAAATAGAGAAAATAGGGGAAAATAGTGAAAAATTTGCGAAAAATAGTGAAAAATATGAAAAAATAGAGCAAAAGAAGGAAAAATTGGGAAAATGGAACAACATAGATCAAATACGAACAAATAGGTAAAAACAGGAAAAATAGGCAAAAATACGAAAAAACGTAGCAAAGTACAGGTATATTCAGCTAGTAATAATATACATAAAAAATTATAATGTAATTAGGAATGGAAAATAAATTAGTCCTAGTTTAAAAGTTTAAAGAAAAATTGAAGAATTTCAAAAAAACTTAACTTGTACGTAAATCCTACCAGCGTTTCTAGCCCAATTTTCAAACATCATGTAGAGGTAATACCAAAATGGAAGAATAAGATTTTTAATGTTTTTAAAAGAAAAACCCTCTAGGATATTTTACTTTTTGTTTATTCTTGCGTTTAGTATTAAACAAAGGTATTTTTTTTTAAATATAATTTTACACTCGTCGGACTGAGATAGACCCATCTGCTGAGTGTCCTATTTTGTTGAGCACTATAAGCTGTAGTTTTGGAATTTAAAATTTCTATACTATCTCAGGAATACTTTTAACTACATCTTCTTTAGGATTTCTACCAAGGAGCACTTATTGATTTCTTCTTTTAGTTTTGTTTTAGGTTTCTTTGCTTGATGAAATTTCAGTTTTAATTTTAGACTCATTTAAGGGTATTATTACAGTTATCAAACTCTTGCATATACTTTCTCTGTTTCTCTTGCTGGTGGTTCAGAATCTGTTTCTTTTTGAATTAAAGTTATTTGGGGAGATTTTAAAGTTTGTTCTAAAATTTTTTTATAGTAGTTTGAGGTATATTCGGCAATTTAATAGAAGAATTAGTGGCTAAAGCTTTTCTTAATAAACATAGTAGATCTTTGGGAGATAAAAGATCCCAATTTTTAATTTGAGCAAGAAGAGAAGATAAATTAATATCGTGATACACTTTTTAGAAGTTATTAGAATTTGGAATGGGTAAAAATAAAAAATAATAACAAATAAAAATATCCTTTAAAATACTGGAAAAATATCACCTTACAAATCGAATCCTTGTATAAAGTAAGTTAGTTAATTTTAAAAACACATTTAAAAGCATTCTTGAATTCCAGATTTGAATGAAATAATTTACTCAGATTAATTATTTTAAAATTATAAAAAACATTTATTTGAAACAAACTGTGCTTTATTTTAAAAAAATGTTATCTTCCTGAAAATGGATTTTAACTTTACGAAATTTAAAATATTAATATTAAAAAAATTACGTAGTCATCAGATTGATATTTTTAACAGATATTTATATTTTTAATTAAGTTTAATACAATTTTAAATAAAAAAATAAATATAGGTATTTATACTGTGTGTCTGGGGTTCACACAAGGAGAAAAATTATTATTTTTGGTTTAATAGAAAAATGTCATTCTTAATAAAAAGTTTTGCTTAATCTAAAACCTCATAAAATGAAAAATAAATCAGAACTTGTTTTATTTTATAATCAATTTTTTCGATTATAAAAATTGACAACAAAATGAAGCAGGCACGATAAAACATGATTTTTCTTTTATTTTAAAATAAGCAAAACTTTTTATGAAGAATGAATTTTTTTGATAAAACCAACAATAAGAATTCTTCTCCTCTTATTAACTCCATCCGTATTTAAAAAATATTTTTACCCATATTTGATTCTCTATCCGTAATATATTTTCTTAGTGTATAATATGCAGCAATTCAAAGCAGATAACATCATTATGTTTATATAGAGCTCTCGTGAATGCCTTTTGTGTAACTTACTCGTATAGTTGTTAAGTGCCTTGCCACTTCTTTGAAAAAATTACTTTATGTAGCATGTTTAAACTTATAAGTACCCACTCGGAAGAGCAAGAAAAAAAGATATATATTTCCCTACTATACTATGCACTTTTCTTAAATCTGTTTTTTTTCTTTTAAATTAAATTTAATTAATATTGCAGTAAAGTGAAGCAATTAAAATGCTAAATCCACAATTCTAATTGTTAAAACAATTAATTGTCAGTACGTGTAGCGAAAACGGCGTTTTCTAAATTCAGCCGGTAAACAAATTACTCACACGGAGGCTATCATTTAAAAAAAAAAGCTTAAATGAACTCACGATCACAAATTAGAAGTTAATTCAGTACTTGTTTCCCACGCATAAATCATCTGGACGGTGAAGAAAAACAGTGGCGGCGGAGGATCAAATTGAAATCCGACACAATAAGCAACATTCTGCCTTAAAAAATATTAAATTAATATATTAAATCTCTATTATATCTGGTCTATGGAATAAGGAAAAAGAGTGACTTTCATATGAATCCCAAGTCATATTGAAATAATGGGTAACGAAAAAGCAAACCAAGCCCCAAAAAAAGCTCTATATAAAAATCCTGCATAAAAATATTCCAGTATGAGCAGACGATCTATTTTTTCTATTTTTTTCTATTTTTCATTATTTTTTTTCCACTATTTTTCCTATTTTATCCTGTTTTACTATATGTTTACCTATTTTTCACAATTTTAACACATTTGATCCCATTTTTTTCCATTTGTTCCCACACTTTTTCCTATTTTTCGATATTAGTCCTATTACTTATTTTGCGTTATTTGTTTCTGTTTTTCCTACTTTTTCCCTGTTTTTCTCTATTTGGTCCTACCTTTCCATATTTACATTTACTCTATTTTGCACTATTTTTCCATATATTAACCTAATTTTCCAACTTTTCCCAATTTCTTATGTTTATCTGTTTTTCAGATTTTTTTTCTATTTTTTCTGTTTTTGTCCTATTTTTTATTTCTCCTCATTTTCATATTTTCTTATTTTTCCCATTTTTTTTCCTATTTTACCCTTACGGAGTCTCTTTAAGATTAGTACCTGTACGACCAGCTTTACTTGATTTTTTTTTCCAGTTTTTCCTGTTTTTTTCTATTTTCTTTTATTTTTACATTATTTTTTTTCTACGTTCCTCCTTATTCTTCTCTATTTTTTCCAATTTGTCCCGATTTACCTCTATTTTTCCTATTTTATCCTGTTTTATTCTATGTTTCCCTATTTTTCACAATTTTGACACAATTTTTGCAGTTTTTTTTTATTAAATTGAAAACTATAAATTGTCTTCCTATTATAAAAAAAAATTAATTTAAATTTAAAATGAATTGTTTTTAATTATTTGAAAAAAATTATTTTTTAGTACCTATTAGGGCCTTATTTTCAGCATTAAAATTATTAATAACTGAAAAAGAATTCCGGTATGTTGAACTCATTTATTGTAAATTTCTTCCTATCATTACTGTTTTTTTTCCTTAAGGGCAAAACTACCTAAAAACAAAGAACATAAAATAAAACGCATTATTAAAGTGTAATTTTGAATTAACAGACATTAATGGAATATACCAATTAAAATATACAGGGTATTTCATTAATAATCGTCTAAAATAACTCTTTAAATTTCTTTATAAAATTGTGAAATAAATATTAAAAATTTACAGGATAATACGTATTTTATGATTATATAATAATTTTAATCATTCATTGATATAATTTATTTTTTTTTATTTTGGTTTTGTTTAATTATGTGAATTCAAATCTTACATCAGAATTTAAAATTTTACACAAAAAAAAAATAAAATTAAAAATTTTTAAAACTTTTCTATGACTTTTGTGTCTTAATACGCATAAAATTTTTTTATTTACTTTTTATGCTGAATCTAAAGTTGGAATTTTAAATTTTACATAATTAAAAAAATACAAATTTTAATACTTCAGGATCTTTTTTTTTTCTTTATTATTTTGGATTGTTTTATAATTTTTCTCATTTCTATAATTTTTTTTTTGGCTTTTCCTGGTTTTTATTAATTTTCCTGATTTTTTTCTTATATTTAGGATCATTTCTTTTTCTGATTTTTTCCCTTTACCCTATTTTTCGGTATTTTTCCTATTACTTATTTTGTTTCTGTTTTTCTCTATTTCGCCCTACCTTTCCATATTTTCTCGATTTTGCCCTATTTTTCCATATTTTAACCTAATTTTCCAACTTTTCTCTATTTCTCATGTTTTTCTATTTTTTCTATTTTTCCATTTCTCCTCATTTTCATACTTTCCTTATTTTTCCCATTTTTTCCTATTGTAGCCTTATTTACTCTATTTTTCCCAAATTTTCCCCGTTTGGCCCTATTTTTCTAGTAATTAACTTACTTTTCACTATTTTTCCCTATTTTGTCCTAATTTTTACTATTTTCCTCATTTTGCCTCATTTTTGCTATATTTCCTGTTTTACTCCATTTTTTGTCTATTTTTTTATATTCTTCCCTATTTTGCAATATTTTTTCCTACATTTGCTTTTTTTTCCCTATTTTGACATATTTCTTCGTATTTTTCAATGTTTTTAGCTTTTTTTCTCTATTTTGCCTTATTTTTGCCTGTTTTTCCGTATTCCGTCGTAATTATCCTACTTTTCACTAATTATCCACGTTTGATCCTACTTTTCCTGTTTTGCCCTATTTTTGCCTGTTTTTCTTCATTGTGCCCTATTTTTTCCCTATTTTATCCTAATTTTCCAAATTTTCCCTATTTCCCCCTATCTTTATCTACTTTTTCCTGTTCTTCCCTATTTTTCTCTATCTTTTCCTGGTTTCCCTATTTTCGTCTATATTTTCCTTTTTTTGCTACTTTTTCTTATTTTTCTGTATTTTTCCTTATTAAGCTTATAGTTCCCTATTTTACCTTATTTTTCTGTATTTTTCATTTCTTATTCCTATTTTTCACTATTTTTTTCTATTTTTCGTATTTTTTACTGATTGTATTTAAATTGTTTTAAAAACATAACCTTCTAATTTTTAATTCACAGCTGATGTTTGTGAAAATTGCATATTTTATACTTTGGCGACTTTACTATTTCTCTAATTGATTATTTAATATTTATTTTAAAATTTTACAAAATATTCTAATTTTGTTAAAAATTTCTAATAACTGTTTCTAATTTTTTCAAAATTTCATGGCGATTTTTAAATATTTTGTAAACTTTTATTAGAATCTTTCTGCCAAAAAATTCCTAATTATAAAAAAAATTCTCCTGTTTGCACTGGTGAAAACCGTGTATTTTTATCTCATTTAATTTTTTTGTCATAAACGTCAAAATGACATGATGTTTATAAAAATTGTAAATTTACACTTTGGCGACCTTACTATTTCTCTAATTAAGTAATTAATTTTTGTTTTAAATTTTTTATAACACAATATTTTGAAGAATGTATTTTTGCAAAATATTCTAATTTCGTTGATAATTTTTAATAACCTTTTCTGATTTTTTCAAAATGTCTTGGTGATTTTTAAATATTTTGCAAACTTCTAATTTATTACAATTTTTCAGTCGCAAAAATTCCTAATTATAAAAATTTTTAGCCTGTTTGTACTGGTGAAAACCGCGTATTTTTATCTTATTTAATTTTTATGTTATAAACGTCAAAGTGACATGATGTTTATGAAAATTGCAAATTTTATACTTTGGCGACTTTCCTATATTATAAAATTCTATTAAAAAAGATAAACATTATAGAAATTATGAAATTGTTTCATTTTAACTCAATGAATATACATAAACTAAAACAAACGTTTAACTGTTTCAAAAAAAATCGGACATTTGAAATTTTGTTCAGGCTTGGTTTATACACAAATATTAGTCAAAAGAAATAAAAAATACTTATGTGGTAACTCCTTTAGACTTTGACATTGATTCTTTCTTTACATTCTTCTATTCTATACAATGGAGAAGTTTACCATTTTTTTATGAATGAAACTGAAAATTTAAGCAAAACTGAACAACAGTGTGAAAGTGAAATTAAGATATCTCAAAAACTAACAAAGTTATAAAATTTTAAAGTAGCGCTTGGCATTCCGTATGAATCGGTGGCCTGACGTCATTTCTCCTAACTATTGTATAAGACAGGATTATAAACAAAAGGACATATCGCGCTCCTTTATTCTCGTTATTTCTCGCATATATTATTTCAACAGCTAGAGCAAAAATAGTAGGTTTTACTATTTTCTCGTACGATGCATGGTTCGCAAGACATTTCCCAAAACGTATTTTGCAAGATGGCGGCTGACACACGTGGTCCCCCCAACTTGAATTTACTTTCAGCGGACACGTTCCAACTGTAAAATCTGTTCTGTAGAAGGTTGAAAAAAAAGTGCCATGGACTATATTTCGTTATTTGACAGTTAAAAAATTATGATGACAGAAATAAAATAAAATTAAAGTCATACATGCGTCAATCGTGTCGTGGCATAGTTTGGCTATACGGATACATGACGTCATACGCACCATAATCCTCGATAAAAAGCAACTTTAATATTATATCTCTGCGTTATTTATTGACCGAGTTCAAATTTTTCTTTAGCGATTTATTAGTTTTTGTCTACATTTTAATTTAGTATGAAAACATATTATGTTATCACTATCATGAAATTTCTCCAATCATCTCTTCCAGTTCATAATCTATTATATTATCTGTCTTTGTGTAAGCCTTTAAATACTTTTCAATATCAAAAATTGAATATAAATAATTTCAAAAAATAACAAACAAACCAATTTTTTTGCCATTGGTTCGGAACCGAAACGCTTCTTTTTGGAAAAAAGAGAATTTTTTTTTACTTTCCATACACAGTAGAATGGAAAATTAGTTTGATTACAAATTTTCTTTTTCTCTATGCACAGCAGCTAAAAAAATCTGTGTTTGTTTCTTCCAATGGAAAGTGACCACCCGATGCGTTCCGAATCAATCGCAAAAAAAATTTTTAGGCGAAGACCTTCCTCATAGCAGTGGCCAAGATCAAAAAAAGTCTTTTCGACATGCGTCATTAACAGAACCGTCGCAATTAGTCTGATTTTTTCATATTTTTTTAACGTTTAAGTTCCATTATCTGCTGATCTGTTTTTTTTCAGGTTTCATTCTTGTACCTTGAATCTGAACTAGTTAACAAAATACAAAATTTGATTTATTTATTGATTATAAAACTATATTTTTTTATACCAGACTTAGATTTGACTTAAATTAATAAGAAATAATTCGAAAATACATTTAATGCAAATTAATTTTCTCTGCTCTATTACAAAATACAACTGCATTTTATTTAAATTCTATACAAGGTATTGTTTAAAGTGAATCAATTTTACTTTCCCGACCCACCTCCTAGAAGGGAAAGTATTGTGAACGAGCTAAAAAAAAAATTCGACATAAAAACGGAAATATCCATTTTGGAGTGCCCTGAGACGATTAAGACCATTTCCAGATGGAAGTCCGTCTGTCGGTCTGTGTGTGTATGTGTGTGTGTATTCTTCTACGATAGAGGTCACACGAACCCATTAGTTTTTGTACGACATCTGTCAAACGGAAGTACCACTATCAAAAAATGACAGATGCAATATGTCACGGAATTGGACATGCGATATGTCATTTGACAGCCCTAGAAAAACTCTATTCAGAACAGTCAAAATTATTTCTCCAACTGTCACCTGTCAAAAATAAAAAAAATGTCAAAATTTGAAAATGTAACATTAAATATCTGAAAAAGTATTCGTGGATATTCGTCGGGAAAGTTTTGGGGCGACACAACCCATTTTTTTTTCTGCTCCCAAGATTTCAAGTTTTATTTATACCCTATAAGATACCCTACTTGACAATATACAAAAAACTTTATTATTAACTTTATTGACTGCATCTAACAAAAAATGTGACTCCACCATTTTATAATTCATTAATAATCGTTTTTCCATATTGCTATTTAAAATTTCCCACTTTCTCTACCTCAATTTCATAATGTCTGCTCAATAATTTACGACCTCTCAGTGTCAGAACTAATAGCCGATATTAATGAAGAACAAATTGACATTTTTCGGTGAGCGTGCTTGTTGTGTATGCGAAGTCATGTACATCCCCCCTTTTTGAAGAAAAGGGGCTTGGGAGAGATCTACGAGACGCCTACGTATGCAGGGATTTGACTGATCCTTTTAACGGAAATATCCTGGTTGGAGGGTTAAATTGGATCCTTGTTGATTAATTACGAATGTAAAAATATTTCAACCCAGTAAGTTTATGTTATTCTAAAAATCATTTAGTTTCGCATAACTTTTTTCTTTATTTTAATTTATAAATAAACGTCTCAATTACCGCAGCAATTTTCTATTTCATTTAACATTCTCTGATGTTTTCTTTAAAAGCTAAAAGAACACCTGTTCTTGCGGAGAAAACAATTTACTAAATACCCAATCAATATTATGCATCACCTGGCGACTACTAGAACGTTTACAATTGACAAATAATAAGCTTATCACGTACATCCCATTTTCTTTTTATGGTTTATTCCATCAAAGCCGTTATTTTTTTATTAACTTAGATGGAAATAAGCTAAAGTACTCGGATTAGACTTCCCAAGTTGTGCATTACCAGTAGTTACTCGTTAACAAACAATTATTTCTATAAAAAAGATGACAGATGTATAAAAGTAATCAATTAAATTATATAATTAAATATGGGAGTTTTAATTTGAAAAAAATATATACAGATGTGGTGATACTACTTCTATAAACTGTAAATACATATCACAAATTTGGTCCAAATGAAATGAAAATCGGAATCATGTACCACAAAATCTTTAACAATTAGTTTCGGCTACTTAGCCATCTTCAGGCCTAAAAGTATTCGAATATTTACGGGAGTACAAAAAACAAACTAACTTACCAAGTTTACAATAGTAAATTTAACAATAATAAGGAGGAGAAGCGTTATAAAAATTAATAATGGGTGATGGAAAACTTTAAGTGGGTGGAAGAAAATATGGGTACGTGAAAATTAATAGTAAGAATTTTTTTTAATTGAGGAGGTTAAAATTAGTGCAATAGAAGGTTCAACCGTTTGAGGAGCATTCTTAAATTTATTATATTCGAATACTTCATTTTTTTATTAGCATAATTCTGTCTGTCTGGATTGTTGCTGTTTTTTTTTATATTACATTTTGTAAGTTTTAATTTATTACCCAAAATTTATAAATTCAATGATAAAACCACCAAAATGTCATATTAAGTAGAATTTGATAATTTTAAAAATTCCTATAGTTCGAGAACCACTTCTACTCATAATTTCCAAGGTTGTTTAAAGATAGAATCAAGAATTTTTCTTAAAAATTTCAAGCGCTTTTGAGTTTACAGAAAAAGTTACCTTTCTAAATACAGATTTTTCAAAAACCGATTGGAGTTGTTTGGCCATAATTTAAAAATAGGTACAAATTCACTAAAACAGTGGTTACAATCACTCAGCCCAGCCGGACTTAAATTTTTAACAAAAAACTATTTTTTTTCATAAAGATAAAGTTAACAGATAGACCAGGGCCAACCCGATTTTAAATATTCGAATTCATGACCTTTTCCGTCAATTTTAATTCTTATTTGCAATAAAAAATATAAAATTCTCAAGATTAACTGAAAAATCGTTTTTTGGTTTTTTGCATTTCTAACGATATTTTTCGATGCGAACAATTTATTTTTTTCAAACCATCTTAAAGTCGGGGTTTCAACCAAGACAATGAGCACTGAAAAACTTAAAAAATTAAAAAATTGTAAACCAACTTTTTCGATTGAAAATTAGCCTTTTTTTAATCTGAATTCGTATAAAATCGAAAAACAAATATTTTATTTCGAAAAAATTAGAACTTATTTAAAAAATAAAAATGAACGTTTCATAAAAATCAATTATTTTTTCCGGAGATAACAATCAAAACGAAAAAAATTAGTTTTTAGAGTTGTTCTCGATAATTTTGACGTTATGTTGACAAATGATTAATACAAAAGTTTCAGATTTTTTAATTATCTATAATTTATAAGTTCAACTTTTTTGCATATGCATATTTTAGTTACAAATCATAAAAAACCAGCATCCAACCCTTAAAATGTATTTTTGCCTACTCCCACCGTCCCACCGAAACTTTTACTGAGTCGTCTTGCTTTTTCCTAATTTAACCTAAATTTTCCGACCATCCACATAGCTAAGAATTTTTTTTATTTCAAAAGTGATTGACTCTGGTCGGTTTTTAAAATCTCGTAAGTTAAATGGAAGGTTAGCTAAAAAAAATTGAAAATAACTAAAAAATTGAATCCACCTTGGGAAGAATAAATAAATAAATAAATTAAGGGGTATTTTTTAATAAACAAGTTTACTTATTTCAGTATATAAAACTAAATCTAATTTATTTAATATAATAACAAATTTAAAAACGTCTCATTTCATGATGACAATCAGAGGATGATGAATAATCAACAAATACAGTACAAAATGAAAATTAAGTAAAATATGGAGCAGAAAATTAGATGAAAAATAGAAAAGAAAATCAGTAAAATGATGAATATATTTTAAAAACAAGCAAGGAGATGAAATACAAAATAAAGGTAACAAAAATGATTTTAATCAGGACAGTGCACGTAATAGAAGAAGATGGTGGAGAAAAAGATGAAGAAAAGAAGCTTAAGTATGAATAAGATGGAGATGAAAAAATAAGAGAACAAGAATTATTAAGGAAGAAATTCAAGAAGAACAAAAGAAAATCCAATTGAAATCATGAAGTCCATTAAATATTAGCTATATTGTTAAATCAAATGAAAGAAACTGGTCAAGAATTGAAAAATGAAATACATGATTCTTGTATATCATATCATATCAAGAAGTAATGTTTAAGTTGACCTAAATTTATTATATTTTTGTACGCAAGAGGGCTCAACGATACGTGTCGTTTAACTTTTAGTCATACAGAATAATTCTACATCGAAAATTTTTTCACTAGATGGTGAGCTTAAAGAAAAAAAGAAAACTTCTCTTTATGCGGTATTGTTACGTTTAAATTTCATATGATTAGAAAAGTTTTTGTCTGAGTTCCTACTAGGCGGAAAATCTGCAGGCGGATTTTCTGTATCCAATTCTATTGGTCGATTTTGAAAATTAATTCGAAATAGACCAATAGAATTGGATATAGAAAATGCACCTGCAGATTTTCCGCCTATAGTGGAAATCCGTCTTCATAGTGTTGTTTTTGTGAGCTTGAGTTTTTTTGATAAAATTATAAAACTAATAAAAAATCGACCTCAAAATTTTGATTAATTTTAACGTTTTGAAGTTGGAGGTTAACATTTTTTATGAAAATACAAGTAATAAAGTATTGGAATCAGCAACGTCGAACAGTCCGTTTACTAAACATTAGTGGTATCTGTGTTTATACGTAACCCAAGTGTTTTAAAAAGTTCCTGTGTCTCAGCTAGAGGACACAAATATATTTAGCTCGGGAATTTATTTTATTCCGTTTTTTTTTTATAGAAACCAAACTGAGTCGTATATTTTTTTATTAAATACTTGTAAATTTATTTTTTTAAATGTATTTCAAAAAGATGTATATAAATATAAAGAAATAAATGATTTAAAAACGATTTAAATTTTTTTCCTTTGGACCAAAAGCCTAATATCCAAAAATTAAAAAAAAAATTATGGATGTTTATTTCAGCAAAAAAAAATATTTCACAAAAAAGAAAAAATACTTCTTTAACTTTCTTGGGAAAAAAGTGTTTTCTTGATATTTTCGAAAACCAAATTGCCGATTTTGCGGAAAATTTAGGAAAATAATAGTCTAGATATTATATATATTCATGATTTTTTTTGTAATTTATAAATTTGTATTTCAACTTAAACCTCAATTAGAATACAGATAAAAAAAATTAAAAAAATTGTCGAATATAAAGAAAAAAAATTATAAAGAACTATGGAAATAATTAGATGCAGAAATTGAAAAATAAACAAAAAAAGTCCAACAGAAAATAATATATATCGATAAAAAGGTAAATAATACGTAAAGGCATAAGAAAGGATTTACAAAAAGTAGCGATGGAAAGACAAGAGGAAAGTAAGAAAATAAATATAATAATAGAAAGGGAAATTGATAATATATACAAATAAATGTACAATACATAACTAACGAAAAATGGATAAAACCATAACACGAAATGTAAAAAATAAAATCCAAAAAACCAAAAATGAAATAGAAAAAACTTTAAAGATAAAGTTAAATGAAAACCAGAATAAACAGAATTTAAAATATATAAGAATAGGAACTGAAATGAAATTCAATAAAAACATGAAATTTGGAATAAAGCAAGAGATATTTTGATAAAAAATGTGTAACTATCATAGATGTAAAATGTATCAACCATTTTGCACATTTAAATTAAATCAAAAGATTCTATATTTGTTTGGACCAGGTTGAAATAATTTCATATTGTTAACATTTATAAACAATCGATTTTACCATTTCTTATCCAATTGTTACATCAGCATTTTATAAAGATCTGAATACGTTAGAACGTAATTTTCAGGTCTTCCAATAAATTCCTGCGAGACCATAGTTTCAAGCTTAATATAGGATGCTGTCCCTATACCTTCATACTACTTGGTATTCTTCCAACGACTTCGCTCGCCATCATTTCTCCCCGGAAGTTTTCCGCCTGTGAAATTTAGTCCTTATAATATGAATCCGGTTTTTATTATACCGTATGTCCGATATTATTTTTTATCTTTACTAAAATATTTTTTTTTTAATTTAATATAAATTACCATTACATTTAATAGATTTTAGCATATTATTTATATAAGTATAGATTATTATTTGACAATAAATAAAATAATTTTTTTCTACGCCTCTGGACAAAAGTACGTGTATAGTTACCCTGTATATAAGTGTTTTAAAAGAGGAGAAGTAGGTAGAAAACGTGCAGAAATTTATTATCAAGTCATCTAATCCGGAAATTCGTTCTAATGCAAAAATAAGTAAAGCTCCTCGGGCCGTATCCCGATGCCGATCCCGAATCCCGAAAATGAAAAGAGAAGGAAAACTTTCGTGTGCAGCCACTTAAATTGGAATGGAGCGTACTTCATTGGTATGCATTGAGGATTTATACAGGCATGAAGCCAAAAACATTCATCAAGGTGGATTTAACTGAAACTCTGATTCATTGCAGGTCTAATATATGTTCGGCTTCAGCATGCACCTCGCTGAAAATTATTATTTACTGAAGCTGATTGCTTTTTCTGGCTACTTCGCAAATACCGGAAACCCTAATTTATTGTTTTGATTGTTTGATGAGGTTTTGCTTTTTTTCGCACATAAATTTTTTCCCATAGCCGATGTTATTTTTTTTTATATTTTTGCAAGAGGTTCGAATACTTTTAATAAAATTCACACCGTTTTTTTATTGATTATGTGACTACAGCATCACAAAAATCGTATAATAATAATTCAACGCTATTGATAATTGGTATGTCGTCTATTTACAAATGCATCGACTAATCAAAATTGTAATTTTAAAATGAAATTGGATTCTGAATACGAAATTGTACAATCAACGCGATCAATCGTTTTCATTGTTCGGCTATTTTGTCTCAAATATTTTATTACCCTAAACTGAATAAACATAACAATATTTTTCCTTTATTGGATGAATTATTTTACTAAGATTATACTGTATAAGAATAATTTTTTCGTTTAAATAGTAATTTAATTTTGAATGGTGAAAATTGATGGTGAACAGTTAATTTAAATCAAAAACACTTAGTAATAATGAATTTCAATAAATTCAATTTTACATTGAGATCCGGTGCAAGTCGAGAATATACATTTGGAGAATAAATGGCTGGGTATATGTACCTTGGCATCAGTTTTAGGACCAGTGCCAGTTGACCTTTGGTGGTATTAAATCACTGGACGTTTTGTCCTACCGAAAATTAAGGAGAACATTTCTCTTTTTCATAGACATTGGAACTGAATATATGACAATTTTAACGACTAGTTTCAGTGCAATTGTCGATAAGTAGGTACGGTCGGTGCATTTGATTAAGTTGAACATATACCGAGATTTTTTGGTAATAAATAATGGAATTGCTGTAAAGTCATCCTTTGTATCATCTATCTGACTAATATATTTTATATTATTACTAAAAAATATATGTGTAATATGAGAAGTATAATTATGGTCGCTTCTATGTATATTTCAATAATGCGCCTCTACTATACTTGGAAAACCATTTTCTTAAATATAAGATATAAACGCCGTTTTTTTAGTCATCGTCATATTCCGGAAGATAAATTTAGTTCAAGATGGAGTGGTCATTTTCATAAAAAAATATGAGGAAAGGAAAGAAATTATTAGATATAATTTTTTAATCTAACTAATTGATTGATCTCAAACGTTATTTGATTTAAAATGTAGCGTAGAATAAATATCTAAATATAAACCAGCCTTATTAAAAGGGTACTAGCATCTATCTGTGTTACTATTGGTCAGCTTTGAACAGGGTAAATGTAGTTAAGACGGCTCGTACAATAAATACTTAAAGAAAAATCATGCGCAGTAAAAAAGAGTAAAGAGCAAAGGCTAATAATTTAATAAGACCGGACACTCACATTAAACCTTTGTAAAAACACCCTCCGCCTCATTGGCCTTTTGTGCTATTTATAATATACGAGGAGCAAAAATTTTGTATACAGTAAATCCTAAAATTGTTGTTTTAAAAATATATCTTATATATCCCCGAAAAGGACTGTTCAAGTCGACCATTTCAAAATCGCAAAAGAAATATGTTTATTATTTTGTTGAACGAATACCACTTACCAATCTTTTACCGAAACATGGGAGTACCATCCAGAAATACGAAATTGTAAATATTAACAGGAATAAAAGTGCAAACGATCGTTCCACAAAACAAATAACACATGTTTATAAGTTTTGTGACCATAAGGGCCCAAATTTTTTCATCATAAATCCCTCCGTTTTGCCTACGTCAATGGTTTGGGATCCGGAATAACACCGACAATAATTTTCTATCTCATTTTCTGTTTTCTTCGTCTGACTGTCTCATCCTATTATACCTAATCTTTGTAAAGAATCTATACTTAATTTCCATGTCAGGATTATACGATATCTATCCAGAAAGTAATCTTAAAATATCCTTTACATATAAATAACAGCATTCTTCATTCAAATACATTTTTCTTGTACCTTGTTATTTTTGACCTTAATCGATTTAAGGATTTCCATATCGTTAAAGGAAAGTGCTTGTCTGGAGCTATTTCTTCTCTTGTGGAGTTCTCAGCAGTTAGCAAATCTATCCACCTTGTGATTTTCTTGAGCCTCCTGGTACGTGTGATCATACGCCAAAAGCTTTTCCTTTCAATTTTTTAGATGGAAGCACGACTTCATCTTGTCTTGGTTCGGCTTTAGGTAATGGTTCTAGTAATAGGCAGTCAGTTCTTCAAGGCCATTTTCTAGCTGATTCCCCACCACGCTAAACTCAGTATCAGAGCCAGATCATCGACATATATGAATTTTTTCAGACCTTTCGATCTGTTATTTTTGTTTTATAGTGTAAACCAGTAGATAGTGTCCCCCTACAGATCAATCTCCCTAGAAAAGTTACTAGATTTTCCCCCAGATTGACCTTGAGACCCATCCAAGCGAACCCACCCAGCATGACGTAGCCACCTGTAGACCTTTAAAGACGTCTGAAGTACGTCTTCTGAAGACGTCTGTGGTGATTTGTAAACCTCACAGGTGGCTACCTAATTCTGGGTGGATTCGCTTGAATGGGTTTCAAGCTCAATCTGGGGGAAAATCTAGTAACTTTTCTAGGGAGATTAATCTGAAGGGGGACACTATCTACTGAAACCTAAAATGCTAAGTTCTCTAGAAATATACCAATAACCCAATGCCATAATGTGTTCTTAACAGCCCCTTATGGTTAGGTCATAAGCCATTGTCAAATCGATGCTAGATAAAGTTGAGATTTTGGTTACAGCATGATTTCTTTTGGACAAAAGCTGTTCGATAATCTTGAAACCAAGAGCCTCTTCTGCTGTTTGGTATAAAATCATTTGCTTTATTAGCTTGGAAGAGTTATCACAGAAGGAATCCGAAATAAAAGTTCTTGGTGTCAGTAGGTTCAGTAACACTATTATCAGAATCTTCCTCCATTGTTTGGGGATCTTCAGTTGCCTGACACTAGATGAAACATGTTGAGGAACCAATGTAGGGTTTGTGGTTCGAAGTACAAGTTTTCAGGATTTTTAAAGTTTGGAGGATTATTTGTAATTACTATACTGAGATCATAAGAAAAAATAGTAACGAGGACTATTGAGAAATCTTGTATTTTAATAATAATAAAAGTATGGTTATTCTCGTATTCAGTATTTCTAGAAAAAAATGAAAACTATCGATGCTGAAAGCATTTTTGTAGTCACAAATATAATTAGATGCGCTTCAAATTCCTGAATTGTTTATTTCAGTTATCTTTTGTTTAATACTTTAATACATAAAAATA
Organism: Neocrepidodera transversa; assembly: GCA_963243735.1. Classification (NCBI taxonomy): domain Eukaryota; kingdom Metazoa; phylum Arthropoda; class Insecta; order Coleoptera; family Chrysomelidae; genus Neocrepidodera; species Neocrepidodera transversa. The sequence goes on along the minus strand of OY725337.1, from coordinate 3,921,004 downwards.
GCAAGGTATAAGACAAGATAATTTTTTCTAAACCTCATTTGCAGAAAAATAACAAATATATTTCGTATAAAATATGCATTAACTCTTTATCTTAAACTTATCTGTCACTTTTTTTATACTTACTTTGTCATTAGTTAACCACAGTAAAAAATTAAGAAAAGCTTTTAAAATCATTTTAATTATAATTTATTCTTGACATTACTATATTATGAGGGTAAATAAAAAACATTAACGTTTAGAACATGACTTTTATTAAAATAAATTACAGTACACAGAGACGACAGACGAGAAGAAGGAAGGGGGAGGGGTTCATATTTTACATTTTTTTTTTTGTTTGGAAAGGGAAATATTGAGCAACAAATAAGCAACAAAACTTTTATAATATAAAACCAAAAAAACAAACAAATAATATCCTAGATAAACAGTATACATTTCATCCCTAACCTATAAGATTTACAGCTTTATTTACAAATTTGAATTTACACAGGGTGTTTAAAGTTCATCAAAATATATAACTAATTTTTAATTAGCTTTTTGACTCCATATTTTAAAAATAGATATAAAAGCTTATAATTCTGTTATTCTAGCATATTTTTTTTTAATTTGAAATAATTCCATCAATAAAAGTATTTTTTCCAAAACTAATAGATAAGAATAACAAAAACAAGCTTTTTTTTATCTTTTTTTTAGTAAATCATTTAATGTTTATAATTTTGTTAAAATTAATGGTGGAACTAAAAACACTCTGTATAAGTGATGCAGCCAGGTGTAGCCCAAACACACTGCAAGGTAAAAGTTCCATTTTTTTATACACACTACCAGTTGTAGTTTTACGTATACGTTTGTTGTACTTTCGTTAAGGATATAACCCAATTTAAAATACAAATCAATACACTTTTTTAAGTACTAAAGCTATACTCACTCACAATCGCAATAAATTCTTACTAAGAGGTTTAATTTTTATGTATTTATTTATATGTACAACTTTACAAGTACTAGTACAAAGCGGTGCTCTAAATCTAGGTATACTGAACAATTTACAAAGTACCTAACCAATGTGACTGGGCAGTTTGGATACTTATTTGTAATTCTAAACAATTTCTGTTTTATTTTACAATTTATAGTTTACAGAAAAGTTATGTACCAAATGACTCGCTTGTATGTTCCTAAGAGACGTCACAATTTGCCGTTTGGTATAAAACAGTTTTATTTATTAAAGAAAAATAAAAATAATTAGCAATAATCAAATGTTTTATAAATGTAAACAATGTGATCAAACTTTTGCCCTAATCTTTGAGAAAATTTTATTTAGTCATATTTTTATGTTTTTGTTTTATAAATAGATTTTTTTTTTGCTTTGAAAGATTTTTTAACAAGATTTTTTCCATTATATTCTTGCTAATCAGTATTAGAATATTTTTCGAAAATCTTTAACAACATATTAAAAAATGGGTCATACCCTGGGTCTTGCCCATCTGGCAAGAATTGTGAAAATCGGTCGAAATATGTTAAAAAGAACTTATTACTTTTTTTTTAAATCTGCCAAAATCAAAAAAAGTAAGAAAATGAATCATATTTTGGCAATCTGACAAACAGTGTAAAAAGCAAAAAATTTATGTCAAAAATTTTCCAAAAAATTGTCAACATTTTTCATCTATTAAAAGTGATTAAAAATTTTATGTCAATTTGAACTGTCAAAAGTACCAAAAATTTGTTAAACGTTTATCAAAATTTGTTGAGTTTCTGTTATTTATTATTTGTTAAAATATGTTAAAAAGTACATTTATTATTTTTTTAATTAAAGGAAATGAATCGGATTTTGCAAAAAAAAAATAAGAAAAAACAATAATAAAAAAATTGTCAATTTTTTTCTATTCTCAGTTATCTGATACACTATATACAATATTGAGAAATTTTGACGATGATATTTTTTTGGATACCTATGGTATATTTCTGTATGAAAAAAATACATACTTTAACTAAAACAAGCATGAAAAAGTATGGATCACCCTGTACGAAAAAACATTTTGATGTTGATAAATTAAGTTTGTATTAGTATAACATCCAAAAATATTTAAAGGGAGAAAACTGTGGAATCTGAATTATTTTTACAAAGTATTTAAAAATAAACAGAAATATTTTTCAAGAATATGCCAAAAAATAATAAAAAATTCCCTCATTCTAGAAGAGTGTAAAAATTGTCATCTGTCAAAATATGTTGGAACCAATAAAAAGTTTGTGCTAAAATTTTCTTTTTGATATTAATTTTATTTATTCTACAGCTGCTTTTCGAAAAAAAAAAATATCTTTTTCTAATATTAATTCGTGACTAAAAATGTTTAAAACAAATTTCACGGTTTGATGATAGTTATTTTTTGTTTATGATACAGAAATTGTTTAGAATTATTATTGATATAATTTAACATCTAGAATTTTTGTCATTAGCTGTGGACATTCTCATTTTACATAAATAGGCCACTAATCTAATCTGTAATATCTTAAAAAAAAAGAGATCCATTTCTTTTATTAAAATACTTGTTACAGTTTGAAACTGCCACCATACTAATATCCTAAAACATCGAAAATTCAATATATTGCACATTCCAATTGCCTCTTTATTTAAACAAAACAAAAATTTTTATAATGAAAAAATATAAAATACAATAAAGTACTGAAGAATATTCATATTTACATATATAGATAGAAGTATACAAAATTAAAAATAATTAATTTTTCTTGTTTCGAAATTTTGACTTACGGGCTATTAGGATTTTCATTTTAATTTACGTATATCATATTTACGTATATATTTTTTTAAAAGTATGGCACATATAACCAGTTACGTATTTTTGTTATCTTTCTTGAACAATGCTTTTTACAAATAAATTTTATTAACGAAAATATTCACTCAAAAAATATTGTATCACTATCAATATCTTACTTTGGATTATAAATATGGGGTAGAGCTTAAATTACGAGATAAAATTCATTATTTTTAAAAATATACAGTGTTTCAGTTAAAGTTACTATTTAAAGGCAACAATAAATACTGTATCAGAAGTATTATATTAAAAAAAAAACAAGGCGTAAAATATTGTTACTTTGTCAAATGTCTGTAATGTGAAAAAAATTTTTCAAAACACTATGAATTTTAAAAACGTGTTAAAAATCTTAAAAACCGTAAAAAATAGTAAAAAATGAATTAAAAATGTTACCAACAAGATTAAAAATGACAAAAATATGTTTCTCTCTTTTTTGTAACAACTAAAAGTTAAAAATCTATAAATTTTTAATAATTTTTAAATGTCTCTAAAAATCTATTATCAATAAAATTAAAATCTTGTTCAGTTAAAAATTTGCAAAAATGTTTCAAGTAATTGGCAAACTAGTTAAATCTCGTAAAATATTTGCTATTTGTCAAAATGTGTATTAATCTGTCAAAATATCTGTAAATAAATGCCAAATACATGTCAATATAATGATAAATTGTCAAAAATAAATAAAAAATCTAACAAATATCTGTCTTCTAATCATCTTTTAGTTTTTAATGAATTTTGAAAAAATGTCAAATTCTCAAAAAAAATATTAACAAATTTAGAAAATTTTAATAAACTATAATATAAAATAACTGTCAAAATATATCAAATTTCTATTCATTACCTTTAATCTGATAAAAAACTAATTCTAAATGTCAAAAATGTTCATTTTCCGAAAATATGTATGATTTTTATTCTGTAAAATGGAGAAAAAAAAGCCAAAAATACACAATTGTTCTTATTCTACTAATGTCAAAAAATAAATGTCAAAAATTTGGAAAAAAACTGTCAAATTTTAATTGTCTCAATAAACTAAAAAAAAATAATTACCTACGTTTTGATACAAAAATTGACACAAAATGTCAAAAATATTTATATCCAAAAAATATGCTAGTTTGTCAAATGGAAAAAATGCCAAAAATACACTAAAATTGATCGTATTCTGCCACTGTCAAGAAATAAATCTCAAAAATTTGTCAAAAAAAAACTGTCAAATTTTAATTCTGTCAACTAAAAACTAATAAACTAAAAAAAAATAATTACCTAACTTTCTATCTAATAAAAAATTGACTCCAACTGCCAAAAATGTTTATTTTCAAAAAATAGTATAATTTTTATTCTGTCAAATGGAGAAATAAATGCCAAAAATATAATAAAATTGTTCGTATTCTGCAACTGTCAAGAAATAAATGTCAAAAATTTGTCAAAGAAAACTGTCAAATTTTAATTCTGTCAATAAACTAAAAAAAAAATAATTACCTATCTTTTATCTGATAAAAAATTGACTCAAACTGTCAAAAATGTTTATTTTCAAAAAATAGTATAATTTTTATTCTGTCAAAAGTGGAAAAAAATGGTAAAAATACACTAAAATTGTTCGTATTCTGCAACTGTCAAGAAAACCTAAATACTTAAAGTTTGACAAAAATACTGTCAAATTTTAATTCTGTTAAAAACTAAAAAAAAAATAATTCTTTTATCTGATAAAAAAATAATGTCAAAAATGTTTATTTTCAAAAAATATGTATTATTTTTATTCTGTTATTTGAAGAAAAAAAATGTCAAAAATACAGTAAAATTGTTCATATTCTGCCACTGTCAAGAAAACCTTATAATATGTCAAAAATTTGGCAAAAAACTGTAAAATTTTAATTCTGTCAATTGAGTAAAAAAATTTACCTTTTATCTGATACAAAAATTGACTCAAAATGTCAAAAATGTTTATTTTCAAAAAATAGTATAATTTTTATGCGGTCAAAAAAAATGCCAAAATACACTAAAATTGTTTTGTGTCTGCCACTGTCAAGAAAACCTAAATATTTGTCAAAAATTTGACAAAAAAACTGTCAAATTTTAATTCTGTCAATAAGCTAATAAAAAAATAATTACCTATGTTTTGGTAAAAAAATTAAATGTCAAAACTATTTATTTCCAAAAAATATGTATAATTTGTAGTCTGTCGAATGGAAAAAAGGCCAAAAATACACTAAAATTAATCGTATTCTGCCACTATCAAGAAATCTGTCAAAAATTTAGCAGATAAACTGTCAAATTTCAATTCTGTCAATAAACTAAAAAAAATAAATTACCTACCTCTTATCTGATAAAAAATGGACTGTCAAAAATGTTTATTTTCAAAAAAAAGTATAATTTTTATTGTGTCAAAAAAAGAAATAAATGTCAAAAATTTGAAAAAAACTGTCAAATTTTAATTCTGTCAATAAACTAAAAAAAAATAATTCTTTTATCTGATAAAAAAATTATGTCAAAAACGTTTATTTTTAAAAAATATGTATTATTTTTATTCCGTTATTTGAAGAAAAAAATGCCAAAAATACAGTAAAATTGTTCATATTCTGCCACTGTCAAGAAAACCTAAAAATATGTCAAAAATTTGGCAAAAAAACTGTCAAATTTTAATTCTGTCAATAAACTAAAAAAAAAATAACTACCCTTTAACTGATAAAAAAATTGACTCGAAATGTCATAAATGTTTATTTTCAAAAGATATCTATTTTTATTATGTCAAATGGAGAGAAAAAATGACAAAAGTACATTAAAATTGTTCATATTCTGCTACTGTCAAGAAAACCTAAAAAATAGTCAAAAATTTGACAAAAACTGTAAAATTTTAATTCTGTCAATTGAAAAAAAAAATTACCTTTTATCTGATAAAAAAGTTGACTCAAAATGTCAAAAATGGAGAGAAAAAATGCCAAAATATAGTAAAATTCACATTCTGCAACTGCAAATGTCAAGAAAATCTAAATATTTGTCAATAATTTGACAAAAAACTGTCAAATTTCAATTGCGTCAATAAACAAAAAAAATATATCAGACATGAATAATGAAATGAAATGGTTAATGATATTTTAAAGTATTTAAAAAAAATAACTTTAATCAAAAACATTTTAAATGTAAACGGAAATAACTATCTAAAATTTTATCACAAAAAAAACAATCGTTAAAGATTTGATAAAAACTTTAAATATATTAAAAAAATTAACCAGAAATAAAATTTTAAGAAAGCATTTTTTAAACAAATTAAATAAAACAAACTGTCAAAAATCAAAAATTAATAAAATATATTATTTTAAAATTTAACTAATAATTTCAACTGAAACATTATCTACATTTTTCAAATCCAAAGTTACATTTTTACATAATAATGATTATATATTTACACTTTTTGTTAAATAATACTTAAACAATTTTCTTATCTGAATCATAGTCTCATTATTTAAGAAATACCCCGTTTACATATTACACTATCCACTAGAGTATACACAGTTTTCACAATGGAGAGTCCTGTTTTGGTTGTAGTACGTATTTCCTTGATGGCTGATCCGATTCAGTAGGAAATTCCTGGTGTGGCTGGCAACATTTCCTGTTTCCGGACGCCTGAGGCATTGCCAGGGAGTCTGCAATAATTTCACATTTTGTTTTAGAATGCCAATTAATCTGTGAAGATCGAGAAACGATACCAAAAACTTTACAAGTTAAACAAAATTATAAATAATCTATTATGATAACTTATGTTAAATAGCATGGTTTTTTTTGTTCAGGAAGTTTAATACTAAAGATATGTTATAATCAATAAAAATCTGATAAAATATTAATTGGTATGGGATAATAATTTTAATTATTATTTAACTATTCCAAATAATATAATGGAAGGGTTTAAAATTCAGAAACATTTTTGTTTAACTTGTATTTAACGGTTTTAATTATGAATTTTCTACAATTATTATTTGCTTTTAAAGAAAAAAAATTTAAACAAATATATTTGGTTAACTTTTCTCGATTGCTTCAGTCAAATATGGTAATATTATAATATTTAAATTTGGTTGTATTATATTCTTATAATTATTACAAAGCCTCAGGCTCCGTAAATAATAATAATATACAGGTTTATTTACTAATTTTAATTTAAATTTTAAATGAAAAAATATTTAATAATAAACCTATATATTTATAAAAGATATATGAAGAGGTTATTATTAAAAGATTGTATTAGTAAAATAATATTGTATAACCACTCCCGGTCAGGTAATTATTAAATTAATTAAAAGTCGATAGCAAACAATTCATTTTTATTTAAATTTTTATAATATTTATAATTTATTAGTTTTCGAATAAATATATAAAATGTTGGGTAAAAATCATGAGAATTTTGACGAATTTTTTTGATCAATTCTAGGACATTTCGCTCCAATAAAGGATTTGTTGAGCTTGAATCTGAATTTGGGGTTATAACATTTATTTCCCTTTTCTAGAATAAACCAATTTTATAAATCCTATCCCAAGCCCACGAGCCGCGGCACTGACAATTAATTCGAAAATACAAACGATATTTTTTACCTCCATATTTTGCATACACGCAATATTATTTGTTCGACTAGCTGCTGATATAAGAAAATCATACGAGGAATAATCATCAATTTTTTATGGCACTAACCAGTAAATTTATCAGATGTGGTACATCTTTTTTTTAGCTGATCGGATTGATTTCGTATAGACTTTATACACACATATTTACAGTGTCCGCTAATTCTTTCTGATTTTCAATCTGAATAGTTCAATTTAACGTCGAACTGTATAAGAATTTTTATTTAAAGAAACTGGCATTGAGCTATCTAATAGGTGAACACACAGTATAGCATGCTTTATTGTATTTATTTGTCATCCCCGACGCTTATGTTTCCAAGGTTACCAATAGAATTTAGGGTTATATATACTGTGACCCATTTACTCTATAGGAATTACTAGTGAGTGATATTTCTTTGACGAAAATTAATTTTAGGGTTAGGAAGTTTCTTATTTTCGATAACTATCTTAATGCTAAGTACGGTCCTGTTCATTTTTACCCTGAAAAAATGAGAACAAGAATTATAAAATATCTTTAGTAAGGGGAGAGCACCATGAGAAATTCTTACAAAATTAAAATAATTCATCGCCATCTAGTTACCATTCAATAATTGGCCCTTCAAAGACGAAACGTTGCTTTAAAATATTGGATACGCTATGTTAAGCCATATTTGGCATTAAATAAAAAATTTTTTTCGTATTTTTAAAAATTAAAGTGTTGATTAAATAAAATGAAAGTCGACAATTTCAGTTTTCTCTAAATATCTCGGAAACCGGTCCTGATATTTTAATTTTTAAAAAAACATTCAATTCGGCTTCAAAATACGCATCTTTTTTGCCCTTTCGGTTTACGAAATCCCAGTGTGACTTTAGGATTATAGGTATGGTGACCCATATTAATTTCCATATAACGAAAATTTTTGCCTCTTTAGTATCCTGTATAGTGAATCTACGTTATTTGTTCACTTTTTAAAATTTCAAGATGAGAAAAAAATCGGAAAAACAGAAAAAAAAGAAAGAAATCGAAAAAAATCAAAAGAAATCCAAAAATAAATTGACATCAGAAGAATAAGAAAAAATGAAAAACCAACAGAAAAAAATCAAAAAACAGAACAAATCAGAAAATTGAGAAAAAGAAACAAAAAAACTGGAAACTCAAAAAAAATGGGAGGAATAAGAAAAAATGAGAAAGTCTAGAAAAAAACAGAAAGGGAAATTAAATCGAAAAAAATAGGAAAAAAAAGAAATTAAAAGAATCGGAAAAACCAGAAAAAATCTGAAAAAAATCGGAATAAAAAAAAAGGAAATATTGGAAAAAATTGAAAGAAAAGTCAGAAAATATTGAAAATAAAATGAAAAATAAAATTGTAAAATACGAAAAACACGAAAAAATCAACACAATTGTAAAAAACAGAAAAAAATCACAAAAAAACGCAGGAAACCGAAAAATATCGCATAAATTTGAAAAAAATTGCAAAAAATCCCAAAAAACAAAGAACAATCAAAAAACGGGAAACATTCGCAACTATAAAAAAATTTAAATGAAAAAATTCGACGACATAATTGAAATAAATCGCAACAAAATTCCAAAAAAACTGACAAAAAAATCGCAAATTATCGCAAAAAATCAGAAGAATATGAAACAATTACATAAAAGAATTAGAAAAAAACAGAACAATAAGAAAAAAGGAGGAAAAATTGGAATAAATCGAAAAAAAAACAGAAAAATACAAAAAATTAGAAAAATGAGAAAAATACAAGAAAAACTCCCTCTCTCTCTTTCTTTCTATAAAATAAATGACGTAAAAAAAATTTAAATCAGAAAAAATTGCTAAAATAGACAGAGAGTAAGATCACTTGGAGACGGTATAAGCTTTCAGTTAAATGCTATGGATCTTCCGATAAAATATCCTCTTTGAAAAAAAGTACCGGAACGTGTTCCGGTTCTGAAAAAAGATACCGGTTCCGGTCCCAATACACTACTGATCTAGGTTCATTTATAGGGTGTCTTTTTTAGCTACATAGTAAACGGCGAAATATAGAAATTTGCCTCACTTTTGATGAGAAAAAAATTGAAGATTATCTACAGGGTGACTCATATTAATTGTCGCACGAGACAAATTTTCCTCTTCAATAAATCATCCCTATAATACTAAATTATTAAATTTCTTTTACAAATTTTAAACATTGTTTTTAAATAATTAATCTCTAATAAACCGTTAATATCTGTCTCGTTTATTTTCCTTCAATCAGTAATAAGAAATTCGAATATTACTGAGAAAGTTGATCAGTTTTTTTTCAATTTTCCGTTTCTCTCCAGCTACTATAAAAAAAATGAAATTGATGGCGCCCTTATACAAGTAAAAAGTAAATATAAATTGATGATTAACAATCATAATTGCTCAGGTCGTATTATGGTCCACAAAATTTCAGCTTAAAACACAATTAGTTAAAAATTCATTGTTATCATTTTATATTACCAACATAACACTTTCACGTCATAGCTGTCAGATAACACATAACAGCTAGACTTATAGAATTAAAGACTGAAATACTTTTTACACATTCAGGTGTACAATTTTTACGATATTGAATTTAACATAGTACTTTCTTGTCCTTTAGCTGTCACTTTGAAGGATTAAATTTTATTCTTTTTCGCTACTATACCCAATTATTTCGTTTCATGTAGGTTAACAACCAATATATATTATTTATTTTTTCTATACTGTTTTTATCATCATTATAAATTCTGTAATTGTTGTGCAAATTTATTTCCCTCTGGTAATCTATAGTTAGCTGTCCTCTTTTTGTTAATACTTCTATTTTATTTTCGCTTTCGATTTCCTTTTCTTATTTTTATTACTTATTATTTTTAGTGCTTTGTGTCCTTTTTTTCTTGATTTGGTATCATTTTTCTGTTATTAACTTTTTCTTGGTAAAAGAGAATACCAGAATTTGTATTACTGTTATTAAATTGTTTTTTTTCACATTTTTCAAACAAACTAATATTATTATTATTATTTTAGTATCAAACTTTTCAAATTTCAGTATAAATAAAAACTCAAATAACACTCCATTCAACATTGGCACCAACAACTAAAATCCAAGTAAGCAGAATTTAACTCGCAACATAGAAAAGTGATTAAATATTCCACAACATAAATTCGAAGTGTTTTAAAATATTTCCTGTTCAATAAAACTGTGCATTTTTCGATACGTTGAGTTTCAGAACGCATCAGATATAAAACACGCATACGGTCCATTTATATTTAAAAACTTTTCATTCGGAATATATAGCTCCACAATTTGTCAGAGAATATAAAACAAAATTCGATAAATTATTCGATAGATTTGGACAGAGCAGTTTTCGAATATAGAAGCGACTCATGTGATGACAATATATTTTGATCAGTCGCATTTGACTAAAGTCTTACGGCAAGGGATGAAAGATGAAGTCTTTTTGGCCTACTTCGTGATTCGAATGGCTAAGAGCCGTTTGGTGTATTGACTTTTCCCTTACTTTAACGTTATATCGAACGGAAACTAAATTAGATTGGACGACAGTAACACAAAGATAAATTTAATAGTATCTGCATAAAAGATATTTTTGATAATTAATTACATTGATTTTTATAAATAATTACATACTGTTACTTCTCTTTTATACGCTCGACTAAAGACGCTTTAAGGTCGATAGTCGTTTTTTTTCTTAAAGTCGAATATTTGAATGTTTGTTACCTTGACACGGCCACCTCAGTTTCCTTGATGTTGTCAATTGATCTCTATCATGCTAATGGCGAGGCTGGTTTCCCTCATTAGAGGTAAATGTAAATAATCTAGAACAACCCGTGTAACTTTAGTCGTGTACCAAGACTTCCTTTTTGACAATATTTAAGAGCTCGTATCCATGTTATATTCATGAGAATGGTATTTCGAAATCAGAAAAATATATATAAAATTATCACCACATTCACTTGTAATTTTTTTTAATTACGCTACATTTAAACGTGCTCTATAAGAGCGCACAATTAACAAGTGAAAAAGAAAGCGTGATAAGTTAACTTTTATGAATTTTTTAGCGGCGTATGAAGATTAACTGGGTGGGAGCGCGCGAAAGATAAACCATAATTAGCAGGATGTCATTTACACTTGTTATTTAAAATTAAATTGCTTTAGTCACAGATAGTCATCTCTCTGTTTCCACCCTCGCCGGTTTTTCATTACTGTGCACCGCACATTTTTTAAAACGTACCAACAGAGAAAAATGTGTACATGTTAATTTATTCTTTCGACGATTGTTTTCCACCCGTGCATATAAAATTTTCAAGCGAACTTATACATGGTATAAATGAGATCAAATAATAGTTCCTAAACTTGTTTATAAAAATAAATATTTTAGATAAAATGGTGTAGTTAGATAATTATATTATCGGATTTCTTGAGTCCTTGTATAAATTATTAGAAAAAATTGCTAGATTATCAACAAATTTATTCGTTTAAAAAAATGTGTTAGGAGTCTAGACACTAAAGAACACTTGATTTTTGGTCCTTCGATTAAAAAATAATTAGTAAACTTACTTTCCATAATACTTTTGTATGACTCAACAACAGACAAAAATATTACTATAAAGGACTAACAAAGCTGTATTATACATCATTATTACCTTAATTATACTAACAAATGATTATTTATTGTATGTAAGGTAAATAATTTTTTTATTGTATGAAATATCCTTGACGTTAATCTAACGGTTGTGATGTTCCATGTCGTGCAAACAATTATTCATCTGTCGGGAGTTAGAAGTTAATATTTCATCATGCTCAACATAAATCATTTGTTTGGCGTATACCTTAATGTATCAAATCACGGGTAATTGATTTATAGGCGGTCGGTAGTCATAAGCAGTTTATTTGCATTTACATTGTGTTAAACTTGTTCAAAAACGTATTTTAATTTTTTTTGCCTCATCGACAATATTATCGATTGGTTTATTTGTATTCCAGATCGATTTATTATTAAGGTTTTTTTAATAAGCGAAGAAATACGTCGTTTATGTGTTAATTTAAATTGAACGGACGAATGTCAAAACAGACTAATTACCTTCGGACGTCGTTTATTATCTTTTCTGTCTTAACATTCATTTTTAATTTTTATTTTGCTATATTTGGTAATGGTTTCTTGACACATATTTATTGTTACTCGGATTTAAATGAACTAAATCAAAACGTTATATTTATTTAACGAATTGTATACAAAAATAATTTTTAATGAATCGATTTAACAAAATAAAAAAAACCTTAAAAGTTGCTTATTGTACAATATAAAAAAATCGGTTGTGTCACTCCAGAATTTTCCCGGCCCTTCTGTGTAGAATAGGATTATTTTAATTACAAAGTACAAAATTCCTGAATAGGAAAGTAAAATGGTGTAAAAATGAAGTAAATTGTTGAAAAATGAGCAAAAATTAATTAAAAAGAAAAACAGCAAAAGTTACACAAAATGGTAAAAATTTATTATAAATGGTAACAAGGTAACAAATTATTTCCAAAAAATTGTTAAAAATGATAAAGAATTGCTAAATTTCAGCAAAAATTAAAACTATAATAGAACATTTGCTGAAAAAGACAAAAAAAGCAAAAAAGGTATCTAACAAAAGAAAAAAAACGTAAAATAAAGCAAAAAAAAGGAAAACGGCTAAAACAAAAATCAACAAAAAGTCCTAAAAATCCAGATAAGACAAAGTAAAGCGAAAAAGCAAAAAACGCCAAAAAAAGGCAAAAAAAACTCATAAAAAGACAAAGGAAGTTCAAGAAAATTAAAAAATGTTAAAAACAACAAAAAAGAAGCACAAAAATTGGTAAAAACGCCAAAAAAGGAAATAAAAGTAAAAAGGCAACATAGAGGGCAAAAAAGATCAAAAAATTAAAAAAAGCAAGAAAAAGGGCAAAAGGGTAAAAAGGGCAAAAAGGGGTAAAAAGGGCCAAAAAGGGGTAAAAAGGACAAAAAAGGTAAAGAAAAAAGCCAAAAAAACATGGCAAAAAAACTACATGCGCGCCCTCTATTGTTTGTCTTACATGTTGATTCAATCAATGTCGGCCTTCAGGACCTTCTACTGCGCCAATCTGAACCAAAAACTAATGGACACACAGACAGACCTTACGCTGAAAATGATTTTAATCTTTTTGGGGGACCTCAAAATGGATATTTTCATCGATATCTCGAATTTTTTTTTGCTCCTTCATTATATTTTCACTTTGATGTGACCGGGAAAGTAAAAAATCGGTTGTATCGGCCCAAAACGATTTTTTTTATTTTTGGCAGGTGACAGAGAAATAATTTTGACTATTCTGAATAGTTTTTCAAATGACATATTCAAATTCTGTATTGCTTCTGTCATTTTTTGACAGTGACACTTCCATTTGACAGATGTCGGACAAATACTAACTGATCCGTCTGATAATTAACAGAAACCCATTTTACCAAAATTTGTTCAAATCCACAAAGTAGTTTTTCAGATATATATTTAATGTTAACGCTCCAAACTTAAATATTTTTTTATTTTTGACAGGTGACAGTTGGAGAAATAATATTGACTATTCTGAATAGTTTTTCAAGGGTTTTCAAATGACGTATTACCAGTTAAATTACGTGTCATTTTTTGACAGTGACACTTCCCTTTGACAGATGTCGTATAAAAACTAATGGGTTCTTCCGAGGGGTAACACCATATACCAAATTTCAGCTTAATCGGATTAAGCGTGTGGCTTCTATCGTGGAAGAATACACACAGATTTCCATCTGGAAATGGCCTTAATCACCTGGGAAAGTAAAACAATTATATTTTATTCTCCAGCTATTTATGCGTTTAAAAAATTATAGTATGAGTTGGTGAGATCAAAAATGCCAAAAAAATTTTAATCCTATAAAAATGTACAGTGCGCAAAGAAGGAATGTCTGCACTCCAAATAATCATTAATACTTCTAAAGAAACACATTAAAATTAGGTTTACACCTAGACTTCTAATAATTTCTAATCTCACACAAACTTCTATTGATCTTTTAAAGATTTTTGAAAACTTTAGAAGACTTACAAAACCTTACAGCAAAAGTTCTAATACTTAATCTGTATAAAGTACAACAAAAAATACTATATCTTTCAAACTATCATGTTTAATAACCTTTGAATTAATTTACTAAACTTATATACTTAAAAAAACTGACAGATCCTTTTTATTGATTTTTAAACAAAAATAAAATAGAATCAAAAGTGTTTTTTAAACTTTAAAAAATTATGTTGACTTTTTTTTAATTCTAAATTCAGAACAGTTATCAATACTTACAGAAACTTCAAAGAATTTTTAAATACTCACAGAAACTTGTAAAAGTTTTTTCGATAGAGTCATAAATACTTGTAAATTAAATAATTTTAGATAAATTTAGACTTATAAAAAAATTATAAAGATAAAAAATATATTTCCCGTAAAACAAAAACGTAAAATATGGAATATTTTCGCTCAGAGAAAGCCGAAACAAAAACGCAATTTTGCTAATATTACAAAGAAAAGAATGAAATATCGTACATCTTATCAAAAAGATTAATAATAAAAATGATAAATGGGCAAAAGGATATTAAAAGAAAAGAAGTAGAATAGTCGAGACAATAAGTCAAACGACATCTGTTGCGGGAATCGCAATCGCACAAAAACTGGAATTACAACAGACTAATCTAATTGCTGTGAAATAACCATAAAGTTATCCTCATGACGATAGAGACATCTTGCGGCCGTGGCGGAACGAGTTCTGAAAACGGCCATAAACCAAGTTGGCGAAGACATAAATTGCTCGGATCCCGCTAAGGATACAAACACATACAAATTCTCAATTAGCCGTTCGCCGCTCGCCGCCGGTTACTACCCGCCGATTTTTATTGACTCCGTAATATTACCCTAAAATAGGAAGTCGGTCAACACTTGGAAATGTTAAACAAGACAACTCCAAATTCGTACTTATCGCTCTCGATCAGAGACGGATTACAATCAATTTTAAATTTACACATTTCAACTACCGTTGACAAAATTATATATTTTTCATATTCTTAAATTTTTATTAAATTTAGTCCTTATAAATATATACATAGATAGATTTTTAGCAACATATTTATTTATTCTTCTCGTTTCTAACCAAAAAGTTTATTTCAGAATTATGTAATTTAATATTGTTCTTTTGTAGCAGAATCCATAATTTTACATAAAAATTTCATTTATACGCACGAAAGTCTTTATTACAGTGTTCAGTTCTTTTAAAGCTGACCATTTCATAAATAGCTGTTTTTTGTTTGCGAATTTGTGCCATTTAATCAGTATGAATATTTCTAATAAGTCGGTTCTTCTAATATGGTAAAATATCAAGTTGAAGAAGATAATCTCCTTCTCTAGATCATTACATCATGAACTGCTTCAGTTTTTGAAATTCGTAGCGAACGGCGAATCTTCTGCTCCCAGAGTGGTCATGCGACCAGCGACTTAACGAACGACGACCGTAGTAACGACTCGGCAGCAGCTAAAGCTACGGTTTCCGCCAAAAGTCGCTGGGCGGCTGCGACTGGGTAACCGTAACCGAGTCATTGAAGAGACATCTCCAATTAGGGATGTTCGATCTAAATCGATTATTTGCAAGATCAATATTTTTACCTACGATTCCAGATCTTAGAGAGAAAAATGAAATTGCCATTGCCAGCCATTTGTTTCATTTCACAAATATATTAAATTGTAAACAGATAAATGATTCCAAACCAGACTGGACGTGTTTGCGTACTGAATATTCAATCGCCAAGCCTCCAGGTATCAAATTGTTCATACTTAATGTCATGGAACTGTCAAAATGCCGGAAAATGGCTCGGCATTTCCAGTTTCCAGACTATAAAAGCAATAGATTAGATCTCAAATCAAGATTTTTGGTGTCTTGACAGCTGTCAGCGCTGCAGAAGTGTTCAAGTCCCTGAAACTGACAGAGTTTTTCAGATATACTTTTTAGCAGCAGCAGAATGTATCTTGACTCAGGATTGTCAGGTTCTGGCTCCGTTAGTTTTTTCAGCACTTCATTATAGCAACTATTGGTCCAGGTAATCCTGAACCGGAAGATCAAGGCCCGGGCAGCGGTATCCGTTCTATTTTTTGTTTCGGAGCGAAGTCTTTTTGAAATCCAAAAATTGAGAAAAATAGGAATACCTAAAAAAAATTGGGAGAAATAGAGAAAATGGGGAGATGAGCAAAAATAGGCAAAATAGAAAAAAGAAACCGAAATATGGAAAAAAATTGAAAATTGGTAAAAAATAGAAAAAAAAATGGGAAAAAATTTTATAAAATAGGAAAAATAAGAAAAAGCAGAGATGATTGAAAAATGGTAAAAAACAGGAAAAAATTAGGAAATATGAAAAAATAGGGAAAATAAGGAAAAAACTAGAAATTGGAAAAATTAGAAAATATAGAGAAAAATAGAAAAAATAGGCATAAGCAGAAAAAAATGGTTAAAAAATTAAATAGAGGAAAAATAGAGAAAATGGTTAAAAAAAAATCTAATGAGGCCAGCACATGACCTCTCGCCATTTTGAATCAAAAATTTACAGGTTGACACAAAAAAGTATGAAAAAAAATTATTTTTTTGTAAATCTGGCAACAATGGCAAAAGTTTAGAAAATTTTAATGAGATGAAAATAAACTATAGGGTATACAAAATTTATGTGTAAAACTTTATTGCCATTTTGTATAATAATGGCGTCATCACCCATAGCAACTGCCACTTCCGGTTGTGCGATTGGCACTAAAATTTAATCAGATCTAATCTAGGGTATCAGAATCATGTATGCAAAATTTCAAATTTTTTTATTCAGTAGTTAAAAAAATTGAAAATTAGTAAAAAATAGAAAAAAAATAGGAACAAGTAATAAAAAAAAAAAAATGGGAAAAAATAGAAAAAATAGGAAAATGTAAAAAAATAAGCATAAATAAGACAACGTAAAAAAAATAGGGAAAAATGGAGAAAATTAGGATAAACAGGGAAGTATAGGAAAAATGGTTGAAAATAGAAAAAGATATAAAAAAAATAGAAAAAAATGGGAAATACTATAGGGAAAATATAGAAAAATATGCAAAATACTAAATTGGCGAAAAAATGGAAAAAAACCAGAAGGAATAGAAAAAACGATAAAAAATAGAGAAAAATTGGAAAATATATGCAAAAATAGTAAAAATGCGGGAAAAATCGATAAAAAATAGAGAAAAACGGAAAATATATGCAAAAATAGCAAAAATGCGGAAAAACGGAAAAAACATGAAAAAGTAGCAAAGAATAGGAAAAACTGGGAAAAATAAAAAAGAGGAAAAAACAGGAAAAAAAAAGAAAACGGTCGAATTTCGACCACTGGGCGACCAGTAGTAAAGCTAAAAATACAAAGCTAAAAATACAAACTTCAGGTCAGGTAGTTGTAAATAGCAATAAAATTGTGCCCCTTCAGAATTAAAACGGTGTTGTCATGTGTAAACGAATGCCCTACTACAAAATTTTAGATACCCGCTCGGTGTGACCTCAAGTGGTAGGAAGTGGGAGGGAATTCGAAGTTGATGACGCGCTTCCCATGCCTCTTAAATGATTGTTTTAGTTTGTACAGTAGATCATCATCCACACTTTCTTGAACTTGTTCAACTTTCAAGAGAACAGCTGGGCATTTGAATGTTATATGAATATTTACATTATTGTATTGTTAAATGACTTCACCAACACCAAACTAGTGAATTGAGATTGCTGAAACAACAAATTTAGGGTGATATCTAAGGAAAATATGAAGAATTCCAAGAAGGAATAGAATAACACATACGATTAGAGCAACTAACGTCTATCCATTAGTTCTTAATCGAATAGAGATGTTATATGGTAAGTGAAAAATACAACATCAATACTATATAGTAATTTTTCAAATGAGCAATGTATAATTAGAATTTTATTGGTGAAGAATATCGTCACCATTGACCAAAACTCCTGATGCTGCTAGCATAGTTAGCGAAACGTACGTAGAGTGATAAAAATTGTAGTTTTGGTTAGTGGTGACGATATTCTTCAACATTTTTGAAACCAAAGGCTCCAAATTCCCATTTATAGCTAGAATTTTATTATAAAATTTGGTTAAATATTTTTTAATAATTTTTATATATAACACATGTGGTGCTATATGGGAGGTACGAAACGATTGTCACGATTTTTCAAGATTCCCATAAAATTTTCATCATTCCTAAACGCCATGGCGTGGCGTGGCGTGGGGTGTATCGTATTATCATCGAAGTAATTAACAAGATCGTGCGGCCCATTTAGATCTCATGCGAAATCACCATGGTGGAGGCCGGCAAATTGAATGAAATCCGTAATCAAGATTCTCCTTGTAACATCTCAATAACGTTCGAGAGTATCTTTTAAAAAAAAATTCACTATACGTCGAAGACATGCTTGGCTTTCTTGTTTTCACTCCCTGGGCCTCGGTAGATAAGGAAGGTCGCTGCTTTATGTGCTGCTCCGATATTTTTAAGATGGCAAATGTCGCGAACGCAGCCGATTGTCGCTTCTGATAAAAGAGGATAATGTGGTTACTTCTTCTCAAGAGACTAACAAAGTTTCGAAATAATTAAAGGTCGAGGTTCTTCCATTGAATGTCATTTAAGTTACAATTTTTTTTTAGAATCGATACAATGGTTTTTCAAATAATAGTACGTAAGTAAGGAATTATTTTTACATATCATAAACGCCGTCTTAAGTTGAAATTAATGAAATAGTATAAGTTAAAAAATTTAAAACTGAAAAGAAATTTATACTTTCAAATGACGTATGCTACGTTTTAATAGTCTCATTGAGGTTAAGCAACCAAATATTTTTTTGGTTGTATTTTTATCAACATTTGTACAATTTTATTATGGATACCCTAAAATTGCCAGGAAAGTTGCTCATTAATTACAAATATTAAGAAATTAAAATAAATTGAAACGAACCACGCATACCATAAGTAGAAATACCTAAATCAATAGAAATAGATATCTGAATCCCAAATAAAACTTTGAATTTTTTCGCACACCATTTATTACGATTTTTTTTAGGTTTTCTTGTTCTTATAAATTTTTAAGAACTAACAAAGATTTTTAAAAATCCATAATACTTCTGAAACAGCTCACAAGCTTCTAAGATTTTCAAAATACTCATTAAGAATTTTAAAAACAATTCTATGTGCTGTATTTCTAACGACTAATAGAGATCAATAAATATTATACTAAAATCTTTTAAAGCAGATAAATTTGTTAGATTAACTAAACACATGGAAAACTCTTTAGGAAAATTTTAAAGTATCGACAAATAGATGTTTCTAAAAAATAATAAAGAATTCTAAGTACCCATAGTATCAAAAACTTTTAATAGCAACTAAATACTAAATTCAAATATTACCTAAATACTCATACAGAATTCTATGGGATTGTAAGGAACTAAATAATCAGAGAATTCGAAGCAACTTTTCAAATATGTATTCCTAAGGACTAATAAAGATTTCTGAAGACTTCTGAAGAACTCTAAATACCAAATGATAGTTGTAACTTCTGAAGTCACCTAAATACTCACAAATTTCAAAAATGAGCTAAACATTTGTAGATAATTCAAAGGAAGTTTCTAAAGGCTCATAGATATTTTTTAGGACTAACAGACATTTATACAGGCTCATGTAGACCGGGCACGGTGGCCAGTTGGTTAGGGCATCAGCCTTTAAACTTGGTCGATGTGGGTTCGAATCCCATTGAAATGAAACTCAAGTGAAAAAAAAAGTCGGATAAGTGGTGCAAAATAGTATATTGTGTCATCAGGGCAGAAAGAGCGAGCGTAGCGAGAGCAGATAATAGCTAAGGGCTTCTAAAGCGTTTTCTATGTGTGACACACAACTGACACTACCAAAAAAACGAAAACAAGGAAAATATAGCACAAATATTTTACAGAATTGTTGTCTTGATTTCAGTCATTAATTTACACTGACGTTTAATGAAAATTTATGTGAAACGTCAAAGTACGCGATGATATTTAAGGGTGTCTAGATATAGTAAAAAACTACAAAATCGTGTTTTTAAGACTTTTGCATACCAAGTGATGATAAACATTACTTTCGGCCATATTTTTAGGTTTAATATGAATAATTTTCACATAAGGTAGGCTAAAAAGGTATTTGGGCAATGCGCAGTTCCATTCGCGCCGGTAACCAGGAACTGATAGGGGTTGGTGGCACAGGAACACACTTACTGACCGGTAGATCACTTGAATGAATACATTATAGCCCGGGGTTTAGAGTGATCGAAGTCCGTGGTTCGGAGCCCACGATAAGCTGTAAGTCCAGTCCAAATTAGGCCTGGTAGCAGAAAAGAGACGTTAAAAAAAGGCTTGTGGATAATTTAAGAGACCTATAGATAGTTTTTAGAGTTATCCGAAGAATTCTAAAAAATTTCTTAAAGATTCGTATATGTATTGCTTAAGCTTTATATAGACTTCTAACAACTTTACTGGTTCCATAAATCCAATTCAAGCATTTTTGAAATACGAAAGTATCTAAATGATTGTTGCCGGAACTGAAAGATACATTTTCAGAAAAATTAATTTATTTTGTTGGGATTTATTGAATTTTTTTTCACTAAAAATGTTCAAAAGTTGGTTGGATAGCTCGTTCTTCATTAAGATTGGGATTTTCGAAAACAAGAATATATTTCACTTGTTGATAAAAATAAAATCCATGTACTTGCGTTTTATCAGAAATCTTAGCTGAGCTTACAAAAGATTTTTCGAGGAGTGTATCAACCTCAATACAAACTAACATATACATGAGTGTTTAATGGTGCGACAAATTTTATACAGCAGCGTATTATATGTCAGGATAAATATCCTTAGACATGGTCTCTGAGATACGGCTAGAGCCAACTTAACTGAAGCGGTTCAAGAAGAATAGAACTCAGATAAATTTATAAAAGCTGATTTACGGCCGCTTGTATCGTCTGCACTGTAAATCGCGAATGAAATTTATTTTACGAATTTATTCTCAAGTCGGGCATATTCGGATTATTTTTATGTTTCATCCTTTATTTATTTATTTTTATTTTATTTATTTCTCTGCACGAACTTTTGTTTTAGTATTACGTTTTCATCAAAAAATTGATGTAATTTTTTTATATTATAAATTTAGAATGTTACATAAGTAGTTATTAATATTAATCTAGTAGCACAAATTCATAAGTAAACAATGCACGGTGTTGTACAATCACGTATATCAGCACGCATATATTTCTTACTTGTGCGATAATCATCTATTTTATCGGTCTCAGTAGCTGTCCAGAATTTATTTTCAAAACGATTTTTTAACACTTTCATATAACTTTAAATGCTCATATATTATAATCGAATCCCAAATGGAAGAAACATCATTAATACGGGTATTAATAGCTTTGATTCGAGATAAAGATGCAAATATCCTGAGATGATTAAGACCATTTCCAGATGGAAGCCTGTCTGTCTGTCTGTGTGTATTCTTCCATGATAGAGGTTACACGTTTAATCCGATTGAGCAGAAATTTGGTATATGGGTTTGGTTTACCCGTCAGAAGAACCCATCAGTTTTTGTACATCTGTCAAACGGAAGACTCACTATCAAACAATGACAGATGCAATATGTCACGGAATTTGACTTACAATATGTCATTTGAAAGCCATTGAAAAACTCGATTCAGAACAGTCAAAATTACTTCTCCAACTGTCACCTGTCAAAAATAAAAAATGTCAAAATTTGAAACTTTAACATTAAATAGCTGAAAAAGTATTCGTGGATACTCGTCGTGAGAAAGTTTTGGGGCGACACAACCGATTTTTACTATCTATATAACGCCACTGATCATTAGATATTGTCGCTTTGTATTAAAAGGAGAAACCTATATGAGGATACAAGCAAAAGGCATGAAATTGGACGTGATATGAAATTATCTATACGGGTGGCGCTCATCAACTTGTGCGGTGCGAATTTTAAATCTAATTTCCGTCCAATACTGACCTATGTCAATGGACTGATGCACGAAAGTTATACTTTAACAATTCATAGTACAAACAATAATTGACAGTTGTTTAAATAATTGGTGAAAACTCAAATATCATACAATTTAAGAGTAATAAAAATTTTAAATAATAAATATGCTTCTACACATCACGTCTAATTTTAGAATTATTTTTGCTATAAACATGCAACATTCTTATTCTTATTGTAATCGGATTAATAATAATTAATTTTTAGACTTAAAACTATTTTATTGTAACATGCAATGCTAAAATTTATTTTGTGTTGAGCAGTTTATAGTAAAATTCAAAGTTGGGCAGTGTATGTTTGCTCTATACAAGGTGTCCAAATAAAGAATCGTAAATATTTTAATTAAAACTTCTATATTCAAAATAATAATTTTTTGTCTTATAACATATGAACAAATGTCACTATTAATGAAATACAGGGTGTTAAAAGTTAAAAATTGAAAAATCATTTTTACCTACAAACTTTGAATAAGTTTGCTGATTTATGAGCCACATAATTAGGGAAAAATTAATTTTCTCAGTAGTGTCAGGACCGTACGACAGGCTACAATTCTTGGGCACTGGACAAAATTTTATTTTTACAAACTCCAGAATACATTTCATATGTCCATTCATTCGATGGTTCGTGTGTTCATCGATTATTGATTTTTTTTTAATTTAAAAACAAAAACAAAATCCAGGAGATCAGGATCAAAAACGTAAAGGACCCAAAAATTTCGTTAAATGGGCAGGCTCAAGTGTCAAAGGACCCAAATATAAAAAAGCAAAAATAAGGGGTCAATTATATTTTTTGAATGGCAGGCGTAAGTGCTAAATCGACCAAATATTTGTACATGGGCAGCCTTAGGGGATAAAGGGCCACAATATTTTTACATGGAAGGAAAAAAGGGGTCAAATAGGTTTTTAAAATTTCAATTTATTTGTAACTAATGGTAATAATAAATTGTCCATGAAATAAAAATATGTGATCTCTGACTTGAGTACTTGGCCAACCTTAGTATTCTACTTTCCCGACCCACCAACCGAGAAGGGAAAGTATTGTGAACGAAATCAAAAAATTTTTTCGATATAAAGATGGAAATATCCATTTTGAGGTCCCCTGAGATGATTTAGACCATTTCCAGATGAATGTCTGTATGTATGTCTCTGGAATCTGGGAAAAAAATCCCCGGAATAAAACTACCGGAAATAGAATCCCGAGGAAAATAAATCCCCTGAATAAAATCTTCGAAAGGAAAATCCCTAAAAAATGTTATTATTCTAGTATAAGCATTTTATGTTTCTTGGGTAAATAAAAATAAATAAAGTATTTCAAAAAGAAAGTATTTACATATTTTTTAAAGCAATAGAAAATAATAATAAACACAATAAACATAATTAAATTATTTAAATATAATATAAGATCTCTAAATCTAATATTGTGGCTAATAGTCAAAAAAAAGTTTTCTACGTTATGTTTATTAGCTAAATATTCCTGGATTAATATTTTCAATCTGTCTTGCACCATTTGAAAACGCACTTTCATAACCTTTTGTTTTCCAGGCGTCAGGTCGTACTGGGCTCATTTTGTTAAGTCTGTGGCCACTTCCTTGAGATTTAATTTCTGGAGATTTTTTTTCGGGGATTTTTTTTCCGGGATTTTGAAGTTTACATTAACTATCTGAAAAGTATTCGTCTCTGGATACACATCGGGAAATTTTTAGGGCGACACAACCGATTTTTGATTTTATATACAACAATAAAAAAATACATCTGCCTTTATTTTTATAATTAAAACTTGGTATTTTAAAACAAATAAAGTAAATCTAAAAACGAGCAAATTAAGCTTGTTTTTTTGTTAGAGAAAAATCCGGTGAAGGGATAATTTTATTTTCAACAATGTACAAAACGAGACTTCACTTAATTATTTTTATAATACATAATAATTTTAGTAAAAAGTAACTACTACATTCTTCTATTTTTAATATCTGATCATTTATTTTTTTTTATCATTTCAATTACAATATTTTTGAGTGATTCAAAAAGACATGAAAAATATATCAATTCTTTATTTTATTTGACATTAGTTATTTCGGTTTAATGTAAAATAACTATTAATTTCATCTATTACACTACAACCAAGAAAAATGTATGAATATTTATTATTTTTGTTACACATTTTTTTTTGCTTAGAAAAATAAAATCTTGAATTGCTTATTCTCTATTTACTACTGTAACCATACCATAATAAAACCTTCGGATATATTTAGGTATACAAAACAACCATTTACTTTAAAATGCTTTTAATAATAAAATTGTAACTGTAGCTTATTGTGATTGTAACCTTCAATTTTTTGGGATGTACCTGAAAAAATATGCCCTTTGAACAATATAAAAAAATGTTTTTATTGTTCAAGGTAAACGTGTTTCTGTTAGATCATTCTGAGAAACTAAATTTTTGGTGTAAAAACATTCCTGTCGTGTGACCTTAGTTTTTGTTACGTTTAGTAAAATAAGATTTATGATATATTATATATATTTTAATTTCTGTAAGTTTGTACTTACTATTAAGTACTAAACGAGAAAAAAATCGAACAAAAAATTAAAATATATTTTTTATATTTTATATTTATCGTACAATTTTACGTTAGTTTTATAAATTTGTGTATCCTTTTACAAATTTGTGTATACTACCAATTTTTTATCCCTCTGTATGTCTCTTCTAACTTTTTTTTGTAACTCTATCTATATACCGGGGGGCTCAGGGGGTCAGGCCAAGTTCAAATCTTCAGAATGGATTATTTAAAAATTTGGTGGTCTAGACCTAATTTTGAATTAAGTGACCGAAATTCTTTGAAATTGGCGTAAAAACTCAAATTTAAAATCGAACACCCAGCATATTTTTATATATTTGGATACTACAATTCAAATGTCAAAAATGATTTTAGCGGTCAAAAATAAAAATTATTTTTAATCGATTAACTTGAAATTTGGTATAGTCATTCTTTCCCCGTCCACTAAGAAAGACTTTTTGAAAATTCCTAACCCAAGGGAGGAAAACTACTTATTCGCATCCCTAGATCTCCGAAACTATCCGCCCGATTGACCTTAAATTTGGTATAGTTACTCTTTCTCTGACGTAGACGCTCACTACAAAAGAATTTTTGAAAATTCCCACCCTAAGGGGTCAAAAGAGAGGAAAACTACTTATTCGCATCACTAGATCTCCGAAACTATCCGCCTGATTGACCTTAAATTTGGTATAGTTACTCTTTCTCTGACGTAGACGCTCACTACAAAAGGATTTTTGAAAATTCCCACCCCAAGGGGTCAAAAGAGAGGAAAACTACTTTTTCGCATCACGAGATCTCCGAAACTATACGCCCGATTGGCTTGAAATTTGGTATACTTAATCTTTCCCTGACGTAGATGCCAACCACAGAGAATTATGTAGTTTATGAATATTATCGTAATCCCAGCGAAATGGGGAATCCAGGGCTATTAACTGTGACATAGTTCACAAATATCCTCCAAAAAAATTTTTTTTTTATTAAATTTAATTTAATTTTTAAGTGCATTTTTCACCCACTTGGGGTTTTATTATTATATATTTCATGTACCTCATATGCTCTATCCATACCCTTTTTCTCCCCTTCCTTTCTTAGTAGCGGCACTTTAGCTAAAATTATTTAAGATTTAAATCTGTTTGATTGTTATTCTGGCCTGAAGATTGTTTTTTAACCGAAACTAGTTGCCTTTAAATTTGTATAATAAATGTTATTGTGGTACATGATTTTGAATTGTTTTTATTTATGGTTAGTTAAATATAGTTTTCATACGAATCAAGATAAATTAAAATTATTTTAATTTTGTGTGAATGATTTTGTTTGTCGGTAAATTTTAGGCCAGTTCGTCACTGTTCGTAATTGTTACATTTAAAACAATTGACGGCATTTTTCTCTTTTTTAAAATGTCTCACTCGAGACAACAGAAGATTTTTATCTATCTTTTACTATATGTGCTTTGCATAAGTAATGAGGACTCAAGTCATTCTAGTAATCTAAGTGAATTCCTCCACAAGATTTTTTTTAATGTTTAACTTCATTAAACAACTATTTAAAATATTTATTTAAACTTCCTTTTTATAGCAAATATTTGTACAGTTACATATCTTAAAAAAAATAATAAAATAGGTATAGTTTGTTTTTATACAATTGGCAAAAATATATATTTATACAGAATAAATATTATAATATCTTTTAAATGAATTCGAATTGTTTTTATTTATTCTTTCTCGTTCTCGCATTATTAAAGTCAGATCACGTGTCAACAATCTGCACATCACTATGCAATGTGGGTATGCCAATATTCACCACCCGGATCTGCCTAATGTTTCCCGTATTATTTTTATTATTTTATTAAATCTTCTGGATATACCAATTACCAATTAGTATCTACAAGTAGTTCTTCGTCAGTTACCGTCGAGGATTCATAATTGATAATCGCGAAGTTAATGTTTCGTCATTTTTATCAATTATTACTAAATATGTAATTGCGTTTTTTTTAAATGTGTTATATTTTCATACGCGAGCCGTAGGCGAGTGTGATGATTAAAAGAAGTGTTACATTTATTTTTTCTACTACCAAAAAATTAATATACGAATAAATTAATTATACTAGTGGAATAGTAAGGTAACAATATAATTAAATCCCAAAGATTATCCATATCTCAATTGTGGTCTAAGTTTTTAAGAAATAAAGCACGAAGTCAGGTACCACAATAATTAGAAAGATAACTAGTTTCGGGAACTAACCATCATCAGGCCTGTACATTCGTACCTGATGATGGTTAGTTACCGAAACTAGTTGCCATTCTAATACAATTAAAATCCTGTCGTACCTGACTTCGTGCATTATTTATTAACAATATGATTGATGATTAATGTTGCACATAAAAAATTGGGTCTAAAATAAAAAAAGTTAAAAATTGATAACAAAATTAAAGCTAAACAAAATTCTATAAAATAAAAATTGTTAAAAAGTTCAAAAAAGTGATTTATTATTATTCTTATTTAAAAATTTTAAATTATATTGATTATTATAATTGATTTAAAAATTAGAAGTGATTAATTAATTATAGCGTTTAAAAAAATTGTAGAAAAATTGGAATGACAGGGAATTACCAAAAAGATGAAACCAAAATGGTTTTTGGCAAAATGGTTAAAAAAAGACCAAATACATAAAATTACTACTATTAATATTCAAAAAAATTGAAAATGAATGGATTTAATTGTGACCGTATTGAATGTTTTATTTATAAAGATAGACAGTCACTACATCTATCGTATGTTGATGGGTACCAACCGGACGTAAAATCCTCTGTAAAAGCGACTAACCAAGTACAACTTGATGCCGATAGATGATGGAATCCATCCGCCATCATAATGCCTTATAGGTGGGAGCGGGCACCACGCAATTAAATCAAAAACAGAGAGAGTAAGTAAGGATAGCGGATGGATTCCATCATCTACCGGCGCAAAGTTGTACTTGATTAGTAAACGGATTTTATTCTATTACGTGACTGCGTCCGGTTGGTACCCATCAACCTACGATAGATGTCGTGACTTTCTATCATTTTTATAGTACATAGAAATACTTGGGCTATAGAGAGTAGTTTTTCGAAATTTTGCATTGCGATAAAGTATCACTGATGATTCCTATAAGGATGAAACATGTATGGTAATGGTCGGAGTGTATATTTTCAAAATCTTATTCTCTCTGTTTTTACATTAATATGACTGAGGTACTGAGAAAATCAATAATTTACATTTATCATTAATTGAATAGTTATTAAGGTCTATTTTCTTAAAAAAATTAAGAATTAATATGGACAAGGATAATGAGTTGAGAATAAATGAAAAATGAAATAAAAAAAAACCTCGAAACGTGGAAATTGAAAAACCAAAGCAATTTATAAAAGAATATTGAAGAAACTTGGGACTTCAAAATTTTCACAAATTATTTTTATTTTAACTTTAGGTTTTTAATTCTTTTATTATTTTTTTTAATTGGCATTGAATTTTTTTCTAAAATAGGGCATTTCGAATATTACTTACTTTTTGTACTGCAATTCTGATTTTTAAAATTTTTTATCTAAAATATTTATACAAAATTATTTTTTTAGAATATGAATTTTTTAATTATTTGATAAAAATAAATGGGGTTATTCATCAAAAATTAAGCTCAAAATTTAATTTTTATTTTCCCGACCCACCGTTCAGATGGAAGTTTGTCTGTCTGCCTGTGTGTATATTCTTCCACGATGTTTGATCCGATTGAGCTAAAATTTGGTATATTTGGGTAAAAGGCAATAAAATCGATATGTATCGGTTGAAATTGATTTTTCTTCCAATTTTGAGGTTAAAACGAAAACTTCCCATTTCAAATTGAAACCCCCTTAACAGGCAGTTTAAGCATTTTTTTAAAATTTTAATACAGGTTAACCATTTTTCTGAATAAAAGCCACCCTCAAAATTATACTATTGGATACTCGTCGGGAAAGTTTTTGGGCGACAAAACCGATTTTTTTTAACGTGATTTATTCAAAATTTAAATTAGTTCGAAATTTTAATTTTTAAAAATCTTTATTTTCAATAAAATTATGTGCATTTTTCTTATGATGTTTTATCGAACGTATCATCTTTAAGTATATTTTAAACTTAATGACTTAAATTATGAGCTTTAAATTGCAGAAAAGTAGTATGTTGGTCACAACCCATATTTTTTTATACTAGACACAAATTATAAAAAAATTTCTACTTATTTGTATTATAAGATAAAATAAATAAAAGTTTCATATTGTATAGACATAATTTATGAAATAATTTTCTTCTTCCATTGTATTTGTCCTACCCAATTTCACTCTATATGCTACTTCTTTCCGTGGACACGCATTTTCCAGTTCCATTTTGTTTTTCTATAAGTTTCCCCGGCTGTAAGAACACTCATTGTGCTACATATGATTTACCACGCGATATTTTGTTGTATCTTCCGAAAATTTATGAGAATACTATGTGAGGTTGCATGTCGAAAGCCCATGAAACTGGATTGATTTACTTCACCCTCGAAAAAAATATGGGGTAGGTAACTTGTTTAATTGAATTTTTGTTGGGGGGTTCGTGAATTGTCAAGACTATTTTTGAATATTCGACCACGATAACCACCCCTTGTTTTTTTTTTTTCGTAGGAAATAATTATTATTCATTTAATATCAAATATATGAACTAAACTTGAACAAACATCAATCATTTGCAGATATTACAAATTCAAACAGCTATTTATTCCACCAATATGAATAATAAAGCGATTTTATAAATGTTTAAATTGCAATATCCACTTTCTGTACCTACATAAAAGCAGTTTTGGGTTTTCCGCGAAATTTATCGTTGAAACGAAATTTGCTGAGTACTCTCTTTGAATTGATAGTACGTATAAATCAGTGGGAAGGATATTGCTATAAAAATTATGTTCAAAGTTTGCGGAGTCTTTTGCAGTCAGATAAATTGACTTTTATAATTTGTTAGCTTTATTACGTTATTTGGCATGTTTGTCGAAATGCTTGGTTATATTTGCTAGAAAATTTATTATTTTCAACGCAGAGCCGATAAGAGCTATTAGATTCATGATGTTTATCGTAAATAAAAGTTTATCTTATGATTTTTGGTGAATTAACGGGTATTGAAATTTACAAAAATTGGTGGAAAAAATATTTAACAATGTATATATAAATAATCAAAAATATAACAACGTTTTAATGTATTTAATAAAAACAAATATACGTTTTATACAAAAAATGAGTCATAAATTCATAAAATCGGCTGCGTCACAGCAGAACTTTCTCGGTTCGTCTGTAGAGAATAGGATTGGTTATTTAATTACAAAATACCAAGTATTACAACAATTTATGGAATACATTTAAAATAGCGAATTAATGGTGAATACGTAAACCTAATTTACTATTTTTTACTATATTTTTCATTTTTTTATTTTTACTACTTTTTACTATTTTTTATATTTTTTCCTCTTCTTCACAATTTTTACAATTTTTTTCTTGGCTAAAATTTTTTACCAATTTTTACTATTTTTTACCACTTTTCAATAGTTTTAACTATTTTTTAGGTACTGTTTATAATTTTTTTAAAACTTCAACTATTTTTACTGTTTGTTTTTTACTATTTCTTAGAACTTTTTTCTGGATTTTTACTGTATAATACTATTTTTTATATTTTTTACTATTCCTCACTATTTTTACCATTTTTTCTTCGTTGCTACAATTTTTTATCACTTTTTACTATTTTTTACTACTTTTTAATGTTTTGAACTATTTTTTACTATTTTTAATTTTTTTACTAATTCAACTATTTTTAACTGTTTTTTCCTATTTACTATTTTTACCATTTCTGATCAGTTTCTACGATGTTTACCAATTTTTACTATTTTTCATCAATTTTTACGTTTTTAATTATGTTTAACTAGTTTTTACTGTTTTTACTATTTCTACTAATTTAACAATTTTTTATTACTTTTTAGTATATTTTACCATTGTTTACTATTTTTGTATTTTTATTTACTATTTTTACCTATTATTTCATAATTCGTATTATTTTTTACCATTTTTTACTATTTTTTTAATATTTTTTATTGTTTTTTTACTATTTTTTATTATTTTTTATTTTTATATTTTTTACTATTCCTCACTATTTTTACCATTTTTTCCTCGTTGCCACAATTTTTTTACCAATTTTTACTATTTTTTACCACTTTTTAATGTTTTGAACTATTTTTTACTGTTTTTAATTTTTTTTACTACATCAACTATTTTTTACTGTTTTTCCTATTTTTTTACAATTTTTTACCATTTTTTACCATTTTTTACTACTTTTTATTATTTTTTATATTTTTTACAATTCCTCACTATTTTTACCATTTTTTCTTTGTTGCTACAATTTTTTACCAATTTTTACTATTTTTTACCACTTTTTAATGTTTTGAACTATTTTTTACTGTTTTTAATTTTTTTTACTACATCAACTATTTTTTACTGTTTTTCCTATTTTTTTACAATTTTTTACCATTTTTTACCATTTTTTACTACTTTTTATTATTTTTTATATTTTTTACAATTCCTCACTATTTTTACCATTTTTTCTTTGTTGCTACAATTTTTTACCAATTTTTACTATTTTTTACCACTTTTTAATGTTTTGAACTATTTTTTACTGTTTTTAATTTTTTTTACTACATCAACTATTTTTTACTGTTTTTCCTATTTTTTTACAATTTTTTACCATTTTTTACCATTTTTTACTACTTTTTATTATTTTTTATATTTTTTACAATTCCTCACTATTTTTACCATTTTTTCTTTGTTGCTACAATTTTTTACCAATTTTTACTATTTTTTACCACTTTTTAATGTTTTGAACTATTTTTTACTGTTTTTAATTTTTTTTACTACATCAACTATTTTTTACTGTTTTTCCTATTTTTTTACAATTTTTTACCATTTTTTACCATTTTTTACTACTTTTTATTATTTTTTATATTTTTTACAATTCCTCACTATTTTTACCATTTTTTCTTTGTTGCTACAATTTTTTACCAATTTTTACTATTTTTTACCACTTTTTAATGTTTTGAACTATTTTTTACTGTTTTTAATTTCCTTTACTACTTCAACTATTTTTTACTGGTTTTTCCTATTTACAATTTTTACCATTTATCATCAGTTTCTACAATTTTTGCAAATTTTTACTATTTTTACCATTTTTGATCAGTTTCTACAATTTTTTACCAATTTTTACTGTTTTTAATTATTTTTAACTATTTTTTACTGTTTTTACTATTTTTACTACTTTAACTAGTTTTTATTACTTTTAAGTATATTTTACCATTTTTTACTATTATTTTTATTATTATTTACTATTTTTTTCTATTCTTTTATACTTTCTATTATTTTTTACCATTTTTACTGTTTTTTACTATTTTTAGAATTTTTTTCTGGTTTTTTACTGTATATTATTAATTTTTATCATTTTGAACCAGTTTTGACTGCATTTTACTACATTTACGATTTTTTTATCATTTTTCACGATTTTTCCAATTCTCGACGTGTTAAAAATATTGTTGATAATGTTTGATAAATTTTGACGTTTTACGACTCTTAACGATTCTTTCAGAATTCTGTTTATGTTTTTACGATTTTCCATGATATTTGACAATTTTTCAATTTTTGACCATTGCTAACAACAATTTTACAACAGATTTACGTTTTGTTACTAATTTTGACGTTTATTAGACAATTGTTGTTAAATTTTGACGATTTTAGCAATTATTTACGTTTCTTGGCCATTTCTCATGGTTTATTACATACTTTTTACGATTTTAAAAATTTGTGTTTTTATTTTCTTTTTGTTGACGGTTTTTTAAGATTTTTAACGATTATGATAAATGTAACTTTTTTTAATCTTTTCAAGATTTTTTAAAATTTTATATATTTTTTTACAATGACAATTTTTAGTAACAATTTCACATGATCTGCGTCAATAATTTTTACATTTCAATATTTTTTACTACTTTTGACATGTTTGAACATTTTTGACGGTTTTAACCAATCGTTCACAGTTTCTACAAAATATTCACGATTTTTCACGATTCGTAAAACTTCTTGAATATTGTTTTCTTTTTATAAACCTATAAACCAGAAAAAAGTTAAATACAAGAGTTTTAGGGAATTTTATATGCTGTACAACTTTTATAGTTTACAACAATAGTTTAATACAAAAATAGTAGGGACATCCTTATATGTATTACTTTTTGATAATTAATAGTTGTATAAATTTTTAATAAATACTAAATTTATAATCCTAATATTTTTCACACCTTGACTGTACTATTTTGTATCATTTAATAGTCGCGGACCAGTCGGAATATTTTTGAAAATAATAAAGAATGATTTAGTAATCTTATAATTTTTATAAAACTTTTTTAATATGGATAAAAATTTACATTCGTCTGCAAGAAGACCATCCTGTAAAACCCCTTCTTCAGCGTTTACAAAAGATTCCTTCGGCCTTGCCTCGCTGTGGTCCGCTTTCATCTCGAATGCTCTCAATATGGCGGACTATTATAATTAATGTAACTAATACTGCAGCACAGAGATTAATATGCAATAATTTACTGGCGGTGCTGCCGAGTGGGTAAAACAGAAAACTGAACTAGCTTTGCGTCTGCAATTCTCCCGTTCGCCGCTTGGCGGCAGAATGATTAACTGACTTCATTTGGAACACAAATTTGGCCAAATGCAAATTTAATAAGTCTACTTGCGTTTTTGTGCACCCGCACCCCAGATATTGTGGCTTTTATTAAAAATTTACACTAGTAACGTTATGCCAGTAAGTATATAATTTATATTTAAAGTTACAAGTTATAAGTTATAAAAAATTTATTATTTTCCTTATATTAATTATCGTATTAAAAAAAATTAAGTAAGCAACACTTTATTGTTGAGTTGTGAGCTTCCATTCTATAACCCCTCCAGGTTAAAATCAGAACTTTAAATTTCTGTAGACATGATTTCTTGGTCTAATTTCTGAACTTTTTATCAGGACCGCTATTATAACTCTTACCTAAAACTGGATCTAAAGGGGCGTCAATTGCAGCGAGCGGCAAATTTAAATGTGTATCGACAGAAAGTTCTCAATTATTAATCGAAAGATCGATTGATCGGACTAATAAGGATCAATCTTAGATTCGATCCAACAAACAAAAATTATATTTTTAATGTTTTTAATTTTTAGGCGAGTTCTCCGAAACTATGCAACCGATTGACTTGAAATTTGGCATAGTTACACTTTTCCCAACATAGTGGCCCACTAATAAAGGATTTAAAAAAATTTTCAGCATATGTTGGGAAAATGGGGGCGAAGAAAAGAAAGAGTAATTCTAACTCCTACAAATGAATCAGCTGATAGGAATAATGCCTTTCTGGTAGAGATTCTGACAACTGAACAGATGAAGTATGAGTCTAGATACAGTTATAGAGGTAGAAGTTACTGTTTACTATCTGTGGAGTTTTTGCACACACTCAGCACATCGGGAAAATCACCTCATAATCTTTATATAAAAAATATTGTTGCGATATTTAAATCCTCCAAAATTGTGTAATGGTACCAGACTTGAAAACTCTGAGAAAAAACATTATTGAAACGAACATTTTTATCAAAGTATGATTTGATAAAAAAGGCGCGTTATTAAGTGGTATTTTAACGAAGAGCTTTTACATGTTGTAATCGACTGATTTCTACGAGATTTAAAAATGTAATCATGCATGAAATCGTGAACTGTGAATCGTGAAGAAAAGGGATTTTCATACCGGCACGATGGAGTGGGATTGTAACCGTTTTTTGTAATATTGGTACGTGGTCAAGGGTGAACGAGATGCAATATAGCTAATCTCGTTACTTTTACGGTGAGAAAGCTAGTTGAAGAGAGACAAGACACATAGCAACAAAAATTGACATGTGTATATTATTTAGGAGAGATTATACTTTTTGACGAATTTGTTTTCTCTTCTTGGGAAGCGAAACGAGGACAAAAAATATTATAAGAGAGATACAATGTGGCAAATACCAAGGAATATAAATTTATTTTTAGATCTTACTTTTTCCCGTATTAGCCATTTAGAAAACATTGTTGCAAATTAATATAGATATGATATTCAAATAGCGTTTACAACGTGGAGCGTGCTAATCTTAACAAAGATTTTTTTTATTTTTTTTTATTTAATATTCAATAATAATATTTAAATTCAAATAAGGTCTATAGCATAAATTAACGACGCAAATTTCTAATCTCCGCTGAAAAAAAATTTGAGTTCTACAAATTATCTCATGGATGCTCTCGAATTTCTACAGTTGGCATATTTATTCTGTTTAAGGAATTAATGGGCACACCATAAACTAACTGTTTCATATAGTTCCACAAAAAAAATCACAGAGATTCAAGTCTGTAGACCTGGGAGGCCGTTTAGAAAACGTTGCAAAATAATAAAGCAAGGATTGTAAATTCTGGATAATTTTTCAGTAATTGATGGGAAAATTTAAAAAAAATAGAAAAATAAAATTTGCCACAACCTTATATGTATATTAATGTGGAGAATAATAATTGATGAAACAAAAAAAAATTTTTTTTAATTACCTGAAAATCGAATGAGATTTTAATTGATTTCTTATGGGAAAAATCAAAAAAAAAATTGAATTTTGTTACAACCGGATATTTTAGTATAAAGAAAGGATTTGTTAAGTTAAAAATTACAAATAAAACATTAAGAATGATTTTTTCATGAAAAAAAACAAAAAAAAAACAAAATATTATGGAGAAACAATTGGTGAACTTACAAAAATATAAAACTTTTTTTTTTAATAAGATAAGAACGAATGAGTTTTTTTATGTAAAAATTAAAAAAAAAAAATACAAAATTTAAAATTGGTTAAAATATTTTAAAATGAAGAAACGATTGATGAAGTCAGAAATTACAGAAATAGTTTTTTTTTTGAATTTCTTGATGGAAAAAAAAAGAAACGATTGATGAAGTCAGAAATGACAGAAATAGTTTTTTTTTTGAATTTCTTGATGGAAAAAAAAATGTACCTTTTAAGTAGATTTCCATATATGGAATCTACCTATTGTAATCGATTCAGTGGCGGTACCCAGACCCGGGAATAGGGCGCTCCGCCGTTTGTAAACTGGAAAAAAGATTCAACAAAAAAAGAAAAATTTATCGGTCAAATTTGGTAAAAAAATTCTTTGGGACAGAAATTCGTTGTGTATTGAAAATGGGCATTTTACCCCGAAGCGGGTGGAAACTGGAAGGGGTTGATATTTCAAAAATCATACCTCCGCCATTTTTGAAAATATTGAAACAGGTAATGAGTCTTTTTTCATGCCCTATTTATTATAAAATTAATTTGCTTGAAACTTTTCGATTTGACCTTCATGGAGGAAAGTGGAGGGATTTGAAATTTTAAAAAAATCATACCTTCGCCATTTTTGAAAATCTTAAAACAGTTCGTGAGACTTTTTCCATGTCCTAATTATTATAAAATTAATTTGTTTGGAACTTTTTTCTACCTACGGGGGATGGAACCTGAGGGGGTTGAAATTTCAAAAAATTCATATCTCCGCCATTCTTGAAAATATTGAAATATGTCATTGGACTTTTTTCATGTCCTATTTATTGTAAAATTAATTTGTCTGGAACTTTTTTTCAGACCTACGGCGGTGGAACTGGAGGGGGTTGAAATTTCAAAAAAAAAACTATATCCCCCCATTTTTGAAAATATTAAAACAGTTCGTGAGACTTTTTTCATATCCTAATTATTATAAAATTAATTTGTCTGGAACTTTTTTTGATCCGACCATATAATGGGGTGGGGAAGGATGAAAAATTCTCAAGTTTAGACAATTAGACATGAATTTTTTTATTAAAATATTATTAGATAGGATTCAGTTTCATGATGATTATATAATTTTATAAAACAATTTAAGAACAATAATTATAATTGTATAAATTGTGTATAATAAAGCAATAAGTATACTTTGTATACTAAGTATTAATCTTCAAATAATTTAAAGAGTCTTAAATGATTTATTATACATTAAAAACAACCGCCAAATTCTCGATCATATCTCATTATTGATTTTATGGAAGAAGCATTGTAGGAAAATGAATTATGAAAATTTGTTTGTGTTTATCATGACATTCGCTAACGTAATTAGAGAAATTAATTTAAAGTACAAATTACAATTTACGATAATGTATGGTTTATTAAAAGCGTCGTAACACATGTTTTAATGCATTTAATGCAATTTTATTAATTGTGAATTATTAAGGCAGCCAAGTTGTAAATTCATTTTGTCGTATAAAATATTACATTTTCTGTTCATAACAGCATTAGGCATCCGATTTTATTATTATATTTATTTGTAATAATAATAGAGTGTTGAAAATTAAATATTTGTTAAAAAGAACAATTTATCTTCTAACGATTACTTTTTCCAGTCACGTGATAAAAAATATATTTTTTTCTATTGAAGTCGGGAACAAATGGCACTTTATTTTCAGGAAGGGCCTTATTTTCTTGGACCGTGATACCCGATTTTGCCATAGATCATCAAAATTTGAACCTTGAAATATAATTTCAAGTGGACGATAAATCCCAAAGTTGGGCATAGTGGCGGTAGGCGATAAGAAACGACGGATTGCCATGCCTCCGGCGAAGATCACAAAACAAATAGATCAAGATTGGAAAGGAACCAGCCCAGGAGCCAAGAACGTACGTACAGGGGGTTTATTGGGTGTCAAAATCATCCAAGAAGAAAAATACATAAAATCATTAAAGTGCTATGAAATGAAAATAAAAATATACATGGTATACATGGTTAAACTTTTGAAAATGTTCGTCCTTTTATTATTCAGAAAAAAAATTTTTTCTTTAAATCTTATATAAGGATTTATAGATTTTAGAGCACCAACAAAAACTGCACAATTTTATTTTACGTGTTGTATTATTTTTGAGGACAGAAATAATCTTAAAGAATAGAAGAAGAGTATAAGAACATATAATCAAGTATACAATTATCCAGACATAGAAATTGGAAATAATTAAAGATCGAAGCATGGAAAATTATCATTTTCTCATATAAAGATAAAAAATTAAACATAAGAAAAAGATAAGACAGTAGAAGAGATTCAAAAAAAGGAACATATTAAAGCAACAAAAACTATTACAAACGAAAAGAAATAAGAAATTTTTACGACGATTTGCAAGGAACTGAAAGAGTAAAAAAAAGGCCTGTTAAATGCTTTATTTGTGGACCCTTCTGTAAAAAATTTGGATACGGCCTAGGATCCAGAATCTGCGTTTTATGCTTGCCTCTGCATGCTGTTCGTCTCTCTGCTCGCACGGACACAAATTCACTTCTTTCTCTACTAGACAGGAAAACCGGATGTTGATTGCGACAATAGAAGAAAATATACGAGAAATGATATCGCTTTGGTAACAAATTGCTATCTGAAATAACGGCGACATCGATCTTTAGAGAAATAGGAAAAGTAATGCATTACCGTATTCAGTGCACCTAAAGATTCATTCGCTAGCGGCAATTACTTATCCGGTGGAAAAATAAACTCGGATGTCGGATAAATAACGATAAATTTTTGGGTTTGTTTTGGTTAGTTTTTGAATTTTATTAATTGAGTGCCGAATTTATAATCTAACAAGCAAAATTTTTATTTATAAAACTCAAAAATCACTACACAATGTCGTTCGTCATAGACGTAGAGTAAAGGTTTTCAAAGTTTGAATGAAAAATAAATACAAATGTGGTATAGAGAAAATTAGAAATAGTGTAACGTAAAGCTTTTGTCTTGTGTATTTTGATTTGGGAGACGCCTATGATTTGTGTCTAGTATACGCTTTGACCAAAGACCAGTAATTTAATAAGACCGGACACTCACATTAACCTTTGTAAAAACACCCTCCGCCTCATTGACCTTGAGTGCTATTTATGATATACGAGGAGCACCAGTTTTGTCCACAGTAAATCGTAAAATTGATGTTTTAAAAATAATATAACAGATCCTCTTATATATCCTTAAAAAGTACTGATATTATTTCAAGTCGATCATTTCAATATTGCTGTCAGCGCAAAAAAAATATATTTATTATTTTGTTGAACGAATATCACGTATCAATCTTTGACCGAAACATGGGCGTACCATCCAGAAATACGAAATTGTAAATATTAAAAGGGATAACACGAAACAAATAACACATGTCAGTGGTTCAGGATTCGGAATAATACCGTCTGACTGTCACGCATTGATACCTAATTTTTGCTTTAACGATTTTTATCTTCTATTCTATGTGAGGTTGTTCTTTATATCGAAAATTTAGCATATCAACTGTGATCAGGATTTGATCAGTGTGTGGTTTTAACTCGGCTCAGTTTGTGATGATTTTTGCTAATTTTGCCACTTTGTGGGATCTAAAACTCAACAAATCCAACCCCTGAAGACCCTATTAGTTAGGG
Organism: Neocrepidodera transversa; assembly: GCA_963243735.1. NCBI lineage: Eukaryota > Metazoa > Arthropoda > Insecta > Coleoptera > Chrysomelidae > Neocrepidodera > Neocrepidodera transversa. Next base: position 3,881,332 of record OY725337.1, on the reverse strand, counting down.
AGACAATTCATATTTTTTTGCTTATCTAACACCTGACGCACGATTTTGTGGAATCGAATTTTCTTCCGCTGACGGATATGGCCGTAGTCTTTTTCTATTTTTAATAAAGTTTATTTGTATAACTTTTTTGAGCGCCCTGACTATTTATTCATTTCATTTTTTTATTACGTTAAATTTCGACCATTACTAAATACTCAGGGAGCTCAACAACCAAACTAATGACGTCACCAACGTGGGGCAAGATAAATTAATTAAAAAGTTTTTAATATTTCGTTCAAAATTTATATGTATGAAGTGAAAGTGAATTTTTTTTGATAACATACAGTTTATAAAATATAATTTCAGAAATTATTTTATTATTTATATTAAATTTTTTTTTTATTTATCTATTTTGAGGAGACGATTATCAAGATGATGAAATATGTAATGAAAATGAAGAAAAAAAATTCCAAAGAAGATTAACATCGTTTTTTAGAAAAGTATATTAGTATCGATTGTAATGATATAAATAAATAAATGTATAAATTTAACAATATATCTAAGTCTAACCAAAAAAAAAAAACTGTTTATAAGGACTGCAATTCTACATTTTAATAATAATTTATGTTTGCACATGGGCGTACATAGGACGTTTATCGAAGGGGGAGAGGATAATTTTAATAAAAATGCCTCTTATATTTATTACCATTGAAAAGATTATAGAAAATACTATAAATGGGACTTTTTTCTAAATTTTTAAGAAAAAATTATGAACTTGAGAAAAGGGAGAGTCCAAAGTAAGGAAAATTAAAAAATCTTTATAGTTGTGATCTCTTCCCACTCTCACAATTACAATTTTACTTCGGTCTTGCTTAAAATAATTTTTCTCAACGTTTTGAGCCACCCACGCCACGATTAGGTCAAAAAATTTTCATGTCCGTCGGTCTGGATGGATGAATGTATGTGGAGACGATAACTCAAAAACCCGTCGTAAAAAATTGTAAAAAAACGTAAAATCATAAAAAATCGTAAATCTAAAAAAAATCCGTACAAAATCCTTTAAAAAATCGTAAAAAACCGTAACAAGTCATAAACACCCATAAATAATGGTAAAAAATCGTCAAAAATCGTAAAAAGTCCATAAAAAATCGTAAAAAACCCGTAGAAAATCCTAAAAGATTCGTAAAAAATGGGAAAAAGAAACCGTGAAAAATCATTATGTCCATAAATTTTGTGTTGCGTACAGTTCTTGTGTTTATTGTTAAAGTGAATTTTTCGGGGCGAAGTACTAAAAAAATGTTCGTACCCCGTGTAACATTTTTATCTAAAATTTTGAAAAAATTCGTATGTATAGCATATTTTTTTCTCTTTTTACCTACAGTTAGTACGTTTTAATAACTATTAGGATAGTTTTTTGTTAAAGTGGCTAAACAATATATAACTAGAAATTTAAATTAAAATATTGTTTCTAATGCTGGAATATTATATACACCAAGGTCGAGAAGATATTTTTCTCGGGATAATAAGTTGCGACATTGAGAAAAATCTGGTCTACCATTACTAGAATATTTAATCATTTTCACAATGTTGTCATCATTTTCACAATGTTGTCTTCATTTTTCTCTCGTACTAAAAAGCTAGTGGAGTGGCTCCACAAATGGGACAAGCTTGAAACGATTTGGTTCCTGTTAAAATATTTAACAGGAATCAATCAGAGTCATATTAAACTGAAAATGTGTTCAAAGAGTTTTGTTCTGTACGTTTATATCGAATGCTAATTTCTTCTTCAATACTTTCTTTACTTGTGCGCTCTCATGCTTTTTTTTATATATTTTAGTTTAAAGGATCAAAATCTAATTGACTGGGGGGTCCTATTGTTCGACAAAATCTCATTTTCCTTGAAAGTAAAGTATAACGGAATTACTGTAGTTGCAAAAAGTGATTCATCTGAACCTGTAGAAATTCTAGGAACTTGATATTTTTGTTTGTAGATAAGACTGACCAGAACTTCCATCGAACCCATAACTAAAAATTGTCTCAGTTTCTAGAAGTACTTAGTAAATCACACCTTGTTGCAAAAAAACTATTCATCTAACTGTGTCTGTCAATATTTGAAAAGGTATCCTACATTCAGATTTGGCTTGAAGGAATACCCACCCCCGGGGCATGTATTACCAACGAATATGTACAAAAAGTTCTTAATAACTTTAAGTAAATCCGTAAATGTCATCATATTATGTGCACTGTCTCTCTATGTGTTATTGGCAATATTGCTCTTTTAAGGGATATCTGAGATATCATCTATTATTATTGTTGTTTGGATATCAGTGAAATCATCTTTTGTATGGACAATCCTACTAGATTGCGACCGGATCATAATGACACTTGTGTCTATCAGTATTTGAAAAGGTATCTTACATTCAGATTTGGCTTTAAGGATATGAGATAATAAAATTGACATTGACATTATCGTATCAATTTTTCTCTCATACTCTTAAGTAATGAAAAATTAGCGCCTACTAGGAGAGAAATTTACCTTCTCGACTCGAACACAGCATAAATAATGGTATCTTCTAATTAGTACTAGTAGTGGAAAAAAAAAACTAATAATATGTAAATTTCAAGTTACTTCGATCAGAGGTAAAAAAAAATGCTGGGCAAAAATAGGACAATAATGGCAGTGTATATAAAAAATTAAAGTCTTGAAAAAAAAGTCGAATATTTAACAAATGTCATCAAAAATGCAATAAAAATGTCTAGGAGTCTTAGAAAACGTAATAAAATGTCAATTATCGTAATTTTTTTAAATTGTTGTGGAAAATGTATTTATTTACATATAATATATTTGGTCGAGTCTGGTTTAGGTCACAGTTTTTATCTCGAAATTGACATAGACTCGGACAAAGAGGAGAACATTTTTATTCCGACTCTGACAGCTCTCATTTTAATCGTTGTTTATAAGTTTGCTTTATCTGCGAGTAGAATTGAAGATGAAAAGTTTAGAAATAATTCATAACCGTGTTTATCCACCTTAAACGCAAAGCGAAAAAGTCGCATTTACCTTATATTTGTAAGTCTACACACACATACATATAAAATGCGCGACGCGGAAGAGAACATATCTTATTGTAATTTTATAGGGGGTTGATACATTTTAAAATGTGCTGAGTGCGCAAAGAATGAGCTATGTGACATTCGCCGCCATAGTGTCGCACCCCTTCCAGTTACGCGACCCGCATACACATCCCTTATCTCGCTTCAAACTCAATAAATAGAAAACTGCACAACTCCTTTTATCCATCTCAAGTTTTCCAACCCAAAACTTTTTCATTTTCCTCAACTCCGCGGGCCCGATCAGATATACACAATCCTTTTTGATAGCTTTTCGTGCAGTCGAGACAGGAACCTCGCAAAATGGTTGGTGCCCAACAAAGAAAAAAACCTCAATAGAAATGGAGAAAATGGGTAGATTTCCGAATGATAAATTCAGTCCTGAATTTTAAATATAATTTATATGGAAATTCGTGTACCGAAAATAATTGAATTATATAAATTAAATATATATAATTTAATAAATCTTGTAACAACCAATAAATTATAAAAATATTATTGAAAACAAGTCCAAGTGAAAAGATCATTGTCTGAAATAAAATATAAAAACGTCAGAGTATTGGAGCCATAACTTTTGCGGGTAGACGATGTAGAACATGGCGATATCTTCATATAACGCTGTTGGACAGGCCTCGTATTTCTTGTATCAGTACTAGGAAACACCCTGCTGGTCCGGTGGAGTTATATATGGCGATCGACGGATATACTTCGTAGTACTACCAGCTAGACGTCCTATCTCCACAACTATTTTATTTTAAACTCTATTCTTGATAGGTAGATAAGAGATCTTTTTGTGTAGAAAGGTGTCTAAAATGGCCGTGTTAATGTTGTGGAAAATTATTAGGTGCAATATTGTACAGGTCCGTAACAATCATAATAATAATTTTTTAATTTAGTAAAATAGTAAATAAAGTTAAGTTTGTAAAAATAAAAACATAGAAATAAATAAAACGAATAAATGGATCTTTCCTAACCATATTTTTTTCTCATTAATAATAAATTTAACTAGGGCACAATTTATTTGGTATTTATACATTTTAGTAATTCTAATAAATTATTTAAGTATAAAAAAACCAAATGCAATCTGTACGCATTGGAAAAACTGAATTCATCGACATCGAATCGAACAAAACCCCCTTCCCCTGGAAATTTATGTCTTTTACCTTTCGAAAAAGCCCCGTTCTGCAATCCATCCCCGTGGACAGGACCCTTGGCAGTCATGTGATCGCAATCCTTCACCGCCAGACAGCTAACTCGTTGCCATGGGGATAAATCTTTCTATCTTGCCACTTCTAATTGGCGCACTTTTATTCAAGTTTAATTTTATGTTAGCTCGGTTAGGTTTTGCAATTTTTTTGGAGTGATAATTTACAGCTGGATGATGGATTTTTGAAAGAATTGTTTAGATATAAGCAGTTTTTTTTTATTTTGACGATAATATTTTTAAGTTTATTTACGTTTTGAGCATCAAGATGATTGGAAAAAAGTAAAACTTTAGTTTTTGTTTGATTAAAAACTATTTCTTTACTTTAAAGAATAGATCAATAAAGTAGTTCGGGAAAAGTCCCCTGAACTGCTAGAAGATTAGTGCCATCTTCATAAACGGTAAAAGATAGCAGTGGCGCAGCCAGAGGGGTGTTTAGGCTCTAACCCCCCAACAGATATGTTTTGTTTTCTAAAGTTTTCTGTAATATATTCTTGTAATACTTCTATTTTTTTAGAAAACCCCCTAATAGGTAAAAAAAACCCTAGTAGGTAATTCTAGCTACGCCACTGAAATATAGGGATTCCCTTAAATTAGGTTAAAATAAGTCATTCATAAATATAACAAACAATAGATAATTATCCACAAAAATCTTTTGGCATTAGTTAAATTTTGAGTCATTTTAAAGAAAACATCAATAATCCTGATTCTAATAATTGAAAAAACAACTAAATTTAAAGAAATTCAAAATTTTAAAAATATGTTAAAATTATAAATAAATGTCTCTAAATTCAAAAATTTCGATATTAAAAATTTGGAAAATTTTAAAAATTGCAAAAAAAATTAAAAAAATTCGGAGAAAATTGATTCCAAAAATTTTAAGAACTTCAAAAATTTTAAAAACGTTAAGAACTTATTTATCAAACATTTAAAAAATTTTATCTAAATTATTTCGAAAACATTTCAAAAATTTAAAAAAAAAAAACAAAAATATATAGAAAAATTTCAAATTCTGTAAAAAATTTAGAAAATTTTTAAAATTGAAAAATTTCTAAAATTAAGATTTTTAAAAATGTTAGTAACTTATTTATCAAGTATATAAAAAAAATACAAAAATAATAAAATGAAATTTAAGAAATAACAAATTTCAAAAAATATGTCAAAAAAAAATTCAAAAATATTGAAAATTCAAAATATATTGAAGATTTCAAAAATATATTAATTCAAATATTTTAAAAACGTAAAGAACTTATTTAAAAATTATTAAAAAAATTAAAAAAAAAATGAAATGAAAACATCAAAAATATATGAAAAATTTCAAATTTCATTAAAAATTACGAAAATTTTGAAAATTGCCAAAATTTTAAAAATTTTAAAAACTTCCAAAAATTTTAAAAATGTTGATTAAAAAAATTACAAAAAATTCAAAAATTCCCAGAATTTTGATTTAAAAAATTTTAAGAACTTCAAAAATTTTTAAAATGTTAACTTATTTACAGTTAAAAATAATTAAATGTAAGAAATTCAAAAATTTTCCAAAATATATCAAAAATTTCACAATATTTTAAAAATTTCAAAAAAAAAATTTAAAAATATCAAAAATATATCGAAAATTTCAAATTATATAAAAAATTTGAAAAATTTTGAAAATTGCAGAAAATTTCAAAAATTTAAAAAATGTTAAGAACTTATTTATCAAATATATAAAAATAAAATAAAAAATAAACAAAGACAGACAAGTTTAAGTATAACAAAGGAACAATCTGGTGCAGAATTTTAGATAAAATATTTTAACCCATGAGGAAAAACTAGGGACAAAAAATATACAAAACATTTTGGCATTAGCTGAATTAAAAAGAAACTGAATTTTAAGAAATATATTAAAAAATTCGAAAATTAAAAATAAAAAAAAATGCAAGTTCAAAAATTTCGATAAAAAATATATCGTAAATTTCACACCATTAAAAGTTTCGAAAATTTTGAAAACTGAAAAAAATTAAAAAATTTCCAGAATTTTGATTTAAAAAATTGTAAGAACTTATTTATCAAACATTTTAAAAAAAATTAAAAAATAAAAAAAAAATTAAATGTAAGTAATTTCCAAAATATATCAACATTTTAAAAATATATTAAAAATTTAAAAGCAAAAATTTAAAAATAACAAAAATATATCGAAAATTTCTAATTATATTAAAAATTTGGAAAATTTTAAAAATTGCAAAAAATTTCAAAAATTTTAAGAACTTCAAAAATTTTAAAAATGTTAATTACGTATTTATCAAATTTATAAAAAAAATGAAATTGAGAATTTCAAAAAAAAATGAAAAATTTACAAAGATGTCGAAAATTTCAAAAATATATTAAAAATTTAAAAAGCGTTAAAAAAATTATTATTAGAACTTTTCTAAAATTACAAACATTTCAAAAAATTAGAAAATTAAAAAATTTGTAAAAATTTCAAAAATTGTAAAATTTGGAAGAATTTGTAATATTTGTAAAATACGTAAAAAATTGTATAGAAATTTGTAAAAATATAAAAATTTGTAACATTTGTAAAAAATAATAAAATATACAAAATTATCGATAAACAATTATTGTTGTTGAAGGTTGGTAGGGTTTGTCCAAGTACTAAACCGACTACTACATTAAAAATTAGAGAAGTGGAGAACGCAGGAACAAATGAAAAATTAGAGAAGTGGGGATACTACAAACAGCAACAATTGAAGTGTGCCCTTCAGCTTCAGAAGCTTTTTTGCGTTTCCAAAAAAACGACTTCAAAGAGAATTTGAACTCGAAATGGATTTAGTCTGGATTAATTGAGAAATGTTTTTAGACTGGTTGAAATGGTTGTTAAAGTTTTTAGGAGGTGGTTAGAAGACTTTTTTTAATTTTCCGACTCACACACAAAGCTTTCATCCACAAATTTTATTCCTCACTAACAGCTACAACCACTTGAAAAATCATTGATGAAACCTTTGACTGCAAGCAAAAACCAATGGTATAGCAATGAAGTAGTATTTTTCTTACAATTCAATAGATCTTCCAAGATAAGTTGAAAATCAGTACACATGACTCCATAGATAAAACGCCGCAACCTGGTTGCTCCAGAGATCAAATTTTTTTATTTCCTTTTGTCCCATTGTTCCAGTATTCTAAATACTCTGACGAAGAAAGTTTTTATCCTGCACTTTGTTGACGCCTCCTGTTCAAATGTCATACTTGTACCAAAAGTGACAAGAATTAGCAGCAAACGAGGAAAGACTGCGTTTGTGACCTCATTGTCCTATAAAAATAAACTCAAAGATGCCCTTAAGCGAAAAAATGAAAAAGTGCAAAATAGAACAAATAAGCCAATTTGTAGGAACTAAAAAATGGAATAAAGATGTTGCTGAAGATGAAAGATTTATCCTACCTTTATGGCAATTTCGCGCGCATCATTTGACTCATTTTAAGTGACTTTGCGATACGTACGATATTTTTGTTTTTTTCCTAACGGTTTCTTATGTTTTTAGTGTTATCTTTGCCTCTATATTTCTTTAAAAATATAACTAAATTTTTAATGTTATTTTAAATTAATACCTGTTTTTATGTATTGGTTAATAATGTAGACATAAATTGGTTACATAACTCGTCTTTTCGTGTGAACTTTTGATGATGATATCCAAATCGAAAGAGCGAAGGACGCGCACTGAATTTTATAAATTCAGCTCGCAGAGAAAAGAAGAAGAACCACACGTTGGAATTCGTGCCGTATTCACCACACATAATACCGCGTGATCGGAGTGATTTGTGGCTAACCTAAAGTATAATAAAAAAGATAGAGCACAAATTTAGATAATGCATATTTCACAGACGTATAAATCAAAATGTGTGCCTCGACTGGCAATTTTGCATTTAATATGAATTGGAGAAAACCGCTCTATGCTTTACAGCTTCGTGAAATATTTAGAAATTTTTCTAACTAAACTGGGTAAATATTCTAAATTTTGTTTCTGTGACAATAAAATTTTTTTATAAACCACAATTATCATTAATGATATTGAAACTAATTTTATTTACCAACCCTGTACACAGAAAAGTTTGTTATACCAAAAAGGGGCAGGGTTTATCAATGGATTTACGTAGAGTTAAAACTCAAAGGGATTTACAACATGGGGAACAGAGTTTTACATCTTCATTTTAAAGTTAGTGGAAGTATGTAGGTAGAATTGTTGAGAATTTAAATCGGGTAGGGAAAAGAAGAGATATTTATTTAGATTAAGTTGACATCTGTGGGAGAACGTATTTTATATAAGCATTAATTTATGACTATATATATAAATATAACGTACCAGATTTTTTACACTTTTTATTTAGAGAGATTTAGATTTGCAGATTTTTTTTAAAAAATTTTCATTATAATTTCAAAATCATTTAATATTGTTACTTATTTAGAACTTCTAGTATATGCCTGTTGAAAAGTACAAAATGAATTTTTCGTATCTCAATAATTCATCAAGATTTATTATCACTCGATTTTTGACCTTCAAATTTTTTGTGTTCCATTCGGATCGAGAAGAAAAATGTGTGTTTTTGATAGTCGATAAGCTGATTGTTCCCCAACTATAAATCAAGCCGTTATGTACGTTACACAAAAATGATTAATGGCGAAAATACAAAGTGGTTATTTATTTAATATTATAATTTATTCAGAAAAAGGTTAAGGAGTAAATCCGAGTCAAGCGTTTGACGTTTAACAGCGACCATATTTTTTCGTTTAAATTATTGCTTTGGGTGTCTTAACAAATGAAAGCAACAAAAAAATGTGTAGCTGGAATTTTCTTCTTGACATTGTATTTATATATGCTTTGTTTTATTTATATTGTGTCTCTTCGGTATCATTTTTAAATATTATAGTTACGAATAAAAGTCCCAATTCTACTAGTTTCTTATTGTATTTTTGCTCAGAAATAAATAAAATCCAAAAAAGGCGCTAGGACGTATCCATTAGCCGTGCATACTATATCATCTAATATTTCTTCCGGTTGGCATCGAATATTCAGATTCAAGGAACTTTTTTGTTTATGTGAATTTCATGGTAATCGTATAGATATTTTATGACATGTTTCCGTTTTCTTGAATTAATCCAGGAAACTATCAATAAATATGTTTTCTAATATAGCAAATTATTTACGGCAAAAAATAATGTCATTGATCTCAAATATGAGCAGAAGAAACTGTTAATTGGATATATAACTTGTTTTTTTATATTATTGTGCTAATGTTTTCAAAATTGGAGCCCTTAGGAAGATTTTGTGAAAGCAGTATGACGCAATGACAAATTAGAACAATTAAGGTACCAAAGTACAAGAAACAGTGCAGACCACAATAGAAAAAGGTCGAACATGAGATGAAATGAATAAGTCCACAACAAAAATTATGAAACATGTACAACGCCGAAAGCAATTTAAAAAAATCGGTTGTGTCGCCCCTAAACTTTCACGAAAAATATCCACGAATACTCTTTCAGATATTTAATGTTAAAGTTTCAAATTTTTTTATTTTGACAGGTGACAGTTGGTGAAATAATTTTTACTGTTCTGAATAGAGTTTTTCAAGGGCTTTCAAATGACATATTGCAAGTCAAATTCCGTGACATATTGCATCTGTCATTTTTTGATAGTGATATTTCCATTTGACAGATGTACAAAAACTAATTGGTTTTTCCGACGGATAACCCAAATCCATATACTAAATTTCAGCTTAATTGGATTAAACGTGTGGCCTCTATCGTGGAAGAATAAACACATACAGACAGATAGACAGACAGTTGGTTAGAATGGGGGTCCACTTAAAAATTAGGGGGTAAATCCTCCAAACTTAGATTTAAACCAAAAATATTGCATATTTTGACTTCATCTTTGGACCACGTATTGTCGTCATCATGACTCACTTTTTCACCAAATTTTAACCGATTCGGCAGATTTGATCAAAATAGCCATATTTGAATTTTTAGCCCAAAAAACGTATATTTTTATCTATTCCAGGGGGTGAAATGATCGCAGTAACTCCAAATTTAGCTAGAAGTCTAAAGGGATCAAAAAAAAGTAAAACTAAAAAATCGACCCAAAAAATACCTCAAACCTGTTTTTCAGTTTTTAGGGGTGTTTTCCCCAAACCAATCCTGGCAAAAATCACGACATCTTATTTTTGGTATAATTACGAAAATTTTTGTCCTTGTGGCTTAGCTATAACAAATTTTTACGAACCTCGCCTTATTTTTCCGTAGAATTACTATTATTACTAAAATAATGACAGAGATAGAAATAGCAGATGGAACGGATCTGTTGAAATAAAGTTCATGGACCGTTATCAGGAAGCAAGCAGCCAGATAGGAAAATGGTTACCCTACATACCTAATAAATGTCGTAGGCAAATACCTCAAAGACCTCAAACTTAAGGTCGAATAGGAAGATGGAGACTTGAAGATAACAACAGGTGTTCCGCAAGATTGAAGCTGATCCTTTACCATGGAATCTCTACGCTGAGAATCTCGAGGGTGGTGAGGAAAAACACTTTTATTGAAGACTTGGAGAAGTAGACGAGGAGGAACTCACACATAGGAAGGGCTGGCGATGCGCCGTGGTTTGAGGATAGGTGGACGAGAAGAAATAAATTGAAGTTGATGCCGGACAGAAGAGAGGCGGTGAAATAAAGTTCGTGGACTGTTATCAAAAAGCAAGCAACTAGTTAGGAATAGGGTTCCCATATACCTAAGATATGTTGTACCTGGAGCACCGCAAACTTAGGGTCGAAGAGTAGGATGGTGAATTGAAGATAACGGCAGGTGTTCGGCAGGATTCCATGTTGAAGCCGAACCTTTACTATAGAACTCTGAGAAAACCGAAGGTGGTCAGGAAAAGTGCTTTTGTTGGCGACTTGGAGGAACTCATACACAAGGAGGACAAAGCGCTGTGGCTTATGGATAGGTGGACCAGAAGAAATAAATTGAAGTTGGCACAGGAGAAAGGCGGAACTCTCAGAGGTCACAGTTGGCGCAGCCGGAGTCTGGGAGTACCAACTGAGGATCACCGTTGATGACCTAAACAGCTTTGTGCCTTATATAAGAAAGGCGGTTAGGAAAGTAGATAACAGAGTAGCGAAAAAAAGCAGAGCAAGAAACGAGAGCTGCACTTATTCTGAATGACAAATCAAGAATATCTAAAATATGTGCCAGATTTAAGGATAAATTCTATGGTTCTACAAATGATGAATTTTATGTATGAATTTGGTACTATTCTCATTAAAAAAAACTAAATTCTAAGGCGAGCTGCAATAATGGATGAAAAAACATGGGATATCAACGAAATAAACTAAAAACTAGTAGATTTCTGCAGCATGGAAAGGATTTTGATTAAGCATAAAAACATTCACTAAATTTGGTCACATAATAATAAAAAACAGCAAAATGAGAGGAAAAAATAACAAACAACGAATTTTTGTCATTAAAAATTAAAATGAATATAAAGAAGTTAAAGACTATGACAATTAAGAAAAATAAACAAGTAATGGATATTAGCTTAATCATTGGTATAAATAGAGGAAAAACAAAGAGGAAGAAGAAAAATAAATAGAATAATTATTGGAAAAGGAATAAGATCAAAAAAATCTACAAGAAATACGTAACTTGTATTTGTATTGCTAAAAGTAAGGATTAAATTATACTCACTGCACTCCCAAAAAAGGCGACTTAATTTGTTATTAAAAATTTGGACCAATAGTACTGTAGCAGCCTGTAACTTATGTCAAAACTAATATTATGAAATTTGTTTGTCTTCAAAATTAAAAAAAAAGGCAATAAATCCTACATGTGTATATTTTTCGCCTTTTAGCAGCAAAACTATGAGGGATTCGAAAAAAAAAGGAAATTTACCCCTGGTTGTACCAATGTATCCTAGGACGGATTCTTATCCTAAGTCAGACCTTATAGGTGTTGTACCAACTAAAAATCTCTTGTCTGTGATGTAAACGGATCACAGTCCCTAGGCGATTTTTACGACCTAGGGCAAGAATTATAACCTTTAAAATATATCACATTTGACATTTACTAAAAACAACTGCTAGAAAGTGTAGTGAAATTCCTTGAATTTATCAAATTGAAAATTGCTAATATATAACATCCTTGGGTATAAAACTGAGAAACAGAAACATTCGACAGATGTTTGTATTTCAACCAATAATTGCGTGACCTGCTTTACCGATATGGCCAATCAGCGCCATCTATTTTACAATAGTTCGACAATATTTCAATGTTGCCACAGACTAACCTTATTCTGCTTATTCTGGGAATGGTCTTGTCGGGGGACTTCAAAATGGATATTTCCATTGATATCTCGAATTTTTGTTTGCAAAAACCATGTGATAAAACAATAAAAAAAAACTTTTATATTTTGATATAATACTATGTGTCTTTTAGAATAAAAAACAATTTTTGAAAAGGATTGATTCATTAACATTAATAAAAATATCATCACTGATATAAACCATTCAAAATCGTTTTAAAATTATAATAATGCGTAGAGAAAACGAATGCGTTATCGACAAAGTAATAAATAATTATCTAACCCCATTTTAAATTGACAAATCCCCGAATTTATGAGTGCTTCGTAATCATGGTTGTTGTAATCCATTGGCTTATGGCAATAATTCATTATTAAATTTTACTTATCGCTCCTTCTTTTCGCACCTTACTTCGCTTATTATAAAATTGGAAGATTTAATTTCGGAGAAAAAGAATCTTTACTGATTTTTTATTATTTTATAGAACTGTGCGTTTGAAATAATTATTAAATTTTCGATTAGGTACATTAATATTAGTGAATTCTAGATAATTCATGAATATTTGTGAAAGGAAATGCCGAAATATCTTATAAAATATCTTCAATTTTTTTGATCTCTTTCATTTCTTCTTCCATTTTTATTTTTATTCTTGATTTACATTTCTTTCTTTCCCTCACATTTTTCTTATTTTCGAGTAATTCCATTTTTCTATTATTTCTAATTATTTGTATTTTTTCTTCTGTTTCTAGATTTATTCTTACCAATAATCTCTTGTTTCCTCCTGCATAAATATTTCTTTTTCTTGAATTTATTCCTTTCCTTCCTTGTTTTCTATTTTAACGTCCCTTTTCGGGTACCAGGGTTAATCTAGACCGGATCTACAGCTTATTGTGTGCTCCGAACTACGGTCCTCGATCACACTAAACCTCTACCGGAGTCATTTAGGTGATCTACCGACAAGAAATTGTGTTTCTGTGCTACCAACCCCTATCAATGGAAAAGCGGATGGCACAAATAACTTTTTCCAAAGTCTTATCCGATTTTTTCCACTTGAGATGAAATGGGATTCGAACCCACGGCCCGTACATCGACCAAGTGATGCCTTAACTAACCTAGCCACCGTGTCCGGTTTTCTTTCCTTGATTCTATTGTAACTAAATTACTTTCCAGATAATTAAAAATATTTCAATTAAATCTTGGACTAAGGAGTCAAAAGACCGCGTGACGATGCAAAAAGCGTTACATTACTTTTAATTATTTTATCATTTCCTCTTTATCTGCCCGCAACTCTTGAAAATCCTTTTATGGAATCTTCTATTTTCATTTATTTTATTACATGCTTTTTCTATTTTATTATTACTTCCTCTTTTCTTCATATTTTTTTTCATTTTATTGTAATAGTCTGTAGAAAGTCGATACCACAATAATTTGAAAAAAGGCAACTAGTTTCGGTCACAGACCATCATCAGGCCGTTAATATCGAGTAAAAAATGATTAAACGCCAACGGTCAGATTCATTAAGGGTAGTGAAAAAAAATTATAAATACATTGGTATACGTACTTGAAAAAATAAAGAGGTTTAACTTATAAATATGTAGAAAAGAAGTAAATAAAAATTGTAAAAAAATATAAGAGACTAGGTTTTTTGCGTTTCTTTTGCAATTTTTTTCTGATTTTTTGCGATTCTTCTGCAATTTTTTTTAGTGTTTTTTCGTTTTGTTTTTTTTTTATTTTTTGCCATTTTTGCTATTTTTTGCGATTTATTTCAATTTTTTCATGTAGAAAAGAATTAAATAAACATTGTAAAAAAATATAAGAGACTAACAGTGTGTGGGTTTTTTTGCGTTTCTTTTGCAATTTTTTTCTGATTTTTTACGATTCTTCTGCAATTTTTTGGAGCGTTTTTCCGATTTTGGCGTTTTTTTTGATTTTTGTCATTTTTTGCGCTTTATTTCAATTTTTTCAAATTTAAAAAAAAAATTATGGTTGTAATTGTTTTTTGATTTGTTTTTGTGTTTTGCGATTTTTTTGCATTTGTTTGTGTTTTTTTGCAATATTTTCCGATTTCTTGCGTTTCTTGCTTTTTTTTACAATTTTTTTTTGATTTCCTCGTTTTTCCGTATTTTATAATTTTATTTTTCATTTTCTGATTTTTCCAATATTTTCGGTTTTTTTCGGATTTTTTCAAATTTTTTCAGATTTTTTTTCAGATTTTTTCAGATTTTTTCAAATTTTTTCAGATTTTTTCAGATTTTTTTAGATTCTTTTAGATATTTTCAGATTTTTGTCAGATTTTTCTGATTTTTCTGGTTTTTTATTATGTTTAAAGATTTTTTCTAATTTTTTCGATATTGTTTTCTACGTAGCTTTAAGTTAAACATTTGAAATATGGATAATCTTTTGGATTTTTCTGTATATTATTATTCATTTATTCCATTTTATTGTTCATCTTATTTAGACTATTATTTTCTCCTTCTTTTTTTCTACTTTTCTAGCATGATTTTCTGTATAATATATTCTTCATGATGATTTTCTTCGTCTTTATAATTCCTTCTGTACTACGTTCCAGTATTTTCTTTTTAGTTATTACATTCATTTTTATTTTCCATAGTTTCTTTTTCCTTTTCAGTTCTAATAATATGATAAAGCTTCGAAGAAAATTTGTCTGTGGTTTTGTATAATTTTTTTTACAAAAATTATATAATCCAAGACAATATTTCTACATGAAAGAGAATTAAACTATTAAATTTATTTACCATTGGTGAAAAGATATTTCTATGATAATATAGGAAAATGAATTTTAGTTATCTTTTTATAAATATATATATAAATTTATTATATAGATGATTAAAAATTAACTGATATAAATTATGGACCATGAAAGAGATATGTTATCTGAGACAAAAAGTATAATAAATGATGTAAACAGAGCTTTTCCAACAACGTATTCTGATGAACTCGTTAAAAATCTGAACTTTTAAAAAAAGCGATGTCGTAATATTTCAACGTTTGATTTACGCCCTGAAAATAGCCGGATGACTACGCCCTGCCCAGATAGGAACAATAAATTTTTACTCCGCCATCAGATAAAATTGTGACAGTGTAGTTTCTAAAACTTGAAAAGGTACTCAATTGCATTCAGCCAACCGGGAAATGAGCAGACCACAAGATAAAGAACGAAATATAGATAGTTTACTAGGAAGAAAAGGGCTGAGAAATTTTAAACGAGAACCCCCATAAATCCCGGAATACAGATGGCGTGGATGCATGTCGCGAGCGCGGCATCTTACAGATAAAGTTGTTACTGCAATACGATATTTTAATTTTTGTTTCCATCAAGATTAAATAAAATAAATTTCATTTCTGGTAACGATTGAATTTGAAGTTGGCGAGGGGAGTTTTTAAAAGTGCATCTATTTCGCAGAGCCTGTTAACCGCGAGATTAGCGGACGCGCACAGTTTCATCAAATCCCAATGAGATCCCGGTGCCTTCCAAGCCTTGGATAAATTGGGGGATTGTTCCGGCTTACAGTTGAGTAATGCCGCGTCGAGTAGCGTTTGCAGCTCGATATATCTGCCGACGCTAGCGTAGCCTCCATTCTATATTTAATTCCGGATTTATATTTGCCCATACATCCTCCAAATTTGATGCATTATTATACCTTGAAATATAATTTCAAGAGGGGGATAAATTCTCAGAAAAAGGTTAAGGTTTTCACAATGAAAAATTGAAATAGTCACTCTATTTTATTTACCGAAAATTTTCTCAGTTGATTATCATTATATAGATTTAAAATATTTGTTCATCAACTCATATTTATTATGAATCAGAAACGCCTTCTTTATAATTTAATCCAATTAAAAACAAATACCTAAATCATTTTTAATAGTAGAAACGCACGCTTGAGCGTAAATGTTTTAAAACTAGCATCATAAAGAAACAAATATCATCAATTAGAATTGTGGCTCCTCGGGGAACTAGAAGAAAGATACTGGTCCCAAACTCCCTACTCAATCAGTTGTGGCATGCCGAGTATCGAAACAAAAGAAAATTCTACTTTAGAAGTCTTATTCCGACAAACTAGAGCGATAGGCTTCATATCGAGACGTTACCAGGGACGTTCTAGAAGTTATTTATTTTATATATGTTTTCAAGATTTAAACAATTCAATTTTATAAAAAAGCTATGTGTTTAACTGGTCATTTTTGTTTTTTCCTATAAAAAAACCTTATTTACTTTAATATATTAAAAAAACTTTTAGAAAAAATTACATGGAAATTGATGGTATACTTACTTACTTTGAGCAGATGGTCAATGTTGGGAATTTGATTTTTTTTTTAAATGGATGGGAAAGAATATTTTAAGATTTGTCATCGTGAAATTAAAGAGAAAATTTGTCCGAATAAATGTAATTTGTCGTCAGAATTAAATATTGTCAGAAGGGTTTTTTTTATAAAAGAATTCGTTATGAAATTGTAAAAAATTAATAAGTACCTTCAACATTTTTTTTTCTTAAAAAATACGTACTTAGAAAAAAATATCTATGTCCATGAAAATTTAAAAAAAAAAAAAACCCTTCAAAGAAATTAATAAGAAACTTCAACATTTGTTTTTTCTAAAAAATACGCCCTTGGAAAAAAAATCGAAGCCCATTACGTTTTTCGAAAAAAAACATTTTTACAAAATAAGTAGCTCCAAAATTTTATATTCTAAAATTCTCACATACCCACATACCAATTTTGGATAGAATCGATAAATAATTATAAATATCACCAGGGAGTCGCCAACGTACATTTTATTATTTTTAACGAAAAATTCATAATCTGCGACCTCAAAAACTCCCTCATACTAGTTTTTAATGGAATCGATCCATAATAATAAATCACGTCCGCCATCTTGGATCCGCCATCTTGGATCTGCCATCTTGAATTCGCCATCTTGTTTATATTCTGAGTTTGTCGTTCAAGTGATTTCTAATTTCATCCTTTTACTAATTATTTTAACTAAATCCATTCAAATTTATATCAAAACATAATATCAACTATTGGAATTTTTTCCCATTAAAAAATACATATATTTAGGGAGCACATATTCCATGTGTAAAGTTTAGCAGTTTCTTTTAAAGAAAATTGACATGTCATTAAAAATTTATTAAGTACACAGCCAGAGAAACGAGTTAGTTAATTCTAAGGAAATAAAAAGACTTCGAAGGACCACGCAATTTTTAAAATGACTGCGAAACTTGTTTTTAAATGAAGATACAACTGTTTTACATGCTCATTTACTCATAATAATATTAGAAATGTTAATAACAATTATATGACCAAAGACATCGATGCCAAGCATACTGGTTAATGGCTTTTACATAGGATTTTATCCTATTAACTGACTAGTCCGGTTGGTACCTATCAACCCATGATAGATGTCGTGACCATCTATCATTTTTATGAGGCGAATTCACTTTCATTATCAAATAGTTTAATTTAGAGATCACTGCACATTTTTAATGACAATTTTAACACAACTAATTAAAATAAACAACTTTTGCACAATTTATATTTTTATAAACCTTGAATTGAATTTTTAGAAGCGTTATAGTAGCTCTAATCGCTTACTCAGATAAAAATGACCGTTGCATTTCTGGTGATATGGTTTATTTTGATTGGCTGGAAATACATGGCATGATTTCTATCAAGTACTATTGATTTTTAATGGTGTAGATATGAATTATTCAAAATTTTAAAATTGTAGTTGTCTATTGTGAAACTATAAAAAGAGAAGACACAAAGAGAATAAAAACAAAGAGAAAGCACAAGCTAATCAAAGGATAACAAAACAGAATTGGGAAAAAATTTAAAAAATCATGAATAATTCCGAATGTTCAAAAAGATGATAATGAAGAAAATACCTCTGACCAGGATCAGCAAGGCTTGAGAGGAATGTGTGCAGATCAAGAAGATAAAAGAGAAAAACTAGGAGAATTTGAAAAACTGAAGAAGAAAATATGCACAAAAAATTAGAAAGAGATATTGTAGGACGAATTCAAGAAAATGAGTATAGAAAGTATATAGAACCTAGTAGCATGAAATATATCGTCTATTGTATACATTTATAAATCAAATAAATGTAAATTTTAAGAAAATGGGCAGTAAAATTAATAAAAAGAGCAGGAAAATATATGAAAAAATTTAAAATATACAAAAATTAAGGAGGAACAACACCAAAGATTTAAGAAGAGATATTCAAGAAACAAGTAAGAATATTTAAGAATCAAGTAAGAGACTATTTTAATAAGTGGCCTGAATAAGGTTTAGTCGCAATTAGTGTCGGTCACTATAGCTTCACAGTCACTAAATGTTAAATTCAAATTTTATAAATAGTATACAGGGTTTTTCATTATAAACTGAATACAAAGTGGTTTGGTGTTTTTGGAGAGTATAATGGAGTAGTGATGGGAGTATCCGAATACAAAAATCGGAATCTATCCGATTCTTAAAATAATCGGAATCATCCGATTATTTGAAAATATTCCGATTATTTGAAATATTCCGATTAGCTCTTGAGAGATCTCAGTCGGTTTAGAAAATTCGGAAGGTTTAGAAAAAATGATTTATGTCGTTTATGAAAAACAGAAAAATCGGATGATTTATGATAAATCGGAAGAGTACAGCGAGTTGTTTTGTAATTTGTTTGGATTGGAATTTGGATTGCAAATGTATTGAAATCGGTGCATCGTAAAAATACAAAACTATTATTTAAGAAATTAAGAAAGTAATTTTTATTTCTAAATCTAAAAATCCTATGACCGTTAAGTTGGCCCCGCCATTTTCGAATTTAAAAAAAAAATTCAATTGTGCTCTATTGTGCTATGTTTGTGCTGGGTTGTGTCGTAAATTAAACAAATTTATATTTTTTTAATTTTTCACCGTTAAATTGGCCCCGCCATTTTCTCCGATTTTAAAAAAAGAGAGATGCTGAGTTGTGCTACGTTTGTGCTAGATTGCGCCGATTTTTTTTTATTTATTAAATTAGCCGAGAAAATGAAAAATCAATTTTCAAAAATTTTTTTGCCAATACTATTAGTTGTGCTGCATTGCACTATACTGATATTGTATTTTTGTACTCGTGACTTGTTCTCCTAAAAAAATTAATTATCCGAGAAAATTGAAAATTAATTTTCAAAAATATTAAAAAAAAATTTTTGGGCTAAACTATTAGTTGTGCTGAATTGTGCTATACTAGCATTAGACTCATCCGATTATTCCCATCACTAATATGGAGATGAGACAAATATTGAATAATGAGAAATCTATGTATATTTTCGATAATTTTTTTATGTCAAGGCTTAAAAAATGTTCTAAATTTAAAAACAGGATACAACTTTTAAAATGCCAAAAAATTAAAAGTGCGAAATAACTAGAACTCGACCTGAGATGATAAAAATCGCTGTAAGTACCATAACAATATACAGTGAATAAAAAAATTGCACAGTTTTTAAATTGGAAGTTTTCTGCAATGTACCAATTTTCTGAAAATTAGATAATAAAAAGTTTCCCATAGGTTGTAAAATTTTTTGAAACTCACTGTATATATATATGTGTCCATGTTGTTTAAACAGCATGTGATTTCAATACGGTTGTTTAATATGAGGGACATTTTAAAAAGATCTATATAGATCTAATATTTCCAGGACCGTACTCATATAAAAAATACCCAACGTATTATTTTAATCAAAATAACCTAAACATTTTGTATAACCATCGTAGATCGCGAACCGGTCACAATTCTAAACTACTATAAAAGTTTGGTCACGGCAAATGCCTTTACGACCATCGGGGGTAATATAAAGAAAATGAAAAACAATATATGTAGTATTGTCTCTGGGAAAGGTGATACTGACAACTCGAGTCCCGTTCTGACGCCTTCTAACAGGAAGTAACGTGTAATCTGCTTCGCCCCTGACTTCCGGTTTGAGCTCGTACATGAATTATTTGACGGATTTTGACAGTACAGTGGCGGCATTAACTAATAAGGGTAGATTTTAATAATAAAAAAGGAATTTGGTACTTGTAAATATTCACTTCCAGTAAACTAACAGACATATTTTTATGTAAATAATATATATAGTTTAATTATGCATTTCCAAAGTTTTTAATAATAAATTCCTTCATATGATTTTAAAATTACACAAAGTTTTTTTTTGATTTATTATAGATTTTAGTAAAAAAATGAAAAAATGTTTTTCTTAATCCTGCTTTTATTAAAAATTGAAATCGATGTTTCATATTCGAAATACCTCCCATAATTTTTAATTTTTCAAATACGGATCTGGATTTTGAATCATATTTTAATACAAGGTTAAGTGAATAAGTTCTTATAAAAACATATAGTGACACATTTTTTTTGGATTATTTATTTTTCTTTTTCAAAATAGTTTATTGATACATTTTTTAAGTTTTGAACATGTCTCGATCAGATTTGAACAGCTGTAAGGTGGAATCTAATCAAATAAGTTTAAAGCTGATTAGATCTATTCAAAAAGTTATTGTCATTTCGTAATATTACCAAATCTTGTCTAGCTGAGGCTAATGACGTCACAAGTGACCTTGAGAAAGCAGACCAGAACATTGGGATTGGGAATTCACGCAAATTGCTATCTCTTTTACTCCCATATATTGTTAAATTACTTATGTGGTATCGTAGATTTTTTTTTCAAAAAAAAACCCAATCCTTCAGCAAGCTACTGCTCTATTATAAATATTTCAATACAGCACTTTCTCTAATTTTTTTCTGGATGGATGGGTCCGACTCTGGATCCATTCCTTGTTCCTGCGCTACATTACGTCTCCTTAAAGCCAAGGTGTCTGGTTTAAAATGCTAATCTTCACAAATGGGGTGCGCGTTATTTTGAATTATGGTTTTGTTTTACATTTTTATTGCGGTGGCATTTATAATAACGTTTTTCAATTTGTGCTCACATTTTCCTTCAAAAAATTTTTCCCCTCAAGGTCGGAAAATAATATTCCTAATGTTATATAATTTATTTCTACAGGATGATTTAAGTAGTTGAGTAAAGCAAATTTAATATTGTTTTTTTTATATAAATTATATTTTAAACATTATTAAACACATTTTTTTATTATATTAATAAAATGAATGTCTAACAGAAAATCCTCGGTGGAAAAAAATGGCCGGCGTTTTAGACTAAACCCTAATAAACATAGAAAAAAATTTACCTCAAACATATAAATAAATAATAAATAACTTCAAATATTACACAACGTAAGTCTTGTTACTCCTCTTTGTAAAGGCGGCAGAAATAAAATTGAATGAAGGTCGTGAAAAACAAAATCTGCCATTTTGACAAATACTCTAATCAGAAATGTTCTGGAAAAGGATAAAACAGCAAAAAGCAAAAAGGCAAAAAAAATCTGCGACTTTCACAGACTCTCCTCAGGACAAAAGGAAAAGGACAAAAAAGCAAGAGACAAAAAGGCAAAAAATTTTCCGTTTGTACGAATACTCCCATCAGAGATGTCCTGGCAAAGGACAAAACCGTAAGGACCAAAAAAGTAAAGAAAATCTTGCATTTTTACAAACAATCCCATCACAGATTTCCTGAAAACGGACAAAAAAGCAAGCGACAAAATAGAAAAGAAAATCTTCCATTTTTAGATATTCCCATTAGAGATGTTCTAAAACAGGAGGAAAACGAAAAATACAAAAACTCTCTCAGAAAAAAAAATGTCAAGAGAAAAAGTTTTTTTGGCTCTAATTGATTCAATATTAAAAATATAAAATTGTCCACAATAATTGAGTAAGTACAAACCATCCCCAGACCTGGTATTCAGAAAACGTTGTTGGAAAATTAATTTTCTGATCATTTTCTGTCACATAATTAAATTAAATATTAATTTTTAAGTAATTTTTTACAGTTTCTAATAGTCTTTTATTTTAGAAGTTTTTTATTTTTGCAATTTTTGACAGTTCCTAATAAATTTGCATAGTTTGTAAAAACTTTTGACTGTTACTAATAATTTTTGACAGTTTCTACAAATTTTTAGCATATATTGAAGGTTTATCTTAATTTTTTTAAGCAATTTTTAACAGTTTCTAACAGTTTTTAGCAACTTTATACATTTTTTGTCTTTTTTCAGTTCTTGACAGATCCTAAAAAATTTTGATAATTTCTAAAAATTTTGATCTGCTTCTTCCTATTTTTGAAATGTCTACCAGTTTTTAGCAAATATTGTCGGTTTTTCTTATTCTAACAATTTTTAGCAATTTTATATATTTTTTGTTCTTTTTTCTAAAAGTTTCTAAAAATTTTTGATAGTTTGTAAAAATGTTCCAAGTGTTTCTAACAATTTTTGGTAGTAAATATTGAAGGATTTTTCTTAATTTTTTAAGCAATTTTGAAGTTTCTAAATTTTTTTAGCATTTTTATATTTTTTGTTCTTTTTTTTGCATTTATTGACAGTTTCTAAAAATATTTGATAATTTATAAACAATTATTGACAATGTAGTAAATATTGTTTCTTTTTTTAAACATTTTTGGACAATTTTTAAAAAAAATTGGGAATTTTACATGTTTTTTGTTTTTTTTTACAATTTTTGACAGTTTCTAAAAATTCCTGAGAATTTGTAACAACTGTGAACTGTTTCTAACAATTTTTGACAATTTCCAAAAAAAATTAGGAATTTTACATATTTTTTGTTTTTTTTTTACAATTTTGACCGTTTCTAAAAATTCGTGAATATTTGTAACAATTTTAAACTGTTTCTAATAATTATTGACAGTGTCTATCAATATTTAGTAATTATTGAAGGTTTCTCTTAATTTTTTAAGCATTTGTTGACAATTTCTAAAAAAATTTAGTAAAATTACAATATTTTTTGTTTTTTTTTGCAATTTTTTACCGTTTCAAAAACTTCGTATAAATTTGTAAAAATATTGAACTATTTCTACAATTTTTGACAGTGTCATCAATTTTTAATTGAAGGTTTTTCTTAATTTAAAGCAATTTTTGACAATTTCTAAAAAAATTTATAAATTTTACATATTTTTTGGTTTTTTTTGCAATTTTTAACAGTTTCTAAAAATTTGTGATAATTTGTAAAAATTTTGAACTGTTTCTAACAATTTTTGACAATTTCCAAAAAAAATTAGGAATTTTAAAAATTTTTTGTTTTTTTTTTTACAATTTTTGACAGTTTCTAAAAATTCCTGAGAATTTGTAACAATTTTGAACTGTTTCTAATAATTATTGACAGTGTCTATCAATTTCTAGTAATTATTGAAGCTTTCTCTTAATTTTTTATGGAATTTTTGACAATTTCTAAAAACATTTAGGAATTTTACAATATTTTTTGTTTTTTTTTGCAATTTTTGACAGTTTCTAAAAATTCGTGTTAATTTGTAACAATTTTGAACCGTTTCTAACAATTTTTGACAGTGTCTATTAATTTTTAGTAAATATTGAAGGTTTTTCTTAATTCTTTAAGCAATTTTTGACAATTTCTAAAAAAAAATAGGAATTTTACATATTTTGTTTTTTTTTGCAATTTTTGACAGTTTCTAAAAATTCGTGTTAATTTATAAAAATTTTGAACTGTTTCTAATAATTTTTGACAGTGTCTATCAATTTTTAGTAAATATTGAAAGTTTTTCTTAATTTTTAAGCAATTTTTGACAATTTCAAAAAAATTTTAGGAATTTTACATACTTTCTTTTTTTGGTAATTTTTGACACTTTCTAAAAATATTTGATAATTTGTAAAAATTTTGCATTGTTTCTAACAACTTTTGACGATGTTTACCAATTTTTAGCAAATATTGAAAGTGTTTCTTAATAATTTTTTAAGCAATTTTTAATGGTTTCTAAAAGTTTTTAGCAATTTTATATATTTTTTGGTTTTTTTTTGTAATTTTTGACAGCTTTTAACAATCTTCAACAATTTTACATATTTTTTGTTTCTTTTTTTTCAAACGACAGCTTCTAACAATTTTTGAAAATTTGTAACAATTTTGAACTATTTCTAACAATTTTTAACAGCGTCTACCAATTTTTAGCAAATGTTGAAGGTTTTTATTAATTTTTTAAGCAATTTTTAATAGTTTCTAAAAGTTTTTAGCTTACATGTTTTTTGTTTTTTTTTCTTCAAATTTTGCCAGTTTCTAACAATTTTTGAAAATTCGTATTAATTTTTTTCACAGTTTTTGATAGTTTCTAATTTAATTATGGCAAAAAATTATAACAAAATATTTGGTATGTAATAACTAATAACAAATTTACATTAATACAAGTAGCGAAAACAGTTTAAACAAAATAGATAAAAATTGATTTCGTATATACAAAAAAAAAAAACTAGAAAAACGTGTTTTTCTAAGACTACTGTTTCATTCTAGCACTTAAAATTTAATTGTATAATCATTAAATTTGTCTATCGATAATCTTTGACAAATGGTGTCGCCTGCCATTTTTAAAGAAATTCTTCAGATTAAAAATGCTAATGATTATCCTACGAAACTACCAACGCTATAACATTTATCGACTAATTAACATTAGAATTTGTTTGTTTTTGAATTATATTTATGACCGTCTCGCTTAGGTTAATTCGTTGTCAAGATTTTATAGCACTTTAATTAATTGTATATTTTTAAAATTTAGTTTATTAGATACTACAGGAAATCTACCTAACAAGAAGCTGTAAGAATCAATGATGCATTTATTTAGTAAAAAAAATGTAATAAATTTTAATTTAAACAACATATTCGAACTTTTACAGTGTTTCATCCGGTATAACGTATTTTTGTAAGGAAATATTTCTTTTTCTCATTAATTTATAAACAGATTGCATATTTGTAATAAAAATTTACCACAATGATTTGCTCATATTCAGTGAAAATATAAATAATCTTCATAGCGGGAATCCGGCATAAGTCAGATGTGCTATCTCACAATACAATCTAGAGAGACTGTGATACAATACAATGGATGATATTTTTGATATATACCTTTTGCTACCTGAGCAAGCACCCCTGAGGTTCAAAAAATGGTGGAATTGAAATACTAATACGGTTTAACAAAAAAAGTTACTATACGTTTTCAATTAGTTTGAAAATTAACGTAAAATAAAATTTTTACTTTCTGGCATTCTTGCACCCAAATGACCAGTGGCTCATAAAATAAAACAAAAACTAAAAAAAAATTGTTCCCACAGAAAATTAAGTACATAAACAAACGCAGAATCTAGATGTTATCTATGTTAATTATCAAAATAGACAGTCTATTGGCTTACAAAGATATTAATTAATATTTATACGAACATCTAGTTATTGGCTAAAAGATACTAATTAAATTATGCTAATATTTATTTTTATATTTGGTCCAAAATATTGCATAACTGTACTTCTTAAATATATATAACGGGATTTTTAACATCCAGAAAATAAAACCGCTAATGTTAGAAATATACATACACTTACCGATCAGTTAATGAGAAATCCTATCTCATTTGGACACTCTGGTTTATATCTGGCTACCTTATTCCAAATGAGACCATTTTTCATCAAATAAAAACATTAATCGGTAAAGATATGAATTTTTGTATACATGTTTAGTACGATTTTTCATTGAACATACTAAAAGTCCCCGTCAAAATATATTGCGCTCGAGCAGTCATCTCTGAAAAAAGTACTTTTTAGCCTGTATATCGATATTTGTAATTGATACAAAAAAAATTATTCAGTTAAAAAATGTAGTTTATTAAAAACATTTTTTGTATCTTCAATAATCAAATTAATGCAACCGAATACTGAGTTGAATATATTCGATACTCGGTTCTCGGTCGAGTTCTCGATTCATATTAGTTATCGAGAACTAAATTCTCGATTTTTTAAAATACTCGATTCTTCCCATCACTACTGTGGACCATGCTCGCATTAGACGGATTCCCACTAGGCGGAAAATCCGAATGCAGATTTGCCGCCTAGTGGGAACCCGTCTTTACTCTCCGTTTGTTGAAATTGCCCCATGCTATAGTTGACCTCGGTCTCCCCTACTTTACTCTTGAGCAAAATTCATATTTTTTGACAAACCTTGTATACCGCTTAAAAACTTTGATATCTGATTGTTGTATTTCGAGTTTTAGACCATGCAGAACTTTTTATAAAAAATGACTTTTTTTCATAATACTATGAATAAAAAAGTTTTCCCTATGGTTAAAACTAACAATAAAAAGTTTCCCATATGGTTCCGACTTAATTGGCTCATAAACCAGTAGGAACTGCTCAATGTACAGCAAACTTGATAGTTACCCGTAAGTATTATTTGTTAATTAACTTATTGTTCAATGAGCAACCTAGAACTTTTTAATTTACAAATTTTAAAACTTCTAAATACTTTTGTATGCTGAGTACAAATTTAAAATCAGTATTTTATATTTTTCTTTTAAAAAGTACAAACTTTTCGTAATACAATTATTTAGAACCAGAGCTGGAAGTAACGAAACTAAAACGTTACTTTTCAGTAACGCGTTACTAAATGTAACGCGTTACTACTGATTTAGTTACTTTTTAAAATGGGCGAAACGTAACGGTAATTGGGTTTATTTTGTAAAAGTAACGCCAAATCGTTACTTCGTTACAGTAACGCGTTACTGCAATAGTAACGCTTTACTAAAAAGTTACTAAAAAGTAACGCATTACTAAAGTTACTAAAAAGTCACGCGTTACTAAAGTTACTAAAAAGTAACGCGTTACTTTAAAACCAAGGATTTTCTCTTTTGGTTCTGCTGTTTGATGTGAAATAATGTTATTATTTTTTTGTACTCAGTCGATTTCGCGCGCCACTGTGTCCCTGAAAAACCAGGCTTAATCATACAACTTTTATTTGAAAATTTTGTTTACATGTGCAATAATAACGGCGTTAAATGGTGAGATGGACAATAAAAGAACGAGACGACAAGGAACAAAAAGAATTTAGAGAAAAGTAACGCGTTATTACTTTAAAAGTAACGCGTTACTTTTGGCTTTAAAAGAAACGCGTTACTTTTGGAATGTAACGAATAAATCGTTACTTTTTAAAAAAGTAACGGTAACGTTTATCTAACGCGTTACTTTTAAGCAAAAGTAACGGTAAAGTAACGCGTTACTTTTTTTTTAATAACGGCCCAGTTCTGTTTGGAACCATGTTCCTTAACGTGACTTACGGAAGAATTTAACAATCAGAGTGATAAAAAGTGAAAAACTAGGAAAAAAATCTGATGTGGCCAGCACATGACTTCTCGCCATTTTTGAATCAAAAATCTACAGGTTAACACAAAAAATTATGAAAAAAAAATACTTTTTTGTAAATCTGGCAACAATGGCCAAAGTTTTGAAAACTTTAATAATACGAAAATAAACTGTAGGGTATACAAAATATATGTGTAAAACTTTATTGCCGTTTTCTATAATAATGGCGTCATCACCCATAGCAACTGCCACTTCCGGTTGTGCGATTGGCACCAAAATCTAATCAGATCTAATCTAGGGTATCAGAATCCTGTATGCAAAATTTCAAATTTTTTTATTCAGTAGTTTTTGAGTTATCGTTACTACAACATCCATCCAAACACACACACACACACACTAACACACACACACACACACTAACACACACACACACACACTAACACACACACACACACAGACATCATCGCGAAAATATCAAAATCGTATTCTAGGGACCCCAAAACGTGTTTATCCATTGAAAACTCACTACCCAATTTTTAGCATGATTCCTATACCTCTCTTATCTGAAGGGCGAGAGGTAAAAACGGAGAAAAATAAGGGAAAACAGGAAAAACTAGGAAAAAACGAGAAAAAAATGTGAAAATAAAGTAAAATGAGAAAATAATAAAAATTGGGAAAAAATTGAGAAAATGGGAAAAAACAGGAAAAAACAGGAAAACTAGGAAAAAATATGAGAAAATGGTAAAAATAGTAAAAATCAAAAAAAACTAGAGACAAAGCTAAATAATGAAAAAATTGAAAAACTAGAAAAAAAATAATGAAAAATAGGAAAAAAGAAGAGTAGGAAAAGAAACATACAGATGGGGTAAATATTGGGGAATTTAAAAAAAATAATGTAGATTAGAGAAAAATAGGAGAAAAAGAGAAAATACACAAAAATAAGGAAACATGGGGAACTGTTGGGAAAATTGGAAAAATTTTTAAAAAATTGGGAAATATAGGAAAAATAGGGAATAATAGGAAAAAGTAGGCAAAAATAGAGGAAAATATAAAAAAATATTTAAAAATAGGAAAAGTAGGAATAAATATGGACAAATAGGAAAAATAGAAAGAAATAGTAAAAAAGGAAAAGAGAGCAAGGAGAGAGATATTAAAACACCTATAGTGTGAAAAAAATAACGTATACAGGGTGTGACAAATAAACCATCGGTTAGAAAGATATCGAGAAGTAAAGGTATTTGAAAACTGAAAATTGGACTACAGAATTTTGGAAGGGTGAACTATTTAATGAAAATATTGCTACTTCCGGTTATACCGGAAATTGTTTTCAACTTCGTTTTTTTCAATGGGATACCCTGTATATTTTGCAACTTTAGGAATACTTACGTTATTCTGAACAAAACTTTTGTTAATACTTTCCAATACCTATCTTTAACTGTTTTTAAAGTATACAATTTTTTTTAATTTAAACTGAAGTTTTTCACCATTAAGAAAAAATAAGATTTTTTCTAAACGTACGAAAAAATCTATAAAATTGAATATCTGGAAATCCATGTAAGATAGGTATAGGGAATCCAGTACAAATAGATACCAGACAACGTATTCTTATAAAAAAATTAATCGTATACAGGGTGTTTCATTTAAAAAAACATGAAATATGCGAACTTTTTTGCGTTAGAATTTTATTCTAACTTGACTAACACCTTGTATAATAAAAATAAGAATTTCATATAACAAACGACAGAAACATTATCTCGTTTACTTGTGAAAAATTTATGTTCGTATCCCAGTACGTTTAGAAAAAAATTAATTTTTTCTTAATGGTGAAAAAATGAAGTTTAAATAAAAAAAAATTGTATAACTCAAAAACGGTGAAAGATTAGGGAAGTATTAACAAAAGTTGTTCAGAATAACCTAATTATTTCTAATATATAGGGTATCCCATTAAACAAAAATGAAGTTAACATTAATTTCCGGTATAACCGGAAGTAGAAAAAGGATGTCAATATTTTCAGTTTTCAAATACTTTTACTTCTCGAGATCTTTCTAACCGACGGTTTATCTGCCGCACTCTGTGTACATATTTGGATTCTTCCCATTTTATGATATCAATTCAATTTTACTATAAAGTGCTTACAACTTTAATCAGGATCCGTATATGAGCAGTGAACGTGTTAAATAAATATCATAATGAAAGCGAGAAATGTAACCGTTGTACATTATTGTCGTTACGTATAAATATAATATTGGGACACTCTGTATATGACAAAATATGTTCTGGAGTGGAATCTCCGTTCACAAATAAACCGATTATGAATAACGGGCTATAAAATAAAAGGCGGGTGTGTGTGCACCACCTATTTGTTGATCTAACTAACCGTCGGCGATGTAGTAAAACATTGTAAACATGCAACCGCACTATATACGAGGGACATTACGACTTTACGACCGCTTTTACAAGTCGTAAAAATCACTTTAACTACTCAGAAGTGTGTTACCCTTTTATTACACGTTACTTCTTCATTCATTGGGTTTTATGGCTTGTCGTTTTTAGCCTTATTTGATGAGATTTTAAGTGGCGTTATCGCCTATGGGCGTAATTTAACAGCACCTATTTAAAAAAAATATTAATAATTAACAACACTGTATATTAATTAAAAATTAACCCAAAAGGTATTTATCAAAAAAAAATCGTTGTTATTATTTATGAACTTTTACAATGTATTTTTAAAAATATTTATTAACGCCTACATAATACTTTCCCGCTCAACTGTGTCCATCATATATGAAGCAACTAAAACGAATCCCTGAAAACCATTCTTCAACGTAACGATTTTCTTTCTGTAGATTCGAGGGTGTAAAAGGGGAAGTGTTTTATTGATCAACCCCTCTCCCTTTATTCCCCCAGTAGTCACGTGTTGTTGAGGGTATAACTCAAGCTAGACAGTAGACAGTCGACCATATTTTTCTAGAAGAGTTTTTAATTAATAAAAAGAAGAATTGCTACACGGCGTAATACATCAAGACAACTGTGAATCGTAATTCATGAGTTTCTCTGGCGCTTTTTTGTATTTTTCTTGTTTTGTATAGTGGAAGTTTAAAATTAACTTTATCAAGACTTCATTTATATGCAACGTTATAAATTTGCGGTATTTTCTTTATATTTTTTTATTTATTTTTACGTAAAAAATACAAGTTTAAAATAAGTATAATAATAAAAAATAATAATAATTATTTATAGTTTATTAGTGTCATATTAATATTTTTTAATGATTAAATAACTTTTATTAGTTATGTCAAATTATGGTTTTAAAAAGAAAATATTTTAAAAAAATCAGTTTGAATTTAAAAAAATAGGTGTTAATTATGAAAAAAACACATTTTTTGCAACATGTGTAAAATTCTTACAAACAGATTCAAATCAATCAAATGAGGAAATGAGGATTAGCGGGTGAGGAGCTAAAACTCATTTCGAGCAGACCGCGCATGCTCATGTAAAAATATAAATATAAATTTTCTGAAATAGCGGGATGTTTTGCGGGTCACTTTAACTCAAATATATTTGAATCAATTGTCATAATTGACACATGACATAACCTAAAATGCAGAAAAACGCAATTGCTTTTCTATATTCCGTTAGCGGGTGAGGTGCTAAAACTCTTCTAATAAATTTTAATTTTACGCTAAAAATAGGACTCTGCCCTAATTCTGGTCGTAAGATATTTTTTTTTAAATCACTTTTAACAAAAAAAAATGCATAAATTTTGTTTTCATTCATTTTGTACAAAAGAACACCATTATTGTTAATTAACTAATTTTTGGGAGTTTGTATTCCACGTCGTATAAAATTTTCTATTTATTTTTGACAACTATTCTTAATTAACGAAAAATAAAAAACTTGCAAAAACTGATTAAAAATTTTGTGCAAAATCAATAAACAATATTTGTAACGCAATTTTTATCATTAGGTGATTTTGCCCTATCCGTCTGTTTATTGACACTAAGGGTTTCCAGGTCTTTCTTATTATTTGCTTCCCTAACTGATCCAAGATGGTCTGCATAAGTTGTAGTTTTACAGCATTCAGGTTGGTTGATTAAAAGACAAAAACGTCAGCGTTAGCTAAAAAAAAATCACGCCATTTTATTCCGATTTAGTTCTATCGACCTACAAATACTAAATTCCTAATAATTTTTTTTACGAAGTTACAAATTTAATTGTAGTTTTCACTAAAATATGGAGAAAAAAATCTTATATTGTGGTTATCAATTACATTTTTTTTATATCAACCTATATTTTTTTCTCGCCGTTTAATTTTTTTTTTGAAAACTTTTTTAGCTTTCCAGAATTCGCTATAATATTTTAAGATATTTGGTAAAAGAAAAAAAGAAAATCTAACATAAGTTAAGTTTTAAGAGCGAATTAAGATAAATGCATTTAATTGTTTGATAAGTACTGCCACCTGTTAGATGAACCTACATCTTTACGTTTCTATCATTATTGAGATTTAAGGCTCCATAGGTTGCCCAATGCTTCAATCAGAAAGTAGAGGGGCGATGTAACTAGGATTTGGTTTGGAACGATAGAGCGTTCTTAATTCAAAAGCGGACTGAGCTGAAGTATTTCACAGGGGGCTGCCATTTGTCAACGGTATACCAGGCAATATTTTATATATATCAGGATAATCGAGAGAAAGCGGCCTGAGCTGAAATAGTTCACAAGTGCTGTCGTTTATCAACAGTATATTACGCAATATTTTATATATATCGGAATAATCGAGAGAAAACGGCCTGAGCTGAAGTATTTGATAGGGTTCCCGTCTGTCGATAGTATAATAAGACATTATTTTATATATTTCGGGATAATCGAGAGAAAGTGGCCTGAGTTGAGGTATTTCACAATTTTATCATTAACTCCGGATGATGCTAACATAGTTAGCGAAATGTAGGTACATTGTAAAAAAGTGTAGTTTTGGTTAGTTGTGATGATAATTCAGCATGAAATTATAGAGTTCAGGACGTTAGGACCGTTTTATTATAAATTTCTTCCCCTTTCAAAATATTAATAATATTCTATCATTTTTCAAATTTACTTTAATCCTTATAGTTTTAGTTATTTGGTAAAATCTATAGATCCTTACTTCATAAAATTTTTTCACACAATTTTCTAAAACGCCTTCCAGAATCATATTTCATATTTTATATCGTAGAATCACAAATAAACACGTTTTTTATTTTTAAGATGCGAACTAGCTTATTTGGAAATATTTTAAATCATAAAAACCAATATTGTATTTATATCAATAGTTAATAAATTATCGTTGAATTATTGGATTCAAATTTCTTCTAACCTCCATAACAAGAAAACTATAAAATATTTAATTGTTCTTGAATAAAAAGATCTTAAATTAAATTAAATAAATAAATATTAAAACAAAAATTTTTCTGTGCACGTCTATGCCATAAATAAAATATAATTAATAATATTTCTACCTAGCTTTAACCAATTAGAATGTCTTATACTGACTCAGTAGGTGGAACTAAATGGATTAAGTCGACCTTTGATAGTTGTGAATATTAATGGATCCCGCATCTATTTTTGGCTAACCAATAACATTCCTCTCTTCGCTTCACTTGCAGATAAAGTGTTGAACGAATAAAACATTAAACAGCCCTCATTTCTTTGTTGATTTTTAGTTAAACAAGATTTTATATAGAAACCAGAAGGAACAGAACAAAATGTTTTCCTTTTAAGTGGTCACTGCACTACGATATAATCTACAAGCCAAATGCATTTTGCTGGTAAATGATTTTAATCACTTTTAAATTATTAATATGGTGTTAAAAATTAAAATCCACCCATGTTTATTTTTATCTCACATCTGTTTTCCGCTCATATATATTTAAAAAAACGATTTTAATTAAGTAATTGAAATTCGTAGTCAGTGACGTTTGAAGTATAAACGTTCGCACCTTGAAAACTTTCAAGACAAATATTAATTAAATGTTTGTACAGTGTAAGGTTTCAGTTTTGCATACCGTTACCGTAATAAATTAAAGATGTGTATTAAGGTGAGAGATAAGGCACGTTTTAATTTATACAGTGTTGTCATAGTATTAAAGATAGGTCTTTTGGAAGTCCTTAAATCAATTCGTAATCAACATGGTGCAGGTATGAAGTAAACAGGAGTAGCACCAAACCGATATCCGTAAGTAAGGTGCTTCCTCATACACAATGTTTTAAATTTATAATTAATTTAATTATAATGAATTTTTTTGGAAAAACATAAAACAATTGTAATGGGATATAAAAGCTTCTTCACAACTGGTTTTCTATTGGAATTAATAACAATTAACTTTTATTTTAATTAAATATAGTCAGATTGGATTTTTTTTACTTGCTAAAAGTCGAAAAATTTTCTCACTAATAATAAGAAAATAAAACAAATAGTACAAGACAAATATCCTGCTAAATTTTTAAAGACAATTCTCGTAACCGAAATGCGATGTATGAACCTAAAAATTATAGGGCAAAAGAAGTAACCATATAAAAATTAACAGATTATTCTTAATATCAAATCCAAATTGGAACTTAATTCCAAGTGCAAGCAACGATACAAGAATAGTTCAGTATAATTTAAATTCATTCTTGAACTCTATGAGTTAGTTACTTTGAATTCCCTACATTTGCTGTAGGACCAATGTAGACTCTCTATTTCCCATCATTACTCAGTGAACGTAATTATTATTACCTTTTAGACCGTACAAGCACATGTTCGTATCCTTGATGTAAATTGGTATATATTTTTGTTTTGTTATATCATCATTGTGGCTTATTATTTTAAAGTTTTATATAAATGCTTTTAATTAAATACATTTTGGTCTTTCGAGCCGGATGTATATAAGAAGGAAACTTTAATGTATCCAAAGATTTCAAAACCAAACTTTATAGACTAGATTTATAAGATAGAAAAAAAAAACTTGTTGGATAAACGAAGAGACGTTTGTATTTCAGCTAGCGATACGTTATAATATTCCGAATAAGTTGTCGTTCCTTCAGATCTCCAGGAAAAAATAGCATAAGAAAGCCAACAGAAACATCTGTTGTAGGAGCTTTCGAATATAGTATAAACGAGTTCCTTGACCTCAAATATTCTAGGTAGATTTTTGATGTAGGTAAATATAGATAAACATTGAGCAAAATTTTAGCTAAGATTAGCGCTTACTTGTGCAGAAACGATTCATTTTTTGTTTGTGCTGTGAAGTAAACAACGTCTACAGTATCAAAATTGTATAGTATTAGTTGAAGACTGGCAAATTTTGTTTGTTTAAAATTAGAGGATCATTATGTATCGATTCCTGTCTTTATTTTTGGTAATATAGTGATTGGAAAAAGAGTATATTCTTGGTAAATTCAAATTTATTTCTAAATTTTTGAAATATTAATAGTCGATATTTATCTAAACAAAATCAAAGTTCTATATTTGATTATTTTTATTAATTCAATAATAAACTGGCGGTCTGTGGCACTTTTTTTAAATTATTTTTAGTAAAAGTGATACCACTATCAACTTTTTCTCTAGATAAATTTCTGTTAGATATTTTAAATATCATGAAAAAAACAGCATATTTTTATTGGCTATGTTAGGCGAGTTCTCGTCCAAAGCGAATAATTATGTTTTATGGCGGTCTACCCTGTTCTGCGTAGAAAAAAATTGACTGGAGCCTAGGATTAGTTAACATTAACCGGAAAATTCTAAATTTTTATACTAAATTTATTAGAATATGAGCACATTTTCCTTGGATAATTCTCTAACCGGCAACCACGAAAATCACATGGTGTTAAATTATATAAGTTAACTGTTTGAGTATTATTTATAATTTAATATACGTTTTGATATTTGTTAATTCTAAAAAGTTTTTCTTGAGCCTTAATATCTTTGCTTTTCTTTATACAGGGTATTCATAAATTAGAAGGAATTATTATTTTAGCCAATTAAGGCCCTGTACAACATTTCTAACATATTCTCAAAGTAATGAAAATGTACTAAATTAAGACATTTGAAAAGTACTTGCATACAAAAGAAATATTTTCCGTAGTTTACACTTAATTATTCTTAACTTGACAGTTTTTTACAAAACCAATTTTTAACAAAAAAATAAGGCCTCTAAAACGATATGCGCAAACTTGAAAAGATCTTCATCTAAATCAGTTTTTTTCGCTCTGTTCGAATATATAATAGGATTTACAAAATATTGTTATACGGTGTGTTGTTTATGTGGCCGAAAGGAATGTTCAAATTTTGTTAAGCCGGACCTGGATTTTAATTATTGTTTCTATGACAATATTTTGGCTATATCTAAGGAAGTTCACCTGCCAAATTTCATATTTTTATACCGAGTGGTTGTTGAGTTATGGCCAAATAAAAATTGAGGCGAAATCCATAAAACACCCTGTATCTACGTAATGAGGTATAATAGCCCATTATTAACCAGTGTTCCACACCTTTAGCTAACGTATGTGCATTTCACTCTGAAACACCCTGTATAATTAGAACAAAATACTGCATTAAGACACTTTTCTTACTCACACTTTAGACCTACCGAGAACACAATAAGACCGCTTTTGTTTGGTATGTTCTTTTAGTTTATGGCGTGCACCTTCTTTAGGTTTCTTAAGAGCAATTGCTTCCGGAGCGAGGTAGAGTAACAGATTTATCAATGATTATCACTACCTTTGAAAATCCGAATAGTAATAATCATAAATTACCTTTGAATTTTCAATTTACTACATCAACGTTATGGGCGGGTTGTATAAAAATTGTATTAACTGGAGATTGGTTAACAGTCGTTTATTTTAATTGACCAGTCAAGATTGGCAGCCGTTTTGTTAACTACTGTTTTTATAAGGTTGGCAACGCAAAAATAGTTCAAATGGCATTGAACTGTCAAGAATATAACCTAACAATAAAAGAAAAACAGTCTGTATCTGTTTCTACTAGTTCTATAATATGCTGTCTCAGCAGGTCTGCAGTATTTATGCTTTCTCTATGGTCTGCAGTCTGAAAACAGTTTCTAAAACAGTAAAAGTAAATAAGAGAAAAAAAACAAGGTCTCCTAATTTTTCTGCTAAGGAAGAGAGGCTTCTTGTTGAAATAGTCAAAAAATATGTCAATAAATTTGAGTGCAAAGCAGTGATACCGCATTTCCAACCAGGAAAAAAAATAGGGCGTGGTGTCATCACAAATTGTGGCCGAAGGTTATCAATAGCAATTAGACACAGGTCAATAGTTGCAATGGACCTATCAATGCCACAAAAATCACTAACAACTTGTAAAATTGAATCCGTATAGAAAAAAATAATAAAAATCGTAGCTCCTAAACCTTTTAACATCTAATTGAGTTTTAGATTATAATAGCATCGTTAACTCCTAAACGTTCATTTTTGGGGGCGCTTTGATTTACCGGTAACTGAGTTTTATACAACCCGCCCTATTCCATCTTCAATGATAACTCCTGGAATTGTTTTTGCTATCTTCAAGTTCTTCTTGCTGATAATGTCGCTTGTGTTTTTTTTTAAATCATTTTCAGTTTCAGCAGCTTCTTTTGTATAAACTTCTACCTTAGCATTCACACCAAAGTTCACTAAGTTGATTTTTGCATTCGGTAAATTTTGTTTTAGTTTGATTTGTTCTATATTTCCAATGGTCTGATTTTATACAAAACGGAAGAATATTTGATATTAGACGTTATCCAGGTAGTTGGAGAGCAGCAGCTTGACAAGCTCGCTTTGTAGATTTAAAATCAAAAAAATCTTTATTTGTTGATTTCCAGAGCTTAAACAGAGCGTGACTTTAATATCTTGGTTCGCTACTTTTTCATATCTACCAAGAGGTGCTTTCAAGGATCTTATTTCGGATAATGATTATCTTTTTATGTAACCAACAGCAGATATTGCTTCTTCCATGAGTAACTCCACTAGTTCTATTTCAATATTGTTCCATTTTTTTGGTGTAAATTTGCATTGTTGCCGATCATAAGATTGACAACTGACTTATAGAAATAATGAATAAATGAAATACTTTTGGATTTTACTTTCCCGACCCACCTCCGAGTATTGTGAACGAGCTAAAAAAAATTTCGAGATAGGAAATATCCATTTTGAGGTCATCTGAGATGATTAAGACCATTTCCAGATGGAAGTCTGTCTGTCTGTCTGTGTGTATTCTTCCACGATAAGAGGCCACACGTTTAATCCGATTGAGCTGAAATTTGGTATATGGGTTTGTACGACATCTGTCTAACGGAAATGTCACTATCAAAAAATGATTGATGCAATATGTCACGGAATTTGACTTGCAATATGTCATTTGAGAGAACTTGAAAAACTCTATTCAGAACAGTCAAAATAATTACTCCAACTGTCACCTGTCAAAAATAGAAAAATATCAAAATTTGAAACTTTAACATTAAATATCTGAAAAAGTATTCGTGGATACTCATCGTGAAAGTTTTGGGGCGACACAACCGATTTTTTATTTCATATATTATTTTTTAGTAGACTAAAAAAATAATTTCTATAATACTGAATGAAATTTTCCAAGAAAATAAGAAAGAAATAACATAATCATTGAAGACTACAAAATAAATATATGTAATGATCCATCTGTGTGATCGATCAGAGATCACAGCAAGTTCTATCTAAGAGTGTAGCTGTTTACTGTTTTTAGATTGAATTCCTGCCATAACTCGAGCTTGGAGTCGAACCCTTATGGGACAGCCGAGGACCCTAAGCGGTCGTTTGACTCCTCTTTTATCGGTCTCTACATGGCAAATCTTTAACAAGTGTCCCCGAACAATAACAGAGGGGATTGCTACGATAGTTTTCTTTACTTTGGGACTTCGAGTTGAGTGTTCTTGATTCGAAAAAATCCCAAGAGATGGACAAAAACAATGCGATACGATTTAAACAATTGAATTAGTTTGGGACTGTTAAGGTAAACGGTATTTTACGTATTTAGGAGTTGATTATGTAGGATTGTCAGTATGGTTGACTTTTATGGAAATAATAGCTAATAAGGTAAAATTATTTTAATCCAGTTCTAGTTACTACATTCTTAAAATTAGAACTTAATAGTGCACACGTAATAAAGAATTTAAACAATTGTACTTAATACCTAATTTAGGATCTAATTGGTCAGGTTAAAAGAAAATAAAAAATAAAAATTTCTCACTCTATACCTAAACAAGTTTGATAATTAGTTCAAAAGTCATTAAAAAAATAATATGTCGAACTAGTTTCATATATATGTAATAGTTCATTTCAACTTTGCTACAAAAAAAAAGTTAGAATATTTTTTAACATAGGAGGCTGTGATTATAAATTTGAGCCTGTTGTTTCTTAATTTGTTTACTTTACTTTTGAACTAACTTCATATTTTCTGACTTCCCTCGTATGGGATATTTTTTTTAATTTTTTCAAGTTAATATTTATGTTTTAAGTAAAGCAAATTATTTTTTGTCAAAAATCAATGATAATAAAAGTTTTCCATTTACTTTTTGAGCCACACTGTATATTCTGGATTTCTCTTATTTTTGTCATTTATTGATTTTTTGACAAAATATATTTGAAAATTTTTGTAATATTTTTAATTTTTTTTCTACATTTTGTGGGATTTATCACTCTTTATTTTTTACATTTTTTGGTTTTTTAATCCTTAACTTTCTTTTTTTCGTATATTTTAAGACAAATCTATGGCAAAAATTTGTATTTATTTAAATTATAATTTTTAGCAGTTTTTGAAATTTCGTTGTATTTGTAATTTTTTTTTTTTGAACAAAGTTCCTTAACGGATTATCTGGCAGATATTGTAACGTAACGCAAAATTCAAATTATAGAGATGTTGAAAAGTAACTGTTCGTTCTTTGGTAACGATTATTAATTCAAAATGTGAACAGTTTTTAGGGAAAAATTGTAAAAAATGGGGAAAAATGAGAAAAAGTAGGGAGAAATAGCGAAAAATCAGGAAAAATAAAGTAAAATTAAAAAAGAGAAAATAAAGCAAAATAGGCACAAATAGGAAATATAGAGAAGAGTAAAGAAAAAATAGAAAAAAACTGTCAAAAATAGGGAAAAACACGAAAAAATACGGGGAAAAAGAGGGGAAAATAAAGTAAAATGGAAAGAGTGAAATATTGAAAATAAAGCAGAAAAAGGACAAATAGGGAATATAAGGAAAAATTAAGAAAAAATAGGAAAAAACTGTCAAAAATAGGGGAAAATGGGAAAAAATACGGGGAAAGAATTGGGGAAAATTGGAAAATTTTGGGAGAAATAGGAAAAAATATGGGAAAATAGAAAACAATATGGGAAAATGGGAAAAAATATGAGAAAATAGTGAATATGAAAATAATAGAAAAATTAAGAAAAATAAAAAAACGGAAAAAAATAATGAAAAAATTGAAAAAAGTAGAAAAAAAATCAGAAACAATTGGAAAAAGTACAGAAAATAGGAATACAGAAAATACTGAAAAATTCATGCAAATTGGTGAAAATGGGAAAAAATAATGAAAAATAAGGAAACATACAAAAAAATGGGAGAAATAGTGAAGATAGGCAAAAATAGGGACACATGGGGAAATATAAGAAAAAATAGGGGAAGGTTGCGAAATAAAGGAAAAATAGGAGAAATAATGAAAACGGGAAAAAATAGAGAAAAGAGGAAAAAATGGGGAAAAATAGATAAAATAGGAATATTTGGGAAATGGGAAATAATGAAAATTGGAAAAAAAAATAAAAATAGGAAAAAATAATAAAAATGTAAAAAATATAGGAAAATAGGAATATAGGAAATAATAAAAATAGGAAAAAATAATAAAAATATGAAAAAATAATGAAAATATGGGAAAATGGTGAATGTGAAAAAAATTGAGAAAAATAAAGTAAAAAAAAGAAATCCAGGAAAAAATGGTGAAAAATATGAAAAAAATCTGAAAAATACAGAAAATAGGAAAAAATTCATGCAAATTGATGAAAATGGGAAAAAATAATGAAAAATATGGGAAAATGCGAAAAAATGGGAGAAATTGTGAAGATGGTCAAAAATAGGAACAGATGGGGAAATATAACTAAAAATAGAGGAAGGTTGCGAAATATAGGGAAAATAGGGAATAATAGGAAAGAATAGAAAAAAATAATGAAAAACGGGGAAAAATATAGAATAGAAAAATGGGGAACAATAGGAAAAAAAATTGGAAAAAGTAGGGAAAAATAGGGACAAATTATGACAAATGAGAAATAGTAAAAAACGGAAGAGGGGGAGAGAGAGGAATATTAAAAAAAAGTTCAGAGTTGAAAAAAAAACGTAAGGAACTTATTTTTCCTATATTTTAAGACAAATCCATGGTAAAAAATTTGTACTTATTTTCATCATACTTTTTAGTATTTTTGTAATTTCGTTTATTTTTTTTTTGTTATTCAAAATTCACTTAAATTTTTCAACATTGATACATGTTTCAATCATTTTTCAAATTTTTTTTTACTGCTTATTTATTTTTTATTCTGCTATTTTTTTATTTGTCATTTTTTTTTAATTCTTTCTATTTTTTGAAATTTTTTTCTTCATATACTTTGAATTTTCGTATTTTGTTACGACAATCAAAAAAAAATACCCATTTTAAATTTGGTTAAAATTTTATAGTATTTTTTTGTAATTTAGTAAAAAATATAAATGTAATAAATAAAAAATTATTGTTTAATTTTATATAAAATTTTTTTTTAATTTAATAAAATCAAAAAACCAAACTTTATAAAGATCATGTTCCGGATCGTAAATTCACCGCAAAATTGAGCTCGCAACGCCACCAAGTTTATCACACTAGAATTAAATGACTAATGCATGCCTACTGCCACCTAGCAGTTAGCAGGCGAACTATAAACCATCACAGCGGCATAATGACTTTCGGTTAGCCGGTTTCAGAACCAATCCATTGTCGATAACTGTAAATCGAGTTTACGACTCACGACGTACTACATAAAACTGTAATATTTGTCAAGAAATAACGATTTGTTTGCAGTTTACTTTTTTTATATGATTATTATTGGTTAAATGAAGTTATTTTATTTGAAAAAATATTATTTTGATAATATAATAGTGTTATGTAATATAATAATAATATTTTATAAAATTAATGGTTGTCTTGAAGTAACAGTAATTATCACGAGATGGCAGTGATAGTCGCGCTTTGAATGCTTCGAAATTAAATATGGAAATTTAGTAAAAATTTATATAAGGCAATTTTTAATTTACGTTTTAAATGTAAAATATTCAAGAAATAAACATAAATTACAATTTATTTTAGATATTTTTTATATTATATAAATAAGCTACAGCTGTCATAATTTAATTTGTCTAATTCACGTACCACAAGGAATCATAATTTTTAAATTTATTTAATAAATGTATTATAATTATCGTTTAAAATAAAACTAATACTTTCCCGCCAATAATATGTAATTGCTTTTTTTTAATTTTTTAATGTGGCCCGTTTAGAGAAGAA
Organism: Neocrepidodera transversa; assembly: GCA_963243735.1. Classification (NCBI taxonomy): domain Eukaryota; kingdom Metazoa; phylum Arthropoda; class Insecta; order Coleoptera; family Chrysomelidae; genus Neocrepidodera; species Neocrepidodera transversa. The sequence goes on along the minus strand of OY725337.1, from coordinate 3,838,925 downwards.
CCCATTACGTCATATTTCACGCATCGATAACGCGTTTCTTGTACGTTTTAGTATAAATTTAAAACTGGTAGTAGAAAATTAAATTATTTATTCCTGTACAACTGAACAAAAAGAATTATCGATAAAATGTAAAAAAAAATACAAAAAATATAATTTATCTATACAGGGTGGTCAAGAAATTTGTGACGGCCTCTAGTAACTAGATGAGATATTATTTTAAAAATTTAAACCTACTTTATTCTTTCAAGTTATTGAAGGCAAAACAAAATTGCTTACATAATAATCTGAAGCATTTTTAATTGTGTAATTAATTTATTTGTACCCTGAATTTAAAGATTGTTCAAATTAAGTCTATAAAAAGAATAAAAAATCAGCTGTGTCACCCCAGAACTTTCCCGGCTCGGCTGTAGAAAATAGGATTATTTTAATTACAAATTACTAAGCATTAGATTAATTTATGGAACAAATTTTAAATAGCAAGCGAATACATTTACAAAATTGATATTTCAATGCTGACATAAGCTGGCGCATGCGCATATTATACATGCTACAATTATAATTTCCTAAAATCATGACTGAATACTATTGGGAATTCCGGATAAAGTTTGATACAAAAGTTGTAGGGAATTAATTTTATGATCTACAATTTAGGACTAGAACATTTTGCACTAAAGCCCATTGTTTGTCTTCGAAATAAAAAAAAAACCGTTAAAAAACCTAAATAAGTATATTTTTCGCCCTCTAGCGGCGAAACTATGGAGAATTCCAAAATAAGATACATATAAAAGTTAAAGGAAATTTGGTGCTCTACAACTTTTCACAATATTTTCCACTAAAGTGTCCTCAAAATTTGGAAAAACTATGGAAAACCTTCATGCACCATTTTTTGACGCTCTCTCGGGACATTGGAAATTCTGGAAAAGTTTAATACACAAATTGTAGGAAATTTTATGCTCTACAACTTTGTGCTGCAACATATTGTACCAAAGTCCTTAAAATAAAAAAAGGCAAAAAATCTTTGTGTGGATTCTATTAATATCGGTCTTAAGGACCTTCTACTGTATAAATTTAAACCAAACAAGTGAAAAACGGCAATATTTTGCCGTAATTTAGAGTTCTCAAAATTTTAAAGTTAGGAAAATGAAGAGCTTTATAGTTTTATTCCTTATATACTATAGTCTATATGGTATAAGTAACGGGAAAGTAAAAATAGGTCAAAGATTAATCCGATTGCCGTTGTCCGTTTGTGTCTATCTCTTACCGTTCTCGAGTTGAATCAGGCTAACAGACAGACGGACGGACGGACGGACAGACAAAACCGTTTTATAAAAGTTTTCCATCGGTTACTATACCTACTTTCCCTTTGATAAGACCGGGAAAGTAATAGTAAACTTAAAAATGAAAAAAGGGATTTCGATACAAAATTTGGTTTGATATAAAAAAATATTCTTGTAAAATTCTCGAATTTTGATTTATTTTGAGTCATTTTGAAAATACTGAAAAAACAGCTATTTTGGCAATGTTTGTTTAATTTTGTAATAATTTTTTTTATTTCAATAATTTCTAATTAAAAGTACGACACTGAATATTTAATACATTTTTTTTAAATTTATTAACACTTATGGAAAAAATGAATTTTATTAAAATTTGTAATTCGTATATCACGTAAAAGTAAAAATCAAGCAAAACAATTTAATTTTAATATAAATTAATTCTGCGTGCTGTAAATATTTGAATACAGTATTTTTAAAAATCGTAATTGTTTACTTCAAAACAATAAAACCTTAAACAAAAAAGATAAATTCCACCTCCACCGACGCGACGACGCAATAGAATTTCCAAAAAAAATTAGTCGACTATGAAATATTCTAACAAGTCTCAACAATTCCAGTAATAGTGTTAGTTACAGCGGTGAATAAATTAAACAAAATTAATACAAAAATTGTGTTTATTGATTTTGAAATTTGTAAATTATAAAAGGTATGTAGAGAAATTTATACGAATCTATTTATATTAATATTTTTTATGGGTTCAAAATACCATAACGCATATAGAAAAAAAATTTTAATTTTTCTAAATTGTTTTATAAACTTTGAATTTTTTTTACAGTAATTATAACTGTTTTACAGGGTGATTCGAATTTATGTTATAATCTTTTATTTTCGTATTACCTTCCATATTTTTTATACAGGATGCTAATTAGGTATTTCAATTAAAAAAAAGTTTTTGTTTTTTTTCTTGGTACTATTTTTTTTTTTAATAATATGAGTAAATATTCCTACTCAAGTTTTTAAACATTTACGATTATTTATTAGTAACACGTTTTCTCTTTTTTTTTCAGTTAAAATAAAGTGAAGTGAGAGAAAAAAACTGAAGACATCATAAAGGTAAGAATTATATAATTTTTTTGGTAATGGTTAAATATTAAAATAGATAAAAATTTGATTTATTGATAAAGTACACGAATTTTTGGAAAAAATCTAGATTAGATTTTGACAAGTTTTTTTTTGTAGATTTAGGATTCTTGAACTAATATCAAAATAAAGTATAATTTATTAATTTAGATTATATTTTTCAGACGCAATTATATTTTTGATGTCATTTTACTTTTATTTGAATATTCATTCACCCAGTTGATTCTATGTTCTGTGCAATAAGAAAATTTTTCTTTTTTTAATATGTTTTACTGATTCAAAATTTACTTCTTCTTTCAGGCGAACTGACACAGATGAAAAATCGCGATTTTTTTCGATAAAAACTTGTACGGTTCCTTCCATATAGTTCAAAGCGGATAACTTTTATATTATTAATTTAAAAACTGAAGAGTATTTCAGCTGAATATTCTATTAAAGTTGAACAAATAAAAATTAAAATTAATGACGTAAAAAATTAAATCGCGTCTGAAGAATATGTTCTTTAAAGATTTTAATAAATAATGCTTTATTTTGGTATAAGAAGATTTTGTCAATTTCTATATTCTTTATTAAGTTAGTTTTGTGATTAACAACAAAATTGGAAGAAATTCGTATTAAAAATAATATTACAAAAAAAATTGTGCCAGAATGGTTTGATAAAACTTCATAAATTTTTTTTTGATAAGAGACCACCAAGTTTTTTTGTACATTTTCGTGTTCCCTGATAGCAAATTAGTTTACAAAAAAAAATAAATTCTGAAGTGTTCCCTTACTTTTACCGAATTTTCTTTTATTATTGTGTTTGTTCCATATATAATTACCTAATTTCCTTCGAAAATATTTTAAAAATTGGTTTTTTTTGTAATTTTCCTCTAGTTTTAACAAGATTTTTTCAGTCGTTTTAGATTTTTCAAAAAATAAACAAAATCTTGACTCGTAGTTTTGGCAAATTAAATAATTTCTTTTTTTTTCTCGATTTACTTTTTTTTGACTACATCGGTTGAAAAACTGTTGATTTCACTCGGTAATATTTTAAAAAAAAATTAGTTAAATGTAACTTTTTTTTAATTTTCCTCTAGTTTTAACCAGATTTTTTCAGTAATTTTATATTTTTCAAAAAATAAACAAATTTAACTTGACTGATATTTTTGTCAAATTAAATAATTTCTTTTTTTATCGAGTTTTTTTTTTACATCGGTTGAAAAACTGTTGATTTTCCAGATAATAAACTAATTTCCCTCTGTAAAATTTTTAAAAGATTGATTTGTTTTATTTTTTTTTTAATTTTCCTCTAGTTTTAACGAGATTTTTTCAGTAATTTTAGTAATTTTCCAAAAATTAAACAAGTTTCATTTGATTTATAGTTTTGGTAAAATAAATAATTAATTTTTTTGCGATTTTCTTTTGTTTTGGTCACATTATTTGAAAAATTTTTAATTTCCCAAGTAATAAAATTATATGTAAAAAAAATGAGTAATTTCTTATTTTTTTGTAAGTTTTGTCCAGTTTTAACAAAAATTTTTCAGTAATTTTAGATTATCCAAAAAAATAAACAAATTTCAATTGACTGATATTTTTGATAAAATAAATAATTTCTTATTTTTTGCGATTTTCTTTGGTTTGAAAACATTTTTGTTTTTCCAAATAACTAACTAATTTTCCTCGACCGAATTTAAAAAAAAATTAGTAATTTCCAATTTTTTTGTCAGTTTTCTCTAGTTTTGACAAAATTTTTTCAGTAATTTTAGATTGTCCAAAAAATAAACAAATAAACAATTTTCCCTTGACTCATATTTTGGGTAAAATAAATTATTCCTTATTTTTTTGCGATTTTCTTTGGTTTGAATTTTCCTCGCCTGTATTTAAAGAAAATTAGTAATTTCCTATTTTTTTCTAATTTTTCTCTGGTTTTAACAAAAAATTTTTCAGTAATTTTAGATTGTCCAAAAAATTAAAAAAAAATCCCTTGACTCATATTATTGATAAAATAAATAATTCCTTTTTTTTGTGACTTTTTTTGGTTTTAAAAAAATTTGTTTTTCCAATTAACTAATTTTCCTCAACTGTATTTAAAAAAATTTAGTAATTTCCTATTTTTTTCTAATTTTTCTCTAGTTTTAACAAATTTTTTTTCAATAATCTTAGATTGTCCAAAAAATAAACAAATTTCAATTGACTGATATTTTTGATATAATAAATAATTTCTTATTTTTTACAATTTTCTTTGGTTTGAAAACATTTTGTCTTTCCAAATGACTACCTAATTTTCATCGACCATTTTTTATTTGTTTATTTTTTTACGATTTTCTTTGGTTTGAAAACAATTTGTTTTTCCAAATAACTACCTAATTTTCATCGACTATTTTTTTAAAAATTTAGTAATTTTAAATTGTCCAAAAAAATAAACAAACTTCCCTTGACTCATATTTTTGATCAAATAAATAATTTCTTATTATTTTGCGATTTTCTTTGGTTTGAAAACATTTTGTTTTTCCAAATAACTAACTACTGTATTTAAAAAATTTAGTAATTTGCTATTTTTTCTAATTTTTCTCTAATTTTAACAAAAGGTTTTTCAGTAATTTTAGATTGTCTAAAAAATAAACTTTCTCTTGACACATATTTTTGATATAATAAATAATTTCTTATTTTTGCGATTTTCTTTGGGTTGAAAACATTTTGTTTTTCCAAATAACTAATTTTCTTGGACTTTATTTTTAAAAATTTAGTAATATCCTATTTTTTGTAAGTTTTCTCTAGTTTTAAAAAATATTTATTGAAATGCACACTTTTCGTTTTCACCATACTTTAATATGCTCTCGAGTATTTCCAACTATCCATTTTTTTACCATTCTGATCCCCTATATACAATAATAACAAAAATATTTATTTCCATGAAGTATATAGTTACTATTTAAGAAGGTCTTGTTTGTGGAGGTACTCAACAGGGTACAAGGTATCCCCCATATGTTAATCTGGATATTATATTTATAAAAATAATGGACTAACATTATCAAATGAATATCCTTGGAAGTGATAATCCCAAGATCCTCATTAATACTTCTAATATAGGTTTTTCCTTATTCAAATTTAAACATACCTCTCTCTAGGCGCATCGCGATTAAAATCTTACATTAAGAAACGTGCTTCAAATGAAACAACATTATTTTTATGGTATCCACGCGGCCTTAGCACATGTTGCATATAAAGAAGAAAATGAATTTATTATGTAAAACAAGGATCTGAATAAGAATGCAAGATGAATGTACTTATTCTGACGATATAGATACCTCAACTTGAATAAATATATGCCAACGTATATGTTAATTATCGTGGATATGTTATATTTATAGAATGAGAGGCATAACATAAATATACATTTATAAATTTTTTTATGGATAGTAATCAAATGATTAAATAATACTTTTAAATAAAATATATCATAACTAATAATGATTCAGGATGAATAATCCAACAATGGCTCAAATCTATACCGACCACTCCCTTTCAATACCTTCAATGGCTGGGTATATCAATCAATTAATATCGAAGCCATTTCAAAGATGACGTTTCACAATAGTCACCTACTGTGCTACACGCAGATAAATCTTCCGTCCGAGGTACACGACCATAAACCGGAGAGGATGGCCATCTTGTTTTAGCAAGTCCCCTTGTGATGATCTAACGACAAGGTTGTAAACCGATCTCTTGTCCTCGATCATTTTACAAATGTTTGTTGGTTTTCTAAACTTTTATGACTCAATTATTTCCATAAAAAAATTTTAATATAACATTTCATTTATAACAATAAATTATATATTCTTATATTCTCATACACCAAAAGATAATACTGAAATACGACCAAACAACTAAATCATCCGTATACGTGACATATCTCCAATATTTGCTGTCAGCGTATGCATCTGATCTTTAAATTGGGTCAACTACGTAATACCAAATATTTGGAAAACTGCCATTCATCGAAGCGTATTAAAAATTTACTAAACAAACCGTCTAGTTGAAAATCGATTTGGGAAAGTACGAAACAGCCATAAAAGAAATTGGAGGCTTAGATGGGATGACTGTTAAGGATTAAAAATATTACAGGGGTGCAATAACAGAAAGGGCGTTTATCTTTATTCGTTAGAAATAAAGAAAATATTTTGATATCAAATTAATTAAAAATAATCGCTATCATGTAATTAAATATCCTTTTCCAGTAAGTCAATATTCTTCACATACAGGTAAATCTACTGAAAGTTCAAGAGGTTATATATTAAAAGTCCCTGACATCTTTCGGTTAATGCTTTTAATAATATACTGTTACTTTATGATTATATACATTTTAAGCTGTAGATTAAGATTAGATGTCTAGAGTTACCGATTTTGGCGTAAAAAACAGTTTTTATTAGACCGTATTTTATGGAATTATCGATCTAACAACGTTTGCTCAACAAAGTCTGTGCCTACATCGATGATGATTTAAACAAAATCCGTATTACTTTCACCGAATCACGTTTATAACGGTTAAAGAACAATATTTTAGAATTATAAAAACTAAATGACAAAATATTTTTTTTCGATTGATTGTTTGAAAAAACAATTTTAATATTGAATAAGACAATACCTATTCATATCACAATAAAATTCTTTAATAAAAGACATAAAGTCAAAAGAGCGACATGTTTCGGTCTACAAGATCATCATCAGGCTGATTAACAAGTTGGATCCAAACAATACATAAATTTTTAAATTCTATTGTTTGAATCCAACTTGTTAATCAGCCTGATGATGGTCTTGTGGATCGAAATATGTCGCTCTTTTGACTTTATGTTGTTTTATTCATTGTTGAATATTATACCACATTTGAGTATGGATAATATTTTGTTTTTAATATTGTTTATATTCGATTGAATTTTGAACCACTCGTTTTTGTTCAGATACCTAATATTATTAATAATAATAGTAAATGTATTTACAGTGAATTTTATAGATGAAATTTTTCGAATTGCGATGTTTATTTTCTAGTGATGTTTTAGTTAAAAATTTGCTTTAAGTATTTTCAGTTTTAACTTAATTTCGTGCAAGTATTAACTTATTACTTCGATTCGCACTGGAAGTATGAAAATCATGAAAAATTTTTTTTCGGCTTAAAATAACTTTTCTCGACGTTTTGAACCACCCACAACACGATTAGGTGAAAAAAAATTGTCCGTCGGTGTGGATGAAACGATAACTCAAGAACCAGTCGTCCAATTTCAAAAATTCTTTCGCCAATCGTTTTCTCGTATCTACGTTGTTTTTGGGCATTCTACCTGGAAGGGGGTGGAAACTGGAGGGGGTTAAAATTTCAAAAAATTCATATCTCCGCCATTTTTTAAAATATTGCAACAGGTCCTAAGACATTTTTCATGTCCTAATTATTATAAAATTAATTCGCTTAAAATTTTTGTCGATTTAACTTTCATGGGTGGAACTGGAGGGGGTTGAAAACAAAAAATTCGTATCAGCCATTTTTACACTTTTTTCATATTCTAATTATTATAAAATTAATTTGTATAAAACTTTTTTTATCCGACCTACAAGGGTGAAACTGAAGGGGGTTAAAATATCAAAAAAATGACATCTCCGCCAGGTCATATCGTAAAAAATCATAAAAATCCGTAAAAAAATCAAAAAACCGTAAAAAATCGTGAAAAATTATAAAAAATCGTAAAAATTCGCAAAAAAATGGTAAACCGTAAAAACCGGTAAAAAAACGAGAAAATCCGTAAAAAATCATAAAAAAACGTAAAAATTCATTAAAATTCGGAAAAACCGTAAAAAATCGCAAAAAAAACAAAAAGAATCGTAAAAAACCGTGAAAACTGGTAAAAAATCGTTATGGCCTTTAATTTCGTGTTACGTGTTCTTGTGTTTATTGTTATAGTGAACTTTTAGGGCCGAAGTACTAAAAACATCGTATGCTTTTACCCCGTGTAATATTTTTTGAATGTTTTAATACAAACTGTAACGTTATTAATTGCTACCATTCGAATGTTATTGCGATGAATGTTTATATTTTTTAGTGGAAAAACCTTATGGTAGGTTTACACTTGCGATGCGTTATCCATTCATGCATGGATTGAAAAAATTGATAGTCTCCAAAATTTTCGCCAGAAACGTTTCTGGCGCCAGTAAAAAACTAAATCTTGCAAAAAAACCTTCCATGTTTGCCCTATATGTTATTTGTCGAGGGAAATCACATAAGTTTTATATTTTTATCATTGTAAGAAGAAGAAATGGAAATCGGAAATAAGACCTAATAGAGTTTTTAGAATTGTATGAACAATTCCATTGTTTGTGGAATGTGCATTCTGGATTGTACAAAAATAAAGAATCAAAGGAAAATGGATATATACAGATATCACGATTAATGAATAACGAAGGATTTGATTCATCGGATATCAAAGCCAAAATGAATGCTTACACATTGAATTGTACACACTTAAACTAACATGGTTAAATCTTTAATCATATTTTCAACTATAATTTTTGCAATTAACCACAACAATTATTTGCAAGTTCCACTTTCGACAAGTATTGATATTAGAACTGGCGCACAAACCACAGAAACGTGTAAACCACAAAAACGTGTAAACCACAAAAACGTGTAAACCACAAAAACGTGTAAACGCTCACTGGCGTGAAAGTTCAACTAGCGCCAGAAAATCATTGCCTGTGTAAACCCCCCATTATTCTAGTGTAAACCCGCCAATATTCTAGTGTAAACCTGCCATTATTAAGAGTTTTGTGGTCCTGACGTGTGCTAATTATTATTAATTTGACAAATTTTTACTATATGATTTAGATGAGTAACAAATTCAACAATAAATTGATTATATGCCATGTGATTGTGACTATTATACAGTAATTAAAGACTTTTTACTAATTATGACCTACAAGTGTGTGTTCGGATTGATCTTAGCTTCTTTATTGGACAAAGGACACGCTGAAATTTACTCTATCAGTTTTATCGGGAATAGTTTACTGATAAACCTGCCTTATTTGGACCAAATCTGAAGCACCAAACTTTGGCAGATATGTTGCTTGAAGCGGTCCGTCCTGATGGCTGCAGCCGTATAGATTCTCCACCATCAGATATACAAAACGATTTAGGCAAATAGACAGTGGTATTGATAAGGAGGTTCAGTAACGAGGCAAACTGCTCAGTTGAACAAAAAGCCTGTAATTCCCAAGCTTTTGGTTACGATGTTGTGATAATCTGTAACATTTTTACAGAAGAACAATCCTGATTATTTTATTATAATTAATGCTCCTTTTGATATAGCGACTAATTTACTGGTGCCTTTTGCGATTGTAGTTGGAATTTGTATTATTTTTATATGATTGTTTTTATATTGTACAAGTTTTTAAAGACAGGAGAAGGCAAATGCTGCTAAAATGTGTGTTAACTGCTACCATTGGTTGAAAAATTTATCACGTTGCTTCAATAAGAAAATTAGATGCAAACTTAATTTTATTATAGTATTTTAAGTTCATTAATGAATAGATTAAAAAATTAATAATAAAGAATGACTAAATTCTAAATAAAATCACGTGACTATTAACAAATTCCTACTGGCATAACGTCTCAAAGTATAAGAAATAAATCTATTGTACGTCGTTTGGTATTTTGTTTGTGAATATTAAGTGTTAACAAATATAAAAGTAAATTCTATTTGAAAAAATTAATATTCTATTGATAGGACAGTGACAGTTATTGGATATTTTAAAAGCACCGTTAGGTAAATTTTTATACAAAATTTCGATAATCTAAATTATTTTTTCCAAAAATAATTTGGGACGTCCAGGAACGTTTTTTGTCATTGAAAATGAAGTTTTGTTGGAAAATAAATATCAAAGCATAAAAATGTTAGAAAAACTGATTTTAAACATTTGTTATTTTTCCAAAAAATGCTTCATTTATGAGCTATATAGATGAAAGAAGAATCCTACTTTTCTGTATTGATTCCAAAATGTTGGCACATTTTATTTACAGACAAAAGAACAAAAGTTGCATAGAATTAATCAATCTATCCAATCTCGGACTTATTTTTAATGAAACAGTTTTTACCCCAGAGAACTGGTAGCATCCCCTCCCAGGGTAAAAAAGCAACTCGGGGTACATGGTCAACTTTGAAGAAGTAGAACCTAAATCCAAATTTTTATGAAAATCGGTTTTGCATGGCAACATTATACCTACGGGAGAACGATCATTGACTGGGACTAAAAAATTCCAACTGTAGTTTAATATTACCTTTTTACAGGTGTCCCTAATTCGACTGTAAACGCTCTAGGGCAAATTCTTTGTGCCAAATTATGTCCACTGATGTTCTAAATGCATCCTTTCAAAAATACAGGATGTTTAATAAATAAAATAGTTTATTATCAATAAATTTCAAACGGAGCGATCGATAGTATAGGGGTATTATCAGGTTGGTAAACTACTTGCTTTAACATGAATAAATAATTTCCAAAGGCGTGAAGTAGGAATCAAGGATTATTTTTCCACCTCTAAATGTATCGCCACTGATTGAAATCATAAAAAAAAATTATTGTTGATTTCTATCAATTTTCTTTAGTAAAAAAGTTATAATATTATAATTAACCATTTCTTTATCAACGTTCATTTAGTTAGTAAAAATGGAAAATTTTAGTTCAAACTAAAATTTTATTACTTTTTGTTTGTATCACTTAAAGAAAATTGGATCGATCCTTTTTCGCTGTTTTCTTTAATTAATGACATTTTTTGACGAATCCTATTTTTTCCATTTGTATCCCATTTCTGAATTGGGTAATATATTTAAATTTCCTAGAAACTGGTGTTGAACTTGGTAGTATGTACAAAAAGCATGTTCACGCGTGGCTGCTTCAGTAAACATTGAATTTTTCAGTTTTCAGTGAGTATATCACCAAAAAACATGAGATTTAAAAAATTGTTTCAACTGAAGTTGAATTATATATTGCTCAAGTCTTCCTGCAAATCAGGAAATGTTGCATGAAACCAATTGTTGAGAATTAGAATTTACTACAGGAAGATGCAAATATACTGTTTCATTTTTGACCCGTTTTTGAAGAGTCATCAGTAAAATTTACAACTTGTCATTGAAAGGAATCCAAACTTATAGTAAAATTTATTAAATATTGCAAAAAATGTATGTCTGAGAAATGCATAAAGGCTACCATGAATCAAGCCACTTGCCATTTGTATATAATTTGAGTTTCGTTTTGGTCTTCTAAAACTTATAAAGTTGCTTATTGCAAAAAAATTGGTGGATACCGTAAATAAATAAATATATAAAAAAATAAATAAGTATATTGAAACAATTAAAAATATTGTTTTAGTCTTATTAAGTTGTATTGGTAAAGAAAAATATATTTCATTAACAAAAAATTATTTAATTATAAAACAAACAGTGATAACATTATTTTTCGATGATTTAGTTTATTCGAAAAAAAAAATAATTCGAAAAAAGTAATTCGAAAAAAATGGGTGGACCTCAAAAAACAGATGGAGGGCCACTAAAAGTTTTTCAGAGAGACCAAACGGAGGAATTGGTGCATTCTTTAATGAACGTAAAAAGTATATATGGAATGCCCTTTTCACATGCTTGAAGACAACCAAAATATATCCAACACTATAGAATTCGAATATATTGGCAATGAAGATTTAGATATTTATTGATATTTATCAGTAATTTTTTTTTTATTATTATTCATAATTAGAATTAGAATTCTTTTTAACATTAAGAATCTTGTTTTAAATTTCCTTTAGCGCTTTAATATTTGAAATATTTATAAAAACTAAGTCCCTTGTATCCTTATTTGTTTATAACTTTTAAAATTGTTTATGTGCGCGTTCGAAACTTTCATTTTTACAATTTTTTAATTTTCTTTAACCCTATTTACTACTCTACTAGACTATATCGATTTATATACTAGGTATTAAATTCAAAAATAGAAGTTACCGTGTACGCCCATGGAATCGTTACTATTCGCTACACCACCCGAAATGAATAACACGACTCGCGTAAGAAATGCAATTAAATTGATCAATTATGAAGTTCGGAGGGTGTAATCTACCCCCGGAAGTCTCGCCAGAATACAATCCTTCCACCATCACACACCAAGTAATTACAAAAGGGGATTTTCTCACCACCACTACCAAAAGTCCCGTTTATAAATTCGAGGAATTACGAATGCCCCAAATGAAAATACAATTAACTTAATTTTCTTTTTATACCGCAAGTCAGTTTTTTTATTGGTCTTATCTTTTTTTAAATATACAGCGTCTATAAACATTTTTTTTTCTATGTATAATAATTTGCTTTCATTTTATTTCATTCATTTTTCTCAGAATATTAATATTAAGTACTTTCGTTTATAAATAAATAATAGTATTTTAGAACAATAATTTACATAGACAAGTAATTTTTTTACCTAATTAAATTATGAATATCATATTAAATAACGAATGAAACTAACAATATAGACAATAGAAATTAAAAAGACAAGGTAGAAATATTCACCTTAGACGTGCAGAAGATGTTGCTCCTCCGGAGAAATTTCCTCTGGTAGCCACTAGTTTTGCTCCACCACTTGCGCCGCTACAACTGCCGCTGCTTTCTGTGCCTGCGCCTGTTTTTCTTGCTCGTTAAGTTCTGAAAATTCAAAAAATATAGAAGCTAGACAAAAAAAAAATATGGGTCAATGATTGAAAACAAATCAGAAACGATAAATATTTAATGCTAACTAGAAAACATAAAACGAATGTAATAACTGCGCAAAGAAACAAATATGATAAACAAAAGAAACATAATAGGAAAAACAGTTTATTTTAGATCCAAAAATTTAAAAATGTTAGCAGGAATAGTACAGAGTATGGAAAAAAATCAAAAAGAAATACAAGAAATTTAGGAAAAAGTGTGGAACAAAATTTGCATGATATGGAAAAGAAATTTGATACAAGTCGAAAATGGATAGAAGAATAAATGAAAAACAAAATAGAAGGAATAAAACAAAATAAATAGGAAGTGATTCTGAAAATAAAAAAATTATAAATCTATATGCAGACTATAAAACAGAAAGAATAAGGAAGAGGGGTAGGAATAATAAAAGTAAAAATTTGCATTATTACTATTTAAGAGAAAGAAAATATTTAAAAAAAAGTAAAAAGTTGGGAAAGTTAAAATTGGAGTACAAGACACTGGAGACAAGATGACGATATTAGAAGATAAATGGATAAATGCAATTACAGGAATGCGATCAAAATATTTAAGAATCAAAAGGGAACCAAGAATAGAAGAAATAGAATAATTGAATACAATTTATGCATATATACAGGGTTGTTTAAAGATAAAACAAACGTTTGAAGAAATAAAAAAAGACAAAATTGAAATATGTACAAAGGAAAAATCTAAAAGTGACCCTAAGGAGAAGAAACAGAATCAGAACGAAAAAGTACAAACTGACAGATAAGTAGAAAAAACAGAATATAGGAATTTATTAATACATTAAGGGAGAAAATAAATAATTCTAATAATAAATAATTCTAAATAATTCTACCAGAAGTAAAGAGAACATTTAAAAAAAAGTACAGAAGGCGTATTGTAAAATTTAAGAAATATAAAATAATATTTTGGACAAGGTGTTATTATCATGAGATAGAATAAAGAAATTGCTTACTGAAAATAAAAATAGTATAAAATAGTTATTTATGCAACAAGTGTGTAAAGTGATACTTTTTCACGAATGTGAATATTGTCGCACGAGCCAAAGGCGAGTGCGACAATCAGATGAGTGAAAAAAGGCACTTTACACACTAGTTGCATACAATATTTTTTCTACTACCATAATTTTTATGTACAAAAATAGATTTCGCATGGAAGAATTTAACAAGCTATTTTCCAAAATCTTCAAGTTAACCAGTTGATTTCTGGTGCACAGAACCTTGGCAAGATAAGAAACATAAGGATACTGCAAAAAATGTGTTGCACAATGTAAAAAAGTATTTTTGAAAATTTTATTTTACTTTACGCACTAGTGAAAAAAAGTTAAATTTTACACACTCCTTAGCGAAGAAAAAATTAATTATAAAGTGAAATAAGGACAGAACCGTAAGCTACTGGGAACTAAGACAGGCATTAAAATAGAAAATAAAGTAGTGAAATTAGTGAAGCTGAGTATTTTAATAAGACAATACAGATAAGGAGTTAGAAGATGAGCAGAGAGCAAAAGGTAAATTCTCAGACAGAAAATAGATCTAAAAAAAAATAAATGAAGAAAGGAAACCAAGATCTTTTTAGTAAAACATCTACCTACAGGGTGCTTCTTATCAAATTCAATAATATAATAGTTACTGACCTTTGATGGCTTGGATTTCTTTTTTGAGTTTCATGCGCCTATTTTGAAACCAAATTTTGATTTGTCGTTCCGTGAGACAAAGCGCATGCGCCATTTCGATTCGCCTCCGCCGCGTCAGGTAGTGATTCGTGTGGAATTCTTTTTCGAGTTCGAGGGTCTGATACCGGGTATACGTTTGACGACCTCTTCGCCTTAAACCATTTGCTCCTGTAACAATAAAAAAGTTAAAATTAGATTAATAAGCTATGAAACAATATCAAAACGTAAATTTTTTATATGGGAATAAATATCAAAATTGGTTGTGGAAATTCCTGAAAACGTATTTTAATAATTTTGAAAAAAAATGCAATGCTTACATCAATGAACTCGTTTCTTTTATTTTAAATTAAAAATCAGTGTATGGACACTTGAAAAAATAATTAAACTATATTAAATAATCATAATATAAATATAAAAAGACCAAAGTAGCACTTTTACGTTTAAAAAAAGACAAATTTTGCCTATTTTAAAAATTCAAGATTTTCAAAAACACACGATGGCAAAAAAGATATAATCCAGACACGTGACTGTTTTATATAGATGTTCTTTATCAATTAATTCGAAACAGAAATAGGAAATAAAAAATACAAATAATTTTTGAGAACCATTACAAATTATGAATTCTTTGTATTATCTTTTAAATTAAAATATACATTTGTTAATTAACAACTATACAAAATGCAAAAAGTTAAATAACTCGATTTAACGTTAATGAAAACAAAATTTATGTTTTAAATTAAAGATCCCAAAGATATCTACCAGATCTCGTTTTTCAAAATGGCCAAGAAAAATGCAATTGTTGTTATTTAAGTCATAAAAAAATGTTAAAAAAAGTATTTTTGATTGCATTCGAAAGCTGGCGTCGAGATCTACATTTTGAAAAAAAAATAATTTTGGATATTTATTGGACAAGTGCAAAATTAGTCAATGGGTTCAATATTGTGACAACAATTTTTTATTACATCAAAAAGTATATTTTTTTAAGTTTATACTAGTTGACGGTTTTAGGCACAAAAACGGAAAAATTACTGTATTTTTCAAATTTTTTAGTTTTCTAGGTTATGAACGTATTTAAGAGACTTAAAATTAACAAGTCATTTTTGGCAATTTTATTACAAAGAGACTGGATTTGAGTTTGCCCGATCCAACTTATAGAATCGGAGTTATTCGCATTTTAAGTTCGAAAAACGCGATAAAAAGCTTAATTATTTATAAAAAAAAATCGGTAAAGTGCGTGTCGGACTTCGCACATTTAGGGTTCCGTACCAAATGTATAATATAATCCAGCTGTGCAGAGGCAATATTCAGTGATGCCGATTTGTGTATAATTATACGATTTTCGTATATTTTGACTTGCTAGGGTATCTTTTTCTAACTCTTTGAAATTCCGTATAATTTCCGTACATTCTGGGAAAAAATTTGGATCTTTTGGATTTCCATTTATTTTAAAATTAAGTTTAGACACTCCTGAGTTTACTTGGACAATTTTGTTGTTTCAGTGTGTCTTCTGTTCTACTTTTATTGAACCGCGCGCATACAGTGGCTGACTGCTTATTTTAAAGAAGGCCACAGTCCATATCATTGACCATTGAAAATAGGCCCGGAGCCGGAGATTCACTGAACCGATATTCGTATTGACATTGTTGTCAAATGTAGCACAATTGTCTCAAAAGTGACCCTTTCAGCTCTGGAGTAGCACCAGAGCACACACAAATGAAAAATGACAAAAATGAGCACTATTTTGTTCAATGACATTTTGCTTTATGATTGAATATATTTCTTGGCCAGAAAATGAAGTTAATTCATTTTATGACGTCATAAGCCATGCCTATGTTTTAGTGACGAGCCGAGAGCATGGAGGTAGATTATTGAAGGCGATACTACGCTCCTTCAAACGTATTTTCTAAAAATAATATCAATTTGACTGCTGTACCAGGTCCGGACTAAATGCTTTCTTCAATCTGGATAGAATGCTAAAGTATTACACTCTTTACACCGGGTATCAACGTATTCTTCAGACAAGCCATACTTTCTATATTTCCAATGGCATGATATTCAAACTTGGCATGGATGTTGCATTCAAGAACTGGAAAGTTTAATCCAATAGTGAAAATTACATCAAGATTTATTTGAATACTGTTCTGTATTGTGTAACCATTAAAATGTTAGGAAAAATATGGTGGATGTCATGATACTTTTGATTACGTAATTACGTCTCCTCCACGTTTCTACCTCTATGGTCAAGAGGCACTAATGGGCAGTATTTTGTGACCAACTTCAGCACAGTCAAAAATCCCTCTATAACAACACTTTGGAACTTTTGGCAGTATCTGACTGAACAGATGTCACTGAAAAGCTAAATCTACAAAGTCATATAAAAAGTGTATTTTTTGTACCCAACCATCGTATAATTTCAAGTTTGGGTATTGGCAACACTGGCAGGATTATTCATAAGCAGTATTTGAGTGACGTTATTAGTTACATAGTTTTTTGGGGGGAACCTTTAGAACTAGGTTATAAATTTCTCCGTGAATAAAGACCATCCGGTGTTTATTTTTTTTCCAGAGTACGGGGGTCCCCCTTGAAAATCTTTTTTAAACCGTATGTGGCTTTCGGACAACAAGACGTATATACTGTGAAAATTTGAAGACTGTAACTCCAAGTGTTTAGCTACTAGACCGGTGTGACAGACAGACGGACGGACATGTAAGTGAGAGCAATAGTGCTCCGCTTGGGCCCTTTGGAATACGAAAACCTAAAAATGGCACATGGTTTTAAAGGTCCAAATATACTCCCGGTGATACCCCAAACAGGACAAAATCATAATCTTGCTATATACAGACTATACCCATCTCTTCATTTTATTTGGCTTTTTTTTCAACACTATTTGTATTGATGAAAAAACCATAACGTATATTAATCCTTAAACAAAATATTTTCTATACTTAATATAAAGTAAATATAAATAATACACCTTGTATAATTAAGGATTATAAAAACGTACATCCCTTAGTTGACAGTTTTAATACTACATTTTTTTTTTCAACCATAAAAAAATAAAAATAAAATATGACTACTAACTTTAATTTATCTATTCAAACAATTTCGAAATTAAACAATTTCCGACAGGCATCCCGTTCGAATTTATATCAACCTGCACATCGAACTATTGTTCTGTAAATTAACGTCTGCAGTTCACAAAATAAATCACAAAACGACAAAAAAATTTGCACAAACTGTATTTGCGAATGTGATTTATGGGTAGACGTGTAAAATTATAGTAGCCGTTCATTTATTTTTTTAAATACAACTTTTATCATTCAACATTAACGAGGTTTCAGTGAAAGATTATACATTGCAAGTGTTCAACGTACAATTTTCTTTTTGTTTTTGTTTCCCCGTCACAATTTAAATTATACCCTTATAACAACATGTCAAAGATTAAGTGGGTGTATCGTAACACGTACGAAAATAATAATTAGGCAGATGAAATCTGCTTTTAAACGATTCTCGTTTTTCTTTATTTACCGTTTTGCAACAAATCGATATAGAATTCTTGTTAATTGTTATCGCACTGTGTGGTCTTTAAACACGATTTGAGGCTGCGCTTTTAGTCGGAAAGAAAAATAGCATAACAAAAAGGGACCGTGAATCTTATGATATTGAAGTTATTTTATCTACGAATCGATCGACGTATTGTGCCCCCTTTTGTACTTATAATGTTTTACAATTATCAGTTCCTCTATCGATAAAAAAACTACTGATGGAGTTTTAGTTTTTTTTTTCATTCTTTTTGTGCCGCGGCACGATCGGAAAGTATTGCTAAAGACTCTTTGATTTATATTTAAATTGGACTTAGGCTAAATGCGGAATTAAGGATTGGTCGATATTTAATATTTACCTAAAAGGTCTACTTTCAATCACGATTGTAATCCAAGGAATCCGTCATAAGTTTCAGAAAATCATAAATCCTGAATATAGAAGCAAAAAAAAATGTACTTACTATTATTTAAATCAATTGTCATAAATAATAAAAAAATTTTTGAAAGGATTTACTTGTGAATTAATATTATAGTGTTAAACAATAGAAATTTATTTTAGTGGTCGGCCCATACGGATTTTTATTGCCGATACCAATATATTAACGGTATCGGCCCCACATTTTTAAAAAATCTGTAATTAAGCAATATAAGCTGATATAAGTAAAAATTGTCAGTTGTTAATTTAAAATTACTAAAAATAATATGTTCGATATAATGTCGTTATAATAAAACAAAATGTTTTTACTTACAAACTAATAAAATAGTTCATTTAAACATGGCGATACAAATTGATAAATTTTGCCGATAACAATTTTGCATACGGAACTAATTTTAATAGAGATTTTTAGAACCTCACCCGATATAGAATAACAGAATATAAAAAATAGTTTTAGCCAGGTAATTGTCATGCGTCAATTATGACAATTGTTTTAAATGTATTTGAGTTAAGGGGTCAGAAAATTTACCGTTATGTATATTTTTGCGTGAACATGCGCAGTTTGCTCTATATGAGGGTAAGCATTACCACACAAAAATACCGTGAAAGTGTTTTGTTGGACACATATTTAAACCATGTTTAATTGTTGTAAATATAATTGTTTAATAATAATTTTCATTTTTGCTACTTTTGCAATGAAGAAAATTTAAAAAAAAAACATTTTTGTATCCTTTTGCAATGAAGAAAATTAAAAAAAAAAACAGATGATTATCCATACTCAAATATGATAAATTATTAAATGAATAATAAAAAGACAGGATAACAAATGAAGCTACACCATCAGGCCTATAATACAAAATATAATAAGGTTAGATAGGCAATAGGATAAAAATAGTAAGTAATCAATAATTTTTGTCCTATTTCGTATCTAATCTTATTTGTATTATAGACCAGATGATGACCGTTGACTAGCCGAAACATGTAGCCTCATTTGTTATCTTCACCAATTATAATTATTGTGGCATGACTTCAGAGTTTTTTTTATTATTCGTTGAAGAAAATTTTGTTAAATAAAAATTTCCTTTATTTCTGAATAAACTTTTTTCCCATATTGTTGCTGTTGTAATAAATAAAAAAAATCGGTTGTGTCGCCCCAAAACTTTCCCGACGAGTATCCACGAATACTTTTTCAGATATTTAATGTTAAAGTTTCAAGTTTTGACATTTTTTATTTTTGACAGGTGACAGTTGGAGAAATATTTTGACTGTTCTAAATAGAGTTTTTCAAGGGCTTTCAAACGACATATTGCATGTCCAATTCCGTGACATATTGCATCTGTTATTTTTTGATAGTGGTACTTCCGTTTGACAGATGTCGTACAAAAACTAATGGGTTCTTCCGACGGGTAACCCAAACCCCTATACCAAATTTCAGCTTAATCGGATTAAACGTGTGGTGGCTATCGTGGAAGAATACACACACACAGACACACACACAGAACGACAGACAGACTTCCATCTGGAAATGGTCTTAATCGTCTCAGGGGACCCAAAAATGGATATTTCCGTTTTTATCTCGAATTTTTTTTTTAGCTCGTTCACAATACTTTCCCTTCTAGGAGGTGGGTCGGGAAAGTAATTGTTAAAAACTGTCAAAAACAAAAATCCATTATTTTTTTATTTATTTTGTTTATATATTTCGATTTTATATTCGGGTGTAGCTGGAAACCTACAAATTTAAATAAACATATTTGAAAATTCGACAAAAATGGGAAGATTAAAAATTTTTGATCACGTTTGAATTTGATTTTCGTGGGAAGATTCCGATCACGCACATGCGGATTCGATGTTCATCTGTGACAATGAACGACTTTAAAATACTTCCATACTGACCAAGAATATTGCTGATTTAGCTTATTAAGTAAAACACAAACTTCATAAAGAAGCAAAGCTACATTGCCGAAATTAGCACCAGCAAAAACTTGAAGGAAACCAAAAGAAAAACTAAGTGCAATAATTTTGTAATCATTAATTAATGTATTATAGGCAGTATTGCCAGATAGGAAAAATTTTCAATACCAGAAAAGAAAGAGTTAGGAAAACTATGTACAATTATTTTGTATTCATTAATTAATTAATGCGTTACAGGTGTTGCCAGGTGGGAAAAATTTTCAGTACCACAAAATCGATGAAAATGTACTAAATTTTGCCTCAGTGTACCACTTTTTAATATTCTGTCGTGACGTCACAGGGGGGCCTTTTCGATGTCGAACGGTAACTGATAAATACTGCGCGGTCTTTGTGGTCACTTCATTCCTGACTGAGCTACGCAGCGTTACTTATTTTTAGTTATTATTTTCTTTGAATATGAATTATATTACCCTCGACATAACTGACTCATCAGTCGTGGAACAAAATCAAAACCTAGAAGCATACTACCCAGTCGCAACCGCCCCATAAGAAGACAATCCCAGTCCATATGAAAGAAAAAACACATATATTTGCTATAGACCGAGGAAGCCGCCTAAGGTGCAGAAGAATGATTGGTTGCTGAGTGTGCGCCGAATAGAAGCAAAAGTGAAGACAGAGAACATTCAGTTAATTCATTTTCAAGATCAACTGCTAGAGGCACACGTGACGCGTGATTTACTTCGTGGACACTGTAATAAAGTTGTGCGGATCATGTAATATTTTATTTTGTATAAACACAGACAGATGAAGTGTCTGAGAAAATGAAATTGGGATAAGACGAAACAATAGAGGGTCTGTCACGATGAGCTGATTCACCAACCAAACTCGCAACAACCCAGTATATAAACGACAAAATAGCTATTCCACAAAGCGACAAAATGTTTAATTAAAAGTGTAATATGGACCTGGCACTCATAGGACAATACAAAAACAATTTGTATGATAGAAATGGACCTGGCTGGCACTCATTGGACGGCATAAAGACAATTTGGATGATAGAAATCGACCTGGCATACATTGGCACATGGTCATACCCGAAAAATCTGTCAAGAATAAATTGCCATATGTAGGCTGGGGATTGGACACACTAATCTAACTCACTTATATCTATTGAATGGTACTGAAAGACTTAGTTTTGAAATATGCTATAACCGACTAACTTTTCGTTATATTTTAACGTGTGAAACATATATCACGACCTACCAAACGAAAAATTCTAGTCTACCTAACGAACATTAATGTAATTAATAAAATATAAGTCTGCGATAGTCGCTGATGGTCTTAGTAGTCGATGCGACAAGAAACTATGATATAGAGATTTTTTTGATAAATGATAGTACAATAGTTGTACAATTCGTAAAATTATTTATAAAATATATGGAACACATACTACATTACCTTTACTATAAAATTCACTTCCAATCAATAAAAAGAACTAAATTGAGAACTATTTAATTAAAACCCGTAATGTAGTGTCAGCGATGTGCACGATATTCTAGAGAACTGTGGAGAAATCTCAGATGGCCACGACTCTTCTTTTTTCTACATCGTTTTTAAAAAAGAAACGATATGATTGGTGTACCAGTCCGATGTCCTGCTGATGCCTTTACCCGGGAAGAATTTCTAGTTAGGATTTGACAGAGATAAAGGTCTTTATACCGGTGGTCAGGTAAGAAATGAGGGCAGGATCGGCCTTGACAAAAAACTTTTGTTATGGAGAGAAAGTTTCGGTTTTTTAATGTAGGATATTTTATTGGTGTGGAATTACAACAATAATATTATATAATAAATGTTTCTATACAAAAGTATACTAAAGTTAGATAAAGCAGTTTTTAATTTTATATGATTCTGTAAATCTGTAATTTTACAATTTTTTTTTTATTTATGTATTATTTATTTTCCGTCAGTAACACAAAGAAAATTTGTTGTTTAACAGATTTAATAGCAAATTAATAATTAAGCATTTGACATTCGTTTAACTTAAAAAAAAATTAAATTTGTAAGTAATAAATAAATTATATACATTATTATTATCTGTCATCTATCGTTAATATTTCTTGAATGGTCTTTTGTGTATTAAACACTGTAATTTCTTCTCTACTAAAGCCGATCCATGAAATTACATAAAATCTCTCAAGATTTTAAATAGTTACTTTCCTTTTAAAATAATAATATACGTCGTGATATATAATGATATAATTAATATTTAGTTTGGTTTATGCGCGATATTTTCACAGACAATATATGTAACAATGCCGTAAAAAATTTATAATTACAAATAAAAAATTAACTATATTTTAATGCTGTAAAACGAAAGTTAGAAAGATAATAAATCTTTCCTGTGTAAGATACCCCAAAATCCCTTATGAAACATGTTGAACACATGCATTTCTCTCCAGTTAAAAATGTCTGCGGTACATGTGTGGCTTGATTTATTACATAAAAATATATCACAATGGAAGAATATTTTTTGCAATGTATGAATTTTACAACAAAACAGTATTGATAATCCAAAAACAAACAAAATAACAAATATTTATATTGGATAAAACTCTTTAAGGTGTGCAAAGTGCCAGGATTAATTTATGATCTTGATACATTGTATATTTTAATTAGTAGCATTAATAGTTTGTTTTAATGGTCATAATAAAGTATTTTCTCTTTCAATACCTCATTAATAGATTGATTTATTGTTATTTAACACATCATTTCGAATCGATAATATAGATGTTTTAAAAAGAAAGTAAAATTAATTTACAATTATTTTCATATTTTTTCTACATAATTTTATACAACTAAAACAAAAATCATTCTTTAAATTTTTTTCCAGCTTTCTTTATTTTTTTGGAAAATAATTATTTTTCATAACTTATTTGCAAAAATTTCTGATATTTCGGAAATTTTCCAAAGTGTTGACAAATTCTAGTTCAATTTAGGGATTTTTCCAAATTAGTGATTTTTTGCAATATTGCGAGACTTTCAAAAAATTTCCTGACTGAGATTTATTTTAAACTTCAAAAAATTATCCCTACCATACCTATAACTAATTAGCGAAAAGTTTCTTAAACATGTGAAAATTTATTAAAATCAGTGAATTTTTCAATAAAACTATTTTTAACACAGCAATATTTGCAACGTTGCCGAACTTTTGAAATGTTTCAAAATTTAAGAATTTTTTTGGGTTGTATTCAAAATTTTGAAAACTTCCTCTATCTAGGGAATAATTATGAGCTGTCTAAAATAGTAATTTTAGTATCTTAATTAAAAAAAAACGAATGAAAAAATGTACATATAACCTAACCCTTTGACGATTTTTCAATGTTGCTAGTAAGTGCAATTTATTGCGAGATTGATAAAATAAAAAACTATCTGTAAATATGGGATTTTTAAAGGTCATCAAACTGTATAAAAAGTATAATTTTATGAAGCGTTGACATATATGAATATTTCATTAAATCCGACGATTTTTCAATGTTGCCAGTTTTATCTTTATAAAAAAGTTTTTACAATGTTATACTAGTTTTCTATAAAGAAGTGTTGCAACATTGGCAAAAATTTTAATTTTTTTTTCTAAATTTTTCATTAATTTTTGTGGATTTCTTTAAATTGGTGATATTTTGCCATGATTTCAAAAAAATCACTAAATCCTGCGATTTGAACGTTGGTAAATTTTGACAATTTATAGAATAGAGAACGTTGTCAAATTGCTTTAAAAATAATTTTGCTGACTTAATAAAAATAAAAAAATTTCCATAACTTGTTAAAAAAAATTTTGTTATAATTAACGAGGTTGAAAAACTAGAATTTTAGTTAAAAACTTAACTTGACGACTAGCGCCATCTTTCGCATATTTCTTGATCTACCTTAAGTCGTCACAGATTTGATTTTTTTTGAATTATAGGGCGGCGAATATAGTTTAAAAAAATACGGGTAAAATATTTATTGGTCAGGGTATTTCTAAAATCATTCTACACTTGCCTGAATTAAATTTAAAAAATTTAATAACATTTTATAACCTCGTTAATTATACTAGTTGCATCAGGGGAATCGAAATAATCAAAATTTTAAAAGTAAAATCAAAACTCTGAACAAAAATTAAGATAAATCTTGGAAAAAGTGTACAAAAACAAGTTTCAATATTGAAATAAATGTTTGAAAATTTGGCAATGTCGCAATAAATTTCATTGAACATTGGCAAAATTTATTGATAACGACGACGCCGCAAAAATTTTATTAAAAAGTTATAATGGAAAGTTTTATTTTTTTTATTAAATAAACAAAATTACGTTTAAAGCAATTTGACGACGTTGACAACGTTCTATAATCGGGAAATTTTCAAAATTTGACAATCAAGTAATCGTGGGATCTAGTGATTTTTTTTAAATTCTGGCAATGTTTCAAAATATTTAGAGAAATAGACAAAAATTAATGAATGAATGTTTATGGAATTTAAACATCTATATAGTTTGATGACGCTTAAACAGAACAAAAATTGTCAATGTCGCAGCATTTCCTTAAAGAAAACTGGCAAAATTGTAAAATCGTCTGAATTAATTAAATTTTCTTGTTTTTGCCAAGCTTGCTGACTTCAGAAAATTTCTTAGGTATAGAAACGTCTCGCAATGAAGTTATAAAAAATATTTTTTCTTAATTAAAACACCCAGGAATGACTTTTTATACACGTTGGTGAAATTAAAAAAAAACCCAGATTTAGAATTATTTTTTGATATTTTGCCAATGTTACAATAAATTGTACTTATTTAGAGAAAACTGGCAACATTGAAAAATCGTCGGATTTAATGAAATATTCGAACGCTTCAGATAATTTCCTTAATATAAGAAAATTTTCACAAATGAATTATCGAAATAAATTGCACTTTAGGCAAAACAAGCAACATTGAAAAATCGTCAGTTTTATTAAATTTTTATAATCCGCAAAATTTTCGCTAACACGTTGGGTTATTTATAGTTTTTTATTCGTTTTTTTCCAAATTTCCATCCAAAAAATTCTTAAATTTAGGAACATTTGAAGTTTGGCAACGTTTAAAAAAAAATCACTGATAAAAAAGGTACCATCGAAACATTCTCGATTTTATTACATTTTCACATATTTAAAAAACTTTTCGCAAATTAGCTGGAGGTAGTAATTTTTTTTAATTAAGACACAAGGGATAATTTGTGAGACTTTTGAAATAATCTCTATAGATTTAGTAACTTTTTTAAAATATAATTTTTGAGACTTTTGAAATAATCTCTATAGATTTAGTAACTTTTTTGAAATTCTGGCAACATCGCAAGAAAAATACACAAAAATTAAAAAATTCCGGATTACTGAAAATTTGTCAAAGAAGAAAAGTTACGTAGACGTCACAGAAATGTATTCAAAATTAAACGCACTGAATGAAAAAAATTGGTAAATCCTGGAATATGCTCGTCAATAAGGATAATAAACGTATTAAAAATTAAAAAATCAGAAAAAAAAATTATACAGAAAATAAATAAAATAAATTTTAAAAATTGTCAGAGGACAAAAAAAAAATTTGAATAGGTAAATCTAAAAAAACTGTATTCATCTAAATTTTTACACGCATTTTTTTTATTTCTTTAATTTTGAAATCAAAATCTTAATTATGAATTTTAATAATCAAAAATATTGCGTTTAGAGAAAATTGAAAATGTGTTATTTTTCATTTACTAAGTAGCGAAGTAAAGCGAAGGTACTGTCTGTCTGTCTGTCCGTCTGTCACAGCGATAATTGGAGAGCGGTTTCAAATTTTCAGCAATCGATAGCTGGTCACCATAGCTCCCCCACCTAATATTTTCAATGACCTAATTCAACTGCAACCATCTGTCTGTCCGTTTGTCCGTCTTTCCGTGTGAAACAGCGATAACTCGAGAACGGTTTCGAATTTTGGATTTCTGTTTTCAGCAATCGATTGAGCGGTTTCGAATTTTATCATTTTCAATCCCCTAAGTCAACTAAAACCGTCTGTCTGTCCGTAGCTGAGCTACTTGGATACTGTTAGCTTACTTGATTTATTTAATCCAAAATTTCTTAAAACTCATTTACTATATTGCTAAATGTTTTAGTTATTGTTTTATTTTAACTTATACTGATGTAAAACTCAGTTTTATAAAATTTTTATCGATCTAAAATTTGCTAGAATATTTATTCTTGACTAGAAAATCTGAAAAGTCCTTTGCCCTAATTTTTGTGCTAGCGATCAATAGGAATCCGATTTAGTTTCGAAAAGAACAGTTATCTCCTTAGACAGCGGATAAAAATTAATGGGAATTAGACAAAACCGCGCGCCGACCCAGGGGTTAAAATAATTGGCACATAATTTTATTTAGTGCGAGCCACTTGGCAAACTAAGTTTCCTACCCCAGAATTGGCAGTTTATATGGGGGGCAGTAAAGTTTACGAACACGACGTCCAATAGTCGGGCCAGCGTGATGTAAACACAATTACGAAATAGATGTGACTGTTGGGGCAGTACATTATTCTATATTGTACACGTATTGGCTTTGTATATACACAACACTGAATACAATAAATATCTACGGGTGCAGGATATTTACACCAGACTGCCCGGAAAATTTGTCACTGACTGTATTAACTGCGATGCATTACTACAGTTTACATTATTAACGGGCTCTAAAGTAAATGAATCCTATATATTTATTTTATTATTGATTTATATATAACAATAATAAATGGGCTATTATATTTTTCATAATTTTATGTTTATAAATAAATATTGTAACCGATTTACTTCAAATTATAACAATGTGTAACAGATCAGATTTTCTAATAAGATAAAGTAGTAGAAAAAGAAACGGTGGATGTGGAAAATTAAGAAACAATTTGTTAGTTAAAGGTAGGTATAAAATTTTATAAATTGTTCATTTTAACACTATGATTAAAGAAGAATTACCTAGACTATTGACAATTTTTTTACTATAATAATTTGTTTCGGTAAATAAATATATTTCCCAATAAAAATTGAAATAACAGATGAGTAAAATAAGTGTGAAAAAAATAAATAAAGGTCTATAATTTTATCAATTTCTTAATAATCATTTACAATATTTTAAATTTTGATTTAATTTTTTTATGTAAACAAACAATTTGAAACGGAAATCTTAAAACGAATTGAACCGTGGCAAACAAGCAAACAAGAAACTAAACGCGTATATCAAAAAAGTTTTCATTCTGCCAAAATAGATAAATTCAATGCAACTATCATGCATCGCGAGCTCCATGTGAACTTGAGAAGCACAATGGAATTGAAAATGTTTTCTACACAACTGGGGTTTGTTGTTTTTGCGACAATAACTCTTTTACGAAACATTTCAACGGAGCCAATTTAACCATCACATCTAATCTCATAAGTAAACTAAACAATCAATCTTTGTTTTTGCTCATATTCTCTCGTTTCGAGCAGGCTCATGCCCACTAAATTTTCTTCTTAACTCCGGGGTAGGAAAGTTTTTGTCGGAAAAGTTATATAATCCCGATATTCCGGAAGTTATTTAACCTCATCTGTTTATTCGCTTATTCGGCAAAGGCCGTTCATCTTTCCAGCCGCTCTGAGTCTGCTGCCGTTCCGATTTATGAGCCCGTTTTAATTGGGCCCCTCTCCCCACAATTTGTTTCGAACCACCCCAATTCTTCACTAGGCCCAGACTCAAAAATGGGGTGACATATCATTCGGACAGCCGGCGGCTGCGGCGGCGGCATCTCTCACACCCTTCTCCTTCTTTTACTTCTTCTTCTTCTTCTTCGGTATGCAACAGTAAGTGGAAGTAATATTACTTCCACGACATGCCTAACTTATTTATGAGACGGTAAATTTGAGGGTGTGCGTTTGTGTTAAATTGGATAACAGCTCGATGCGAACCCTTGGAAAATGCGTATGTTCATAAAAATATGTAATAACGGTTGAGTTATCGGCCCTCTCTTTCGCGGACAAATCGTGAAGGGAATGCCTAAAGAACTACCGATTGCACTTCATTTTAACTTTGTTTGTTTGCTTGCTCATCGTATAATAAAAATATTTTACACTTTACAATTCAATCAAAATTTACATGCATTTTTTCATATATATTCCGTCATAATTAAATTTATGTCATACTAGTTCATTATTGTGTTTTTATTGCTTAGTTACCAATTACATAAAGGTGCGTACTTTATGTAAATTACTATGTTATTGAAAGCAAATTAAATTTTCAGCCTTATTTAAATATTTATATTGTGGATACAATAAAACTAATTTGACATAAAAGTTTGTATCCACAGCGGGTATAAATAGATTCTTATACCCTAAGTACATAAATAACTATTATGTTACCTTTCCTTACTATGGTTTGATTTTTCCATTCAAATTGGATTTTTGATTTAGTGAAAATTTAAATTGTGTTTTAAGTAACTTTTAGTTACTATAAATTTATGTTTATTCTTAATGTCAAATGTCAAATATTACGGCAGTGGGGCTAAAGGTTGCTAAAATGCAGTTACCATCGGATATATTTGAGAGTGGAATTTGGAGTTTTTTTATAGGTGAACGTATATATACGGCAGCGGGAACAGTGTCATTTTTGCTCCTGTCGTATATATCCGGCGTTCGACTGCTGAAAACAAAATTCCAAAACTCGAAACCGTTCTGGAGGTATCGCTGTGACAGACAGACAGATAGATAGACGGTATTTCGCTTTGCTTCGCTACTTAATAACAGCCGATTTAGTACAAGGAAAATCAACCAAGTAAATTAACACAAAGATATAAATTAAAATGGAAGAAGAAATAAATGAAATGAACAGAACATTAAAAAAATGGCGAAAGAAACAGAATTTGATGATATGGAAAATACAAATTATGGAGAATATAGAAATAATTTATTAAGGACGTTAAAAATAAGATTTCCTAATAACAGAGAAATTACTAAAAGAGTATAAAGAACAAAATATGATAAATATATGGAATTTAACAAGTTTACAAAAAATATGAAAATTATGGAAAGAGAAAATAAATAATTTAAAAAAAATGAAAGGTCAAAGTTTAAAAAAAATAAGATTTATTTGTACAATTTTGTAGCAAATTTGAAATACAATAAAACGTTCCTTTTATATTTTTTCATATTTTTTTAAATAAAAATTCCATGTGTAAAAAACCAAAAATGGCATTTTTAGTTTTCCCTGTATAACTCGAGAAGGGCAGATCTTTTTATGTCAAAATAGTTATTTTTTTCCCATTTAATCATTTAAACATTCTGTATATCTAAATTAAATGCATGATTGACCATAATAATAAGAATATAGATAAAATGAATAAAAAAAATTAATAGAGAGAGAATTTTTGAAAAATGGATAAATAGAGTTTTGAAGAGATCATAAGATTTAAAATTTGGTTTTTTGGATTTTGTGGTTTTGGCAAAAGATAAAAATACGTGAGAAAAAACAGAACAAGGACAAGAAAGAAATAAATAAATTGGGTGAAAAACAATAGAAATGGTTTTTAATTTAAATTCGTGTTTACTATTTTTAAATTTATACTTGATGTTTTGTTAAATTATAATTGGTGTTTGGAGTGTCTTGTATAAGAAATTTTTAAAATGTTATTATTAAGTAACTGAACGAGTTTTTCCCGAACGGCGTAAATGATATCTACTTTAATCGTCGAGAGCTGAGATATGGGCCGTGTAAACTGAATATTTGTTGATGTTATCTGCCCTGATAGAAATTGATGAACCATCGAACACACTCGATATCGTCTTCATTACCTTCACCGCATGTTCTCGTTTTACATATCTAGATGCACGAAGATTACTAAACGACTTTTAATGCTTTCACTCATGCTATTTACGAAATATGTACTCTCGACATAAAATTTATTCTAGTCAACCGGCTAGGGAGAATATCTCAATCAAGCCTGATGCTGATGCACACGCAATTATCGATGAGGTCATAAACATGTGAATACTCGAGCAATTTTAATCATAAATTATTTTCAAAAAAAAAATACTTTTATACAATAAGATGGATTATAAAATTTAGAATGCCGGGGACATGAATTTATATATTTTATCCACCTGATCTCGTGTTCGTTATAATTACCACTACAAATCACTTTAAAGCGACAGATCAACAAGGACCTTCTATAATCCTTGTTGACCGCAACAAACGGTTCTTTGACTTGACACACGAGTTGGTATTATTCAAACAATTTAAGTGTTTTTTTAAGTTCCCGCTCAGCTGATGAAAGTTGATATCGACTAGATCTCTGAATCTGAATATACACTAAAAAAAAATATATTCCCAAAGATCTTTCATGATATAGTATTAAAAATTGTATCATACATCAAATAATAATCAAAGATATTCTACGTTTACGACGTTTTTTAACGTTAAGTATTTTGAAGCGTGGAAAAACGTTTGAAACGTCACGTTTCACAACGTTTTCAATGTTTATTAACATGTGAAAAAACGTTAACTTTTTTTGCACAAATAAATGTATTTCCCATAAGGAAACGTGTAAGAATAACGTGTTAAAATCGATTAAATATGGCATTGTTTGACGTATTTTTTGGAACCAAAATTCCAAGCGTAAAAAAACGTTAAAGACCTTGTAAAATGTGACCCTTTTTTCACGCTTCATAGTACTGAACGTTCCCTATAGTGGCGGTAGAACTCACTATCTACTATTAAAATCCTGTAATGGGAATAATATTGTTTATAATTATACGTTTATTTTTTTTTGTAGTAACATAATTCAGAAGTTCTTTTGTGTCAAATTTCACAAATCTCACTTTTACCGGACAGGTCTAGTTAACTCAAAACAACCTTCAATTTTATTTTGAACTCTTCAACATGACTAATTCAAATGATTTGTCTCTTTTAGACGTACAAGCTCACAATTTACCTTATGGGGTTTATTTGCCCATATTTTTTGATATATTTTAAGTATGAAATTATTGTTTTCAAAAAAAATAGAATCCATTTTATTAAGTACATTTTCTCGGCTTTTAATTAGATTTTAGACCTAAAAATTGTGTTAAAAGGGAAATTCATAGCATACTTAATGAGCGTGTTACGACAATAAATTATGTACAATTATTATTTTTTAATATTTTTTAAAAATTAACATGATCCTTATCTTTTAAAGTAGTTTTAGGAAGTAATTTTTTTTAAACTTATACTATATAGTTCTTTTTCTTTCGATTTGCATTCTAAATGTAATGAATACAATTGAGAACATATGAGCTGGGTCCTTGCATGTTTTTACGTATTAATAACTCACAATTTGTTATTTTGATTTAGTTCTTTTAAATCATTAAGTTTTAGGCGAAAAAAATATATTAATTTATATAACACATTTTTATACCTACTTATTTGAATCCATTATCTGTTTTCGGATTCTTGATGTCCACTAAATCCACTAAACATAAGTTTTTGTCAATCTATATCAAGGGCTGAAGTACTCTTCTAAGTTTTATTTGTTGAAGTGTAAGTCGTTACCGGCTTACAACATTCCGTTTTTCATGTTTCATCTGGATTTCATATCACAGTGGGTCTATCAAAGTTAACCAAAAACTATTTTTCACAAAACAGTTTTCGTCTAATTTTAATTTTTTACACTTTTCATGTATCCCCCTACACAGTGTACTTTCTTGTTCCCAATATGTATGTACCATGGCGTTTTTATTTAATCATTTATGAAATTGTTAATCCATTATATTAGTATATGGCCTGACGATGGCTAGTAGCCGAAACTAGTTGCCACCCTGCTCTGTTAAGATTTCAATATATTTTATGACATGATTTTGAGTTATATTTGCAATTATTACAACATACGAAATTCAACAGACTCTTACCGGTTCTGTCCATCTTATTTACCCATAATTTTTGTCTTTAATCCCTTGCTCGATTAGGATTACTGACTTCTTCTTGATGCTATTATCATTGGAAATAACAGTAGAAGGAAAATCTCAATTTGTTTATTAGCTAAAACAATCATATTTATCGACAACTGTTCGAATTTTATAAATCTATTTCATGTTTTATTTTATTAATTATTTTATTTCATGTTGTACCTAAATAAAAGAATTGAAAATCTA
This sequence comes from Neocrepidodera transversa, assembly GCA_963243735.1. Classification (NCBI taxonomy): domain Eukaryota; kingdom Metazoa; phylum Arthropoda; class Insecta; order Coleoptera; family Chrysomelidae; genus Neocrepidodera; species Neocrepidodera transversa. Next base: position 3,806,002 of record OY725337.1, on the reverse strand, counting down.
TTTTCGTGTTTTTTTTTCGATTTATTTTAATTCTTCCGAATTTATTCATTTTTTTAAGTTTTTTTTTTATATATCCACAGTTGTTTCCGGTTTTTTGCTTGGTCTCTGTTTTTTAGTGACCGTTTGCGATTTTTTTTGAATCATTTTGCAATTTTTTTACGATTTCTTTGCAATTATTTTTCAGTTTTTCAGTTATTGACACTGGCAATTTATTTGGTTTTTTTATCATTTTGTTTCGATTTTTTGCGTTTTTTGCGATTTATTTCAATTAAAATTTTTTCCGGTTTTTTGGATGTTCTTTTTTTTTGTTGCATTTTTTTACAATTTTTTTGCGATTTTTTAGCGGTTATGCGGTTTTTCGTTATTTTGCATTTTTATTGATTTCCTACTTTTTCCCGTATTTTACAATTTTATTTTTCATTCCTTTTCTAATATTTTCTCATTTTTTAATTCGTAACTAAAAGAAATAAATATCTAGTTTGGTGCTTTTTTTAAAATTCATTTATTAAACCTATTTTCGTGATTTTTTACTAATTACTTTATTTTATTCTCTAAGTAAAAATATTAAAAATAAATTTTTTAATAAATATTTTATTTTATTTTGCAGTTGAAATAGTTAAAAATCTATTTTCGTTTTTGCAAAATGGTGTAGAAATTTTCGTGTTTGTAAAATGGTGTAGAATCTCCCAGTGCGAACCTTGTACATTTTTGTGAAAATCAATAAACGTTGTTTTATTTTTAATAATAATATATTTCTGTATTAATGTATGAAGAAATAAGTATTTTTTTAATAATAATATTTTCAAACTAACTCTCGTTTTTCTGAAGTTTTGGTTAAATATTGTTTGCAGCATTATTTCATTTGAAAAAACAAATTTACAAATTTAACGCGCTAATCGGTTTAGTATCGGAGCCGAATTCATGTTCCCGGAGCCGAAATCGTGTACGCCCCTCGAGCTATGACTGATCAAAAGCAATAACCTGAAAACCCGTTTTTTTCGTTCGTTTCAGATTTGTTCAGTGGATCAGGCGGTAAAATTTTGTGGGAAATTAACGAAAACTTCAGAACGCACAATTTACTGACCTCATTTTAATTAAAAAATAAATAAAAAATTGCATTAAATTAAAATGTAAATTTATCGTGAAACAATAAAATTTCCCGCCACTGGAAAAATTTCCTCTTTCCCCTTAACCGCCGAAAATCTCTACAAGCAATGATAGATGACATTCCTTTCGCATTCCTTAAGACATTCCATTACTGTCAGTTTTTTTAAGGATAATGGGTATAGTGTCCGATAAAAAAAATGCAATAAAAAAACCTGAAATATTTTTTATAGAGTTTAAACTAAATACCAAAAAAAATATTTAAGGTTCTTTAACTACTATTTGTTTCACCTACAACTGTTGTTAATAATAGTAGCAAAAACTAAAAATATTCTTAAGATATAAATTTTTATTATACACTCAAAAAATAATTTTTCTGAGTGTAGTTAATAAAAGTTGACGCATAGCCCAATGAATCTTATTATACATCTCGTGGAAAGAATAGACGATTTATCACTGTCACGGAATGGTAAATGGCGTACAGTTGAGACGGGATGGGTGAAATATGGTATTCGAAAACTCCTGGGACGGTGCAGCCCCAAGCCAAGGTGCGTGGGGGTGTTTTTCGGGGTTGGGGTGGCGAGGCTTAAACCAGATCCGTATTATGGCTGCCAGGTCAGCACGATGCCTACTGGGATTTGGCCAATGATCGGAAAATCACATCACGGGCCCAATTGGGCGTCGTTATTGGTCCATTATATATATGAACTTGGTCGTTTGATTTGGCTAGTGGAATTAAACTCGGAATATATATCTTAAAATAGCAAAATTATGTTAGATAGATTTACAAATAGTTACGAATCTAAAATAGAAGACATATTTTAATAATAGTTAGTCAAAAATTGAAAATATATTAAATTTAACTTATATTTATTTTTTTTAAATTATATTATCATTGTATATTTTTCTTTTTTTTGACCGTTCGATAATTTTCTTTATTGATTGTTTTTATTTTTTCTCAAAGAAAAATTAAATAGAAAATTTTACATTAAGAGATTTATATATTTATAGACGAATATTCTATTCAAGCAAAATTTATAAATTCTAATATTCTTATCTATTTTATCTTTTTTTAATTTTATTCCAGCTTCCTAAATACTCCAAATATCAGATATAAAATGCCACTTATTTAAATCTTTGTCCATATTGATGTTTTAAAAAAATCAAATTATTTCACATTTTGAGGTTTTTCTCTTGAAATAAATCTTTTGAAATAACCATTAATGATTCCATTTTTCTCTCTTATTTAAAAAAGTTTCACCTTAGTATAAGCACACATTACTAAACGGAAAAACTGAATTGATCAAATTATCGATTTTTTTGTATAGAATATTACGGACTATGCTGAATTTTTTTTTATAATAATATTTTAGTATATTATGCGTATATTCTGATCTAATTTTTACCTTTAAATTATTACTTTGTAGGTTTGTGCATTCGATTGGTACATGATTCATCAATATTTAGTAATCCTGATCTTAGGCGTTGCGGTTTTATTGCGGTACCGTACCAAATCCCGTACAGTGTAAAACGACTCTTATCGTCTACAAAGATTATAAAGTAGAATAGGGTTAACTGGAAATACTTATCAAATTAACAACTAATATTAAAATAGAAATACTATATAATTTTTAAGAAAAAATTATATATTTTAATTTCAAATTAAACCAGTTACGACATAGCAATCGTAATTCGTTTATCCACCTAAATAACGTTATTAATAAATCATGGCTTCCAAAACTCCATGTTATTAATCATACTTGTATTTACTGGCTGTTGTAACTTTTGAATTATGATATGGTCAGATGAGTTATCTGTGCGGTGTCCTTGGCTCCGGTTCTCGAATCCGGGCGAGATACCAGGTGCGGAGTGGCTAAACACCTCAAAACTCCCATTAAATCCCCATTAAAAATTAACATACGAAATTGCGATTTTTTTTTAATAAGCGTATAGAGGCAGTGGAAACTTTTCGACTCGCTTTTATTAAGTTACTGATGACCGAAAGCGGTTTTAAAACAAAAAGTTTAAATTGGATTTTAATATGAAATCTTGTGAGGAAGATTATTATATGTAGTTTCGGTCTACAAACGGAATCGGACCGGTTAATAATGAAGAAATTAATTTATATTGTGCCATAATATAGATTTTATCCTATAGCTATTAGAAAAACAGTGTGGGACAAATAAGATTAAAATCAATTTAAAATTACAAAAATGCATAATAGGATGATGGCAATAGGTAAAATTGCTCTTTACCCTTAACAAACAAAAAATTTCTTGGAACAAAATTTAACGAAGGATTTTTGTAGGAATTTAAGGAGTAAAAATATATAACTATTTAGCTCTACGTATTTTCTTATTTCATGAATACTAAAAATTTTCAGACTATTTTGTAAATCGAAAATACTCTTTTAAAAAAACAAATTTTTATCCCGATTTTGTTGTTTTCAGGATTTTTTTTTTTTATTCTTACTATTTTTACCACTATGTAAATTATACCAAATAGCATAATATTTATGTATAGAAATTTCATACGTAACCCTGGAGACCTTTATGAAAACTGACATTTAAACGTCATTTTTTAACAGAAAAACTATACTACTCAAATTATGGACAAAATTATAAATAAAATAATTCAGTGTAAGTAAATTTTCACTATGTGGGAAAAGACATGAAGTACTGAAACTTTATGAAAGTAACAAAACATAGCTTTTATAAAACTGAATAGGTACTTAAATTTAATAATAAAAATATCATCAAATAGAGAATTAAAAAAATAATCTCAATTGTTTGTCTGAAATTCATTAAAATGCGGTAAACAATATCCCGGGATTGTCCTTACTTCTAAATTTCTTGGCTATTTTTATCCGCCTCACAACTACAAAAATTTTTTGTAACATCCAACACGCATCTTCTAGGACCATCTAGTTTTATTAAATTCATGGTCTCTTCGGTTGTTTTTTCTTTTTACTTTCATGGACCTATCAAAGGGAAAGTATAGTGATAGAGCAAAAAAAAATTCGAGATATCGTTTTAAATATCCATTTTGAGGTCCCCCAAGAAAATTGAAACCATTTCTAGCGTATGGTCTGTCTGTGTGTAATCTTTCATGATAACTGCCGAACCGTTTGACGAATGAAGCTGAAATTTGGTGTGTGCCTCGAATGCGACCATTATTTTTGGATTAAAATTGGTACAGCAGAAGGATAAACAGTATAATTTAGTGCCAAATGTTCTTATATACAAAGTTTTACAGCATGAAATTTCCTACAATTTTTTTATCAAACCTTTTCCAGAATTTACCATATGCGCCACTAGAGGGCGCGCAAAAAAGATGCATGTAAGTTTTCCGCAGTTTTTCCAAATTTTGAGGACAAACAATGCACTTTGTGCAAAGTTGTAGAGCACCAAATTTCCTTTAACTTTTATATTTAATTTTTTACGTATCTCCTATTGCCGCTGATGGCGAAAAATATACACATTTAGGCTTTTTCCATTTTTTTTTTATTTTGTGAAGGCAAACAATGGGCTTTAGTATAAAATCTTCTAGTGCAAAGTTGTAGAATAACAAATTTCCTACAACTTTTGTATTAAAGTTTTTCCCGAATTCCCGATAGTTTTCACCCCATGATTTAGCCGATTTTTTTGACAGCCTAATAGATTCTAAGAAATTTACTAAATGTTTTCGAAAATGAAACAGAAATTTTGGAATTTGTAATCCGTCTAAATTTTATCCAAGCAATAACAACTGACATGCCAAGAATAAGCTCACAGATTTCCTGAGTACTGTGAAAAAGGGAGCCGTCTGATCACTTATATCAACTACTTTTTTTAAATTATTATAATCCAATACCGCTTGGGGTTTTTTCATCAACTGACCAGACCTGTTCTTTTTTCCTGTTTTTATTTACGAATCACTATGATTAGGTGGTGTGGTCAACGAACAATTCTTAAAGGTCTAAATCAATTTTTTTTAAGTTTTAGAACAACTGTTCAGGATTTAGAACTATTTTTAAAGGGCTAGATCAATTTTTTTATGTTCTTGAACAACTTTAAGGATTTAGAACAAGTCTTAAAGGTCTAGAACATTTTTTTAAAGTTCTAGAACAACTCTTCAGGATTTAAAACAATTTTTAAAGGTCTGTAACAATGTCTTTATGTTCTTGAACAAGTTTTAAGGATTTAGAACAATTCTTAAAGGTCTATACCAATTAATAAAAGTCTAGAACAACTCTTCAGGATTTAGAACAATTTTTAAAGGTCTAGATCAATTTTTTTATGTTCTTGAATAATTTTTAATGATTTAGAACAATTCTTAAAGGTCTATAACAATTCTTAAAGTCTGGAACATTTTTTTAAAGTTCTAGAACAACTCTTCAGGATTTGGAACATTTTTTAAAGGTCCAGAACAATTTTTTTATATTCTTGAAGAATTTTTAAGGATTTAGAACAATTCTTAAAGGTCTATAACAATTCTTAAAGTCTGGAACATTTTTTTAAAGTTCTAGAACAACTCTTCAGGATTTGGAACATTTTTTAAAGGTCCAGAACAATTTTTTTATATTCTTGAAGAGTTTTTAAGGATTTAGAACAATTCTTAAAGTCTAGAACAATTTGTTAAAGTTCTAATTTTCTTCTTTAGTTCCTGCGCGTATACCTAATTTTTTATTTATTTTCTATACCTAATTTTTTATTTATTTTCTGTTTAATATTGTTTGTATCCAACTATGAAATTATCCCAAGAAAATTTATGATTAATATTACTATTTAAAAAACCAAATACTATTAAAGGCAAACTCTTGTACTAAACTATTCATTATTGAACTAATTAATGGTCAGTTTTTTTCTGGTCATTTATAGTGAGCATAATATTATAATTTATTATTCCTAATATCCGGTTTAAAGGGCCATTAAACTGCACAATTTTTACTTATAATCGAGATCATCCTTACGTTGTAATGTTTTACTATGTTATAAACTCGAATGGCCGAAACATGTTGCCTTCTGCTGTTAAATATGCTAAATTATATTATTGTGGTATGACTACGAGCTTTTTTATTATTCTTTGAATAACTTTTGAACCACATTTGAGTATGGATAAAATAGGTGAGATGTTGTTATATATGAAATTGGTAAAATTCTAACCAAAACACAAATTCCTATATAGTGCAATGTAGTAATTTAATAAGACTGGGCACTCACATTAACATTTGTAAAAACAGTTTTGTCTAGTAAAATCTAAAATTGTTGTTTTAAAAATAATATAACAGATCCTCTTATATATCCGCGAAAAAGACCGACATTAATGCAAGTCGACCATTCTAATGTTGCAACAGAAACATATTTATTATTTTGTTGACCTAGTACCAATCTTCGACCGAAACATAGGTGTACACTTAAGACTGTTCAACCAATACTGCTCTCAGTATTTTTTCGGGATTCAGAATAACACCTACAAAGGAACCTTTCTCTCTTATTTTCTGTTTTCTTCTTCTGACTGCCTCATCTTATTAATTCTAATCTTTGGTAATCTTCTGTCACAAATGAGTTATTACTACTACACCCATTTTACCCCTCAAACCCGATGGATTACACTTATTCACTGTTTAGGATTGAATTTGAAGTTTTTACTTAAAAGAATCGTAGGTAATTACTGACAATTGTTAACCGTGAAAGATAAATTATTTATAATAAGAAGCTGACGTGAATATTAAATATTTGAATTCATATAAAATTTTAATAAAAGCTCTAAATATATTTTTTTCCGGTTTTTAAAATGAAAACCTGTGGAAAAAGTACACTCGTATGTAGGAGTTAATGCGAGGAAAGTCGTAATTAGGGCCGTTTATTAGAGGGCAGCGGGCGTGACCGGACGGAAGCCATAGATAGTCAATAATTCAGTGATTTCGTGTGAGCGGGCGATGAGGCTGTACCCCCGCCGGCGGCAGGAGCCACAAAACACAAAATGCGTATACACTCTCTCTCTAGCACCCCAGATGTTTCCAGTTTGCGTTAGGAAACCAATGCTACTGATGGCAAATAGATGATTTACCGATGCTGTTTTACAAACCATAAAAGTCAACGTTAAATTAACTAGGTAAATTATAACTAATTTGGGTCTTGGAATTTGATTTAAACGGTACAGATGCGTGCCGCCCGCGCGGTATTCGTGGTTTTGATGAGACGCACATGTTACACATTTATACGCTTCAAAGGTGAAAGAGAATGAAATTTATTATTGATCTAACTTTACGCTGTGGACAACTTTATAAGAAAAGACTTACCCCACAGATAATGATAATTTTTAATTTAGTTAATGATTCCCGCAACGCTTCTGTCTCCCTTATCACCTATATCTCTATTACTTTTTTTATTTTTATTTTACCATCGAGGTTAGTCCAATTAAAAAAAAGGAACGCCCTCGTCTCCAGGGATAAGATAAAGCACAATATAAATGCATTATGGCAAGCTGGATAAAAATGTAAGGAATTACGTTTTAATGTAATAAAAAGGGAAACGAAATTTTAAATTCAAGACAGTATTTTTTTTTTAATTATAAATAACATTCAAAGACAAATTATGCAGCATTTCCGGTACAACTGCAATTATAAGTAATAGAATATATTTTTCTAGTATGTTTAATATGCTTACAGTAGCTGATAAAATAGATAATAATTTCAATATCAAATTTTACCTTATAAGAAAAAAATAAACAAAAACGACAAAAGCTTTCGTTATGGACAAGCAAAACCAAAACTAGACCTTTAAGACCTTGGAAATGCTGCTAGGGAAATTGTATGATTGAATTTTCATAATAATAACGCTAATACTATAAGAGTAATTTAAACCAAGCTGTATAAATCTATTTAAGAGGCCGTTACAACACGTGACTTTCGTGGTTGTCGGTTACAGAATTACTCAAGAAAAATGTGCTTGTATTATAATAAATTCAGTATAAAATATTTTATGGTTAATGTTAAGTAATTTTACCTTCAAGTCCAATTTTTCCTGCACAGAACAGGGTAGAGCGTCACAAAACATAATTATTGGACGAGATCTCGCCTAATATAGCAACTAAAAATCAGCGGTTTTCTCATGGTATTTATATTTATTAGAAGACAGCATCTGTGCTACTTCTTTCAAATTTATCTAGAGAAAAAAGTTGATAGTCGTATCACTTTTTCTAAAAATAATTTTAAAAAAGTGCCACAGACGCACTCCAAAGAATTAACTTCAGAATTGATTGGTGAAAACCGCAGTTTCCTATCTGTAATATTAAATAAATAATAAAAACAATTTTAGGCAAGATAACATGTGGTATTGGCGCCTCTTAAGTATTTATTACACATTTTTACTTTCCCGGACCCATCAAAGGGAAAGTAAGGTGAACGAGCAAAAAAAAAAATCGAGATATCGATGGAAATATCCATTTTGAGGTCTCCCAAGAAGATTGAAATGGTCTGTCTGTGTGTCTGTGTGTAATCTTCCACGATAACTGCAGAACCGTTTGACCAATCAAGCTGAAATTTGGTATAGAGGGTCGGTGTGTGCCTAGAATGCGACCATTAGATTTTGGTTTAAATTGGTATAGTAGAAGGTCCTCAAGACCGACATTGATAAAATACACATGTAACAATTTTTACTTTTTTTAAATTTTAATGACAAACTATACCCTTTAGTGCAAAATGTTGTAGTACAAAGTTTTAGAGCATAAAATTCCCTACAACTTTTGTCCTAAGCTTTTTCCAGAATTTCCAATTGTTGCGCAACTAGAGGGCGCGTAAATATGTGCATGTAGGTTTTCTCTAGTTTTTCTCGATTTTGAGGACAAACAATGCATTTTAGTGCTAGATTTTCTTATGCAAAGTTGTAAAGCATCAAATTTTTTTTAACTGTTATGTTTAACTTTTTATCGAATTCCTCAAAGTTTCGCCGCTAAATGGCGGGAAAAATACACATTTACGATTTTCCATTTTTTTAAAATTGGAGGTAAATTATACTCTTTAGTGCAAAATCTTTCAGTGCAAAGTTGTAAAGCATAAAATTCCCTACAACTATTGTATGAAAAATTTTCCCAAATTCCCAATAGTTTTCACACATGATTTTAAAAGATCCTAATTGTAGCAGTGTGATATACAACGTGCGCATGCGCAGATTATGTCATTATCAACATTGAAATGTCAATTCGGTAGACGTATTTACCATCGGCTCGCTATTTCTAATGTGTTCCATAAATCAATGTAATGCTTAGTATTTTGTAATTAAAATAATAATAATAAATAACATATTCTCTACGGTCGAGCCGGGAAAGTTCTGGGGTGACACAGCCGATTTTTTTATACACATATTTTCTTTTGGTATAATTGCAAACTTTAATCAAAATATTTAAATATTATAATTTATTTTATAGCATAATTGCATTTTTCAAAATTTTTCGCTTTTTGTCAAATGGGCCAAAGATGTGACATTTTTCTATATACTTTTTCGACTTATTTTGAAAACCTATTTTCAGTGTTTCTTTTATATCCTATTTGATTACAAATTAAAAAAAAAAGTAAAATATTGAAATGATTTTTAAATATGTAACCAAAAAAAGTTAAGGTTTTAAACCCTTTCTATATAGTATAATAAATAAAAATTTATTTTCGTACCTTTTTCCGAAAACTCGAAATTGTGGCAAAAATATTGCCGTTTTTCACTTGTTTAATTAATTGTATATTTTCTTTTATTTCTATATTACTTATTCCTATTTTCATTTCTTTATATGCTTTAATTCCTGTTTATTAAATTTAATTCCTATTTATTAGATATATTTTATTTCTTTACCTCCAAAATTTCATTTACTGTAATTACTTGTAATTTAATTTCTTGGTCAACATTCTCCATATTTCCACAAATAGATATTATTGTTTCTTGAATTTTTCCTATTTTTTTACTTCTTTTATCATTTCATTAATATTTTTATTCATATCTGCTCAAAATTTTTTTACTGCTTTTATTAATTCTTCTGTTACTTGATTCATAAATATCCTTCCTTAGTTCATTTGTTAAATTTCTAACACAATTTTCCATTTTCTACCTTAAATTCTAACATGATTTTTTCATATCAATATTTATTCATATATACATCATTTTATTTTCTACTTTCTTCTTTCTCTATGTTTTTTTTTATTTTTATTTTAGAGTTTATTTCTACTGAATTAATTTTTCTTAGAATACCATCTTCAATATTAAAACGGATGTGAAATACTAATCTTGTAACTTTAACCAGTAAACTAATCACTGATTTAAATCTAGTATAATCTTTCTATGTAATTTATTACAAGAATCTTATTGCAACTTACCTCTGGTATATATTTTACTAGAAAATCGAAGATGCCTCGTCAAGATCTAGATAACTAAATAGATAACACAACTGATAAAATATAGTGGTTAAAATAATTTATAATTCCGATACAAATTTTCTAATATCATTAGTTACTGTTCTACAGAACTATGGGTGATTTTATTCTTAGAAAATAACGATACTTGATCCCGCATTTGCGCAAATAGATCAAAAGAACTAGCACAAATGCAAAGCAAAGAGAGGCTGTGCTGATTTCATAAATCACTATGATTTACGGCCAGTTGAACTTCCATGATGGACTGTAATCGGATGCGGTTTAGAAAATGAAAGAAACGTTCCATTAATGAGCCCAAACATGCATTCAAAGAGCCGGCCATCAATCAACACAGAGTGAATGCGTTTAGAAAATTAAAGAGACACATGTAAAAAAGATGATCGTATTGGGCGTGAGATATTTTTACTTCTTAAGTGGGAGTATGTAAACCAGAAAGGCGCAGGGTGAGTCCAAAAGAAGTAATAAATCAAAATTTCTTGTTATAACAGCGGGATATCTAGTGAGCTAAAGAATCCAACAATTTCGAAGAGACTCCCCATTGTTGCATCAAGTTTTCTTAATAATGATTGTGCTCCTGAAATTAAATTAAAGGACTATGCTTTTCTTAAATCACAACAAGCAATGTACAAATATTATTTAATAAATGTCAGTAACCTTTAGTGGAATTTGACCAAGTAATTGTTTACAAGGTCTTGTTATTCTATTTTTATTTGTAATTTAAATAAACTGTTGGCTCAATTATGCATGTTTATATTTCAACACATCTCTCGCATTTTGTCACCGGATATGTTATGTTATATTTCAGGATTTGTAGTAGTAAGTTATTTTTAACACAGGTTAAAATAAATATATGGTTTTAAAAACATGAAATAAAATAAAGCTTATATATAAAATGTTCAACCATTGGAAATAAATAAATTATTCATTTAAAACTTATATTTCATTAATTATGAACAAAAAACTTGAGTACCTACTTGGTAATTTTTTTTATTATTTTTTAAGAAAGCAAAAAAATATACATGTGAAGATAAAAGGTTAAATTTAAACTCATATAGGCACTTTCGCAAATGTTTATTCTAAAAAAAAATCGAAAATTTGGAATTTTTTTACAAAAAAAGCAAATGAAATTTTATTAATTTAGAAGCCTACATTTAACCTTTAGACATTATTTTATTAAAAAAAATAACCAAGAACATTTGGTGGCTACGAACAATTTGATTTGGTTTATTCTAAAAACATTTTTATAAAAAAAATAAAATTTTATAAATTTAGCAGCCTAAATTTAACATTTAGATATTTTTTTATTAAAAAAAACAAAAAAATTAAAACATTTAGTGGCTACGAAACCGTTATAAAGATTTTGTTTCTGATCTATTTAGGAAGTGGCGCCGTCAGTTAACATTAACAAAATCAAATTTTGAAATACAAACCTGAGTTTTTGAATTATTTTTTTGACACCTTTCCGCCACTATCTCTATTTAACTTTGATTACTAAAATTAATTCTAATAAAGTTTCGTTAGCAAAAAATACAAAGCTATGTTTTATGGGTGAATTTTCCTGGTTTAAGTTTTTTTTTGTAACTTTCAATTGTCAAAAAAAATATTGCCGTTTTTCACTTGTTTATTTTTATTTGACTTAAAAATATAATCGCAGTAAAAGTACGAAAAACATATTTTTCAATTACTTGATATTCAACTCTCGGCTAGCGGCTTGTTTGGTAAACTTTTGAGCTTGTGGAAAATATGTCAGTTTTATAATGACTAGCCGATATTAAATTTTATAATTAGTGATCGGCTGATATCGATATGTATCGGTTTAGTATCGGAATATCGACAAAACTCGCAAATATTTGACTTATCCATGCTTTCCACTTTACATTGTTGCCAATACTGACAATTTTTACTTATATCAACATATATTGCTTAGTTACAGATCTTTAACAAATGTGGTGCCGATACCGATAACATATTGGTATCGGTATCGGCCGATTATCGGTATAGGCAGAAAAAAATTGGCTTTGATCAAAATTTAATGAAATAATTTTTTTTATAATAAAAGTCAATAATTTCCGGTAAAAAGTTATGGATTAAAAAAATTAAATATTTATGCCTCCTAGTTATTTGTAACTTCACATTATCTGTAGGTATGTCTGTTATTTAATTTTCAATTTATTTTGGAAATTCTTACACATGATTAAAATTGCGTAACTAATCGATTTTAAAAATTAATTAAAATTAAATAAATTATTTAAAAATACAAAATTTTTCAAAAATGTAGTCGAGGAAAATTAGTTCGAGGAAAATTGCCAAAAAAAAATAAAAAATTTATCATATTTTTAAAATTCTAGCAGAGGGAAATTAATTTACTTTTTGAAAAAACTTGGGGAAAAACAAAATTACTCCAAAAATGTCATTAAGACTCAAAGAAAATTTCAAAAGAAAAAAAAAATCACAAATATTGTAGAAGAAAATTCGTTTTTAAAAATTAAAAATTACTAGAACTTTGCTCATTTTTAGGGAAAAAATAAATTTCTTATATTGTGCTTACTATGAACAACAAACTATTTTAAATTGCACTTACAATACAAAAACATTTTTTTAGAATATTCATAGCTTTAAAAAAGTTTTCTTTCATAGAATATCTTCTAGTGTATTTAAATTTGCAGCGTCCAATAAACAATTAAAATCCAGTCGATACATTTCTACCAACTTTAAACTATACGATGTTCAAAAACGATACTCTTTCCTCAAAGGTGACATAAATTCTATCAAATACCTCGATGAATAACCAATTATTACTTACTTTCCCGCTACCTATAGCGACATATGTCACCCACTTTAGTTTTAGGCAATTGATAAGGCAAAAATCTGTACGTAGTTTTGATAAATAAATGTTACATAAAAATTATATATTAAATTCACAATTAGAAAATGTTTAATATTTATTTAATCTACAAACTTAAATAAGCACGCCATGTGCAATAAAATTACAATAAATTATTGTCATTATTTTCAAAAACAAATTTCCTAACTGTGACTAAACAACCCCATTTTACCCGCGCGTTTTCTCGCCGGCAATCCGACAATTTCGCGGAGGCTCCCCGGGCAGTACATCAAGCCTTCTTTATAATTAGTTTGCTCCTGAAAACTAATTCATACGCAGGCAACACTCTCACAAGAAGATAAACTGTGATTGTAATTAATAGAGTAATTAAAACAAAGATTTAATATTGGAATGGGGTGGGTTATAATGAAAGGCAAATGGTAGTTTACTGGAGCAGTATTTACGTGTTGTGCATAAACTCGCAAGTTTACCTAAGTCCCCCCGGTTCTAAACATGTCCGCAACTTAAGCCTTCCCGCCATCTTCTCAGAAATTAGTAAGGTTATCATATAGCGAAATAAATAATTCTTCGCGAGGCTCAATACAAGGGAGAACTTTTCGAAAGAATTATTCTCATTTAAATAAAAAGCACGTGCACATGCTTAATGATTGAAGTAGAAAACGTGCGTTGAGCTTGAAAATTTCAGGAATCAAATTTAAATTCACTAATGCAGGTAATTTCATTCTTAATTTTCCATTAATTTGAGATATTTTTAAATAGATGGAGTGAAATATGGGGTTGGGTAAGTAATTACAATTAAAGTCACAAAACTCTGAATTGCTTCGATTGCGTAAGCGAATTTGTCGAAAAACGGCAATTTCTAATCTCAAGAGACAAATATCCTCCGCCCAAGATTCGATAACGGAGAGTCCAATAATTCTTTGGACGCCCCTTTGCGGACGTTTTATTTTTACATTTTCCAGATAAAGAAACCATAAATCACTAATAACTAAGAGAATGTGATATAAAGATAAATCTGCGCGAGTAGGTATATCCTTTCTCTAGACGTTTTCAGATTTATTGTTTTCATTCTTTGTTTCTATCAAGAAGCTGAGATCGTGGATATCGGGTTTATTATTAAAATGAGGGTTCTAGAGTTTCACAGAAGGGGGGCTTGTTTGTTTATCTACTATACGAGGCGGCGAGGTGAATGTTCAACTTAACCAAAAAATTGTTGCTTCAGTGTGGCCTCACTATAAATAGCTGGCCCAGCCGCGTTACATGACGCAACAAACAATACCACGGTTTGAATTAATCGCTTTAAGATAATTTGGAGAAATACTATTTCGTAGCATCTAATTTATTAACAAAAATATATTTAAATAAATTACTTCCATCCATAATAAATCCATGACTTGTAGCATTTTGACCTAATCGATTAAACAGTTTCTGTTAACTTAACATAATATTGCTAATATTAATTTAATTTAATCATTTTTCCAATGGGGGCGAAATTTAACTAGTGATCTATTACACGCTCTTTTAGGTTATTTGAACAGAAATTCTGTTTTTCAATTTACTGGCATTAGGAGCATTTCTAGACTTGGCCTCTTACAATTTAATACTGGAATTTCTACCAAAAAATTGTCAAAAATTGTTTAGTCTCAGATATTGGTTATATGTCAAATATTTTTTTTCTATACGGCATTAAAAATATGCCAATTTGACAAGACTTGTCAAAACGTACTAAATTGTCAAAATCTGTTTAATTTATGATCTGTCAAAATATGTTAAAAAGGATTCATTAATTTTTTCCAAGGAAAGAAATCATATTTTATTTGTCAAAGTATGATGCTCTTTAAAATTGGTCACAATGATCTGTCAAAAAGCACTACATATTTGTCACAAATTTGTCTTTCTACGTTCATAGAAAAAATAAAACTTTATTGAACCATATTTAGTGTTTATTGCACTACTGCAGTAAAAATGTTATGGCACTCATCTGTTATTCTACTACAGGTTTTTGTGATCATTACAAACATAAACATTCAAATCAGTAGGTACCATATTTGTTTTTGGTTTTTAAATAATCATAGAAAAAAATTGTAGATATGCAACTCCTGTAATAAACATTTACTTTTTTGCACTTGTTGCAGTTATTCTATTAAGATTTAAAAAAAATATATAATAAGACTTTTTTTAAAAATCTGCCAAAACGCACAAAAAATGTGCCATTGTGCCATTCTGACCAAACAGTGCAAAAACCAATAAATGTATGTCAATTTTTTTTTAAATTGTCAAAATCTGTTATTCTGCTAAAATATATTAGAAAGACTTGTTCTCTTTTTTATAAAATCTACTAAAAGGCATTTCAAAATGGGTCACATTTTGTCAACTGACAAGAACTGTCAAAAAGTAATCTAAATATTATTTTTTCTCCGATTGACATTAAACGTCAGTTTTAGTGATATTTATCGATCATAGAAATAACAATTTTACTGCATAGGCAGTAAAAACGATTTTTAATGCCTAGGCATTAAAAAAATAATTTTATATCTTTAAACACGGATTAACCTGTTCTCCAAACAACTTAATCTTAAGATAAACGGATAAAAAATGGTGATTTTCAACTGAATCAGGCCCATGGAATCCACTAACCTCTATCTCATGGACAATCAATTGATAAAGAAAATTGAGGCAAATTGAATGTAACAGTGGTGGCTTATTTTAAGGTAGATATTATTATGTATACAATTTAAGGTCTAATCGACAATAATAATTAGAAAATACGATTTAATTATTACCTATAATATACGATTAGAAAAAATATTAAAAATTGTGACTTGTATCCGTTATAAAAAAGTTTTCATTTTAATTTGATTTTTTTTAATCACACTGTACAAACAAACTGAGAAAAAATTATATGTTTCACACGGCAGAGAATCAGATTTACTGCCTTGGCTAGTTTCATTGCCTCGGCAATGAAATGCTAGCCGCGGCAGTAAATCTGTTACTTCTTTGCCTAGTTAGACAAATAACTATTTTTTAACTTTTTTAATTTCCGTTAAAATATGTTAAACATAGACTTGTAATTTTTTTTAAACATGCCAATATTGACTGGAATGCAATTTTTTGGACCTCCACATTATTTTATTAACGGATTAATAATGTTTTCATATTATATCACTTTACAAAAAAATATTGTTAAATATTTCGATCGGTTCGTCTATAACTTTATATCAACATTTTTAGACCAGTGAAATTATTTTGAAAATTTAGCACCTCTATTTTACTACCAATAAGAAGCCTTTATTTCGACTAGCTATACCATGGCAACTAAAAAAAATCTACTTGAGGTGTGAAATTTTCTTACACAAGCGTTAAATTATTCCTGAAATTTTTTAAGCTCTTAAGTGAATATTACTTCACTAAAAAAAGCGCCCGACACGAAAAGCAAAATTATATTTTATTTTATGTAATAAAGTAAGCCAAGTATACCTGGAGATCAGTATTAACTGCCTTTCGATTCCTTTAATATAGTAGGTCCAACTAACAAATAAACTTGCTGTCCCATTAAGTTAGTCACTTTTTTTTGGTTTTTCACTAGGTCAATTTTCACTTACCTAATTTTGAGCCAAGGTTAAAATATTACCGTAACACGTGTATCTTGAAATTTGTTTTATTAAAAATTATTATCAATTGTATGAGGTACTACGAAATGTTTTGATTGATTTTTCTATTAGGATGTTATGATATTAAGAAAACTGAATTGTTCTATTTGTAATTAAAGCCTATAGGATGAATAAAATATCAAACAACATAAATAAACAGATTCTAGTACAAATTTTTGAATAATAAAAGGAAACATGAATTTTGATGTGATATAATGAAGATATAGAGCACAAATGCATAATGCATGTTAAGAAAAGTAAATAATCTGAAAGGCGGTTAAAAATTAAGACTTACAACAACACTCAGAGAAATGCGGCACGAAATTCCTTTGTTCTCCGTTGCAAACAATGGAATGTAAAACAAGCTGAAAGCAAGTTTACATGTAATTTTAATCAAACGCTGGTGCAGTAGCCTCCTCGAATTCGATATTATAATTGGGTATTCTAAGAGGTGCGATTTTGCACACAATTTGCAGCTTAAACAGAAAATTATATGGATGTCCATAAAGATTCAAAGAGACTTTGCATAAGGCCGCGGCTTTTGCAACTTCACACCCACCTCTGGCCACGCGATTTATGCGCGCTGAGATTTTTATTGTTTATAACACGAAGAGAGATCCTAGAACAAGTATTGCACGGCTGTGTGTACATACAATAGGGCAGGCAGTCTGCGGCATTGTCATTTATAAATTACTAGTAACTAGAATAGTTTTGCATTAACTCATATCCATAATGTATTATCTTCATGTTAGTAGTTATACTCTTTAGTCTAAGCTTTGTTCGTGTATGTTTCAATGATATTGATTATATCTTTTTGACAGATCTATAAAACCCCACACTTTCTTTACATTCCTATATCTTCAAAGATACCTATTTTTTTATTTATTTATATACCTATTTAAGATGTCTTAATAATAATAAAAGTTATAAAGATCAATAAAAGCTATATTCCGAAAATAACCACCAGCATACCGATAAATCTATGACTTATTTAAATTATGTTTTTTTAATTGGAACAACCTGTATTTTTTATTTTTTCTTTGTTATAAAACTTGAATTGGACATTTGTATCCAGTATCTTTTTGTCTTGTAATTTGAATTGGATTGTATCCAGTATTATTTTTGTCATAGTGATCGAATTGGACAATAGCATTCAGTATCTTCTTTGTCATAAAACTTGAATTGAACAGTAATATCGAGTATCTTTTTGTCAAGGAATTTTAATTGGACACTTGTATCCAATAATGGTCTTGTCATATAGTGATTGAATTTTACAACAGCATCCAGTATCTTCTTTGTTATAAAGATTAAATTGGATAGTAGTGTCCAGTATCTTTTTGTCATGTAATTTTAATAGGACACTTGTATTCAGTAGTTTTCTTGCCATAGTGATTCAATTGGACAACAGGATCCAGTATCTTCTTTGTTATAAAGCTTCAATTGGACAATAGTATTCAGTACCTCTTTGTCATGTAATTTTAATAGGACACCTTTATCCAGTATTTTTCTGTTCATGGTGATTGAATTGGACAACAGAATCCAGTATCTTCTGTGTTATACTGCTTGAATTGGACAATAGCATTTAGTATTTTCTTTGTCATAAAGCTTTAATTAGACAATAGTATCTATCCAGTATCTTCTTTGTCATAAAACTTGAATTTTACAATAGTATCCAGTATTTGTTTTCATAACAAAATCTAATTTTGTTGTAAGAATTTATGACCAAATAAAATTTTATTACAAAAATTCAATACCAGATCCAATTTTATTGTAAGAATTTATGACAAAATCCAATTTTATTGCAATAACGTATTATAAAATCTAATATTATTGATTTCAAAAACTTATTACACTTCTAATGTAAACTTATTAGTATTGAAGTTATAGATAATTGAAAATTGTATTTTTGCTCCTGCCAAACGACATTAAATCGGATTAGATGTCCGTATCTTAACTTTTTAAGTACTACTTGGTAGCAACGAAAAAAAAATACAAGGTTATTAAAAGTACGCAAACTTTGAGTACGCTGTATACATTTTATTTTTATGCCACCAAATATAAGGTTTTTACCTAAACAAAGCATGACCATTTATTTATAATATATTGACAGTTCCAGTTTATAATTTGATATAAATTATATAGTTTTAAAAATTCCATTTTTTTGTGTGACGTAAGAAAAGATAGCGACAAAAAAGACAATATGGCGTACTACAGTTTAAAATAGATAAAAGATTTTAAAAATTGTTGTAATAGGTTATATTTCTGGTTTTATTTATCTCATGCTCATTTTGAGTATTTTCGCATTGTTTGGTCTGTATATTTGTACGTATCTTTATCTTCTTTTATTTGTTTTTTTTTCTCCCTGTTTAGTAATCTTTGTTAATTGTAGTTTTAAGCTATCACCTTCTGGTGATCTTTCGTTTATTAATTTTACCAGTATCGGCGCCTTTTTGCCTCTTATAAATTATCCATTCCTCCTTACTTCATCAATGTCTTCTTTTTCCTCCATTTTTTATATTATTCCATGAATTTTTCTTTCGTTTCATCATGAACATACATTTGGTTGGTTGGTTGGTTTAGGTGCATCATCATTTATTCACTATTATGTTTCTTGACTCAACCTCTGCAACCTTTTCTCACTTTTTCATTAATCTTACTCCCCTTTAATAGTTTTATTCATCCAATGTCCTAGTCACCAAAATTTGTATAGATTAATATTAAATATTTTAAGTCACATCAAGAAAAGGATTGACCAAGTACTGATTCTCCTGCATTTATGACAATCCTTCTCAGGACAATCCTTCCCGGACAATTATTTTCCATGATAATTCATCCCAGCGACAATTCTTCCACACTACATATTTTTCCCGTATTATATATTCTCATATACTCGATCAATGCAAAGCAGTCACTTTTTTGTATTAAAAAAATGTCTGCGTAAGAATTATAAATGTTGGAGAATATAAAAAATGAATATTCAGGAAGAATTGTCACGGAAAAGGATTGTCGTGGAGAAGGACTGTTGGAGTGAAGGAATATCGTGTGCAAGGATTGTCTAGAGAAAATTTTTCCTGAAGGATTGCCGTGTCACAATTCTCCTATAAGTTATTGGAAAATGATCCCAAAATAAATTTGGTCCAAGTGTCATTAGAATCGAGCCAACTTCACAAATCAAATGTGATAGTTGATAAATAATATGTCGATTTAGTTTCCGACATGACCCAAAGTATTAATGATGTTGCTGACATGACGCTTTTTAAAGGGGTTCCCCTCAATATAGTCTCTTTAGTGACGTATGTTGATTCTGTTTATTGCCCATCGCGTTAAACCCCATATACCTGGTAGAGCATTATTTTCAGAATGACAATATGAAGTCGCATTTTAATATGACAATATCTTTTAATTTCAACATATCTTTGGAACTGGCGTAGTTTTTCCGTAAAGCTTAATCCAGTCAAGAGATCATCTATATGAAATACCTCTAACACAATTTGAGTTACATGAACAAATAACTCTTTATTTTCATCACCATGTTGAATTGGATTTTCCAAAATATTCATTAATCGAAAGCTATTAGTGATAGAGAAAATTCGCATATTTTTTCCAGATCACATTTCAACATTAAAATAATTTTAAATCATTAATATTATTTATGTGCCATTTTTTAGTTCAGACAAATTATATAGATATTTAGAGTTGCTTTGTCCTCATTGTAGTAAAAACTTCTCTATCGTTACTAGATAATAAAAAAAACAAATTATTCTTTATCAAACCCATCTAGTTGACATGACAATGCTACCCATCTTGAAAACCATTAATTTTTTAACCAACTAAAAGCTTTAGTGATATCTGGTCTAAACGGAAACAAAAGTACCGCCTATCAACAGTTTGCTTTGTTATTTGAGTAAGTGTCTTCTTACCACTCAGCGGTATTATCCCGCCGTCTGACGTATTCATCAACCTCTCGACAAGTGTGTTTTGTTTTATTTTACACCATCTTCAGTTTTCCTGACCCATTTTCCTGTCTCATATCATTATTTTTTGTTGTAGATTCTTGATTTCTGGGTTTCTTCTTCTTGATAATTGTTTGGTTTATATTATTTGTGTGCTTTGCATGGTTTTGCCTAAATTTCTTTTAATTTCTCACATTTTCTTGTATAACAAATTCCACAACTTCTTAACATTTCTGGATTGCAAATTTTGTCCTTCTGTCTTGGATTTCACCTATTCATTATTTTTATGTGTCTCTTCTACATTCTTTTTGTTACTTTTGTTGTGGCTTTTATACATTTGTTATTCTATTTAATTAATTTTCTAATCATTTTCTACGGTAATAATATTTGACTAATGAAGATTTGAAATATGGTTGGAAGAAATTGGACAAAACAATTGGAAATAAATATAAAGAAGTGTAATACGTTTAACAAGAAATATTAACCTTCAAATACCTTCAAATTGTATTCAGACGATAAAAAAATTAATAGATAAAAGAAAACTAAAATTATATGGACAAGAACAAGAGCAAAATTTAATATGAGAAAACAAATGAAGAAGACAAAGAAAAATCTCGGTAAAACAAATAGTAAAACTGAAAGGAAAAAGTGAAAAAAAATGGTGAAATTAAATGACAGATTGAAGGAACAGAAGAAACAATGTAGGAAATTGATAAAGGAGCCATTAAAAAAAATCTATTTTTAAAGAACTTGACATTCTTTTTAATTAGATTTCGCTGACAGCCCCGAATATCAGCATCTTTGCAAATATAAATATAGACAATGGAAATTTTAAATAATGAAAAAATTGATGCAGAAATAGCGAATAGAATAAAGAAATAATGAAGGTAAAGAAATTGATAATTCTGAGACATGGATAAGAACATCAAAATACGAAATAGTATGGTTACCTCCGATAACATGAAAAAACATAATAGAACAGAAATTCTTAAAGTGGTAGAAACATTTCATTAAAATAGACGAAAGCAGGTGCAATAAGAGAAGGAAGAGCATCTACGAAAATGTATTTAAAGAAGAAAATTGAATTAGGAAGATGAATAAAATAAAAATATTTGTAGACTTGTAAATAAGGAACTAACACCAAAGAATAAAATAATATTGTTATAATATAGGTACTATATTCTTATAATAATTAAAATATGAGACTTACCTGAAATAAATTAATTTGATTATTAGAAATAAATTATTAATTACACTGTTAGGTTTTTGGTTGCGTTTTTTTGTTTTTTCTAAAAATATTAATAAAGCTCGCTTACCCAGTACACCGCCTCCTGAAACCAAGAAAAAAAATTAAAAGCCAAAAAAACCAAATAATTTTGAAAAATTCAACGTTACAATGATACTTTTTTACCGTTTGTTAATAAAAAAAAAATTAAAAAAAAACGTAAACAAAAATGCAAATTAAAAATTTATTCACTAAACAAATAAAAATACAGGGATAAGTTTTGGGGTTCTTATAAATATTATTAAAACAAAATTACTTTATTATTTAATTAATAACAATTAATAGTTTATAATATCAATTATTGGTAGTAAATATTCGAATCCGTTATCATTTTTAATAAATACATTTTCATGTATCAAGATAGCGATCTGTTGCATACTGAAGTTAAAACTTTGTCCGATATTATCGTACTTAATTACACATTTAAAATTAAACTTTGTTGCATAATTACAAATCTTTCTTCAAGTATTGTATGCTTATGTATAACTGATCTTTAATAAGATTATAATATATAATCATTCCCATCAAATCCCATACCGTCTAAAGCGTTTTAGACTTTTTATTATAGGATGTACACTTCAGACTCAATTACCCGCTCTTAGTATATACCCGCTTATTATCTGTTCAAGTACAAAATATACATTGCGCAAAAGTAAATCCAGTCTTTTGGATTAAAATTTAATAACTTCATTTCATTCGAGACGCCAATACATCAAAAAAAAATTTCTTAATAACCTTCGACACTTTACAAAATTTTTTTATTCGTCTTTCCAATCAGGTATAAAATCAGCCAATGTTATTATTAATAACTTACCGATATTTAATACCAGGAAATTTATAATAAAAAAATCTGATGGTAAACTCAGTCATCGATTACTAATCGCAATTTTTAATTTTGTCTAATATTATTATTTATTTATAAGGAAACATGTAGCTTCTAAATGAGAAACAAATAAAATTATACCAAAAATTCTTTTTACAGCAGATTACAATATTCAAGATAAACTCAAAATTTTATTTCATTTTGTTTCAGGTGGTACGAGTTGGAGTAGAAACAGGTAAACAGTAATGATACAGGGTGTTACCAAATTATTAATTAATCGGTTAATGTTTTTTTAATTTATTTTATTTAGGTTAAGATGGCGAAAAGAAATTATATTTAATAGCTGACAGTCAAGTGTGCGTACACGCGGCGGTAAATCATTCATGTTTACTACTCGCACACATATCGGTAAATGGTCTAATCGGATCCATGAACTCAGTGCAGTGCGTCGAATAAACGTGAGTGTTAGTGTTATGATAAATAATAACCGTCCTATACGTGAGACCAACCGATCAGCGACGGTTCTTTATACCGGGCGTTTATGGCTGCGGGCGGCTGGGCGAATGTATGATAGTTTAGTAATGTTATTGATTAATTATTATAATACTAAAACGTTATCAATATTAAAATTAATTAGTTAATAAAACACACCAAGTCCGGCAGTGTATATTGATTAAGATTATTTTAAAGAAGTTGGCAACTAGTTTCGGCTTCTGCCTTCATCAGTCCTACTCAATAACATTACAACTATAAAAATGTAGGGAGGCTTGCACTAGGCATTTAAAACCTATATAGTAAGCCTCTCTTCATTTTTCTTGTTGTAATTTTAGTGAGTAGACCTGATGACGGCAGAAGCCGAAACAAGTTACCAAGCCTTTTAATTTTTTTTTAGCCAAATGAATTTAGAATGTTTTGGATTTTAAAATTAATTAATTGATATTAAAATTGTCAAAAAATCTATAATTACGAAGAAAATTATTAAAATTGTTTGGAATAATTTAAATATCACTGTTTGTTTATTATAAAACATTTAAGTATTTTTTGAATCACCATGTATATTTTTTAATAAATACAAATATATTTTTTTGCAAATTAAATTGTTCTTAGAAATAAATACATTATAAAAAACTACAATTTTTTCAAAATACAAAATAAATCAAAACGTATACTTTTGATGAAATTAAACAATTCTAAATAGATTGAAATAAAACGTAAACTCATGTATCACACTATATGTATTTCGACTAGTTTCGGCTAAATATCTATCTTCAGGACTGGTAATATATATTGTGTTCGAAATTAGAGATGATATACAAAAATAAAACAACTAACTATATATATATTAATAAAATTAGTAAAACCCCCTTTTTGTACACTATATCTTTTTTCGAGCAATGTATAATACTAGTCCTGAAGATGGTTATTTAGCCGAAACTAGTCGCCGTTTTACAATTATTTTCAAATACATTATGTGGCACTTTATTACAATTCATATGGATTTTAATAATATTCTGTCATCCTCATTTCCGGGTTGGCTGCCAAAATCGCCGGTCTAGACGTTCACGGTTTCCGTTCGCTTCGACTGTGTGTGCTCGAGTTTAACTTTATTAAAAATTATAAATCCGATTTGCCGTTGTGTATACGCTGACCTTTATATTTATTGTTTCTCTTGGTTATTTATGTTAAAAAGAGTATGACGTAACAAGGTTGCGAAGTTGATAATAATTGAAATATTTCAAATTTTTCCAGATTTTTTTATATCATAATATGCTAGACGCATAGCTCAGTCAGTAATCAAACAGTGATCCCCATTTGTGGGGAATATCTTAATTTTTGGGTATTTTTGTACATTATTGGGTAATTATTGGAGAATAAGTTGTGTGTCGTTGTTTTTAATTACTCGCTATATATAAAGAATAAAAAAAATTATTGCGTATTTTGTATTTAATACATTACATACACTTATGTTTGATTAAGATCACAAGGCAACATTGTCCAATATATTAATTTAAGATTTTATTAGTTCCTCAATATTTATTGGGAAATACAATTTTGTAATATTGGTAACACAAAATTACGTTATCGCTTTTTTATCTTAAATAATCTATATTTATTATTTTTCCATTAGCAAATATTTTCTAAGAAGAGAAACATTCGCATTCTTCAAGAACAGGGGGGGGCGGCGCGCGGTCTCGAATATTAATTTTAAATGAAAATCAAGTAAAACATAATGTATTAATTTCAAAAATATTTTTAAAATAGAAAATAGAAATCATTTTAACCTCAGAAAAATGCAAATTATATATCAAAATTAATTTTTTTTAATATTTTAATTTTAAAATGACAGGACCGTAATGACTAGTTTCCATAAATTATTTTATAGATTTTGGTCAATATATTTAAATTTTAAAGCCAATATTAATATTTAATTTCAATGAATTTTTGATTTGTCTATAATGACGTTTTACACCCTCCCCTGTAAACATCAAGATAAACATCTCCAAGATCATCACAGACATCTAGATTGCAGCAGTATTTTTTTATAAACAATTTTTATAAATAATTAATAATTTGGTATTCACTGGTATATATTAAACATCCTGACACAATAGAACGATTATTGATGGGCCTTACTGTATAATCAATATTGGTTATATAGTACCTAGCCTGTTATTTAATCGTACTAAAGTGATTTAAGTACTTGACTTGTGGCGACTCTAAAGCAGCACGTCACAGTTTCGTATGGGATGCGTATGATACTGAGAGTGATCCTAGTAGGTATGTGTTTGTATTAGATGATGAATATTGAGTTGTAGTGGAGTTTGTTAATATTTAATATTAGACATACGTCGGATTTTAAACGTCCGGCGTTTGTCTATTATTGAATTTAAACGTACTCCAAGTATGTTAACGGCATCTGGCCAGGTAAAGACGATTATAAATTATCGGACAAGCGATGGTCAAAGTACTTGCTACTGTGGCGACCTCTAAAGCAGTGCGTCACATGCTCGTATAGATGCAGTATGTCACTAGATTGTCTGTGTTAGGAAACATCAAGTTAGAGGTTTCATAATTGGAAGGGGAAATATGGTAATGGGAATGGTAATGGAAAATGGAGAGGATTAGGACAAGACTTCAGTTTATTTTAAGGTAAGATATATTAAAGTATGAAATACTGATCAATTATTGACTTCAAAATGATTTTAATTTAATTTAAATATTGTGGACTTGTCAACGAGGACGATATATTTTATTCACAAAAGAAAGAAATGAAAGTTTATCGGCGAATACATTTAGACAGATGAGGGATCACATAATCAAAAATTTAGACAGATGAGGGAAATAGTAGTAAGCATCGAAAATAATCGATTATCCGTCCGACTCACGAGGCGTATTTTGCGAAACGTCACGAGAGCGTAACTCGAGTGGTGTTTTCAAAAAATACGTCAAGTGAGAAGGACAGTATAAATATTATTTTGGTATACTCGCGTGTTATAAGATATATAATCAATAAGATCTAATTTGAGACCGCAACACTAATTATTATGTATCTTTTTCATTTCACTATTAAAATGAACTAAAATTATTATATTTACTACTTCATTAACTATTCTACAACTACACATAACAAATATATAGCTATAGATATGAACATCATTAAATCATCACGACGTACGCGTGCATAAAATGCACATTTGCACCTCATTAATAAAATTATAGTGGTTGGGTTTTCGAAATAAAATACTGCACCCTAGCCGCGCGGTATATTTCTTCAAATGTTCCGGTCAAAGTGGTTGATAACGATACCAAGACATTGGCTGATTTAATACACACCGACGACACAGAAGTAAAAGGGGTTACGTATTACGTTCCAAATCGATAAATAAATGTCGGACGTTTGATAAATGTTTGGTGTTAAATGTGGTAATGATATATTTTTAGGTTTAGAGTATTGCACGAAAAAGGAAGTTTTGTTTGTAGACTTCGTGACTTTTTTTAAAGTTTTAGAATATATAATACCCTGTATATAACCTTGAAAAACTGAATCAAGTACCAATACATCTCGGCCTGATGTAAATTATAGTCTTTTTATTGTAATTATAGAAATATTCTATCTGCGATAAAGCTTCTAAATCACACACATCCAGTATCGATGCCGTTTGATTCGAACGCCGATGGATGGTGAATAAGTGGCGAAATTTAATGGTAATTTCGCAATTTTCTCTTACTTTTCGATAACTATCTCTTTACTAATACTATAATTTCTCGTGCATTCGTTTACTTCGTCAAATTCAGTTTAGTCTGATATTTATGCTGGCTCTAGGGCTAAGCATGGTGTAAAATACTAGTTCACAATTACATGGATGCACTACAACCTGTAATTACAAACATGATTGCTGTAATTTATTGCCAATGTTCTCATTATGCATTCATACAATCCTTAATTGTTTTACAACCAACTGAATGATTCGATTGCGGGCATTCATCATCAACACGGAGTCAATTAGACATTTAGTATTAGACCTATTTAAATAGAATTACAGTATTTAAAAATTAATACTTTTACGACCACACTATGTTGATTATTATAAATTATTAATAAAATATAGGGTATGTCCATCGTGGTATTTTATTTTTATAAAAACAAACAACACCGATTCTTTTGTGATTGAAATTATTAATCTAGCCTGATATCGACATACTCCGTCTTATATATATGATGTATATACGAGATGGTAAAAAAGTATGGCGATTATAAGAAGTGCAGATCAAAGAAAGACCTCCCAAGTTGTGGGTCTGATTCGACCTACCAGATATTCAACGTTATACCGTCGGCCATTGATAATAATACTGTCTGCCAAACGATTTTCATACTCGATTAAAAACGTACAGTCAAATTTTTGATAACACCACTTGCGAACTGTCCGTGGCGATTAGGGATTTACACGCCGTTTTTGACATGATGGAAAAATTGAGTTATTAAATTTTAAATTAAAATTTACTTAAAACGAAATGGGTAATAAGAAAATAATTATTTACCAGATCATAATTAAGTCTAGTTTTAATTGGTTTTAAGTTTACCCTATATTTTTCGAAATTTCGGTATTTTTTACATGTAACTTTTTAGCTATTTTTTGAAATTATTTAGTTTTCAAAATATCTAATATGTATTTAACAATTTTAGCAATTTTTTTATTCCTTTTCTTTTTTTTTAATTTTTAATCATTGTTTGACCCTTTTTTTAATAAATATTAGATATTTTTTTGTTTTATTTATTTTTGAAAATATTGGTGTTTAAAATTTATAATCATTATTTGAATTTTTCGTAACTTCTTTCATTAAATTTTTTTGAACCATTTTTTAAATTTTCTTCGATCTTTTATTATTAATTAGCTGTTTTTTAATCAATTTTTAAATTTTTTGAAATGTTAGCAGATATTTATAAAATTATTAGCTGTAACTTTTAATGGCTATTTTTGGACATTTTTTTAACTCCTACAAGTTGCTTAGATTATTTTTTAGATAATTTTTAGCCACTTTTTAAATTTTTATTCATATTCGATTTTTTAGTTTTTAATAATTTTTTGAAATTTTTGACGATTTTTTTTGAAATTTCAAAATTATTAGTCAATCTTTTAATACCTTGAGCAGCATTTTTTTTTAATTATTATTACTTCGGTCCGAATCGGAAGTATAAAATTGATAAAAAAAATTTGAATTTTTTTTCCTTTAAAATGACTTTTCTCGATGTTTTGAGCCACGATTAGATGAAAATCGTAAAAAAATCGTAAAAAACCGCAAAAACCGAAAAAAACAGAAAAAATCTAGAACAAATGGAAAAAAAGGATAATAGCGGGAAAGGTCGAAATTAGCAAGTAATCGCGAGTAAATTAGAGGGAAAAAAAATCGGAAAAAATTGGAAAAACAAAAAAAAGATGGGGAAAGATGGAAATTTAAAAAAAATTGGAAGAAAAACCCTAAAAATATTAAATTTTGTTTTTTTATATCATTTTTTTGAAATTTTCAGTCATTTATTTTTTTAACTATTCATTTTTTTGAAAATATTCATCAGTTTTAACGGTAAAAAATAGTAAAAAAATCTTACAAAAAACCGCAAAAATACAAGTAAATTATAAAAAATAGAAAAAAAAATTAAATCGAAAAAAATCATAAAAAATCGGAAAAAATGCATACCATAAAAAGACGGAAAAATGGGGAAAGATGGGAAAAGTTAAAAAAAAATACTGAAGAAAAGCACTAAAATTAAATTTTGTTTTTAAATTTATAATCATTTTTTGAAATTTTCAGTAATTTTTTTAATTATTCATTTTTTAAAAAAACCCCAAAAAAAATTAATTATTAATTTCATAATCATTTTTTGAAATTTTCAGTCATTTTTTTAATTATTCATTTTTTGAAAATATTTATCAGTTTTAACCGTAGAAAAAAAAATTAAAAAAACCGAAAAAAATGCAAAAAAATAAAAAAGTCGAAAAAAATCAAAAATCGAAAAAAAATTGGAAAAAACAATAAAAAAGACGGGAAAAATGGGGAAATATGGAAAAAGTTTCATTGGAAGAAAAACCCCAAAAAAAAAATTTATAATCATTTTTTGAAATTTTTAGACATTTTTTTAATTACCTATAAATTTTTTGAAAATATTCATCAGTTTTAACCCTAAAAAAAATCGTAAAATACCGCAAAAACCGAAAAAAACTGGAGAAATCTGGAACAAATGGAAAAAAAGAGATAATATCGGAAAAGATCGAAAAACGGGAGTAAATTAGAAAAAATGGAAAATAATAAAAAAAACAACAAAATCGAAAAAAACTAAAAAAAATTGAAAAATATTATAAAAATTAGAAAGAAAAAAAAATGGGAAAATTAAAAAAAAATAGGAAGAAAAATCCTAAAAAAATAAATTTATTTTTTAATTTATGTTTTTAGAAATTTTCAGTAATAGTAAACCGAAAAAAAAAACTGGAATAAATCGGGAACGAATGCAAAAAAAAAGGGATAATATAGGGATGGATCGAAAAACGCGAGTAAATTAGAAAGAAATAGAAAATAAAACAAAATAAAATCTAAAAAAATCATAAAAAATCGGAAAAAATTGGAAAATAACAAAAAAAGACGGAAAAAATGGGGACAGGAAAAGTTAAAAAAAATAGAAAGAAAACCCCTCAAGAAATTATATTTTGTTTTTTTTTATAATCATTGTTTGAAATGTTTAGTCATTTTTTTTATTATTAATATTTTGAAAATATTCATCAGTTTTTTTTTTAAATCTTTGACAATTTGTTGAAATTCATCATTTTTGAAATTTTTAGCCGCATTTGAAATGATTGTCTAATTTTTTTTTGCTAAACGTTAAAATTTTTTAAAATTTCAATTAATTTTGGATTTTAATGATTATTATTTTTTTAACCATTTATTTAAAAAAAAAATTCTATAGTAAAATACATTGATTTTAATTCAATTGCGTTTTAAGTAAATTTTTATTTGATTGTTTATGGAATATAATATTGTAAAAAGAACTGTAAAAATAAATGTTTTTTCTAGTACATAATTTGATTCAGTTTTTTATAAAAACATGGATAGCGTGTAGGTAATATCTGATAAGCTATAATGTCTCAATTAAATGTACCTATCCTTTAATAGCTTTATTTTTATTAACAAAACAAAAAAACAAATCAATACAATTTAGTATATAAACATAATTTTTACTTTAACCAATTTTTTTTTACATTAATACTATATTTAGTAAATAATAAATAATCAAATGATTTGTTCCTTGAAATCAAAGACCCTGGAAATTGAAATAAATATCAAGAATGGAATGCTTAGTAATATTTTATTCGCAAAAAGCCAAGCCTTAATATTTCATTTAATAGCTTCTTGTTATTTTATCCCATCATTAATTTCCCGGGGAATGTTTATTGAAATAACAATCCCGTCTAGCAACAAAAAAAAACTCCATCGCCGAAGAATACCAAATAAATAATACAACTTAACAAAATGAAGAAAAGCTGACGAAAGATTAATTACATTATACGGTAGCCGTAATTGTTGGTGATTAGCTAGAGCAACAACTGGTACTTGGTACTAACCTATAATTATAGACAATGACGGGCGGAGCTAAAACCAACCACGTGACAATGCGTTTACCCAACCGATTGATAGTTTATTATTATAAACACTCCTATTTTGAAAGCTAGTTGTGCAATAACAATTATTCTATGATTGGTATTTTGCCAATTGGTATAGTCATAGTAGAGTCATAAAATTGAAGGCCTGATCTAAAATTTCGTGGTTAAATGTTATACAAAATTTTCTGTTACAATGGTTTTTTTTTTAATTTATAACGTCATCGATTTAAATTAGATGAAATTAGAATAATTCACAAATAATCATAAAAATAAATAAACAGCAACAAAAACTTTAGAAAATCACAAGAAATCTAATAAAGTTCTATACAATTAATTCAAAAATTTTTCATGGTAAGAAATTCAAAAAAATCAAAGGAAATTGCAAAATAAATCAAATAATCACCAAAAAAACCTGAAATTGTAATCATCTAAACATACCAGAAATCTTACTAATAGATAGGAAAAAGTGCTTAGAAATCACAAATAAAAATGCCAAAAAAGAGAATTATGCGCAAGAAAACATTTGAAATTAAGTGAAACTAAAATAATTCATAATAAACATTTCTAGGAAATTACAAAAGTAGTGCAAGAGCAAAAAAGACAATCGATGTGGACAAAATCAAATGGACAAGCGCATTTGAACCATATAAATCGAGCGAACCGGATAACATTAATCCCATACTCCTACAAAAGAGAAGCAATGCCTTTACTAAGAGCAAGTTTTGCTCTATGGTAAATACCCAAGATCTGGCGACTTACTAGAGTCACATTTATTCCCAAGTCTAGAAAAATTGTGTTCTCTAGACCGAAGAAAATATGCCTACAGAGCAGGCGTGTCTACAGAAACATCAGCTTGTAAAAAGAGTTGAAAATGCCATCAAAGTGAGAGAGGTAGTACTAGCGACCTTTCTGGACATAGGACGCAACATGCTGCAGGTGGATAGACTGCCGGAACAGGCTAATATGTATATCAGGTTGTCCGCAAATGCGAGTTCTACCTTCCCTTCTATAGAATCTGGAGTAATATTAGATCTGAGACTTCCGGATTCAAAAAATACATACGAACATGGGGACTCTATCCAAAAATAGTACACTGAATGTACAATATGGTAGTCCTACCCGATCTTTGGTCTTATGGCCAAAGATAAAATAACGGACAGCTATCTCCAAATTGGGCAAGATACAAAGACTTGCCTACTAGGAAGAAAATATCTTAACTGGGACCTTCAAAATTAGAACATGTGGGAGGCAACATGCTTGGCATGACTGCTAAATACATTTTCAATAAAAAATTGAGGATAATAATTAAGAATCGGAATGAGTTGTATACAAGCACAGATTTCAGGACAAACCCTAACGGAATTACCTAGAACACAGACGGGCCAAAAACCGAAGAGGAAACTGGAGCTGGTATATATACTGCGAACAGAATAAGTACCAAGAG
Organism: Neocrepidodera transversa; assembly: GCA_963243735.1. Classification (NCBI taxonomy): domain Eukaryota; kingdom Metazoa; phylum Arthropoda; class Insecta; order Coleoptera; family Chrysomelidae; genus Neocrepidodera; species Neocrepidodera transversa. The sequence goes on along the minus strand of OY725337.1, from coordinate 3,773,348 downwards.
AGCTTCTCTCTAGGAAGATATGCTTCTTTATTCCAGGCACAGGTATATAAAATAGTCGAATGTGCGAGAAATAATATGAGAGCTCACGAGGGAAAAAGAATCATAATCTACTGTCAAGCAGCCCTAAGGAGCCTAAAGGTGACACCTAGACTGGTTGATTGGTAGGGAAATGTGGCAAAGAACTTAGGGAATTAGAAACTCACAATAAGGTTACCTTAAAGTGAGCATCGCTGGAAACGAAAAGACGTCGCAAGAAGCGGATCGTCAACTTCATCTATTGGTCCAGAACCAGCGATGGGAGTACCAAAACGTACATTTAAGAACCACATAAAAGAACCGTCAAAGAACTGAAAAAATACTTTTAACGGTGACCTTAAACGCAAGGAATGCAATAAAGGGACCCAGATCGCACTCTACATACTGTGCAACTGTGAGGCACTGGATCACAGAAGGAAAAAAATAATTAAAGAAAACTAAAATTGGATCCAGAAGACTACTGCAAAGAGTCATTAAAGAACCTGTACAAACTAGTATATGAAACAACATTAATTGACTGGGTGCAGTACCTAGATAAGCTTACGAGACTGCGGTGAAGTGAATCCGGTTGATAAAGAAAGGCCGCGGAAAAAAGTACTGCAAGAAACCAGTAACAAATTTAAAAAAAATCGCAGTTTATGGTAAAAAATGTTAAAAATTGTAAAACACAAGTGCAACAAATTTTATCCCCATTAATTATGACACAGGTATCACAAAAAATAGGAAATTGTGAAAATTTATTACATTCATTAGAAATAGCAAAAAATAGTTACTTAAAAAGTCGATAAAAATCACTATAAACAAAAATGGAGAAATTAAAATTAAAAGAGAGCAAAATAATTCGCAAGCTTTATATTTAGAAACTTCCAAAAAATTAAGGAACTGAAAACAACTATTGGAAATAGTACAAAATTTTAAAAATGTATGCATGTATAAAACATGCAAAAAAGCGAATTAAATTATTACAAAATTGTAATAAATTGTATTTTAATTTAAAGAAATTTCAGGAAACATAGTAACGAAAATTATAACATATAAGGTGCAAATAAATTTACAAAATAAATACAAATTTACAAATTAATATACAAAATAAATACAAATTTACAAATTAATATACAAAAAAAAACAATTTACAGTTAAATGAAAGCAAAATAATTTATAAGATATAATTTAACAAAATTAAAAAAAAAAACTGAAAAAAATAGTAAATTGTAAAAAAATCAAAGAAAATTGTAAGAAATATAAAAAATTTTAAAAAAAGATAAAATATTACAAGAAAGCACAAGAAATTGCAACAAATTAGAACTCCGACGAATTCGATTTAAATTGTAGAAAATTACAACAAATTTCATAATAACTTAAAGAATTTGTAAGAGATTGCAAAAAATTACAAGAAATTACTAGAAATTGCAAGGAATTTCAAGAAATTAACTCTATACCAAGATAATGAAAAAATAGGGTAATTAATGCTAATTGAAATTAAAATAATTAATAATAATAATCTTGTTTTTAATGTAAAATAAATAAACAAATTTTACATAATAGTAAAATAAAATTATTTACTGATTATAGATATAATTGATACAATAAAATTCACTGATTACAACCAAAAACTTTATTAGGTTTCGTCTTAAAATTTATTAATAATTAAATATTTTTTTTATCTATTTTCTACAAATAGGATTAAAAAGCTACTCATAAAAGGCAAGTTGAAAAAAAAAATAAAAGGCCAGAATCATATGTTATCTTGTCTGAAATGTATTTAATTCTTAAGACCACTTTTTTAAAATTATTTTTAGTAAAAGTGAAAGGACTATCTACTTTTTTCTTTCGATACTGTTCTGCGCAGAAAAAATTAAACTATAGTAATTCTCTATATGGCAACCACGCACGTCTCGTGGTGTACTATAAATAGAAAACAAAATAGGAAAAAATATGAGAAAATAAACAAAAATAGGGACATATAGAGGGAAAATGGGTTAATGAAAAAGGGAAAAAAATAAGAAAAAAGTGGAGAAATAAAAAAGGCAAAAATAGGGAACAATAGGAAATTATAACATAAAGTAGGGGAAATACTAGAAAATGGATACAAATAGGAACAAATAAGGAAAATAGGAAAAAATAATGAAAGATAGAAAGAAGAAGCAAAAATAGAGAAAAACGGGAAATTTAGGAAACATATTGAGAGATATATTTAAACACGTTTAGAGTTGAAAAAAATAAAGAACTTCGTTCCTGACTAGTAATATTTTTCTATATGAAGCATTTCATAATTTCCAAAAGGAAATTTGGAAATGCGATATTGCCGAAAATGATCAGTTAAATGTTGTGACTCCCAAATAAGGGCGCGAAATTTAAATTGTACATTTTTATCAATGCTGCTTTTCAAATTTCATGTCAGAATTGTAAAATTATTCTGTAGGGTACTAGAACTTCTATGAGGTATTTTTTATTAGAATAGAACATTTGTAAAATAAGAATATGTTGTATGGAGAAGAATTTCAAAAGATTGAGTATGCAAGACATATAATAGCAAGAAAAATCTTGCAGGTGGTTTTTCTGATAGAGAAATAATACTAAAAATATCTTCAATAGTTGAATAACACTTTTTCTAAGGTCGCGGTAGTTTAGATTCTCTTAGCAACTATTAGTAACAATTAACAACTATTAAGCAAATCTCTAGAGAAAAATCATAGCGTATCTATGGTTTTGTATTCAAAAAATTTTCTTTAATTAAGGACGCCGAGTCATCCGCTAATTGCGAAAAGTTTGCATACTAAATGGTATCGGAAGGCATAAGAGGAGGATGGTGTCTCGTACTACAACTGTCAAGAATTTTAATTCTTTGTCCGAAACAGGAATTTTATTTGCGCGGAAAGTCTGTTCGGCTGTCGGCGTGTCGTTTTTAGCGGCACGGAGCCGAGACATGTCTGACGCTTGCTTGGTTTTACTTGTAATTGGACTCTCATTTCCGACGCATTCAGAATGGCGATAAAGGCCGGTTTATTCTTTATAACGAACACCGCACTTAGAAAATTTTAATTGGCCACGTATCTCCATCTTTTTTTGGACAGCCTGTCGACCGACCTCGCGACAGGACCGTATCAATGCGTCTCCACATTCACACACGACAAAAGTCTTATAAGATTTAACAAAACTAAATTTAAAACAAATTTTCAGGAAAATTAAAACTAAAAATATCGAAAACTTTTATGTATAAAATGTAATAATTTATCAGAATGAATAATTCAGTTAAAAATTGTTAGATACGACATGAATTTGTATAGAACTATAAAAAATCGTAAAATGAAGAGAAATTATAAATTTTTATCAAAGATAATCTAGAAATTCTACACATGAAGAAAAATTAAAAACAAACTTTCTTAAATAAAAAATATACAACAATCAATAAAAGCAGGCAACATTTGGTAAAATTATAAAAACTGTAAATAGAAATTTCAAAAAATTTCAAATATGGCAAGAATATTGTTAAAATTGAGAGTCGTAAAAAATCATGGGATAGAGAACAATTATAGAAATCAGCAAAATATCACAAATTGTTATTGATATTGGTAAGAAAATCGCAGTGAATTTTAAAAATTTCAAGAAATTATAATAAAAGCTTCACATAAAAATTAAAAAAAAAACTATATATTTCAAAAAAAATGAGTAATTATATTTTTTCTATTCAACTTCGTTCTGGTCGAAAATTAAAAATAAGAAAATGTGAGAAATTGAATAAATTCATAATAGACTACAAAATTACAAGAAATAAATTAAAATTATAAATATATCCAAACAATTGAAAAATTGTACGAAATCGAAATTATTAAAAAAAATTGCAAAAATAGAGAAATTAGGAAAAAATAGGGAAATGGTGAAATATACAAAAAATTGGGAAAAACTGAAAAAAAATTGGAAAATGGAAAAATCGAGACATTTCAAAAAGAAATCGAATAAATCCAGGAACAATCGGAAGAAAATTGAAAAATTCGAAAAACAAAATCGAATACCAGGAAAAATTTAAAAAAAAACAATTTCGGAAAAGATCGGAAAGTTCGGAAAAAATTGGAAAAATCCAAAAAAAAAATTGAAGAAATCGAGTATAATCTGAAAAATTGAGAAATTGAAAAAAAAATCTAAAAAATCCAGAAAAAGTTGCAAATTAGGAAAAAATAGGGATAAATGCGGAAATATAAGGGAAAAAAAGGAAAAATTGAAAAAAAAGTTGAAAAAAACAAGACATTTTAAAAAGAAATCCAGGAAAAATCGGAAAAAAAATTGAGGAATTAAAAAAACAAAATCGAATACCGGAAAAAAATTTATAAAATCGAAAAATAAATTGAAGAAATCGAGTCATATCTAAAAAATTGAGAAATTAAAAAAAATCCAAAAGATCCAGGAAAAACTGGAACAAATAAAAAAAAAACTGGAGAAATGAGAAAAAATTGCAAAAATAGATAAATTGGGAAAAAATAGGGAAAAATGGGGAAATAAAAGGAAAAATCGGAAAAAAAATTGAGAAATTCGAAAAACAAAATCAAATACCACAAAAAATCAAAAAAAAATTAGGAAAAAATCGAAGAGCGGAAAAATTGGAAAATCGAAAAAAAAATTGAAGAAATCGAGTAAAATCTAAAAATTGAGAAATTAGAAAAAATTAAAAAATCCACAAAAAACCGAAAAATCGAAAAAAAAATAAAAAATTGAAAAAATTGGAAAAAAATTGCAAAAATAAAGAAATTAGGAAAAAATAGGAACAATATAAGGGAAATTAAGAAAAATTGGAAAAAAAAATTGAAAAATCGAAAATATCGAGAAATTTCAAAAATGAATAGAATAAATCCAGGAACGATCAGAAAAAATCGAAAAAAATCGAAGATCGGAAAAAATTGAAAAATCGAAAAAAAAATTGAAGAAATCGTGCAAAAGCTAAAAACTGAGAAATTAAAAAAAATCTAAAAAATTAGGAAAAACCGGAAAAAATGGAAAAAAAAAATCGAAAAAATGGGAAAATATTGCAAAAATGGAAAACTTTGGAAAAAAATCGAATACCAGGAAAAAATCCACAAAAAAAATGGGAAAAAATCGAAAAGATCGAAAAAAATTGGAAAATGGAAAAAAAATTGAAGAAATTGAGTAAAATCTAAAAATTGAGAAATTGATAAAAAAAATACAAAGAATCCAGGAAAGACCGGAAAAATCGAAAAAAAAGAAAAAATGGGAAAAAATTGCAAAAACAGAGAAATTAGGAAAAAATAAGGAAAAGTGTCGAATTATAAAGGAAAATAAGGAAAAATTGGAAAAAAAATTGGAAAAATCGAGACATTTCAAAAGGTAATCGAATAAAACTGGGAAAAATCAGAAAAAAAACCAAAGAAATTTAAAAAAATGGAAAATTCGAAATGCAAGAAATTAAAAACATCTGAAAAGACATAAAAATTTATTAGATCACACAACTTAGAATAATAAGAAATTTTTGAAAATTTATAGAATTGTAAAAAATAGCATAGAAATTTAAGAAAAATTTATAAAAAATATCAATAGAAAAACTTTAATAAATCAGAAAGGTTCTTTATTATCAAAAAATTTTAAAATATCTAAAAAATGCAATAAATATTAAGAAATTGCTGTAATAAAATGCATAAAAATATTGCTATAAACAGTAAAAAAAATACTAAAAAATTGTAAGAAAACATTGAAAATTGAATTTAACAAGTAAAAAAATGTTCATTCAAAAAGAAGCATATTAGTTATAAATATTTATTAAAACAATAAATTATAATTAAGTTTTAAGATATATGAAGTATCTTAAATAAATAACTATTTAATTATAGACTACACCGTAAAAATCATATTTGTTTATTTAAGACTTAATCGCGACTACTGAAAAACTAAACGTTAATCACAATATTTGCATTAAAATTAAAAATTCTTACTTTTTGCTAAATAAATAATAACAAAGTGTCACTACACCGACTATTTTACCATAATAAAGTATATTTAATATTTACTTTTTGAAATTTTTCATGAATAAATTTGAATGTCGTAATATATGTCGTTACTCATAACTCCGGTAGCTGTCATTCTATAATTATAGTAGAAGTTAATTATACGATGCTTCATAATTATATAGACACTGTATGTAAGTTGTTATTTACATATAAATGTCTTAATTAATCTAAAGTTCACTTCTGATATGGTAATCGCTTTTATATTATCAACCTTAGTATAGCGAAAATGATTGGATTAGAACCATATACAGAAAATTATTTGTACTTGGATCATTTTATTTTATTTATTCAATAACAGACCACAATGTACATTTAACAATACATTAATGACTAGAGAATAGCTGTGAAGGCTTCAAATATTCATTTAGAAATAACCGTAATTTATTACCTATTTATTTAATTCTTGCCTTATTTTAATAATAACAATTATAAATTATTTAATTTTTAACAGTTAAAATGAATTATTAAGAATCTGTTATTTATTAGCAATATTTAAAGGGCCGACAAATTGAATTACAATGCTGGATTTGTGATATATTTGCTGATTAAACAAGCATCTTAGTAATAGAAAAAAATTAGGATTATCTTATTTTAATAATAGCAATTTTAAATTATTTAATTTTTATGAGTTAAAATGAATTATTAAGAATCTGTTATTTTTTAAAAATAAATAAGCATCTGGGTAATAGAAAAAAATCGGCTGTGTCACCCCAGGACTTTCCCGGCTCGACCGTAGAGAATATGTTATTTATTATTATTATTTTAATTACAAAATACTAAGCATTACATTAATTTATGGAACACATTAAAAAGAGCGAGCTGATGGTGAATTAATATTTCAATATTGGTAATGACATAAGCTGCGCATGCGCACGTTATATATCATACTGCTAAAATTAGGATCTGCTAAAATTAGGATCTCCTAAAATCATGTGTGAAAACTATTGGGAATTCGGGAAAAAATTTCATACAATAGTTGTAGGGAATTTTAAATGTGTATTTTTCTCGCCATCTAGCGGCGAAACTATGAGGAATTCGATAAAAGTTAAACATAAAAGTTAAAGAAAATTTGATGCTTTACAACTTTGCACAAGAAAATTTTGCACTAAATACATTGTTTGTCCTCAAAATCAAGAAAAACTAGAGAAAACATACATGCACATTTTTTACGCGCCCTCTAGTTGCGCAACTATTGGAGATTTTAGAAAAAGTTTGAGACAAAAGTTATAGAGAATTTTATGCTCTAAAACTTTGTACTACAAAATTTTGCACTAAAGTATATTGTTTGTCCTCAAAATCAAGAAAAACTATAGAAAACATACATGCACATTTTTTACGCGCCCTCTAGTGGCGCAACTATTGGAAATTTTGGAAAAGGCTTAAGACAAAAATTGTAGGTAATTTTATGTTATAAAACTTTGTACTACAACATTTTGCACTAAAATGTATTGTTTGTCCTTAAAATTTAAATAAAGCAAAAAATTGTTACATGTATATTTAACCAATGTCGGTCTTGAGGACCCTCCACTGTACCAATTTAAACCAAACACTAACGGTCGCATTCTAGGCACACACCGACCCTCCATACCTAATTTCAGCTTGATTGGTCAAACGGTTCGTCAGTTATCGTGGAAGATTACACACAGACACACAGACAGACCATACGCTGAAAATGGTCTTAATCTTCTTGGGGGACCTCAAAATGGATATTTCCATCGATATCTCGATTTTTTTTTTGCTCGTTCACCTTACTTTCCCTTTGATGGGTTCGGGAAAGTAAAAATTATTAAAAGCTACCCTCTTTTGCTGACTCAGAAATTCCATTCTTTATCTAATATCAGTAATTTTCTCCCTTTACAATTACCGTATAATATTGCTGATTTATTAACTTACTTCAGAGCCTTCAGAGAAGTAATTTATTAAGATCATCCTATTAGTGTGTCTGTCTGTGAGAGCTCTTACGGTCGTTCCATTGGACCGATATGCTTCAAACTTGGTATGTACATATGCCATATTATCAAAAAAAGCTGTATAAAACTATAAATATTAAATACAAATCTATCTTTTTCTTAGTTTGTATATTTGGATGGTGATGGTGTTGTTGGTTCGTGATTAAATATATAAGTGTATAAAAGTGGAATTTGACCATTAATATTAAAATATTAATCTTCATTATAGATGTTAATCTAACCTAACCCGAATTAAATCTCGCTGAAACCCACCCTGTCTGTAATCATGATAATACTGATCATGCGCATTTGAAATTATTTTGCACTTTTGGCATCACTTTCATTTTAGTGAATTGGCATTCTAGAGTCATATATTATATATATTTCTATGGGAAAAAATCGTAATCAAAAATAAATCATGTGATCATCAAACTTTTCATCAAATTAAAGAATTCAACTTGGTTGGAAAAACATTTTTTTGTGTAAAGTATCTTTTATTGTGATCGTAGAAAGTTTATTCCTATAAGTCAGATCTACTTTTGTTTTTATAAATTAAAAAACTATAAATTTGGAAACTAGAAAGATTTTCAAAAAACTATATCTTAAAACTGTATGGTTGGCTCCACTGCCTGTAGGTAGAGATATGGGGGTTACTCTAAAGTAGGTTTTCCTTCAGAGGTTTACACATCTCTAGTTTAGATTTATTTGTGTATTTTTAGTTAACTTGGCACTAACTTGAAAATTATTTTAATGATCGACAATGAATAAATATGAATTAAGAACTCAAATCCATTTGGAATTTCTTTTACTAGTTCGAAGGACCGCCCGGAAGTTGGCACCCCAACTGCCGGAACCCTTTGATTTTTTCGGAGTTCTGGACTCGTCTCGAAGAGTTCTAGAGTTCTCGACGGGGTGCAGATAAAGTTCTGCAATTTTTTTGCGGAATTTTTAAAAAAACAAATTTTAGGGTGCCAACTTCATGCCGCACCCCTTTTGTGAGAAAAAAGAGTTCTGGGTGAATAGATATCTCAGAAATAAAGAGTTCTAGAGTTCTCGGTAGGTTTTGGAAAGAGTTCTGGGAATTTTTGGAAATTACAAAAAAAAATAAATTTTGGAGTGCTAACTTCATGCCGCATCCTTTTTTATTTATTGGGTAGTTTTGGTCACTTAGGGCTGCTTTTAAATACAGCACCCCTGAGTTCACCAGTTTATTGAATGAAAATATAAATTGAATTTACACTTTTTTAACAACACAACTTGTAGAGCATAGCTCTAAATTCATTAAACTCAAACATTATTAACACTTATTATTTTGAAATCTCAGAATGTTCAATATTATAGTGCGACTCGCTTTTTAATGCGAAAAGCTCTCGCCGTGAGACAAATATTCTCATCGACAATCTAGAAGCTTAATCATAATGATTTGCAGTGGAAAGCTCTCGCCGGGAGACAACTACTCTTCTGAACGATCAAGAAGCTAATGAATATCTGGATAATAATTTGGCGCGATATGTGCATCTTTTTAAGAAGGGTTATATCGAATTTTAATTTGTAATGGACTATTCCATATTCGGATGCAACTGCGCTTGTCGCTCTCTACGAGAATGATATATAGAAAGAGATGAGTGATGATACTTTTTCAAAAGTATGAACCGAAATAAGAAACACATTAATTTTAAAAGAAATAGAAATTTGTTTGTAAATTCTGGATAATATTCCAGTGAAATTTAAATTATTGAGTGTAAAACATGTTTGGTAAAAAAAGATATGAATTTTAAATTAATTTAAAAGGAGGGTATGCTTTTGATAGGAGAATTTGGGCCTTTTCTAAAAAAAAATTTAAATGCTTGTAAATGCTTATAAATAAAGTAATGTAGTAATTCTTTTCATTTTTTTTTCAATTTAGAATAATTTATCGTATGTATAAAAAAATAATAACTTCTGATCAATTTTTTTCAAAAAAATGCAAAGTGGCAACATTGCTTTTCAATAATCATTTAAACGGTTAATTGTCAAAACTGACATTTTCTTATTACTCAGTATTTTTATTTAATTTTAACACTTTATATATCTATTTGTTAGCATATTTTTTATTTGAACACTTTTATATCTTGATATGTTCAAATCCTTGCACATTTACGTAGTTATTGCAATGACGTGCTTAAAATAATCTGGTCTCTACCTATGTATTACTTCGAAACCACAGAATAGACCAATCCAAGATGCTGTCAGTTGAAATTCAAGATGGCCGCTGGTAGGCACATAAATCCTTGTTTTTCATGAAGTTAACATGAAGAGAGCAGTTTATTTTTACATGTGAAACGATTGGAGCTTAAAACGAACATTTTAATTTAGAACAGTTGTGTGACTGACTACTTGGGATGCATTATCCATATTTAGTAAAGTGGCAGTGTACAGAAAAAATATTGTTTGTTAGAAAGAACTACTTGTTCTGTAGTCAATTATGGGAGTCGAAGAGGTCGTGAAACTGTTAGATTTTATAGAATACCTAGTGACTTAATTTTCCACACAAACCAGAACGGAAAACAAGGAAAAATGTTTATATGCTGACAAACTCTTGTAGACCTTGACTTGTTCTTTGCTGTAAAAACTATGTGTCAGGACCAAATATTAGAATATGTGGAAAGCAGTAAAGCAGTCACTGATGATGGAAAGTAATCTTCTAAAAGCACAAAATACTTCAAATAAACTTAAAACACATGCAAAATGCAGTGAAATACATTTGTGTGTCTACCAGCGGCCATTTTTGATGACGTTTAGTCACGTGTTCTGTATTGCCTTAAAAAGTTTTGCTGAAGAAGAGCTTATTTGAAGATGTTCCGGAATGGTTTGAAAGCTAAAATTTTGGGAAAATATTTCTTTTTATAGATCTAAAAGTGTGCAAAATCTTATGGCCGGGAGCAGATGGCCCAGAAAAGCATATACCCTCCTTTACACAAAATTCAATACAAATGAATACTAAGATCTACTCAGTAAATAATCGGTTACATGGTATATATTTCTACTGAACGATCGTTTATGCCTTTCAGTTTAATACTTATAATCGCGTAAAAGCAAGTTTCAATTACTGAATTTTGTTAAGATAATTAATAATCAATTAGTAAATTCTTATGGCCCTATTTTTTTTCAATTTGTATAAGGTGTCGGTGCCGGACCATTTTTTCGAAATTTCTTTTATTTAACTAAAAGACTAAATAAATAAATAAGTTTTTTTTAAAAACTGCTATTGCAATTTAGATGAAAATAGTGCAATCTTAAAGGAAATAATGGAAAATTAACGAAAATCGACATAGCTTTAATATTTATGCAGTTAAAATAAAGAATGTTTCTACGTTTCGACTATTTTAAGCACGTTTCTGTCCTATCCATCACTTAAATTTTGATCAAAATAGTGCAATTGTGAAGGAATCAAGATCAACGAAAATCGACGTGGGTTCAATATTTGTTCAGTTAAATAAAGAATGTCGCTTTTAAATAAAGAATTTCGCTTCGTTTCGGCTATTTTAAATTTGCGATCACAATAGCAAAACTCATTTTTTACTAAAATCTATTCACACTTTTATTACAAATCCAAAAGTAGCAAAAACAATCATTTATACAAACTAATTAACACAAAATTCAAAAATGCCAAGGGAGACCCTCAATTTCAGCGCCATTTTTTTGTACCGTATAAAGGTAAAATTGAACTGTAATTTTTTTTCAAAATATATTCAAAATATACATATATGTTTCGTTGATAGATGGGAGCCTCCATTTTCCACCTGGGAATTAATTTCTGGTCCATTTTCTTAAAAATTGATTCCCAATTTATGAATCAACTAGCTAGATTTCTAAAAAAATGATTTTAAATCGATTTAAACAACTTTTTATGAAGTTACCCTAAAATTTGATAATTTTTTTATTAAAAATTACCTTTAAATTTGATATTTTTAAGTTGCTGTTATCCGCAAAAATCAATAAATCATAAATCCGGCTAATTCATCTCTAAGTTAAGCCATTTGGATCATAAGAGGCTGTAGAAAAAGCGTTTAAAGTTTTAGCTCGACCATAAAAAGGGCTCCTGACAAAATGCTCACGTATTTTTGTAGTATTTTTTTAACAGTAAAAACCTGCTTCTGAACGGTTCAAACAACATATTTATTAAAAAAATGCACTTTTGAAAATTTCAAAATGTTACCCCCCTTAATTAAAGTTTGACAATTATCAACATTTTTCAAATGAAATCTATATTTTAGTAGTTATCAATTTTTTTCTCTTGATAGGAATATACTCAAATACTTAAAGAATCTACAACCCTTAAAGAATATAGTGGCCCTAAGAAATCTAGTATCTATAAGGAATCTAGTACCCAAAAAGGAATCTACTACTTTGGATTCTATTATATAATAGTAATTTACGTTACAAGTTCGGAAATACTGTTTGTTTTTTGGACGAGCCGTAGGCGAGTCCTGGAAGTCGGCGAGTCCAAAAAAATGTTTTCGGACGTGTTGCGTACACTATTTTTTCGGCTACCCTGTAGAATAAATCAATGAGACAGATTTCTATATTATATTAGTTTATTGAGGCCAAAAACCATGCAAACCTTAAAAAATCAAAATATCAACTAATTTCATGTCAAATAGCTGTTGTCAAAATCTACCTACCAAGATTTTCATAATGACAATAACGATGTGATTCTTCCCAGCCTAGTACGACTTCCCGGACTAGGCCGGAAAAATGCTATTTTCTCAAAGAAAAAGCGTCCGGGATGTCGGTACTTCCCGGTTGCCGAAAAAAGCTATAATCCTAAAAAGTACTATCTGAAGGATTTTACTACCTAAAAGATACGATTTGGATTTTTGGATTTCCATTTTTCCAGAAAGTGAAATTCGACAAGCAAAAAAAATCTATATAATGTACTGGGAAATGTTTTAAATTGTCAATAATCAATGTAAAGTCCATGTTTGTTTATTTTTTAGAAATAATAATTATTATTATTAATTTAAAATCAATCCTGTCCTGTAGTGGTCTGCTGTTATTCGTCGGATCGCGTTTAGTAGCCGCTGACGATTTATCATCTAGAAATGGTTCGTTGTCGTGGAATTATTTAATATTATTAAAATATTTGCAACCGTAAAAACTCTACTGGCAGACCGGAACACCAGTTGCAAGGCAGGTGCAACTTCTTAGCAACTTCTTTTGCCACTTTTGTGTCGTCCTCTTTTATAGCCGGTGCCTTCATCAGTATTTGTGCAACGGCTGCATTATTTAATTAGTTGCAATTTTTTAATGCACCGCATTAACAATCTTGTCAATCCAGATTAAATTATACGAAGATGCCTTTTACAGACTTACAGATAGGAAAAATGTAGTATTTCGTTTCTCTAATTTTCCCACGGAATTATTTGTACGACCGTTCTAGATAGCTTTCGCGACCTGGATTCGACTATATAGAAGAAAAAAATGTATTTAATTCTTTTAATTAATTGTGTAGAACTAATTCAGAGCAGATCGTCGTTTGTTTGGTTTTTGTTTGTAAGAGAAATCATACCAAATAAATAAATAAATTGTCGTTCAATCTATTTGTTGTTTATTAGCCAATTAAATAAATCACTTAACAAGATCGTTTCTCAAAGCAAAATTTTAACAGTTAGATACTTTCCAATTTTAAAGCTTTTAATAAATAATATCATATGAATATAAAATTTAAAAGTAAAATTGGTAATATATAGGACGTCCTAGACTCAAAACTTGGGAGTTAATAAGGTTCTAAAGTTAGAAATTAAAAATGGATTTTTATATTTATAGAATATCACCAAAAATGACTTGGACAAAAAATGAATATGGAAAGAACACATAATAGAAAAACGCAAACAGATCTGAAGATGAAATAAAAACAAAACGAAAATCAAACCTATCAAATTTTCTCTAGAAACAGAACTATACTTTATGCTAGTTTTTACAAAAAAAAGAAATCAAATTTTTTTAAAAATGAATATTTCGTTATGAGAAGAGGAATTCCACACGAATATTGAGCCATTATTATTTAAGATATAAATTCATTTAAATATCTAGCACGATTCTATTGTCATAATTTATTAAATAAGCTATTGATTACTTTTATTTTTTATAATATTGAACAGATCCTGATCAATTTATGATTTGTAGGAATTAGAATTTTTTTGTAATAACTTTCTTATAAATTCTTAGGGCGTTTATTTATAACAAGTCGCAAGCGCTAAGCAAGACATTTTGGCTCGAAATTCGTAATATTTCAAAGCCGTTACACAGAAACTATTGTAGCACGATCTTATCGAAATGTATGCAGTATGCTTTGAGATGCAGATCCGGACGTTATCTGCTTCTTTAGTACGTGGTTTAAAATGGCGTCTGTGCCGTGCTCTGGCACAAGCACAGACTGAAATCCCGGAAGGGATTTCAGACTTCTCTCATTTCGGAATCCTTACCGGCTTAAAACTTTTAAGTCTCTGACTTAGACATTGTTTCTAAGTTACGGCTTCGAAAAGGACTTATACTTTGCGAGACTGACGACGATTTTAATGAAATCGACATTGTCGAAGTTTGACTGCATTTGTATAAACAGCTTTATAGAAAAGACAGTTTAAAGTTTCGTCTTTCCTGGATTTATTCACCTTCACGAATGAAACATTCTGTAAATTAAACTTTTCATTATAAATAACTTCACTAATATTTTGTAGCAAAATCAAGATGACTCTTCCATCTCTAACTGAAATGTTACCTTATAAAAGGATCAAAAAATTTATCATGATTGTTTGTAATGTCTAATTGTAATTAAAAAATAAATTAAAATTTTTCCAAATATTACCACTACCTTCTCATTGGGTTTTTTCGAAAAAAATGAGGATTTTGTAAACGAGTACCTTAAGCTAGAAAATATTACGATACAAAAATTATATTGGAAGTTTAATAATAATCGAAAAAAATAATTTTTACTAGAGAATTTATTTTTAAATTGAATTTAATCTGATGAAAATCCCCTAAGTACCTTGTTTAAATAATTGTAATAATTATTAAGAAAACAGTGACTAATATTGTATACATTCTTTCCATTCATTAAAATTATGATCCAATAGCATTTCTAAAATAATTATAAAACATTAAACAAATAACATAAATATTATTAAATGTTTAAGGCTGTCATATAAAATTAATTCACACGTAGTAAACTCTAAAGACAAACTCAACACTCTGAGTGTTCAGGTTAATTACAATACAACAATTATAATAGTAGGCAAGACTTGTAGGTCTTTAGGAGTACAAATTTAACACCAAATACCCTAAAATTCCAATGGAAACAAAAAATGCAAATATTTTGAGAAAAAATGCATTTTTGTAAAAAAGGACAAAAAATACTCACGATGTTCAAATATTTTGCAGCTTATCATTTTTTGGCAACTTGGCTAATATGCAAACCAGTAACTTTATTTTGTAATCCACAATTTTTAGTATATTTGAAAAAAAAAGTAATGCAAATATTTTAAAACATTAAAAAAAAATTAAAAAAATATCTATGCAAGCCGGTTACTATTTTTTGTTTTTGGAGCAAAAACAATTACTTGGCTCTGCAAATGTTATGCAACTCACTATTTTCTTACGAGTTAATAAAAGTTTTATTATGCAAATCGGTTATAATTTTTTGTGGTTTTAGAGCAAAAAAAATAATACAACTTACAATTTCTGGTATTTATAAAAAAAGAAAAAAAATACTTGGCTGGTATGCAAATATTTTGCAAGTCACAATATTTTGGGGACAAATTGCATTTTAGGAAAGGAAAAATATTACCGAGGTGCAAATATTTTGCAACTCACAATTTTTAGTAATTACCTAAATAAAAAAAATTAAAAAAATTATCTATGCAAGCCGGTTACTATTTTTTGTTTTTGGAGCAAAAACAATTTGATGCAACTCACTATTTGTTTAGAAAAAAAAACTATGCAAATATTTTGAAACCCACTATATTTTTTTGACAACTTTTCTAATTTTTTATCACTTTTTGAACTTTTTGGTAGATTTTCGACAAATTTTCAAAATTTCTGTTAATTTGCCTGGTTTTTAACAATTTTTCTGATTTTGTGACAATTTTCTGGTTCTTTACAATTTTTGCTTAATTTTGATAATTTTTGCTTACTTTTGAAATTTTTTGATTTTTGACCACTTTTCTGGTTTTTGACCACTTCTCTGATTTTTTACAGTTTTTGGTAATCTTCCCGGTTTTAACCACTTTTCTGATCTTGTGACAAACAATTGTTGGTAAATTTTTTTTTGTTTGACAACTTTTTGAAATATTATTGACAAATTTTCTAATTTTTTGTCACTTCGACAATTTTTTTAAATTTCTGCTAATTTTCCTGGTTTTTAAACACTTTTCTAATTTTATGACAATTTTCTGGTTCTATTTACAATTTTTGATTAATATTCATAATTTTTTCTTACTTTTGACAATTTTTCTGATTTTTGACCACTTTTCTGATTTTTTACAGTTTTTGGTAATCTTCCTGGTTTTAACCACTTTTCTGATCTTGTGACAATTGTTGGTAACTTTTTTAGATTTTTGACAATTTTTGGTAATATTGATAAATTTTCTAATTTTTTGTCACCTTGGTAATTATCCGACAATTTTTTTTAAATTCCTGCTAATTTTCCTGATTTTTAATAATTTTTCTGATTTTGTAATAGTTTGCTGGCTTTTTTACAAATTTTGATTATTTAACAAGTTTTGAATGTTTTTAGTTACTTTTCTGATTTTTCATAACTTTTCGAATTTTTGTCATTTTTTGTATGAATTTTCTTGTGTTTTTAACGTTTTTTGATTTTTAGACAATTTTTGTTAATACTTTGGTTTTTGCATCATTTTTCTTATTTTTCCTCATTTTCTTACAGTTTTTCTGTATTTTTAATAATCTTCTTGGATTTTAACAACTTTTCTGGTGTTTTTTTGTAGTTTTTCCTTGTTTTAATGACAATTTTTGATAATTTTCCTGTTTTTAAGAATTCTTCCGAGTTTTTGAGTTTTGAAAATTTTTGGCACTTTTCCTGAATTTTAAGAATTTTTTTGATATTTCTTGGTAATTCTTCTGGTTTTTTGAAAATTACTGGGTAATTTTCTAGGATTTTAACTTCTTGGATGTAAGCCGGAAGAGGGGGTACAAAAAAGGACCCACTTTGGGGCGTTCTTTTTATAAGTTGAAAACGGTGCGTCGCGTGGCACGGAAATTTTTTAAAACCAAATGAAAGATCATAAAATTCTATACAACTATCCACTTTTTAGAGACAAAAAATTTTTTAGCCATGTTACTTTATTAATCAGACTTTTTCAGGTCAAAACACCCCACAGGATATCGAAAGCGGGAATCGTTAATAAAAATGATTACAAAAAGAAGAAGAGAAAGGTTGAAAATGGTTTTTTCTAATTTCCGGCGAAGTGAGACTTAAAAATAAAAAATTTTTCGACATAACCTCAAATTTTCCGAGGCAATGGCGAAAACCCGTTTTTTTTTAAATTTGAGTTTAATATGTTAAAAAAAATTTCAATATATTTGAAATTTTTACAAAATGTATGTTTTGAAGTAATTTAAACTTACTAATTTGATAGGAATTTCAAAATTGAATAGTTAATGAAATATTAACTTTTTTCAATCGAAAAATTGATCGTAAAAATTTTTGATTTTTCAATTTTTCACGGGATCATTTTTTTCATCTTGAGCCAAACTTTAAGATATAAATCAAAAATAAATACCTTTATATTTAAAAACCCTGTGAAAAATGAGAAAAACCAAAAATAGCGATTTGTAGAAAAAATTTCTACTAACCATGAATATTTTATGCTAAAATTCAAAAAATTTTAATTTGACAAATAAATAATTTATAATAATTAATAAAGATTGTTTGAATAAATCAACTAATGACGACTAACCCTTTGTCGTTTTCCATAGTTAATTCTAATTCAGTGCCGTGCGCGATTTAATTTAAATATTTTAATTAATACGGAAATTCAAGTAACTTCGTACAAACTTCACTTCCAGACCATTTTCCAATGAAAAAAAGGCATTATAAAAATTAAAATCTTCGTATTCTTAGAAACACTATTTTTTATTTTAGAACATATCATATCATTGTCGCTGCAAATACGAAAAAATGTTATAATTTATCACACCATAACATTAAATCAAAAATGTAAAGGCATTTAGTTTTGTTTTCTATTTTAAAGTTTGATCTAAGACGAAAGAAAAAGACCCCCGAAAAATTGAAAAATCACCAATTTTTACGATCAATTTTTCGATTTTTTTTTTCGAAATTGTTAATATCTATATGAACTATTCAATTTTAAAATTCCGTTCAAATCGGTAATATTAAATGAGTTCAAAATATACATTTCATCAAAATTTGAAATAAATTGACATTTTTATCGACATAAAAAACTCAAAAATTCAAAAAACCGGTTTTTCCCATTTTCTCAGAAAATTTAAGGTTTTATTGAAAAATGGTTTAAAATAAAATTATAGATTTATATATTATCTACAACTTTACTGTAGACCATCTTTTAATGGTGAGTCAAACTTCATCGGAAAATACAAAAAAAAACAATTTTCAATCCAAAAACCTCACCCCCCTTCAAAATCGCTACATGTGAAGGGATTCATTGTTTTTTGTCTTTTTATAATCATTTTTAACAAAGATTCCCACAATGGCTATCCTGTAGAGATTTTTTTTCCAAATCCCAACTAAATTGAATTAGACCAAACCAATATTAAAAATTAGATATTTTATAAATGTGAAACAGTATTTATACCAACTAATACTTGCTGTAAAACAAAATTTAAAAAAAATCATAGCGTTCTTTTGGTTGGATAGCAACCACTTTTTTTCAGTTTTGTGTTCCTGAACTTATAATAAATTAGTTAATAATGATAATTTCAAAAATTAAACAGGTAAACTAAATTTATGTCTTATTTTGCATATTGTTATCATTTAAACTCATAATTTTAATAAAATTGTTCTTTTTGCTGATATATAATCACAATACATAGTAAATTTAAGGTTATATACAACCTCATTGTTCAGTAATTCTCGCTTTGGTTAATATGATCGCTTTTATGGCACAATAAACGTGGCAATTTAAACACCAGTTTTGACATCTCTAAAACTGGCCAATATTTACGATCATGCATCAAAAAACGCATCCTGTCCATACACACAGAAATATGTTTGGAATCCAGGATCTTCCCTCAATTTCCATAATAGAGTCAACATCGAAGTTCATGGCTCGTCCATATATCACGGCATTAACGTGGGCTTATGAAGTGACTCATGCGTAAGGGTAACATAACCTAGACATATTGCACCACGAGACACTATACAGACATTTATTACTTATTGATGGCGAACGTAGAGCTTTGCTTGATTGGTTCGTATATATATCGAGAGCTCTGCAGATGCCATTTTTATAATTCAGTAATTTTAAATTGCCAATAAGGCGTGTTATTGTCAGTCTGGATAGCAAGGGACTATTAAATCATTTTTGACACTTTCAAGTATACTATTGTATACTAGATTTAAAGCAGATGGCTTGATTTATTAAACAAAAATACCTTCGTTTTATTGAAAATTTCATATAATCGATTTTGAAATGTTTCGACATTTTGTTTCGGGTTTCGTAATGCGTGAAATTGAAATAGGGCGGTACCATTGTTATTTTAATTAAAATCCTATGGGAATATATTTATGTTCTTAAATATAAATAATAAATCTAACAAATCAATATATAAAAAAAAACAAAACAGTTTGTTTTATCTATGTAAAAAAATGTCAAAATGTAAATCATACGGTTTCGTAATCTTTAAGGTAGTATCTCGAATAGGCCATTACGTACAGTTTATGTATGATAGGGGTGCATTTTTATTCATGGCAATTTAAAAAATGTTTAAGGCATATCTATATGCGCATTATACTGTCTGTATCCTCTCTAACATTAGAATGCTTTTAGACGTTGATAGAAAGAAAAAAAGAAATATTTCAAGATAATTCGAACAGCACTTAAAACATTATTCTTAATAGTGGTATTTCATCAATTGGAGTAGACAGAATTTATTTTAAATATTTAAACATTCTTAATTAAATTATTCTTTATCAATTACTATAAATTTATATCAATTAAAGTATGAAATTTTATTTATTTCAAATAGATTCAATTAGAAATCACTTAACAAAATTGTAGGATCCAACGTTTTTTTTTAACTTATTATTCGCATTTGTGGAAAATTCATTTTGAATTGGAACAACTTATCTTCATTTCATAGCGCATTATAGGGTAGATATAATTCTGGAGATAAGTTATATCGCAATTGTAAAAGTCATTTGGCGAGCTATGGCGGCATCATGCTTGATACATAGCTCTTTTTCAGTCTTTATACACACAGGGACTTCGTGCGTATATATTATCAACAAAGCATCGTCTGTCGTCGCGACGGTGCTAGCAAAAACCAACTCTTAGGGTTATTATCATAATGAAATTGGACATTATGAATAAATATTATGTGTTGTGTTTTCAACATCTCTAGCAAAAAACCTTTGAAATACTGTTAAATGGAAGCAAAAGGAATTAGCTTAATGGTAATATGAGAAAGTATAATTTGTATAATGTATAATAAAACTTACACAATTATTAAATATACAAGATATTTCGCGAGAAACTATACCTAGTATATACAGGGTGTGTCCCAGAATAAAGAGGACAAAATTTGGCTGTAGAACATTTAGTTAATTTTAAGACCAAAAGTTTTTATAAATCCTATCTCTAAATTGAATATTAACGAAGTTACAGGGCGTTAAATTTTCATTTTTTTGTAAAACTCAAAAATGGCTTTATGTTTTTTTATGAAATTTTTTGTGTCAGTCTATATTAAATATTTCAATAATAATTATCTGTCTGTATCTTGAACCATAGATTTACCGTAGAAAAGGGTCCAATATGTGTGCCTTCTAATTTTTACGCCACTGGAAAAAATTTGATTTTGACATATTTTTATAAATTCTCAACAATTTTTGAGATAGGTCAAAGTTCAGTAATTATAATACAAGTTATTGTTTCATTTTACTTTCCCGACCCACCTCCTAGAAGGGAAAGTATTGTGAACGAGCTAAAAAAAAAATTCGAGATAAAAACGGAAATATGCATTTTCGGGTCCCCTGAGACGATTAAGACCATTTTCAGATGGAAGTCTGTCTGTCGGTCTGTGTGTGTATGTGTGTGTATTCTTCCACGATAGAGGCCACACGTTTAATCAGATTGAGCTGAAATTTGGTATAGGGGTTTGGCTTAATTTTTGTACGATATCTGTCTAACGGAAGTATCACTATCAAAAAATGACAGATACAATATGTCACGGAATTGGACATGCAATATGTCGTTTAAAAGCCCTTGAAAAACTCTATTCAGAACAGTCAAAATTATTTCTCCAACTGTCACCTGTCAATGTATTCGTGGATACTCGTCGGGAAAGTTTTGGGGCGACACAACCGATTTTTTATAAACATTAACATTTTTCTTGGGCATGTACTGCCTACGTCCCACAGTTATTATTGTGTTTAATTTTCATCTTACTACGGCCCGCCCATACTTCACCAAAGGTGAAGTAGGGCAAATCCCAAATTTTTTTTTTACTGCACATGACTTAAAATGTTATGGAACGTGGAAAAAATTGATTTTCCGCGAAAATAAAAGTCTGTCTGTGTGGATGTCTGTGCGCACCATAACTCTAGAACGGTACGGCCGATCCGGACAATTCTTTCGGCCATCGGTTTTTTTTTCAAAAAAGAAAGGCTCTATCAGAAGATGAGCAATTTCGGGTACGAGGATCCCGGTCCCGCCTACTAAGTGAAACTTCTATTCGAGATATCTCGATAAGGAAAGCAAATTTGTCGATACTGATTTCTTTTAAGGTGCTGTGTAAGTCAAGACGCATCGATTGATATCCATATCGCATACGGCTCGTTGAAAAAAAAATTGAAAAAATAATTATTGGAAAAATTCCGAATTTTTCGAATCGCTGACGCAAACGGGCCGTAATCTTGAAAAATCGCAGAAATTATTCCTTTTATTAGTTTATTTCTTGATTTTGTATTCAGTATTTCTCAAAATTTATAAAAAACAAAATTTTTCATTACTAAATAATAGAAAAAAATAGTAACAATAATTTTCCTCGGTATTTTTTCATTTCTGATTTTATGTTTGTTTCCTGTTTTTTTTTTTGATTTTTTCGATTTCTTCTCCATGTTTCTTTTTTTCTATCCTTTCTTTGATTTATTCTGTTTTTTCTTATTTCTCTGATTCTTTCGATTCTTTGCCATTTTTGCGATTTATTTCAATTCTTGCGATTTTTGAATTTTTTTTAATGTTACAATGGTATCCGGTTTTTTGGTTGTTCTTTGTTTTTCTACGACTTTTTGCCATTTTGCGTTTTTTTTCCGGTTTCTACAATGTTTCAATAACTTCCAATTTTATTTATTTTTTTACAAATTGTTGATTTTTCTTTCAATTTTTTCTGTGGTTTTCTGATTTTCTTCGATTTTTTCTAATCTTTCTTCAATTTTTCTACCATTGGTCTTTTTTTCAAATCCTTTCTATTGATCGCTAATTTTTGGTATACTGTTATGATTTGTGACAATACAAAATTGTAGTACTTTGAAATTTTATAGTATATGAAGTTGCAACGCTTATCAATCATTAAATCAATCGCAGTAATGGTGCCAAAAAAATATTTTTAATGACTTTTTTTATAAATTGAAGACTAAAAATCTCTGTATTTGTAAGAAAGTCTAATAGTTTAAATAGAAAAATTTGGCAAAAACCGACATATTTTAACCTCATATACTATATACAGTTATACGCAAAACACCTTGTAGATGACTATCAAATAATATACAACAATATCGTCAATAATCGTATTGTGATTGTAAGAGGGATACGAATAATTTTAGCCGATAAGACGAATCCTGTAATATATAGATACTCACGGTTTCTATTGTCGAAGTTAATTACCAGTTACCAGTAGACGATGGTGTACACTGATATATGAATTATATGTTGTGGAAATTCTCACCTGTAACAAAAGAACAGTATTTTAATTGACAAAACCACGATTTTTCATATTGAGTATTATTAAAAAAAAATAATTGGCGCAATCAGTAGGATAAGTTTGGGTACAAAATAAAAATTCCAGAACTAATAATATTCCTGGATAACAATTTTGCAATTGATGAAATTAATAATATTAGTATTTATTCCCGATTATGATGAAATCATTAATATAGTCGATTATTATTTAAGAATCTTATGTACGATTAATTAATTTATTTATTGTAATTTTTGTACCTGCGTAAAATGATTAACCGTAGTTAATTTCTTTAAAAATCCTATTATTAATATATAAATAACGTTATTATTTCACAAGAAATGTATTCATTTAACGAGTCCTTTGAGTCAAATTTTTCACAGAGTTAATTGGTTAAAAGATAAAGTACATATTTTTTTGCTTGATACATGGTAAAAAGCAAGATATACATTACTTAATTCGTCTAGAAGCCTTAAGGCAATATATCTTTTATCTATCAGTTTTTGCTGAGTTCTGTAACATATCAACCATAGAATGATATATATTTGCACTTAGATTCGCAGACGTTCAAAAAACTACTATAGCTATAATAAATATCTGTATCTGGAGAAACTTGATTAAAATGATTTAATTTAAATTGTGAATAAGAAAACAAAAATAAGATGAATATGTAATATTTAATATTTATCTCCAAAACCCGTTGACAAATTCATAACGTAATGGATTTTCCAAAACTACATTAAAGATGTCTTTTTTTAAAACTCATAAATATTTCGAGGGATTTTCTCTAATCCCTTTTTTCTTAATGGACGTACAGGATGTAGAAACAGCAAGGTGATAATTAATTCTGGGTAGCAAGTAGCATGAAAGATTTATACTCAAATTGAAAATACGGCAGCGCTCGGTATTAATTCTTGATGATGTATACGAATGTGGGACAGCCTGCCAACAAGAAATTGTCTTAATAAGGATTACAACATACTCTGCAATACTATGAACTATTAATAAAAATACTGGTAGCGTTTTACCCTGTTTTCGTAAATAATGATACATCGTTTATGTTCTTTAATTCTAATTTGCACCTGCCGACCAGTTTTTCTTATATTGAAAAATTCAATCTATATATGTGTAAAGTCTAAAGTAATGATTCTTTGTTTATGTTCTTTAATTCTAATTTGCACCTGCCAACTAGTTTTTCCTACCTATATATTGCATTATCAAGTAGAGTAATAAATGATTTACTAATGTGAAAAAAATTGGCATATTTGTCTGAAATTTTATCTAAATTTTCCTAGTGCGCTCAGTTCGAATTTTCAATTAAAAAATAATTTTAATTTTGAAAAAAGTAATAAATTCGTCTTTAATGGTCGCATTCGAGGCACACAGCAACCATTCATACCAAATTTCAGCTTGATTGGTCAAACGGTTCGTGGAAGATTACACACAGACACACAGAAACACAGACAGTCTGGAAATGGTTTTAATCTTCTTGGGAAACCTTAAAATGGACATTTCCATCGATATTTCGATTTTGTTTTTGCTTCTATGATATAAGCGGCAAAGTCCTGACTGATTGACTGACTGACTGACATAGAATCATCGCACAGCAAAATTTACTGAATTTTTGAGAGTATGTTCCTGTTCATAATATACAACCACTAAGGAAGGATTTTGCAAAAAATTTTGAATTTAAGGGGTAGGAAATGGCGAAAAACGGTGGCTTACACGACGGTAAAGGTATAGAGACTGTAATGTCTTTATTATTATCTATCTTTTTCCTATTTTTACTGTTTTTCCTTATTTTCTCCTATTTTTCACA
This sequence comes from Neocrepidodera transversa, assembly GCA_963243735.1. Classification (NCBI taxonomy): domain Eukaryota; kingdom Metazoa; phylum Arthropoda; class Insecta; order Coleoptera; family Chrysomelidae; genus Neocrepidodera; species Neocrepidodera transversa. The sequence continues at coordinate 3,748,377 of OY725337.1, read as the reverse complement.
ATTTTCTCATATATTTGCATACTCTCCAGATTTTTCTATATTTGTGTCTAATTTCCTTGTTTTCTCTCTTTTTCAAATTTTTTCTTATTTTTCCAAATATTTCACTATTTATCTGATTTTTCCTATTTTCACTGTTTTTTCCTAGTTTTCCCCTGTTTTCTTTATTTTTTATCTTTTTACCAATTTTTCCTATTTCTTTCTACTTTTCCTGCTTTCCCCATTTTTCCTATTTCTTTCTATTTTTTCCTGTTTTCCATTATTTTATTCTACTTGTAGATACCTATTTTTCCCATTTTCTCTATTTGTCCAATTAAGTCGGCATCATATGAGAAACTTTTTTATTCTTAGTTTTATGAAAAAAAGTTATTCTTTATAGAAAGTTGTGCATGGTCTAAAACCAAAAATACAACCATCAGATATCAATTTTTTTAAGCCGTATACGAGGTGTGTCAAAAAATATGAGATTTACTCACGAATAAAGTACCTTTAAATTTGACAATATCGAAAAATTTTACTAAAAAAAATTGATCAGAATAAAAAATTACGTTTAAATATGCAAGTACATCCATTTAAATTAAAACTTCAGATTATTTTGTTTTTTACTAATATTTCTATTTTGAATGAACATTTATCTCTTGTGATTACGAAACACATTATAACCTTTTAGTTTTTTAATGTTTACTAATAATTTTGCATATTTAAACGTAATTTTTAATTTTGATCAACTTTTTTGGTAAAATTTTTCGATATTGTCAAATTTAAAGGTACTTTACTCTTGAGTAAAACTCATATTTTTTGACAGACCTCGTATACCACTGAAAAAATTTGATATTTGATGACTGTATATTGAGTTTTAGACCATGCACAACTTTTTATAAAGAATTTTTTTTCATAAAACTAAGAATAAAAAAGTTTCCCATATGATGCCGACTTAATTGGACACACTGTATATCCCTATTTATTCTCTTATTTCCCTGTTTTCCTTATTTTCCTATCTTTTTTTATTTTTTAAAATTTTTCCCAATTTTTCCAATTTCTCACACCAGCTTTTTCCATTTTTGCCGTATTTTTCTATTTCTTTGCCTATTTTGATCTGTTTTTTAATTATTTTTCCCAAATTTGCCCTATTTGTTAATTTTTCCATTTCTTTCCCTATTTTGATCTATTTTTCAATTATTTTTCCCAAATTTGCCCTATTTGTTCATAGTTTTGCAGATTTTTTTCCAATTATTTCCAATTTGCCCTTATTTTCACTATTTTTCCATGCTTTTCAGTATTTATGCTTATTTATTCCATTTTGTCTCTATTTCTCACTATTTTTCCCATATTCCCATATCATTTTTTGCAATATTTTTCCATTTTTTCCCTATTTTGCTCTATTTTTTCATTATTTTCCCAAATTTGCCCGATTTGTTTCTATAGTTTTCCAGATTTTTCTCCATTTCTTTCCACATTTTCCTCTATTTTTCACTATTTGATATTTTTTCTATATCTTTCTATTTTTTCTAGTTTTCCATTAATTTTTCATATTTTCTTCATTTTTTCTTGTTTTCAGTATTTATGCTTATTTGTACTTATTTCTCCCTATTTTCCTCATATTTTCTGAACTTTCCCTATTTTCCCTACTGTTTCACTATTTTGTCCATTTTTCCCTATTTATTCTCTAATTTTCCTCGTTCACTATACTTTCCTTTTGATGAGACCGGGAAATAAAATTATGGTACAATTTTTTTCTTATCCAATGTTATAAAAAAATCACAAAATTATTAAAAAATAATATGTTATTGAAAGTTTATGGAATAAATGTAAGTAACACTTTTTTGTTGGACATTTATATCGCAGAACGTAGATATTAAACCTTTAAACATTTTGTACAGTAGCTTAGATTTTAAATGCAATTTCTAAAAAATTTCACGGTTTGTGTATTGGACTATAATTTAAATCTCAAATTATACTTTTTTTTTGAACTAGTATAATTTTGTTTCATGGTGAAAATCCATTCGTTAATCCAAGATAAAAATAATAATAAAGTGAAATTAAATATTTAATATAAAAAAACAGCATCAATACGTTAATTGAATTTAATTTTATTTAGTACTAAGTAAATCAATAAACATATAGTAAAAATACCGTATACAGGGTGTCTAAATTTTATGTCATTTTGATGTAAATCTCCTGATCGAAAAATACTTGAACTCTTTAAATTTTCTTTAAATTTGGCACTCTAACATAATGGATTCTTAATAAATAATATAATTTTATTTCTTGGAATGTGCCCAATTAAATGGCGTAAATGCGTTTTATAAATGTAGTCATAAGCGGCTCGTTTGGGTGCGATATTGGATTTTTTTTATTCACAATTTATTTCTTCCATACCCTGTTTCATTTTCTAGTATTACTGCAGAATATAGAATTAATATAATAAGATATATAAAGCGATCCATTCGTATGTGTTTTTCTCTACTCTTTTATTGTTTTCCACTTTTTTCTCACTTCTCCCTATTTTTTTCCCTACTTTTTACTATTTTTTTCGAAGAACTATTTTTGTTTTGACTAATTATACATTTTTTTACATTTAATGACTTACCTAATATGTATATTTTCATAAACCATATTACACCATTATTTTAAACAATACACTCCGATAATTCATTTTTTTAACGCATATACAGTAGAGAAAACTTAAATGACTGATAAATTTTTAAAACCACAAATAACTTCTTGCACCTACACATTTTTTTGTACTTGCGAATCGTTGTACCGGTCAAGGATATACTAAATTCTTAAAAGGGTACAAGTCCCTAAAAAAACTGTTCTAAAAGCAATAAATTTTTATTGCGAACCCTTAGAGGCTATTCAATACTTATACTTTCTCTCTAAAAAGTGGAATTTAGGTACCTATAACAATAAAAGTTTCTAAAAAAAAAAAAGAAATCTACACCCTTTGTCAATACCGTTATGTACGAACTTTCTCTTCGTAAAAAGTTTCCAACGGTATTGTAGACAATTTTTTACAGAAATAGATGAATGTTAATATTTTCTTTGTTGGGGTGAAAGTTTTATGGGATTGTAAATCCAAACATATTTTATTTAAGCTAAATCGTTTATAATAAAAACATTTACAGACAAAATTTACGATATAAATGTCGTTTTAAATAAATATATACAAGATGCTGCACCAAAATATATGATTAGCGAAATATGGATTTTATGATTGAAAATTTGAGGTTTTGCAAAATGATTTATCCAATAAATATAATAATAAAAAATTTTTATGAATCAATTTAGACAATTAATAACTAATAATTAAAAATACCGCATTGTTTATTATTTTATATTAGACATTTTTATTTTAATGTTTATCTTTCATCGTTTTTGACATAGTACCAATAAATCTCAGTTAAAAATTGTAATATAAAGATAAATTATAAATTTTGTGATACAATAAATAAATAATTTTTTGATTTTACATAGTGAGTTGTTATTTCTTATTTACATAATATTCTACAATTGTACATATTAATCAGTTAAATAAATTTTATAATAATTAATTTAATTTATTTTAAATAAATTGCTAATTTATTATATATCATAACTCCTTTATAAAATATTGATTTTCTGCCAAATAATGTTTATAAATGTTAATATTAATTTAGAATCTTTTAATTTATGTATACCAGAGTGAATAAATATGCATATTTTAATTTAAATATATTTATTTCATTTAAAAATCAAAAACCGCTTTTGATTATTTTGAACCTACATGTAAAAAAAATTACAATTGCTTTTATCGTGGAAACATCATTAAACGTATAAATTTATGTGTGTATATTTGATTTTATAGTCGTCCAACACTATCTTCGACAAGAACTATATTTATATAAGACTAATGTAGTATTAAGACCAATTAGTATGACTTCTATCATTCATTATTAATATCTTGCGATCACCCGAAGCGTAATAAGTAAGGCATAAAGACGAAAGCAAATATTATCTTTGGTTTATAACATCTAGTCCGCAAATGCAGAGTAATGAGCCGATAATAAAAACATAGCTATAAAACTGTCGTAACTACTATAGCAATTTCATTGATTTACCTATTTCGATAAATTATTGATCATTCTTTAACCTGGTATTATATACATCAACAAGATTGAATCGTTTATTATTATTTATATCATTAGTATCAACGGTATATTAGTTTTCTTTAACATACAAACACAATTTTATAGAGATTAAATTTAAACGGAAAATAAAGAAACATCAAATAACAAGTTATATTCATTTAAAATAACACTGTAAAAAATGTATTGTTAAATCGTAACAATATTGGATCGTTTAAAAAAATATTGCTATGCTAACAATTTTTATAGCTAGAACTACTCACATTTAAAATATATTATTGTTAACACGACTATTTTAATATAGTTATATATTTAACTATACATTATTGTTAAATACACAATACAAAATTGTAAAAACATATATTTTCTAAGCTTATGGTTACATTAGCCAAACAAGACTGTTACAATTTTATAAATATACCACATTGCTATATATACAACATAAATATTGTTAACTTACAATATTAGGAACAGATAACAATACATTAGAGTTTATTTTAACAAAACTAAATAGTAAGTATTCGGAATGCTCCGTCTTCTTTCGAACCGTGGGATGGCTCCATGCATCGCATCGCTTGTTAGTTGTTACCCGCGTAACTGGCTCTTTTTTATCTCTTTCTTTTTAACTCTTAAAAATAGAAGTACCGATCGCTCGATGGGGTTAAATTGCACGGCAGGTGTCGTTTCTAGAAATCGAGAATCTATGATTGCCGATTGCCGCCTTCATCATGTCTCATTTGCATGTTATCGGTTTGGGGGAGAACATATGCATATAGAGTGAAAGTGAGCACGTGGTGGTTTCAGCCGGTAAATAGGAAAATTAAGGTAAGAAACATTTTTAAAATTATTTTTTATATTTTTTATTAAATACCCATAGGTAGGTAATATAAGCAAAACGCAGTAACATAAATTATGCAAACTTTTTTTGCTTCGTTAAAACTTCCGCCATTTTCATTTTTAGAATGAACCTTTAGCGTTACTTAATTTTTTTTATTTTAAGAAATTGAAGCAACCCATTTTCTAGACAAATTAAGTAATTTTGGTTTTAGGTTTTGAATTAAATTAAAAAGTAAATTTTTCTGATACTTCTTTGTGTTACATAACGTGCTAATTTTTAATTATTTTTTTGTATTTGGACTAATTTCTAGGCGTTACTCTTGAGATATGGATGAGACTGAAGCAGTCTCGGATGAAGTTAAATCCATACTAGAAAAATGGAAGTTAGAATTCCTCTATCCAATTTTTCTGGGTAAGAAATAACATAATAAAATCTAATTTTTGTTAAGTATCGTGTAATATGTAATTTAAAAAGATAGTGCTATAAATTAACTTAAAATAAAAAAAAATCTAAATTAACACGTTAACTGCCAACTACCAAATAACTAGTAATTAAACTACAAAATATCTCGTGTTAAATAGTTCCGGAATTGCAGCTTCCAACACATTATGTTTTTTTATTAATATTCTAAAAAACTTTTAGCTGGCTATAATTAAATTTTTACTATTTGTTTATACACAAATGTTAGCAATCTTTTAGAAGTTTGTTTTTTTGCAAAAAAAATAACATAAGAATGTTTTTAGGGTAAACCTGCATTTTACGGTGTCGAGATTTGCGCCGCCCGGTTGACGCACCGAAATGACTCGGATTTGCAAGCGACGTTGCCAGACCGTTTCATTATACCACGGATCGTAGGATTCATAAATGTTTTTGACAAAGTAGTGAATTAAAATAAAAAATGGTAATATTTCTAGGACAAAATGTTTATCAAAACCAAAAATATATTAATTTAACTTATTTTTGGTTATAAAAAATCGTTTTCGTTCATTATACTGAGCTTAATTTTAATTATTACATTAATAGATTTTAAATTTAGTAACAAAGTAGTTAATTAAAATAAAAAATGATAATATTTCAGGCATCGTATGTTTTGATTACATAAGAAATCTGAATAGGACAAAATGTTTATCAAAACCAAAAAAATATTAATTTAACTTATTTTTGATTATAAAAAATCGTTTTCGTAACATAATGAAGGTACCTGAAATGATATCATTTTTTATTTTAATTAACAACTTGGTTAATAGTCAAAAACAACATATATTTTTTTAATGTAAAAAATAATACAATGAAGTTCAGTATAATAACGAAAACGATCTGGCAACGTCGCTTGCAAATCCGAGTCATTTCGGTGCGTGAACCGGGCGGCGCAAATCTCGACACCGTAAAATGCAGGTTTTGTTTATAATATACAGGGTGTGTCCCATCTGTAACGTCTCTGTCTGTAGAGCAAAAATTAATATATTTTTTTAAATCTGTTTTCACTGTGACATTATATCAGTAAGGACAACAATATAAAAATAATTTTAATTATACAGGGTGGTCCAGAAAAGTAAAACATGAGAGTCAAATGTTTTTAAATGGAAAACCGTATATTTTTTACATTTTTAGATTTGTCCCGAAATTCTTATTTCAAAAACTTATTACACCTATATTATGAACTAAATAGTTTTGAAGTAACAATAAACAATTGAAAATCGCGTTTTTTCAAATTTAAGTGATTGCTCCTGCCAAACGACATAAAACCGGATAAAACGACTTACATGTTCTACTTGAACAAATGGTATACAGGGTGATCAAAAGTACTTAATTTTTTATCAGTTGGTATACATTTTGTTCTTAAGCTACTAAGTAGAATTCAAAAAAATAGGTAGCACATTATTTAGTTTAAATTATTTTTAGATTGTTGTCTTTTCTGTTGTAGGTATATCTCATTGTGCAAACAAATTTTAAAAAATCTTCAAACGTCCTAAATAAGAGTGATCGATTTTAAATGTAAATACACAGCTTATTAATTGCCCTAAAGAAATCGAGTTTTCAATTATATTGTTTTCGTTTACGCACAAGTTTTTTTTTATCAAGTTTGTTTGTATTGTTTTCCATCATTCCAAATTTCGGTCAAAATAAATGGAAAAAATATGTATTATTTTTAATGGAACACCCTGTATATTTTGATAGCCCTCAAAAGAGCAATCACTCTTATTTGGGACACGCTGTATATTGTACGAAAGTAACAAACCATAAAAAAAATGATTTTTTTTAGAAAATTCTATAGATTACGAGGCATTTTGTTTACTTAATGAAGACAACATAAAAGAAATTATACCAAAATTAGGAGACAGACTTAAATTCAGAGAAAAGCTAAAAAATTTTAAACTGGCAATCAACCCACCGACTGTTCAATATTGTAAACTGTCAACTGCAACGACAGCTGAAGGTCTAGATGAAAATGCAATACCTAGTCCAAGCACATCATCAGCCTCTGAATCATCAGAAAATTTGCTAATAGATTTCATTGAGGATAAACCACTAGGTAATATGTTAATAATATTATAATGACTGATTATTTAAATTAGACTTCCATTTGAGTTTGACAATACATAAATTAGTTTATATTTTTTTACTTAAAAATTTTTTTTTATTTTGATGTCATATTTTTCGATATATCTTACCAACGCATTATTTTTTTTAAATCGTAGCCGTTCTTGTAGTCAAATTTAAATGATCACTTACAACAATTTTTTTAAAAAGTTTGTCAAATATAATATGTACACATATTTTGTTGAAACTGTTCCAGTTCCATATAAACGCCAAAATGCGTTTTGCGTTAAAAATATCGAAGAGCTTTATGGAATAATTAATGTTTTTGGAATAATTAAATTTATATATTTATCAGATAATAATGATATTTATATGGAAATTAATAAATGTGTTACAGAAAGTTTTATTGAACACTATCATGCTTTCGAAATCAATTTTTCCAATGATACTTTATTATTAAATATTAAAGACTTGCAATATTTAGTTCCATGCTTACTCACTCTCAATCCAAAAGGAAAAAAATTAGTGACAATGAAATATAATCTTTAAATAAAATGTACCAGGGGAACGGATTTAAAATGCTATACTCATGTAATCAAAGTTATTACGTTTTGTCTTTTAACTTTACTTTTAATTTTATCGTTACATACTACCTAATATTAAGTTACCTATGAATAATAATCATACTTTATGTTAGTTTAATCATACATACGTCCATCCACAGTTTAGTTTGGATACTTTGTTACATTGTCTGTAGGTTGTATTTGTAATATTGTTTGTAGAATACTGTTTTCTTGTTTTGTTTTTTGTTTGAAAATAAATGTTTTGAATTCGTATAAACATGTTTTATTTCTTCATATAGGTACCCTCTTTGAATGAAGGCTTAAAAAGGTATTAGAAATTTGACATACAAAGCCGACATATACATAATAAGCATAATTAAAATAATTGAATTATGAAACAAGTAATATATATGGGCATTTGTAGGTGCAGTAAATAAACCATATTGTTAAAAATACTTTTTTACGAGTAACCATATCATACAAGATACTCATTTTTTCTTGTTTGATTAGAACACTACTAATCGAACAAGAAATACTGAGTGCCCTGTATTATATGGGTACTCGTAAAAAAGTACTTTTAACAATATCGTTTATTTACTGTACCTACGAAAAGAATAGCAAACCTAACAATATTACATTGTACTTGTCACAAAGACATTTTTGGTCTTGATTATATACCATAGTTACTTTAACAATAAAATATGCTTATTTTAAATATACAATATATTTTGATAACGATATAATTCATTCACTAATTTCTTATTTATAGTAACGGTAACGTTGCGAGATAGTTAAATTTTTCATTTATTATAGTTACAATCAACAGAATACATGGTTAATTTACAATATTTTTGGTACAAAATACAATATTATATTGTTAGGAAAATAAACATTCTTGTTGTTTTAGCAAAATATGAATAGTTAAATTTACCAAACCGGTTAGTTGTTATTTAACTTATCTATACAGTTATTTTAACAATATATTTTTTTTTAATAATAACAGATAAATAGGGTTAAAATGACAATACCTCGTACACAATATGTAGATGGTTCAGGTAACAATATGTATGACTGTGCCTATACTAATCAAATAATATTGTTAAATTAAACATATATATTTTTATCACAACCATCTAATTTTTTCAGTGAATATATGACCAATCCACTAAACCCGGAAGATAAATCCAGTATTTGTCTTTGTCCTTTAATTGTTTCTCCAGCATTCCCTTTTCATATTGATAAAAAATACCACATGTTAGTTGTGATCGAATTTTTTTGGCTAGTTTATCAGGCTGTGGTGCCTCTTCATTTCCTTATATGCCCTTATGCCCAGGCACCCATTCAAGAGTTATATTGTTATATTCTGCCACGGCATTTAGGTTTTTATGACAGTCTAAAACTATTTTGGACTGTATTTATTCATTTCCGCTTGAAAAACATTGTCATAAATTTCAGGTTTATATTGCGTGTTCTCCCTAAGTTCGTATGATAGAATCCAGATTTTTGTAAATGCTGACCTCACTTTTTCTGTCACTTTCAGGTATGTTTACCTCAAAAGGTTTCACAAAATTATGGCTGACATTCATTCTATCCGAAGGCAAAACCTTGGGATAGAACCCATATTGGACTTAACATAAATAGTATACGAAACTTAAACTCACAGGAGAAACTACCAAGGTAGACCACAGAAAGAATAAAATGAATGCATAAAAGAAGAAGCTGAAGCAATATGGGAGGGAATCAAAATGTTGGAACAAAGAAATACATTTTATCAGGTTTTCAGTTAATTTGTGATGTTTATAGATATTAAGTGCCTTTTATGGCTTGTTGGCAGTCTTCATTCCACCAGAATACCACTTTATCTCTTTTATCATGTTTGGTTTTTCCTATTGATATTGTGGCAACTTCCTTGATCACGTTATTGAATTTTGTGATTGTTAAGTCGATGTCTTCGCTAATGGGGATACCTGGCTGGATAAATTTCACTGGAATATTATCCAGAAAATACAAAATAATTCATATTTTCATATTTTCAGTTCATACTAATGTCTATTATTGTATATTTTAAAATCTAAAAATAGATTTAAACTCAACACAAGAGTTATTCCGTCTTTCTCTCAGACGTTTTTTCTGTCTACTTTCAAAATACCGTTAACAAAAACAAAATACATAAGCGACCGTTGCTATGCAAGCAATATTATCGTTCTCTCATATTATCCCATCATTATAAGAGACAAAAAATATAAATATATTTCTTCCCGCTAAGATTCTGAATTCAAGGCTATTTGGATACCACGTATCATGTCTCCTACCAATAAAAAACCTGCTTATTGACTGTATAAGGATGCAGTCGCATTCAATAGAGTAAAAAGTTTCTTCAAATAATTAAAATGGTGCGTAATTAACCACACCCAAAAATTTTCTGAGTTTTCGTAATAATAAAAAATGTAAATAGTATTTTACAGTGAGTGAAAGTGATGAGTTATATTTGATTTCGGTTTCATAATTTAAAGTAATGTGCCGTTTATTATTTTTCTGTTCATGTTAGTACTTGGAATAAATGGAATAAAAATTACATTCCTATTTCAAATACTGTTTTTATTTTGGTTTAACTCCTACCTAAAGAGTTTGGTCCTTCGATGTCATTAAGAAAATAAAAGTCTAGTGTTCTTTCAACATTTATGAATACCAATATTCGTAAATCGTTCACTGGCATTCTTTTGCTAATTTTTTCTGTAAAAAAAGTCCAATTTGCCTTCTGTAGTTTTCATTTTTGTAGAGGTTTGCTGCTTGTTACACTGTTATTGGTTTGGGATAATAGTATCTGAAAATGGTCGCTTCCATAGTCGTAAAGGACTTGCCAAGTATGATTAAGTGGTATAGACGTATCGGAGAGAGATAGATCGATAGCTGAAAAGGTGCCATTGGTTGCGTTGAAACGGGTCATTCAGCAAGATTTTTGTTACGTATTACGTTAGCTACTCGTTGCCCTTGTGTAGTTGTAGACAACAAAAAGAATAAAATGAATGTATAAAAGAAGAAGCCGAAACAATATGGGAGGGATCAAAATGTTGGCACAAAAATATACATTATATTAAATAACCGAACAGTTTGGCCTCTTTTAAATCCCATTTGCGCTATTATTCCCATCCAGTTCATTTTTTTTGGCTTTTCGTTTCATCGTATTTTTACGTCTATTACTTTTTTACTATTACTTACCTTCTTAATTGGCTCCTTTCAATTTTCTTTGTGAGTGGTTACCTCCATCTCTTCCGTACTATCTTTCTGAAGGATTCACGGCAATTACGATGCTGTTAAAATTTAAAAAAGTTTTTCTAACAAAAAATTGGACAGTTTGTTTTGTGTATATTGTCTGTCAATGTTATCAAAAAGTTCGCGTTTTTTGTCAGTGAGCTGTCTAATTGCCTGTAAGATACGTTCGATAACATGATCTGGTGCATGTTTAAAGAAGAAAATGTTTTAAATATTGTAAATCAACTTGCTGAATACCCGTGCTTTGCTACAGAGTCTCTTTAGTAAGTGGACGACCGAGCTTTGTTTATTTTTCACAATTTTCCCCTGCTTTACCATTTTTTCCCCGATTTTCTTTACTTTTTTACATTTTTTTCTATAATTTCATATTTTTCTATAATTTCAACATTTCTTCCTATTTTTCATTATTTTTTCCCTTTTTCCCTATTTGTCCGTATTTTCCCTATTATTATTTGTTTTTTTTTTCTTTTTACTATTTTTAGTTATTTTCCCATGTTTCCCGATTTTTCTTTTTTTATTTCTAATTTTCCTACTTTATTTATCTTTTTCTACTTTTTTCTACTTATCCCACTTTTCCATTTTTTCAAATTTTTCCCGATTTTTAGCAGTTTCATATTTTACTCCTTTTTACTCTATTTTCAACCATTTGTTCCATTTCCCCTATCTCTTTCTATTTTTTACTGTTTTCCATTATTTTATCCTATTTTTGTCATATTTTTCCATTTGTTCCCATTTGTACTTATTTTTCGCTATTTTTTTCATGTTTTCTTACTGTACCCTATTTTTCTCTATTTTTCCCAAATTTCCCTATTTGTCGCAGTTTTTTCCTATTTTTCCCAAATTTCTCTATTTTCCCTATTTTTTTCAAAGGACCACGCACTTTTCTTATGGAAACCGGAGTGCCGTCAAATTGTCTGAATTTTTAATACGTTGTAGTATTTGATGTCCTGATCAAAAGTCTCCATGGGCCCAATTCCATCTTATGGCTAGTTTTCAATATACAGGGAGTTGAAGTTCAATATCCCAAATTTTTTAAAATGCGTACCAAAAAATCCCTTTTGAATATTTTTGAAAGTTAATGATCAAAATAAAAATATTGATAGTTACAGGGTGATTCAAAATGTCACAGACCTCTTTTGGATAATATGTATTTTTACATTACAAATATATAGGGCAAAATAACATTAAACAAAAATCTCCGTCAAAGTTTCCGAATATTTGATATAGGATACATTTTTACCTTCTCTTTCAAAATTCCTAATGGTAAAATTATATCCTATGGCTACTTTTCGAAATATTAGACGTTTAGTTTATAATATATCAATTTTTATGGCAACAAAAAATAAATACGAAGTAAGGGGAATCTTCATCCAATAACCTTTTTGTAGATTTTGTAACGAGGAGGACGAATCAGCCTCTTACGTGATATTCGAATTTCTACCTATTTTTCTCCATTATTTTCTTCTATTTTTTTCTATTTTCCCCCGATATTACTAACTTTTTCCTATTTTACTTATTTTCCTATTTTTTCCTTTCTTCCATTTTTATGCTGGTTTTCATTGTTTTTACTGTTTTTTCATGTTTTTTCATATTTTTCCGTATTTTTCCATATTTTGCTCTTTTTTTCACAATCGCAATTTTTGACCCCATTTTTCTCTTTTCCCAATTGTTTTTGTTTTTCCCTACTTTCTTCTATTTTTCCTTATTTTTTGCCATTTTCCTCATTTTTCTATAGAATAAATTTGTTTTTATTGTCCTTGCATAATCTCCATTCGTTCTTCTGCGACTTGTACCACCTTCTGGATTGTAGATATTACAATTTTCATGTTCTTTTGCACCTTTCTAAATCATTGTTCTTTTTCTTGCTTTTTTTTTTGGTTAATCCATTTTTACTTCTTCCCTAACATTATCAAAGTCTTGTTTATTTTCATTTCTATTCTTCAATAATCTTATATTGTTTACTCCTGCATTTCTTGAATTCTTTATCATTTTTGTTTGTACATTTTCAATTTCTTTTTATTTGCGTCTTTTCCTTCATTCTATATATCTTTGGATACCTTCTACAAATTTCTACTTTCTTGTATTTATTTGATATCTATAAATTTTGTTTTATATATTTTGTGCTCATTGGTTTTTAATAATTGGTAGTTAATTATGTTTTTTATAATTGGTTATGTTTGTTGGAGTAAATAAAGTCATTTAGATGTGTTCAGAGTGTCGATAATTACATTTCCTTATCTGATAAAATGATATTTATCTATCGAAAATCGATCTTTGGTGACACATGGTTGAATAGCGGTTCGCAAAGCGAACTCCCAAGTTAATTATAAACCAATCACAATGCGTAACAAGTGACGTTAGCGTCGAGATCTAAGCGGTATATCGGATAACCGCATTGTCACCCGCGGACGGGAGTTGAATGGTAGGCCATAATTCATGAATAAATAAATAAAATCAAAGTCGCGTTGCGGGAAATGCGCTTGGGTTGTAGTCTTCGCAATTTATGGAAGTTCGTTAGCTCGTAAACTTGGCCGGCCATCCCATGTTACTACGGCTGAAACATTGCACCCCGTAACTAAGCAACTGGCCAAGAAGGATTTGTTGCACAATAGCCGACTGTAGCGGTCTCAATTAGACGCCCGGCTCCGTAACTCATAAAAGAGAGCTTTTTCGGCGTATTTCAAGGGTTCACCGTGTTGTTATTTATTGTATCGCGGAAGTAGGAAACTTACAACACAGCAACGTTGAATTCTTTTCAACGAGGTTAATTAGGTGGCTGTCCGCCTTTAAAACACTGCAAAATTAAAGAAAAATACAAATAAAAAAAAACTATCCATAGCTCAAATGTGATAAATTATTCAGAATAATAGAAAAAATCTAAGTCATACCACGTTAATTTAATGTTCAATTAAACCAAATTAAATTGCGACATGTTTCGGCCACAACGATGGCCATCATCAGACAGAAAAAACGAAGTACTTATAGTATTAGTATAAAAAATTGAAACCGGTCATATTATAAAATTTAATATAATAGTAAATTTAACTGTAGTATGAAGAGTAATAATAAAATTTAGAAAAATGTCAATGTTCTCTTTCGAATCTTGGAACAAAACGATACAATCGGCTACATATTTATAATAAAATTAAATTTTATCTTTAAAGGAAGGGTATGATAGAAAATATTTCTTTAAATTATTTCAGCTAAGAAAGGGAATAAGTTAGAACCCATAGCTAATCCAGAAATTTGTTTATAGAAATTATTATTAAATTTGAAAAAATTTTGGTCTAAAGCGATATCCAACAAAGAACAAAGGTCTAAAGTAGTATGAGTATTAATGTTATTGTGAAATAAAATATTCCTAACCTAGGGCAATACATTCTTGTGGAGATATGATAGGGAATAAATTAGTTACATCTAAAGAAAAAAGTACAGAATTATGTGGGATCTTAATATTGGAAATTTTATTAGTATAAGTATTGACAAAAACCAGTAGTATCTCTTAAAACCGAATTAAGACAGGAAGAAAAACCGAATTAAGAAGGGAATAACGTTTAGAAGCGGGTGAATTGCAAAATTTAATTACTGGGTAGCTATTCTGTAATTTCAGTGAATGTGATAATTTGCAGTTAGGTTATCACATCGCATTCCATTCTCAGGTAATGTAAAAACGCTATTCTAAAATCATAGTGAACCTGCGGTGATGTTATATGATCTTCGTAGTGTTGCCAATGTTTATTCATATATTTCAACCAATAGAAGAGTCGCAAAAGGTATAGATCTTAAGATCAGTCATCAGTCAACTTAAAATATCTAATGTCAACGATCGGAGCACAAAAAAACGCAATATATGCACAAACTGTCACTTCATTTAAGTTTGAAATTCACCCAAACATTTACAACAAAAAATGACAGAAAAGCATGGGAATTAATTGCATTGCATGTAATTTATCCTCAATTGTTATTCCAGACTTTTGTGGGGCTCACATAAATGGAGAAATGGAGTGACAAGATCGATCAACCTAAAGCTTTTTATTAATGTCCCATTTGGTAAGGGATTGGTTCTAGTTGTTTTGATCAGCTTCTTTTACTACCTCTTTAATAATTAATAAATCGGCAATATCAATTTCTTTATTTTGCATTTAAACAAGTACAAAAAACTAAAGAAAGTAACAAATTAACGGTTTGACATGCGCAAACTTAGAAATGGACGAATAAGACTTCAGTGACCAGGTTCTCCTACAATTTACCAAGAGAAGCAAGTTCCCCAAATTTTGCTTGAAGTGAGTGCTAGAATAGTTAGAGAATACACTATTTAGGTTTTTATGAGAACACACTTTCACATCAATACAGATTAGATGTCCTGGTCTAAATGGAATATTATTTTTATGAATTTTGGGGAGGTCATATAACAAAGGAGTTGAAGGGTTCATTGGACAAAAATAAAAATATGAAGAATTATAAAGAGAGATAGTGTTTAAGTAATTTTTTAAAAGAGGTTTGAGTTTACGATGAAAAATTTAAGTAGGGTCTTTATTAATAATTGTGAAAGAAGGGTCCTCATTTATTAAAGTAACTACTTTGTTTATGTAATCTAACTTATCCATTATAACAATGCAATTGCCTTTATCAGCTTTTGTAATGATTAAATCGTCATCTAAAATTTTTTGTTTAATTTTAATAACATCAAAGGTAGAACTTTTATCTTGAGTTATGAGAAAACCGAGGTAAACGAAAACTAGAATTAAATTTGTGAAGAATATGACTGAAATCAGCTCTAATAGGTTTTTTATTAGCGATGTTAGATCTAGAAAGAATGTTTTCAATTTCAATAAAAGTAAGATGTAAATTTTTGGAAACATTATTATTATAAGAATTATATTTGAGGCCTTTGTTGAGAGTTGAGTGTTATTTAAAGTAACATTTAAAATGGAAAAATTGTCTTTCAATCTGTTCAATTTAGATTTTGAAGAATATATCATTACCTAATATTTTTCTAAATTTTATTAATACTCTTCATACCAGAGTTAAATTCACTAGTATATTAAATTTTATAATATGACCGGTTTCAATTTTTCATATCAATATCATGTATAAGATCTTCGTTTTTTTTTGGCTGATAATGGCCATCGTTGTGGCCGAAACATGTCGCCGCCAATTTAATCTGGTTTAATTGAACATAAAATTTATGTAGTATGACTTTTTCTATTATTTTGAAAATATAAATAGTTACATTTAGAAAAGTAAATTTTTGTAATGTTATTTTTTTGGTATTGGAAACATTCATTTATTTTTATTTTTATTACCTTTTGTTGCTGCTCATATCTCAGGGTAAGTAATTTTATCTTTATTTATATGATTTATTTAATATATTTTGATTATACTGTTAAAATTTTAGTATTTCAAATCATAATTTTTATGGTTCCCATTAACTGTTTTATTTCAATTTGGTTTTTAAAATAATTTTCCTACTTTATAATTTGATTTTACTTTTTAGGTTGAACTACCTTTTTTTTAACAAAACTAATTTTACACACTTTATAATAATGTTTATTTATTGTGATTAAAAAACCTAATTTGACAAAAATTTCATACACTTTTATTGCTTTCATTCTCAAAAAAATTTTGTTGTGGGCGATTTATGAACTTCAAATATGGTGAAAAGAAAGTCCCATTAGTTTTCTATTAACTGGTCGAAACTAAACTTTTTTACCTTCTGCAGTTTTTTCAGAAAATGGCTGTAAGTGAAGGCATATCAAAAATATTAAAAAAAAATTGTTCTATGTGAGGTGATTGCGCCACTTAAGGGGGTAGATCTATTACGGTTCCATAGTTACATATTCGCATATAAAAAATTCAAAAAATTATGACAAATAGAAAAAGGTATAAGCACTATGAAAAAAATATTAAAGAAACGTAGGATTTTTTGCTAGTTCTCAGCTACCAAATACCAGTTCTGGACCTGCTAGTATTGGTTGATGCCTTTTCTCGGCCATGGATCTTATAACAACTCACACAACATATTTCTTGTGTTTAATAAAACAAAAATGTACACAAAAACAAAAATATAGAAAAAAAACGTCAATAAAAAAACGTCAAAAATAAAATAATCTTCCTTAAAACAAAAAAGGAACATCTGAATAAAAACCGTATGGAGTTGCGTCTTGCGATCAGGTACAATTTTTACATATATAATCCATTTTGGCAGCTTCAAAATAAGGGAGAGAAGAAATATTGGTACAGCTGTCTCAGTCAATATTTTTCTCTCCCTCGCTCTCTACAGCACTGACCAGAACTTGGTCGTACATGGAACATTTTTGCTTTGGCTTCCTAGATTGGTTTGTATTTCAATTTTGATTTCCTTTCAGCAATTTTCTTCCTCCTAACCACTCTCATTTCCTGCATCTTCGCTTCTTCTCTTTCTATTTTCAAAGTTGCTCTGATCTTGCATCTATTATCTATTTCATTGGTTTTTTTCTATTTTTCATCCTCTTTAAGTAAGATTCTAATACGCCGTTTTTCGGACGAGATAGCCATTGAAAATTTTCTGTTCCCTTTCCTGAAGATCTAGAAAAAAATTACTTGAACTTATCGTTGTCCCACTACTTTTTTTTAATTGATCAACGCACAACAACGTTCACTATGACCACCAGCTCCTAAACATCCAGGGAAAGAAAGGAATATGGCCGGGAAAAGTATGAGAGAACTTTTGGCGGTATTTTCGAATATGTAGAGTTAGTATTTTTCTTATTAGTGCATGAAAATGGCATACTGGCGCAATCACATAAAAAATCTGGATGAAAAAAACCGAAAAAGAAAGAAAAAGGTGACTCTTCACCAGCTGGGCATTTGGTGCAAAAATAGTCTAAAATACGTTAATTTTTTTACTTTCTTATTGTCAAAAAAACTATCTAATCTAGTTAAATATATAAATATAAAGATAAAAGTATTTATAAAAAAAAAACAAAAGTAACAATAACACTACAAATAAAATTTGATAAATTTTATTTAGAATGAAAGTAAATTATTGGTACCATGGTATCTATTTTTAATTATTTCTTTACTAAAAATAAATTAAATATCACCATCTTTAATTAAGAACAAAAACCGTAAATAAATTGTAGGGTTAAATATATCGAAGTTACATTTGCTACCAAAATGTAATAACAGTTATTGATATGGCCACAGATGATACACACGCTCTTTCTAAAACGCGTTATTAGAGTGGAGTTTCTGGTTTCGGGGGTGTGGTTGAATCCGACAAAATTGTCTTTCGAAGGACCATATGAAAGGGACGGACGGAAACGTCTTTCAGTTCAGTTTGAGGACGTGACAAAAAAGATAAGTTACTATAAATGATAACAAGGTTAATATTTTTTAAAGCTGTAAAATAAATAATCAATATCCAATAAATAATATAGTATTAAAATATTATAAAGAAACTGCAAGTGCGAAATGATTTATTTAAAAAGCCCATCGTCGTTGAACATTGGAATATTTTATAATTTCATTCGGCACCCTGCCGAAGTTGTTAACATGCGAACGTTTTATTCAACATGAAATTTAACATTTTCGCTGCCGATGCAATTAATGAAATTCATGTAGGAGTATGTTATACATTTAATTAAAATTACGGATATATGAAATTAAAGTTCGTATCGTAGGTTTATTGGCTGAAGAAATATCGCTACAATTTTCATTAAATTTCCTCCTGGCTAGTTACAGACAGCGTAAGCAATTGCTAATATAAACTACTCTACTAGGTATTCTTTAAATAGTTTGAAAAACAACATTTTCTACATAAAAAATATATTTTTGAAAATTTGTCAATATTTTATTGAATATTGACAGATAACTTAAATTGTATTAACAAAGATAATTTTATAGATTTTAATTTAATGACTGTTTTACATTTCACTAACCACTCCTTTTGGACTATTTATATCTATAAATGATATTAAAACGTCTAATCCTTTATTTAGTTGCGCTACTGATTTTTTACAGCTTTTTGGCTTTTGTTTTTATATTTTTTTCTTTTTCAACTAGCGAAAACTACATCTTTATTTCAAATTTGTAAACTGAGATTAATCGAATAATTACTTTTCCAATTTTTCACACGATTATTATAAACAAAATAATACAATTATAAAAAAAAATAGAATGTAAAAAATTTGCTATCTACAAAATTATTTTTATAAATTTTGTCGTAGGATCAAAAATGGGAGAGTTATTGGCAAAACACAAGCTCACCAGAAAAATTCATCCTCAAGGTTGAAATTTAAAACTTTTGCATTTTTCCAATTTAAAACTTCACAATTTTTATTTTCAATTTTTTTGCAATTTATAACTTCAAAATTTGGGTTTTTGCGATTTAAAACTTCATAATTTTGATTTTTTACAATTTGCGACTTTAAAATTTGAATTTTTTCCAACTTAAAACCACAAAATTCCAATTTTTTCGAATTTAAAACCTCAAAATTCGAATTTTTTTTACTTCAAAATTTGGGTTTTTCCGATTTAAAGACATCAACATTTTGTTTTTTTTTACAATTTACGACTTACAAATTTGGGAGTTTTTCCAATTTAAAACCTCAAAATTCCAATTTTTTGCAATTTATAACTTCAAAATTTGGATTTTTGCAATTTAAAAGTTCACAATTTTGATTGTTTGCAATTTAAAGCAATTTATAACTTTTCCGACTTAAAACTTCATAATTTTGATTTTTTACAATTTACGACTTCAAAATTTAGATTTTTTCCAATTTAAAACCTCACAATTCCAATTTTTTCCAATTTAAAACTTCACAATCTTGATTTTTTGCAAATTAAAGTAATTTTGATCTTTCCAATGTAATACCTAAAAATTCGAATTTTTTGCAATTTAGTACTTAAAAATATTTATTTGTTAGTCATTTTGCTTTTTTTAACTGTCCAATTGTTCCGAATATTTGTTTTTAAAAATTTAAAATTAGTTTTTTTCAATTTATAATTTCAAAATTTGGGATTTTTCCAATTTAAAACTTCCAATTTTTTTTGCAATTTAAGACTTCAAAATTTGTATTTTTTCCAAATTAAAGTTTCATTGAATTTTTTGCAATTTATAACTTCAAAATTTGGGATTTCACAATTTTGATTTTTTGCAATTTAAGACCTAAAAATTTGAATTTTTTTCAAATTTCAAACTTTACAATTTTGATTTTTTGCTATTTATGGCTTTGAAATTTGTATTTTTTTCTTTTTTCAATTTAAAGCTTCAAAATTTGAATTATTTGCAATTTATAACATCAAAATTTGGGATTTTCCGATTCGAAACTTGTTTTACAATTTCCGACTTAAACATTTGGATTTTTTCCAATTTAAAACTTCACAATTTTGATTTTCTGCAATTTAACGCCTCACAATTTGTTTTTTTTTTTCAAATTAAAAGTTCAAATTTTGAAGTTTATTTGCCACTTTGCTTTTTTTAAGTGTACAATTGTTCCTAATATTTGTTTTTAAAATTTCAAAATTAGTTTTTATAACTTCAAAATTTGTGATTTTTTCGATTTAAAACTTCACAACTTTTTTTGCTGTTTATAAGACTTCAAAATTTATATTTTTTCCAAATTAAAGCTTCAAAATTAGAGTTTCTTTCAATTTATAACTTCAAAATTTGAGATTTTTCTATTTAAAACTTCACAATTTTAATTTTTTGCCATTTAAGACCTAAAAATTTGGATTTTTGCCAATTTTAAACTTCACAATTTTGAGTTTTTGCTATTTATGGCTTCAAAATTTGTATTTTTTCCAAATTAAAAAAATTTGAATTATTTGCAATTTATAACTTCAAAATTTGAGATTTTCCGATTTAAAACTTCGCAATTTTATTTTTTTACTATTTACGACTTAAAAATTTGATTTTTTTCCAATTTAAAACTTCGCAAATTTGATTTTATGCAATTTAACGCTTCACAATTTTTTTTTTCAAATTAAAACTTGAAATTTTGAAATTTGTTAGCCATTTTTTTTAACTGTACAATTGTTACTAATATTTGTTTTTAAAACTTCACAATTAGAGTTTTTTTTTCAATTTATACCTTCAAAAATTGAGATTTTTCCGATTTAAAATTTCACAATTTTTTTTGCAATTTAAGGCTTCAAAATTTGTATTTTTTCAATTAAAATTTATTTACCATTTTGCTTTTTTTAACTGTACAATTGTTCCTAATATTTGTTTTTTGTTTTTTCAATTTATAACTTCAAAACTTTGTATTTTTTCCAAATTAAAGCTTTAAAATTTTTTACTACCTATTTGGATTTTTTCCAATTTAAAACTTCAAAATTTGAGACCGAAGAGGATTGCAATGAAACTGATAATTCAATCATGGATGATGTGAAAGACAGTGTATTAGGCCTACTGGGATACCACGATAAAAAACGCGCCTTTGGTAGTGTGGAAATGAGTTTTTTGGCCAAAACGTATCTTGAAGCAGATTTTGCAGATCTCGTTTGCTAAAAATATTGATTAAAAAAAAGCTTATTAGACAAAATATAGAAAATTTGTTCTAGTTTAATTTATTATATATCTGTTTTTATCGTGAAAAGAGTCGGAAAGGAGATATTATAAAAAACTGTTTTTAGGTGCCATTTTTTCAATATGGTGACGCGAGTGGCAAAGATACGAGGTGGCAAATGATTGTACTAATAATTGAGAATGACTT
Organism: Neocrepidodera transversa; assembly: GCA_963243735.1. Lineage (NCBI taxonomy): Eukaryota > Metazoa > Arthropoda > Insecta > Coleoptera > Chrysomelidae > Neocrepidodera > Neocrepidodera transversa. The sequence goes on along the minus strand of OY725337.1, from coordinate 3,726,338 downwards.
TCGGTAATTAGGACATTATAAATCCCTTTTTATTATAATATTTTGCAATTATTTTTTATGTGCTCTTTTTTATGGTTTTAAGGATTCTTTTTTGAACAATGTCTTGTGTTTCATTATAAACTAATAAATTTCATAACTATTAACTATTTCATCCTTGAAAATGAATTAAAACTTTCATTGTAGAGGTGTGTAAAAATCGTTTTTCTCTTAATCTCGTATTTCTATTAACTCAATCAGCAGTATTTAAGATCTATCTATTTAAATTTAAACCTTGATCATTGCAGTTTTACCTTTTATTTAACGTCATTTTCATGACCTAAAAAATATTAAAAGTTAAAGGTGAACTAGATTATTTACTGCTATTTTATAATTTTTTTCACCAGAATCTGTATCTAATAAAACCTTTTAAAGTATATATTTTTTTATCGAATCGTCCTGTAGGTAAATACAAGAAATGACACTGTATATACGTGATCTAGATAGATTTCCTTTTAGAAATGTACCACACGGTTTGCTTAGGGGCCTCTTCTCTCTCACGTCCGTTTTCGTCTCGAAGCATATGTCAGAGACAGTGACGGAACGCGCAAAAAACAAATTGTTATGGTATCTGAAGTGTTTAACAAATCTGATTAAAATAAATTGTTATCGTTTCTACAGAAATCTTTGTTTTACTGGACGACGTGGTAGAAGAAACAATCGCATAGATTAGAGGAGAAAAATATAAAAACAGGTGTACCATATGGTAATAATAATAATAATCAGCATTTAAACCCATGGACAAGAATTTAATGTAACAAATAATAAATAATGAAGAAATAAAACTAGTTTCGGTTTAAAGAGCCATCTTCAGATATATAAATCAATAATATTTAGTGTATTTAATAAATTTTGTATTGATGTTAATATTGTCCCTATATCCCCACCACTGGTTAATGGAATTCTTGGGAGTCTTTAACCGTCGGCAGATGCCCATGAAGATATCATACGAATGAACAGAAAAAACGACAACTGTTATATTCTTTTAAATCAAATATGTTGTTTCTTTTATTGACAAACGGCACTTCGATCTGTGCCGGCCTTGTTCGGTTATTTCTCCTCTTTTTTCTACGAATTTTTTGCACGTTTACTATTTTTATAAAGTCGTTAGTTCCTTACTGGACTGTCTATAATGGACAAAAATTTTATTTTAATGTTTTAATCATGTGTCTCTTAAAGTGTTTTTTATGGTTAACTATTTTTTTAAAAATGTAGATATGAATCCTGTGATATTATTGAAATTTTTTTCAGTATATATAAAGCTATAAAAAGTCGTTTAACCCTCTAATTTCGCATTCCCTTAAAATGAAATTCATAAAAATTTTATATTGAAATCTTCCATGTGTCTGGGTTTGTCTCACGTACGATATGAAAACGTATAGAAGTAGTTTGTCACCATTTGAGGGAGTGATATAGCCTTAAAAGCCATAAAGCTTTGTCTATAAGGGTAATATCTCTGGAAATCCCATCCTTTAAGTCATAAAGAATGGTCGAATTGAGCTTATATGACGTATTTTATAGTACAATATTATGACATCAATATCTAATATTAAATCGATTTGAATCATTTTAATACGTAACTTATTCTTTTGTCATTTATTATTTTATTAGCATCAACATAGTTTCAATTATCCGCAGGCAAATATAATACACAGCAGCAAATCCTGCTAAATATAGTGAATTAGAGCATCCTAAAATATATCATAGTAACTAGGGATCGTTCATCAATTTATATTGACATATTACATTTACCGCCTGCATAAACATAATGTAAATTTATGTCGTTTCATATTTCTGGTATTAATATGATTATCATCTACGATTAGTCATAGAGGTAGACGTGAAATTGCAATTGAGAAAAGTATAATATTTTTATTGTTAATAATGTTAATCAATGAAATCTTTAAATAATAAAAATAAATGTAATGATAATAATAATAACGATAAAGAACTACTACATGTTTTTCGTATTTATAAGTATTCCGAAATTATTCCTAAAAATATTCTGTCTTGACCAAGGACTGTTTGTACGATTCGGTAACTGTTCTAGAATAATTTTAAAGACGAACCAAAACACTCTGGAATTAATACGCATGCTCGAACTGTTCTTAAATTAGAACCAAAATAAAACTAGTATATCCAGTCGTTAGATATTCAATATTGAATACTGCGTTTTAGTAAAAAGCCTTTGCCGAGTCGTGACGTCATTCTGCATAAACAATACAGGTGTGTTATTATGGAATTAATACGCAAAGATGAGTACCTACCCGTTGCGTATACGTGATTTTTCGTATGGAAAAAGTCATATACTATGATGAATCAGCATTCTTCAACACAATACGACTTTTCTATTCGAATACGTATTTTGGGCGAATAAAACTATGGCACCGCGGTATAAGTCCCCAACAACAAAATGGAAATGTTATTTATTTCTCGAAGACGAAATTCATGAAAAATAACCTAGTTAGTTGACAGAAGTGGTTTTGTTTTTAATTCTTTATTAAATAAAATGGGAAAAATCAGGATGGTAAATATTACCTCAGATCAACGGAAGGAGTTTGTAAATTCATTAAACTTCATCCTCAACTCAATTAGGAAAAATTCACATTTAAGACAGCTCCAGAATTATGGCAGAGTGGCTACTAATTTGAATGCATTATCAGGAGCCAATAAAGAATGGAACAAATGGCGTAAAATAAGTACAATATTTTTAGGTATTATTTTGGTTAATTTTCGTATATTTCAGATATCAAAACAAGGCCGAAATCTAAGCACAGCAGGATAAAACAACATCATAATAAAATAAGTGGAGGACAACTAATATTATCACTGAGTACTAATATTACCACTGAGGAAGAAGTACTGGTCATAATGGGTCAAGTTGTAGTTAAATTCTCATACTGGCATGACTCATATTACGAAATAAAATTAATATAGACCATGATTAGGTTTTTGGAATATCACTTAAAGATGGTAGTGAATTCCAGAGAAAAGAATTTTCAAATGCTGAAAATGTTCCTTCTCCAGAAATACCACTAGATTCTAAATGAAAAAACACTGGTGCACATATTCCCGAGAGTACAAAGGATGGAAAAATCTATATCTGACACAGGCTAACTGACAATCCAAACGGAATAGTTATCTATGTTACAAGACCGGAAAATAGTGTTTTGCAGGTTGAGTCAAGCAGATTGACATTCAAATAAACGTGACAGGAAAGACATATTAAGTGAAATATAGACAAGTGAAATATAAAAAAGTGAAAAACGGCATTATTTTACAGTAGTTTTTCGAAAATTTAAAATGACCTTAAAGTCGCAGGTCAAAGATTGATATCATTTTAGGAATTTTTAATGAAACCGAGTCGATTTGCCTCTTTTGTCTCTATTTATTATCGTTTCGGAGTTGAATCTTGTCACAGACAAATATACAGATGAATGGACGAACAAAGCTGTTGTAAGAATTTTTTTTCCAAAAAACCCTAAAAATAAATAATAATTTAAGGAAAGTGTGATGGCGTAATACGAACATTGACAAAAGGGTGTAATATTTTTAATAGTAAATATTCATATTCAGAACCACTTATGAAATCTGAAATTTCAAAAATTATGAAAAAGTTTGGACAATTTGGAATTCCAAAAATCAATTTTTGGTAACAGCTTCGTTTTTTTTTTGATAAATTTTACATTTGTCTAACAACAAAATTGTCGTTGGAAGCCCATAATCAGTTCCCTACAGTTTAAATTTTAAAGTACCAACCTACTGATGGCAAATGTGTGACTTTTAAATAAAACTTATTTTCCCAAATAACAAATTAATTTTATTAATAACAAGTGCACAAAATAACTATATATTTATAAATTTGCGAACTCACGAAACAAGTTTCGACATAAACAATAAATTAATAAATTAGTAATGATATCAAGGCAAACTGTATTATCAAACAGCGATTGGAAAAATGAAAAAACTGGGACCGGAAAGTAGGTACTTCCCGGACTAGGCCGGAATAATGCTACTTTCTCAAAGTACAAGCATCCCGGAAGTGAGTACTTCCCGGAATGTTGCCGAAAAAAGCTTTTGCCGGTCCTTGACGAAAAATTATCCACAAACTGTATATTTTCTGATCGGTCTTAAAAAAAGATACTTCGAGAAAAATTTATTACAAGCGATCGAAATTGTCCCTTTTTCAGTTTTATCAAAATAACTAAAAAATTATGCAAAATTCGAGATTTTTACAAGAATACATCTTTTAAACAAAATTTTTTATGCAAATACATTTTTTTAATTTTTTTAAATTATTTTTAGTAGTACTATAATCAAAAACCAAATCCAAACATTTATGAAAAATCATGTTTTCTTACTAATTCATAATTTTTTTGCGGTAAACTAGGTATATATAAATGTTTAGAAAAGAGAGGTCTTAAAAACGTAAAAATACAATTTTTTTTTTACTGAAAATAGCCATTTTTAGTCATTTTTAAGCATTTCCGCTCTTTTATTCTTTTAATTTTCAACAAATTAAGGCCACATTTGAATGGCGATATGTCGGTTATGGTTGGTCGTACAGAGATTAAAAAAAGACATTTTTCAAGACCTTTCTTTTCTCTTAACATTTATATGTACCAAGGATGCCGTAAAAAAGTTATGAACTAATTACTAAAAAAATCAACACCTTTCTTTTCTCTGAACATTTATTTGGGGCCACTAGGAGAAAAAGGACATTCTCTTTTTTTCGACATTCTTATTCTCAACAAAAATTTCTTTTAGGTACCTAGTAAAAAATTACTGGTTTTTTTTTGTAAAAACCGTGACAGTGGGTACAAAATGTGGATCGTAATTCTATTTTTTTTATTATTAAAAAAATTTGGTAATACTTTGGGCTTAAATCTGATATTCTCTTTCTTCATTCATTCTATGTATATATAATTTTCGGTCTTCTTTTGTCTAGTCTGTTTTCACATTGGCACAATTAAACTTATGGATGGGGTTAAAATAATCTTTACAGCAATGAACCAACCACATATATAGAAGATGAAAAAGATATCATTAAACGATAAAACGATGTTTTTGTATAAAAAAACAACAAGAGCATCACTCTTATGAAATCTCGACTGCTGAACGATAAAAATCACAAAATTTGGGAAATTGTCTTAAAAAGTATTCTACTTTCGATTCGTAGAAAAAAAATAAGCCCATTGTTTGAAAAAAGGAAAAATTTCTGGGTGTTTTCTGTTTCCCGTTTTTTAAAAGTTAAAGTTAGAACTACTTATTGAGGATGAACAGACTTGAAGTCAAGTCGAAGAATGCCTAAATAAGATTAAAAAAAAATATTTATTAAGTAGACGAATGAAAATATAAAGAAAATAGAGCTACGAAATTTGAACCTTTTTTTTTGAAAATTTCTTCCTTTTTAAGACTTTTTTTTTTATTTTCCAAGATATTTGCAAAAAATTACACCTCTTTTTTTAAAATCTCCTGCAAATGTTTATATGCGCAATTTTACTTTAATTCGCTTGTACTTTAAATAACACATTTTTGTCTAGTGAATTAGTCAATACATAACTAATTACAGGAAATTCAACAGTAAAAATTTATAATTAATACAATTTTTTTCCTTAATGTTATGTGATTTGGATAAATATTTTTTTAAATTCATTCCGGCTCTTATAGTGACTTCGTTTTTTAAATTCATTTCCGTTTAATAGTGCAGGTAAATTAACCAAATTTTATTTTTATTTATTTAACAAAAACGCTGAAATATATCAATTTATTTCTCACTGTATAGACGATATAATATTTAATGAGGTTCCAATTACTAAAATAATAAGAAATTGATATTGGAATTTATGTTGAAGAATATCGTCACCAGTAACCAAAACTACACTTTATTATCACTCTACGTACGTTTCGCTAACTATGTAAGCATCATCAGGAATTGATGATAAACTGAGTGATAAAAAAAGTGTAATTTTAGTTAGTGGTGACGATATTCTTCAACATCGTTGTAGACCAAAGGTTCTAAAGCCCCAATTCAAATTGGAATTTATAATACTAGAATTATAGAGATTGAAGAGTTAAAATAATGGATAAGGCTATAAAAAAATACATCTAAACTTGAGTTGTTGGACCCTGTATATTCATTTATGTTGGATAACATGGAAGGAACACCTAAATTAAAAAAAATGTTTAATTACAATAATGTAGACGTACATGCCTTGTTTTATTAGTGGAAAAGCGGTCCACTAAATTAACAACAAAGCTGCTCTATTTAACAACACAGTTAGTTGTAGTTGGCGCTGAACGCGAGGCTGCGGTGCATCATTAGTCTGCAGTGTCGGCATAACTCATGCCCTAGAACCGCAATGTGAGTAACTGCAGGCTTAATAACGTCTACAACGCTACATTACTCCCGAATACAACCTACTCCTAAAGGAGACCACCACCGAATTCCCTTCTTTGTAGTTTCCAGCAAGCCCTTTTACAATGTGCTAGAGCTTCGTTGTTATTTTTTAATTTTGTCTTTAACAGTACATATAATGGTAGTGGAAGATACCATTAGATTTGTACATGTTGAAATAGGTTCAACTTTCTCTCTTAAAAAATGTGATTTTAAAGCTGATCCCTAATTTGCGTAACACGTAATATGATTAAGAAATATGTCAACGTCCGGTTAAGACATAATTATCTAACCGTTACTGATTATATTACTCGATTGCGAATTTTTTCGTTTCGAAAATTTTCATTAACCCTTTTTTGCTATTCAAAAATCTATTGTCGTTTGTTCGAGAACTAGATTGTGAACCTACGTAAATGCAAAACGTTTCGTTGAAGGTAAATTTTATTGCTAGCAATTACACAATCCAGTTCTGTTTATATTAATAAATAATAAGACAATTGTTTTCAATTTACAATAATTAAAGTTAAATAGATACGGATTAGAGGGTCTTTAAATGCCAAAGTTGCTAAGTAGAATAATGATTTATTTATAATGGGATACATTCTTATAGAATATAAAGAGAAAAGTTTTATATACTAAATCAGATTATAATTATTCAATAGAAAAAAAAAACAAATAAAAACATATGAAGGCCAACAACAAAACAAAGTGTATCATCATCGTATGTATAGTTTTGAAATAATTTAATGTTATCACATTGGCATCATTCCATGGGTATGTATGGTTTATGTTCTGACCAGACATGGATATCGAGAACCCCGCCTTATGAAAAACTGGCATCTACCAGACTTGAACTCGTTTCAATTTCAAAATGGCAACTTCAATAGAGAAATGGATTTTATTTCGAACCTTAATGCAATATATCTTAAATGTCCCGACTGTAAATCAAACTAATATAACGCTTACATTATCCGAACCCTATCGGAAATATATAAGGAAACGCCCTTTTCTTTCATTTCATCGGCTTCATACATTAATCATTCTTCCGCTGATTGATTTCACCATCGCTTTTATTCAATCCAATAACCGGAGTGATGCAAAAAAATATTCAATTAATATTGTTGTCATCAGCACTCCTAGATTTTTTTTCTATAATGCTACAATATAAAAACGTTTATTATTATTACTATTATTATTCTATCAAGCTTCCACATTTAGTTCAACATGTTTTCATTAAACTAGGCCAATTTTTAAAATATGTCGTGTAAAGTTTAAACCTGGAATAAATTTATGACGTACATGATTGTATCAATCGATAGTTTAGGGATATATCGTCCTATGAAAAATTATAAGAGAAAAAATGGAAAATTACATTTATTTATTTTTACTAGCATATTACACCCTTTTTTCAAGAGCGCGTTAAAAGAATCCTATATTGATAATGAACCACTATTTTTTATATAAAATTTTTTTAAACCGAATAGTGTCTTAAAAATGACTACGAATTTATCATTTTAAATTTTCGCGCCGAAACGCTAACCGCTGTCTCAGCTCGTGACGTCACTTTGTTAGGAAATAGAAGTTATAATTCATAGCGTTGTAAAAACGCCGAGAAAGTTGTGAATTCAAGTGCCAACTAAACATGAGAAACACTTTGTTAAAATAATTCTTATACTCAGTAATCCAGGGGTTAAGAGTATTTATAGAAATATCTTACAAAATAATAACATAATCGTAAATGGCAAAAAAGTACCGGGTGTAATTTCTTGTCGACTAACATGCGTTTTTATTAATCTTAAGAAATATTGATAATGTCGTGCAGGGTTGGACTTTCGTATCACATTATAATTATGGACCTATGTACCCAAAATATTAAGGTTACCTCGGTAGTATTGATCCTATAACTCAGTTTCCTACTAAAAGAGCAGTATTGCCAATAGTACAAAGAGAGAAAGTGAACATGTTATTTTTTGTTGGATTCCTTCTGTTTTCTTTGAATATTTTCTCCGTATTTCTTTGAATGTTTTTAAATTCGTTCGATTTCTTATTTGAACCTTGTATATAGTTTGTTAATTCTTGGTTATTATTATACATTTTCATATTTTTATCGTTGTTCATTTTTTAGTTTGGACCTGAAGTTTTAATCCTTATCTCCGCAGTCGAGCCGAGAAAGTTCTAGGGTGACACAGCCGATTATTTTTTTAACTTTTTAGATTTTTTTCCTTTTAGTTTAATTGTATTTTTTTGGTTTTTGGACTTTTTTTGGTTTTTTAACCCTTTTTTTGGTCTTTTTGTCATTTTTGCATTTAATACGTTTTTTGACATATTTTACAATTTTTGCTTTGTTCTTTGTATTTATTTTGAAATTATTTTAACTTTATTTTGTTCTTTTTTGGCCATTTTTGTTGATATTTTACCTTTTTTTAAAGCCCTTTTACCCCTTTTTTGTCCTTTTTTAAAAACTTTTTTTAACTTTTTTGGACTTTTTTCACCTTTTGACTTTATTTTCACTCTATTTTGCATTTATTTTGTCTTTTTTGCTTTTTTTTTCCCTTTCCATTGCTTTATTCAGCTTTATTTTTTACACTTTTTCTTTTTTTCCAGTTTATTTTGCTTTTACTTTGCCTTTTTTCCTTTTTTTTTTTTTGTTTTATTTGACCTTTTTTCCTTTTTTTGTTCTTCCTTTTGTTACGTTTTTTTGGCTTTTTTTAAAAACTTTTTTTGGACTTTTTTACGTTTTTCCCTTTACAACATTGTCTTATTTGGCTTTATTTTTTGTACCTCTTGTTGATTTTTTTTACCCTTTTTCTTTTTTTTTGCAATTTCATTTTGACTTTTTTGCCTTTATTTTACCTGTTTTGCTTTTTTCCTTTTGTTACCTTTTTTTGTTTTTTTTAGATATTTTTGCCTCCTTTTGAAAATTGCATTAAGATTCTTATCCTAATTTTAATTTTTGCCTATTTTCACTCTTTTCCTATTTTTGATTTTTGCGTATTTTCACTATTTCTTTATTATAGTTTTAATTTTTGCTGAAATTTAGCAATTTTTTATCATTTTCAACAAATCTTTTATGCCTTTTTTTGTTATTCATAATAACTTGTTGCAATTTTTAGTACTTTTGTCGTTTTTCATTTTAATTAATTTTTGCGTATTTTTGCATTGTTTTGGAATTTTGTATTTTTTAAATTAAAGTAATCCTATTCCCTATAGCCGATCCGGGAAAGTTCTGGAGTGACACAGTCGATTTTTTTATATTATTCATGATTGTATACATACTATGATCTAAATTTCTTCTTACCATTGATTCTTCTTCTCTTCTTATTTGTATATAGGTTTATTATTTCTATTGTGTTGACTTCTTCTCCATCATTTTCTTCATGTTCCGGTGTTTCTGCCATATTAAATTTGAACTCAATTATTGTTTTTATTTTCGTTTCGTTTTTCATCCCTGTTATTATATATTTATGTAAAATATTAAAGAAAATTTCAGTACATATTTCCTGGTTTACGACCCATTATTGTTAAGATATTCAATATAAAGTTGTATAAGTAGTCATCATTCATCAGTAAAACGTCCCGGAGAGAAGCAGTATTATTTTTTACGAACAAATATTGTTGTTGAGGTTTTTGTTTCTAGTTAACAGAAATTCAATTCTGGAATTTATTGTTTTCGGTAATAATTGTTTATTATTTTTAAAATCTTTATTATTTTTCTAATTTAATTTTATTAACTTATTTTACAGATATAAAAATTGTTTAAAAGTGGAATTATAGTAACAGTAATTTATTCACTTAAAACAACAATACGTACAAATAAAACATTGGTACATAACTAAATGGTAAGTGAATAAAGAAAAACTTACGACGCATAACTGTGTGTAAGGAAGTATGTATACAATAATAATAATAAATAAATAATTCTAGCTAAACAAATAATTAACAAATAAACAATTATGTAAAACACAATTTTAATAAAACAAAGGTAAGAAAATATTTTTTTTGTTTTTTTTGTCTCGATACTTTGGTTAGAGGTTTTTTGTATTTACATTTTCAACATTTAAAACTTTTGGACCAGACAGGATAAACTTTTCTTTGTCCAATAGAGTTGAACATTAAAGGTGTGATTATTAAACTTTAATATTAATTTTGTCATATAAATTATTGTGAATTTAGAATCTGATCAGATACCAAATAAAATGAATGTATCAATTATTGAAAATTATATACAAATATATGAAAATTCTTTTTATTGCACAAATATTATTTTCACCAAATTTGAATTATTCTGTAGCTGATAAATAATATTTTTTTATTAATTATAAATTCTCTATTATATTATAATTTGCATATATCGCCCAGGCATTAATTAATTCTTTCTCACCTTTTACTAGAGCAAAAATATACTACACAACTCCAAATATTTTGAAAAAGGTTTATTCTTTATTTTAAATTTTTTAAATGTGTGTGTATGTGTATTGTATTTAGAATGAGTATTTGGCATGGTTAGCCACTATACGTCTGTTAAAAATACCTACATGTTTCGAAATTCATTAATATTCACGAAATACACAACAATCTGACGAGTAACGTCGTGTGTCAAATTAAGAATTTAGCTATTTTAATTAATTTCCAGAGGGTCTTGTCTGCGATGTCGGGCATCTCAGCGACAGGAAAAAAACATTTATATGTCCGGAATAATGAAAGTAGACCGACAGAGGACCGAATTCGGTAAAAAAGAGGAGTGGAAGCCAATCAGTTTTGGCCAGTGATACATTTTTCATATCGCGATCTTGTCAAGATTCCAAAGGCGTCTTTGTTTTGTACTGCTTTTCTACACGCATAAAAATATTTTCTTGTGGAATCAAATCGACATAGAATATAATTCACCAGATCATATAAAAATATAACTTATATATTAATGCACAAAATAGAAAGAAAAATTAAATAATTTCCACTTAACTGAAAATTATTATCATTTATTAAGCTTTCCTAGGCCTTGTTATGAATTTTGTTTGGTTTTAGATGTTGCATTTTTATTAAAATAGTTTTCAATTTTTTAATATTTTATCATAAAAACATTATTTTTTTTAAATAATCAAGATATAGAGTAGACCTACCTACCATCTACAATATTAAAATTTTATAAAGATCTAGTGCAAATTATGAATCATAAGACGCCCAAGATTGAATCCTGAGGTATTCCATGTGATTTTAGCCTTTTAAAATATTATCCATTTCCAACTTTTCTATGTTCTTATGGGTAAGATGAGAATAAAATTAATAGATTATATATTTTTTTATCGAATATATAAGTGTAGAAAGTAACAATCATTATGGTAATAATTCTTAGACTAGTATCAGCATAAGAATGTATATAAACATTACCTATTTTTTGTCCTTGTTAATTATAATTTTTTAAACTAAATAAATATGTAAACCCACACACGTAACCATATCTTTGTCGGTGAAAATACTTTGAATATATCATGCAAAATAAAATATAATATTATTTATACTTACTCAATACAATAAATATAAATTGAAATAGCATTAATAAGTTTCAGCAACCATCTTCAGACTAGTTGTTTTTCAACGCAATTGGTCAAAAATTGGATGTAAGCATTTTTTCTTTTAAGGAAACAGTTACAACATGTTGTTTAAACTATTAAGCGTCATTTCTATTAATGAAACAGTTGCAACATGTTGTTAAAAAAATGTCGCCAACATTTTTTGATCTTTACTTGTTGCTGTTCAACGAAATTAGTCAAAAATTGATTGTAAGCGTCCTTTCTATTAAGGAAACAGTTGCAACATGTTGTTAAAACAATGTTGTTTGATCTAAAAAAATAATTAAACTTTTTATATGAAGTGATCCAATTATTTTTTAATATTTTTTGTAAGGGAGTCGAGTGAATTTATATATAAGAGAATATTTTTATGTATGTACAAAACCTCCATTAAAAACTGTGACCGCGAGACCAGCTCTTGAATATTATTAGAACTAATGTTATTCAGTTTTTTATTGTCTATGGCAGAAAAGTGGCGAACTGCAAAAGCTTGTCCGTCCAATTCCATCTCATTAGCGAAGGAAATGCCTGTGACAGCACCAGCAGCCAAGACATGTCGTGTTGGGACCTTATATAGAACCGGTTTTCTTCTTCTTTCTTTCTTCTGCTTCGTCTTCTTTTCTGACTCTTATTACTCGGCCAATCCCGCTGATCGTCACAGGAACGGATTTATAATAAATTTTTGAATTTGAAGCTTTAGATTTTTATTAGTAAAGTCAAAAAAATACTAGAAGGTGAACCAAAAAAAACGAGATATACAGAGAAGATAAAGGCAGGTGAGACAGACAGATAGAATAAGAAAATGTTACAAATACCCATTTTGATAGCAAAATATACAAATTACTTTATCAGAAAGTGAGAAGGGGATTACAGGAAGATGAAACAATGAGAAGTGAATTAGAGATAGGAAATGTTAATATTTTGTAAAATTTATTATAGCGAGGACTTGATTGAAATGTTTGGATAATATCTATTTTTTTTAATTTTCGATATTATTTATTAATCACATTTTATTGTGGGTCAAATAGTGATATTATTTTGATTAGAAGTACAAACTTTAAACGCATTATTTGTATTCAAACCATACATTAGAATGTTGATGGTAACGACGTTATTTACAAAGACTGAAAACAACAAAAGGATTGAAGATAAAACACCCATAAGTTTGTCAAAATCTTCAGTGCTTTATATATTTGATAACAAACGCTAGGTAAACAGGATTTAAAGAAACTTGGAAAAGATAACGTTGGTACAAGGATTGTCTATTATCTAAACTATAAAATAACTTTGAAAAGTCCGTAAGATAAAAAATCCGTGCTGCAACAACTGATTAAATAAAATTTCATAAGACACCAAAAATATAGAGAAAATTAAACTTTTTCTGACGAATGGGTGATTTTTTTATTTTTTAAATTGAATCTGTACAAATGACAGAAGATTATGGTTAATTCATATTGATTTAATATAAGCTGATTTGAACAAAACTGCATAAATATTTGGAATTAGTTACTTAAGATACGAAAAAAAATAGGTTAGAATTTGTAAGTTCCAAAATGTGCTGATTAATGTTAAAGGGAATTAAAAAATGTTCGAACCAATTCAAAATTACGTGTAAAAAAATATGTGAAAGTTTCGAAAAGTTATAAATTAATATTCCAAAAAAATGGATCTGGTTTCTTGCAAATACCGAAAAAAATAACAAAAAAAGTTGAAGAAATATTAGAAAACATTCTTAATGAGAAAGAATTTTCTAAAAAAAGAACTAACTTCCGGAACTGCGCGGCGTTTTCGTACGACTTATTCATACCTTAAATAAAATACACCCAAAAAAATTGGTAAATATCTTACATCTTAGACAGACTATTTAGAATCAAAGAATTTTCTAACATTAAAAAAGTTCAACCTGATATGCCCCAGGACCAGTTTTGTACACATGTGACCAACCATCATCAGTGCAAGAAAAGTTCGCTGGTAAATACAAAGTTACGACAATCCAGAAGCCAACTAGTTGCTTGATAACCAAAATATGTTCCGACATTGGAAGAGAACTAAACCCTTTAAAAACAGAGCACAGTAAATATATTTTTTTAAATATTTATTTCTGTAAGTGCCAGATCCAACTAAACATCAGTGCAGTAGATAAATTTAAGTATATTTATGACTTTTTACTATTTAAAAGATACTTAAAACCTTAAATCCATTATGATAAGAGGTTTAGTCACGTTATCGGTTAAAATAGCTTTTAAACAATTATCGGATTTGAAATGTAAAGAAAAGTTGAAAATTTTATTAATTTACGAGGTTGAAAAATTATGAAAGACCGGTAAAAAAATTTTTCTCCTTCAAATACCATAATTTTTATTTTATTTTTAAATTAATATTAATTAATTATTTTGCATAAGTAGCAAGATCGCAGGTCACTATTTTCAGTATTAAATTAAAAATATTAATAGTTAAACGGGATTTTGAGACTTTTTTAAAAATTATTAACGCTTTTAATTATTTAATTATTTGCAAAAAACTAGTCCTTTTTTATGGAATCTTTATTTGTTTATGAATTTTGAAATTTTTTTACTTGAGTGTTTGAAACTGTTGCAAAAAATTAATTTTTCAGTGATTTTTTATTTCGTTTCAACTTTAATAAACAAATGAACTAGTCAATTGAGGAAATATGTTGTTTTAAAAATTCTAATTTGTTGTTAAGCACATACCAAGGGGCGTTTATAAAAAATAGTGCTTTAAATTAAAAAAAAAGAATCAAAAATGCATTTATCCACTGTTAATTTGGAAAAATTGAGCAAATGAGTAAAAATCCATTTTTCTACATCCGAATTTGAAAAATAGAAACAGGAATGCATTTTTTTAAATATGAAAAAAAGAGCATTTTTCCAGAGTTAATTTTGAAAAAAAGATTTTTAACTACACTTGAACTTGAAAAAGCAAGAATACATTTTTCAGTTAAATTTTACAGATTAAAATTTAGAATTACTAAATATTCGTTAAATTGTTCAGTTGCTATAGTCTATTTCACAGAAAAACAGCGAAAATGCAGTTTTCAAATATGAATTGGAGAAAACAAGAATGCATTTTGCCCTACAAAAAAATGGAAAAAACAGCAAAAATACATTTTCCACACACAAATTTGAAAAAAAAAACTGAAGCAACAAAAAACATTTTTCACATAAAATTTTGAAATTCAAATCAAATGTGCATTTTTCTACAAATAAAATTGAAAAACAAAACAACAATGCATTTATTTATATAAAAATTTGAAAAACAAAGCAAGAATGCATTTTTTCATACAGGAAATTAAAAAAACAAAGCAACAATGCATATTTTTTACACAAGAATTTGAAATGTATAGCAAGAATGGATTTTTTCATACAAAAAATTGAAGAACAAAGCAACAATGCATTTTTCTACATCTTGGACAAGAAGAGAAAAGAAATCATTTCCCGGGCAAACTTTATCTGCAGGATCACCCGCAACCAATTCTAATTCCATCTGGTTCGTATACACGCAACAGCGTCGATAGGGAAAATGAAAAAGGGGTAATTACCCCCTCCATAGGATACCAAAAAATAGCACGAAAAGAAGAAATAAAATATATGAAATGTGGAAATGGACAAACATATTTGTCTAAAAGTTTGATTACTTCCCCTAGGAAAAAAGTAGCCCCCCAGGAAAAAAGTTCTGCGCCCTTGGACATACTGGGTGAAATATTAATTAAACTGATTCTTTTCTCATATCGATTAGACTAAAAAATGTGTATAATAATTATTTAAAGCATCAGAACAAATATCAATAAATGGTACTACACAACAAAAATAATTCATTTTTAATCTAAAAGTAAATATCGCGGCTCTCCGATTAACGAAAATTGAAAAACAATATTCCAAACAGTGTTTTCTGTATTTTCTAAAATTTTTTGGTTATTTAATTAAAAAATACAGAGTAATTACTATTTTAAGTCAATAAATGAAAAAAATATTTTAAAATCCTTTTTTATATCAAAACTTTTTTAAGGGCATAAGTTAAAATTCAAAATATTATAGTTAGTTAATAAATAATTTTATATTGTCTTTTTCCTGAATGCGCACCTGTTTAATTCTCGTCCAATCCAGCGGTTCTTCGCAGCTATTCGATAAGGTTATCTTTGGCTCTTTAGGTGCCGGCCCAATGCACGTAACAACCGTTATTGAGTAATATAATGCCACAATTAGTAAAAACACATATCTCGATTCTTTACTTTTTAGAGCTGGTACTCATTAGCTACCGAAATGAGATTAGTATCAGGACCATCAATTCTGGGTCCCCGCTGTAAATTATTGCTAGAAAGATCTTTTGGCATTTACGATTATTTAAATTGCATTGTCGATAATGCTTTTTTTATTGACTTTGTGAGTTATAGTTTGATTTAATACTTTAGTCACGTTAACATGAATAGATGATAAATTTATGTTTATTTAGTTAATGTTTATATTTTACATGTTAATTTTAATCGTTTAAAAATGAAATAGGAGTCCACAAAAAGTGATACTTTCTTTAAAAATCAGCTATGGCCTAATTTATAACAATTTTACCTACAATGAGAAAAGAGAATAACAAAAATTTTAATTTTGAGTATTTTTTTATTTAAAAATTTATGTATAGCAGAAAGTGGGTGCATAGTATATCAATTTATTCGTCTCAAAATGGGATTCAAAACAGTCCAGGTGATCCAAGGGGTCTCACTTAAAAAAAATGAGTTTAGTCGAAAAGTGTGTTGCAATTTTGGTAAAATTGTTATAAATTAGGCCACAAAGAAAGTAACACTTTTTGTGGACTCCTATTTCATTTTTAAACGATTTTACAGATTTATAGCAAAATTAACTGAATTTTTTTTTTTTAAATCTAATTTTCTGTCAAAGTGACATTTGACCATTGGATGGTATGTATTTTAACCCGTAGAATCCGAATTTATCAAAAATAAAAAATTTTGACCCATTTCCGGCGAAACCGGAAGTCGGCCATTTTGACTGTGAACGTCAAAAAATCTGAAATTACATCTAATATATTCACTTAAAATTTCAGTAAGATCGACCCATAACGAAAAAAGTTATAGGGGTGATCCATGTCCCTGTGTCACCCGGTATATCACATTTAATTAAGAAGAGAAGATAAGTACAAATTATGCTTCTAAATAAAAAAACACTAAGATGAAAATTAGTGACATTAGAGGATCAAAAATATACCGGAGATGAAAAACCAGCTTTTTTACGCCAATTTCTTATTCCACTTCTTCCAGCAGATCCCGCTCTACTGCATTCTAGAATTTTTTTGTGGTCTCCCTTTTTTTCGTCTTCCACTTATTTATCTTAAAACTTGTTTTCTTGGTTCTTCATTTTTTAATTTGGTTCTTTGTCATTCTATTGAAATTTATTTTCGTTTCTTCACTTGTTTTTTCTCCCTGACATATTATAGTTCTATATATTCTTTTATGAAATTTCTAGAGTTATTTTTGACATTATACATTTTGCGTCTCTTACAATTATTTAATTAATTTCTTCTATTTTTTTTGTGATGGTAGGCCCCAAATCTATGAAATCTAAATCCATTTTTTTTATTTATTTCTCTCGTTCCTGACTTATTTTTTTTAGTACTATGGATTTACAAAAAACAAAAAAAAATAATCAAAGAATTTCAGTTTAGATAAACAATCGAACAAAAGTATAGAATGGTTACTTACAAAAATTGAATATGTCGTACTTGTGTTATTTTCCCGACCCATCAACAGCATCCCAACGAGAAGGGAAAGTACTGCGAACAAGCTAAAAAAAATTTCCGAGATAAAAACAGAAATATGATTTTTGGTCTATGGGTTTCGGTTATATATTGGAAGATCCCATTAACCCCCCAAAAGATTACTCACTTGCCAAAAATAAAAAAATGTTTAACATTAAATATCAGAAAAAATATTCATACCTGGATTCTCGTCGGGAAAATTTTGGGGCGACACAACCGATTTTTGTATTTGTTTTGAAAAAAAAATATTTCACGGTGACAAACTAATATCAAAACTGGTAGAGAAAAACTACATGAAATTTGGCCTTGACGAATAATCAATTTCTTATAATTTTACTTGAAATAACTAAAATATTGTTGACTAATAACATTTTACAATAATACATTATAACAAATTGACTAAACCTAACGTGGATAAATAAATATTTTCTAGGGCTTCAGATAAGGCGAGAATTTCAAAAATCTCGTCTCGGTCTCGTTGGTTGAGAAAATAATAAGTCTCGTTTCAGTCTCGGTCTCATCTCGTAACCGTTTGTCTCGTCTCGTTTCGTCAAAACTCATTATTGCTAGAACTTATTTCTAAGATAATACAAAACGAAATAATTATTAATTCTATTTTTATTTAGACGTTACTAAATCATTATCTATACAAATTATAATTATAATCATTGTCCTAAAAAATTCGAAACGCCACGGTATTTTTGCTATAACCAAACTCCAAAATAATAAAATAAAATATTTCACAGATAGTTACCAGATTTTAGATTTCTTAAATTTATCGTAACCTATGCAGACCTTTTTTTATTATAAAAAAAAAAATTAAATGTTTATACTGCTTTTTTTTAGTTTATTTTTCTCGGAAATTCGAGACCAGAAACATGTCTCTCGGGTCTCGCCGTATGTGGTATAAGGTCTCGTGTCGGTTTTACGAGACGAGACGAAACGAGAAAAGTGTCGTTCTCGTGTAAAGCCCTAATATTTTCTAGATCATATTTTTTACTGTATATTATTTTTAGATTCAAATGTTTCTGTTTCAAGTCCAACTTTTGTATGAAATTTATTTATTTGGTGGATTAGACTATGTATATATGTAATTAAAATATTCTTTGTGGTATAAGAAAGCGACCTATATTACCTTTGGAGGAAAACCATACCCATTATCTAGACTACATTACCGTGGAATGTTCATTCAATTTTTTAACTTAAATATAGTTCTGCGGTCAACAAATTAAAAACATCTAATTCGAAACCAGTAATTTTGATTCCGCCTATAAAATATGTAGATAATTATGTATGACGTAATAGTGACCCAAAAATGTATATCTATGTGATTGTGTTTTTTTTGTATATACATGTACAGCATTAAAAAATCTAAAAGCACTGGATATGTATTAGATTAACAATGCCAAGGGCTTTTATTAGATGGATTATTAATTTCATACATTTAGTTTTATTTTAAATATTTTTTTAATTATTATAACATTATTTTGGTAATTATTTTTATAAATTTCCGCTATTTCTTCGCGTTGTAGAACATCACAATGAATCCGTATCGATTTGGTTTGGGAAAAAATAAGTCCATGCGCGCCATAAAGCTTCGGGAAAACGGGTGTGAAGCCCGAGACTGCATAAAACAACGATTTTCCGGTGTAACCATTCCGTTTCTTTTTTTTTTTGTTCTCTTTTCGATTTTAATTTCTCAGTTCCGATTGTTGTTTCCCATAGACATTCAAGTCTGAACTGATATCGAAGGGTTAAAGAACAGTTTTTTTAAGTCGATAATTACGTGGAAAATTATTTTTTTTTGTTATAACAATAAAAATTATTATATTTTTTTAATATCCAAATTATACATTAGTAAAATTTGTAATTGGGTCACAGTTTTTATATAGGAGCAAATTTGGAAATTATTATCCAAGAGGTTTTTAGATAAATCCAGTTAATTATCTTCCAATTAAGTTATGGATTTTAAAGATTTTTATATTTTCTACCTAAAACGAACGTGTTTGAAGACTTGCAATTTAATCAGATTGAAAGAATTCCAATATAATACAAAAAAATCCCAAAAAAGACAGTTTTTAACATACAAAAGTGCTAAATATGCAAAACTTGTTAAAAAAATTTAATTACCCAAAAATCGAAAATAAAAAGTGTTGTCAAACGTTAAACGTATAATTTTTAATGATTTGTCGAAAATATCAAAATATAACTGTTTGTTGTATAGTAGTTATATACCCCAAAAATAAATCGTTGGATTTATATAAAAACATTCAAAAAGTAAAGGCTTTACCTAGTTTATTTTTAAGATAGTAATCAAATAATAAAACATTACGCCGTAGGCGTAACAAATATTTTAGTAAACAGCTTTCATAGTTGATATATAAATATTACGGTAAATTTTTTCATTTTTATTATTAAAACTTTATTATTTTCCAAGAAACCAAAATTTTTATATAATAGAACACAATAAAAACAGTAATTAATTTCTTCATCCAACAAATTGTATAAGAGTATAATTATTATTATTTAGTGACTTAAATTTACACAATTTATTTTTTGCAAAGGTACATGGAAAATGATTTGGCGTTTTAATTGTACTAGTACAGTAAGGTACAATACAATACTTATAATTTCAGTTATCGTAATTTATTAACTATCACGCAACAAAATAAATGCGAGGAATAAAGAAGAACGATACGTCGCTTTGTTTCGTAGGTACATCAATAAGGAGAGATGACGTCAGGTCACTGAATCGAACGCAACAAAATTATTAATGCAAAGCAACTTTAAACTGTTAACTTTGTTAGTTTTTGAGATATTTTAATTTCACTTTCACACTATGTATAGTTTTGCTTAAATTTCCAGGTTCGTTCATAAAAAAATGGTAAACTTCTGCATAGTAACTTGCCCATTTAAATTTGTAAAAATTTGGGGTAATGCTATAGCTCGGCACATGGCTCAGGTATAATATAAAAATAGTCAAGCTCGGCACAATGCTTAAACATTTAAAGTATCAGGGTTTATAAAAATTATGATTTTTTAATTTTATTTATTTTTTACTGATACCTCAATATAGTCACGATTATTAAAAAAAATATTTAGAGGAGGGCCAAATTTTTCAAGAAAACAATTAAGGGGGTTTGTTATTAATAAAACTATTCACAAAAGATAATTTTATTCGGTTGATAAGGTTGATAAGGATATAGTCAGGGTTGAAGTAACCATTTATTCTCTTATAATTTGCATCGGCCTTAACAACTTTGTGCCGAGTTTGTCATTCCAAAAATCTAATTCAAATGCATAAGAATTAAAGATGTGCCGAGTTTGATATCGCCCAAAATTTTAATTTTGTTTTTTTACAACAAGGATACTCTTCTCTATTTTTCATTTTTTTTTCCAGGTAAGGTCATGCTATCTCGAACATCTATTAGAACTTGGTAAGTAATTCATTAAGTGTAACTAAAATCTTGAAAATTAATAAGTGCATGTTTAGTTTCACTATTTTTTAAATTCGTTAATATCAATCAATGTGAGCTTAAACTAAATATAGTAATCCCATTTTGATCTAACTTAAATTTGTATTTTATAGAATATTTTAAATTATCAGCAATATTTCAATAAAAAAATAGTCCATGTGTCCATTTTTCTAGTTTTCGACATTCTGAACAAAAATCTTCAAAAATATATGCTTATGCGAATTTGCAAAAACTGTAATGTTATTCTGATATTGGCATATTTTTTCACTATTCGACGATATTTTTCACCATACAACGATAAATTTTCATCATACTACCATAAATTCTTAGCAAAAAAGTTTGACAAACAGTATCTTATGCAAATTTACAAAATATTCAGAAGATTTTGTAATATTATTTAAAAATCATAAGTTCTACATTTTGCTTAAGAAATTATAGTCTGAAATATTTACATACTATTTATCATATGCCAAAAATTCCGAGGTTTGCGTTCTTGTTAAGTCCTACAGTAAACTCTCAAAATTCAAGATTTTTTAATATATTTTTTTTAAAGGCAGTTTTAAGCTAATGCTGTTGCCAAATGTCTTTTAAAAAAACCTTATTTTAACGGATTTTTATGTCAATGGATGTCAAGCATAATCAAAAAAAGTGCTTAAAAATTACGAGCACTAAACACTTTTACAGGAAAGTACTAGCGAGCACCAAGCACTGTAAAAAAGTGAGTTAAATTCACGAGCACTAAGCGCCAAGACCAAATAAATGTCATATAAAACTTGTATTTTAATAAACTAATAAACCCAGTAAACTAGAGCAAGCGCCAACTACGAAAAGATTGCGTAGATCCCGAAATTCGTCATACTCCGCCCATTAATGCGCGGAATTATATCTTTTTGGTTGGCGCTTACTGTAATTAAAATAGCTCAGCTATGGACAGACGGACAGACAGGCGGTTGTAGAGTTGACTTAGGTCACTCAAAATAGTAGGTGGACGAGTTAAGGTGACAAGATATCGATTACCGAAATCAAAGTTCCAAAAATCGAAACCGTTCTCGAGTTATCGCTAGTACAAACAGACAGACATACAGGCAGATATATAAACGGATATTGTAAACTCAATAAGTACCTTCCGATTTGCTTCTTTACTTAATACAGACTTTTTTTAAGACTTATGAGATGGGATATAATATTTTTTTTGTCATAATATCAATTTTTTCAAAACAGTAATTATTTTTTTTCCAAATTATGCGGGAATATTTGTTAGTGCAAAAAATGTGCATGAAAGTGCTTTGTGCTTAGTTCGTGAGCATTTTTGTGTGCTCGCGAGCCTTTTGGGCGGTTCAGAAGCCTTTTCAAGTGCTCTGGAGCCTTTTCGAGTGCTCGCAAGAACTTTTGGACTTCGGGAAAGTGTTTTAAGCACTATGCCCTTTGGTCTAGTATTTTAAGCACCAAGAACCAGCTCTGTTCTATTTTTACGTCCAGTAAGATCTTTCAAATTTTTTTTCTAAAAAAAAAGATGGAGGCTAGCGCTGTTGCCATATGCTCTAATTTTAAAGACGTTTACATAGATGCTTCGATATCGGCTGTAACCAACAAATTCTCTTCGTACTTATATATGTAGTATTTTATTGCCTTTTTAGAAATTTTTTTTTAAAATTATGTACGAAAAATTATTCTTAAATAACTTTAGAAGTGCCTAGTGGGGTGTTGACCAGTATTTTTTGGGGTTAAAGAGAAATTACATACCCTTGAAAAATGGTTTTATTGGTCTCCGAGGACCTGGAAATATAAACGGTTTTTTATATACCTTATATTATAATATATGTAGCGTGAAAGTAAATGCCTATAACCAAAAATAAACACATACTATTGAAATTTCACGCTGTTGTCAAGCTTCTTAGGAAGTAATTATTAAAAATATTTTTATACTACTACTACTGATAAAAAATATATATAAATGTCGTGTAAAATATCAAATTTAAAGAATTTTTCCGAATGAAAAATCAACTGGAAAATAGCGCTGTTGCCAAATGTCCTAAAATATTCTTATTTTGGAAAAATTTGTTAAAAATAAAACAAAGACAATAAATACAAAACAAGATGGTTGATAAGTAATAATTACTGCATTGAGCATTCTTCGGTAATCCTGCACTTTACGGGCACACTCTTCATTAGAATTAATAAAAAAAAACGTAATTTCTACTTACTAATCTGTTAGAGCAATAATCATAAAAATAAATAACCAAATTCACCAAATTTTTAGTAAAAAAACAGTTTTTAAAACCGAAATCACGTTGGTACTAGACCACAAAAAGCATCACTGACTTTCGATTCGATGGACCCTTTGTATCGCTAGTCTCCCTTTTAGAAAGCGAGGTAACATTTTTTTATGACGGGACCCTTAGTTAAGTGGTTATACGTTATACCATCCAATCCTCGGAATTGGGTTAGGTGCTTATAACATGTTGTATTAACCATTCCAAAAATATAAACATGTCTGCTATATCAGCCTTGATTTAATTTTTTCCTTGAATCAAAAGTTCATTATATTTTGTCCAATAAGAATATTTTTTTTGTTGATAATCAATACATTTTTAGTTAGAAGTGTTAATTTTCAAATTATATGTAAAAAAAATTATCTCTGTGATACCATAACAATCAGCAAAGTTTTTTTTTATTTATACCTCAAGGTTCAATTTTAAACGCCATTATTTTTGCAATATAGAAATTAAAATTTTTGTAGACAAAGAATTTGTATTATATTATTTATAAAAAATGAAGTTATAATAATAATACTAATAAATTACCATAAGAAATATTTAATTATTTTTATTGATTAATGTCAATTATAAAAATTTATATTATACAGTAAATCTTATATTTAAAGTTGATGTCATCACTTTAAACTGTATTTGCAATTTATTTTCATTATTTATGATTAAGGCGGGGTACAATTAAATTAGTAATTGTGAATAAAGTTGTTAATAGATTTTGATGATCATGTATGGTTATTATTAGCTTTAATTGATGGAACATTATTGCTACTGAATTATATTTTTATCGGACAATTTAACATATCAAAAAAAAATATTTCTTAGAAAACGCAAGAAATTTTTTGATCATGCATAAAATCTCTAATTTTAGAACACAAATATTAACGATTCGAATGAATTTTTTGAACAATTTCATTACCTTAATAATTCGAAATATTTCTGAGGGACTAATTAATGAATTACTGGTCCTAAGAGTGAACCCTGTGGAACTTTAGATTCCAACAGTCTATTTAAACAGCAATCATCTATTCGAGATCGATGCCTACATTTTTAAGAAAATACAAAAGTATATTATAGTTAATAACACTGCCAAAGGTTTTAGTGAGGTCCAGAAATATATACATATATACCAGGTATTTTTTTTATTTTTTTGGAAATATTTTTTTACTGAAACCTAAATTTTTGCATGAAGAGTACAAGAATATATACAAAGAGTTTGATTTTAAAAGCTTTGATAAGGTACCATATATTCTAGCGCTTTTTTTTCTTAAATTATATTATCAATTTTTTCCTGTTTCTTTTTTTTTACTTTTGATTCTGCGTAATAAATTGTTTATTACATTATTTATTTCGCACTTCAGAATCTTTTTTATTATAAACGACCTGATTTTTCATCAGATTTAAAACGTCTTCGTCTTCTTTTTTTAATTTATAAAACAAATAGTTTTGGTGCTGATTTGTGTATAGAATGGTTGATGGAAATGATAGAAGTGATTGTAAGTATGACAGGAATGAAACTAAGGTTATAAAAAGAAAATTTAAAGTCTGTATGCATGATGATCGGATTATAGATTTTATTTTGTTTTCACAAAAATAGTTTTTTTTTAATTTATTTTGCTTATTACTTTTGTAAAGAAAAAAATAGCAGATCTGGAATTTTTATTGGTCAAAATTATAAAATTTTCCCAAAATATTTTGTCTCATTAAAAATAAATTTGTGATTTTTTTTAACACGTTGACTGCCAAATACGAGATATCAGTAGTTTGACTACTAATTATCCGATAGTTGGCAGTCAACGTGTTAATAATAATAATAATACTCGCTATACAATTATTAACAATAGTTTAATTTTTCATTAAATAAGGGCGAAAGATATTTAATTTTATTTTATTATTTGATTTATTTTATTATTGTTGGATTGAACTCACCCTGAGTAAATAATTAAAAAATAAATAAATTGATTGATTTAAAATATAAAAGAACATACTAATTTCAATGGTTTCGCAACGTGGGGCTTCCTAAAATTTTAAGGCACTCGTATCAATTTAATATATACACAAAACGCCCAAAAATAAGAAAATCAGGAAAGGTTCATAAATCTGAAAAAAATTACCAAATCTAAAACACTTTAAAAATTTACAAAATTACGCAAAATTCGGAAAAGGTGTAAAATTTGTAAAAACAAGAAAATCTTGCAAAATAAAATCTGGAAAACAAGAAAATCTTGCAAAAATAAAAAAGTCGCAAATCTGAAAAACTTGCAAAACGCCCAAAAATAACAAAATTAGGAAAGGTTCATATAACTGAAAAAAATTACCAAATCTTTGAACTTTCAAATTTACAAAAACTTAAGAAAATGTGTAAAATCTGTAAAAACAAGAAAATCTTGAAAATTAAAAATGTCGCAAATCTGAAAATTCTGCAAAACGCCCAAAAATAGCAAAATTAGTAAAGGTTCATAAATCTGAAAAACTTATTAAAAATAAACACTTTTAAATCTACAAAAATTTGCAAAAATAGGAAAATGTGTAAAATCTGGAAAAACAAGAAAAGCTTGCAAGATTAAAAAAGTCGCAAATTTGAGAAACCTGCAAAACGCCCAAAAATTGCAAAATCTGGAAAGGTTCATAAATCTGAAAAAAATTAAGAAATCTAAAACACTTTAAAATCTACAAAAACTTGCAAAATTAACAATAGTGTAAAATCTGGAAAACAAGAAAATCTTGCAAAAATAAAAAAGTCGCAAATCTGAAAAACTTGCAAAACGCCCAAAAATGACAAAATTGGGAAAGGTTCATATATTTGAAAAAAATTACCAAATCTTTAAACTTTAAAATTTACAAAAACTTAAGAAAATGTGTAAAATCTGTAAAAACAAGAAAATCTTGAAAATTAAAAATGTCGCAAATCTGAAAAACCTTCAAAACACCCAAAAATAACAATATTAAGAAACGTTCATAAATCTGAAAAAAGTTACCATCTCTGAAACACTTAAAATATACAAAAACTTGCAAAATAATCCGCATCCAATGAAACGCATTTCAAGTCAGTAATATACCCTAAAGGTATAGAGAGATATATTTTCCATTTTCCAATAAAAAAAAACTTAGTTATAACTTAACTGCAAAGTGACAGTTTACACAACTTCCTACTCACTTCTAGAGTCCATTTCACCATGAATAATTCATAGACATTAAAATACGTGCCGTTTTCATGAAATGGAAAATAGATCTACTAGTTTAGTTTTCAAAAATTATTTCAATAAAAAAAATATTTTAACTAAATGGAAACTGTACAATTATAACCGTTAATATATTAAATATTAGCTTTTAAATTAATGGTAAATAGAGACTAAATTAGGCGGTGCTAAACACGTCGGATGGCACGTACGCTCATCGAGGATCGCGCAGGATAATCCCCTCTGCTAGTCAGTCCTGTCTACCGCAACCGCTCCAACTATGCGTCGGCCATGTTGAATTCCAAGCTAGTTTAACTCAATTTTACCAACAAATTATACCAATTAGAGAAAATAAACGAGTGATAATTAATTGTTGATTAAATCGCTGTGTGTATTAGTGAAAATTATTTGTGTTTTGCTTGTTTTTAACCGAGAAATTAGTAAATTTCTTATAGCGCAATGGCCGTGCTGACAATATGATTTCGTATGAGGAAAGTAAATTTTTTGGTTTAATAAAGAGTTGAAATTAGTTGTTTTTATTTTGTGTTGTGTTTGTTACAAATGTTAGTATTAGTTGGGATAGATTTTTTTATTTTTGGTTTGTATAGTATTTATTAACAATTTTATAAAATTTCAATAATTATTTTTCTATAGATATAAGAATGTACGAAAAATAGTTTTTTTTCTCTATTAGATAACATTGAATAAAGCTAATTACACAAATTTTAAATTTTCACAGATTATATTTTAATATTAGTATTTAATAACAGTATATAAAATTTTCAAAAAATATTATAGAAATTACAGCTAATCGTTACTAATTTATTACATCATTTAAATACAAAATTATAATTGTTTTGAACTATATTTTATTACTTTTTGGGCAATAACTGTATTTTTAATTCATAAATAAATTAGCCATATCTATTTAGAATAACGCAATTTAATCTAAATTTTTGTAAATTTGCTTAAAACGGTAAAATGTAAAAATAAATAATATAGAAGCTTTAAATTTAAATAAAAAATCTTTACAAATACAAAATTATAATAAATATTCACTAGTTTTTTATTTTTTAGCTTAAATATGTAAGAAAATGCTAATTTACAAATTATTTTATTTTAAATAATTTATTGTAACATCTTTTGAAAAAATAAATAAATTAACCTTATTTACCACAAAATTCATATAAAACAATTTTCATAATTTTTTGAAATATATCAAAATTCAAAATATATAAAATTAATAAACAGATTGATATTTCTCAATTTTAATTTTGTATTTATTTATAATTTTAGTTACAATTTGGCTCAAAATTAAAATTTCTAGATGGGTTTTACACCATAAAATTACTTTCTCGTTGTTTTATATTGGGTTTATATTAAAAAAATCATTTATTATGATTTATAGAATTTAATTTATTATTACTATTATTATTAGATAAAGTAATTGGTTATATAAGTAAAACATTTTTGTATAATCAACAATTCTGGATATCTAAAGAAGGTTCTGACGAAATTTTAATATAAATAAAAGTTGATTATATTAAAAAATAATTTAAAAATTAACCATGAAAATTAAAAATCATTCAGAAAGATTTTGGAAAAGATTTAAGGATCAAGTATAACGATTTTTTTTGTTTTTTATAAAAAAAAGAAGGGTGGAATTAATTAGATATAAAAAGTCATAACATAGATTTGTTTAAAGAGATGGAATTTTGAAAAAGGCTGAATTTGTATTAATTTATATTCATAGTTAAAATAAAAATAAAAAATACATATTATAGAAAAGAAATTGGTTAAATAGTTTAAGAACATAAAAAAAAATTAAGAAGTTAGAAAAGGTAGGATTATTTCCAAAAAAGTTAAACAAAGATAAATAAAAATAAGAAGAAGAAGGGGAAATTAACAGAACACTAAATTTATTAAGTATTTATAATTTTTGTAAAATTTTATCATTTTTTTTTATTTAGATCGGAACTCATCCCAAAAAACTGCATAAAGTATGAAAATTTTTTTAATAAAAAAAATACCTTACATATACCTTGATATGTAGCGGTAAAGAAAAAAATTACACCACAATAATCATTTTTTTCTTAATTTATTACCCTTATTTAATTATATTACAAAAAAGTAATGGATATTGAGTTTGTAAAATTTCTACTAATAAATGAAAAATTATAGCAATTTTTTAATTATTTATATGGAAGAGAAAAATAAATTTTATTGAATATTTCATTAATTAAGGGCTAATTAACCAAATAACTCAGAGTAAAAATTAATATTACAATATTATAAATTATATGGGCACATTAACTTTTGTAAAAAATTAAATCATGTAGGGAAAAATCTTAAGATCAGAAACATTCAAAACTAAAAAAATTAAATATACAAAATTATCTATGGGACTAATTTTACATAGGAGTAAATGTAGCCATTGCAGATTAGGATAAATGAACATAAATATACAGGGTGTTTCATAAGGAATGGTAAATATTTTAATCACAGGTTCAGGACCTCCAAATATTAATATTTTATTAAATAACTACGCGTCAAATGTTATTTACTATACTAAGATACAGGGTGTTGAAATTACAATTTATTTTTCGTTTTTTTGCAATATTTTTTATTTAACGTATTGGCTTGAAATTTGATATGGATATATTTTTAAATTAATAAATCATAAATGTGTTATCAATTTTAAGATTAGATACAGAGAGCACCATCTCCACTCTACTGAATGAAGAAAAGTATCCACTTTTTTCTTAATCTTGGCCTTTTTTGAATTTTTTCAAGTCTTTATGAACGTAAATTTGAATAAAAAAGGTGTACGTGCTTTAGTAGCATAAAATATAACACAGGCTAAAAACACATTGATTGTTTTTAACTTCGGCCCGAGAAATATTAACACAAGAACTATACGCACCACGAAATTTATGGACATAATGCTATGGTGACATTTTGGTCTTTTAAACAGACATAGGTGACTTAATATCTTTACAAGCCGGGGTGTGGTGAAACTGCACAAAACAATAGGATTCCCCATCTAAATATGAGAAGATGATTGGCTAAAGAATTTTAAAATCGGGAGACTGGTTTTTGAATTATCGCCTCCATATACATCTCAGATCGACGGACATGAAATTTTTTTTCACTTAATCGTTTTGTGAGTGACATAAAACGTCAAATTTCTACAGTGGACAGGTGAGAACCGAAGTAATTAGGATATGAAAAAAATATGATGACCTGTTTCAATATTTTTAAAAATTATACGGGACTCCTCTACTTATTCAGCGTTAAAAAAATTATCAATGTCGAATTGTATCTTTTGGTCTTATCTTGGTTTAAAATTGACCCTCATTTATTAAAAAAAATTGTAGCTAATAGGGTAACCCAAATTATTGACGAATTTCTAGCGGTTTATTTCCTAACCAGTTGCTATCCGTGGATTTGTGGTCGGATGGACCTAAATTCTTAAAACATGATTTAAAATTTTGGTCTTCTTCTAATTGTACTATAAGAGAATGTATCTTATTTGAAAGAGGTAAAATCTAGAGTACAAGGACATGAAACAAATGATGAATAATCGTATAGCCATAATATAACACAGACATACATTTTTTTTCCTATCCATTGGTACTATAACATTGTGTGATTTTATTAAAATATAACGTAACAAACATCAAAGCAAAATAAACTCCTACTAAACTGTCAAAAATTGTATTTTCTTTTTAAAATAATTTTTGGTATAATATTTGGTATAAAATTTTCGTATCGAATCTCCCTAGAGCTTGAATTAATCTCCATAAATTTTCTTTCTGTTACCAAAGAAAATTCGCACATCGAAAAAAATTTCGGAAATTATTCAAGCTCTAGGGAGAATATGACTGAAAAGTTTCAAGGTAACAATCCGAAAAATGTGGATAAAAAATAGTTGTAAATAAAATATCAAAAATTACAGGGGGCGATACAAAATTAATTTTTTATTAGATTATAAATGTTAATTTGGACAAATAAAATTGTAAAAAAAAACCATGGGATGAATTCTGTCAAACAAAGATAAAATAAATAATGAGAAAAAATTTAATAGAAATTTTGGTTATTTTCGAAAAAAGTATCAATTTTGAGTAAAAAATATTCCGTCCTAATTACAAATTAAAAAAATAGTAATACAGTGTATTCCAAAACTTTGTTTACAAAAAATTATCATTAATAACAATTTTTGCATCACTTAGAAACCAATAATTAAAAATATATATAGGGAACATCAAAAACATTGTTTTAAACTGCAAAATATCTGTAAATGAATGACATTCCACCACTTATTTTTTTGGAAATCATTAAAAAACTTGCTATCTTTGAACTCATACCGTATGTGCAAGAATTATTATACTTTATAGTGTATTTATTTGGCTATATAAAAAATAATCCAGATATAGTTGACTTGGTTTGTACCAATTTGAAATTTTGGAAAAGTTATTTTCAGCACCCTGTATGATCTCAACTGTTGAATTTAGAGCAATTAGCATCATGAGTTCTATAATATATAAAAAATTCCAGCAAATTCACCAAAGCCGGTGCAAATACAAAACATTATTACTGAAGATTGAATTTAAAATGAATATTTTAATCTTGTCTGTAAATAAAATCTTTTGAGGTTTTCCAAAAAGATAAATATTTTTTAGTATTTTTTTAAATTATTAACTGATATTTTTTAAATTGTAAGGCCATGAATCTAAAATTTTAATTTATAAATTCTTTTTTCTGCATTTGAATTTGAAAGTTCAAATCAATATTTTTTCCCACTTTACTAGCAAATATTTTGCAGATTTGATTTTTGTTTAATAGTTACTTTACAGAACTTTTCCCGACCCACCATCTGAGAATGGAAAATATTGTGAACAAGCTAAAAAAAATCGGCTTTGTCACCCCAGAACTTTCCCGGCTCGACCGTAGAGAATATATTTATTATTATTATTTTAATTACAAAATACACGCATTACAATAATTTATGGAAGACATTAAAAACAGCGAGCCAATGATGAATACGTCTACCGAATTGATATTTCAATGTTGATGACATAAGCTGCGCATGCGCACGTTGTATATCACACTGCTACCATTAGGATTTCCTAAAATCATGTGTGAAAACTATTGGGAATTCGGGAAAAATTGTCATACAATAGTTGTACGGAATTTTATGCTTTACAACTTTGCACTGAAACATTTTGCACTAAAGAGCATAATTTACCTCCAATTTTAAAAAAATGGAAAATTATAAATGTGTATTTTTCTCGCCATCTAGCGGCGAAACTACGAGGAATTCGATAAAAAGTTAAAAGAAAATTTGATGCTTTACAACTTTGAACAAGAAAATTTTGCACTAAAATGCATTGTTTGTCATCAAAATCAAGAAAAACTAGAGAAAACCTATATGTACATTTTTTACGCGCCCTCTAGTGGCGCAACTATTGGAAATTCTAGAAAGAGTTTCAGACAAAGATTGTAGGAAATTTTATGCTCTAAAACTTTGTATTACAACGCTTTGCACTAAAATGTATTATTTATCCTAAAAATCAAGAAACCGTAGAGAAAACATAAATGCATATTTTTTACGCGCCCTCTGGTGGCGCAACTATTGAAAATTCTGTAAAAAGTTTGAAACAAAAGTTGTAGGGAATTTTATGCTATAAAACTTTGTACTACAACATTTTGCACCAAAGTGTATAGTTTGTCCTTAAAATTTAAAAAAAGTAAAAAATTGTTACATGTACATTTAATCAATGTCGGTCTTAAGGACCTTTTACCCTACCAATTTAAACCAAAATCTAATGGTCGCATTCTAGGCACACACCGACCCTCCATACCAAATTTCAGCTTAATTGGTCAAACGGTTCGGCAGTTATCGTGGAAGATTACACACAGACAGACCATGCGCTGGAAATGGTTTCAATCTTCTTGGGGAACCTCAAAAAGGATATTTCCATCGATATCTCGATTTTTTTTTTTGATCGTTCACCTTACTTTCCCTTTGATGGGTCCGGGAAAGTAAAAATTTCGAGATAAAGATAGAAATATCTATTCTGAGGTCTGATACGATTAAAACCATTTCCAGATGGAAGTCTGTCGGTTTTCTTCCATGATAGAGGCCACACATATCCGATTGAGCTGAAATTACTACGGCCCGTCCATACTTCGCTTTTGCTGAAGTGTAGTATTGAAATCGTGCAAAAATCTCAAATTTTTTTTTGCTCCAAATGACTCAAAGTCATGAAATGTGGAAAAAATTGATTTTCCCCGAAAAAAACCCGATTTTTTTTTGTAAAAAGCATGTTAAATATTTTTTCCATTTTTGATACACAGGGTATAGTTAAAAGATTTTGATTAACATTTTTAATAGAAATTACAAAAAGAAATAACTATACTGTTGGCAAAATAAATTTTGTCTATCCACTTTTAATATATTCTGAGATAAAACAGATTTTTGTTATTAGTACTACTGAAATTAAATAATATTTTTAACGCATAAGTTTGTTTCAAATAAAATTTTTTTTGATTTAAAAATAATAAAATATGGGATAAATTTTGGATGTGGCAACGCAGCTAAAAATGTTTCGACTCCATCTCGAGCTCTTTCAGACTCGATTCTTGAATCCAACGTATATGATGACGGCCAACTATAATTGAAAGCCTTTATAACTGTTATTAGTAGTGAACCACTTCGTTAAATGTTTTATAAATATGCATAATTTGCTTATTTTACGCTTGCCTAGGTGATTTGGATATTAAATTATTTTGCCATTCATGCCGGTTTTATAGATCCTAATGACACCGCACAACTTCATGACCAAAGACATCATTAAATAATCGCACGCCTCGTTTTAGTTTTATTAGTTTGTTTGGTGATAATGAGTGTGATTATGTGTCTATTTGTTTGTGGTACTAATATTATGTTTATTAAACTTTATTAGTGTAATTATTGTTTATAAAGCTGTGTTTTTATAACATTTCCTGTATGTAATTAAATATATATCATTAGTGTTATTTAATTAATTTTCAATGGTACTTTATACATTTATGAATTTTAGAATTCAAAAATTTGTCTAAATTAACCTCTATTATTATTATTATTTTGACCATTAACTTAACAAATCCTGGTAAATTATGTTTTATTGGTCGATTTTTCTTTATGAACAAAATTAACTAAATTTTCTTTATGATTTTCTAATAAATGTATGTAATTTTTTGTTAAATATTTGAGATATTAAATGTACTGTACTGTAATTTAAAATAAAAAATATATATTAACTTATTAATATGGTAATAAATAATTTTTCGTTTCTGTATCTGGAGTCAAAAATTATAACGGTTTTTACATGACCAAACAAATAATGGCTTTAATAAACTTTCCAACTTTCTAATTTTACAATTCCCTAAAAAAACTTTCTAAAAACATAAAAAATAGTCACAGCCTAAAAATGTGTTACCTGTTACTTAAAACTTTCTAATAATTTCTAAAAATTCTACCTGCCTTTGATAAAAGTATTTTTCCGTAAATTTTTTAAAATAAATATGAAACAAGAAAATACAAAAAACTTATCAAAGTATTAAAAAAAGCTGTTTATTAATCAATTAATGATCATTTTCTTATCATTTTATACATAACATTTTTATTTTTCAAATAATATTTAAAGATATCACGTTTTATTTTCCCTCTAATTGACCATATATTGGTGATTTTAAATAAATCATTACACATTTTATTTCTTATTTAATTTATTTATTTTTGATAAATTTTGAAAAAAAATTGTTACTGAATTTCTGCCTGTCTGTCTGTATTCAGATTTGGATTCAGCATAAAAAAGTAAAGGTTTGTGTCCATTAAAACAAAAAAGTTATATATTGAAGTAAAATTTATGAAATTTTTTTCTTATTTGTGTAAAATTTACGAAAAGTTTTATGCAGGTCAGTGAAGTTGGCAGCCACTTTTGCGAATTTTGCAATGATTTTTTTTGTCCATCGATTGTCCACTATTATCCAATAATTTTATTCGTTTGTCCTCGCTTCGTTTCAAAATGGCGGCCAAAAACTTTTTTTGCAATTTTTACTCTCCCGCATCCACAAATTCCAAAAAAAAATTCAACCGATTGATCATTTGTTCTTTTTTTATCCACTTTTGTCCACCATTTAGTTTTATTTGTCCACCCACCGGTTAATTATAGTTAATTACATAAATTTTAACAAATTGCGATATTGTGAAGTTTGCACACACAATTTTGTATTTTTTTATTAGTCAATTTAATTTATTGAATATTCTCATTCATTTGTTTTCATAAACTGCTTCTTTTCGGTTAAATTCTTTTCAAACCTAAAAATATTATAAAAATGATTAAATGTTGAAGTAGTGGAAAAAATAGTATATAAACCACAGTATCTATTATACTATTATTACCTTGTATGAAAAATTTACTATTAATAGTAATACAAATGTGTGGCGTCACAAATCTGTTTCAATTTTTATAACTTTTAGAGCCAATTTAAAAACATAATTTATGTAATTTTGTTTCAGTTTCAAATTATTAAAGTGAAAAAAATATGTTTTCTTTGGGTAAGAATTATATCGACGATTCAATATTTTGATCACGAGGATAATAAATAAATTTAATTCCCGACAAAATTCAAAATAATGTACTCTCCTTTTCTTCTCAGGAAATTGGAGATTAGCGGCGCCGCTCTTGTAGTTATTTTTAGCACATACCCACACAATTAAATTTAAAATTATTTATACTTATAGGCAATAAACTAATATAGGAAAAATAATTGACCTTTAACAAGTTTTACAAATAATAAAGAATTAAGTAAATATTAGTTAGTAAAAAATTGTTAAATTGTAGAGGGAAATTAAAAAGAAACAAAAACCACAAAAGTGAACATTTAATAATATAAATTTTCTTTAACTCCGATTTTGACCGATTTTTTCGGCATCAAATTCCAAGTTTAAAAAATTTAGAATGTGTTTCCCTTTTTTACAGTAAACCAAATATATTTCAATATTAAATTAGAAAAAAAATATTAATATTACTATTTTATTCCCTTTGATTCGTATTGCTAATCTGGCATTTTATTAATTAATACTTTATTCTCCTCACTTTTTTTTGACTTTCCCGTCCCACCGTCCATATTGTGAACGAGCTAAAAAAATCCGAGATAAAGGTGAAAATATCTATTTTGATATAACCTGTGTGTATTCCTTCACGAAAGAAGCTTAACGCTTAATCCGATTAAGCTGAAATTTGGTATACGAGTTTCGGTTATCCATAGGAAGAAGCCTTTAGTTTTCGTACGTCAAACGGAAATGTCACTGTCTAAAAATTACAGAAGCAATATGTCAT
Organism: Neocrepidodera transversa; assembly: GCA_963243735.1. Taxonomy (NCBI): domain Eukaryota; kingdom Metazoa; phylum Arthropoda; class Insecta; order Coleoptera; family Chrysomelidae; genus Neocrepidodera; species Neocrepidodera transversa. Next base: position 3,690,240 of record OY725337.1, on the reverse strand, counting down.
GAAATTTGACGTAATATGTCATTTGACAGCTCTTGAAAATCTCTAATCAGAACGGTCATTTCTCCAACTGTCACCTGTCAAAAATAAAAAAATGTCAAATATACTTTTTTTAATTAAATCCCAAATACCATGGATCCAATTATTTCAAACATAATTTGCCACTCTCAACAATTTTTTTAAATACGGATCTGTACTTTTTTGAAATCATCATTTTTTAATTAGATTTTGCCAATGAATTGTACTTTTTCTAAGTACGGCCCTGTTCATTTTTATCCTGAATGTTTTTTAGCATATTATGAATATAATTTTTTAAAAATTTGTAGTAATTTACAGGCAAAAATGAGCAAAAAACATGAGTGAAAAAAAAAGGAGAGGAAAAGGGTGGGAAAAATTGTTTTATTACATTAAAATCTTAAATTCCCTGGATACTCGTCGGTAAAGTTTTGGGGTGACACAAACATTAATTTGAGCATAAACAAATTAATAAAATTCAATCAAAAGCATAAAAGTGAATGTTTAATTATATACAAGTAAAAAAATAAATTAAAATGACCGGATATTGATTGTTTTTAGGCAAGTTTTGAAAATTTTTAATAAATTTGTCTTTATATTAAAATTTAGTAACTTACAAGGTTTTACCAGTAAACGATCAAAATATTCCGTAATCAAAACTATAAATCTTTTAGATATTTGATATTTCATTTGAAAAAAAAATTGAACAATATTTTATTAATTATTAAATAAATTAAAACAGTTTTCAAAAAAAAAAAACGGTTCTGTCCGTCCATCCGTCTGTCCGTGAGTATGTCCATCTGTTAGTCTGATTCAACTCGAGAACGGTGAGAGATATAGAGACAAAGGTACAATGGACCTATTTTTACTTTCCCGCTACTTGTACCAACCATATATACTGTAGTAATATATATTTCATAACTGTAAATTTTCGAATCCTCGAAATAACGGCAAAAATATTGGCGTTTTTCACTTGTTATATAGGTATCTAATCATTTTCGATTTCATGCTTTTACAACATTAATTTATTATTTATTAATATTCTGATTTAAACAAACATTAATTACAACAGAAAATAACAGTCTAATTAAAATTTAATTATTTTATAATAGAAGAAATATAATGGCTGAAGGAAACAAATCATTAAATACGAATTAATATTTAATCTGAGATGTGTAAAAATAAACGCTGCTTGTAGTACAACACGCTTTGAATTTAGAAAACGAAAACAAAGATGTTTATTTACGCTAAAATTTACTTTGGTAGAAAGAGCGCCTGATGACAGAATTATTAAATATAGTGTCATTAGATTTACTACAAGTGTTGTAATTTACATTAAAATTTTTGCTAGGAGGAGAAATTTTGTTTTTTTAATCTGGCACGTTTTTTATTTTTTTTTAAATTTCCACGTGGAGAACGAAAACCTTATAAAACGATTTGATAAGCGGCAACAGTGTATTCCGTCTTCTCGGTGGGCTCGTAACCGGTCCCAGCCGGGCTTTTGCTCGCTTACCGACGGCCATTTCACCTTTATGATACTACACCATTTACACTTCATTTTGCTGGATTTTATATGCCATTTCATACCCTATTTGCCACAAGTAAAAACACTTCCTGTCGTTTTATTTAATCAATTTCATTTTGCAGCGATATTTTTGAGGATTTAAAGTCGAAGATCGTTATATATACTATTTAGCATAATTTATGGTGATTTTTATGATAGTTTTAAGAATATTTATTTATACTTTTATTTTTATTGTTATTTATAGTGTTTTCTCTTGTAGCATACGTAATTTTTGATATTTGCTGTCGTAATAAGGATTATTATTTACTATAAAATTATTTGAGTATGATCAATTTAAATACTGTCAAGTTTAGGTTTATAATTGGGTGGACCCTATTTAGGCGGTCAGTGATAACAGAATTTAATCCTTTGTCGCTTCTACAGTTGTAACTTTTCTGGTCGTGAAAGCTGGATTAAGGGTTCTAGGAAAATATAATTGGTTCCTCGATACAGTTTAAAAAAATATATTCGTCTACGTTTATTATTATAGTTCCTTTCGTGTGGAAGGAATAATTTCCAATTTAAAATTTTATGTATAAAGAGTTGTCCAATGACAGGATATTATTATTTTTTTGCACACAAAGTCTCTTACAAGTTAATTACTGAAATTATTTTTTCCTAAAAATATTACTTAGATTAGACCAAATGACCGGTGCGATTAAGGAACCCTGTTGACAAAATTCACCTCTAAGACCAAGTGGCCAACACGATCATTACTAATCAATTCATCGTCATATTTCGATTTTCGGTAATTTCCGAAATCCTATTTTGGACCTTTAGGAAATATCTGGCATAAAATGTAGCGTAACGAAATTCATATGACACTAATAATGTTTATAAATTATTATATAGAGGCAAGTTTAAAGGCATGCTATAATTACCGAAGCAAAATATTGTCTACCAGATCTTACTGCTTATGAAGATTAATTAAATTATTTTTATTTATTCTATTGACAACTACATTTCATAATCAATTTATAAAGAAAATAAAAGTGAAATACTAAAATAAAACATATATTCCAATAAATAATCCTCTATAGTGAAAGTTTACTGATATGAGTATAAATAATCCATTAAAATTAAATATCCTAAATTGCTGTTGACTAATTCATCCCATTTTAATAATTAGGAACCTAATTAGTAAATTAATGGGAATTAATTTATTTATTTATACTATTAGATATTAGGACTGATAATGTATATCTCCATTTTTTTTAAGTTTCTGTCCTGTACCAATTTTCTGATCTTTGTTTTTTTAGGCGCCTGTCATACTATTACATTTAAATCTTGTGCGTCCAACTGTATTTTTCCCTTGTATTTTTGTTTCGTATACTTCTGTTGGTTGTCTTGTTTCCTTTGTTTTGTATAGCTATTTCTATTTGTTTTGTTCCATTTCTTACTCTATCCAGGCCCTTGATTTTCGGTAACAATCTTATTTCTGCAGCTGTTTCTATACTTTTGTCTCTCTTTGTTATGGTCTACCGTATATTATTGAACTTTCTCGTTTAGACTTTTCAATTGGTTGTCAGTTTGTGAGTCGCTTTTTTTTTGAAAATTTAGACTTTAAATTTTGGTTTCAGATTCGATTTAAAAATCAAAAAATAGAATAGGAATTTCTGATGAACCAACCTCTTATTTCTAAAGGAACATTCCCAAAAAGGCGGACACATTTTTGAAAAATAAATAAAATTTCGAACTCCATTCAATGTAAGAATTTAATTGAATTTACCTTCACAATTTTTTCGTCTATTTTTCAATGTGTTGTAAAGTCACCCTTTACACCCTCTACGATATCCTAATAATTACATTCTCATTGTATTATTTTTTATTTCTATGAAATAGCTGGACTTTCGGTTTCTAGTTGCTAAGTGCACTATGCCACTGTTGTCCCGTTTTGATTGGGGAAAAAGTTGGTACTTACAAATCAGGTGACTATATAGAGTCGCTAATAAAAAAAAAAGTCAGAGCTAAATCGTGGTCATTCATTTGGTCATTCCACATTGATCCTATTATTTGGTCATTTTGTTTTATCAATTACATTTCGTCATTATTTTAAAATTAGATTCATTATTTAATTATGTTGGGATATATTAAATTATACAAATCTTGCTGTGTTAGTTACTCGACCTTTAACGCCTCTCAAAAATTGGCAATACAACAACCGTCTTCCACCTTTCCTTCAAGTACTCTAGTTTAAAATTTTAAAAACGTGTTAATTAAAGTTAAAATCAATTAAACCATGAGGGCTTTTTTAAATTAGGAATGATGTTAATAATAATGTGCGAAAATTTCAAACAGGTACATAAACAATTGAGAATGTTATAAAAATAAAAATTCCAAAAAATGGGTCTAGTTTTTTTGCAAAATATTTCAAAATCTAAAATCGTTAAAGAAAATTAAAAAAATCGGCTGTGTCACCACAGAACTTTCCCAGCTTGTCTGTGAAGATAGGATTATTTTAATTAAAAAATACGATATTCCTGAATGGGAAAGTAATATTCTGTAAAAATGAAGTAAATTGATGAAAAAAAATTGGGAAATATTGCAAAAATGGGCAAAAAGTAATTAAAATGAAAAACGACAAAAGTTACTTGGTAACAAGTTATTATAAATACTAACATGGTAACACAAATTATTTCCAAAAAATTGTTAAAAATGATAAAGAATTGCTAAATTTCAGCAATAATTGAAACTATAATAAAAAAAAGAGTGAAAATATGGAAAAATCAAAAATACGGTAACCTTAATACAATTTATAAAAATTGGAAAAAGAGACAAATATAAAGAAAAAGACAAAGAGCGAAAAAGGTATCTAACAAATGGAAAAAAACGTAAAGCAAAAACAAGGCCTAATATAAAGACAAAAAAAGGAAAAAAGGGTAAAACAAAAATCAACAAAAATCAAAAAAGGTCAAATAAGACAAAGTAAAGGGAAAAAAGCAAAAAAAAAAGCCAAAAAATGCAAAAAAAAAAGTCAGAAAGAGACAAAAAAATTCCAAAAACTTAAAATTAAAAAAAAAGTAAAAAAGCAAAAAAAATTTAAAAAAGCAAAAAAAATGTAAAAAAGCAAAAAAAAAAAATGTAAAAGCAATAAAAATGTAAAAAAGTGGTAAAAATGCCAACAAAAGAGCAAAATAGAGACAAATAAAGGCAAAAAACTCAAAAAAGGCCAAAAAGTAAAAAAAAAATAAAAGAAGCAAGAAAAAAAGCAAAAAATGGGTAAAAAGGCAAAAATGGGTAAAAAGGCAAAAATGGGTAAAAAGTCCAAAAAAACAAGCAATAGGAAAGTAAAAAAGGCAAAACAAAGCCAAAAGCAATGCAAATAAACAAAAATGGTATAAGATAACATGGGGAAGTCCAAAAATGGACCAAATTAAAAAAATTCAAGAAAAAAGGTAAAATGGGGTAAAAAGGCCAAAAAAAAGAAAAAAAGGTAAAAAAATCAAAAAAGGCAAAATAAAGGAAAAAACATGGCAAAAAAACAAAAATATTACATGGGTGAAAACTATTGAGAGTTCGGGAAAAAGTTTGATATAAAAGTTGTAGGAAATTTTATGCTCTACATTTTTGTACTTGAACATTTTGCACTAAAGTGCACTGTTTGTCTTCAAAATAAAAAAAAGACGAAATGCCTAAATATGTATATTTTTCGCCGTCTAGCGGCGAAACTATGGAGAACTCGAAAAAAAGTTAAATAGAAATTTGGTGGTCTACAACTTTGGACTATAAAATTTTACACCAAAGTGCATTGTTTGTCTTAAAAATTTGGAAAAACTACTTGCACATTTTTGCGCGCCCTCTATTGACGCAGCTACTGGAAATTCTGAAAAAAGTTTTGATACAAAACTTTTAGGAAATTTTATGCTCTATAACTTTTTATTACAATATTTTCCACCAAAGTATATTGTTTGACCTTAAAATTTAAAAAAGGCTAAAATATCAATGTCGCTCTTGAGGACCTTCTACTGTACCAATTTAAATCTTCTTGGGGGGTAGACACTTAACAGAAAAAAAATCTGCCAGAAAATTTTTTTTCACTAATTTTTCATAAAATTGTTAACTATTTTTTTAGTTTTATATTACATTCTAAGTACCTAGATAGGCTCACTTTATAATGCCATATATTAACTGTTATAATCTATGAGTAATTAATTATCTAAGATAACAAAAAATTAAAATATGGAAAGGAGAAGTTAAAAAATTTTCATATAGAAAAAAGCTGTTAATTAACAATTATTTAAAAACGTCAGCGCTAATTGTTTAAAAAAATATATAAATAAACTAATTACATTTAAAAAAAATTTTTTTGCTACTTTTTGAAAAAAATGTAATGTCATTTAACAAATGTTGGGCAAAAATTCTGTACCATTTATAAACGAAACATTTGATATAATTTTCAATATTTAGATAGTCTATAGGATAGGCTTTCTACATATCGAATAATATACAGAGTGTCTCTCATATAAAATGTCACAATATTTTTACCACTTAAATATAAGTCTAAGCTACTTATTTTGAAGTTTTCGGGTTTTTTGAAACAAATGCTACTGTTTTATTTTCAATAATTGGCCCTGTATGTTCTAGTAGATAATTTTGTAGCTGGTATAAACTAAAATTCTACACATTTTTACAACAAATCTACTATGTATATTATAAAGGAAAAACCTTATATATATTTATACTAATAATAATATTTCTTACTATCGATACAACATTAAATTTCGAAATCCATGCATGTTCTTGAATCTTACAAAATCGAATTCCTCTTCAATGAAGACATCCCATACTTGGACCTGTCCAAACGGATTCTGTGCAACTTTTTGCACCGTTCTATTCCCCGGAATTGTTTCGTTGAAAGGAAGAGACAGGCCAGCGACGAGATTCAAAGGAGCGTCCGCCATTTATCTTATAGCGATTGTCATTTGGTTGCATCAAACAACGACTTGACATTCCGAAAGTCGATATTAGAGGGTCACGCTTAGCTATAAATTTTTAAATATTGGAAAAATCTTAAGAGTTACGTTATACAACCTGTAGAGGATTTTTTTACATTTCATCATAAATTCCTATAAATATATAGTATTACTTTTTGATCTACTTTCACAAATAAATATTCGTAATAAGAGAAAGGTTATTTATTTATTTATTAACTTTATTTAAATTTTTATTGATATTCAAAAATTATTCTTTTTTGATAAAAGTGACAGAAATTTATTTGTGAGAATTCGAAATGTTTCACATTAATTCTAATATTTTTAAATAATGGTTTGGTTTATTAAATTTATTTTATTGTACAAATATACGTATTTATTTTAAAATTTATGAATTGCTAAACGTTTTTTGAAAGACCTAATAGAAATATGATTCAAAGGGGAAACAGTCGAGAGCAAAGTTAAACGAAATGAAGAATATCCATTCCACTTTAAAAAGTTCTATTCCAAATTAACATGCAACGCGAAACCGTGCTTTTCTGCCTACATGCATGCAACATGTCAGATCGGCTGGGCAATAAATTACAACGCTGCAAATATAAATCAACAAACGAGTTAATCACTTGCAGCAAAAGAAAATAATTACAAGGCCAACGGCCATTTGCGACTGTATAAGGTTATCTCTCTCACTCTCAACTTCTCACCACCCTCAATTAACATTATAGATATCATAAAAAAGGTATTGGACCTACGGCTACTATATTCGTACTTCTGTATGTGTGATTGCACAGCACTTATAATAATTCAAATACGTCCGGTATGTAAGACATAATTATTACTGTTACAGTCCAGATTTAACCCACTGCGACTTATTTTTATCTACTACTTATAAACATATTACAAAGTAAACCCAACAACTTATTTATTAAATCAAATACACAGTTTCCTTCCTGTAAAACATTCGATTAAAAAGTGCTTCAAATCAGTTTTATGTTTTTATAAATCAAATAAAATTGTTATTTGTTCAAAATATATAAAATTCTTATTTTAACAAACCGCTATTAAATTTATATACATATTTATTAAAATCCTTCCGTTAAAATCATTTTGTTTAACTAAAAGAAATGATTTGTTTAATTCAAACAATTTAATAGATTTTAAAAATTGTTAAAAGATTCTTACTTTAACATATAGTTATTTAATTCATGTACATATTTATTAAAATCATTCGGTTAAAATCATTTTGTTTACCTAAATCAAATAGTCTGATGAAGTTACTAACGAAACTAGTTACTAATAAATTAATAACTTTTGTTATTATTTTTGTGAAAATCATAAAACGTTGTTTTATTTTTTAAATATGAAACAAATGTTTTAATTAGTCTAAACAATTTTAGCAAGTTTTAAAAATTGTTTCAACACAATTTTATGTTTCTATAAATCAAATAAAATTGTTATTTGATCAAAATAAATTAAATTCTTAGTTTAACAAACAGTTATTTAATTCATATACATATTTATTACAATCCTTTCGTTAAAATTATTTTGTTTAACTAAAACAAATAATTTGATTAGTGTAAACAATTTAGTAAATTTTAAAAATTGTTTCAATACAATTTTATGTTTTTATAAATCAAATAAAATCGTTATTTGTCGAAATATATTAGATTTATATACATATTTATTAAAATCCTTTCGTTAAAATCATTTTGTGTAACTTAAATGATTTGTTTAATTCAAACAATTTAGTAGATTTTAACTCTATTTTATGTTTTTTTAAATCAAATAAAATTGTTATTTGTTCAAAATATATTAGATTCTTATTTTAAGAAACAGTTATTTATTTCATATACATATTTATTAAAATCCTATTTTTCCAATTTTCTCCCATTTTTTCTGTATTTTTAAAAATTTTCAGTATTTTTACCTTTTTTCTCATTTTTTTATTTCTCCCCATATTTCTAACTTTTCAGTATATTTTTTCCTATTTTTTTTACATTTTCCTAATTTTCCTTTCTTCCCTATTTTTTACTTTATCAATTTTTTCCCAATTTCATATTTTTTTCTATATTTTTTTATTTATTGCTACTTTTTTCCCATTTTTTTCCCTTCTTTTCCTATTTTTTCCTATTCTTTCCAATTTTTTCTTGTTTTTTCCTATTTTACCCTATTTCTTCCCAGTTTCCTATTGTCTACTATTTCGTTTTTTTTCTTGATTTCTTACTTTTTCTGTTTTTACTATTTTTTTCTATTTTTCCGATTTGTTCATGTTTTTTCCGATTTTTCCAAAGTTTTTTTATTTTTTCCCATTCTTTTTTATTTTTCTTCATTTTCTGCTATTTTTTTTTTTTGTATTTACCCCATTTTGCATTTCCTTTCACGATTTTTCCCATTTTTACTAATTTTTTGCATTTTTAATATTTTTTCTCTATTTCTCCCTATTTTTTACATTTTTCTGTATTTTTATTTTTCCCATTTTTCATATTTTTTTCCATTTCCTATTGTTTCCCATTTTTTCCTATTTTTCTAACTTTTTCTAATTACTATTTTTTCCTGTTTTTGCCCGTTTTTTTTTCCAAATTTTTTTCTATTTTCACCTTTTTTTATATCTCTTCGATTTTATCATATTTTTCCCATTTTTCCAGATTTTTCTCAATTTTTTCCCGTTTTTTTGCCATTTTATCTATTTTGTACTACTTTCTATTACTTTTTTTTGTATATTTTTCCCAATTTTTCCAAATTATTTCCTGATTTTTCACATTTTTATCAAAATTTTTTTTATTTTTTTTTATTTTTCTCTATGCCTCCCTATTTTTTATATCTTTTATTTTTCCTATTTTTCCCCATTTCCCTATTTTTTCCCATTTCTTGTTTCCCATTTTTTCATATTTTTCCTCCTTTTCCTATTTACTATATTTTCCTGTTTTCCCTTTTTTGTTATTTTTCCTATTTTCTCCATTGTTTCCTATTTTTTTCTATTTTCACCATTTTTTCCTGTTTTTACCTATCCAAAAATCGCCCAAGGCGCCCATAGAATTTTACACGTCAAAAATAAAATTACAATAATATCAGCCCCTTAGCGCATTCGGCTATCGTACCTAAAAAAAATAGTCTAATGTTAGAGATAAATAACGAATGTAATATTATATTTAATTTTAACTTTCTGGACTGCTCCTGTATATAAACCTTAACTATACAAAATCTCACACTTCTCGGTTAGCGCATTACACTTAAAAAGGGGTCCTCTTTGCCTATTAATATCCATTTTGCTTGTATTAAAATTATTTTGCTTAAAACCAACAATTTGAAATTTTAAAAATTGTTTCAATTCAATTTTGTACTTTTATAAATCAAATAAAATTTGTTATTTGTTCAAAATATATTATTTTACTTTAACAAAACATTTTGCTTTAGTTGAAATATATTTATTTCAAATTTAAAATATAACTGATATTTTTTCCAATATACAACAAATAATTTGAATGAAATCGAATTATTTTTTTTATTTACGAATAATTAATGTTTTATGGGAATTAACTGATTGTTTATGCCATTTTAACGATCTTTATTAATTTCTTATATGTGGATTGCATAAACGTTTTGATAAATAACAGCATAAATCATTTAATTATCTTTTACTCCGTTTATGAATGAATTATATATATCATTAAAAATAAGTAATTATAAAGTTTATCGATGTCAAACTCAATTAAAATAATTCGATAAGATTTTTTTTTAATATTGTGTGGGTTTTTTTATTACCCATAAATTTATTGTTGTCTATTTTTCAGAATTGAAAGACATAAAATACTTTAAGGTACTTAATTGGGACTTATCCTTAATTGTATAAAAATATATTGTTGAAACGACAGAAAACCTTCAATCATGTTTACACATTTTCATACTATGGATAAACTGAAAATTATATATTCCATAAGCACCTTCAAGGTAAACATTCTTTAAAAATTATGCAACGACCAAAAAATTGAGTTATTATGTAGTTTGCGAAAAATTATTTTAGCGCAAAATGTTTTTGGGGTTAAACCCACAAAAATCGTTAATAAGTGTTATCGATATATAGTAACTTATTATCGTTTCAACGCAAATTATATACCCACATGAGTATGAAAGTTGTACTAATATATTAAATTATTGTCTAAAAAAATCCACACGTTATTTAACAGTTTCAATGAAAAATAATGGACATTTATCTACAAACATTTCACAAGTCAACGCTCTCATAATTTCTATTATCGCAAATTCCAAATAATAGAAAGGCAGAGTTTTAATTTTTGTCAAACATACATAGTAAAATGTTAAATTGAGTGGAGATTTATACATGTACCAGCATCGGAAAAAGAAGCTTAATTTATGACCAGAATAGATAATTAACATTGCCAGAGTGCGAAATGTCTACAGAAACACACTAACTCAAAGGTGATACGCTTTTAATTGGTCAATAGACAGGACTGGAATCTCCCAATTGGACCTTTATCACACCAAAAAAAAAATGTACTGGTCTGATACACTATTTTTTTTATTTAAAAATTAATTCATTGTGAATATTACGACTATAAAAAATAATAATCATTAAAGTGTATTAAAGATTGATTAATAATTATTAAAATTAATCGATTTGGACGTAATTCTATAATATTAGAAAGAAAATAAGTTTCCTCAAATTAGGTCCTTGAAAAAACCCTGACGTACAATATTGTACGATTTCCCAAGTGCTTTAGAAAATCAAATAATTTTTCTTTGTTAAATAGTAAGTTTTGGTTAGTTTTTTCAAATATCTGACTGTAAAGATGAGAATCAATAATAAATTAATTTTGTTATGTAACAAAAAACTGCAAAATTGAATTTATTACAACAAATACATTATATTACAATTACTAAAATTATTCGAATCTTTCCTTTCTTCAAGGTGAGTTTAATCTTATTTTTTTTACAGTTGAAAGAAATTTTTATATTATTTATATTAAATCAACATCAACAAAATAAACATTTAAACACATTTTAGGTCTGAATTTGTTGGTTTACGTAAAAAAATAAGCCTAATAGGAAAAACTCCAGATAAAGACTCCAAATTTTTTCCAGCTTTTAGGTTTAAATTTATATCTGGGAAATTTTCATATAAAACCGTTTCAATGATCCATCTCTACTTCCAAATTGTCTTCTACTGCTGCTATATTTATTTGTATATTTATCTTTACCGTTTCTATTTATCATTTTAATACTTTCTTTTAGTTTTCCTTTTCAAAATTCTTCTTTAATTCGTCTTTAAAATTATCCAATGTCTCATCAACAGACATAGATTCTTTAATATTTCTTCTCTTAATTCTATTCTCATTTTCTTACTTATTTTCTTAATTTCATTCTTTTATTTTTATTTTTTTTTTTTCATATCACCTATATTAATTTTTTTATATTTTCATTGGTTTTCTTACTTATTATACACGCTTCTTGAAATTTTCTTCAGTATTATCATAAAAATATGCTTATTAGAAATTTTGATATAAAAAATATTGGTGTAGTAAAAATGTAAACAAGCGTAGGAAGAAGAGAAAAAGTATGACGAGAAAGTAATAGATAATATAAGAGCAAAATGTAGCTCAGGAAACGATAGTGGAAGAATTTGATGGAGAAAATATCAAAGGAAAAAAAAAGCAGAAAAGAATAGACTCATCAAATATAATGATGGAAAAAAAATGATGACAATAAAAAAAATCTTCTGTGTCACTACAGAACTTCCTCGGCTCGGCTGTAGAAAATAGGGTTATTTTAATTACAAAATACAAATTCCTGAATGGGCTTTAGGGCGAAAGGGGCATCTGCATACCAAAATTCAGGTTCACATCTTTAATATTTAAAAACTTTTCGTAAAAAAAATCAATGACGTACTTGAGAACCTTTTACTGCACCAATTTAAACAAAAAACTAATGGTCACACACCAATCCTTCATACCAAATTTCAACCTGATTGGTCAAACCTAAAAATTGATATTTTCATAGATCTCGATTTTTTTTGGGAAAGAGTAAAAATTAATAAAACTAGAAACGAAGATAAAAAATAACTACGAACTCAAATGCGGAATATGGAAATGCATATAGATAATATCCAAAAAGAAACACAAGATATAGAGGAAGGAAGTTAAATAACTGAAGAAATTCACCAAAATAAATAGGAAATGTTCCAAATTACAAATAAATTAAAAACCAATACAATAAAATGGAAAAACAAGAAAATATATGATAGAATGATTTAAAAAAAATAGAAAAAATGTTACATCAGAAGTCCTCAACCTTACAATAAAAGAAAAAAAGTGTAAAAGAAATGAAGGAAGCAGTTGAAAAAGATAATACAGATAAAATCTCAAAAGAATATTAAAGAAAGAAAAAATTGATAAGAAGTCACAAGAAAGGATAACAAAAGAGAAGAAAAGATAAAAGAAATTGAATAAATTTACAAGAAATGAAAATAAATTTAACAAAAACGAGATATTTGTGGGAGGAATGAATTAACCAAAAAATGACAGAAAACAGAAAAGAAACGGCAATAAATAATAAAACACAAAAGTTTAATAAAAGGACTATATAAGGACAGTAGAAATTAAATGTATAAAATAATGACTACAGGAACTCAAAATTAGATTAAAGAAATATTACACGGGTTAAAAACACACTTCGGCCCCACAAATTCACTTTAACATTAAACACAAGAACTATACGCACCGCGAAATTTATTAAATAGACGTGGTTTTCATAGGTGACTCGATATCTTTTCCAAACTGGGGCGTGGTGAAACTGCACAAAATAGGTTTGCTTTTTTTTAATATTCCAAGAATGGGAGTAGTAGGAATAATGAATTTAGACCCCAAAAACTAAGGTTCCTCTCATAGATACGAGATGACGATTAGAAAAAGAATTTTTGAAAGCTGACGACTGGTTTTTGAGTCATTACCTCCACATACATTCAGACCGACGGACATAATTTTTTTTTTACTTAATCATGTTAAGAATAAAATAAATTATGGAAATATCAGATATATATGCAATTAATAAAATATAAAGTAGTATATATAAAATGACAACATTAAAAGATAATTGAACTAACAAAAATTGGAAACAAAATATAATCAAGAAAAAAGTGTTGAAGTAAAAGACATTGAGAAACATTTAAGTTTAGTAAAAAATATATATAAAATAAAAATAAATAAAAAATTAAAATAAATAAAAAAATTAAAATAAATAAAAAATCGAACAACAACAAAAGTAAAAATAAATAACAAAAGCAAAAATAAATAAAAAATATAATTTTGTAAATCATTTGTTGTAAGAGCGGAAGCTTTATATAAGTAACTTAATTTAACTTAATTTTGTGATTTCTTATTGTATTTTAACAAGTTTCATAATTTGTAATGTAGGCCTGATGATGGCCATTGTTTGGCCGAAACATGTTGCCCATGCCCATTTGTTCAACTAATTTCAATAAATTTTATGCGGTATGACTAGAAGTGCTTTTATTATATTCTTTGAAAAAATATAATAATAACAAAAACAAAAATACTAACGTATAATTTTAACTATTATTGACGATTTGATAGTTATCCAATAATAAAAATAAAAATTACATTTTTTAAAAATTTAGTTACAAACTGTGTTTGTTTATAAATGGAACAAAAATTTGGTCTATTCCGGATCTGCCTACCCATGAGAAACTATGCAGTTGTTTGCAATTTCAATTAATTTGCATCCGATACCCTTTTATTTGGTCGAAGAAAATTTAAAGTGCGCAAAATACATGCGCGATTCGATTCGTGAATAAATTACGAAAAAGATACGTAAGGAAGTCTATAGAGGTATGCAAATTCCGAAATCAGTTACCTGTTCTAATCAAGATATGGAAAGAAGAAACAGAAAAGTGACTTACTTCAGCGTTATTCGCCTCTTGTACTTATTTCGAAACGGTTTTGGCTTCCCTGAGGATGGAGATCTCATTTAAAAAAGTCTTACCTGAAAAATAAAAAGAAATTGTAATATTTTGCAGATATATCTACAAAACTATTTATTTTAATACATTTTCCATAATGTTTTTATTATAACAAACTTTTCTTTACTAATATTAATTTTTTCGTGATATGTTTTAACCACTGTAAAACTTGAATAATATTTTTTTTAAGAATATTTTCGAAATTATTTACTAATATTTATTTTACAAAATTATTTAATTTTTAAATAAATTCCATACTTTGTAAAACTTTCACAAAACATTCATTACGAACGTATCATGTTTAGAAATCCAATATCGACATTCATAACTTTGCCGTGCTTTAAATTAAATTTATTTGACAAGCCGGATATTTATAAATCAGGTTTAATGCACATTTTCTACAAATAAATACAGTTCAATTTGTGGTGAGACGGCACGTTGCATGCCCAAAGTTCAAAATATATTTTATTTAGAAGCACGCACCCGTTTCCATAAGCTTTTGGGTTCGGTTCTCAGGGATATATTAAGCGAAAGGAAATGCACTTCACGAATTTAGTATAGACAAAACAAAATTCTACACTCCGATTTCAACGTGGAGGGGTCGGCTATGCACCGTAAATAAATTACAGAAGGATCAAAAATTAAATATATTAAACTGAGTATAATAAACTAGAAGAAACTATTTTTGATAAACAAAGAAAGATTTAACTATAAAACAATTCCCCCAAATATGCAAATGTTAGGATACGGTTTCCCTAATCTAGATACACAAACACAAAGCATAAAGGTAAGTTCACTTCCAGTATAAGCAACTTCCACGGAGAGTTTAGACTTCCTCGAGCCCTTTTTTACTTTCAAGTTGCTGAGGTGCCCAGCTTTGCTATTCAACTGCATAAGAAAATGCAAACGTTCAACTTTATTTATGGTTCGAAATACTCGAGTTTGGAAGAGAAAACTTGCTGGGTTTCAGAATCTACGAGATACGTTACTTACGAATTGCTTTTTAACAGAAAAAGACGAAAAAAAAGCGAAATGAAGTTCTTTATGAAGATGTTTTGTTCTACTTTGTGTTGTGTTTCGAAGCTAATTTATACTTTCTGAATTTATTTCTTAAAAAAAATTCGTAGAATTTAGTCAACAGTTGATTAAAAAATAAAGGTTATTTAATAGATATGATTTATGAAATCCAATATTTTTTAGACTTAAATTGCGATGCATACAAAAACTATATCAAAATATAGCTCCAAAGAAAGTTATATGTACTGTCAGACAGCAAAAGGGTACCAGTGAGGGAGTTTCAAAATTTATTTAAACAATTCAAAGTTTTAGTTGTTTTTTCTTATTTAAATAAAATATGTAGTGTCGCAAAAAGTTGTGTAAGTAAAAATAGGAAACATGTTAATTTTATATTTTATAAAAAAATTTAAATAAAATGTCTTTAATTACTTGAATCAAAAAACTAATTTGTAAAATAATTTCTTGGTATTTAGTAAAACTGATGAATGAATAAAATATTTTCAAATTCTAAAGCAGATAAAATTACCTTAAGATTATGTCAAAGTTTACATTCATAGCCTCATATTTTGAAAAATATGTCAGTAAATAATTTAAAAAATACTATAAATTTTGTAATATGTCATTTTCAACTATCAAAAATAATAAAATGTCAAAGTTTGAAACTTTTAACATTAAATATCTGAAAAAAATTCGTCTTTGGATAATCATCGAGAAAGTTTTGAGGCGACACAACTGATTTTTTAGGTACTAAAAGCCGTTTTTCAAATTTAAAAATGATTAAAAATGTTAATCAATATTAATGATTTTTAACAATGTAATTTTAATAGGTTTTTTTTATCAACTAATTCGATATTTTATTAAATTCCACCAATTTTCCGATTTGGAACAATTTTAAATAATTATTTAAATAATCTACATTTTTTTTGCAATTTTTAACCTCTTTCACCTCTTTCGAACGATTTATAGCAGTTTCCTATTGATTTTTAATATCATTTTAGCAACTTTGGGCAAGTTTTAACGTTTAAAAATATTAAAAAAAAAATAATAATAGTAATTTTTAACATCAATTCCACAATTTTTGGAATCTTTTTAACAATTTATAACCATTTTTTTAATTCCTGAAACAATCATTTTTTAATTTTCAACTTTAACACAAAATTAGAGGATAATTATTAATCAAATTCCAATTATTTGTCAAAATTTTATCAGTTGTATTATTTGTACCATTGTTTTTTTAAGGGGTTATTTATACCAATGTAGAATTTTCAAAATATCGATGAAAAAAATTTTTGACTTAAAACGTGCTTTATCAATGATGTATTAGAAGGCGAAAAGAATGACTTAATATCCAAATTTTCAATTTTCGCATATTAAAGGTAAATAAGAATATAATACGATTTTACAGTACTAAAAACATTAAATGCGTTTTTGAGCTGACCGGAAACATAACTCTAAAAAATCTTCACTGACCGATTTAAAATGTTCACCATATATTCACAATTTCTTTCTGAAGCGACTTACGTAGGGTTTTTTTATATTGCATATTTTTTTTATACAAACAATTTTGTGACAATTTCTTTTATGAATTTAGGGTTTTTTTATATTGCATATTTTTTTTATACAAACAATTTTGTGACAATTTCTTTTATGAATTTTTTAACTTATTTTTTCAAAAGTGCTCGAAAATCCTACGTTCGTTTCTTGCTATTGTTCCATGGAATCGAAAAAAACTTTAGTTTTTTATCCCAGGTCAAAAATTTCCGGCAGTGGACTCCTTCGAATAAAAAATACCCTCGCGAAAATGCCGGGCCATTTTGTTATAAAATTACATGAAAAAATCATTTTTTCTACATTTTACAATTAGTATTACAAATTCCATTTTATAAAATTTCGATTTATCTTATTATTGCACCAAAAAAGATTTCCGAAATATGCGTATTTTTTCGAGCTCTATACAGTGGTATAACCCCTGAAAACACCATGTATATAATTTTTTTTGTTGGGATCTAATTTATTTTAATTAATAGCTAGATTAGTACCATTTTCTATAATTAAACCAAATATACCAAGTGGTTTAAAATATTTGAACTATATCAATTTAAAATCCAAAAGGTTATACATTTGCAACTTATTTATTCAAACTAATCACCCTATAAAAATCGCACGACCCAAAAAATATATTTGTATTAAGTTTATATAATTGTAACAAATTGAATACTTTTGTTAGGGTGTGTCGAATATCAAAATTGATTTGATCAAGAATTTATTTCATAATTGCCGTTTATAATTCCTTAATCTATTTTTTAACCGTTCAATCTCATTTCATGTCTTATTTAGTTGCTGCCCTAAGTAATTGTAAGGTACGGAATTTCAAATCACAAGTCGTGATTACTTCCATCGATCAACGGGTGAAAATTTTTGCTTTCTCAAGAAATATAGACATTAATTGTGAATCTCCTCCGGTTATTTGCGGTTGGGTGTTGGTGTTTACTCATTTTTTTTATAGATATCAATCGTATTCCTCAAAGGCTCCATTCTTATAATTACTTATTTTCATTATGTTATACGGTTGATGAAATAAATAAGGAAAAGCAGAATTGGTTACTAAAACCGTTAGTTTAAACTCCTTGTTTATTATTTTTAACCGACGACTATTATTCTCACATGTTTTACAAATAACGTTACTTTAGGTATGAAAAAAGTTTAAAATTTATAACGAAAACTCTAGAAATCCCCAAGATGGATTTCTTGCAATAAGGGTACTTTGAAAAGTCGTTTGGGGCAAGTGTGGCCGTTTAGTTTTCTGCTGATGTTCATACGGAAGATTTTCTTGCTGATGTCTGACTCATATTTCAAACTAAAATTTGAATTAAATTGTTCCACAAGTCCGCCTTCCAAAAATTACGATTCGTTTAGTGAAATTGTGAAAGAAGAAAAAGTTGCACAAAAAGGTAAAATTTATTACACATTTGATTTGAAACCATCCTATATATTAATATAATATTCATTCCCCCGTAAATTTATATTTATATTTTATAAATTAGCTGATATCAAATTGACAGCAACGAAAAACAAAAATGTATATAAATAGGTACGATCAATAAGCAATATAATTCCGAAAGTAGTTAATTTAAATTTTAATTTATTTTCATGGGTAATTTATTGGTTACCTGTCATTTTATGTAAAAGTTATTAAAATTATTATTTTTCATATTTCACAATTTTAACAATATACGTTGATATCGGTAAATAAATGATATTTAATTGTTAATAATAGATCCGAGTACTAAAATAGTAGAATCAATATTATTATTTCTTCTCTATCTAAATTTTTAATTATTTTTATATTATTAAAAAAATAAAACACTTAAAATGTGCAATAAAACATTTTGTCGAATCTCTAGAACGACGCCAAACTTTCTCGAATCTCGAATATCCTATTCTAAAGAAAGTCAGAGAACTCTCATTTATAATTATGTGACATGATGTGGATCACGGTGAATAGGAAATGGGAGGCGGGATCCCGTAATGAACTTTCTTTCTTCAGATGACAATTTAAGGCGTCGGTGGACGAGGCGCGGGTTGTGAGCGGCGAGCGGGGGGCGGCAAGTGTCTCATTCTCGGGGACGAGCGCCTTGGGACGAGGCGCTCTGTTCCCTGCATCCCTTGCCCCAGGTTTCTTCCTATATAATATCCCGTCTACTCAGTCTAGCACGTCCCGCTAGAGATATATTGCTCCCAATGCCTCGTACATAATTTCTCCTGTGCGTCCAACCTCTCTTTCTCTATCCTCCTCTTTCTCATCCTTAGTCGTAACTTCGGTGTGTTCGGCTCGAAGATGGAAAATTTCGACTATAAGGCAATATCCGTGGCTGTCGTACAATTTGTACTCATAGTTGTGTATTATACGTCGATATACAGTTTATTACTTTTTATATTATTATTAGTGTTTCAAAGAAAATTGGAACTTTATTTTGTATATTTTTTTTACTTTAAACCATAATCTTATTAAAGATATCACTTTAACTCAGTATAAGTAAAAAAAATCAAATACAAATATTCAAACAAGGAAAGTAAACAGATAAACAATTATAGATTTTTAAAAATTTTCTACCGTTTTTTGAAAATTCATTATATTTATTTAAGTATCTCTGGATAATCTTAAATTTAATAATTTCTAGTAGGATTGACTTTAAAAATTAACAACGTTCAAATGAGAAATATTGTTATTAGTTCAAATTTAGAAGTATACAAAACACAATTAGAAACAGAAAATTGTGTAGAGGTCTTTTCATATTCAAGTTACTCAGGGAACTCACTTTGAACCATTCTTAAATATATACAAAATATTTTAAATATGTATGACTTAAAAATGTATCTAATCATAATTATTTTAACTCCAAAAACATACGTTATTATTATTATGTTATAATGAACTAATGGTAAATTTAACATTGATTAACTTTATTTTAATTCATAAAAAATACCTAAATTTATTTACAAACTTCACTGGTAATTTTAATTTTATTCTAGAAAATAATACTTACATTTTATTATTAAGAAAATATAAATATGTCTTATCAACACCAGGAAAGCCTGAAACCTGCTGAAAAACCTAGAAGTAATCTACCGGGTGTATAAATGGATCACGGACCACCCCTATAACTTTTAAACCTTATAATAAATTTATACCAAATTTAGGGCGATTATAATAGAGCTACTATTTTTGCATTTTTTTAAATAAAAATCTAATATGGCCGACACCCGGTTTGATCGGAAATGACATGAAAATTGTAAATTTAAATAGAACACCCGCTATATTTCTACATATTTGGATTCTACGACTTCAAATACGTACAGGTCGCGTGTCAAATGTCACTTCAGACGCCATTTTTATTTTATTTTTGAATTTTTTTATCCATCTATTTATTATAATCCAACTAAAATTATGTAAAAGTTCTAAATTTTGTCAATTATTATTATTATTTTTTTTAAGAATTATTTTATATGATGTAGTATATATGCATTATTTTTTTAACAGGGATGTCTTCAAGAGAATTTTATATCGAAATTTTAAAAAAAAATAACATTTCTCCTTTATTTGAGAGAAAAAAAGAATTGTTATGTACATCATTTTAATGGTAATTAAATGAACAATTTTTAATACTCATCTGTTTCATTTAAAAAAAATGAGTTTTAAATAAAAAACTGGATTTGCTGAATTACATGTTTAATAAAAGTAACAAAAATAAATAATTGACAAAATTGAGACTTTTTGGGTAATTCTAGTTTAATTATAAATAATTTCGACCACATCCTGACCACCTTGAATTAATAAAAAAAAAAAATTCTAAAATAAAAAAAAATGGCGTCTTAAGTGACATCTGACAGTCGATGTGTCCATGTTTGAAGTAATAGAATCCAAATATGTAGAAATGTACTGGGTGTTCCATTTGAATGTCCAATTTTCATGTCATTTCCTGTCAAATGGGATATCGGCCATATTGGTTTTATTATTATAATCGATCCAAATTTTGTATAAATCTATTTACCTGTTTAAAAGTTATATAATATTGACCCATGACCAATTCACACCCGGTATTACGTAAAACCAAATCTTCGTCGGCATTATCGCAAACTAAATAGCATCTCAATTGCTAAGGAATATAAAAATTCAACGACGACTGAACAAAAACAAAGGGGATATATACCCATAGACTGAATACCTCTCTGGAACAAAACTTGCGATTTACTGTTTATGAACCAATAAAGAGACCTGGAAGGTGGCTACTATTGACGATGTAAAAAATGTACTCATGTTGATGATCGTTCCGGTTGTAATTGAACAATCGGAGTGAACCCGCAAAAATATGAAGACAAGCAAAAATATTTCCAGTTCTTAAGCCCGGAAAGGATACTCAAGACCCAAAGAGCTAAATAGATTTAAAAACCTGATTGGGAAAATCATGCACCAGCCAAGCTTCAACTTAACTCAAGTTAAAGACAAACTGAGAAGAGTAATGCTGTTTATGGATCTAACGGTAGCGAATGACACAATTAAGCTTTTTTAAAGATTCAGAGAATATCAAGGAGGCCACGATTTACTAATTTTACAATAGAAGATATTTTGTTGAGTTCCAGGTAGCAGAAGCAAATTGGAACTACAAAAATGGCCTCCCGTCAGTCACCAATCAAGATCTTTTACAATTGTTGATGTTCCACTTCAGGTCTCAAGCTATCAAGATATCGAGAACACACAGAGAGTGATCTTAGAAAATTTAACAAACTGCTATAGCAATAATCAATTAATAATTGGATATTCTATAAAATGTTAGGCTAGTATACTATACTTGTCTAGTGTACGTGGGAGTTACTCATTAAGGGACGTTATCCTTTACACGACATATCTAGAAAAATAAAGCAAAAGTTGAAACTTATTAAACAAGTTGGTTAAGTAATTTAAATTTGGTAATAAAAGTTTTCAAATTTAAAAGACAAAATATTCTTTAGGTTACACAATTATTTTTCCTTATGTCATGATTACATATTTGACTTTATTTTGATTTATATTATATTCTACTATATTTGTTCCAACATTCTTCTTTTTGTACTTACTTCGGTATAAGCATTAGAAATTTTTCTTCATACTCATCGCTCGTTCATCATCTTTAATAACAAATATTTTCTTCCTGTTTCTATGCATTGTATAATTTTCAAACATTTAAATTTTCCACGTGTTTTTTCAACTTAAGAGAAGTCAACATCTTACTCGTGCGCATAAAATTTTATTAAGAAACGCACAAGCTCCGCCATTGGTTCGATTGCTTCAATGTTCGTTGACAAAATTTTACAATAAATCCTACTTTGTTGTCATAAATAAATGAGAAAGTTCAGGCATAAGATCCTTTCACTTTCTAATCCCTTTACGTCACGTGATACGTCAACGTCAATGTCTGACGCAGTATCACGTGACGTGATGTCAAAGTTGACATTGTATCACGCAGTATCACGTGACGTAAAGAGATTAGAAAGTGAACGGATTTTATGCTTGGAGCGCTGTATTGCGTGACACTGAATTAACACAATTTTGCCAGAATGGACCATATTAATAGATTAATCCAAGAAGAAAATGTTTGGCGATTTACTGAGGATTTAGCACATTTCATTAAAATTAAATTAAATTTTTCAAAATCATTTAGCAAAAATAACTATAAATAGCATAGAATTAATAATATAATACACTTTAACACAGTCAAAACGAAATATCGACAAAATACTTTTTAGTAGTATAATGACAGATCCACGAGACACAACTTATAATGTAGTCTGAAGGTAACAGAAACGGTGTCACACCAACTCCATAAATTTCCAAAATATTGAAAAGTTCCCAAGATCTACATCATGCCAGAGAGAACTGAAAGGAGTGACGTGCGATCGCGATCATATATCAGCATTAAACCGAAAAAGCCAAAAGGAAGAGACAAAGGAACTTTGGAATGGAATATTTTTCTTGTTCAGGCACGTCGAGTGTCCCCATTCGTCTTCGGTTATCTCTACTTGGCACTACGACGTATCGCCGCGGGCACAAAAACTCCAACGCAAAGAAAAGACAAAAGGATGTGACACTCCAATTTCCATTTAAAATCGAAATTCCTCACCCCTTGCAACTTTATCAGCGGCCCCAAAGCCCCGGCCGCAATTTATAGCGAAATTAGAAGCGTACGCCCAAAAAAAGTATTTTCAAATTTAAATAAATAAAATAAATATATTTGGAACATATAAAATAATCAAGGTATACTTCTATAACTTGTTATGTAATTAAAAAAGAGTATCAGTTTGACAGTTTATTCTATCAGACAGACACGATTTGTAATTTTATAGGAAATTGGTGAGTATAATTAGTACCACAGATATCGGTGATTTTAATAATAATAATTATTTAGAGGCGCGTAAAATAGAACGTAACAAAAATAAAATATCTTAAACAAAATCAAATGTAATCCTTTAACTGCGGCAAAATTTTGCAGCGCTGAATGCTCTATAGGGACAAAAGTATTGAAAAATACATTAAAACATTTTACTATTAGTTGAATTTTGAGTCAAACAATAAAATTGATTGAAATAATTTTTAAAAATTTAAAAATAACAAGAATTTCCAAAATTTCGAAAATGTATCAAAAAATCCAAAATTTGTGAAATATATCGAAAATTTCATAAAACAAAATCATATGATATATTGAGAGGTGAAACAATATAATTCTTCTTTATTAACAACTCGATACTTTCTTCTCTAGAGTCTGCATGCATTCGTGCATGTTGTTTGTTGGTATTCGAAACAGGATTGCGCAATTTTTTATAGGCCGATTCCCTTTCATGAACTCACTGATTGAGGAGATTGAAATAAATAGTTGTTACGAATATAAAGTAGTAGTATGTACAAGCTAAAGAAACGGTGGGTGTGTGTTAAAAACAGCATTTCATTAACCAAACACTTCGCGCCAACAAGATCCTATCCAATTCGAGGAAAAACTTTAAGTGAGTTTTCCGTTGGCCGTATAAGTAGAAAAAGACCCTTTTCCTGGGTAAATTGCCTGTTTCATTCCGATGAAACTACTAAAGTAATTTGTAAATGCGCATAAAACATTAAAAGGGAGACTAGAAAAATGCGGGATGTTGAAGAAAACCGCGGGAGCCTCGGCCTTGCCGGTTTAACAAACATACGGACGCATGCAAATGTGTTACCATGGTTACAAACTGCATGGCATAAATTAAAGTTGCACTCGCCTCCCGTGAGCCGTTCAAATCTGCAATAAAAAATTTCGCCGATCATTATTTACCCATATATTACCCAGATCGTGATATAAAATGCAAGAATTAATGTGCTGTTAATACTGTTTATCGTTTATCTAGAAGCGCAGATTTAAAAGAGAATTCAAGGAAAAACATTTTTCATTCCACCGTAATTTGATAAATACACCAATTAAAAAGGGTTAAATTTTTTGAAAGTTTTCGTGAATTCTAAGAGCGACCGTAACGTCCACACAAGAAGTACCGTATTTTTGCGAAACGAAGCCAATTTCCCACAGTCGATAAGTACGGAGACTGCACTTATCGGCCTGGCTATCGGATTGCTGGGATCCAATTACGGGAGCCGCATAAGGTGAATGAAATCATGAAATGGCTCGCAGATACAGATGCTAGATAGGCGTGTGCCACTCTTTGATATCTAATTAGCAACTTCACTTGTGTTTTGCTTATGTCGTTTACATTGTTTTTTGTGTTTTGTTCTTATATAAATTTTATCATGGTTTATATTTTTATCATATTTTCTTGTAAAAAAACTGTAATTTTACATATACAAAGTATCGGGTAACGGTGACACAAGTAAAAGATGAGTTTCCACTATTTGTTGTAAATCTATTGCATGTACTATAATTCTCAAAATTCGGAAAATTTTGTGCCAGAATGATAATTTGCCAGGGCAAAGCGAACCGAAGATAAGCTTTCCATTGTCGTGACTCGGATTGAAAATTTTGTCCGCGAAATTAAACTACTTCGAGTGATTCTATGACAATGAAAATTTTACTACTGTTATCTGACCATATAAACCGCGTTGTGGCAAAATCGAAATTTTAAAATAAATGTCGAAAAAAATTAATTACGCGCACGAAAAAAAAACAAAGTTGGACTATTAAAAGTTTCCCCACCATCCACTCCGAGCCGAGCGCAGCGAGGTTCGGAGAAATAAAATCAATCAAACAAATTTTTTTACTCATTTCTTCGTTTTTAAGAGCTTCATTTATTTAATAGCAGAGTTTTTTTGTTCTAAATACATTGGTTTGTAGTTAAAAAAATAGTTGCTCTGTTCTTAAGATTACAGTTGTATACGCAAATCTGATTTCTTTCAAATTATATTTTAATCTTTCGAATAAAAACACATATAAGTTTAAGAGATTATCCATATCTCATTTGTGGTCAAATTATTCAGTCACTTCGTTTCTGTCCAAGTAGTTGATTATATCATAGTTTATATTTATTGTTAAACATAATTGATTTGTTATTTTATCAAATATGGTGCTTTTTATTGTATTTTTATATTATATTGATTTTTTGTTAATTATTAGATTTAAGAGCAATAATTTTTATTTATAAATAACCAATTCCATTACCTTTTTTTTCTTAAAAAATATTTTCATTTCTTTTATTATAATTTACTTGCTTTGTTTATTCATATATATTTTTTTAATTACAATTTTTGTGATAAAAATGTACTAGTAGAACTATGAACTCTATTAAACTGTATTTCAACTTGTAAATAAATGATTTTGTACATAAATTAATAAAAGATATACAAATTATTTAACATTGTTTTATAATTGTCAAGACAAACTTTCCAGGTATAAATGTTATTATTATTTATAAAATTATACAAATTAGAAAAAATAACAAATTAAAAAATTTTAGACTTTTCTGTGCTTAATGGGCGCAAACTTTTGGTAATAATTTACTTTTTTACGCTAAAGCTAAATTTAATATCAGAATTCTTTTACACAAATAAAAAAACTTTGGAAATTTTAAAATTTTAGACCATTATAACTTTTGTCATAAGTCAGTAGCCATCTTGTAGTGATTTATTCATACATTAATTTCATTGTCAGAGTAATCGCAGCTAATGTTTGAATCCAAAAAACTCACCGAATTTTGGGTTTTTCACCCGTTATTTTTTCTTCTAGTCCTACTGGATTCTTTAATAATATTGTGGCCCTTAGTCTGGCTTTTTTCCTAATGTTTTTCCATCGCCGAACCGACACACTTGGTACGGACATGTGCGTTGCAAGAAGTAATTTCTATAAATTCAACAATTAATTTCCCCTTTTTCTGGTTATCTTATAACTGGAAAATAAAGATTTTCCTTCCTTATGGAAATTTTCAATTCTCCGGCACCAATAATCACATTGCACCATGCAGGTAGTCTTGGTAAAATAAGAAACAACATTGTTTCCACTTTGGTTTTTATATCTAGGAGAACCTTAAATTACCTGTCTTTTAGACATCAATATTAATTTGTTTAAAAATTTTTTTCGTCAATTTTCATGTACCTCTTCCCCCAAACCAACCCCCCTAAATAATATATTTATGTTGAACGTTTGTTTTTATTATAATTCTTGTTAAATCATATATATGGTAAGTTAAATTGTATAAAAATTGTTTTTCCGAACTAGGTAAATTGTTTCTAGGCCTGAAGATTGCTCATTAGCCGAAACTAGTTGCCCTCTAAATTATTGTTTATTTAATATATTGTGGAGTTTTATTTCTACTGAAAATTACATATCCTAGTTTCTTGATTGTCGTTTTTAGGAGGTTAGTAAAATTTTTCAATCTGTCGTTTTTACTTTGTTGCCAGAATCTCCAAAGAATTTTTTCCATTTTATACAATTTACTTTAGTCATTTTCATGTCGTTTTTTTATTTTTCCCTAAATTTGAAGATTTTTTATCACGTAATAATATTTTCTTAAAGAAGCATTTTTGCGACGTTGCCAAGTTTTGAGAATTTTTTTTACTTTATCGAATTTTCTGATTATTTTTACATGTATGTGAAATTTTCTCGAAAAATGAGTAATTTTTCCGACAAATCAATATTTTTTCTCAAATCTGTCGTTTTTACTATGTTGCCAGAATATCCAAAAAAAATTTGCTATTCTTTATACAATTTTCTTGCTTTGGTGTCAAGTTTTCTTAATTTTACCTAAATCTGATGATTTTTTGTGGCGTAATAATATTTTTTATAAACCCTCATTTCCCCGACGTTGGGAAGTGTTCTAAAATATTTTTACATTTGTCGTTATTCCAAGGTTAGTAATTTTTTCAAAAAGTACTTAAATATAAGAAATTTTGCTACTTGATCGAATTTTCTAATTATTTCTCCAAGTATGTGAAACTTTCTCTAAATCTGAGTAATTTTTTCACCGTTACACTTTTATTCCCAATCTGTTGTTTTTACTATGTTGCCAAATTCTCCAAAGAATTTTTGCTACTTTATACAATTTAAGTGGTTACTTTGGTGATTTCCCTGTCCAGTTTTTTTATTTTTCCCTAAATTTGAAGATTTTCGTTACGTAATAATATTTCCTTAAATCATCATTTTTGCGACGTTGCCAAGTGTTCTAAAATATTCCTACATTTCTCGTTTTTACAAGGTTAGTACATTTTTCAAAATGTACTTAAATCTGATAAATTTTTACTGATCGAATTTTCTTCGATTGAATTTAAAAAAATTTTATTAACATTTCAAGAATTTAAAAAACAAATTCATCAAAAAGAAAATCCAAATTTTGAAGAAAAAAACCTTGTTATTTTTATAACAAAAAAATTAAAATAAGATTAATACAACAAACAACATTTCAAAATATAAGATTTATAAAAATAAAAACAATGTTAAAAAATCAAATTTAGAAAATATTTTCAATAAAAAATATATTAAATGTTGACTATTATATACTTTGAAAAAATCTATTTTTTTTAAACTAATGAAAAATTATTATTTTTGAAAATTTTCTCGAAATACTTTGATCCAAATATAATAAAATATATTATAGAAAATAAAAGTTTTTTATAACAATCGAAATTCGAAACAAAAAGATAAATTCAACATGGTTTTTATGAATAATTTCCATTTTAAATTAACATCCATATTTTGCATAAAATATAGCTGAAAACTTCATTAAACAACTTTTAGATTAAATAAAAAAAAAAACTAAATTTTAAAAATATGTTGAGAAAAAAATCCAAATTAAAAAGAAAAACCCAATCCGAAGTTGCCATGCTTTCTAAAATATTTCTACATTTGTCGTTTTTATTAGTAAATTTTTCTATGTACTTAAATCTGAGAAATTTTTCCTGATTTTATCGAATTTTCTAATTATTTATACCAGTATATGAAACTTTCTCTAAATCTGAGTAATTTTTCAACTATTTTTTTTACAAATCTGTCATTTTTACTATGTTGCCAGATTCTAAAAAGAATTTTTGCCACTTTATAAAATTTACGTGGTTTCTTTGGTGATTTCCCTGTTAATTTTTTTTAATTTTTCCCGAATTTGAAGATAATATGTTTATAAACCCCTATTTCGCGACGTTGCCAAGTATTCTAAAATATTCCTACATTTGTCGTTTTTAAAAAATTTGTAAATTTTTCCAAATGTACTTAAATCTGAGAATTTTTTGGTAATTTATCGAATTTTCTGATTATATTTTGCAAGTATGTGAAACTCTCTCTAAATTTTAGTATTTTTCCGACGTTATACTATTTTTTCCCAAATCTGTCGTTTTACTATGTTGCTAGAATCTCCAAAGAATTTTTGCTATTTTATACCATTTTCTTGGCTATTTTGGTTATTTCCCCATCAATTTTTTTTAATTTTCCCTAAATCTGAAGATTTTTTTGTGGCGTAATAATATTTTTATAAACCCTCATTTTCGCGACGTTGCCAAGTGTTCTGAAATATTCCTACATTTGTTGTTTTTAAAAGGTTAGTAAATTTTTCAAAATGTATTTAAATCCGAGAAATTTTCCCAGATTATTTTTGTGAAACTTTCTCTAAATCTGAGTCATTTTTCCGACGTTATACAATTTTTTCAAAACGAGTTTCCTTTGTTTTGGGGATTTTATGACCGCCTAGTTTATTTGTGGAAACTATAAAAAAATAAAAACATGATAAATTAGGTGTAATTAAACTTTTTGATTCATGTCATTTATTAAAAATAACTTAATCAGGATCTTTTAACTTTATTCGTTTTCATGACAAAAATTATCCTATCCAAATTGCGGTACAACTAAATCTAAGACGAACCGGAGAGAATAATTAAAGTTCGCTTATATGCGGGTGTATATGTGGTGTATATATTCATTTTAATAAAATAATGAAAGGGGCGCCCTTTGTAATAATAACGTTTCGCGCATTTTCTAGACAATGGTTTGAATTAAAGTGGGCTTATACGGTCCCGTCCAAATTACGACCAGTGTAATTCTGTCAGATTAGCGCAATCCTAAACGCTGCCATGAATCGTGCGATATTACACTGACACATTACTACCTCATTATACTATATGTCCCTTCGACGCTTTTACGGTATATGGACGTGGAAGGGACGCCCTAAAGGCTTTTAACCAGTTTATGAACTTTATCATTATCTATATACAAAATTAAATTGTTGTTAATTAAACATATACCAAAAGAAATGAAGATTTATTTTATAATAAGTAGTCTTTTCCGTTATGTGGAGGTAACAAATTATCATTCGTTAATGGTGTAATAGCCTATAGAAGGTTTTTATTTTAACACTAGTTCTATCAATCTATTAATCAGGGAAAGTATCAATCAAATGTAGAATATTAGGAAAAAATGATTTCAAAAAAGACGAATCAGATTAATTTCTTTTTTTAAGAACTAAACATCATTGTTCCAAGTTTTATTCAATAAATTTAATACTACTAAAACAGTTTCCATATATGTCAAATTTCTAATAAACTATCATTTAAACCAACTGCAACGGATTATTAACGCTAAAAGTGTTTTCTTAGTTATAGTTTTATTTTTCACTTAAGCGCTTAAAAAAACCGTACTTTTAGGAGAGAATCCGATTGAGATTGGGACTTCTATGTACAGTGT
Organism: Neocrepidodera transversa; assembly: GCA_963243735.1. Classification (NCBI taxonomy): domain Eukaryota; kingdom Metazoa; phylum Arthropoda; class Insecta; order Coleoptera; family Chrysomelidae; genus Neocrepidodera; species Neocrepidodera transversa. The sequence goes on along the minus strand of OY725337.1, from coordinate 3,660,054 downwards.
GATCTGCTTCAAATGGCGTTTATAACGTGGAGCGAGTTAATCAGTTAATTTGAACAAAAAATTTTTAAATTTGAGAATATTTGCATTTTAATATTTAATCTATAATTTTTTATTAGTAGAATTATACAACGGGGAAAATACCTTATTTTCCGACAATGATTTGTCGCTATATGGTCAAATATCACCTGCGAAATAATGCATTATAACACGTTGAATGTGGCGCTGTCGGGTTAATTAGTAATCGGTATAATAGTTGATAGTTACCAGTTAAATTATAATAGTTGCTCAAAATGTCGTTCATTATTAGCTCTCCACCAAAGAGAAATTTGAGTCCTACAAATTATCTCGGGATTTTCTGGAATTTCTATAGCTGGCGTAGATATTTACTCTCAACTTAAGATAGACCTGGAAGGCCAACTTTTAGATCCCTTTCTCCCAATCCACATATGAGGGAATTGTTCAGTTCGAAACTGCCGTACATGTAAATCAAAGTGAATAAATACCACATCCTTTGTCTTATCGTGAGATATACTTCTAAAAGAATCGGTAATTTTTTCCTGAGGTAACCAAGATACTCGGGTCCATTAAGACGATTTGGAAGTATCCAATGAAATGGTCACTAATTATGGCAGCGATAACATTGATTAAAAATTTTCACTGATGATCGCCTGTTTATGGAGAGCATGGGAATGTTCAATATTCAATATAAGACAAATACGGGTAAAAGTAGCCTTATGAGTAAATACACTTTTGTTGAATAATTCTTTCTTATTAGAAATTATTTGTAATATCCATTGACAAAACTCAATTCTTCTCTCCCTCGACCTCTAGGTACACCTATCCCACTTATAAAAGTAGGACACTTTATTTAAGTTTTTTGATTTCTACAATGATACAATTAAGTATCATTCAAAAATCACGTCGAAGATTGGTCAATAAGACATCTTGCTGAAGAATTTGTTGTCAACAAGAATTTTGAAAACTAAAAGGAAACGGGAAAATGATGATATTATTGAGAAGAATATAGGGACACAGGTAGACCAAGAAAAACCATGAAAAAGCATGTTACTACTTTAATTAATGGAAATCATCCTCTCGATAATGCAACTAATGCCAAAACAAATTTCTCAGCAGCTTCAAGAAGAGTGAAAGGTATTAAAAAATATGCAGCCAAAAAATTTAAATTAATAGAAGAATAATATTTATTATCGATCACTTATTGAATGCAGATTTTTGGAAAAATTTAGTTTTTTTCTCATTCCCACAATAATGGTCATATGAGTGTTTATAGATTACCTGCGGTCTAGGTTTAATAAATCATACGCCAAAAATATATCAATTAATTCAATGTAAGAAAACATTTTAACAAACAATAAAATCACACTTAAAAAGCACTTTCCACATACGCCAGAACCGCATCAATTAATTCAGTGTAAGAAAACATTTTTACAAACAATAAAAACGCACTTCAAAAGCACTTTCCACATACGCCAGAACCGTATCAATTAATTCAATGTAAGTAAACATTTTAACAAACATTAAAATGGCACTTCAAAAGCACTTTCCATTTAGCTTGATAGGGGTTTACTGGAACATTGATGGGAGGCCACATTCCAAAAAATATTTGTACAATGTAATGTTGCCTTCAGTTAGAAAGCGTTTCCCTAATAACAATTTTATTTCTCAGCAAGATAATTGCTCAGGGCATACCGCCAATTGTGTGAGAAATTATTTTTCTAAAAATAATGTCGAAGTTCTGCCTTGAGCTATTCGAGGTCCCGACATGAACAAGAAAGAACGAATATCTTCTTTTAAGCTCGATTCACACAACTAAAAAATCGAGTATGAGGAACTTCCAAGTGGGCGATTTCCCTGTGTAGTCTACTCTTCACAAGTAAAGAGGCCTCTGAGGCAGGCGGCTATTATGGTGTTGTTGTTATTGTCACAAATCATCGTTCAAGTAGGAGGCTGAGGCTTCAGCCATTGTTGATGAAGTTGTTTGCTATCTCGATTGAACAACGAAGTGCACTGATACTCAGCGTGACACAGAGATATTCGCTATACACGCCAAGGGATTTACGGCCCTTGATCGCCTCCTTCTTTATCGCCCCTCTGGATCCTATAACGATTGGGATCATCTGACACTTCTCTACATTGAATCTTTGTCTAAGAACTCCCTTGAGACTTCGATATTTCTTGTACATCAAGCGAGTTTTTATCCTACCTTTATTTGTTGAGAAGTGTATATATTGCCTGAATTTTCTGAATATGGTAAGGATACAAAACTTGCTTTTTTAGAGTTCGTGTAAATCCTACCTTTACTATCATTAAAAGAATAGAAACCAACTTATACTCTTAAATGCTGAACAGCAGTAAGAAATGTACGTGAGTTTAGAACCGTTTGATTGTAAAATAGTTACAGATATAAATTTCTTGCTTGGCAAGTTTGTTCACCAGTAGCATCATACGCCAGAACCATACGAATTAATTCAGTGTAAGAAAACATTTTAACAAACAATAAAATCGCACTTCAAAAGCACTTTCCATTTAACAATCTCACAACACCGCTTGAATGTCGACTAATAGATGTAAATTTTCATCGATTTCACTGTATACGGATTAATATAGTGGCGTATTGCATTTGTTCAAGAAACCTTCAAAACATTATTGTTCAGTTAATAAGACGAATTAGAAAATAATAATAATTTTCATAAGCTTGTTGCAACTCCAAGTTTACCCCGTTTAAATATTTGTACACATTTCAATTAGTATATTACATTAATAGTTTAATCTGTTATGGATAAATTTAAAATACTAATAAATTTTAATACCTGGTATATTATTAAAAATGATATACGTCAGTTTTTAACAACTTTAAGTTAAAAATGTGTAAGTGGTTTTAGAGTTGAAATTTCAACTTGTTTTAAAAATAATAAATACAAAGTAATGTTACCTTTTTTTCTGTGCCTCCCTGTATTTTCATTATTCCTCTGCTCAGTATATCTTAATTTCAGACTCGTTTGATATCCCTTCTTAATTTGTCCCTTCTCCTCTTGGTATTACTATAAAATGTCTTTCACATGTAAACAATTATCTCTCTTTGCATCTTCGGTCAGAATAATTGAGTTTTATATGGCTTGTACCGCTTTTTAAAGTTTTCTTTTATTCTCCTTGTTATATGGGGTTTTCTTTTGGAACGAGCAAGTTTTTTTTTCTCCTTTGGTACCGAACGCTTTTATTTGGAAAAAGTCCTTTTTTCTTTTGAAACAAGTTTTGCCTTGGATCGTTTACTGCCGGATCCAGGAAATTTTAGAAGAAACTCGAAGACAAGTCCTAATCACATTTTCCAAAGAAATAAAAGAAAAAGTCTCGCGATAGATTATAAAATTTTCTTCTAAACTAAAATAAATATAAAGTTTAATTTGAGTTTAATTTCCTTTAACCCAAAAAAAAGAAAGAAAAGACGGATTTTGAAATATATCATAGTTTTTTTGTCAATTGTAAGTACAGTTTTCTAGCGTGAAGTATACGAAGAATATTATTATTATTATTATTATTATTATTATTATTAATAAAAACCATAATGAACAATTAATCAAATTGAGAGTTCTTGATAGTTTTAAATTAAATCACAGTGACTATAACTTAGTAATAATTTATTGTTTATAAATTACCATCAACAGCACAATACTCACTATTATCATAAATGCAGTGCCAGTGGAGTAAAAATACAAAACACATTCACAATTCATCAGTAATGTTGTTGATGTATATATGTATGCATAATATATTATACCTGAGAATAATTACTATATTATATTTGACGCCCACTTATGTCTTTATCTATTACACCGACATCAACATTGACGTAAAAAGGAAGTTGGTGCAAGACCAAATATTTTATAAATTGCATTTGATACTGACTAAAATTTAATGTGATGAATAGCCAATGGCTTAGATCCAGAAATGCCATTAGTATGTTTTGGTTTGTTACAGTTACTTATTGAATTTGAACTGCGACAGAGAAATGCAAAGTGGACATAAATATTTGTTTGCGCAAGACCAAAAATAAAATTACGCCCTACATTAATGAAGAATATCCATCTGTCACAAAAAATACCAACCTAAAAGAATCATTATAATTGTCTGCTGCATTAAGATGTATCTTCTGAATGATTTAGAATACCAAAAGTGTAGCGAGTATGAAGAATCGCCAACCGTCTTAAGAATTCATAAATAAATATGCGGCTTGTGAATCAGGTGGGATAGTAAAAAGTACGTCGATTCTTATTGCGTCGTCTCCCAGCTGCCGCAAAATCCAGTCGAGGATAAGAAGTAAGAAGTGCTGCATAAATGCATTGATCATTCGTCGGATCGCATGTCTCTACAGGGTGATCGACCAACTCATGAATTTAAAATAATTTCACATCTTAAATTTATTAACCCTAGTTAATAATATATTTTGTTTCTTTTCTTAATTCATCTTTTGGTTTCTTGCTCCTTTGTTTAATTTTCTCCTGTTCATTTAAACTACGAGGTTTTCTATATTTTATTCCTTTTAAATAGACTAGTATTTTTTTGTACGAAATTATTAATTTTCAATTTTATTATTATTATGTTTATATGTGTTGTTTTCTTTCACTTTCAACGATTTCATTAAAAATAAGTTGGTTGCAGGTGTGATCATCTTTACAGCCCATTTTGTGGCTCTGACAAAGAATCTAGAATAATTTATGGCTTCTGGTCAATGAATTTGTACATACTTGTTGACCAAAAGCCATAAAATTTCTTGTTGGCACAAAACTCATAAAATAAATGCCATTTTTTAGTATTGTCACATCATTTTCCATCCTTGCTGAAAACAATTTCCACAGAACCTCTGCTGCTTTTCTCATATCTCTATCAGGAAATAATCCAGGTTTAGCTAAATGGTTTTCTCTTACTGTCTATACCGCAAATATTACTTTGGCCTCCAAAAACTGAAATAGATGGTAAGAGCTGAAAAAAATTGCTGAAAATAGACGATGACTTTCGGTTTCTATTCTTTTGATAAGCCACATAACTGTTATTGTTCCACTGCCCATTAAGTTGTATTCTGGTGTGAGTTTGGTAGTAGATCCTTGATTTATCTGGAAATTATATACTTTGTACAGCAAAAATGAATATCTTTGCACCCCATTTCTTGAATTTATTCGATTTTTCATAGACCGATTAATGTTATTTTCTTCTATATTAGTTATGTCTACTAAATGGATTGCACTTAGTAACCAGACTCACAACATGTTCCATTACATGCAAATTTTAGCAAATTGGAGATACCAAAAAGTGAAAATATAGTTTCAGGGATATAATTTTTGAAGAACTCATTTGGTGCTGGTGACTTGTTCTTTTCAGACAAATATGGACCAATTTATGTATCTATAGAGTAGTTACACATTTTTCATTCAATTCATTGAATTCCATTTTTCTCATTTTTCAAATTTTTTTGTTTCAATTTTCATCTTATGCCTTACAGAACCTTCATGATTGTTTTTACCTTCATCTTCTTCTTCAGTGTTCAACAAATCCAGAATACTTCTATCCATTTTACTTCGTCTTATTCCAGCTCAAATCAAATCTACAATGACTGGGTCAGTGGTGCAGCCAGGGTAGTTTAGGGGTTAAAACCCCACACAGATGTTTTGTTTTCTAAAGTTTTCTGTAATATATTCTCGTAATACCTCAAAATAGGTAATTCTGGCTGAGCCACTGGACTGAGTCAAGATTATTCTTTTCTTGCTGGGAATTATCAGTAAAAAATGAAATTATGATTGAAGAATTTTTATATCCCAAATATTTAATTAACTTTAAGCCGAGCGAGGCACATATAAGTTCAAGTAAAATGAAAATTATTGACATATTTAATTTTACAAGTTGTCGGTACAAACAGAAGTTCCATATTGTCATAAGAGATACGAAATTTCTTTAATCTTGAAGTTAAGAGGCCCGCACATCACGTGACTTTTGTTTTGTGGTTGCCGGTTAGAGAATCAACCAAGGAAAATGAGCATGTACTCTAATACATTGGGAGTAAAAATTGTTTTTAGTATTTTTTGGTTAATATTAAGTAATCCTACCCTCTAGTCCAATTTTTTCTGCGCATAAGAGGGTAGAGCGCCATAAAACATAAATATTCGTTTTTGGACGAGACCTCGCCTAATATAGCAACTAAAAATATTCGGGTTTTTTCATGATATTTTAAATATTTATCAGAAGAGCGCAGCTGTGCTACATTTTTCAAATTTACCTAGAGAAAAAATTTGTTGGTCGTATCACTTTTACTAAAAATAATTAAAAAAAGTGCCATAGACGCGGTCTAAATAATTAACTACAGAATCGATTGATGAAAACCGCAGCTTCCTATCTTTAATATTAACGGAGCACCCATTCAAAAACGATTTCAGGCAAGAATAACATATGGTATTGGCGCCTCTTTATCATGGAACCTGTTGTCGTTAATTTGTTTTTCCTTTCGATTTTTTTTTTTAATGATCAACACAAAAAGCTGAAACGACAAATCTCAGGAATATTGTTCAAGGTTGTTATGGAATTATTAAATCATGACATTTCGCACAAAAACATAGAAACCAACAAAGTTAAAAAAAATCCAAGAAGTCAAAAAATTCGATGTTTTTTTGCAAGAAGATAGAAGCCAAGATGAAAGAAAATTTTTTTATAAAGTCGAGAAGTGCAGCACTATAACCAACTGGAATGGAAGAGAATCCTCGACCACAATAGAATGCAAGTGCAGGAAAAGAAGAGGACATGTAGGATCAAGACTACTCGAAACTAAGGAAAAGCGTTAAATTGCAAGATTTCACAGGAAACAAAAGGATAAAACAGTAGAAATCTAAAAATCTGATGAGTATAATTTTAATGAGTATTTAGTATATAGAAGGTTAAGTACTGCATAAGAAGGAAATTCGTTAAGTAAACAAGCTATAAATTTTTATTTTTGCTTGTTAATGTTTTTTTTAGCAGCAAATGAAACATTTGGTAGGCTAATAAAACAGTCAGTAGTTTGTCAATTTTTTTTTTATTAATTTGTTAGGGTAGCTCACTCAGCAGGATAATATATGAGGAGCAGACTTTCTAGATGCATTTTCTAGAGCTACAATATTAGGCTACAAAAGACGTTCTATATGCATTTTCTCCCATGCAAATTAAATGATAAAAATACCTTGGACTTTATATGTGCTGTACGTCCATTGGCGGCAGACAAACTAGTGGAAGTTTGTCCTTGCGCCGTGGAATCCAGAGCCTCTGGAAACTGTTAGTGGTACTGTCAGGGTCAAATTGGGTTGACGATCCTGAGCTAACATGGTTACAGCCAATTCTCTCTGACAATCGTGTACGACATGACAAGACAAGATAACCATTATTGTTTTATTTCATTTTAGAAAATTATTTTGTATTTCAAAAATAAAATACTATTCTTATAAATCTACATAAGTTTTTTACATCCTTATTGCCAAGTCAGTCATGCCGCTTTGTGAAGACAATCAAAATGCATCTTGTCACAGGGTGACAATCTAAATGCAGTTTGTCCAACAGTTTTTTTGAGTTTTTCGGGATATAAAAACAAAAATGGACAAAATGCATCTCGAAAGTCTGCTATATGTAGTTAGTAAGAATGATTATTTTTTCGACCAAATCCAGAATGTAAACCATTCAGGCTATAAAGAAACGAGAGTCAGTAAAAAGTAAGACTAGAATGACGTCAACAAGATTCCGGAATTTAAGTAAAATTTTTAGACGTGTCCATTTATTTTTGCGTTTCTAATAATTAAAAAAACGGTTGTGTTGCCCCAAAACTTTCCCGACAAGTATCCAGAGACGAATACTTTTTCAGATACTTACATTTAAAGTTTCAAACTTTGACATTGTTGACAGGTGACAGTTGGAGAAATAATTTTGAAGAAAGATTTTCAAGGGCAAATAAATGACATATTACACGTCCAATATTGCTTCTGTAATTTTTTGACAGTAACACTTCCGTTTGATAGATGTTGTACAAAAACTATAATGGGTACTTCCGATGGACAACCGAAATCCATGTACCAAATTTCAGCTTAATCGGATTAAACGTGTGGCTTCTATTGTGGAAAAATACACACAGACACACAGACCTTTTGTTCAAAAGATTTTCCCTTCTCGGTTGATGTGCCAGGAAAGTAAAATTTAACATATTCCAAAAATTATTGACTCAAATAAAAGCTTATATTCCTTGATACTACAAAAGCAACAACAACAACAACAAATAAACACTAATAAAAAACTAATATTATTATTATTATTATAACAAAAATTTAATATATTTGTTTAAAAGTTAAATTATATCACCCTGTTTATAAAGAAAGAACGGGTTTAGACCTGGATACTTTTGGCTTTGCAAAACGCTTTTTGCATTAAGCTGCCTGCCGAGAATAAAGACGTTTGCTATGTCGGACACTGGAGAGCCTGACCAATGTTATACCTCCGTAGAGTGCGTGCTTTAAATCTTTCGCTACACTGAAACTAAAACCAAGACGAACACTGAATAATTTACTAACTTTAGATTTATTCTGCTGTTATTTATTATGTATGCATAAAGCCATCCGAGAAATTTATTAAGATTATGGTAGACCGTATTTATTTTGAATTAAGCTGGATGAGTCGAGGCGGGTTGTGGAAGGTGTGAAGAATTTAATTTCATGCCAAGGAAATTCAATCGAAATGAACAAAATTCTTATTATAATTAAAAATGTATACAGGTCATTTTATTTAATCTCGTTGCAATTTAAAATAATGAAATTTGCTATAACGACAAAGAATTTTCACGATGTTGACGTGTACTAAACATGCGGGTGATTTTTTTTAACCCCTTCTCTACCATAATAGTTTTAAAGCACGATCATTACAGAATCACGCGAACAATGTTATTTTTTGAAAGTAAAAATTCCGGTCGCAATAATTCCTTATAAGAAAAACAAGTACCCATTAAAATGATGAATGACAGAGAAGAAAATCAAAATGCACATACCTTTTTCTGCATGTCACTAGAGAATAAATACTTGCGACCGAATGAATGCCAACAATCCAAGAAAATTGAGAATGTGCTCTGAATTAAATTATAGTCATGTCAAAGTAAGTTTGTTTATGAATATATGATTTTTAAAATCGGTTCGAATTTAAGTTACACCGAATAAAAGAAAACAGACAAGTTATTTATCTACGACCATTTTAATTATTTATTTATCAAATTAAATAGGTTCAGTCTTGTTCGTAGACACGATCAATAATGCTAGAATTTGTTACCTATAATAGGGAAAAACACGTAATGATTGAATGCATTAAGCTAGTTAGTTAATGAAGATCATAAAAAAAGAAAGGAAAAGCACGTAATAAAGGAGATAATTAAGCTAGTCCGTCAATAATGAAATATGTAGAAACTTGAATATTGTAGCATACTTTTTCATCTGGAAATTACAAATTTTAAGAAGTCGTAGATAAAATTGTGCATGACACACGTGCGTGAAAATATTTTTGCACATACATTGTGTATCTAGTGCAAAAAGTGTATATTTGTTGCACGAAGTTGATGAGTGCAACAAATATTGTTTTTGCACATATAATTTTTTATTTTAAATTTTAGTGGCGAGTATTTTACAATACAAGAATATTACTAATTTTTAGAATATTTTTAACAATAACATGAATTGTTTAAACTAAAAGTATTTTTATCAAACAAGTTATCTATTTTTTTGAGTCACTTTTAATTTTAATATCGCAGTTAGAGCATATTACTTTTTGCACTAGTGCAAAAAATTTAATCTTTTGGCACAGTAGATGATAACTTTTTGCATGATCGCAGTTTTATTTATTTTTTATTTTGATCATTTTAAACACTAGAGAATTATTTTCTAATCATTTTTGGCTCTAGGATCATTTTTGTTTATTTTGATTATTTTTAACAATAGAGAATTATTTTCTAATTGGTTTTGGACATCTAGGATCATTTTTTGATTAGTTTTAAAACTGAATAAATAAATTCTAAACATTTTTGGCCTCCATAATTAATATTCGTTAATAATTTTTTAATACTCTATAAATATTTTTTGATCATTTTTGGACCTTTGGTTAATTTTTAACACTAGAGAATAATTTTCTAATCATTTTTGAACCTCTGGAATCATTTTTTGTTTATTTTGATTATTTGTAAGACTACAGAAATATTTTCAAATCATTTTTGGACTTCTATGATCATTTTTTATTAATTTTGAAAATTTTAAACACTGAAAAATTATTTTCTGGTCATTTTTGGATCTTTAGGATCATTTTTTGTTTATTCTGATCATTTTTGACACTAGAGAATTTTTTTCTAATCATTTTTGGACTTGTATGATCATTTTTAAACTCAATAAATATTTTCTAAACATTATTGGCCTCCATAATGAATGTTTGTTTATTTTGATTGCTCTAGAAATTTTTTCTGGTTATTTTTGGACCTCTGGAATTATTTGTTGTTTATTTTGATCGTTTTTAACCCTAGAGAAATATTATCTTATCATTTTTGGACTTCTAGGATAATTTTTTGTTAATTTTGATTATTTTTAATAATATAAAATTTTTTTCTGGTCATTTCTGGATATCTAGGATTATTTATTGTTAATTTTGATCATTTTTACCACTAGAAATTTTTTTTCTGGTCATTTTTGGCTCTCTAGGATCATTTTTTGTTTATTTTGACCATTTTTAAAACTCAAAAAATATTTTCCAAACATTTTAGGCCTCCACAATCAATATTTGTTCAGTTTTTTTAATGCGCTAGAATTATTTTTTGATCATTTTTGGACCTCTGGAATCATTTTTTGTTAATTTTTATAATTTTTAACACTAAAGAATAATTTTATAATCATTTTTGGACTTCTGGAATCATTTTTTGTTTATTTTGATCATTTGTAACACTAGGTAAATATTTTCTAATAATTTTTAGACTTCTAAGATCATTTTTTGTTAATTTTGATAATTTTCAACAGTAAAAAATTTTTTTCTGATCATTTTGTGTTTATTTTGATCATTTTCTATACTAGAAAATTCTGGCTAGTGCAAAAAATTTAATCTTTTGGCACAGTAGATGGTAACTTTTTGCACGATCGTAGAAAAATAAGTTTTTCGTGATTAATAACAAAATTTTCAACTTAATATAACTTTTTTTATTCGTAGTTGAGACATATGGAACCAAGATGGAAATTGAAAATGGTTTTTTATTTTTGAATTCACAAAAAAAAATCTCCGTTCGTTTGTTCGTCTGTCTGTGGTAAGAAGAAATCGACTCAGCAACGTTAGAAATCCCTAAAATGATATTTAACATTGCCTATTTTTACTTTCCCGATATATACCGCATATTATATAATATAGTACATGATGTATATGTAGAAGTTTGATTAAGTGACTTTAAATTTTTGAAAACACGAAAAAATTACCACAAAAATAAGAAAAACATGCAATTTCATATCGCACTGGACATCAGTGCGCGCTTTCACCATTTTTTAAAAACACTATTATAATTTTATTGCTATTTAATTATTAATAAATTAGAATATTTTGAATTTTAAAACAACAATTTTTAACCATTTTTATAAAATTTAATAATTTGTATTTTATTTACAATAATCATATGAGAAAAATTTAATTTAAAATGCCAATGTACGGATAATGAATTATTAAATGAAAATGGAAACTTATGTGTACTGACATATTTTCTTATAATTTTATTCTAAGCCGTCCTGTAACTATAATGAGACGTACTTTGATAATTATAAATAAAAATTAACATAAATAATAAAAAAACTTTTGAGCAGAAATATAATTTTAATCACGATTGTCAGCAATTAAGGGTTTTTAAACACTTATACTGTAACTGTATTTATTTCTACGAGACTATAACTTAAGAATGTGCTCTGAATTCAAGTATGGATTAATGAGTCGATCTTACCAATGGTATACGCCCTCGCTAGCATTGGATTGCTTTCAAGACACTCACCTGAAACAGATAAACCAGATTCAGTAAAAAAAAAGTAACACCACATTCTTCACATTTAAAAAATTAGAAATCATCGTTAATCACATTTTTTTCTAAACAATTAGAATTAATCATGACCAAAGAAGAGAGAAAATTTTTATCTATTAACATTTACCAAGAAATATTGATGGATTTAGTTCAAAATAAAAAAATCAACAAAAACAAAATATTTTTAACGCAGTTCAAAACCGTTATGCTAATTCGAGGATATATAAGGAAATACCAATTCCGGAAACCATCATAAAACTGTATGCAGTAAGTTAGAGTTACCGTACCGGTATTTATTGGCTGTTCATTTATGCTTGTGTTTAATCTCTTCCCCTCCCGCCGTACCTCACTTTGGCGGTGCGGCGAGGCGGCGGCATCGGCGGTGGCGATGCATTGTAAGCTGGCAAATACCAATTTCGAACTCTGGCGTTTGTATCATCTTCTCTATTCCCTAGAACGATGGGATTGTGAGACTGAACGAAATGCCCGCTAATGCATCTTTAGTCCCGCGGCATACAAGAGGAATTCTATATTGACAAAATTTGTTTATATAAATGTCATTTATTTTTAGATTTATAAATTTTAAAAAGTTTAAATACTGTATTTTAAGATCAACAGGATAATATTAATTTATTAGATTACATCAGGAGTTTATTAAAAAAAAACAATAATTTAGCTTTTGATGAATATTTTTTTTACCAAATACATTTTTGAGCAGAAAAAAATTTTTGTAGTTTTTGAAATTTAATATGTAAAGTTAAAATTTTACTTATATCGTAACTCATAAAATATAAGCCAAATTACATTTCTTTATTAGTCAATAATTTTATAGTACCTATTTGAATAAAAAGAAAAATGAAAAACATTAAAAAGTGCCATAGTTTTCTGCTGGCTGTGTCATAATAAATTTGGTTTTTATTGTTAAATATTTGCCATTTTTTTTATAGAGAATTAAGAATATTATTTTTAAAATCAAAATTAAATTTATAAAAATAAAAAGTATATACAACTAAATCAAGAGTGATGAAACTTTCGAAATACTTATTTTCTTGATAGAGAAATTTTTTAAATCAAGCATACTTTTTTATAACGTGTCAAATTTCACAAAATTACCAAATTTTGAACTTCATAAAGTAAATATAACTACCTCAAAAAATTTGCACCATGTAGAAAAGCATTTTTTTATTGATTTTTAAGAAAAAATTGTCCTCTTGATACAACTTGTTACTATACTTCAAACTTTTCTACAAGAAAAAAATTTGGGCTTAAATATTGTACATTTTGCAAATAATATTTTTTTAAATAGGGCAACGAACTTTACTCTTCAGCCAAATTCATATTTTTTTAAATCCCTCGTAGATGGTAATTTTTTTTAAGCTTTATTTGATATCATATATTAAGTAAAGCACTGATCGATTTTTAACAAGAATAATTTTTTCTCAAAAATCATTATGTGGTGGAAACTGTGATATTTTTTTTAAGTTCAATTATTAAAAATTTCTATTTAGCGAATCTGTAAACATTTTTGAATCTATTAGGAAATAGAAAATATATTGTAATGAAATTTGTTATAATTTGTATAGTATAAAATTAAATTTTTATAAAAATTTTATTGTTCTGAATAGAGATTTTTAAGTGCTTTAAAATGAAATATTACAAGTTAAATTTCGTGATATATTGCTTCTGTCATCTTTTGACAGTGAGACTTCCGTTTGACAGATGTCGTACAAAAACTAATGGGTATTTCCGATGGATAACCGAAACTAATATAGCAAATTTCAGCTTCATCACATCAAGCGTGTGGCTTGTATCATGGAAGAATACACACAGACTCACGGAAAGACAGACACACAGACAGACAGATAGACAGACAGACAGACAAACAAACTTCCATCTGAAAATGGTTTTAATCATCTCAGGGGACCTTAAAATGGATATTTCCATATTTATCGTAAAACATTTTTTTTATCTCGTTCACAATACTTTCCCTTCTCAGATGGTGAGTCGGGAAAGTAAAAAAAGTAGGAGAAAAATAAAGAAAATAGTGAATTTTGGTAGCAGGATTATTTTTTTAAAATTGTAAAATGTAAAATTTTTACTGTTATTTAGGTACCTCTATTGAGCCCCCATGTGAGAGACCGTCTGCTTAATGGAGAATAGAAAATCCTCATATGGGGATTTATATTTCAATATATACTTAGGTAATATCTTTTTTGTTTAAGTTAAGTCAACAAAACATACCCAGAATAAAATTTAGTTACCGATAAGGAATCAAAAATAATAATTAAAAATCCAGGTAGGTCAGAATTTAAAAATTAAAATTGACGGTGGCTTTCCAAAATACGAAACGTCGAAATAAAATTTAAATAATACTAAATTAGCAAACTTAATTTTTCCAATCATAATAACTCAAAAAGTAACAAAAAAGGACACGTTTTTAGCAAATTTGTCGTCAATGGAAAAAGTTTTGAAAATTTTAATCATATACAAATATAACATAATGTAATATTTTTGTATTTGGATTCGATGAACTTAAACACTCAGTATAACTATAACTAATTTATTTACAGTAAAAACACAACTCTTATATTTATATTACACACAACTAACAATATTAATTTATATTAGCGCGCGATCGCCTTCTCTTCCCTTGTCCGGCTCTTCAAGTATATATACTTATAACGACCGAGCGCAACTCATCGCGTTATTTCTAGAATATGACGTCACGATTGAATATTCTGGGTAATTCTAGTGCGTCCACGGTGTGTTCACAGGGCCGGCCTCATTAATTAATATATCAAATATTTTGGTGTATTACCGTATCTTGTTGTAATAATGATACAGAGCAACTATCATCTTCGGTTAGGTTAGTTGTCTAGTAAATTTTATGTGTGCAAAATTTCATCGAAATCTGATGATGATCATAGACAAATAGATACATATCAAACTAAAAATGATCGTGGATTGAGGGACATAAAATTTTAGATTAAAAAAAGTATTTAGTATATTTGTGTGTTGCCGAACTATGGAAATTATTCAAGGATTTTCTAACATGGATTTTATCTAAAATTTTTAGGAACAACAATGGTAAAATTTGTCCCGATCATAAAACTTACAATTTAATTATCGTGCGCATTAAAAAAATGTTGGCCTTGGTTGAATTTTGGGTCAATTTAAATAAAACATCAATGAACTTGCATGATTATAATATTTTTTTAAAATATAAGAATAAAACAGTTTCAAAAAATTAAAAAATTTCGTTTCGAAAATATATCAAAAAATTTCAAAAAATATTAAAAAAAAAACAATTCAAAAATTTTAAAAATGTGTCAAAAATTTCGAAAAATTTGAAATTTTACCATTTTTTTAGAAAATTTTAATCAGTAAAAATGCCACAATATTTAAATTTTTCTAAAATATATCGAAATTTTCAAAAAAACATCAAATTATTGGATGCATTAAAAATATTTCAAGAATTTTAACCATTTCAATCAAAAATGTCAGTTTCAAAAAACATTAAAAATTTTTCGAACGTTTCAAGAAATATATCAAAATTTCGAAAAATTTGAAATTTCGAAAAATTTGAAATTTCGTAATTTTTTTAAAAAAATTTCAATAGTTTTAAAAAGGAAAAATGTCAAAATGTTTAAAAATTTCTTAAATGTATGGAAAATTTCAAAAACCATCAAATTATTGGATGCATTAAAAATATTTCAAGAATAATTTTAACCATTTCAAAAATGTCAAAGTTTCAAAAAACATTAAAAAATTATTCGAAAATGTCAGAAATGTACAAAAAAATTCGAAAGATTTGAAATTTCTTAATTTTTTTTCGAAAATTTCAAAAATTTTAAAAAGAAAAAATATTCGAATATTCAAAAATTTCCAAAATATATCGAAAATTTCAAAAACATGAAAAAATTATTCGAAAATTTCCGAAATATACAAAAAAAATTAAAAGATTTTTAACTTCGTAATTTTTTTTCGAAAATTTTAAAAATTTTAAGAAGGAAAAATGTCAAAATATTTAAAAAAATTTAAAATATATCGAAAATTTCAAAAACCATTAAAAAAATTTAAAATTTATCGAAAATTTCAAAAACCATTAAAAAAATATTCGAAAATTTCATAAATATATCAAAAAATTCGAAAAATTTGAAATTTCGTAATTTTTTTAGAAAATCTCAATAATTTTAAACAGGAAAAATGTCAAAATATTTAAAAATTTCTAAAATGAATCGAAAATTTCAAAAAACAAAATTATTGGATTAATTGAAAATATTTCAAAAATGTAAAAATTTTCAAATTAACCTTCGAAAATTTCAAAAATTTCGAAAATTGTAATGTTTATAAAAATTTGTAAAAAAAAAATTGTAAAATTTGTAAAAATTTTGCAGGAAAAGAACAAAATATACAAAATTGTTTTTTTACGAATCATTTATATACGACAGCCGAAGAGTTAATATAGAAAAAGCAAACGCACCAATAGAAAAAGACATGTTATGAAGTTATTTATTGTATTTCTATAATATTCCAAAATTGAGAAAGATGAGATGTCTTCCCCGTTATAGACATTTATGTCCCTTATTTATAATAAACAGGATACAATTCTCATAAACTACCTTAAAAATGAATCTACATGTAGGTTCGAATCCCTGCCGTTCAGCTCACCTCAGACCCAAAATTTGGAGGTGCTTCATTGCTCTTATTAAAATGTGAAGAAAGTTATGTTCATAATATTTTTAATTACTTATAGTCGATGAGTTAATGGTTAAATGGGTATCGATCTTGCGAGATTTCCACCTTTTATATCTTTAGCAACTAATTGTACCACAATAATTAACAGATTAATAAGAGGCGATGGTACCGGGTGTGATTTTTTGTCGGCCCATAAAACAGAATGGGAAAAAGGTGATACATGTCAAATTTCAGACCAGATTTAACACACATTTCTATGGTATCTTGTATAATGAGATGAATTCATGACATTAGAGTAAGTGGGAGTTAATTTACTTTTCGTTGAATAACAAAATTATTAGGAATTATACATACTTGATAATGATATAAATAAAGGAAAATTACCAATATTTGTTATATCGTTAATAAAGTTTAATGGTTTGGTGGCGTTCAAAAAATATATATGTTGGGGTTTTTGGCGCTCCACTATTAGATTTGGTGGTGTTGGAAATTGCCGGGGACCTTCGATAATTTAAGTGTATGCATGTTCTATCGCTTTAGGCAAGTGCAAACCGAACGGTCTGATCTAGAGCCCAGTGGGGAATTAAATCGGCCAACTAAACCCATGTTAAATAGATGCGGCGTGCAATCTAGCGCCCCGCGGATGACGATGCTTGCTTGTTTTTCATTTGCTCTTTGAACTGTTATCCCGCACAATTTAACAACTTTTTTTAGTGATAAATCGTCGTCGGAATGCAAATCTGCAAATAAATCTGCCCGAGTTCAATCCCTCTTTGGAAAATATGCGCCAAAATAAAAACCGGGAAAAAGGTTAAAACATTATTTTTATTTTGAATAATTTAAAGTCGAGGTTTTACGGATGATTTATTTTCTTTATAGTTTTATGGAAGTGTCCAAAGCTTAAGATATATATACCACGTAATTGGAAAACACAAACTCAAGCGAAAAACTAAAATAAACTGGAGTTAAGCCAAACATTCATATTTCTTACTAGTATTAAAAAACAATTACAATAAACATAACAACAGAAGAAATTCAGAAAGAATGAATTTATAGGATATAATCAACAGGAATCAAGAATATTCAGCAAAGCGGATTTTGAAATAAATTAAGAGTAGAAACATGTCACAAGACAGAGAAAAAATTGGAGAGAAAAAGGGAGAAATGGTGATTCTAGCAGTTAGAGTCGGTTCGTTTAGAGAAGAACCCATTATGTCACGATGCGCACTGACAAAATTCGAAATTTTAGTGCTAGACACGTCTCTCTTTAATTGTGGTGGAGGCGAAGTGTGACAAAAGTTTTTTAATTTTGTTTGATATTATTTATTATTTAATTAGTGTTTCGTGTTACAAAATTGCTAATATGAAAAATTATTGAAACCATGAGGTTTAATTGTAATTTTTTTATTAGTTCATATTGTTGGAGCAATGGCTTCATTTTTAAAAAACTAAGTCCGAATAAGTAGAGTAGTGCATACCTTGAAATCTGAGGCACTAGAACTGTTTAACAGTATTATTCATAATTTTTATGTTATTGAAAAGAAACGTCCCACTACAAAATATTGTAAAATAATTTTATAATTTTTATTTTACTGTAGAAAATTTTTTTTTAAATAATATAGCATCCTGTTACCAGAGGCCGTGTGACCACCCTGTATAGATACTTTTTTTTTGTTTTTTTTTTGTTTTTTTATATTTTATTGAAAATTCCACATCGACATATTTGAACCAATACCAGACAAACTTAAATAAATAACCAAAAAATTTCTTTCGCATTAAAATGTTTTAGCAAATCGATCAAGGACATAGATAACTTTTTTTCTTGAGGGGGTACTATTTTACTGGAGGAAGTAATTTTTTTCCTGGGGGTGGAGTAATCAAACTTTTAGACAAATATTTTTACCGTTTTTACATTTCATATATTTTATTTCTTCTTTTCGTGCTATTTTTTGGTATCTTGGGGTAGGTAATTACACCCTTTACCCCCATATATACGCCCTTGCATGTAAACGAGACAGATGGAATTGGTTGCGGAGGATCCTCCAGAAGCAGATTTTCCGGGAAGTCAATTCTTTTCTCTTTTTATCCAAGATGTAGAAAAATGCATTGCTGCCTTGTTTTCAATTTTTTATACTAAAAAATGCATTGTTGCTTTGTTTTCCAATATCCTGTATGAAAAAGGCATTCTTACTATTTATTGTGTAAAAAATATGCAAAATGTATTCTTGCTTTAAATTTCAAATTTTTCTGTAGAAAAATGCATTCTTACTTGTTTTTTTTTTTTAATTTCCTGTGTGTAAAAATGAATTCTCGCTTTGAATTTCACATTTTTATATAAATAAATGCATTGTTGCTTTGGTTTTCAATTTTCTTTGGAAAAATGCACTTTTGCTTTGAATTTCAAATTTTGGTGTAAAAAAACGTTTTTTGTTTTGTTTTTCAATTTCATGTGGATAAGAATGCATTGTTGCTTTGTTTTATCAATTTCTGTGGGAAAAATTGCATTGTTGCTTCGTTTTTTTTTCAAATTTGTGTGTGAAAAATGCATTTTTGCTGTTGTTTTCATTTGTTTTGTAGGAAAACATGCAGTTTTGCAGTTTTCTCCAATTTTTTGAAAACTGCGTTTTTTGCTGGACTATAGATCAATTTACCGAAAAATTGGTAATTCCAAATTTTAATTTGTGAAATTTAACTGTGAAAAATGTTGTTGCTTCTTTTTTCAAATTTAACTATGGAAAAATGTATTCTTGCTACTTTTTTTTCAAATTCGAGTGTAGAAAAATGCGTTCTTGCTCCTTTTTTTTCAAATTGACAGTGGAAATATGCACTCTTGCTTCTTTTTTTAAAATTTAACTGTGGAAAAATGCATTTCTTCTTTTTTTCAAATTCGATTGTGGAAAAATGCATTCTTGCTCATATCTTTTCAAATTTAACTGTGGAAAAATTAATTCTTGTTTCTTTTTATTCAAATTGAACTATGATTTTTTCTCAATTTATGTGTGATTTTTTCTATAGGCCTTTTTAGAGTTTTTTCCTAATTTTCGTGAAAAAATTTATTTATTTTTGTAAAAATTTGCACTTTGTGTTTTTTCCTTATTTTGGTTTTCAATGGAAGAATTTTAGGAAAAAACTTCCCTATTGGAAACTGTGGGCTTTTCTATATCATGTTTCCCCGATTTTCTGCGGCAAAATACTTTTCGGCGTTTATTTCGTTGGTTTTCTGAAGTTTTCCGTGAATTATCCTTCTTTTTTCCGGATCTGCGATTTTATAATTGTATCTAAACTTTCATTAGCGAGAGTGAATATCTAGTATATACAAGGGCGTAGATAACATTTTTTCCTAGGGGCGATGGTAATTTTTTCCTGGGGTGGGGGTAATCAAACTTTTAAACAAATATATATTTGTCCGTTTCTACATATCATATATTTTATTTCGTATCGTGCAATTTTTTGGTATCCCTTTACCCTCCCCATATCTACGCCCTTGGAAGCGACTCGAGATAATTTTCGTGCTGGAAAAAATTTCCGGTAATAATTCAAGTTCTAGTGTTGTTTTATTCAGTTGACAGTAAAAAATACTTTACTTTAGTACCAGTTTTAATTTTATACTATGCGGAAAATATGACGTAACGGGTTCTTCTCTAAACGGACAGACTATTAACAAATTTTCAATATTAAGGTGGTGAAGGGATAAAATATACATAAATAAATGTCTATAAAGATTCTACCATAGTAAAAAAAATAAAATCTATAATAAAACCTAAATATTATTTATTTTTTAATATTAAAAGTTATAACCCAGTTTCGTTATTTGCGACACTATTATAACCTGTTATAATGAAGACATTACAAATTAATTTTGCTTAAGAACGAAGATAACGTCAGAAATACCAGTCCAGATGGGAAATCTTCACTCGAAGCATGCCTGAACCTTCTCTCTATATAGAGTAATTAACTTTGCTAAAAATATCAAGGATAATAGAGCATTGTTTGATTACCACCGTTCAGTAGGAGTCTGCTCTAATCTTTATTTCGCTGAAGCATCTCATAAGGTTGGATTCTTACCTTTCGAAATAACAATGCGCCGTCCACCATTTTAATAGAGTTATCAAAGATTACCGTTGACCCTGCGGCTAATAATTATGTTGTTGTCAAAATCAAATTCTCTCGAGAACAAGGACTTTTTTTTTGCTTTTGGTTCGCTCTTGGCATGCACTTTTTTTCATAGGTTAATATAGACTTCATGGAAGTACTGCTTGAAATATGGTTAGATATTATCATGTTTTTTTTTTACCTAGGAAATTAGTTTGGAACAGGTAATATTTTTAATTACGCAAATTTTTATTAATTATTAAAACAACTAATTGTTTTGAACATAATTCAAGCTTACCATAAACACAACTAAAATGGTGTGTTTAGATACCGTAAAGAACGTTTAATTTAAAAATACATTTCTTTCTGGATACAATTCTTAGCAATGACTCTACACAACGCGTGCAATGCAACCTTAAACATTGTAACACAATTATTTATAATTCAATTAACGATAATTTATGGTTTGCATAAATGCATTTATTATATGAAATTGTTCTGGTTGATGATAAATTGGAATCAGTTGCATTTTTTTTATCTATACAATTTATGATTTTTATTAAAAATAGTATTATTTTTTTAATAATCAGTAGATTTTAATTTATTTAATATTAAAAAATATGGATGGATAAAATATTAATTTTAAATATTAATATTGTTTAGTTAAAACACAAAAATCTTAAGAATAATATTTCTTCGTCAAGTAAAATTAGTGTTCCGCTCTGTGGCGTCTTACTGATGAATAATTGCGCCATTTGGCATAAAAGTTTAGGGAAATCCACACTAACTTCTAAAAAAGAGTAAATAGAGAAATTAAAGGAGATGAAATCACTCATCTATTGGTGAATATTAATATACAGGGTAATCCATTTGTGTGTGTGCGGCAGTTCATTACCGTTAACACGTTTAAAATTAGCTCTTGCTCGTTCGTTGTTTTTCGACAGAAATAAATTATTGTATTTTGGCAAAAGTATCAAGTAAGTGATTTTCTACAATCGTATATAAAAATTTCTTGTGAAAATCAAATCTGGAAGTAGATATTTGACTATTGATAAATCATAAAATATATTGTTAAATAAAAGCTAGTATTTAATATCCTAGAACGGAAAGTATTGTGAACGAGCTAAAAAAAAAAATTCGAGATAAAAACGGAAATATCAATTTTCGGGTCCTCTGAGACGATTAAAGACCATTTCCAGATGGAAGTCTGTCTGTCTGTCTGTCTGTCTGTCTGTCTGTGTATTCTTCCACGATAGAGACCACACATTCAATCCGATTGAGCTGAAATTTGGTATAGGGTTACCTGTCGGAAGAACCCATTAGTTTTTGTACGACATCTGTCAAACGGAAGTATCACTATCAAAAAATGACAGATGCAATGTGTCACGGAATCGGGCATGCAATATGTCGTTTGAAAGCTCTTGAAAAACTCTATTCAGAACAGTCAAAATTATTTCTTCAACTGTCACCTGTCAGAAATAAAAAAATGTTAAAATTTGTAACTTTAACATTAAATATCTGAAAAAATTTTCGTAACCGATTTTTTTTTACCTGTTGCCATTTTACCCCAATAATAATAGCATTATTATTAGTAATTGTAATAACCTCAGAATCTCTTTTAAAGCTTGGTGAAAAATGAACATAAATTAAAAAACAAAAATCTGAAGAAAATATTTATTCAATGCGATCGGGGCGTCTTACTGAAGAATGATGGCACCATTTGGCAAAAAAGGTATAGGGAAAATCGTTCAACTGGAAAACCTAATCACCACATAATGAATATATTAATTATAAATTAACCAATTGTAGTGATAATAAATAAATTATAAATAAATTGTAAATACCAAAAAATAGGTACAAAAAGTTCTTAATAACTTTAAATACCGTAAAAGTCATCAGATGCGCACTGTCTCTCTCGGCATTATTGTCAAATATTGATCTTTTATTATTGTTTGTTTTTGTATGGACAACCCTACTGAGTTACGGCCAGTTGGCGAATTAAAATGTGAAAATACTTATTTTAATTTATTGTTAAGAAAATAAAATAAATCCAAACGAAGTGAAGAAATGTTCGTTTACGGTACGAGATTTGGTAGATACCAAAACATTGGGCGTCGAGACGAAGACGTCGCAACGTAGAATGACGTCGAATATTGTAGCCTCTATTAAAGATGTTTGTAGTTTAATTTGTGAGAATATACCGGGATTTGAAGAAGTAAAACGCAACTGCTTATCGAAATTATTGGCGTCGGCGTCTCGCCGCTGGATACAGGATCTTCGGTGATGTGTTTACAATTTGAAATTTGATTTTTGACTACACTTTCGGAGCTGCGAACTGCCATTTTATATTTTCGTAACTTTAAATTTTTGAAAACTCGAAAATACGGTAAAAATATTGCCGTTTTTCACTTGTTTATAAGGATTATTTGTTTTCCATAATATTGCATAAATCTCATATTTTATTATTTGCAAATTTATTGGATGTTTTTTAAATTATATTAACCTAAATAATTGAAAAATACTTTTGATATTTTGATTATAATTGGAGGCGACTTAATTGCAGAACTTCAGATATGGGTTCAGTACTTTTGGAGATTATTGAAGATTCTAATTTATTTGAGGACAGATTAAGCATGGAGGCTATCACAAATCTGAAATTATGTACAATAATTCATTGTCTGTGTTAAATGGTAGAAGTACGCTTGACAGACCTGGTAAATTTTCTTATGTCAAAGTGGTTTGGATAAATAATGCGTTTTTTATCTGAAGTAGATAACTTTTATGTTGCCGGAGACGATTTTTTGAATATTATTAAATTAAGATCGTTCATCTTGAATAATCAACAAATATAAATAAGAATCGATAAATGTTTCGAAATTTTACTATAACAGTTGACGTATTAACATCGACTAATTATCGAAGGACCAAACAACTGTTACATTTGTTATATTATAAAAGGTACATTATTTTTACAACACTTTAACAATGACCAAATGAACTGTTGTCACTCACTATTAAATGTATAACTAATTGAAATCTTAGAAAATATTTGTAATGAACCGGTTCCAAAATTCTGAGTCGAAGGAACATGTGAACTGGAAAATATTTGACCGGCGTTTGTAACGAATGCGACTTCTCACTCTGAGAGTTGATAAAACAGTGATAATTTGGTGGGTAGCTATTTTACCCAACCCGAAAAACCAGGCTGTCGTTTGGAGTCACCTACAAATATGGAATAAAATATTAAAGCAATATTTCTCGTGAAAGAATGTTAGATGTTTCACTGAATTTGAATGACGTAGATATGCAAGCTATGACATGAAGAAAAATTAGCCGTTTAGGAAACGTTGTTGCAAAATAATAAAGAGTTTGGCTATGGTATTAAATATTTATTATATGAATGTGACATATAGATAGAAATTCTGGATAACTTTAAATTTATCCAAATGAGTAGTGACCAATTTTGAAAACTAAAAAACAAAGGTTTGAAGCATGCAACGGTTTTTTGCTTTTAAGTATAATATTAAAAAAAGTATCCTCATACACTCATTGTTGTAAACATTGTTATTAAAAGCGATAAAGATTATTATTATTATTTGATAAATCTGAAATTAAATCTTCAAATCGTGTAGCCTTTGTTGTTAAAAAATATCATTAAAAATTGGCAATTTTGTTCAGATTTGAGCAAGCAAATTTTCTTCGTAAAATGTATTTTTTGCTTTTTAATTTCTTTTCTTTACTAGTTTATTGTAATAAAGTGAAAAAAATTAGATCGGGATACTACTGGCTCACATTTTGTATCACTGAATTTCCTAATACATAAACACTTAACGTCAACTGTGGCATAAAAGAAATCACAAATCTTGTTTATTATTAAAGGAAAAATAATAATTAATAAAAAATAAACAATGAAATGAATTTAATCTGCTTAAATATCCATACATAATAAAATAAATATATCGAAATTGGTAAATATATTAGATTCCAATATTTCAATGTACTTTCAGGAAATTGCGTAAAACCCAAGAAGCCAAATTAATTGGTTGGGCGAACACAAACTAGATTTTTTCCGAGCCGGATAAGTTATGTTTAAATAAATCTTCAGATTAGAGTCGAAGGTCGTTCACGTGACTTATATACGACATCGTATTGGGTAACAACGAAGAGGAGGGTTGCTCGAAAAAGATAAGACTACTGGAAAATTGGCTAGATTGTTTGAATGGAGATTGAATTCGATGAGCTTATTTAATCAAGTCAGTAGTGGTATTGAATGCAGGGATGGACTAAGAAAAAAAAATTCATAGATTTTATTCCAATTTATTAGTAATTTTTAATTATATCACTAATTTATGTGGTCACCCATAGTGGTTGAAATTCGATGGTAATTATATCTATATCTTTTTTCACATTTTTCTTTATTTTTTTCAATTTTTTCGTGTTTTTTTATATTTAATATCTTTTATTGTCTTTAATTCTTCCTATATTTCCCTATATATTTCTCCTATTTTTTCTCTTTTCCTATTTTTTTTTCTTGACTTTTTTCCATTTTTACCAATTTTTTTTAGTTTCATATTTTTAACTATTTTTCATACTATTTTTCTATTTTTTCTCAGTTTTAATATTTTTGTCTATTAATCCCTTTTTTAGTACATAATCCCTTATTTAGTACATTTTTCCTGTATTTTTTTGACTTTTTCCTATTTTTCTCTATTATTTCCTGTTTTTTTTGTATTTTCCCCATTTTCCCTTTTTTCTCACTTTTTATATTTTACCCCATATGTGTACCTATTTTTCTCTATTTTCGTATTTTTCCCTACTTTCCCCTTTTTTTTCACTTTTTCTATTTTACCCCATATGTGTGCCTATTTTTCTCTATTTTTTACCAGTTTCCCAAATTTTTACCATTTTTTCTATTTTTTGTTTCTCTCTTTTTCCCTATATTTCCATTTTTTTTTATTTTTTATGGTTTTCTCTATTTTTCCCTACTCTTTCCCCATTTATTTCAGTGTTTTTTCCTATTTTTTAACTATTTCTTTTTACTTTTGCCTATTTTTCTCCATTTTTCCTATTTTGCTCCATTTCCAATTTAATTTCCTCTTTTTTCTTATTTTTCTTCTGCTTTTGCCCTTTTTTACCCATTTACCTATTTTTTTAATTTGTTCTATTTTTTCATATTATTTGCAATTTTTCTTCAATATTTCGCCATTATTTTATATTTTTTTACTATCTCGTTCTACTTTTTCCTTTTTTATCCACTTTTGCCTTTTTTATCCACTTTTTCCTATTTTTCTCTATTTGTTCTACTTTTCTCCATTTTTCCTATAATTTTATATTTTTTCTTATTTTTTTCTGCTTTTGCCTATTACCCATTTTCCTTTTGTTCTATATGTTCCATTTTTTTCTGTTTTTTCCCATTATTTCCAATTTTGTTCCGAATTTCCCAATTATTTTCCATTTTTTTCTACTTTTGCTTTTTTTATCCACTTTTTCCTATTTTTCCCTATTTTTCCCTATTTGTTCTATTTTTCTCTATTTTTCCTATTTTGCCTTATTATTTCCTATTTTTTCTTATTTTTTTTCGGCTTTTGCCTATTACCAATTTTTCCTCTTTTTCTCAATTTGTTCCATTTTTTTCTATTTTTTCCCATTATTTCCAATTTTTTTCCACATTTCCCTATTATTGCCTTATTTTCTACTATTTCTTGCTACTTTTGCCTATTTTTACCCACTTTTTCCTATTTTTCTCTATTTTGTTGTTCTATTTTTTTGCCCTATTTTCCCCAATTATTTCATATTTTTTCTAATTTTTTTTTCTGCTTTTGTCCATTACCCATTTTTCCTATTTTTCTCAATTTGTTCCATTTTTTTCTATTTTTTGCCATTATTTCCAATTTTTTTCCACATTTCACTATTATTTCACATTTTTTTACCAATTCTTTCTACTTTTGCCTATTTTTACCCACTTTTTCCTATTTTTCTCTATTTGCTGAATTTTTTGTCCTATTTTTCCCATTATTTCATATTTTTTCTAATTTTTTTCTGCTATTGTCCATTTTTCCTATTTTTCTTTATTTTTCCTATTTTTTCCCATGATTTATAATTTTTTTCCACATTTTCTATAATAAAAAGTTTCCTATTGATTTCCAGTTTTACCTGTTTTTTTCCTATTTTTCTTGCTTTTTCTGTTTTTTTGTTTTTCTGTTTTTCCCATTTTTTTCTGTTTTCACCATTTTTTAAATTATTTTCTATTTTCTACCTATCTAAATGTGTCCAACGCGCCCTGAGAAGTTTTCACTTCAAAAATAAAATGACGATAAAGAAAAGTAAAAATTTCTTTAGAATTGGTTAAGATTCGAACCCGCACGCCATCGGGAGTCTAGTATTTTATATTTAATTTAATTTATATATTAATTTTAGCGTTCTGCACTCCTTCTGTATATAAACTTTAACTATGTAAAATCTCACACTCCTCCGTTCGTGCATTACGGTTAAAAAATGTTCTCTTTGCGTATTATTATAGGTATAGATTATTACAGCGGCAATTTTATATTTGTTGGTTTCAATGTTTATTTAATGTGTTTAGTATTGCAAAAAGGACCCAAATTATAAAAAACATCAGCAATTGCACTATTTAATAAAAATATTGTCCATTTAATTTCAGCTCTAGTGCCAGTAAAATAAAGTGTCATTTTTGATATACAGTAGAAAAAAATAATTTCTGATGACTTTACGAGCTCAGTTCGACCCTGGTTGGTAAACATAAAACGTTTTTCTTTCTGCTCTTCCACCTAACAGAAAACTTATATTATAATGCAGAAGTTCGATACTGTATTGTGCTGAGACTTGCAGAAATATGTTTTGTTTGTCGACTTTATTTATTAGAATACTTATTTGTCTTTGGTATTAGAAATATTTTTGTTTCTGATTTTGTGCTAACGTTGTCTTTCGTTTCAATCGTAACTGACTCACTCCAATCCAATTTCAATCTTCCAAGAGTCCAAATATTGAAATTATAATTTATTTAAAAAAAAAAATTAATTTTCCACGGGTTATTTATTTTAGTTTTATTATTATTTTTCGATACTGCACTGATTTATTTCTAGTTATTATTTTATAAATTCTTTCGATTGAATCATGATTATTATTACTATTATTATTTGATTGAAGTCTCTCTATTCTACTATAGTTGTTCAAAGAAAATTAATACATTATGTTTGTAGCTGGAAGTCCATTTAAATAATAGTTATTTTCTCGGTATATGCATTCTTGAAGTCGACTCCGAACTAAAACAGAGCGTGTTTTTTTTTTATCCAGTTAACTAAAAATAGGCAACCATTAGCTCGTGCTAATGGGCAAGGTGTTGTACTAAGACTGATTTCTCTGGTCTCGAACTCTCTGGATAAAACTATTCTCCTGGGTGGCCACTAATTAAGATTCAGGTTGATTACAATTGTCGCTAACGGTATGGTACGCGGACAAAGAAACTATCCGTACCTAGAAATACGAAAAAGGCAATGTAGACATTGTTTACACGTCGTTATTATGAGCAATGCTCCTTCAGCTGAAATCTGAACCATTTCAGATATTCTCTTGTTGTGAGGTCGCTCCATCTTTGAATCTATATGTCTTTTAATTGTACTTATTAATGGTTACATTCCCTACCCGGATTTTTTCACTCAATATGGACAACAGGACCTTATAGTCCATTACTAATTAGGTATTTTTTTACATGTTTTCAGGGGCGTCACTTACATGCATATTTAATGCCCTTAGTTACATAAAATTATTTATTTTTAAATATTTTTATTAAATTTAATTTATTTTTACTTGTTTATCGTAAATAACTGTATGTAATATTATCCATATATTTTATTAATTAATACCATATTTTTGGCAAACAAAAACAAAATTTAACAACTTTAAAAGCAAAACTTCGAATTTTCAATTCTTAATTTTATGTATTTAACATTTCCCTTAAAACTGTAAGAAATACCAAATGACTTAATTACAGAAAAAGTTCCTTTTTTTTCAACAAAAATAAAAAAAAAATGTTATTTCTTGATCGCGATAGCTTTATTTTAAAAATAGAAAAACAATATTATTGCAACATAATTTGACATAAATCTTTTATCATAGTAGAAAATATTACTCTCATTACTAGACTAAAATTTTAGTTATTCTTCAACAAATTGGGTATACATTAAGATTTGGTGCTTATATTATTTTTAGTGAGTAAATTTTTAAAAAAGTGAGTAAATTTAAAAAAAGTGATTACATTTAAAAAAGTGAACGAATCTAAAGAAAAGTGAATGAGTAACAAAAAAAAGTGAATAAATTTTAAAAGTGAGTAAATATAAAAAAACAAAGAATAATAAAACTCGTATTCATATCACAAAAATGTAATTAAGATCTTTTAACAACGAAGGGCAACATGTTTCGGTAAATTTGATGGCCATCATCAGGCTTATAATACAAAAATTTTGACTGTTCTGAATAGAGTTTTTCAAGGGTTTTTAAACGCCATATTGCATGTCCAATTCCGTGACATATTGCATCTGTCATTTTTTGATAGTGATACTTCCGTTAGACAGATCTCGTACAAAAACTAATGGGTTCTTCCGACAGATAACCCAAACCCATATACCAAATTTAAGCTCAATTGGATTAATACTTCTTCAGATATTTAATGCTGAAGTTTCAAATTTTGCAGTGCATCACAATTAAATTGAGTATCTTGAAGTTTCTTCTGCCATATAACACATTTTGCAGTTAATGGTTCCATGATTTGAGCTGTAACATATCATTTGCTAGGTTGCGAGAAGGTTCTTTTCTAACTCTTTTCGTGTGCCCAAGACCATATAATGATTTCCAGCTGGTTGAACATCCAGTTATATTTTTTGATGAATACTGGTTCGGGTCCCATAAGTGTCTTCAGTTTCCTTCCGTACAAGGTTGTCAGTTTTTTCATTGCCTTCTACCCCACTATTCCCCTGGTACCCAAATAATAGTCCCATTGTTATTCTTTGCCAAGATACTAAGTAATTGTAAGCAGTTCCATAAAAGTTTGGAATTGTATTGGTGTAATTTCAGTGCCTTTATCGGTGTTTGACTGTCCTAGGCAATATAGATGAATTTACCTTCATAATTCCTGTCTTTCTTTGGTCTCACTATAAATATCAATGCGCAGATCCCACTTTTGGTTTTCGAGCCATCAGTGTAACACGTTTTCTTGCATATGCGAGGGCTCTCCTTTTTACCATTCTCGTCGGTTAGAATAATTTCTCCAGTTTCATATACATACAAGATGGTATACTACCAATCTCGTTTCTCCCTTGATGAGTAAGTCCAAGGGAAGAATATTTAACATTATTTCCATAGTCGCTGTAGATGAACTGCTTAATGTTTCCAAACATGCCAGTCTTTAAGACTTGAAAAATGGGCTTTCGCTGTTGATTAATTAATTTTCGGCCACCACACCATAGCTCCATATGTAACTATGGGCCGAACTGTCATGGTGTATGGCCAGTTGGTCATTTTGGGTTTCAGAATAGTAGCGGATGTTCTCTTAGTATACGACGTAGCATTCGGCAATTTTAAATATTCTGCAATATTTTTCGACACTGGTACTAGCTTATTTATTCCAACAATTTGATTTGTTATCTTCCCCTCTTGATGGTTTAGGAAAAACTGAGAAACTTTTTATTATTATAAAATATTCTATGTATAATGAAGGATCGCGCCATTTTGGATTTCAAATCGGGAATTTTTATAATATAATTTTTCTAACATCTCTTCTGTGTCACTATTTTTTATATTTATAAGCTCTTGCTTACATGGAGAAGGGGTTAAACTGTTTTGATAAAGTATCAAAATACACCTAGAGAACGCTCCAATCTATAAAAAAATTATATACGTGTTATATCTCTCCTTTGATTTTTGCGACAAAAGCTTATTGCACACAAATTCTGCTTGCAATATAGACTTAAATGACTGTTCCACGTTAGCTTAGTGTTATAGCTATATGTATTGGGACGATCCTAATGAGTTGGTTGACCGTTTAAAGTTGCTAGTTACTTCGAAATATGCTGGAAATACCTCACAAGATAATGAAATAACAGCTATTATTAGTGAGTATTTAAACTTATACCCTATTGTGATTTTATTATCACGGAGTTTGGATACACACTTTCCCTCTAGCATGTTTTTTATCATTGACTTAAATGAGGTGTTATCAAATTCTTGAAAATCAAGAAATATTACTAATGCTATTCCCTAATTATCATGTTTTGCTTCAATTTTTTCAATCAACTGATGTAGAAGGCTGATTCGTATGATTTGCAATTTTGGTAGGCATGTCGATTTCGAACGAATTATTTCACTATCATATTTAAGAAAAAAGAGAATATATATAAACAAATGAATAAATTTAAAAATTGAATTAATATTAACAAATCACAAAGCATTTGAAATTCTTAAAATTGCGTGTGATTCAAAAATATATGAAAATATTTGATTTTGGAAAAGAAGGAAACGATAATGAAGAATTTATAATCAACCCTTTGTAACAAAGAAATAATAACAAAAATATAAAACAATAAGAGCCCAAAAAGTCTCAATTTAACAATTGCTCTGTTTAAATGAAAAGGACAAAAATTTTAAAAACTAATAATGAGAATTTGGAACACTTTTAAATAATCTGCTAAAAGTAGTCAACAAAAAAGAGAAATTGAATAATGATTCTGAAAAAAAAAATATTTCTCTACCTCTATGTTGAAGAATAGAAACTATGTTTTTGTAATTGTTTGTTATATTTTATAGGTTTGCAAATAATTTTATTAATATAAAAATGGTACTACATATCTGATGTTACAAAGAATAAAAATTGAATGTGAAATAGGAAACAACTGACTCTACCGTATTTATTATTTTTCGGCAAAATAACATACATATATTGTATGACACACCAAAGAAAGTCTTGTACAATTTCATAAAATTTAGATGAATTATTTTCACTCTAAACGCCACAATTAAAATAGAAACTTATAAGTCAGTGGGGTAATTTCTCATGAGCTGTAAATTTCATAACTTCTGTGTGTATTCTTATGAGTAAAATTTCAAGGTAGTAACACATAAGATAATGAACCATTTTCGTAATTCATATTAGGTAGATTTGTTACTTTTATGTACAATTTTTAATATTTAATCAAGAAAATCTTATAATTGTTAATTTTCAATATACGTTATAATATATAAAAAAACTTTTTCATTATTTCTTAAGCGTATTTAAGTATTATTGGGTGGGCAACACCTTTCGCTAATTTTTAATGAAACCGCCGCTGGTTTAATTTTATTTTCAATACGGTATGTTGCTCGACACTTGTAAGAACTTCATTTTGATATTAACTACCCGTTTTGCAACATTCTTTATTTGGGATTTCATCGTTTTCGGTATGGTCGCTAATTATTAAATTACTCAGCTAACCTTTTTCGTATCGCAAAAATCCGGCGATGGAAAAAATGCGCTGAAGAAACTAAGTTATAAAAATAAACATTTATTTTAACCGTAAACGGTTTCGTTCAAAGGAAAGTGAAATAGTTCTAACACATTTGTGATAATATTTATTGTAATTACGCCATTAGTAAATTCTTTGATGTATAAATGGAGATAATTGCTGTTAAATGTTGTTGCGATTAAAACCTCACCAAGAATTACATAAATAATTGGAGACGACATTTTTTAAATCCTATATCCTATCCTGTAATTTTATATTTATCGAGAATATCAAACAGGTTCAACATTAAAATTTTATTCCTAATACTCTTCAACCAATTTCCAATCATTTTTCTTTTTTTGTTACTTTTTACCATTTTAGTAATTTCGCTTAATAATGAAATTTATATTTTTATAACATCTGTAGTACTTTCGTACTTATGTAGATAGAATTTAGGAAAATTAGTTTAAAATAAAATAATAAAAAAAAGGAAAGAAAAATAAGTTAAAAAAATATAATAAAATTCATGGAAAATGTTATATATATTTAAATGAAACTAATAGACAAAATCTTAAAAATTCTGATTATGTATTTTCCAACAGAAAAATTATTAAAATGTTGAAAGACTAGAAAATTGTCAAAGGGCTTAAAAAATACTTATTCAGCAGAAAAAAATGTAAAAAAATACTTGCAAATGTAAAAAACGCAATAATAAAAAATTAAAATGTGCTCAAAAATAACAAATAATATGAAATAAATGCATTTTCTTGCATGTTTCTAAAATTTTTTTAGTTTTGGTATATTTTTATAATTTTGCAATGTAAATGCGTGATACATGCTAAAACGAGCAACAAAAAATTAAAAAAACAAACGTAAAAAATAAAAAAAGAAGATAAATACCAAAAAAATTGAAAAAGATCCAAACCGACTGCTTTCAAATGCTAAAAAATTCTAATGAAATGTACCAAAATACTAAGAAATGTAAACTAAATACAAAAAAAGTAAAATATGGTACCAGGCTATAAAATTCAAAAAAGTTTGTGAATAATTTTTTACTAAAATCATGGAATTTGGTTGGACATTTAACTTAGATGCAGTTTCAAAACATCCGGTTCGAAGGACCCTAGAATATTTTTGTTTCTGATTGAGTCAAACGAAAATATGGAAAATTTTCATTGTTATTGGAGAGAGATAAATTAACTAACATTATAAAATACTCTTTTATAGATACTTTTATTTGTGGATAAAATTTAGCCAGGAAAATCAGTTCAAAATAAAATAATAAGTAAAAAGGGAGGAAAAATATTTAAAAATATATAATATTTAATAACATTCATGGAAACTGACATAAATGAACATTATCAACTAAAAGATTAAAAAAATTCTGATTATGTATTTTCTAAAACATTAAAAAAATTATTAAAAAGGCTTTAAAATGCTGAAAAACTAGAAAATTGTCAAAGGTCCTAAAAATACTTATGTAGCAGGAAAAAAATGTAAAAAAACGCAACAATAAAAATGAAAAAGTGTTAAAAAAATAACAAAAAGTATGGAAAAACTGCATTTTTTGCATGTTTCGAAATTTTTTATGTTTGACATATTTTAAAAGTTTTTCATTTTCTTTTCCAATTTTTGTTTAAAAAAAAACTAACGTAAAAAATAAAATAAAAAAAGAAGTTAAATACCAAAAAACTGCATAAGAATGCTTTGGACTAAAAACTACAAAAAAAAATGCTACAGAATAATAAAAAATGTAAACTAAACGTAAAACCTACAAAAAATGGCAGAGCAAAGCTACAAGACCCCAAAAAGTTAATGAATATTTTATTCTAATCATATAATTAATTTTGAAATTTAACTTATATACGGTTCGAAGGACCTTAGAATATTTTTCTTTATTGTTGAGTCAAACGAAAATAAAATGAAAATGTAGGTTTATTAATTATTTTGGATCCAAGGATTAAAATTCAAACGCGTGTACCTAATTACGGTACAATTAGAAAAATATACATAATCATTTCATTCATAAAAATAATAGAGTTCATTTCGGATCAATCTCCCCCACCCGAGACAACGATTTTTCTGAAGTTTGTTAGGGGTACAACCCAACTTATTCTGATCTGATATTTATTAGTATTTGTAAAAGTCTGAAGTTTATATTTAAAAAAAATCCCTGGATTCTCCTTTTCCTTGGGGCTCTCATACCCCCCCCCCCCTTGCACCGGTGTCTGTATATCTGGGAAGAATTATTTTCTCCCCAAAATTATGTCCTAGATCGGCAACTGTTGCGCCCTGCACTATTTACAAGTACAATACATATTGTTTTTTTTTAACAAAATTTCAAGAAATCTTCTCTTTTCTTTTAATTTCATTTATTTGGTATAAGAATTCTGCATAAGAAATTTTTGAATTGGTTATGTCTGGTCATTTTTTTTTCACCATCCATGATCTCACGTCATTTGTGCAAACTAGATGATTATGCAGGATTTTCGATTAAAAATAAAGTAGTTATAGCCCTTAAAGTC
Source organism: Neocrepidodera transversa (assembly GCA_963243735.1). Lineage (NCBI taxonomy): Eukaryota > Metazoa > Arthropoda > Insecta > Coleoptera > Chrysomelidae > Neocrepidodera > Neocrepidodera transversa. The sequence goes on along the minus strand of OY725337.1, from coordinate 3,625,156 downwards.
TAGACTGTATAACATAATAGTTATTTATGTACCCAGGACAAAAAAATATTGTATAATCAAGCCTGCAAATTGATAACCGGGGCGCAGCCGAGGCTATATTACATTTTTTCGTCGATCTTTACATACCTTTTATGAAAGTAAACTCTCATCTGTTTGCTAGCCTCGGCTACGTCCCACTCTTGGAACTTCAGACTCGATCATAATTGTTATACATTTAAACAAACTGTATTCTGATTTAAAGTCTAACAACGTTCTATTTTAGTTATACTACAAAATTAAATTAATCTCGAAGATGAATATTGAACGTACAGTTTATGCAATTATTGACAATAATTCCTGTTGTGGAAGAAGATGTATTAGACAAGATTTGATTTTGAGTACTGGTAACTCAATCGCCGCTCTCGAACCATGTTGTATAATAGTGACTACAGCTGACGAAAAATACTTACATTCAAAAATAGTCGGTTTTTCATTTGAAAATTAGTACGTAAAATGCCATTTTTTGTAGAGGTCGAAGAAAAATATATTTTTTGATGCTTTTTCTTTGAGATAGTAGCATTTTTACGGTCTAGTCCAGGAAGAATGACATCATAGTTGTCATTGTAAATATGAAAATCTTGTATTATTTTGATAAATGCAGTTAATCATTACCATAACGACTTGGCAGCTATTTGACATGAAATTAGTTGACATTTTGATTTTTTAAAGAGTGCTTGGTTTTTGGTCGCAATTATCGCAATAAACCAATATAATAAGGAAATGTGTCTCATTTATTTGTTATTCTACACGGTCGCCGAAAAAATAATGTACGCAACAGGTCCGTTTTTTGGACTGATAGACTTCATATACGGCTCGTCCTAGAATTTTATCTACTCGTCCAAAAAAATCATTTAAGTTAAATATAACAAGTGTTATTTTTTTATGAAAATTGTTATAATCGCAATTTCGCAATAGATAAGTTGTACAAGTGGAAATGTGTTTGATTTTATATTTACTTAGTGAATTTGTAAAAACATTTCGTATTAAAAAATACAATTAATCATTATAAATTGTAAATTTTAATAACCGTAAAGGAGCTAGTTCAAAGAACTGGGAATATTAGAAATACTAAAAAGACTTCAAACAGAAAAATTATTCAACGGTCTATCAATAATAGAGCAATTCTAGGAGACAAACGCTGGAAAATATCTACAAATTTGTCATGAATTTCAAGTATTTTTTTATAAATTATGAACAAGGTTATGATAAATGTTTAAATAAAATTAATGTAACTGGTTAACAGTGTATAGCAGTTAAAGTAAGGATTTAAAATCAGATTTCAGAAAATTGAAAATACCTTTGTTGTTGTTAGAAACATAATAATAATAAAGAAGAAAAAGGAACTGGCACACATTTTATGGAAAAAATAATTTGGTAAAAATGACTGAATTTTTGAAATGTAGCTGGGGATATCCCAATTAAGAGTCTCCATTGGCCCAACTTAATTGTATGACTACATAGATTCGGCATTTCGTGTATTTTTGAAAATATGAGTCTCATGATTTGCATTCACCACAATAGTGAAATGACGCGACGTGAGGCTGGACGTTTTTAGGATTTGAGAAAAATATGCTTGAAAAAACACCGAAGAAATACAAGGATGTATGCCTGGTCTTTTACAGGAGAATGTTAGAATACGTGTTTTAACATTTGATTAAAAAATCGGCTGTGTCATTATCAATATAAAGTATGAATGACTTTGGAATGCCAGCTGAGTTCCAAAGTTATTCAATAATAAAGATGGGAAAGATGTTTATTGAATCTATTCCTCAGTTTCTTCGTTTTTACTTTCAATATCGTACCAAAAATTATTGAATGGATTTTAGGGGCATCTGCATACTGAATTTTAGGTCTACATCTTGAATATTTAAGAATCAATGTCGTATTTGAGGACTTTCTACTGCACCAATTTAAACCAAAAAACTAATGGTCGCATTTTAGGTATACACCAACCCTTTATATCAAATTTCAGCTTGATTGGTCAACCGGTTCGGCAGCTATCGTGGAAGATTACACACAGATTCTCTTAAAATGGTCTCAATCTTCTCGAGGGACCTTAAAATGGATATTTCCATCGATATCTCGAATTTATTTTTACTCGTTCACTATACTTTCCCTTCTATGGACCCAGTAAAGAAAATTAGATATACATAAGGATATATGAGGTTCTAGTGACGAATGAATATGAAAGCAAATCGGTTATTTTCTCTAGATAAACAAATAATAACAAAATCAGTGTTAAAGAATTAAATAGAATTGCGACTAACAAAAATGCATACATCTGCAATGTTCATATTCATAATCACTTTACCCGGGGCCGTAATAAGCACAGTTGTAGGTACAAATGAGAAATAGCGCACAGCCGCAGACATAACTCGGCGTTGCCCACACCAGCGTATATCAACCCCCATCGGTGAATTATGGTTAATGAACATTGTGTTTATTTAACCTAAAATATAACAGTGTCCGTTGAACGGATTAACGGCGAGACTATTTCGTGAAAAATTGCTGGTTTGGTAGCACTTGATGAGTCGTTTATTTCAGATTCAGTAATTATTACATTATTTAAATTAGATTTTGGACACAACCAATTTTTCTCCATAATAAATAAAGAATCATACGATATAGACGGAAAAAAAATCATTAAAATTTTCCAAGTCTTCAACTACAGAGAAACTAAAAAAAAAGAAATAAGCATAGTAAGTTTTTGAGTAGTTTTAATTTAATTACCTGAAAAATCCGTCAGGTCATCACTTATCATTCAAATCGTACGTGATTTTTATCACAACGTGAAGTGAAAAAGAGTTAATTGAATTTTTAACAGGTTAAACAAACATTAAATTCTTCTACAAATAAAATCACAAATAAATCTAAAGTAGTTTATTTAACCATTATCTGCCGTTACGTCATAATCGGTGACCTATTCTGCTGTTTTACGTGTGTCATATTTAAATATTATTTTACACTTAGCCCAAACATTAAAATACAACTAATGACATATGTTAAGGATTGTTTTCAATGACGCATGTTCAGATGTGTTTGTATGAATAAATTGGTAATGCCAAAAATTATATTTTGCTTTATGCGTTGCGTACCTTTTTACATAATTTAGAAATTTTTTTACTTGATACCTCCGTTTTTTTTCACTGATTTATTTCAAATTTCTAGCTTCAGGATGTTTAACGTCCCTGAGCGTGATTAAATGACGTCTATGTAGCTGGAATACCCCCTACGGCAGAATTTAATGGGACATGCGCAGGATTTATGTGCTATTTATGTGCTAATTTCGGACGCCAATAAAAAATTTTGTGCTCTAGCTAATATGTTCAGGAATTTCCTCTAAAGGAATTGAATATTCGTGGTCATTGTGACCACGTCAAATATAATGAAAGTACCTGTAAAACGTAAACTGAAAATTTATAACTGAAAATGAATTTTAAATTACAAATAACTTAATATTGTTAAATTAGGGACAGAAATGTAAATTAGCACATAAATAGGAGATACCAAAAATGTTTTTCAATTTTTGTTTTCCAATATATTGGACCTGGGGTATTCCAGCTTGGTCTGTAGCCAGCAGAACCACTTGTATTTTTTAAAAAAGAAGAGCACAAAATTTTTTATTGGCGTCCGAAATTAGCACATAAATAGGAGGTAACAAAAATGTTTTTCAATTTTTTTTTCCAATATATTTGACCTGGGGTATTCCAGCTTGGTCTGAAGCCAGCAGAACCACTTGTATTTTTTAAAAAAGAAGAGCACAAAATTTTTTATTGGCGTCCGAAATTAGCACATAAATAGGAGGTAACAAAAATGTTTTTAAATTTTTTTTATCCAATATATTGGACCTGGGGTATTCCAGCTTGGTCTGAAGCCAGCAGAACCACTTGTATTTTTTTAAAAAAGAAGAGCACAAAATTTTTTATTGGCGTCCGAAATTAGCACATAAATAGGAGGTAACAAAAATGTTTTTAAATTTTTTTTATCCAATATATTGGACCTGGGGTATTCCAGCTTGGTCTGAAGCCAGCAGAACCACTTGTATTTTTTTAAAAAAGAACAGCACAAAATTTTTTATTGGCGTCCGAAATTAGCACATAAATAGCACATAAATCCTGCGCATGTCCCATTAAATTCTGCCGTAGGGGGTATTCCAGCTACATAGACGTGATTAAATGGCGAATTATATAATATATATTAAAAATGTATACGATTATATTTTTGGGGTGAACCCAAACGTTGTAGACTGCATTTAACGGTAAAAGCGGTATCCCAGAATCTCTTTCTCTTGAAAAGTAATTTCGAAATTAAACTTTGCTCTTTCTCATCATACCGTAAAGGCATTTTGACAATGAAAAATTAATTTACGTCGACATTAGTTAAGAAATACGTTAATGAAGTCACAATTTCGTCTCATCAATTTCATGATTAAGAGATCAACTTGTCGATTATTAAAGTAATGTCAAAGTTCTGTTCTAAGACAAATAAATCTAAATAAAACATGGCTGCCTGTATATAGTAATTTGAGAATATGCAGAAACTACTGACATTAGTTCGGACGTTCACTAACAGATAGCGGATATACAGAAAAGTATATATATTTTTTTTATTTGAATATTTGAGTGCTGGTTTTACAATTTTAAATCAGTTTAACATTCGATCTTTTACGAATTTTTACCAAACATATTGTACATATTACAATAAATATAAAATAAATCAAAATCATGTAGGCCTAAAAAAATAAACGAAATTACGACTTAATTTAACTTGGACTGAAATGAACCAAAAATAGACGTAAAAACAATTGGAATTGATCAGAAATACATAGAAAAATAAGCCAATTTGAAATAAATATTTTAATTAATCTATTTTTTCATGTATATACAATTTTTATTAATTTATGAAATAAATGTTCTCAAGTTCTAAGTTTTTGATTAATTTAGTTATTAAATATTTTAAATAAAAATATCCTTAAAATATTTAATATTTTATTGGCGTATGATAGTGAATTGTCATTTTTATTGATATTATCATTATCCCTACTTTCATATTTTGCAGATTTTCTTCTTGGACATTTTTGTTTTCATCGAATTGTTTGTTAATGATAAATATTTTCAGTTTCACAAGAAACCAATTTTTTTTACGTTTATATTAATTAAATGTGCTGGGCTGCATATTTCAAATAAAGATATGTATATAGGAAATCCGTATTTATGCTCCAGCTGAATGCGTTCCTGAAGAAGATTTCTTGCTGTGTGACAGTGGTCTAGGCGTAAATAAAATACTCATCTTCGGAAGAAGAAAAAGTCTAAAAATATAAAATATGCCCAAGAACTTTTCGGCGACGGCACCTTTAAGACAGCGCCTTAACTTTTCGGACAAATATACACTATTCGTGGGAAGATTTTTTTCAAATGATGAGTGCTTTAGACCCAAATTTTCAGCCGCAATCGTTGTCTTGTGATTTTGAATTAGCAGCGTTTAACGCAATGGGGGAAATTTACCCAGATGTAGATATTAAAGGATGACTGACTCTATCATCTGATTCACAATATAAAGAAAAAGGTATGTAAATTAGGTGTCATGACGGGTGTTGTTTACTTGGTCCCTGCGGTCAATTTTGTCAACGAGGTTCCGTAATCCTACCGGTCTCTTGGCCCCAAGTTTTAAAATTAGGTGGGCCTTTTAGTTGTTATCAACCATAAAGTAAATTCTTTTGATTCTACGTAATATTTTTAAGAAAAAATAATAGAAACAATTTCAGTGATTTTTTTTTTAAATTTTGATGAACATTTTTGAAATTTTTTTACGGAATTTTTTCAAATTTTTAAACAAAATTCATGAAATATTTTGATTGATTTTTTTAATATTTTTTATTTGTATTTAATATTTTTCATATAGCAATTTTTGACAGTTTCTAACAATTTTTAGTTGTTAATAATGTTTTAGCAAATTTTAAGTTTTTCTTAACGTTTAACACTTTCCTTCACATTTTAGTGAACGTTTTTCTTATTTTTTTTTTAACAATTTTTAACATTTGACAATTTTTTGTGAAAGCTTCTAGAATTTTTTATAATAATAAACGTTTTTTAAACAATTTTTGAAAGTTTCTAATATTTTTTTCAATCTCTTTTTTTGAGTTTTCGTTAAATTTTTACAGTTGCTTACAAATTCTAATAATTTTGAAGTTTTTTTTCCATTTAGAATATTTTTCTATTTTTTTTTCAGCAACTTTTAAAATTTTCCGTTTATTTCATTATTTCTAATCGTCGACCGTTTCTAATATTTTTTAACAATTTTTTTCTTAACTTTATTGTATAATTTTAGCGATTTTTAATGTTTTTCTAAATTTTTTTAACAACAAATTCTCAACATTTTTGACATATTCTGAAAATTTTTTAGTTTCAAAAAATTTTTAATAAATTTAAATCGTTTTCTTATCAGTCCGTTTTTTTTATAAAATAAAATAATATTAATTGGGTGTTAAATTATTTTTAATTTGTTTTTTTTTTAACCTGGTCTAAATGGTTTTTAATAATTTTAAATGGTCGAAATGACGTTTTTTAAAACCGTAAGTGTCTCCTTCATGTATGTACTAAAAAATAATAAAATTCTTGATATTTGTATTAAAATTTTTGAAGTTTTTTTAAATTTTGATTAACATTTTTGATTCAATTATTTCAAATTTTTAATCAAAATTCATGAAATTTTTATTTGCATCAAATATTTTTCTTTTGGCAATTTTTGACAAGTTCTAACAATTTTTAATTTTTCATATTTTTAACAATTTTTCAACAAATTTTAAAAGTTTTTTTTGACTTTTGACACATTCCTTCACTTTTTAGCGACTTTAAACATTTATAATTCGAGTTTTTAAGTTTTCTAGGTATATGTGTACTATTTAATTTCACATATGTATTTATCTGAATATCGAGAATAACATAGATAAATTTGAATATAACCGATTAAGAGTATTACAGTAATAAAATAAGACACCCCCATTCACAAAACCAATAATTTGACAATAATTTTATTTAAACTGTATCTAAGAATAACCCGCAACTAAAGAGACTACAAAAATATTATTTAATCTTTAAATAATCCTATTTCATTTTCCTAGAACCCTTAATCCCGCTTTCATGCCCAGAAAGGCTACACCTTTAGAAGTTCGGGTAATACTAACCGTGGTGCCGAAAAGGGCTCCACCCGTCATGACCTAGAATATGACCTTGATATAGCTTTAGAAGCCTTTTGAACCGAACTTCAAGGTGAGTTAATTCCTCTTCTCAACTGATTTGAAGATACGTACATAGGTCAAAGGATGATGAGGGGAGGACGAGGTCGACGATCAGTATTGTTTCCATCAGCAATATGGATTGTTTATAACAGGGTTCTGGCGGGTAACTACAGAACCAACAATAAAATGCACACTCGAAAGTGAGTTGGGGATGGATATTTGCTTAGAGACATTTTTTTTGAACACGTGGTTTTTATTGATTGGAATCATTTACATAATATGACTAAATTTTGTTTTTAATAGCAAATTAAATTGTTTAGTGACAGTCGTTCGAAGTAATTTAGAAATAAATTATTAAATCCTTAATTCCATTTGACGAAGAAAAGGGGTAACGTTACCCTCGATTCCATCCAGCTGTTACATTCTTGTCGTAACAAACGACTCAGTAGCCGATGCCGAAGAAGTTTTAGAAAAGTAACTTCATGAATCTTTTATACGCTGAAAACTTTTAGTTGGAAGAAATGAATCAATATCATGGCGCTTATATATAACTCAAAGTTTTGAGCCGCCGAACTTCCAAACGTAAATCCCGTGGAGTTCACTAAAATTCATACAAACTAATTTATTGCTAGTTTAAATTTCAAATTAGTGTCAGAACGGCCCTAAAGCTCTTCTAACTTCCAATTCTCCATTTCGAGTTCTTACTTCGCACTTACCACGCCGCTTTGGGGCGGGGAGATTGCGGCGTTTTATGCTCGTAGGGTCCAATTTGCAATTATCATTTATTTGGATTTAATCTGTCAAAACACTATTATCATTCGCGACATTAATAATAAAGCTGAGATTAATTATTTTTATGTATAACTTTCTCTTATAGTTCACTTATACCTAACAATCTCATATTTCATATATTGCAATTGAACGTAAGATGATAAGGAAATGATTAATTCATAACAAATGCCTGCTTGTATATCGTGTAAAACGTAAAATAAAGAAATTTATAGCTCCTACAAGCTACAAATTCAATGTTCGAGAGTGTACGGCTTTATTAATGTAGATTTATGGTCTGCTGTCATTTTGTTAATCAAATAGGAAACCTGCTGCAACTATACGTGAGGTTTAACTATGCATACAATACATTCTTGAAAGATTTTGCATTGATATATTAAATTTTCCTCATTTGCAAGCCTTTTGTGGAGATATGTATCTTCGACTTAATTCTGGTTTCATTTTAACTACCTGATTTGTATACGAATAACGAATAGACACTTTTTTTTTGTTCAATGTTTAAAAACATTTATTTACGTCATAAATATAAAAAATGGAATTAACACCAATATGACTAAAAATAATTAGGCATAATAATTTTTAATTAATTTGTAATAATTTATAATAAAAAAAAATGCAAGTAATTAGTTCAGTGTCCTCGACGTGGGAATAAGTCTCCGGTAGCTAAAGAATCCTAGTTAATTAAAGGACATTTTCAATTATCGACCACATCGTTAACTGCATTTATCAATACATTACACTGTTTTTTTTTCGTGAGTACAGCTCTCGAGCGTAATTTTCTGATTTTCTCCGAGATAAATGGTAGTTAATTACACAAAGAAAAGTAACCACATAAATTATACTTTGGTGGAATTTATTTGTTTCGTACCTTACGACCAAAGTTAAAATAAATGTCTTAATGCATTCTGGGGTATTTAGATAAATATAAGTCGAGGAAAGTTTTTCGTATTGTAAGGATAAGCTTTTGGTTTATCTGTAGCTTTTTTTGAGTTCCGGTAATTAAAAAACTTTTCTATATTGTGGTCAAAATAAAATAAATCATACTTTTATATCCGGATAATTTATTTCGTATAAAACAATGTATTGCTGACTAGATTATCGGTTTTGAAAAATTAACCGGTCGATGAGCAGTTTATTTAACATTTTTATCTATCCCCCGAATCTTTTCACAATTTTGGGTAATGTAGATTTTTGATTAATGCAAAAATCGCAATTTAAACCAACGTGAAATATTTCGATAATAATTTATCAACAGTAACCATTGTTTTTTATACAATGATTATTTGGATTATATTAAAATTTTAAATAATTTTTCTTTTTGTTTCAGGTAAATACTAATTTTTCTGTTGGTAAGTTTTATTTTGATAAATATAATAACTATATTAGGTTAAAAATTATTTGTAAAAAAATGATAATATTTCTAAATAATATGTAAATATAAATACAAATACAAAATCTAATCATCCTAATACCATATCTAATAAACGACGTAAGGTCACAATACATACAAGTAGTATTTTATATTTATATGTAGCTAGAAAGTAATTAGTAAATATAAGATTAAATAAATGAAAATATTCCGAATAAAAAAATTATATAATTAAAACATAACATATCTGTTCTGAGTATAATATTATAAAGATTTAAGGATCAGTGTTATAATTCTTTCAGAAATCTATTGATGGGGGGGGGTTTCAACAAATTAACTTCGGACTTCAATGAAAACCATTAGCCTAACCATGGAGAAATCTATTGTTATGATATTATAATTGTGGGTATTTTAATTGGTGAAGAAATTTAATTTTTTGTTTATTTCTTACCTCGACTAGATTTTTGTGTTATGTTAATTTGATATTAAATTTAAGAAAAACTTTTATTTAAAGATTAGATTGATTAATGGTACATCCAATAATCCGTTTATTATCTCTAATATTCGTGGAAAAACTGTATGTAACTTTACTAACATTTATTAGGAAAATTATTAAATAGTCAAAATTACACACATTCCATTCATTTAATGGAAATGGATATTTCCATCAATATGTCGAATTTTTTTTTGCTCGTTCACTATACTTTCCCTTTGATGGGACCGGGAAAGTAAAAATTAAGTGATGAAGTTATTGGTACTCAAGAAGGCAAAGGACCAGGCCTTATGGAGAAATGGGTTCCGGTTAATTTGCCTAAATTTTTGGTATGTTACAGGGTGATGAAGTTGAAAAATGGCCATTTTTTAAAACGTATTAAAATGTAGTTTTCTTAATGTATTAAGGATTTTTGGCTGTAATAGCATCAAATAATATTGCTTGGTGTAGAAAAAGTATTATTTGATACAGGGTGACTCAAAAATTACAAAAAAAAATTGTTGATGATGCGTATTGTACTTTACATTGGGAATATGAAAATATTAATATTTGGTCTGAATTTACTTAAGTTGGACTTATTATAAATAGAAAACATCCACGTCACCTACGTCGGCCAATAAAAAACGCCTACGTCATAAATGTTCAAAACTGTCCAAAATTGCGGAACACAGTTAAGAAATTGTTCAAAGTTAATAATAAAAAAAACAAAATTGCTAAAAACTGACAGAAACTGTCAAAAATTTATAAAAAAAAATTATGAAAAATGTTTATATTAATAAAAACAATTGGAAACATTCATAAATGCTCAAAACTGTCCAAAATTGCTGAACACAGTTAAGAAATTGTTCAAAATTAATAAAAAAAAACAAAATTGCTAAAAACTGACAGAAACTGTCAAAAATTTATAAAAAAAATTATGAAAAATGTTTATATTAATGAAAACAATTGGAAACTTTCATAAATGCTCAAAACTGTCCAAAATTGCTGAACACAGTTAAGAAATTGTTCAAAATTAATAAAAAAAAACAAAATTGCTAAAAATTTTCAAAAACTGTCAAAAATTAATAAAAATATTTATATTAATAAAAACAATTGGAAAATTTCATAAATGCTCAAAACTGTCCAAAATTGCTGAACACAGTTAAGAAATTGTTCAAAGTTACAAAAAAAAAAATCAAAATTGCTAAAAACTGACAAAAACTGTCAAAAATTGATAAAAACATTTAAGAAAAATGCATTTCAATTAAAAAAATTGGAAACTTTCATAAATGCTCAAATCTGTCCAAAATTGCTGAACGCAGTTAAAAAATTGTTCAAAGTTAATAAAAAAAATCAAAATTGTTAAAAACTGACAGAAACTGTCAAAAATTAGTAAAAATATTTAAGAAAAATGTTTATTTTCATAAAAAAATTGGAAACTTTCATAAATGCAAAAAACTGTCTAAAATTGCTAAAAACAGTTAAGAAATTGTTCAAAATTAATAAGAAAAAAAGAAAATTGCTAAAAACTGGCAGAAACTGTCAAAAATTGATAAAAATATTTAAGAAAAATGTTTATATTCATAAAAAAAATTGGAAACTTTCATAAATGCAAAAAACTGTCTAAAATTGCTAAAAACAGTTAAGAAATTGTTCAAAATTAATAAAAAAAAAAAACAAAATTGCTAAAAACTGACAGAAACTGTCAAAAATTGATAAAAATATTTTAGAAAAATGCTAATTTTAATAAAAAAATTGGAAACTTTCATAAATGCTAAAAACTGTCCAAAATTGCTAAACACGGTTAAGAAATTATTCAAAATTAATAATAAAAAAATCAAAATTGCTAAAAACTCAAAAATTGATAAAAATATTTAAGAAAAATGTTTATATTCATAAAAAAAAATTGCAAACTTTTATAAATGCTCAAAACTGCCCAAAATTACTGAACACGGTTAAGAAATTGTTCTAAATTAATTTTAAAAAATCAAAATTGCTAAAAACTGACAGAAACTATCAAAAATTGATAAAAATATTTATATATTTGTTGTTATCATTGTTCTTGCATAATTTACAATGGAGTAGCATCAGGGGAAGCAATTTAAGAATTTTGGAGAAGGAATATATGATAAATGTTAAGGAAATAAATAAACGAAGATTTGAAGGTGGATTTGTCGGAGGAATCTAAAGACAAACATAACATATTTTGTATTTTGATAAATTTTTGTAAGGTTTATTTTTTTATAGAACTCACCCTAAATTGAGGTCTAAATTCATTACAATATATCCTAATATTTTGATCAATTTTAATTTTACTGGAACTCCATTTTTTCAAGTTTCTACAGTTTTCTTTCATTTCTTGTCTTTCACTACTCGTTATTTTTGGACTGTATGAATTAGATTTTTCCCCTTGATTTATTATTGATTAGTATAAATTGAATAAATAATTTAAGACATTTTTGCATCATTAAAATAATAAATTTTAAATTACATTAATTAAAAAAAACCTCTAATACAGGTCTGCTAAAATAAAAAAAGTTCACAGATCTCGGTGTACTAATAAGCAAAAGTGAGACAGATTCAAAAGCGATTGGTAAAAATTAAGAGAAATGCAACAAAGAATGGAATTCTCTTCGCATGCAACAGAACAAAAACAAGTCCCGATCTAAAAATCAAAATAAAAGAGATGAATAATGGCGTCAGACCTGCACAACCTGTATTTCATGCTCCATGTCGACATCATTTAAGGTCGTCACATGCTTAATTTTCTGTTTGTACGATTTAATTGGTATTTGGAATTTTATATGCTCAGCATGAGTCAAATTAACAATCCAAAAAAGAACTAATTATATTTAGAATATTATATCAAGTTTTATGAATGAAAAAAATAAATAAAAATTGTTGTATCTTAATGGGGACGTATTATATAAAATTTTTAAATTAGCACTCAAAAGCCTGTTTTCAATTATGCCTAGAAAAAATATTTATAAATTTTTTAAACCTATATTTTATTTAAAAAAAAAATTAAAAATATCTACATTAATTTATAATACTGTTCAGAGATGGCAGTATGAACCGAATTCCATATTAAATAGAGGCCAGATGTAAACATGAGAGAAGAAAATTGTATTGTTTTTATTTTCGCCGTGACTAGCAGTACATCGGATCTACTTGTTTATAGGAAAAAAATTTAAGAAAAATCAGAAAATAAAAAGAAAAAATCAAACGCTAAAAATCGCAACAACAAAAACGACGTATAAAAACGTAAGAAATCGAAAAATACCGCAAAAGAAAAAACAAAAAATTTAGAAAAAACCAAAAAACCAGAAACAATTGTAACAGTAAAAAACTTTAAAAAAAAACTAAAAAATTCGAAAGAATTAAAATAAATTGCAAGAAAGCCTCAAAAAAATCGCAAATAATTGCAAAAAATAAAAGGAATAAGAAAAAATGAGAAAAAAAATTAGGGAAAAAACAACAATGATGAAAAAATGTGGAAAATGAGAAAAAATCGATAAAAAAAACGAAAAACCAGAAGAATAAGAAAAAGACGAGAAAAAAGACTAACCTAACCTACCAAAAAATGAAAAAAATTGTAACGAACAAAAAAAATGAAAAAAATTGAATGATTTAAAAAAAAACGCAAATAAATTCAAGAAAACGGCAAAAAAATCTCAAATAAACAGAGGAATAAAAAAACAATGAGAAAACAAAAGAAAGAAATAGAAAAAAAAACAGAACAATGGCAAAAATGAGGAAAAATTAGAAAAATTGGAAAAAAAACAAAAAAATAAAAATGAGAAAAAACCGAAGAAATATAAAAAAAGAAGAAAATCGCAATTAACGCAAAAATTAAAGGAATAAGAAAAAATTGGAAAAAAACATTGATGAAAAAATGAGGAAAGAAGAGAAAAAATCGAAGAAAAAAACGGAAAAAAAATCAGAAAAATGTGAAAAAGACGAGAAAAAATGTTAAAAACCCAAAAAATCGGAGTAATAAGAAAAACAGAAAACAAATTTAAACAAAAATATTGACAAAAATGAAAAATAAAATTGTAAAATGGAAAGATTAAACGCTAAAAATGGCAAAAAAACGACGTAAAAAACGACATAAAAAACGCAAAAATATATAAAAAAAAAGAACAACGAAAAAACCAGAAAAATTGTAACGAAAAAAAAATGAAAATGAATTAAAAAAAAATCGCAACAAAATTCCAGAAAACGGCAAAAAAATCGCAAATAAACAGAGGAATAAGAAAAAAATGAGAAAACAAAACAAAGAAATAGAAAAAAAAAACAGAACAAAAATTTGAAAAATTGGAAAAAAAAAACAAAAAATCATAAAAGTCGAAAAAAAAACGAAGAAATATAAAAAAGAAGAAAATCGCAAATTATCGCAAAAAATAAAACGGATAAGAAAAAATGAGAAAAAAAATTAGAAAAAAAACAATGATGAAAAAATGTGGAAAATAAGAAAAAAATCGACAAAAAAAAACGAAAAACCAGAATACGAAAAAGACGAGTAATAAGAAAAACAGAAAACAAATTTAAACAAAAATATTGACAAAAATGAAAAATAAAATTGTAAAATGGAAAGATTAAGCGCTAAAAATGGCAAAAAAAAACGACGTAAAAAACGACATAAAAACGCAAAAAAAATTAAAAAAAAGAAGAACCAAAAAACTAGAAAAATTGTAACGAAAAACAAATGAAAAAAAATGAAAAAATCGCAAATAAACAGAGGAATAAGAAAAAAATGAGAAAACAAAAGAAAGAAATAGAAAAAAAAACAGAACAAAAATTAAAAAATTGGAAAAACAAAACAAAAAATCATAAAAACGAGAAAAAAACCGAAGAAATATAAAAAAGAAGAAAAGCGCAAATTATCGCAAAAATTAAAGGAATAAGAAAAAATTAGAAAAAAACAACATTGATGAAAAAATGAGGAAAGAAGAGAAAAAATCGAAAAAAAATCAGAAAAATGTGAAAACGACGAGAAAAAATGTTAAAGCCCCAAAAAATCGGAAAAAATCGGAGTAAACAGAAAACAAATTTAAAAAACGATGTAAAAAAACGCAAACAACAAAAAAACACAAAGAACAACGAAAAAACCAGAAAAAATTGTAACGAAAAAAATAATTAAAAATCGAATGAATTAAAAAATCGCAACAAAATTCGAACAAAATGGCAGAAAAATCGCAAATAATCACAAAAAGTCAGAGGAATAAGAAAAAAATAGAATACAAAAGAAAAAAAAACAGAATAATAGGAAAATATGAGGAAAAATTAAAAAAATTCGAAAAAAAAAACCAAAAAAAAAACAAAAAATCAGAAAAATGACAAAAAATGAGAAAATATAAAAAACTTTCTCTATCTATAAAATAATTATAAATAATATTAAAAAAAAACTAAATGAGACAAAAATTATATTGTGGAAAGAGACAGGGAGTAACAGAAAGAGAGGGAGTCGCTTGGCGGGGGCATAACGCGTTTTTCTTATGTGACGGCTTTGTGTCTGTTAAAATTTTGAAAATTTATTTCTTGGTAATCGCAGTGTTTCAAAATTAGCCAAGCCTATTTTTGTGATTTTAAGTATATTTTCATATACTACAAATGAATTTGCTGTAGCTACCGCATCACACTTCCCCATTATATTTTCAGCAATTTCAGTTACAGTGATAAAATTTAAGTTGATACAGGGAAATTTTACTGTAATTTATTTAATTTTAAAATATTTTATAAATCAGTTTCATTTATTTTCAATTAGTTATAGGATATATATTAAAACGTATTGTCATAAATTATAGTTAAAAAAAATGACCACACTACGTAAAGCAAAAAAATCTTAAATATTAAAATTAATAATAATGAAAGTAATTATTTGGATGAAATCTTTTTAACTATGCAAATGTAATTTTAAAAGTCGTCATTTCGAATCGCCTGTAGTCATAATGGCGTTTTACCCAAACCAACTGCATTAATGAACTCTTCTAGAGTCAGACAGACATGTTTATACCCACACAGAGTTGCACGCGCTCCAGACCATATCGCTTATTTATTATTACAAGTACTTGTACTGAACGTGACCTAGACGATGGAAGAAATCATTAAATTATTACATTTCAGTTTTCCTCTTGCTCAGATTGGCGAATTTACGGATCTACTTGTGCTCTAGAGGGATAAGCATTCATCAAACATTTTTCTCCGGTCGTCTATTGAACGGCGAACTCGTAAATTCTCGGTTTTTATGAAAATTCCTGATATATGGATGCGGTAAATAATTTTTTTTGACATAAAGGAGAGGATGCATATAGGCTTTTGTCTATGCAGATGGAGATTTTCTCAGCCATAGAAATTTCGAAAGAGCCACCACCGTTCTTTTATTCTATCAAAGTGCTTTATCAAACTATACGAAAAATATTCTAATTTCATATATTTTTACCTCTCGCCATTCGAATAAGATAGGTATAGTAATCATGCTAAAAATTGGGTCGTGAGTTTTCAATGGATAAAAACGTTTTAAGGTCCCTAGAATACGATTTTTGTAATTATGTTAGGATGGATCTTGTAGTAACGATAACAAGTCAGAAGCGCCTGCGCGTTAGCAGGCACGTGACGACTTCTAAACACGCATCTCTCATGAACCATAAAAGATATTTCAAATCTGTTTTCAAATATCGATGCAGCGTTAAATTTCAAGTCGAAATGCTATTTTTGAAACCGGTTCCGGTTCCGGTTTCTAAAACCAGTTTTGAAACCGGAATTCAGAAAAATCTGAAAATCTATTTGGGAGCTATTCAAGGTATGCTGATTACCGTTGGCCGTTTGTCACTATCTCTTTTCGTTTTTGAGTTATAAATGCGGACGGACGGACGGACGGACAGACAGACATGGCCGGATTAAAAAACTTCTCCTTTAGGGTTTAGAAGTCTAAAACTACTGGAATTTTGCATACAATAATTCTGATACCCTAGATTCGATCTTATTAGATTTTGGTGTCAATCAGATAACCGGAAGTAGCAGTTGCTACTAGTAATGACGCCATTACTAGACCAAATGACAAAGTTTTACATATATACTTTGTACTAGCTGAATATCCGTGCTTTTTTTCCTATTTCTTCCTATTTTTCCTCTTTTTTTCCTATTTGTACCTATTATTATCTATCTTCTTTATATTTTTTCTATTTGTCCTTATTTTTTCCTATTTTTCTCATATATTTCCCTTTTATTCCTGATTTTCCTATATTAATGTCCGTTATGTATCTTTTTCAATTTTTTTCTAATTTTTCCAAATTTTTTAATATTTTTCCATGTTTTTTTTTCCTGTTTTTCACTATTTTTCCATATATTTGGCCAATGTTCCTATTTATTTTTCGCTTTTTTCCCATATTTTCCTGTTTTCCATTATTCTATTAATTATTTTTCCATATTTTCCAGATGTTTCCCTATTTTTGACCAAATTTCCTTATTTTCCCCTATATTTTTCTATTTTCAGTACTTTCTATTTGATACCCTATTTATTGTCTAATTTCCATATTTTTTCATTTGATTTACCAATTCTTCCCTATTTTTCTTTTTTCCCTTTTTTCCCAATTTCCGTAACTTTCCTTATTTTGCCCAATTTCCCCATATTTTTCCCTATTTTGCCCAATTTTTTAACAATTTATTTCCTAGTTTTCCCAATTTGTCTTTATTTTTACCATATTTTTCACCTATTTTTACTACTTTCTGTATTTTTCCCTATATGGTTATATTTTTTTCTGTTTTCCAATAGTTTTTCTATTTTCTTTGTTTTCCTTATTTTTCCATATTTTCCTTATTTTGCCCAATCCCATATTTTTCCCTATTTTGCTTTATTTTTTCACTATTTATTTCTAGTTTTTTCAATTTTTCTCTATTTTTTCCATATTTTTCACCTATTTTTAGTACTTTCTGTAGTTTTCCTATTTTTTCCTATACCGTTCTATTTTTTTCTGTTTTCCATTAATTTTTCTATTATTTTTGTTTTCCTTATTTTTTGGTATTTTATTTATTTTGCCCAATCCCATATTTTTCCCGATTTTGCTTAATTTTTTCACCATTAATTTTTATTTTTTCCAATTTTTCTCTATTTTTTCCTCATTTTCACCTATTTTTAGTACTTTCTGTATTTTCTCTTATTTTTTCCTATACCATTCTATTTTTCTCTACTTTCTTTATTTTCCATATTTTTCCCTATTTGTATTGTACTTATTTTTTTGTATTCTTTCCTATTTTTTTCATTTTTTCTTATTTTCCCTATTTTCTCTACTATTTTGACTATTTTCCCCATTTTTCCTTTTTTATTCTTTAATTTTCCTATTTTTCCGTACTGTTATCCAATTATACCTTATTTTTCCCAATTTTTCGGTATTTTTTCTCAAATCATCCTATTTTTTCAATGTTTTCCTGTTTTTTCATATCTTACACAAATTTCTCTGGTTTTCCTGTTTTACTCTGTTTTTTACTATTTTTCAGAAATTTCAATATTTTCCCTATTTTCCTCTTTTTTGTTTTGGAATTTTCCCTATTTTCCATTATTTTTTTATTTCTCAATTTTTCACTATTTTGCCCTATATTTCTATGATTTGCCAAAATTCTTCTCCATGTTTCTTAATTGTTTTCCATAATTTCCAATATTTTTCACTACTATCTCCATATCTCCTATTTTTTTCATTTTTCCTATATCTTTCTATTTTTTCCAGTTTTTCATTAGTATTTTCTTTATTTTTACTTATTTTTCACCATTTATTGTCTTATTTTCTCCATTTTTCCCTATTTTCTCGAATATTTCTATATTTTTAACTATTTTCCTTATTTTCCCCTATTTTTCTTCATTTTTCATTTTTTCCCTATTTTCACCTATTTCTTCATTATTTTTCTTGTTTTTCATTATTCGTGTATTTTCTCTATTTTGCCCTTTTTTTCCCTTTTTCCGGCTTTTCACTATTTTCCCCTATTTTTCTCTTTTGTTCTCTATTTTTCACTATTTTTTGGATTTTCCTATTTTTTATTTTTATTTTTCATATTTCTTTTTATATTTTCCTGTTTTGCCCATTTTCTATATTTTTCACAATTTTTCCCTATTTGTTCCTATTTTCCCTATTTTTCACATTTTTCTCTGTTATTCTCAATTTTTTCCAATTTTCAATCAGTCAGGACTTTGCCGCCAATTTTATAAATATATAATATAGTTTATTTTCGCATCATTAAAATTTTCAAAACTTTTGCCATTGTTGCCAGATTTGTAAAAAACTAAATCTTTTTTCATACTTTTGTGTTAACGTTTAAATTTTTGTTTTATAGATATACTATAGTTTATTTTCGTATCATTAAAATTTTCAAAACTTTTGCCATTGTTGCCAGAATTGTAAAAAACTAAATCGTTTTTCATACTTTTGTGTTAACGTTTAAATTTTTGTTTTATAGTTATACTATAGTTTATTTTCGTATCATTAAAATTTTCAAAACTTTTGCCATTGTTGCCAGATTTGCAAAAAGTTAATCTTTTTCATACTTTTTTGGTTTAACGTTTAAATTTTTGGCCACATCAGATTTTTTTAAATACTCTAAAAGATATTAGATGCAAATTTATTATGAATTAAACAATTATAGTCTTAATAAAGTACATTTAACATCAACATGATTTTACCCTATATTGAAATCATACATCAGGTTGTGGCTGCCGTGCATCGTAATCTAAAATAATGATAGTTATTAAATAATTAAGGTACAATCAGCGCTGGTCGGGTGAAAGACCTAAACTGGTTTTTTTTTTTATTATTATTTAAAAGTCGACCACATTTCATTGGCTAAACTTGAATGTTTAAAATTGATTACATGTTAATTTTAAAAATTCTTTAGGTTTGGACATAACTGGTGAGAAAAATTAAATTTTACAGATAGAAATATATAATGAATTTCCTTAAGCAATAATCAGACGTAATTAAAGTATAATTTTATCAATTAGTATAGTAATTTATGGTATATTTACATAATAGCAGGGTTCGAAAATATCATGATATTAACACAAACACATTAACAAAAACCTATATTCTAAATAACAAAACCGTTTATTCTAACTCAAATTAAAAATAAAAAACAAAAATAATTAAAAATAAACAAATATCACTGGGCATATTTTTTTGGTGTGTTAAAATACAGTCAAAATACTGCCAAACAGAATGCTTTGGTTTTGGCATAATATTAAATAAAAATCAGAACTAACTTAACACAATAATCAACACAAAGGGGAAACACAGAAAGGATTATTTGCAGTGTGTTTTCAATAAACCGTATTCTACCAACATTTCGATAATAAACTACCAAAATCTACTAACTATCTAAATCTAGCCTGTGCATTTTAATCTATTTTATTAAAAGAAGTCTTTGACTATCTAAATCTAACCTGTGTATTAAAAAAAGAAGAAAATATAACACTATTTATATTTATTTTATTAAAAGAAGTCTTGACTATCTAAATCTAACCCGTCTATTAAAAAAAAAGAAAATATAGCTTTCTCTTTCCAATTAAAACTCATTGTCCACTACGTTCCCTATTGTTTTCCACTTTCCACTATTTTTTTATTTTACTTCTTTTTTTCTACTTTTTTTTCTATATTTTCTCCTATATTTTTTACTAATTTCTTTGTGTCATACTTTTTTGTTCCATTTTTTCCCGTTAAAACTTTTTTTCTACTTCTTTCCCAATTTTTTTCACTTTTCTCCAACTTTTTAATTTTTTTATGTTTCACTTTTTTCCAGACTCATTTTTTCTGCTTTATTTTTGTTATTTCAATTTTTTTCTGCAATTTTTCCACCTTTTTTTACCAATTTATTTATATTTCAAATTTTTCCAATTTTTTCCCTCAATTTTTTTGTTTTAGAATTTTTTTTACATTTTTTGCCCTACATTTTTTAGTTTCAAACTTTTTTTCCCCTTTTTTCCTAACTTATT
Organism: Neocrepidodera transversa; assembly: GCA_963243735.1. Taxonomy (NCBI): domain Eukaryota; kingdom Metazoa; phylum Arthropoda; class Insecta; order Coleoptera; family Chrysomelidae; genus Neocrepidodera; species Neocrepidodera transversa. Next base: position 3,604,275 of record OY725337.1, on the reverse strand, counting down.
TTTTCTCCTGTTTTTTCAGTAATTTTTTTATGTTTCCAACTTTTTTCCCATTATTCCCCCACCCTCTTTCCCCTACTTTTTTAATAATTTCTTTGTGTTCCACTTTTTCTCCTCAAAAACTTTTTCCACATCTTTCCTTATTTTTTCATTTTTCCCCTACTTTTTTCCATGTTTTTTTATTCTACCCTTTCCTCTACTGTTTTCCACTTTTTCCCACACATTTTTTTTACTAATTTCTTTGTGTCAAACGTACTTTGTTCCACTTTTCTTTTTAAAACTTTTTTCCATTTCTTCTCCTATTTTGTCACTTTTCCCATACTTTTTTATTTTATCCTTTGCCCTATTTTTTTATTCTGTCCTTTTCCTACTTTTTCCCACTTCTTCTCATAAATTTTTGACTAATTTTTTTGTGTAAAATTTTTTTCTGTCACTTTTTCTCCTTAAATCTTTTTTTTTCACTTCTTTTCCTATTTTTTTTTTCACTTTTCCTTACTTTTTTATTCCACCCTTTCCAATACTTTTTTTCACATTTTTTAATAATTTCTTATTTCTTTGTGTCCACTGTTTCACTAATTTTTTTATAATTTAAAATTTGAAACTTTTTTTACCAATTTTTTTTCACCTACTTTTTTTCCCACTTTTCGCCCCAGCCTTTTTACCCCACTTTTTTTCCACTTTTGGCCCCAGCGTTTTTTCCCTTACTTTTTTAGTTTCAAACTTTTTCCCCAATTTTTTTATATATAATCTTTTTTTATTTCCAATTTTCTCCCTCTCTCTTTCTATCACTACCAATGGAGTGGTAAGGGCGAAAGATAGGGGAAAAGAAGAAAATAATTATTCAAATTCAGTGATTTTTTCGTAAAAAAGTGGAAATTTGACAGAAACTGACAATAATGAGAAAAATGGGTAGTTTTAGAAAAAAAGGAGAAAGCGGGGTAATTTCAAGAAAAAAGTGACAAAATTTGAAAGAAAAGAGGGGAAATTGAAGACAAAAAAGTTCGAAAATTTTAAAGAAAAGAGGAAAAATTTTTTAAGGAAATGAGAAAATTTGAGAAAAAATAACAAAAATGAAAAAATAAGAGGTAATTTTAAGAAAAAAATGGGGTAAAAAATCGCCACTGATACGGGGTAATTTCAAGAAAAAAAGTGACAAAATTTGAAAGAAAAGAGGGGAAATTTAAGACAAAAAAGTTCGAAAATTTTAAAGAAAAGAGGAAAAATTTTTTAAGGAAATGAGAAAATTTGAGAAAAAATAACAAAAATGAAAAAATAAGACGTAATTTTAAGAAAAAAAAGTGGTAAAAAATCGCTACTGGAGGAAGAGGGAAAATTTAAGGCAAAAATGTGAACAAAATGAGAAAAAAGGGTAATTTTCGAAAACAGAGGTAATTTTTTAAAAAACGTGTAATTTACTCAAAAAAGTAAGAAAATTTGACAGAAAAGAAAGGAAATTCGACAAAAATGAAAAAAAGGGGTACTTTTATTGAGAGAAAAAAAGTAATTTTAGGGGAAAAAGAAAGGAAATTTGAGGCAAAAAATGACAAAAGTTGAGAGAAACAAAGGGAAATTTTATAGGAAGAGGGAAAATTTAAGGCCAAAAAGTGACAAAAAAGAGAAAAAAAGTTGTACTTTTAGAAAAAATAGGTAGTTTTTTAAAAAACGTCCATTTCTGCAAAAAAAAGTAAGAATTTATAAGAGAAAAGAACGGAAATTCGACAAAAATAAGAAAAAAGAGGTAATTTTGTAATGATCGAGAGAGAAAATTTCAGGACAAAAGTGAAAAAAAATTCCTGTCGGTACGGTCGACAGGGGAGGTAGATTTCTATTATCTAAATTTGAGCATCCTTCCCCACTCCACGATATGGTCAGATCGAAAAAAGTTTCAAACAATTAAATTTTATAATAATTAGGACATGAAAAAAGTCTAATGACCTGTTTCAATATTTTTGAAAATAGCGGAGATATATTTTTTTTGAAATTTCAACCCCCTCCAGGTCCATGCCCTTAGGTCCGATTAAAAAAAAGTTTCAGACAAATTAATTTTATAATAATTAGAACATAAAAGAGTTTTATGACCTGTTTTATTATTTTTGAAAATAGCAGAGATCCTAATTTTTTTTTGCAAATTTCAACCCACTTCAGTTCCATCCCCGTCGGTCGGATGAAAAAAAGTTTCAGACAAATTAGTTTTATAATAATTAGAACACAAAAAAAGTCTTGTGATCTGTTTCAATATTTTTAAAAATGGCGGAGATTTTTTTTAAATTTTAACCCCCTCCAGGTCCATCCATCCCCTTAGGTCCGATTAAAAAAAAAGTTTCAGACAAATTAATTTTATAATAATTAGTACATAAAAAAAGTTTTATGAACTGTTTCAATATTTTTGAAAATAGCGGATATAAATTTTTTGTAATTTCAACCCCATTCAGCTCCATCCCCGTGGGTCGGATGAAAAAAAGTTTTAGACAAATTAATATTTTTTTTTACACTTTATTTTCTGTTAAGTAGTTATTTATCACCAAACACCAGCACAATAAATATTCATCTTCAACTAAACACATAAACCATTCAAGAGGTTGTATTTTAGTTAAAATTAATCGCGCCGGCTAATCTGCATTATAATTCATCTGTCAACTTCTAACACGAGCCTCTGGTAGGTGTTTCAGCATATACATACCAAAAGCATCCTTATACCTACCATCAGAAAGACGGGATTTATTTCATACCTTGGTCAAGAATGGTAGAAATCATAACACCCCATCGAGCCATTGTACCCATAAATTCAAATGGACAACCCCCTGCGCAATATGTCAGTGGTAAATACCCGGGGTTATAACCAAGTGGGTGGTATCGCGATTATCATCTAGAGTTCGTAATTGTAAACATGATTAAAAAAAATATTATTGCGTTTATAAATTTGATGTTAAAAACAAGTAAAATATTGCCTTGGGGAATTGAATAAAATTTAAATAATATATAGATAAAATTAACAAAAATTTTATTTTTTATTGTAAAATTAACAAAAGATGGAGGTATTCGCAAATTCATCAAAAATTAAAACGAATAAACTGTTGAATAATATACATTATCTTACAACTGTTTCCTCCTTATAGGAATCATCATTAAAACTTTGTACATCATACATATGACAAATTGAGCTGAATGCGGACCTGAGTAATGGAAAACATAAATACTTGAGTATTCTTTATTTGCTTCGATTATTTTTTCCTATTTTTGCTAATTTTTTTTATCATGGTTTTCTTTATTTTTCCTATTTTTCACCATTTAGTCTTATTTTACCCCATTTTCCTTTACTTTTCCTGCTTTTCCATTTTTTTTCTGTTTTTCCATATTTTTTTATACTTTTCCCTATAATTCCATATTTTCCTCTAATTTCCCCATTGTTTCCCAGTTTTCATTAATTTTTCCTCTTTGTCCCTATTTGACCGAATTTTTTATATTATTATCTGTTTTTTCCTATTTTTCCTTATATTTTCCGCTATTTCACAATATTTTCCCATATGTTTTCCGAATTTTCTTTGTTTATTTTTTATTTTCCCATTTTATTTATCTTTTTCTAATTTTTCCTCATTTTTACGTGTTTTCGTCTTTTTTAGTATTTTTCCAGATTTTTTGCAAAGTTACCTATTTCTTCATTTCGCTATTTTCCCCCATTTTTTTCATTTTCCCATCTCTTTCTATTTTTTCCTCTTTTCCATTTTGTTTTATCCAATTTACCTCATTTTATTCTATTTGTCTGTATTTGTACTTTTTTCCCCTATTTATTACCCATTTTTCACTATTTTTTGTATTTCTTCATATATTTCCTGTTTTTAATTATTTTTTCCTGTTTCACTCCATTTATCTCGATTATTTTCTATTATTTCCTATTTTCCCTTTTTTCTTATTTTCCCCCATAATAATAATAATACTACTACTCGCCCTACATTTCACCCCCTTATGAGTGAACCCCAGAAGGCCATTGGCTTGTGCGAGGAAGGGACGGCTATTATTATTATTTGCGTACTTTTCACTATTTTCCGATTAGTTTCCCTATTTTCACTAATTTCAAATTTTTTTCCTGTTTTCTAATTTTTCACAATATTTTATTTAATTTTTCCAATTTTTCCCTACTTTTCCCAAATTTCCCCATTTTCCATCATTTTTCCCAAATATCTCTATTTTGTAAATAAGGCAAAATAGAGAAAAAAGGGGAAAACATAAAAAGAACCGCGAAAAATATGAAGAAATGAGACAAAGTATGGAAAATAGGCAAATGTAGGAGAAAAAAAGGGCAGTAAAATGGAGACAAATATGTAAAAATAGGACAAAATTTATAAAAACAGGAAAAATGAGGAAAACGGTAAAAAGTAGGACAAAATAAGGAAAATGGTAAAAAGTAGGACATAATAGGAAAAAATTGTGAAAAATAAGTTAATTAGGCGAAAACTAGGCAAAAATAGAACGAAACGGGGAAAAATAAGAAAAATTGGAAAAAGAGGAGAAATGGAAATATAGATAAAATAGGAAATGGAAAAAATTGGAAAGAATCGAAAAAAAAAATTGAAAAAAATCGAAAAAAATGGGAAAAGATCGAAAAAAAAATGGGGAAAATCGAAATGGTGGGGAAATGGTCACAAATGTGTCAAAATAGTGAAACATAGAGTAAAACAGGGTAAAATAGGAAAAATAGGGAGAAATGGGGATTAATTGGAAAAAATAGGGAAAAATAAGGAGGGAGTTTGAAAAAAATAATGAAAAATTAAAGAAAAGGTGGAAATAGGGACAAAGTAGAAAAAATTAGGAAGAATAAGGAGGAACTTAAAAAAAAAATATAAAAAATAAAAGAAAAAAAATTCCTCTCGGTAGGGTCGACAGGGGAGGTAGATTTCTATTGTCCAAATTTGAGCATCCTTCCCCACTCCACGATATGGTCAGATCGAAAATAGTTTCAAACAAATAAATTTTATAATAATTAGGGACATAAAAAAAGTCTAATGACCTGTTTCAATATTTTTAAAAATAGCGGAGATGGAAATTTTTTGAAATTTCAACCCCTTTCAGTTCCATCCCCGTGGGTCTGATTAAAAAAAGTTTCAGACAAATTAATTTTATAATAATTAGAACATAAAAAAAGTTTTATGAACTGTTTCAATATTTTTGAAAATAGCAGATATAATTTTTTTGAAATTTCAACCCTCTTCAGTTCCATCACCGTGGGTCGGATGAAAAAAAGTTTCAGACAAAATAGTTTTATAATAATTAGAACACAAAAAATTCAAATGGTCTTTTTTAATATTATAAAAATGGCGGAGATCTGAATTTTTTGAAATTTCAACCCCCTGCAATTCACACCCCCTTGGAGGTAGAAAGCCCATTTTCAATACGCAATGAATCACTACCCCAAAGAATTTTTGCACCAAATTTGGTGTAGATTGGACAAAAATTGCGACCTCTATCGTTCCGGAACAGAATGTCTACACATACATACATATATACCGATTTTTTTTTTACTGATTTTTATTCAGAAGATCATAAACGGCGTAGCGCCCCTATTCCCGGCTCTGGGTCCCGTCAATAGGTAGATTCCATATATGGAAATCTACCTAACAGGTAAAAATAGAAAAAACGGGAAAACCGGAAAAATTAAAAAATCAAGTGAAGCATGGTCGAAACATAAATTAAAACAGGGGAAAATGGGGACAAATTGGAAAAAATAGGGAGGAATAAGGAGGAACTTAAAAAAAAATAATGAAAAATAAAAGAAAACCAGGAAAAAATGGAAAAAAAAATCGGGAAAGCTGAAAAAAATGGGCCAAATAAAAAAATCAAGTAAAGCATGGTCGTACAGGTAATAATAGTAAAGAGACGGGAGAATAGCGATTTTATAAGTAAAGATTAGATAAGGAAGAAAAATTACTGTAAAATAAATAAAACAGGATTGCGATAAAAATTCCTTTCAGTCAAAATATAATTTATGCTTCAGCCGCTTTGTATGTTGACCTCTCTATATCAAAATAGTTTTAAAACTACTCATGGCTTAGAAGTTAGAACAGAATGTACGATCGTGTATGCCAAGCGAAGAATGATTCATGTATATGAACTTTTAAAAACGTCTAAGATTTATTTTTCTAATAAAAGAGTTTGGCTGCTAGAAAATTTACTGTTTTCTAAAAAGGTTTCTATTCTAAATTTTCTTCAAAATCATGGTTTTATTTACATAAAAAATTGTTATTTATAGATTTAAAATTTTTAACTTAATTTAACTTAACTATTTTTATGTTATATTAAATTTCTTATTGGGTGTAGATTAATTACACTAATTAATAATCATACGGTGTGGATCAACTGAATTAAAAAATAGTAAAATTATTTAAAGCTTAAAAGATTTTTTTACTAACTTAATGCAATTTGTAAAAAATCATTGATTAATTTTTAAATCTACTAAAAAGTAAATTTGGATTATTTATTATTTTTATGGTTTAATTTACTTTCAATTTGGTTACTTTAATCAACTATTTGGAAGGTTTATTAAATTATCTCGTTGAGTGCAGATTAATTGCACTAATTAATAAACACGTAAGGGATCAACTCAACTAGAAAATAATATAAATTATTTAAACCTTATTTAAACCTTAAGATTTTTTTTTACTAACTTTGTGCAATTTGTGAAATATCGTAGATTATTTTTGCCAAAAAGTCAATTTGGATTATTTCTAATTTGCAGGGTTCAATTTACTTTCTCTTTGTCTAATTAATCAACTATTTTTAAGCTGTATTAAATTTTTTCATTGGGTGCAGATTAATTGGACTAATGTATAAACTTATTAGTGTGGACCAACTAAACTGGAAAATAATAAATTATTTAAACCTTAAAGGACATTTTTACTTAACTTTGTGCAATTTGTGAAACATCATAGATTAATTTTTAAATCTAACAAAAAATTTAATTTGGATTATTTATTACTTGCAGGGTTCAATTTACTTTCGATTTGGTTAACTTATTCAAATATTTAAGTTTTATTAATTTTATTAAATTTTTTCATTTTTAATTGCACTAATTAATAAACGTACAGTATGGATCAACTGAACTGGAAAATAATAAATTATTTAAACCTTAAATTTTTTTACTGTGCAATTTGTGAAAGATCAGATTATTTTTTAAATCTTCCAAAAAATCAATTTAGATTATTTATGATTTACATGGTTTCATTTAATTTCGATTTCGTACATTTAATCAACTATTTTTAAGGATTATTAATTTTTTTGATTGGGTGCAGATTAATTACACCAATTAATAAACATACGTTATGGTTCAACTGAACTAGAAAATAATAAATTATTTAAACCTTAAAATATATGTTTTACAAATGTGCAATTTGTGAAACATTATAAATTATTTTTTTAATCTACCAAAATTAGTTTCGGTTTTTTATTATTTGTATTTTTTAATTTACTTTCTATTTGGTTCGTTTATTTAACTATTTTTAAATTTTATTAAATTTTTTCATTGGGTGCAGATTAATTACACCAATTAATAATAATCATGCGTTATGGTTCAACTAAACTAGAAAATAATAAATTAAACCTTATTTTTACTAACTTTGTGAAATTTGTGAAACATCATAGATTGTTTTTTAAATCTACCAAAAACTGAAGTTTGGTTTTTTATTATTTGGTATACGGTATGGATCAATTGATCCGGAAAATATTATATTATTAAAACCTAAAAATATTTTTTAACTACATTTTTGGATTTTGTGTATCATCATAGATTATTTTTTAAATCTTCCAAAAAATCAATTTAATTATTTATTATTTGTAAGGTTTAATTTAGTTTCCATTTGAGTAATTTAATCAACTATTTTTAAGATTTAATAAATTTTGTCATAGGGTACAGATTAATTGCACTAATTAATGGTATGGATCAACTGAACCAGAAAATAATAAATTATTTAAACCTTAAAATATTTTTTTACTACCTTTTTGCAATTTAAGAAACATTACTAGGTACCAAAAAATTAATTTAGATTATTTATTATTTGCAGGGTTTATTATAGTTATTATTTGGTTAATTTATTAAACTATTTTTAAGTTGTATTAAATTTTTTCATGGGTGCAGATTAATTGCACTAATTGATATACATACGGTATGGTTCAACTGGACTAGAAAATACCTTTTTTTTACTAACTTTGTGCAATTTGTGAAACATAGATTATTTTTTAAACCTACGAAAAAGTCAATTTCGGTTTATTATTATTTATTTGCATTAGTTTAAATTCACTTTCAATTTGGTTAATTTATTTAACTATTTTAATTTTTTTCATTGGGTGCATATTAATTGCACTAATTAATAAATATGGATCAACAATAAATTATTTAAATCTTTAAATATTTTTTTTACTAAATTTTTGCAATTTATGAAACATTATTTTTTAAATTATTATTATTTTTAGATAGATATTTTTTGATTGAGGGCAGATTAGTTGCACTTATTAATAAACATACGGTGTGCGTCATCTGCACTAGAGAATAATAAATTATTTAAACGTTAAGGATTTGTTTTAGTTTAAACAGCAGAATTCGCTTATTGAATTAATTCATATTTATTTAATTACGTATATATTTAATCAACTTCGGTATAGGTAATATTATTTAAATATTATTACACATAATTGAATTCCTGAAATTTAAAAAAAAACCATTAATTTTTTTTTATTTTAACCTAACTTTACACTTAATAAAAATTTAAATCCACGTATCAACAACCTCTTTCGTATAACATCAACAGTAGCACCACTATTAACACACTGTAGTTATTTTCCGTCTCTTTCTCGCTATACGTATTCCCCGCTGTGGTTTGCCCCACCATTTATTGTTACGAATAAGTCACGCCTACTAGTAATCCACGTTGCGAAACTGTTCGAAAATTCGTTCATAGATGGCGACATAAGGGTACCTTTAACTGTCGGTTGTTTTATTGGAAGTATCCACTCGGTAGCCATTTTTAGTCCAGAAAAGTGGGATATTTTTTTATAGTAAAAAATTCAGATATCAATATTGTTTAAACATGTTATATTAGTTTTGTTAAAAAAAAAACTGTATGTAAGGTTTAAAAAATATTTTATTATTGGGTGTAGATTAATTGCACTACTTAATAAATTAATGGTGTGGATCAACTGCACTAGAAAATGATAAATTTATATAAACGTGATTTATCATTTTTTTTAGTTAACTTACAATTGTTTATTTATTATGTAGTACAAAATTACAAATCGGGTACTTTGATTACGCTATAAAACAGAAATTATTGCAGAGTACTTATAAAAGCAAGTAAATTTTGGATTATACAAACTGTTTTTTTTTAACAAAAACAATGCTTTTTGCAAGTGCAAGAAACAAATAAAATCTGTTTATAACTAGAAATCATTTTTTCTATCTAATATGCTTAATTTACTTTAATGTACTTTCATGTTGTAGTTAAAATTATCAGATACACTTAAATGAAACTGAATGTGTACATGCAGATTTCACAAATAAACATAAACAACATATCCTTATTAAAATCCCATATGTTGACTCAGCAAAATTCATGGGCAGGATGGTAGTTAGATGCAAGACTACATTGGAAAATCCATGTAAAAAAAGAGAACTTGGCTTAAAATTCAAAAAGATGTAGGCTACTTGGGAGAAAGTCTAATAAATTGTATTTTTATGTGTAAATTTTAACTGTTTGGACTTCCAATTTTGGGTCTGTGCAAGCAAATCTAACATTTTTAATAATACAAACTGCTACAAAAAAATTTCGATATACCTTCACCAGAACCTTAAAATAGACACATCGTTCTCAAATTTGCCAGAACTTATCATGTCCATCGAGACAATCCAGCTCCTCAATAATACCAACCTGAGAAGGTTCAAGAGAACCAAATCTTGTACTGATAGTGAAAATCAAAGCGCAGTGCGGTAATTACATTCTAAAATTGTAGATCGATTCTATCGCCATTAAATCAGCACATGATGCCGTTGTTTTAGTGGGATCTTACGAATTTGACCTCTAAACTATTAAAAGATTTGAACCATGAACATCACAATGCAAGATCTAGAGCTCATTTTGTTGATTTGATTTTATCCAAAAATAGAGAGCTAGAGCTAGTTAAAGATGGTGCTTTAAAATCGGTTAACTTTTAGACCAGATTATTTAGTCCAAACATTTTAGATTTTTCTAACAAAAATTTTACAGGCCAATTATTTTTATATAGTTAGGTGTCCCCTAAGGAGTAGATGAAGAAATCACATGCTATCTCAGATTTTGTGTTTTTGTCGATTTGAATGGGTATTTTGGATTTTTTGATAAAAAAGTGAGTAACAAATTTGTAGACAAATAAATTCTCTATATAGTCAATAAAAAATATTTATTGCTAATAATTAAAGACTGTGACATATTAGGCGAGTGGCGCTGTTTTTTCAACTTTTGGGCGATTTTTATTAATAATAAGAGGCATATCTTAATGTCAAAGTTGTAGGAAGGTTTAATCCTAACAGCTTTTGTATAAACAAGTTTTTCGTATGACGTATGGATCACGGCCAGAAACGCGTCTAACACGGAGGCACGGTGAAAGAACTCATTTCCACACCACCGCAGAGGTAGAGTTTTCGGCGCGTTTTTTACGTAAACGAACGAGTAATTCTTTGATTGCAGACAATGGGTGATATGAATAAAAATAAGCATTTAGATTATACTCCAATAATTTAGAGCAAATACTCCACATGACATGAATAAAATCCAGAAGCAAATGCTCCGCTTGAGTAAGTACTCTATGTACAATTTGTTATGAGTAAATCCTCACTTTTACTATGAATAAAAAATTGTTAATGATCTCCGGGGTAAGAATATACTAAATATGATAGGTAGCAGACTTTAGATTGGCAGCGTCAGAGTTATGGCTGAGGTTTATCCTTAATTAGCGTTCCAAATATTACAAACCTAGAAGAAGTGCGTGTGATCGTGGCATAAAAACATTGTATCGATTTACTGAAGAAAATGTCAAGTGGATATCAAATCACGTTTTGGGTATAGAATCTGGAGAAAGAAGAATTAATGCTAAATGTAACTTTGTTAAAATGAAATTTTTTGAGATATATAGATGCCCCGGGTTTTCAAACAAGAGCAGGATAATATATCGTTCCTATCGCCACTATAGGGAATTCAATGTGAGAGCGAGAGGAGGCAGAGGTTCAGCCTGTCAGAGTCGCTCTTCAGGTAGTTCAGTTCCGTCTGGTCTAGTCTTCAGCTCTATCTGGTCCCGTCTTCAGGTGCTTCAGAACCATCTGGTACCATCTGGTACATATGCGGTCGGACCAGACGAGGCTGAATTACCTGAAGACCGGCTCTGACATGCTGAACCTCTGCATCTTCTTACTTGCTGATAAGTTAATAGAAAAATGTGGACGGTGGGTAAAATTTCCTCACAATCCTGCGGATGTAATAAAAGCGAAAGAAAGGTGGTAAACAAGATATACTTTTCCATGGATATCATAGCATTAATGTACAAACCACATGCAATTTAGATGAGTGGTTTACAAGCGTAGACGCTTCATGGCCAGTATCTGTCCATGATTCGCGGATTTGGAGCAAAGACATTTATAACATTGTAAGGAATGATTTTCAGAGGTTGAATGGAATGTTTTTAGGCAATGAATGAATAGCACCATGGCTAATGGAAGTTGGAAGGAAATAAAATGACGAGTATTTACTTTTAAGTATAGGAACATATACTTCTCAAATTTAAATCTTTTTTATTCATATAAATTGGCGCACAAACTACCACTTCATGCTCATGCTCATGAGTACTTACTCGGAGTTTAATCTCGGGTGTTATTAATATCAGCCAATAAGTAGCTATGTTTTTTAAGCCTCATTCTCTGGTCAGTTCCAAATAGAAAAAAATTTCGCGGTCGCCGGCGAAAATAGACGAGATCGGCGACAAATGCTGATATTTTACTGAGCACTGCAGTGAAAGAACATCGATGCAGCTAAATTTTCAAATTATTTCAGTTTAAATTGTCTGAACTCATCAATGTGCCAGGGCTACATTGTACTTTTTTCTCCCAGGACTGTTCTTTATCGACAAAAATCATTGCAGTATTATGGGCTTATTGCAGTATCGCTATTATGGTACTACTTTGTAGTAATTCTTACTAAGACATTTTTTCTTGTACCCTCACACTGCTGAACATTCCTTCAAATTTTATCGTTTTCTGCAGTTCGTTGTCTGGAGTACTAACGGTAGTTTCTATCATGGCAGAGTGCATTATATGTGAAAAAACATTGGATACTGGTCCAATTTCCACTAACTTTTTTCTCTGGCGACTGTTCTGTATCAACAAAAATCATTGCATTTTTGTGGGCTTATTGCGTTATCGCTACATGGTACTACTTTGTAGTAATTTTTTACTAAGAAATTTTCTTCTTGTAGGTACCCTCACACTGCTGAACATTCCTTCAAATTTTATTGTTTTCTGCAGTTCGTTGTCTGGAGTTCTAACAGCAGTATCTATCATGGCAGAGTGAAAAATCATTGGATAGTGGTCCAATTTCTACTATTAAGGAAAATTGCATGAAAAAGCTGTGGGTATTAAAAGAGGCGAGAAAAACTATGAAGAGAGGCTCAAAGCCTTGAAATCAGTGACAGTCCATACAATTTTCTGACGAGAGGGGAATGTTTCGCCCTGGCCTTGCATCTATTTGGCCTTCAATCTCCTTAAGTGTTAGTCATAAGTGGCTCGTTTGGGTAAATAAAAATTTCCAATAAAAAAAATTCTAGCTCTCTTATCAAGCAATCTAGATTTGCAGATTTTTCTTTAAAGGCCGTTTCTGGTATGACAGTCAAAAAATACATATTTTTAAAATATATAAAAATTTCAAGTGGTCATATCAACAGATTTGGTGGTTTATCCTTGGTATTCGACTATAATATAATAGTTTGTAGTAGTGACGTTTTTGCATTGAAAAAATATTGCTTTTGCTATAATGATTTCTACCAAATTAATTAACTTATACGTTTTATTCTCTTTAGCTGAAGTTTTTTTTTATTTTCGCACATTCCTTGTTTTGGTGCAACCAGATTTAATTAATTTCATTTTTTACGATCCCATTCTACGGCTATAAATTTCTATTGTTGATAATGCTCCTGTACGTTTAGTTTTAAAAAACAAATTAGTACTATCATGATTTTCTTATGCACGCCGTAAAATACAACCAGCTATGATCGTCTAAAGGAAATGCACATTGAACGTAATTAGTTAGAAAATGATTGCTAACACTTGATAGCATAAATTAATAGTTTTCTTACACTGTAATTAATGTAAAGTAGCATTTTACTTGTTTTTAATAGCTAAAAACGCATTAGTTACAAGATGAATATCTTTGAGTCACATTAGTTCAACGTGTGGTTAAATAAGATGAATTAAATAAAATAAATTTAGTCCTAAAAGAAAAACGCAGTAAGGCATGAAAAACATGCAGAGTCATCACGTAAGTGAAAATACATTTATTTTAATATTTCTGCTGTACGGTTTTAATAAATAACAGCAATTTATGTACGTATAAATCAAAGATGCAGTGTTTCATTTGTCAGGTGTGTTTGCGAATGATCTATTTTTATTGTTTGGGTCTAGTGTGGCTCGGTGCAGGCATGGCATGCTAGATGGCAGTTCGCTTGACACTTCATTGGGAAAAGCCGCGTGTGTTTAAATGTCTTTTTGTATCGATCAAAAGCGTTGGGGTTTTAATTAAATGCCGCTTTAATTCTGTTGAGTTGAGTTTTTTTTCCAACGACTTACAGGATGGTCAACAGAAAAAACCCAATATCCAGAATTTTAAAATTTGAAGATTTGTAACACTTTATTCTGAAAATCACACTGGTTTGAATATATTTTTAAAAATTGGGAGTTTGGAGTTTCTTCTAATTAAAGTAGGGCCTATTTTTTTTAATGTTGTTTCCACCTGATTTTAGTGTAAAATAATTTTCCAATGTCTTTAACATTTAATGATTATAGTAGAAAAAGATACTAAAACGTCAAAATATAAAAATTAAATTAAGATCTCTTAAACAAGGTGACGTCTAACAAGAGGATCTTTTATTGTTTATTAATTTTTTCCACGTGTCGATGATCCGCTTTTGATCAGGTATAGATCCGGTCTCAATTCGGTTTTGATCAGGTTAAGTTGGGTTAGTTAGGAGCTTTTAATCAAGTCTCGATCTACTTTTAATCGTCTCGATCCCCTTCCAATCAGATCTCGTTGATCATAGTCCAGTCTACAGGTTGGAAACAGTGGAGTTAGGTGGAAAAAGGTCGGAAGTTAATGAAACTTTGGTATGTTGTTCAGGGATGGTTAATTAACATTGTCTTAAGTTTTGGACCCCGAGGACCCTGTGCGAAAAGAGATGGGGGGGGGGAGGAAACGTCCTACGGCAACCGCATATTTATACTTTTTTGCCAGAACGAACCTTTGCATTTACTTACGGGATTTAAATTGGTGAATGCGGAGGAATGGGTACTGGGTATCAGCTGTTTTTGATAAAATTTATTTGAATAATTTAATTTTCTATTCTTTTATTTTACACTTATTTTGTCTCATAAAATCTTAAAAGTTGCAAAAGACAAATTTCTATTCATTATATTAATATTTAGAAAATTTTCGGATTAATTGCTTTTAACTAAAAGTAAGCAACAAAGCGTAAAAAACATTTGTAAATCTGATTAGGTATGAAATAAATTTTTTTGGTTTTTTTTTTGGTTTTTTTTGGTTTTTTTTTGGTTTTTTTTCAGATTCTTTTCGACCAACTTTAATAAAATAAAATGCGCTTATTACAATTATAATGTACAGAATCACAAAGTGGCGACTTGTGAAAAAATCAAGTGAAATACAAGAAAAAATGTCTTTTTGAGACTTGGACACGAAATGGAATAAATGAAAATTATTTTTTAAACCTGTGGCGTACCACAAATTTTATATACCATGTACAAATATTGTCACTTTTCTACGGCACTGCCTTAATAATAAAATGAAAATTTTCGTAATTTTATTGCTTCTGGCTGGTAAAACATTCGCGAATAAGCGAAAAAAAATTATTCATTTGATTTTCTAATTAAAACTTTTTTGACTCTCAGTTTTTTCTTTTTTTTTTAGTTTTTGTCCAGTTTCCTAATTTTATACATTTTTTCCAATTTTTTTTGTATTTTTTAAAAAGTTTTTCCATTTGTTTCCAACTTTTTTCAATTCTTTTTTCAATTTATTTTTTTTTTCCAGTAATTCCAATTTTTTTCAATTTTTTTTTTAAATTTTTTTCAATTTTTTTTTTTAATTTTTTTCAATTTTTTTCGGTTTTTTTTTACTTTTTTTTAGTTTTTTTCCATATTTTCCAACTTCATGAGTTTTTGCCAATTTTTCCAACTTTTCCGTTTCTTTACAATTTTTCCTGTTTTTTCCAATTTGATCGAACTTGTTCCAATTTGTTCCAATTTTTCACATTTTTTTTCAACTTTTTCCAATTTTTTCATCTTTTTTCCAATTTTTTCCCATTTATTTTCCGATCTTTTTCGACTTTTTGCAAATTATTATAAAATCAGTGGCGTACCACAATTAGTTTCTACTAGTATAAATTTTACAACGCCACTGCATTAATATTTAGATCAAAATTTTCGGAGATTTATGGCTTTTGACCGACATATTAAATAGATTATTTGGAATTCAGATTTTTCGATTTTTTATAATTTTTCAATTTTTTTTCTGATATATTTCAGAATTTTTTTAGCTAAAGTAAAGCGTACATAAAAAACAGTAAAAACTATTTATTTCCTTTTTTTAAGGAATTTTTCGGAGTTTTTAGATTTCTGAGGATTGCTCCAATTTTTTTTGTAATTTTTCTAATTTTTTCCAGTTCTTCAAATTTTTTTCCAATTTTTTCCACTTTTTTCCAATTTTTTTTCGATTTTTTCGCTTTTTCGACGTTTTGCAAATTAAATAAATGAAAACTAATTTTAAAATCAGTAGCGTACAACCAGTACAAATGTTTTCAACTTCCAAGGATTTTTCCATTTTTTTTGTAATTTTTCAGATTTTTCCATGTTTTCCACTTTTTTTCGATTTTTTTCGATTTTTCGACTTTTTGCAAATTAAATCAATGAAAATTATTTTTAAATTCAG
The DNA here is from genome assembly GCA_963243735.1 of Neocrepidodera transversa. Lineage (NCBI taxonomy): Eukaryota > Metazoa > Arthropoda > Insecta > Coleoptera > Chrysomelidae > Neocrepidodera > Neocrepidodera transversa. The sequence continues at coordinate 3,588,061 of OY725337.1, read as the reverse complement.
TGGCGTACAACTAGTACAAATTTTTTCGACTTCTGAGGATTGTTCCAATTTTTTTGCAATTTTTCATTTTTTTCCAATTTTTTCCAATTGTTTCCAATTTTTTCCAATTCTTTTCGATTTTTCGACTTTTTGCAATTAAATAAATGAAAATTATTTTTTAAATCACTGGCGTACAACTTGTTTCTACTATAAATATTACAACGCCACTGCATTAAAATTTAGAAGAAAAATTCGGAGATTTATTGCTTTTGGCTAACGTATAATCTAGATTTTTTGGAATTCAGATTTTTTTTCGATTTTTTAGGATTTTTCCAATTTTTTTTCTGATATTTTTCAGAATTTTTTTGGCACAGAGCATACTTGAAAAACAATAAATTTATTTTTTAATGTTGGGTTTTTTCGATTTCTGACGATTCTTTTAATTTTTTTTTTAACTTTTTCGATTTTTCCCATTTAATAAAACCAAAAATCAATATAAAATTAATTGAATTTGTAGATATTTTCTTATACACATCCTCTATAGTTAACGATTAATCAGTTACATACGCCCAAAAAAATTAGCCGCGAATTTAGGATGAAGTGGCGTGTTTCTGTTTGCAATGATCTATTAGAAAATATATGATCATGGACGTAACGCCAGGGGGTAATCGTTATTAAAAAATAATATAAAATATAAAACTTTAATGCCCCACTTTAGTATGCAATTTTTTATTTCTATTTTTAATATTAAAATAATTAACCTAATTTCAACCCCTTTTGCGTAGTAGCTACGTCCTTAACAGGGGTGGATAAACATTTTATTTCTCTATTAAACAGATTAAATAATCTATATTCTATTTTTTAATAATTTTATTTTTTTAATGGAGAAAACTTTTGATAATTTATATAAATACGAGTTTACAATGATGTAATCCATTTAATTGTGTTGTTTTGTCTGTTTAGTTTATATTAAGTTTTGGAGGACACATTTAATTTTTTAACAAATCCATTAAAATCTGTAATTTCATTCCCCAAATACCTGTACCTGTTATTCAAATTAATTGTTATAATGAAAATCATATAATGCAAATAAAATAAAGGTAATATGATGAAAAGTGAAAGGAAAATAATAACAATAAAACAAAATTTTCTATTTTTTATTATACTAGAATTCTCTACATAATAACAATAACAATTTCTTTAGAACCCGAGAACAATAACTTATAACCTATAAAATATTATAAAGCATTTCCACACATAACAGAATAAAAAAATTAAGTTCATTACGAATGTAAAAGCGTTTTAAACGTTTATTTACGACGTTATTTTCAGTTAGAGGAATGCAACAGGAAGGGAGATAACACCGGCAAGAAATAAATTTATTCATTTCAGAAAACTTTAAACCTCATTTCTTACACACAATGCACCCGATTAAAAAATTCTTCGAAATAAAGTTTCCACTGCTATAAAAATTAATGACATTTGTTTGTGCCGTACGTGATGCAAAAAGTCTTTTTATGTAGATCTCCGTTTGATGTGGAATCATTTCCGAACATGCAGTTATTGTTAAAACAATAGAAAGTGGATTAAATTATCATAGTTAATGAAAGTTAGAATGATTAAATGAAGAAAATCTTCACCTAGGTTTTGTAATTTTTTTTTGTCTATTAAACAGTATTTAAACGTCAATTTAACGCTTTTTGTGCCACCCTCTATATTATAACGATCTGCATTTTTATCATTAATGAATTTTGATACTGTATCTCAATTTTGGAGGTTGATGCGAATGAAAATGAAAAATCGTAAAATTTTTTTAAATAAACTATAGAAAATTAATAAATTTATCCTGTTTTTTTTCTTGTCGACCATAATACCATTGAATTTTCCATTACATTTTCCCTAAAAATCATATTTCTTCTATCATCCCCTTTCATATAATAAATTGTTTTTTTCCAAATAAAAATCTATTTTCTCCTTTTTAGTTGGATATACAGTGCGACTCAAAAAGTCTGCACCATATGGGAAAAATGTTATTATTCATTTGACAGAAAATTTTATTCTTGATAAAAGTTGGTGCATTGCGTAAAAATGTCATTGAAAGCGTCAAATTTTCAACTGGTATACAGGGGCAGGTAAAAAATAGGAATTTTGACCAAGAGTAAAGTACTCTTATTTTTGAGAATATCAATAATATGTTTTTATGAAAGTTGTTTAGAATTAAATATGTTACTCAGATTTAAAATCACAGCCTCCTACGTAACAATTTTTTTTATGTTTTTAGCCGAGCTCAAAATAATATCATTTCGGATGTACCTTAATCACCTTGGTTTTCTTTGATATTTTTACACCATTTTCGGCCTTTTTTTTATTTATATGATTTTTGTTTTTTCTTGATGCAAAGTTTTTATTTTCTTTTTTTATTTTTATTTTCAAAGCTTCATTTTGGTTAATTAATTTTAGATAAGTTAATTTTACACCGTTAAATTTAAAAATATTTTTTTGACGTAAATAAGTGAATGTTATTTACATTTTGGTACTAAAAACTTTTGGGTATCATTTTTTTTTACCCATTTTCTTCAATTAAATCATAATGGTAGTTTTTATGTACATGTCTACAGGGTGAAATTTCAACTTTGCACCAAGAAAAACCCAAAAATCATAAAAATTTTAAAAAAAGGCCGAGTATGGTGTAAAAATAACGAATAAAACCAAATTTTTTTAACCAAAATGTATTAGAGTGATCGTAATTTTTAAATCCAAAGAATTTTCCTAAATAATTTTTTTTGATATTGTCAAAAATAAGGGTACTTTACTCTTGGTCAAAATCCTTATTTTTTGCCCGCCTCTGTATACCATTTGGAAATTTAAAAATTGACGGTCGCATTAGCAGTTGTACGCAATGCACCAACTTTTATCAAGAATAAAATTTACTATCAAATGAATAATAAAAAAATTTCCCATATGTTGCAGACTTTTTGAGTTGCACTGTATACAAATTTCTTAAATTTTTATCAAAAATGACAAATTATATATACAATTTATTTATTTCTTCTTATCTTTCTGTCTCTAATTAATTCAACCCCCTTTTTTATCAAAAACAAAAAAATCCTTATTTGATCCTTAAAACTTATCCAAAATTATTAATACTTAATGATAGTAGATAGTCTAGGCTAGTCCGACCGCTACTATAGGGACTACAACGTGTTAGAGAGAGGTATAGGAAATTCAGTGTGTCAGAAAGAGAGAGCGCTATGACGTCACATCACCACTTGAAAACCTCATAAAATGTAACGTTTCGAACCTTTTTTTAAGTTCTGTTTTATGAATCGAAAAAAAGCGTTGAAAACGTTGCAAAATGTGACTTTTCGAACGTTTTTTAACGCTGAACGTTTTTTAACGCTGAACGTTAAAAAACGTCACATTTTACGACTTTGTTTTTCAACGTTTACTTTTTGTTGTGAAAAAACTCACTTTTTGCATCAAATACTGGTATTTCCCATAACGAAATATGTAGAAATAACATGTCAATATCCATGAAATATGTCATCGTTTGAAACAAAATTCTAAACGTTGAAAACGTCGTAAAATGTGACGTTTCGAACGTTGTAAAATGTGACGTTTAAAATGTTTTTTAACGCTTCAAAATACTGAACGTTAAAAACGTCGCTCTATCTCTTTCTAACAGGCTGAATTTCCTATACCTCTCTCTCTAACATGTTGAATTCCCCATAGTTGCGGTCAGACTGGCCTAGACTATCTACTAATGATTTTTAATTTTCATAGTTAAATTTTAAATTATTTTCTAAATATAAACAAATTTTATTTATATTAAAATTTCGGAAGATCTGTAGATATCCAGAATTGTTATTTATACAAAAATTTCTATACTCAATCAACTCATACAAAAATATTTTGAATACAACACAAAAAAAGTCACTCTTAAATATTTTTTTAAGTTACTTAATTATCAAAATCGAAATATTTTTACTTAGAGGGTGATTCATCCGTATGTATTTTTACCATACAAATGTTTCTCGTTAAATAATTTATGATAAGATTTCAAATTTCTTCACTTGATCTATGATTCAAGAAAACTTTTTTCAGAGTGTGCAAAAATAAACTTTTATTGCTAAAATAAATTAAGACTAGAATAAAGATAAATACAGAATTGGATTTTTTATTTTTCTACTAATACACGAAAGACGGATCTCCATTGACCATAATCGAGTTTGATTTATTGTAGAAAATCTTTTTCGATCACTAAGTCCCATTTGAAGCACAATTTATTTTATGTCTATTTCTAATCCAATACATAAATAATTTTTTAAATCTCATTTATTCAATTGTTCATAAAAAAAAAATTGACAAATTGTAACCACTTATAGTATTTTGGCTGACAAAATCAGAAACGGATTATCAACGATATTCGTATAGAATAATTCGGTAATTAATAATAGAGTAGACAGGTGACATTGTCGAATAATGCATATCAGGATATATATAGGTACATTCGTTGAAAATACGTATGTCCGTTCGGGAACAGGGAGTCCACCTCCGTTAAATGTTTCTGAAAGCCATAAATCATGTCATTATCGAGTTTCACGCTCTAACCGAATTTAACGCACCGGTTTTTTTTTTATACGCCACTGTAACTTTTCATTGCGAAAAATCTCTACCGAGGAATAAGAAGATACATATTTATTAAATTTGTGCTGGCTCATTTGTAAACAATTTTTATATTAAGTATTGATTAAATATATTAAATATAAGATTACACATGATGTTTTTAGTACTTCGGCCCGATAAATTCATATTAATATTAAACATAAGAACTATACGCACCACGAAATCTATAGACATAATGCTATGTTGACATTTTGGTCTATTAAACAAATGACATTGTTCATGGTTTTCATAGGTGACTTGATATCTTTTTCCAAACCGGGGTCTTGTGAAACTGCACAAAACAGTTTTGCTTTTTTTTAATATTCTATAGGAGTGCCAGAAATAATTAATGTACAGACCCCAAAAACAATAGGATTCCTCTTCTAGACACCAGAAGACGATTAGCTAGAATTTTTAAAATCTTTTGGAATTACACTTAATCGTGTTCTGGGTGACTTAAAACGTCGAGAAAAGTATTTTTAATACTTCCGATGCGGACCGAAATACACAAAATTTTCATTAATTGTCCTGTGTTTTATACTTTCTAATTAACTTTTTTAGGAAGTTTTATCAATCTTCCAAAATTTATAATAATTTAACAAGAAGTTAGTGAATCAAGAGGTGAGACCATCAAGAATTGGTAAAAAGATATAACAAAAAGAAGTGAAAAACAGGATCATTAAACTAATTAAACATGTATTTTTTTAAACAAAAATTTGTAGAAATGAACATTGAAGAAACGGGAATAATTAAGGTAAAAATCTAAAAAAAACCTTGTGTAAGGAAACTGAATAAGAACGATAAAGGACAAATTGAAAGTTAAGATGAAGAAGGGATTTTAGGAATAATAAAAAATATAAAAAACAATAAAGAAGAGACAAACTAATTGTATTGAAACCTTGCAGAAGAAATAAATATTTCTACAGGGAAACAAAAAATTAGGAAAAGGTACAGAAATTTAAATCAAAAGGAGATAAATGAAGAAAGAATTAGAAAAGAAAATATGGGGAATTAAACAAGAATACAAGAAAAGAAAATAGGACGAATAAAACAAGAATAAAAGAAAAGAAAATAGTGGAAATAAATCAAGAACAAAAGAAAATAAAAAGGAAGTTAATCAAAAACATAAGAAATGTATGTAGTAAACAAAATAAAAGAAACAAGAATAGCAATATGAACGAATACTATAAGAAAAAAATTTGAAATATTTAAAAAAAAATCGGTTGTATCACTCCAGAACTTTCCGGACTCGCCTGTGGAGAATAAGAATTATTTTAATTGCAAAATAAAAAATTTCTTAATATCTTTTAGGGTGGAAGTAGCACCTGCATGCCAACATTTCATTACACACCAACCCAAGATTACACACAGACAGACCTCACCAAGTAGAATTGGGTATTATTTTTGGTATATTTTAAGAAATTACTGAAGAAATACAAAATTTGGGAGATTTAAAAGAGAAAAATTTGATAAGTGATCGATATTCTAAGGATGATTGAATATAACTTTTTAATCAATTAGGAATAAAATGATTATGCATTGTTGGTATAAATCAATTCAAGGGATAACAGAAAGTTAAAATTGTTAGAAAATTTACAGAATTTAAAATATATACAGAAAATGATTGTCTCCCACGTGACCAAAATGACATTTCACCTATTGGTAGAACATAAAAAAAATATGTTAGAGCTTCGTTTCATATGGACTGGAATATTGTCAATATTTGCTCATGTTAGCAATGTAGGTCTTCCTCTAGATTTGCTTTTGCAAATGGAATTGTTTTCTAACACATACTCCTTCCCACACAAATTGTCTGGATCAAATTCCTTGTTTATCCCTGAGAAGTACTATTTTTTTTAACTTCATTAGCATTTAATCCACAAAGCTATACAGAATTCACATTTAGGTGCTATTAACTATAATAACAAACGATGATAATAGCAATATTCAGGCACTACAAGTTTATTCATACAATGTACCTTTGATTAGTGGTATTTATGACGTTTTAGAAACTCAAGTAACAATCACAAGCAGTAAAAAATTAAAACAATGCCATTTTTATTAATGGCCAGATTTTGGGCGTTAAAAATTGCTTTGGGCAAATGACAATTTATAAATATTCTGACCACTGGGCATTTGCAAAGCCCACATCCCACATATAAAATATTCCAAAAGCGTCTTGACCAGATGTAAACATATTGATACCTTCACTGTATAACAAATGAGGAAATGTTTTCTAGCACAAAAATCGGTTATTTCGGAAAAGAAACTTTTATTTAAATGTGTTGCCAAATAAAATATAAAACAAGTAATAATCGAAAAGTTGCCAAAATAGGCATGTGACACTTATGAAGTTTGACATTGACAATTTCACTAAATCGATTTTTTTTCGCGACGACCATATCACGTGGGAGACAATCATTTCTGAAGGGACTGTACATGAAAGAAAATAAAATAAAGAAGATGTATTTCTACGAGATGAGATTTTATTTCTAAATGTAAGTTAAATAAAATAAAGAAAGACAGACAAAGTATTATTATAAATTGAGACAAAAAAAAAGTATAATAATATCTCAAATAACCATATAAAACTCAAAAAAAGGCCAGGTAAAGAAAAAAAAACTAAAAATATAGAAAAATTTAACATCCAGAGTTGAGAACAAAGACTGGTAAGAGGATACGATAGATAACTATACAGGTTCATTAAATTATTTAAAATTGTATTTATTTTGATGCCTAAATTATAATTTATTACAGAAACAACCTCTAAGTTAAACAGAGTGTTTCGTTGCAACAAATTTCTAAAATACAATTTTGAAGAAAGCTACCTTATAAAATTATGAACTTTATATTCAATAAAAAAAATTACCTATATACTTGCTATACCTATACTTGTATTTATATTTTAAAACAGTGAAACTGAGGATCCGCCTATGTTGGACCTAACTCAGTAAGCCACATATATCGATGTTGTTAATTAATTATAATACCACTAGGGGTTCCGTAAGTCATCGAAAGTAAAGGATGCGACCACCCAGATATCAATAAGATACAGAGTGTATCAAAATTTTGCCAATAACACTTTTAAAATAAAATATTTATTTCAGTAATAGATTTAGTTGACATCTTCTTATCTCTGTTCCAAAAATTATTTTTGTTTGGATTATCATACTAGTGATAAAAAAATACATTGAGCTAATCTTCGCAATAAAAACCACACATTTAATTGGTTACATTCTTAACATAGAGACGAAAAAATCCACAACATTGATAACAACCCAATTCCGATTGCACCTGATGTAAGTCAGCATTAATATAACTATAAATCATTAGAAGGCAAAGCGAAAAAAAAACACCTATCATGAAATATGAGCCAAATAATATAGATAAATAATATTTAAGTTAGAAAAATAAAGATAATAATATATAAACAATAAAATGAGATTAAAAATAGTAGTAAGTTCTTGTTTTCATCAACCCAATTAATAATAAATGTATAAGCAAGTTTTTCCTGAATCACCTGGTATATATTATAATTATTAAACTAAAGATTTTTAATCATTTTTGTTATCATTTTTCTATTAGTTTTATGACAAAATTTTCACAGTATCACAATGTTGACTTGGACATATTCAAGGTGTTACTTAAACAGATTTTTTTTATGGATGTAATAAGTGGCAGATGTGCACTTGAACTACTCCTGATAATTTCCTCAGAAATGGTCCACGTTTGCGGGATCTATAATTTAGAAAGAACACGCATGGAATGTTTTATGTCCTTTTCTGACATTTATGCCTTTTTTATTAGCTGTTGAATTGGATGGTTCCTATGAACTAATTTGATTTTATGGTTGTTTTTTTTGTGCCAACCATAATGCATTGATTTTATTGTTCTATGGGAAAATATACGAAAAGAATTTTTTTTATGTAGTAATGGACAAAAAAAATGAAATTATTTAGTGTAACTTAAAACTATATAATACATAAAATAAAAAATAATCCAAGTGTGCTTTATTAGGAAATTAAAGTTTTCTTTTAAATAAATAAATGTTCTTGTATTAATAATAATTCATTTTTTCGTATACTGGATTACTCAATTTCAATAAAAAATACTGTCATTAATAATTTAAAAATTTATAATTATTACTATTATTGATATAGTTGGTATTTCAATAATTGGTAGTTTAAATTATTTTTATCAATATGTTATCAACATAGTTTAAAACAAAATTGGAAATAGTTATGATAATGGGTAAGTAAATAAACTAAAATGATGATTATATTTTGGAACTAAATTGTAACGTTAATAATAATTACTTAATTATTTAAAAAAATATCAATTATTTATTTAAATATATATAAAAAATATTTTATTTTAGTAGTAGTTGTACAGAAAAAAAATAATTTATATATTTTTATTTTAGGTTACATTTATTAGAATCAAGAAAATTTTTTTCTTTATACAAATTTCGTAAATATTTATATTTGAAATATTTTTCTCAAACAATTTTTTTTTAATTTATTTTCATGTAGTTTTACCATAATTTTCATATTTATTTTTTTAATTTCAAGGTCTTCGATTACAAAAAAAAATCGGCTGTGTCACCCCAGAACTTTTCCGGCTCGCCTGTATTGAATAGGATTATTTTAATTACAAAATACCAAGCATTACATTAATTCATTTATAATAGCGAAACGACATAAGCAGGCGCATGCGCACATTCCATATTAAGATCTCCTAAAATCATAGTCGAAAACTATAGAGAATTCAAAAAAAAACTTAAATATAAAAGTTGTAGGAAATTTTATTTTATGCTGTACAACTTTGCACTAGAATATTTTGCACAAAGTGTATTGCTTGTAATCAAAATTTAAAAAAGCTGAAGGAAATTTGGTGCTTTACAACTTTTCACTAAAACATTTTCAAGTAAAGTGCATTGTTTGTCGTCAAAATCTAGAAAACCTACATGTACATTTTTTGCGGCGCGAAAAAATTGTAGGAACTTTATGCTCTATAACTTTGCACTAACATTTTGGCACACATAAACCCTTCATACCAAATTTCAGCTTCTTAAAAAAAAACTTAAAAAGAGTCCTTAAAAATCCTTAAAAAATATTTAAAGTCAATAAAAAAGCTTCAAACAACATTTAAAATTATTTTTAAAAAAAATTGTGTTTGTAAAAATATTAGAAAATCCTTAAGAACTCCTTTAAAAATCGTAAAAAGTTCTTAAAAAATCCTTGGGAATCTTTAAAAAGTCCTAAAAACTTCGTAAAAAAAATTCTTAAAAGAGTTCTTAAAAATCCTTAAAAAAATAAAAAAATCTTAATATTTTAACACATTAAAAAATAGCATTTAAAATTATTTTTAAGAAAAATTGTGTTTGTAAAAATATTAGAAAATCTTTGAAATAATCGTAAAATTTTTTTTAAAAAATCCTTAAAAAGTCCTAGAAAAATCCGTAAAAAACATTCTTAATATTTAAAATCATTAAAAAAATGCTTGAATTATTTTTAAGAAAAATTGTGTTTATTAAATTATTAGAAAATCCATAAGAAATCCTTAAAAAAATCGTAAAAAGTCCTTAAGGGATGTTTAAACAGTCCTAAAAAGTCCTTAAGAGTCCTTAAAAAAATATTTAAACTATTAAAAAAATGCTTCAAACATTATAAATTGTTTTTTAAAAAAATTTGTAAAATTATTAGAAAATCCTTAAAAAATCGTAAAAGTCTTTAAAAAATCTTTAAAAAGTCCTAAAAAAACTCCTTAAAAATTCTTAAAAAAATCTTGATATTTAAATCATTAAAAAAAGACATCAAACATTTAAAAATATTTTTAAGAAAAATTGAAATTATCTTTAAATCAATAAAAACTGGTTCAAATTATTGAAAATATTAATTTACTTAATATAGTCCTTTATAATAAATAAACATCAGTTATATTTTTGTGTTTGTAAAATTATTAGAAAATCCTTAGGAAATCCTTAAAAAAAGTCCTAGAAAAAAATCCTTAAAAAATTTCTTAATTTTAAACCCATTAAAAAAATGCTAAAACAACATTTAAAATTATTTTTAAGAAAAATTAAAATTATCTTTAAATCAATAAAAACTGATTAAAATTATTGAAAATATTTATTTATTTAATATAGTGCTTTCTAATAAATAAATATTAGTCATAATTTTGTGTTTGTAAAGATATTAGAACATCTTTAAGAAACACGAAAGGCCTTAAAAATATTTAAAAGTACTTATAAAAGTCATTAAAAAATCTTTAACAAGTCCAAAAAAAATCCTTAAAAAATTTTAATATTTAAAGTCATTGATAAAATGCTTCAAAAAATATTTAAAATTATTTTTAAGAAAAATAGAAATAGGTATAATCATATTTTTGCGTTTGAAAAATTAGAAAATCCTTAAGAAATCTTCAAAACCCTAAAAAATCCTTACAAAATTGTTAAAAATTCTTTAAAAAGTATTAAAAGTCCTTAAAAATCCTTAAAAAAATCTGTTTAGTCATTGAATAAAAATATTATTTTAAATTTTAACAAACTTTATTAAATTAGTAATTTTTTAATTTATTCATAATTTCAAATTAGAGTAAAGAAATGGTTTTAATAAACTTGTAATTTTATCGAACGAGTAAAAAATGAGTTAATAAAACCCAACTAATAAAAAATAGATTTACAACCTATACAATTTTAAATATTTATTTTGTTATGGGTAAGAGATATTTTTTACCTAAATAAATTAACAATACTGGTACATGTTTTAGTGGCTAAAAATCAGCGAGTAACATAAAGCATTGTATTCCTGTGGAACGGTTAGGGATGAAGGGACGAAATGGGAAATAAGGTCACTGGCACCGAAAGGACGAACCTTGCCAGGGGTGATGTATGACCTACAAGTAACACTGTCCCTTTTTGCTTTTACGTGCTCGGTATGTTTTCAGCAAATTTTAAAACGCCTTTTTTCACATTAACTAAGTGCTTTTAATATGAAAGTTTTTTTTTTTTTTAAAAAAGTGAAATAGATGGATTTTATAGCCCAAAAGGGAGACATATTATATTTTTCTTAATTTAAAAGAAAAGTTAGTGTCTCAAAATACTTATGTTTTTGTTTTCAAATTTAGTAATCAAAAATAAGAAAACAACTTTGTTTAATGCATTGTGATGTAATATTGTTAATTACATAAAACATTTAAAATTCAAATTTTTAAACATTTGGGAAATTTTTATAAAAAAGTTTGATTTTTCAAGATTTAATTAATGGTAATTGGTATCCAATTTATTATAAATCAACAATTGTGGAATATAAAGAGTCTTATTTTTATATTTTTGAGCACATCATTATTTCATTATTATTATTATGACAATAAAAACAAAAATTTTGTAAATGATATAAAAAAAAATTTTAAACAATAAAGGCAAGATTTAAAATTTTTTTTAATAGATAAGAAAAATAATAAACAGACGTCAGATAAAAATGTATATATTGTCATTGTTTTACATATAAAAAAAATTTGAATGTTGTAAAAAAAATAAAACTGAAAATTATATGACAATTAGAGGACGAATTTTATTTTATATAAATTCAAATTATTAAAAAAAAACAAACAGGTAAAAATAAAAAAAATTAAGTCACTAAAGAAATTTAAAATTAAAAAAAGTTAATACAGGGCGAAATTGGAATATATAAAACAAGTGATAAATAGAAGAACGTAAGAAATGGTTATTTAATTAGGAGTGTAGAAGACTTTTATCCAGGTTTAAAAGCAAAAGAAAAAAAAAGAAGAGGAATATACAGGATAAACAAATATAAGTATTTTGATAATTTTTCTAAGGTTTATTATTTTTTTTATAGAACTCACCCCAAATTGAGATTTAAATTCATTACAATATACAATTTATTTTAGTCCATGTTATCTCTCATATGTTACTCCTCCGCTAGTATAAAAAAACCCCTCCCTTAGCATTACACCACATTTTTGATCGAAAATACATAATTGTTTAATATAAATGTATTATGGGAAGTTTTTGAATTTATTGTAAACCATCCCCCTTGTATCGAATTGTATAATTTTTAGGTCTGAAGATGTCTTGTAAGTCGAAACTAGTTGCCGTTCCCTAGAATTATTTAATTATATTTATGTGGTACATGACTTTTATGAGTTTTATTTCATTTATTGAACACAATTGAGATATGGATAACCTTATGGATTTATAAAAAATATGTTAACGTTTAATAATGAAATTTGAATATCTATTAACCAAAAACTCCATAATGAAGCTTTTAAAATTTAGATTTTTATAATTTTTTAACGCATATCTGACAAATTATAATATTTATTGTAGATAGGTAAGCACTGATGATGGCATTGCGAAAAATGAAACAATTCTGCACGAAATACGAATTTTCTTTGACCATGTAAGATACGTAGCACACAGCCATAACCTGTTAGGTTATTTTATATTTAAATAATGATTAAAAGTCCACAATTTTTTTCATAAATATGTTATATGTAGCTATGCAATACCTTAAGGTTCAGTTTTAGACCCGTTTCGTCCTTCAGCTTATACAAATTGTTTATATACTTATATTTTCCCCTATTTTAACCGTCTATAACTTCTAAACGGTTCTGGATAGAAATATGCGGTTTTCACTGAATTGTTTTATTTTACTACAATTTTTGTTTTAATAGATTGAATTTTTTTATCGATTTCGATGACGTCACAACAAATTGGATAAAAAATTGGGAAAAATTACTCAGTCATTTGCTAACCGATTTTGAAAAATCTTGCACCGGTGAATAGGTGAAAGTTATTTCAAACTACAAAAAATATAATCCATTAAAAAAAGTCAACAAAAAAATTGTCAAAAGCCATTTTTTTGTGACGTCACATCGAAAACGATAAAAAAAATTCAATCAATTCAAACAATACTTGTACTAAAATAAAACATTGCAGTGAAAATAGCATATTTTGAAGTTAAAGGCAGTTAAAATACCTATTTATACAGGGTGTTTCATTGGGAAAGTGACATACGTTAACTACAGATAGGGGACACCTAGGCGACCTCAAAAACCCCATACTTAATGGGTCTAACTACTTTAATAACCAAGATACAGGGTGTTTTATCTGTTTTGCAAATTTCTTACATCCTTCGTAACTAACCACACTGTATATTTTCATGATATTTGGCGGGCATATTTTGTTTAAAGTGCCCAATCGACCAATAAATTTTCAATAAAAGAAATCCAGGTCCGGAGCCTACAGGGAGTGTTGCCATTTCAGCTATTTTTTACTCTATTTAGCAATTGGACTGGTCGAGTTTGCAGAATCTAGCCTCAGGGCACTGTTGTCAGATTCAAAAATAACTACTGAGAACGGGGAATTAATTGTAAAATTAAAAAAAAATTCTTAGAGATATAGGAAATAAATTGATGAACAAAATAATTCTGGTGCTATTTGCTAGATAAATTGGTGAGGAGGCTGAGCCTCCTTAGCCTCCTTCGAAGAGCCGCCACTGTCAATATTATTTAGAGAAAGATGAATGTTTTTTGTGGATTATTTATCGGAAATAATGAAAAAATTTTACCAATTTAGGTTAACCAGTCATCATTAAAACTAAATCGCATTAAAAAAAATTAGTTTCAGTTTTGGGCTTTTCGCCATTTCAGAAGTCAAACTTAGAATTTTACAAGAAAAAACATTTTGCCGAAAATGCAAAGTATATCATTAAATTCATTTTTTCGTGCTCTTTGAAAATACATTTGAGAAAATTCTGATATACAGGGCGTGTTTTTGGGTTAGAATATTTTATAATACTTTTTTTAATCCGGACCTGTATTGTAAATGTATTTATCGAGTGGGCACTTTAAACATAACACATCAAATTTCATAAAAATATACAGTGTGATTAGAAAGGTATGAAGCATGCAAGAAATTGGCAAAATAGATAAAACACCCTGTTTCTTGGTTATTAAAGTAGTAAGACCATATAAGTATGAGGTTTTTCAGATCGCCTAGTTATCCCCTATCTGCAGTTAACGTATGTCACTTTCCCAATGAAACACCCTGTATAAGTGGACACCCGATATTTAGATGATACTGATTGCATTTATTTAACAATTATTTCTAAAAAAAAGCAATTAAATAATTATTGGAATGCTGTTAATATTTTTTTTTATTAATTCATACTATAAAAATACAGCTATTATTATTTACCGTGTCGCTACTTAATGATTTACTGATTATTGATACATCGATTTGATTTTAGCAATAGGAAATATGATAAAAACCGGTAAATATTATTTTTCTGTATGTATATATGATTTTTTTTTTTGATATTAAATCAAAATAATAAGAAATGAACATTTTATAACCGGTTATCTATTGATTACGCATTTAATCACGCTTCATAAGATTAGTGGCTTTCGGTAACTTTAAAGAATTCAAAATAATTTAGTAGTCGAGCTATCCAAATTGAACATCTACAAATTTTTCAAACGTGTGTGTGTAGGTTGGGTTTGACCAAACTTTGCCTTGAAGTAATTACGAAATCGTCACGTAGAAATAAAGATGTTAAATTCACAAAATTGTAACCTTGAAGTTTGCGTAAAATTATAATTAATAACGAAAATTATAGTGGTTAATATTTTTTTTGCTACTATGTTTTAGTCATTATTACGTCGTTTATTTACGACTTAATTAAACAATAATTTTTTTCAATAATAATTTATTTATGAAACATTTTCATACTGTATTATCTAAAAAGCATATCGGAATTTCTCGAGGGCCTGTGCACCATTTACGGGTCTGTTGGGGTCAGCTGATGCCTAAACGACAGCTGGCCAATATTCGGTGAACTGGGAATGTTATGTATATACCGAACGTGAATTTACATCAAATACAGGCAATTGAAACTATCAAACCATCATGATAAGGAAACGAATAAAATTCCTGAATCAATAAAAATAAAATATTCTTTCTAGTTCCAAGCAAATTTCTTCAAAATATGAGGATTTCTATTGGTCTGTAGTTATAACCGGATAACTGTCTATAGAATTAATTTGGGCGAATGATAATTAAGCTAAAAGCATTTCTTGAATTAATTCGTAAACTTATTTAATTATGTTAATTCATATAAAGTAAATAATTTGTGTGATATTTATTGACTTTTTTAATAAATCTTAATTATTACAGTTTTCTATAAAAAGCATTGATAATAAAAATGATAGAATTGAAGAACTACTATAAATTTGTTATTAATTAATAAAATTCATGAATTAATCATAAGTTATGGTATTTTAATTTGACTTTTTAAAAATTAATTTAAATTTTGTTTAATTTGAATAGACTCGGAGGTTAATAGAGGTTACAAATTTTAATAAATATTAGAAAGATCGTTGGGATTTTGCTGATTTGTATTTATAAAAATATTATACATTTCAGATATATATTTCTAATTTTTAAATCAAAAGATCTGCTTAATTGAGAAAATATAATAAATGAAAATGAAGTTTATTAAATACAACAGAATCTCTTATTTGGGTTGAGTTCTATAAAAAAAAATTTTAAAAAAATAATAAACAAAAAAATTAAAAATAAATAAATTTTATATATTCTGTCCACCTTCCCTTCTTATATTACTCAAATTTATTTCTTCATGTTTTAACCCTTTATCCAGATTCTCTCCATGATCCAAACCAGCTCTGCATATATTCGAAAAAATGTCTTCTTTTATTGTTTCTATTATTTTTTTGGTTTTTTGTTTTTTTGCTATTTATTTCCGATTTTTTGTAATTATTTTCATTAATAATTTTTGCTTATTTTCTGCATTTTTTATTTTTGCGATTGCGATTTTTTTGTCATTTAGGATTTTGTTTAAGAGGTTTTGCGATTTTTTGAATATTTTTTATAATTTTCTGCGATTTTTTGCAATTGTTTTCATTTAAAATTTTTGTCTATTTTGTGTTTATTTTATTTATTGTCATTTAGGATTTTGTTTAGAGGTTTTGCAATTATTTTCAGTTACAATTTTTGCTATTTTCTGCGTTTTTATTTTATTTTGCGATTGCGATTTTTTGTCATTTAGGATTTTGTTTAAGAGTTTTGCGATTTTATGATTTTTTTTTATAATTTTCCGATTTTTTTTTTCGATTTTTAACAATAATTTACATTTACAATTTTTGCCAGTTTCCGTTTTTTTTTATTTTTGGAAATCCGATTTATTTGCCAATTAAGATTTTATTTAGTTGCGGTTTTTTTTGAAATTTTTTGTATTTTTCTGCGATTTTTTTCCGATTTTTTGTAATTATTTTCATTTACAATTTTTGTTATTTTCTGCATTTTTTTTATTTTTGCGATTGCGATTTTTTGTAATTTAGGATTTTGTTTAAGAGGTTTTGCGATTTTTTTGAAATTTCTTGTAATTTTTTGCAATTTTTTTCCGATGTTTTGAAATTATATACATTTTGCAATTTGCTATTTTGTGACATTTAGGATTTTGTTTAGAGGTTTTGCGATTTTTGAAATTTTTGTAATTTTCTGCGATTTTTTTCCGATTTCTTGTAATTATTTTCATTTACAATTTTTGCTATATTCTACATTTTTTTAATAATTTTCTGCAATTTTTTTTTCGATTTTTTGCGATATTTGCAATTTATTGCGATATTTTTCAATTTTTTGCTTTTTTGCGGTTTTTTTTTAATTTACTCGTTTTCTCCATATTTTACAATTTTGTTTTTCATTTTGTGTTGTCTACTGTTTTTTTCTAGTTTTTTCAATTTTTCTAATTTTTCTCGTTTTTTTTTGTGATTCATCTGATTTTTTTGAATTTCTTTCGGTTTTTTTCTTATTTTTTCTCATTGTTTTTTTCTTCTATTTCTTTCTTTTGTTTCCCAATTTTTTCTTATTCCTTTTATTTTTTCGGTTTATTTCAATTCTTTTCGAGTTTTTTAGTTTTTTTTTTTTGAGAATTACAATTGGTTCCGTTATTTTTTTCGCCGTTATTTTCATTTACAATTTTTGCCATTTTCTGAATTTCTTTTATTTTTGCGATTGCGATTTCTTTCCCATTTACGATTTTGTTTAATTGCGGTTTTTCTGAAATTTTTTGTAATTTTCTGCGATTTTTTGCTGTTTGCAATTTTTTGATATTTTTCAATTTGTAATTTCTTGCTTTTTTTTGCGTTTTTTTCTGTTTTTTTTTTTATTTTCTCGTTTTCTCCATGCTTTACAATTTTATCTTTCATTTTTTTTATCTACTGTTTATTTCTTATTTTCCGATTTTTTCGATTTCTCTAATTTTTCTCGTTTTTACGGTTTTTTTGTTATTTTTTTGATTTTTGTTCTGTTTTATTTTCTATTTCTTTCTTTTGTTTTCCGATTTATTTCTTATTCCTTTTGTTTTTTCGATTTATTTCAATTCTTTCGAATTTTTTACTTTTCTTTTTTTGAAAATTATACAATTGGTTCCGTAATTTTTTTGGTTGTTTTTTTCCGATTTTTTTTAAATTTCCAAAATTATATTAAATCTTCCAAAAAAACTCATTTTATTTTAATATTGCGATTTATTTTATAGATACAAAGTTGGTTAAATGGGAAAAAAATGCGTATTTTCAAGACGAAATGATAGATTTTTTCAAAATTAAAATATCAGTATCGGTTTCAGAAATATTTGGAAAAAAACCGAAATCGACGATTTACTTAAAACCTTAATTTTTATAGATATAAAAAAAAACTTTTGAATGCCAAATATGGCTTACCATAGCTTATTCAATTTTTTAAAACAGCGTGTCGTCAATTATTTTTTTTTAATACTGACTCTTTGTTCATCTTTGAAATCCCAATTTTTTTTACAGAAAACTTATTTTTATTTTATTTTTTTCTATGTAGAGTTTCGTTTGTTTTTTACTTAGAATTAAAATAAAAAGTTTTAAATTTATGGACATTTTAAAAACCCGTCGCAAAATAAAACTTTAAATATGGGAGCGGACATCTGCACTCAATACGCAAAATACTACATACTTAGATATTTATTCTACAATAAAAAGTTACTACATTACAACTGTCGGAATTTTACTTAAAATACTTCATTTTCGTTGTTTTAAATAGTCCAAAACTTAATATAACTTAATAATTGGTCCATTGAAGAAATTCATTTATTTCTAACGCAATTTTGGAAATTTTTTAAAATTTTAAATGTTGTTCAATATACAAATAGGCGACATTAGTTTTGTAAATCTGAAAAATTTTTTTGTAATTAAAAAATTAACTAAATATCGAAATATGAAATGGAGATACAAAATAATGTCAGTATACAATTAAAAAAAAAACTTTGTAGAATTTAATTTAAAGAGAAACAAATTAAAAATAACAAAAATCGGAAACCTATTTCACCTTTATTATAAATTAAATAATTATTGTTGTTATGCCACCAAGTAGAACTCAAAAATTAAAGACATGGACATTTAAGCCGTTTTATCCGATTTTATGTCGTTTGGTTGGAGCAAAAAATGTGATTTTCAATTGTCTATAACTCATGAATTTTATGAATTTTAAATATTCACTCTTTTATTTTTTATAAAACAATTTAAGTAACACTATCAATAATGTTTTTTTTGATTTTTTTTCCAAAATAAAATGTTTATTTTTAGATGAATTTGCTTACGTAATATTTGTCGATCACAAACTATTAAATTTACATTTAGCAATGAGTCTCAATCTCCGGATCCTCCTTGTCGTATACAATCACAATGCATCAGGTTTTATTGTCTTACACCCATTTACTGCTGAGAAAACCAAAGAAAGTGCCGATTGAAAGAGTAATAAAACTTCGCGACGATTGTTCCAAAGCAATATATTAACACCAAGAAGAGTTACTACAATTCTCAAAACCATTGATTTCTCTAACGCAACCGATCCCTTAATTGATTTCTTTAATTAATTCGTTCGCTTCTATTTCCCGCTAATTTTAATTCGTCCCCAAAGAATCGTGGTAATTACCTCCAGGAAGCGTATTCGGTTAAATGAGTTCGTTACTGTTTTCGTGAAAATTATTTTATTAAATAAAAATTACAATTTTTCTGTAAATTATTGGGTGATAAATAGTATATTCTTATTTTCAAGGTCACATTTTTTTTGTGTATATCAATATTTATTCGTCTTCCAATTTATGATCTTTTGGTGGATTTATCTCAATGATAAAGTTACTTTTGATCAATTTACAAATACAAAAAACAAACAATAAATTCCTAGTTTATTTGAACAGAAAAATTTGTCATTTAAATTTAAACAACTAAATTCATGATAAAAAACTGCGATATTTTTAATGATTTTTCTATAACATTTTATCAAAATTTAGAAGGCAGAATAAAAAAACAAAATTTCCTTTCAATGTCCCGGATCCACCTGAGAAATGGAATTTTCTTAAATAATTCACTTTTTATTGTGGTGGTGATATGTTAACATCAGAGTTGGGGAGTAACGAAACTATAAAACGTAACTTTTCAGTAACCCGTTACTAAATGTAACGCGTTACTAGTATTGTCGTTATTTTTTAAAGTCAGCAAAAAGTAACGGTAAGTGCGTTACTTTAAAATTAAGATTTTTTTATTGCAGCAGCTCTTAGTGCCGTTTAATGTGAAATAATGTATTTTTATTATTTTTCTGTACCCCGTCGATTTCGCGAGCCACTGTGTTTTGGATGGCGTTTTAAAAAATCAATCTCAAGTAACGCGTAAATTTATATAGTAACGCGTCAATTTTTTTGGTAACGCGTCACGATTTCAGTAACGCGTTACTTTTGAGGTAACTAATTTACAATTACGCGTTACTTTTTGAAAGCAACGAATAAATCGTTATTTTATAAAAAAGTAACGGTAACGTTTATCTAACTCGTTACTTTTCAGCAAAAGTAACGGTAAAGTAACGCATTACTTTTTTTTAGTAACGCCCCAGCTCTAGTTGACATGACACTAAAAATCGAAATTGCTAGAAACTAAATTTTTTAAGAATATTATAATAAAAAAAATATGTTAAGACATTATCTTTTTTCTTAAAAATGGATCTTTCTCTTTCCACTCATAATTCTTACGAATGCATTTCATGATTTCCTGAGGTAAATTAAAATACTGATTACCACGTTTCGGGCCAAGGTAGAAGGGAATGAACCCTAATGGCCGCTTATGCCGACATTCGTTTCGTTTCAACCCTAAATATGTCCGTCCATCATTCTCATGGTGTTTGTTGCGGCTTGAAAGACCAAATCACTTCCCCGGCGTTGCCAAATCCACCAAAGTCGTTATTACCTATGGGTCAGGTAATTGGTAGGAGTAGAAAAGGTTATTGGTCCTACCGAAATTTATTATTTTTCATTCGGTTATTTTTAAATATTTCGGAGTCAAGATTTTATTTTCCATTTACATTTTTTTTTCTACAAACAAATTTTATACAATTGTGTCTATATTTTAGCTGTCAAAAAAATATTTTTTTGTTTAATCTACAAGGTACCTATTCTTATTAATAATGAAATATTTTAAATAACGTGCCACGGGGTTCCTATTTTGGGCCTCCAGTCTTCACTGTCTTCATAAATGTCTGTTTTATTTTAAATTTTTGTGTTTCGTGAAATATGTTGGTTATTTTAATAATTATTTTGAGGTTTTACAGAAATTTTGGTTAATATATGCCTCACAAACCAAATCTTCGTGACTGATATTTTTATATTAAATTATTGTGCTTCATGTGATGATTTCTAATTTTTTTTGAAGAATTCCAATTTTTAAAATCAAAAATTTTAATTATATTATTCCACAAGGAACACATTTGAGAGCCGAAGCAATTCAATATCATCGTATATGAAATTTTGTATTTCGGTTAATAAATTATTAAAAAAATTAGGAATTGTTAAAAATCCAATTATTTTAGATAATGTGCTTCAGGGATCATTTTATGGGCCTCTAATCTTTATAATCTTCATAAAATTCGATTTTATTTTAATTTTTTATGCTTTTTGGGATATTTTCCTCATATTAAAGATTTTTTGCGGTCTCCAATTTTTGAAAATTAATATTTTTGGTTAATATGTGACTCAAGGATCCAACTTGGGGCCGCTACAAGTCAAGTCAAATCTTTGTAACTGATATTTTTATTTTAAATTGTTGTGCTGCTTCATGTAAAGGTTTGTTCATTTTATTTTTTAAGATCTCCAATTTTTATAAATTATATTTCACAAGAATCCTACTTGGAGCCGAAACTTGTGTTTTGGGAAATTATTATTAAATTAATTAAATTATTATTATTATTATTTTTATAAATTTGTTAAAATTCCAACTATTTTGGATAATGTGCATCATGGATCCATGGGCTTCTGGTCTTTACTATCTCCATAAACGTCGGTTATAATTTAATTGGTAGTTTTGGGTAATATGTGCCTCAAGGATCAAACTTGGGGCCGCAATAAGCCAAATCGATGTGACTGATACTTTTATTTTTGCGTTTTAGGATCTCCAATTTTTTAGATTAAAAAATTTAAGTACCTAGTATTCCATAAGTATTATAAATGATATGTTTTTTTAAATCTTGTGTTTTGGAAAATAAATTATTATTAATTTTAAAATTTTTTAAAATTCCAACTATTTTATTATGGGCTTCTGGTCTTTACTTTCTTTATAAATGTCATTTTTACTTAATTTTTTTTTGCTTTTTGGCCATTTTTGCTCATTTTAATGATTTTTTTGAGGTCCAATTTTTCAAATTATTAATTTTGGGTAATATGTGCCTCAAAATGATGTAATGATGTACGAACTATGTAAGTATATATAATTTTTAAATATTCTGGAAATATTTGCAACGAAGCAGAATCTAGTAGGTATTTTTTTCTTCATTGCGTAAAATTTTAAATTTTGCTTTTTAGATTTAGATCTAGCATATAAAAAGTATAGCGATCTGAACTTTTAAAATGTCTGTATTAAAATTTCGTTTTGGTATCCAATATTTTTCTCAAAACAGTTAAAGAAAATTCTTCAAAAATAAAAAAATAATGAGTTGCAAAAAAAAAAAACGATTTTCATGGGCAAAAATTTTTTTTTGTTTTTACTTTCCCGACCCACCATCCGAGAACGGAAACTATTATGAACTAGTTAAAAAAAAATTCGAGATAAAACTGGAAATGGTCATTTTGAGGTCACCTGAGACGATTAAGACCATTTCCAGATGGAAGCTTGTCTGTCTGTCTGTCTGTGTGTATTCTTCCACGATAGAAGCCACACGCTTAATCCGATTAAGCTGAAATTTGGTAAAAAGGTTTTGGTAATCCATCGAAAGAACCCATTAGTTTTTGTACGACATCTGTCAAACGGAAGTGTCACTGTCAAAAAATGACAGAAGCAATATGTCATGAAATTTTACTCGTAATATGTCTTTTGAAAGCCCTTGCAAAACTCTATTGAGAACAGTCAAAATTATTTTTCCAACTGTCACCGGTCAAAAATGTCAGAGTTTGTCAGAGATTTTATTTTTTGTAAAATAAGGCTATTTTTTTTCTTCATTAAAATAAAATTTTGTTTAAGAAACAAAAAAAACATGTCTTCGTTTTAAATATAGCAAATCGGTCGGAAATTAATATAATAAATTCTTTCAAAATGAATTTTTCACTTTGGCACTATGTACATCAAAAACTAGTAAGTAGTAAAATTATGAAAATATATCAGCTTATTAATTTATGCAGTCTGATTTTAAAAAAAAAAATATTTATTGACGGAGAGAATCGAAAAATACAGGGCGACACAAAAAGAGGTATATTTATTTTAATATTACCAGTGAATAACGAATAAAAAATAATAATGTCTCAGTAATAAATTGGGAAGCGTCTCCGATAATAATTCAAACATTTGACAGAAAACTATTTTGCGTAAAAAAATCGCGGGTTTTTTTTCAATTTCTTCACTAA
This sequence comes from Neocrepidodera transversa, assembly GCA_963243735.1. Lineage (NCBI taxonomy): Eukaryota > Metazoa > Arthropoda > Insecta > Coleoptera > Chrysomelidae > Neocrepidodera > Neocrepidodera transversa. Next base: position 3,564,467 of record OY725337.1, on the reverse strand, counting down.
ATGATATTTATCTGTATATAATGTAACCTTAACATCATCACAAATCCATATACGTCAATTACACGGCCTCCTATACGTATATATTTTCATGTTAATTATTTAACCAAGGCTAAAATAAGAAACAAGGTAATAAGGTAAAAAATCAATTAAAACTTGCAAATTCGTGCCGATTTGTATTTTCAGAATTTGACACATTTTCAGGTCTGGTTTTTCGTTATCAGTTTCAACTATTGTACTAGTTACGTTCATTTAACTGCACCACGGCACGTTTTCTGTGTGTTTTATCGCCGAATGTGTATTTGAAATATTTTAAACAAATAATAATAATTAGTTTGTTGTTCGTATGTGACCTTCGGTGTTAGATGAGGCGTGTATAATTTAAGGAAAAAATGCTAATAAATAAACTACATTGTTATCATTTCTATAATACGTGATATTACCAATAGTGTAAAATAGACCAACAAAAGACTAGTAATTTAATCAGACCGGACACTCACATTAACCTTTGTAAAAACACCCTCTGCCTTATTGACCTTGAGTACTATTTATGATATACGAGGAGCAGCAGATTTGTCTTAAAATGTTGTTTTAAAAATAAATAACACATCCTCTTATATATACCCGAAAAAGACTTACATTAATTCAAGTCGACCATTCTTATGCTGCAATAGAAATATATTTATTATTTTGTTTAACGAATAATAATCTTTGACCGAAACATAGGCGTATACTTAAAACTGTTCATTCAAAACTGCGAAGAACAAAACAAATAACAACAAAACATAAAAAAAATCTGTTCTGATAAAAAAATTTAATCTTATTTCAGTATGGTGAAACTTAATTGGAAAAATAGAAATGTAAGAGGGTTAGTACCTAAATTGGTTCCAATATATGAGATTAACTATATTTTCTGTAATTGAGAAATTAGAATATCTCAAAAAATATAAAAAAATATAATTTGCTCTCTATTATACATCTTTAATCCAATTTAGTGAATTAAGTTATTCCCACCAATATATCATCAAATAAATCCAGTACAAAAAAATTCTTATAATTGAGTTATACCTCAATTTTAAATCTGGTTTATAAATAAAATAATTATAATTTATCCAACGAAACCAGATTTTAATTTTATAAAATTAATCAAAAAAAAACTCAAATAATAACCCACAATTCCAACCCAACCAAGGCTTTGGTGTAACGAATTAGCCGGAAATTTTTTTATTGATAATCATAACCTTGTTAATAAAATAATTATGCAAAAAAAAATCATAATCTGTAAAATAATTTACACCAAGTTTTCAGAATCTAAAAAAAAATAAAAAATGTTTGGTCATGAAATCGTCCGATAGCAATCATTCATAAGGCGTTACAATTTTAATTAAGCACGTTAAAAGTTGCAACAACGATATACTTGTTTAGACAGTGGCGTTACTAAAATAAATTATAAACAGAAATAAAATTTTAATTCTCATTGACTATAATTATTTTATATTCGTATAAATCTTTATTTTCTACGCCTATGGGTGCGTGTGTACCACGATATGGTAATAATAATCCACCTACCGTTTTAAATCAATAAGTGAGCAAACTTAATGCATTTTTAATAAGGTAAAGTGTTATTAATATAATAGGCATATGCACGACCACCAACGTTGTGCTTTAATTTAATGTTCAATCTCATCAGGAATCGCGATTCTTATCGATATTACAAGACCTCAAGTCAAAAATATTCCGCACACACCAATTGTTTTTGTCCCTTCCTGTAAGTAATGCTCTAAGTGAGATGAGATTGTAAGATTATGATCTGAGCTTTATTGTCTGGCAAAGGAAACCGAAAATAATTTCAAGATTTTTCTTTAATATAATCATAACCGAAGTGAACAAATGTGATTAAGAATCGCCAAATGTTTGGAAAAATTAACTTCGGCAGTCGACGTGTAAACGTTGACTAATTATCGAAGGACCAAGCAGCGGTAACGCTGTTAAATTATTATTTCAAGCAGTTACATTAATATCAATAAAAACAAGTATAGCGAAGTGAACTGTAAGGATTATTTTCTCGTCCGTTTATTTATACTAAAATACATTATAAAATATACATTATTTTTTACCACACTGTAAAAACACTATCAAAAAAATTGTTCTCAGTCACTATTACTGTATAAATAACCCCAGCAAGATAACAGTATCCAAGTAGCTCGACTACTTTGTTATCTCGAGTTATCGCTAATTACATGTAGTATTAAAATTTCAGAACATTATATTATTAATTTATTAAAATATGGGTGCAGTCATGTCACCATTTTAAACCAAGAGTTTTCACTATAAATGGCTAATAGATCTGAGAACTAAGAAGCTAAATCAATGTGACTGTTCACTTCGAGAGTTAATAAGACAGTTTTCGGCGGGTTATTTTGTTTACCCAAACTATAAATTCTAGGCTAATGACGAGTCTAGTGAGAAGTTGAACGAATTTCATTGGTTAAGATTTAGTGGTGCGATTTTGTATAACTGTCGATTTGACTTCTTTGCATTTATAGAATAATTTAAAGACAATATTTCTTGTGTCGCATGAGAGCGACCGAGAAGGAAGATTTATAATGAAGAAAGAATGTTAAATCTGTCTAGGAATTGGGATTGACGCAGCTTTGCAAGCTGCGACTTGAAGAAAATATTAGTTGCAAAATAATAACGATATTGGATATGATTATAAATATTTATTATTAAATGTAATTTTAAGTACATTTGATTTCCATATTTAAAAAATTTGTTACATTTTTACACAATCTTGTTAAAATTTTATTATTATATTATAATCTAATAATTTTATTTGAAATTATAATAGTAGGAGCTGTAACTACTATAATCCTTTTAACCAGAAAGGGTTATTTAGCTAGGAAGTATGACCGGTTGGTTTTTTTAATAATAGTTCAATAACAGCTCTCAGTGAATAAGGTGTTTATGGTCAGTTTGCATGAGTGGATTTTAGAATTACGCCACGAAGAACAGCAAAAATATATGCAATTTTGTTGTAAATTGGAGCGTGCTAGTAAACTTTGTTATCAATTACGCGTACTAGTATACGTAGACTTCAATATTAACTAATATATAAAATAAATTTGGATAGTATCTATTTAAATTTAAAATATGTGATGATACCTTTAGAATTTTTAAACTCGCAGGAAGTGGAATCCAAGTTTTGATCGTAAATTAAATTTTATTTTTAATTTTGGAATCTATTTTCAGCTTAATTTTAGATCATTTGGTACAAAAATATAAACTGGTTGCTTATTCAAGTTTTTTAATAAAACTAGAAATATTTAAATGTATTGGGAATGCGTCGTTGGATCGAATTTTTGCATCACCGAAATGTTACTGGGCCGAATAGTTGTAGGATCCAAAATCGACAATTCAAAAGTTGTTGTATCGAAAAATTGTTGGGCAGAAATGGCGGCCAAAGTTAAAAATATTGAAAAATCACATCTTTTAAAATGGAATAGATATAGAAATGGGACCACAACTAATAAGTATCTAGTCATTATTAAATTTAAAAAAATTACTTCACTGACACACAGACAGACATACAGATTCTAAAACAGGAGTTTGTGCGGTACATGCTAGAATAGCATTCCCATATCTAGCATTTTCTTTGATAAAATGACATTAATTAAAATTTATCAAAATTAACATTCAACCGTTAACAAAATTTAACGCAAAAGTGCAAATTCTAAAAAAATCATTTTTTTCCGTTTGCATAAATAATTATTTTACAATTTTTATTTTGTTGCGTTTTATTTGCAAGTTTGATTAAAAATTAAATATAAATTTTTCAATTTTAATGTATCATTTTCTCAAAAAAAATCTTATGTACCAAATTTTTTATATCGCCGTTTAAAACAAATAGAGATCGTCATTTATAAAAAATTAGGATGACGTCATTATGACGTAAAACGTAAATGTAGAAGTTAGTCAATTTGCTTTACTTTTGTTAAACCCTGTATAATGTTATGATAGTATTAGAACAAATCCAAATCATTCATCGTATGAATCCAAAAGGTTTCGGCAATTATGCCACATCATCAGGCGAAATTTATTATAACGAGACACTAAGATTATATACCAAAAAATACATGGTGAAACGAAATGTTTATAACATAAAATGGAATAAGTGCTACTAGGAACATGTGTGGAATTTATAGTAACGGTAAATATGTTGGACCAGAATAAAAAAAAAACCAAAGAATCTGTAGGTACTAACGCATGGTCGGAAACAAAATTTAAAATTTTTTTCTTGTAATTGTACGCGATTTACAATTATTCTTTCAGGGTACGCGTCGTTTTACCGTTAAAAAAATCGGTTGTGTCGCCCCAAAACTTTCCCGACGAGTATCCACAAATACTTTTTCAGATATTTAATGTTAAAGTTTCAATTTTTGCCTTTTTTTATTTTTGACAGGTGACAGTTGGAGAAATAATTTTGACTGTTCTAAATAGAGTTTTTCAATGGCTTTCAAACGATATATTGCATGTCCAATTCCGTGACATATTGCACCTGTCATTTTTTGATAGGGGTACTTCCGTTTGGCAGATCTCGTACAAAAAACTAATGGGTCCTTCCGACAGATAACCCAAACCCCTATACCAAATTTCAGCTTAATCGGATTAAACGAGTGGCCGCTATCGTGGAAGAATACACAGACACAGACACACACACAGACCGACAGACAGACTTCCATCTGGAAATGGTCTTAATCGTCTCAGGGGACCCAAAAATGGATATTTCCGTTTTTATCTCGAATTTTTTTTTAGCTCGTTTACAATAATTTCCCTTCTAGGAGGTGGGTCGGGAAAGTAAAATAGTTGACAAATTAATTTTTGGCTTCTTGAACAGAAGCAGAACATAGAATGTCATTATTGTCTCTACGATCTTACTATAAGTTCTGTGCTTAAATTTTCACTGTCCAATAGGAATATAATCCGAATATGTTCAACAATATTTCGTATGTGATGACGACGAGATATTTACAATGCTTATGAAAATAGCAACAAAAGTTGAAGACAACATATGTTGGCTTTAATTTTATATTTAAAACTATTTCATAAAAAATGGTTTTGTATAAAAAAATACATTTTTAAATTGAACTAGTTGAAATTTCACTTAGTTTTGTGTATAACTAAAGGTAGTTTCGATACAGAGATATCAAAAAAAAAAGGAAGAGAAGTTCCATTTACGGTTTCCCGGCGACAGCAGGCTATGCATCAACTGGCTTTCACCACAGCCTGCCTAGATGCATCCGTTCTAGTCTCGTCCAGAAACACTAATTTAAATCGGGATAACCCAAATATTGCAATTGTGCAGAAATACACGCGAAAAATAAAACGCAGCTTGCGTGCTTTTATTTTTAGAACTAAAATTTATTGGCGTCGGAATTTTTGAATCAGAAATAAATATTCCAAAAACTAACTGTACCTTCTAAATAATACGGAGAACTTGAACGAAAAAATGCTTCAATGAATGTCCATAACAAATCGTAAAACATCAAGGCCGTTAGGATTGTCAACGTAAAAGAAGAAACGACTATTGCTGCATACAATAAGATCATAAACTACATTTTTTTTTGGCGGTCACTGACTTAGGTAAAAAAGATGTGCTTTAACTTCAGGTAAAAAATATATTCCTATTCTATTTTAAAAATATTTTAAATTAGTATTAATATAGTGATCTGTATTTGATCTCGTATGTGTGAAACAAAGATTTTTCTTAATTCAATGATATAATTTAAACGGTCGGCGGAGAGAATAGTCGAAAGCGGTTTTGGGTTAGTTCGCACTTAGACGACGATAGTATTAATTAAACGAGGATTAATGTTATATCGATCGCGGCAGAAAACGAGATTTAGGTGAAAATTAAATTGTTCAAATTCCATAAACCTCTTATCTTCGGGCACTAACCCAAACGCTCTGACCTTTATTAATCTGACTTTTATTAGTGTTTTTTGACAAACGACTAAAAAATTAGCCTCAAAGTTGGCCAGAAATTTAAGCAGTTACTGTAATAAGCTTTTAACACCATAATAAAATATTATTTATTTAATGTTTTTTAAATAAAGAAACCAAATGAACAAAACCATTTTTTCCTATTGTATTTAGGTTAAATTAAATTTAGTATCAATATTTAGAAAAGAACTCCTAAGAAGTGGAGGATATTCCACCAAAGATCACTTGATGAATTTTGTTTGACTTTAGGCCTCTGGTGATAAGATCTAATCTATAGAGGATTGTGGTCGGTTTTTACGTGCTGAATTTTTGGATACATTTTAGATAAAAGAAACATATGAACTTCAAGAGTCGAAAATATAAATATTCCTGATCCTAATGAGGGTACCAATAAAGACTTAAAACTTTATTACTGGTATAATCATGGCAAATATTAAATATCAGACGAAGAAAACAGAAAATGAGAGAGAAAGGTATTGTCAAATATTACTTTGTCGGTGTTATTCCGAATCCCGAACCATTGACGTAGATAAAACGTTCTGATGAAATAATTTTGGCCCTTACAGTCACAAAACATATAAACATGTGTTATTTGTTTTGTTGTACGATCGTGCGCCAGACAGCAATTTTGAATGAACAGTCTTAAGTGTACGCCTATGTTTCGGTCAAATATTTTTATATGGTATTCGTTCAACAAAATTATAAATATTTTGCAACGATCGACTTGAAATAATGTCAATGAGGCGGAGGATGTTTTTACAAAGGTTAATGTTAGTGTCCAGTATTGACCATGGGTTACTTCGTATCTATTAAGTATAAAAGTATTACAATAAATGTATGGATCAATAAATTGTTTTAAATCTTTTTTGAATAAATATTATTGAATTTAGAGACTCCCCATACAGCATGTTTTTTCCTAGTCACTTGATAAGATAAAATAAATCATTTCTGATGTAAAACATTTTTCTGGTTGTTATCATTTCTATTTGTGGTTTATTTTATAGGCTGTGACAATACGCGGACCAGTGAAAATTATCATCATAATTCTTACAAGATTTATCAATGAATTTTAACGAGTACGTGCCTAACTTGAATTCAGGGACGATACTAAATAGTCGTTATAAGTGAGGCATGGCGCCATTTCATTTATATAAACACGGTGCGCTTAGTCAGATATCTCGTCTGTTGATTTTTCCTTGGAAAATCTTGGAAAATGCCAGGTTGAAGCGTTATCAACGCACTACGTTCTCACTATATGCGGGAAAGATAACAGTGCATTTTTTTTTCTTTACAATTTTTTAATTAAAATATTAAATTAGAATTAATTGTTTTTTTACATTGGCGTATTATTAAAAATAAAAATGGTCACGATATAGATCCGTGTGGAACGCCACAAGTACTTATAATTTTTTTTCAAAATTTGGATCTACAGAAAAGTCAATTTTTCAGATCGCTTCGTTTATATATACTGTGTACAGTGTGTCCAATCAATAAAATTGTACATTAATAAGATTGGTCCCAGTATAAATCCGTGTGTAACGCCACAAGTACATATAAATTTTTTTAAGAATTTGGAACTTAAGAAATGACACAATTTTTAAGATCAGGGTTCGTTTATATATACCGTGTACAGGGTGTCCTATAAAAATTGTACATTAATAAGATTGGTCCCAGTATAAATCCGTGTGTAACGCCATAAGTACATATAAATTTTTTTAAGAATTTGGAACTTAAGAAAGGACACAATTTTTAAGATCGGTTTCTTTATATATACAGTGTACAGGGTGTTCTATAAACAATGTACATTAATAAGATTGGTCCCAGTATAGATCCGTGTGTAACGCCACAAGTACATATTTTTTTTTCAAAATGTCACAATTTTTAAGATCTGGGTTCGTTTATTTACACCGTGTACAGGATGTCCTATAAAGATTGTTTATTACATTAACAAGATATATTGTTATATTGAAATCAGAATTTTTAATATTTTGTACAAATTTAGTTTCAACTTATAAATGAATTGAAAATACACTAGATATAAAGTTTTAAAATAATCCTCGGATCCTTGTAATTATTTAAAAAAAAATCATAAAAAGAAAAAATTGGAAAACATCGGAAAAAATGTAGCGAGAGATAATAAGAGAGAAATAAAAAATCGAAAATAATCCTAGAGAAAGGAGAAGAGAAAAATAAAAAATCAGAAAAGTCAAAAAAAAAAGTCTAGAAGAGAGAATGTTAGAAAGAGAGAAAGAAGGCGAGAAAAATAAAAAAACGGAAAATATCGAAAAAAATCGGAAAGAGCGAGAATGGGAAAAAAATTGAAAAATCAAAACAAATCAGAAAAATCCGAGGAAAATTGTAAAAATCCTAAAAACTAGAAAATAATCCAAAAATAAAACGAAAAATATTGGAAAAATTGGAAAAAATCGTAGACAAAGAGAACAAGAGAGAAATAAAAAATCGGAAATAATCGTAAAGAGAAAGAATAAGAGAGAAATAAAAAATCAGTAAAATCAGAAAAATCAAAAAAAAGTCCAAAAGAGAGAATGTGAGAAAAATAACAGAAAAACGGAAAATATCGAAAAAAATCAGAAAGAGGAAGAATCGGAAAAATCTAAACAAATCAGAAAATTCCGAGGAAAATGTAAAAAACGTAAAAATTATAAAATAATCGAAAAATAAAACGAAAAATATTGGGAAAATCGGAAAAAATCGAAGACAGAGAAAGAATAAGAGAGAAATAAAAAATCAGTAAAATCAGAAAAATCAAAAAAAAAGTCCACAAGAGAGAAGGTGAGAAAAATAAAAGAAAAACGGAAAATATCGAAAAAAATCAGAAAGAGGAAGAATCGGAAAAAGGAAGAATCGGAAAAAGGAAGAATCGGAAAATCTAAACAAATCAGAAAAATCCGAGGAAAATGTAAAAAACGTAAAAAAACGTAAAAACTAGATAATAATCGAACAATAAAACGAAAAATATTGGGAAAATCGGAAAAAATCGTAGACAGAGAAATAATAAGAGAGAAATAAAAAATCGGAAATAATCGTAAAGAGAAAGAATAAGAGAGAAATAAAAAATCAGTAAAATCAGAAAAATCAAAAAAAAAAAGTCCAAAAGAGAGAATGATAGAAAAATAAAAGAAAAACGGAAAATATCGAAAAAAATCAGAAAGAGGAAGAATCGGAAATAGGAAGAATCGAAAAAAGGAAGAATCGGAAAATCTAAACAAATCAGAAAAATCGGAGGAAAATGTAAAAAACGTAAAAACTAGAAAATAATCGAAAAATAAAACGAAAAATATTGGGAAAATCGGAAAAAATCGTAGACAGAGAAAGAATAAGAGAGAAATAAAAAATCGGAAATAATCGTAGAGCCAGAGAATAAGAAAGAAATAAAAAATCAGAAAAATCAAAAATAAGTCCAAAAGAGAGAATATGAGAAAGAGAGAATGTGAGAAAGAGAGAAGATGAGAAAAAAGGAAAACGAAAAATAACGAAAAAAATCAGAAAGAGGAAGAATCGGAAAAATCTAAACAAATCGGAAAAATCCAAGGAAAATTGTAAAAATTGAAAATAATCGAAAAATTTGGAAATATCTAAAAGAATTCTCAAGAATGGAAAAAATCGGAAAAATGTTTATTTGTTTTATACAAATTTTCGTCCAATTTGTAGTAAAAATTTAAATGAATGAAAACCACATCGTGAAATAATTCGCGTACTTAAAATTCTACTACCGCTTAACTGTAATGTTTGTGTTGTACTTTTTTATATTAAAATTTGTCATTATTATTCACGCAACGTTAATTTTGTTGATAATTTAAAAGACGACGAAGTTGTGGCTAAAAACGGAACCTATTAATAAAACAAATAATATTTATTTTCTATGGTAAGAAAAACAAATTTGATGAATAAAATTGTATAGATCTATTTTATTTTCATCCTTGGTGTAAAATTTAAACTAATTTTCCATTATCACCTCCGAAATTTCAGTAAAAAAAAGTCTCTTGTAGTGAAATTCAAAAACGCTTTTCTAAGTGGATGTTTATACCGAGGATTAACCAAAATAAGTTATCATTTCCAACGCTGACAACTGCACAATATAAATCATAGTAGAATTAAAGGAAATGTCTTCTCTACAAGATGTATTACATTTTCTCCGACCTCTTTTTCACTCATGGTTCGCCGGGCTATGTGGGTCCTTTTCGGGTAGTTCACAGACCTGAGTTGGACTATTAAAATAACGAATCCAAATATTCTTTAATTTATATAACGTTTTCTTTTTAATAAAAATACAAAGCAAATGTTAATAAACTCAACAATAAGAACAATAGTAATTAAGAATTTTTTTGTTTCGAAAATGAATATCCTTCATAATTAATAGGTCAATTAGTTAATTAAGCTTGTTAATTTTGACGTTATAAATCATGCAATATTTTTACTCGGATATTCTCCAAGGTAAAAAATTTGATGAAAAAAACTCATTCGATTTATAAATAACATACGAATAAGTCAATAAAATTGAAAATAAAAGTCAATTAATATGTACAATTTACCAAGTAAAGCAGCTACAAAGTTCGCATATTAATGATGGGCATTGAATCATTTATGCTGAAAACGTTTTACAACCCATATACGATATTTGAAATTCTATGGCTAACACTGATACAATTATTGATTGAATTAAATGAAAAATAACGTGGGAATGGGTTGTTTATCTTTTCAACAGAAACAGTTGTATGATTAACTTATTTTTACCAAATATCAGAAATATCAAAAACAAATATGACTATAAATCCTAAAAGAGGCCCCATATCTTATATGTGGTCAAAATTTACAAGAAATAAAGTACAAAATCAGGTACTACCAATGTTTTATAATCCCCATGCTTCATTACCCTTATGGGTCCCACCCATGGTGATTAATAAAAAAATTTAACTATTGTGGTACCTATGAATATTCTTTGTGCTACAAATAGCATAATTAAAACATAGTGCTAGACTATTTAATATGATTTTTCTTTTTAATAAAATTTGTGTTGATTCAAATAAAATTCAAGTTGATTTAAATACAATTTTGTGTGTTGCAAATAAACTAACAAATTCGTTTGTTACAGTTATAAATAGAAAATAATATTATATGTATTTAAAACAAATAATATATTTTAATAATTTATTAATTCTCTAAGTTAATTTATTTTTTTATACTAAACATCTGCTTATTTAAAACAACTAACAGATTCTATTAATTTTAATTATGTTAATAGTTATATTCATTAAAAACTTGTATTAAGTGTTTAGAATTTGATTTCTATGCATCAGGATACCGGACAGCTGTTTCGTCCCTTAAGGACTCATCAGCGGCAATGTACCCAGATGAATAAAATTCAAATTTCACCTCGAAACACAATAGTACTAATGTTTAGTAAAAATTTAAATACCCAAATTATATTAATTTATAGCTAGAAAATTTGTTGTTATAATATTTACTTTTGTCTGTCAAAAAATTATTTTTTATACTAAATATTAGATTAATTCGATGCTAACGTAATAATAAAGATAAATATCGAGAAAGTAGTATGTTGCTCACAATATATTTATGCTTGACTGTAATAAATAAATATTTTATGTGGTGAATTATTTATATTAATTATTTTATTTATTTAGATCGATTATCTTGTTTAACTAAATAATTATGTAGGTATTTGTAATAAATAACAAATTTTATTAATTAACTAATTTAATATTTTTTTATTTATTTTGATTTATTTTTTTGTGATTTATTTGGTTTCGTTATATTAAATATTAGCTTGTTTCAACCAAATAATATATTTTATTAATCCAACAATATCTTATTTAAAGGTTAAATTTTTTAGTTTAGGTAATCGATTTTCGCTTTAATATTTTTTTTAATAAAACAGTAAATATTGACTTATTACAAATAAAAAACAGATTTAATTAAGTTATTTTATTAGAGCGAAAAAATAATAGTTAAAATCATATTAGAATTTGTTTAAATTAAAAATTAAAAAAATATATATCACGAATAATTCTTTAACTAAATAATTTTTTATTTCAAATAAAGAATATATTTAATTAATTTTAATAATCTGCTGTTTCTAATTTATTATGTTTTCTTTATCTTTTCTTGGTATTATTTTTATTATTATTGTACTAATAGTTTTTATTTTTTCCTTGCAAACTAGTTAAAACAATTGTTTAAATAGAGAAAAAAATTTCCGAGTACTAGTTTTTCTATGACCTGAAATAAAATGGAACATTATCCATTTTCATAATTATAAAAATATTTTGTGCACAAAATTTGTTAACATATTGACTGAAAATAGTAATGATTAAAAAGTTGCATGAAAAATAAATTAAATATGAATTTTACAAAATATTTAACGATGTCCCGTGGTAGTAAAAATAGTTATTATGATAAATATTTTTCGGTATTAAGATATACCGAATATATTTAAGAAAACTTATATTAACCTAAGCGAACCGTAAGTGGGCTTTCTTTGTCGTGACTCGGATTGAAAACTTTGTCCGCGAAATTAAACTGCTTCGAGTGATTTTAAAATTTGACTTAGTTTAGCCATTAAAAATTGAAATCTAATAAATGTCTAAAAATAGTAGTTGGAGCAACTAGTGTAGATATGATTACCATATTGCACATGGACGAATTTTGAGCACGACGCCGTAGGCCAATGTTTTTTCCTTTATTTTCAATACATTGGTTTGCATTGGTGTAGGAAGATAATAGTTGCTCTATTCTAAAGATTACAATTGTATGCGCAAATCTGATTTCTTAAACATTCATCTTTTAAATAAAAACACACATACTAGACTTTTGATTGGCGGCTGAGGGTTCGCTTTGTTTAGGGGAATTTATGACCGACATATCAAAATGCAGAAACTGCTTAAATATATCAATAAAATAAAGATACTCATATTATATTAAAAATGTGTGTAAGAAATGGATTTTTTTTATAAAACTACCAATATCCTCTTCCTCCCTATTGCGCATGCTTAACGTTTACACTGAAACATGATTTCATTAAAACCGGCAGTATTCCATTAAACTAATTACAATAACAACACTTCCGCAATTAATCACCACCTGTTAATTAGTAAAACTACACCAAAATAACCAACTGACCACTATATAGAAACCGCCACCAATTTAATATGTTGACATCGCCACCATCTAAGTCAAACTAAAATTGACAATTCACAATTTCTCCCCTTGTGCATTTTTTTGTGAGGGAAGCCATTAAAAACTGGCTTTTGTAACCATCAGGGTCGGCCCGTTACAAGGTCTATTATTAAGCTTCGACTTGACCTTAGATACAAACTTCATAGGAAGCTTGAGGCGATATTTTTTTCGACATGATTATATCAAGATCTGAATTTAAAAATTGATACTAACAAACGTAATATTAAGGTTGTAGCAGCTATTTTTCGGGGTTTTTGGCAGACCGAAAAAATTATTGTTCTCAGTTAGTTGGTAAAACATGCGAGTCTCAGTGGCGTGCTGAAAAAAATAGTATATGTATATTGTATATATAATACTGGTATACTTTTGTTTTTTAAATATGATTATAATTAAAATGCTATTTTCAAATAAATAAAGAAATCTTTGAAAAGTCTTTGAAAAATTGAAGAATCCTTTAAACTCAATTTAAAAATCCATAAAAAATCATTAAAAAATTCCTAAGAAATGAAAATTTCTTGAGTCTTTGCAAAATCCTTGAAATTTTTTTTAAAAATCATTGATAACTCCTTAAAAAAATTCTTAAAACATTCTTTTAAAATTCTGAAGCAAATATTTAAAAAGTCGATAAAAAATCCTTACGAAATCCTCAATATTAAAAAATCGTTAAAAAAATATGGAAAAATCCATGAAATACCCTGAACAAATGCGGAAGGAAAGAAGCTTGAAGACATCGCTAAAAAATCATTGAAATTGTCTTGAAAAATTAGTGAAGAATCCTTTTAAAATACTTGAAAAAATCCTAGTTTCTTTGAAATCCTTGAAATTTTTTTTTGAAATTCCTTCTGAAAACACTCGCAATATCTTTGAAAAATAATACAAAAATTCATAAAAATTCTTGCCAAATCCTTAAAAATTCCTTAAAACGTTCTTAAAAATCCTTTAAAACAATTAAAAAAAAAAATATGTATTTTTATTTATTTTATTTATTTCTTTATATATTCCTTAAACAATTCCTGATAAATCCTTGTAAAATACTTGAAAGAATCATTGGAAAAATCATTCAGAAAGTAATTCTTTTAACCAACATCCTTGTAAAATTTTTAAAAAATTGATAACTTCTTAAAAAAACATTTTTTTAAAATTCTGAAACAAATCTTTAAAAAGTCGATAAAAAATCCTTACAGAATTGGTAAAAAAATATTGAAAAATCCATGAAACAGCCTTAACAAATGCTGAAGAAAAGAAGTCGCTAAAAAATTATTGAAACTGTCTTGAAAAATCAGTGAAAAAAATCCTTGTTTAAAAGGATGTTTAAGGAATTTTTAAGGATTTACCAAGAATTTGTATGAATTTTTCCATTATTTATCAAAGATATTGCGAGTGTTTTCAAAAAAGAATTCAAGGATTTTTTCAAGAAACTAGGATTTTTCAAGTTTTTTAAAAGGATTTTTGAAGGTTTCTTCACTGATTTTTCAAGACAGTTTCAATGATTTTTAGCGATTTCTTTAAGCTTCTTTTCTTCAGTATTTGTTAAGGCTGTTTCATGGATTTTTCAATATTTTTTTACCAATTTTTTAAGGATTTTTTATCGACTTTTTAAAGATTTGTTTCAGAAATTTAAAAGAATGTTTAAGACTTTTTTTAAGAAGTTATCAATGATTTTTTAAGAATTTTACAAGGATGTTTGTTAAAAGAATTGTTTTGTGAATGATTTTTCCAATGATTCTTTCAAGTATTTTACAAGGATTTATCAGGAATTGTTTAAGGAATAAATAAAATAAATAAAAATACACGTTTTTTTAAATTGTTTAAAAGGATTTTTAAGAACGGTTTAAGGAATTTTTAAGGATTATCAAGATTTCTTCAGAGTCGAGATATTGTATCCTGAAGTGCCATTTCCGTTCCCATGTAAAGCTCAGTAGTGGCATAATATGTGTCTTTTTCACATTTTTTACCTAGATATCCCTAAGAAATCAAGATGTCCCGTAAAGAGGCTTGAAATCTGTTCTGTTACGATTTAACAGTTGTTATCAGGTGCAAAAATTAAATTTTAACCAAACGTTACTCGATTCATTTGGAAAAAACAAAAAATACATAAATTGCGTTTCTAAATCTTAGTGATAAATATTTATATGCCCTATTGATACCCCCGGGACTTTTTTTATATTTTTACAGTATTAAAATAAAATCGTTATCTCTTTATTATATGCATTATCTAGGTATGTTAAATAAATAAATATGATAAGCTTATTAATCTTAATAATATATAAAGAAAAACGTTGGGGACGTCACTGGCGAAATCTAGTTCAGGTGGTCTTCCCGAGGATGAACATTCTAAAATTTATGGCACTAGTAGTAAAGGTAACGGTTAAAACACCAAAAGTTTTAATGTCTTCATTATATTTCGAAGGTCAAAAATAGATACAGAAGAAATTTTTATTTTTTTATGTTCTTTATGTCCTTGTACATTTTTAAGAAAAGGTTCGGGTACAATTTTATAATGTAATACAGTTTCTTGAAAAAGAGATGTTATTGAATATTATCGGTTTTTTGTCAATTGTATTTGTTTATTCTTATTTTTTAATGAAGTAACTTTAAATAGACCAAATGAAAATAACTTAATAGTAATAATCTAAAATTATAAAAAAAAAATTTTCTATATTCTTTATACAAAAGATTCTTATTCCAATCAGAACAACCCACGAAACGTTTCCCAAAATTGTTCAAAAACATAACTTCGAGATTTCTGTGAATGTACCTTAAAAATTGCAGAAAAACGGTATTTTTCTCATTTTCCAAAAATTTAAAGTGACCTTGAGGTCGTAGGTCAACTATTAATATCATTTTAGAGGTTATTAACGCTGCTGAGTTGGTTGTCGTTGTCTATCTATTACCGTCTGAGTTGAACCTTGTCACGGACAGACAGACAGACTGCCGGAAGGACAGAGCCGTTGTATAAGAGGTTTTTTCGAAAAATAACTTTTGAACATTAAAAATAGGTCATCTGACACATTAATATGTGAGCGGCGGCCGCTGGTAAGCAGGCAAATGAGACTTCTAAAAAATCATACATCTTATAATTTTCGAGTTTTGAAACCGGAAGTCGCAGAAACTTGAAACTCGCTTGGGCACATATTCAAGGTATGCTGAGTCCATTGCCGTTGTAGTTCTTGAGTTATAGCGTGGATAGACAGACAGACGGACAGAGCCGCGTATCCTAACACTTTTTTTCAGAAGTCTAAAATTGGTGTCAAATTTGACACCTCAAAATTTGAATATGAAACTGCTTTCACAAACGTTCTATGTGGTTATGAAGTCCGATCAGAGCATCAGAATTACACAATTTATTGCGCAGTAGCTTTGGCAAAAGGATACTAGCGTATGTCCGTTATTATTGGTCTGATTTTAATGAAAAAAGTATTGATGTATTCAGGAAAATAATTAAGTAAAGTGCATAGCAGCAATGACAAAAGGGCACTTCGTTATAGTAATACGATTTTAATAATAGAATAACTTCTTTTCTGACACTGATCACTAATCATTAATTTTAAATAAAAGTAATTAACTATCAATCTGATAGAGACAGATTATATACATTAAAACTATTATATTTACGTTTTATCAAAATGTATGGTTAGAATTACAGAAAATCACATGGTAATCATACACTTTGGCAGTAGCGACGCCTTCTAGATATTAGAGACGGTTTTAGAGCTTAAACTCACGCTAATAATCCATAAATTCCGAATGAATTGATGTAAGAGGTGTTGAAAAATTACCCATATTTACCCGGTTAAAAATTTTACAATAATCTAATTTAAACTTTGAATTTTTTAAATACTGATAGGTGGAATTAATATTAAAAGTTTTCAGTTAACTTCTTTACCCCAAATATTTTATCTTTATAATAATAATAAAATAGTAACTTTGGAAATTTTAGAACAAACCAAAACACAAAATCACAAGAATAATATCTATTCGTAAATAAAAATTGATGTTTGCTAATTATTGATGACTGGTAGCACCATTTGGCATAACTCTCAAAATTTAACTTAATTTACTAAAGAATAATAAAAAAACGTTTTTTTTTATTACATTAAATACATTTAATTAATCAGACTATTTCTCACTGCATTATTGGCAATATTCTTTTATAAGATATCGAAGATGTATTATATTTTCTTGTATGTATTTGCGTTCAGGTCCATAATTTTTTCAAGCGATTGCAAATGTCCAAACCTGAGCAATTTTAATAACAATGAACAAATTGATATTAAATATGTTATTGTCATTGAAAATACAAAAATGCTAAAAGTTCTTGCTACTAGAAGTAGGTGAAAAATTTGGAGTGAAATATTACGTATGTTAAAAAAACTAAATTTAAGGAATATCAAAGAAAATTTCAAGGAATAACGAAGAAAATTTCAAGGAATATCAAAGAAAATTTCACACCCAACATTTTCGACCAAAAAGCCTATATTTTGTATCGTTTCCACAGCAGCTAATAAATTTCGGGAAATTTTCTCCTCCTTGTAGTAAAGGAGCATGAAATTACACTGGAATTTTTTTGACGTTTATAGTAAAATGACATGTCCTAGTATTTTTTTAATATTTTAATAAAATCATTGAAAAATCCTTGTACCATAAAAAATCCTTGAAAAAATTCTTGAAAAATCCTTGAAAAATCTTTGAAAAAACCTTCAAAACAACAAAAATTCCTAAACAGCCTTTTTGAAAAGTACTTGAAAATTTCTGAAAATCCTTGAATAATCCGCACCAAAATCAGTGAAATTCTTTTCTAAAATATTGAAAAATTCTAAAAAAAAACTTGACAAAGTCATAAAAAATCATAGAAAAATCCTTGCATTACTATAAAAAATCCTTAAAAAATCCTTTCAAACAACAAAAATTTCAAAACAATCTATTTCAAACATTTTTGAAAAGTACTTGAAAATTTCTGAAAAATCCTTGAATAATCCGAACAAAAATCAATGAAAAATTCTTCAAATTTTTTTAAAAATTGGTTCCAATGTGTTTTATCGACAAGAAATCATCTGCATTTTCTTTAATCTGATAATTTTTGCCATACAATTATAATTGATAAACGTACCGCCCTGACGGAAATTTTATAGGGTACCGACTACAACAAGTCTGATAATTTAGAATATTTTAAAAATAATTATTCTCAGGTTTACCTTTACTAAGATAAATTGAAGCTAAACAACTCCCTTCTTTAAGGCCACATTCACCAATGGTTGTAGTTATTTTATAAAAATTAGAAACCATACTTTGAAGTTCTCTTAATTTTATTTTAAATTCACTTTCTTGTGTAAGTGAATCAACTAATTAATAAATAATTTTGATTTTTGTTTATTATCAGTTTCTCAAATAAAATTAATTTTATCACAAATAAGTAAGCCCGTTCCCCCCAAGACATTATATGGCGGATTTGTACCATAATCTACCGGCACCAAGTTGTACTTGGTTAGTCGCTTTTACAGGATTTTATCCTACTAAGCGGCTTGCCCGGTTGGTACCCATTAATCTACGATAGATGTCGTGACTATCTATCATTTTTAAAGCTGGAAATATATAGATTGCTATCTTAACAGAAAAAAAAATATTATAGAATTTATCATAGTTATAGATTTTTTGTTTTTAAAATTATATTTTTATGTAACATTAATGTTCATTTATCCAATTTATATTAAATGGACTTGAGTTCTGTCCTATATAAAATTTCTGGCAGTTGTAGGATAATCTGTATATGCATTTTTTTTAATTTTGTTATATCTTCTGGTTTAGTTTATTATTTCTTTCAAAACTGACTAGAAAGTACCAGAAAGTGATGTTACAATTAAAATTAGAATAATTGTTCACAAAATTTAAAATTACAAAATTATTGTTATTTATTACTACTTCTAAAATATAAATTCATTATTATTATTAATTTAGATTTTTCAAATCAATTTGACAATTTTATAATACAAAAATGTACAAATGGCCCCAAACTATTGACTAAGCTATTGTATAATAGTCCAGGCGATTACTTTAATTTTTTTCTTTTTTTGTAGTATACCGGGTTTAAATGGGTCATGGGCCATCCCTATAACTTTTAAACGGGTTAATAGATTTTTACCAAACTTTGACAGATTATAATCGATATTTTTGAAATTGAAAATTCAACTGGAACACCCGGTATATTTCTACATATTTGGATTCTACGACTTTTAACACGTACAGGTCGCCTGTCATATGTCACTTAAGGCGTCATTTTTTGTTTTACTTTTTATTTTTTTTTATCCATACTAGGCGCTAATGTTTTGGTCTAAATTCATTATAATCAAACTAAAATTATCTAAAAGTTCCAAATTTTGTCAATTATTTATTTTTGTTTTTTAATAATTATTTATATTTAAAATATGATGTCGCAAATATTCTTTATTTTTTTAACAGGGGTGTCTTCAGGAGAATTTTGTATGGAAATAAAAAAAAATAAGATTTCTCCTTTATTTGAAAAAAAAGAATTGTGATGTACATCATTTTAATTGCATGAACAATTTTTAATACCGGGTGGTCCATCTATGTTTCATTTAAAAAATTGATTTTTAGTTTCAAAACTCAATTTTCTGAATTAAATGTTTATATAATAAAAGTACCAAAAGAAAATAATTGGCAAAATTGAGACATTTTAGGTAATTCGAGTTTAATTATAAATACCTGTGACTAAATCATGACCACCTAGGATGGACATAAAAAACAAAATAAAAATGGCGTGATATTTGGCAGTCGATTTGTACGTGTTTGAAGTCGTAGAATCTAAATATGTAGAAATGTACCAGGTGCTATATGAAATTCCAATTTTCATGTAATTTACGGTCAAACCGGATGTCAGCCATATTGGATTTTTATGTTAAAAAACTAAAAATGGCTCAATTATATACCAATCCAAATTTGCTATAATTCTATTTACCCGTTTAAAATGTTAATTAATTTTAATTCAGAAAGAAACAGGAAGTCTTGAAAACATTAATGGGGTGCTGATATAATTTTTTTCTGATTTTTTGAACTTAAATATATTTATTTCCTCTATTGATAAGCATGGACCAGGATTTAGCAAAATTTTTAGCGTTCAGTGAACTTAATTTTGAGTATTAAACATTTCTGTGACTTCTTAAGGTAGTCAGTAATTACATTTACATCCATGCGTGAAGATGGCGCTGCAATCGAAGTTATTTTTTCGTCTACATTCTTATTTTTTACTACAAAACGCCCTTATTGTATCGAAATGTTTAAGAATAGCATTTTTAATAGTCTTTCAAAAACTAGAATAAAAACGCAACTTCGACGCTAACTCCCCCTTGTGGTAATTTATAGTATTGATCTGTGCAGATACATCAGAGAACTTGAATTCAGATAATTGACGACAGGCGCCATCTTTCGCATATTTTTTTAACTGTCGTCCCAGATTTTATTTTTTTAAATATATGTTAAAAAAATATGGATTAAATATTTATTGGTCAGGTTTCTAATGCCCTATTTACTAAAATCATGCAAGCATCCCATTTTATATCATAAAGCAAAAATGTACAAGTGGCCCCAAACTATTGACTCAATTATTGAATAATAGTCCAAGCGCTTATATTTTTTTTTTCATTTTTTAATTTTTTGTAGTATATAAAGGATAATAAAACAGTTTTATAATAAGATCAACTGTATTTTAATTTTAACTTTGAAAGAAATAGGAAGTCTTGGAAATATTAATTGATGTTTATTTAATAACATTTATTTTTAACAATTTGGTAATATATTTATTATACAATTGTAATTGCACAACCATAATTTAGATAATACAAGGGAACAAATTAAAAGGAAGTAACTAACATTTTTTCCATTGCATCTACGATCTAATCTGAACGTTTTATATTTTTTATTGATATTGTTTCCATTGAATCGGAACAAAATAATGATATACAAAAACTTATTTTCATACTTCTTAATCCTATATTTAGTTCCAAATTTTTTTAAATCAAAATAATACATCTTAAATTAATCAAATAAGGACTTACATTTGCTGTATTTGTTCCAAACAAATAACATTTGCTCATATTGTAGATTTAATTTTAAATGAAAATGTACATTTTGAATCAGTAGTAAAAGTAAGACAAATATATAAAATAATAAAAATTTTTACTGCGTTACTTGCACCAAAGAACTGAATCGTTTTTCATCCAATTATATTTCTTAAGATTTGTAATGTATAAATTTTACATTAGAAAATATGCAAACAAATCAAAATTTTTTCAGGTATTTTAATTTTTCCAACGAGATCTAGAGTTGTCGTTTTCTTAAAAAAAAAAAAACAAGAATTATTTTTTAATGTTGCACTAATATATCTATACCATATTTAGGCTATAGTAAAACAACACCAATGCAGCGGCTAATAAAAAGGCACGTACAAACGAAGAAATTGAAAACCGTTTGTGATTGTGGCATCAGTCAAGTCCGGTCTGAACGAAGACCACCGTGACTTGGAAATCGCATACAATCTTCATTCAACTTCTCATATTATAGCTATAAAGGCGGAGTAATAGCTTTGTTATGATACCTGTAGTCCATTACGAGCTGTTATTTTATGATTCCGCTCAATTTCTAGCTAATTTTATTAAGTGCCATATGCCCACCGGTCTTTATCCATCATTCAATACCAGATAGTGTGGAAGATTACAGCTTAAATTATCATATATTCAAATTTAAGTAATAAACATTGTTTTTTATAAATTATATAATATTATGTAACGAAATTTCTCCTTTTTTTATTTTAATCCCAATTATCTGTAATAGAAATTTATTTTTCTATATTGTCAAATTTTTTTTTATCTTGACAGGTTAGCATTTGACGTACGATTTTTACGCGTGTACGTAATAACTCGTTGCCGTATCTCCGTACCGCATTATCAGATGTAAACAAGCAATAAATCTTCATTCAACCACCGGTATATAAGACGATGAGTATTCAAATGATAATTTTCTTTGCATAATACACTGCCAGTTGAGCTGCACTGTGCTTCCGGAATTTTCCTCCCCATCCAGACCTTCAAGTGCCGGATTCAGTTTGGTTACAATATAAATTCGATTCGGTACCCTTATAGAATTGTATAAATGTAATAAATATAAATTATTTTATTATATTTATATATACGTCACTTTGGATTAAATATTTGACCTGTAGTAAATAAATAAATGATTTTCACAATTTTGATGTTGGACTAGGCATTTTTTATACATATTTTTAACGTTTCATTTGGCCAGGCATTTTTATATGAGGGCACAATATTATTTGAAGTGAACAAGTATGGTTTCAGTTTGGAAAATGTTACATATGACAGTCTAATAGGTAATTTACAACTAGATTTAAGTAACATCTTAATGAGTGATACAAAAAATGTTTTATAGCAAATCTAATCTAGCTTAGGGCAGACTACGTTAATTTAGGATAGGGTAAGTTAACCAGGGCCGGTATTTTCATTCTTTAGCATGAGTTTAGGTATTCGAGTTACTGTGCGCCTTGTTTTTATTCAGTCCACCCAGTACAACCTGGCAACGGTGCTTGTTCCAGTGTCACCAATATTTTTTAGGTCTGATTTTAATAATTTCATTTATATTTTTTCGGGTTGGTAACACTACGAATAATTGAATATACGTGTGTGAAGTTGTCAAAGATAACTTATGTCTGTGATTGTGAATTCGAATATAAATTTTAGCTAGGATAGCATTGAAATTTTAAGGAGTGCAGTTAAAAAACACATTTCTGCCGCCCAAAAAGTGACCCTTTTGAATTCATAGGAGAACACCCGAAGATGGTAAAAAACAAGCATTAAAATCAACATACAACTGCAAATGCTCGAAGACTATGGCAGGAAGTTGAATAAAAACAAGTACCTAGTTTTGATTCGGTTAAAGTTTTCATAAATCAAAAATTTTGTACTTGCATGTAAATAATTATACAGGAATCTCATATTCCAAATATTTTTGCAACGAAGTTTTTTTATTGCTAGAAAAACATACTCGTACATACAGTGAAATTTGATTTGTTTAATAATCATGCAAGCAAAGTTAAGTTTTTCCAGAAAAAATATTAATATCTATTTAAAGTTACCTAAAAAAAGTTTTATTATAAGCAATTTATCAAGCAACACGAAATTGTTGATTTGATTTCAGTACCTAAACCAAATTCTTGTTGTTTTAAAATCGTACAGCGCAACACTAGAAACGCTTTGCGCATTTTTTCCAAAATACCATTTTTGTCACGAGGATCAAGTGCTGGACGAAAATTGACGTCATTAGCGCTGAGCGTCAAAAAATAGTGAGCTTTTTAAAGAACGAAAATACCGCCTAATTTTTTGTATTCAAAATTTAATTCGTATATTTGAGATTATACATGACTTATTTTTTTGATATTCGACATGACGTTTTGTAAATTATAAAACCAGCATTATAACACAAAATATAAGATATTTAATATCAATTAAATAATATTTGATATAGGGCAAACAAGACAAAATTTTAAAATAAGCAACATATAAATCTTTGATATTTGACTTGTTATTTTAGATGTTTTTCGATTCTAAAACTATCAAGGGTAAAATATATCATTGACCAACATCTAACATACTGTTAAATCATTTAACATACAGTTAAGTTCTTTTTTGGTATTCATTATTACTAAATTGTGGCTAACAGCTTGTTTAAAGTTAACAGTAGCTGGTAACTTAATTAACTGACTATTAAGTATTAAAATGTAGAGTTATGTACCCATGTGATGTCAATAAAGAGTCAAGTGTCAGTTGAGGTATACTGTATGAGTTGAGAGGGTTAAAATAAAAATTAAACTGTTTTTACTAGTAAATTCTGAGTAGTTAGAGCTATGTATGTACGGAAGCGGAAGTGAGTTGTCAAAGTGTTTAAAATGGCGGGAAATTCAAATAGGGCTGCGCGACAAGGTGCTGCGCATTGGAAGGACTGCGCAGGTTTCATTTTATGCGCCCCACCCATGATTATGGCCACCATCTGTCAATCTTTGACATAATCTAAAAAATTCATCTCTCCACGTGGTGTAACCCGTGGCCAACTTCAGAGTCCATTGCTGCCACCAAATGACGTAATTCCCCACCTCCCAATCTTGCACATGTTGTTGCGCTATGACGTCACACCCATCATCACGTCGATGCAGTGATGCGTTACGATGATCGAAATCCCTAGTCCGAGCGCCAAATCAGTTGCCAAAAGGTGCAAGATTAGGAGGTGGGGAATTACGTCATTTGATGGCTGTCAATGAAATCTGAAGTTGGCAACGAATTACACCACGTGGAGAAAAGAATTTTTTAGGTTATGTCAAAAATTTACAGATAAGAAAGGGGCCTTAATCATAGGTGGGGGTGCTCTGAAGTTGGCCACGGGTTATACCACGAAGAGAGAAGAATTTTTTAGGTTATATCAAAGATGTGAGCGGGGCTTATGTCAAAGATTGACAGATGGGGGCTTTAATCATGGGTGGGGCGCTTTAAATGAACCCTGCGCAGTCCCTCCAATGCGGAGCACCTTGTCGCGCAGCCCTATTTGAATTTCCCGCCATTTTAAACACTTTGACAGCTCACTTCCGCTCCCGTACCTACATAGCTCTAACTACTATTCTGCTCCAAAATTGAATTTAAAATGAATAATCTTAATAGACAGGACGTTATCAATAAATTTGATTTAATGGAATCTTCAGACTCTTCAGTCTTCAGAGAGTAAAGAAAGAAATGGTTGGATAGATGTCCTGGAATTTGAAAAAAAAGGTTCAGAATGAATAAAAACACATTTCAACGAATTGAAAACTTGCTCGAAATTATTTTTGACGGAGCATGTAATCTGAGGACCAAATAAAAGCATACCGATTTAAAAAAAAATCAAATTTTAATTTTCCTTAGATTTTTTGCGACAAGTTCTTTTGAGATTAATATTGCTGATTCGTCCTTTTGTTTTCTATTATTTTCAAAATATTTTTTCACCAGAGATTAATATTTCTTTTTCCCTCTGGGTACAATTTGGAGATTTTTATTATCGGGTTTTTCCATATTTTAAACAAAAAATTTAAAAAATAAAATGCTAAAGAAACAAGTCAAAATTTTGAAAATAATTTTGATTCTGTTACAGGTAAAAAAAGTTTTCTTTTTACTCATATCTCAAGAGAGCCAACTTAAAGTCGTTATAGATAAATGTTAAAACTTTTTGGTGAATACCGCTCCTATTTAACAGACTGTTAAATTTTAATTCGGTAATAGTTAACAGACTGTTAAATACCTCTTAGTTAATACGGCTGTTAATCTAATAAAATAGATTTCCTATTTAAAAATTTTTGAAAGTCCAAAATAATGAAATTCAGCAAAAGGACTTCTAGTATAATAATCAACTTGGTAATTTGCCGCTTTTTGCCGTTAATTAGTTGTGGGAAAAAAATTTGCCTCTCTTTTTTTTATTAAAAATTTGATATCAAGATATCCAGACAACTATGTAAATAATGACTATATTAAAAAATTAAAAGCTGGAGAATTTGCCGTTTTTGCCGTTAATTACTTGTGGAAAAAAAAGTTGCCACTGTTTTTTTTTATTTAAATATCTCGCAAACTTGATATCAAGTTAGTGAGACAATTGTGTAAATAATGACGATATAAAAAACTAAAAAATGTAGAATTTGCCGCTTTTTGCCGCTAATTAGTTGTGGAAAAAAATTTGCCGCTTTTTTTTATTTAAATATCTTGCTTACTTGATATCAAGACAACTGCGTAAATAATGACGATATCAAAAAACTGAAAGCTGGAGAATTTGCCCAAATTTAGAATATTACATCAAAAACAAGACTAGGACAATGTAAAAATTGTTCCTAAAATTTGACAAGATATTTGCAATATTTTTTTTTTAACCAAATATATGATGTTTAATAATAGATAAAGCAAACAAAGCAATATTTAAAAATAAGCCTTAACCAACATAAATATTTGTATCTTACTGATATTTGACCTTAGCTACTGATAAAACACTATTGTATATATTGTATAAATCAATATTTTTATATTAAGCTTTTATTTGTTTTCCAAACAAAAATATTACAATAAATGAAAATGTTTTTTTTCTAACATTTCAGATTTTTAAAATTTTAATGCAAAAATCTTATTAAAGATAAATTTAATTAATAATTATTGATTAATCTATAACTTTAGTTTGATATGAAATTAAATCAATAACAAACAAGGCGCCAACATTTTTATATAGAAAATATTAAATAATTTATAATTATATATTAATTTATTTCTAATACTCTAATCGAATGCCTTTTATAAATTAATATATAATCATAAATTAATTTTATTTCAATAATATTTTGATTATAATTACAGTATCTTTTTCGCTAAATATATTATTATCATTGTAAAAAAATATCCAGGATATTTAATAATAAATATTATCACAAATTACACATTTTAAAATTATTATTGTTTCATAAATTTGATAACAAAAAAATATATTTTTATAAATATTACATGGGCAAACAAAGTAATATACAAATTAGTGTCATCCTGTCAACATTTTTGACTTTTAATCAAAATTCAAAATGATTTAATTTTTTAAATAGTATTTTAATTAAATGATTGTTATATATAGGACAAAAACAGCAAGACTCCAATAACATATAAATTAGTAACTTTTTGACATTTAAGATGACAGATTTGACGTTGTGGGGATTTTATAGAAAGGATCAAAACTCAAATTTAAAATATTTGACTAATATATAGGACAAACAATTGAATATTTTAAAACAAGACATATGCAACATATATATTAGATTAATCAACTTGTATGATGAAAATAATCTAATATTATTTGTTTAAAAGGGCCGATACTTCCCTGTGTTGAAATTGCTCAAATTGTATTTGCATGAAAGGAATTAAGGGTTAGGGAGAGAATGATTGTTAAGGTCAAGATTAAGGGCGTATAGATGTCAGTTATATTTAATTATTAATTGAATATTAATTTTTACTTTCACGCTACATTGATTTTCAGGTTCCATTCAAAAAAATCATTTTTTAAAATTAAAATTAGGTAGGTACTATACATATAAATAGCGAGAAAGTAGTATGTTAAACACAACTTATATTTTGTAAGTAATAAATATAAGTTATTTTATTTGTAATTAAATTAATTTATAATTATTATTACCGACGGATACTGACCACAATATTAATATAAATTATTAATAAAATTAAGCAATTTTTATATCCGGAAATAATATTTATAATAATAAATCAATACATAAGTATTAATTATAAATTCGCTGGATTTTAATTAATTTCAAATTAAAAGCCATTATAAAATCGGAACACCATGTGCAAAATCTCAGGTAAAATTGGTCCCAGGTACCGAAAATTCGGTAACTAAAATTTCGACAATCTAGCGCCACACAGCGACAAATTTAAGAACTGCACACCCTTTATTAGTTCAACGGTATTCTCGTTAGGGGGCACTGAAGAGAATATTTGTTTCTAAACTTTTTAAAAAATGTCTTATCGTATTTCTTACAAAACCAAAAAAATTTAATCCATGTTTTGAAAATGTTAAGTGTGTTTATTTTGTTTTCAAAATAATTCTGGCAGTTTGAATGTAACTCTAAATAAACTTTCAAGTTGGGGTCAAAATAATTGAGATCATATTATACACCTACTTACGCTGTTGGATATGTTTATTCTAAGACTTATTATTCAATTAAAAAAAAACGCAGCTGCATGTAAAATAAACTGATTTTTTGTTTATACCAGAGAGTCTTCAAATATTGATTTATACAAAATATTTGATTATCGTAAATTATAAACTAAAATTGATTTAAATTAAATTTAACTCATTATTAATTATAATACTAATTTCTATATACATTTTTAAATATCACTTTTTTTATTAAATTATATATTTTGCTTCTAAAAATGTTTTTATAATAGATAAAATGTCAAAAATTAGAAGAAATGTACCAAATTTTTATGTACCTTAAGTCTTATTTAAAATTATTGCTTCGTTTGTCTTAAGTAATATTCTTTAAATTGGATAAAACGTTAAAAATGTATCAAATGAATTTTACAATATATTATGTAGGTATTTTTTTAAATAATTATGTAAACAATATAATGAAAACATTATTTTATTTTATGTGTCAAAATGAATTATTAATTTATAAATGGCTTTTGATATCCTTTTTTATCCCTACTTATTACTCTCTAAATTAATATTATTATTAAGTATTTAATTTGACAATGTCCGCTTGTTTGTCCGTCTGTTTGTCTGTCCGTCTGTCACAGAGATTACTCGGGAACGGTTTCGAATTTTAGAACTCTGTTTTCAGAAATCGCCCACCTACTAGTTTCAATGTCCCAAGTCAACTGTAACCGTCTGTCTGTCCGTTTGTACGTTCGTCTTTTCGTCTATTTCAGCGATAACTCGAGAACGATCAATTATGTCTGTCTGTCCGTCTGTTCTTAGCTGAGCTACTTGGATACTGTTAGTTTGCTGTGTTTATTATAAAACAAATCTGATAATGTATTTACAAAATATTTAATAATTTTTTCATAGAAATTTAGGTGCCTTTGTCTATTTTACTTTTAATTCGATATTAATTAACGATTAATTGGTAATTAAATTTATCTCTATAAACAATTTTGTATAATAAATATAAAATCTAATATCATAGTAAAAAAATATTTCTTCACATTTAAGAATGAAATCTTATGAAAAAATAAATAAAACTATTTTATTTATTGATTTGCTAAAGACATTTGATCGTGTTATTATTGAAAATCTTATTTTATCAATTGTTTGCAGGTTTTTTAATAATTTAATTTTTTCATAAATTTTGGAGCTCTATTATTGATTTAAATTTATTATTTTTTTAGTATAACCACATACATAAGTGTTTGAAAAATATAATTTTTGTTGTAAATAATTAAACAGTAATTTTTGTATGTCTATAAATTTTCTCAACACATTTGATATTGTTAAATAAAATTCATATATTTTTATTTTATAATAAAAATTATGCTAATAATTAAAAATATATTTTTGAAAAAATGTCTTATTTAATTATAAATTATATTTTATACCTATTTTTAATTATTATTTGGTTGAAAAATTAATATAAATGCGTAATTTTAAATTTCCAGATTTAATTTTCCTTATAAATTTATCAAAAAATTCTAGTCTGTATGGGGGATTTTAACAAATTTTCACAAATTTTATAATCTCCTTAAAATGCCTATGAATTCCTGGAAAAGTGGAAACGCTGAATTCAGTAATTTTCTTAAATCTACTAATATATTTTTTATTATAAAAAATTGATATATCAAGTTATTAGATTTTAAATAATTTTAGAATGTCTTTTGACTTGTTCAAGGCATTTGAAATTGTTAATCTTAGTTTATTACTTTATAAATTATAAAAAAAATAATAGTTAGGTATACTGTTTTTGTTTTAATAACCATGATAATTTCAGGATTTTTCGGAACTCATTTTTTAATTATAGATACATTTTTACCTTATCTGAATTCATATTTTTGATCTAAAAAATTTTAAAAAATTCAAAATTAATGCAATCTTATTATTCATTTTTTTCTTGTTATTAAAAGAAAAACTTAAAACTTGGGACAAAGTATTTTTTTTATTTTTAAAAAGTCTCGTTTGAATATCTTTAATTGTTTTTTTTTTTGTTATTGCGATTAGAATCATTAAACCCCCCGGAAAGTTTTAAAAAATAGATGATTTTGTATACATATTTTTAATATTAAAAAAATGGAATATATGTACTGATAGATTATAATTTTTATTATTTTCTAAATTAAATTCTATTATTTTTTTATTAATTTTGATATATATGTGATATTTTTGTTTGCGGAATTTATATTAACTATTTATTTAATCCAAAAATCTAATTAATCTTCTTTTTTTTGAAAAAAAGCCAAATAACATTATTAATATTACAATTTATTACATAATTTAATTTTACCCGCCTTAATAATAATAATGTCCACACTTTTGATGGGTTTAGGAATTGTAATTAATAAAAATACGATTCGTTAAATTTAGTGCCATTATCAGGTTCGAATTAAGGCAAAAGTAATATAACAAGAGATTTTTACCTTAATTAATAAATATTGGGAAATGTTGATTATATTTAAATAAATCTCATTTTTTTTCGGGAAATTTCTTGATTCGTAATTTTCTATACCCTATATATTTTTCGTAGAAATTAGAAGAATTAAATAATAAATAGGTAAATATGTATACTTGTTATTATAAAAATAATTTAAGTATTAACTTTTTGTTAGTTTAGAATAAAATATGATTTACTAAAGGCATTTGATAGTGTTTTATCATAATTTATTCAACAAAAAATACACAATTTTATCTTCTAGTAGATACATGTCATTTAATTTTTAACTGTTTTTTACTTCGAATTATCTAATATTTACAGTACAATATATATTACAAATAATATTAAATAGAATTTCTACTGTTATTTAATTAAAATTTTAGGTGTAGGTACCTACCTATATAATATTTTTTAGGATTAATTTTACGAGTCTGGAATTGCGAATTACGGTTTATATTTAATTACATCTCTGATATCTTGATTGCGACTATTCTAAATTCCGGAATTAAATTGCCCAGCTATAAATTTACAATTTTCCACCTTCGTAGCCGTCCTTTTGTGAAATTCCGTCTAGACATTAGGCTCGACGAACAGCTGATCGCCCCTCGTGGACTGAAAGGACCAGAGAGCGTATAGCCCGAAAACGCCGTTAGAGTAAGAGAGCGAAACGTATATTGCTATTCAACCCCGATTATACACGCACTTGGCTCAATTTGTTATTTAATGACTCACCTGCTATTGCCATCCAGGGATAAAACGTGTGATTCGTTTGTTGATGGATCTGCGTACCAACGGGTTGCGACGAGGAGGAATTCAAGGAACAGGGATTGTTCCAAGACGATAGGGAATTGGAGGTTCTTCCTCCTGTTGCTGCTCCTGGACTAGTTGAAGGATCTCCGCCGACTAGTCCCACCGATGAACCGTAACCCACTCTAGAGTCTGGCGTACACGCTGCGGGTCTTACGGGACCAGCTATGCTGTTTGTTAGATTTGCACCAGCACCGGAGGATGCACTCCAAACGTCTTTAACTGCTGAAGCTGCAGCTACTACGGAAGCGTAACCGTTTTGATCGGCGTTTACTTTTGAACAGTCTTTGTTATTTGATGAACTGTAATTAACTGAATTTTGTTGTCCATCTGATGAAGAAGAATATAGTTTGCAGGCTGTAGCTACTGAAGCGTCGTATGGGGAATCTTGCGGTGGACGTGCTTGATGTAAAGAATGCGCGTGATGGTGTTGACTGGATACATAAGGAGATGACATACCTAGACTAAGTGGAAATGATCTGTATGCAGCAGCTGTAACGCTTTGATGATCATGATGATGTGCTCCTGATACAGCACCAGTACCCTGGTGATGGTGGCTTCCGTAGAAGCCACTTTGTTCGAAATAAGAATTCATTATTGTCGCGTTAATTTTGAATTAATAATAAATCCCTCAAAAATTGAGGGATGTCCTCTCTGTCAATTAATTTAAAAAAAAAACACAAGTCACCAAGTTCACAAAATCACTTATATATGTTTATATGTCACTAAAACGAGATATCATCTTGGTAGGTATATTAAAAATAATGGTTATCGTTTACGACGCAATAATAATAAAAATTGAGTTTTACGACAGTTTTGAGCACGAGGCAAGCACACCGCGCGAATGTCGGCTCCGGAATGCACACGCTAGCCGCCAACTAGTTAGATCACGGATGAAAACCCACTGGAGCTCCGGAGAGCAGAATCCGGCCCACACATCCCGGCCCATTCTCTCTCTCCGTTTCCCCTATCGTTTTGTCTCGCTCGCTCCTTTACTATCCCCACTCGTTTATAAGCACGCGGCGATAATTGTCAGCTCATTATTACTTGCTACCTGTATTCTTCAAGGACCACAATTCGATAAAGATACGGATAATTATCCTTTTTCTTTAACAATCACATTTAAAATATATTTAACCCTATTTGACTAAAAAATTATTTATTATCGATTATTACCAAGAACAAATTTTTATTAAAACTAAAATTTATTTAAACAAACTTTATATAAAAAAAAATAAAATGTAAAACATAATGTATCGTTTATAATGGTAGGGATCATAAATGGACCAATCACAATGGCTGGCGCCCACATCGAGCATTGCGCAAGCAAAATATATCCCCTAACGACCTCCACTTCACAAACCATTTCTCTCCCCACTTAAATTCTCATTGTCTTTGTCGCTCTTGCTGCCGTTAGCCATAGCGGTTAAGTGTCGCCCTCTGTCGATCAAGTGCTTAACTCGTAAACCAGAATGTTTCGAACTTTCGAACGAGTAACATCAAAGTAATATTGGATAAATTCGTAATTTTGTTGATTAATTTTATTGATGTATTTACGTAATTAAATGAAGGTGGTATGTCGTTAGTGACAACTTTTCACCGAATAAGTCGTAAAAATAATGCTAACAAACCTACCGATGTCATTATGAGATCGTAAAAGTACAATAAAATTGTGCCGAGCGATACTAATCCTTATGGTAGAGGTTTCTTTTGGATTTCGGTAATTTCAATATGCAAGGAGGTAACATAGTTACATTTTACTGCCTTTTGAGTGGTCGTAAATGTCATGTTAGAAGAGGATAAAAAGTTTATGGTCTTAGCACAACCGTAAAATACTTTAGAAGCGTGCCAAAAGTGCCGTGACAAATTTATGAATAATATTTAAATGATTTGTTGATATAAATAAGCAATAATAATAAAATTTTTACGACTTTCACCCATAATAAATAATGGAAATTAATACTTTATAGTTTGTTATAATGATGATAATGTTTGTTTTTATTTCTTCGCTAAGCGTCGTTAAATTTATATTGATTTGATATTATTAATTTAATTATATTGTTAATTGAATATTTTTATGGGTCGTACACGCCATAGTATTATTAAATAATATTTTAATACTGATATATTTATTAAAATTAAATTTTGGTACATAAAATTGAAATACTGTAAATTTTGTCACCTATAATTGAAAACTCTTTTATTAAACTAAATTTTTACATTTTTAATAAAATATTGGTTGCCTAATAATTATCAAATATAAATTAATATAACTAAATACAAATGTGGTCCAATGAAATGAAAATCAAATTAATATACCATAAAGACATTAATAACGGCAAATGGTTTCGGTTACTTAGCCATCTTCAGGCCTAAAAGTTCAAAAAAATTATGTAAACTAAAATTTAATTGGGCACTATTGGGATTTCGTAAACCATTATAGATACAAAGTTGATTAAACATAAAAAAAATGTGTATTTTCATGACGAATATATTGGTTTTTTCAAAAATAAATTATCAGGTCCGGTTTTCGAGATATATGGGAAAACCGATATTGACGATTTTTGTTTGATTTAAATAACACCGTAATTTTTAGGGATAGAAAAAATCTTTATAAAACTTTTACTGAAGGTGAAACGATACTTTATTTTGTTGATAATAAATAATTAATGTGATTAAGCTCAAATCTTTTTATTATTTGTTCGTTCCACGAATAGAATTTGAAATATATCAGAAGTAAAATACCTACTTACTAAATAAAAAATTGTCACATTGATTTTTTTTATGTAATTAGAAACAATTGACAAAAAAACTATGATATATTTCAAAATCCGTCATTTCTTTTTTTTGGTAAGGAAATTAAGCTCAAATTAAACGTAATATTTATTTATTTCAGGATAAAAAAGTTCCAGAGATTTTTTTTTACTTTTTCTTTAAAAAATCTTAGCTTTTCTTTAGGATTTTTTCTTGTCTTCCTTCCCCAAAGGAAACTGTAGTCCAAGAAACTTGGTCCAAAGGAAAAACTGAAGAAACTGTAGTCCAAAAAAATTGGTCCAAAGGAAAAACGAAGTCCTGAGAAAAAAAAATAATTCCCAGGAAAAAAAAAGAAATCTTCAGTAAGAGATACGAACTATATAAGCTATTTTGACTGAGTAGGCAAAGAGAAGACCATTATTAACATGAGAAAGACATTTTATAGGAATACGCAAGAGAATTAAGAGACTTGACGCGAAGAAATAAGAAGGTGATATCAAGCGAGTATGAAATTAAAATATATTGAGTAGAGGAATAATGAAAATACAGGGTGGCACAAAAAAACGTAACAAAGGTCAAATACCGTTTGATACCTATAGCGTATCCACTTTTTTTAAACAACGTTTCGTCTTTGAAGGGCCACCCTCAACTATTTTTTTTTAAATACGGACCTGAACTTTTTATTTCATTTTTGAAATCACTGTTTTTTTCTCTATCTAACCATGTCGAAGACTTCATTTCATTAGGTTTTGAGAATGAACTGTACTCTAAGAAGTGTGCCAAGATCGGTCCATTTTCACTGAAATCTTTTTGAATAAAATTAATTAAAAATTTAATTTTGTTCAAGACGATATAATTATTTTCAGTGAAAATGGAACAGGTGCCGTACTTATCAAAAATTCCTAAAGTGCAATTAATTGCCAAAACATAATAAAAATATTAAATGTTCGACATTGTTGGATAGAGAAAAAAATGGGGATTTCAAAAAGAAATAAAAAGTACAGGTCCGTATTTAAAAAAAAGACAAAACGTTGTTTTAAATAATTGGATACGCAATGTTTAACGGAATTTGACCTTCAATAAAAAAGTTTTGTAAAAAAGTAATAAAGACAAAAACGGCGGCTCATAAACAAAGTTAAAAATATTTAAAAACGTAAAGGAAGCATAACGCTGTTCTAAAATTACCAACGGGTAATGGGGTGGAGGGGGAGGCGAATTTATGTAGAAAAATTTAAATATATTATAATTGATGAAACTTATTTCGGCACATCGGTCTGTTATACCCGACTTTAATCATTTGTCGCTGGGGGACGCAGATTCAATACTTAAATGAATAAAAAAAATTTACTAATTACCGGCAAGTTCAAAATAATGATCACTCACCTTTTTTCTGGAAAATTGGACCATAGCGACGCCGCTTTATGAAGTTATAACCATATGACTCCATTGCTATTGTTGTAACACATACGGAGAAAATTTATATTATTTATATTATATTATATTAATTGTCGGATTAGACTAATAACCGAACTGTGAATATCACAAAATTTTTTGAACTTGATACATAGGCGGATTTAAATATTTTAATAACGGGTTGTAATAAAATTATAAAATTAAATATCCGTACGAAGACTGAACAGTCGCTTCTAAAGGTGTGGTCTTTTGGGTTATTATTTATTAAAAAATGTATTCGTCTACGTTTATTATTGTTATAGCTTCTTGTTTCTTTCGTATGGAAGAAATCATTTCCAATTTAAAATTTCATGTATAAATAATTGCATAATATTAGAAGGATATATCTAAAGCATTTTTTTTTTGACGAAACAGTTTCAAAGACCGTTTTAAAACAGTATATTCTCGCAAAAAAAGCAATTCATCAATAAAGGACTTTTAAAATGTTTGTGCAGGCATTTTGAATAATAATTTAATAGGACCAGTATTTCTTCCAAATAATTTAAATGGTGCAAATTATTTGCACAGTTCTTACAAAATAATTTACCAGAGTACTTGGAAGAGGTAAATTTAGGAGTAAGGCAAAATACGTGGTATTTACAAGATGGAGCTCCAACGCATTTCGACCACGAAGTTAAGGAATATCTTTTCGGTCTGTACCCTGACGTCGGATTGGAAGAAGCCCTGATGCACCTATTTCTTAGCCAGCCA
The DNA here is from genome assembly GCA_963243735.1 of Neocrepidodera transversa. Taxonomy (NCBI): domain Eukaryota; kingdom Metazoa; phylum Arthropoda; class Insecta; order Coleoptera; family Chrysomelidae; genus Neocrepidodera; species Neocrepidodera transversa. The sequence continues at coordinate 3,528,298 of OY725337.1, read as the reverse complement.
GAAGTCCAGATCTTAACCCTACTGACTTCTGGGGTTTTATGAAAGAGGACGTGTATTCTGCTGAAATAATCAACGAACAATAACTGAGGTATCGGAACATTGAAAGTGCAAATCGATTTCGTCAGAAGCCAATGATCTTCCAAAAAATTCGGCTTTCCTTTTTAAAACGGTGCCGAAAGTGTATTCAGGAAAATGAAGGCCATTTGGAACATTTATTATTTGTACATATTTTTTATATCTGCAAATAACTTGAACATAACTTACTTTTTGTTACTCAAAATTTTTGAAGGACAATGAAAAAGAGGCAATATCTCGATAAAAACTGGCTTTTCGAAAAAGTGATAAGAGGAAAAAAAATCAAAAACGATGTATTAAACCAATGATGTCACAATACTAATTTAATTGTAACGAATAGGGGTTTTTAGGGGTTCAAAACTCCCCTAAAATTTTCATGGGCTGTACAGATTTCGTGGTTTTATATGACAAAGATTCTCTTACGATAAGAAAACCACCAAAAAAATCGATTTTCATTTCGTACTTTCCAAAGTCCGTAACTTTTTTTGTGTGGCAAGTTATGTTCAATCGAGTTATTATTGACACTAAAAAATAAAATAATAAAGTTACTGTTATCAATTTACAACAAATACTGACGAAAAGATACCAAAATATCCGAATATTTCTCAATATTCTTATCATTCGATCAGTATTGGCCCTACACGATCAATAATAATACTGTCACTATTTTTGAATATTGACAGTATTTTTGACCGTGTAAGGGACGCTTAACGATTTTAGTTTTTTAGATATTGATTAATAATTTTTACAACTTGAAACATATTTTTTTAGTCATTTATTAGGAATCGAGTAAACCATTGCCATATTTTACTTCACTCTTACTTTAATTAACGCGTTTTTGAAGTTTAAAAAAATGTCCTGGTATAAGATTTTCAATCCTACATTTTATCAAAATAATTAGAATTATTAATCTTGAAATAAACTCAAAATGAAAAAACTCGTCATTAATATTTTTTATTACTGAAGATAGTCATGTAAAAATTAAATTTACGTAATTTATGTCATGTTACGTACTTATTTACTTTCCCGGTTCCATCAAAAGGAACGTATAGATAATGAGCAAAAAAAATTCGAGATATCGAGAAAAATTTCCATTTTAAGGTCTCAAAAGAAGATTAAAAACATTTTCAAAGTAAGGTCTGTCTGTGCGTTTGTGTGTAATCTTCTACGATAACTGCCGAACGGTTTGACCAATCAAGCTGAAATTTGATATGATGGTTTGATGTGTGCCTTGAATGTGACCATTAGTTTTTATTTCAAATTGGTACAGTGGAAGGTTGAATAAACATGTATAAGATTTTTTGCCTTTTTTTAAATTTTAATGACAAACAATACACTTTAGCGGAACATGTTGTAATGCAAAGATTTAGAGCATAAAGTTTCCTACAATTTTTGTATCAAACTTTTTAACGTTTATATTTTGAATTGTTCATAGTTTCGCCGCTAGATGGCGAAAAATATACACATTTAGGCTTCTCGTCTTTTTTTATTTTCAATACAAATTATGCGCTTTAGTGTAAAGTTGTAGAGCATAAAATTCCCTACAACTTCTGTATCAAACTTTTTCCCGAACTCAAAATAGTTTTCACCCTTAGGATATCCTATGTGTTCCTTCTTGTATACCATTTTGTTTTCTTTCATGTTTTTGTCTTTATTTTGCCTTTTTTGGCTTTTTTACCTTTTTTTCTGTTTTTTGCCCTTTTAACCTTTTTCTTGCTTTTTCATTTTTTGACCTTTTTTCCTATTTCGCTTTTATTTGCTTCCATTTTACCCTTTTTACTTTTTTTTCCTTTTTTGTCATTTTACCACTTTTTTCCCTTTTTAAACTTTTTTTAATTTTTTTTGGACTTTTTTTGTCCTTTTCTGACCTTTTTTGCTTTTTTCCCTTTACTTTGTCTTATTTGGCTTTTTTTGACTTTTTATTGATTGTTGTTTTATACTTTTTTCCTTTTTTTGTTTTTATTAGGTCTCTTTTTATTTTTTGCGTTATTTTACGTTTTTTCCTTGTGTTAGGTATCTTTTTTGCTCTTTGTTTTTTACTGCATCTTTGCCTCTTTTTTGTCCAATTTTGACAAATTGTATTAAGATTTTTATCGTATTTTTCATTTTTGACTATTTTCACTCTATTTTTATTATTTTTTGTTGAAATTTAGCAATTCGTCATCATTTTTAACAATTTTTTAGAAATAATTCGTTATCTTGTTAGTTTTATAATAATTTGTTACCACTTTTAGTAACTTTTGCCATTTTTCATTATAATTAATTTTTGTGAATTTCTTCAATATTTACCCATTTTTTTTCATCAATTTACTTCATTTTTACAACATTTTACTTTCCCATTGAGGAATTTTGTATTTTTTAATTAAAATAATCCTATTCTCCACAGAAGAGATGGGAAAGTTCGGGGGTGACACAGCCGATTTTTTTATTACATTTTTCGAAAAAAATGACACTTCAGTCTCAAATTTTTATTACATATTTAATTATAATTTTATTTTTTATAGTTTTTTTAAATAGAATTTAATTCATTATTATTTAAATAAATTTATTTTTTTTTAGTTAAAACTATCACTTTTTAATTACTAGGAAAAAAACATTTTCAAAAAAAATTACATATGGAATAAAAATTTAAAATTCCAGTGCCTTAAAACCACGTCGGCGGCGCCACCTGGCTGACGGTAGTCGAACCCTAAAGCCATCTAGGCCGGAATGGGGTTCAATCGGCAGTGCCGTGCAGTTAACCACATTATTGAAGCAGTAACGATCAATACAATGGGAGTTTTATGGTCAATAAAGAGCCATTCTTGTTCAAGATTGCTTGTAAAATGAGGCACAAATGTTCCTTGGTGCGATGAGGTTACTGTATAAATTGCAGTTATGTTTTTTATTTGCTATAAATGTTACATAATCTGGTTTTTGGTATGAAAAACGGGCCGTAATCATTTGTGGTTTGTTTTGGGTTGTTTAAAATAATAAATTTTATGTATAGAGATGATTTTTATAATGATAATTGATTTTATATAAATTATATGAAGGCATATACGAATGAATTTGATTATTTTTTGTATAAAAACTATATAGAAAATTATGGATTATTTTTCTTATTGTTGATGTCCAAGGAATAATTATTAAAAATTCTATACGATTTACCGTAACTAAACAGTTATTTTTAAGATACGCCAATACCATATGTTATCTTGCCTGAAATCGTTTTTGGACGAGCGCTCCGTTAATATTACAGATAGGAAGCTGCGGTTTTCACCAATCAATTCTTTATGTAATTCTTAATGACGAGAATGTGGCACTTTTTTAAAATTATTTTTGGTAAAAGTGATACGACTATCAATATTTTCTCTAGATAAATTTCAAAAAAGTAGCACAGACGCGCTTTTCTAATAAGTATTTTAAATATCATGAAAAAAACGCATGTTTTTAGTTGGTATATTAGGCTAGATCTCGTCCAAATATGAATAATTATGTTTTGTGGCGCTCTACCCTGTTCTGCGCAGAAAAAATTGGGCTAGAGGGTAGGATTAATTGACATTAATAGTAAAATTGTGAAAAAATAATTTTTATAGACATATTAAAACTATCAACACTTATTTACGATGCATCTTCAAGTGATCTCTGATCCATACGGATTTTTGCCTCGTCATTAAAATTCCGTACAATTACTTAAAAATTTCACATACAAACAAATGAAATCTGATGTTTTATTTAAATTCATATTGGTTTGATTAAAGGGAATGTTTTTTTATGAGGATGTTTTACGTGAAAATGATTTGGTGCGAAGATATCAATGAATAAATTTGATTTTTGAATATTTTCTTTAGCCCATGGTTCTCAGCCTCAGAAATTGTTTTTTTTTTAGGGTTTATATATGAGCCTCTGTTTTTTATTGTTTTCAAGTCGATTGACTTCTCGCTATATACCATTTTTTCTTTAACTAGAAATCTTTAATTTCTTTTATGAAGGTGTCTCAATGAACTGCATGTGTACAGTGCTAAATTACTATCACTATTGTAGTTGTTATCCTATATCTTTCCTCGAAATCTCATTTTCATCGCCTGATTTTTTTATGTTGATTTTTTGACTCTGCCACCAGGAAATTTTTTGAAATTATTGTTACATGCAGGATTATTACAATTTCTCATAATTTAAAATATATTTGAATGCCCTAGTGTAACCTACAAAATAAATTACAAAAATTTTACTTAAACATACATACGTCAAACCAGATCTGGGTAATTACTTTCAAAATGTAATTAATTATAATTACAAAATACTTTATCTTCAAAGGAATTAATTACAATTACAAAGTACAAGAAATTAATTAAGAAATTTTTCTATTAATTAAAATTACACATGAAATGTAATATACAATTACTTTTCCAATTTCAATTGCAATTACATTTGTTAATAAAATCATAAGAATGAAAAATTTTCGCCATTATTTAAATCAGATATTTTCACTAATTAGTTTTTTATTTATGTGTAATATACAAATCGGAACTTAACATCAGAGTATACTATAAGGAAATGGGAAAAATCAAATGTATTCCAAATCCAGTAGTTTATTATACTAAATAAAATCAGAACATAATTTATTATATAAAAAAATATTAACGTAGGATTAATATTAAAAAAGTACAAAATTCGTGTCTGAAATGGCATGTCTTTTGGGTGTATGAATCATAGTAGCAAATGAAAATAAGATGGTAACACTTGCTTAATTAGAGGGTAACTTTATAGCATAGAAACATTTTGTCTTATATCGTCCAGATATTTTCAAGATACACCAACATTGGGTTTTTTAAAGTAAATACTGTATATTGTAATGAAATACTCTGTATGACTTTTTTATAAGTTAATTGTTAATGAAATACTCGGCATGAGTTTTTTATTAAGTTAATTGTTAAAGAAATTAGCATAAATAGTTTAATGTTTTTTTGAATTTTATAAACATAATTTTATTGTTAAAAAATTTAATTTTAAAGAATTTACTATAGTAATTGGCATATAAGAAGTTCTAAATCAACAATTGTGGAATATAAAGAATCTTATTTTTGGCACATCATTATTATTATTATAATGAAATTAAAACTTGGCAATGGTAAAAGAAAATTTAAGTAATAAGTAAATGGCAAGATTGGAAGAATTTTTTTTATTAATCAAGTATGAAAAATTTGTATTTTTGGAAAGAAACATAAAAAAAAAATAATAAACAAAAAAATGTCAAAAATTTTTTAAAAAAGAAAATTTTCACAGGGATTTGTCAAAAGCTGTTAATTATAAGAAAATGAATTGCAAAGGGCGAGGGTGTACCAGTGGGAAAAGCTATTGATAATGTTGGAATAAGGAAAAATAAAAAAAAATTCAAAAGCTTTAAGGGAAGATTTTTTTTTGAAAATTTAAGAAGGAAGATTTGTAGGTAGATGAATTTAAAATTTATTCTTATATGTGATTTTCTTTTGTAATGTTTGTTATTTTTTATTTTTTTTTTATAGAACCCACCCCAAAATTTAGATTGGTTTATTATATCAGTACAATAATTTTGTAGTTTATTATTCCTTTTGAAGAGCTGATTTTGGAGATTAGGGTCTAAATTAAATATTTACATTCCTTTTTTATCAAAACTACTAAATATTTGGAAAAACAGTTAGAAATGCTTATATTAACTTCTTAAGGGCTATTCGACGTTAGTAAAGAAAAATTAATACAAGATGGTCCAAAAATTCACAATTTATTTTGTCCATATTTCATTACTTTTTCTTTAGTATCATCAAATAGCCCTTAAAAAGTTAAGATAGGAAGATGTAAGCCATTTTTCCCAAATAGACTATTAAAATAGACTATTAAAATAGACTATTAAAAATTTAGTTGAAACAATATTTATATTGATTTCGAATTTATTAGGCGTTTAGATTTTTACTTTCCCGGACCCATCAAAGGGAAAGCATAGTGAACTAGTAAAAAAAATTGAGATAACGATGGAGATATCCATTTTGAGGTCCCCCGAAAAGATTGAAACCATTTCAAGAGTATGGTCTGTTTGTGTGTCTGTGTGTAATCTTCCACGATAACTGCAGTAGAAGGTCCTCCAGACCGACATTGATTGAATACAAATGTAAGATTTTTTGCCTTTTTTAAATTTTATAGACAAACAATAAACTTTGGTGAAAAATGTTGTACTGAAATGTTTCAGAAGATAAAATTTCCTACAATTTTTATATCACACTTTTTCTGGAATTTCCAATAGTTGAGACACTAGAGGGCGCGCAAAAAATGTTTATGTGAGTTATCCGTAGTTTTTCAATTTTTGCGGACAAATAATGCTCTTTAGTCCAAAATTTTCTCATGCAAAGTTGTAGAGAACTAAATTTTTTTTAACTTTCATTTTTCACATTTTTTTTTATTTCTCATAGTTTCGCCGCTAAAGGGCGAAAAATACACACATTTAGGCTGTTTGCCTTTTTTATATCGTTGCACACCACGTGACTTTCGTGGTTTCCGGTTAGAGAATTACCCAAGAAAAATGTGCTTGTATTCTACTAAACTGTGTACCTATAAAAATTATTTTTTCACTATTTTCCGATTAATGTTCATTAATCCTACCCTCTAGTCCAATTTTTTCTGCGCGGAACGGATTGAGCGCCACAAAACATAATTATTCGTTTTTGGGAGAGATCTCGCCTAATATGCTAACTAAAAATATGCGTTTTTTTCATGATATTTAAAATTAGAGCGAGTCTGTGCTAATTTTTTGAAATTTATTTACAGAAAAAAGTTGATAGTCGTATCACTTTTATTAAAAATAATTTATAAAAAGTCCCACAGACGCTCTATTAAGAATTAAATACAGAATTGATTGGTGAAAACCGCAAATTCCTATCTGCAATATTAACGGAGCGCCTATCCAAAAGCGATTTTAGGTAAAATAACATATGGTATTGGCGCCTTAATTTTGACTTTTTTTACCTTTATACTATTTTTACTCGGAATTTTGAACTATTGTAATGAATCCGAGGACAATCTATCGATCATAAAATATTCCAGGAAACGTAAAACTCGTTAATTTATAAGAATAAACAGCGAGTCACGACCCCAAGCAATTTTATCGCCATCGGTTATAGTGCTACTTCACAGCCCACTGAGATTTATTACATTTTTTGTTTACACTCACTGAACAAATAGATCAATAAATCAATAAGAGATTGCGGCATTCTAAGAAATCGACTCCTATTAACAAAGGGTTGTTTGTTTTAAATTATTAAAAACTGTTTATTTAGCGCTTATAAGGATTGGCATTGAATATTTGAAGTAAATATGCCTAATAAGCAGTTATTGCAGTTTTGGATACAAAAATAAAAAAAATAAACAAAGCCCAAAAGAAAATTTTAAAATTTAGCAATTGAAGATTTATATATTTTATTGTTTAAATAATTTGCTTTTGTTTTTACTAATATATTAACAATATCTATTATTTGAGTAAAAAATAAAATGTTGAAAAACTAAACCGGAATATTTTATTGTAGCTTATTAAAGATGGAATAAAAATAATACAGGGTGTTATATTTATAATAAACAGTAAATTTTTATCTGTTTTTATTTTTAAAATCCTGAAAGTATAGTAGAAATATTAAATTTTGATTTTAAACTTTTGAAACCAAAAAAAAATTATAGAAAATGAAGCACAAATTTGTGTACAGACTTGTTCAGCCTTGTTTTAGAAAACACTGATTTTTTTATATTTATTTTTTATTTTTAAAAACAAAATTAAACTAATTTATTTCAAAATAAAAAACAATAAATTTTGCACAGATTATAATGAAAATTTAGTTATACAGGGTAATCCTAATACCAGACAAATAGAATCAAATATTGAAATTCGATTTCACGTTAAGTAAATTAATACTTAATATTATAACTTTATTTTTTTACAAATTATATAAGAGGTCAGATAATAGAAAAAAACTAAATTCGAAAATGAAATCTTTAGAATCGTACCATGTTAGACGCCGAGACGAGCATCGCGACGCAATATCTTATACCGCCTTCCAGACCACTTGACACACAAGATCTTCTTTATGTCACATTTTTTATCTCATGTAGTCATTTAGTCTTAAATTATTTTTTTTAAAGATAAATCTGAGAATAATTGAAACATTTATTTTTTATAGATATAACTCTATATAGGAAAATATTTTTATAAATAATATAAATTTCTATTCAAACAAGTTAATAAATAAAATTTGTATCACAGGAAATATATGAAAACTCTTCCTTATTGACTACAGTAACCCTGCAACACTTCAACCTGTATCTGCAAATAAATCGCAGTTATATAGGGTGAGGCGTAATATAAGCTACGCAAAGCGCCCATCTCAGTATCGTAATGAGGTCTGTTAGTAGTTAGTAAAAGTGGTAACGGCACGTTAAAATGCCGTAAAACGGCTTTTTATTATCCTGCGAGTTCCTTTGGAAGTAGACAGACGTTCTTGGATATTGTGTGAGTAAAAAATGTCGGTAACACCTGAGAGGTGAAGGCATGTTTATTTATTTATCCGTTAATTACACTTGGTTTTTTTCGATATTTATTCCTTTTGAATAAGATCCGTTGCAATTGAAAAAAAATTCAAGAGTAATTCTGAATAACACTTTACATGTTTGTTATACGCATTTACTGTTTTTATGCATTGTAGTTTAAAAATAATTAATTTGTAATTACTTGCCACCTTTTTTTACCTTTTTATGTTGTTCCTGTTTGGCTACATTTAGATTTTAATCAGACACTATATATATTTCACTAAAGATATGCAAATTTAGTCGTTTTTTATATATAATTAACCTCAAACACGACAAAATAAATAATAATAATAGTATTTTTATTTACTAGTATTACTATATTGTTATTAAAAAAAATGAAATTAAAACATTTCTAGAAATAAAGTGAATTAGTTGAAAAAATCTAGTACCTATAATTTAAAATAAAAGATAAGAGATCAAAAGTGAACTACTTTTATTTATCTATACTTATACTATACTACTATAATTTTATAAAAATAGTAAAAACACTTAAGAAATATAAATATATATTGTTATAATATTTTCCCTATATGGAATATTTTATAACTTTATAGGACACCAAATCTGCATTTTATATAATCATCTATTGTTTAAATTATATTTATTAATTTAAAATTTTTTTTAACCACCCCCTTGTCAAAAATCTATCTATCATCCTACATTTATTTTTTATTTTTCCAGTGATTGTATTTCCCTGGAAATCATTATACGCTTTTTTATTACAATATATTTTATATTACAATAATTCTTTCACGTTCCCAATATAGATACCTATTTGTCAAAATTTCCTTACCCAACTAATTTCTCAAGATAAGTTCAACTCAATTTTCTTTTACGGAGAGTAAAATTTTCAAAACTGTTTATTTTACTTAATTACAATAAAATCTATATAAAAAATATTTGATGTTTTGGGAAAATCGTATCAGATCTTAATTTTTTTAAATTTTACTTACTTATGCTAGGTACCCTATCACTTATAATTATCCAAGTTAACATAAATTATTTATATTACTATAAGTTGCACAAATGAATACCTACTTAATAATAATAATATAATACCTCAGTATCTCAATTCTCTCTATCTTCCCCCCTTTATAATATTCCTTGCTTTCCGTCAACATTCCCATCCAGTGGCGCCGAACGTAGTTGATCTCCACATGCACTTATACCATTATAAATCAATCAAGCTAATTTTGTATCTAATTTTCTATAACTATAAAAAGTGAAAAAATGCAAAAACAAGTGTGGGTAATTTTAGGTAAAAAAAGTGACATAATTAATAAAGAAAGAAAGGGAAATAGTACATTTAAAGTGAGGCTAATTTTAAGTACGAAATTGACATAATTAACAGAGAAATGAGGGGAAATTTTTCAGTGAAAAGAATGAAAAAAATATTCAAGAAGTGATATAATTAGAAAAGAAAAGAAGGTAATTTTTGTTCGAAAAGAGGAGAAAAAGTGCTCAAAAAATAATAAAATTAGGAAAGAAACGAGGGGAAGAAGTACTAAACAAATGGCATAAAAAAGTGGGGGTCATTTTAAGCGAGAAGAGTGACATAATTGAGAAAGAAAAAAGGAGAAATTTTTGAGTGAAAATAGGAGAAAAAGTACTCAAAAAGTGACAAATTTAAGAAATAAAAGTGTTGTAATTTTTGAGTGAGAAAAGAGGGGACATTTTTGAATGAAAAGAAAGGAAAAAGTATTCAAAAAATGATATAATTGAAAAAAAGAAGGTAATTTAAAAATAAAATTAGGAAAGAAAAGAGGGAAAATTTTTGAATGAAACCAGGGGTAGAAGTACTAAAAAAGTGGGGGTATTTGTAAGTGAGAAAAGTGACATAATTGAGAATAAAAAGAGGATAAAACTGAAAATCCCATGTCTGGAAGCGAATATTAATTTCCTTAATAACACCATTTCAAATATCTAATAAAGATTTGATTGGTTGGTTAAATTTAATAAAAATAATAGCACTATTTCATATCGCATGAGAATTTCATTTTGTAGTTCTAGATAATTAATTAATTATCTACTTTGTTATTTAATTAAAATATTATAAAGTGCAACAACGTTTAATTTCGCATGATCTGTATCTGCATGTGTTAGTTAAATGGATAATAACAATTAAACGAGACCTGATAAAATTACAATTTAAATGCATAGCATCGTTCCAACCAAATAGGATATTCATTATGTTATGACATGACTGATATTTTAACACTTCTTATTATACTTGCAGATATTATAAATATTTAAATCTTGTTGGGATTTTTGAATGTAAATTTTTTTTGGTGTTCTTTTATTCTAATACATAATAGTATTTATTTAACTCTCTCCTTTTTTCTTATTATTTCATGCTGATCAAAATTCAATTAATTTTTAATGAATACATTAAATATTATAACCCCAGATTGGATCCTTGAAGTATTCCCGTGTAGAAGCTAATTATTTTTTAAATACAATAACTAGAGATGACATTTTCAGATCGAATCAATATTAGTAAATCGATTTTTTTTGTATCCCGCACCTTTATTGCATTCTTTAATGAATTTAGTGAAAGTCATGACCTTCTCTTTTGAATCGTATTTCAAATTACATAATTTCTATTCTTTTTAATATTGGTCATAAGATAGATATGATCAAGTAATATTTGTCTTGTTGAATATTGATTAGAGGGTGATTTGTAAATGTTAGAAAAAAATTATAAATGGACTAAATGACACAATGGAGTATCATTTCATAAGTGTGATTTAGAATTATTATTACTTGGTTGCAGATATTATTGCTATAATTTATTATCAATGAGTGCATTTTACTTATTGTTTTATTTGAATTTGCATAAATTGATCAGAATTTGAGATGATCATTTGGAGAATAAATAACATTCCTGATTCAATATAAAATTTCTATAATTATAGTAAATATAGAATAAATTAAGAGACAAACTATAACAGAGGATCAAAAAATGAATAACAAAAGTATGATTCTAAAATTAAAAATATATAGAATATGTATTTCCTATCTAAATAAACTAGCTAAATTGAACTTATAAAATACTTCTTTCTCTGCCTGTATTATAAATAAATTTATAAATTTAAAATAATGTAGTGTATGGAAATAATAAAGCAAGTTTAAATTATAAAAAAATATTTATTATATTTTATAGAATAATAATTAGCTACACAAAATAATTACATAAAATAAAAATAAAATATTCAAACCTTAATTCTAGTTGTTTATTGGAAGATAGGTCCTTTATGTCTAATGATAGTTTGTATATTAAAACTACCTGAAAAAAGAAGAAGAAAAATTAATTTTGCTTCGCATTCTTTAATTTAGTTCAAAATATACCCACGAATGTGTCAAACATGTTCAACAAGGGAAAAAATTGGTGCCACAAAACTTTCCCGACGAGTATCCACGAATACTCTTCCAGATATTTAATGTTAAAGTTTCAAATTTTGACATTTTTTTTATTTTTGACAGGTGACAGTTGGAGAAATAATTTTGACTGTTCTGAATAGAGTTTTTCTAGGGCTTTTAAATGACATATTGCAAGTCAAATTCCGTGACATATTGCACCTGTCATTTTTCGATAGTGACATTTCCGTTTGACAGGTATTGTACAAAAACTAACGGGTTCTTCCGACGGGTAACTCAAACCCATATAGCAAATTTCAGCTGAATCGGATTAAACGTGGCGCCTCTATCGTGGAAGAATACACACAGACAGACAGACAGACTTCCATCTTTATCTCGAAATTTTTTTTCACAATATTTTCCCTTCTCGGAGGTGGATCGGGAAAGTAAAAAAACAAAAAAAAATGGTAAAAATTGAGAGCAAAATCAGAAAATTTTGGAAAAAAAATTGTAAAAAACGCTAAAAATCACAAAAAAGAAAGGACTAAAATAAAATGAGAAAAACTATAAAACGAAAGAAATAGAAAAAAAAAGAATGATGAGAAAAAATGAGGAAAAATCAGAAAAAAAAAACATAAAAACAAAACAAAAAATCTGAAAAAAAAAACAGAAAAACAGAACAAAAAATCAGAAAAATAGGAAAAAAAAACGAGAAAAATATCGCAAGAAACCGAAGAAGAACCAAAAACCGGAAACAATGTAACCATAAAAAAACTAAAAAAAATTAAATAAATAGAAAAAAATCGCAAATAAACGCTAAAAATCACAGGGAACGAAAGAAAAAAAAACAAAACAATGAAAAAAAATTGGAATAAATAAAGAAAACAGAAAAAACAAAAAAAAAACAAAAAATCAAAAAGTGATAAAAAACTAGAAAAAATAAAAAATCTCTTTCTCTGTAAAATAATTACCAATCATATATGAAAAAAATTCTAAATAAAAAAAATCATATTGTAGAGAAAGACAGAAAACTAAGAAAAAAACACAAAAAACCTTGTTAAAAATTGGGACCAAAATCAGAAAATATTGGGAAAAAAATTGTAAAATACTGAAAAAACGAAAAAATCAAAAAAGCGTAAAAAAACCAAAAAAGAAACGAAAAAAAACCGCAAAAAAACCGAAAACAAACGCAAAAACCGAAAAAAAATGAGAACAAATTAAAAAACGAAAGAAATGGAAAAAAAACAGAACTATTAGAAAACAATCGGTTGTGTCGCCCCAAAACTTTCCCGACGGGTATCTACGAATACTTTTTCAACTATTTAATGTTATAGTTTCAAATTTTGACATTTTTTTATTTTTGACAGGTGACAGTTGGAGAAATAGTTGTAACTATTCTGAATAGAGTTTCTCAAGGACTTTCAAATGACATGTCACAAGTCAAATTCCGTGACATATTGCATCTGTCATTGTTTGATAGTGACACTTTCCTTTGACAGATGTCGTACAAAAACTAATGGGTTCTTCCGACGGGTAACCTAAACCCGTATACTAAATTTGAGCTCAATCGGATTAAATGTGTAGCTTCTATCGTGGAAGAATACACACAGACAGACTTCCATGTGGAAATGGTCTTAATCATTTCAGGTGACCTTAAAATGGATATTTCCATCTTTATCTCGAAATTTTTTTTGAGCTCGTTCACAGTTTTCGGAGTTGGGCCGGGAAAGCAAAAAACAAAGAAAATTTGATTTTTGGGGAAATACATAATAAAATTGTTATATCATAAAAGTGATCTTTCTATACAAGAGCCAATTATAAAATTGCACCAAATGTAGTAATAATATAAAAAGTGGTTTTTCGGTAAGAATTAATTTTATTTGTGTAGGAACTATGAATAAATTTTACTGAAAAATGATCCATAATTTACAATCCTATCTATTTGTGTTCTTAAAATCATATTTAATAATAAATATTTAATATATCCATATTTTTCTTGGTAGTGGATTCACTTAAGAAAAAATTGCGTCAGCCTATAGGAATGAAACGGAATAAGCTGAAAATTTGTATAAACCTTTATTGTGGCATTCCAAATGTTGTCCTTGGATATTCAAGGTCATATGTCGCAAAAATCAGTTGTTTGAGAATATCTCGCTTCCTTTAGCTCGATTCGTATTTGGGTTCATTATAAAAGTTGTAGAGTATAAAAATATGTACAAATTTTGTCTTAAATAATTTTTGATACGCTTAACCGTTTTTAAGATAGAGTGCGAAGAGTGCAGTACGCCAAGCCATATACATTCCAGATCATAGTAACTGAACTACTTGGATAATATACTGTAAGCTTGATAGGATTATTTTTAGTAAGCGACCCTTACACTACATAAAATTTCTAACATTTTTATCTTTTAATCATTAAGTAAAAGTTTATTATATACGAATTTGTTAAGTCTGTAGCATTTTTCCTGTTGACATTATTGACAATCTGACTTTATATTATTGTAGAGCATCGAAATCTAAGCCAGATTTATTTTTAACTAATTTTTTGTCTAGCATATTGCTAACAGGATCAAAATTAAATATAAAATACTTTTTAACAAAATTTAAACAATCTCATTTGGCTAAATTGTGGAATTGGAACCAAAACTGCACATTTTAAAAATACTCAACTTTCGTTTCGTTAATTATGTAAGTATCGTCAGGTGTTTTCAATAAAATATTCATCATTAACTTCTGATCATGCTAACCTTATATTAGTCCACACCAGGCTACAAAGTGTTGACAACATCAATGGTTGCAGCCATTGTATCTGGATACATGTTGTCATTGATGTTGTGCTACCAATTCCAAAAAAAAAACAAAAAAGAAGATATTGGCAAAGGGATTTTTTTTACAATGGTACGTTCTATGGAGAAAAATTGAAGTATGAACTACTATTAAATGATGAAACTTTGATCCGCACCTTTGTCAGATTGACGAAAACTGACGAATTAACGTGCAACCATCTCGCCACCAGTATACGTTTTTTGGTCACTATCCGATATTAACTTCAGGTGATTCGTATACGAGTTTAATGTATGCGCAATATATTGGTAACACCGTCCACACTGAGCGATGTTTTTCATTTGAAATGGGAAACAGATACAAGCAGTATTGCCGTTCGTAAAATGATGTTTTACCTCAAAATGTAAACGAAAATACCCCAATTGGCAACATTTTACCCCCAAACTTGATCTTGAACTTGTTTAAGAAAATTTTATTTATAATCATATATAAAAATTAATTTTTATTCAAAATAAACATAAAATAACACTTACTCGTAATGAGAAAAAGATGAAGATTGCAACGCGCCTGCGCCGAAATCACTGATAGTAAACAATAAGTTACATTATGATGTATAAGAGATCATTTATCGATTAAAAAGTCTAGTTTCTAACACACTATTTTACCCCCAAATATTTATATCCCCAAAAAATTACCCACGAACAACAAAATATCCCCATTTGGGGTAAAACCCCCAAGCAGCAGTCGATACAGGCAACCGGCAACAAAATTCTTTAATGCATGTTTCCCAATGTTGACGAGTAATATTTACAGCGAATAAACATTATTATTATTATTATATGTTGATAGATACTCGTCAACATTTGGTGACATACATGAAAAAATTTTGTTGCCGGTAGCTGGTATGCAGTGCTGCCGTTTTGGGGATTTTTACCCCAAATGGGGATGTTTTGAGGTTCGTGGGAGATTTTTGGGGATATAAATATTTGGGAGTAAAATAGGGTGTTGGAGCACTTTTTAATCAATAAATTAACTTGCCGGAATACATAAAGAGTAACAACACCGTTAACATGTTGTCAACAATTTTGTTGGCTGTTGATGTAGACCCAGTTAGGGAAACGTACAAGTATTTTTTTTAAATATTATATTTGTTAGTGGTGACCATATTCTTAAACAAT
Source organism: Neocrepidodera transversa (assembly GCA_963243735.1). Taxonomy (NCBI): domain Eukaryota; kingdom Metazoa; phylum Arthropoda; class Insecta; order Coleoptera; family Chrysomelidae; genus Neocrepidodera; species Neocrepidodera transversa. The sequence continues at coordinate 3,512,318 of OY725337.1, read as the reverse complement.
TTTATTTGACTTCACTCAAAACTTATTTTGGTCATACATTTCTATTAGATACATAGAATTAGTCATTAATGTAAGAAACTGCAAAAGTCCCTAGTTAAGGAATTTCGATTATTGTTTATATTAGGAATATAAGCTTACAATACAAAAATGTAAAGTATCAGATGGTGTCGATATACGAAAGAAAGCGGTACGTATATTATAATACGATTTTCAGTTTTAAATATTTTATAAAATAAAGTAGTTTATTTTGGATAATTCTTACATTTACTTATTTAAAATCAGGAGGTAAAAAATTAAAAAGCTTGCTGATAAGTACAAGTCCAGACGTTTTATATCTCCACCAAAGCTCTTCATACGTATTTACATAAACATAATAAAACTTATTTACATATACAGTGGCGAAATCAAAAGTATCTGTTTTCATCGTTTATTTCTCAGAAATAAACAATTTTTCATAGTAACCAATTTAATGTTTACACAGCGGCATTTTAGGCAAAACAAACTTTGATTAATGGACATCATAAATCAACGATTGTTTGAATCAATGAACAGTTTTTATTTACGAAAATTTTTAAATTATGTAATGAATACCCCCTTATATCTGGTTTTCTGTTAATGTATAGGACTTAATTTATTGCATTAAATGCAGCTATATTTTTTATAAACAGAAGTCGTAATTTAATTGTAGGTGACAATAAATAATTACATTTTATAATTATCGCTACTTAGAAATATATAGTGTCTGTACAAACCGGTATTGATTACCATTAATTACCAAACCCAAAGCCCGCATTACATTAACCGGTGAATGTTGTTTATTTATAATCGCTAATAAGTGTTAATTGTCACTGATGGTTAATGATGGATTCCGCTTAAATTTGAATAATTAATGTATATAAGGGTTTTTTTTTAAGAAAAAAATATTAGCAACAGTAGACATTGTGGTGTTAAAAAATAAATTTATTCCAACAAAATTGTAAAAGGTTTTGATATTATAATTTTTACTTTCTCGACCCACCTCCTAGAAGGGAAAGTATTGTGAACAAACTAAAAAAAAATTTCGAGACGATTAAGACCATTTCCAGATGGAAGTTTGTCTGTCTGTCTGTCTGTCTGTATGTGTGTGTGTATTCTTCCACGATAGAGACCACACGTTTAATCCGATTGAGCTGAAATTTGGTATAGGGGTTTGGGTTAGCCGTCGGAAGAACCCATTAGTTTTTGTACGACATCTGTCAAACGGAAGTATCACTATCAAAAAATGATAGATGCATTATGTCACGGAATTCGACTTGGAATATGTCGTTTGAAAGCCCTTGAAAAACTCAATTCAGAATAGTCAAAATTATTTCTCCAACTGTCACCTGTCAAAAATAAAAAAATGTCAAAATTTGACACTTTAACATTAAATATCTGAAAAAGTCTTCGTCTCTGGATACTGTTCGGGAAAATTTTAGGATGACACAACCGATTTTTTCACAATTTTTCCCGATTTTTCACTATTTTTCCAGACTTTCCCCAATTTTTCATATTTTTTAAATTTTTTCACAATTTTTTTATATTTTCCACCTATTTTTTTCCGAAATTATCCTATTTTTCAGCATTTTTTATGTTATGATAAAGTATTTAGATGTTGTTGTTTTATATTTAAGAAAAAAAAAGGAATTTATTGAATTAATTGGTTTACAAAATATGGAAAGAACATTTATGGAAAATAAAATAATCTTATTATTATTAAAATTATATTTGTGAACAATTTAATAGAGACCTTTAGTTTTGGGAAATTATATTATAAGAAAATTTTGGTTATATGAATAATAAGACAAAAGTTATTAAACGATTAAACTTATTAATCAAGTAAGAAAAAAAAATACTTTGGGGAAAATCAGAAGAAATATAATAAACAGGCGCCAGATATCAAAATTTTTTTGGAACGTCACGATAAATTTTAGTTTTATATAAAAGAAAAAGTATTGAATGATATTTTGAATTAACAGGATAAGAAAATTATATTCCAATTAAAATATTATATGGTTTTTAATTATTTAAAATATACATAAAATTTTAAAATGCAAAGGAAGAGAGTAAAGGTAAAAATATTGAAATTATATAAAGGCAATAAGAAATTTAGAATTGAAAATATCAAATTAGAAATTAGAAGACATCAAGTTGGAAAATTCAATTTATTGTAATCAGAAGAAAATGAAGAGAATGGGAGAATCAGGATACATAATTTTTTTTAATTTTACTTAACTCTAGAACCACAAGGTGGCGTTGCCGGTGACCAACAGAAACCAATATCCCCTCTTTTTTTGATATTAATCGATTATCGATTATCATCGCTTAGCGCTTCCAGTGTTGCCGATTTGCATATAATTATACGATTTTCGTATATTTTGGTTTATCTTTTTCTAACTCTTTAAAATTCCGTATAATTTCCGTACATTCTGCGGAAAAACTATAGATATTTTTGGATTTCCATTTATTTTAGAATTAAGTTTAGACACTCCTGAAACGCGTAAACTGTTCTTTTTAGGTGTTCCATGAGCAAAAATCACAAATTTTCTTCAAGAGTTAATCTCAATTAGTCTTTCTGCAAAAAAAATTCAACTTTGTACTTTTTAGTTAGAATTTTGATATTTTTCACTTCCAAGAAATAACAATTTTGACAATAAAAATTTAATTTACTATTTTACAAATCACCAACATAACTCCCATAAACATTAAAGTGAACTTTGTTTATATTTCACAATATGCATTAATTATGAAATATTGTATAAAAAAGTAAAATTAGTAATAGTATTTTTAAATTGTATATTTACAAGTATGTAATGTAATAATAAATGTATATAATATTCCTCAAAGGTAATTAATTACTAATTTAATTACAGTAGTCATTAATGATAATATTATTTATAATATATAAATAATTTTTACAACTATCGCTAAGAATTTGACCTTCGGAAAATATTAACATTGCATTTTTGTACTGAATTAATTTGCATTGGAAAAACTCAAATTATTGAATATAGAAAAATTAATATCAATTTTAATATATTCCCAGCAAATACTTAAATATTGGTTACGCTACATTAAATTTGTTTTAATCTTTATAGCTAATGATAAAATATATATTTATTTAAATAAAAAAAAAATAAAACACAAACTAAACACTAACCATAAATATCAATTCTTTGTCATAAGCACAAGATCTTTTTGTTTATACAAGCTAAATTTAACCTTGATATATCTATATATTGTAGTGCTAATGGACAGTACAAGGTTGGATAATCAAATGTTTGACCATATAATTAAACAAATCAAACGTAATAAATTGTTTGAATCATAATTATTACATAAGTACGTAATTGTATACACGTAATCAAAAGGTAGTTAACAACAATAATAAAAATACGGAAAAATGATAAGACTATTAAATAGTAATTTGTGATTCAAATACTGATTTTATTATACTAAAAAAAAAGATGGAAGAAATAGAAAAAGAGTTGCAGTTAATCAATTTTTTAAAGCAATAATTTACTAATGAATTTAAGAATGATGACGATGCAAGTCTTTTGACCAGACCATTTGAATGGCGTCGTAAATCAATGGGTGTTGATATTTTTTAAGTATATCTGAGGCGCCATTGAGAGGCAAAAGGAAAATATGGACATTCAGATAGAATCAGTGCTAGTGGGCACACATGTTGATTATTGTTCGAATAAAGTTTAAGATAACTATTCAAGTATTTTTAGTAAACGTCCCTTACAAGTTTAGAAATAACCGTCGATTTGTGATAAAAAAAATAATATTATATAATTATTTACAATACCTATTCGTATCATATCTAAAATACAGATCTTTCTGTTTCTCATAATTATAATAATTTGAAAATATTTTACAAATAAAAGTTACGTAACTAATATTAATATAAGTACTTATTTAATAAATTAGCTATTTAAAATTTACATATTATTATTTATTTTTTTAACTTTAGCTTAGCAAATGATTAAAGAAAAATTTCTTGCGATGTTAAACATTATGTAATAATTACGGGTCATATTTATTTTTAAATTTTGAAAATGAATATTATTTTTTAATTTTGGTTTTAGATATTTTTTTTATATGTATTAATGCTCATTTAAAATTACTGTTAATGACTAAAAATGAAAAAAAACGGTCATGTCCAAAAAAACTTTTCCGGCTCGGCTGTAGAGAATACGATTATTTTAATTACAAAATAAATAAAAAATTTTAAATACAAAAGTTGTAGGAAACTTTGCACTATAACATTTTAGTGCATTGTTTATCCTCAAAATTTAAAAAAGTCAAAACTACACCTAAACGTCTATTTTTTTCGCCCTCTAACGGTGAAATTTGGTGCTCTACAATTTTGTATTAAAACACCAAGGTACATTTGTCCTCAAAATCTGGAAAAACTTGAAAAAGATATAATACATGCATATTTTTTTGCGCGCCCCTGAACAACTATTGAAAATTTGGAAAAAGTCCGATACAAAAATTGTAGGCAATTTTATGCTTTGCACTAACATTTTACAATCTGTTCAACAGTGACCAATGAGCAATTTAATAGAGTTTGAAACTTAAAACTAAGAATAGTTGGATACCATAAGTCCATAAGCTGGTACATTTTTCTTCTATTTCAGTCCAAGTTCTTCACTTTTGAGGATCTTCTACTGCACCAATGTAAACAAAAAACTAATGATAGCATTCGAGGCACACACCAACCATTCATTCCAAATTTCAACTTGCTTGGAATATTACACATAGACAGACGCACAGACACACAGACAGATACACATACAGACTAACAGATACACTTTACCCTGTAAATGGTTTCAATCTTCTTGGGCGACCTCAAAATGGATAATTTCATCGATATCGGAATTTTTTTTGCTCGTTCACGATACTTTCCCGAAAAGTAAAAAATAGTGATAATTTTGTACAAATTTTTATTTTATGAAAATCAAAGTCTGTATGTCTCTCTCTGTCTGTGTCCCATGTAGTTTTTAAAATTTTGATTTCAGATTTGGATTTTACCATAAATAAGTAAAAAATAAATAGATTATATATATGTTATAAAAAATTTGTGTCTATTACGAAAAAAAGTTAAAAGTGTTCAGATTTAGATTCAGCATAAAAAAGTAAATAAAAAATTTAGTTTAAGTGGTTTTGAGTTTGATTTAATTTTTTTATATAGTTTTCTAGTTACAAAATTCTGTGTTATTTCATCAAATATAAAAAATAAACCATTTTTTCAGGTATCTCTAAAAAAGTGATTTTTGAAGACAAAAATTTTTTTTTAAACATCACAGTATTTTTTATTGTAGTTTAATGGCATTAAGGTCGATTTAAGATCTTTTATAGATTTCTAGTTATAAACGTTATTTCATCAACTAATACATAATGGATCATTTTTTACTTTTTGTGGAACAAAGTACTCCCTTAAAAATATTTCAAAACTTCAAACGCAAAAAACGAAAAGGGGATGTAATATTTTTCAATTTTCGTTTCTTTACTTTATAAAGTTTACAATTTTAATAGAAAAAATCTTAAAAATTGACAAAGTTTTTAATCTGAATCTTTTGTTGCCAATTCATTTCATAATTGCAATTTCTGTATTTCTATAATTATAAGGATTTTAATTTTTCTTTTAAAAATCAATTAATTCCTATTAATATTAATTTATTTATTTATATTTCATGTTCCACAATTATCCATTCTACCCACCCCATTTTTATTCCCCATATGAGACTTCTTCCGTGGTACTTAAACTTCTGCCCTTAGCATTAAACCTATTTTTTACATCATAATGTACTTAAACTGTTTAAATTTACAAATGTTCTCAACCGTTTTATGGCCTGAAGATGGCTTATAAGTAGAAACTAGTTGCCGTTTAATAAATTTTTTTAATTATATTAATGTGGTACATGACTTAAAGTTTTATTTCATTTATTAATCATAAAAATATTTTTTGATATAAAATCTATGATTTTTTTATTAGAATTTTGATTAGTTCGTGCAAGGTAAATAAATGCCTCTTGTTAATTCATTTTACTTTCTCGGCTCCACAGAAGGGAAAGTATGGTGAACGAGCAAAAAAAAATTCGATATATCAATTTTGAGGTAATTTTGAAGATTGAGAGACCATTAAACCAAAGTGAGTACTGCGTATCAGTAGGCTAGTATAGTAGCAGCTAGTAATAGTATAATAATATCCACTAAATTGTGTTACATATTACATAGCAAAATGACAGTCAGTTATTAATACAATTTCAATCCGTACCACTAACTAAACATATTAGTGATGGACATTAAGTTACTGCTGGTAAATTAATGTGTTATACAGTGCGACTCAAAAAGTCTGCACCATATGGGAAAAATTTTTATTATTCATTTGACAGAAAATTTTATTCTTGATAAAAGTTGGTGCATTGCGTAAAACTGCCATTTCAAGTGTCAAACTTTCAAATTTCTAAATGCTATACAGGGGCGGGCAAAAAATAGGAATTTTGACCTAGAGTAAAGTACTCTTATTTTTGTAATTATTATATTCTTTGTTTTTATTTCAACTTTAAAAAGCTTAATCTTGTTTAGTTTTGGTTTGATTTTACACCTTTAAGATTCATAACCATTATTTTGTAATTTTTATTTTCTTTTTTTTTTATTTTAATTTTCAAAGCTTCATTTTGTTTAGTAAATTATTTACATTTTGGTATACTAAAAATGTTTGGGTATCATTTTTTTACCCATTTTTTTCAATTAAATCATAATGGAAGTTTTTATGTACCTGTCTACAGGGTGGAATTTCAACTTTGCAACAAGAAAAACCAAACAATCATAGAAATTTAAAAAAAAGGCCGATAATGGTGTGAAAATAACGAAAAAAATTAAATTTTTTTAACCAAAATGTAATATAGTGATTGAAGAAAGGCCTCTAAAGTTCATCCGAATTGATATTATTTTGAGCTAGGCTAAAAACATAAAAAAATTCTAAACAACTTTCCCAACTAATTTTTTTGATATTGTCAAAAATAAGCGTACTTTACTCTTGGTCAAAATTCCTATTTTTTGCCCGCCCCTGTATACCATTTAGAAATTTGAAAGTTTGATACTTAAAATAGCAGTTTTACGCAATGCACCAACTTTTATCAAGAATAAAATATTCTGTCAAATAAATAATAAAAATTTTTCCCATATGGTGCAGACTTATTGAGTCGCACTGTATGTACTAAATTAACATTCAGCTGTCATAGTGACAAAATTATTTTGCTGTGATTACTGAAGTTTAGTAATATTATTTTTGTAGGAAAGAAAAATGAAAAGATATAAAAAAAATGTTCAATCATTGTGAAAATGATTAAATATCTTAATAATGGAAAAAATTGTATATAAAATTATTATGGTATATAAAGATTGAAATTTTATAGAAGGTAATAATATTTTGTGATGTGATATATGGGAATCGTAAAATTATTTAAAAATTATATAAAGAATATAAATTGGGAGGAAAATCATTATAAAGTTAAATCATGAAAATTTTGAAAATTTATAAGTGAGAAGTAGTAGTAGAGAAAATTATTTATATCAGATATATCTAGTAATATGCATTAATTTTTTATAAAAAAAATCTAGTAGTTGATAATTAATTTTTGTAATATCCAGAATTTTATAATTTAAAATATTTAATTAAGAAGTTATTTTGTATTGTTTATATTTATGTTTGCTATTTGTTTCATATCCGTTGTTTTGAGGGATACGAAAAAAAATTTAAATAAAAATTGTATATAAATATTAAAACCAAGAAAAATCAGGAAAAATTAAGAAAAATCATCATCTTGTACTCCGGAGTTTGACATTTCTGTTGTTTTTAAGGAATACGAAAAAAAGTTTTAAATAAATATTATATAGAGTCAAGCTCCACATTTTAAAATTATTTCGTAATATACAGGATGTTTCATAATGTCACAGCATACAAAAGTTATGTATTTTTAATGAAACACCCGATATTTTTTTACATTTTTACTTAAAGTTGAAAAAATGCGATTTTTAATTGTCGATATCTTCAAATCTAATTGGTTTACTTTAGAAGTATAATGCGTTATTAAAATCAGCTTCTTAGGACGAATCTAAAAAAAATATGGGATGTTCTATTAAAAAAAAAACATAAGTTTGGTATGCTGTGACTTTATGAAAATTACAAAATAATTTTGACTTTAATTATAGTTTTTATTTAAAACTTTTTGCGTATCCCTCAAAACAAGGGAGATATCAAACTCTGGGATACAAGTATGTATGAAAAATAAAATTTATACCGATGATAAATTAAAAAAAAATAAAAAAAAATCATTAAATTTAGTAGTTAATGAAGTAAAAAGTTACAAAAATCTAAACCTGATGGAATTAAAAAAAAAACAAGAACAAGTTATGGAATAAAGAATTAAATCAAGATAATCTATAAACGAAAAAAAAAAATCAAATGAGACAGATTTATGGAATTAAAAAGATAAGAAGAAAGAAGTTTGAACTAGAGCTACCGAAAGATAGTGTTATAAATATTATTTAAGTGTGATTTAATATTTGTAAAATGTGTTATTTTATGATTTAACAAAACCAGACCCGAATTAATGAAAAAATAACGATTATTTACCTAAATTAAATATAAAGTAATAATTTTAGATACGGCTATTAAATATTTGAAATATATACCTACGTTTGTTGTTTTTATTGTAAATTTGAACAAAAAAATCCAGTTTTCTTGGAAAAAACAAGTAAAATATGTATTGGAATTTGGAATCCTCAGCAGCCATCCTTTTCCCAGTCTACCCTATGCCAATGCCATGCCAAGTTTAATGGCCGCCGCTTGCCGCTTGTTTTGTGTGACAAGGCAGAGAGAGGCGTGGCATGGGCATTCATTGAGCCTCTCACCGGGATCAAAGTACTGATTAACTAAACTTTAAACACAATAACGCACTCAAAATCACATTATAAATCACTGATATATAATTAAATATGTATTATTTTAAAGTTATCAATGGATTTAAATACGGAAACGTAGTAGAAACTAAATTTACATGGTTAAGCCTCGACAGCCATCTTGGATGCGCGCCCCTCTCTGTTGATATAGAAGACATCTGTCCTGTCCTCGAGGAGATACATACCTACTAGATTTATTTTAAGATTTCGGTATTTTTGCAGTTTTGTTTGTTTCAAATTGGTTATTTTTCCATTGTTTTTTTACGTTGGTAAGTGGGTGTTTATTTTTTGCGTGTTTTGTAGACAGAAAACGAGAACCGAGCATGCTCTTGGAATCGGCGTAGAATTGACAAAAGTTTTAGTGAGACGAGTAAAAATATATAAAACACCGTTAATTTCTTATGTTTGTATTGGGTAATAATAACGGTATAGTAGGAATAATAAAATAAGATTTTACCTTATAAATTGTAAATTTGTGTTAACTAAACACACTTTTCTTATGGAAAGTGACTTGTTGAAATTCGTTAAATTTTTTACATACTTTGACTATCCTGATCAAAAGTGTCTATGGACACAAGCTTCAATAATGGATATTTTTTTTTCTACAGAGTGTTGAATTTTAAAATTACATATTTTTACTACCTATACAGTATTACCTATATATTTCTAATCTTTCGTTATTTATTTGTTGTCACATAAATGTTCCCTTATACTTCAGTTATACAGTGGACCAAGTATATTACTAAAATTGCAAGAAGTACAGGGTGTGTGCAATTTTTATGGTAGGAAGTAGAAATATTTGTGTATACTATATAAAACAACTACCATTTAACAACAATCTGTCACAATATATTTAAAGCTTGTATAGGTACAGGGTGAGTCAAGAGTAATGAAATGTGCATGACCATTATTTAGTGAGACAATCTATATATAGTTTGTTATACTTAACATATCTACAGCGTGTTTTAAAAGGTATAACATGGAAAAAATTGTGAAAAATTATTATTTTAAGTTTGTCGATAAAATTCCGTATTGGTAAATGTGAGCTCTTAATTATATTATCCAAATATGAACATATTGAAATGTTATGAGATATAGATATAAAATTGAACATAAAATAAAAAATTCAATAAACTGCATTAAAATAAATTTTAATAAGGTAACGTATCTGTACATCAATTTATTAATGAAATAACATATCAAAAATAATGTTAAAAAGAGATGTGAAATTTCTATAATCAAATCAAATATTCATGCAATTTGATTGGATAATAAGAAAAATTTATTAACACAATATTTACAAGCATTAATAAGTATATATGAAGAAGTATAAGGGACACTTTCAATAATTTTTTTTTTATTTCGTGTTATATCTCAAAAGTTAAATCTAAAATTTCGTGTTATATCCCAAAATTTTTAAATTTCCAAATAATGGCGACAAAATCGATTAAAACCGATAGAAATCGAAAAAAATCAATTACAATCGACAAAAATCGTAAAAAAAACAAATAAAATCAACAAAAATCTAAAAATCGACAAAAAATAAATACGAGTAAAATCGAAAAAAAAAAACTGAAAAAAGTCAAATGCAAAAAAAATCGAATAAAATTGACAAAAATCTTAAAAACCCAATAAAAGTGACAAAATTGATAAAAATCGAATAAAATCATATAAAATCGAAAAAAAAACGAAAAAACCTAAACAAAATCGAAAAAATCAAATACAATCGACCAAAATCGTAAAAACCCAAATAAAATCGACAAAATCGATAAAAATCGAAAAAACCAAATAAAATCGAGAAAAATTGAAAAAATCAAATATAATTCAGTGCGAGATCGAACAAGCGTAAAAACCCAAATACATTTTGACAAAATCGATAAAAATCAAATACGAAGGAAAAAACCCAAATCGACAAAAGTTTAAAAAAAACGGAACAAATTCAAAAAAAATTGGATAAAATTAAAAAACGTTGAAAAAAAATTAGAAAATATGAAAGAATAAAAAAAATTGAAAGAATTAAATATAATCGAAAATGTCAGATAAAATCAAAAAGAATTGGAAAAAATTGGGATAAAATTAAAAAACATCGAAAAAATAGTCGAAAATCAAATACGATCTCAAAGAATCTGATAAAATCGAAAAAAAAGGAGAAAACCGGAAAAATCGACAAAAGTTGAAAAAAAAATGGATCGAAAAAAGCAAATGAAATCGAAGCGACATAAATCGAAAGAATAAAAAAAAATTGAAAAAAAAAACTGAAAAAATCGAAAAAAGGCAAACACCATAGAAAAAAATCGGCTGTGTCATCCCAGAACTTTCCCAGGTCAGCTGTAGAGAATAGGATTATTTTAATTACATAATACTTAGCATTGCATTAATTTATAAAACAAATTTTAAATAGTAAGCCAATGGTAAATACGTCTACTGAAATGATATTTCAATGTTCATATGACATAAATAGGCGCATGCGCACAATATATAGCACACTGCTACAATTAGGATCTCGTTAAATCATGGGTGAAAACTATTGGAAATTCTGGAAAAAGTTTAATACAAAAGTTGTAGGAAAATAAAATAAAAAAGCAAAAAGCCTAAAAAATAAAAGTTAAAGAAAATTTGGTTCTCTAGAATATTGCATCAGAAAATTTTCCACTAAAAAGCATTTTTTGTTCTTAAAATTTGGAAAAACTACGGAAAACCTACATGAACAATTTTTGCTCGCCCTCAAGTGGCGCAACTATTGGAAATTTAAATTTCGGAAAAACTGCGATATAAAAATTGTAGAAAATTTTATCCTCTAAGTCTATTATTTGTCCATAAAATTAAAAAAAAGGCAAAAAATCTTTCATCTGTATTTAATCAAAGTCGGTCTTGAGGACCTTCAACTGTACCAATTTAAACCAAAAACTAGTGGTCGTATTCGAGGCATACACCAACCCTTCATACCAAATTTCAGCTTGATTGGTGTAACGGTTCGCAGTTATCGTGGAAGATTACACACAGACAGACCATACTCTTAAAATGGTTTCAATCTTTTCAGGGGAACTCAAAATGGATATTTCCATCGATATTTCAAATTTTTTTTTGCTCGTTTACTATACTTTCCGTTTGATGGGCCCGGGAAAGTAAAAAATGATAAACAAAATAACAACTTATTATTTATTGACAACAGGAAAACAATTACTAACAAATTGCCAATTTAACTTTAAATCGAAATCAACGCATTATTGATTGTGATATAGTAAAACTTACGATGTGTTTATTATCGTTACTGACTTGATTACTTTATTGCAGTTTTATGATTCTATATGGACGAATAAGCAATTAATTATAACCCCTATTTTCAAGAAGATAAAACAATTATTTTCGCTTCGTTTTTTTTTACAGTGCATTCAAGTGTATATCAATTAAATTTATGGCTGCATATAGCACTAAATTAATCAATGCAATTTTCCAGAAAATAAGTCTAGACACAAATTAATTATACGATAATTATTAATATAAGTTTGTTTCCTATAATGGTGTTATTATTTTCAACAAAAATATAATTCTGATAAATTCCAATTTCGTCCAAACAAGGCAATTCACCTATCCGAGAGAGAGCCAACTAAATATAAGTTATTGAGCCGAAGTCGGGATGTAGAATAAAGTGCGATATAAGTTCATTTCGGGACCATATACGAAATCGAAAGGATGATCTGAATCGCAAGGGAGTTTTCCTTGTCGCCATTTTGACTCGGCAACGTTCCATGTTATGTTCCGTTTACGTACCGAAAATAGCACATTTATAAACCTGTGCCGAAGCGAAAAGGGCCTCGTTTTCATTTCATCTATTATTATTATCTATTTATAACGTCTACGAAACATACGGCGACGTTATGTATACGAGGAAGAAAAAAATATTTATGTCATTAATTTTTTAATATTAATAGTTTAATTAAAATTGGGAATTATAAAATGTGTTACTAGATAGAAAAATCTATAATTTAAGCGTCGAAGTTTTGACTGACTGACTGACATAGAATCAACGTAGAGCAAAATCTACTTAATCCAGAGACTTGAAATTTTGAGAGTATGTTCTGTTCATAACATAGACACCCACTATGAAAAGATTTTGTAAAATTTTAATTTTTATTGGTAGAAAACGGATGAAAAACGGTGGCTTACATAGAATATGTACATCTATATGAAAAATAGAAAAAAACAGAGAAAAGTGGGATAAAATATGAAAAAAATGGGGATAAAAGTGAAAATAAGGAAATTAGAGAAAAATAATGAAAGATGGGTAAACATATGTAAAAATAGTGGAAGTAGGGATAAATAAGAAAAAATATTAAAAAAAAAGGAGAATATGGAAAAATAGGGAAAATAAGGAAAATAGAGGGAAATAGGGAAAATAATTACAGTTTGGTAAATATAAGCAAAAATAAATAAAACCGAAAAATTATCTAAAACAGAAAAGAAAAAAAGAAAAAATAAAAAAATAGCGTAAAACAGAGAAAATAGAGAAAAATCGGGGAAAACGGAGAAAACTTGGGAAAATGTTGAAAAATCGGAAAACGGGGAAATTCTAAAAAATAGGAAAACTTGAGAAAAATTGGTAAAAATTGGGAAAAATAGAGAAAAATAGTGACAAATAAAAAAGTTTGGGAAAAAAAGGGTAATATATAGAGAAAAATAGAATAAATGTCGGACAATAGAGAAAATTGGTAAAATAGGGCAAAACAATGAAAATTATTAAAATTTCGGAAAAATAGTGAAAACCATTGAAAAATGGGAAAAAATTGGAAAATTTGGTAAAAATAGTAAAGGCAGGAAAAATTAGAAAAAATAGGAAGAAACTTGAGTAAAATAAGAAAATATAAAAAAATAGGAAAATATAGAAAATAACAGAGATAAATGGGAAACAACTCAAGAAAAACAGGAAAAATATGACAAGTAGGGAAAAATAGGCAAAATTGGGCAAAATAGAAAAATGGGGAAAAGAGTTAAAAATTGGGGAAAGTAGAAAAAATAATGCGAAATAGAGAAAAATTGGTACAAATAGGGACAAATGGTAAAAAATAGGTCAAAATAGCGAAAAATGGGAAAAAAGCAGAAAAAGAAATTAGGGAAATTAGAGATAAATACAAAAAAATATGGAAATATAGTGAAATATATAGGAAAATAGTGAAATATAATTGAAAATAAGGAAGTAGTAAAAATAGGCAAAAATGGATAAAAAATAGGGACAAATAGGGAAAAACAGGAAAAATAATGAAGAACAGGAAAGAAATGGAAAAAATTGGAAAAATAGAAAAAATACCGGCAAATTGAGAAAATAGAGAAAAATAGAGGGGGAAATAGAGAAAACTAGGGAAAATGTTGAAAACTCGGAAAAACAGGGCAAAATAGTGAAAAATAAGAAAACTTGAGAAAGTGGGAAAAATTGAGAAAAATAGCGGAAAAAACAGGGAAAAAATCGGGATAATGGTGACAAATGAGAAACTTTGGGAAAAATAGTAAAAAAAACTTAATATAAAAAAATAGAATAAATAGCCGACGATAGAGAAACTTTGTAAAATAGGGCAAAACAATGAAAACTATATTAAAATGAAAATTGGGGAAAATAAGAAAAAACAGGAAAAGAAATGCAAATCAGGGAAAAATTGGAAGATTTGGTAAAAATAGTAGAAAGGGAAAAATTAGGATAAATAGAAAAAAATTGAAAGTAAATTGAGTAAAATTAGGAAATTGTGAAAAAAAGGAAAAAATAGAAAATAATAGAGATAAATGGGGAAATATTGAAGAAAAACAAGAAAAATATGAAAACTAGGGAAAAATTTGGAAAAATAAGCAAAATTGGGCAAAATGGGAAAACCGAAAAATAGTGAAAGTAATTAAAAATAGGAAAGAAGTAGGGAAAAATTGGAATAAGTAGGAGAAAATAGAGAACATAGAGCAAAATAGAGAAAAATAAGTACAAATAGAAAAAAATAGGAAAACATAGGAAAATTAGAGTAAAATAGGGAATTGTATGGGAAAATAGTGTCGGAAAATAATAGGGTTAAATAGGGAAAAACAGGTAAATTTCGAAAAATTGGGAAAAATTGGGAAAAATAGGAAAAAATAGGGCAAAATATGGAAAAAATCAGAAAAAGAAAATACTTGGGGAAATTAGAGATAAATAGAGAAAAATGTATAGTAGTAAAAATAGACAAAAAGAGATAAAAAACAGGGACAAATACGGACAAATAGGAAGAAATAGAAAAATAGGGAAATTGGAGGAGAATAGAGAAAAATACGGAGAACTATAAAGAAACCAGGATAAATAGGTGAAAATAGGGATAAATTGGGAAATATACTAAAAAATAAGTAAAAACGTTGAAAAAGAGGAATAGATAGGGGAAATAAAGAAAATCTGGGAAAATAAGGAAAATATAGAAAAATATTGAAAAATAGAAAAAATAGGGAAAAATAGGAAACATAAGGAAAGCTTGAACGTACCATTACTAGTCTGAAACCTAAAAAAATATATTAAGACTTACAATAATTAAAAAAAAAATATATTTATTAATTTTAAAATATTAAATGAGTCATTGCATTAATATCTTTTGTTTTTTGCAGAAAAAAGCGAAAAAAGGGTGACTTATAGACAATGACACCATGTTACTACCAACTTAACAACTAACAAACTAACTACAATTACCAACTTAACATATATTACATTTACAAATATATTTTATTTTCTTAATGATTAGCTATTATTCTACATATATATTATACGATTATTGAATAAATAAAAATAAATTATTTGTAAATGTAAATTATTTTTTTTTTAATATTTTTACAGTTAAAATTAGCAAATTAACATTTAAATGTTTTATTAAGTAGAAATCAAAATTATTACGTCTAAACCAGAATATTTTCAGATTAAAAATATCGACTAGGCATTTTTTTTTACTTTCTTTAAAATTCCATTAAAATTTGTAGAGGGCACGTAAGTCAAGTCAGTGAAAAACGTTTTGGCAACGATTCAGTTCAAGCTTTCAGGTCCAGAAATAGAAAAGAAAAATAAGGACAATTCGTTTTATATAGATACGCTCTCATGTATTTCTTTAGTTTATGGGAGAAAATATAGTTTGATTTTCGTATATTTTAAATTAAAAATTATAAACTGGTCAAAATCCTCTAACTTGGGCAACAAGAAGGTATATCTATAGTTTGGCATGAAAAGAAACCGGTCTTGAAAAAAAAAAGAACCTTAGGTATTTTGTTAAATATGGCTCGGGAACTAGAGACAATGGAATGCGACTTTTCTTTTACTTTTTATTAAAAGTATAATTATAAGTATTATGTTGGATATTCGGGTCACGTTATAAAAACACGTTTTAAAAGAATAATAGTGTATTATATACCAAGGTTGAACCGGTCAGTTGAAATTCCGAGGCGAAGCCGAGGAAATTAAATCTAATAAAAATTTCAACTTAAATACAGGAAGCGAATAACGTAACGAGAATTCTGGTATCAGATAACGATCGCCTAACGAGTATAGTAAACAAAATTCCTCCGTTCAGCTAATGTCATAGGTCACTAAATAAAGCGAAACTAATCGTTAATCAGGTCGTGATAACTGAGTCATAAAAAATACAGCACGAATAATAGAACAGGCATTGAGGAAAATCTAATTCAAATTTAAAAAAAAATTATTAAAATGTAAAAATTAATTACGCACTTATTAAATTAATTAAACTTAATTTAGTTGCCATTTTTTATAAATTTAGGATTAATTTTTTATCAAGTTTCATCCATTTCATGAGTCATTTCTAGGATGTGCTTCTTGTTTAAATAAACTTCTTGACACTTTTATTATATAACAAGTTAAGAAACATTTTATAGCACAAAAATCGGTTAATTCTCAAAAAAAAACAATATTTATAGTTATTTATATAGGCACGCAATTTAATTAATTGATTTAATTTTCTAAATTTTTAAGCAATTTTTGACAATTTTTAACAAATTTTTGAACTTTTACTTAGTTTTGAACATATTTTAACCGATTTTTGTTTTGGCAAATTTTTAACGATTTTCCAAATTTTTAAGCAATTTTTGACAGTTTTTGACATATTAACCGTTTTTTGTTTTAGCAAATGTTTAACGATTTTCTAAATTTTTAAGCAATTTTTGACAGTTTCTGACAATTTTTAACAAATTTATAAACTTTTTTCAGTTTTGAACAAATCTTAACCGTTTTTGTTTTAGCAAATTTTTAACGATTTTCTAAATTTTTAAGCAATTTTTGACAGTTTTTGACACTTTTTAACACATTTTTGATTTTTTTTGTTTTGAACAAATTTTAACCGTTTTTTTATTTTTAGCAAATTTTTAACGATTTTTTAAATTTTTAAGCAATTTTTGACAGTTTCGGATAATTTTCAAGAAATTTTTAAACTTTTTTCAGTTTTGAACAAATTTTAACCGTTTTTTGTTTTAACAAATTTTTAAGCTATTTTTGACTGTTTCTGTCAATTTTTAACGATTTTCTAAATTTTTAAGCAATTTTTGACAGTTTCTGACAATTTTTAACAAATTTTTGAACTTTTTTCATTTTTAAACAAATATTAACCGTTTTTTGTTTTAGCAAATGTTTAACGATTTTCTAAATTTTTAAGCAATTTTTGACGGTTTCTGACAATTTTTAACAACTTCTTAAACTCTTTTTCAGTTTTGAACAAATTTTAACCGCTTTTTATTTTTTATAAATTTTTAACGATTTTCTAAATTTTTAAGCAATTTTTGACAGTTTTTGACACTTTTTAACACATTTTTGAATTTTTTTTTCAGTTTTGAACAATTTTTAACCGTTTTTTATTTTTAACAAATTTTTAACGATTTTTTAAATTTTTAAGCAATTTTTGACAGTTTCTGACAATTTTCAAGAAATTTTTGAATTTCTTTTTCAGTTTTGAACTGATTTTAACCGTAATTTTTATTATTTAGCAAATTTTTAACGATTTTCTACATTTTTTAGCAATTTTTGACAGTTTCTGACAATTTTCAAGAAATTTTTGAATTTTTTTTCAGTTTTGAACAAATTTTAACCGCTTTTTATTTTTAATAAATTTTTAACGATTTTCTAATTTTTTAAGCAATTTAGACAGTTTCTAACAATTTTTAACAACTTTTAAACTTTTTTTCAGTTTTGAACAAATTTTTACCATTTTTTGTTTTAGCAAATTTTTAACGTTTTTCTAAATTTTTAAGCAATTTTTGACAGTTTCTGACAATTTTTAACAAATTTTTGAACTTTTTTTAAGTTTTGGACCAATGTTTAATTGTTTTTTGTTTTAGCAAATTTTTAACGTTTTTCTAAATTTTTAAGCAATTTTTGACAGTTTCTGACAATTTTTAACAAATTTTTGAACTTTTTTTAAGTTTTGGACCAATGTTTAATTGTTTTTTGTTTTAGCAAATTTTTAACGATTTTCTAAATTTTTAAGCAATTTTTGACAGTTTCTGACAATTTTTAACAAATTTTTGAACTTTTTTCATTTTTAAACAAATATTAACCGTTTTTTGTTTTAGCAAATGTTTAACGATTTTCTAAATTTTTAAGCAATTTTTGACGGTTTCTGACAATTTTTAACAACTTCTTAAACTCTTTTTCAGTTTTGAACAAATTTTAACCGCTTTTTATTTTTTATAAATTTTTAACGATTTTCTAAATTTTTAAGCAATTTTTGACAGTTTTTGACACTTTTTAACACATTTTTGAATTTTTTTTTCAGTTTTGAACAATTTTTAACCGTTTTTTATTTTTAACAAATTTTTAACGATTTTTTAAATTTTTAAGCAATTTTTGACAGTTTCTGACAATTTTCAAGAAATTTTTGAATTTTTTTTCAGTTTTGAACAAATTTTAACCGCTTTTTATTTTTAATAAATTTTTAACGATTTTCTAATTTTTTAAGCAATTTAGACAGTTTCTAACAATTTTTAACAACTTTTAAACTTTTTTTCAGTTTTGAACAAATTTTTACCATTTTTTGTTTTAGCAAATTTTTAACGTTTTTCTAAATTTTTAAGCAATTTTTGACAGTTTCTGACAATTTTTAACAAATTTTTGAACTTTTTTTAAGTTTTGGACCAATGTTTAATTGTTTTTTGTTTTAGCAAATTTTTAACGTTTTTCTAAATTTTTAAGCAATTTTTGACAGTTTCTGACAATTTTTAACAAATTTTTGAACTTTTTTTAAGTTTTGGACCAATGTTTAATTGTTTTTTGTTTTAGCAAATTTTTAACGATTTTCTAAATTTTTAAGCAATTTTTAACAAATTTTTGAACTTTTTTCATTTTTAAACAAATATTAACCGTTTTTTGTTTTAGCAAATGTTTAACGATTTTCTAAAATTTTAAGCAATTTTTGACAGTTTCTGACAATTTTTAACAACTTTTAAACATTTTTTAACCGTTTTTGTTTTAAGCAAATTTTTAACGATTTTCTCAATTTTTAAGCAATTTTTGACGGTTTCTGACAATTTTTAAACTTTTTTTGGGGTTGACACTTTCTAACAATTTTTTTAAAAGATTATATCAATTATGAACCGTTTCTGGCAATTTTAACAAATTTTGGACATTTTTCTTCAGTTTTAACCGATTTTTTAAATTCATCTTTAAATTTTTTAAGTTTCTGATAATTTTTATCTAATTTTAAACGTTTTTTCACCAAACATTGGAAGTTGTCAATAAATTAATTCTAATTTTTTCTTAATACAAACTTTTAAATTTTACCAGTATAAAAATTTTGTTATATTCCCAATTGTTAATTTCAATTGTTATGAGTAGAATTTATGTAATAATAATTTACCTCTCGATAGTTTATTTATCAATTTCCGTCTATATTATATAAAAAAAATTCCACAATCTTTTCAAAAATGGCGAAAGCGCAAATTGATGTAAAATCGCACTTATTTTAAAATATTAATTTTATCGAACTTTCACAAGATAATTTTTTTTCAAAATTTTGAGCAAAATTAAGTTTTAAAGGTGGGAAAAATTTTATACCATTAACCATTATACATGGTCCCTATATAATTAAAAAGTGAGTAATACAAAAATTATAACGCAAATAAGTGCGTATTTCTGGCATTTAAAATCAATTAATTTTTTTTTTAAATTTCAAATAAGTACTTTAATAAAAAGTCCGTTTTTAATTTTCAACTTTAGAACTTTTCTATCAGCTCCCAATCTCCCAGGACACTTATTATTTTTTCTATTAAATATTTACTAAATAAATAAAAGAATAACCCGCACTGCATGTTCCATAATCCCTATTCTCAGTATAAAGCGAGATAGATATACTAATTGATGCTTGGTCCAGATTTTAAATGTAGGTAGATATAAAATTGGAATTAGGTCATATAAGAATAAAAATTTTGAGGCGGATCTCATCGACTTTAATTATAGTGATTAAATGCAAGATTATTTTATAATAAAATATCAAATCTATGGCTACGTCGTTGCCAAATTTTTTAATACAGGTTGTCTCAAGAATATTTATATTTTCTAAATAAAAAAAAATAAAAGATCGACCTCACCCTTTTTTTTGGATTGATTTTTAGTAATAATTAGCATACATGATTAACATATAATGCATATAAATCGCGAGAAATGTCACAGTTCACAATTAATCATAGTCAGCAAACGTATTTTCAATTATGCCGTTTAATATTGATACAAACTTTGATTTACGGCCGGCATTAGCATCAACCAGAAACACATATCCGACTTCATGATTTATCTAATCATAATAACCGACCTACAGACAAAACATATTTTAAATTAATGATGCTAGAACTTTATATATCTGTTATTGTTTTGCTTATTTTTCAAGACGATCTGATAAGAGTTATAAAAAAAAATCTGATAATAATAAATTATGTATAGTATTAAGATTAATAAATTTAGACAGTTTGAAATCAATTTTTTATGGTTCAAATAATACTCTATATAATTTACTACAAACCCATGTACTTAAATTATAGCCACAGTAATAACTTTAGCTACAAGAAAAAATAAACGTAATGAGAAATCCATGTGTGGCATTTCATTGAACACTGTTAACTCTGAAATATATACCGAGGACGGTGAACCTTTCGCAACAAGCCCTCAAGATCGGCCATATAAACCAGTCTTACTGGCTTCTGTGAAGAAAAAAAAATATTAAAGCGCATATGGGATTTTTTTTCGAAAATGATGAATTTTGCGCACGTATTTAATTTAAAACAGATTGGACAAAAGACGTACGAGGTTTTAATTTTTACACCATTGTTATGTCGAGGAAAATTATAGATAATGGGGTTAAATGGAGGTAACAGTGATTGCGCTATTATTTTTTTATATTTTAAAACTAAATTACGTAGTACGTAATGAAGCTTTTTTGTAAACCACCGATGATTATTAAATTTTGAATGTCACACCTTCAATATAAAGAGTATAGGGAAAAACTAGTAATCCTAAAATTGTTTTAAAAATATTATAATAGATCCTCTTACATATCCCCAAAAGGACTAGCATTATTTCACGACCATTTTAATGTTGCTGGCATTGCAACAGAAATATATTGAAATGTAAAATCCTTTGGGATATTACTGGTTGGATCACATTTCATATCTGGGAACTCTTTCTCACTGGGCTGGTTTCCATTCAAAACTAAATATACAAAAATTTGGATTAATTACAATATTTAAATTAATTAATTAAAAGTACTTTCATCAAAACTGTTGTCTACTGCTACTGTTCGAAACTCTTTCTACTGCTACTGCTTTTCTATTTTCTTGAAAATTACTCTGCGTCTATCTCCTCATCGGCTTTTGTATGCTCTTCTTTTGATTAAAAAAATTAACAATAATGATTGGGTTCGTCTTTAATTTTTTTTATTCAAATTCTTTAACATTGTATAAAACTTCTTTCAATACTTCTGTTACTGATTCTTACAAAATGCTTTCTTTTAATCCTTCTTTTATATAAAGTTTTTTTTTTAAGGTTTTTCTTTTTAAAATTTTTTTTTATTGACAAGTTTTTTTTTAATCTGACAACCTTTTTTTTTAAGAATCAATAATCACTTTCAATTTTTTTTTAAGCCCAAAATGTTTGCCTACTATTTTTTTTTAACTATAATTTTGGTTGACCCAATGACAAATCATTTCACCTGATAGAAAATGTCATCCAACCTGTCACAGAAATTTCATACTTTAATGGCTTAAGCCCTATTCATAAAAAAAATAGTTTATACTTTTAATACCAGTTACTAAAATTTATTTTTATTATTAAAAATAAAGGAATACTGTTAATTTTAATACCAATTACTATCTATTTTTTTTTAACCCAACTAACCCCTACTTACCATAATATTTAATAACAAATCTTATACTAAGTATAACAAATTTCATAACACTTGCCCAAAATTACAGGGTATAACAAATTTCATAACAATATTTATTATCACCCAAATTGACGTACGCCACTTAGGGTTGGGCTATTTCAGGTGATTTTTTTTAAATGTTCGTCATAAAATTCCCCATCGATCCCTCTTTCTCGATTTTTGCTTCGGGTCTTCATTTTCACGAAAATAATCAATCAGATAATCACTCTCGCAAATGAAAGATTAGATACAATTATAGAATCACTGTTGGAACAGATCCGGAAAAAAGTGAAGAAAAATTCACGGAAAACTCCAGAAAATCAAAGAAATAAACATGGAAAAGTATTTTTCCGCAGAAAATCAGGGAAAAATGATATAGAAATACCCACAGCTTCAAATGGGGAAATTTTTTCCTAAAAATCTTCCAATGAAATGGAAAGTAAGGAAAAACACATATAATGTGTAAATTTTTACAAAGTTCACGAAAGTTAGGAGAAAACTCTAAAAAGGACTTGAAAAATCACACATGAATTGGGAAAAAAGCATGAATACATTTTTCCACAGTTAAATTTGAAAAAAAAGAGAAAATAGTTATTTTCCTAACAAGTGCGGAAAGTTATACTTTACGCAAGTGTTAGGAACAATATTTTTTCTACAAGCGCCTAGAATTAAAAAAAAAATTTAGCAAAAAGTATTTTTTCTACAAGCGCCTAGAATTAAAAAAAAAATTTAGCAAAAAGTATTTTTTTCTACAAGCGTGCGGAAAGTTACAACTTTCCGCACTAATGCTTGTAGAAAAATGTATTTTTCCACACTGAAATTTGAAGAAAAAAGCAGGAATGCATTTTTCCACAGTTAAATTTGAAAAAAGAAGCAAGAATGCATTTTCCATAGTTAAATTTGAAAAAAATGAGCAAGAATTCATTTTTACACATGAGCAAGAATGCATTTTCCCACATTCGAATTTGAAAATAAGAATCAAAAATATATTTTTCCATAATTAAATTTGAAAAGAGAAGCAGGAATACATTTTTCACGGTTAAATTTCACAAACTAAAATTTACAATTACTAGTTAAAATGTGACCTTTGCTAAAAATTATGAATAGCGCTTCTGAGTATCTTAATTCCGCCATTATTTGATCTAAAGTTTGTATATGAAAAATTTGCAAGAAATAATTCCAAATTTTATTTTATTACAGTTTAGTAAATATATTCAGCATTTTTTATAATAGTTCCCAAAAAAATCAACTACCGACCTTCATCCCAATTGCGAATATTTTTCTATTGTTAAAAAATCCCATCCTAACAAAATCTTTCTACGAACCTTCTTTCCTTAACCCATTATATCGACTGTTTTATTGCCCTTTTCTGTTAGTTTTTTTTTTACGAATAAGCAGAATTATATTGGCCTTGTTCGGATTTAACCCAACTAGAGCTATTGTGTGCGGTCACTATTTTGACCTCAAAAGGGCTATTTAATAGTTTTGTCCAAGGATATTGGGGGTTGTAAACGGTGAGATTGTAGGGGATGCTTGAACCTAACCGATACCGTGTTCGAATTGTTCGAACAGTTTAAAATTAACACGATCTAAGAGTAAACATAGAAATGTTTCATTTCCTTAAAAAAAAACTATAAAAAGTTAAAATAAAAATTCCCCAATATAAAAAAAAATTTAGAAGTGTTTTTTTAGTAGTAAATCGATAATTTCTTGTGTTGGTGTTCAATTCTGTTGTTGTGAAATTCAAGTATGTTTTGTGCGATTGGTGAGTAAAAATCCGGTTTTGAAAGTGGTTTTATTGGTCGTACTATCAACCATTTCTTCTACATTGAATGTATCCTGATTGCAGATGGTGTTCAATTTTATAAAGGAAACAAACTGATACTTAAATGTTGAAATTTTGTAAGTAAAATAAATTTAATATGTATGATTTGTGTTAAATTTTAGTAAAAATAGCTTAGAAGATTTTGTTTGAATACAAATTCAATTTTAGTTTTATTATTGGTTTTATAAAAATCAGACATGGTAAAAATCGATATGGATGAATAACATTTGGATAGATCTTAAGATACCGATTTTGCTCTATTTCAAAGTCAACTTTTATTGAAGGCAAATAATAATATCAGTAATTTTATTGATAACTGATGAACCGATAATCTGATTAAAGGGAAAATTATATCAAAGTATCTATAATCAATGAACCGAGAATATCATAAATATGCTATATTCTCAATTGAATATTTCTTTAATAACATAAATTATGAACTTTATGATGACTAAAAAAGTAAAAGTGTTAACAATATTTTTAATAAGAAAAAATAGACATAAACATAAAATTTTTATTATTTCATTCATATTTATAGATTAAAATTACTTGTTAATTTTTTATTAAACCATCATTTTTTTGTTATGAAAGATTTGGCGCTAATTGCTCAATCTTCATAAAATTTCGAAGTGATTTTAGCACCGAATATACTTCACCATATACAACAATAAAATCCTCGTAAAATAATAATATAATTCGGTTTTATAAGGTGGAATAATAAACAGGCCATCAAAGCTTTCAATAAAAGTGACGTTGATGGTCGTGAAGTTTTTGAAGCAGCGGTAACCTTATATGCACGGTGGCCCGCAGAGCACAATAGAATGGACAGAATTTTTATTAATCCATAAAAAAATATAATTAAGAATAATGTAAAAAAAAACAGCATTGCAAAAAATTATATAATTTAGTTAAATGATTTACAGTTAATAAAATTTCTACATTAGATTTTATACCTAATAATGAAGTGTATTTGAAGAATTAATAAATTAAAAAAAAAATTAATAATGATTGACTCAATCAAAGTGGGGAATAATAATTTTAAACACAAATAAGTAGTAATAATATTAAAATATATTAAAAATTTGTCACCAAATTGGGAACAATTTATGTAACAAGTTGTGTAATATATAGTGTGTTCCAAGAAGTTTGAACCTTGTATAGAAAACTTTTTTGTTACTGATTTTTGAGAAAAAAATATTCTAGATTATTTCACTTAAGATATGATATTAAATTTAAAAAAATTACCATTCACGTCGAGGGAAGTCAGAAAATATGAAAAGTAACTTTATTTTAAAAAATATAGAAAAATATTATATGGAAAACTTGTTTAAATCCAATATTTCCGACCAAATATGAAATCACAGCCACCCAGCTCAAAACAATATTTTTTTAATTTTTCATTTTGTCAAATATCTATTTTTTCTGATTAATTCTCCCTTCTAAATTTTTTTTTCTCTTTTGTTCAGATTTTTTTTCTAATTTTTTTCCCATTATTCTGTTTTTTTTCTATTTTTTTTTTGTTTTCTAATTTTTTTCTTTTGAATTTTTCCATTTTTTAGATGGTTCCAATTGTTTTCAGTTTTTGTTGTCGTTTTTTTCTGATTTTTTGCCATTTTTTCAATTTTTTTCTGATTATTTGCATTTGCTATTTTTTATGATTTTTAAAATTTTTTTTTTTGCAATTTTTTTGCTATACTATACACAGTGTATATCACAGAGATACTAAATACTTTATCATATTAAAAAAAATAGATAAATAAAAATGTCTAGAAATTCAAAAATTTCTAAAAAGTTCTAAATTATATCCAAAATTTCAAAAACTTGGATAAATTTTAAATTTTGCAATTTTTTTTTGAAAATTTCAAAAATTGCATCAAAAAAGAATGTCAAAATATTCAAAAATTTCTAAAATATATCGAAAATTTCAAGAAACATCAAATTATTCGGTTAATTTAAAATATTTCAAGAATTTTAACCATTTCAAAAATATCAAAATTGCAAAAAACTTAAAAAAAATTATTCTAAACTTTCAAAAATACAACAAGAATGTCAAAAAAAATGAAATTTCGCAAATTTTTTTCAAAAATTTCAAAAAGTAGAAATGTTAGAATGTTCAAAAATTTCTAAAATATATTAAAAAATTCGAAAAAATATTCAAAAAATAAAAATATTCAAAAATTTCCAAAATATTTCGAAAATTTCAAGTAACATCAAATTATTCGGTTAATTAAAAATATTTCAAGAATGTCAAAGTTGCAAAAAACATTAAAAAAATATTCTAAGGTTTCAAAAATACAACAAAAATGTCGAAAAAATTGAAATTTCGCAAATTTTTTCAAAAAGTAAAAATGTCAGAATGTTTAAAAGTTTGAAAAATTTGAAATTTTGTAATTTTTTCCGAAAATTTCAAAAATTGCAAAAAATAAAAAGTCAAAGTATTTAAAAATTTCTAAAATATATCGAAAATTTGAAATAACACCAAAATATTCGGAAAATTAAAAATATTTCAAGATTTTTATTTCAAAAATGTCAATGTTGCAAAAAACTGTTCTAAAATTTCAAAAATACATCAAAAATTTCGCATTTTTTATCAAAAATTTCAGAAAGTAAAAATGTCAAAATGTTCAAAAATTTCTAAAATATATCAAAAATTTCGAAATTTTTTTAAAATATATCGAAAAGTTCTAGAAACATCAAATTATTCGCTTAAATAAAAATATTTCAAGAATGTTAACCGATTCAAAAATGTCAAAATTGGAAAAACTAATTATTCTCAAATTTCGAAAATACATCAAAATATTTCGAAACAATTGAAATTTTTTAAAAAAAAATCAAACATTAAAAATGTCAAAATGTACAAAGATTTCAAAAATATATCAAATATTTCGAAATTTAAAATTTTGCTATTTTTTCCGAAAATTTCAAAAATTGCCAAAGATAAAAATGTCAAAGTATTCAAAAATTTCTAAAATATATTGAAAATTTCAAGAAAAAACAAATTATTCGCTTAATTAAAAATAATTGTCAAATTTACAAAAAACTTTAATTATTATAAACTTTCAAAAACGCTTCAAAAATTTCGAAATTGAAATTTCGCAATTTATTTAAAAATTTTAAAAATTTCAAAAGTAAAAATGTCATAATGTTCAAAAATTTTTAAAATATATCAAAAATGTCGAAAAATTTCAAAGTTGTAAAAAACAATAAAAAAATATTCTAAAATTTCAAACCATATCAAAAGTTTCGAAAAAATTGAAATTTCGCATTTTTTTTTCAAAAAGTAAAAATGTCAAAATGTTTAAAATTTCAAAAATATATCAAAAATTTCGAAAATTTTGAAATTTTGCAATTTATTTAGAAAATTTCAAAAATTGCAAAAAATAAAAATGTCAAAGTATTCATAACTCATATTAACAACAAACACAATTGCTTCAAAATTTCAATAATTTTTCTTTTTTCTTGGGTAATTGTGTACATCTAATATTTCGATAAATTCCACCATCTTATTCTTGCATATACGCACAAACCTTCAAAAAACACACCTAAAAAAATTCTTTGCTAAATATTTATATTTAGATTTTAACAGACCTTGAAAATTTTTTTATACTAATCGTTTATCATTACCCCAACTAACCCTACATTATTTGTACAACACTGTAAACACTTTCTAAGGGTAATTCACTCTCAGAAAATGCTACTTAATTATGTGATAAAATAGGCGATCATAGATCCATTTTCAACGATTAACTTTATATTGGATTAACTCATCTGAACAGCTAATTCAATGCGACTGCTCTCTATGAGAGATAATATACAGATTTAAGACAATATTTCTCGTCTAGTAAGAGAGAGACTGAAAGGGAAGAGTTAGAATAAAGATAGCGTAACACTAAAGAATCCAACGAATAATAAAACTCCAAGTCATACCACAATTATTTATGTGAAGTTAAAAATTAAGCGGCAACATGTTTCGGCCAAACAATGGCCATCATCAGGGTTATAATACAAATATACAAAGTTAAAATTACGAGAAAACAATGATCAAATGATTACTTATAGAAAGCGGTTGGTCATTACGACAAATTACAAGAAAATTAAATGAAAATTATGAACAAGTGATAAAACGTAGGAAAACTTTAACCAATTTACTAATTAAATATTAAAAATTATTAAAAGGCGCTAATTATTAAACAGATTATAACATTTATAAATTCACTGCGTAGTAAACCCTATGCGGCAAGTCAAAAAGTGACAAATATAGTTGACAATTGACAGTTGACAACCAGTATCTGACACACTGGATTAATATCCCAGGAACGAAGTGAAGGACCACTAAAAGAACGTATTAAAAAGAAGAAGAAAAAGAAGAACAAATTGAAATAGAAGTAGAAACATAACCTAAGTAATTTGACGTAGAAATTAATAAACATTGGAAGAGCAGATTTATAAAAAACAATACTATTCACTCCATTATAGAGTTTTGGCTAGCGCCTTTTAATAATTTTTAATATTTAATTTGTAAATTGTTTAAATATTTCCTACGTTTTATCACTTGTTCATAATGTGAATTTTCATACCATTCAATTTTCTTGTAATTTGTCGTACTCCAACCGCTTTCTGTAAATAATCATTGTTTTCTTGTAATTTTAACTTTGTATATTTGATGGTGGCCATTGTTTGGCCGAAACATGTTGCCGCTTAATTTTTAACTTCACATAAATAATTGTGGTATGACTTGGAGTTTTATTATCCGTTGAATAATCTTACCACATTTGAGTATGGATAATCTCCTGTTTTTCACTAAAGAATGTTGGATCTTTCTAAGAATTGGAGTGACGTAGATATGCAAGCTGTGACTTGAATAGAAATATTTGCAGTTTATAAAACGTAGTTGCAAAATAATGACGATATTGGATATGATTTTATATATTTATTATTAAATTTTCACTGAAATTTATCTACCTTCCGTTCTTGAAAAGTCAGAAACTCTTTAAAGTGCTTTAGCAATACTATTTTATAAACAGGTTGTGGTACTTCTTACATTGTGTTTTCTATTTCTAGTCTATTGAATTTCTTAAAACGATGTCCGAAAAAATTGTTTGTCTTAGGAATTGACCAACGTTTTAAAATTCAACAGTAGCCAGTTAAAAAGCACATCTTTTGATTTTAAATACTCAACTTTTGAAGTAGTTCTGGTAAGTAATTTTGTTCTTGATTAATTTATATTAAAGCATCAAAAAACAAATTCCAACGAGTTGGTCCTAGATAACTTTATGGTTTCTTGAATTATTTCTGCGTCTGCCTTTTTCAAAAAAGAATTGTTGTCAGTATGATATTTTTTTAAACTGTGTTTTTTTATATGAATAGTCGCATTAAGATGCAAAGTATGTAAAACACATCGAACGTGTTTAGGTAATGAGATTCTGATATCAGATTTTGTTGTTTCCAGATTGTCTGTAATATTTTCAAATTCTAAATTCTCTTCATTTTTTCCTCGTCGTCTCCATTATCTTTATTTGTACTGAATTCTTTAAATGCCCTCACCAAATTACAGCCATTATCCGATATGATAGCTAATAGTTTTTCAGGAACTAAATAATATTTTAAATAGATGTCCAATCTTTCTGCAATTTTGTCGAAAGTGTGACTTGGCTAAAATCGTTTGTAGGCTAGAGTAGATGAAAATCTTTCAAATTTGCGTTTTTTTCACGGATCATATGGCAAACATATTATATTGGAATACCTTGTTCTGAATGATGAAACTCTCTCTCTTTGGATTGGGTTCCTTTTATAAAAAAAATTATAAACATTACAAACAAAAAAAAATCAAACAAAATATAATTTTGAGCCCCTAAACAAAATTATTTCTTCGCCTCTTCCTTTTTTTACGATTCCATATTATGTCTACTTTTTTTTTCTTAATACCCCTCCGACAAATTCACCTTCAAATTCTTCCTCTGACCAGCCTCGCTCATTTACTTCTTCAACCTTTATTCTATCTTCCATCTTCAAAATTTATCCCAGATTGGTTCCTTTATAAAAAAAAACGTCCATTTAAACTTTTGGATTTTTTTTTTATTTTGAAAAACTTTTGTAAAAGCAATAGTCCTTTTTTTATATAATTTCTCTACTTTTACCACCTTCTTTTAATATTAACACATTTCTAAAAAATTATTGTAACTTTTCTTAAAAAATTAATGACAATCTAAAAATTGTTTGACAACCACCTATCCTGTTTACTATTTTTTCCAACCTTTTGTTTTTTATTGTGCTAGATTTTTTTTTATTTAATTTAATGAATTTTAATTACTAAGATTTTTTTTTAAATTTTGTACCACAATTGTTATTTATATTATTAAAGAACTTATTATAAAATTCAAAAAAAAAATCATCCGTCACAAACCACACTTCACAAATCTTAAATACATCCATGCGCACCTTAAATTTCATATCATAACCTTTTTACTTTCCCGACCCTCCTCCTAGAAGACAAAGTATTGTGAACGAGCTAAAAAAAAAATTCGAGATAAAAACGGAAATATCCATTTTTGGGTCCCCTGAGACGATTAAGACCATTTCCAGATGGAAGTCTGTCTGTCGGTCTGTGTGTGTGTGTCTGTGTGTGTATTCTTCCACGATAGCGGCCACACGTTTAATCCGATTAAGCTGAAATTTGGTATAGGGGTTTGGGTTACCCGTCGGAAGAACCCATTAGTTTTTGTACGACATCTGTCAAACGGAAGTACCACTATCAAAAAATGACAGATGCAATATGTCACGGAATTGGACATGCAATATGTCATTGGAAAGCCCTAGAAAAACTCTATTCAGAACAGTCAAAATTATTTCTCCAACTGTCACCTGTCAAAAATAAAAAAATGTCAATATTTGAAACTTCAGCATTAAATATCTAAAGAAGTATTAATCCGATTGAGCTGAAATTTGGTATAGGGGTTTGGGTTATCTGTTGGAAGAACCCGTTAGTTTTTGTACGAGATCTGTCAAACGGAAGTACCACTATCAAAAAATGACTGGTGCAATATGTCACGGAATTGGACATGCAATATCTCGTTTGAAAGCCCTTGAAAAACTATATTTAGAACAGTCAAAATTATTTCTCCAACTGTGACCTGTCAAAAATAAAAAATTGTCAAAAGTTTAAACTTTAACATTAAATATCTGAAAAAGTATTCGAGGATACTCGTCGGGAAAGTTTTGGGGCGACACAACCGATTTTTTTTTGCTGTCATGCTTACATTTGACAATCATTTCCAACCTTTCAATTCTCGTCAACTACAATACATATAAAACAGAACTAAAACTACACATATAAAAAAAAACCATATCAATATCTTGATTGTTGTAAATTTTCTTTAATTACTGCTAAACTTTCATTTTATTCATTGCTTTATTTTGGCTTATAACATTTAACCCAATCCATCAAAAAATTATGGGCAAAACATGGATTATGAAGAATTTGTATTGTAATCACGGTGTTTATAATAAAAGCAATTATACGTTTTTATTCACCTCCGTCTTTTTTTTTCGGAGATATTCGCTTATTTTTTGCTGCCGTTTTACCATCCTGCTTACTATATTCTTCAATTGTTGAAGAGCAACTTTTTTTTTCATCAGTCGTAATTTGTCGGAATGCATTCCGATAAAGTACCACTGATGATTCCTATAAGGATGAAACATGTATGGTAATAGGAGTGTATAGTTTCAAAAACTCTCTCTGTTTTTAAATTTTTTTCATGATTATCAAAATTTCTAAAATAATCTCGTTTTAAAAATAGTATCAAAGAAATATATTAATTTTTGGCAACCTAATAAATATATTGATTAGAATTAATCGGGATTGTAGATTTGCGATTCGTTAAAGAATCCAAAAAATCCATAATATTTCCAATTTATTTCATTGTCGTAGAAAATATGTGCCTAAATAGGCTACAATATGCCACTTTTGTAATTCAAAATTAGAAAATGATACTTCTTCCAGTTTCAAGTCTCGTGATTTATAAAAAAAGGGATCTTTAATTATTCTGTAGTTATTTTCACCTACCCCGTATAATCTTATCCTACCTCCCCCTATTTTCAACGCTCCCTTATTAAAATACCTTCTTTATTATTCTCGTTTTGTTTTCATTTTCGAATTTTAACCTAAATGTCACTTGTCTACATTTCACAACCACTTCTTTTTTTTACCATCACTTTTATTTGTCACATAAACTCCTATCTAACCTGTTTATATCTTTTCCCTCTTATCGTGTCGTAGACTTTATTTTTTTTAACTTTTTATTAATGGAATAATTTATAATTTACCATATTATGTTTTATTCAATTTTATCGTGTTGTATACAAGCCTGATGATGGCGAGATATCGCCGAAACTAATTGCCAACCCCATTTTAATTCATTAACGAATATATTGTGGTACTTGACTACCAGTTTTATTACCTCATATAAATATTATTGAATACTAAAGCTAACCTTGTAATAGTTATTATTAATAATAAAATAATGATAATACTGAGTAATTTTCATTAATTATGTCCGTTTCTTAGATATATTTGACCCATTGACTTAAAGTCAAGTCATCGGTGCTTGGCATAGGTCTGGACGCATTGTAACAAAATCCAACATTTATTACCACTAAACAGTAGTAAACATAAACAAGCTATAACTTAGATTTTTACGAGCAGTAAAATAATCGTAAAATCAATGGGAGCAAATGTTTCTCAACAGTTCACTTTTCTGTCGGTATATTCTGCTTTGTGTTAAGATTTGATACGGGCCAATTTGCGGTTTCTTCTTTTTATTACTGTTTAGTGTCAATGGTTAATTAAATTAAGTGATTGTTTATATATAAACGACACATTGAATGTATCTTTTAAATAATTATGTTTACTGCGTTGTTAATGTCTAATAAAATTACATTGATTGCTTATTAATGATTTTTTTTATCAAGAGGAATAAAAAGTGTAGTTTACAATCTTGAACAATAAAATAGTATAAATAAGAAAAAATAGTATATTATTTCAACGAGTATGGCAAACTATCAGTCTTTCAATAATTTTGGCTAAAACTATTATAAACCTTTATTTAAACCAGTGAATAATCATTATTCACTATTGAATAATGGATATCTAGAAATCAAGTAAAACCAGTGAATAATGAAATCATAATTCACTAGTAAATAATAGATATTATTATTATTTAGTACACTCATGTGTAACGAACAAATAATAGATTAGTTGTGGATAATAAATATTTTTCAAATTAAAACGTTTTTTATCAAATTCTTTTTATAATTAGTGAGTTGGAGTGAGGGTAATAATATATAAAAAAATGATATAATTTCCAGAGGTCTGTATTCGAAAAATTAAAATTGAGAGTATGGTCCTTCGAATACAAAACGTTGAATTAATATTTTAATAAAACTTAATCTTGAGAAAAAGTTTGCGGTTAATTCTAAACGTGTTTCAATATATCTCTCCCCTCTCTTTTCCTTTTTGTACTATCCCTCTCTTTTTTCCTTATTTTACTATTTCTTTATATTTTCCTGTCATTCATAATTTTTGTATTTTTCCTTTTATCCTTACTTTTTCATATTTTTTCTATTACTCCCGATTTGTCCCTATTTTTCCATGTCTTTCATTATTTTTTTCTACTTTCCCCTATTTATATCTATTTTTCACTTCTTTCTCAATTTATCCTATTATTCCCTATTTTTTCCTAATTAAGTATTCCTTCCCATATATCGCAATTTTTCCCTATTTTCTCTATATTTTCCCATGCTTCTCTATTTTTACCTATTTTCCCTATTTCTCCTATTTTACTACGGCCCGCCCATACTTCACCTTTGGTGAAGTTGGGCAAACCGTAGTCTTGTCTGTGTGGATGTGTGGATGTCTGTGCGCGCACGATAACTGGAGAACGGTACGGCCGATCCGGAAAATTCTTTTGGCCATCGGTTTTTATGATGAGCAATTTCGGGTCCGAGGATCCTGGTCCCGCCTACTGAGTGAAACTTCTATTCGAGATATCTCGATAAGGAAAGCAAATTTGTCGATACTGATTTCTTTTAAGGTGTTGGGGAAGTAAAGACGCGTCGATTGACATCCATAACGCATTTGGCTAGTTGAAAAAAATTGAAAAATTTGAAAAAAAAATTATTGAAAAAATTCCGATTTTTTCGAATCTGACTTTCTTCCGCTGTCGGAGACGAGCCGTAGTCTTGAAAAATCGTGCAGAGATTATTCCTTTTATTAGTTTCCTATTTTTCATTATTTTTTCCTATTTTTCTTTATTCGTATATATGTATTTTTCCCAATTTTATCTGATTTTTTCCTATTTTTTATTATTGTTTCCTAGTTTTTCCAATTTTTCTTTTATTTTTCTTTATTTTCTCTATTTTTCCCTATATAAAACTTAATTTAGAAAACAAGTTTGGCGCGGTCGAGGGACCCCCGTCAGGATCGAAGCTTTACGTTATTTTTTAAACTTCAAACGTGTTTTATTATTTCTCCGTCCTTCTCGTTTCCTTTTTTACTATTTCTTTCTATTTTTCCTGTTTATCTTAATTTTTTGCTATTTTCCGCTATTTGTCCCTACCTTTTACCATTTTTCCCTATTTTTTCTATTATTCCAGATTTGTCTCTATTTTTCATATATTTCCAAATGTTTCTCTATTCGAAACCGTTCTTGAGTTATCGTTAACACAGTCAGACAGACATACAGACAGTTAGACTGTCCTTCGTTTTTTAATAAACCGTTTTTAAGGAATTATTACACGTCAGGTTGATCATTTTTGATGTAATATTTTTTTTGTCATATCAGTTTTTTCAAAATAGTCAAAACACTAATAATTTTTATTTTTCCAAATTATACACTAATATATACTAGTGTGAGTTTAAAAATGTTCACGATGCTTAGTTCGAGCTTTTTGGTGTGCTCGCGAGCCTTTTGGAGTGCTCTTGAGCCTTTTCAAGTGCTCGCGAGCCTTTTGGAGTACTCGCGAGCACTTTTTACGAGCTCAAAGCACCAAGTACTTTGGTAAAGTGCTTTAAGCACTAATCACTGATTTTAAGAAGTGCTCTTAAGCACTGTGAGCACAAAAGTGCTTAGAGTGCTTAGCAAAGCATCAAGCACATTGCTTAGAGACAGTTTTCGTTAAACCGTTTTTTTGTTTTTTCTCTTGGAGAGGTTACTAAATAGCTGAGGAAAAATCAAGAAACAATAGAATTATTCAACAACAAGTTAACAATTAGTCAACTCGAGTTTATTATATTTGAGATTTTATTGTAATAAAATTATAAATTTTTAACGCTTTTCTGGAATATGAATTATAGAAAATAAAATCATTGTAGATATTATATTTGGTTGGTAAATCGCAGTAGGTGTTAAGACCATATTTCTACTTTTTGGAATCAAGTAAAATATTTAAATTCAAACTTTTATATTTGTAAAAAGAGTCACTACTGGCAGGCAGATTTACACCACTGAAATAATTTATAGGTATCTAATTTTTTTTGAATAGTTATTTACTTATCAAAGAAATGAAAAGTGTTAAAATACATTTAATTTGTTTAATAGTTATTTCTTATTCGTCTAATATAAATCTTATACCATGATATGTGTTTTATATCAGTAATGAAACTTAACTTGTTTTATATAATATACGATAAAAGTCTATACGAAATCAAAAATGATAATGCTTAAAACTTCCTCGAGTCCGTATCAGCCGAACCTTTCATTTTGGCCATTACCCACCGGGTCAAAACACTCTAAACCCGACATTAATACATTCCAACGTCCATACAAAATGTGTATAGATAAGTGCACGTTTGTGTAAAATACGTTCCAACACATCTACAAGGACTTACACATTAGTTACCTTCTCCCTGTGAAACCTAATCTCGCCATGGAGAATTATAGTTGAAACGCCACCATACTTAATCCATTTTTCAAGTCTCGCGGCGACACCGAATAAATTTGATGCTTAGATGTGTTTATTTAAGAAATGTTGGAGCGAGATCGTTGGGATAGATACCGGTTCGGTGTCTACACTCCTTTTTAATTACAAAAACAAAATGTATTATTCTGGAGAGGAAACGTGGGATGACTTGATATTTATACGACATTCACTAGTACTTTTATCCTGCATTTATATTATTATCGATTTTTTAATAGTTTTACTTTCCCGTCCCACCTCCTAGAAGGGAAAGTATTGTGAACGAGCTAAAAAAAAACTTCGAGATAAAAACGGAAATATCCATTTTCGGGTCCCCTGAAACGATAAAGACCATTTCCAGATGGAAGTCTGTCTGTCGGTCTGCGTGTGTGTGTGTGTGTGTGTATTCTTCCACGATAGAGGCCACACGTTTAATCCGATTGAGCTGAAATTTGGTATAGGGGTTTGGGTTACCCGTCGGAAGAACCCATAGTTTTTTGTACGACATCTGTGAAACGGAAGTACCACTATAAAAAAATGACAGATGCAATATGTCACGGAATTGGACATGCCATATGT
The DNA here is from genome assembly GCA_963243735.1 of Neocrepidodera transversa. NCBI lineage: Eukaryota > Metazoa > Arthropoda > Insecta > Coleoptera > Chrysomelidae > Neocrepidodera > Neocrepidodera transversa. Next base: position 3,475,562 of record OY725337.1, on the reverse strand, counting down.
CATTTGAAAGCCCTAGAAAGACTCCATTCAGTGCATCTATTCTTGAAAATCAGGGAGTAGAAATTAAAATAGAAATAGGCGTGGCTCCCTGAAATGTACAATAACCCTATTCTTGAAATATTTCGATGGAAATATGTGGGACTTTTATTCTCCCAGGGAGTATAAAATTTCTATTGGTCATTAGCGAGTGAAATTTGTAGGGAGAAAAAATTTATTTGAAACATTAACCTAACTATTTAATCTGACAATCCGATTTATTTTGTTTATATTTCGTGTCTTTATTTTTTTGAACTTTGCTAGGAAGTTTACTGATATAAATGATAATATTAATGAATTTTTGATATGGAATAATCTCATGAATGACGATGTGAAGGAAGCTCTGGAGGAGGTTGAAATGGAATAGTTCATAATACTTTCCTCCAAGCTTCCCAGGTTTTATTGGCCCCCTCAGGCATACAATTTAAAATTGTGGCCAGCTCAGACCAGAGGACTTGGCACTGAGCCCGGATGAATGTGAAGGTAAATTTGCCCGAATACATCTGTGGTCGTTGCGAAATGTTATCGGCCAGCATTTCTTTTTGTGTTTTGTTAATGTTTTTTTTTAATACGACATCGGTCCATAGCTAATACATTACAGTTATATCAAAGAATACGATAGTTATTCTTTGGTTATGTCTTATCTTATGTCACATGGATGTCAGAAATTTAACTGCTGCGATTGGATAAAATTGAATTTCAACATTTGGCAACTATGTGTGTATTTTCACTCACTCCTTTTTTTCAAGAATAAGGTATTTTTGTACCGAGAGAATAAGCTGGGAGTAGAAAAAGTAGGGAGTTACTTTGGGAGTAACGTTTCTCTTGATTTCAAGAATAGGTACACAGAACAGTCAAAATTATTTCTCCAACTATCACCTGTCAAAAATTAAAAAATATCTGAAAAAGTATTCGTGGATACTCATCGGGAAAGTTTTGGGGCGACACAACCGATTTTTTACGTAATGTGTTGAATTATCCACATATTTAATTTAATTTTGCTCAAAATAATTCGCAGTATTTACCATTTCTCAAAACGATACATCTTTAAAATGGCTTATTCCACAGTGTTCGCATCGTATCCCACTAGGCTCCTTATTTCGCCGGGCAACGCCATCAAATTACGTCCATAAATTAAACTAACGTCTCCCCGTCGACTTGCTCCACAATTCATACTGATACGCTTATCTTTTTCTCAACATTTGAGCAACTCAAAGGCGAATGGTTTCCTCCATGGGCGGCGTCAGCTGGAGGAACGTGAAATGCTTCAATTTCATCAGCCATAGTAAAAGGATTAACTATTGATTATTTCAATTGTCAAAATTCTTAATATTTTAAAGATTTTTGTATACATTTTTTAACTGAAAAACTTAAAAGGTAGGTAACAACACTAAAGTTGAGTTTTTTTCGTAACAGGAAGTTAAAGTTTTTTCTTAAAAGGAGATTGAGATTTTTTCTTAAGAAGTTTAGATTTTTCAGTAAGAGGAACTTGAGATTTTTCAGTAAGAGGAAGTACTTTTTTTCAGTAAGAGGAATTTGAGATTTTTCAGTAAAAGGAAGTTGAGATTTTTTCGTAAGACGAAATTGAAATTTTTTTTTAAAGGAAGCTGAGAGTTCTTCTTAATAAGTTCAGAATTTTTTCTTAAAACGAAGTAATGATCTTTCATACGAGAAAGTAATTTTTGCTTAAGGGGAAGTTGAGATTTTTCAGTAAGAGGAATTTGTGATTTTTCAGAAAAAGGAAGTTGAGATTTTTCAGAAACAGGAAGTTCAGTTTTTCATTAAGAGGAATTTCAAATTTTTCAGTAAGAGGAAGTTGATATTTTTTCGTATGATGAAATTGAAATTTTTTCTTAGAAGGGAGTTGAGATTTTTCATATGAGAAAGTAATTTTTGCTTAAGATGAAGTTGAGATTTTTTAGTATGAGGAAGTTGAGATTGTTCAGTAAGAGGAGGTTGAAATTTTTCAGTAAGAGGAAGTACAGTTTTTTGTAAGAGTAATTTGAGATTTTTCAGTAAGAGTAATTTGAGATTTTTCAGTAAAAGGAAGTTGAGATTTTTCAGTAAAAATAAATTGAGATTTTTCAGTAACCGGATGTTCAGTATTTCAGTAAAAGGAATTTGAGATTTTTCAGTAAGAGGAAGTTGAGATTTTTTCGTAAGACGAAATTGAAATTTTTTCTTAAAAGGAAGTTGAGATTTTTTCTTAAGAAGTTCAGAATTTTTTCTTAAAAGGAAGTTGAGATTTTTTCTTAAGAAGTTCAGAATTTTTTCTTAAAAGGAAGTTATCATTTTTCATATGAGAAAGTTAAAATTTGGAAAAAATTCACACTTAAACTTTTTCATATAGCTTAATTATATTTCATTAAAACATGTTTAAAAAAAATTAATAAAATGGACACATTTTTTTGGTACAAGTCCGATTTAAAGTTTTTTAACAATTTAAAGTTATTTATTAATATAAAAAGAAAAACTTCGGACCCCTTTCCAGCGTAAACCGCGAACAGAGCAGTGTAAGATTTTGCATAGTTAAAGTTTATATACAGGAGCAGTCAGAAAACTGAAATGAATGTGTCGGTTACAAATAAATTAAATTTAATATAACATTTATTGCTTATCTTAAGCATTAGACTATTTTTAGTTAACGGTACGATAGCCGAATGGGGCAAATGGGCTGAGTTCAAATTCTAACCTAGTCAACTTTTTTTAATTTTTTTTAGAAACAAGTTTATATATTCCATTATTGTAATTTTATTTGTGAAGCGAAAACTTCTAGGCGCGTTTTGGATAGGTAAAAAATTAAAAAAAACGCTGAAAAATAGAAATAAATAGGAAAACTTCGAAAAAACAGGAAAAAAATAGGGAAAAAATAGAAAAAATCAGTTGGGTCGCCACAAAACTTTCCCGACGAGTAGGTATCCAGGACGAATACTTTTTCAGATATTTAATGTTAAAGTTTCAAATTTTGACATTTTTTATTTTTGACAGGTGACAGTTCGAGAAATAAGTTTGACTGTTCTAAATAGAGTTTTTCAAGGGCTTTCAAATGAAATATTGGAAGTCAAATTCCGTGACATATTACATCTGTCATTTTTTGATGGTGACACTTCCGTTTGACAGATGACAGATAACAAACCAATATACCAAATTTCAGCTCAATCGGATTAAACGTGTGCGGCCTCTATCGTTGAAGAATATAGACAGACAGACACGCACAGACAGATACACAGACAGACTTCCATCTGGAAATGGTCTTAATAATCATCTCAGGGCACCTCAAAATGGATATTTCCATCTTAATCTCGAAAATTTTTTTAGCTCGTTCACAATACTTTCCCTTCTCGAAGGTGGGTCTGGAAAAATGAAAATGAAAATGAAAAGCATGGAAAAATAAGGGAACACAAAAAAAACAGGAAAAAAAGGGAAAAATGTAAATAAAATGGAAGAAAAAAATGGGGATAAATAGGGTAAAATAGGAAAAATGGAAAAAAGGGACAAAAATAAGAAAAAGATGGAAACGTAGTAAAAAATGGGCAAAATAGGAAAAAACAGGAAACCTAACAAATGGAAAAAATGAGAGAGATAGAAAAAAATAGAGAAAAACAAAGGAAAATAGGAAAAAATAGAAAAAGACAGGAAAATGGGGACAACAGAAAAAATAGAAAAAAAATTGAAAAAATAAACAAAAATAGAAAAAAATAGGAAAAAAAAGAGGTATAAACATAAACTTTATAAGTTACGGTCGAATTTCGACCAATGGGCGACCACTAAAAATTAATTTAAAATTTTAATTAATTTTAACACTCTCCTCAATTTTTGTGTTAAATTTTTTATTAAAACCTAAAAAAAAATTAATACTTCAATATTTTTTATATAAAAAAAAATTGATTCGCAAAGAGTTATACAATCATTTTTATACATTTTGGATCAAAATACTACTAATTTTTTTAAGTACAATATAGGTGCTATATTTTGATCCCTCTTTAAATTTTATCCTCTCTACGCCTATGCCTCCAAGTTAATTAAACTTCTGATCGTTTTCGCGTGCAGCGAATGTTATTTGTCTTTTGTGGTTTGGATCCCGCGATGTACCTGCAAAATTTCATTTGGCATCGATGAGACGACGCCATGTTAGTTTAACCGCGATTATCTTTAGAGTTTCCGAAACTCCGATTTAAACGGTTAATTGCGTCATTATTTTAGTGATATCATGTATTTTTTTAAATACTGTTAGAAACGTACATTTTAAGCATATTTTCAATTTTCAGTAGAAACTGGTTTGACGGCTCATTGCATAATTTCAAGTCGTGCAACAAGATAAAAATTTCAATATTATTAGTGGCTTTTAAAGCAACTTTTCAAAATTACCGTAATTTTGTATTAATATCGTATATGATATTGTTTTCGTGTAAACTAAAAATTATTACTTACGGAATTACCTAGCGGCGGTTAAAATATTTTTAAAATTGTAAATGGGTAATTTTATTGAACTTGGCCTTAAAAAAGTTTTATTTTTATTGTCTGTTTATGACCGTACCTTGCTAGTAATAGAAGTAAAAAAGCTTCTACCATAAATAATTTTTATTTTTTTACAAGGCCAGATATTTGTACCTACTCTAAAAAATAGTTCCATAAAAATACAATTATTTTTTATCAGTATTTATCCTTGAGAAAGATCTGTAAATATTAACAACCCTCTCATATTATACTCGTTTTTTAAAATTCTTGAATATACATGGTAGTTCAAAAATAGAGGATATTTTATATAAGTTTTGTTGCTGATATACCGGGTATTTTATGGTTATAGTTTTTATTGTTTGATCGATTTTTTTTTAATTTAGTAGACCTAAACAGAGTTCAATAAATATCCATTTAATACTATAATACTATTTTTACATATTTGATTAAAATTATACACAATTTTTAATGTAACTAAGTATTTAAAATATACAGGGTGTATCAAATAGGTAGGCCATAAATTTAAATACATATATTCTGGTGTCAAAAATAACTCTATTGCCTTAATGCAACAAAAAGTTACGGCCTTTGGAAAGTACAAAATTAAAAACTTTTTGGGGGTTTTGAATAACCCCTAAAACTTCCCCAATCTTTTCTATGCGTTACAATTATATTAGTTTTGTGACACCATTGGTTTAATACATTAATTTTTCACTTTTTCGAAAACCCAATTTTTATCGAGATGTGGCCAATTTTTCATCTTGCAAAAAATCTTTAGTTGGCTGTTCAACACTTTTTATGGGCTTTACAGATTTCGTGGTTTTATATGACAAAGATGCTCTTGCCTCAAGAAAGGCATTTATCCATTTTTATTATAAAAGGTTAAACAGTTCATGAAATATTGGAAAAAATCGATTTTCATTTTGTTACTTTCAAAGGTTGTAACTTTTTTTGTGTGTACATTTGCATGTTCAATCGAGGTATTTTTGACACCAGAATATATAATATGTGGTTCAATATATGACTTACCTTTTTGATACATCCTGTATATCAAATTTTTTATAGAAATTTGTTCAAGAATTTGCTGGCACCATTTCCACGATAAATTATTATTTGTAATTTTTTTTTTGAAGACAATTATTTATTGTATTTTATTATCCACAAATGCTTTTAGAATAAAATGTTTTGGTTCCACTAAATATATATTATTAGTTTATAAAATACACTCAAAATCTAATAAATTACTAAAATATAAGGACCGGACTGGAAAAAAAATAATTACTTATAACATAAAATCTACATTAAAAATTCTTTAAGAGGGCCAATACCATATATATTATCCTGCTTGAAATTGTTTTTTGACCGGCGCTCCGTTAATATTAAAGATAGGAAGCTGCAGTTGTCACAAACCGATTCTGTATTTTTAATAAAAGTGATACGACTATCAACTTTTTTCTCTAGATCAATTTGAAAAAAGTAGCACAGAGCCACTCTTTTAATAAATATTTTAAATATCATGAAAAACCATATTTTTAGTTACTATATTAGGCGACATCTCGTCCAAAAATGAATAAATATGTTTTGAGGGGCTCTACTTTGTATTCTATAGAGGATAGGATTTCTTAATGTTAATTGAAAAGTACAAAAAAAATAATTTTTGCACAAAATTTATTAGAATACAAACACATTTTCGTTGGGTAATTCTCTAAACAGCAACAACGCAAGTTACGTGTTGTGCGGGCCTCTTAAGAATCTTAAAAGGGGTTTTATCCACACTTATGAATCGTATAATATACCTCTTTATCCACTAGTGGTATAATGAAAAATAAATAACAACCATTCAACACCTCCCGATATTTTTGTATGTAATTTAAATGATTTCTGAGTAGGTGACAGCTGCTGTCAGAGCAAAATGTCAAATCATTTTTTGATGAAAAATATCAGCGATTCTGATTTTAAATAAAAGTGATTTTGCATAAAACATTGTATGTACTACATGTGTGTTTTAGATATACATTTTATTCGCTTAAGAATAATAACAACATTTAAAATCAAGTCCAAAGAATTTGAGGATCAAATTTTTTTAATAAAATTAAATTTTTAATTAATTTTATTTAAAAAGATATTAATATTTTTAGTAAAAATGGAAAATTCCTAAAGTAAAGTTTATTGTCAATGCTTAGATAGAGCAAAAAACAGGAACTACAAAATTGAAATAAAAAGTACAGGTCCGTTATTAAATAAAAATAGTTCAGGGTGGCCCTTCAAAGACGAAACGTTATTTTTTAAAAAATTGATACACAATGTTAAACGCTATTTGACCTTCAATAAAAACGATTTAAGAGTTTTTTTATATCCTTAAAAATGAAATAAAACGAAAATCGTCAATTTCGGTTTTTCCCAAATGTCTCGAAAACCGGAACTGATATTTTATATTATATATTTGACAAAAATTTTTTCTGTTTATTATTTTGTTTTATGTTTCTTTTTTAAATAAAATTTTTTTATTCATTTGATTATTTAAAAAAATTCTTTTTATCACTTATCTTTTATTATTTACTATAACCAAAATTTTTATTTAAATTTTCAAAATTATTTTATAATATTAATGAGATAAGATTTCTTAATATTCCACAATTGTTTATTTGGCATCCTTCCATATTTTATATACCAATAAATATCAATAAACTCTTTAAAATATCACACTTTTTTAACAATAAAATTATATTTATAAAATTCCAAAACTCATAAAAATTAATAACTTTTTTAACAATTAAATAACAATTAACTTATTCAAAAACTCATACAGAGTATTTAATTACAATATCTATGGGGATATTTACGAAAGAACAATTGCTACATAAATTATTTTTGTTGTTATTTTCTAAAATTAAATTAACATAAATACTGTAATGTACTACATTGAATAATAACATAAATTTACAAAATTTATTCGTTCAATAATATTTTATGACAAAGCTATTAGTTTTCTTGAAGTAAAACAATAATTTACCAAGTGTCAGGATTTTTTAAAATTTTAAATTTGTTATTTAATATACAAGGTGACATTTTTTTAGTAAATATAAAAATACATTTTTTTCTTCAAGTCCGGTTCCAATATTGTAATAATTTATTAGATTATGGGTGTAACAGTAAAAAATATGAAGCGGGTAAATTTCATTTCATTGTGGTAAAAATTAAGAATGTATATTTCGACACTTGCAAATATTATTTACCATTATTTAATACTTAAATGTACAGGTTAGTTTTAAGCAAGTATTTATTATTAATTGGGTGTTAAATTAATTAAGTTGGTGTAAAACTTGTTGTAATGAATTTTCTGAGTGTAAATATCATTTCCACTTGCCCAAAGTCTTATCCGACTTTTTTCCACTTGAGTTTCAATGGGATTCGAACCCGCGGCCCGGACATCGACGTAATATAAAGGCTAGGTTAGGTTTTATAAAGGCTGATGCCTTATAACCGACATGGCCACCGTATCCGGTTAAAATGAGTTAAGCCCTTTGAAAGAATTAAAACTTTATAGTGATACATCATTATTAAGAGTTTTTATGTTGGTACACAAACAGATGGAAGATAAATTACACCCAGTATTCTAGTTTTTGAATGTAAGTTAAATAATTAGAATTTTGAATTACAAATTTTTTAGTATACTATTTTTATTATTGATAATAATTCTTTTAAACATAACTTAAGGCGGCGTTAGCAAATTGATAATAATTGGGAAATTTTTGAACATATAAGACGGACTATCCGGGCAAGAAATATATGCAAATTTACTTTTATAATGTTCTAATGGTATTAAATTAGTTCCTGAATATATTTAAAAGTGAAAAAAAATTAAGAAAATGGAAAAAACAATGGAATAATGAAAATTTAACCTAAAAAAAAGGCATCAAAAATCGCTATAAAAAGTAATTCAGGAACTAGATTATGCTTCCATTAGAGACTGTACATAAGAGATATTTCATATTTTGCTTTCATTTACAAGTCTTATATGTTCAAAAATTTATAATTTGAACCATAAAACATCACCAAAAATACATCAGAAACCTGTTATTCTGTCAATTTTACAGTTCACGTACTTTTTTATAGATGGTGCCACCTGCAAAATAATTATTTTGGAGTATATAATTTCATGTCTTCATATTTTTAAGTAGCAGAAAAAAGGAAATTTTATATTTTAATAGAAAATTTATGTCTTCGTTCCAATATTTTTAAAATGCTGCTAACATTATTATTTTAGTATTAGTACCTAATGAAAACTAGATTTCTTTTACAATTAAAATGATGGTGACTAGATTTTGAAGTTCGAAATTCCGGAGGCTATTTTTTATACAATTTTTACAAATAAGAAACAAAACTGAAAAAAAAACAAAAAATCATAAAAATGAGAAAAAACTGAGAAAAAATTGAAGAATCGAAAAAAATGAAAAATAAAAAAGAAAAAAAAAGACAAAAATTTCGAAAAAATTGGGAAAGAAATGAAAAATAAAATTGTAAATTACGAAAAAAATGAATAAATAAAAAACCGAAAAGAAAAACACTGAAAATCGCAAAAAACAACGAACAAAAAAGAATCACAAAAATAATCCCAAAAAAATCGCAAAAAAAAGCAACAAAATCTCAAAAAAAAATGACAAAAAAATCGCAAATTATCACAAAAAATCAATGTAATAAAAAAATCGAAAATCATCTCCAAAAAACCATAGACAACCAAAATGAAAAATTGAGATATAAATTGCAAAAAATCGCAAATAATTGCGTAAAATCAGAAGAATAAGAAAAAATGAGAAAAAATTAAAAAACAAAAGAAAAAAAATGGAAAAGAAAACCAGAACAATGAAAAAAGTACAAAAAATTCAAGTTTTAAAATTGAGTGGGCCTTTTGGGCACAGTGGTTATCGACCATAGTGTAACTAATCCTTTCGATTAAAAGTAATATTTTAAAGAAAAAATAATAGGAATAATTTCAGTGATTTTTTAAATTTTTTTTCCAAATAAATATCCTTCATTTGATTTGTATGGTAAAGTTTTTTTTTTGTCCAAATAAATGTATGATAAGATTTTTTTGTCCAAATAAATAAGCTCGGTTTGATTTGTATAATCAAGAATTTTTTTCTCTAAATAAAAACAATGATTTGACAAAAAAATTATATAAGCTATATATAAAACAAATTAAAAAACTCATAATTAATAGAAAAGAATATGAAAATCACAAAAAATATATTATTACAAAAATATAACACTAGGAAAAATATAAAATAGCTACAAAAATAGAAGTTAAAAATTATACTATTACAACCCCATTCATAAATCCAATCATTTCACAATAATTTTATTTAAACTGTATCTAGGAATAAACAACATTTGAAAAGATTACAAAAATATTATTTAAAATTTATTTAATTTATATAATGTTTAAATAATCCTATTTCATTTTCCTAGAACCCTTAATCCAGTTTTCGTGCCCAGAACGGCTACACCGTTAGAAACAATAAAAGATTAAATTCGACCGCCGTGCCGAAAAGGGCTCCACCCCTTCTTAAATAATCATTTCCTAATAAAATTTTTGTAACTAACAAATAATTTCCAGTAAAGACTTCTGGTACTGAAAAAAAATCATTATAATATAAATCAAACCGAGGTTATTTATTTGGAGAAAAAGATTTAAAAAAAATTCATTACTAATAAATTAGGTATAGATTTAGATAAAAATATTGAAAAAAAATATTATAGGTCAGTAGTTTTTGGCCAGGCGAGTTTAATGGTGTCAAAAAATCCTAAATTCACTGAAAATTAAAACCTTCGGCGGTCGTTACATCTGGCATCTAAGCAAGTATTGCTGGAGGATAATAATCATTTAAATTTTTACGCAGAAAGTACATCTAATCGCCATCTATCGAAAATTTAGTTAATTAATAGTTTTTGTTATGAAAACCGTGGTTTGCTAACGCCGTCTTAAGATTAGGATTCTAAAATCTGCACAACTTGTAAGAATATTTGACATGTTACGTAATTCACCCAAAATGATTTTAATGATCTCTTATCTTACTTATACACACAGATATCTCGAATAGAATAAACAATCTGATACTGTTAAACCAGTGACCTGGCGTACACGCCAAAGATTCATTGCGAGCATTATGTAAAGCAGCCTTAAACAATACAAATCATGGAAGCGCAAGCAGGAATAGTTCGCGTATTTGCTAGCAGCAGGAATAAAAATTATGTCGTGACCGCACAGCAACTCACTGCGGGATGTCACAGAGAGAGGTGAACAGGAAAGGCTTGTATTTTAAGTACTTTATGCGAGAAACTCTCGGTATCGCCATTATTTATGATTTTTTGTTGCATAAACATTGAAGAAAATAAATCATTAAAATTATTTTTATAGAAATATTTAAGGTGATAAATCTGTAGAAAATATATTTTTTAGTTTCCAAATATGGTTATTTTACATTTGTTAAAGAAGCTGTTTCCATTTTCATTTATTAGAAAGTGGGCACTATTATTGTTTTTCTAAAAGTAAAGCCCCAATTTGCATAATGGTACTATAACAGATAATATCTCCCACATATAAAATAAATAAGCAACTTTGTAACCACTACATGTAGATACAGAAAGTGTATCATGTCTTCCTATCAATAACTGTCCGTTAAAAGCACCTTTTAGATTCTTTATTAACCCCTCGAGTATGTGTAAACATAAAATCTAATCGATACATATTTCTCGTTGCGTATCTAAATTAGGTACAGTCGTTCGCAAATGAAGCCATTTTGAATTTAGTTTATAGAGTGGCCAAATTTGGTGTCGCTGTTTGTAAAATAGCCGTGGGTCGATGGGAACAATAGCTCGTATTTCAAGAAAATGGCGAATATAAATCTCGAGTCGGGCGTTTGCTTGCTAATGTACCGGCTACACTTCGAAGAAATATCTATAGGCATTCTTTTGTGCTACAGCGATCTCCTCCTTATGCGAGGCGGCAACGTCGCCGTTTGTTTTGAAGTCGGTTTACTTCCAGGTTGCGTTATTCATACAAGAACAACTTGGAATATTTGTTTAAAATAAAATTATAAATCATAAGTAGAATATAATAATAATAATAACCTTTGTAAAAACACCCTCGGCCTACTTGATCTTGAGTGCTATTTATGATATACGCGTAGGATCAATTTTGTCCACAGTAAATCCTATAATTGTTGTTTTAAAAATAATGTAATAGATCCTTTTATCTATCTCCGAAAAGGACTAACATTACTTCCAATCGTTGACCGAAACATAGGCGTACACTTCAAACTGTTCATTCAAAATAGCTGTCGGGCGAACGATCATACAACAAAACAAATACGGATAAGTTTTTTTTATGTAAAATCAGTTATTTTACAAACTAAAATACAAAAAAATATTACTTAGAAAAAGAAGAAGAAGAAAACGAAAATAAATTGAATGTATTAATGCAAATGCTAACAAATGAAAACAGTAAGAATATAGAAAAGAAAATGGATGGAATTAGTAAAGATATTATAATTCTTAGTGGTCAACAGCCAAGAATCAAAACTTATTACTATAAAAGTGGACTTGGAAGATAATTTTTGTCGAAGAACCACTTTCTATTTTTCCCTGTTTTTTCTATTTTTCCCTATTTGCCCTTATTTTTCTAATGTTTCTCCATTTTCTCCATTTTTGCCTCCTTCCTCTATTTTTCCCTGTTTTTCATTATTTTTTCTTATATTCCCCTATTTATCTCTATTTGTATCTATTTTTTACTCTTTTCCCTGTTTTTTCTTATATTCCCCTATTTATCTCTATTAGTATCTATTTTTTACTATTTTCCCTGTTTTTACCTACTTTTTCCTATAATTCCCTATTTTTCATTATTTTTCTTATTTTTTCCTACTTTTTCCTTATTATTCCCTATTTTTCCCTATTTATACCTTTTTTTGCTATATTTCAAAACTTTCCTGTTTTTCTCTATATTTTCCCATATTTCCCTATTTTTATGTACTTTCTCTATTTCTCCTCTTTTTTCCTCATTTTCATAATTTTTTTCCTATTTTCCTCTATTTGTCCGTATTTGTAAGTATTTATTTTTCCTATATTTCTGATTTTTTCTTATTTTTCATTATTTCTTTCAATATTTTCCAATTTTTTACTGATTTTCTTTATTTTTCTCTACTTCTCTATATTCCCCTATATTTTTTATTTTTTCCTATTTTTCCCTATTTTTCTTATTTGCCCCTATTTTTGTACGATCGAGGAACCCCCGTCAGGATCGAAGCTTACGTTATTTTTTCAACTCTAAAGTGTTTTATTATTTCTCTCTCCTTCTCGTTCCCTTTCTTTACTATTTCTTTGTTTTTTTCCAGTCTTTCTTAATTTTTTAATATTTTTCGATATTTGTCCCTACTTTTTACTATTATTTTCTATTATTCCCGATTTATCCCAATTTTTCCTATATTTCCCCATTTCTCTCTATTTTGCCTCTTTTCTCTATTTTTGCCCCTTTTCTCTATTTTGCCCTTCGTCTTATATTCCTCTTTTTCTCCCTATTTGTACCTATTTTTGCCAAATTTCAAAATTATTCTCTATTTTTCTGTATATTTCCCCATATTTTCCTAATTTTACCTATTTCTCTATTTATCCTGTTTTTTTCCATTTTTCATTATTTTTTTCCTACTTTCTTCTATTTGCCCCTATTTCCTGTTATTTAATATTTCTCCCAATTTTTTCTGATTTTTTCCAATTTTTCATTATATCTTACTAGTATTTCCAATTTTTACCAGTTTTCTTTATTTTTCTCTACTTTTCCCTAGTTTTTCTATTTTTTCCAATTTTTCCCTATTTTTTTATTCCATTATAAAATTGCAATAATTTCATCGTATTCAATATTCATCAAGTTTATCCAATTTACGGTTTTACCGTCGATACAAAAATAACCATAGTAATGAGTAGTTACTTTTTCAACATCTCTATTTTTCGTTACGTTACAATTTCTGATTGTTAAATCTTCGCAAGCCGCGTTAAGGAATTTAGTTCCAATAGTTCCGATATAAAAGAATTTGACATAATATATAAATATAAAGAAAAACTAAGTAAAGATTGAAAATTGAAATAATAGAAGAACATAATGGGAAAATAAAGGAAAACATATACATGCAATAGAATATAAAATGACAGATATGCAGATGATATGCATAAAAAATAACGTATTTATATTTTTTGACTTTGATTTAACTATTTCTATCCAATCACTTTTATTTAAACTCGTTTGGAACGAAAATTGAATTTAAAATTCTTCGTTAGCAGCTGGATTTTTTTCCATCAAAATCAATTTGCTTCTGAATTGATCGGTCAATAAATAATTACGGCTTTTACAAATCTGAAGGTGTTTATTGGCGGCTGCCTCTATTATGCACTACTCAATATTCAGATTGTGTAGCTAATTCAGGCTTCAATGAAAAACTCGTTTATTTTCTTCAGCGTGCATGGATAATTATAGATGTACATGCATGTAATGGTGCTAAAAGAGCTAAAGCTAAGAGGGTAGGTACACCATGAAAATATAGAATATTTAAATTTAATTAAAAAGCGCGTAAATTATAAATGCTAATATGGTAATAGTTCATATAAAGTGTCAATTCACTAATAATCCGCATCCAGGTATTAATGAATTATTTCAACTTTATTTTAAAATTAATCCTTTGGGATTAATTTCAAACGTTCATTAAAATTAACGGAACAATTTATTTTCCATTCCAAATTACGCATAATTAATTAGTCTTTATAATAAATGATTATAGCCTGGATATTTTTGTCATAAAAACAGAAAATGTTTAGCTAATATCAAATTTAATAATATTTACCAACACGATAATATCCGTTTTTACGGCAAAAGACTTTGCTCTTATTTTTTACAGCCAAGTTGGTGTTTTATAGTATAACTGTTTTGTCACGTTCTCCATTCTTGTGTGTTATAAAAACGTACTCATGAAACTGTTAATAGCTTTACAAACACTCCATGAATGTTAACAAGTACACACCAGAGAATGTTACATACTCTTAAAACGAAATATACAATCGCCATAGCCATTTGAATAAATTTGATATTTTGTTGCATGTGGATGCCTGTTTTTCAGACACGGTTTACTTTATTTGTTTATGTATGTAAAAACTACTTAGTTTGAGTAGAAAAAATTTTGTTAAAGAGTCTTTTACAATATTGTTATTAAAAAATCGGCTGTGTCGGAATTTTCCCGGGTCAGCTGTAGAGAATAGGATTATTTTAATTATAAAATACTAAGCATTATGGAACAAATGTTAAATATCAAGCCAATGGTGAATACGTCTACCGAATTGATATTTCAATGTTCATATGACATAAGCAGGCGCATGCGCATAATATATAGCACATTGCTACAATTAGGATTTCCTAAAATCATGTATGAAAACTATTGGAAATTCTGTAAAAAGTTTAATACAAAAGTTGTAGAGAATTTTATGCTCTATACAACTTTGCACTAGAACATTTGGCACTAAGGCCTATTGTTTGTCTTCAAAATAAAAAAAAGGCAAAAAGCCTAAATGTGTATATTTTTCGCCCTCTAGCGGCGAAACTATGGGAAATTCGAAAAAATGTTAAAAACAAAAGTTAAAGGAAATTTGGTTCTTTACAACTTTGCATAAGAAAATTTTGCACTAAAAGCATTGTTTGTCCTCAAAATTTGAAAAACAACGGAAAACATTCATAAACATTTTTTGCGCCCTCTAGTGGTTCAACTATTGGAAATTCCGGAAAAAGTGTGATATAAAAATTGTAGGAAATTTTATCCTCTAAAACTGTGCACTACAACATTTTGCATTAAAGTGTATTGTTTGTCCATACAATTTAAAAGAAGTCAAAAAATCTTTCATCTGCATTCAATCAATATCAGTCTTGAGGACCTTCTACTGTATCAATTTAAACTAAAAACTAATGGTCGCACACACCGAACCTTTATACCAATTTTCAGCTTGATTGGTCAAACAGTTCGGCAGACACACAGACTCACAGACAGATCATACTCTGGAAATGGTTTCAATCTTCTTAGAGGCCCTCAAATGGTTATTTACATCGATATCTCAATTTTTTTTGCGCTTTCACTATACTTTCCCTTGATGGGTCCGGGAAAGTAAAAAAGGAGTCCCTTTAAGAGTAGTTAGTACCTTGACGACCCAGCTTTCCTCGTTTTTTACTATATTTCAATATTTTTTCCAATTTTTCCTATTTTTCCTATTTTTCCATATTCCTCTTTATTTTTCCCTATTTTTTACCATTTCTCCTTATTTTTCACAATTTTTCTCTATTTATTCTTGTTTTTCCTATTTTCCCCATTTTTCCCTATTTTTTCCTGTCTTTCTCTATTTTTTATATTTCTCCGTATTTTTCTCTAATATCCCTATTTTTCCCATTTCTTCCTGTTTCTTCCTATTTCTTCCTATTTCTTCCGATTTCTTCCTATTTTACTTTCCCGACCCACCTCCTAGAAGGGAAAGTATTGTGAACGAGCTAAAAAAAAAATTCGAGATAAAAACAGAAATATCCATTTTCGGGTCCCCTGAGACGATTAAGACCGTTTCCAGGTCGGTCTGTGTGTGTATTCTTCCACGATAGAGGCCACACGTTTAATCCGATTGAGCTGAAATTTGGTATAGCTGTTTGGGTTACCCGTCGGAAGAAGCCATTAGTTTTTGTACGACATCTGTCAAACGGAAGTACCACTATCAAAAAATGACAGATGCAATATGTCACGGAATTGGACATGCTATATATCATTTGAAAGCACTAGAAAAACTCTATTCAGAATAGTTAAAATTATTTCTCCAACTGTCACCTGTCAAAAATTAAAAAATGTCAAAAGTTAAAACTTTAACATTAAATATCTGATAAAGTATTCGTGGATACTTGAACGATTTACGAATAATAGTATTCATAAATGTTGAAAGAACACTGGACTTGTATTTTCTTTAAATATAAGCAACGAAGGACCAAACTCTTTAGGTAGGAGTTAAACCAAAATAAAAGAGTATTTGAAATAAGAATGTACTTTTTATTCCATTTACTCAAAGTACTAACATGAACAGAAAAATAATTATGAAACCGAAATCAAACAACTCATCACTTCACTCACTGTAAAA
This sequence comes from Neocrepidodera transversa, assembly GCA_963243735.1. Classification (NCBI taxonomy): domain Eukaryota; kingdom Metazoa; phylum Arthropoda; class Insecta; order Coleoptera; family Chrysomelidae; genus Neocrepidodera; species Neocrepidodera transversa. The sequence goes on along the minus strand of OY725337.1, from coordinate 3,458,870 downwards.
CTATGTACATTTTTATGTTATTATGAAACCTCAGAAAACTTTTTTGTGTGTGTTTAATTACGCAACATTACAATTGTTTTAAGAAACTTTTACTATTTAAATGCGACTGCATCCTTAGACAGTCGATGAGCGAGTCCCGATCATGTCTGAATTTTAGCGGGTAGCAGGTGCAGATCGTTGGTAGGAGACACGATACGTGGTATCCAAATAACCTTGAATTCAGAATCTTAGCGGGAAGAAATATATTTATATTTTTTGTCTCTTATAATGATGGGATAATATGAGAGAACAATAATATTGCTTGCATAGCAACGATCGATTATGTATTTTGTTTTCGTTAACGGTATTTTGAAAGTAGAAAGAAAAAACGTCTGAGAGAAAGACGGAATGACTCTTGTGTTGAGTTTAAATATATATATAGAATTTTAAAATATACAATGATAGACATTAGTATGAACTGAAAGATTAATATTATTAATTTTTAATGAAATATGAATTATTTGGTATTTTCTGGATAATATTCCAGTGAAATTTATCCATACTGCCCCGGCAGCAAAGATTTGGGAATGATTCCAGTGAATTCATCGTGAAAGAAGAAACGGGTGAAGAATAACCCTGAAAAAAGTAAGAAAAGACTAAACTCTTCCTTACTATTGAGTTCTCACATAACTATTGAGAAGTAGAAAGTACAGAATACTGTAATGAAAATTCATAAACACAAACATGAAACAATGAAATTAACTTAAGCGAAAAGCTTATAGTAAGACCACAGGTCCTTGTAGAAGGCTGTAGTGCCCTGCTTTGTTAGCAAAGCATGTAAAGAGCTTCCTTATTAAAAGGAGAAATAAAGGCATGCATGTACTTATACAGTGGCTTCCTTGAAATTAACTTTCCTTCCATAAGGGAAGAGAAAGTGAAAAACCCCGTGGGAAACTTACCAGGGACGAAGTTGCCTTGCGTTTGTGTTCCCACATAACAAAAAAGAATACCCCAAGCAGCCCCCAGGTTCGACTGCTAAAATCGTTAGGTGCATTTCGCCTAGCAAAAACTAAAAATGTTGCTTGTGCATTTGTGACGCATGGCGACCACAACTGACAAGCAACAGGGTGGACAAATTATCAAACAAACACCATTCTGGGAATACAGAATGGGCTTAACAAAGGTCCATAAAGTGGCGAAAAGAAAATTGAATTTATACACATACGCATGTGGTTATTCCCTTAAGTCGGGCCACAGAGGCTTAAAACAAACTTAAAACATATACGCTTGTGTGACGCGCCGTAGAGCGAAACACAGAGGCTTAAAACAAAAGTAAAACTGTCATGATGCTGCCTATTCAAGGTCAGTCATCATGAGCAGGCAAATGATCAGTTCAGATCTGAAGTAATTAAAAGGTATGTGTGGGTCTTATCTCATGCCCGTGTGTTAATATCTTATTAACCAAAAGTTTTTTAAGAAATATTTTAAATTTTTAACAAATGTTTTGTAACAGCTGCTCGTTGCTCCAAAGTGAATTAATCATTGTATAACAGTGATATGACACTGTAAAAATATTATAATTAATTATAGAAGTAAACAATAATTTATTTTTATTTAGGAAGAATTTTAAAATACTAAATTAAGTGAGGTCGCCACTGCACTTCTGAAATTGTTATCATCATAAAAGACCTAACAATTTATTTTATTTAATTACCATTTTATGTAATTTATAAATCTATCTTTTAAAGATTTAGTTAGTGATTATCCTATTACGGAAATCACACTGACTGAAATTTTTTCCTCAACTTTTCATGTGGAAAATTCCACAATCAATGTTCTACTTTTTTAGTAATTCTACTTTTAATAATATTTTTACTAAACTATTTACATTAAATTAATCAAGACAACATGAATAAATATGAATTAAGAACTCATATCCATTTGGAAATTGTTTTACTAGCTCTCGAAGGACCAGTCTGATTAGCACATCAGACACATTATTTAACACAAAGAATCGATTGTATTTATTTTTAAGGGTTATTTTCTCACCCATTTATTAAATTAAAATATAAAATGAATTTACACTTTTTAAACACAACGTGTAGAGTATAGCTCTAACTTCATTAAACTTAAATAAACATTATTAACACTTATTAATTTGAAATCTCAGAATGTTCAATATGTAATTAAAAGCTCTCGCCGTGAGACACATGCTCATCGGCGATCTAGAAGCCTAATCATAATAGTTAAATTTGAAAAGCTCTCGTTGGGAGACGTCTGTTCTTCCGAACGATCAAGAAGCTAATGAATATGTGGACAATAATTTGGCGCGATATCCATATTCGGATTCAACTGCGCTTGTCGCTCTCTACGAGAATGATATATAGAAAGAGACGATTGTTAGTTTCAACGGTTTTGTTTAGAAATAATTCTTTTGGTATAGCTGTACCATTTTACATCACGCGATAAATGACGTGGACAGATATTTGATGAAACTTGTTGATTTGGAATCTATTTTTAGATTTTAGAATAATAAATTGTTAAGTGGTGATCAAAAGTATGAACCGAAATAATAAATATATTAATTTTAAAAGAAATAGAAATTAGTTTGTAAATTCTGGATAATATTCCAGTGAAATTTATCCATACTGCCCCCGGCAGCAAAGAAATGAGGATAATTAACATTAAAAACTCGTCAAGAGAACATGAGCGAGTGAGTGAACAAGAAAAGCAAAAGTGCACAAGGAACAAAAATTGCCTTGAGGAGTTCTCACATCAATATTGTGAGAAAAAAGGTTGCAAATTACTGTAACCAAGAATAACAACATCTACGCATGTGGTTTTAAGTCGGGCCACAGAGGCTTAAACAAAATTAAAATGCTGTGATACAGTCAGCATCAGCAGGTAACAGATCAGTTCAGATCTGCAATACTGAAAAGGTATGTGTGGGTCTTATCTCACGCCCGTGTGTTAATATCTTATTAACCAAAAGTTTTTTAAGAAATATTTTAAATTTTTAACAAATGTTTTGTAACAGCTGCTCGTTGCTCCAAAGTGATATAACACTGTAAAATATTATAATTACTTATAGAAGTAAACAATAATTTATTTTTATTTAGGAAGAATTTAAAAATACTAAATTAAGTGAGTTCGCCACTGCACTTTTGAAATTGTTATCATCATAAAAGACCTAACAATTTATTTTATTTAATTACATTTTTATGTAATTTATAAATCCATCAATAGGATTTATTTTAAATGTGCACGCTTATGTGCGTAACAAAAGGTTAATATTTTTTAAGAAAGTATCATGTAATCAATATGTGTAAAGTTTTGGAACTGTCTATGAATCCTTAATCAAGGATCTAGTTGAGTACGCCTCTGCATTGGGCAATAATTGTATAAACTAATTTATCACAACTAAATTTGTGAAATAGAAATGGAATCAACTTATTTATTGTAAGGAATACGCACGCCACTGAAAATAAGTGACCAGTTTGAGATTAATTTTAATTATATGAATTAATGCACGACATTTTATTGAATGTGTGCGCCACTGGGAAATAATTTCCGCAATAATGTTTAAATATTAAATAATAAACAAAGTAAATTTTAAAATTGAAATATTTTTGACATGTGAGTCAGAAATATTAGTTGTGTACGCACCTGGATTTTCTTTTATCCGAGATGGTATAAAGAAGAATTGTATTGCATCATGAAATCGTGCAATTTAATTAAATGAAAACTAAATAAATTGTGAACGCCACTGGAATTTGGCATATTGGGAATTAAAACAATAGTTTCGACTAAAATGCGCTGAAAAAGAAAGTGTTGACAAATCCACTTATTTTTTCTGAGTTGGAGGTTGATCAGGTCTCCAATCATTAAAATAAGCGAATGGACATAGAAAAACAATGAAATAGTCATTATCACATTGGTGATAAGGTAGAATAATAAAATACTAGAAAAGAATACGAAGAAAAGATTTGAAATTAAATTCAAATTGTATAAAAATTTCGTGGACGTCACTGAAGTTTTTTGTTCTAACATCAAATAAATTTATTTTTGCTGAGAGCTTATGTTTTTTAAAAATTATTTTATGTAATTGAGTTTGGAGTGTTATTTTTCACGGTCGAAATATTTATGCAATAGAAGCATTATTCATTCCGAATTGGAATATTAAATCATATGTTATGAAGATAAGGAAATTCGCGTATATACGAAGCAAAAAGATTGTGACTGTAATTTTTTAGTCAATAAACATTTAAAAATTTTATTTTGTCTTGATTAATTTAATGTAAATAGTTTAGTAAAAATATTATTAAAAGTAGAATTACTAAAAAAGTAGAACATTGATTGTGGAATTTTCCACATGAAAAGTTGAGGAAAAAATTTCAGTCAGTGTGATTTCCGTAATAGGATAATCACTAACTAAATCTTTAAAAGATAGATTTATAAATTAAAAATAGGAAGCGTGTTCCAAGTGACTGATTTCCGTTGCGAGGAGAATCAGTATCAAAAGTATATTTTTTTTTTATTAAATTGACTCATATTAAAATGCAAATCAATTTTTAATATATTGTGACATTAATTTGTCTGAAATATCTAGCTTTTCAGCAGTTTGAAAAATAACACTAGACTAATGAGAGAAATTATTTAAAAAACAGGCAACAGGGCAGGGCCGCTAGCCGTAATAATTTGTGGACCACAGGGTCGCTTATAACATTATGAAAATTTTTGGGCACTTGGCCGCTTAGAGGACACGAAAACATATTGGGCATCTTTTTAGCCGCTAGTAGAAACAAAAATATTTTGAAACATGAATTTTTGCGAACAGCAAATGTCAAAGGAAAACCTTTCGTAGAAGGAGTGTAAATAATAATTTTCCATCAGAGGAAATGTCGTAAAATACCTTTCTTTGTAAGAACGATTTTAGACAGATATATTAATTGTGAAGCTAAGTTCATTGTATTTTGCACCTTCGTTGGTGCTAAAATCTAATTGAGTATTTCTCAACATCATTAGAAATAAAATTTCCGTGGTAGGAATTGAAACTAAAATACTTTTCGTAAAAGAACGATTTTAGAAGCAAAAAAGAAATATATTAAAAATACCTTTCCTGCAAGTGGGAACGATTTTTAAACAAAATACTACATATTTTCCGTCATAGGAATTATAAAAAATACCTGTCCTTATTAGGAACGATTTTATAAACAACATTGAAATAGAAACTGTACTAAAATACCTTTCCTGTTTTTTGGAACGATTTTATAAACAACATTGAAATAGAAACTGTACTAAAATACCTTTCCTGTTTTTTGGAACGATTTTAGACAAATAATGATAAAATACCTTTCCTGTAAGTAGGAACGATTTTTGACACAAATACTTTTCCGTAAGAGGACGTTTTCCGTAAAAGGAACTAATTTATGTATTTCATAAACACATATTATTGTTATTTTGGATTTCCTGTCATGGGATAATCCGAATATGTTTCAATTTGAGCAACGGCAGCTGATACCAAGTACCTAGTACTTATTTTAAAGATAGATTGTTTAACTTTTGTGGTGGTATTTAAATGAATAATATAAATCAATAAGTCTTTTAAGACAGCAATAGTATATGCATGTGATTAACTTTATGCGTACTAGTGAGAAATATTTATTTTTATAAAATATGTTTATAGAAAAAATCAAATTGGTGGCTAGTTGCCATTTAAAAGTGAAAGTGTCATTTTTTGGACATATTATTATGTTGCTTTTTTATTAAAAGTACAACGAAGTTAGCACTAATTATTAAATTTGCCATAAGATGCATTGAAATGCCATCAATTGCAGATTCAAAACCTAAATAAGTAGGATATACAAGTAGAAAGAATTGTTTTGCAATTGTATAAAAAATATAAGTATTAATTAAATTGTAAAAAAGGGGTACGCTACTGAGCGTAGAAATCTAAAATTTGTGAATCACACAAATTTATTAGGAATGGATCAACAGCAATTTCTTAACTGTTCCAATATATAATTAAGTAGACAGCTGTGTCTATTATGCTATAAATGCTAAATGCGATTGAAAAATATTATTATTGAAATATTTTTATTTTAAATTTAATAGTAAATTGCACATTAAAAACATTTAATTTATATAAATGTGATTGACAAGTGCATGCGGTTAAAAAATGGATTGTTGTGACAATGAATTCACAAAAGATTTGATAGTTTTAAATGCAAAATTTGCTTGAATTATTAAGCTAAATAAACAAAGGATATCAGAAGTTAGAAATTATTTATTAGCATTTTGTAATAACTAAAATGCGTGCGAATTTTTTAGCAATGAAATGTGCGAATTCTCTTAAGGATTTATATTTGAAAATAAAATTTAAAAGTTTAACTTTTTATTGTATTTCATGAATAATTTTCATTTAGGTATGGCAGAGCAAGTAACATTGTTGCCAAATTGTTATTAAGAATTAATTTTTGTTAGTAAAATTTTAAGAAATTTTTTATCGCAAATTTTGAGTGATGAAATACACTTTACATATAATCTTTTATATACAGTGTTTGTGTTCTTTTTTGAATATTTGAAATTTTTATTTAAATTGTTGTAGAGGCTTTCTACAAAAATTATTATGAGAAATTAAATATTTACTTATTTTTATAACCAATGTATTTGGTTTAGTGAGATAAATTAATATCCTGTTTTTGTGAACATATTAGGAAATATTGTTTTCCTTTAGAAGAATTGAATTATTTTCATTTTTGTTATCAAACATTAGGAACTATGTGTTTCCTAAATTGGTGGATTATTTTTATTTTGTAACCCATCTGATCATTTTTTTTTATGATCATCAAAGAAATTTCTTTTTGCACGGGAAAGATAAACGTTTAAATATGTTCCTCATTATAGAGGGTGATCAAGTTAGATGTTCCATCTGCATTGAGCAGAACTGGAATTCAATAATGGGAAACTTAAGAAAGTTTCAAAACCTTGTTTGGATATTTAATTTAATTATTTCACACTCAAAAAGAGATACATAAAATAAGACTAAAAGAAAATTATTACATTATTTAATTGAATCATTTCACACTCAAAAAAGAGATACATGAAATTTTCAAAGAAAATTGCAGAGCCTTGTTTGGCTTAATCATTTTTTCACACTCAAAATAAGAGGTACGTGAAACAAGAATAAAGAAAATTATTATATAATTAAATCATTTCACACTCATAACAGAGAGATACATGAAATATTCAAAATTAGAAAAATTCACACTCCAAAAAAGAGATACATGAAATAATAATAGTAAAAGAAAATTGTGATTATTTAATTGAATAATTTCACACTCAAGAAAAGAGATACATGAAATATTCAACCTAAGAAAAATTTCACACTCAAAAAAGAGAGATACATGAAATATATTGTAAAAATGTTATTAATTGACTCCGCAAGTCTAAACACCAACCCATCTTTCCACGGTAGCGCCCTTTTAACGTCCAGACTAGTCATTGGGATACCATGAAAATTTAGCATTGATGCTTAACCAACATTGTCAAAAAATGAGAAATAATATCGAAAATGTCATTGAAGAGCAGATTATAATTGTCACATTTATTTTGATTTTATGTATGTTCGCTTTTACCACAGTTAAACAATCTTATCTTTTTATTTACTAAAAAAGATTATGCTGGTAGCATAAATTTTATATAGTGTTAAAACCTATTAAAATTATTTATGGCACGGCCATGTATTGTAGACATTTGAGTACGTCGGAATAAAATCTCACAGTGTTTCTGTGGATTGTTTATAAACATTTTTATTACTATTAAAGAAAAGAATCCTTTATGCATTCATGGGTTAATTTTTACCTAATAGACATTTTGTTGAAAGTGTTTATTATTTTTATATAAGTCCGTGGACTTGAGTATTGATTAAAATTTGATTTATTATTTATGCAAAATATAGATAGTTTGTTTAAAAGGAGAAGTTTTATACTTGTTTTCATTAGAAATTATGTTTCAATTTTCTGAGATTTCTGACAATTTTTTTTTTTTTTTTAAATAATGGAAGATGTCGAATAGCTGATGGTTTAATTTTTTATAATAATTATTTATTAATTGTTTTTATTTATTATTATATTTTTTGTTTAAAATATTTGAATTTTCATAAATCATCATCTATCAACGGGAACAGTTTACAAATAAAAATATCATTTTTCAGCATAGTTTTATGGTTTTGATTATTAATCAAAGTAAATAATTATTTAATTATTAATTTCACACTCAAAAGAGATACATGAAAATTATTGAAAGATTCTGTAAAAGATGTTTTTATTTTTAGAAAAAACATTAAACTTCAGTACACTATTTAAACAATATTAAATGTAATATTATTTATGCAGTAATTATGCAACATAAGCAGTAATTATGCGAAAAACATTCAACTATTTTTCCACACTCCAAAAGAGATACATGAAAATTTTATAAGATTTTGTAAATGTTTTTATTTTTAGAAAAAACATAATGCCTAAATAGGACAACTATTTAAACAATAAAAACAATAATTGTAATTTTTATGTGCAGTAATTATGCAATATAAGCAGTAATTATGCGAGAAACATTAAACTATTTTTCCACACTCTAAGAGAGATACATGAAATTTTAGTAAGATTTATAGCTTTTTTGTTTAAAAGCAAGAAAATTGACCAAACAATTTTTTAAGGTATTTTGTACCTAGAAATATTTTTTTACAACAATAAAAAAAATGAAAAATATTATTGAAATTAAATGTTTGAAATGAAAAATTTTATGAATCAAAAAACTAACCTTTTTTATTCACAACACACTAATGATACCTGACTCTTTTCCTAAAGAGACTACAGGTTGCCTCCAACTATTTGCTACTTGCACAGACTTGCAAGCTGCTGATTTGAAAAATCTCCGCTGGCATACAGATGGCTACAGATGTCCATACAGATGACAACAGCAGGAGAATGTTTGCTGGCACACAAACGTGATGACCACAGCAAGAAAATGCTTGTAAAAAACTGGTTCCAATACATATCCGGCTCGAAGGACCATGAACAAATATGAATTAAGAACTCATATCCATTTGGAAATTGTTTTACTAGCTCTCGAAGGACCAGTCTGATTAGCACATCAGACACATTATTTAACACAAAGAATCGATTGTATTTATTTTTAAGGGTTATTTTCTCACCCATTTATTAAATTAAAATATAAAATGAATTTACACTTTTTAAACACAACGTGTAGAGTATAGCTCTAACTTCATTAAACTTAAATAAACATTATTAACACTTATTAATTTGAAATCTCAGAATGTTCAATATGTAATTAAAAGCTCTCGCCGTGAGACACATGCTCATCGGCGATCTAGAAGCCTAATCATAATAGTTAAATTTGAAAAGCTCTCGTTGGGAGACGTCTGTTCTTCCGAACGATCAAGAAGCTAATGAATATGTGGACAATAATTTGGCGCGATATCCATATTCGGATTCAACTGCGCTTGTCGCTCTCTACGAGAATGATATATAGAAAGAGACGATTGTTAGTTTCAACGGTTTTGTTTAGAAATAATTCTTTTGGTATAGCTGTACCATTTTACATCACGCGATAAATGACGTGGACAGATATTTGATGAAACTTGTTGATTTGGAATCTATTTTTAGATTTTAGAATAATAAATTGTTAAGTGGTGATCAAAAGTATGAACCGAAATAATAAATATATTAATTTTAAAAGAAATAGAAATTAGTTTGTAAATTCTGGATAATATTCCAGTGAAATTTATCCAATACTCGTCGGGAAAGTTTTTTTCCTAATTCTTCCTATTTCTTGTTTAGTTTTCCTTATTTTTCACTATTTTTTATGTTTCCCTATTTATCTCTATGAGAAAATAACAAGCATATAAATAATTTTGGAATCGCTTAAAAATGTGTCTATTATTTCTCATATTGTTAATTTAGAACAAATTTTTAAAGAAGTTACAGGCAATCTTAAAAAAAAATAAAAAAAATAAAAATGCGAGCTTATAGCATTTTGCTAAAAAGCGGTCAAAGTGCTGCATAAACGCAGGGTGAAATATTTAAAATTATATTTAAAAATAATGACTGGTTTGCATTGGTTCCGTCAAAATCTTAAAAAAAAAATACATAAAAATAGTGACTAGTTTGACTAGCTTTATGTACCGATTTGAAAAATAAGTTTTTTGCAGTAATGTGTTTTTTAGATGAATTCAACTGGCTACCAAGTTTGGTAAAAATATACATACGAATTTCTAAGTAACGGGAAAAAATCATTTTTAAATCAGTTCAATTTTTCGTTGACCGCATCTCACACTACCCCCACTTAAATAATAAAAACATCTGCCCCTTATGACCGCAAGTCCTACTGTTTTAAGCTTTGACCGCATCTCCCACGATCGCAACACCCATAGCTTCAATTCTTTGTACCAAATGGTCATATTTCCTCTTACAGTTTTTTGTACCATATGGTCATAATTTCTCGTATCAACATATAATCCTTTTATCAGATGTTTTGTTTTGCCGGACAATAATTTTCCTCCGGACACTGATAACAAAATGTAATTTTTTAAATGAACCTTCATAATTGGTACCTTCGAAAAAAGTTTAAACTGTAACAAAGAAAAGATGTTGAAAAGCCCAGTTTGAAAAATCAAATTTTAAAAATATTTTGACATTTTTTTTTCTAAAATTCCAAATTAAAATTGTCAAAAAAATTCTAGTCATGAATCTTCACAGACGTTAAAAACTAAAAAAAAGTTCATGATTAAAAATTTGAATTTGAGAAACTTTAAGATACTTTTTGGACAATATTGAAATTTTGATATTCAGATGCAAATTTCCAAAAACTCCAAATTTTGAATGAAAATTATGATTTTCATACATTTTCTTACAAATATTTTCTTTTATCATCTCTTTTTGACTATCTATTAAGTATTTCTTTTCGGATATCTTTTTTTTTTAATATTTTGAATTTGATTTCAAAATTCTTCTGTTTTATGTTTTTTATTTTCATCCATTTTCTTCATCAGTTAAGCTAAAATCTCCTGCGCTTCTCCAGTTTTTGCCCCCTCCTTCTTATCACTTTTATAACACTTTGTTCTTAATGTGACATTAAATTTAATTTATTTGAATTTTGTTTTTCACAGTTACATAATTTTTTTGTATCCATTTGACATATGGATGTTTTTTCATTTTCTGAAATGATTGAACTTTATTTTCTATTAAATTTAGTATATTTTCAGTAATTAGTGGTTTTCAGGGTATTAAATTTTCTTTATTTTAATAGCAAAATTGTGGATAAAATTAATATAACTTGTTGAAATTTCTTAACATACAGTTTTTTATTTCGGTTGATTTTAATTTATTTGATATAATAATTTAATAATATAAAATGAGAATACAAAAAATTTTGGTATCAATTACTTTTTGCATGCCTTTAAGTAAAATTATTATTAGCTCCAATACAAATTTATTATTATTTAATAACAACAAACTTTTGATCTTTTCCATTATTGCACTAGATAATCATAGTGACTCGTTAATTTAACAATTTTTTTTTTCAAAGTTGGTACAGCAAATTTATTGATTTATTACACGATACTCAATATAACCCTAACGAGAATTTCGTTGTTTTTCTTTTAAAACTCATTTACTTCATCACGTTTTCTCAAGAAGGTTCTTAAACGAGAGTGACTACGATTCGAGATATTTTCCGTAGATTATTTGGATTATTTATCGTTTCTTCAAGATATTTCCCTGAACTCTTGAAATATATATTTATTGACATTTTAAATATTAATTAAATTGACACCACATTTCAACGCAGCCTTATTTGTTCGAATCCTATTACAGTGTAGAAAGAAATGTCCGCATCAGTCATGGTTAGAAAGAAATAGCAGAGGCGCAGAGTTGATGGAAAAGAACGTGGGTTAGATACCATGGATCTTTACATTACATCTTGGTATGGTATATCTGAGGCCATAATTTTATCTGTCAACTAGGTACTAGGCACGGACCGTATCTACAAGGACAAACATTTATGTTCACCACAAAAATGTATATCAAACGACGTTCGCTGTTTTAAAACACCTACTTTAACTTTTGTTCCTATATTCATTTCGTTTGTGATCAAGTAAATAAAAATATATAAAGTTGTCATACAAAGCTATAAATTATTTAATATACATTTTGAAATAAAATCCATTGCAAGTTACTAATAATTAATATTTAGTAAAATTTTAATTTTTAAAACTTTTGTAATATTGTAATTGTTGTTAAATTTACTAATAATAATAGATGAAAATAAAGAAATAAAGAAAATTGGAAAAAAATACATGCCAATGGGGAAAAATAAAGAAAAATTGGGTAAAATAGGAAAAAATAATCAAAAACAAGGAAAAAAATAGTAAAAATATAGAAAAGATTCAAAAATAGAGAAAATTGGGGAAATATAGAAAAAATAGGAACAAATCTGGGATAATAGAAAAAAATAGGGAAAGGTAGGAAAAAGTAGGGACAAATAGCGAAAAATAGGAAAAACAGGAAAACTAAAAAGAAATAGTAAAAAAAGGAAAAGAGAGAGAGAGAGATATATATTAAAACACATTTGGAGATGAAAAATAACGTAAGGATTTTCGTTCCTGATGGGATCCCCGAACGCACTAACTTTTTTTTAAATTAAATTTTATATAACGAAAATAGAGCAAAATAAATAAACATTGGAAGAATTAATAAAAAATAGTGAAAAACAGGAAAGAATCAGAAAAATAGGGACAAATAAAGAAAAATAGGTTAAAATAGAACCGTAGAACCGTATGTCTGTCAGTCCCTCTGTTCCAGAGACAACTTGAGAACGGTTTTCGATAGCTTGTCACCTTAGCTCGCCCACCTACTATTTTTAGTGACCTAAGTCAACTCTATAACAGTCTGTCTGTCCGTCTTTCTATAGCTGAGCTACTTGGATGCTGTTACAGTAAGTGCCAACTAAGAAGAGATAATTTGATGTTAAAATACAAGTTTTATACGATATAAATCTAGTCCAAGTGCCAATATTTCAAAAACGAGTTGGTTACATCCATATGACCCTATGAACCGTGTATTTTACACCGTTTTTTTGTTCCTATGTATTCAAAAATAATAAAAATTGCTTTGTTTTTATATTTAGAAAGTTCAGAAATAAATGTTTGATATTGGTTCCTATATTCCAACTCTAGGTAGTTTTTTTGGATTTACTCCATTTTTTTAAATAAGTCAACAGACAATTCCGCACTTCAATAATTTGTGCTCGTGAATTTAAAGCACTTTTTTAGAGGGCTTAGTGCTCGCTAGCACTTTCCTATAAAAGTGCTTGGTGCTTGTAATTTTTAAGCACTTTTTTGAATATTTAGTGCTTAGTGATCGCGAGAACTTTTTGTCCTTGCTCGCCACAGGTCTGCTGCCAACAACCGAGAAAAACTAAACATTTACAAACACTGAGAACAATTGACTTGAAGTCCCTAAAGTGACTGACAACACGCAGGGAAAAAGTCCCTACAGAGGTATATCCAACGCTGTAGTAACTGAAATTTTTGAAGGAGAATGTCATAGCAAACATACTGCGAAGCTTTTGAAAAAATAAATATACAAGAATATGCGTTTATCCACATGAATTTAAAACTTAAAATAAGAAAACCGGTATCACTGACAACTTTGTAGTCACACTGACAAAAACCCCGTGGAAAATTCAAATACATATATTTTGAAAGTACGCTCAGCATTTTCTTTCTTCATTAATAAGTGTGTACGCACCAACTCGTAACCTTCTGTTACCTTTATTAATATATTTTTATAATTTTTTTTGTAATTTCCGGTATGAAGGAGGCAATTTTTCTAATTTTTTTTAGCGAAACCTTTCAAATGAGCTATCAACTTCGATCAGATCAGTTCTGGAGATATTGCGGGTACAGAGTAAATTCAAAAGAGTGGGCGTGACACCTTTACTAGGGGATCTTTATGGCGAAATGATTACTTAAGCTTATACTTTTTTTGAGTGCAGATTTGAAATACCGACAATATTCGGTTAGTAGACGAACGCTGGTCGCCAATTACGAAGTTAGGCCAAGTGATTCTTGGCCCAACTATAGGTGGGGCCTTTTAGAGATAAATTGAAATTAGTAAGAAAAGTGGGAGTTACCAATTTCTTTCATTCAATCAAACACTTTTTCAATCAATAAAACATTTCTTTCATTCTATAATCCTTATCTTTTATTTATACTAATTATGATTGTCGTTTTAAATAGTTAAAACCACGCTGTGTTTAGTAATCGTAGTAATATTAATAATAGTAAGCTCAGAAATTCTGTTTAGAATTTGGTGACAGGTGAATATAAATTAATACACAAAAATCTTAAAAATAATGTGTATTCGTTAAGAAAAAATCCCGTTCGGTTCCAAGGCGTGTTACTAATGCATGATGATGCCATTAGGCAAAACTGTATAAAAAAAACTCACCATAATATTGAATATATTAATTATAATTATAACCAATTGTGTTGTGAATCAAATATAAATAATTGATTAGGGCTGTCAAAAGATCCATCCAATGAACACCAACTACTGAGTTACAGTGAGTTACAGAGAGATAAATATAAGGGAGGCAACCTTCATTTTTCGGGTATATATTGTAGTGATATCGGTATCGTTGTTAGATCAAATAAGTTTGATCTAAATATGTACCCTTTGTTTAACTGTAATAATAAATGTTGATCTGAATAAATGAGCAGTACAACGTTTTTCAGAAACAAAATAAAGTTTATTCATTTATTCGTGCAGTCTCAGTTCTGCAAACAACTGAGTGGTTCTTCGACAAAATCATCCTTCAAGTCCACTTTGATAACAAGCTATAATTCTTAGAAGAATAACAATACGTTTTCTTATATCATGAATATTCACATCTTCTCCATAACAGAGAATACCCTGAATTCCAATCTACAGAAGTCACAGATTTGGAATTTTAAGGCTGATTATTTTCTGCGTTTTGGGCGAGAAAGATAAAATTAATTACTGTGTTCTAGTACATTCAGATGACTTGCAGTGTCAATGGACAGCGTATTTATAGGGTTTTTAAGACATCCTCACCCCCCTGGAGCTTGCTTGCATTGCTTCTTGCATGGAAGGGCCGAAAAAAATTCAAATAATATTTTTCCCCTCTTCCGTGCCATTTGGGTATAGGCATCTTGATGCCAGATCCTATTATACGCTCCCCCCTAGCGTTCTATCTGGGTTTCTGCATCTTCTTTTGTTTACGGATTTTTTACAATATGGGCTCTCGGTCTATAATGTTAAAGGTGTGATTTTTGAGATTTTGTTCAATCGACGATGTATAGAAAATAAACCAGTCTTCGGAATCTACGAATTAATTATTGTAGGATAGACGTTGTCCATTCAAGTATGAAAAATATACTTTGAATTATTTTAGATAAATAGATTATTGAAATTTAACTGATCTTCTTGACCCATTTTTCTATGAAATTTTGGTTACTTAATGCCATTATGTAGGTACCAAGACTGGAAAGAATTATTATCAACCACTCATTTTTGTATGTTTGGGATATCATAGGAATACAGTAAATCATCTTAAAATGTTTTTAGTGCTCGTTTATAATTATTTGTAAATATGTGCCTGAGAATATATTGGAATAAGATGCAAAAAAAACAAATTATAAAATTATTGGAATAAATTAATAAAATTATTTACCAGAATTGGGTAAGTCACACAATTAATCAAACATTTTTTTCATTAGACAAAATATTTTTAATTTTTATTTGGATATTCAACTAAACAGTTCTGTTGAACCAAATAACACGTTGTTTGACCTATCTAAATAACATATTTATTTGGTTCAAATTAAATTTGATTAATTCCAATAATTTTCTCCAGATATTGTTAAAATCTTTAATATAAAATTTATTATCTACAACGCATTTTTTAAGTTCTAAAAAGTTTAAATTTTGACATATCTGCTAATGTCTATAATATTTTTAAAGTAATTATTGCCACTGTATACAAGTAGGTAGAGTTAGTCCGTTTAGAGAAGAACCCATTACGTCATACTTCACGAATCGACAACGCCTCCCTTGTACCTTTTAATATTAAATTAAAACTGGTACTTAAACGTAAATTATTTATTACTGTCAACTGAACAAAAAAATTATCAATGAAATTAAAAAAAAACAATTCGGCCATATTATTTAAAAAATTTAAACATACTTTATTATTTCTAAGTTATTGAAGGCAAAACAAAACTGCTTACATATAAATAATCGGAAATATTTTTAATTGTTTATCAAGTAAACTATTTGTACCCTGAATTTAAAGATTGTTCAAATAAATTTGTGCACTTGTAATGAACATTTACGAATATATTTTTTTATTTAAACGGATCTACTCAGAATCTGAATTAAGTAGTGGTTCTTCCTCTTAAAAATCTGATTATTCATCAAAGGAAAATCTGATATTTTAAACTTATGGTTTACAGCATTTAAATTTTATCAGCGCGCATCGTGACGTAATGGGCTCTTCTCTAAACGGGCCAACTCTACAGAAGAAAATGTATTCGCTCCATCTATTTGTTAGTACTCATGTTGAAATTTTCCTATCCACTACATCCGTTTCATATTTCGTATGCGGGTCTCATGAAAAAAAAAACAAAACTTGTTCAAAAATTGTATTATGACAACCATTAACCTGACTAAAAGTAAATAATATAGTACTTATTTATAGTTATTGGATTTGATTGGTTGGTATCATTCCAACAGTATATTAACTTTCAAATACCATATAATCTTTCAAGATAAATGTATAATAGTCGACGTATCGTGGATCCAGCACGCATTAATACAGAACCCGGTAAACTGCAGTTAATATTTCAATGCTTCAAAGTAATAGCACCTGTTAAATAGCAGTTAACCCCGGTATTGACATCACTTATCATTAAATATTAACCCGGTTTCCCGGCCAATATGCGTTCGCTTCGATTAACTGCGGCTGTTTACTTTAATTGGACTATATTTTAGTCGGTTAATTTGAACGGACAATTTGGATTTACTCCGTCCCGGCTACTGTTTGGTGTTAAACACAACGAATTGCACCATCGATGCATTTATATAAATTTCGTCGCGCGTAGTGAATTTCCAATAAATGGTGCATTATCGCCAGCACTTGCGTATCATATATAACCGGAGTTTGGCTTCTGTTTTTCTATATAGAGTGAACCACGGCTAATGCCTCTATCTTTATAAAAATTGAATCACAATAAATTAAATACAAAATATCATGATTAAAGTAAAATAAAACATCGAGTTTGGTGAATAAAATGTTTGTTTGATTAAAAAAATTAGTTGTGTGATAAAATTGTACCCAGTAAAAGGTACATATGAATATTTTTCTAAGATATTGACCATATTGTTCACAAAATTTCATCGTAACTTAAATGAAGAAATATACCAACAGATAACCAAGTGGTACCTCAAAAGTTGTTGTTATTTTTTACTATCCACCTCTATTTAAAATTAATTGATAACGAACACCTATAAAATAAATGCGTGACAATCTCTTCTGAGGTCTACAACCAAAAACCATGATGTACTCATGAATATGCCCAGCGGTGAGAATTGTGCTATTTCGAGAGAAAGAGATACAACGATTGTTCGGTCAATCTCTATCTCTCTCAATACAGTATTGTATAGTTAGAATGTTAGAGATAGCGCTATATCGAACCTATATGCCATCTTCCTCACTTTTCAGCAAAAAAATGGTCAATGAGTATATGTCAATGTCTAAAAATTTCCCACTTCCTGAAAATTCTAGTGAAGTTGACAAACGAAAAAATGATTGATAAAAATTGAAAGTGATCCTAATGATATTATTCACTGAATCCAATCATATGTTTTTTGGGTCGACAAGAAATCATACTCGGTAGCAGTACTTCTTATGAATTTGTTATTTATAGTGGTATAATTAATTGATAAACGTCACCCCCTCGTGAACAGACGAAATCGTATCAAATGTTTTCATCGACACTCATTAACTCACCAACATTTGGTAATTTAAATTATTGTAAAAATATTTATTCTTTTTTTAAAAGCAAATATGATGATTTTTGTAGCAAACTCGACGAATTCAACAGTACACCATTTGTTATTGCTACTAGTTTTTAAGTAATTTATAAAAACCGTTTAAGTCCCAAAAATAACGACCCGGAAGTTGGCACCGCAATTGCCGGAACCCTTTGATTTTTTCGGAGTTCTGGACTCGTCTTGAAGAGTTCTAGAGTTCTCAAGTGGGTGCAGATAGAGTTCTGCCATTTTTTGCGGAATTTTTAAAACACAAAATTTGGGGTGCTAACTTCATGCCGCACCCCTTTTGTGAGAAAAAAGAGTTCTGGGTGAATAGATATCTCAGAAGAGTTCTAGAGTTCTCGGTAGATTTTGCAGAGTTCTGGGAATTTTCGGAAATTACATAAATTTTGGGGTGCTAACTTCATGCTGCTTTTAGTCTTTTTTTGTTTTTTCTATTTTTTTCCAATTTTTTCCTATTTTTCCATATTTTTCTGTTTTCTTAACTTTTTTCCTATTTTTTTTTTCTCCTACTTTTAACTTATTTTTATCTATTTTCCCAATTTTTGAGTTTTTTTCTTTGTTTTTTCTATTTTCCCATATTTTTTCCTAAGTTCCCATTTTTCCGTATTTTTCTTTGTTTTTTCATGTTCTTCCTGTTTTTTATCGGGTTTTCCTGTTTTTTCTTTTTTTCCGTTTTTCTTATTTTTTCATATTTTTTCGTGTCAGAACTCAAGTGTGCTGTATTTAAAATCGGCAAAAAGTGACCAAAACTGCCCAATAAATAAAAAATTGAATACTCTGGCGAAAAATTAGCGACAAAAAATGGAACTTTGTAACACCCCTTGAAAATATCCATTTTCATAATTTTCAGTATTTTTTCGAGTCAAAACTCAATGGTGCTGTATTTAAAACCAGCCCTAAGTGACCAAAACTACCCAGGTAAATAAAAAAGGGTGCGATATGAAGTTAGCACCCCAAAATTTTTTTTTTGTAATTTGCGAAAATTCCCAGAACTCTTTGCAAAACCTACTGAGAACTTTAGATCTCTTTATTTCTGAGATATTTATTCACCCAGAACTCTTTTTTTCACAAAAGGGGTGCGGCATAAATTTGGCACCCGAAAATTTGTTTTTTTAAATTTCCCCAAAAAAATTGCAGAACTCTATCTGCACCCCCTCGAGAACTCTGGAACTCTTCGAGACGAGTCCAGAACTCCGAAAAAATCAAAGGTTTTCGGCAATTGGGGTGCCAACTTCCGGGCGGTCCAAAAATATTGAAAATTCTGGTAGCGGCCCTGCTGTAATTCAAACATATTGCAGATAAATCATTCAAATTGAGGATATTGTTTTTTAAAAAAAATAAAATAATTTATCCAACGACCATTTTCATACTTTTGAAAGACCCTATATTTCCTCCGAACCCTGCTTCAAAGTAACTGTATAAAAAATGTGAAATAGGTGGCTTCTTACTTTGGCACGATTTTGAAGGCTTAATTTTTTAAACTCGACTAATCTATGGACCAAAAAACAATTTCCAAATTGTCTATTATTTTCATTGAATCTGAAATACTGGACAAATCGAATATATGTAACAGTATGTTTCACTTAAAATATTTATATTTGTCTAGTTGTTAAATTTAATTTAATTTTAGCATTTTTAAGGACTTCATGCTTCAAACACTTCATGAACCGAATTAGTGCTTCGTGAAAGTACTTGCTTTTTTTAAACGAGGAATTTCTTCTAATTTTTCTGAAAGTCAGTTAAATTTTGATGCCTTTTGGGCTACACTGAAGAACCCTTTAAATAATAAAATATTGTAGTTCATTAAATTAGTTGTAATTTAAATAATATAAATTTTAAAACGTGATGTTATTATTTCATGCGGCAACGTAACAACCGACAGTTCAAGTTCTACGTTGTATTAGGTCAAGTAAATGTTTATTGGTGGATTTGCATAAATTGGTTGTTATCTCTTTGAGACGGGCTCATTACAATTAGGTTGAGTTCCATTCAATTAAGAGTACGGAGTTGGTGCCGCTATATTTTAAGGTTTGTTTCAACCCACGGGAAAACTATAATATTATGATCAGACGCATGCGCTATATTTACACACTGTTCCAACCGAATAATTGATAGTTCTTGTACCGTTTACTTTTTTATTCCAACCTAAAATTGTACGACCGGTGAACGATTAATTCTGTACGCAGAAGAACGTTCTATATGTTCGGACTGACATGCGCAGATTGTCAAAATTATTGTATTTGTTTTGATCTTGGGGAAGGAAGGCAGTTTGGTTGAGGTTATTATTGGGTGTTTTTGGTTATTTTATTAAAAATGAGTGATTTTGAAAGCAATATTGTGATTTTTATTTACCGAGTGAAATGAGTATTGATTTTCGTTAATTTTCCCAAATGGGGAGCATTACAGTCAGATTTTAGTACAAGATCCATTCCAACCTATTTCGAGTATCAAATAATACATTAACTAGAATTGCGCAGTAAACAGTTTTTTTTCGAGTTGAAAATTAGTTTATGTACGGTACAGAAATCGATGTTGGAATAAACCTAAGGTAAAACATTAACCAATGAATAAATAATTAGTTATTGACAGTGTCTCATGTCCCGATACGAAGAGGAAATCTTGAGATACGTTATTGTTAACTTTTTCTTATACATAATAATTTTTTTCTTTCAAATAAACTAATACGCCGTTACAATGAACTTCAATTTGCACGTCATCAATGCTAACAATTGTTTTATCTATTCCTATTATATTCATATTTATTAATCGATAATGTTAAAACACTGTGAAAAGTATTATTTTCAAATGAACTTATTATTGTCTCTAATCCGATATTACATAATATATTATAAAAATAAAACTACTTTGACCGACTTACATTGTAAATAAAGAATAATTTCTTCCTATAATAGATTTTTGTAACGCACTGGCAACGTCTACCTTCGTCAAGTGATGACGTGTAACAAAAATTTCATTGAAACGACTATAATTTAATAGTTCAATTCT
This sequence comes from Neocrepidodera transversa, assembly GCA_963243735.1. Lineage (NCBI taxonomy): Eukaryota > Metazoa > Arthropoda > Insecta > Coleoptera > Chrysomelidae > Neocrepidodera > Neocrepidodera transversa. The sequence goes on along the minus strand of OY725337.1, from coordinate 3,437,724 downwards.
TTATTATAGAAGATAATTGAATTATTTCGAGGTTTTTATTATTGTTGTTAATAAATATAAAAGATTAAATAAAGCAACGCACAGAACTAATTAATAAATAAATTATATGGTGATGATGTTTTATTTCTTCTCTTCATCATCATCTTCAGGTTTTAGGTTACTTCTTTATATTCATAATTATTATCTTAACAATTCTAATTATTATAATTAAAAAAAATGATTAAATTAATTTTATAATTACAAGGATGCCACCATCGCGTGCATGATATAATCAACGCCCCTATCGATTGTTTTTCTTAATAATAGAACATTAGCATAATACCATCGAATAGGTGTGTGCTCATCAACCAAATGATGCGTATAAATAAAAATCGGAATAAAGACATTAAAACAAAGGCCTCGATGCAATAAGCATAATATAAAGGCAGCCAAAGTATGGTTTCCGATCTCCATCATGCTCTTCTTCTTTTTCTTCATCTTCCTCTTCTTCGTGCCGACCAGCCCTACCTTCTCGACCACCTGAGTGAGGTGCCGTGTTTAGAGATGTAGCTCTTGCCGAGAGGCGAGCATGATTTAAAGTAGGCCTTATTTATGGGACTCCTTTACATAAAACATAGACACAACCCGTCTGAGTGCAGCGCCCTCTGTACAGAGGACAGTGCCGTGCTCGAAGCGCGAAGGTAATGCAACTTTGGTGTAAGGTTACCGAAGATATAAATCTGGTACTTTACTACTATTGCGAATTCCTTAAAGATGATGGTATATGACTGTATTTGCAAGTAGAGTTACTTTAAAATAAGGTTTTATTAAATTTCTTTAAAATGGAAACAATAAAGTTAAGTTAATTAGTTAAATTTGTTTTGATACTGCTTTTTCTAGATCTATTAAAATCTTTGATATAATTAACCTTTGGGATGATTTATTATTTCCATGATTGTAGAAAATATTCTATTCTGAATCAGAAACTTCGTTACTATCCAATAGATTTAATTTTGCTCTTACCCAATCAAATTACCTCGGTGACCTTAGCTCCAGGCCGGCCAGCTCCAAGCTTATACCGAGGTAATCTTGGCTCCCGGCCGGCCAACTCCAAGCGGTACTTTTCCACCACGGTCAAATACTTTCACAAATATCTGTTTTGGGGTCTACTCATACAGATTTTCTCGTTTTATTAATGTGTTTATATTTTTTGTGTCGTTAAGAATATTTGCTGATTACATAGAGGAATGGAAGGACTATGTAGGCAAAATTTTTGGTTAACATATATTTCCCCCAAAGGGCCAGCTTCAAGAATTTAAAAGTAGATTCTAGTAAAAAATATTGAAATTTGTTCGAATGCTACGAAAATCTACATTTCGATTCTTGGAGCTGGCTCTGGGGGGGAGAAAAATTTTGTCTGCATAGTCTTTCTATTCCTCTATGTAATCAACTAATTTTTGTTCGTTGCCCGCCTATTCTCAACGCCACAAAAAATATAAACAAATTAATAAAACGAGAAAACTTGTATGAGGAGACCCCAAATCGGCTGAATGAATTTGTGAAAATATTTAACCGTGGTGGAAAAGTACCGCTTAGAGTTGGCCGGCCGGGAACCAAGATTACCTCGGTAATCAAATTCCTATACAAAAAATTGGGCCTGATAATATCTTCCAAAAACTTGTGCTTTAAATAAACCAAGGGACTGCTTTATTTGATTTTGGCCAAGTCCCAAATTATTCGATACCACGCTGAATCTTGACGCCATTTCTAGAATAAAATGGGAAAAATACTAGCTATTTTCTAATTTTTTAAGAATCCACTTCTCTGTGATTTCCAGCATTGAACTGCATTTTTGCTATCTAAATAAATAGGCAAATTAGCTCCAGATTTTCTTCTATAAGATACCAAATAAAACCATGCACAATTGAAATTTTACCAACTAGAAAAGTTATTGAATAAAAATACCAAATTATTTATGAGAATAATTCCAGACATATCAACAATAGATTATTTATAACCGACATTAATTTGAACATATTATCCTTGGTTAGAAAATGAAGTTGATAAAGAGTATATTGCAGTCAAAAACCATTACGTTGTAATAAATATGGAACTTATGACATGTACTCGAAACCTGATTCCGATTTACAACGCGGCGTTTACATTTGGCTAGTAGGTATATTTAGATGTAATAAATGCAAGATTAATATTTTATCAGTCTGTAAAAATGGACGCTAAAAGTGCATAAATTTTCTCAAGAACAAGTTCGCCAGCTACTAGGTATAGATTATCGGTAATTGTTGGATTAAGCCTGTAGTTCATAACATGTAAATAAGAAGATTTTTACGTTTATATATAATAAATAGGTACTTTTAACATTGATGTAAACATGATTTTTTTATCTTTAAGTATTAGAGCTACCCACACCTTTTATGTTACCCTATTTGTGATTTATAATTACAGAGATTTTTCCAACATAATTTCAATTTCACTGTTTCCGTTTATTTTTGAGTATAAGAAATAATCAAACCAATCAAAAAATTATTACAGTCATTGGACTAAAATACTGGATAAATTTCACTGAAAGCATTATCCACAATTTACCAAACAAAATATATTTCTTACAAAATTAAAAATATTCATTATTCGATTTATACATATTTTTTACCATTCCATAATCTAAAAATTGATTTAAACTTAAGCATCTCAGTTTTTGTCGTTCAGAATTTGTTTTAGAGACGTATGCAAAAAGTACAGCTCGTAAAAAAATTCACTAAATCCTACTGTTGTTAATGACAACTATCTCTTTATCTCTCTAATATTATCATTAAGGATGACAAGTGCAGATATATCTAATACCTAGACGAGTCGATTTTAAAGCGAGAAAATTAAAAGCCATTATAAACCTCCATTTGCAATAAGCTTTGGACGCGCCAATTTAGATACTTGTGAATTATCTAGATTGTTGAACAGAATCATTGTCTGTCAACAAGAACTTTTCAATATAAAATGTATGTAACCACACCCTGAAATTATATTATTAGATTTCCTGAGGTTTTAAATATATTAAAATTGTGAATATTATTTTTAGAGTGATAGTGAGTGAGAGCGGGTGAATTAGTAGTCCTTACAGTTCCCTTAAATGATTTATTTGTGTTAAGATAATAAATCCTGAGATGCTGTATTCATGTTGGTCCTTCGATCTAATGATGGTTGATGTCAAAACGTCGACCGCCTAGTAATATTTTCAAACATTCATGAGTTCTTAAATCATATTTGTTCAAGGACTATTACCAAGACTACTATTATTGTTATTTTAACTTACCTAATAAATAATCTGTAACAAAATACGGCAAACTTGTTTTAAATTTAAATACAAAACGCCATTTTTGTATTAAAATATTAAAGAATCGTAAATTTCATCAGTTATCTGATCTTCCTGAAACAGTTATGGTATATACGGAATTGATATTAGGGCAGTTACAATAAGGTGACCTGGTGTACACGCTCCAACATTCATTGCGGACATTATGAAAGGCTTGTAGCAAAAATCGTATAAATCATGTATGTAAAATACGATTCATGCTAAAGAGGTCGTGTTTATGTGTATTTTGATAAATTGCAATTGCAAATCAGTAATATTATTTATATAAACCAAACGAAAAATATTATTCATTACTATAGTTCTGATGTAGTTCTTTAAATCATGTTATTATTTTCTATTCAGTAATTATTTTAAAACACCAATAAAAAAATATTTTCTTATATACGAATATATACTAGATGATACAAAAAACAAATTTTTCTTCTTTACATCACATATTTCTTTTTGAGCAAGAAATCTTATTAGCCATAAAACAAAATTTTATTGTTTATTTGTGACTTCTATAAATTTTAAGTTATTTTAGTATTGCTTCATACCGTGCAATAAATTTTCGTTTTTAAACTATTACCAATTATTGTTTTTAATTTTGTACACAAATATACAAAGTTTAAAATGAGGTAAAGATGCTCCAAAATAATGATTAAAACAAGAAAAAAGTAAAAGAAAAAAATAACAACATGAAAAATTAATTGGAGTTAAAAATTATAATTAGTAAACAATATTGGGGCCTGAAAGTTTTAAAAATAAAAAAAAGGGGAGAATAGGGCAAAAAACACAAGTTTAAAAAAAGGAAAAAACAACTTTAATCATAAAAACAAATGGTTTTTAAAAGGAAAAAATGGTTGAAAATAGTTAAAAAATATGGGGAAAAAGAAGAAAAATGGGACAAAAAAACTAGGTTTGAGAAAAATAAACAAGGAAAAGGTGCAAAAATCAAGAGTGGGAAAATGGGGGAAACAAATTATTACTAATAGTAATACCCATTTTTATATAAAAATGAGCAATGCAGGCCCCAGGGACATTGTGGATGTCTTAAAGACCCTATACTGGCCAAACCCGTTAGGGAAGAAGATTTATCAAATAATAGAAATGGACCTCTGGGCACGGGATGACAAAAATGTGCAACGCACGTGACGCACTTGAAAAAAAAAAATAAAACTTAAAAATTTGGCCCACAACATCCGACCCAACCCGACCTACAAATTTAGTGGCATCGATTATAGGTAGTACCTGGTAGCCAAAAATGCGATTTGCTACATCGTAATGGTGCACGGGCTAAGAAGGTGAGCAAAAAAGGGGCGGCGAAATTTTTATAAACTTTCCCGTCTAGAATGTAGCTAGAAAATGAAGGATTTAAAATTTGGCAATTTTTATACCCACATCTTGTTAATTTCGTTATAAACTAACAAAAATCTCTTTTGCTGCATGAAAGAGCGCACCCCTTAATATCGAATATTTCTTGTGGCTGCCCATGATGTGAGTGCAGTTAGAACTCAAAATCTACAATGTGGGTTTGTCTTTTATATGTAAGGAGACTTTAAGTAAAGGTGAAGTGCAGTTAGTGAAGGAAAGAGGTGTAAAAACCCTTATTGCGTCGAGTGTTTCAATTAAAAACCGAGAAAATGAGCGTTTATTAAAAGGTGTGAATGAGATATATGTGCGCACAGTGCTTGTCAGATAAAATACAATAATTCGAAGTTGATCAAAGCAGCCGTTTCCCATGGAGAATCAAATGTTACGCCATCAAGTGCCACAATATCAGTTCAATTTTAGTGAACACTTTGTCTCCATGGAGACAAAATAACTTGTGACAGAAAGGAAGAAGAAACCAGAAAAAGAAACAATGTCATTACTGTGGAAAATATGTCTCTCAACGCAACAAGCTTTATAGCAGTTGAGAAACGTGGTGATGAATGAGCTCTTAAAATAAAAGAACGTATATCCGAGAACACAGATTTGGTAGCCCTTATATCATCGGTTAATTTCCAAACAAAGCTCTACCTTGGCACAACCAACAGAGAAGTCCATGGGAAATCGTCAGCATCTCACAATTGATGAGGTCATGAAAGTGATTTTTTTATTTATGGAAGAGAACGAGTGTCAGTTTTCTCTAGATGAACTCATCAACCAGATAGAAGGAGAATGACCTTAACCACGAACTGTCAAAAATCGCTTATTTGAAAAGTATGGAGACGATATTTTGATCGTGAACACACGACTGTTTGTTTTAAAAACACAGGCCACAAAATTCTCACCAGTACATAGCATGAGAGTAGAAGCTCAGATCACACCATCCAACGTCTTCTTAAAGACTGTAAATTCAGTCATTCCTGATTCTTTGAAACTATTGGTGGAAACAGTAATTTTAAAAGGCAAACGAGGCACCCTGGATCCCTATAAAAAGAAGTGCATTGCTCTTGTATATTCAATAATATCAACAGTGAGGCCCCGCTCGTTCACCTGTTCATTACTGCATGGATTTGGTGTATACTTGTATCACAAATTTAGGCTAAAACATCTGGTTTAGCTATTGTCAACGCTTGGATTCTCAGGTAAAATGGTGATTGGGAGTCACACTGAATCCTCTCTTCTGGGGTGGATATTTACGTCACAAGGCCTCAGTCCCGAAATGATGGCCAGATACACAGCCCCACAACACCTATTGCGGGTTGCGGGAACGCAGATACTGCAGCGGGGCTTCCTCTGACAATGTACCCGATGGTGCTCGATTCCCCAGAAGGCGACGATCTGTCTGATGTCGACATGGAGGATGTCTTGTGGAGACAAGACATCGATGATACATCACCAGCCTGATGGGGATATGATATGCCTTCCCGATACGATGATCCAGATACGGACGAACCTCAACCGGGCACTTCCAAGAGGTCTAAATTAACTTAAATTATTAATTACCTTGAATAACTCTACTGAATAATTAATTACAAAATCATTAATGTACCTATTAACTTTTGTTATACTTACCTCTTTTATTTTATCATACAGGGCTTCCATAATGTAAACAGGGGGTTACGAAGATTTAGGGTCAAAATTCATTCAGAACGACAAAATATTGCTAAAAATTGCGAATTCGAAAAAAATGATAGGCTTTATCTCGGAAACTATTGAGTCTACAGAGATACTTCAAGTCTCATTTGATTTCAGTCTACTTATTGAAAAACTAGTGGCGTTTTTTTTATGACAAATCGTTTGGCGCTCGATGTCACAAACATGGATTGTTTATTGGGCAAACATCACAAACAAGTCAGCCAAAAATCAGAATATTATAGTGTCGGTTGACCATTGACCCTTAAATCTTTGTTTTTGCTTAATATAAGCTTATGTTAGCAAATACTTAAGTGAGGTACGTTGAAGAAGTTTAAATAGATTAATTATAAATGCATTTTTTAGACAAGAGGGGTTTGAAGACTTTAACAGGAATTTTTAATAAAAATGTAGCACTAAATTAAAAATATTTTAGTAAATTTACTAATTTGTAGGTATAATGAATTTTCAGGAATTTAAGAGAATTGAATAAAAAATTTAAAATAATGAATTATTACGAGAAAGAATTTAAATTAAAATTTACACTTAGCAGGAAAGTTTTATATTGGCCTCAATCCATATTAATCCATATTGTATATTATAATTCTATAATTTATTATTTAATAATAACAATAAATAAAATTGACAAGGCACTTTCTCTATTTGACTCTTTCTTGCTACTGCTTTGATTTTGTTTTAAGCTTTTCTTGTTTCGTGATTAAATATTCTATTTTCGTCCGTAAGTTATTTTTACTTTTTAAAAGAGAACACGCAAGAGCTAGACAAACATCGATGGTAATATCCATATCGTGATTAAGCATGTAATTTAATTTGTGCACAAACCCAATTAGCATCTCCATATTTATGAAAACGCAAATTCAAGAGACACACAATATGGCGTCACACCGAATAACCTCACACTGCGCAAAAAACACCTGAAATTACAAAATAAATAATCGCGTATATGAAACTTGTAGTTGGCTACCAACTAAATGTACGATCGCGAGACATGTAAATTATGACGGGAGAATAAATTAGGGATCCGAGGTAATTATTTATAACTTTGCACGCAATCTAAAGTTTCTTTGAGCAAAAGCGCAAAAATTGATAGGCCATCCCGCGAAGTAACTAGCTTGTTGTTGTTTATGGGCTTCGTGTGCGATGCATGGACTTGGGACTTGGACGTACCGAGATTAGCGAAATAAATATTGTTTTAATTTTTTATATGCCCACTTTGGAAGAAATAGTCTTTTGTTTTGTTTAAATATAATCAAACAAATAATTTCATTCAACTTTATTCTTATTCGAAATCAAATATTTTACCTATTTCTGTTTAAATTAAATTTTTTCTCATATTGTTATTAAATAATAATATTAGTATCATGTTACTATAAAATTAATATTGATTTTACTAAATATACATATTGCAGGCGAAATTGAATGGAAATACGTTTTTCGGTATTTCTATAGTCGACTCACCTGGGACTGCCGGATTTTTTTTCAAACGTGTTTTTATCCCATTTTACCCCCTTTTTTCTAACACTTATTTTAATTTTTTGCGCATCTTTTTCTTTTTTTTTTCTCTCACTTGTTTTTTTACTCCATTGTTACACCCTCTATTTTTCGTACACTTGTTTTTGCCTCAGTTTTTCCTCAATTGTGTTTTTCCCCCTTTTTTTCACAAATGTTTTTGTCATATTTTTTTCACTTGTGTGTTTTCTCCAACTTTTACTTTTTTCCACACGTTTTTTCTTAGAATCTCCTCCTTTTTTTGTCAAATTTGTTTTTTGCCCTATTTTTTCTCTACTTTTTTTTCTCACACTTAGTTTTTCCTAGGGGCATCAACTCCTGATGATGATAAGATAAATAGCGAAACGTATGTACAGTGTTAAAAAAGTGTAGTTTTGGTTAAGTGATAGTGACGATATTCTTCAAAAAAAAATTTTTTTTTAAGGTTTTTTACCAAATTTTGACATTTTTTTAAGCAATTTATGACCGGTTGTAGTATTTTATTACAAATTTTAAATGTGTTCTTGTTTTTTTGTAAATTTTGACAGTTTCATATATTTTTTTTTAACGATTTAGAAGGTTTTTTATTTTCTTTTTTTAGAAATTTTGACGCATTAAACAATTTTTTTGCAATATTTTTGATACAATTGTTTTATCGAATTTTGAAGGTTTTATTTATTTTATTTACTCCTATTATATTATATATTAAATATTAAATAAAGAATAATAAAACTCGAAGTCGTACCATACAAATTTAATAAAGTGACAAATAGTCAAGGCAGCAACACGTTTCGGTCTAAAAGATCATCATCAGGCAAGTTATGTTTGGATCCAAAACCAGAAATTTAAATTACATGAGGTATAAAAATCTACATTTATAAAAAAACATCAATATTAAAAAAAAACATTGAAAAATATTAATGACATCAAAGTGCATAAATAATGCACTGTACAAAATTAAATGAGAAAATTGAATTTAAAAGTAACGCGTAAAATTCAATTTTCTCATTTAATTTTGTACACTGCATTATGCACTTTGATGTCATTAATATTTTTCAATTTTTTTTTTTAATTTAAATCTTGACGTTTTTTAATAAGTGTTAGATTTTTCATAACCCATGTAATTCAAATTTCTGTTTTTGGGTCCAAACATAAACTTGCCTGATGATGATCTTTTAGACCGAAACATGCTTCCTTGACTGTTTGTCACTTTATTTAATTTGTGTGGTATGACTTCGAGTTTTATTATTCTTTATTGAATATTATGCCACATTTGATTATGGATAATATTTTGTTTTTGTATATTAACTATTCACCTGCTTTTGAACAATTAATAGTTTCTATAAACAAATAGCGTGACTTATAATAACTCACTAGTGGATTATTATAACATAGTATCCATAAGCAAACAGCGTGAGTTATAATAACTCACTACTATAATTCGGCCGATAAATACATTCCATTGGCGTAGAATAGATTTTTGAGAAGGAACGTGTGATTAAAAGACTTTAAAATTATTAAATTAGCAACGCCTCACAGATTACGGAAAATATTCATGGAATTTAGTGAATTGACTATACACTATTTACGAACTGACTACCAAGGTGGTTCTGTACAAGCCGCTTCGCCCAAGCGGAATAGTCCATTATTGCCATTGAAGGGATTAATGTCACTTGATATTTTATAAACAAAGTTTTTTCTTTGTACGTGCACCTTAGTATTTATTGTTATAGTAGTAGATAAAGTATAGTATTCAACTTGTGGTAATGGCCATAACCGCTCGTTAAATAATATACTATTTTTAGCAATTTTTGGTCATTTCTATCAATTTTTAACAAGTTTTGAGTTTTTCATAATGTTTTGGCTCGTGATATTTTCTATTAATTTGATTTTTTGTCAGTTATTTTTTAATGATTGTTATAAATTTTTAGCAAATGACCACTCACGGCATCAATGACAAATTGGCTTTCGGTGAATTTGGTCGAATATTTTATATATTTATTGTAGAATTCATTATGCTTATCAAATGTTTTTATTTGCGTTAACGCTCTAAATTCAATTGTTCCGATTATACAGGGTGCTGAAGTTAACTTTTTCAAAATTTCAACTAACCATTATGAAGATACTTTTTCTACAAACGAAATCAGTTATACGTCGATTATTGATATAGTCAATACAAATGCACTAATTCCTGCACATATTAACGGTATACAGGGTCAGATAATGTTTTGAAAATCGCTGAAAAACTTTTATCTTTGGACTCACCCTGTATACTGTTAGTATATGCAGGAATTATTATACTCTATAGTGCATTTGTATTGGCTATATATAAATAAACGACGCATGGAAAAAATATTTTCACATTGATCGTTTGAAATTTTGTTATCTTCAACACCCTGTATAATATAACTGTTGAATTTAGAACTTTAGCGAAATGGAGACAATTTCCCATTGATGCAGTGCGTGGTTTTTTCTTAATTTTTTACAATTTTATTAGTTTTTTTTGCATGTGTCATTTTTTGATGGTAACACTTCCGTTTGACAGATGTCGTACAAAAATAATGGGTTCTTCGGACAGGTAACCCAAACCTATATACCAAATTTCAGATCAATCGGATTAAAAGTGTGGCCTCTATCGTGGAAGAATACACACAGACAGACAGACAGATTTCCATATGGAAATGGTCTTAATCATCTCAGGTGACCTCAAAATGGATATTTCCACCTTTATCTCGAAATTTTTTTGGATCGTTCACAAAAATTGACAAAAGACGAAAAGCTAAAACGAAAAAATGGTAAAATACCGACAAAAGATTCGGGAAAAAATTGGAAAAACTCGAAAAATTATAAAAAAAGTTGAAAGAAATCGAGGAAAATCAGAAGAAATCGAGAAAAAATCTGAAAAATAGAAAAAATTGAGAAATTCAAAAGAAAAATATCAGATAAAATCGAAAAACCGGAAATCTAAATCGAAAATTTTCAAAACAAATCAACAAAAATGGAAACAAATCGAAAACAAAAAAAAAGGTCGAAAAAATCGAATAAGGGCGAAAAATATAGAATAAAACCCGAAAATAAAATCTAACAAAATCCAAAACAAAATTGAAACAAATCGACAAAAATCAAAACAAATCGAAAAAATATCGAACAAAATCGAAACTGAACATAAGAGTTATGGAAAAAATTGAGAAATTTGAAAAAAAAATCGGAAAAAATCAAAAAAAAAATCGAAGGAAAACGAAAAAAAATTAAAACAAATTAAAAATTAATCCAAACAAATCAACAGAAATCGAAAAAAAATGGAAAAAATCAAGATATAAAAAAAATCCAGAAAAAAATAAGAAATTAAAAAAAATGTCGAAAAAAAGAAAAAAATTGACAAAACCGGAAGAGATAAAACGAAAAAAATCGAATAGTCTAAAAAATCGTAAAAAAATGGCAAAAGAACCGAAAAAAATTGGAAAAATAAAAAAATGAAAAATTGAGAAATTCAAAATAAAAAAATCAGATAAAATTTTGTTTTTTTAAAAATGTTCACCGGTTATCATTTTTTAGCAATTTTTTGACATTGTTAAAAAAATTTTCTATCAATTTTTAATAAATTTAAAACATTTTTCTTCATTGTTTTTAGATCATAAGTGTTGAGTTAAAGTATGAGTTAACATTAAGGTGTATGTACTTGTTAGTTTTATTATAAAAAGTATTTAAATAAATAATGTATAAATCTACGTTTACACGTCAAGCAAAAAATATCAACTCAAAGATAAATAAATAACAGTGTTAAAAAGTATATATGGAAAAAGTACTCTCCTACACACCAAAGACGACAATGTAATATAAGAATTTAAAGTTGATTTGTAACAGCAGTGCACTCGACTCATATTTTTCAAGATTAAACTAAGTGGTTTTTATTTATGGTTCTTGGTTGTCACATTGCACCTCGTTATGGACTTTGCTATAGAGAAGCACGCCCTAAATATATCACACAGTATATTTTGATTCGGTCAAGAGATATATATTCCCACATATACAATGTGGATATTCTCTCGGTTGAAGTGGTTCTAATCAAAGAAGTATGTTTATCTGCTGAATTATAATGAACTGAAGATTGATATTCTACCCTAATTAGTTTAAAAAAATTCCTGTCGTTAGGGTTGACAGAGGGAGGTAGATGTCTGTTGTCTAAATTTGAAAATTTCATCCTTTCCCACCCCACAATATGGTCATATTGAAAAAAGTTTCAAATTAATAAATTTTATTATAATTAGGACATGAAACAGTTTAATGACCTGTTTTAATATTTTTAAAAATAGCGGATGAAAAAAGTTTTATACAAATTAATTTTATAATAATCAGAGCATAAAGTAAATCTAAGCACGTTTTTTTATATTTTCAAAATGGTGGAGATCCGAATTATTTGAGATTTCAACCCCTCCATTTCTCACCCCACTTTGGGGTAGAATGCCCATTTGCAATACGCAACGAATTACTCCTCCAGTAAATTTTTCCATTAAAATAAAAATAAATATTTGCTCACATTCATTAAGAATTTGGTATACAGATTACAATTTTTTATTGATTTTTGGAAAATTACTAAGGATAATATAAGAAATTGTAGATATATACAGTCAAAAATGTTCGTAGTCCGGTCCTATTTTTTCGAATTATAATTATGTATAAACAAAAATCATCAAGTAAATATATGATTTAAAATTATATTTATGGATAATAATTTCAACTAATTTAAATGTATTCTTTCGTCGAACTTTGTCCCATTGGTCTTGGAACACCATGTATACAGGGTGGCGAAAATTTAATTAAACACTATCTGAATTTCGTAAACCGTTATAGATATACAAAGTTGGTTGAGTGTGTGTCGTAATTTACTTATTACCACAATTGTGCGGTAAAATGATATTTAGCAAAATAAAAATTGTGTTTTTTATAGTAAACAGACGGTTGGAGATAATCAATCATTAAACAAGTGAAAAACGGCAATATTTTTAACGTAATGTCGAGTTTTCGAAAACTTAAAGTTACGAAATAAATTTTTATAGGTATATATCACCTTACATCACAGTAAAATCATTTTATAGGAGTTTTTTTCTTTGAAAACTCTAAAAGTATAAATTCTTATAAAAAATTAAAAAATTATGAAAAAGAAATTGTAAAAAAAATTATCCAAAGACGAATTATTTTTCAGTTATTTAATGTTTCAAACTGTGACATTTTTTTTATTTTTGACAGGTGACAGTTGGAGAAATAATTTGACTGTTCTGAATAGATATTTTTAAATGTTTTCAAATGACATACTTTACAAGTCAAATTCCGTTACATGTTACATATTGTCTTTAAAGACAAAAAAAATTGTAAATACTATCAAAAACAAATAATCAAAAATCGTCCAAAATATCTTACATACAGTGTATCCCAAAATGTTTTATACAAATGGAGAAAAAGTTTATCTTACATTTCACAAAAAAATATATTCTTCATAAAAAGCTTTGGGAAAATAAAAAATGATGATTTGCAGTGATAGTAAAAAACGTTCAAACTCTCTTGGAGCGTAAAAAGTTCATTGAAATTGTTATAAGCAACAACAAAATTATTGATTCTTTAATAAAAAAATTTCATATTGTTAAAAAAAAATATTTTATAAAAAATCGATAATCTTCTTATCAATTTATCAACAATTAATAATACGCAACTAATAAATCATAATGAGAACATATAAAAATACTATGGAATTTCAGCATATCAATCGTCCTTTTATGAACAGATGATTGTTCTTCAAATTAATTCTTTTATATCATTTCTAATCACATTATAGCTTCATTTGTTTATTTAATGATACTTTCAAGATGATCAACATCTTGAAATGTCCTCTTAAGGTATATCTTTCCGTTTAAGTAGCCCCACAAAAAGAAATCTACTGAGGTAACGTCTGGAGACCTTGGAAGGCAAGGAAACTCCATGTAATCATTATTTATTAGTGTTTTTAGTCTTCCCTTTCCTATTAATGATTTTCTCTAGCAGACTCTTTCCCTTCACTTTCGTGAAAATTGATGTTTTGTGGTTGGGATGTGATTCTGAACAATTGTTTTTCAGATTTTCATAATTTTTCTCATTGACCTTGATATTTTTTCTGCGGGCTTTCAATCTCCATCCAGTCTTCCATCCGACCATCTTTATCATCATCAACAATTTGATCCCAATGCTCGTATAGTCTATAAGAAATCAATTCGAACGGTATAAAAACTAAATATTTACTGATCATGAAGCATTTCAAAATTAACTTTATTTTTGATATACACGGATATTTTCTTTTATTAGTAACATATAGTAATGCCAAAAAACAGCAGTTTGTTCTGCCAGAATTTAATAAAATGTTAAGATTCATTATCTGAATTTTCAGAGGTTAAATCTGAATTTGGGTTGGTAATAATGGCTTCAATGTAATGTAAAATACAATATTTATTCAACATTGTCCGATTAATTATCAGAAACATCAAGAACGCCATCTTGATTAAATAATAATAACAAGAAAACAATTTAGAAAAACACAACGCTAATGCAAGCCACGTACTAAAATTCACAAGATCTAGAATAAACTAATTTTATTAATCCTAACCCAAGCCACTGACAATTCAAATCAAATAAGGATGCAGGTGTTCACAGTGGACCCGACATTTTTTGACATTTATATTTTTGCTCGTGTGGTCCACGCAATAGGTTTTATATGGTATTAAATAGTAAATTTATCAGATCCGGTACATGAGTCTTTTATTTAGCTGTTCGGATTGACTTCGTATAGACTATACACACTTTTAACCTTTCGATGGTTTTATTAGTCGGTTTTGAAAACTCTGCTGCAGCCGATAATTAAAACTAGTTTGTAAAAATGTATGATTAATATCCCTGAAATTTTATAGACTTGCATTGGAATCATATGACTACGGCTTGGCGTTCAGTCTAACGTCCGACCGCTTTAGGCCTACTATGGAGTACTCTACCGTTAAAAGTGTGAAGGAGAAAATCCGGAATATTTCTTTTATGTTGCTCCACTCTTGTTTCTCTTGCCACCCTACAGGATTTTATATGGTCAATTTCCTGCCGCTCAAAGAGATAATATACAAATGGGCGTACCACAAGGGTCTGTGTAGTGCTTATTGTAAGAGATAAACACAACATGAGTGGTCAGACAGAGATTGTCGCTTTGGTTATATTAACAAGTTGTAATTTTGGGTTTTTATTTTCCCGATCCACCTCCGAGAAGGGAAAGTATTGTGAACGAGCTAAAAAAAAATTTCGAGATAAAGATGGAAATATCTATTTTAAGGTCACCTGAGATGATTAAGATTATTTCTAGATAGAAGTCTGTCTGTCTGTGTGTATTATTCCACGATAGAGGCCACACGTTTAATCCGATTGAGCTGAAATTTGGTATATGGGTTTGGGTTACCTGTCGGAAGAACCCATTAGTTTTTGTACGACATCTGTCAAACGGAAGTGACACTATCAAAAAATGACAGATGCAATATGTCACGGAATTTGACTTGCACTATGTTATTTTAAAGTACTTGAAAATCTCTATTCAGAACAGTCAAAAATTATTTCTCCAACTGTCACCTGTCAAAAATAAAAAAATATCAAAATTTGAAACATAAAATATCTGAAAAAAATGTTTCTTATTTTTATGATAATTTTTATATTTTATGATTTTCATTTGATTTTTTTCAGATTTTTTGCTAATTTTTAATGACTTTTTTCTGATTTTTTCAAATTTTTTTCAATTTAATTTCTGAATTTTTCAAAAATTTTTAAGAGTTTTCTTTCTGATTTTTTTGATTTTTTATTTTTATTTTACTGTTTTTCTTTTTACTTTTTCTTACATAGGTATTATTTTTTGTGATTTTTTTCTGATTCTCCTGTCGGATTTTTTCTATTCTTTCTGATTCTTTACAGATTTATGTCATATGTATAACCTGTAAAATTAGGGATTTTTGAATCGTAATAATCCTGGAAAAGATATTTTTGCTATTTTTTATGTTATTTTTGATTGTTTCTGTTTTTTCTGATTTTTTGTATAATTTTTTCTGATTTTCCGATTTTTTCTGAATTTTTGTTTTTTTTCTAGTTTTTTTACGATTTTTTTAAAATTTTTTTAATTTTTTTTTATAATATGTTTTTTTTTTCAATTTTTTTCTTATTTTTGGTTTTCTAATTTTTTCTTATTCCTCTGATTGTTTGTAATTATTTGCAATTTTGTAGCGTTTTTTTAGAGATTTTTTGCAATTTTTTAAGACTGCGATTTATTTCAAATCTTTTGAATTTTTCTTGTCCTGTTATTATTTTTCCGGTTTTTGGTTGATTTTTGGTTTTGCGGTTTTAGCGATTTTTGCAATTTTTAGAGTTTTTTTTATTTTTTCCGTATTTCACAATTTTATTCTTTTTTTTTAATATTTTCCGATGTTTCTTTCAATTTGTTCCAATGTTTTCTGGTTTTTTCTTATTTTTTCTGATTTTATTTTGATTTTTTCTAATTTTTCTGATTTTTACTTTTCCGACTCATCATTCGAGAAGGGAAAGTATTGTGATCGAGCTAAAAAAAAATTGAGATAAAGATGGAAATTAGCATTTTTAATTTTGAGGTCCCCTGAGACGTTTAAGAAGTCCGTCTATCTATCTGCCTGTGTGTCTGTCTGTGTGTCTGTCTGTGTGTCTGTCTATGTGTCTATCTGTGTGTCTGTCTGTTTGTATTCATCCATGATAGAAAGCCCCACGCTTAATCCGATTAAGCTGAAATTTGGCATATGGGTTTCGGTTATACATTGGATGAACCCATTAATTTTTTTACGACATCTGTCAAAAAATGACAGAAGGAATATGTCACGGAATTTGACTTGTAATATGTCATTTGAAAGCCCTTGAAAATCTCTATTCAGAACAGTCAAAATTATTTCTTCAACTCTTACCTGTCAAAAATTTAAAAAATAGCATTAAATATATGAAAAAGTATTTGTCTCTGGATACTCGTCGGGGAAGTTTTGGGGCGACACAACTGATATTTTAATTATATTGACATGTTGTATAAAACTTTTTGGAACACACTGTATATTTATTACATATTTCGTCATCAAAGTTCAATGATTGGCCGAAAGTTTTACGGAGCAACAAAAAGCAAATAGATAATAATCCGGCTACAGTCTTGACACGAAAATTTATTATAATGCCGCAGGATGCGGTGCGAAATATTTACCTTCCAAATATCAACACGCAACGTACTTTACGAGCAAAATCGCGGTGTTGTAAATTTAAATCCTCTTGCACATTTTGATGTGTTTACGAGCTCGTGAATTAAAACAAAATTCAATTTTATCCGACGCCAACATGGCCAAAATAAACATGGCGGATTCTAAGATTGTTTTAATGTAAATTATTTCTCTTAGTTAAAATCCTTATTTGATTTGAATTTTGTATTATTTTGATGTTTATTTATTTATTTATATTTTTTGTTTTGGAATGAACTTACATGAAACAATCCACGATCTGCTTATTTTATAAATAAATGTGTTTATTTTTACAAGAGATTTACACCCGTATGCATAGTCGTTCGCCAGCCACTCGCCAAAGTTTCGCCGCTCGCTACCCAAGAATTGTAATGCATAGTCAAACGCCAGAACAGTAACGACTGCGCACTAGTTTATATTTCGGCGAAGCGGTGGCGAAATACGGGAGATGGTCAGTAGCATCTCCGCCAATTCTCTCGCACACTTTCAATACTATTTCAGTTCAGGGAACAGTTGTAGTAATGCAGTTTTTAAGTTATAATTATATTTTTTTTAATAATTCTTACAAAGTGTTTTATTATAATATATACAGGATGAAATATTTTTTTTAATTTTCGAATTTTAGATATAAAACTAACATTTAAATACATTATCAGTACAAACAAATTTGATAATACTAAACTTTGTTTAACAATTAAATTATAATTATATATTTTTAATAATTCATACAAAGTATTTCATATAAACAGGATGGAAAAATTTTTTTTTAATTTTCTAATTTTAAATATAAAACTAACATCTAAATACATTATCACAAACAAAATTGATAATATTAAACATTTTTTAACAATTAAATTATAATTATATATTTTTAATAATTCATACAAAGTATTTCATATAAACAGGATGGAAAAATTTTTTTTTTAATTTTCTAATTTTAAATATAAAACTAACATCTAAATACATTATCACAAACAAAATTGATAATATTAAACATTTTTTAACAATTAAATTATAATTATAACTTTTTAATAGTTTCTACACAGTGTTTTATTACAATATATACAGGATGAAATAATTTTTTTAAATTTTCTATTTTTTTTTTTAATTTAGCCTGTTCTTGCTGCATAACCAGTTTTATAACATGCCTCATCCATTCTTACTTTATGTAATTCCTCAAGCTTTTCTCGTTCCCTATTTATGAGCTGCAACCTAACTTGCGTTAATTCGTCTAGGTGACTTTTTTGCAGTTTTTATTTTTTTAAGAAGACACTAGAGTAGATGGTGTAGCTGAAATAAATAAAAAATGTTGGACAATACAGTACAAACAAGAACAAAAAGAAATTATACTTTTCAGTACAATTTTCACATGATGTATGAAGTAGCACATATTCATAAAAAATACGTAATTTGAAAAGTACAAATTTAATTCTTTTGTTGAAACGTTTTACGATTTAAACGTAAATAATTAAAAAAAATTATATGCACCTATTACTGGGAGTACTACTTCATTTACCCGTGCTTCAGAGGTGACAGAAGTTGAAGGTGTGTTTAAAATAAAAGGGACACCTTTTTTTTGTAATAATTTTTATAAAAAATACACCATATCTTTTTAAGAACTTGTAAATTATTAAAAAAAAATTACCTTTTTCCGAATTCAATATTGTTTCCACCACTGTGTCTCCTTCAATATGTACGTTAGACGTACATGCGTAAATTTTTGGTCGGCTTTTATCTATGAAAAAAAACCTGCATTTAGTATAACAGACGATATACAAAAACGATACTACATATAATTTTTTTTTTCGTTATTAATCCATCGTTATTATAATTACCTGCGTATTCGTTGTCACATTAAATTCGGCTACAAATTTTTCCCATCTTTTTTTTTCTATATTATCATCCGTTCTTTTATTTTCAATAACAGGATATCGTCCAAGCATCTGTATTAATATTTCTTTTTCGCCCACTGAATACTTCACTGCCATTTTTAATTTAATAGTCCTCAACCGCAACCTAACCACCGAATTTTAACTTTTCAATAAGAAAAAAATGCACCGTGTCATCTAAATTCCTCAAATGCACGTAGTAATACCCACGTGTTTACTGTAAACAGATGAATTACGCATGCTTAATCACCCAAGGACGGTCGGAGACTCGTATGAGCTTTGCCAGAGAGGAGACCGGAGAAAGATCGACTATGCATAGTAAACCTTGCGCTGCACTTTCGCCAGCGCGTCGCTGGATCACTCGCTGGGATAAGCCTTCGGCGTATCGCGAGCGAACGACTATGCATACGGGTGTTAGAGTACGCTCGCTATAATTTATGGGAAATTTTGTTTGGTAGTAAGAAACCTGTAAATTGTAAGAAACTAACAATGTTTATTATTATTTTTTCACACTAATCCAAAGCTTGCTGCATTATAAAACTTTAATGATAAAATTAGTTTTTTTATAATATTTATAATTATTGATAGAATAGGGAATATAGAAAATAAATTACATTTTTCATAAGACTAGAATAACCCATATTTCAGCTTAATTGGTTTAAGCGTGTGGCTTCTATCGTGGAGGAATACACACAGACACATAGACAGACATACAGACAGACTTCTATCTAGAAACGGTCTTAATCGTGTCAGTGATGCTCAAAATGGATATTTCCATCTTTATTTCAGTGATTTCATTAATAGAAGTAAATAATACAATTTACCAAAGACAAACCAGCAATGCCTTTATTTTTTTTTGTTTATTGATCTTAAACACTCCAGAAAGCAACAACTTGACTTCAATTTATCAAGTCGTGCAAGTGGTTTGGACGTTTTTATCGTTAGCCAACCCGATTTGATTGAAGTTTAATTGCTCAGAATGAATTAATTTATTTTGTCTGAATCGGACAGATTGAAGGAGAGAGAGTATAGTGAACTCGAACTCTTTCGAAACGAACGCTGCTAGAGCTTGCATGTTGCGACCAGAATCGATATTTCTAAAACGTACATGCAGTTGAAAAATTGTTTCAGCGTTTGTGGAAAATTAAAATAAAAAAAGTAGAATAATGATATAATTTAAACTTTTGGTAATATTAAATTTCAAAATAAATAAAATATTGTAGGCCAGGAATAATATTTAATAATAAAATATTTTACACCCAACTGATTTTTTTTACAAACTAACTACAATGGTTAGGACGTATATCAATAAAAATATAAATCTTCGTGATTTTTTTATACTAATAAACACCACTTAATTCATATTTACGTATGTTTAATATCATTCAAACATGCTAAAAATGAATATAAATTTAACACAAAAACATATGTCTATGTCTAATTAAATATGGATAATAATATAAACTATTTAATATTTTATGTAGATGTATACGTCAACAATAACATCCTATTTATGGTTATATGTGCGTGCTATGCCCTTTTAACAAAGTGGGAGATGGAATATAAAATACGACTAGGCAAGAATAATTGTATTTTCTAATACCATGCACGAGTGCCAGCCATGATTTATAACCGGTTGTTGATTTTGTAACACACTTTCGAATAAAAAATAAATATCAAATTTAGAAATCATCTAGCACAAATAACTACAATAATAAATATACATAAAGACGGAAGGAACGAATCAGAAATAAAGCTTAGAAATAGAAAAACAATAATATATGCCACCGATAACTGAAATTTACTTAATACTGTGTATATCAAATATATTGTTATTATGATTTTTTTTATTCAGGTTCTGTGTGTATTTTAATGTATTTTGTACGAAATTTTTCAGGTAAGATTATCGATTGTTCAGGATCAATATACTTGTGTAACTATCTTAATATACTCAATCCTTAACATATTTGCAAATCGCCTAATTATTCTCATCAGTTGATTCTATTGTTCTGAAAATAAATTATTAAATTCTTTGAACATAACTACAAACTATTAAAATATCAAAAATAAAATAACTTTTCGAAAACATATTCGTGTTCAACGACCCCAAAAATCTCGAGATATCAATTTGGCTTCATTTTAAGTATGTACTACAGCATACACGATTAAAATGATTGATATATGTATGACTCTCCGAGTAAAATGCACCATGTTACATTTTAGGTTATTAAATAATGTATTTCAGAACAGATTTTACCATAAAAAAACATCAAAACCAGGTTGTGTAAAAACTGCGAAAATCGTCAAGGATATTCAGAAAATTGATGAAATCGGCAACAATCGTCAAAATAAAAAAAATCGGTTGTGTCGCCGCCCCAAAACTTTCCCGATGAGTATCCGCGAATACTTTTTCAAATATTTAAATGTTAAAGTTTCAAATTTTTACATTTTTTTATTTTTGACAGGTGACAGTTGAAGAAATAATTTTGACTGTCCTGAATAGAGTTATTCAAGGGCTTTCAAATGACATATTGCAAGTCAAATTCCGTGACATCTGTCATTTTTTGATAATGATACTTCCATGTGAAAGATGTCGTACAAAAACTAACGGGTTCTTCCGACGGGTATCCCAAACCCATATACCAAATTTCAGCTTAATCGGATTAAACGTGTGGCCTCTATCGTGGTGTTAATCATCTCAGGAAACCTTAAAATGGATATTTTTAACTGGAAAAATTTTTTTAGCTCATTTATAAAACTTTCCCTTCTCGGAGGACGGCCATGAAAGTAAAAAATTACTGTTAAAAATTGATAAATAAAACAAAAGATTAAAAATCTTCTAAAGTTGATTGGACGAATTTTCGCTAGTCAGGAAAAATAAAAAAAATAATATTTAAGGGAAATAAATCACAACATACGATAATTAACTGAGTCAATAGTTTCTCCTCAATAACTATCATCAGGCCTAAAAAGTTAACAATCAATAAAGAAAAGTGGGGAACATTTTTATACAATTGATCTTTTAGCCCTATTGATCTATTGAGCCGAAAAATAGCAAATGGAGCCGTAGGCGAATGTTAAAAATGTAATAAATTAGTCAATTAAATATGTCATCATTAAACAATTAACCAATAGGTTGTCCGGTAAATTCACCGCCATCAATTCACCGCCATCAGTTCATCGCCTCAGCAATTCATCGCCATTAATTTACCGCCATTAATTCACCGCCATTAATTCACGGCCTAATCAATTCACCGCTGAAAAATTTAATCCTACTTGATACACTGATACTACAAACATGACAAACAAAATTTGGCAAATTTTTTTAAAAATAAAATACAGGGTGTTTCGGGAGGAAAATATTTCAATGAGTGATTCTTGGGTTTGTGATATACAGGTATTGAAGTTTAACACAAAAATTGGTTTTTTATTAAAACGAAGTGAAATACAAAAAAATGTCAATAGACGACAAAGTTGTATTTTTAGCTGCTTCATCAAAAAAAAAGAGTCCGTGTCCTATATTGTATAAAAAAATAAAATAAAATGTATAAAAATAAAAAAAAAAATGTATAAAAATTTTGTTTGAATCTGATGTCTCTTTCATCTTTAAAGATTTAAAAAAAAAATTTCGGCGGTGAATTGATTAGGCGGTGAATTAATGGCGGTGAATTGATGAGGCGGTGAATTTTTAGTTTAGTAGAAAAGAGGGACGTTAGGATCATTTCTTGTGTCTTTGATGAATAATGAAGCCATTTTTCATAAATGTTTAGAAAAACCCAGAACACCATACTGAATATATTAATTATAAATAATTACGGAAGGATGTTGCAAATAATTTGTTGGAGCTTACAAAAGCTTCACAAAGACTTTATTATACAGTAAATATCATCAGACTTGTACTATCTTTCTCTTTTCATTATTGGCATTATTGGTTTTTTTAGCATATTATATTTATTTTATAGATGACGGAGTTAGGACCAGGGCAATACCATTAAATAACCCTTATATTTCGTGTACATTGGTATAAAATTTTAGAAATATAATCCTGAATTATCAATATTTCTTATATAAAGATTGATAAAAACACAAGCGTGCCGTTGAACCCAAACATCTGTTTCATGGGTCGACAAGAAATCACATCTTACGAATTTGTTCTTTATAATGATAATAATAATCGCACTATATTTCACCGTCTTGCGAATCAACCCTGGCTTACCAACTATAAGAATTCTGGTTATATAAAATATTGTAAAAATGAGGTAATAAAACTCTAAATCAAGTACCACAAGATATATTATATATTATCAGACCTACATTTTACATAATTCGTAGAAAACAAGAAGCGAATATTAACTAACAACTTACTAAAAATTTGAGTTATAATATTAAGATTGTGACATGGTTGATTAAAATGCAAAGAATTGTGTGCGTACCGGTAAAGAATAAAAATAGGTTTAAAGGTGAGAAAAATAGTGGTACCGGAAAATAAGGAATAGAAACATCTTGAAATGGGATGTTAAAATGAAAGGTAGAGTTCGCACGATGTGCTATCAGAAATGAAGAAAGTCCAGTTGGACTTAAAATGAAGATCAGCCAAGAGTTCGAAATCAATTATAGAAAAAGAATGTTAATGTGGTTTTGCGGAAGAAGAAGGGGTGTTAGTAACGTGCGAGTTTCTATATTTATCAATGTACTAATATGAACAACATATAGACTACATAGCAACCATGGCAACTAAGTTTATAAAGAAAAAGGATAACATCCTTTGTATTTACAAGGAAGAAATTGGTTACATAGATGTGTTTTCTACAAACTTTAGCTATTTTGTATGATATATTACCTTTTTTCGTCTTTCTGTTTATTTTTATGTTACTTACAAATTTTGCAATGAATTTTAAATTAAAAATTAGAAACTTTTAACAAAGCTCAGAACCCGGTGACAATGGATTCTCAATTTGGTATAAATTTTGCTTCTGTAGTCATATTTTAGTCGATTTTTATAATACAAACAGTTGTCAAAATCTCCTTTGGAGTCACTATGGTTTAGGGTGACAATGTAAAATGAACCAGACTGATAGCAGCCGTCAAATCTTAGATATTAGAGAGTTTTTGCATCTCACCCACTAAGGGTAACGCTTATTACTATTCCTAAGATGAGCTATAAAATTATGTTAAGCCTCGATTACATTGAGCGAGTTTACAAGATGCTAGTTAACAAATTTCCACCTAGGAACTGAAAACAGAAACCACCGACTAGTTTACTAGCAATTATGATAACACACGGCTAGTTTATTAGAAAAAAATCCTGAACAAAATGATTACGAATCGATATAACTTTGGAATAATTACTAGGTGGTAGACGTGTTGACATCAACCATCAGAAGATCGAAGGACCAACCTTAATACAGCGGATCAGAATTTAGTATATTAATACAAATAAATCATTTCAGTGAACTGTAATTACTTTTTAATTCATTTAACAACTCAGAATATATATTGTTATAATTTTAGGGTGCGGTCAACCGATTTTTTTATAATTCCCAGACATTTTATTTCAACTGAACTCTGCGAGAAATGATTAGATAATGAAGTGGTCTAAATCTATTTCTAGCGCCAAAGGATTATTTGTAACGGTTTTATTTCCTATCTATTAGTATGAAAATCGATTCGTCCGGTGATCAGAGTTACATCTGCACTTGTCGCTCTTATTAATATTATAGCGCTTAGTGACAGGTCTCCTTAGCAATAGAAGGATAGAGTGAATTATATTTTTTACAAGCTGTATTTTTGCACACGTCTCTAACGCAAAATTCAGAATGACAGGAATTATAAACATTTAAGTTTAAATCTATTTTTAGATCATGCAGTATTAAAATCTACTGTACTAGCCAAAAATTTAAATTTAAAGGGAATATAAATTTGTTTTGAAAATTCTGGATAATATTCCAGTAAAATTTATTAAAATCCCACACCCAAAAATAACCCAGTTTAAAATTTACTCGGTTAAGAACTACCATAATTACACTGGGCGAGTTCACTAGCAGTAATCGAGGCTTTAACTGAACTGATGGAAGGTAAAACGCTGAATCCTGAAGAGCATCGCAACGAGCGTCACGGCGTTTTATTTTTTGTTTCTAATTCGACACGATCCGTTATCAATTCCAGAATTGAAATTATTTTATATTAAATTATTAGATAATTAGTTTGTAGAAATTATGACGCGCCAATACCATATTGTTATCTTGCCTGAAATCGTTTTTGGACTGGCGCTCCGTTAATATTAAAGATAGGAAGCTGCGGTTTTCACCACTCGGTTCTGTAGTTAATTCTTTAGAGCGCGTCTGTGGCACTTCTTTTAAATTATTTTTACTGAAGGTGATACGACTAAATAAATATTTTAAATATCATGAAAAATCCGCATATCTTTAGTTGTTATATTAGGTGAATTCTCGTCCAAAAACAAATAATTATGTTTTATAGCGCTCTACCCTGTTCTGCGCAGAAAAAAATGGACTAAAGGGTAGGATTACTTAATATTAATCGGAAAATACTAAAAAAACAATTTTTACACCCAATTTATTAGAGTGCAAGCACATTTTCCTTGTATAATTCTCTATAAACATCAACTACAAAAGTCACGTGGTGTGCGGGCTTCTTATGTATTCATCGTTATTAATAAAGGATATAAATGTCTACGAATGGGCAAAGTTATTATCGACATCTCATCTTTGTGTATTTTTTAATATTATAAAAAGTAAATTAACCTTAAACAGATTTAGTGTTTATAACTATTTGTAGATCTAGACAAACACGCTTGGATAAATATTTAAAAAAAATGACATTAAAAAACGCATTTTAACGTTATTTTGTAAAAATGTTAATAAAACTATATACTAGAGTTGCGCAGGTCACAATAAAAACGAGAATTCATTATAACTGTCATAAAACGATTATTACAACAAACAACATTACTAGAAATACCGATATTAGAAAATGTAAAAAAATAAATAAACATATGAAATCGAATGAATATGCAATTTTATTATTTAATTTAAATTATAATTAGTTTATTTTGCAATTCAATAATTAAATTTTATATGAATAACACATTTATTAAAAAGTCTGATAGCGTAAAACGTAGTTGATATTTTGCCGTAATTTAGAAAATGAGAAAACCGCAGCGAAATTACGTTTTGAAATTTACGAGCGTGTGGCACATGTTTTAATACCCGGAATGTAATGCATATTCTACATAAACAACTAGTTTCAAGTAATTAAAACTTAACCGGAATATAGCGGTTGATAAGTAGCTGAAAATGTAAGAATTATGCAGTTACAAAATCATAAATAACAATAACAAAATTTTTAGTAGTTGTATTAGTTAATTTTTTCAATTATTCAACAAATCATTTTATATTTTTCTTATACGAAAAAGTCATCAACTAAAAAAAAAACTACATTCCCATATCTGTCTGAGAATCTTCAGAATTTGACTTTCTAATAACGTCTTCCTTGCCTTAAATAAAACATAAACAAATATTTATTCAGGAGTTCCATCGTTGGATAAAAAAGCTGAACTGGTTTCAGCGATTGAAAAAAAAATGTTAAATGTGGAACTGAAATAGACAACGAGATGTTTTATTTATAGCACAAACTATTCGTTCTCCTTTCACGATTGACTTAGAGTAGGTACTAGAGACGCTAAGTCAGCCAGAAAGGTTTTAATAAAAAAAATGGCTTTTATAAAAACGTAGCTCGTTCAGTAGAATGTTGAAACGATCTTAGGCTTTAGATAAATGTTATAAATAACTCGTTGTAAATATATACAGGGTGTATATAAATAGAAATATTTTCTGTACATTTATTCTAATTCTAGAATAAACCAAAAATCCCGTTCGACTACAATACTATTTCTTTGTATTATCTTCCAGGCCGTTTCCACCTCTAATGATCCTTTCATGGACATTTTGTTACATTTTATCACGGCAATTCAAAATACATCGTCCGTGTATAGATACTGTTCTCTTTTCAGTCTAGAAGGTTTTCCCGTTTCAAAGAAAACCCATTTTGGCTGACAAGAATAAATAACGAAATACACACCGAAAGGAATTTCCGTTTCCTTGAACCAAATTAATTTTGAGAAAATTTCAAGAAACGAGAACGAAGTCGGGAGTAAAATAAAAATTTTATTTCAAGATAAAATATCATTGGTTTTGTAAATTAAACTTGTTTATAAGGGTGTATAATTTATTAAATAAAGGCATACATTTTTAACACGTCGACTGCCAACTACCAGATTATTAGTAATCAAACTACAAAATATGTCGTAATTGGCAGTCAACGTGTTTAAAATAAAATTCAAAAATATTAAGTATTATTCATACTGAATATCAAATAATAATTTCACAAAATTATAAATTTTTAACACGTCAACTGCCAACTACCAGATAACTAGTTATCAAACTACAAAATATCTCGTAATTGGCAGTCAACGTGTTAAAATAAAATATAAAAATAGTAAATACTGTTCATAATGAATATCAAATAACTATTTCATAAAAGTATAAATTTTTAACACGTCGACTGCCAACTACGAGATAATTAGTAATCAGACTACAAAATATCTCGTAATTGGCAGTCAACGTGTTAAAATAAAATATAAAAATATTAAAAATTATTCAAAATGGATATCAAATAATTATTTCATAAAAGTATAAATTTTTAACACGTCGACTGCCAACTACGAGATAATTAGTAATCAGACTACAAAATATCTCGTAATTGGCAGTCAACGTGTTAAAATGAAATATAAAAATTTTGAATATTATTCATAATGAATATCAAATAAGTATTTCATAAAAGTATAATTTTTTAACACGTCGACTGCCAACTACCAGATAACTAGTTATCAAACTACAAAATATCTCGTAATTGGCAGTCAACGTGTTAAAATAAAATATAAAAATATAAAATATTATTCATAATGAATATTAAATATTTATTTCATAAAGGTATAGGTAAAATTGGAAAAAAGTATGTAAAAATAGGAAAATTAGAGCATAAATAAGGAAAAATGGAGAATATAGTAAAAACAATAGGGAAAATAGGGAAAAATAAGAAATGAAAAATGAGGAAAATAGAAACAAATACGGAAAAATAAGTACAAATTGGGAAAAATAGGGAAACCAAAGAAAATACAAAAAAAGGAAAAAATAGAACGATATAGGAAAAAATAAGAAAAATAGGGAAAATAGCAACAATAGGTGAAAAATATGGAAAAAATATGAAAAGTAGTGTAAAATAGAAAAATTTAGGGGAAAATAAGAAAAATTGAAAAATAGGGAAAAATGTGGAAAATATTGAAAAATAAATACAAATAGGATAAAATAATAGAAAATAGGAAAAAATAGAAAGAAACAGGAAAATAGAAGAAAAAAGCGAAAAATAAAGAAAATGGGGAAAAAATGGGAAAACTTGCAAAGAAATTGAAAATAGTGAAAAACAGGAAAAAAACATGGAAAAATAGGAAAAAAATTGGAAAATGAGTAAAAAATTGGAAAATGAGAAAAAAAATGGAAAATGAGAAAAAAATTAAAAAAGATGCATAATACAGGGAAATTCGAGATTAATATAATAAAATCAGTAAAAATAGGGAAATTTTTCTTTCAATGCCCTTTCACGATCTTTTGACATCAACTCAAAGCTCAATTCATATTCCCTTTGTGTTCCTCATTAATTTGATTTCTCAGATGTCGCTTTTAGGATAACTGAATGACAAATTAAACTCGGTAGAGAAAATTTTTGAGTAAGTTGATTTTTTTATCAAAAAATTGTCTATCGTTTTATTTTGTCTATTATTTTTATCGTTTATGTGGATTGCTGTTTCGTGAGTCATGTGATCCTTCAGTGGAAAATCTAACCAAACTATTTAGAAGCCCCTCAAATGGTCCGGAAAATTATACAGATACCCCTGATTACCAAAAAGGTGAGAAAAAATTCATAAAAAAATTAAAGCATATTAACAACATCATTACTCTCATTTTACTTTATTATCTTCTGTAGTTTTTAAATTGAAAACAATTTTAAAATATCCCTTCCTGATTAATTTTTATATTTTATCAATTAATTCCTTAATATTAAAGATTTTTAAAAGCGCGATTAAATTAATTTCATAACGTATAAATTACACGAACTAAACTCCGTCCCTGTTAAGGATGCACATTCAGAAAGCAATTTTGTTGCCCGCCTTGAGGTAGAGCGAACCATTTTGGGTCCAATTAATTTCGGCCCTTCGGGGCACCAGTGCAACCGGGGTGAACTTAGACTTTAGTTACACTTTATGTAATCTATAAATATGTTATCTCGTCGCGTTGATCAAATCTCTATGGGCCATTATCACAATTTAACGAATGACGTTTTATGTCGTTCAACTTAACAAAAGAACGATTCGCTATCGTTTTGTTACCCCCCGAAATTTGCAATTTTAGATAAGGTTAATTAGTTTTATAACTTACTTTATATTATGAGGAAGCTGTTTTACGTCTAATTTAGAATGTCGTGGCTATTAATTTGAATAAAGGGGATACTTTTTGTATAGAATTTTTTGTTAAGTATTATTAATAAGCATTAGTAGAAGGAATTCCACGTGAGCACAATCACTTCAATTTTTCCCCAGATCTTCGGAAATTTATAGAGTAGATCTGGCAACAGCGCACCGTGTGGCAGATCTGAAGACTTGACCAAACGTATCTGTCAGAGCTGAAGACTATACCAAACGTATCTGAGAGACTTGAAGACGTATCTGACAGACCTAAAGACCAGTTTCTACGTACTTCAGACCCAGAAAAGACGTCTTCAAGTCTTTCAGTTACGTTGCCAGATCTACTTTTATAAATTTCCCCAGATCTGGATAAAAATCGAGGTGCGTATGCTCAAGTGGTATTCATTCTAGTATTTGTTATGATTTATAAATTTTAGTTTATTTAAGTATCTCTTTAATTTTAATTGATCATATTAATTAATGTTTGTCCAGGTCAAATTAATATCAATATTTGATCAAAATTTGAGATGCCGATTTTTTCGAAGACGAAAATTTGACAATTAATTGTCAATTGCCTTAATGAATCGCCCTGTACATTGTTGAAATAATTATATTTCAATAATACTAATTTCATGATGACGAAAAAAATTTTCTTGCTGAACTTTTTTTCACTTTTCTCGACGTTTCTGAGCTCCAAGAGTCCGAAAATGCACAAAATCCTGTCCAGACATCTGTCTGTCTGGACTATAACTCTCGAACGAAAGCTCTGATCGAATTTTTACTTTACTAGTTAGAAGAAGAACCCTATTGATTTTGAGCAGAATCGGTCTGGCCCTTCTGGTACCACCCATACAAATTAGATGTTTTACATAAGAGTTAAAAAAGTAAAGAACGTCACATGAATGTGAGAAGTTTAAAAAAATTATGGTATCATCTAAATACTTAAAGTAAAAAAATTCTGTCAGAAAATTTTTTTCACTGATTTTTCATATAATAAGCCTATTGTTAATTAAATATTTGTTTTAGATTTTTCTTTGATACATTTCAACTCGGATAAAAAGAGTTTAATAGTACTAGTTGAAAGTAAAAATAGGAAAATCAATATTATTTTTCCAAAATAAAAAAACTAATTCTGTTTGTATAATAATGAATAAATTTTGAATATAGTTTGTAATTTGTAATAATTTATTCCGATGATTAATATTATAATTCAAGTGTAACTAGTAAGCTACTGGACAGAACTAAAGTATCGCATTTCCTAATAAAACACCTTGTATAATAAATAAAAATTATTTTCAAATTTCCTTCCAATATAAAATTTTTTCGTACATTTCCTCCAAACAAAAAAAATAATAATTTCCGAAGACGGAACAAAAGCGCGAGCGTAGTCCATTAGATTTTACATTAAGGTCACAATTTCATATTTCCCGAGGCCTTTATTCAGATCCATATAGAAGATTTACGCTTCTATTATGACAATGGACTCTCACTTAGATAAAGCAATATGGCCGCTTCGGTGACAATACACTGTGGTGTGGTTGCCCGATGCCGTTATCATTAATCTGATTCACAGTAGGCTAAGGGCCAAGGGACCCGACACAGGGACGTCCCATTAAGGGTCCATTTTTAAACTAATAATAAGAATTTACAAATTCGTAATTCTGATTAATGAAAAAGATAAATTAATAGAAAGCAATTTTTAGTTTCAGCTATTTATAGTATAATCATATAAAGACATTTTGCAGTCTACTGAAAATAAGTAAATGAAGGAAATTTAAATATTTCTTTTAGTAAAGTAAATAATAGAGACTTGTCAAAAGATAAGTAAACAATAAATGTAATAATAAAAATACTATTAAATTTTTGATTACAATGGTAATTTTTTAAAGAAGAATTAACTAATATTCGTCTGCAATATTAATAGAAGAAAATATATATTATTATTATTATTATTATTTATTGATTTAAATTTTAAAACTGTTTCCCGTGGACAATTCCTGTAAGCGACGCACGTGTTTCCAGGCCTCATAGGGGTTGTGCATCCCTAACATCATCCCGCGATTCTCTTCTCTTAAATAAACAACCCGCCGGAAACGGAAAAAGAAGCCATAGCCAATGAAAAGACAACCGGATGTCAAAGAGGTCATTCCACTGGAAGATATTTATATGTTTTCGCCGGTTCCGTTTTTAGAAAGGGTGGTTTTTTTCCCAGATATTTATATAAAAGTGGGGGTGGTTTATTTGTTTATTCATACTCTGGTGATCTTTTCGAAATTTTTGCCGCGGTCAGTGGAGCGAGAAGAAAAATGGAATTTTATACAGCGAGGGTTTTATGTATTTTGGACCACCATTTTTCTCACGATGAATGTTGCTTTTGTGCTGGGTTAGTGATTGGAAAATCAATTTTATATTGGTTGTTTTGACTAGTTAGACGTTAATTTATTATTATATTACTAAGGGGACTTCATATAAAATACACACGAAATTGATTTTTACTGCAAAGTGTTTGTATAACAACAAAAAAACTGGTTTTTTTAATAAAAATACCCCTAGAAATATAGTTTTTAAAAATTAAATGAAATACAAATATTTTAACATGTAAATATGGTTTTTTAAATGGAATATATTATCATATCATATTGTGGTTGTTTCTCTCAATCGGAATTCTGTTTACTCTAGATGAAAAAATCATAAAATTTTACAAAAAAATTATAAATATTTAATAAATTATGTTACGGTTTCAATTCATATTTTTCTTTTAACCTTATTAAATCCATTTATTTTAATAAAATTTATAGCCTGTCTCAAACCATTTGGATCTAAAATACATTTGTTTATTCATTAAGTTGTTTAAATACCTTATTTTATTGATTAACCTTCATTTGTTTATTTACAATACCATATATTATCTTGCCTAAAATCGTTTCTGGACGGACGCTCCGTTAATATTAAAGATAGGAAGCTGCGGTTTTCACCAATCGATTCTGTAGTTTTAGTCTTTAGAACGCGTCCGTGGCACTTTTTTTAAATTATTTTTAGTAAAAGTTATACGACCATCAACTTTTTTCTCTAGATAAATTTGAAAAAAAATTAGCACAGACGCGCTCTTCTGCATATTAGAACCGCATATTAGGCGAGATGTCGTCCAAAAACGAATAATTATGTTTTATGGCGCTCTACCCTATTCTGCGCAGAAAAAATTGAACTAGAGAGAAGGATTACTTGACATTAACCGGAAAATACTAAAAAACTAACTTTTATACCCAATTTATTAGAATAAAAGCACATTTTCCTTGGCAACCACTAAATTCACGTGGTGTTAAAAGTCATTTTTCAGTTGATTCTTCTCTTGCCTTATAGCTAAAATCCATAGCTAACTAACCATTAACACTAAAGTCATTAAATCTTAAAATTTTTGCTGATCTTTTTTTGACTTTTATCTCTTTTTTTTGTGACTTTTGATCGAACATGTGCCTTTCCTAAATTACGAATTATTTTCGGATTTTCTAAGCCTGGAAAAGAACAGAAAAAAATTATTCAACAGATTCTCCCTAAGAATATTCAAGAGAATTAGTAAATCTAATAAATCTTTTAAGATCACACCAGATATCCGGTAAGTCATCATTTTCTCCATTCTAGAAGTAAATTAACTTTTCCTTATTGTTTTTCTTTAGGACTTCTTCTTCTTTATTCTTTTTAACATCTACCTTATCGTTCCTGGTCATCTTCCATTGCCAAAAGATCGAAAAGGGAAAGAATTGAACTAACAATAAACAAACATATGTATGGATTTCTTTATTATTTTTGTTTTACTATATTGATAATCAATACATCTAATCATTATAATTACTCTGGTTTTGGAATCCACCCACTCTCCGGAGTAAAATAGAGTTAACTAGGAATTAAAGAAAGGCAGCAAAAGGGTAACAATTTTATGTGTCTTGTTAAATTCGTCTTTTTCGTCTTCTTCTTGCTCTGATGTAAACTTTATTGACCCTTTTTGGAATTAATCCTCTAACTTCTTATTTATTTTTAGGGTTCCATACCCGAAGGGTCGAAACGGAACGGAAAGTCTTTAAAACACAAGTACTATTATACCCCCCCTATGTATACGTCCTTGACAAGTTAAATTCCGTGACATATTGCTTCCATTATTTTTTGACAGTGACACTTCCGTTTGACAGATGTTAGACAAAAATTAACTAGTTCTCTTAACAATTAACCCAAACCCATTTTATCGAAATTGGTTCAGATACTTAATGTTATACCTAAAAATCAATACAATAAATATTAATGTAGCAAAAACTTTCAAACTTTGAATTTTTTTATTTTTGACAGTTGATAGTTGGAGAAATAATTTTGACTGTTCTGAATAGAGTTTTTCAAGGGCTTTCAAATGACATATTGCAAGTCAAATTCCGTGACATATTTCATCTGTCATTTTTTGACAGTGACACTTCCGTTTGACAGATGTCTTACAAAAACTAATGGGTTCTTCCCACGGATAACCCAAACACATACTTAGCTCAATCAATTTTTTTAGCTCAATCACAATACTTACCTTTTTCAAAAAAAAAACCAAAGACCATTTCTCGATTTCTTAAATTTTGTACTAATTTTTATACTGTATGATTTATGATTATTACTTTTCACAATTAAATTTTAAATTAATTATTTTCTAAATGTATTTAAATTTACTTTTAATAAAAATAGATATGTCCAGAATTATTGATTATACAAAATTTTTATTTGTACCCATTTAAAAAAAATATATTATATTCAACTAAAAACCATTTTATAATATTTCTGGCTGGGTTCACTTGACTATAAATTTAGAAAACAAACGTTAAACATAAATCTAAATTTAATAAATTTAATGTTTCTTGTCTCCTCTTCTCTTTATTCATAAATGCTTGGTCTTATTCTCTATCTCAGCCTTCTTCTGTCTCACCTTGTAATTATTTTCCTGTCTCGTCTTTCTTGTCGATTCTAATTTTTTTTTCGGACCAATAAAATAATCTCACCTTGGTTAATAACATCTTTTATTATTATTTTTCATATTTTCATCAAATTCCAAATACCATCTACTATTATATAAAATTTCTTCTTGATAATTTCCAAAAATATTCAAAATCGTCAAAAAATAACAAAAACTCAATACCTTTTTATTTCTCATTTGATTACATTTTTTTTTAAATTGCCAAACAATAATTCAGCCAGGACTGATCATCTTAGATATGACATCTGACATCTTTATATTTAAATTTTCTTATCAATTTATTTCATAGTTTAAAGCCTATTCCTGTTAGGAAACTACTTGTAAATTAGATTCGTAGACCAGATACCTAATCTACCTTTATTGAAATGATAATTTCACGTTACCATGATTTTGATATACAATTCAAATGACTTGCATCGGAGCCTGACTGTTGGACGCAAGAATTTTGTATCGCACCACAGAATAGAGAATCGTTTTATTTGTTTTCTCGAAAAAAGTGTTTATAGTTCAGAATTTATCGAAAATCTTTTTTTGTCAAGGTGAATTAAGCCAAACGTTGTTCTTTATGTCAACAATTTTTTTTTGTACGAGTTGATTTTATTGTAAAAATTTTTATGTTATATGCTGTAAAAAATCTGTAATAATTTAATAAAATTAAACTTTTTGACTATATACAGGATGGCGACAATTTAATTAAAACCCACTGGATTTTGTAAACTAATAAAAAAACAAAAACCATTTAGCTTTTTTATTGAAGGGCGAATACCGCTTAACATGGCATATGCAATTTTTTGAAACAACGTTTATTCTTTGATGGACCGTCTTAAATATTTTTTTTAATACATACTTACACTTTTTATTTTATATTCTTAAAATCCCAATTTTTTTGACAATGAATTGTACTTAAGGATGTTTGCTAAATACGGTCCTTTTCTATTTTCACTGTAAATATTTTTGAATCAAATAAATTAAAAATTGAGTGTATTCAAAAATGTGCAGGATCGTACATAAAGAAAATCGTAAAGTACAGTACATAGAGAAAAGAATGGAAATTTAAAAATGGCATAAAAAGTACAGGTTCGAATTTAAAAAAAATAGTTTAGAGTGCTTCTTTAAAGACAAAACGTTGTTTTAAAAAATACATGGGTATGCTATATATTAAGTGATATTTAAAGTTTTTTTCTATGTTCAAAAATAAAGGTGTTAATACAAAAATTGTCCAAAGACCAAAGTAAAATAAATACATTTTTTAATGTATTCCTCAAGTTAATTTTTATTTTATTGAGTGGTTTTTATCTCTAATGATTCGGTATCCAATGCGTTAAATTATAATATAAATAGCGGTAAGTGCTAAAATTTATTTAAATTGTAAGTATTTTGTGCCGTCACTGACTATTTGAAGACTTGTTTTATTTTTTTAATTTTAGGTTCCATTTTGTGCATAACACCCTATGTTTACTTAATTAACTTTTTCTCGTCGACTAAATTCTTGGAAATATACATTTAGCACTTGTCGACACCCTAATCCCGTTGAAATTCCCATAAATATCCACTATCCTAATGAACACGTAATCTCACTATCTTCTAATTACGCTTATGGTCGAAACGGGCCCCAGGATCTCGCCTACAGCAAATCCAGATTTATTCTCTCAAAGCCGGTACCCGCATCTGATACCCCCACGGCTCCCCATCCTATATATGTCCCTTTTATTGTGATATGTGTCATTATCTCGTTTTGTTATCGAATCAACGTTTAGCAGCAGCCCTTTTTATTGGACACGAGAATCATGTCGGGAGATGTAATTAATCTCTTTATGTTTACAGACGAAAGAGTAGGATTTTTTAGAACATAAGCTAAAACAAATATATATTTTTAACAATTACATTTTCTTGTTAAAATAATAACAGTCGTTTGTTTAAATATCATTCGGTATTAATCATTTTAATTAATAAATAAATAGCAAACCAAAATTTTATAGTGTACTATAAGTTTACTACTTGCATATAAATTATTTTAAAAATATAACTGTGTAACCATTTTTTAGTAGATATAGTGTCGGTATGCATTGCGTAGTGAATGTTTTTTTATTTGCTTCGATTTCATAAGGATAATAAAAAAAATCTTTAACGAAAATATTGCTTTAAAGTACCATTATTAAAAAAAAAATTTATAATACATAAAAGGTACTCTTTTATCATTTTTTAATTACATTCTTAATTAATAAAATGGCTTTTATTTCTTCCTTATTTCTATTTATTTACAATGTTTATATGTGATGAATTAAATTATGTAAATGATAATTACAATTATCTTATGTTAGCGGATGTGACCCTGTGAGTTTATCATAGAAAATAATATGACATTTTTGCTTATAACTATTTAAATAATAATACAACAGAATAATTTAGAATATGCTGTATTTATTATTTTTTTAGAAATAAACAGTTTAAGAACAAATAATTGGTTGGATCAAAATTGTTTTATTATATATTAGTACAAATTATACCTAAACTGGGTTAATTTTACAATGAAGAAAATAATACATCGAACTAATTTTAAATTAATAGCATTTTGACGGTAATCCTACCAAAAGTAGGTTTTATGTTTTTATTCACTGTGACAAATAGTCAATTACTATATTTGTAACTGAAGATGAGCATTATTATGCCGAAAGCTTACAATATGTGTTTATTTTTTATTGATTCCACGCAAGAAATTGTTGCTTTATTACCTCAATCAGTGTTTGAGATTTTCGATATTTTTAAAATTTTAGGAATTATTAATAAACAAATAATTAAGGTCTGGAAATTTATATTATTAATGGAATTAAGTAAAAATAAAATTGAAGTCTCACAAAAAAAAATTGCCAATATATTTTGGGGATAAAGGATAATTTATTTAGACATATTAGAAGGATAAGAATAGAAAATAGATAAAGTTGGTAAATTTTTTCACCTTTTAATCCAAAATTATTGATATTAAGAAATAAAAATTTTAAATTATTTAATGTTAAATAGTGTTTGGGCATATAAAAAAAATAAATAGAAAATAATTAGTTGATATAATCAAATTAATAAAATGTGTAATATAATTTAATGTGATAGTAAAAAATTTGTGTTATAATTGCATTTACGAGATAAAAATAAAATAGACGAGATATTATTAAAAAAAATGGAGAAATGATTAAATCACGAGAAAAAAAAAACGGAAGAAAATCGACACTTCAGAGAAAATGAAAATAAAAAAGGACTACGAAATAAATTTCAAAATATTGAAAAAATATACGAGATATCCGAATAGAAGTCTAAAGTATTGGAAAGGAAATAAAATAAAATAATAAGGTAATGATTAAGAAAAATTAAAAAATCTGATGTGGCCAGCACATGACCTCTCGCCATTTTTGAATCAAAAATTTACAGGTTGACACAAAAAAGTATGAAAAAAAATTATTTTTTTGTAAATCTGGCAACAATGGCAAAAGTTTCGAAAATTTTAATGAGATGAAAATAAATTATGGGGTATACAAAATATATGTGTAAAACTTTATTGCCGTTTTGTACAATAATGGCGTCATCACCCATAGCAACTGCCACTTCCGGTTGTGCGATTGGCACCAAAATCTAATCAGATCTAATCTAGGGTATCAGAATCCTGTATGCAAAATTTCAAATTTTTTTATTCAGTAGTTTTTGAGTTATAAAATTTTACTAGGAACTAATTAAAGAAAATAACAATATTTATGTCTTGGTTTTGTAATTTTTTATTATAATAACCCATTTTTGATGGTATTTTATCCAAAAATTAATTTCTCGAATGAAAAAATTGAAAATAATAATTTATTACGGAATAACTGAAATGGTGCCAGAAACTTTTTTAACAAGTTCCTGTACGATTTTTTTCGTGATTTCGAATCTGAGCTCAGATTTTTGATAATCATTATACAGGGCGAGTTATTCTTGCAAGACCTTAAAATGGAAGAAAATAATATTCCGGTCCTGATATTGGATTCGTTCAAAGGGCTCCTTATTAAGGCAATTTAGTTTAATTCATGTACCAAATTTAAACCAAATCGGGTTATCCCTGTATTTAATATTGCGGATTGAATTTTTTATCCAAATTCACAAATCACACTGTATATCAGTAACGAAGCGGTTTTGGACATTTGTATATGACTTTTTGCAATCATATTGGAAGTCTCTATAACCCCCTAAGTTTTGTTGGTTTCATCTCTGGACACCCTGTATATCAGTTAATATTAATACATTCTTTAATATCAAACTTTTTTAACAATAAACTCTGTTTATAAAATTCAAACATAAAATTATTTATGCTATCAAACCTATTAACAATTAACTTATATAAAAAAATCATACAGATTTCATTACAATATATTTTTATTTTTTTTTTTCATCTATCTTAATTCTAAATATAAAGATACAATATTTTTCTGTTTTGTATAACTTTTGGATTAATTTTGATTTAAGGCTGACATTTATAGCTTAAGGAATTTGTATGGCTTATTTGACCATCCTCTTTCAATCAGGTAAAACCATACAATTATTTTTATTTATATGTCAATATCGATAAATTTACTACAATAGCACAAGAAGTTCTCCACAAGACAAACAATAATGCGCTGACCAAGCAATTCAAAACTCTGATAACGACCATATTAGAACGCACGAAAACACATCCATACATCAAACGAAAATACAAAAAAAAAACAGTCTTGCAAAAAAAATATCCAATAAAATAAACATTAATAAATAAAAACATTAAAATTTGATATTACTAAAAGACGATTAATTTTGATAAACTCGTGTCAGAGCCAAATATCAATGTTTAGTTATTTTATACAATAATCAGGAAATATTCGAAAAATGTCAATATGAGTACTAACGAATTTTTGACGTCCACCGACTTTGGAATTTTCTCGAGATCTTAATAGTGATCGAAACCGTTTTTTTTTCTTATTGTAAGAAATTTCCTCCCGAATCGATTGATTCTTCATACAGGTCTGTATGTCTGACCGTTTGGTCAGAAACAGACGTTAACCTAATCGATTCACTTTTCCGCGATATCTTCAAAGTTCTATAAATTCCAAAAACGAATTTTCCATTTTCCATTTTCCATACTGTATAGTGGCGACCGGACCGGTTACGGTCAATTTTCCGGTCCTCGGACGGATGTAGTCTGAAGACTGTACCAGACGAAAAAAAATTTTTCATCATTTCTGACTTACACGTATTTTTATATTTTTAAAATTTTTTTAGGTACATCGATTTTTTCGCGATATCTCTTCTATAACAAACATTTAAGGATACTAAAAATGGAAACGTCCTTACGCGTATCTTTCACCATGACCAGGATACAAAAAAATCTTTATACTTAGATCTAGGTATAAACAAATTTGGCAACGTTCGCCTGTTAATATAACGAAACAAAAGAATATCGCTACTCTCTCTGTCGGTAAAGACGGCAATCAAAAGCACTCTTCGATCGAAACAGGTATCTCAAAGTTAACTTTTATATCCAAACGGTGCAGCCATCTGTATACTTTTACTAGAACTGAGCCATTGCCTTTATTTTTATTTTTTATTGGTTTTATAGTCCGGTAAAATTGTGCAAAATTGATAAAATAAATGTAACTTATATGTATATGATTTATAGAAGGCATTTGGCACTGTTATGCTTTATTACTTAAGAATTTTCCTACTATTTTTCATTTAAATTTTGGCAGTGATACTTCGATTTAAAGCTTTTAATCAGTACGAAATTTTCTAGGATTCCATATATAAAGATTATTTAATATAAAGTATAGTGAACGAGCAAAAAAAATTCGAGGTTTCCAGAGTAACGTCTGTCTGTGTGTCTGTGTGTAATCTTCCACGATAACTGCCGAACCGTTTGACCAATCAAGCTGAAATTTGGTATGAAGGGTTGGTGTGTGCCTCGAAAGGTTCAAATTGGTAAAGCAGAAGGTCCTCAAGACCGACATTGATTAAATAAACATGAAATATTTTTTTGCTTTTTTTTAAATTTTAAGGACAAACAATACACTTTTGTGCAAAATGTTATAGCGCAAAGTTTTGGAGCATAAAATTTCCTATAATTTTTGTATCAAACTTTTTCCACAATTTCCTATAGCAACGCCACTAGAGTGCGCGTAAAAAATAAACATATAGTTTTTCGGTAGTTTTTTTATAATTTTGATGACAAATAATGCACTTTAGTGCAAAATATTTAGTGCAAAGTTGTAGAGCACCAAATTTGCTTTAACTTTTCTATTTAACTTTTTTTTGAATTCCCCATAGTTTCGCCGCTAGATGGCGAAAAATATACATAAAGATTTTTGTATTTTTTATTTTATTTTGAAGACAAACAATGCGCTTTAGTGCAAAATGTTCTTGTGCAAAAGTTGTAGAGCATAAAATTCCCTACAACTTTTGTATGAAACTTTTTCCCTAATTCCCAATAGATTTCATCTGCTTGCTATTTAAAATTTGTTCTATAAATTAATGTAATGTTTATAGTATTTTTTTTAACTCTGATGTTTAATTTTAACTTGGAATAAATACTTAATCAATTTGAAGTACTATTATCGACATTGTTTCATGTTTTGCAAACATATTTTCTGTTGGAGTTGTAAATCAGTCATCAGATAAAGTTTTATTCACTGAAGTTCATAAAACCACATTGTAGTGAAATGTGAAGTCGTAAAAGTCCAATCGACCAAATTTAATCCATTTAAACACATTAGGTACAATGAAAGAGGTTTTATTATGTAATTGTAATTAAAGAAACAAATAAAGAATGCTAAAAAAATTTAATTAAGCATTTTCAATACTCTAATAATCATTTTCCTTTATTTTTTGTTCTGGTTCTTGTGTATAAAATTTTAAAATTCTATTATTAAATGTACTAAATTGTATTTTATAAATCGACGGAGTAATATCAGATCTTTTATTTCCCAAGTTAGAAGTTTTTAAAGTCGTCGTAAGCAAACAGAGAAAAGAAAATGAAGTCGACAAGAAATGTCATAGTCTTTTTAGGGCATGTTAGGGAAGAAAATAACCATCATTCGTATTACCCAAAGAACAACTTCTTCTCCCTTTTCACATCATATCCGAGTTTCGTGATTGTTAGCTGTTTTCATTTTTGGAGAAACACGTATTAGCGTTAGCGCAGATTTACCACCGATATACAACTTCTATAAAAATAAAGTGGATTTACTGAGATATGTTGTTGTTAAAGTGTTGTCCTATAAATGAAAATAAATAGAAAAATTTTAGTATCTGTATAAGAGATTTTACAAACGGCATGCGATATTGATATGTAATTTTCAACATTGACATTATTTGTATTTCAAAGACAATGTTTGACGCAATAAAATTAAGTAATATATTTTTTTATTTATTCTTTTTGGTTAAATAATGGCACAAAATTATAGATTGGTTTGCTAAATTTTAAATTTAAAAATATTTTGAACAAATTTTATACTGTATAACACTCACAATGTGATAATCTTAAGTCTACATCTAGTTTGTTATATTTCTTTTTATAGTTAAGAACAGGAATGTTTCTGGATCTTTTGTGATTTAAAATTTTAAGCCGTACTAAAAATATTCAAAAATCCGACGTTTTATTTAATTTTTTTTGTACCGATCTGCACTTTTAGTTCAAACACACGACATAGCGAAATTTTTATCAATAACATAAGTACGACACTGTTTCAAATTATTAAACAAGCAAATTTATTCGAATATAATTTTTAAATATTAAATAGGCGTACTATTTAATAGTTTAAAACAGCGTTGG
This sequence comes from Neocrepidodera transversa, assembly GCA_963243735.1. Taxonomy (NCBI): domain Eukaryota; kingdom Metazoa; phylum Arthropoda; class Insecta; order Coleoptera; family Chrysomelidae; genus Neocrepidodera; species Neocrepidodera transversa. The sequence goes on along the minus strand of OY725337.1, from coordinate 3,395,272 downwards.
ATATAAAATGTTACTGATGAACGTCGGGGCATATTGACGAAACTTTACTAAAATATATAATGATAATACATGGTTGTATTTGCACTGAAAGCCTACTTTAAAACATTTATTGAAAAGTATATAAAAAATAATTTGATGGTGGTCAGTGAGACAAAAAGTTGGATTTTTTTGTTATTAAATTTACCTCGTAGCTTTAACCGATTGAGAGATCATAATTTTACTTGTTCTGTATATATAAAACTTGGCGAAAATTAAATTAAAAGCTATTATATGATTTCGTAAACCGTTATACAAGGCGTCCGGGAAAATATTGCTCTAATTAAAAGAATAGGTAGACAACAAAAACAATTTTTATCAAATTTTTGGAAGTTGGCAACACCGCACATTTACGTTCGGCGATATAAATTTCCAGCAAAAAAATTTGATACATTTATCACATAAAATAACTCAACTGCCGTTTTCATTTATTTTATCAGTGGCGGATTTACAGAATTGGAGACACTAGGCCAACTTTAATAGCCAAGAGATGGCAAATAACCAGAATGCCACAGGACAAAATAAGGCTAAACAAAGCAAACAAAAGAGTTAAAACGTTAATTATTTGACACTAAAAATCAATCTGTAAATAAATATCTTAGCGAGTTGACAGTCATATCGAATAATATAAATGTACCGAGATAGAACTAATTTTTTTATCTAATTCTTAATATTTCTAAGAAACTTCTAAAGTTTGTTCATATGTCAGACTTCTCATCGAGTAGTTCAAATGTATCAAGTTAAAATGTCTCAAAAATTAATTCAGAAAGTAGTTATTGCAATATTTATTTCACGTAATTTATAAGATTTCTAAGAAATTGTTCAAATTTTTTCAGGTTTTCTTATCGAGCAATGCAAATGTATCAGGTTAAAAGTTCTCAAAATTAATAGAAAAATATGTTTTTATCAAACAATTTTTATTTGAAAAATGTCAAAAAGTTGTTTTTGCCAAACTTAATTCATCTAATTCGTAATATTTTTAAGCAACTCTTGAATTTCTTCGGGTTTATTTATCGAATAGTGCAAATGTATCGAGATAATACTAATTTTCTTTATCTAATTCTTAATATTTCTAAGAAACTCCTTAAGTTTGTTCGTTTGTCAGACTTCTCATCTAGTAGTTTAAATGTATCAAGTTAAAATCTTATTTTTATACGCATTTTTACGATTTTTTACATTTTTCACGATTTTTTAAGATTCTTCCACCTTGGGAAATCGGGAAAAAGTTTGATACAAAAGTTGTAGGAAATTTAATGCTCTACAACTTTGTACTAGAACAAAGCGTATTGTTTATCTTCAAAATAAAAAAAAGAGACAAAAACTCTAAATGTGTATATTTGTCTCCTTCTATCGGCGAAACTATGGGGAATTCAAAAAAAAATTAAATTTAAAAGTTAAAGAAAATTTAATGATCTACAATTTTGTACTAGAAAACTTTGCACTAAATTGCATTGTTTGCCCTCAAAATTTGAAAAAAATGCGAAAAAACCACATGCACATTTTTTGCGCGCCCTCTAGTGGCGCAGCTATCGGAAATTCTGGAAAAAGTTTGGTAAAAAAATTGTAAGAAATTTTATGCTCTAAAACTTTGCCCTATAACGTTTTGCACTAAAGTGTATTATTTATCCTTAAAATTTAAAAAAAGGCAAAAAATCTTACTTGTTTATTCAATCAATGCCGTTCTTGAGGGCCTTCTACTGTAACAATTTGAACCAAAAACTAATGGTCGCATTCGAGGCACACACCAACCCCTTATGCCAAATTTCAGCTCGATTGGTCAAACGGTTGGACAGTTATCGTGGTCGGCCTAGTGTTAAATCCGGCACTGCATCTTATACACACAATCACGATAAATTCTATCACTTGTTTTTTTGAGTAAAACATAACCAGTTTCCAATAATTTTTAGAACAAATTGACGAAACTTTCATGCATTTGGCCGTCGCCGTTCTGGATATCGTTCACCATAACAAACTAACAAACAAAATATCGTGATATTGTCGAATTGAAAAGTAGACCATTGCAATTATAAATTGTACAGTCAAATTTTATTCGAATCATGCTCAATGTAAATAATGACTTATCAAGTAAAAACCGGAACTTGATCGGTGCTTTCGTACGAGAGTTATAGCGTTTACATCCCGATAGACAGATTTTCGGATTTTGGGAGCTCTGAAATGTCGAGAAAAATGATAATTTATATATAATTAAATTTAAAAATCAGGCAAATGTAAGTTTACATTAAATCTTTTTCTGACTAAAATATTTTCTCACTCTAATTCGAATTCAAACTTATTTATACTTTCAACTGATTTATATAGTGATTACTTTAATTTTGATATCTGTCTGTACAAATGTGAACTAGTATCAATAGTAAAATTTTATTTTCTTGGAATTTTTCCGTGTATTTATATATATTCGTTTTATGACTAAAAGTATACTATAACTAACAATTAGTCAACAATCTAAATAGTGACCATTTGAATTTTTTACTAAAAAAACCTTATCGGCTTGCAATTTTTTTCCAATGCCAATTCCGCAATAAACCCTTTGTTGAAAGAGTAAAGAAAAGGTTTGAAGGTAGGTAGGGTTGTAAAAATTTCAAGACAATAAAAAATCCGTCCTTACCTAAAAAAGTCTAGAATCAGATAATACGCCATAAATATTAGTCACAGAAAATATATTCAACCTTTTTTTATATTTATCCTCTAATAATTTTGTGGAACAACCGCATTACCAAGGTTGTTCTTACAATAGATAAAAATATATAAAAGGATGAGGGTCGTAAAATATTTCCAATGGATAGATATAGATAGAATAACTGTGGTATATTTTATTTTATATTATTGTGTTTAGCGAACGGTTGATTTGAAAAATAAGGTCAACTTGAAATTCAATATGTAGAAAGGGGATTGGGAATATTTTAGATATTGATCATATTAGAATGGTCCATTTTTTTGAAGATCTAAATAATTAAAAAATTGGAGAATAAGTTTAAGTGATTTCCTCACTTTTTAACATTTCGAAGTTTCTATTGATTATCTTCTTATTTAAAAGAATAAGATCAAAACCACTACAGTGAAGAATACTAAATTTTATCAGGAACTTATAGCCGTGATTTTCTTTATTTATACCTTACTCGGATTACATAAAATAATATATATAAGTTAATTTTAGAAAAGGAATACGTAATACATAACACGGATAAAATAGCATTCAGCGTAAGTCATTCAACATCATTACTTGTTATCTCAGCTGCTGCCGCTTGGCAAGACATTTTCTTTTACGACATCATAAAATAAATTCCATTTACAGCATTCCTATAACTTGTCTGCTACGTCTGCATTTACTATTTCCAAGATTTTTGACTTTTCGCTCAGATTTTCAGACGTCTAATAGTGTTTTGTCATTTTATCGCCGTCTTAATGTTGTTTTGCCATTAGCACTTCATTCGATGCGTCGTTATGGGGTTTCTAACGGTTTGTTTTGATCGGGTTGTCACGATAAGATGTAGTGTTGTCTTTATAGTGATTTATCTATATTTTACCTTTAATGTTAAAAAAGGGAAATATTTTTACTTTTTGGATTTAATATTACAACTTTTAAAAGAAAAAACTCATCAATGGCTGTGAATATCCTTAATTGTTCTTTATTTATGGACAAATATTATCTAAACCAAAGGGGTGCATATCATAAATAGAAGATGATATCATCAACTCCTGGTGATGCTAATATAGTTAGCGAAACGTACGTAGAATGATAAAAAAGTGTAGTCAAATTCTTCTAAATTTTTTATTGCCTGAAAGCCATGAAAATTCAAAGTTCCAAATCCGAAAGCATACCTTAACTCCCATAGAATAAATGCCTACTTTACTTCTGTATATCAAGATAATGATAGTAGTTGTTGGAATTCAATAATTAATTATCGCAGCAGAAATGACCAGGCAATTTTAACTTTAGTTTAAAAAACTATGATTATTTCAAAATCCGTCCTATCTTTTTTTTCGTGTTAGGGAAATTAAACTTTTGAACGTTATATTTGTTTATTTCATAAAATAGGGTTAAAGAGATTTTTTTACTTGTTCTTAAAAAAAATTTAACTTTTCTTGCGGGTTTTTTCTTATCTTCCTTCTCCAAAGGAAACTGGAGTCCAAAACTTGATCCAAAGTAGAAACTGATGAAACTGTAGTCCAGAGATAAAAACTTGGTCCAAAGGAAAAACGAATTCCAGAGAGAAAAATGTATTTCCCAGGAAAAACTTTTTAGCCAACAAAAGAGAAATTCTGGGCCCAGGAAAAAAAAACCCTATAAGATAAGGGGGAGAAAAAAAAGAAATCTTAGGTCGACACGAACGATATAAAGTCAGTTATTTTGACGAAGGAAAAGAACATTATTAGCATGGGAAATACATTTTACAGGAATACCAAGAGAAGAGAGGGACATGACGCGAAGAAATAAGAAGGGGGTATCAAGCGATTATTAGATTAAAATATATTGAGTAGAGGAATAATGAAAATATAGGGTGGCACAAAAAAACGTAACACATTAACTTAAGAATGCTGGAGTTTTGCTTACCAATAATTGATATTTATTTGTTGCACCTAATTAATCGTTTCTTAGAACTAGGCTATTTTCCGTCTAACTGGAAAACAGCACTTGGTAGGCCTGTACCAAAAATTTATAACCCTCAATCTAATAATGACTTAAGACCTATAAGTATCCTTCCTATAATGTCCAAAAATTTTTATAGATAATAATATAATTCCTTTGAAACAGTTTGGCTTTCGAAAAGGTTATAGTACAATAACTGCTCTAGCGACTGATAATATTATTCGTAGTCTATATCGTAGAAAAGCAGGTGCTTTAGTGTTATTGGTTTTTTGCAAAGCGTTTGATACCATAAACCACTGGCTACTATATAATTGCTAAATTTGATTTGTGTGCATTAAACTTTATTAAAACATTTATAACACATCGTTTACAAGTAGCTATAATAGATAATCAATTTTCAACATCATCTGCTAATTAAATCAGGAATACCTGAAGGTTCAGTACTAGGTCTGTTACTATTTTTATTATATACGTCCGACTTATAAGACCATATTCATAACAACATTACAAAAGAATCACAACTCTCCTGAAATTATCCGTAATTCAGATAATTATCCTAAGTTTGGCAAGTACGCTTTTCTGGTAGGTTGTAAAAACGAACGAATTGAGCACCACGGAAATCAAAGTGCCGACACCGGAGTGCAAATACTGTATATAATCATTTTACTGTGCCATAATTTGCTTATAAATGCCTCTAAATCAAAGTATATTTTATTTTGCAATAATCATTCGTCAAGGCAACTTTTGACTTAAAAATTTGCAATGGAACAATACCTAATGTAGGACAATAAAAAAAACTTGGGATTGATATTTGATGAAAGATTTTATAAACATCTTAACCACTTATTAAAATTAAATTATGGGGCTTTAAGATTACTGTACTTAAATAAGCATATTCTGCATAATAAATTTATCCGTGCAAAGAACTCCGCACAGACCTTATATGAATTGGCTTCCGGTCAAATTGGCTGAAATTTGGATATGTTGTTCATTTTGGCATCCTGAACAAAAGTCTCACTGGACACAAAGCTCAATTTTGCTTATTTTGGCTCCTACGGAGCTCTAAAGCTCCACGAATTCACCATTATTGCGACTACTTAAAAGGGTAATCTCTTTGAAAGTTTATAATTTGCCAAAATAAGCAAAATTGAGCTTTGTGCTTATTGAGACTTTTGTTCAAGGTGCCGAAACGAACAAGATATCGAAATTTCAGCAAATTTGTCCGGGAGCCAATTCCCATAAGGTTTGTGCGGGATTCTTTATGTGAAAGTCTAGTTATTTCCAAATTAGTATACGCCATTCCAGTTTACTATCCTTGTCTAACTGCTGAAAATCGAAGACGTCTGCAAATAATGCAAAATTCATGTTGTAGATTTTTTAATAATTTGCGAAAATTTGATATGTCCTTATATTTTATCAGAACGCAATAAATATATCTAATACATTTAAATACTTGTTGCTGACCTTAGAACATAAAATAGTCAATAATGATTCTCCCGCCCCCTTACCTCAGCAATAAATTAATATATAAAATATAAGAAATACAATACAATACAATACAAAACTACAACTTTTCGATAACCAGTGATTCTATTATGTTATAATCATATGTAATTGTGAATAAATGTTTGTCTTATTCTTAAATGTATGTCAAAGGATTAGGTAAGAGTAGCCAGCCATAGGCTAAATCTCGCCCTTAAAAATACACATTGTAAAAAGTGTAAATAAAGGCATTTATTATTATTATTATTATTATCATTATATCCTTCAACAACGTTTATTTACTGATAATTTTTAACAATTGTAGCAAATTAATAATAAGAATAAACAAAATGACAATATTTTTGCCGTAATTTCGAGTTCTAAATTTCCAGTGAAAATTGTCCTTTTGGACTAAAATAATACATTTAAAAAATATTACCAAAATTAAAATTTATGCAGTGTCGTAGAAAATAGGAGGAGTTAACGGGTATTAGACGAAAAATGGGACGTGATAAATATTATTGGGACGAAGTGCAATGTACCTTTGGAGAATTTTAATTATATTTATATCATCAATGTTTCCGGCTGTCACAAAAAATTTATGAATATTTTAGTTTTATAAAATAATAGTATCCTTTAGATTTAAGGATGTGAAATTTTTAAGTTTTGTTCTACAAATTATTTGGTTTGTAAAAACTTAGTAATATGTTTCAAAATTTATTTTAAGTAATGTATCATACTCCACCCATATTTTTCATAATTAGTTAATCTTATAACAGATATAATGAATTAAAAATAACTATTGTAAACTCAAATAATGAAAAATAAATTAAAAAAACAAACATCCCACCTACTTTCATTCTTTAAAATTCAACTACATTAAAATATTCCGGTTGTAAGTTGTAGGAACCACTCATTAAAATTCATTTGGCATTACTGCCCGTGATTTGATTGTAAATTTGAAAATTTTCTTGACTTGTGAACGAATCGAACATTTCCTGTTAAGAGTAAATTAATAAGAATTTCGGTTTTTGTTGCAAATTAAAGTCCAAACAAACAAATAACATTTATTAAAATAAAAATTAAATGCATTAACAAAGTTTGGCTTGATTGCATAAATCTTCAGACGTTACTTTATCAGTAATTAGCAGTTCATATACATTGTCATAAACTGCATGAACGATTCCCGGACATATTGGTCTCGCGACCGCTGGTACCAATGAACATCCTATTTCTCCCATAGCTTCAATTTGTTCCTAAAATCATAATATATGACATAGTTTTAGTCAACCTGCGTTTATTTAAAAAGTACATTTTACTATGAGTTATTAAAGCGAAAGTACAACTTTACACTTGTCAAAATATTGTATTTTAAAGCTTAATGAGGGACTGTAGAAAAATATTGTACGTAACACGATTCGATAGTGATTTTATGGGACTCGCAGGCTTTCAGGACTCGCCTACGGCTTGTTCTGGAATGTGCCTACTTGTCACTTTCGGAACGCAATGTCTTTATGTCCAATAGACAAAAATTTATAATAAGAAAACCAAGAATACAAATAGCTTTCATTTCCGGTTTATAGGCAGGAATTTCAAAATAAAATACTAATGAAAAGCCACTTTTCAAATTTGAATTCCACAAAGTAAAAATTTTAACATATAGTTGCTTTTTTAATATGGTACAAAAATAGTCTTAATAAATACAAGATTGTTTGAGGATTTATCAGAGAGTAATTAAGGATTTCTTAGTGAGTTTTTGAAATATTTTTAAGAATTTTAAGAATTTTTTGAGGGTTTTAAGGAATTATTAAGGAATTTTTAAGGATTGTTCTAGGACTGTTCAAAACTGAGGATTTCTCAGTGATTTTTTAATTATTTTTAAAAAATGGTTCAAGAATTTTTTCCTCTACAAAATTTTTTTTAGTATTTTTCATGTTTTTAAGAATTTCTTGATGATTTTTTAAAATTTTTTTAAAAGAGTTTACAAGGATTTTTCTAGTATTTGTCAAGAGATTTCTTAAATTGTTTTTTTTGGATTGCTTTAAGACTGTGGAGATTTATCAGAGAGTAATTAAGGATTTCATAGTGATTTTTCAAGTATTTTTAAGAATTTTAAAAGGATAGTAAGAATTTTTTAAGGGTTCTTTACGGAATTTTTAAATATTTTTCTAGGACTGTTTGAGGATTTCTCAGTGATTTTTTAAATATTTTTAAAGAATGATTTAAGAATTTTTTCCTCTACAAGATATTTTTTAGTATCTTTCTTATGTTTTTAAGAATTTCTTGTGGATTTTTTAAAAAATTTTTTAAAGGAATGACAAGGATTTTTCTAGAAATTTTTCAAGAGATTTTTTTTGGATTGCTTTGGGACTGTTTTATCAGAGAGTAATTAAGGATTTCGTGGTGGGTTTTCAAGAATTTTTAAGAATCTTAAAAGGACGATTTAAGAATTTTTTAAAGGACTTTTCTGGTATTTTTCATGTGTTTTCTAAGGATTCTTTACGGACTTTTTAAGAATTATTCTAGAACTGTTCAAAACCGTTTGAGAATTTATTAAGGAGTATTTAAGGATTAATTAGTGTTTTTTCAAGTATTTTTAAGAATTTTAAAAGGACGTTTTAAGAATTTTTCAAAGGACTGTAAAGCATTTTTCTGGTATTTTTCAATTGTTTTTTAAAGATTCTTTACTAATATTTTTAGAATTGTTTTAGAACTGTTCAAGACCGTTTGAGAATTTATCAAGGAGTATTTAAGGATTTATTAGTGATTTTTCAAGTATTTTTAAGAATTTTAAAAGGACGTTTTAAGAATTTTTTAAAGGACTGCACAAGGATTTTTTTGGTATTTTTCATGTGTTTTCTAAGGATTCTTTACGGACTTTTTAAGAATTATTCTAGAACTGTTCAAAACCGTTTGAGAATTTATTAAGGGGTATTTAAGGATTAATTAGTGTTTTTTCAAGTATTTTTAAGAAATTTAAAAGGACGTTTTAAGAATTTTTTAAAGGATTGTACAAGGATTTGTCTGGTATTTTTCAAGTGTTTTTTAAGGATTCTTTACAGACTTTAGGAATTTTAAAGGATATTTTAAGAATTTTTTAGCATTGTTCTGGTATTTTTCAATTGATTTTTAAAGATTCTTTACTAATATTTTAAGAATTATTTTAGAACTGTCCAAGACCGTTTGAGAATTTATCAAGGAGTATTTAAGGATTTATTAGTGATTTTTCAAGTATTTTTAAGAATTTTAAAAGGATGTTTTAAGAATTTTTTAAAGGACTGCACAAGAATTTTTCTGGTATTTTTCAAGTGTTTTTTAAGGATTCTTCATAGATTTTTCAAGAATTGTTCTAGCACTCCTTAAGACAGATTTAGAATTCAACAAGGAGTATTTAAGGATTTATTTTTATTTATTTTTAAGTTTTTTAAGTATTTTTAAATAATTTTTTAAAAAAGTACAAGGATTTTTCCAGTATTTTTCAAGTGTCTTAAATGCTATGTTCCTTAAATCTACTTTAAAATACTCTCCTAGTTTGCCTTATATATATATATTTTGTAACTATAATTATTTTTTTTATCATAAGCTTGACTGAATTGGAGAATTAGATCTTTAAATATTCTACCAAATCGGTTCGAAATATTGGGTTGTAAATTGTGTTTCTACCAAATATTTAAAAGAACTCCATTTTACTGAAATTCGTTTCCTTTTTGATTACCCATTCTTTTTTACATCACACATAGGTAAAACAAGTCAGTCAGTATAGAAAGAATTAAGTAACAAAATTCAAAAGTAGTACAAGAAAAAAGTATCCAAATAAGAAACGCAGTTTGATTATTTCCTCAGACGGATGTTGGTATTACTTACAGTAATTTATAAAAAAAATAGAAACAATTTATATATTTATCTTAATCCAACCATAAATATTTAAATGTACCCGATTTAAAACTTCTGAAAATCATAATAAAACGTGGTGACTTGTTAAATCAGTTTAAATTAAATCTTAATAACTTTACAATTTTTTTTTGTTATTAAATAATAAAAATATATTTTTTTTGGCAAAAAAAATAATAAATATTTACAATAATTATTATCAAATTGTAGAAAGACAAATACAACAACAAAAATATTATTTTTATTCAGTTTTTTTTTTAGACTTAGCAACCATACAAAAAAATCAATAGGTACACTTTATTTAATTTCCAAAAATTTTCCTGGATTAACGGTATTCTGTTAAGTAATTTTAGTCCAAGAAAATTATTAAATTAAATAATTAAATTTTTAACACATTTCAGTTCTGATAGGATAATTATTGTATTTATTTTCTATCAAATCGTAGAAATATAAATACCAAAACAAAAACATTATTTTTATTCAGTTTTTATAGATTTAGCAACTATAAAAAAAATTCAACGCAAATGCAAATATTTCATAAATTTCCTGGACTAATAAGTTTATAGTTGAGGACAATTTTGAATAAATCTTTTTTTTAACACATTTTGGCTTGATCGCAAAGATCCTGAGCCGATTTTGCTTGCACAATCAAAATATCATAAACATTATCATAAAGGCCGCGAACAATTCCTGGACATATAGGCCTTGCAACTGCAGGAACAAGAGAACATCCTATTACTCCCATAGCCTCAATTTGTTCCTAGAATCAAAATGTAAAAGGATCCATAAGGAATTATAAAAAAAATTCTTATTAAGTTTAGGAGCTGATTTAGAAAGCATATTTTATATAAAATAGTTTGACAAGGATGGACTTTCACTTTTATTATCCCAATTCCTACATCACTGTACAAAATAAAATTATTATTTTTGTTTAGTAGAAACTACCTTTGTTAGTATTAAAATTAGTTTTTTACATTAGCCATTAATACATCTTAAAACTAAATATATTCGATATAAATTACTGGAACCGAATTTTGACCAAGATTCTACAAAATTTCTACTCTAATTTTTATCGCCTTATCTTGGATCTATTTCATTTTATAACTAAATACATTTTAGTGTTATTGCACTAATTTTACGCCTTAATACTTACATCAGAAATACCAGTATTTAAAACTTGTATCGCCAAATCAATCATAGTTAGACAGTCGTGGCAATTGCTATTTTGTGCAAACACTTCAGTGGACGCTGAAAATATATAAAAGGTACAAACATTACTCAGTTTTATCGTATTTAAATTAAAAACAATAATGGTAAATATTTAAGCATAATCTTATAGAGCAGTAACTTTTCTACTCATTTTTGAGAAGTGATGAAATGATACCAAAAAATAACTTCACGAAGCCATTCAACATTGAGTTAACTTGGAAAGGTGAAGACACATCAAACTGTCGAGAAGGAACACTGGTATGGTGTACTGATGGATCCAAAACCGACAGTGGAACAATTGCTGTAATATATGGCGACAAACCCAGATGCAAAAACTATGTGCCACTGGGGAATTACGCATCAGTATTCCAAGCCGAGGTACATGCCATAGAGCTATGTCTAAGGGTGAACATTGAAAGGGGTTACAGAGGGAAAACAATCCTCATTCACTCAAAAAGACAGGCAGCCCTACAAGCTCTAGCATGCAAAAAAATCAGATTGAAACTGGTCTGGAACTGTCTACAAATCCTACTGGTTCTGGCAAACCAAAACAAGGTAACACTTAAATGGGTTCCCGGACACAAGGGGATAAGAGGCAACGAGGAAGCTGACGCTCTGGTACGAAAAGCCTCAGCGACCGAATTTACGGGCCCCGAGCCCGTTTTTGGCATTCCGAAATCTTCAGTACGACTCTGGCTGACTCCATGGGCTGCTAAAAAACATCAGATAAGCTGGAATATCGTGCCTGGCCAGAAAAACAGTAACCTGATGGTCATAAAGCCATCAAAAGCACTGACCAACGATAATCTGCAGTTAAGCAGAAATCAAATAAGGCATATCACGGGACTAATAACCGGACACTGCCACCTTAGGGAACACTTACACAAAATGGGTATCTACCAAGACGAACCCATCTATAGACTATGTAATGAGGAGAAGGAAACAGCCTCTCACATTATACTAGAGTGTCAAGCACTTATACGATGGAGGTACAATCTCCTGGGAACAGAAAATACACAGGAGGCCTTCTCCAAAGAAAATCTTGTGAAAAGGCTGCTAAGCCTGATAATGGTAACAACCCTTTTCACTTGATGGCCCGCGAGGACATAAAGTGCACTGTATGGTCCGCAAAGTGAACTTTATGGCAAGCAAAGTGAACTTTAGGTCCCGCGCGTTCATAAAGACAAAACATTTTTTTTATATTTATATTGTGGATGCAATAACGAACTTGTATGACATAAAAGTTTGTATGCACCGCGGGTATAAACAGATGATTATGCCCTCGGGCGACTTACAAACCCTCGGGTCAGAGGCTCACGACTTTGTAAGAACGTCACCCTCAGGGCATAAAGATCTATTTATACCCTTGGTACATAAATAACTATTATAGTTACATATTAGCAAAAAAAATTAGGGTTCAGAGAAAAGTTTAGCTAGTTTTGATTTTCTCACCCTCCATATTTTTTTTTCACTGAACATGAATTTAAAGTTTGTAGGCAAAATTTTGACCTGGAACTTTGTTCTTTGAATACTTTTTTCAGTTTTTGGTCTATATCTCAGAAAGGAAGCATTTTTTCGATAAGTCCATTCCATACAAAATTAAAGTAGACATAATTTCCTACATTTCTCATACATAACGTTTTTTTAAGCCTAACTGTTTCGCCTCTAGAGCGCTCCAAAAAAGGGCCATATTTCCACATCTAGTGCATGTAATTCACCGTTTTCGCGGAAATCGCCGTTTCTACAATACTTAACTGTGGGAACAATTTATTACATTATACAATTTATATAATATAAAAGCTTGTCCCGAGATTTATCTATGTAAATTTGGTCAAAAAGTGCCAAAAAGAGAAATTAATTAATAGTAAAAAACATTTTTAAAAAAATTAAAAAAAAAGAAAATAAACTTTACCCCAAGATCAAGTTACATATTGTATTGTTTATTTACACAGTTAAAAATGGCACTCCTTTGGAGCGCTCTAGCGGCGAAACGGTTAGCCTTGCAAAAAATTTTGTATGAAATCGGATTATCAAAAAAATGATTCCTTTCTGAGATATAGACCAAAAACTGAAAAAAGTGCCAAAATTTGATCAAAAAGTACCCAGAAAACAAAGTTCCGGGTAAAATTTTTGCCTGAAAACTTAGAATTCATGTTCAGTAACACAAAAAACATAAATGGTGAGAATATCAAAATTATAGCAAAACATTCCCCTAAGAAATCTAACCTACATAATTTTAAAAATCCGTTATTTTTGACAACTTGGCAAAATTTTATTTTTAAAATGAATGTAACTGTGATAATGGAAAATCTAATTATTTTCATTTAATAGTTAATTGGGAGCAGATTTTTTAATTTATTTTAAAGAACCGGGGTCATATTACGATATCCAATATAACGATTTCAAATTTTTTTAACCAATAATAAATCATTATTTTTACTTTTTTTGATAATGAATTGTGATAAATATATATTAAAATGGATAAATATATTAAGTAAATATCAAGATATATTCATTTTCTAAATATATCATTAATTATATTATATATCTGTAAAAAATAAATCTACCCTTATTTGATATTATACTTACCTAAAGTAATAAAAAATAACAAAATTATACACTTCATTTTTAATTAATCTAAACTTACAACCTAACGTCTACAAATAAACTGCATCATAAATTAAATAAAAAAATCTTTTTATTCCAAAATAAAACAATAAGCGGGGGTGGTTCTAAATAAATTTAAAAACAATGAATATATATTCCAATTAAATCGAACAATTAGTTTAGTTAATAAAACTAATTTATACCAAAATAAAAATAAATTTAATGTTTATTATTATTTGTTTAAATTTAATTGTGTAACTAATATTATCTTAATTAAAAGATTTAATGATTGTGTCCTTCAAGTTAAAAATCTTGCCGCGCCCCCAATGGCTGCTGCCGCTTCTTTCGTAATTTAGTTAATGGTTCCCTGCAGCGCCCTCTTCGGCCATAAGTCTACTCTTACAAGAAATAATGGCCGACTGTCACGCTTTCAACCCTGTAGGATGCCTGCTGTTGCACCCCGTAGAGCCGGGAGCCCGATTCTCTTCCAACCCCCTCGCGGCCTTCGTTACAATCAAAAGAAAGAAAAAAAACTGGTTTCTTTGGCGAGTTTAAATATTGAGATGTTACTGAAGGGTTTTAAAAAAACAGATTTATAGTAGCTATAGAAACAAGATAGTATCAAAGTAGTTCAATTAAATTGGAAATCAGTGGGACACAAACGTATTGAAATGAAAAAAATAGTGACTATATAGGTCCACTCTATAAAGGCTTTATAAGATCGATAAAATTTATGTATGAAAAAATAATAGATATGTCAAAATAACAAAATATTAATTTATTATGGAATGGCTAATAGCGGTTAAGTCAGATAATATTTTAAAGAAATTAGATTTATCAAATTACAAAAATCAGAAAAAATGTGGAAAAATCAGTAAAGATTAGAATAAAATAAAAAATCATAATTAAAAAATATATAAAAAAAATGGTAAAAATTTGAAAATCACAAAAACCTAGGAGAAGAAAAAATTGGAAAAATCGGGGTAAAATTAGAATAAAAATTAGAAAAATCAAGAAATTATATAGAAGAAATTATAATTTTTTTAGAATTTCTTGAATTTTTATAAATAGAAGTTAAAAAAAATGTGTAAAATTCAATAAAAATAAAAAAAAAATTGAAAAATGTAAATAAAAAAATAAGAATAAAAAAGAAGTGGAAGAAAAAATAAAAACTAAAGTGACAATGAGAAACGATATAAGAAAAATGAAAAAAAAAACAAATTAAAAATTAAAATCATAAAATAAAAAAAAATCAAAATTACGAAAAGTATCAAAAAAATCAAAACAAAATTCTGGACAGATTGAAAAAATCAGTAATAAATTAGAAAAATCAATTTAAAAAAATCCAAAAAAAGGAAATCATAAAAATCAGATAAAAAATTTGAAAAAACTCAAAAGTCGATAAGAAAAAGAAAATTTCAGAATACGTTGTTATAAAAATTTTAAGCATTAGATAAATAGAACAAAAATGTAAAAAAGACAAAAATAGTCAAAAAATATTAACGATTTCAGAAAAAATGTGGAAAAATCAGTAAAGATTAGAATAAAACAAAAAATCATAATTACCTAAAGAAAATAGAAAAAAAATAGTAAAAATTTGAAAATCTTAAAACCTAGGAGAAGAAAAAAATTAAAAAATCGGGGAAAAATTAGAATAAACATCAAGAAATTAGAAGAAATTATAAATATTTTAGAATCTCTTGAATTTTTATGAATAGAAATTAAAAAATGTGTAAAATTTAATAAAAATGAAAAAAAACTGATAATATAAATAATAAAATAAAAAGAAATGGAAGAAAAAATAAAAACAAATGTGACAATGACAAAAAAATAAGAAAAATAAAAAATATAGATAAATGAGAAAATCAGTAACAATTAAAACAGTAAAATAAAAAAAAATAAAAATTCCGAAAAATGCAAAGACAAAACAAAATTATGGAAAAATTGAAAAAATCGGTAATAAATTTAAAAAAATTAATTTAATAAAAAAAAACAAAAAAAGGAATTCATAAAAAAATCAGAAGAAATCATAAAAATATAAATAATTTAAAAAAATTCGAAAAACGAATAGAAAAAAAAGTTCAGAATATACGTCATTAGTTAAAAAGAAAAAATATTGTAAAAAAAGACAAAAATAGTCAAAAAAATAACAACTTCAAAAATCAGAGAAAATGTGTAAAAATCAGTAAAGATTTGAATAAAATAAAAAGAAATAGAAAAAAATTTGAAAATCCAAAAACCTAGGAGAAGAAAAAATGGGAAAAGTCGGGGAAAAATTAGAATAAAAATTAGACAAAATCAAAAAATTAAAAAGGAGTTATAAATTTTTTAGAATTTTTTGAAGTTATAAATTTTTTAGAATGTTCTGAATAAGAAAATAAAAAAATATAGATAAATGAGAAAATCAGCAACAAAAATGAAAATTCCGAAAAATGCAATGACAAAAGAAACTTATGGAAAGATTAAAAAAATCAGTAACAAATTAGAAAAATCAATTTAATAAAAAAAAAGAATCAAAAAAAGGAAATAAAAAAAAATCAGATGAAATCTTCATAAAAATATTAAAACTTGCAAAAAAATCGGAAATCAGGTAGAAAAAGCGAATTTCAGAATATATCGTCATAAAAATATTAACCGTTAGATAAATAGAAAAAAAAATGTAAAAAAGACAAAAATTGACAAAAAATAATAACAATTTCAAAAATCAGAAAAAATGTGGAAAAAATAGTAAAGATTAGAATAAAATAAAAAATCATAATTACAAAAAGAAAATGGAAAAAAAATTGGTAAAAATTTGAAAATCACAAAAACCTAGAAGAAAAAAAATTTGGAAAAACAAGGGAAAAATTAGAATACAATTAGAAAATATCGAAAAATTATAGGCAGTTATAAATTTTTCAGAATTTTTTGAATTTTTATAAATTAAAGTTAAAAAAATGTGAAAAATTCAATAAAAATGAAAAAAAAATGATAAATGTAAATAAAAAATAAAATAAAAAAGAAATGGAAGAAAAAATAAAAACTAATGTGACAATGACAAAAACAAATAAAAATGAGAAAAAAAAAAACATAGATACCTAAATGAGAAAATCATAAAAAAAATCAAAATTCCGAAAAGTCTCAAAAAAACAAAACAAAATAATGGAAAAAATGAAAAAATCAGTAATAAATTTGAAAAATCAATTTAATAAAAAAAAAAGAATCAAAAAAAGGAAATCATAAAAAATAAGGTGAAAAATAATAAAAATTTCAAAAAGCTCAAAAATCGATTAGAAAAAGAAAATTTCAGAATATACTGTCATAGAAAATTTAAGCATTAGATAAATAGAAAAAAAAAAGGTAAAAAAGACAAAAATAGTCAAAAAAATTATAAGAATTTCAAAAATCAGAAAAAATGTGGAAAATCAGTAAAGATTAGAATAAAACAAAAAATTATATTTAAAAAAAAAATAGAAAAAAAAATTAGTAAAAATTTGAAAATCACAAAAACCTAGGAGAAGAAAAAATTGGAAAAATCGGGAAAAAAATTAGAAAAAATCCGGAAATTAGAAGAAAATATAAATTTTTTAGAATTTTTTGAATTTTTATAAAAAGAAGTTAAAAAAATGTGTAAAATTTAATAAAAATTGAAAAGTGTAATTAAAAAAATAAAAAAGAAATGAATGAAAAAATAAAAACTAATGTTACAATTACAAAAAAAAAATAAGAAAAATGAAAAAAAAATATAAATTAAAATCATAAAATAAAAAAAAATCAAAATTCCGAAAAGTGTCAAAAAAATCAAAACAAAATTGTGGACAGATTGAAAAAAATCAGTAATAAATTTTCTCATTAATCTATGAGAAAATCAGCAAAAACTAAAATCATGAAATAAAAAAAAATTCCAAAAAATGTCAAAAAAAAAACAAAACAAATGTATGGAAAGTTTGAAAATATCAATTATAAATTAGAAAAATTGCAAAAAATTCAAAAATCGTTTTGAAAAATAAAATTTCAGAATATATTGTCACAAAAATTTTAAGCATTAGATAAATAGAAAATAATGTAAAAAAAGACAAAAATAGTCAAAAAAATAAATAAATTCCAAAATCAGAATTAATGTGAAAAAATCAGTAAATATTAGAAAAAAATCTAAATGAAAATCACAAAGATATAAAAAAATTGGAAAAATCGGAGAAAAATTAGAAAAATTTGCAAACACCAAGTTTATGTATTTGTATGGCGTGTACCGGAATGGTCGGTCCGATCCTGCTCAAATTCAATAGGGCTCTTGTCTGGAGAAAACTAATTAATACAGCGGAAAGCGGAACTTTATCGGAGCTTTCGTTTGAAAGTTATAATGTTTACATCCAGACATTTTTTTTATTTTCGGAAACGTCGAGAAATCACAAAACCCTAGGAGAAGAAAAAATTGGAAAAATCGGGAAAAAAATTAGAATAAAAATTAGAAAACATCCGGAAATTAGAGAAAATATAAATTTTTTAGAATTTTTTGAATTTTTATAAAAAGAATTTAAAAAAATGTGTAAAATTCAATAAAAATTGAAAAGTGTAATTAAAAAAATTAAAAAGAAATGAAAAAAAAAAAGAAATGAAAGAAAAAATAAAAACTAATGTTTTAATTACAAAAAAAATAATAAAAATGAAAAAAAACATAGATTAAAATCATAAAATAAAAAAAAATCAAAATTCCGAAAAGTGTCAAAAAAATCAAAACAAAATTGTGGACAGATTGAAAAAAATCAGTAATAAATTTTCTCATTAATCTATGAGAAAATCAGCAAAAACTAAAATCATGAAATAAAAAAAAATTCCAAAAAGTGTCAAAAAAAAACAAAACAAATATATGGAAAGTTTGAAAATATCAATTATAAATTAGAAAAATTGCAAAAAATTCAAAAATCGTTTTGAAAAATAAAATTTCAGAATATATTGTCACAAAAATTTTAAGCATTAGATAAATAGAAAAAATGTAAAAAAAGACAAAAATAGTCAAAAAAATAAATAAATACCAAAATCAGAATTAATGTGAAAAAACAGTAAATATTAGAAAAAAATCTAAATGAAAATCACAAAGATATAAAAAAATTGGAAAACTGGGAGAAAAATAGGGCTCTTGTCTGGAGAAAACTAATTAATACAGCGGAAAGCGGAACTTGATCGGAGCCTTCGTTTGAAAGTTATAATGTTTACATCCAGACATTTTCTTTTATTTTCGTATTTTCGGAATCTGAGAATTCGGAAACGACGAGAAAAGTGATAAAAAATTGTATTATAATTTTAAAATATGTAAAATGTACATATATGTATTACAAGTTCGTCTTAAATTTTTTTTTATATTTTCATATATTTTTTTAAACCAACTCTGACAAACTTGTATATTTATTAAATTGTTTAAACACAATTTTTTTCAAAAGAGTAACCTGGAGTCACTCAACAACTATAAGAAGACAAAATCTAAAGATAATAGAACGGTTCTGTCTTCACTTTAACCACCGGATACAAAAATTATATTATAGCAAAAATTATTTCTGCTATCCACTCTTTAAATATTAATAACAATTAGAAGAACAAATGTGTTAATTGGCACTCTGTAAAGACGATTTATAGATAGTCGTGTAAAATCAGGTTTCACTTTCTGCACGAAAGATTATAATAATTAGCAACTATATAAAGTAACATCCTAACATCTTATAGCATGACTGAAAAACATTTATTGTGATATAAAAAAATGCTAATAATTTAAGTTATATAGGTATGACTTAAAATTATTTCTCTCCCTATATAAACCAATACATATACAATTTACAAAACTCTCATAATAACCAAACCCATATCGAATCACATACTCCACCGAATAAAACCGACTCTTAAATAATTTATAACAAGTTTTTTTACAGGCAGTAACAAAGCATTTTGTTTCATCTAGCGATTCCCTCTTGACCTAAATTATTTACAAAGAAAGTTCAGGTGATATTTCAGCTCCCGGCAATGGTTGTTGTACGCCATTAGCAAAAAATCCACATACCCTTCGTGAAAGCTTCATGAGAACCTTTAGAAATGTCTTACAAGACCATCAATCAGCCCGGTCCCTCCCTTAACATCTCAATGCTCTCTTTCTTGCGATATACCGCAGCCATTATCCATTAATCTTGGGAAGCCTTTGTGAGTGTTCCGTGAACCGTGCGATCCGTTCTGGAAGATACTTTTAAATTGTAATTAAGGGTTATGCCTTTTAGTAGAATGTTTCTGATACCCTTCGGAGTTTGCTTACTACCAAAAAACTTTTTTATGAATTTTAAATTACTATCATTTTTCTATTCGTTATGGTTTATGTAGTTTTGTATACAAATACTAATTTATTTAGGGCTGTTGTTAAAGTTCCACTCTATGAGTTGAAGTTTCTTATAATTTAGTGATAAAATTATAGTAATATTCAGCTTTAGTTAATAAAATATTTTATTTATTTATTATCCTGAAAAAAACCCAATTTTTCTTATAGCTTGGCCCATAGACTAATTAAATTCTTTATATCCAGCAATTTTTTTGAATTTTTGGGAATCAATATGATTTATAATATATGGAGGCAGATTTTTTAAAAAATGTCCAATTTATGAGAAAGAAATAATGTACGTTGTGATTTTAGGTTTTATTTATTATTTAAATATTATTTAAATAATAATAAAATACAAACATTCCCACAATATCATTCGTTTATCTTAATTTATCTCTAAAAATATTACACAGGGTAAAAACATATGATTTTTTAGTACTTCGGCCCGAAAAATTCACTTTAACAATAAACCCAAGAATTATACGCAACACGATTTTTGACAACTTTTCAAGATTTTTCTTGATTTTTTTACGATTTTTTTCCATTTTCCTAATTTTTTAAAAATCCGTAAAAAATCGTAAAAAAATCGCCCCAAAACTTTCCCGACAAGTATCCACGAATACTTTTTCAGATATTTAATGTTAAAGTTTCAACTTTTGACATTTTTTATTTTTGACAGGTGACAGTTCGACAAATAATTTCAACTGTTCTGTATAGAGTTTTTCATGGGCTTTCAAATGACATATTTCAAGTCGAATTGCGTAACATATTGCATCTGTCATTTTTTGATAGTGACACTTCCGTTTGACGGATGTCGTACAAAAACTAATGGGTTCTTCCGACGGGTAACCCAAACCCCTATACCAAATTTCAGCTCAATCGGATTAAACTTGTGGCCTCTATCGTGGAAGAATACACACATACACATAAACACATACACACAGACAGACAGACTTCCATCTGGAAATGTCTTATTAATCATATCAGAGGACCTCAAAATGGATATTTCCGTTTTTATCTCGAAATTTTTTTTTAGCTCGTTCACAATACTTTCCCTTCTAGGAGGTGGGTCGGGAAAGTAAAACGTAAAAAATCGTAAAAAAACTTAAAAATTGTAATTTTTAATTAATTTTATAATAATTTTAACTTAAAACAAAAGTTGTAGAGAATTTAATTATCTAAAATCTGCCTTACCTTTTTCTCGGAAATACATAATTTTACCGGGAAATTGGAAAAACGGAGATAAAGATAAACCTCAAAATGTTATATACAGGGTGGCGTAAATTTAATTTAATTGAGAGGGTTAATAAAAAGGACAAATATTTTTTCATTGACATGCTTGAGTCGTAAAAGATAAATATTTTTACATGAACAGGTTAAAGGCAAAAATTAAAAAAAAAGCAAAAATTTTAATTTAAAAAAATTCATGGATTCAATAAAGCTGAAATGGTAATATGAACATATATTTTCACATATATTTAAGGGACAATAGTTAAAAAAATACCAAAAATATTAAAAAAATGCAAAAATTTCAAAACCAAAAAGTTCAAAATACTCAAAAGAATTAAAAAGATTAAAAAATTCAAAAGTTCAAAAATTTCCAAATATTTAAAAAATTTCAATAATTTAGAAATATGTTAGAGTTAGTTTTTACGATTTTTTTCGATTTTTCACGATTTTTTACGATTTCTTACGGTTTTTATACGATTTTTCATGATTTTTTCCATTTTCCCAAATCTTTTTTAAAATTTCGTAAAAAATCATAAAAAATCGTAAAAATTAGCGAAATAATTTTATAATAATTAGAGCATAAAAAATTTTGGAATGAAATTGTGGGATATCATTTTTTTATCGTAAAAAGGGTTCAAACTTTTGCTTTGAAAACCATTTTGATCACCAAAAATTCCAAAAAAATTCTTGGTAAATAACGCCGTTTGACTTTGTGGCTACTCTGGCATATTTTGAATACATATTGTACTAAATTATTTTTTCTGGATCAACTATTTTGAATTTAAAAATAAAACTATAATTTCTTATTCATAAAGTTACCTTAGAGGCTTTAGTTAATGTCCTTACCCAAAATTTGTATTAACCCTGATAATTCGACTAGAATTGCTTAAGAATGTGAATTAGGCTTTTTCAACTTTAAAAGAATTTTGAAGTAGCAAAAATACCATAGGTATAAATTTCAGAAAGTCCAGAAATTACAGGCTGGCGATTCAGTCAGAAGAATGACGTTTTACTTTTAGTACAGAAGAAAATAGCGCAGATAGAATATGTGGGTCAATTTATGACATACCTTTTTGATTCACCCTGTATATATCGACGGTTAAATATCAAAACCTAATAAGATAAAATTTCTAACTTTTCAGTAGAGCAAAAAAAACTATACTTTATATATTGCACATTGTGTGAGGTTGTGCTAGTAGTTTTACCAGGCTAATTTGAGTCATGAGATTTTGCCAGTATACAGGGTGTTTTTGAAAAATTTCCCTAGTAATGGATTGACGTTCTCTTACAATTCGTACCCGAAGGTCATCAATAGATGTAGGTTTAGTTTTGTAAATTACTGACTTTAGGTGACCCCAAAGCCAGAAATCGGAAGGAGTCAAATTTGGAGATCTCGCAGGCCATTCTATTGCTCCTCTTCTACCGATCCAATGTTGTGGGAAATGGTCATCTAGCCATTGTCTGACTGGTAAATGATAATGAGGACCAGCCCCATCTTGTTGAAAATGTAATAGATTTTCATGTAGAGCAGGATTTCTTACTTCATCTACCTGATTTTCAAGCTCCTGAGTAATTAGCGGGTCAATGGTCATTTCTAGCATTTCGAGATATTTTTGACCAGTTAAATTCCCATCTACGAATAATGGCCCAATAATTTTATCGCCCAGTATCCCAGCCCAAACATTAAGTTTTTGAACATGTTGAGTATGCCCTTCAACAAAAACATGAGGGTTGTTGTCACTCCAGTAACGACAATTATGTTTATTCACAAACCCGTCAAGAAAAAATGTGCACTTATCCGAAAAACAAATATTTTGAACTATGTTATCAATCAATGCGAGCATTTTCTCACAAAATTGAACTCTTCTATCCGGATCATCTTCATGAAGTTGCTGATGGATTTGCATCTTGTAAGGTCGATATTTATTATTTTTTAATACTTGTCGAACTGATGAAACTGAAAGTCCAGTATTAGAGGCTACTTTGCGAAGAGAAGATGCTGGTTCCATTGCAAAATTTCCCAGAAATTCGACTTCTGTTACTTCGTCCAATACCTTAACTGCCGTCCTTTTTTATTTACTACAGATCCAGTTTCCTCAAACTTCATAACAAGTTTTCTAATGTAAGTATGACTTACTTGCAAACCAGGATGTTCTTCATTAAAAAGAGTAGCAGCTCTTCTCGAACATCTGTTCGCGGAACCGTAAATGAAAATGATTTCAATTCTCTGTGCTCTAGTGTAGATCATTTTCAATGTTTATTTGATAAATAATTTTAAACAAGTGAGTTTATAGGTTGGTTTTTGCCAAAGGTACTCTTAATTTTTGTAGAAACAAAAAGTGAATTGCTGATAATTCAGAAAAATAAATGAACAAGTTCCTAAAAAGTATCTTAATAGTGCCGACTAGCAAAAAATTTGAAAATCCACACATTCAGAATTGTAAGAGAACATCAATAAATTAATTCATAGGGAATTTTTTCAAAGACAAGAATTGTTTATCACACGATGGACAACATTTTGAGCAATTGCTGTAATTTTTTTTTATTTTTACCTTCTTTTAAATACCTAACAATAAACTGATAACATTATTGATACAAATTATGTAATGTTTTTTTGTCCTAGCAGTGGACAAAGGGTATGATTCTTTCCTCTGATGTGGCACACATGGTGTATCGCCCATTCAAATTTTCATGTTAAGGGGATTGAGTGAAGGGGGTTAAGGTAGAGCGACAAATTTTTTCAAAAATTTCGTTTCCTTTAAATCAAAAGATGACGTGTCTCACAATTTTTCTTAAAAATTATTGTGCGAGAGTCAAGTGAGGGTAGGAAAAAACACCCTGTATTTCTGTTCAGGGTGTTAGTAAAAAAATTAAACTTAGTGATTTGAATTCTGAATTGAATTACCTTTTCCCTGATGTGCCACACATGGTACGTTCCCTATTTAAATTTTAAAGTTGAGGGGCGTGGGGTGAAGGGGGTTGACGTTAGAGTGATGTTTGTTATCAAAAATTTTGTCCCCCTCAAATCAAAAATCGACGTGTCTCGCCATTTTTGCCAAAAATAATTGGGTAAGCCTAAATCGGGGGTGGAAACTTTTTAAAAAAACACCCTGTATACAAGATAATATTTTCAACTTATCAACCAAAAAGGACCGATTTTTGACATTTTACCGTCGACGTATTAGGTAATTAGGTGCTGGTCTGGATTATATCTTTAACTGTTGAATAAATAAATTTTGCAGATGTCAACGCCTATCGAATTTATCTTCTAAGACACTTTGACCTTTTTTTAGATAAATAAGTGACAGATACTTCGCATGACAAATAATAATAAATAAAAAATTTGGCACTTGTAGTTTGTAGGGTGATTATTATCATCCATCATAAATAACTTTGGTATAGTAAAAATATTAGAAATAAGTTAATGCTTTTAATAAATCTACTACTTTTATGTCACTTTAGGACATTTAAAAAGTGTGTAATTGAGTTATTACATATACGATTGTGAATAAAATATTTGTCAATGTCCAATCCATAAAATATTTCCATCGTAAAAAATCTTCGGCTTTAAATATTTTTCCGTCAATTTTTTTACGGTATCATTAAGCGTCTTCGTACAGTGTATGAATAACATTCTGGAGCATCATGTTTTCAATAACGAGACTAAATATTCAATGGGCCACTCTGAGCGCTACTTGCGAAGAAGATGGCCCATTCAATCCGGCATTGCCCATTCCGGTCTCTGTAGGGCCCATTTTCGCCGTTACATTGCTCGTTGTGTTCGACTCGATGGGGGTTCCATGAGCGTAGAACGAAGGCGAACGTCTAAAAATACGCTTATTTTATTCACTTCTTACTCCAAATTGCCTCTTCACTAGAATATTTTCCTAATATTAAGCGTTTTTTTCGACGGTAAATTGCGTTTCTACTGTTTGGCTGGGATTGTTTAATTTTATTTGCGATGCGGCTGGAATTAGTCGGTACGCCACTGGAAGTTGCATGGTTATGTTATGAGTAGATCATAAAAGCTTGATGACTATTTGATGGTGTTTTAAGTAATTATGTCAGATTTTTATAACTTTACTTGTTGCTTTTGGTAGATTTTATTCTTGTGGCGTTTTTTTAAAGGAAACCGTCTTAGGTGTTAATTTCGACTCATTAAAAATTAATTAAGTTAACATGATGAGCGGCTCGTTAAACCGAAATTTATGAAGTAGTTAATTAATATGAAATCATGAATATTATTAGAGTAATTTATAATTAAGTCATTATTATAATAATATTAACACTTCTATTATACCAGTAACGCCTAAATGTTTCTAAATCATTTTTCATGGCGAGATTTATATCAAAGTCAACAATTTAAAAATAATTCCAATTATACAGGCTGCTCTAGGAAAGTTATATATGTTTTTAATGGAACACCCTATATTTTATTACAATTCACACAATTTTTTTTGCTGTAAAGTTTAGAATGTGTAGTAAATTTATATTTATTTTTTTAATATCATATTTTTTTGGTTTTTATAAATTTAATTAATAATTTTAATTCCTATTTTTGTAATATTAACAGTCAATTTTTTTCTTGTGTCAATATATCAAAATTCCATTAGAAATTTAAATATGAAGAATAAACTGTAGCAATTCCTTATTAATGACATTTTTCTCTAACGTATAATTAGAGCAAAATATAATAATGAAACTATCAAAATTTAAACATTTATTTTCGAACTATATAACAATAAATAATTGTACAAAAGTAATAACAAAAAATCAATCAAAACACAGGCATAAAAGTTGCTCAAAATGTAATCTAGTTTTTATCGAGATGTGAATTTTTTTAATCTTTTTATCTCGATAAAAAAAATGAGGGGGTAATCCCACCCAACTTTCCGAACACTCCTAGTAAAGTAATTTTTTAATCGATTATTTTAGTTTTTCTGCATTAAAATACATTAATTATATTACCTATCGAATGGTATAAATCCTATTTTTATACCTTTAATATTTTTAAAATTATTCAATTTTTTTAAACTTATATTAAATTACAAAAAAAAAATTAGGAATTCTACAATTTTTTGAATAAAATTTTGAAAAAATCACAATTATAGAGTTTTTTACTACAAATTTAAGGGTAATTTTTTTAAAATTTTTAATATTAATTTTAACCTTAAAACAATTAAAACCTATTTGTGAATAATTTTAAATTCAATAAATAATTAATATCTCATTCAATTTTATTCAAAATGGGAAACAGACCTTTTTTTTAGGTTTTTTGGATCAAAATGCATTAATAAATTTAGTTTAAAAAACTAAAAAAAAATCAAATTTTTTTTCAAAAATTCATGGGTAAATCCATTGAATTGTTTTAACTTTTTTCATTTTTTGCTATAACTTTTACAAATACTATGTTAAAATTATGAAATAATTTACACACATAGTACTTTTGGATCCTTTTCGGATATGCTATTTAATTTTTTCATTTATTTTGTACTTATTGACAAAACGAAATTACAAAAAAATTTTAAAAAATTCTTAATTTTGGCTGTAATAATTACAATTCTAAATTTTAAGAAACTAAAATACATTTAAAATTTAGAGTTTTATATTATCTTTCGAATGGTGAAAATCACATTTCAATAACTTTAATATTTTTGAAGTTATTCAATTTAGTTTAAAATCGTAATATAATCTTAAATTTCTTAGCCAATTTTTTTAAAATTCCAAAATTTTTGTAATAAAATTTTGAAAAAAATTACAATTATAAAATTAATTATTACAAATTTAAAGATATTTTTTTTAAGTTTTTAATATAAAAATTTAACTGAAAAATAATAATTTAATAAAGATAAAAATTAAAATAAAAACTAGCGGCGAAACAATGCGCAACTTGAAAAAATAGTTAAGACAAAATTTATAGAAAATTTTATGTTCTACAATTTTGATCCCATGTAATTTTTCATAAAAATCCATAATTTTGTCTTAAAATCTAAAAAAGTCACAAAAATGTCTATATAAATTTTTTTCACGCCCTCTAGCGGCGAAACTATGAGGAATTCAAAAAACCGGTAATGACAAAATGTGTAGAAAATTTTATGTTCTACAACTTTCGTATCTTGTAATTTTTCATAAAAATCCATTATTTTGGTTATTTAAAAAATATGAAAAAAAATTACTTTTTCATAAATCTGGCAACAATGGCAAAAGTTTTTGAAAATTTTAAACATTCGAAATTAAACTATAACGTATAAAAAATATATGTGTAAAACTTTATTGTCATCTTGTTAAGTAATGACGTCATCACTTATAGCAACTGTCACTTCCGGTTGTCCGATTAACTCCAAAATCTATACAGGTCGTCTCCTTGTTACCCTAAATATGTATATAAAATTTCATCTAAATCGGTTCAGCCGTTTAGACGCTATCGTGTTCACACACACACAGACACACACACAGACACACACACAGACACACACACAGACACACACACAGACACACACACAGACACACACACACAGACAGACATCATGCTAAAAATGGTATAAATGGATTCAGGTGACCTCAAAACGTAAAGATTCGTTAAAATCTGGGTATGGTCAAAATATCATGATCGCAATACTTTCCTTCTATACAACTCTGTTGTTCGGAAAGTAACTAGCTTTTCGAAAAAATGATAAGAAGCAAAAAAAATTGAAAAATGTTGTATTAAACCAATAGTGTTACAATACTAATTTAATTGTAACGCATATAAAAAAGTTTGGGGGGTTCTAAGGGTTCAAAACCCTCCTAAAATGTTTATGGGCTGTACATATTTGGTGGTTTTACGATAAGAAACCCACGTATCCATTTTCATCATAAAAATGTTAAACAGTTCATGAAATATTGGAAAAAATCGATTCATTTTGTACTTTCCAAGGTCCGTAACTTTTTTTGTGTGCACATTTGCATTAAGGCAAGTTATGTTCAATCGAATTGTTTTTGACACCAGAATATTTTAATACACCCTGTATATGTAATTAGTGCAGGCGAGATACATTTTTACAATTAAATTGATAAAGGCGGTCATAAGGAACATGTAAACAAAAAACGGTGCTCTGGGGGTAGGTCTAATTTATTTGAGGGTGGTTAAATGGGGTGAAAATAGTTTTTTGTGATTTTTCGTGATTTCCAGCGAAACTTGATTTCGTAGCAAAAAATATTCAACAACAAAGTTGTAGTTTATGAAAAAACCTATATCTTTTATATAAACCAATTTTGACCATAACCTCAAAATTTCCCAGGAAAATGAGGAAGCAAAAAGTAATTTTTTTTTTGTTTTTTATTTTTTATTTCCGCAAAAATTAATCGATTTTGATAAAACTTTGTTAAAGTATTCGCTTTTCTATCTTTAATAATCAAAAAAAAATTAAGGAAACAAAATTAAAAATTTTTTGAGATATTCATTTTTTTTGTTCAAAAACTTATTATTTTAAATTAATAGTTGAATGGCGAAACTTTATTGTACAGAATTTTCCGATTGCCAATTTTTTTCCATCCCTCTACATCTTTTTCATTCCTACCAACCTCTCAGTGTCACCAACCTAAATAAAATGATCCGGTGTCTTAGCACCTTAAAGTAGGCAACCACAGACAAACTTGTTGGTTGTCTACCCAAAACTTCTACACTATATCACCTGGAATAACCAATTATACGATCAACTATATCTAAATTTTTGTGCCTAATAATTATTAGGCACAAAAATGCTCGCTTCCATATATAAAGGCATATATATTTTATATTTACTTTTGTACACAGCAAAAACTTGATTGAAACGTGCTTTGCTTACTCTATGGCAGCACTAGGATTGACACATATTAACTCGGAAAGTACGGGCAAAGAATAGGTATAATAAAATGCGACAGTCAGACGAAGAAAACAGAAAATGTCGGTCTTATTCTGAATCCCGAACCAATGACGTAGAAAAAATATCCTGGAATAATTTCGGCTCTTACGGTCACAAAACATTAAAACATGTGCTATTTGTTTTGTTCACCAGAGAACAGTTTTTAATAAACAATCTTAAGTGTACGCCTATGTTTCGGTCAAATATTCGTACATGGTAAATATTGGGTCAACAAAATAATAAATATATTTCTATTGCGATGACAGCAATATTAGAATGGTCGACTTGAAGTAATGTTAGTACTTTTCTGGGATATATAAGAGGATTTGTTACATTATTTTTAAAACAACAATTTTAGAAAAAAATTGTTGCTGCTCGTATATCAGAAATATCACTCAAGGTCTATGAGGCTTCATATAGCCCCGGTCTCCCCTACGTAGAGACGTACCCATTCATCATGTTAAAAATCGTTTATTTTTAGACATCATGGCTATATTTAGAAAGTACAAATTAAAATAATTTTCCAAATATTATTTTTAAGAAATCAGATTTGTCTTATAGAATTTGTTGTAATTCCAATTTGAAAATAGTTCAATTTAACGTATACATTTTTCGATCTGTAGACATTAATTTTTTTCACACCAAAAATGTTTTTATTGAATCTTAAATTGTTGATCATTGTAACAGGAAAGAATAAAAGAAATTTTCTTTTATTTCAATTATTTTTAATTAAAATTAAAACAACTTTAGCTACTTTTAAATTATCAGTAACATAACTCTTCTAAATCTAATCAATCCTTTATATCTAAGAAAACCCGAAAATAAATCCGTTAAAATCTGTCACTATTCTCTTCATTAACGTTAATAAAAACTTATAGTAAAGCCGTTCCGGTTGTTTTATGTGCCGCAACAAGGTAGGTGGTCGAGTAGAAACGGGGCACACACATAGTAAATATATCTCGCCCTCGATCTGTGTTCTTCATTATTGCTTCATAATTCCTTCAGGAATGTGTAGAGCTCGACGTGCGTGGAATGGCAATATCCTTCCTTTCAGCCATCCATTCAATAATTACGAAATTCCAAAGGCTTGATGTTATTCCGCGCTGAAAAGTTTATTAGTTTAGAAGGACAAATTAGTTCAGCGTCTAATGTCAGTTGATAAATAGTTGAAATTCATAATTTACTTGTGTTGGAAATCATTGTGGTTTTTATTCGTTAAATGTTAACAAGCTTTACTTGTAGCCTGTAAAATTGCATAATCTCTTAATCGTCTTTACTATTCACCATAGAAGCACGTCATTAAGCCCAGCCATTCCGGCTCGTTTAAGTCTCTACTCCAAAACTCCCGTCATCCCAACATAGTGCTTTTATCTAAAAGTAGGTGAGCGCCATCGAGGAATTAAAGTTAATGAAATCTTAAACTATTAGCTAATTCCGTGATGGCTATAACCGAGCATTCGCCATTACACCCTCGCGTCCCAGTAATCCATGTAGATTGATGATGAACCAATGTCGGCGGCTAGAACAACTCTGTCGGCACCGAGCCATAATTCAGGTGATAATGGCCGTTTGAATTGCCCGGCGGCACCCCGGCCGCATTGCGATATGCCCGCACTTCGCCAAATGAACAACTCATCATCAGAGTTCTCTCACTCCCTACGACTCCCATCCACGGACAACGTTGCCGGATCTTTGCTCAATGAAAAAAAATGCTCAGCTCATTGGTTTTATTAAAGTGTTATACTTGAGTCATCTAAAATTTAACTTTTTGCTCCTGTCATAAATATAACAATAATTATTATTATTTTTGAATAAATGAAAATCAAAGTCTAGTACCACAAGTATTTATTTAAAGTTGGAAAAGGCAACTGTTTTCTGCATACATTAATGCCATCATCAGGCCTATATTACAAAAGTTCCGTGTAAATGACAAAATAAATTTCAGATTCTAACCTAGATCTACTGTGATATTTTCTTCTTTTCCTATGCATCCTTCCAATTATGCTGGTCTTCTTTTAAACCGTCTTCTTGGCCTTTTCTTCTCCCCCTTTTTCTACGTTTTGTTTCCCTTGTTCCCTATTCTTCTTTTCTTTTCTTCCTTTTCTTTGTCACACTTTCTTTTTTCCTACTCTTTTTTACCTATGCCTGGTCTCCGTCACTGGGTACCTCGGTTCCAAATTCTTTATTAGATTATGAATATTACGCTTAACCTAATTATTTTAATTTTCACTCTAATTACCATACATTGTTATTGTATTTGCTCTTTAGGTCCCCTTATTTTGTCTAAATTTAAGTTATTTTATTTTATATAAGATTAATTAATTTTTTAACATCATTTGTCACTGTCATTTGTCAACTGTCAATTGGCAATTGTCAATTGTCATTTACCAATTTATATCAGTTGTAACATAGTTATGTAACCATTTTAATTAAGTGTTTTCTATCATGTTAAAAAAAAATTTTTTGGTAAGTTTCAACTACATTGTCATCTTTATTTGTCATTTACACGGAACTTTTGTATTATAGGCCTGATGATGGCATTTGTATGCCGAAACTAGTTGCCTTTTCCAACTTTAAATAAATACTTGTGCGACTAGACTTTGATTTTCATTTATTCATCGGTGGACCACATTTGAGATTATGGATAAAATATTGGATTTATTATTATTTTTATTTAAATCTTTTAATTATTGAGATTTTCTTTTCCATGTTCTAAATTATTAAGTTCATCTCGGTGTATGGAATAATTAGATAAATTTAAGAATGAAGGAGATGACTCCCAAATCTTATGAGCTAAAAGATTTTTAATTATTTTTTACTGGGAACGTTAATGAAATATTGATAAATTTGGGTAATCTTCTCGAAATTTTTATATAATAAATTTTTATTAATTATTGAATCTCCTGAAAATCTGATTAATTATCTATAAAAATCTGATGGTTTCTATCACCCATTTCAGCTTTTGATAATAATTTATCTAACCCTTTTGGGGAATAAATTTGGTGCTGTTTAAATTACTATAATATGATTCTTCGGTGCGGTTTATTTATCATAAATCAGTGAGTTAGAAAAAAAATAGAAAATATCAGAAAAGATCAGAACGAATTTAAAAAAATTAGAAGTGAAAATAAAATTAATAGAAGAATTAAGAAAAAAAAAATAGAACACATTAAAAAAATTATAAAAAAAACAGAAACAAATGGAAAAATTAAAAAAATAAAATAAAGTAGAAGAATTAGGCAAGAATTAAAACAACTAGAAAATATAACAAAAAATAGTAGATAATATCATTAATTAAAAATCATAAAAAAATAATTTACGGGGTATTTGAAAAAACAACTTTATTAAATGGAAATATCATCTATTTTTTTTAAACGAACACCCTATATATTTTGATACTATCCGAAAGGTTAATTCTTCTTCTCATACCGAAAATGTATAATATAGTTGTATAGTTTAATTAAAAAATGATTAAATTATTTGATTTTTAAAAATATCATAAAATTTTTTTACCATAACAATTTACTAAAAACATTTCTGGTTCACCCGGTATTTTATTATAGAAATTGGCCGATAAATTTTTATATCAATACTCGACATTTCGTTTCCATTATTCGTAACGTCTTCAGGAGTTGATTTTGCAGTTTTTAATAAAAAAATTTTAAACAATAAATTTTCATTAATTATTGAATCTATTGAAAATCTGATTAATTCTCTATAAAAATCTGATGGTTTCTATTACCCATTTCAGCTTTTGATAATAATTTATCTAACCTTTTTCCTTCTGAAATTGAACGTCTATTATCGTTTTTTTTTTAATAGTAAAAAAGTTATGGTAGAGAGAGGTATTGTAAATTCAGTGTGTTAGAGAGAGACACCTATCATCACGTCGATGCAAAGATGCGTTATGATGATAACAAAATCCCTAGTCCGAGCGCAATATTAAATATTTTTTGAGTTGACATAAGGGCATTAGTTAATATCTCCGTTACTATTGGTCCAATTTTTATTTAAAAAACGGCGCTATATTTGAAATGTGGCGTAGAATAAATGCTTATAGAAAAAGCCTTCGCTGTGGCATCTCCAAAAGGACACTAGGATATATCTTTGTTATTAATGGCCGAAATTAAACACGGAAAACGGCGTTGTATTTCAAATATGCCGTAGAATAAATACCTATAAATAAATCTCATCAAATTCCTAAAATCTACATGTGTACGTACAACTGACAAATTCTACCAAATCTATCTTTCTTATAAGCTTCCAATGCAGATGTTAAAAAAAATATTTCTTTTAATGTAATTTAGACTTTAGTGCCATTTTATAATTCCTACTGCGCAGTAACTATATTCTACGTCACATTTGAAATACAAAGCCGTTTTCCGTGTTCAATTTCGACCAATAGCAACGAAGATATTCAGTCTTTTTTTAATCAGATTCTGCTTCACTATCGTGGTCAGTTATTTATCTTGTACTTTTCACTGATGTAGCTCATTCATCATTGTTAGGTTATTTTTTGTTTCGTTTCGCCATTTTTTTTAAATCACTGTCAGATTTGAAAAGTTCTAAGGTTGCCATGTATCTCGTGATTTTCGTTATTTCGTTTATTAGCAATGGGACGTCTTCAGACAAATTTTTGATAGTAGCGCGATTTTTTTTTCGTCTGGCATCATCTGCTGAATGTCATGTAATTTTAGCTCGTGATTCTCAGTCGTTAATTATAGTCTTTCTTGGTATATATGTGTTAAAATTATGTGTTTGCGCACAATTGACTTAATAAAGTACAAAATGTATATTTAAAAATTGATTTTTGCAAAATATTTTTTGGAATACAAGAATACACCAGGCGTGCTGTATTTTTCACATGAGTTTGTGGTAAATTATAAATATTATTATTAATTATTTTTAAGGAAATCAACACGACCGAGAAGAATGTCAGTGAATTTACAAATATAAAAAAATTAAACATATATGTTAACCATTATTTTTAAATTTACCAATATTATTTATTAACGACAGATTTTCTTCCATATTTTTATAATGGTATCTTTGATTGTTTTTCCAATGTTGGCAACATTGCAAATTTAACTCTCTTTTCGTTATATCGTCGATTGTTTTCGGACCATCGCTTCAGATATACTGGATCCATTTTCGGAAGCTACACTTTTAGAATGTGAACGATCGTTTAATTTCGATCTTAGCCTTATCACATTCTATCCGGGTTTCATTCAGGCCGCCGCCGGTGTCGGGTTAGTTATCTGGCTTACTTGATCCGTAGCTTTGCTACCGTCCAATTATCTGGATATACGGAGCGTTTCGATTCAGACCCCATTTGGGACTCATTCCGGTTTGAGCCCCATTAAATATTTTGCTTGCCATCCGGAACCTCTGACTTGGGTTTTAACTTTATCATGTTTGTTAATTCCATTTTCAGCATACTTAGAATGTTTCTGGATTAAAGAGTTTGTTAATTCCTATAGATATTAAAAAATATATATATAGTAAATCTAAATGTATATATATATATATATATATATATATATATATATATATATATATATATACATTTAGATTTACTTATAATATATTTTAAATAATTTTGAGAATTTATATATATAAAAAAAACTTATTGAATATAACAATACAACAGCCCTTACATCATCACATTTTTTGAATACTCGTTCTGACGTGAGTCCAAAACAAAAATTATGAATCAACTTAAAACTTTAATAACTGCCCCTCATGAATAAAATAGTAATTCAAAAATTCAATGCATGTAAAACAGGCGGCGGCAGGAGCAGAGCGCGGGCTAGCCCCTCGTCCCCTTCACTCCCGGGGACTCCAAGGAACCAACAAAGGAAATGTATTCATGGAGTAACACCGACGGAAAGTCGTTACCAAGACGCATTGTCGTTCGCCGGGGAAACGGCGCCCCTGGGACATCTCAAGACATTTTCATTTTAGTTTTCCCGATATATACTTTGCCCAGAAGTAATATTCAACACATGGGGTATACGGGGAGAAAGAGATGTGTGACCTAATAAAAATTGGGGTAATTGGAGAATTAATTTAATGTGTTAATAGAAATAAATAATTGCACCTATAGTAGATAGAACGTTCACTAATGCTATTGATTCAGTAAGTAATGGTAATGATTTTAAGAATAAATTTTCGTTTAATAAATGTCACTATCTAAACGTCATTATCTTTACTTTCCAAATCATTAGCGTTAATGAGCGTTCTATCTACTGACAGTAGCAGCAAAACTGATTACTTACTTATAGAAGGAGATTAAAAGGTAATGTGATAAAATCAGAAAAAACCAGCAGGAATTAAGCAAAAGCATAAATGTAATGTATATAAACAATTGTAATAAAATTATATGTGATACAATTAATGGTTATTAGGCTGATGAAAAAATTAGAGGAATTAAATATTTTTTCTGAAATTAATTTCTCTTTTTGTCATAATAATTATAATAATAATCTTTATCAATCCTTTTTGATTTATTAAAATTGGTTCACCTAGAAAGGCAGCATCCGTAAAAGATTCTTTTGATTTTGAGTCCAACCAAGTTCTCAATAAATTCTGAGCGTTTTTCAAAGTTTTTTAGCCTCTAGACGTATCCTCTTCTGACTAAGTAACAGTGCTGAACAAATTATCTCCTTCTTGTTCATTATTGCTACTAATGTTATCCTTTTCCCCAATCAAAACGTCTTCAACTTTTGTTTCCATTAACTTTTTCTCCTTGTAAATTTTTTATTTTTGTCATGATTGTTAGATTTCGACTGTTATATATTTGTTTTTGTTTTTACATTTTTTTTTTATTTTTGTATTAATTTCTATGGTATTTCTTCCAAATTCTTATTATTAATATTTACCAACATTGATTGAATACACATGTAAGATTTTTTTGCCTTTTTTTAAATTTTAAGGACAAATAATAAACTTTAGTGCTAGTTTTAGTACAAAGTTTTAGAGTATAAAATTTCCTACAAATTTTGTATCAAACTTTTCCAGAATTTCCAATCGTTGCGTCACTAGATGGCGCGCAAAAATGTGCATGTTGGATTTCCGTAGTTTTTTCAAATCTTGAAGACAAACAATGCACTTTACTGCAAAATTTTCTAGTGCAAAGTTGTAGAGTACCAAATTTCCTTTAACTTTTGTATTTAACTTTTTTCGAATTTCCCATAGTTTCGCCGCCAGAGGGTGACAAATACACACATTTAGGCTTTTTGCATTTTTTTTTTAATTTTGAAGACAAACAGTTGGTTTTAGTGCCAAATGTTCTAGAGTAAAGTTGTAGACCATAAAATTTCCTACAACTTTTGTATCAAACTTTTCCAGAATTCCCAATAGTTTTACCCATGATTTGCTATAATATGCATACAGTGTGGATCGTTAAGTTATGATCAAATTAAATATGCCATATTGATTTTATGAGTATTAAGTTGGTCACAAACTATGTTTTTTACGGTTGTAGTTTTATCTTGTAAATTTACACGATATTTACCACGATAAGATATCATATTATGCGTCTTTAAACGATACTTAAATATTAACAACTAATAAAATCATTCATGTAAACCATAATAATATAATTTTACGATGCTAATAATTTTAACACCAACTCAAAATTGTTAAATAATTAATGTATTCATGAAAGTGACATATCAATTCATCACAATCGCTATCTTAATGAAAGGACGTATAAAAGCCTTCTTGATAGACCAATGGGATATTATCACTCACCCAAAGATCCATTAAACAAAACCGGCCCCGACGTCTTTACTAGTTCTTTTTTCCTTTTTCCTCCCACTAAAACCAATGCAGCAGTTCGTAAGCGGCCATTCCCTTTGTTCCCTCACTCCCAGAGCCACTAGACTGTGACTTTACTCACTCAATTTGCTTTTATTTCTCACAATCTGACGTACAATCCGGTTATGTGCTACTGAAATCAATAAAAGTGTTTTCTTTCTTGTTTTTTTTTCTCTACAGAGCGTTTGGATGTAGGTTTCTTTTTATCGAATGTGGAGGAATAAAGATAAAGGTTTTCGTTTTATAAGAGTATGTGAAGGAACGATCATGCGCTGGTTTTATTGCGTATTATGACAAGTTGAGATGAAGTGTAAAGAGGGCCGAATGTCGTTTTAGGTGATCGTAAAAATGACTATGTATGTTTTAGTACTCGTATAGATATTTCAATAAATGCTTATATGAATTTAGTTATTACAACTTTAATATCGATAAATGGTTATAGCTGGATACAAAATATCAAGGTGTTCTTCAGGGATCTATATTATGTTATTTTATAGTAAACAAAATTAAATGTTTGTGTTTATTTTGGGTAGGATTAAAATATATCATATCAAAACGAGTGTGTGGTGTTTAGAAAAATAACGATTCTGCTGATATTTTAGTAATTAAAAAAAAACTGAAGGATATCGTCAAAAAAAATTAAAAAATTATTTGAAAAAAATAATTCAATTTGTTTAAGTAAATTCTTGCATTTTAGTCTAGTCAATGAGTGCTTTTTGGGTCAAACTTTTTTTTCCGCCTCCGAAAAATATAAATGAAGTGTTATTTGATTCGGAATAGCGTGTAGATGATTTTTGAAAAAATTCAAGAGCCACTTGCAAAAATTGCAAAAGTTATAAACAATTAACTGAAAAATAAAAATTGGGTTGGGTTTTTTGTAAATATATCATAAACTATTTGCCATTTTTCAAATTCGAAAAAAGATTCAAAAAGAGGAGAAGATTTACCAAAAGAAACCTATGCCTGCCGGAACGGTAGGACCAATTTTTATACTTTTCCTAGTGTTGAAAATCCGACCGAAAATAGGGACTCCGGCTTGTGTAAGCGCTGCCAACTTACTTATTAAATATAAAAATTAAAAATTGAAAAAATACAGGCAAATACTGAATAGATTTATGAACAATGATCCGCGGTCAAAAACATTTTTATCGCGATTGTTCTTTAAATTATGCATTAGTTAATTAACAATTTTTCTTACTTGAACATGAACATTGCAAGTACGATAATTATTAAATAACAAATCTGATTTTTTTTTCCTTTTTTGGACCTATTTTTGAAAGGTCTCAGAAGAGATTCCTGTTGCAAAAATTAAAAAAATGTTGTTTTTCACTTTGCTATTAACAATTTACTTAGGTTAAAATTTAATAACTGATTTTTTTTTTTCAAATTACTATGATTCATTTTTTTATGCTCAGAAGCCACATGAAAATCATTTTTTATTTCTTATTGTTTACAAAAATTGTTATAAACAAATGCGTTATTTATAAGATACTTTAAAATTTCTTTTTAGGAAACATAATCTTTGATGCAAATTATGATTTTTTTTTTAAATCGTTCCTTAAAAAGTTTTTTGATGACTTAAAAACGTATTTGTTAATTAACAATTTTTTTTTTCTATCACCTGTAATTATTATGAAGCAACCATTTTTTTTCAATCATAATTTATCTTGTTCTTTGATAACTAAATTTTCGTTGTTTCTTTAATAAACAATTAAATGTTTTCTGTATATTTTTGATAAAAAT
Source organism: Neocrepidodera transversa (assembly GCA_963243735.1). NCBI lineage: Eukaryota > Metazoa > Arthropoda > Insecta > Coleoptera > Chrysomelidae > Neocrepidodera > Neocrepidodera transversa. The sequence continues at coordinate 3,356,427 of OY725337.1, read as the reverse complement.
TATTAATATGGTAGAAAAAAATTGTTAATAAACAGAATGTTTTTAAGTAATAAAAATTTTTTAAAGGAACAATTTTTTTTTAGAAATCATAATTTGCATCAAAGATTATGTTCCAAAAAAAAATTTTTAATTATCTCATAAACAACGCATTTCTTTATAACAATTTTGTAAACAATAGAAAATGAATATTTTTAAAAAACATTTTTATGTGAATTCTGATCATTACAAAACGGATCAATATTAATATGAAAAAAAAATTTTTCAATGATTAATCAAGCTTTTTAATTTTTAATACAAGTAAATTGTTAATAACAAAGGAAAAAATAACAATTTTTTAATTTTTCCAACGGGAATCTCTTCTGAGACCTTTCAAAAATAGGTCCAAAAAAGGAAAAAAAATCAGATTTGTTATTTCACAATTGTTGCACTTAAAATTGTTAATTAACTAATGCATAATTAATAGAAAAATAGCGATAAAAAATTTTTGAAAGCTGACTATTATTCATAAATCTATTCAGTAGACGCCTGAATTTTTTCAATTGTTAATTTTTATATTTAATAAGGTTTAATAGTATAAAGGTCCAACACCCTAGGAAAATTATAAATATTGGTCCTATAGTTCCGGGAGGTATAATTTTTTTTGGTAAACCTCCTCCTCTTTTTGAATTTTTTTCATATTTGAAGAATGTCAAATAGCTTTTTAGATATTTGCAAAAAACCAAAACTCATTTTTATTTTCCAGTTTTCAGTTTATAACTTTTGCAAATTTTTTCAAGCGGATCTTGAATTTTTTCAAAAATCATCTACACGCTATTCCGAATTGAATGACACCTCGTTTATATTTTTCGGAGGCGGAAAAAAAAGTTTGTCCCAGAAAGCATTTGTTGACTAGACTATTAAGTACCTATAGTCCTTGGTCTTTAATATTGTGTGAATTAAAATTTCCTGATTGAAAATTTGTTTTTAAAAACAATTTTTTTTTTGTGAAAATATCCACATTTATTGAACATCATAAAGATTAAAAATTAAACTTAATTAATTTAACAGTGAGACAATAATTAGTATATTATATTACTAGAAGACGTTTATTATGTGTTGAGCTCAGAAGTGTACTGCCAAGGCGCTATAGCCGAGGCAGTGTAATCTGCCACCTGTCAAAAATAAAAAAATGTCAAAGTTTGAAACTTAAATATTAGTTTTGGGACGACACAACCGATTTTTTCCTTATATATTCAAGTCTTCCCCTATATATTATAAGGTTACTTTACCTGTACTAAAAATGTCCATTATTATATTTAAAAATTCCCTTAACAAAAGTTTTAGCAAAACCAAAAATACCCAATAAATAACATTCCTAAAATTCTAGTTTATAATATAAAGAATTATATTAACCTTCTGCATGATAAATAACAATTTTTGAAATGTGATATTCAGACCTGCTACCATTTCAGCACAATATAATAAAGAATATAAATCAAGGTGTAGAAGAAAAACTAGATCCGTACTCAGCATTTTATCCACAATGAAACAAAAAACTAAAATACTAAAAAAATAATTGATAAACAAAAAAATAAATTATATTACATTAAAAATAGTTTCCTCATTTCTCTTTTCAAGTTTAAATTAAAATATTCATCGAAAGTATTAAAAAGAATTCTGATTTAACAGGAAAAGGAAAATGACACTGTATCTTTTTATATTAGATTTTTTTAAATTTTATTACTCTACTTTTATAACAATTAATAACTGAATTGTTTATTCTAAGAATACCTTGAGAAATTTCGTACGTTTCTCCAAATCAACTAAACAAATATTTTTATATAATTTTTAATCTCAAAACTAATTTTCTGCGAGCTCCGACAAATGATTTCAATTTTGTACTTCAAAAACAAAATGGCTTTCTTACAATATCACACAATTTGTAAAAATCATGCGCAGAATCTTTGTTAAAAGAGCACCAGCATCTATCTTCGTTATTATTGTTCCAAATTTAATAAGAAATTGTAGGGACGCTCAAAATTTTGCTTTAACACCTAATTTATATGGAGGACACCGGAAATGGGTGTTCCGATCCTGTTCAAATTCAATTGGGTTCTTTCCTAGGGAAAATTAACTACTGAAGTGAAAACCGAAACTGGATCGGAATCTTCGTTTGAGAATTTTAGTGTTTACATCCAAACAGAGAGATTTTTTTGCATTTTCGGATTCTAGGAATTTAAAAACGTACCTCCCGAAAGTTGGCACCCCAATTGCCGGAACCCTTTGATTTTTTCGGAGTTCTGGACTCGTCTCGAAGAGTTCCAGAGTTCTAGAGGGGGTGCAGATAGAGCTCTGCAATTTTTTTGCGGAATTTTTAAAAAACAAATTTTGGGGTGCTAACTTCATGCCGCACCCCTTTTGTGAATAGATATCTAAGAAAATAAATAGTTCTAGAGTTCTTGGTGGGTTTTGCAAAGAGTTCTAGAAATTTTCGGAAATTACAAAAAAAATAAATTTTGGGGTGCTAACTTCATGCCGCACCCTTTTTATTTACTGTGTCATTATAGTCACTTAGGGCTGGTTTTAAATACAGCACCCCTGAGTTCTGACACAAAAAATACTGAAAATTATGAAAATGGATATTTTCAAGGTGTGCTACAAAGTTTCGATTTTTACCGCTAATTTTTCGCCAGAATATTCAATTTTTTATTTACTAGGTAGTGTTGGTCACTTAGGGCTGCTCTTAAATAGAGCACCCATGAGTTCTGACTCGAAAAATTCTTAAAATTATGAAAATGGATATTTTCAAGGGGTGCTACAAAGTTCCAGTGACCAAAACTACCCAATAAATAAAAAATTGAATATTCTGGCGAAAATTTAGCGACAAAATCGGAACTTGAAAATACCCAGTTTCATAATTTTCAGTATTTTTTCGTGTCAGAACTCGGGGGTGCTGTATTTAAAATCAGCCATGAATGACTAAAACTACCCAGTAAATAAAAAAGGGGGATCGGCATGAAGTTAGCACCTCAAAATTAAATTTTTTTTTGTAATTTCAGAAAATTCCCAGAATTCTTTGCCATACCTACCGAGAACTCTAGAACTCCTTATTTCTGAGATATCTATTCACCCAGAACTCTTTTTTCTCACAAAAGGGGTGCGGCATGAAGTTAGCACCCCAAATTTGTTTTTTAAAAATTCCGCAAAAAAATTGCAGAACTCTATCTGCACCCCCTCGAGAACTCTAGAACTCTTTTAGACGAGTCCAGAACTTCGAAAAAATCAAAGGGTTCCGGCAATTTGGGTGCCAACTTCCGGACGGTTAAAAACGTGGAGGAAAGTGGTAAAAAAAATTATTTTCGCTGTTACGAAATTGATACTGAGGCTTTTGGGCTTCAGTAAAACATCATTATATTTGAAATGTGTCATGAAATAAGTAGGTGAAGAAAAATCATGCCTAGAAGCTGTGCCAAAAAGGCGCCAGCATCTATTTCGGACATAATTGGAACGATTTTAATGGGAAAAACATCGTTAGATTTGAAATTTGACATAGAATACATAGGTAAAGGAAAATCATGTACAATATCATTATCTAGCGTCTATCTCCATTATTATTGAATAGGGAAAATTACTGGATATTAAAAATATGACTTAAAATAAATACGTATAAGCAAAATCTTCCATAATAGCTTTTTAAAAAGAGTATTTAAAATTGTATTGAAAAAACATTATTGTATTTATAATACCCCGTACATTAAATATTTAAAGAAAAATCATGCACACTGGATTTTTCAAAAAAGGCATTAACATTAGAATAAATACAGTAAAAAAATCATGCTCAGTAAGCTTTGCGAAAGGGCACTAGCTTTTAACTTTGTTAATTATTGGGAACTCGACGTAATAAGCAAATAATGTAGTAGCAATTATAAAAGAGGACTGCATGGTTTGTAACTTCGCTTATATTGAAAAGGCCAGGATTCAGGGGTGATGGGACCAAATAGAAATAATGTAAATTAGCAGTCAAAATACCCGTAATGTACCCTAGGATACATATCAATAAATGAAACTTGCCTAACCACAATTTACCCCAAAATTACCCCAATGGAGTATATTGGGATAATTAAACAGAGGGAGTAAAGAATAGTAATCCCTTAAGTAATACATAAATATATTGGTCGTATTTATTTAAACTAACCGAATTTTTTCTTTTACTCAACACAATACTTTCTCATGGAGGAACAAATAAAAACTTGGTATTTCTCGCAAGTTACATAATTTTATCCTATTCAATACTTTCTTATGATGTAACCTCATAATTTTTTACATTTTGCCATTTTGTATCATAAATCTTTTTTCATCCAATAATAAATAAAAATTTCTGGTGTTTCACTTAACGTTATTTATTATTTTTTCGCAATACTCTATCGTAGTTTAAAAACAACATAAAACATGCTTTCTTTCGAGTTTTTATATTCTCAATACCTTGTTGCCAATATAAAATTTTTTTCACAAGATTGCAAGAAAAACTGAACATTAACGAATCTAAAACTATAAAATTTTACTAATCAGGCTTAATCACTGAAAATATATTTTGAACATACTTTATTTTTAATTTTCTCGTTATCAATAATATGTGGTAATGCTATAAAACTTTCTTTTCATTACATAAAGTCCCATAATAAAATTTTTCTAAATGTCTAGTACGATCCTGTAAAAAATTCAACACCGGACCATAGAACGCAATGAAATTCGATCCTCTTCTTCTATCTCTATTATCGTTAACTTCATCTTGTAGGGTTTCTGATATTGCGATTGTGAGAACATTTTCAGGTGTGTTTGGAGGTTCACTTGTTTATGTTTATGACTTGAGGCTACTTGATGTCTTTCTGGTAATAAAAGTGACAGTTTAGAAGGTGCGATTCATTGAAACGTCACAATAATGGACTGTTTTATGACCTTAGCCCGTGTCTGTAACTTGATAATGGCTAAGACTCTTTTTTTTTATTCTTATTTTTTGGTATTTATTTCAAATAAACTTGTAGGTATGTGCAGGAAAAACAAACTTACTATAAATCAAAAATATCGATTTGAAATAAACATACTTTATTATTGTATTATAACATTAATTATTATTTTATTAATAATCAGTTATAATTCTAATCTGGGATAAATAACCCTGACGAACGATTTTTTTTCTGATAGTTTAAAATTTATTTATTTTTTATCACATTAATTGTCACATTATCTGAGGATATATTGAGCCATTTACATTTTTAATGAACCGGGTTTCTTTATAATTAACTTCGAATTTTACTAATTACTTTTTGAAAGAATAAAAATAACATCAATATATATTTCGAATGAAAAAAAAAACATTCCCAGAATAATTTGTTTTAAATTTTACTTTAAAATTGTATTTTGTAAAAATAAATATAAAAAATAGCACTAAATTACATACCATGGAACTATTATTTATAACAAAAAAATTCTAATTAGTTATTTTAATATTTATTAATCAATTTGTTTTTTAATCACGGAATTAAAATGTTTATTTATTCAAAACATTTTAAATCAATCTACATTTAATTGGCTCCCGTTTCGAGAAATATCTCGTACTAATCGTTATAATAATAATAATAATAATAAATCAGCCAAAACGACGTCATAAAAGAATCAAAACATACCAAGTTGAAAAGAACGAACACATTCTAAAATGAACAATAAAACAAGAGAGATAGACCATTTAATGAGGATCAGAATGGACTCTGATGGACAATTTCAGATGGTCTGGCAGTAAACTACTTGAATCGCAATTCAGTTGACAGATATAGGTACTTGACTGCGTGTGAATTGTCATTTAATTGTTTAATAAATTATACAACGCCTGTTTTCATACATTTCGGATTCTATGTTTTTTTTTATTAATTATTGAAGATATATGATCTGTGTTATAATCTGTTATTAAAATTTATTGGTTAAAACATGAAAAATTAGGTTATATTTCCAGATTTAAATGATTTAGATTTTTTAAAATTTAAATAGCCTTCAAGCTTTCCAAACTTTAGTCAACTAGATTTTATATACGGTATGCGAAATTTCCCGATTTGAATCACTTTGTTTTTTTTCTAAATTTTTAAATCTACAAAATTTACAGACTTTAAATTTTCATACAATTTGTTAGATTTCCAAATTTAAATCATTTAGATTTTTTAGATTTAAACAGCCATCAAGCTTTCCAAACTTTAGTCAACTAGATTTTATATACGGTATGCGAGATTTCCCGATTTGTATTACTTTGATTTTTTTTTAGTTTTTAAATCATTAAAATTTTTATACAGTTTATTATATTTCCAGATTTAAATCATTTAGATTTTTTAAAATTTAAATAGTCGTCGAGCTTTCCAAACTTTTAGTCAACTAGATTTTATATACGGTATGCGAGATTTCCCGATTTGTATCACTTTGATTATTTTTTAAATTTTTAAATCTACAAAATTTCCATAGACTTTAAATTTTCATACAGTTTGTTAGATTTCCAGATTTGATTCATTTAGATTTTTTAGAATTTAAATAGCCCTTCAAGCTTTCCAAACTTTAGTCAGCTAGATTTTATTTACTATGCGAGATTTCCCGATTTGTATCACTTTAATTTTTTTTTAAATTTTTTAATAAATCTATAAAATTTCCGGACTTCAAATTTTCTTACAGTTTGTTAGATTTTAAGTTTTAAATCATTTAGATTTTTTTAAATTTAAATAGCCTTCAAGCTTTCGAGACTTTAGTCAATTAGATATTATGTATAGTATGCGAGATTTCCTAATTTGTATCACTTTGATTTTTTTTTTAAATTTTTAAATTTACAAAATTTCCAGACTTTAAATTTTCTTACAGTTTTTTAGATTTACAGATTTAAATATTTTAGATTTTTTAAATTTAAATAGCCTTCAAGCTTTCCAAACTTTAGTCAACTAGATTTTATATACGGTATGCGAGATTTCCCGATTTGTATCACTTTGAATTTTTTTAAATTTTTAAATCTACAAAATTTGCACACTTTAAATTTTCATACAGTTTGTTAGATTTCCAGATTTAAATCATTTAGATTTTTTTAAATTTAAATAGCCTTCAAGCTTTCCAAACTTTAGTCAACTAGATTTTATATACGGTATGCGAGATTTCCCGATTTGTATCACTTTGAATTTTTTTAAATTTTTAAATCTACAAAATTTGCACACTTTAAATTTTCATACAGTTTGTTAGATTTCCAGATTTAAATCATTTAGATTTTTTTAAATTTAAATAGCCTTCAAGCTTTCCAAACTTTAGTCAACTAGATTTTATATACGGTAGCGAGATTTTCCGATTTGTATCACTTTGAATTTTTTTTAATTTTAAATCTACAAAATTTGTAGACTTTAAATTTTCATACAGTTTGTTATATTTCCAGATTTAAATCATATGGAATAATAAAATTTAAATAGCCTTCAAGCTTTCCAAACTTTAGACAACTGGATTTTATATACAGTATGCGAGATTTCCCGATTTTCATCACTTTGATTTTTTTTTATTTTTAAATTTACGAAATTTCCGGACTTCAAATTTTCTTACAGTTTGTCAGATTTTAAGTTTTAAATCATTTAGGTTTTTTTAAATTTAAATAGCCTTCAAGCTTTCCAAACTTTAGTCAGCTAGATTTTATATACTATGCGAGATTTGTATCGCATTGATTTTTTTCAAAATTTTTAAATCTACAAAATTTAGAGACTTTAAATTTTCAAAAAAATTGTTAGATTTCCAGATTTAAATCATTTAGATTTTTTTAGACTTAAATAGCCTTCAAGTTTTCCAAACTTTAGTCAACTATATTTTATATACGATATGCGAGATTTCCCGATTTGAATCGCATTGATTTTTTTCAAAATTTTTAAATCTACAAAATTTACAGACTTTAAATTTTCAAAAAATTTGTTAGATTTCCAGATTTAAATCATTTAGATTTTTTTAGACTTAAATAGCCTTCAAGCTTTCCAAACTTTAGTCAGCTAGATTTTATATACTATGCGAGATTTGTATCGCATTGATTTTTTTCAAAATTTTTAAATCTACAAAATTTAGAGACTTTAAATTTTCAAAAAAATTGTTAGATTTCCAGATTTAAATCATTTAGATTTTTTTAGACTTAAATAGCCTTCAAGTTTTCCAAACTTTAGTCAACTAGATTTTATATATGATATGCGAGATTTCCCGATTTGAATCGCATTGATTTTTTTCAAAATTTTTAAATCTACAAAATTTACAGATTTTAAATTTTCAAAAAATTTGTTAGATTTGCAGATTTAAATCATTTAGATTTTTTAGACTTAAATAGCCTTCAAGTTTTCCAAACTTAAGTCAACTAGATTTTATATACGATATGCGAGATTTCCCGATTTGAATCGCATTGATTATTTTCTAAATTTTTAAATCTACAAAATTTACAAACTTTAAATTTTCAAAAAATTTGTTAGATTTCCAGATTTAAATCATTTAGATTTTTTTAGACTTAAATAGCCGTCAAGTTTTCCAAATTTTAGTCAACTAGATTTTATATACGATACGCGAGATTTCCCGATTTGTATCACTTTGATTTTTTTTTTAAATTTTTAAATAAATCTATAAAATTTCCAGACTTTAAATTTTCTTACAGTTTTTTAGATTTCCCGATTTTTTTCACTTTGATTTTTTTAACTTTTTAAATTTACGAAATTTCCGGGCTTCAAATTTTCTTACAGTTTGTTAGATTTCCAGTTTTAAATCATTTAGATTTTTTAAATTTAAATAGCCTTCAAGCTTTCCAGACTTTGGTCAATTAGATATTATGTACAGTATGCGAGATTTCCCGATATGTATCATATTGATTTTTTTTTAAATTTTTAAATCTACAAAATTTCCAGACTAAATTTTCTTACAGTTTTTGTATCACTTTAAATTTTTTAAATTTTTAAATCTACAAAATTTCTAGACTAAATTTTCTTACAGTTTTTGTATCACTTTGAATTTTTTTAAATTTTTAAATCTACAAAATTTGCAGACTTTAAATTTTCATACAGTTTATAATATTTCCAGATTTAAATCATTTAGATTTTTTTAAATTTAAATAGCCTTCAAGCTCTCCAAAATTTAGTCAGCTAGATTTTATATACTATGCGAGATTTCCCGATTTGTATCACTTTGATTTTTTTTTTAATTTTTAAATGTACAAAATTTACAGACTAATTTTCTTACAGTTTGTTAGATTTCCAGATATAAATCATTTAGATTTTTTAAAATTTAAATATCCTTCAAGCTTTCCAAACTTTAGTCAACTAGATTTTATATACGGTATGCGAAATTTCCCGATTTGTTTTACTTTGAATTTTTTTTAATTTTAAATCTACAAAATTTGCAGACTTTAAATTTTCATACAGTTTGTTAAATTTCCAGATTTAAATTATTTAGATTTTTAAAAATTTAAATTGTCGTCAAGCTTTCCAAACTTTAGTCAACTAGATTTTATATACGGTATGCGAGATTTCCCGATTTGTATCTCTTTGATTATTTTTAAAATTTTTAAATCTACAAAATTTGCAGACTTTAAATTTTCTTACAGTTTTTAAGATTCCCAGATTTAAATCATTTTGATTTTTTTAGATTTAAATAGCCTTCAAGTTTTCCAAACTTAAGTCAACTACATTTTATATACGGTATGCGAGATTTCCCGATTTTGATCACTTTGATTTTTTTAAATTTTAAATTTACGAAATTTCCGGACTTCAAATTTTCTTACAGTTTGTTATATTTTAAGTTTTAAATCATTTAGATTTTTTTAAATTTAAATAGCCTTCAAGATTTCCAGACTTTGGTCAATTAGATATTATGTACAGTATGCGAGATTTCCCGATTTGTATCACTTTGATGTTATTTAAAAAAATTTTAAATTTACAAAATTTTCAAACTTTAAATTTTCTTACAGTTTTTTAGATTTACAGATTTAAATAATTAAGATTTTTTAAATTTAAATAGCCTTCAGGCTTTCCAAACTTTAGTCAACTAGATTTTACATACGGTATGCGAGATTTCCCGATTTGTATCACTTTGATTATTTTTTAAATTTTTAAAGCTACAAAATTTCCAGACTTAAAATTTTCATACAGTTTATTATATTTCCAGATTTAAATCATTTAGATTTTTTAAAATTTAAATAGCCTTCAAGCTTTCCAAACTTTAGTCAACTAGATTTTATATACGGTATGCGAGATTTCCCGATTTGTATCACTTTGAATTTTTTTTACTTTTAAATCAACAAAATTTGCAGACTTTAAATTTTCATACAGTTTGTTAGATTTCCAGATTTAAATCATTTAGATTTTTTTAAATTTAAATAGCCTTCAAGCTTTCCAAACTTTAGTCAACTAGATTTTATATACGGTATGCGAGATTTCCCGATTTGTATCACTTTGAATTTTTTTTACTTTTAAATCAACAAAATTTGCAGACTTTAAATTTTCATACAGTTTGTTAGATTTCCAGATTTAAATCATTTAGATTTTTTTAAATTTAAATAGCCTTCAAGCTTTCCAAACTTCAGTCAACTAGATTTTATATACCTGCGGTATGCGAGATTTCCCGGTTTCGTATCACTTTGATTGCTTTTAAATTTTTAAATCAACAAAATTTGCACACTTTAAATTTTCATACAGTTTGTTAGATTTCCAGATTTAAATCATTTAGATTTTTTTAAATTTAAATAGCCTCCAAGCTTTCCCGACTTTAGTCAATTAGATATTATGTATGGTATGCCCACCAAAACTTGTTTATTTTGTTCTTAACTTCTAAATTATTATTTTTTAGATAATTTTTTTGGTTGAATTTTTATGTTTATAATTGTAAGTATAATTTGAATTATCGCCAACGTTCCAATGATCATCTTCAGGACAAAAAAAACCGTATATGTATACCCACACTAAACATTGCACTAATTTGAAGATTTTTTACCAAAAAGCTTATATCAATACGACTTTAAAAAAAATTCAATTTAGTATTTAATCGAAATTTAAAAACTAATTAAAAATTAATCAAGTAAATGAACGACTTTACCAATATCTATTCTCTGTTGTTTAGCTTGCAGAACATGTTTATTTTATCTACTTGTAAAACAATATACCATTCAAGCTTTGTTTTCGGAAAACTTGTTAATTCGAATAACGATTCGGATGCAAATAAGTAACTTAAACTTATTCATGAATTTTCTATCGCACAAGCTGAATTCGTTTTTCCCAGTTTTAAATAGCAATTAGAGTTGCAACTTTTAATCTACATAATTCTGTTTAACGGCGCTATAAAAGTCGACGGGAAAACTCAGAAGCTCTCTATTCGAAACCGACAAAAAAAACCTAAATGAAAATTCTACATTTGAATACACAGACAAATGTTGCTTTTACCCCGTCTACCGCTTTCTGAAAAACGTATTGCTATTGTTTGTTGGTCCGTCTGCATATACGATCGTCACAATATATACTATTACGAACTTAGATCAAAAGTACTCATTAAAAGATTAGTTCGGTTGTGTAATTTAATTTTGAAAAATAAAAGAGAATTACAACGGCCATTAAATGTTACCATTCTAGTTTTTAATAGTATCCAGTTTGTAAATCAAATTATGTTACATTAATAATGTCTTTTGTCAGTAACGTAGTTTTGTTTGATATTTTTGTTTCATATTTTTCAGTTTAACTTACAGTGATGTGAAAAATTTCTCTGACTTTTTTATTATCTTTGTTTAATTTGTTTCGCTCATTTGTCCTTTATGCCTCTTCCTTTTTTAAATCCACATTGTAATTCATCAATCGCTTCTTCTATTTTATTTTGTATTCTGTCCTCTAATATTCTTGACAGATTTTTTTTCTGATACATTGGATAGCACTATTCCTTAGTAATTTTCACAATTTCTCTTATCATCACTCTTCTACTTTCTTGTAATATTTCTGCTTACTATTTCGTTTAAAAGATCTATCAATTGTTTCCTCCTTTCTGTATTTCATCAGTTATATTATCCCGGCACTTATATAATTTTAATTGTATGTTTTCTTTTATTACTTCTATATCGTCCATATCTTCTGTTTTTTGTTACCTTATATTATTATTAAACAACTGTGTTAATTCTTCGAAGTATTAGGGTAAACCACCCCCCAATTATTGGCACCTTAAGAAACGTTTTAAGTTGAAGTTATTTTGGTTTAAAGATCATTTTCTTAATAGCTCAACTAACTGTGCAAGATTTTCATTAACATATTTTTTAATCAAAATGATTTTCCACTTTTCTGGCAATGTATTAGTAGTAATATTGTCGTTTTTCACTTGTTTTTTTCCAAGTTCCTCCTTATTCTTCCCTTTTTTTCAAATTTGTCCCCATTTTACCCTATTTTTTCTATTTTAGCCTGTTTTACTCTATGTTTCCCTATTTTTCACTATTTTGACACATTTGTTCCCATTTTTTTTTCTAGTTGTTCCCACATTTTTCCCTATTTTCCATATTTTTCCTGTTACTTATTTTGCGCTATTTTTTCCTGTTTTCCTAATTCTTCCATATTTGTTTCTATTTCGCCTTATTTTTCTCCATTTTACCCTATTTTTCGATATTCTAACCTAATTTTTCAACTTTTCCCAATTTTTCTCTATTTCCCATCGTGTTGATCTATTTTTTCCGATAATTTCCTTTTTTTATTTTTTCTTATTCTTTCCCATTTTACTCTTATTTACTCTATTCACCATTTTTCCCCGTTTGGCAGTATTTTTCCATATTTTAATCTAATTTTCCAACTTTTCACAATTTTTCTCCATTTACCACCATGTTTATCTACTTTTTAATATTTTTTCCGATTATTTCCTTTTTTCTATTTTTTCCCATTCTTCCCCATTTTTTCCTATTTTTTCTTTTTTTCCATTTCTCCTCTATTTCCTCTATTTCCTGTTTTTTCCGTTTTTTTATATTTTTTTCTATTTTACCATTATTTACTCTATATTTCCCGATTTTTCTCCTTTTGGCCCTATTTTTTCTATTTTTCCTCTAATTAACATACTTTTCCCTATTTTCTCCTACTTTTTACTATTTTCCTCATTTTGCTTCATTTTTCCTATTTTTCTCTTCTTTGTCCTATTTTTCTTATTTTTTCCCTTTTTCAAATTTTCAAAATTTTTGCCATTGTTGCCAGATTTACAAAAAAGTAATTTTTTTTCATACTTTTTTGTGTCAACCTGTAAATTTTTGATTCAAAAATGGCGAGAGGTCATGTGCTGGCCACATCAGATTTTTTCCTGTTTTTCCCTATTTTTTCTTATTTTACCCTTGTTTACTCTATTTTTCCACATTTGGCCCTATTTTGCCATGTTTTAACCTAAAAATTGGGAAATTTTTCACCATTTCCCACCATGTTTATCTATTCTATTTTCCAATTATTTCCCTTTTTTTCTATTTTTTTCTATTTTTTCTTTTTTTCCATTTCTCCTCTTTTTTATATTTTTCTTATTTTTTCCCATTTTTTTCTTAGTTTACTCTTATTTACTTTATTTTTCCCCATTTTCTCTTATATTCTTCCCTATTTTGCCTATATTTTCGTACATTTGCCTATTTTCCCTATTTGTGCCTTATTTATTCATATTTTTTGTGTTTTTTTTTCATGTTGTTCCCATTTTTTCTTTATTTTGCCTTATTTTTGCCTGTTTTCCGTATTTTGTCGTAATTTTCCTACTTTTTACCAATTTTCCATATTTTATCCTACTTTTCCTCTTTTGCCCCATTTTTGCCTGTTTTTATTCATTTTGCCATATTTTTCCCTATTTCATCCTAATTTTGCAACTGTTCCCTATTTCATCCTAATTTTGCAACTGTTCCCTATTTCTCCCTATCTTTCCCTATTTTACCATATATTTTCCTTTTTTGCCACTTTTTCTTATTTTTCTGTATTTGTCCTTATTTTCTTCTTTCTATTTAGAGTTCCCTCTATTTTTCCTCATTTTTTGTATTTTTTATTAATATTTTTCACTATTTTTTTCAGTAAATCAGTCAGGACTTTGCCGCTTATATTATAGATTGTCCATTTCATAATTAAGTTCTTAAAAAAGTATTAATAATAATACTTTAATGTTAAGGTAATAAAGTTTTTGTTCTTTTGAAGTAATTTTTTTCTAAAATGGTTCAAAAAATAATCTTTTCAAATATCACTCGTCTTTCAAAATTCTATTAGATAAACTTTGAGGACTTGATATTACCTTTGATAACAGAACTTGTACAGCCACTGATATTACACGTCTTCCTACTTATTTCATATGAATGTGTGATATAAAGAACAAGAATGCTGAAAATGACTTTAACAAATTATTTTCCTTAAAAATTAAAATTAGTTTCAATTTGTAAATTGTTTTTTCCCCTGTTCCATAACGACTTTAACAATCGTCAGGTTCACGATAACGTTTAACCCCACCATTTTAATCAATTTTAAGACACTTGAAGTGATCTACCCCATCCTTCTATCTATGTATATTTATCTAAGGTTTGCCTTTATTTAACGATAAGATAAGACGCAACGTCATCGCTCGGCTTTAGTAAACGACTTTCGTCTATGTATTATCTGGACTCCCAATTTCTTCGTTTTTCCTTTTTCTTTGTTTCCTTTCGGGTTTGTTCAGAGCTCGCGAGTAATGGTTTTTGTCCTTTTTTTAATCATTAGATACGGACCATTTACCGATGGCATTTTAGACGCATCACATATAACTGCGAGACTCTATTAACTTTCTTTCCTTTTTTTGACATGCACCAAAGCACTTCAGGATGAGATATTAACGGAAATTCACTGAGCATTCACAAAAAAAAACTATTATTGGTTTAAATAAATTACAAAGTTTACAATTAGATACAAAATTAACATGGTAAAAGTTTCTCAAGGATCCGTTGTTTTTAAATCATATAAAAAATCTATAGCAAACAGTTTTAAATTTTGAAATTTAACTAGTAAAAGGATTTTTTTTTTATTAACATTCTCCTCCAATCCATAAATAATGTGAAACATAAATTCACGTTAAAGTTATTATTAATTCAAACACGTATAAAACCTATTAAAGTTTCGATTTAACCTCTCTCCTAATGTCTTATTCACATGATAACCGTCCATTCGCAGACAACTTAATTT
Source organism: Neocrepidodera transversa (assembly GCA_963243735.1). Lineage (NCBI taxonomy): Eukaryota > Metazoa > Arthropoda > Insecta > Coleoptera > Chrysomelidae > Neocrepidodera > Neocrepidodera transversa. Next base: position 3,341,245 of record OY725337.1, on the reverse strand, counting down.
TTTATTCAACGTACGCCACAAATAACTCCCTTTGAAAACCATTTAACAAAACATTCCCAATGAGAAAGCCCGACGATGGTCGATTATTTCTAATCTAAATTATCTTAACGTCCCTACAAACAGCGTAGAGAACAGCTACGATCGTATATTAGATGCAGGTATATTTTTTTTGATAAACGGGCCATCTGACATTTTCAATTGGCTTTTTAAGGATATAATGGTGATTTTTTTGTGTAAAAAATTATGCACACATGCCTGATATCTGAGAAAGTCCGGGAGGGCTTGGCAAGCTGCTGATACGAATTGAGATAAGTTAATGTAGTGGACGATGTTGATTAAGTCGAAGCCACAGAAATATTATTACCATTTTTAATATGAGTTCCAGTATTTTTCAATTATTAAGAGACAATTGGACTGCAATTTGACGAAAGAACGTTCTAATTTTTCTGGAAGTGATTCGCGATTCTTTCAGAGTCCTCTAATTGATTACTATTTAACTTTGTTTTTCTCTATTCATAGAGAAAAAAGTTGAGTACTTACGAAATACGCCGATTTTCACAAATCATCTATAGTCTATTTTTATGTACGAGAGAGTAATAAAAACATAATTTCTCCACGACCATTATTGAATGTATGAATTCCGATATCTTTTTTAATGTGTAACTAATAACCTTAGTTTAGAAAATAAAGAAGACAATGTAATTTTATCAAGATATTTAGAAAAATTGGAATTTTTTACTGGTTTGTCTAGTAAAAAACCGTCTGTTGCTAGCTGTAAAATGTCCAAATTCAATTTGTATAGTTAACGCACAAGGTTCTGCTATTTGGGAAGCAAGGTAAAATTTTATTATAATAATAAAGGCTCATTTTTTTCAAATAAATCAAATAAAATAAATTTTTAGAAAATTTGTGAAAGATGAAGAAATTTACAATTTAGGCCTGAATCCATAATATTTTTAAATACAATCCAATTTTTTTAAAAATTTGTAATATTCATTAAAGTTCATTAGTAAAATTTTCAGAATATTTGAATGTGTCATTTTAACCATTTAGAAGGACTAGGAAGGGTTGAAAGCGGTGATCTTTGTTATTTGTGTCTTTGTTGGCCTTTAACTATAAATTTTACACATGTGAAAAATTTCATACTTACCAAAGTTGTAGCTTATAAAATTATCTTTAACTAATTTTTTTTATTGCTCTAGTGTCAATTTAAACATATAACAAAAATTTATCTAAAATTTACCATGGGTTTAAATATTCAGAATAGCTTGAGATTAAATAGACCTGTATAGTATTGTTTTACAGAGGGTGAAAGGGCATGATGAAATAATTTTTTTCTCTTTAATTTACAAATCTCACAAAAAAAATTATTCTTTACAAAATTATAGCTGATTTACTTACCTTTACTTCCGTTTTTTTTTAATAATTACCGAAAGAGAGCGTTTCAAAGTAATAAATTTTTCTTCAGAAATGGCCTCCCATGCATCAGCTACATTTCTGACCTTTACTGCGCCTAATCTAGTCAACAATTGTTTTTGGGGTCAAACTTTTTTCTCCGCCTCTGACAAATATGAACGAGGTATCATTCGATTCGGAATAGCGTGAAGACGATTTTTGAAAAAATTCAAGAACAGCTTGCAAAAATTGCAAAAGTTATAAACAATTATCTGAAAAAAAAATGGGGTTTGGTTTTTTGCAAGTATCACAAAAACTATTTGACATTTTTCAAAATTTGAAAAAAGATTCAAAAAGAGAAGGAAATTTACCAAAAAACAACTATACATTCCGGAACTATAGGACCAATATTTATAATTTTCCCAGAGTGTTGAAAATACGACCGAAAACGGGGATTCTGGCTTGAGTCCACATTGTACCTTTAATGAATAAATATTGTTTATACTTATTAAATATAAAAATTAAAAATTGAAAAAATTCAGGCATTTACTGGATAGATTTATGAACAATAATCCGGGTTCAAAAAATTTTAATTGCCATTTTTCTTTTGATTATGCATTAGTTAATTAACAATTTTTTCCTACTTGAACATTGTAAGTGCGATAATTGTTAAATAATAAATCTGATTTTTTTTCCTTTTTTTATTTATATATATCTGCCTTAATTAACTTTATTTTGGTTTTTTTTTTGCTTTTTTGGGCTTTTTTGTTTGTTTTTGTTTCACTCTTTTTTCATTTTTATCCTTTTTTCTTTTTGCCTTTTTGTGCCTTCTTTTACCATTTTCGAATTTTTGCCATGTTTTTGCCTTTATTTTGCCTTCTTTGGGTTTTTTTTTGGCTTTTTTTGTCTTGTTTCCTTTTTTGCCTTTTTTAAATTTTTTTCTACTTTTTTCTGGTTTGCCTACTACTGTTTTGCTCTATTTTACCTTTTTTTAAAACTGTTCCAATTTTTTGGACTTTCTTTGGCCTTTTCGACTATTTTTGAACTATTTGTCTTTATTTTGCCTTTTCTTGATTTTTTTTATCTTTTTTTTATTTTTTTGTTCTTTTCCCGTTATTTTGTGTTATTTGGCTTTTTTGAAATTTTGAATTTATGTTTTTATCATTTTTAACATTATTATGACATTTTTGGCGTCTTTGCTTTAATTAACTGTATTTTGGTTTTTTTTTTGCTTCTTTTTGGCCTTTTTTTTGTTTTTGATTTACCCTTTTTCATTTTTTTTTCTTATTGAATTTTTTGAATTTTTTGCCATGTTTTTGCCTTTTTTGGGTTTTTCTTTTTGGCTTTTTTTTACTTTTTTCCTTTTTTTTTTGGCCTTTTAACCCCTTTTAAAGATTCACACTCTAGAGTCTGAATATTTATTCTAAAACACTTGCTTCTTATGTATTTTACATGTATTTTCATTCTTTATCAAGGTAAAGAATGGATATTCTGTAATCGAAATAAACGATATGGGATTGCCATGGATTTCAAAAGTGTCACTGTCAGATATAAAAAATGGCGACGGTAATCACTATTTTCAAACAAGTTTTAATTTAAACAAAATAATGAGTGAAAAATTAAGAGAAGTAGATATAGAATTTAATAATTCTAAAATTGCAAATAATGAAAAAACATCAATGTACCAGATTTTAATTTCGGTAAGTGTACCATAACACTATAAATATCAATACAATGTAATACAAATATGTCAACAAATAACTTGTGTTCAGATTTAATTTAATTTTGATTTATACTTTTTGATCGTGGAGAAAATATAGTCTGTTACTCGGTTAGAATGAACAAATTCGACACTCGTGGTTCCTCACACTCGCTGACGCTCGCGTTCGGAATTTTCCACTCGTGTCGAATTTTTCATTCTAATCTTGTTACAGAATCTACTATTCTAATGCATTTTAAATATTATTACAGAATATTTTAAATATTTTCTAAAATTTTCATAAATGTAGGTACCTGAGCTAATACAAGTTTTCGGTCTTTTATTAGTCTTTTATAACCAAGAGCTGTAGAACAATAGAAAAAGGTTTGGACAGACCAAAAGCCCTGTGTATTAAAGATTACATAGCCGTATCATATTATTTTCAATAAAGGTTTGAAATTTTGTTTTATTTTAATTCCAAGAATCTCTTACAGTAATATAAGTAGATAAAAAATACCTTCCCAACAAACTACACCGAAAATGCGACTGTAGGTTTGTAACGGTTTAAAATAGATTGTCCCATCTCTAATCCAAAATTGCTTTGTCCTTTTTAAATTTGACCTTTAATTTGTAGTTTTAAAAATATTTCAAATCGTCCAAACAAAGGCAATAGCGAAAAAAAACGAATGTTTTTGCTTTATTTCAACCTGAATTTAATTCGAGTCGAGATTAGCATTAAAAAGAAGCAATTTGTCGAGGTTTCAGTGTACGCACGGTTTTGGGGTTTCAAATTTATTTTGAAGTTTTTTTTCTTCGTCCATTGGGAGATTTGTATTTGAAATCCATTTAAGCGTTTTATCTGTTCAGTTGGAGTTAATAGATAACTTTTTGGGAATATTTTGATAAAACACGTTCACGTTAAGAGGATTCGAATAAAAGTGCTGTCCATGAAACTCCACCCCGTTTGGAATTATGGTTATTAAGGATATTTGATTTTTTTTTAACGTCGGTTTTTTGAGGATTGGATATTTATTGTAGGGTAACATCATTTGGAGGCCTTTTACCACTATCCAGCCGTATATTTATAATTTTTATTTAACGGAAGGAACCCCCTGGCCCGGGTAAGACAAATATTTTTATTGTAAATCTTTAATATCTGTTATTTTGTAACCGGCAATTTAATTAATTTAAAGTTTTAGTCGGTTTCACCTCCATGTTTGCTAATTGTCACACACAATAATGTCATTGTCAATTGTCATTGTCAATTGTCATTTGTCATTTGTGACTCCCATCTTGTCATGGTCGTGTTACCTCATGGTATTCATTCAGTTACTTGGGCATTTACTAATTTTAAAATTAATATGTGGTCTGAGAAACCACGTCAACTACTTGTCTTTACTTCTCTGCCCTTTTTGGAAGGGTTGGCTTTCATTCACGGCACTATGTGTCTTCATGGTAACAGTCATTTGTTATCCTGTAGTCCTTAATGCGGACCCCCATTTTTATTACCTTTAAGATTAGTTTGTCAATTTTTTAATGTACCACCTTATTAATTTTTTATGTTGACATAACAACCGCGCGGTTGTGACTAAATTTTAATGTTTTTTACTTCTTAATTCTACAATACTATTGTTCGGTAAGTTGTACTATAAAATTTTTTTATAATGTTAAATAATCATTGATCTGAATATTGTAGGCCTGATGATGGCTTTTTAGCCGAAACTAGGTGCCTGTTAACAACCCATTCAATTATACTTTGTGGTACTGACTTCGTGTTTTATTTATTTGAAAAAAAAAAAAAAATTAATTAATATTGTTTAACGTGCCCATCTCAACAGTTTTAAGGCGATAAATTGGTTTTCCTATTAATAATTAATTACTTTTCTGAAATTTTAATTTTTCCATAAGATAGTTAGGAAATACTGATAATAAGAAATTTTGATTTTAGTTCACTAATTATATTATCATTTTCAATTGGGTATTTACAGGTAAATTATATTTATGAGATGGAAATTAATTTATTTTATTTTATTTTTTTTAATAATAATCATTTACATCTTTGGTAATTGTACTTTGAAATTTTAGGGTTCTTGGTTGGGATTCAGATTTCTTTTAATAATTTTATTTATCGTCCTTTTGGGACTTTGGGACTTTTATAATTTTTTTGTTGGAGCAAGGTGACATCGTTGGAGACAAGCAAGTCGAATTAGTTTTTTTTTTTATTTTTAAGTGCTATTAAATTCTATTTTTCACATTATAAAATTATAACGCTTGATATTAGCACGTTTGTCGAGGTTAATCTGTTTAAGTATTAATTTTTTTATAAATTTACCTTAAGTATGTGAGCGGTAATCTAGTGCTTATTTTTTTTGCATATTTTACTTGATCAAGCCTGCGCCAGAGCTCTAGCGATGCTTCCGCTTCATTTTTGATTAACGGTATTTATTCATATGTTTACGCCTAGAAACCTGCAAGATTTAGTTTTTCCGAACTATTATATATTTTTTTGCTTACGAGAGTAAAAACCTTATTTCTGATTTTGAAATGCACTCAGACCTTTTTTTTTGTATGTAATCTTCGACGTTGTTAGATGGTAATAAAATTGGGTTATAAAATCTTATTTGGTATTTGTTTTTCTTGTATCGCAATTTTACTCATATCTCGGGTTTAGGGGTACACATAGTTGGTACGTTGGTGTATGTACCCTAGATATGCTGGTACAATGTACCTGGCGCAAAAAAAAGAGAGAACAATAAATTTAGCGGACCACCACATCCTCCGCAGTAGCTAATGGCATATCCTTCAGTAACGTTGCGCACGTTACAGGTTTTTCCATTTAGTAAGGAGGTCCAAGTTGTGTATTCATAACAGTTTACTAAAAGTCGTTTAGTTGCAACTTCCAAGGTGCATTGTGCACTCTATTGTGAATTCTACTGTGATTATGCAAAATTTGGAAGGGCCGCGTAAAAGCCGAAAGATCGGTCCTTTAACAGTTAATGGAAAAACATTAATATTGAATTGTTTTAAATAATTTACATTTATGTAAAAGTGTTGATAACAGTGGAATTAGTTAGTAGTACGCTTGGTATTGGGAAATCTACGATTTACAGAGTTATTAAAGACGAGAAATGTGAACAGCACGTAAACCAAAATTTCAAATAGAAAATCATTTGAAAGAAAGAATTCGAAGGAAAGTGCATCCGTTCTTCTGTAAAAAAGATTTTCCGACAGTAGACAAAGTTCTTGCCACGGTTCGAGATGATAAGGATTACCCTGAAATGAATCGAAGCACACTATTGAAACTTTTAAAAGAAATAAGTTTTCGCCGGAAAAAGCATTCCAGAAAGTCTATTTAAATAAAAAGAAGCGATATTGTAATATGGAGAAGAAATTACCTAAGGACTATAAAAGACATCAGAAACCAAAGAAGAAATATATTTTATTTAGATAAAACATGGATCAGTAAAGGGGAGCAGGCTGATAATAGTACACATAGGCAGTTCAAAAATATTTTAACTGTCTACTAAAAAAGTGATACGCCTATGGATTACGAATGCTTTATTATTTTAATACTCTCTCATTCATAAAAATAGACTATAGTACGGGGCACAAATATACATTGAAATGTTTATATATTTTCCGATTTCACTCTCGAGAAAAAAAATTTAAAAACTTGTAGAACGTCGCCAACAGTAAAAACATTGAATATAAATTTAAAAAAATTGGAAGTCAAAAATATCAAGAAAAATACCGAGAAAGCGATCAAATGTAGAAATAGAAACAACACTAGAAGAAGAAATAGAAGAAACTGAAAATCATATGAACACCACAGAGGAACTCATAGAAAAAATTATTACAAACAAGAAGATTTAGGATTCAAGGACAGTTAAAAAAGTATTATGGACAACACCGGTAGGAAAAAAAGGGGAAGCTTCAGGAAGAGATCATAGAAAATATCAAACAAAAACATCAACAAATGGAAGAACAAGTGAAAAACAGCAGTATAATATCAGCAAAAATTAAGATTATACTAAAAAATGATTGAAAATAGGCAAAAATCAAAGAAATGATACAAACAATATTAACAAAAAGTTTTAAAAAAAACAAATAAGACAAGGTAAAGGAAAAAAAGCAAAAAAAACGCCAAAAAAGTAAAATAAAGCAAAAAAAAAAAGAAAAAAGCAGAAACTGTTATAAAAGTGCAAAAAAAGTTAAAAAATAAAATAAAAAGCAGATAAAAAGGGAAGAAAATGATGAAAAGGCTAAAAACAGATAAAAAAGTGAAAAAAAGATTAAATATAGGCAAAAAAAGGTACGAAAAGTCAAACCTTAAAAAAAGTTAAAAAAGAAAGCAAAAAACGGAAGTAAGGGGTAAAAAGGTAAAAAAAACCAAAAAAGGACAAAATAAAGGCAAAAACAAGGTAAAAAAGTGAAAAACGGCAATATTTTTATGGTAATTTTGAGTTTTCGAAAATTTAAAGTTATAAAAATAAATTTCTATATATAGGTATATACCTTTTATACTACAGTATATATGGCATAAATAGCGGGAAAGTAAAAATAGGTCGAAAATTAATATCATTTTTGTAGTTTTTAACAATGCTGAATCGATTACCGTTGTCCGTTTGTCTCTATCTCTCACCCCGATTTTTCCCCAAATCTGGGGAAATTTGTAGAGAAGATCTGGCAACAGTATACCGTATGTCACACTTTTCAACGTTTTTAACGTTTAGTATTTTGAAGCATTAAAAACGTTCGAAACGTCACATTTTACAACGTTTTCAACGATTTTTTTCGAGTCAAAAAAATAGAACGTGAAAAAACGTTCGAAATCTCATAGTTAACGACATTTTCAACGTTTTTTAACGCTTATAATTTTGATTCGAAAAAATACATAAAACAATGCCATATTTCATCGATTTTCGCATGTTACTTTTACATGTTTCTTTATGGGAAATATATGTATTTGATGCAAAAAAAAGTGAAAGTATTTTCACATCAAAAAGTAAACGTTAAAAAACGTTAAAAACGTCGTAAAATATGACGATTTGAACGTTTTTTAACGCTTCAAAATACTAAACGTAAAAAATCGTCGTACACGTCGGAAAATGTGATATACAGTACGCTGTTGCCAGATATACTCTATAAATTTCCCTAGATCTAAGGAAAAATCGGGGTGTTTACTCAAGTGGCATTTCTTCTACTACAAGTTAATCGAATTTCATTTTGACTGAAGTGCACCAAAATTTACTTTAAAAATTATTGACAATAAATGCCATTCATCTTATTATACTTCACTATGGTCAGTTTTCCCTGAAGTACATATAGCTATTAAATATATTTTGGGATTTGTTAACAATGACAAACAGTATGAAGATAATATATTTAATATGAAACACTTTTTACTGAAACTTGATTCATTTAATTTTTTTTTAAACATTGCAATGTAACGCTTTAGTTTTAATTTGTTCATTGTGTAAAATGCGCTAAACAATTTTATAAAATAGAATTATGTCTTTAAATATGTAAATTTTTTATTTCCGCATTTCAAATTAAAAAAAATTGAATCTTTAGCCAAAAAAATACAGTCCACTACCAATTTTTAATAATTGCTGACTAATAGCAGCCAATAATTCTATAAAAGATGAATCTGAGATTTCCAAATTAATGAAAAATAAAAAAAATGCGACAAGAAGTTGCACGATGTGGATCAGGTATTTGGTTAGTTTACAAGATTTGCTTTTCTTCCTTTATAGATAAAAAAGACAATAAAAATCAATTTAGAAGAAAAAGAATATTGATAATATTTAGTTTGTTTAAATCTTATTCATTGTTAATAATTTGTTATTTTACTGGATAACAATACAACGATACGTATTTTTCCAAAGACCCAATTTCGAACTGCTGTGCTTAAACTCACTTTGAATATTCAATAAGGCAAGCAGAAAGACAATCAAATAGACCCAAACTTTAAGAATAATACTGTACTTTGTTGTCGGGAAGTTTGTACCTACTCTAAATGCAAATTCAACAGCCAACAAAACAAACAACGAAATGAAGAGGCGTCCACGCCTTTGCTGTGTACACTCCTTTATAAAAATATCGCCTATCCTCCAAAAAAAAAAACGAAAAATAAAATCCGTAAAAACCGATTTAGAATTTTTTTAAACTATTAAAATGAGTTTAGAGATAAAACTGGGGGATAACTATCGTCTTTAATCCTGATAAACTATAAAGTGACATTAGAGGTGCTTCGCACGTAGTTTCATATGAATCCGGTGGAGAAATATGGCCGGAGAACTAACTCATTGAATCTCATTTCAAAAGGATCGAAACGATGCCATTTTCACGTCCTTAGAGCCAGATCGTGACTCCTTCCTCCGACCAAATGGAACTCCATTTTGTTTTTCTTAGAACATTAACGAGAATTCCTATAGGATATGCGTCTAATATCGTTTTTATTAATCTATAAGTAATATTATGACAATTACTACAAATTATTAATTAAATTTCATAACTTGGTATAAAATAATATAATATTTTGACCGGGGATGTAAAAGTAAAAGTGCTTGAGGTCACAAGTTTAAGGCAGGAGAATGAAGCCTGAAAAATGACAAGTCAGCAGATAACGGAATCTAGAACGTTGAAAAGTAATGAAAAATTTAATATAATCATTGCAGGGATTATATCACCAATTTCCATAAGAAAAGGATTAAAAAATAGTTTCTTTACGGTATTAATTTCATTTTAAAAATTAGTTGTATTTGCAATTTTATTATTTTCTTAATTGTGAAGGTATCTGATAATATTTTTTTTGTATGATACAACAAGACTTGACTAATACAAACGTGCAATAATACGCCATTTTAAATTAAATCGGACGAAATCTAAAATCAATATTTATAAAAGCGACTCACGAAATTCATTACGAATAAATCTAATGGCAACATACCCGGAAACATAAGAAAGCAAGAAAGTTCCTGTTCTTTCAAGTTCCCCTTGCAGAAGACATCTGCGTTTTAGATCCCTAAAAATCTAATTTGAACGGATCTGATTTATGGTAGCGCAAAGCGCTTTCTAAAACTCCAATCGATAAAGATTCCGTTACTGATATTATCTTGATAGATATCAGAGGGTGCAGTCGAATGTCACATACTGCATAGTAATGAGAAAAAAATATGTAATTGAATTTTGCTGTGTTTTTATTTTTATAAATGTTGTTGTAAAATAAAGTTTTAGGTTAGAGTCTCACACTAATCAGTTTTATCTCGAACGCTATTAAAATGTCTCGTTATCTAGCTCTAACTTTGAATGAAACGGTTCATATTTAAAGAGAATGTTGATCGTAAAAGGGCATAAAAGTAAAGCAAAGAGAACATTCGGGATATTTGCTTTGGCAAACCCACCGTTAAACAATGAGTGTAAAGTTTCAGAAGTATGGTAATATACATAATTCCCGTTGAAACTTTTTAAACCATAAAATCCCGTATTTATGTTACGTTCTCTGAGCAAAAGCATAATATCAGTATTTGAGTTAGGTTTCATATAACCCTTATTTATTACCTCGTTTCGATATATCTTCCAAATCCTTTCTGGAACGTATTCCAAGATTTACAGTTACTTCTCCTTTTCGTTTTAAATCGCAGAAACTTTTACCGTTTCACTACTGAATCTTGCGAATTGAATTTTATTCCGATAGAATTTTAAACTAAGAAACTTGAGATTCGACTTGAACTCACCATTAAAATCTAAATTATTACTTTTCAATTATTTATTATAGTCCTACGAATCTTGTAATTTTTGTTTCTGTAATACCAATTTAGTACCATTCTGTTGCCTCTTAATTTTAATTTTTTATTTTTATCTCGAATCAGCTCAGATTGGCTATATTCAAGTGTAAAAGGACATGCAGACGCATTTTTACCTGGTACCAATGCTAGCCCATATAGCGTAGGGTTTCCGATCTCGATTCGATCTTATCGAGAATCGATCTTTTATGACTCGATATTCGATTTTTTTAACCTGAGATCGATCTAAGAATCGGAGAAAATAGTTGAGATCGGAGATCGATTCTTTTTCTAAACATAAGTAAAAGTTGGTTATGGTTATTGATTCCAAAAATTAACTTTTAAGCTACCTAATTTACTCCCAATACTATCAAGTAATGAGTCAGTGAATACATACTAGATAAATAATAATGTTTGTATTATTAAAATAGATTTAATCAAAATATTGTCCATCAAATGGAAAATTAAACAGAATTTGTTTGTTTTAATAAAAAATAAATTCATGTTTCACATTTTTTGGCTAGTTTCATTTCAGATTGTAAATTGAATCGATTTTCATAAGATCCATTTTTTTGTCCATCCGATTTTTCCAGGATCGATGTTTGACTCAACGATTTGAATCGATCTTAAAAATCGACCCTTTTGACAAAGATCCGAAACCCTAATATAACAACGAAATTCACCCGGTAAGTTAAGTTAATCTCATTTTTCGAATTGTTTTGTACAGGGTTTACAACCCTTAATGCTACGCAGTTTCTAGTTACAAAATATTTGTCCTTTATCTTGCTTTCCTTCATTATTTTATATTTAATTTTGTTTAAGGTAACATTGATGTTTACTTTGACTTGTTTCACGATCTATATTAAAATATACATCCCTGTACTATCTAAAGAAGCCAAACCCCTTCTTGCACACTACTAAACGATATAAACCCATTGTATGAGGAATCAATTAAAGCCGATGAGATACTGATATCAACAATAGTAAAATAGCGAATGGCTAAGTAGTGAAACATGATGGAAAACTTAGACATATAGTGTAACAACAGAAGAACGTGGAAGATCTATAACCAGTTGCTTCTACATGTTAAAACATGTATCAAGAAGCGTAGTAATAAGAACAAATTCCACTGTATCCATTTTTGCACGATTAAATTAGAATCTGGTATTAAATTGATTAAAATTAACCGAGCAGTTAGTGTAGTTAGTGTAGATGATCTAAGGATAGAAAGTTTGACTAGCTCTTTAACCTGTTCAACGTATGAGTTACAATATACCCAAAAAATGGAGGAAGGCTCGTGTAATTGCGTTAATAAAATCTTGCAAAAAACCAACTGATCCTTTCTGTATCAACTCTTCAAGCTGCTAGAGCAATTGCTGAAACTCTACGTATACCGTTTTCTGATTTTTTTGTTTCAGACTTTTAGAGCAAGAGGGTATCGAACTCGAATCGAATCCTTTGACATTTTGAACTTTTTCGTTTCTTTCCAAACATTTTTTAAACACCTTATCTTTAATTTATCCCAGCGACTATTCTTACCCATGGCAATTTTTTTCAGGACAATTTTTTCCCATGATAATCTTTCCCCGGACAATTTTTCCCCGTGACAATTCATCCCAGCGGCAATTTTTCCCCATGACAATTTTTCCCTGAACTATCTTTCCCAGCGCAATTTTTCCCCATGACAATTTTTCCCAGAACAATCTTTCAGAGCGCAATTTATCCCCATGACATTTCATCCTGGCGACAACTCTTCCCCATGACAATTTTTCCCTGAACAATCTTTCCCGGCGCAATTTTTCCCCGTGACATTTCATTCCAACAATAATTCTTCCCCATGACATTTTTCTCTGAACAATCTTTCCCAGCGCAATTTTTCCTATGACATTTTATCTCGCTGGGAAGGATTCTCGTGTGGAAAAATTACTCAGGAAGAATTATCGAGGAAGAATTTCCGGGAAAGGATTGTCATGGATTCGTAACAAATTAGAACAAGCCAAATATGCTAATTTAACATATCAACTACATCAGAAGCTAATTTTGATGAATTTATGACAATTCCTCCCCGGAAAATCCCTCCAAGATGATACCTTCCGGAAAATCCTTAAGGTAAGATTATCGTAGGGAAGGATTGTCCTGGGAAAGAATTGTTCTGAGAGAGAGTTGATGTGGGGAAGAATTGTCGTGAGGAAAAATTGTCGCTGAAAATAATTGTGGCTGAGAAAAATTGACATGGTACAGAATGGTCGTTTAAAGCTAATTCTAACCTTCAATTTTTGTTAAAGTTTTTTTCGGTCTTTATGAAAAGGATGTTAACTGTTTTTTTATACCCCTTTTAATTAACTGTGCCAGAGCAACTGATTTGGGGATGGCACAGTGATTATTTCCGACAGTGTTCATTGGTGACAAAAAAACAATATTTTTCATTAATTAGGATAATCGCTACTGGATGCACAGCTTTGATTCCACGCCGAATTCGATTACATTATTTTAAAACGGCCTCCCATTCGAGGTACACTTATTGCAGTGGGCTCTCCCACTATATGGGTTATCGTACTTTTGGCCACAACTATTTTGAAAAGATGTTATGGATAATCATAATTATTTGAAAGTTTTTTTATAAATTCTCACTTAGAGCAACATTATCATCTTAAACCGGAAGACACGAATTTGTCTATCTAAAGTAACCGGACTTCTACTAACACCCTTGTAACAACCACAGCAACAACTTCTGCTTAAAATACAATCTCTCTCCCGTACAAACCGAACTTCCACTTCGAAAACTTATATCAGCTGCATGCAGCCGCACCATCGCCATGTTTCACCCTCCTTACTTCTAATTAAACAGCCGTTTTAATTAACACACTAAATTATATCCTAAATTAAATTCCCAGTATCGTTTATCTGCAAACTCCGACGCAAAGTTATCTCATCTTACGCAAATATTAAACAAGAATGCCTCCCTATAAGTTCAAAATTTTGAGAGTTTGCCAGCGCCTTAATGGTTTCTGAAATGGATTTGTTGAAAGCTTCCGGAATGAGTTACACGAGACGGTTACGAATACGAAGCACTCGTTATGATAATAAGTTTTATTTTGTATAATTCGTATACTCGCTAAGAAGTTAAAATCAAGGATTTCATCTAGATTATATATTTACATATTAACCCAAAATTTTATTATTATTTAAAAAATTTATATGAAAACAGTAAAAACCATTCAAGAAAGGATGACAAATGAATAGGGAGTGAATGCATTAGTTTATTGAAATACTTTAAAGCCATTATAGCGGAAAACCCGAATGCACTGTTGTGTTCTGTGGCTTGTAATAATAAATTCAAATATAACGGCATGATGACATTTTTCCAGATTACCTTCGGGAGCTTTTTTAACATTTATGAATGCAACCTGGGGTCACATGTGCGGAGATGTGACATAGATGGGCTCCAAAATGGCCAATAAAAATATACTGCCGTTCGATTCGTGGTGTAAACTGACGGGGGATCGATATTATCTATATACCAGATATCAAAAACATTCAAGAGTTGTTATTCAGTGTTTTGCGGGTTGTATATGATAACTATTGGATATAAAACGGTCAATTTTCATATAATGTTATGGCAAAAGCACGATGCGGCTTTTTAATTAGTATTTATACAAATTTTGCATACATTTTGATTAGTTTATTCCATTTAAAATGGGATACGGTCATACTTTTATATGGGTAATTATCGTAATATGCACACACTGTTAATGTTTAATTTTATTGCACCAAAATTTGTAATTTAAATTAATCATTTATATGCTTTTAATATAAGATAAAAAATTAAATTGTAATTAAGAATTTATTAATTTTATGAAACTCTTAGTCAACCGCACCCCATAGCTGTATACAATCAGTAAAAGCCCTAAGCTCTTGTTTCTAATAGTATCTTAAACATTTGTTGCAGATGTTCCGTCTTATGAAGTAATTTTGGTGCCGTAACGTTTTCCTTTAATTACTGTTTAATATCTGGTGGAAATCAAATTAATAAAAGGAGCAAAAAAATGGATGGATGTATTGAAGGATAATTCAAAACTATAAATAAAGGTAAAGATATTTTATAATACTTTAAATGTAATTAATTGTATATGTGGTAAAGAAATATTTACCGAATATGTTTAAAATCATGAAAAACATTTTTATGAAAATTAAAATGATAGTAACACCATCTATTGTAGTTTGATGGGTACCACAAAGTTGGTTTTGCGATCAGGTGTCACTGATGATTCCTATATACTCTCTGTTTTTGAAAAATATTTTTATTCTGATGATAACATTTTGTTATTTGTTTTGATTAAAACTAATAGTAATATTTCCTTGTTCAGCTTAAAGAAGGTATAAATATTTCAGTAAAAATGTATATACAATAGAGTGAAGGGACCCATTCATATTTTGATGCAAAACAATTTTGAAATAATCCATGAAAAGGTGTATTATATTTTATACAAAACTTTGTCAAGGAAGAGATTTTTTTTATATTTTGCTATGGCTGAAGAAAATAAAATTCACGAGTATATTATGAATTGAAATCTAATAAGGGTCATCGTATATAAGTTCGCTAGGCTAATTCAAGTTAGGGCCACTTTTACAAACTCGGTATAAGTGTTACATGTATAGTTGTTTATGTACATTAACCATAGAATAAGCTTTATCCGATGTTTGTAAAAGTGGCCCTTAAAGTTAAAGAAAACTGACAAATCGGATGCTCAGTCTAAAAAACAAATGCAAAAGTTAAAAACAAATAAGAGGTTCAAAAAAAGGGTTCTAGTTTCTTTCAAATATCTTTACAATGAAAATGGTTAGAGAAAATTAAAAAAATATTCTTAAAGAGAATGAAATTTCCAAAAAAAAATTCTCGCCTTCCCGATCTCTTATCTCATTTATTAATATTTTAAATTTAATGCTGAAAATGGAAGTTGCAAATAAAAAAAATATAGTCAATAGAGACTTATGCAAAGTGAAAAAAGTGACTTTATTATAAGAAATTTTAAGTTTCCTGTGTGACCTCTCACCCCCTGGCCTATTTATCTTACAAAAAAGGCGAGTACAATCCGATGGCCATTTCCATGCTTTTTTCCCTATTTATTCATATTTTTCCTGTTTTTCATTATTTCTTCCCCATTTGTTCCTATTATTTAATATTTTTGACTGATTTTTTCCATTTTTTTCAAATTTTTCGATATTTTCTTTATTTTCCATTTATTTTACCATTTTTTCTTATTTTTCCTATTTGTCTAAATTCTTTTACCTTATTTTTCCCTGCTTTTCCATAATTTATCCTGTATTCCCTATTTTTTTATATTTTTCGCTACTTTTCTCTAGTTTTGTCCCTATTTTTAACTATTTTTCCCATTTTTTCCTTATTTTCTCCTATTTTCCCATAAATTTCACTATTTTTCTCAATTTTTCTGTATTAATCTCTAATTTTCCTATCTTATCTATCTTTTTCTAATTTTTTCCTATTTTTCTATATTTTCCTCAATGTTTCCAAGTTGTTTCTTGTTTTGCCCTATTTTTCGCAAATACTTTTTTCGCTATTTTTCTAGTTTTCGCCTATTTATCCCCATTTTCCCTAGTTTTCCTCAATTTTCGCTATTATTTCTTATTTTTTCTAATTTTTCATATTCTTCTGTTTTTCATTATTATTTCGTATTTTTCCAAATTTATCCCTATTATTTTCTATTATTTCATATATTCCATTTTTTTCGTTAATATCCATTTTTTGCTATTTTTCCATGTTACAATATTCTTTAATTTTCCTATTTTTCTATTTTTTTTTCTATTTTTTATTATTTTTTCCGATTTATCTCCACTTTTCATACTCTTCCAATATTTTGCTCAATTTATCGCAAATTTCTCTATTTTTCACAATTTTGCCCTGTTTGTTCCGTGTTTTTCCTATTTTTTCACAATTTTTGCTTTTTTCCCATATTTTCCCATATTTTTCATTATTTTTCCCATATCTTTCTAATTGCTTATGTCTTCTTACTTGTCGTTATTTGTAGTTATTTTTCCACATTTTGTCCTATTTTCTTCATTTTTCCTTACTGTTTCCATATTTCACCTATTTTCCCTAAATTTCCCTATTTTCTCAATTTTTCCCTATTTTTTAAAATTTTTCACAATTTTGCTCAATTTTCTTTTCCAAATTTTTCTCTATTTTTCTCTATTTGTTCCATATTTTTCATTCTTCTTCCCAAATTTCTCAACTTTTCACTATTTTACCCTATTTGTTCTATTTTCCCTTTTTTTTCTATTTTTTCCATGTTTTTCCCATTTTCTCTATTTTTCCTTAATTTTCGCAGTTTTCCTTTTTTTGCCATTTTTTCTCGTTTTTTCCCATTTCTTTTACTAAAAAACCAAAAAGAAAAAATCGGATAATACCGTAGACATAACAGTCTCTATACCTTTTTACCATCGTGTATACAGGGTGTACCAATAAAAACTCCCAGGCTGGATATGAATAGAGGTATTTTAATTATGTAAAAGCCAGTTTGCAGGGAATTGAGAGAGTTTCAATTTTTTATATAAATTGATTTTTAATATGTCAAAACGTAGATGGCGCTGAGCCCAAAAACATTTTTTAGATTAAATAATTAAAATCGTACTAACTCATATTTTTGTAATTTATAGAAACAATACCGCTTTCAGTAAATAGCAAATTTTATTTTATGTTGAATGTACAGTATGTTATTAAATAGGTACATATTAAAACAGGTTAATTTTATCACTCTTATTTAAACAAAAAGTATTTTTCAAAAAATGGTGAATGCGCCTATTGAGGGTAGCGCGATATGAAATTATACATTTCCTTTAAACCGTTAATTTTATTGAGTACATTTTGCTATCAAAAATAATTAAGGAATTAAATAAATTATAGGTAAAACAATTCGAGAGTATTTCTTTAAGATAATCCTGTTAAAAAATAAATACTTATTATTATATATAGGATTAAAATAATGTTTTATACATTTCGTTAATCTTTTGACCCAAAACGATTGCCAAAACTTTGTATATTCACGTGAATCACGAAACAAATTCAAAGTTTAGACTACGAAATTGAAATTCAGATATGCAAATCTCTAGAAAGTTGGGATTGTTGAATTTCCATAGCATCGGCCCTCGTCTTACGTTTCGATGGCTTATGCAAAGCTCGAAATTTATCGCTTTCGAAATCCCTTCATACTACCCAGTTTAAACAGGATTAACACTCCATTGGACGGTAGATGGTGCTATATGCTAAATCCACCCCTAAGAGCCATACTTTGGAATATATGTCTTCATAACGGCGTTTTGAATTTTGAACTAAAAAGACTCTATCTGTGCTTTCGTGTCCTCGTAAAATATTTTTAAAGGATAATACATGTTTTAAAGATACGAAGTGGCATATAATTTTATACTGACGAAAATAAAAATTCTACAAGTATTAATCATAAAATGTTAAGTAAAATAATATGGTACAAGGTATCAGTTTTAGTATTTAAAATATTTATTTTAAATCATTTATAAATAAGATTAAGAATGAAGACCCCTGTGTTATACCAATTAAACCAAATATTTCTACGCTACTGAACATACTGTGACATATTTATTTATTCACTTTTAGTAATGATTAAACTTTAAAAAAATCAGGAGCCCATTTCAAAGTAGCTGTCAGTTATACCAGAATTTAATCCTTTGTTGCTTCTCAAGGTGTAGCCATTCTGGTCGTGAAAAGTGGAAAATTAATTAGGAATATTTAAAGATTAAATAATATTTTTGTAATCTTTCCAATTTGGATGACCGAGATTTGCTTGTTTTTTCGTATTTCTTCCTAATTTTCCAGTTTTTTTAGTATTTTTTCTTGGTTTTCCATATTTGTACCTATAATTATCTATTTTCCTTTTTTTCCCTATATTTCCCAAATGTTTGCTTATTTATTCTCTAATTTCCTTATTTTTCCATTTTTTTTCTTATTTTCCCAAATCTCCCTATTCTTTACAATTTGTCTCAAATTTTCCTATCTTTATCTGTTTTTCCCATATTTTCCCCTATATTCTCAATTTCTCGTTATTTTTCCTTTTTTTCCTTTTTTCCTATCTCTTTCTATTTTTCCTGTTTTGCCCTATTTTTACTGTTTTTTTATATTTTTCATTTTTCATTTCTCTAATTGCCCTATTTTTCCTAATTCATCCAATTTTTCCTGCTTCAATACTTTTTTTCTGTTTTTCTCTTTTTGTCCCTATTATCATGAATTTTGTTTTATTTTCCCTTTTCCCCCTATATTTCCCATATGTTTGCGTAATTATTCTCTAGTTTCAATATTTTTCCATATTTTTTCTTATTTTACCCAAATTTCCCTATTCTTACCAATTTTTCCTATTGTGCCCTATTTTTTTGTATTTTTCCCAATTTTCAACTGTTTTCAAACACTTTCCCCTATATTCTCTATTTTTCGTTATTTTTTCCCTTTTTTCCATTTTTCCTATCTCTTTCTTTTCTTTCATGTTTTCCATTATTTATCCTATTTCCCTTATTTATCCTATTTCCCTTATTATTCCTATTTGTACCCTATTTTTACCCTATTTTTACTATTTATTCATATTTTTCCTGTTTTTAGATTTTCATTTTACTAATTGCCCTATTTTCCTATTTCTTCCAATTTTTAATATTTTTCCTTGTTATTCCCTATTTTTCACTATTTTCCCATATATTTTCCTTTTTTTCTATATTTATCTCTAATTTTCCTATTTTATCAGCTTTTTATAATGTTTTCCTATCATTCCAATTTGTCTCTATTTTTTCACATTTTTTTCTTATTTTCATTATAATTTTTCCCTTTTTTTCGCAAATCTAATTTTCTCTATTTTTCTCATTTTATCCATTTTTTCTATTTCTTTATATTTTTCCTATTTTCCATTGTTTTATTCTATTTGTACTTATTTTTCTCCAATTTTCGTTATTTTCCCCTATTTTTTTCTATTTCTTGATATTTTTCATTATTGTTTTTATCCCTATTATTATTTCTTTTTTTCTATTTTTTCCTAATATTTCACTCTTTTTCCCATATGTTTCTATATTTATTCTCTAATTTCTCTATTTTTCCGTATTTTATCCCAAATTTCCTTATTTTGCTCAATTTTTTCTAATTATTCCCAATTTTTTCTAATTGTTTCCTATTTTCTCTATTTTTTCCCTATTTTCTTTAATATTTCTAATTTTTTTTATTTCCCACTTTTTTTTTAAATGAAGTTACTCTACCACGAGCAAACCTAATTTACTTAGCCCTTTTTTTCCTCTTTTGTTTTCTCATTTTTCGTACTTTTCCCCCTTTTCTTTATTTTTCTCACTTTTTTTATTCCCCACTTTTTTTCCAAATGAAGTTACTCTACCCCGAGCAAACCTGACTTATACGCCTTTTCCTCAATTTTTACCACTTTTTTCCTCTTTTGTTTCCCATTTTTTACACTTGTTCCCCCTTTTCTTTTATTTTACTCACTTTTTTTTATTCCCCACTTTTTTTTCTAAATAAGGTCACTCTACCCTAAATTATATTATTAATTTTTTCTTTTTTTTTTCCATTTTCTCTTACTGGGGTCATCCAGAATCGTAGGACCCTAGTATTATCTTTGCCCTGTTTTCCCCAATTTTTCAATATTTTCCCCTATTTTTCTATTTTTTCCTAAATTTCCCTTTTTGTGCCCCATTTTTGTCATTTTCTCCATTTTTTTCACTAACTCTCCCAAATTTTCCTATTTATGTTTTTTCAAATTTTTCCTTTTATCTATATTTGTCCCTATTTGTTCATGTTTTTTTTTATTTTTCTATATTATTTATTATATTACTTTCCCGACCCACCTCCTAGAAGGGAAAGTATTGTGAATGAGCTAAAAAAAAATTTCGAGATAAAAACGGAAATATCCATTTTCGGGTGCCCTGAGACGATTAAGACCATTTTCAGATGGAAGTCTGTCTGTCAGTCTGTGTGTTTGTATGTGTGTATGTGTGTATTCTTCCACGATAGAGGCCACACGTTTAATCCGATTGAGCTGAAATTTGGTATAGGGGTTTGGGTTACCCGTCGAAAGAATCCATTAGTTTTTGTACGACATCTGTCAAACTGAAGTACCACTATCTAAAAATGACAGATGCAATATGTCACGGAATTGGACATACAATATGTCGTTTCAAAGCCCTTGAAAAACTCTATTCAGAACAGTCAAAATTATTTCTCCAACTGTCACCTGTCAAAAATAAAAAAATGTCAAAAGTTGAAACTTTAACATTAAATATCTGATAAAGTATTCGTGGATACTCGTCGGGAAAGTTTTGGGGCGAGACAACCGATTTTTTTATAATTTATCCATTTTTTCCCCTATTTTTCCCATTTTCCTTGTTTTTTTTTATTATCCTCCATTTTATATGTTTTTTCATATTTTTTTCTATTTTTCACTATTTTTACACATTTTTTCCTAATTTCATATTTTCCCTATTTTATAATATTTTTTCCTATTCTTATCTATAATAAAATAATAGAAAATTTTGGGGCACATAATCAGACGATAAAATTAATGAATACAATCTTAAATAAAATATAACAAAAAATTTAGTACTAGATGCGCCGAATAGGAAGAGGCCCAGGTAACATATTCATAATAAGAAATATAATTTCAAGTACAATGAAAAAACAAAAGCTGATATATCATAATAAAAATTTCTTTGTTATCCAATTCCAAAAGCGTTTAGAATATGTGCCAAATTTCTCATCTAAAAGCCCGATAGCTATAACAAGTGTTCCCAATGTTTCTTATTACAGCCCGGAAAAAAAATTAATCAAGCGGCTTTTTAGCAGCAGACGCTTCTCCTTACGCCTCCCGACGGGCATAACCAATGAAAGAGAACATATTAGAAGAATTTTTGCAGATGGTCCTCTATATGCGAGCGAGGAAGACTCAGTGGTGTAGCTAAAGGAACCAAAAATAAATATAAAATTTACAACAAATATATAACATTTATCTTTAATAGGCACGTATTATGTAAAATTTTTAAATTGGCATTTAAAAGTTTGTTATCAAATATGCCTAGAAAAAACATTTATAAATTTTTTAAACCTATATTTTATTAAAAAAAAATAAATTAAAAATATCTACATTATTTGATAATACTGTTCAGAGATGGCAGTATATACGAACTGAATTCCTTATTAAATAGAGGCCAGATGTAAACATGAGAAAAGAAAAATTTGTATTGTTTTTATTTTCGCCGTGACTAGCAGTACATCGGATGTACTCATTTATATCGTAGATCGGAAAATGAAATAAACCATCTAATTTTTACATCTCGAACTTTGAAGAAAAAAAATGAAGAAAAAAGACATTTTACTGATTACCAGTCAATATTTTTATGTAGTTTTAAAGAAGTTAAAAAAGCGACATTTAATAAACATTAATTTTGGAGAAAAAAAATAGAAAAAATCGGAAAAAATTTAAAGAAATATAAGAAAATTTGGAAAAAAAACGAAAAAATCAAACGCTTAAAATCGCAACAACAAGAACGGCGCAGAAAAACGTAAGAAATCGAAAAATATAGCAAAAGAACACACAAATAATTTAAAAAAAATTAAAAATTCGAAAGAATTGAAATAAATTGTAAAAAATTTCAAAAAAATGAGAAAAGAATAAGAAAAATGAAAAAAATAGATAATAAGATTAGAAAAAAAAAGAACAGTGATCAAAAAGGTGAAAAATGAGAAAAATCGACAAAAAAAAACGAAAAATCAGAAAAATAAGAAAAAGACGAGAAAAAATTTTAACAACCAAAAAAAAAGAACAACCAAAACACCAGAATAATTGTAACGATAAAAAAAATGAAATAAACAGAGGAATAAGAAAAAATGAGAAAACAAAAATGAGGAAAAGTTAGAAAATCTCGAAAAAAAAACAAAAAAAAAATCATAAAAATGAGAAAAAAAAAACGAAAAACTATAAAAAACTTTTTCTCTCTTCCAAAAATAAGAGAAGAAAATCGCAAATTATCGCAAAAAATAAAGGAATAAGAAAAAATTGGAAAAAAAAAAACAACAATGATGAAAAAATGAGGAACGATGAGAAAAAATCGAAAAAAAATGAGAAAAATGTGAAAAAGACGAGAAAAAATTTTAACAACCCAAAAACTCACAAAAAAATCGGAGTAATAAGAAAAACAGAAATCAAATTTAAACAAAAATATTAAAAAAATAAAATTGTAAAATACGGAAAGACCAAGCGCTATAAAAATCGCAAAAAAAAAACGATGTAAAACAACGAAAAAAAAAACACAAAGAACAACGAAAAAACCAGAAATAAAAATTAAAAAAATTGAAAAAAAATTCGAAGAAAATGGCAGAAAAATCGCAAATAATCACAAAAAGTCAGAGGAATAAGAAAAAAAAATAACTATAAATAATATAAAAAAAATTAAATGAGACAAAAATTATAGGAGTCGCTTGGAGTCGCTTGGAGGGGTATAACGCTTTTTTCTTATGTGACGCTTTGTGCCGGTTAAATTCTACCACAAGTCGCTCCCAAAAAAATATCCATTCTGAAAAAATGTACCGGACTGAAAAAAGGTACCGAAACACCGTTCCGGCCCTAATACACCCACCTCTGGAACTATAAAAATCATTATATTTTTTACCTCAATACATATAGCAAACACACCTTTTACTACTGATCAGTTTATTATTTTAATTAAATTATTACTGTACAAATCAAACCGGTTACCAATGACTGTGTTTATGTTGTTTTTATTGAGCTAAAAACATTATCAAAACATAAAAAAGTTGGCCGTACTGGGAAACAAACTCCGGGCCCTTATACACCGAAACCATATAATATAAGCATTACGAAAAAAAACAAAGTGACAGAAATATTATCAAACTTATCAAGCGAATGCGCAAACATACTTCCATACTTTGTAAACCTTAAAACGCAGTGAACGACCGATATATAAAATAAACGTACATCCGATGTACTGCTAGTCACAGCGTTTTACTTGTCACGTTTCAGTATAACATAACCTATTATTTTAATGTTTATGTGTCGCCTATGTGTTTTGCTTTTTTCAATTTTTTTTTAATAGTCAAAGTCGCTAAGGCTATTTGATTTAGTAATATTCGACAGATAACTGTAAATTATGCCTTGTCGTACCATCTACATTACTTTAAACAAATTAATGTAGCTGACGTCACTTGGAAATTTTGGAAATTTATTTCTTAGTAATCGTAGTATTTCAAAATTAGCCAAGTCTATTTTTGTGAATAATTTTAGGTATATTTTCATATACTACAAATGAATTTGCTGTAGCTACCGCATCACACATCCCCATTATAGACAACTTTTGTCACAATTATGTCAAAAAGTTTAAAATATATTAATAAGAAAAATATTGATTTGTTAATTAAAATTTGATATTAAAACAAATTTAATTTACCAGAGTCTTAATGTTTTTTACACATTTTTTTGGGGCACCATGTTTTGCTTTTTACCAAAAGTTACAATAAAATTTTTTAAGTGATAACTCTAATTCAGTAAAAATAAAATTTTTGTTAAGGGAAAACTTTTGAAGTGACACCTCTGGATTTAGCAAAAGGGGAACGGAAGGGAGGACTTAGAAGCTCTAATCCCCACGTGCTTGCGGCAGCTCATAACGGCAGATAAAACTCATATGAATGGCGAGCAGTCGAGAACAAATATTACAAGTCGCATGAGTTGAGTTCCTTACGTGCAAGGAATGGGCGGGATGGGACAAGATGGAAAGCGCCATTCCACTTCGCCATTAACCTAACTTCACTTCGCATAGCTGAACACACTATTTTTCCTCTTCTTTTTTTTATTTTCCGGATATTTTTTTAAGCAGGGATGGACTGTGTTTTGATAAAAAGGATAAATTGCAATGAATAATGCAGCATCTGTCCGGGATATTCATCAGCAATTCCAATGAGAGAAGGAACTAGAGATGAGAGTCAAATTCGAAAAAGATTCTAGGAAAGATGGCCATATTTAGAATATGTTTTTATTACTTTTTGTGGATATAAGGGTCTGTTTATGACGGGTTTTGTCATATAAACAAGATAATAAAATAAATTATTGGTCTTTTTAAATATACCACAAATTCCGGTAAAAAAAAATCATATAAAGAAAAAATATTATATTTGATAGTAGATAGTCAACATTGGTCCTACATTATGTATATAGAATTTAATGTCTTACAATGAGAGGATGTAGAGGTTCAGCTTATCAGAGCCGGTCTACAGGTACTTCAGCTCCATCTGGTATAGTCTTAAAGCTCCGTCTCTTCTAATAGCAGACGTACCTGAGAGAGCTGAAGACTAGACCTAACGGAGGTGATTTATACATGAAGACCAGCTCTGACATACTGAACCTCTGGGGTATGAGCCAATTGAGCACCAAGCTCTGGATGTAATAAATGTAGACCGGCCAACTGAGTACCAGGCAGGCAGGTACCTTTTCAAAGCGACCCTTTTGAGACAGGCCAATTCAGCACTTTGACCTGGATCCACTTTGTAATAATAATCCCTTAATAGTCCAAAATTCTTTAAAAAATCGATAAATTGAAAAATCCTTGAAAAATTGTTGAAAAATCCTTAAACAATCCTTAAAAATTCTCGAAAAGCCCTACTTTTTTTCGGAACAGCAAAATAAAAAACCAAATTGTAGATATGAGTATGCTCTACGAGTTTGGTAATGAGTTGTTTTTCGTTGTGATTAATCAGAAAAGAGATATATGCGGAAATATTGGATTATATGGAATTTATTTTAAAAATATTCTATTTATATACGTAAAAAATTGAAATAACCTTCTCATCTCAGTTGCTTGTTAAATAAAACAAAATCGGTTCCACTATTCAGATACCCAAAATTTGGAACTATACATTAAAATCCTCTTTAATTAAACTTATGTTGACTCCACCTTGATCATGGCCTTGAATCATTGCCTTTTATTCGATTTTCGTTTCTTTTTACCAATTAGGATTTGATTTGTTTTTAAGAATAATCTGTATTTTTCTGAAAAAAGATAAGGACTAAAACTTTGTCCTGTCTTCCGTCTGACCAAAATTCGAGGGATCACCTATTCGCTGGAGTTCAGTCTTACGTCCGACCAAATGTAATATACAAATAGAAATTAATATGAACAATGTGAACAATCTGTCCCCAATTTTAAAATTCCATCTCCAAAATTAACAAAGATATAACTATTTTTTTATTATAAAATACAGAGAATTTGCAAATTTGAATTAAATAAATATGGTTATCAAGTAGGTTTGACGCATACAATTTATATAATTTATTTTAAGTGCGTTTATACTCGTTTTAGAAAAGGATAACGAAAAGAAAAATCCCGGTAACCCTTTGAAAACGATTCTAATTCCGAGCACACTTAGAAGCATTAACTCTAAACGACTCAAAAGGTTGTTGTTGTGTCATTTTGATCTTCATTAATGCCGGCTTAATTCGCACGCACTCTACGATTAACATTTAGCGTTGCAATTGCCAACTAGGCGGATCTTATACTTCATCTCGATGATAATAGAGGGCAGTGACAGCGGTTGAAAAAAAAATTAAATTTTGTTGCTGGATTTTATATATATTTTGATTTTTTTACCTAGTAAATTAGAGAAAATATTGATTTTTTTAAAATTTATAATAACAATAATAACGAAGTAATATAGAGTGAAAACACTGTTTTAAATTTTTACCATTTTTTTACTATTATTTTTATACACAACTTTTTTGTTTGTTTTAGATTACCATTTCTTTTATTATTATTTGAATATTTCTTAAAACAAAATTTCCATCATTCTATATTAACTTTAAAATTTATATTGACCCAAAACCAATAAATCAAACAAGATACCAATCTAAATCAACTCAGAGTTATATATAAAGCAACTCTCTCATAAACGCGCTACTGAGACGTGGGGGGACGTTAGCGGAAGTTCAGAAGGTTGCCGGATTGGGGTCCGAGGGTTCAGACGACCATTATCTGTGTTAAATGAAGTGTATGGGAAAGGTGTATTCGCAGCCTAAGCCTTCTGCTGGAGCTGCAATTCCCGACTAGCAAGGATAAGACCCCGGGATTGGGAAGTGAAGCGCAACGCTATTCGATAAGAGATACTGCTTTTCCTGCTACGTTCCCGTCTGCCTCTTAGATGGATTTTTGTACAGGGAGGATAAGTTACAGAAATATTTTAGATTATTAATGCTATTACTATTTAGATTTTTACTTTAATGGTACAAATTGCTACAAACTTTTGAGGAAGGTACACAAACTGCCATCAATCAAATTGAAATACAAATAAAAGATGTTTCGGGGTAGACTGTACTTACGGAGTAACATACTAAGAAATCCTGATCTAACTCTTTTAATTATTACGATTCAAAGTGATTAGTAATAGTCAAAAATGTTTTTATTTAAATATTTAAATCACTATAGGAGTAATAAATACTTATATAAATGCGAATCTGGTAAATATTTAAAAATAAAAGCACTTCATTGTTTTCTACAGACCTTTCGTTATACCACTTTTCCTAGACTACCTAAAAAAATGGTTAGTTCTGGGAAATTGTCAAGTTCCTACATTTTTTGTCCTCTATTATGACATGAGTAACATGTAAACATGTTTTTCTACTCATAAATATCGTATCTAAAAATTCAGTTAAAATTAATGGTTAGTGCTCTCTCTATTAGAATATAGAATAACTTTAGTCACATTTGCAGATCTCTCAATCCAGTTTAGCACCAAGTTTAGCTTTACCGCTAAATCAAGCTTCTAACCCTTTTTTTACATAACTTAAATGATTTGCAAACTGTTAAAAAATAGGAAAATTTTAAAATGAAATTTTAAACTGGAATATATCTCTGATTTCACTACTGTCACTTATTGAAGCGATATCGCAGTTCAAATTCACTTTATTATGAAGTTTTTTTGATGAGTCGTCGTATTGGTCAAATATTGTTACTTTAATTTTTTTGTACTTCTCTGTAATTTTTCCATTGCAGTGGAGGAAAGATGATTTTCTCTCATTCATGAGATAATTTAGGGCAATCTGTTCTAGCCCAGAGGCAAAAGAACCAAATCCTTGCATGGTATAGCCACTTTGTTGTCCAAGGAGAAAGTTTACAATTTTTAATCCCACTATGATATTCATGATAATTTATTTTCTTTAAACTATTCTGTTATCTTCTTTTATTTTCGTTAAGTCATTTTTGTAATAAAGTTACCTTTTCAACTTGAAATTATGGAAATGTGAGATGCTTCGAGTATAAGGCCAGTCGTACCAGTTGTAAACCCCGCCGAAAGATGGAGTCACTCGCGTATTTATTTCGCATACACAGCTGACCTTATGGTATACTGCATCAAGTTAGTTGCAGTGGTAGCCCGAAGTCCCAGTTGGAGTTCTAGTCCAATCCGAGTTCGACCTGAGAACCAATCAGCGACATTTAAAGATCGGTCAAACTGGGGCTGAACCCAAGTTAAATTGTACTTGTACCGTATCGGAACCGTCCATCCGACCACGCCAGTCGAAGAGACGTGCTAGTACCGTTCGAGATCACCGATAGAGAGCGTTACACACCTTTCTCTTCTTTGCCAGAATTTCAGTATAAATAAAAGTTTTATTTCGTCTTATTTTTGTTTTATTCTAGCAGCTAATATACCCAGGTACTCAACCCACTGGGGCAAGTAATAACCGCCCTTCTGGCCGCCAGTGATTTTGGTCAATACCATAACGACCCCTGGAGTATTTTCTTTCTCCACTGACGCTGCCCGTGCAGTGGCCTTCACACTATAAAAATATATATAAAAAAGTGGCACCTGAGATAATCCGAAACCTGGACTACGGCGCCAAAGCGACCCGTAACGACCGAAGTGTGTTACATTGGTATTGAATTATATTTGTTTCCATTGTGTAGAACTACAACTTTCAAACTTCGATTTAGGCTGTTATTACATATTTACCAATCATCTAGAAAGTATTCAAATAGACCCATTTTTCAGGAGTCCTTTAATTATACAAAATACAAGATGGTCTTCTTAAGAGAATAAGGGTAGCAGACTTTGGTTCCTTGTTCCAGTATTTTTTATCCTTCATCATGGAACACAGTAATTCCGAAACTTCTTTTGGCAGGTTAATACCCTTCTGACATCCGCTCATAATCACTGTACCTTGGGCAAAATTCAAAAATTTTATTAGAGAGATTTTAAGCCCTTTAAAAATCATCTTATTTTGGCGCTGTTGTGGTTATTTTTGCTAACCATAACAATAAGCACGGCAATGAAATTAAGACATTTTAAACCCTAACTTTAAACTTCGCAAAGTGACAGGTTACAGCATGTGCCTGAGATTGGGATAGTGGAAATCCCAGAATTTAATCTTAATGCTATAGAGGATAAGTTTGTGAAACCATATTTCAGGTTCGAAACGCCGGAAATATTTAGATTAGCAAGGGTTCTTCGAATTCCTAATAATATCAGGACACGATCAGGACTATTCACATACCCAAAAAGTATCCACAAAGTATACACAATTAAAATATCTTTTCGCAGGCCAACGTCAAATCTGAGAGAACTCTAACAGTAGTTAGGTTATGTTTTTCTCAAGAATCTAATATCACTTTGCGCGTTGTCAGATACTCAATTTAAATTTTTACAATCAGGACATTGCAAAAAAATTAAACATGATATTATGATATTTGAACATTGAACAATATTATTACGATATAATGAAAAAATATAATAAATACTCCGTAGGTTAAAGGAACAGATATTTTTTTTTAAATAGTTAAATGTTAAATATTTGAATCAGCACATGTATCTCCTTTTTCAAAATTATCTAATATGCTCGAAAATCTGAAACGTGTGGCAACGGTGCTTTGTTACGCATAACGATAGACATAACCACTCTCTATTTTTAATTTTCCGTAAGTAACGGAATCGGATATCGTTATTAAAGTTAAAGGAAAGGCAAACTTCCGTTGCGCATGCTCACAATAACGATAACGGAAGAAAACCGAATAATTAAAGGGCTTAAAATCTCTCTAATGTCTATTTGATCCAAGTATTCATTACAATTTTTTTATTTATGTCTATGATTTCGTTTTTGGCACTTTGTCCATTGGAATCTCTTCTTTTTTTTCCTGATGTAATTCGGTATCTTTTTTGGCATCAAAAAAATTAGCTACTATACTAGAATCGTGACCGAGCCGGTGTAATATATCTGTCAGTTCAGGAAATTTCAGGTGTGCAGACAAATACCCCCTAACTCACCCAACTGTGCGCTCATCAGAGTCCTAAAAGGGATTAAAATAAGGGTAGCCTATTGTTATATTACACAGAACCAGGCGGCACGGGTAAAATTCTTAAATTCACCACATCTTTTAACTGCAGGCTCTTTAAAATCACAGATTTTGTTTGAGCCGCCTGTGTGCCATAAAATTGAATGTAGAAATATCGCACGTCTATATGTTTTTTATTTTTGAGGGATTCTACATTGATTTATTACTCTCAACCAATTTCAAATGAATTTTATAGCCGTTAATTTTACTAATGGTACATTATCTGGAGATCTTAGAAATACTTAAAATAAATCAGGTATATACATATTCAAAAAAATTAAATTCACATAAATTTCTTGTCTGACGTATTTTTTACTTATACTAATAAGTAATGCCGATTTTTTTAATAAATAAAACTAATTTGATCTAAAACGATAATGGTTTTAACTCCCAATTTTTAAATATACATTATTTATTATTGAATTTTGTCCAGCTAACTATTGGTCACCATTGATGACCATTCTCCTTTTTTCTATCGGTCTCTAAAAATAAAACAGTAAATGGGGTGGAGAGAACATGCAAAGTTAATCAGAGGGCTTGGAGAGTTTTGATAATGAAATTATTTTGATTACGTATTGTACGACGTCGGTGAAAAAGGGGTAAATTGTCAGTATGGTGGTTTATTTGACATTTGGGAAACGAGGGTGGAACTGATTTATTATCCACGAATGTATAGCGTAGTGGAAAAATTCGTATATGGAGTCACTTTTTAAGTCATAAATATGTCGTGTTAAATAATTTATTACTTACTGGATCTTTATTCTGTTGTATATGTATATTGCATTTTTTTTTGTAAATTTTTTTTATACTTATCAATCTTTAATTTTTTTTCATATTTTCAAAGGAATATACAATAGAACAAAAAATTTTAAAATACATTTTTATTATAGTGATAAGAGAGGACCTATTATATTATTTTGTTAAAAAAAATATTTTGTTTTTAAAATCTGAACATTATTTAAATATAAACATCTTTTTTTAAATAAACTTTTTTGATAATATCGAAAATAAGCGTATTTTAATACTTGATCAAAATTCCTAATTTTTGTTTTTTCCTTTATTATATAGTTTGAAGTTTTAAAAATTTGATCAAGAATTAATTATTCTCAATGAATAAAAAAAATTTCACGGACATCTCGCTTTATTATGTTGTGTGTTTTTTATCATGATTTAAAAAAAATTAAGAAATTTTGAAAAATTTGAATAACTGAAAAAATCACACCTATTAAATGGAAGAAAAAAATAAGTCACCAGATTACAAAAAGTAAATCCTACGAACTTGCTAATATAGATTTCAGTCTATTTTTAAAATCAGAGAGTGTACGACCTAACAGATTATTATAGTGTTTGACAGTATTATATGTAGAAAACACTTCGCTTGAAAAGAAGAATGCATTTTTCCACACTTAAATTCGAAAAAAATGGGCAAGAATGCATTTTTCCACTGTTAATTTTGAAAACAAGAAGCAAGAATGCATTTTTCTACACTCGAATTTGAAAAAAAGAAGCACTTAAATCTCACAGATTTAAATTTAGAATTTTTTACGATATTTTTATGATTTTTTCCATTTTTTTTCTTTCTCAATTTTTTAAATTGTTTACGAAATGTCATTACTTTTGCCTGTTTTTTACTATTTTTCTTTACGATTTTTAACACTTTTACGATTTTTCACGATTTTTACGATTTTTTCCATTTTTTTCTCTTTCCGAATTTTTTTTATTATTTACCAAATTTTACAACTTTTGCCCTGTTTTTACGATTTTTTTTTACCGATTTTTTACAATTTTGTACCATTTTTTTACATTTAGTAGATACCATTTTTTACGATTTTTTACCATTTTTACGATTTTTTACTATTTTCTCCATTTTTTCTCTTTCGCAATTTTTTTAATCATTTATGTTACGACTTTTTGCCTGTTTTTACACTTGTTTGCGTGCCTGTTTTTTTACGATTTATTACAATATTTTATCATTTTTTACAATTTTTTTTTCGATTTTTTACGTTTTTTTTTTAAGATTTTTTACGATTTTTTTATGTTTTTGTAAATTTTTTAATTGTTTGCGAAATGTCATGACTTGCCTGTTTTTTACGATTTTTTCCATTTTTTTCTGTCTGAATTTTTTAAATTATTTACGAAATTTTAGGACTTTTTACCTGTTTTTACGTGTTTTTTTAGGATTTTTTACAATTTTTTACCATTTTTTTACCATTTTTTAACATTTATTACCATTTTTTACCATTTTTTATGATTTTTTACGATTTTTTCCATTTTTATATCTTTCTCAATTTTTTAAATTATTTACGAAACTTTACAACTTTTTGCCTGTTTCTATGATTTTTTTACGTATTTTTACGATTTTTTTGGATTGTATTTTATTTTTTTGATTTTTTTCGATTTTTTTCGACTTTTTACCAGTTTATTACGATTTCTTACAATTTTCTACCATTTTTTACCATTTTTTACGATTTTATACGTTTTTTTTAAAGATTTTTTACGATTTTTTTATGATTTTTTCAATTTTTTTATCTTTCTCAATTTTTTAAACTATTTACCGAATGTTATGACTTTTGCCTGTTTTTACGATTTTTTACGTTATTTTTACATTTTTTTACGAATTTTTGCGATTTTCACGATTTCTTACCATTTTTTCCATTTTTTATGTCTTTCTCAATTTTTTAAATATTTTACGAAATTTTACAACTTTTTGCTGCTTTTTTTACAATTTTTTACGATTTTTTTAATGATTTTTCGATTTTATTTTATTTTTTTTTTTGATTTTTTCTAATTTACACGCGTTTTTCGATCTTTGCCGATTTTCGGTAATTTGTTGAGTTGCTCACAGAAAAACAGCAAAAATTCAGTTTTGAAATATGAATTGAAGAAAAAACACGAATGCATTTTTCCCTACAAAAAAATGGAAAAAACAGCAAAAATTCATTTTTACACAAAAATTTGAAAAAAAAACGGAAGCAACAATGCATTTTTCCCCATAGGAAACTAAAAAACAAAACAGAAAATATTTTTTTACATAAAATTTTTAAATTCAAAGCAACAATGCATATTTTTTACACAAGAATTTGAAATATATAGCAAAAATGCATTTTTCCACACAGGAAATTAAAAAAACAAACGCATTTTTTTACACATGAATTTGAAATTCAAAACAAGAATGCATTTTTCCACACAGAAAAATGAAAAACAAAGGAACAATGCAAGGCGTAAATATGAGGGGTAAAGAGGGTAAGTACACACCCCATGATACCAAAAAGTAGCATGAAAAGAAGAAATAAAATATATGAAATGGACAAACATATTTGTCTAAAAGTTTCAATATCTCTCCCAGGAAAAAAGGATTCCCCCAGGAAAAAAAGTTATCGACGCCCTTGTTTTTTTGAGTTGAACTTAATATTGTGAGGGGTTAAAATGTTGTATAAGTTTTCGAGATCATTATTAATATAATCTTGGGACTCTAAAATAGTTTTCACTTGTAAATGCGATATAAGTTTAGGAATCATCTACGTATTTGACAGTGTCCTTGTCTTATATATTTAAAAAATGCATATTCATTAAACCACCCTCTACAAAAAAAAAATAAATAAATAGAAATTCGTTTCCAGACAAACAATAATTGAAATCAATAAATTTCTTTAAAAGTCATAAAAGCAATTCGACTAGATTTGTGTACACTTGAAAGTTTCGGAATTAAATTTCACCCCGTCGTGATCATTTTAAACTTCTAATCCATCCCGAAACACTTAATATTCCTCAGGCTGCAAGATTGCTTCAAACGGCCAATAACAATAGACCTAATTTAAAAAGGGGATATAAAAGTTAAGTAGGGCTTTTGGCGCATACACCGCGCTTTCATGCCGTCATCCAAAACGGTCCCCGCTTCCATTAAAATCAGAAATTTAGTGGCGAGATAAGCGCCAAAGTAAAACGAAAAGAAATGCCCTAACTCACACATATAACTGTCTGCCGAAATGAGCTTTCTAACTGGAATATTATATGATGGTTTTGCCGCTTTTTCCGGGCGCCACGGTCGAAACCGGCGACCGGCGACTTGTACAAACTGCAATGAGAAACGAAAACAAAACGATAAACCATCTGATATACAGTTTTCAGTTCATTTTCTTAGCTTTTATTTGCGATTTGCCAAACAAAGCGTCTGCACTTTTCTTTTGTGCAAACATAGACTGATAAATGTGTTTTCTTTCTTGCTTACGCTTTTTCGCGTTTCCTTTTTGATTAAAATCGGGTCCAATACTGCCCTTTTTTTTTGTACAAAAGAAAATATTAAATGTCCCTTTGTTTATTAAGCTCAGATATACTGTTTTCGCAATGATGAAAATAAACCAATAAAATAATAGCAGTCAGAGTTATACATGACTTTTTTTATAAATATGTCATTTTAGTATGTGTAAAATCAAAAGTAACCTCGTTTTTTGATTTTTTTCTCCATATAACAAAATTTTTGATCAAATGTATTAAAGTGGATATCGCGCTTGATTATGATACAAGAAGGTCTCAGATTCTAATAAAAAAAAAATTATTATTAGCTCGTATGTTTTTCTTTATAGATGATAATAGTGATGGCATATATTTGAATTCCACTGTACATAAAAAAAAAATTGTTTATAACAATTATTTTTATCTAAAAATATTACATCATGTCCATTAGGAATTGATAAATGGGTAAATACGCCCCCCAAAAACCAATAATTCCATTTTAAATCGCATCCAGTCCTTGATTAACTTTACACGTCCTCGCAAGCCATGGAAATGGAAAACTCGCACTGTTTAATTTCCAGGGACCGATGATAAAACAATAGAAATGGGGGTTCGGTCATCCTCCCAGACAACTAGATGGACCGAAAGCATTTATGCGACAAGGGTTGTATTTGTTCGGGCGATAAAATGTGATGGACGAGTATGTCCGCACATAACCGCATATATCCGTATACGGCTCCGGATGAGGGAGAGAGAGAGATCGACCGGAACATCGCGAGCATAATCGTATATCGTCCAAGATTGGACTTTGAATTACCGAACGGGGACGACTCAACCCAATTTGAATTTTAATTTACAGGGTGAGTAAAGTGTTTAAATTTATTGGCGCAATTTTCGCATAGGGTATATTACGTTGTTATACATGAAAACGATATAGAGTTTTTTCAGAATTGAGTCATATATTATGGGATAGATACATTCTCAAAATAATATCTATAATGTTTTTCAGATTCAGAACTTTTCCTATTTTTTCTTAATTTTGATTATGTAAAAGTTTGCGAGTACGTATTAATTAAAGTTATAAAAATTTTTTTCGTTAAGAAATCAAAATCAATTCGGTAACTTTTTGAATAAATTAAATGGTAAGAAATAAAAATAAAAAAAATTTGTACTTTAAACAGCCACTGCAGTGTACCTACTGTTAAATGATGTTAACATCAAGAACACCCTCCGGAAAAGGGAAGGAATTAAAATTCTAACGCTCTTTGCGTCGTCAAGCAGTATTTTGGGGCCTTAGTCCAGGTTTCGGATTGCCTCGGGCGCCACCTTCCGTTTATAGTGTGAAGGCAACTCCACGGGCAGCATCAGTATGGAGAAGAAATACAACAGGAACTAATATGGTATCGACCAAAATCACTGGCGGCCAGAAGGGCAGGTTTTACTTGCCCCATGGTGGAGTACCTGGATATTTGCTATGTTGATATAAGTTTATGTAAACAGAAGAAAAAGAAATAAAATAAATATTTTATTGTTTCGAAAGGATACCAAAATTACCGGAGGGGGGTGTGTAATACGGTTCTTACTTTATCGTGTCGGATGGACATTAGGGGTACGTCTTCCAGGCTGCCGTTGACGGTCGGATTGACGGATCCGGACTCCGGTACAATTGGAATTTACTTCGCTCTCTTTTCAGCTTGAGCTGTCTCTAAAGGTCGAAGGACTGCCACTGGAACTCGGGCTACCACTGCTACTCCAATTTTGACGGCCACAGCAACTTGTACTTCGGACTGCTACTGCAGCTAACTGATCGACTCCGGCTGCCGTATCATAAGGTCCGCTGGATATGCGAAACAAGTACGAGAGTAATTCCATCTTTCGGCAGGGATTTACAACTGGTACGACTTGCCTCTCACATGCTTTTTAAGTAATTCTAAATTCAGTGCTGTGCGCGATTTAATTTAAATATTTTAATTATTACGGAAATTGAAGTAACTTCATTACAATTTTTACAAAAAACACTGTAGTGAGAGAAATAAATGAAATATATGACTTATTTTCACGAATTCTCTGTTTTATATTTTCACGAATTCTCTGTTTTATATTCTTTTTTTACTAAAAATGTATTTTTCGTACTGTTGAAAATTTTTCCTACTTTTCCCAATCTTTCATCCAGTTCTTTCTTCTTCTGTTTTTATTTCTAAAGTCATAATTTTTTCATTTACATATTTTTATTTAGCAACATCCCTTAATTATTTGTGTTACTTCTTTTTTCGCTACTTCTTTTTCTTCTACTCCTCTCTGACCAATACATCCCAGTATCTTCTTTTTATGTAGAGGTTTGTACATTTTATGTACCAACTTTAAATAAATTCTATTATGGTTATGGTTTTTTTTGGTTTTGTTATTTTTACTGTTATTGTTGATCATATTTTTTAATTCTATGACTAACCTTAATAATTATGTTCATTATTTTAATATTCTTTTGTCGCGTGCACTTTTTTTCATTAGTTTTTGACCTTTGTTGGACTCTTATACAACAAATACTTATTAAAATGTCATGCACCTATGACTATTTTTATTCAGTTGGTAGTTTTCAGCTCTTCGACAAAAGAAATTAGTAAAAAAATTTGAATGATTGATTTGATTGTTCCGAACGTCGCTGCACTCGTCTTGGAGTGGATCGTGGAGAAACTTTTTTACTAATTTGTTTCGAAAATCTTAATTTATTTATAATAATCGAGTTTTGTTTTTTCTTGAGAGTTTCGACATTTATTGGCAAAGAAAAATTAACATAGAGGGCCTTGAAAATAGAAATTAAGCTATGAAAATTTGTGCCAAAATACTGTTTTTGATATTGAATCTAACAAAAAAAATGAAATCGAAATCGGCTGAAAATGCGGATTTTACAGGGGTGCTTCCAATCAAAATGGGTCACACTATACATATAACTAATTTTTAAATAATTATTGTTCCGGTTGTTAGAGTTTAATTGAATAGAATTAAACTAAAATTAATAAAATAAGACATGAATAAAAATTCTTTCATTTAGAGACGAAAAAAATAACAATCTGGAATACTAATTAATTTTTATCTCTATTCATGAATAATTTTATAAGCGAAATTCTTATACCATTGTGTATTCAAAATATTATCTATTCTGTAAAGCACATGTGGCTCAAAATTTTCTCACTTAGGGTCACCAGACGTTTGTTATTTATAATGGCTGGGCAAGAACGTCCATGTTTGGATTTTTTTATAAAAGAACCCCGAAATGATGAATGTTTTCTTCGACAAAAGAGATTAAGATATCCAGCAATGGCCGGTCGAGAACTGGTTTTATAGATTAATGTTTCTATTAGATACCTGTTTCTTTTATACTTTACCTGGGAGTGAAACGTGTTAATTTGGAAACGGAAAAAAGAATGGACTTTTTGGACTGAGTTCTTGTTTAAGGGTCACACGGTCGGTATTTTTTTCTTAATTAAATTTATTGTGCGGTGCGTTAGAAGGAGAGATTTAGTGATATAATTATAAACTTGGATCTTTACAAACATATACCGCATCTGAAAATAAATTATAAAATTTATTTATTCGTATAACTAAAATTCAAAAAATAAGATAAATATCCGTTTATTAAATATTATAGAACGGAAACCATTTACGTTTCAAAGAAATGTATCTTTTTGATCTTTACATGTAAATTAAAAAATGAAAATAAATATTTTTTTCCTGTTTTCTGGTAAAAAACCAATATTTATTCAATTGCTCAATTTCTTGCAAATTCGTTTATCTTTTAAAAATTGTATGTTCGACATCGAAATCAAAATTTCCCACTTATTTAAACGGCGATAAAAAGTAAACAAAAACTATAAAACTATCATCACTCGAAAGAAGTAGGACATGATAAAAGAGTGAGAGAGAATAGGAAAATGTAGTAATAAGACAGCAATATAACCAGCACGAATCACATAAAACGGGCACCGACAAAACCTCCACTTTTATTGATCGTAAAATGGCAGTAACTAATAATAAGCATTCATCGTAAAACTGATTACTGTTGACACCGTTTTATTTTTATTTTAACAGGACATAAATAAAGGATTATCCAGTTGACAGATCCAGATGTAATAATTAGAGGAAAATCAGCTACGATGACATTTATAACTACAAGTAAATTATTAATACATCAGCAAAGGAGCCAATACTGGATCACTGTGGTACACCAAAACTGGCATGAAAATTTGAATATAAATTTAATAGAAAGGTAAGAGTTATTTAAATTATTAAGGGGATTTGAAAAATGTATTCATATTAATAGATATAATATAATAATAATAATAATATAAACAAGTAGTTCTAATTTGTATGCCTGCACCACTTAATAATTTCATTTCGATATCAATTATTGGAACAAACATATACCCAAAAAATTTAATCATTTTATAAATATTTTAAATTCTTTATAGAAGAAATCGGAATTAAATTAATTATAAATTAAAGTTAAATTATTTCTTGGACTTTCATGTATTTTCCTATTTACTGGTCTTACTTCAACTTTCAGAAATTGTCACAATTTTTTCTATATTATTCCAAGCAGATTATTTAAAATAACCGGTGTAATACTGATACTTTTATTAAATTACTTAATGCTTGTGTTAGATAATAATAATCATACATCATCCACTGTAGATGGATAATTCCACTTGCACGGGCAGCGTCAGTGGAGAAGAAATACTCCAGGGGTCATTATGGTATCGACCAAATCACTGGCGGCCAGAATGGCGGTCTTTATTTGCCTTACTGGGTCGAGTACCAGAGGTATTTATGCTGTAAATCCGAAAGAAAGGTGTGTAACTTTTTGGATTTCTCGGTGTCGGTCGCAGTATGTTTGGCGGTCGGTGCTCGGTTATCTGCTAGATTGTATACGGTCCTTCTGGTCAGGCATCTTACTTCAGGCATTCACATTTGTACTTTATCGACCGACGCTTGACTTCATTCACTAGTTTTAAAGCCTGACGACAATTCGACGCGTCAAACTGCTTGAAATTCAGAGGCGCGTGAGTAAGCGAGAACCGCTACATAAGAAACCACGAAAATTGATTCAACTGTCATTTTAACGCTCGATGAAGTCAAGCAGAGTAAATTGCGCCGAAGCTTATATTAGAACCCGCCTTAAATCGCATCACTAATTTTTCAATTACAAAAAATTAAATAAACTAGGACGAAAACAGCCATGATCCTGACATTACCACGAACAAACTTATATATAGACACGATTATAATACACAAAAACCACAGGGGAAGAAAAGTAATATAACAAATAATACTGCACGCATGTGGATTATTAAAGGTATAATTAAATCGTATAATAAAAAAGAAATATTAGAGATGAAACCGACAAAACTTGGAGGGTTATAGAGACTGCCAATATGATTACAAAAAGTCATATACAAATGTCCAAAACCGCTTCGTTACTGATATACAGTGTGATTTGTGAATTTAGACAAAAAATTCAATCCGCCATATTAAATACACGGATAACCCGATTTGGTTTAAATTTGGTACATGAATTAAACTAAATTGCCTTAATAAGTAGCCCTTTGAACGAATCCAATATCAGGACCGGAATATTCTTTTTCTTCCATCTTAAGTTCTTTAAGAATAACTCACCCTGTATAATGATTATCAAAAATCTGAGCTCAGATTCGAAATCTACGAAAAAAATCGTACAAAAATTTTACTACGAACTAATTAAAATGTAGCTAAAGTGAATGGATGGGTACTGTAGGTACTAGAACTTGAACTGCCACTGCAACTGATGAAAACGGAATTATTTGTCTTTTAAAATGATAATGGGGAATTTATATCTATTTAATATACCATTGCGAGTACAATATATTCTGCACTGGATAATAAGAGTTATAAACACAATGAATGAAGTGAATAAAAAGAAACAATTGGGTGTTTTCCAGCACATTTGGATGAATAAAATATTAATCAAGGAATATTTGCAAATATTTGTATAAATTCCCAAATAAGGGATCATTCTAATTAGAGATAAATGGTTAATTAAAGTAAATAAAGCATCTTCATCATTATCAGTCGACTGGGAATATTTCTTCTCTAAGACCTCTCAACATGATTTGAACGTGCTTCCTATGTTTTAACTATGATGTATTACCAGATAACGGATTGTAATGAATTTTGTCATATCTGGTATACTTTTTATAAAATATAATAGTAAGTAGGGGTTGGTTGAATAAAAAGGACATGAATATGATATGGAAGTAAAATTAACAGTTTTCCTTGTTTGTAAGATAAATGAAAAATGTGAATTAAAAATAAAATTTTAGTAAATGATATTAAAAGTAATATTAAATTAATTTTTACTAATATGTATAGGTATAGGGCTTAAGTCATTTGAAGTATGAGATTCCTTGTGACAAGGTTGAATGACATTTATTATTAGGTGAAATGATTTGTCATTGGGTTGGGGTCAGTCAAAACTAAAGTTTAATATTGGAACAAGATATAGTAGGTAAAAATTTTGGCATTTTGTTTTGAGAAAAAATGAAAGATGATTGATTATTATTGATTCTGGTTAAGAAGAAGGTTGTCCATTTTTTTTAAAGGTATTATTTATATGAATATCGAAATGAAGAAATTTTTTTTTGTTAAAATCAGCAATATTATGTATTAAAAAAATAAAGAAATAATTATTTA
Source organism: Neocrepidodera transversa (assembly GCA_963243735.1). Taxonomy (NCBI): domain Eukaryota; kingdom Metazoa; phylum Arthropoda; class Insecta; order Coleoptera; family Chrysomelidae; genus Neocrepidodera; species Neocrepidodera transversa. The sequence continues at coordinate 3,299,992 of OY725337.1, read as the reverse complement.
ACAAAAAAGAAGTGTCGATTTAAGCAGGCAAAACAGTAAACAAATTCACAATTATAATTCTATCATGATCCTACTCAATTTTACCAAATCAACCTGATTGTAAATCTATAATTTACCTTCACAATAAAAAATAAAATACAGTTCTAGTTATTAAAATATTATAAATTATAATAAATACAGTAACTACCTTCGTACAGTGTCAAAAAGTTTTATATAAATTGGGAAGTTTATCTTACAATTATACACAAAAAATTGTTTTAAAACATTAGTTTGAAGAAAATAAAAAATGATGATTTAGAGTGAAGTGTAAAATATGTTCAAATTAATGGAGCAAAAATTTCAGTTATAAATATTATACCAAAAATTATTTTAAAAAGAAAATACAATTTTTGACAGTTTAGTAAGAGTTTATTTTGCTTTGATATTTGGTGCCTTTATATTCTAATAAAATTACACAATATTATGGTATTAAAAGATAGGGAAAAATGTAAGTCTGTGTTGTATTGTTTCTATATCGTTATTTATTTTTTTTATTTCCTTGTACTCTATTACAAAAGATTTGAATTTTTGAATCAAGTTGATTATATTCTATTAAAATCACACACTATTATAGTACTAGAGGATAGGGAAAAAATGTAGGTCTGTGTTATATTGGACGATATTTATAAGTCGATATAAAAAAACCTACCTATACCTCATTGTATTTTAAATAGTTTTTAATTCTTTTTACTTTCCCTTTGCCCTAGTAAAAAAAGTAGGAATCAGAGTCTTAAATAAATACATTTCTTGATACAATGAATAATTTCATACCACTAGAGAGAATGAATAAATATTTGTTAAAAATAATCTACGCTGCTGTTATTCTGTTATCTGCACGTGACAGCTGTCAAACCAGGGAAATTATCACTTATTAATTTTGCAGCTACGTTACATGACCGAATAATTTTTCGGAAAATTCAGGTTGTCGTCATTGCAACCTGTCAAAATCAACGCATCTGATTGGCTTAAACAAGAGGAAGAAAACTTTTAATAAGTACAATTTTTTTTTAGATAAAAATTTAAGCTTAAAATTCTTATTTTATTACCAAAACGAGCAGTTAAAAAATTTATTAAAGGAAAATTGGACAACTCAAAATACCATTAAATTAAATGTGAGTTGAGGACTGTTAAAATAAAAAAAGTAAAATAATTTTTTGGTATATTATTATTTTCAGTACAAGTGGTACCTACAAATTGTGTTTTTAGAAGATTTTGTTTATTATACTTATTTGTGAAACATTAAATTGGATTTTTTGATAAATTTATTTATTTATTGGATATATTGTTTAATTTAAAATTTAAATTTATATTTAAAATTAAAATAAATTGTCATATGTAAAAAACATTTTTCTACAACCACTATTCAAAATACGCCTTTCTGCATAGTTTTATGTTCGCAAACTTGATCTTTTCTCACAATAATTGAAATATGACATTAGAGTGCCGGAAAGTGACATTTCTGTGCTAAAATGTTTCTTTCTGTACAGCATCACAAAAAAATCAAATAACGATGTCATAATGTGTAACACGTGCAGAAAGGCAATTTCTCACTTGTTTGTGTAACTTTTATGAACTCGTGGTGAGAAATTAGCATCTTTTTCCACTTGTTGTACAATGTGCTTTCCCTATACGAGGTAATTTTTGGTTTAATTTAGTATCGTGTTTTAAGTGTATTATGTTTTATTAAGAATAAGAATATTTTTTTCTCGAAAATCAATAATGAACTTTTTGAATACACTGTATAAGGAATGGTCAACATTTTAATTAAAGTTTCAGGACCTCTAAATATTAATATTTTACTAAATAACTTAAAGATACAGGGTGCTCGTTTTTTTTTTGGCACTAATTTCTTTATTATTTAACTTATTGACTTGAAATTTGGTATGGTTATATTTTTAAGTTAGTAAATCATAAGCAATTTTGAGATTAGATAAAGATGGCAACACCTACACTCTACTGGATGAAGAAAAGTATCCATTCTTTTTTTAATTTTGGCCATTTTTGAATTTATTTATTTTATGATAGACCCTGTAAATTTAAACAAAAAAAGGTATATTTGTTTTAACAGCATAAATTCAACTCATTTCGAGATATTAGCTTTTAAAATGTTCCAGTCAAAGTATCTAGTTAATTTACATTATTCCAACATAGAAGGCTTGAAAACTAAAATAAAAATTTACAGCTGTCAAGTAATTAATTATTAGGTTTAAGTTAATGACTAAGTAACACCCTGTATCTGAGTAGTAGATAACATGTGAACCAGAGTTATTTAGTAAAATATTAATATTTGGATATCCTGAACCTATGATTATAATATTGACCATTTCATTTGAAACACCCTGTATACAGGAAACTAAAAATATTATTTTTGTTTTTTACGACTATAATTTTTGTTTAAAAAAATATCAAAAAATAGGAACAGATAGTTTTATTATATTTCAAATTTGCTACAAAAACGTACTAATAAATCTTTGATATGAGATTTCGTCTCTTATCGGCCCCCATCAATTAATTTTTTTTTAAATACGGACCTTTTTTATTACAAAAATTGATAGACCGTTAAAATTCAAATTCAGTGATATATCTTTAACGACGTTTTATCTTAAATAACTAACATTATCAGTGACATTAATTTTTTATTACGGTCCTGTCGTAGTTCTTTTGTAAATTCGTTTTAATTGCATCAAAACAAATGTATCATTAACTAACAACTTCGATAAAAAGTTGCATTATGAGTCAAACAAAAAAAATGAAAATAGTAGAAATTAAACAAGCATAAAAATAATCGACCTGCGTCGTGATTAAAAAATATTGATAGAGAATTTAAAGACAAATTCAGTGATGTATCTTACATTAAATTTCTTACGATGTTTTGTATGACAAATAATCATTATCAATAATAAATTAATACGAACCTGGATTTTATGCCAAAAGGTAAAAATAATTAGAATAACGAATAATTTAATTTAGGAAATAACTACAAATATTTAACATATACATTTAAAGTACTACTAGGTACATATCTATTAAAAATTAATTATACTTAACTTAGTTTTGCAATTATCTATTAATATTTTTTAATCACGATGCAGGTCGATTATTTTCTGCTTGTTTAATTTCTACTATTTTGATTTTTTTATTTCACTGATAAAGCATCTTTTTTTATAGAAATTGTTAGGTAATGTTATATTCATTTTGACAAAATTACAAAAGAACTACTACAGGACCGTAATTAAAAATTATTATTAGTTATTTTATGTAAAACGTCGTTAAAATGACAAATGTGATATATCACTGAATTTGAATTTTAACAGTTTACCAATTTTTGTAATAAAAAATACAGATCCGCATTAATAAAAATAAATTCATGGTGGCCGTTAAGATACTAAACATCGTGTCGAAGATTTATTAGTACGTTTTTATAGCAAATTTGAGAAACAATAAAAGTTTTTCCTGTTAAAAAAACCAAAAATAGCATTTTTATTTTTCCGTGCATAACTCGAGAAGGGCAAAATTTCCTGTAATTTTTTTTTGCCCAGAATAGTTAACACTTTTCAAATTAAAAACCCTCTGTATCTATTACGGTTTATGATATACCTAGCGTTGTTATCTCTTCCAATTTTAGATATCCTGTATATTTAAGTGAAAATTTGTGATAGAGAGAGAGAGAGAGAGAGAAAATATAAAATTGGTATCTAAAGCAACTTTCAAATATTGTAATTAATAAATTTAAATAATATACTTTTACTTATTTAATTCTAGATTGAGTAACAATAATCGAATCAGTTTAATAAAATTCTATCTCTCAAATAAATCATGACGATATTAATAAAAGTTAATTTTATTTTAAGCAGTAAATTATACTTAGTTTTTGAGTATATTTCCCCCCGTGTATGTATAAATATATAAAAAAATATACGAAATGAGATAGTATAAGTTAAATAAGTTGAAAATTGTTTTCAGAAAGTTGGCAATTTGTTTGAGGCACCACGGGGCCAATACCTCACTGTCCGGAAAAGCCGTTAAGGAAACAAGAAACAATATCTCCGCGAAGGAAAGATATCGCTAGGGATTCCGCACTGAATGGAAAACGTTGGAAAAGAAGAAGAATGCCCATCCGGGTCTTAAACCAACGCAGAGTTGCCGCCCGCTCGTTGCCATTGGTGGAGAAATTCCGTTTCCAAGGAAACGAGGAGGAAACCTTCGTCTGCACCGAGAGGAGATTCATCGCCACCTTGAGATGTTTTAATGTTGCCTTTATTCAAATTAATGGCATCGAATATTTTATAATATTAAAGTTGCCCGAGGATCGTATCTTTCTTTAAATTGGTCTGCATGCCTCTGTTGAGATTCTTACAAGGTGACTTCGCTAAAAGTTATATCTTACAAGTTCCGTTTTTATCTCGACGTGAATTATTTTTATGATCGTTTCAATTTTATTATGAAGAGAAAAAAACGAAAAAATTTAAAACAGGGGTACGATTTTTAAAGCTAAATTTATAATTATTATCTCGTAACAATCAACTTAATTTATTTGTTATAAATATCTTAAATAAATTTTTTTACACATATATTTTTTATACATTATAGGTTAGATTCGGTTGATTAAAACTTTCAATAAGTTTCATAATTGTTGCCAGATTTATCGAAAAGTTATTTTTTTTATATCAAAATTATGCATTTTTATAAAAATTGCAGGATACCAAAGTTCTAGAACATAAAATTTTCTACATATTTATACGTTACTCTTTTTTATATAATACCGCATAGTTTCGCCTCTAGAGGTCGTGAAAGAAATATATATCGACTTTTGCGCCTTTCTTTAAATTTTGAGCAAAAATTATGGATGTTTGTGCAAAGTTACAAGAACTAAAAATTTTAGAACATAAAATTTTCTACAAATTTTATCTGTATCTTATTTTCGAATTCCGCTTGTTACTATTTTAATTTTAAAATATTTTTTATCTTCTTAAATTAATTTGTTTTAGATAAATTTTAATATTAAAAATTTTAAAGAACTACTGCTAAATTTGTAATAAAAAACTTTATAATTGCGATTTTTTTCAAAATTGTGGAATTTTTAAAAAAATGGATCAAAAAAATTTGAAATTAAACTAAATTGAATAATTTTTAAAATATTAAAGATATTAAAATCGCATTTTCACCATTCGAAAGATAATATGAAACTAAATTAACAATGTATTTTAGTTTCTTCGAATTTAGAATTGTAATTATTATAGAAAAATAAAGAATTTTTTTGAAATTTTTTGTAAGTTCATTTTATAAAAAAATATAAAACAAATAAAAAAGTAAATAGTATATACGAAAGAAATCCAAAAGTACTATGTGCGTAAATTATTTCATAATTTTAAAATAATATTTGTATAAGTTATAGCCAAAAATGTATAAAGTTAAAAATAATTCTATGTACCCATGAATTTTTGATAAAAAATTTGATATTGTTTTGGTTTTCGAAACTAAATTTATTAATACTATTTTGATCCAGAAAACCTAAAAAAAGGTCTGTTTCTCATTTTGAAAAAAATTCAATGAGATATTAATTATTTATTGATTTTGAAATTATTCAAAAAAATTTTTTTAAGGTTAATATTAATATTAAAAATTTTAAAAAAATACCATTAAATTGATAGTAAAAACTCTATAATTGTGATTTTTTTTAATTTTATTCAAATAATTGTAGACTTCGTAAAAAAAATGGCGAAGATTTTTTGAAATTTAATATGTTGAAAAGAATACCATTTTTATAATCATATAATTTATTAAATAAACAAATAAATTTCTATTTTTGATTGCTTATACCGTTAATCTAATGTTCTAATGTAATGGAAATGTACATATATTATTATTATTATTATATTGTATAACATCCAGGGTGGTGCGCAATTATGTCAGATAAGTTTTTAAAAAAATTGGATTTGTATTGGTTTAATTCCCAATTTATCGTTTTTCATTTTAGTAACTAATGCCACAAAAGGGATCATTTAATTTTTACTGGTGGTAAATACCGTATTTTTAACCTTTTTTAGTCTTTATATAATCATTTTCAGTCTATAGTCAAAAGTTTAAAATTTTCCAAATATGGTGGTTCCCGCTAAAAAATTTAATTCAGAAATAAATAATCTGGATTTCCCTTCCCGGAAAAGTGAATTTTTTTTTGTATTTTTGGCCGATTCCACAATAGGTAATTAATTATATTTTTAAGTTCTACCTTAAAATTTAGAATATTACATTATAAACTAATGGTAAGTTACTAATTTTACAAATTAAATGGATTTTCCTTGTTATTTCAAAATATGTACATAATTTCTAAGTACAGACAGATAAACATCGTTAATAAATACATCATTATCTTGGTCCAAGGAATTTCGTTTCAAACTGTTCAAGTATATAAATGACACATTTTTTATCTACTATCGTCAATACGTTTATTACTGATTACCTATGTGTAAATAAAAAAGAATAACTTTAAAAATATTAAAGACATTAAAATGGGATTTATACCATTCGAAAGGTAATATAAAACTCTAAATTAAAAATATATTTTAGTTTCTTCAAATTCAAAATTGTAATTTTTATTATCAAAATAAAAATTTTTTTTTAATGTTTTTGTCCTTTCGTTCTATCGAAAATAAGAAAACAAATGAAAAAGTAAATAGTACATCCGAAAGGGACCAAAAAGTACATTAGGGGTCTGAAATATTTCATACCTTAAAAATGATACTTAAATAATACAAAATTATAAAAATTAAAAAAAATTGATAAAAAATTTAATTTTGGAAAGATGGGTGGAATTACCCCCATTTTTTTAAATTTTAGATAACAGAATATGTAGGGGAGATTTTTGTCACTTGTAACAAAAAATAAATTAAAATTTTTATTCACTTTGTGGTTTGTTTGCTAATTTACCGTCATTTTAAATTTTACTGAAAACTGTAAGTAGCAAAGTGTAAAATTTTTTACGTAGGTCCGCATTTCGTTAAAATTGACACCTGACAGATGTAAATTTTCAGTGTCAATAGTAGTCATTGTCAATCGGCAAAAATCACGTATCGCGAGATGGCACTGCAAAATGTCAGATTGAGGTGTAAGCAAAAAATATTTTAACCCCACTTGCTGATTTTGATCTGTATGTACTAACTGGAGAGTGATTAGGTTTTTTTTTTAGTTTATCCTTACCAGTTTCGGCCACCTATATTTCTTACTAATTTGTGAATATAATCAGACACTGGGATTCAATTGTAAATAATTTCTTTGTTGTACAGTCTTCCACCCTTTCCTAATACTATATATTATAGGCCTGATGATGGCATACAGTCGAAATAAGTCGCCGCCCTTTCATTATCAATCAATGTAACTAGAAGCCACCATTTTTTTAAAAAGAATTATATTAAATTTGGTACTGGATTTAGAGTTTTACTGCCTCATATTAATAATAGCAAATAATTTAGTTTGAATGGAAAACTTATTGAAACTGTGGAAGTTACCACTTAAAAATTATCATTTATTACAAAGTGTTGGCTGCAAACAAATATATACTTTGATATACTTCAAGATATTCTATTTCTTAACTGCCTTGGGGTTCTACCAATTCTTTGCATTTTCACATGATTTATTAACAATAGTTCTTCACAAAATATCGTCCAAATATAACTTTCAATATATAAATGGCTTAAAATAACCTAAAAAGTTCACTTTTCACCCATATGAAATAACCTTCTAATGAACAACTTTATCCCACATAATCTTTCTTTTATACTGATCTATTCTATAACTCATTGAAATCCAAATTGAATTTAAATTTGTCACATTTCAACTCAAATCATTTCTTACTCTTCCCAATGGCTCCTTAAACTTCACTCCTTTACGATCTTCCTAAAATTCACAAACCCAAAATTTCGATTATTCCAGTAGTTAACTTCATAAACTCTCTTTCATGTTTTTAAATTGTATTTTATTTCGTATCTACACACTTAACGACGTTAGCAAATACTTAGTAAAACTTTGTCAAACTAATAACCAGACTTTCTCTTATCGTAGTGCTTCGAAATTTCTTCTTAATATTTCAATATACCTAATGTGTTCCTAATTATGAGTGCATTCAGTTAGTCAATATCGTTCAATACGACAATTGCCCGAGATCTTTATTCCTTATTCATTTTAGCTCTAAATCAGTTATAAGAATAATCTCACTCCATATTTTAAACTCAAAATCTACAGAAAACGCACTACCTTAAGTACCTTAATCGATTATTTTTCTAACCATCCCATGTCAAATCATCATCTTTTATTAATTTTCTTTTTACAACATTTTCCATTGAAATTAATATAATTAGACAATTAGCAATTAAAAACAAAATTGCAACAACCTTTAATTTTTTTTACTAAAAATATTTGGACCACATTTAACTTTATTTATGCAGTGTACATCGGCAAGTTAGGAAGGAGGATGGAAACTAGAATTAAAGAACATACCATATTGACACATACAAAAACATTTTAGTTACAGAACCATTTATGATTCTAAACTTATACACGACTCTCACAAAATCAATAGACTCAATCTTCTAGAATGTGTTAATAAATGTTATTATTTAAAAAATTCTAATTTAAGATTCTAGTTCTATATTTATTATAATGATTAAGGTGTCAAATATTTAATTTACGCAAGAACAAATGAAAATTGAAATTTACTAGTCACGAAACGGTCGTCATGACAAGGCATGATGAATCAGCTGGGAGACTCGAGTGCTAGTCTTCTCTCTTCTGGTAGAATTTCATTATCTCTGCACATAAATAACCGGGTGGCTTTCAAGGTGGGACAGTAGAAACTAAAAAAATCTACATTATGTATTTTCGAGGAATTTTAATAATATGTCGTCGTTGGTGACTTGCGACTTGTAGTTCCCTTATTTTCCTGGTATTTCGATGATTAAAAACGAAAATAAACTCCATGGAATTTCTTTGGGACATGGTTTAACCGACACATATTTTTTTTTAATAAATTTAGCAAATTTATTTTTAGACATTAACCATTTTAATAGATCAGATAAACAAAATAAAATAAATGTCTTTTTATTAATTTATATAATTAAAATGAAACAAAAATAAAATTTAATTAATAATTTAGCTCTTTCATAAACTTATAATTAAATATTTTTTTATTCCAATAAAATCACGAATATAATTTTCTTTATTTTTTATAGGACCTGAGAAAAATCGCAGGACCGTAATTGCCAGAAATACACACAAGGCGACAAGAATACTGACCATGAAAGAAAAAATTACAACTTTTAATAGGGCTGTAACAAGATTTTCTTATCATTTCAAGCAGAAGTGCCAGTCACGAAAAAGTAGAAGAATGAAATGAAATTAGAAAAAATTCTTAATGCTATAAAAAATTAATAAAAATTGTTTAAATGTGTCAGATAATTGTTCTTCAATTATGATAGGCCCAACCTATTTATTTATCAAATATTAAATTTGTACGGAGATTTTTTTTTTTTAATAATATAGGTAATGTGAATTTTTGTCAGCTGAAATATGCACATTTCTGCTATTATTAATTACATGTTGTCAGATCATTGGTAAATAAAAATGTATATATAGTTCCTCTATATTCTAAAAAAAAATGTAAGGATCAAACATCATTGCTTTTATACTTTTTGGATGTTAGATAGTCAGATTAGGAGAAAAGCAAGCCAGCGCTCCCGCCATTTTTTGAAAATTATTTCGGAATTTTACTGTCAGTAGACAGAAAGATTCTTAGACTTCTTTTGAGTCTGTATTAATTTTTAAAGTCTTTTTTTAAGTTTATTAAGTCTCCTAAGCTTTATTTAAGTTTCCTGTACTTCTTTCAACTCTGAAATGGATTTTTGTCTTTTTTTTTAAGTTTATTAAATCTCTTAAGCTTTCTGGACTTCTTTTGAGTATCAAATATTTTTTAGTCTTTTTTCTAGTTTATTAAATGTCCGGAGCTTTATTTCAGTTTGTTTTTGAGTCTGAAATGGTTTTTTGGGTCTTTTTTTCAATATTATCAAGTCTCCTGAGCTTTATTAAAGTTTATTGGACCATTTATGCCTCAAATGTTTTTGAGTCTTTTTTAAAGTGTTTTTTTAAGTTTATTAAATTTCTAGAGCTCTATTTAAGTTTCCTGGACTTCTTTTGAGTCTCAAATATTTTTTAAATCTTTTTTTAATTTTATTAAATTTACAAAGCTTTATTTAGGTTTCCGGGACTTCTTGTGACTCTCAAATATTTTTTAAGTCTTTTTTTCAAGTTTATTAAATGCCCGGAGCTTTATTTAATTTTCCTGGATTTCTTTTGAGTCTCAAATTTTTCTCAGTCTTTTTTCTAGTTTATTAAATGTCCGGAGCTTTATTTAAGTTTGCTTTTGAGTCTGAAATGGTTTTTTTGAGTCTTTTTTTCAACATTAAGTCACCTGAGCTTTGTTAAAGTTTATTGGACCATTTATGCCTCAAATGTTTTTGAGTCTTTTTTCGAGTTTATTAAGTCTCTTATTGAGCTTTATTTAAGTTTCCTGGACTTATTTTGGCCATCAAATGTTTTTTTAGTCTTTTTTCAAGGTTTTCTGAGCTTTATTTAAGTTTCCTGGATTTCTTTTCGGTCTAAAATATTTTTAAAGTTTAGACCATCCTTGTCTTGAAGTCAATATATCTAAGTTTGTTTGTATATAAATACGTTAACAAACAGTATCGCAAGTAGTGTTTAATAAATGGCTGTAAAGTTTTATTAAGTTATACTTGTGTTAAGTTCCATGGGCGTACGCCACTTCTGTTTATATTTGTTAACACTTCCCCAGAAAGAGACAAGATGTATCGACTTCAAAACATTGTATACAAAAATTTAAATAAGGCACGTCTAAGTTTAAAGGTTTTGTAAGTAATGAGAATGACGTTTAGATTATGACAATTATACAAGAAATGAGTTTTACTCTAAACGTACGAAATTTTCTTGAATTTTTTTAGTGGTTTTTATCAATTTTTATAAAATTTCAACGGTTTTCCATATTTTCCATTTTTTACCAGTATTTATCTAATTTTAGTAATTAAATCGGCTTTTTTTCCAATTTTTTTATATGTGAAATTTTGATTTGTTTTTAAATTTACTCTTTTTATTGTCGATTTTTTTTGGATTATTTGATTTTTATAAATTTTTATTTTTTATATTATTTTTTTTTTTATAATAAAAGTACGATATTTACATAAAATTCAAACAAAAATTTGATCATTGCCGTACAGTACTTTTGAGGGGAAGATGCCACTCCTGTCGTCTGTCGTACGCCTCTGCTAATAGTAAACAAATTGATTTTTCGATAATTAAGACGCTCCCAAATCAGTAAAACTAATAAAGATAGATGAAAGAACTGATCTATTTTTTAAATCTACGTCTTTTAGACTACTTCTACTGATTTCCTTTTATGTATGAGTAATGACATATTCGTTATATTAGAGAGTGAGTTTTTTATTTCGTGAATTAATTTTCATGTACAAAAAAAATCAAATATGCCTTACAACTAGCACTGATCGGAAAATACGCAATACTTTTTAATTAAAAAATTGTCTCACTTTTGCCCAAAAGTGAGATGGGGTTACCAAAAGTAAGACAAAATTTCGTTGGGAGAGACATAAAAAAAATAAATATAAAATATAATTTGAATAAATACCGAAACATTTAACGAAAATATGTCGATTTGGGTAAAACGACACATTGGACGAAATAAATGTCCTGGACCTTAATAAGTATTGCACCAGTCTACAGAAAACTTATTTTTCTTTTTGATTACTCAACCACATAATTAATATGTTTGCCTTAAAACAGATACCACAGACACTCACTGATCTAAAACGTAACTATCACCTTCAAGGTAACCATTTGATTGAGTAAATATATGAAGAAAGACAATTATAATTTAGTGGTGCCATTTGTCTTTATCTAAATTTTTGTGAATTTTTCCATTGTCCTTGTTTTGAATAGTAAATATCGTTTGGTATGTATATGAAAATTTTGATTAGTTAATATTTATTCATTTCCTTTTAAATTTATACATATGTGTAGATTTGCGCTCCCGCCATTTTTAACAAAATTTATTAATTTTAATCTATAATTGTTAATTATAAATGATATTACAGATGAATAAAGACTTTTATGGATTTTATTATATACTATTTGATTTCTATCATTTTTATGAAAACATTTGCTCATCGATTACTTTTAAAACTTGTTTTTCTTTAAAATTGATAGATATGTAAAAAAGTTGATTTATTTTTCGAAATTTACGCTCGTTAAAAGCCGCTTATTTCTTTACTCGCCATTCTGGTTGTAACGTTCATAAAATACACTTCGGTGAATTTTGTAATTCTTGTTTAAAATAAATAAAAAATTTAAAACAATTTTCGACAAACTTATTTAACTCGCCTTTAAATCACTTTTTTGCCGATTAACGTTTATTATTCTAATTTATAAATAAATAAATTATCACAGCACATGACCACCCCACTAATTTCCAATACAGGAGTTAAAATCCTTTATATTTGAATGGAAAAGGCTCATTAGAAATACAAATCCACAAAGAACGTAAATGACTATCACGAATTATCTAGCATATATCTAAGAAAATTTTACAAATAGACTTCAGTTTATCTTCAACTCCTGATTATGCTAACATAGTTAGCGAAACGTACGTAGCGTGATAAGAAAGTGTAATTTTGGTTACTAGTGACGATATTCTTCAACTTTGTTTAAAACCCAAGGTTCTAAATTCCCAATACTATCCAAAATCAGATAAACTAATTTGGAAAATTTCAAATCCTGAGATAGAGACCATACTATAAATGTTCTTAAAATTTGTAATTTATTAATAAATATCGTCAGTATCAAAAGACAAATAATAACGCTTTAACAGTTTAGATTATACAGGGTGCTGAATTTAACTTTTACAAAATTTCAAATGACCATTGTGAAGATAATTTTTCGAATATATAAACCAAATCAACTATGCATTGATTATTGATTTAGTCAATACAAAATATATAATAATTCCTGTACACACCAACGGTATACAGGGTGAGTCCAATGGAAGAAAGTTTTTCAGTGATTTTCAGCAAAGTGAGTGGTAGAATTTAAGTCATTTATAAATATTTTGCAGGATAGCAATACCAAATTCTGATATACAAGATTATGTTAAATAGAACGTTTACGGTATGAAGGAAATCATCAGCAAAAGTCACTATTTTTGGATAGACCCTGTATATTTTATATGTCTGCAAAGTAAAATTTTGTCATGAACGATCGAGTATTATCCGGAATTTCAGGCATTTGGATTGGATATATCAATAAGCAGAAGGGGTGCAGCTTCGTGAGAAATAAAACATCTTGTATATATGTCAGTCTGATTTATGAGATGCCAGTATCAATAATCGAATTTGATATTCGTATCGTGCAAAATATCTGTAAATGAATGAAATTCCACTGCTCAACTTTTTGTAAATCACTCAGTGGCAATTTAGTCCCTAAAATGAGGGATTAACAATTTATTTTGGTGATTTTTGATTCTTTTTTGTTTGTAATTTTGTATTAACAAAATCATCATTTGACCAAACAAAAAATAAGCCAATAAATATTTTTTCTTAATTTTTGACTATCAATAGCGTTCAATCTCAAAATATTCAAATTATAGTTTTTTCAGATTTTTTTCCAATTTTTCCATCAGAAAATCAATTAGGTATTTGTCCCTTTACTTTACTATTTGTTTCTTCATTCATAAAGTCTCATTTGGACCAAGATATTTTTTTGGAATTTTCTCTTTTTACCTAAAAGCCTAAATTTTTTTTGTTAATTTTACCAATTCCTTCTTAATTGCAAAATACTCTTTTGTACCAAATTTTGGATAAATTATTTGTTACTTTTTTTATCTCAAAATATTTTTTCTGATTTTACTATTCAAATATTTTAAAATACCCATTTTAAGGTGATCAGATTTTTTGTTTGCGATTTTCTAACAAGAAATTCATTTATTTCTCTCTATTTTGACCTAAAAAGATCCAAAAATACTTTTTTGAATAAAATTTTCTCTAATTTTTTTTTCAAATTTTCTAGTCAAAAAAGTACTCAAAAATCAATTATTTGTTTCAACTATATCTTAAACTATCTATTTTTTTGACTTTATTCCAAAACATTCCGGGTTTTTTAATATTTTTCATAAATTCTTGAAATATTTGAGTTTTTTAAATTTTTAACCTTTCTTGAAATTTTTTATCTTGTAATTGTAACTTTTGAATCAAAATTCTTGTTCATTTATTTTTTTATAATTTTTTAAGTTCGCGCTTTTTTCTTCACATTTATTTCACCCTTTATCCCACTTTTTTCTATTCTTTTTTCTCCTCTTTTTTTGCATTCTCTTTTATTTTTTCTTCACTTTATTACTATATTTTTTTCGTATTCTCTTTATTTACTATTTGTCTTTCTTTTTTTCTCAATTATGTCCTTTTTTATTGAGTTTTGTGTCCCTCTCTTTTTTTCTAACGATGACCTGTTCTTTAGTATTTATCCCCATTTCTTCTAATTTTGGTCTTTTTTATTATTGTTTTCGTTACTTATACACCTTTTTACTTTCTCAACCCACCTCCGAGAAGGGAAAGTATTGTGAACGAGCTAAAAAAATTTTTCGAGATGAAGATGGAAATATCCATTATGATTAAGGCCATTTCCAGATGGAAGTCTGTCTGTTTGTCTGTGTGTATTCTTCCACGATAGAGGCCACATGTTTAATCCGATTGAGCTGAAATTTGTAAATGTATTTTTGCTTTTTTTACAAATTTATATGTGAAAAAATGCGTTTTTGCTGTATTTTCCAATTTTTTTTGTGGAAAAATACAGTTTTGGGGTTTTTCCACATTCGAGTGTCATTCGTGCTTCTGTTTTTTTTTTGGAATTTGTTTTTTTTTTAATTTTTTTTGTCGAAAAATGCATTCTTGCTTTTTTCCCAATTCGTGTGTGAAAAATGCATTCTTGCTGTTTTTTCTAGTTTTTCATGTAGAAAAATGTATTGTTGCTTGTTTTTATTTAAATTTGTGTGAATTTGCTTTTTTTCAAATTTAAATAAGGAAAAATTTATTCTACCTTTTGTTTTTTTTTCAAATTTGTGTAAAAAAAAATGCATTTTTCCAATTTTTATGTAGAAAATTCATTCTTGCTTTTTTCTCAATGAATGTGTAAAAAACGCATTTTTGCTGTTTTTTTTCTAGTTTTTTTATGCATTCTTGCTTTATACCAATTTATATGTGAAAAAATGCATTTTCGCTTTTTTCCACATTCGTCTGTGAAAAAATACTTTTGAATTTTTTCTAGTTTTTTTTAAAAAAAATGTCTTTTTCAAATTCGTGTGCTAGAAAACGCATTCTTGCTAATGTTGTTTTTTTAAATTTTTGTGAAAAAATTGCAGCCTAGATGTTTTTTTCAAATTCGAATATTGAAATAATATATTGTGAACGAGTTAAAAAAGTTTTTCGAGAAAGTTGTAAATATACATTTTAAGATCTCCTGAGACGATTAAGACCATTTAGTCTGTCTGTCTGTCTGTGTATTTGTCTGTAACCATTAGTTTTTGTACGCATCTGTCAAACGGAACTGTCACTGTCAAAAAATGACAGCAGCAATATGTCAAGGAATTTTACTTGCAATATGTCTGTAAAAAAATTCGTCTCTGGATATTCATCGGGAAAGTTTTTTGGGTGACACAACCGATTTTTTTTCTTAATTATTTCTTTTTCCACCTTTTATTTTATAATTTTGTACATCTGTCACCCTATATACCGTTGGTGTGTGCAGGTATTATATACTCCATAGTAAATTTATATTTTGTTTGTATATTCGAAAAATTATCTTCACAACGGTCATTTTAAATTATGGAAAGTTAACTTCAGCACCCTAAACTGTTGAATTTAGTGAGTTAGCACATCGTGAGTTCTACAATACATAAAAAAATTCGAGCAAATTCATCGAAAACCAATTTCCCATTAATGCAGTGCGTGGTCCTTTAATTAATTATATATTCAGATAATTTAACATAAAATAAATCAAAGTCATAGTAGTTAGAAAATAGGCCATGTGTCGATTTTCATTTAAATCTAAGTAATAACATATTTTTTGTTCCCAATTGACTATATTTTTCTAAAATTTCCAATTTCCAATAATAAAATAAATTTTTAATAATTTTAAAACAAAATCGATATTAAATCCGCCTCTGTATAAAAAACAAATTTGAAAACTCTCATTATACCCCATCGGTATTCCAAACACGTAACTAACTTAAATAGAAATCTATAATCTGTAAACTCCGGCAATAAAGAAATCTACCAAAATAACTACCTGTTAGGTATAGTCTCCTACCACTAGATGGCGATTACCAGCCGCGTCAAAACGTTCAAAAGGAATTTTAAATACGTAATAAAGTTATTAGAGAATAAACACGGTAATTCAAACCAGAATCGATCCATAAAACACCAACAAGTATAAAATTGGCGTTTATATGACTCTAAATTTAACGATCACTTTAATCTGGGCCTTTTATTATTATTATCATCTCGTAAAGCAGCGGTTTTCATGATTGTGGCGCGTGCCTAGAGAACTCGGACGCACTTTTAACAGTTTAACTGTAGTAAAAGTCATTTTAACGACCGTTTTATTACAACTACCTACTACGAACGCTTTACAAATGTCACATAAAAATTTTTTGTTTTTCTTTTTCCGTCCGTCAAACAATACGGTAACGATCGTAACCGTAAAATCTGTACCGTTCGGGTTACAGGTAGTAGAAGATAGATGAATGAGAATGAGACTTTCATAAAATTTGTTTATTTATACAGGGAGAGGCTTATTTAAATTATAAGACCTAATTTCCAGGGTTGCATCTAGGAATTTTTGCTAATTTATTCTTACCTCTTATGTTGTTTATAAAATTTGTCCAATATCGATAATAGAATAATAAAAATGGATATAATACTTTTTATGAGTTTTGTTTGAATTTGTAAAAAAAGTTTTGATTTTAAAGAATTTATTAATAGTAATTGGTAATTTTATTTTAATTTTTGGTACATCATTATTATTATTATTAAAATAAAAAAAAATTGGAAATGATTTTAAAAGAAAATTTAATAGTAATGGGTAAGATTTGAAAAAAAATTTTAAATAATCAAGAAATTTTTTTTTTTAAAAGTTGTATAAAAATAATCAACAGACAGATGTCAGTAATCTTTTAAAAAATATGTCACAATAATTTATAGAAATTTGTTAATAAAAAAATAATGTTGTAAAATGTAGAAAAATTGTTAAATTTATAAAGGATTTTGAAAATTAAAAAAAATTCATAAATTTAACACAGGATTTTTTTTGAAAAAGAATCAATTTGGGGGGAAATAAAAGAAGCTGTTTGAAGAAGGAAAAGTGATACAAGATTTGAAGTTGGATTTGTTGGAGGGGTAGGTATAAAAAAGAGGAGGTGATCAGAGTTTAAAATTTATTGTTATATGTGATTTCCTTTTGTAATGTTTGTTATTTTATTAAATTTTTTTATAAAACCCACTTCAAAATTGAGATTTTTTTGTATGAGAAAATCAGAACAATATTTTACAGGGTGTTCTAAACAGTAAAATATTGCAAACTAACTTCTTCGCATGCGCAACACATTTTTTTTGCAATAACCTGATGTTTTTTTTTGCCAAGATTCTATGTACCAAATATCAACTGGTTAACTTCAAGATTGTGCAAAAAAAGCTTTTTGTAGTGCTTATTTTATACTTGATACCTAAATATCTTTTGGTAGTAGAAAAAATATGCAACTACTGTGTAAAGTGCGTTTTTTCACACATTCGTGAAAAAAGTATTACTTTTGACACTTCTTGCATAAATAACTATTTATTGTTAAATATTATTTGCTAAAAAAATTATACCACCTAAAAATGGTTTGGGGTATACTGAGTGGCTCAGGAAACCCAAAAATTGTCACCAAGTGTAAAAATCTATCTGGCTTAAAGATGAACAAGCTGTAAACTTTATAAAGTTTTTTTTATTAATACCTAAATATTACTTATTCAATTTTTTAAGACAACGTTTTGTCTTTGAAAAGTCACCCCCCCCCACAACTATTTTTTTTAACACAGACGTGTACTATTTATTTTATTTTCATAAAATTCTCACTTTTTCTTTTTTATTAGGTTTTCAGGAATCCGGTACGTTTTGACAGAGAATGTTTTTTAAGCATATTTTCGATATATTGTAATGAAATACTTTTTATGAGTTCTATTTGAATTTTATAAACATAGTTTATTGTTAAAAAAAGTTTGATTTCTTAAAGAATTTATTGGTATATAATTTATTATAAATCAACAAATTGTAGAATATATAACGAGTCTTATTTTTATTTTTTTTTGAACATCATTTTTATTATTATTTATAAGAAAATAAAAAACAACTTTGGGAAATAATATTAAATGAAAATTTAAGTAATTATAGGTAAGGGGCAGGATTTAAAACTTTTTTTAATCAAGTAAGAAAAATTTGTATTTTGAAAAACATGAAAAAAAATAATAAACAGAGATGTCAGATATAGATATACAATTTTTGGAAATTTTTATATAGAAAAATAGGTGTATTGAAAGATGTAAAGATTTAAAAGGGGCAGAACAATTATATTACCAATTAAATAT
This sequence comes from Neocrepidodera transversa, assembly GCA_963243735.1. NCBI lineage: Eukaryota > Metazoa > Arthropoda > Insecta > Coleoptera > Chrysomelidae > Neocrepidodera > Neocrepidodera transversa. Next base: position 3,281,210 of record OY725337.1, on the reverse strand, counting down.
ATGGTTTTTATTTTAAATTATAAAAATAATATCAAAATACTAAAGAAGGTGTTTTAAAATAAAGGTGATCACAAAAAGGGAATAAGGTTATGAAAAATATATAAAGGTTATTAGAAGAAACATCTAGAGAAGAAAATATCAAATGAAAAAATTTTCAGTGGAGAGACATAAAGAATAGGGAAATAACAAATTTGAAATTTCAATTCGGAGAAATTTGGAGAAGAAAATAAAAAATTAGAAAATTCAAGTAATATGGTATTAATCAGAAGACAATAAAGAGTAATCAGTATATATAAATTTTTATTTTTTTTCCCATAATTTGTAACGTTTAGTATTTATTTTTATTCCATAGAACAAAACCCACCCAAATTTGAGATTACAAGAAGAAATTTGCACGTGGGAAAGAAGTAGGTCCGACATCAGATATAGGGAATTCAATGTGTTAAAGTGAGATGCTGTAAATATTCATCATGTCAGATACTTCAGCTCCATCTGGTTTAGTTTTGAGCTCCGCCTGATCAGGACTTCAGGTACTTCACCTCCGTCTGGTCTAATCTTCAGCTCTGTCAGGTACGACTGCTATCGGACCAGACGAAGCTGAAGACTAGCTAGACTAGACCAGACGGAGTTGAAGTACCTAAAGATCGGCTCTGACATACTGAACTTCTGCATCCTCTCGACTTAGAATTTCGGACCAATGTAGACTATCTACTGAAAGAACCCAATTTAACCACAAAAATGGGATTTAAGAATGCAATATTGCGCAGTTAGAAACTTTAGGGTCTACAACACCAATATATTTGAAAAATAATAAATTTCGGTTTTCGAGACTCAGAATATTAATTTTGACCCATTATTAAATGATTAGTCACATATAGTGCATCATATTAAAAATAACTTGTAATCTATATAAGTCTTTAGGTGCTTCTGGTCTGCAAAACTTTAATGTTTTATTTAATATTAAAAGAATATTTTGTTGAGGAATTTAGTAGAATAATTAATTCAAGTAATTTGTAACATTTAAAGTAAGAATTGAACTTAGCTTGAATTATGGTGTTCAAAATATATGACTATATCGTATTCAACATCATACACAATTACTGATTTTGGTTAAACAAGGGTAGAATATATTATAACATAGAATTTCCTGAAATTCATTAAAAAATTGGCTGTGTCGGCCTAGAACTTTCCCGGCTCGGCTGTAGAGAATCAGATTATTTTAATTACATAAATTTAAAATAGAGATAATGAATACGTCTAACGAATTGATATTTCAATGTTGATAATGATAAACGGGTTAAAATCATGTATGAACACTATTGGGAGTTCGGGAAAAAATTTGATACAAAAGTAGGGAATTTTATGCTCCACAACTTTGCACTCGAACATTTTGCATTAAAGTGCATTGTTTGTCTTCAAAATTAAAAAAATCGTGCCAAAAGTAGAAAATAAGCCGCAACCATAAAAATGAGGGAATGTTAATCAAAAAATCATATTTATTAATATATTGGTATTTGTTGGTAAAATACAAATAACATTAAACATTATCACCAAATTTCAAGTTGATAGGTCAATGGAAAGTTAAAAAATACTTCGAAACAAAATTTTGTAAAAAATGCTGACTTTGGCGACTTCTCATGCCTACGTTTTGCAATATTTTTTAAAAGAAAAAATATAGCTTTTATCTATTCAATGAGCTCTAAACAACGATACCTCACTCGATGGGGTAGACCAAATTTTTTTCCAGCACTCCCCTTTAGCTGTATGAGTGAGAGCCCCTCTTAAAAATATTTAAACATATTTTTTTACAATGTATGTGGCGTTGGGATAACAAGACGCATTTGAAGACTCTAGCTACAATGGTTTAGCTGCTAGACTGGTGTGAGAGCAATAGGGATCCATGTGGACCCTTTGTTAAAGAAAAGCAAAAGCCTAAATGGGTATTTTTTTACGCCCTCAAGCGGCTAACCTGTGGTGAATATAAAAGTTAAAATAAATTTGGTAATTTGCACTTGAAAATTTTGAATTAAAGTGCTATTTGTCCTCAAAATTTGGAAAAACTACCTATGTTAAGAATTCTCTTCCTAATAATAGATTTTCTAATTTTACTTGTTGAAATTATTCTTGTTACTAGCTTGCTTGTGGCTAGACTAAAAAACTTTTTAATAAAAATAAAGAGAGCGAAAAAATAAACAGTTGAAGTTTTGTTACATGTCGAGATGATAGATACGAAATTTTTACATGTCGTTATATTTGAAAAGAAAAATATATAATTCTTTAAAGCATTAATTAAATCTCAGAACCAAATAAAATTTGTGTTAATTAAACGACACAACGACGCAAACTAGGAACTAGGGCTTCCTAGTCTTCGTTCAACCTACATGCACATTTTTTTGCGCGCCGTCCAGTGCAACTATTGGAAAGTAGGCAAAAAGTTTGATATAAAAAATGTAGGAAATTTTATGCTCTAAAACATTGCAATAAAACGTTTTGTAGTAAAGTGTACTGTTTGTCTTTAAAATTTAAACAAAAGCAAAATATCTTACATTCAAACAATGTCGTTCTTGAGGACCTTCTACTATACCAATTTAAACGAAAAATGAATGGTCGCATTTTCTGGAAATGGTTTCAATATTCTTGGAGGACCTCAAAATAGATATTTCCATCGATAAATCGATTTTTTTTTTGTTCGTTCACTATTCCCTTTGAAGGGACCGGAAAAGTAAAAAAAAATACCAAAAAATCGTGTTAGACCAAATGGAATTAAATTTAACATGAATGAACTATTGAGTATTGAGTATTTTTTTTAGAACTTTTTTAGAAATAATTTGTGTATTCACTTTCGTTTTACGCTCCTGCCCAATTACTCTTTTGTTTTGAGCATTTATAATATTTTGAGAGTAAATACATAAGCGTGTAGTTGCCGGTTAAAGAATTACCCAAGGAAAATGTGCTTGTATACAAATAAATTGAGTGTAAAAATGTTTTTTTTTAGTATTTTCCGGTTAATGTTAAATAATCCAATTTTTTCTGCGTAGAATAAGGTAGAGTGTAACAAAACATAATTATTCATTTTTGGACGAGATCTCACCTAATATAGCAACTAAAAATTTGCAGATTTTTTTCGTAACAAATAAAATATTTATTAATAGAGCGCGTCTATGCTACTTTTTCGTATCACTCTTACTAAAAATAATTTAAAAAAAGTTCGAAAGACGCGATCTGAAGAATTAAATACAGAATCGATTCATGAAAACCGCAGCTTCCTATCTTCAATATTAATGGAGCGCCGTCCAAAAACGATTTTAGGCAAGATAACATATGGTATTGGCGCCTGTTTTTTTATGGATGTGAAAAAATAAAAAATATATTAACGTCTGGGGGTATTAGTTACAAAAATTGAGTCTAGATTAATTTGCTGTTCTTGTTTTTTTCAAAATTACATACAGGGTGATTCTTTCTTTTGATTTCCTTAACTGTATATTTTATTATAGTGTATATTTACCCTTTTGAATTATATTTTTTAAGTAGGATTTTTAAAATGTTATATGTCATTTTTTCCAAGTTTTGATTTTTAATATAACACCCTGTATATTATTATATTTTATATATTAAAATAATATTTTTTTAGTAATTTTTAAGTATTAAAAAAATACATGATTTTTTATTTTTTGTCTTATTCCTCACATTTTATCCGTTCTAGTTATTTTAATTTCCATTAATACTAAACTTTGATCATACTTTTAGGTAAAATAATTTTTATTTTGATCAAAATCATCCCTTTTGGCCACTGCACTGCCAACGACGGTAACATAACCGCAAGGGTTGAAAATGTTCCATCAAATGTGTTGTTAGACTGTCTCCATTGCTTTGCGTCAATTTCCACCCTATTTCCCTTTGAATGTTTGTTTACGTTCAAGAAAATAACAAAGGAACACATATACAACTAGACAGCTGTGTAACAAAACAAACCATATAAAAAAAAGGGACAGATAGATCTTTTCCCATGTAGGAATAATTGTAATTGAATTAGAATTAATAAAGTACATTGTCCATTATTTGCTAAATAATTAACAATATGAATATTTATATTGAAAATTGTTTAGATGTTAAAGTAAATGGTATTTTTTATTAGAAATTTTCAGGTTTCAAAAAAATTGGCAACACTGTAAGTAACAATAAAATCTTGTTTTTAGTTTATAATTATTTAAAAATTGATATTTATCTACAAAATAATGACAATTAATTAAATCTTCTTTGTGATAAAAAAAATTAAACGGTTTGATGGGTTCTAAAAAAAGATTGAGCGTTTCAGAGAGATCTCAAGTTGGGCCGTTCATAGCGCACGTGTTCTCTCAACTTTGTGTGTGCCAAAAGTCGAGGGGGATACCTATTCGGCAAATCGATAAAACAAAGCTCATTTGACTAGTGCTTCCCTCTACTTCGCAGACAGTTAAATAGACCAAGGGCGTTGCAAAAAGGAATTTCAAAACATGCTAATTCAAATTAATATGTATACAGGGTGTTTTTTTAAAAAGTTTCCACCCCCGATTTACGCTTAACCAATAATTTTTGGCAAAAATGGCGAGACACGTCGACTTTTGATTTGAAGGAAACGAAATTTTTGGCAAAATTTGTCGCTCTACCTTAACCCCCTTCACCCCCACACCGTACCATGAAAATTTGAATGGGCGATACACCATGTGTGGCACATCAGAGGAAAGGTAATTTAATGCAGAATTCAAATCATACCCTTTGACCACTGCTAGGACAAAACAACATTACATAATTTGTATCAATAATGTTATCAGTTTTTTGTTAGGTATTTAAAAGAAGGTAAAAATAAAAAAAATTACAGCAATTGCTCAAAATGTTGTCCATCGTGTGCTAAACAAAAGTCAAGTCTGTCTTGGAATTCTTGTCTAACATTTTGAAAAATTTATTGATGTTCTCTTACAATTCTGAATGTGTGGATTTTCAAATTTTTTGCTAGTCGGCACTATTAAGATACTTTTTAGGAACTTGTTCGTTTATTTTTCTGAATTATCAGCAATTCACTTTTTGTTTCTACAAAAAATAAGAGTACCTTTGGCAAAAACCAACCTATAAACTCACTTGTTTAAAATTATTTATCAAATAAACATTGAAAATGATCTACACTAGAGCACAGAGAATTGAAATGATTTTCATTTACGACTCGGCGAACAGATGTTCGAGAAGAGCTGCTACTCTTTTTAATGAAGAACATCCTGGTTTGTAAGTAAGTCATACTTACATTAGAAAACTTGTTATGAAGTTTGAGGAAACTGGATCTGTAGTAAATAAAAAAAGCTTTCAGTTTCATCAGTTCGACAAGTATTAAAAAATAATAAATATCGACCTTACAAGATGCAAATCCATCAGCAACTTCATGAAGATGATCCAGATAGAAGAGTTCAATTTTGTGAGGAAATGCTCGCATTGATTGATTAACACACCCCCGTATAGTTCAAAATATTTGTTTTTCGGATAAGTGCACATTTTTTCTTGACGGGTTTGTGAATAAATATAATTGTCGTTACTGGAGTGACAACAACCCTCATGTTTTTGTTGAAGGGCATACTCAACATGTTCAAAAACTTAATGTTTGGGCTGGGATACTGGGCGATAAAATTATTGGGCCATTATTCGTAGATGGGAATTTAACTGGTCAAAAATAACTAGAAATGCTATAAATGACCATTGACCTGCTAATTACTCAGGAGCTTGAAAATCAGGTAGATGAAGTAAGAAATCCTGCTCTAGATGAAAATCTATTACATTTTCAACAAGATGGGGCTGGTCCTCATTATCATTTACCAGTCAGACAATGGCTAGATGACCATTTCCCACAACGTTGGATCGGTAGAAGAGGAGCAATAGAATGACCTGCGAGATCTCCAGATTTGACTCCTTGCGATTTCTGGCTTTGGGGTCACCTAAAGTCAGTAATTTACAAAACTAAATCTACATCTATTAATGACCTTCGGGTACGAATTGTAAGAGAATGTCAATCCATTACTAGGGAAATTTTTCAAAATGTTTGACAAGAATTCCAAGACAGACTTGACTTTTGTTTAGCACACGATGGACAACATTTTGAGCAATTGCTGTAATTTTTTTAATTTTTATCTTCTATTAAATACCTAACAATAAACTGATAACATTATTGATACAAATTATGTAATGTTTTTTTATCCTAGCAGTGGACAAAGGGTATGATTTGAATTCTGCATTGAATTACCTTTCCTCCGATGTGCCACACATGGTGTATCGCCCATTCAAATTTTCATGTTACGGGGTGGGGGTGAAGGGGGTTAAGGTAGAGCGACAAATTTTGTCGAAAATTTCGTTTCCTTTAAATCAAAAGTCGACGTGTCTCAGTATTTTTCTCAAAAATTATTGTGCGAGAGTCAAGTGAGGGTATAAAAAAACACCCTGTAATTCTGTTCAGGGGGGTAGTAAAAAAATTAAACTTAGTGATTTGAATTCTGCATTGAATTACCTTTTCCCTGATGTGCCACACATGGTATGTTCCCTATTTAAATTTTAAAGTTGAGGGGCGTGGGGTGAAGGGGGTTGACGTTAGAGTTATGTTTGTTATGAAAAATTTTGTCCCTCTCAAATCAAAAATCGACGTGTCTCGCCATTTTTGCCAAAAAATATTGGGTAAGCCTAAATCTGGGGTGGAAACTTTTTAAAAAAACACCCTGTATATACAGGATGGGGTAGCACATACGGCACACGAAATTTAGTGCCTAGACCATAGCAATTTATAAAAATCCCTTTATATATATACCGGGTGTTTCAAAAAAATTTGCCATACCAAAGTTATATATTTTTAAATGATTTCAAAAACCCATTAGACTAATGATGTAAACTAAAAAGTTTTGAAGTTCTAGACAATTGAAAATCGATTTGCTCCGGCCAAACGACATAAAATCGGATAAATCGGCTTACATATCCCTATCCTAACTTGCTGGTATACGAACAAAATGTTTACAGGGTGAAATTTGCGTACTTTTTTCACCCTGTATACATTTTATTCTTATACCACCAAGTAGAACTAAAATAGTTAAGATAGGGACATGTAAGCCGTTTTATCCGATTGTTTGTCGTTTTTCCAGAGTAATCACTAAAATTTGAAAAAATGCGATTTTCAATTGTCTATAACTTCAAAAATATTCATCTATTTGACTGACTGACTGACTGACTGACTGATATAAAATTAATGTACAGCAAATCTACTGAACCCCCACAGACTTGAAATTTTGATAGTATGTTCTGTTCATAATGTAGAGACACCCACTAAGAAAGGACTTTGTGAAAATTTGAATTTAAGGGGTAGAAAAGGATGAAAAACGGTGGCTCAAGGAAAAATATAAAAACAAGGAAAAACAGAAAAAAATATGGAAAATATGGAAACAATAGAGAAAAACAGGGAAAAAGTGCCAAAAATTGGAAAAACAGGAACAAATAGGGCAAAGTGAAAAATAGTGAAGTTTGTAAAGAAATTGAAAAATAGGGAATAAATAAAGAAAAATATAGGGAAAAATTGGAAAAAAATAAGAAAAACTGAGCAAAATAAGAAAATTTGGGAAAAATTGAGAAATATTAGAAATAGTTTAAATTAGGGAAACAGTAGAGAAAATAGAGAAAAATGATGAAAATAAGACAAAATAGGGAAAAATAACTAGAAATAAGAACAAGTAAGAAAAAATAAAGAAAATAGGGAAAACTAATGGAAAATAGAACAGATAGAAATATATAGGAAAAATAGTGAAAAATAGGAGAAAATATGGGAAAAAAAAGAAAAATAATGAAAAAATGGGGATAACGAAGAAATTGGAAGAAATAGGGCAAAAGAAAAGTCGAGAAATTTGCAAAAAATTGTGAAAATTATGAAATAAAATTGAGAAAAATAGAGAAAAATTGGGCAAAATTGAGCACTATGGGAAAATTTGGAAAAAATAGTGAAAGTGGGGGAAATTGGGAAAGTAATAAAAAATAGGAGAAAAATATCGAAAAATGGGGAAATTGGAGAATAAATATAGAAATATGAAAAAATAGTAAAAAAATAGAGCAAAATTGGGGAAAATAAGAAAAAATAAAATAATGAAATAGTAGGGATAAATATGAAAAAATAGGAAACAATAATGAAAAACAGGAGAATATGGGGAAATAGAAAAATGGATAAAAAGAGTAAAAATTAGAAAAAATACTAAAATTTGCGAAAAATAGGGAAAAAACATGGAAAAATAGGGACAAATGGGGAAAAATGGGCAAAAATTAGACAAAGATAGATAAAATAGGGAAATTAGAGATAAACATAAAAAAAATGTAAATAAATTGCCAAAAATTTTTCTAATTTTTCTAATTTTTCTAATTTTTCTAATTTTTCTAATTTTTCTAATTTTTCTAATTTTTCTAATTTTTCTAATTTTTCTAATTTTTCTAATTTTTCTAATTTTTCTAATTTTTATAATTTTTATAATTTTTCTAATTTTTCTAATTTTTCTAATTTTTCTAATTTTTCTAATTTTTCTAATTTTTCTAATTTTTCTAATTTTTCTAATTTTTCTAATTTTTCTAATTTTTCTAATTTTTCTAATTTTTCTAATTTTTCTAATTTTTCTAATTTTTCTAATTTTTCTAATTTTTCTAATTTTTCTAATTTTTCTAATTTTTCTAATTTTTCTAATTTTTCTAATTTTTCTAATTTTTCTAATTTTTCTAATTTTTCTAATTTTTCTAAATTTTCCAATTTTTTTAATTTTTCAAATTTTTGACATTGATTTTTCTAATTTTTTGAGACTCGCTGATTTTGCCTAATCTTTTCTAGTATTTCTTTTTATTGTTTTTTTTTTAACTTACTTAAATTTTGATCACCCTGTAAATTTTAAAATAAATAAGTTTGTGCGTTTGGGTGACCCCCGTCAGGAGAAAAGTTCCTTACGTTATTTTTTCAACTCTAACACCCGTATGCATAGTCGTTCGCCAGCCACTCGCCAAAGTTTCGCCGCTCGCTACCCAAGAATTGTAATGCATAGTCAAACGCCAGAACAGTAACGACTGCGCACTAGTTTATATTTCGGCGAAGCGGTGGCGAAATACGGGAGATGGTCAGTAGCATCTCCGCCAATTCTCTCGCACACTTTCAATACTATTTCAGTTCAGGGAACAGTTGTAGTAATGCAGTTTTTAAGTTATAATTATATTTTTTTTAATAATTCTTACAAAGTGTTTTATTATAATATATACAGGATGAAATATTTTTTTTAATTTTCGAATTTTAGATATAAAACTAACATTTAAATACATTATCAGTACAAACAAATTTGATAATACTAAACTTTGTTTAACAATTAAATTATAATTATATATTTTTAATAATTCATACAAAGTATTTCATATAAACAGGATGGAAAAATTTTTTTTTAATTTTCTAATTTTAAATATAAAACTAACATCTAAATACATTATCACAAACAAAATTGATAATATTAAACATTTTTTAACAATTAAATTATAATTATATATTTTTAATAATTCATACAAAGTATTTCATATAAACAGGATGGAAAAATTTTTTTTTTAATTTTCTAATTTTAAATATAAAACTAACATCTAAATACATTATCACAAACAAAATTGATAATATTAAACATTTTTTAACAATTAAATTATAATTATAACTTTTTAATAGTTTCTACACAGTGTTTTATTACAATATATACAGGATGAAATAATTTTTTTAAATTTTCTATTTTTTTTTTTAATTTAGCCTGTTCTTGCTGCATAACCAGTTTTATAACATGCCTCATCCATTCTTACTTTATGTAATTCCTCAAGCTTTTCTCGTTCCCTATTTATTTCGTCTAAGTCACTTTTTTGCAGTTTTTATTTTTTTAAGAAGACACTAGAGTAGATGGTGTAGCTGAAATAAATAAAAAATGTTGGACAATACAGTACAAACAAGAACAAAAAGAAATTATACTTTTCAGTACAATTTTCACATGATGTATGAAGTAGCACATATTCATAAAAAATACGTAATTTGAAAAGTACAAATTTAATTCTTTTGTTGAAACGTTTTACGATTTAAACGTAAATAATTAAAAAAAATTATATGCACCTATTACTGGGAGTACTACTTCATTTACCCGTGCTTCAGAGGTGACAGAAGTTGAAGGTGTGTTTAAAATAAAAGGGAAACCTTTTTTTTGTAATAATTTTTATAAAAAATACACCATATCTTTTTAAGAACTTGTAAATTATTAAAAAAAAATTACCTTTTTCCGAATTCAATATTGTTTCCACCACTGTGTCTCCTTCAATATGTACGTTAGACGTACATGCGTAAATTTTTGGTCGGCTTTTATCTATGAAAAAAAACCTGCATTTAGTATAACAGACGATATACAAAAACGATACTACATATAATTTTTTTTTTCGTTATTAATCCATCGTTATTATAATTACCTGCGTATTCGTTGTCACATTAAATTCGGCTACAAATTTTTCCCATCTTTTTTTTTCTATATTATCATCCGTTCTTTTATTTTCAATAACAGGATATCGTCCAAGCATCTGTATTAATATTTCTTTTTCGCCCACTGAATACTTCACTGCCATTTTTAATTTAATAGTCCTCAACCGCAACCTAACCACCGAATTTTAACTTTTCAATAAGAAAAAAATGCACCGTGTCATCTAAATTCCTCAAATGCACGTAGTAATACCCACGTGTTTACTGTAAACAGATGAATTACGCATGCTTAATCACCCAAGGACGGTCGGAGACTCGTATGAGCTTTGCCAGAGAGGAGACCGGAGAAAGATCGACTATGCATAGTAAACCTTGCGCTGCACTTTCGCCAGCGCGTCGCTGGATCACTCGCTGGGATAAGCCTTCGGCGTATCGCGAGCGAACGACTATGCATACGGGTGTTAATGTGTTTTAATATCTCTGTCTCTCTATCTCATTTCTGATTTACTATTTCTTTCTATTTATCAAGTTTTTCATAATTTCTCTTATTTTTTCCCTTATTTGTCACTATTTTTCCCTACTTTTTCCTATTTTTTTTCTTATTGTGTCTATTTTTCCTTTCCCTATTTTTCTGTATTTTTGCCTGCTTTCTCAATTTTTTTTTTGATTTTTCTCTATTTTCCATAATTTTTTCCAAATTTTTCCTGGTTTTTTCCTATTTGTATTTATTTTTACCATTTTCTCTCTTTTTCACTACGTTTTTCGATATTTCCCAATTTTTCCAAATTATTCATTATTTTTTCATTTTCTCCCCTAATTTCCCTATTTATCTCTATTTGTATGTATTATTTTTCCCTATTTTTATGTATTTTTCCCATTTTTTCCCATTTTTCATTATTTTTTCCTATTTTAAAATATTCTTCCCTATTTTTTCTGTTTTTTCCCATTTTTTCCTACTTTCCCTGATTTTTTCTTGAGTTTCACAATTTTCAAATGTTTTTCTATTTTCATTATTTTTTCCTATTTTTCATTATTTTTCCCTATTTAATAATAATCATAATAATATTCTTTATTTTCCATTTGACAATTTCTGTAGGATTCGTCATTTTTTTTATCCCCATTTTGCGTTATTTTCCTTATTTCACATTATTTTTTCCTATTTTCTCTATTCCCATTTTAAATAAAAAATCGTTACTAAAAAAATCATAGTTACTTTTTCAACATCTCTATTTTTCGTTACGTTACAAATTCTGATTGTTAAATTATATGGAACTTTATTTCAATATTCTTTTTTGCAAGTATAAACGCAGTTTAAAAAAATTTAAATTTAATTTTATGTAACTAAGACAAAAATTTGCTTCACCCTGTACAAATACACCTAAACCAAACCTTAATAAAAAAATAATAATTAAATCTAATACACCTTGTATAAATTTAATCCTTTTACTTATTGTAAGACTTCTCAAATAATCCATGAAACGAATAAAAGCCAATCCCCGAAATAACATATTTTTCCTTAAAAGGCAAATTCTAAGCTTAACCTGAACAATTATATCTCAAATATCCCGCGAAATATCCTCATCGAAAACATAAACACTAACCAACATCCCGTTTATATTCCATCGCGTCTTTCACATCCCTATAAAACGGTGAAGCATCCGAAACGCCTGTCGTAACTTTCCCCATATAAGTGATTCTTAATCGATTATTCCCGCAATCACAGACATACCCAATGGTTCTTCATCTCCATCTACACCACAGCGAAAGCAACAACAAACCGGTTGAAGCGTGTCGTTGAGGTAGTCTAACCAATAGCAAAGTCGTAATGGCCTCCGCATGGTTCGTTACACTGCCGGCAGATAGCTCTTAAATAGCACGTCGTAAATTTTATTTATTTCCCGCCCATATCGCCTGTAAAGGCGGTACTAGGTTTACGATGTCTGCCCACCGCTCGCTCCCCTCCAAATTTAGCGGGAATTTTCAGTTGGTCTCACTCGCTCTCTCTGTCGGTTCCCAGTTTTTGTTGATTTCACGTCGTATCGTTGCTAAGGTCTTTTTGTGTATTAAAACAAGCACGGTTTTGATCCGTAAATATAAGTTGAACTTCTATTAATATAGTGAGAGGATTTACCAGATTATGAGAAATATTAATTGTCTTATTTTAAATGGGTCATACTGTAAAATAATTCATATTAAGTGATTAACATTTTTTTTTATAATAAAAAATAACTTTTGGAATTCCCTTGTATATTAAAATTTACTAACAAATTTATAATACAAGAAAATATATCTTCTACAAAATTTATTTAATATTTGAAACTCCCCTGTATATTATAAACATATTTTTTTTCAGTTTAGTACATTTAATTGAATGTAGAAACTTTTATTAGGAATTAAATTTTTTGTCAAATTAATAATACAGGGTGTGAAAATAAAATATTTCTTTTGAAACATTAAATAATCATTTCTAACTCCCCTGTATAAGAAAAGTTTTTTTTAATTTAAAAAATTTTATTTAATATAAAATTTTTATTACCAATTAAATTTTCAAACAAATTAATAATACAGGGTGTGATAAGAAAATAATTCTTTTGTAACACTAATTTAATATTTGGAACTCCCCTGGTATATAATAAACATATTTTTTATCACTTCAATAAATTTTTTTGCATATACATTTTTTTATTACCGATTAAATTTTCTGACAAATTAATAATACAGGGTGTGATATAAAAATATTTTTTCTGTAACACGAATTTAATATTTGGAACTCCCCTGTATATTCCAAACATATTTTTTTTTTATTTAATAAATTTTATTGAATATAACAATTTTTATTACCAATTAAGTTTTCTGTCAAATTAATAATACAGGGTGTGATAAGAAAATATTTCTTTTGTGACACTAATTTAATATTTGTAACTTCCCTGCATATTATAAACATATTTTTTATCAATTTAAAAAATTTCATTGAATATGGAAACTTTTAATAGGATTTAAATTTTCTCTCAAATCAATAATATCTACAGGGTGTGATATGAAAATATTTTTCTATAACACTAATTTAATATTTGGAACTCCCCTGTATATAATAAACATATTTTTTATCAATTTAATACATTTTTTTAAATATAAATTTTTTTATTACCGGTTAAATTTTCTGACAAATTAATAATACAGGGTGTGATAAGAAAATATTTCTTTTGTAACACTAATTTAATATTTGTAACTTCCCTGCATATTATAAACATATTTTTTATCAATTTAAAAAATTTCATTGAATATGGAAACTTTTAATAGGATTTAAATTTTCTCAAATCAATAATATCTACAGGGTGTGATATGAAAATATTTTTCTATAACACTAATTTAATATTTGGAACTCCCCTGTATATAATAAACATATTTTTTATCAATTTAATACATTTTTTTAAATATAAATTTTTTTATTACCGGTTAAATTTTGTAACAAATTAATAATACAGGGTGTGATAAGAAAATATTTTTTCTGTAACACTAATTTAATATTTTGAACTCCCCCGTATATTATAAACATATTTTTTTTCAATTTAATACATTTTATTTAATGTAAAATTTTTTATTAGCAATTAAATTTTCTGACAAATTAAAAATACAGGGTGCGATAAGAAAATAATTCGTTTGCAACATTAATATAATATTTGGCACTCCCCTGTATATTATGTTTCAATATATCTGTCTCTCTCTTTTCCTTTTTACTGTCCTTTCTATTTTTTATAATTTTTTTCTGTTTTCCTATTTTCCCACTTTTGCCATTATTGTTCCCTACTTTTTCCTATTTTTCCCTATTTTTTCTATTATTGTATCTATTTTTCCTAAATTTCCCCATTTTTCTGTATTTTTGCCGCTTTTCCCTATTTTTCCGATTTTTTGATTATTTTTTCCTATTTTCTCTATTTTTCCATACTTTTTTCTATATTTGCCTATTTACTCTATTTCTCCATTTTTTTCCAATTTTCCCTATTTTTCATTATTTTTTCGTATTCCCTCCTATTTTACCTATTTGTCCATACTTGTATGTATTTTTCCCTACGTGTCCCTATTTGTATGAATTATTTTTCCCTATTTGTTCCCATTGTATGTATTTTTCCCTATTTCCTATATATTTCTTAATTTTTCCCCATTTTGCACTATTTTTTTTTTATTTTTCAATATATTTTCAAATTTTTTCCTGTTTTTCCCAATTTTTACCTATTTTTGATTAATTCTTCCCATTGTACTTTATTTTCACCTCTTTTTCAGTATTTTTTTCTATTTCCCCTTATTTTATTAACACTAATTTAATATTTGTAACTCCCCTGTATATTATAAACATATTTTTTTTCAATTTAATAAATTTCATTAAATGTATAAACTTTTATTAGGACTTAAATTTTCTAACAAATTGTGTAATAATACAGGGTGTGATAAAATATTTCTTTAATAATTAAATTTTTTGAACTTCCTTGTACATTATTAACATTTTTTTTAAATTCAATAAATTTTATTCAATATAAAAACTTTTATTAGGAATTAATTTTCTGACAAATTAATAATACAATGTGTGATACAATATTTTATTTAAATAAAATAAGTGAATATAAAATTTTACTAATTAATTCATATATATTTTATAATTTATATCAAATTTTTCATGACAATAAATCCTAATATTTTATTGATTTGTGCGAACATTTTTTTCTTAGAAAACATTCATTATTCATAAATTTTTTTCGCTGTAAATCATTTCTGTTTTTAGAAGCAAATGAATAAATCAAGATAATAGAAAATTAGAAAATATACCTAAAAAAGAAATAACAAAAATAGAGTAAAATCAAAAGAACAAAATGGAAGAAAATAATTTGGAAAATAAAATAGAAGAAACCAAGAAAATAATTACCTAGACATAAATTTAAGCAAAATAGGAAAAACAGCAATATCAAAAGATATGAAAAAAAAAACAAAAAGGATGAAAGATGAAAAAAAAAGCATAAATAAAAAATCTTACTACATTTTGGACTAAAAATAATCACAAATTTGAGCCATGTTTAATAATTACTTTAGTCACCTGATTCAATAAAAAACGGAAGTAACTTATTTAAAAAAAAAAACATAACTAGCGGGAAAGTATTATGTTGACTATAAAAGTCATTTTTAATAATAACTTGATATTATTACCATCATTTGAAAGGAAATACCCTACTAGGAAAAAGCTGCGATTGACGTTTTCTTAAGGGTCATTTAACGTCAGAAAGACTAAAATAAAACGTTTTATAAACGTTTCTGCAAGAACGTTTTTAAAAGGGATATAAAGAAACGTCAAAAATATGTCGACAAAATGTCCAAACTCATAATTAAAAATAAAACGTTTTTTATACGATAAAAATGAGTACTAAACGTTTTGTCCATGTTAGAATGTTTTTATAAAGTCACAATAGGAACGTTTTAAAACGTTTTATTTGTATCGTTTTTAAATCTACCAGTTCTGTTTAGGTCCATAAATCCTAGTAGCACAGAGACGTTTAGAAAACGTTTTAAAACCGTACACGACCGACCGTCAGGAGGTTTTAAAAACGTTCGTTAAAGTACGCAAGAACGTTTATAAGATGTTTTTCCCTAGTGAACATCTCACAACTGCCAATATCATACAGACGTCGAAAAAAGACGTTTTAATAACGTTCATAACGGACTAAATAAATTGCTCTACAAAAGACGTTTTTTGGACATATTATAGAATGTCCACTTATTTTTGCGGACCCAATAACATCACGTCATTTACAGTGGTTATAAAAACGAATTCCAAAAACGTTTAAAAAAACGTAAGTTTCTGAGTTTTTTTGAAAACAAACTTTTAAGGACCTAAACAAAACGTTTTTTCAACGTTTTTACTGATTTATATAAAAACGACACAACTGAAACGTCTTAAAAACGTCCCTTGTGATTTTATAACATTCTAACATGGACGTTAAAAACGTTTAGCTATTGTCTTTATCGTAGGATTTAAGACTTCTGAGTACTGTAGCGTAAAAAACGTTTTCTTTTTAATTTATGAGTTCGGGACGTTTTGTCGACATATTTTGGACGTTTTATTTTGGCCCTCGGACGTTCTGACGTTAAATGAACCATAAAAAAACGTCAATTGGACATTTCGTGGTATTAGGGAAAGTATGTTTTCAGAAAAAGCCAGAAAGTTACGTTTAAACGTTTTTATAAGCGCTGAAAAAAACGTTCAAAAGGCGTTTATCCGCAAAAGTATATTTTTAAAACGTTTCATTAAAAAACGTTTTAAAAACGTCCCTATTGTGATTTTATAATAAACATTCTAACATGGACGTTAAAAAACGTTTAGCTGTTGTTTTTATCGTAGGATTTAAAAACGTCTGAGTAATGTAGCATAAAAAACGTTTTGTTTTTAATTTATGAGTTCGGGACGTTTTGTCGACATATTTTGGACGTTTTATTATGGTCCTCGGACGTTTTAGTATGGTCCTCGGACGTACTGACGTTAAAGTGTGTTTTCAGAAAAAGCCAGAAAGTTACGTTTTTTAAACGTTTTTGTATATCGTTTTTATAACCGCCATAAAAAACGTTCATAAGACGTTTGTCCACAAAAGTATATTTTAAGAAAGAATGTTTAAACGTTTTATTTGAGTCATTTTTAAAACCACCAGTGGACGTTCTAAAATACGTCCAATGAACGTTTTTTGTCGAAATTTTAGAATATCCACTTTTGCGGACCCAAAAACACGTCATTTACAGTGGTTACAAAAATGCCTACAAAAACGTTTAAAAAACGTAAATTTCTTACTTTTTCTGAAAACAAACTTTTAAGGATCTAATCAAAACGTTTTTTGAACGTTTTAACTGGTAGATTTAAAAACAACTCAAATAAAACGTTTTAAAAACGTCCCTATTGTGATTTTATAATAAACATTCTAACATGGACGTTAAAAAACGTTTAGCTGTTGTTTTTATCGTAGGATTTAAAAACTTCGGAGTACTGTAGCGTAAAAAACGTTTTGTTTTTAATTTAAGAGTTCGGGACATTTTGTCGGCATATTTTTTACGTTTCTTTAAATGCATATTAAAAACGTTCTTGCAGAAACGTTTATAAAACGTTTTATTTTGGGTCTCGTACGTTCTGAGTTAAATGAACCATAAAAAACGTTAATCGGACCTTTCGTGCTATTAGGAAAAGTATGTTTTCAGAAAAAGCCAGAAAGTTACGTTTTTTAAACGTTTTTGTATATCGTTTTTATAACTGCCGTAAAAAACATTCATAAGACGTTTGTCCGAAAAGTATACTTTAAGAAAGAATGTTTAAACGTTTTATTAAACCACCAGTGGACGTTCTAAAATACGTCCAATAAACGTCTATATTGTCGAACCATTTATTTAGTCTGTTTTGCACTAGAAAAAAACGTTTTAAATGTTTTATTTTAACGAACGTTTATAAAACGTCCCAACGGTGGGTCGTGTTCGTTTTTAAAACGTTTTTAAACATCTTTATGCTATTATTGTAATTAATTCTTGTCATATTGAAGACTTAATTTCTTACATTTAGATATCTTATATAAAGAAAATCTAGTTTCCTAGGGCCTAAATATTATTATTAGATTTTTAAAAAATAAATCAGTATATTAGTCAAATCTATTTTAAAATTATTCCCTCTTCAATCAAAACAGAATAAAATTCAATCACAGTTTGAATTATAACTATTTATTTTCGTTACACTAGTCATAAGTAATTTTTTTTGAAAATAATATAAATCACGATGACAGGCGTTTGAAAAAAATATATTTATCATTCATTATGTTAATTTATATGTTTAAAAATGTGACAAAATTACCTTGTTTTCCGTTTTGGCGGCAAGGTCGTCCGTCGGCAACTTAATTTCAGGCTGCCAGATGAGTGTGACAATATTAATTTAAATAAAAACTTTTTAATACATTAACATTATTTATATCTATTATAAATACAAATTATTATATTAAATTAAAATCTCACTATTTTTGGTTAAATTGTATTAAAAAAATATTAGAAAAAACAATTAAACAATTATTTGGGAAATAAAAATTTAGTTCTATACACGATCAATTTTTCAGGATCCTTCAATATAAGAATATACAGAAATTTTCAAGGATTTTTACAGAATATTTGAAGAATTTTCATAATGATTTAGTATAAGTAGGCACAAATGATTTTTCAGCAATTCTCAAGAAATTTTCAAAAATTGTTTAAAATGACTGTTTATGGATTTTTCTTGTTTGGAAGGATTTTTCAACAATTTTTTTATGATTTTTCAAGGATTTTTTAAGGATTCTTAAATGGGGTTTCAACAAGTTTTCAATGATTATTTAAGGATTGTCTAGGTTTTTTCCACAAAGAATGTTTCAAGGACTTTTACAAGTTTTTTTTATTGTTATAGTATAAATATTTCACAAGGATTTTTTATGGATTCCTTAATGGGTTTTCAAGAATTTTTTAAGGATTTCTTAAATTTTTTCCTCAAAGGAAATATTTTTTTAATGATTTAGTATTCAAAGATTTTACAAGAATTTTTCAGGAAATCTCAAGGACTCTTCAAAAATTGCTCAAACAGATTCTTTACGGATTTTTTTTTGTTTTAAAGGATTTTTTAGGTATTCTTTAATGGTTTTACAAGAATTTTTCAATGATTTTTTCAGGATTTGTCAAGTTTTTTTCCACAAAGAATATTTCAAGTACTTTTCAAGAAATTTTTTAATGAGTTAGTATAAGTATTCAAGTATTTTTCAGGAATTTTCAAGGTCTTTTCAAAAATACTTTTACTGATTTTTTTTGTTTCAAAGGATTTTTCAAGAATTTTTATAGATTCTGCAATGATTTTTCATGGATTATTTATGATTTCTTTAGTGGATTTTAAATGATTTTTCAGTGATTTTTTAGGAATTTCTTGTTTTTTTCTACAAAGGATATTTCAAGGACTTTTCAAGAATTTTTTTAATGATTTAGTATAAGTATTTCACAAGGATTTTTCTTGTTTGAAAGGATTTTTTATGGATTTCTTAAATTTTTCCACGAAGAAAATACTTTTTTAATGATTTAGTATGTTTTACAAAAATTTTTCAGGAATTCTCATGGACTTTTCCAAAATTGATCAAAAAGACTCTACGGATTTTTTTTATTTTAAAGGATTTTTTAAGGATTCTTTAATGGTTTGTCAAGAATTTTTTAAGGATACTTTAATGGTTTTTCAAAGATTTTTTAGGTATTCTTTAATGGTTTCCACGAAGAATATTTCAAGGACCTTCCAAGAATTTTTTTAATGATTTGGTAAAAGTTTTCCACAAGGATTTTTCAGGAATTTTCAAGGACATTTCAAAAATATTTTTACTGATTTTTTTGTTTCGAAGGATTTTTCAAGAATTTTTATGGATTCTTCAATGATTTTTCATGGATTTTTTAGGGATTTCTTGTTTTTTTTTTCCACAAAGAATATTTATTTCAAGGACTTTACAAGAATTTTTTAATGATTTAATATTATTATTTCACAAGGATTTTTCTTGTTTGACAGGATTTTTCAAGGATTTTTTATGGATTCCTTAATGGGGTTTTAAGGATTTTTTCCAAAAATAAATTATTTTTTTAATGATTTAGTATTTTATAAGAATTTTTCAGGAATTCTCAAGGACTTTTCAAAAATTGTTCAAAAAGGCACTTTATGGACTTTTTTTTTGTTTTAAACGATTTTTCAAGAATTTTTTAAGGATTCTTTAATGGTTTTTCAGACATTTTTTAGGGATTCTTTAATGGTTTTACAAGAATTTTTTCAATGTTTTTTTAAGGGTTTGTAAAGTTGTTTTTCCACAAAGAATATTTCAAGGACTTTTCAAGAAATTTTTTAATGAGTTAGTATAAGTATTCATGGATTTTTCAGGAATTATCAAGGAATTTTCAAAAATTGTTCAAAAAAACTGTTTATATGGATTTTTGTTGTTTGAAAGGATATTTCAAGGAGTTTCTATGGATTCTTTAATGGTTTTTCAAGGACACTTCAATGATTTTTTAAGGGGTTCTTAAGTTTTTTGACACAAAGAATATTTTAAGGATTTTTCAAGAATTTTTTTAATTATTTGGTATAAGTATTTCAAAAGGACTTTTCAGGAATTCTTAGGATTTTTTAAAAATTGTTCAAAAAGACTGTTTATTTGCTATTATTTCCCCATACACTTCTCTATTTTTCTCTAACTTCCCTATTTTTTCTTATTTGTCCCTATTTGTACTTATTTTTCCCTATTTTACCCTATTTGTCTCAATTTTTTGTATTTTCCCCTACTTTTAATCTATTTTTAATTATTTTCCCTATGTTTACCTATTTTCCCAATTTTCCCCTATATTTCCATGTTTCGCTATTTTTCTATAATTTTCCAATTTTTTCCTATTTTTAAGTATTTTCCCCATTTTTTCTGTTTCCCTATTTTCCCCAATTTTTCCTATTTTCTCTATTTTTCCTATTTCTTTGTATTTTTCTTGTTTATCATTGTTTACTTCTGATTATGCCTGTTATTTTCCATTTTTATATTTTTCTCTATTTTCCCTTTTTTTCCCTATTATTTCCCCATTCTTTCCGTATTTTTTCCAAATTTTTTCCCTATTTTTCCTATATTTCAATATTTCTCACTATTTTTTTTTAAGTTTTCCTATTTTTCACTTTTTTGCCTTATTTTTCCCAAGTTTTCTCCATTTTCCCTGTTTTCTTTATTTTTTGTATTTTACTTTTTGTTTTTTAATTTTTCCTATTTCTTTCCTGCTGGCCATTATTTCTCCTACTTTACTTATTTTTACTTGTTTTTTCGTATTTCGCCCAATTTTTTTAGAATTTTGTTTCGATTTTTTTGCGCTTTTCCACGATTTATTTGCGATTTATTTCAATACTTTCAAATTTTTAATTTTTTTTTATTGGATACAATTCTTTCCGGTATTTTGGTTATTCTTTGCTTTTTGTGATTTTTTTTGCAATTTTTGCGATATTTTCGATTTCTTGTGTTTTTTAGGGACTTTTTTGTTTGTTTTTTTTTGCAATTTTTTCCGATTTTTTTTTCGTTTTTTTTCGGTTTTCCGATTTTTTTTTGCTTTTTCTGCGATTTTTTGCGTTTTTTGGGATTATTAATTTGTTATACAGTGAAGGTAAATATTCTATATGTGGAACTCGTGGAACATTTATTATTTTTAGGTTAAGATGCTACGCCACTGGTTTTTTAAATAATTTAAATTTTATACATTTTAGAAATTTGAAACATTATGGAATTTTTGAATTTCGGATTTTTTGGAATTTTCTGAATTTTAAAATTTTTAAAATTTTAGTAATTCTGAAAATGCTGGCAATTTTTAAAGTTTTTAGTATTTGTGAAAAAATTTGAAATTTATAACCAATAAGCTACCCCATTAATGGGTAATTTTGATTGATAAAATAAATATAATTTAGGTTAAAAATGCCTCATATAAGGGAAAAAGAACCGGGTTAAGGGGGAAAGAAAAAACCAAGAGAAAAAAGAGAGGAACAAAATTGAGATAAAAGGACACAAAAAGATGGGAAGCAACGAGGGGAAGGGGAAAAATAGGGCCAATAAGTATTAGAGGAACAAAGGGGAAAAAAGAAAAATATTGGAGGAAACAAGAGGATAAAAACAGGAAAACAATGGGGGAGAACAACAGATTAGAAAAATGGAAAAAAGGCAAAAATAGAGGTGAAATAGGAATAAGGAAAAAATTATGAAAAAGAAACACCGGAAGGTAAGGAAAATATTAAGAGAAAAAGAGAAAAATTAGGGGAACACAACAGAGGCGAAAAAGGGAAAATATTGGGAGAAAAAGAGGGGAAAAACTAACTCTTACAGGGATAATCTATGCCAATATATTTGGTATTAAAATAATGAAGCTCTTTCGAAACTGAAAATTATCTCCTGCACTGGATCACGTCTAGGGATATTTTTTTTATGTTCTACCAATTGGTAGATCAAATATTAAATTCCTCAAGAAACATTACTGGACCTAGTATTAATAAATATTAATATTGGTTTGACTTACCTAATAATGAAAATTCTAGTTGTATGTTTTCAGCATCTGTAACAAAAATAAACAATTATAAACATATTAAATTTTTTAATGAATTTTTTTTTTTAAAGGATGCTAACTACGTCACTGGTATTATAAGCAACTAACGGAATATTTTTAAAAATCTCACTTCATAAACAATCAAGTCTTCTTATTATTTGTTCCGTGCATGAACATCAAAGAAGAATCCAATTTTGTAATAATTCACATTCTGATGATATTAAGCAAATAAATTAATCTGTAATAAATATTCAATAAACACAAATGAACATTCCAATAAAAATAAACAACGAAATCGTTTGATCCAGTGAGAACTTGTCTATGGGGTCTAAAAATAATTCAGTAAAATAATAAACCGATTAAGCATTTGCCTCCCCCCACTCGTCTATTTATTTTTTCCGTTTTGGCATTTAAGATTTATTCACAAATATTATTTTTCATAAATAAATTATGTTTATCGCTTTTACTGTCAGAAGAACTTTATTTTTCACACCACCGAATCATTGGACTGCCGAATAATTTTTACTACTATAAAATCCCATAAAAACCGGGGTACCAAAAAGCCCATAAAGTTCACAACCCACTTAAATCAGAAGGATCGGTTCTGTTGTGTTATTAATAGAATGATAATAATTTACGACATGGTTTACTCGTTTTTAATGGTATCGAGTAGAAAAAAAATTAAAAAGCTTTAAAACCCTATCCAGAGGACTATGATATTTTTTTATTATTAAAAAGTATACCTGAAATAAGGTAGAATAATTCTATAACAGCCATTTCATTATAGAAAAAAAGTGTCAATAATTATTAACGATGACCTAGTGTTTGTATTTTAAATTGTTTATTTATTATAATTTTCAAAAATAATCAATAACATATCCACTACTATTTATTTCGTAATATAAATTAATAGGAATCCTATTTTTTGGTAAATATGTATAATTAAAAAATCCAGGTAATTAAGATAATAATTAAGATAAGATTAAAAATGTGCAGTAGACAAATAAACATTTAATTCATTTTGTTGATCAATTCCAACAAATCGTAAACATAAAATAATATTATATTATTCGGAATTTATAATTTGTTTAATGCATAACAATTACGTTTATTTCTCCTTTACGATGGCACTCAACTAAAAATATTCCCTTTTTTCCCTTTCCCAAAGGCGAAAGGAGTGGAGAAGGTCCTTGTACGAAAGTTATAAAATATTCTTGGGTTAGCAGCGTGCATTTGACAGAAGAAATGTAATTTGTGAGTCCCTAATGTTCGAGGGGCAATCTCAAGAGCACCGGGAATTGGGAATATGAAAATGGGGATTTATACCGTTTCATAAATAAAAGGAGTCATCTGCACCGCGTTTGTAATCTATTCAAATTTATTACAAGATATCCTCGAGCAAATTGAGATATTTATTTTGTTTACGATGTATATATCGATATTTTAATAGTTAATTGGGATGTTTTATTGTAATAATTCACTGAAAAGTCATTATAAAATTGAAATAAAATTAAAATTCTGCATATACATTCACTATTAAATAAACAAATAAATACATAAAATTTTAAAATACTAGTTCAGGTATAGAACTTAAATATATAAAAATATATTGGGTTTACCTAATTATCAAGGGTTCAAAGATTTAAAAAATATTCCCCATTTATTTTAAAGTTATGAACTTGAGCTACCCGGTATATTTTTTGTCATTTTTAATCATCTTAAAACAATTTTAAACAGATTTTTACAGATTTTAAAATACTTGATGCATTTTTAGACATTTTTAAATATTTATAAGCAATTGTTAAAATTTTTATTTAAACATTCCAAAACATTTTACATTCTTGTAATATAACTCAGATTAGAAATATTTAAACAATTTCAAATTTTTGAAGCATTTTTAAATATTTTGAAGCATTTGGTAAACTTTTTAGACAAGCATTTTTGTCATTTTTAATATTTTTAAACCGTTTTTAAACAGTATCAGGCATTTTTAGGTATTTTAAAATGTTTATTGCATTTTTAAACATCTTTAAGCGTTTGAAGTTTTTTTTGTCATTTTTAATAATTTTAAATAGTATCAAGCATTTTTATGTATTTTAACATATTTAATGGATTTTTAAACATTTTTAAACATTTTTAAAAATTTTTAATCATTTCAAACACGTTGAAGTATTTTTGTCATTTTAAATCATTTTAAAGCAATTTTAAACATTTTATAGATTTTTTTATATTTTTTAATACATTTTTAAACATTTTTATATATTTTTAAGCATATGTTAGAAGAATTTTTATTGAGCCACCCGGTATATTTTTTGTCATTTTTGAGGATCTTAAAATAATTTTAAACAGATTTTTACAGGTTTTAAAACACTTAATGCATTTTTAGACAATCTTAGGTAAATTAACTCATATTAGAAATGTTGAAACAATTTCAAATATTTTGAAGCATTTTTTGTCATTTTTAATAATTTTAAAGCAATTTTAAACATTTTTTGTTCAGAATTTTTCAAATAAAAAGAAATTTTCAATCATTTTTAAGCAATTTTCAAAGATTTTTTAGGATTTTTTCAAGGATTTTTCAGGATTTATTCATGTTCTTTTCCAGGATTTTTCAGGTAAAAAGAAGTTTTCAACATATTTATAAAGCAATTTTCACGAATTTTTTAAATGCATTTCTAATATTTTTATTTCTACCTTCCAATAATTTTTTTTTAACATTTTTTTTGTCCAATTGTGTAGAAGTTGCGCTCGCATCTTTTTTCTTTAAGTTTTTTTCATTTTTGATGTTATTAAGGATGTTTTAAAAATTTTATCAAGGATTTTTCAGTATTTATTCATATTTTTTTCAGGATTTTTCAAGTAATAAAAAATTTTCAATAATTTTTTAAGCAATTTTCAAGATTTTTTCAAGGAATTTTCATTTTTCATGTTGCTAAGGTTGTTTTGAAATTTTTATCAAGTGTTTTTCAAGAATTATTCGTTTTTTCCAGAATTTTTCATTTTTAATGTTATTAAGGATTTTCACGTAAAAAGGAATTTTCAATAATTTTTAGGGCAATTTACAAGAATTTTTTAAGATATTTTCTAGGAATTTTTATTTTCGACATTATTAAAGATGTTTTGAAAATTGTATAAAAGATTTTTCAGGATTTATTCATGATTTTTTCAGGATTTTTCAACTAAAAAGGAATTTTCAATAATTTTTTAAGCAATTCTGAAGGATTTTTCAAAACTTTTTCAAGGATTTTTCTTTATTGATGTTAAGGATGTTTTGAAAATTTTATCAATGATTTTCCAGGATTTTGTCATGATTTTTTCAGGATTTTTCAAGTGAAAACGAATTTTCAATAATTTATTAAACAATTTGCAAGGATTTTTTAAATTCTTTTTAGGGATTTTTCATTTTTGATGTTATTAAGGATGTTTTGAAATTTTTATCAAGGATTTTACAGGATTTATTCATGTTTTTTCAGAATTTTTCAAATAAAAAGGGATTTTCAATATTTTTCTAAGCAATTTTCAAGATTTTTTCAAGGATTTTTCAAGGAATTATTTATGTTTTTACGAGGTTTTTAAGTAAAAATAAATTTCAATAACATTTTTAAAGCAATTTTCAAAAAAATTATTAATGCATTTCTAAAATTTTTATTTCTACTTTTCAATTTATTTATTTTTTAACAGTTTTTTTGTCGAATTAAGATTTTTTTATTTTTGATGTTATTAAGGAAGTTTCGAAAATTTTATCAAGGATTTTTCAGGAATTATTCATGTTTTTTTCAGGATTTTTCAAGTAAAAAGAAATTTTCAATATATTTTTAAAGCAATTTTCAAGAATTTTTTAAATGCATTTCTAAAATTTTTATTTCTATTTTTCAATTTGTTTTTTTAAGAGTTTTTTTGTCGAATTAAAGATTTTTATTTTTGGTGTTACTAAGGAAGTTTTGAAGATTTTACCAAGGATTTTTCAGGATTCTTCAAGTAAAAAGGAATTTTCAATAATTTTTTAAGCAATTTTAGTAAAAAGAAATTTTCAATACATTTTTAAAGCAATTTTCAAGAATTTCTTAAAGGCATTTCTAAATTTTTTATTTCTACTTTCTAATTTGTTTTTTTTAACATTTTTTTTTTGTCGA
Source organism: Neocrepidodera transversa (assembly GCA_963243735.1). NCBI lineage: Eukaryota > Metazoa > Arthropoda > Insecta > Coleoptera > Chrysomelidae > Neocrepidodera > Neocrepidodera transversa. The sequence goes on along the minus strand of OY725337.1, from coordinate 3,254,456 downwards.
ATTAAAGATTTTTTTATTTTTGATGTTATTGAGGATCTTTTGAAAATTTTATCAAGAATTTTCCAGGATTTATTTTTTTTTGTTAAGGATTTTTTAAGTAAGGAGAAATTTTCAATAATTTTTTAAGGATTTTTTTAGATTTCTTTCAAGGATTTTTCATTTTTGATGTTATTAATTATGTTTTGAAAAGTTTATCAATGCTTTTTCAGGATTAATTCATGTTTTTTAAGTAAAAAGGAATTTTCAATAATTTTTTAAGCATTTTTCAAGGATTTTCCATTTTTGATTTGATTAAGGATGTTTTAAAAATTTTATCAAGGATTTTTCAGGATTTATTCATGTTTTTCAGGATTTATTCATGTTTTTCAGGATTTTTCAAGTAATGTTTTGAAAATTTTATCTAGGATTTTTCAGGAATTATTCATGTTTTTCAGGATTTTTCAAGTAATGTTTGAAAATTTTATCTAGGATTTTTCAGGAATTATTCATGTTTTTTTTAAGGATTTTTCAAGTAAAAAGAAATTTTCAATAATTTTTTAAGCAATTTTCAAGGATTTTTCAATATTTTTTCAAGGATTTTTCATTTTTGATGTTTGATGTTATTAAGTATGTTTTGAAAATTTTATCAATGATTTTTCAGGATTTATTCATGTTTTTTCAGGATTTTTCAGGTAAAATGAAATTTTCAATATATTTTTAGAGCAATTTTCAAGAATTTCTAAAATTTTTATTTCTAATTTCTAATTTATTTTTTTTACATTTTTTTTTTGTCGAATAAAGGATTTTTTATTTTTGATGTTATTAAAGGATGTTTTGAAAATTTTATCAAGCATTTTTCAGGATTTATTCATGTTTTTTTCCAGAATTTTTCAAGTAAAAAGGAATACCCAATATTTTTCTATGCAATTTTCAAGATTTTTTCAAGGATTTTTCATTTTTGAAGTTGTTAAGGGAATTTTGAAAATTTTATCAAGGATTTTTCAGGATTTATATATGTTTTTTTCTACGATTTTTTGATGTAAAAAGAAATTTTCAATAATTTTTGAAGCAATTTCAAGGATTTTTTAAGATTATTTCAATGATTTTCTATTTTTGTTTATGTTACTAAGGATGTTTTGAAAATTTTATCAAGGATTTTTCAGGATTTATTCATGTTTTTTTCAGGATTTCTCAAATAAAAAGGAATTTTCAATAATTTTGAAGCAATTTTCAAGGATTTTTCAAGATTATTTCAAGAATTTTTCATTTTTGATGTTAATTTTATCAAGGATTTTTCAGGAGTTATTCATGTTTTTTCCAGGATGTTTTAAGTAAAAAGAAATTTTCAGTAATTTTTTAAGCAATATCAAGGATTTTTTAAGATTTTTTCAATGATTATCCATTTTTAATGTTACTAAGGATGTTTTGATAATTTTATCAAGGATTTTTCAGGATTTATTCATGTTTTTTCCAAGATTTTTTACCTAAAAAGAAATTTTCAATAATTTTTTAAGCAATTTTCAAGGTTTTTTTTTAGATTTTTCATTTTTGAATTTATTAAGGATGTTTTGAAATTTTTATCAAGGATTTTCCAGGATTTATTCATGGTTTTTACAGGATTTTTCAAGTAAAAATAAATTTTCAATAATATTTTAAGCATTTGTTAGAATTTTTAATCAAAAATTTTACATTTTACTCATTTTAGAAATATATAAATAATTTCAAACATTTTGAAGAATTAATTGTCATTTTTAAACAGTTTCAAGCATTTTTATAGATAAAATATTTAATGCATTTTTTAACATTTTTAAACATTTCTTAGAATTATTAATCAAAAATTTCTAAACATTTTACATTTTTATATAATTTAATTCCTTTTTGAAATGTTTAAACAATTTAAAGCATTTTTTGGTCATATTTAATAATAAAAAAACATTAAAATGTTCTATAATTTCTAATTTTCCATATTTAAAATCATAAATAAAAATGGTGTTGACCAACGAAGAAATAAAATTGAATCCCCATGAGTATCGACAAGAAAATATCTGCATGGAGAAATTTTCAGGCTCATTGTCCACCCTCTTTTTATATTTATATCCGTCTCGAGTTTTGCATCCGGGAACAAATCGCAATCACGTAGCAATTTCTCTTTCATCTCTTGAGTAATTTGATAAATTTTGAATGGTTTATTAAATTCCGTAAATGGTAGCAAGAGAAGGCGAGCATAAACCATACGTTTTTATGTCGTCTTCGGTGCTTATTGAGAAATTCCACCCCCGTCTATAAATATTCTTATTTTCTATTGGACTCTTCAGGCAACTTCTAATTTCATGGTCCAACACCGGCGCTTTTTCGCTTTTCCGCTGCCCCTTTTTCCAATTTTCGATCCCTTTTGTATCTAATTACAGTATTTCTCTCTTACAGTTCGCCAGTGACGTACAACAAGATTCAAAATAAATTTAAACATATACAAAAACTTCCCATTATCTTTCTACTATTTGTTAATTCTAATTTATTAAAAATAAAGTTTTGCCTTATACATAGATATTAAATTTGTTGCAATTACACCAAAATAAAAATCTTAATAAAATCTTTGTTATTAGGTTAATTTATCATTGACAAATGTGTTTTGGTAAAACGAAAATTATGGAATCTAAAATTAATAATAAAAGTTTCCCATATGGTATACATAAATATGACAATGTATGCAGTAAATAAATTATTAACGAAAATGTAACATTTCTTATATATATTAAAAATTAATTAATAATAAATAATAGTTATATATTTTTTTTAAATTCTCAGATGGCATAAAATTTGTAGATTATAAGTATAAAAAAATCACCAGGGTACGCCAATGATTTTCTGCAATCCATTGAGATTGGATACATAAAGGTACCTTATCCAGTATCGTTTATTACATTGCCTATCTCTCATTCCGTCTCTTTTCATTTATTCTCTACCTGTGCCTGTTTCGTTTACCTTTTTTTTTCTAATTAGGGGAACTTGCTAAATGTATACCTTATCTCTCACTGGATTGTTTGTTTCCATTCTAGTTGGATACTATTTTATACAAATGACCACACAATTTATACGTGTACGTGTAAATATACGAAGTTGGCTCTTGGAAAAAAAAAATAATACAAAATTGATTTTGGTTAAAGATTTATTACTACGATATTTAGGCTTGGTTATGGTGTCTTGTATATTCTGAAAACATTCGATACTGAGAAATTAAACAAGGATTTGTACCAATTTAAAATTCAACCATTGCAAAGTGGTTAAATTTTTTTATAAATGATCAAGGGACATTAGGATATCTATAAAATAAGGGGCAAAGTCCTGACTGACTAACTGACATAGAATCAACTTAAGCCAGAGACTTGAAATTTTGAGAGTATGTTCTGTACATAATATAGACACCCACTAAGAAAGGATTTTGTCAAATTTTAATTTAAGTATATACACGATGGTATAAACCTATACAGACTGTTATGTCTTCGGTATTATCTGATTTTCTCTTTTTGAATTTTTAGGAAAAAAATGGGAAAACGGAAAAACATAAGAATAAAAAGGAGAAACAGGGAAAATTAAGGAAAAATAGGGAAAAAAAGAAATAATAGAGAAATGGGATAAAGGGCAAAATAGGGAAAAACAGGAACAAATAGGAACAAATAGGGACATAAGAACAAAAAGGAAAAACAGGGAGAATTAAGGAAAAATAGGGAAAAAAAGAGATAATAGAGAAATGGGATAAATAGGACAAAATAGAGAAAATAGGAACAAATAGGGACAAAAACGAAAAAATAAGGAAAAATAACAAAAATTGGAAGAACGAATAAAAAACACGAAAAAATAAAAAGAAATAGGAAAAAATACGAACGTAAAAAATAGAAAATAATAAATAAAAATAGTGAAAAAAGGAAAAAATAGGGACAAGAGTGAAAATTTGTAAAAAATTAGAAAAATAGATAAAATAGGGAAAAAACGGAAATAAGAGAAAAATAAGGGGAAATTAGGAAATATACGGGAAAATAGTGTAAATAGAGAAAAATATGGAAAAAAAGTGAAATAGTTAAAAATAGAGAATAATATGAATAAATACGGCAAATAGGGGAACATAGAAAAAAATAAAGAAAAATAACAAAATATGAAGAAATAGAAAAAAATAGGTAAAATAGTTAAAAATAGGGAAAAAAGTGAATTAGGTAAAAATAGAGAATAACAGGGATAAATAAGGCAATACCTACTGGAACACAGGAAAAAATAAAAATAAAAAATATGAAGAAATAGAAAAAAAAAGTTAAAATAGGGAAACAGAAGGGAAAATAGATAAAAATAAAAAACAAGAAATAAGTAAAAATAAAAAAATAAGGAAAAATAAGGAAAACAGGAAAAATTAATGGAATACGGGAAAAAATAGAAAGATATAGGAAAAAATAGAGAAAGTAGTGAAAAATAGAGGAAAATATGAAAAATAAATAGAGAAAAATGGGGGAAAATTGAAAAAAATAAGAGACAAATAGGGCATAATAGGGAAATTTAGGAAAATTAGTGAAAAAAAGGTAAAAATTGGAAAAATTAGTGTAAAATTTGAAAAAATAAGAAAACAGGAAAAAAAATATGGAAAACAGGGAAAATAGAGAATACGGAAAATAGGAAAAAATGAGAAAAAATTAGCAAAACAGGACAAAATATGGCAAAATAAGTATAAGTAGGTACAAATGGTGAAAATAAGGCAAAATAAATAAAATAGCAAAAACTAATAAAAAACAGGAAAAAAAATAGAATGATTCAGAAAAAATAGGGAAGATAATAATAAAAATAGGGGAAATATGGAAAAACAGTGAAAAATTGGGAAAAAAGAAAAAAATAATAAAAAATAGGAACAAATATGGCAAAATACAGAAAATGGGGAAAAAATTGTGAACTTATTATTTTCCCCTATATTTTTCTATTTTTCACAATTTTTCTTGATTTTTTTAATTTTCTGCTCGTTTTTGACTGTTGTGAGCTTATTTACCTTTATTTGTCTCTTTTTTTCGTTTTCTGCTTTTCTTTGCTTTTTTGGAATTTTTATCACTTTCTTGCCATTTTTTTGCTTTTTTAAATGGCTTTTAATTTTTTTTAACTTTTGTGTCATTTTTTGACCTTTTTAACCTTTTTTATACCTTTTTTGACCTTTTTTTATACCTTTTTTGACCTTTTTAATACCTTTTTGACCTTTTTTTGGTTTTTTTTTACATTTTTTGCTTTTCTCCCTTTACTTTGTCTTGTTTGATTTTTTTTTGTTAATTTTTGTTTTACCCTTTTTTCATTTTTTGTCCTTATTAGGCCTCTTTCTTTTTAGCTTTATTTTACGTTTTTTCCTTTTGTTAAGTACGTTTTTTGCTTTTTTTTGTCTTTTTCTACATCTTTGCCTCTTTTTTCCAATTTTTGCTAATTGTATTAAGATTTTTACCGTATTTTTGTTTTTTGCCCATTTTCACTCTTTTTTTTATTATAGTTTTAATTTTTGGAAATAATTCAGTACCTTGTTAGTATTTATAATAACTTTTTACCATTTGTAGTAACTTTTGTTGTTTTTCATTTTAATTAATTTTTGCGCATTTTTGCAATGTTTACCAATTTTTTTCAGCAATTTACTTCATTTTTATAGCATTTTCAGGAATATTGTATTTTTTTCCTAGCCGATTTTTTTTACCTACTTTTAGCATTTTTTAAGTTCCAAACATAAACTTTTTATAGGTTTTAGAACATTTCGGCGACCCTGAGATCATAAAGCCGAAAGTTGAAGTTTTTCAGGAATTTTTTTAGCACATTAGAATCAACTTATAATTGGCGACGATATATTTATTTATTAATAATCTAATTTACAGAGTTCTAGATGCCTTACATTTTTTTTGTATAAATCATAAATCAAAGTATAAATATTCCAATTAGATTATACGAAAAAAAAAGAGCTGTGAATTTCGTGAACAAACAACTGAATGTATAATGAAAAAGCGAACATAACAATATGTCGGAGGCGTATAACACACATTCTTCTCAGTTTTCGTTTCCCTTTTACTACATAATAATAGTGAGCTGTATGGGTCGTGAGGCCGTGTCTGAAACGCAGTTGGCTTCGCATAAGGATGCGGGAAAAACCAGGAAAAACCAGGAAAAGCGAGCGTTAGGCTGAGAGAAAATAGTCCATGTTGGGGCTAAATTGATCTATTCAATAACCGCAATGTGACAGTAAAAGTTTTCTGCCTCTATACAGTTATGTTTTTACAAGCTATATTGCTTCATGTTGCGTATTATTAAGGTTCGTCTCGATGACATAATAGTAATAGTATACTGGATATAAAAATTACATAAAACCTTATTATTATTATTATTTATCCATATTAAAACGTTACACTAAATTATTTATTTATTAAATAAATTTTTATTTCACTAATATTTCTTTTTCCATTCATTACAAGTGCGCTTACCAGTTTAATTGTCTTTTTTTATGAATTATAACGGGTCGGTTAAGTTGGCACCGTTGCCATACTTTTTTGTGCAGTTCTCCAAACGAAAATATAATTTTTTTTAAACGTAGGGCCACTACTTGCATAATATTTTCAATAAATAAGAAAAAGAGTAGAAGACACACACTTTGGCTTCATGAAGGAAAAGGGAACAAGAGATGCACTATTGAGTCTGTAGGGACATTATTGCGACATTTATATCTGCTTTGTAGACTACCAAAAGGCGTTTGACAAAATCCAACACCAGAAGATGATAAAAGTACTAAAAGGCACTGGAATCGACGATAAAAATCTAAAAATTATACAAAACTTCTACAGAGGAAATTAACTTGGTATATTGGGCCCGCAATGGCGTTCCGGTTCTTTTTTTCAGAAAGGATATTTTTTTAGAAAGAAGTTCCTTAACGCGGATTGCGGTGGGAGTTAACTGGCAAAAAGCATCACGTAAGGAAAAAGCGTTATGCCACCTCACGGTAACCTTCACTCTCTTTCTCCTAACCCTGTGTCTCTTTCTACAATATGAATTTACAATTATTTTACAGAGAGAGAGAGAGAGATATTTTTGCTATTTTTCTCGTTTTTTTCCCATTTTTCTTATTTATGTTTTTTTTTCCCAATTTTTCCTTATTTTTTTCCCATTCTTCTGTTTTTTCTCTATTTCTTTCTTTTGTTTTCTACTTTTTTCCTATTCCTCTGATTTTTTGCGATTTTCTTGCCATTTTTTGGAATTCTTGTTGCGTTTTTTGCTCTATTTATTTCAACTCTTTGATTTGTTGCTTTTCTTGGAACGTTTTTTTTTTGCAATTTTTAGCGGTTTATTGCGTTCTTTCCGAATTTTGTAATTTTATTTTTCATTTGTTCCAATATTTTCTTATTTTTCATTCAATTTTTACTTTCCCGACCCACATCAGAGAAGGGAAAGTACTGTGAAAAATAGGAAAAAAAAAATAAAATATCAGAAAATAGGAAAAATAGGAAAAAACAAGAAAAAACATGAGAAACCAGGAAAAATAGAAAAATATAAGAAAATATATTTATTTCCCTATTTTTCCAATTTTTTTTCGGCTTGCTCTGTTTTTAGGTATTCACGCTTGTTTTGAATAAAATAACATCATTTTGGGTTTCTATTAAACGCTGATCTGTATTGTGAATGAGCTAAAAAAATTTTCGAAATAAAGATGGAAAAATCCATTTTGAAGTCCCATAAGATGATTAAGACCTTTTCAAGATGGAATTATGTCTGTCTGTCTGCCTGTCTGTCTGACGGTGTGTTTGGTATATGGGTTTGGGTTACCTGTCGGAAGAACTCATTAGTTTTTGTAGCACATTTGTCAAACTAAGGTCTCCCTGTCAAAAAATGACAGAAGCAAGTTTTGGGGCGACAAGCGATTTTTTCTGTTTTTTTCCCATTTGATTTTTTCGATTCTTCAAATTTTTTCTCGGTTTTTTCTCATTTTTCTGATTTTGTGTGTTTTTCTGTTTTTATTTTAATTTTTTTCGATTTTTTCTAATCTTTTCTCATTGTTCTGTTTTTTTCTTTGTTTTCTATATTTTTCTTTTTCACGATTTTTTTCTGCTGTATATTTTTAGCTTTTTCTGTTGTTTTTTGATCTTTTTCTGTTTTTTTTTTGATCTTTCCTGTTGTTTTTTTTAAGTTTTTCTCATTTTTTCTTATTCTTCCAATTTCATTCGATTTCTTTTGGTTTCTTTCGGTTTTCCGATTTTTTTGTAACATGTCAACGTTTGAAACTTTAACATTAAATGTCTGAAAAATTATTCGTCTCTTTTCCAATCTATTCTGATTTTTTCTTATTTTTTCGATGTTTTTTGATTTTTGCGATTCTTCAAATTTTTTCTCATTTTTCTGATTTTTTGTTTTTTTTTTTTCTTCTGTTTTTAGTTAATTTTTTCGATTTTTTCTAGTCTTTCCTCACTTTTTCTCATTTTTCTGTTTGTTTTCTTTCGTTTTCTAATTTTTTCTGGTTTTTTTTTATTCCTCTGATTTTTCGATTTTTTCGTTTTTTTTCTCATCTTCATGATTTTTTTCTGTTGTTTTTTGATTTCATCAATTTTTTTAGGGTTTTCTCATTTTTTCTTATTCTTCTGATTTCTTTCAATTTCATTCGATTACTATTTATTTTTTTCACTTTTTCCGATTTTTTTTTTTCGTTTAAAATTCTAAAAAGTGAAAAAGAACGTAACGAACTTCGTTTCTGACGGGGTCCCAGCAAAAAGAAAGATTTTTGTAATGCATTTTTAAGATAATCAGATTTGCCCACCTTCTAGCTATAACCATACGTTACGATACTTCTTATTTTACCATTACACCACTGGAATAAGATTCTGCGAGACAGAAATTCAATTTATCTTCAGAAGAGATATTTAGAGAAGCTCTTGAAAATAATAAGAATGGAATTCTTTTAAAAGATAAACGATTTAATAATACGGATGATACCATCATATTTGCAAATGATCTACGACAACTAATGGACAAAGTATATAAGGGTTATAGAAATGAACATCAACAAAACAAAATCTATGGTCATAAGTAAAAAGAAGAAAGAAAACTGCCAAGTATTTATTATACCAGTAGAAAGAGTATCCAAATTTGTTTACTTGGGAACCTTTAAAAGAACAGTGGGACCAATCACAAGAAATCAAATGTAGGATAGAAAAAGAAAGAGACCCCTTCATCAAGATTCATAAACTCTTCAAAGCCATAACCTCAAACTAGATCTTAAAGTAAGGCTCTATGGAATGAAATCCTGGACATTAACGAAATATTACTGGAAAGAATGAGGAAAGGAAAAGAGGTGATGAATACGATTAGAATAAAATTAGAATAACTTCGAGGAAAAGTGTTTGGAAAGAGAGGGCCTGGAAGAAGAAGGATATTATGGCTCAAGAACTGTTTGAAGTATATAAGTCAACAAGGTTGTCATTCGAAACGAATAGACACTTGATGAAGAAGATGATAATAGATTATACGTTGTAAAATAGTTAATGCCCAACTATAGATTTACGTAAATCTTTCGTTAACATTATCGTAGTACTAAATTGTCATCATGATACTGCAATTAATAATTGGTTATTCTACTCTCTGTAATCCAAATAGATTTTCAGAGGATTTTATTGAAGGAAATGAATTGTCCCTCTCTTCCTTCTAATTTGGTACATTTGAAGATTTACTGACGTGTTGTAGGTGTGGACGTTTGCATAGTGTATTATTTTATTGTAATATTGAGAAATAGCAAGTCAAAACATATTTTCATAGGTCAGTAAAATTTAACATGAAGAAATTTCGTCTTCCTAATAATTTGTCTTAATTTGTACATTCAGGATTTCTATGTTTACATTCAATTCTATATATATTTATTTTCTGCTTTATAAATATTGTGTTAATAATACGTCCTCGTATTGAAAATATTACTCTGTTTTAAATTCCAGGATACAACTTAACGATTTGTGAAAATATGCCGACCACAAAGAATTTTCAACGAACTGTCACTCGCAATTATAATTGCTAATGATCATTTTTCAAATCACAAAACCCACATCTTAACGCAATGCTGCACAAAGCCGTACATAAATTACTCATTTGAATATTTATGCGCAAATAATTTACAATACTGAACGTACTTAGTGGAAATTTCTTTACTGCTCGCTAGCCATAATTCAAACCATCTTCGCCCATAAACCAAAGTTGTATGAACTGTCAACGATGAGGAAGTCTATTCTTGTACATATTGCTTCATCAGTGCCTGAAACTACACGATATTTTGTAGTTAAATGGAAACCGGCAACATTATTACAATTACAGGAATGCTGGTCTTGTTGGTGTGATAAGGATTTATAGACCAGTTTTAGAGGTCATCTAAACACTTAGCAACAACTTTATTGTGCGATTAATTTAGAAACTTATTTTTCTATAATACCGAGCTACTTGTTTCTAAAAATGATGGAAAATGGTTTTATATATTAAAAAAACATATATCAGATCCCCATTGTCTTTGAAGAGCCATTTTTAACTTTTTTTTTAAATATGCACTTATACAATTTTATTCTTACTCCACCCTAATATCCATCTAAAATTAATTAAACGACTCAATATATTAAAATTTAATCATTCTTTAAACACCTTTTTTGATTATTCATTAGCTACTTAATTCTTAATTAACCATTATGTTGATGGGAATAAATAATAATCCTATTTCAACTAATTTGTAAATAAAGGTCATTATTTAAATTAGGCATTTTTGATTTCATCATTAATTAAAAAAAAAATTATGAATAACAAACAATATAATTTTTTTTACATCAAAACGATTTTATCATAATCAAGTAAATAGGAAACACAATTTATTATAAAAAGAATTGAAGTGCCCTGTATTCTTTTTTGCTAATTTTACTATTACTTCTTTATATTTTCTAAATAAATGTCACATGATTTACCCAGAATTTCACATACATCTTATTGATAAATTCAATTTTAATTCAAATCAAAAACTGTAGCAAATAAAACAAGTATAATAAGAGTTTCTGCAAGTCCTAGCCTGCATATCGGCGTCATCCGAATTTCTAGAATCTTCGAATATTCCTATGCAAATCTCTTTGTCACACTCATTATACTATAAAAATAAAAACTCAATAATTTGCTCGATAGTGTTCTACATGAGTCACAAAGATCCGTTACAAAAATCAGGCCACTATAACTAACCAATGAGATAATTGTCATCTTGTTTAGTAATGACGTCATAACTTGTAGCAACTTTTATTTCCTATTACATAAATATTTAAAATAGCAATACTCATAATATTTTTTAATATTCGTTTTTTTTGGTATATCTTACCTTAAAACATACTGACGTCTTGAACTAATCCTCCCCATTTTTCCATTTCCCATTTCCAATTTTCTATTTCCAATTATTGTTTAACCTCTAACTTGATGTTTCCTAAGACAGACAATCTAGTAACATACTGCATCTATACGAGCCTGTGACGAACTGCTTTAAGAGGTCGCCACAGTGTGTGCAAGTACTTTGACCATCGTTTGTCCGATTTTAAAATATCCATACATAAAATTTAATCCCCATAATGAATTTTTAATTGTAAGGATACTTTATAATCGACTTTACCTGGTCAGATGCCGTCAACATACCTGAAGTGCGTTTAAATTCAACATTAGATACACGCCTTACATTTAAAAGTCGACGTACGTCCAATATTAAATCTAAACAAACTCCACTACAACTCAATATTTAACATACAAACACATACCTACTACGATCACTCTTAGTAACATACGCATCCCATACGAAACTGTGACGTACTGCTTTAGAGTCGCCACAAGTCAAGTACTTAAATCACTTTAGTACGTTTAAAAAACAGGCTAGGTACTATATAACTAATACTGATTATACAGTAAGGCCTATTAATAATCGTTCTGTAGTGTTAGGATTCTTAACATATACTAGTGAATACCAAATTATTAATTGTTTATAAAATATAAAAATAATGATCCATTAAAATATTGATGCAATCCAGATGATCTTGTAGATGTTGATCTTGATGATTACAGGGGAGGGTGTAAAACGTTATTTAAATTAAGTCAAATTCAAAAATTAATTGAAACTAAATATTAAATTTTGGTTTAGAAGTTAAATACGATCATTTTTGTTCAGTTTAAATAAAACATGAAAAAAGGCGCTGTAAAATTTGATTTTTGAAATATCTAAGTAAAAATCCTAAATTCATAATTTTATCTTTTCAATATGAATAAAAATTCCACAATACTGCAATAACTTATGGGAACTATTCATTACCATCCTACAGCATTTTAAAATTACGATATTTAAAAAAAAATAATTTTAATATAATTTATATTTTTCTGAATTTAAAATGATTTTTAATGCTATTTTTATTTTCAATTGATTTAATTTTAAAAATATATTTCAATAATTTTAAATCATTAAATTATTAATATATTTTACTTGATTATTAATTAAAATTTCAAGACCGCGCGCTGCCCCCCCCCCTGTTCTTGAAGAATGCGAATGCTTCTCTTCTTAGAAAATATTTGCTAATGGAGAAATAATAAATATAGGTTATTTACGTTAAAAATGTGATAACTTAATTTCTAGTTATTTTTTGGTACCAATATTACAAAATTAATTAATATTTATGAACTAATAAAATTTTAAATTAGTATATTGTTTGTGCGACGTTGCCTTGTGATCTCAACCAAAAATAATTGTGTGACTGTTGTAATTTTCATATATTTTACTTGATTTATTTTTTAGCATAATTATTTTTAATACCTAGTAGAATATTATTTTTAAACAGTTTCACTACTTTTAATTCCTAATCCGATACAACACAAACAAAAAATCGGGAAAAATTTGAAATATTTCAATTATTAGCAACACCGCAATGTTGTTATATTACATTTTACATAAATAACCCATAGAAACAATAAATATAAAGGTCAGCTCACACGCAACGGCAAATCGGATGTATGTTTTTTAATAAAGTTAAGCTCGAGCACACACAGTTGCGGCGACGAAAACCGTGGCCGCTGTGACCGGCGATTTTGGCAGCCAACCCGGCAACGATGATAATAGAATATAACAGAATTGATTAAAATTAAAAAGATTATATACCTATACAACGAATAATTAAAATTCCAAGTCATACCAAAACATTTATTAAAAGGTTAAAATGTAATTAAATTGGCGACATGTTTCGGCCAAACGATGGCCATCATCAGGCAAACATAATGAAGAAATTGGACATGGTGTTAAAATTTGGTATGAAAATTAAATACTAACATGGTAAATTTTTTTTTTATTAAAAAATTATTGTTGAAAACTTTTTAAAAAACCAAAACCTATCGCCCCCTAAACTATTGGGGGCGATATGTTTAGGGGGCGATAGGTATTGGGTTTTTAAATAGTTTTCAACAATAATTTTTACTATGTTAGTGTTTAATTTTCATACCAAATATTTTAACCCATGTACAATTTCTTCATTGGCGACATGTTTCGGCCTGCCTGATGATGGCCATCGTTTGGCCGAAACATGTCGCCAATTTAATCACATCTTAATCTTTTAATAAATTTTACCACATTTGAGTTATGGATAATCTACTGATTTAGATTATATATATATATATATATATATATCTCAAATTTGTTCCAAAGTTCAATGAATTGAAATAAAACAAAGATATATACAACATACGTATTTGAAAAAATTATAAAACGGCGACTAGTTTCGGCTAAATAGTCATCTTCAGGACTAGTAATATACATTGTGTTCGAAATTAGAGATAGCATACAAAAAAAACAATTTACAATAAACATATTAATTACATTAGTTAAAAATTAAACATATTAGAATAATGCTCAATTAAGTGTATAGGTAAGTTTTACTAATTTAATTGATATGTATATGAGTTATTTTACTTTTGTATACCATCTCTAATTTCGAACACAATATATATTACTATTCCTGAAGATGACTATTTAGCCGAAACTAGTCGCTGTTTAATTTTTACCAAAATTACACTTTTTTAAAAACACTCGACGTACACGTTTCACTAGATATGATGATGCTAGACGTCAAGTGTTTTTAAAAAAGTGTAGTTGAAGTTTTAAAAGTATTTTTTTTAGTGTATTAATTTAGATGAACAATATAAATTGCAAAAAACGTTTATTTCTATTTGGTAATTTAAAAAATACTTAATTTTTATTAGAAAGTTACTTTTTTTTAATAAACAATTGATAATATTTAAATTTTTAATTTACCATTCTTAAAATTCAAATTATTAATATTTTAGATCGAACTTCTATTCCAAACAATTTTTAATAATTTTCCTCATAATTATAGATTTTTTGGCAATTAATTAATTTTAAAGTCCAAAACGTTGTCCATCTCTCATATGTAGTCCAATTTAATAAAACACACCAAGTTCTGTATCATAGTCGTATATTGGTTAAACAAAAATTCAAGACTTGGTAATTAGTTTCGGCTTTCGCCATCATCAGGCCTACAAATAACGCTTATTAAAATTATAACAAGAAAAATGCCGCATTTTTCTTATTGTAATTTTAATGAGCGTTTTTATAGGTCTGATGATGACAGAAGCCGAAACTAGTTGTCAATTCCTTTTAAAAAAATTTAACCGATATACGATTATGGTACTAGACTTCGTATATTTTATTAACTAATTAATTTTAATTTTCATAAATTTTAATCCAATGAAATTTTAGTATTATAATAATTAATCAATACCATTAATAATCTACCATCCATTCGCGTAGTCGCCCGCGAACGAAACCGTGGCAGCTATGAGAACGCATGGTATGAGTTAAAGAACCGTCGCTATTCGGTCAGTCGCGTCGGTCTCGCGTATAGGACGGTTCTTATTTATTGTTACACTAAAACACACGTTTATTCGACGCAAGGCACTGCACTGAGTTCATGGACCCGATTAGACCATTTACCGATATGTGTGCGAGTAGTAAACGATTGCAGTCGTGTGTGCGCACATTTTAACACATTAGTTTCCAAATACGAGATACTTGTAGTTAAACTACAAGTTATTATGTAGTTTGACTACAAGTATCTTGTCATTGGCAGTACGTGTTAACTTGCTCTATAAAAATTCTTCTTTACGCCATCAAGTTATATTATAACCTAAATAAAATAAATAAAAAAATTTAACCAATCAATTAATAATTTGGTAACACCCTGTATCATTACTTTTTACCTGTTTCTATTCCAACTCACACCTGAAACAAAATAAAAAAATATTTTCAGTGTAACCTCCTCGTATTCCTTAAAATATTTGAGAAAATGCATTTCTACAATAAAAAATTCCCCAATGTCAACCCCTTTGCCAGAGTAGCTACTAACCCCTTGAAAATTTTAAATAGCAACATGAGTCGACTGTTAGTTCATTTGAAATGGTTTTTCACTCTATTTAATAGTTTAAATAATTTTGTTTCATAAGTTTTTAATGAAAAATGTGAAATAAACACGAGAGTTGTTTTTTAATTGGGTTACGTCATTTTAAACTGATGCTTATAATTATTAAATATTGAAAACTATAATAGAAAAAATAAAAATTTAAACTTAATTATAATTATTATTATTATTGAAACAGTTGAACAGATTTATTTAATTATTACTTTAATTTTTAAAGATAGAAACTACCCTCAATTTTTTTTTAAAATACATATCTGTGCTTTTTATTTTATTTTGGAAATCTCCATTTTTCTCTATTTAACCATATAAAACAGTTAATTATTTTATTGGATTTTAATAATGAATTGTATTTTAAATTTTTTTCCTTGTTCCATTTTTATTGTAAATATTTATAAATTTTTTAATAAAATTAACTAGATATTTTATAATTCTTGTATTCAAATTTTCGTGCTAAAAAGAACAGGACCCAATTTTAAAAAAATCCTAAAGTACAGTTCATTGTTGAAACAAAATAAGTGTTCTACATGGTTCAACATAGAAAAAAATGTAATTAAAAAAAATAGTTGAGAGTGGTCCTACAAAGACGAAACATTGTTTTAAAAAAAATAAATTAAAAAAAAAGTTGTTAATTAAATAAAACAAAAATCGTCCATTTTCGGACCTGATATTTTAATTAAAAAAAAAATAATAATTTGTGTTCAAAATACACATCTTTTTTCCTATTTAACCAAATTTCTATCTATAAAATATTTATGAAATCCTAAATAGTGTTCAATTAAATTTGCGCAACACTGTAATAATTAAATTTAAATAATATCCGAAATATATTTTTTATACTTAAAAATAGACGACGATCATTTGATTGTTTTTATTGGCCTACAATATTTTTTAATTTTTCAATGCAAAGATAAAGAGTAGAGAAAAAGATTAGAATATGTCAGTAATTATCAAAAAATAAAAAATCTTCAAAAATGTAATAATAATAATAATAATAATCTTTATTAATCCTTTTTGACATTTTATAATGTATAGGACAGGTCATAAAAAAAAAATGTTTTATAAATGGATGGAAAGACTATAACCTAATTAAAACTACATAAGTTGAATAAAATACAGAAAATGCAGAAAATACAGAAAATATAGAAAATACAGAAAATACAGAAAATACAGAAAATAGAGAAAATACAGAAAATACAGAAAATGCAGAAAATACAGAAAATACAGAAAATACAGAAAATACAGAAAATACAGAAAATACAGAAAATACAGAAAATACAGAAAATACAGAAAATACAGAAAATACAGAAAATACAGAAAATACAGAAAATACAGAAAATACAGAAAATACAGAAAATACAGAAAATACAGAAAATACAGAAAATACAGAAAATACAGAAAATACAGAAAATACAGAATATACAGAATATACAGAAAATATAGAAAATACAGAAAATAACGATAATACAGAAAATACAAAAAATGCAGAAAATACAATATATCTGCACATACTAAAAATATCCAATATGGATTGCATTACAAACGAAAAAGAAAAGGAAAAAAAAAGAAATTAAAAATCTAAAGGCGTAATATTAAAAAATTATAAAATTTGCTAAAAAATAATAAACTCAAAAATTGAAAAAAACTTTAACAAACCAAGAATCTTTCATAAATTATTAACATGTGAAAAGAAGTATTCAAAATTGCAAAATCCATATTTTCTTTTAATACTTATTTGTTGGTTAATATATCACTATCCAATTTTCAATATAACAGTAATAAAAAAATACAAAATTCTTACCTTAAAATCTATTGAAGCCTGGCCCCTTGATTTTTTCATTTTTATTCTAAATTCTATCTGAAACAAATAAAACAAAACTGTAAAAAAATCATCAAATGTTTGAAAATAACTTTTTTATTTTTTGTTTTACGAACAAAATTATTCTTCCAAAATTAAATTAAATTTTAAAATGTAGGTATCCGCACAATAAAAGTAATTGTATTCAAATTTATTTAACAAACCTCTCGTATATTGCTAATACATTTTAAAATTCAATTGTTTCAAATTAGATTTTAGAATTTTTTTGAAAGGATATTTTTTTCGTAAAACAAAAAAGCAATTTGGTGAAATTTGGAAAAATTTTTGAAGTATGTTCCAATAATAAAAAAATCGGTTGTGTCGCCCCAAAACTTTCCCAACGAGTATCCACGAATACTTTTTCAGATATTTAATGTTAAAGTTTCAACTTTTGACATTTTTTTAATTTTTGACAGGTGACAGTTGTAGAAATAATTTTGACTGTTCTGAATAGAGTTTTTCAAGGGCTTTCAAACGACAAATTGCATGTCCAATTCCGTGACATATTGCATCTGTCATTTTTTGATAGTGGTACCTCCATTTGACAGATGTCATACAAAAACTAATGGGTCCTTCGGACGGGTAACCCAAACCCCTATACCAAATTTCAGCTCAATCGGATTAAACGTGTGGCCTCTATCGTGGAAGAATACACACACACAGACCGACAGACAGACTTCCATCTGGAAATGGTCTTAATCGTCTCAGGACACCCGAAAATGGATATTTCCGTTTTTATCTCGAAATTTTTTTTTAGCTCGTTCACAATACTTTCCCTTCTAGGAGGTGGGTCGGGAAAGTAAAATTAAAAAAAGTTTTCTAAATGTCGATTACTTATGTGGAAATGCTGTATATATATTGACAATATTTTAATACTATTAACGTTACACATATGAAAAATACTTATTTAGTCAACGATTAAATGTTATAATTCACATCAAACTGTATCAATAAATCTATAATTTACTTTAATATAAAATTTCCCAATGAAAACTCACCTAATTTAATTTTCTATACAGACAAAAAATAAACCGGTGTTCACTAATTATTATACCAATAGCAAATTATATTTAAAATGATTTTTAGCTAGATGGGTAGAAACCAGTTTGAACCAGTTATCGTGTTATCAGTCGCGAACTAACAGCGATGAATCATTATTTAGGAATTCGTTTTTTGCTTAATTTTTATTAAAAATACCTACCTACTAGATTTTCTGTTTTATAGAAAAATGATTCTCATATTATTCAAATAAAATAAAATTCATACAAACTTAATGCAAAACGAATCGACAGGTCCGTATTTGGGAAAAAAGGTAATTTTAATAACCAACTTTAAAATACAATTTTGTATAAAAAAAATATATGTACAAACTTATTTATTAAAATATAAATAATAAATAAAAAGAGAAAATATATTTAAATAGGAAAAATGAGAAAAAATAGGTTGCAGCTGACTTATGTCATTGAAAATAGTAGGTGGGTAAGCTATTATAACCAGCTATCGATTGCTTAAAGCAGAGTTTCAAAATTCGAAACCGTGCTCGATTTATTGTAGAGACAGTCTGAAAGATGGACAAACGGACAGACAGACGGTAACATTTGCGTCTAATTTAATACAATAAAGAATAAGTTTAATTCTTTTTATCAAATAAAAGAGATTTGGTCCTTCGAATTCTTAACTGTAAGAAATTACACTTGGTTAAGATTTTACTTTCCCGACCCACCTCCTAGAACAGAAAGTATTGTGAACGAGCTAAAAAAAAATTTCGAGATAAAAATGGAAATATCCATTTTCTGGTCCCCTGAGACGATTGAGACCATTTCCAGATGAAAGTCTGTCTCTCTGTCTGTGTGTGTATATTTTTTCATGATAGAGGAAACACGTTTAATCCAATTGAACTCAAATTTGGAATAGGGATTTGGGTTACCCGTCGGAAGAACCCATTAGTTTTGTACGACATCTGTTAGATGGAAGTGTCACTATCAAAAAATGACAGATGCAATATCTCTTAGAATTTGACATGCAATATGTCATTTGAAAGTTCTTAAAAAACTCTATTCAGAACAGTCAAAACTATTTCTCCAACTGTCACCTGTCAAGAATAAAATAATGTCAAAATTTGAAATTTTAGCATTAAATATCTGAAAAAGTATTAATCCGATTGAGCTGAAATTTGGTATATGGGTTTGGGTCACCTGTCGGAAGAACTCATTAGTTTTTGTAGGACATCTGCCAAAAGTGAGTGTCAGTATCCAAAAATGACAGATGCAATATATCACGGAATTTTATATGCAATATCAATATGTCATTTGAAAGCCCTTGGAAAACTCTATTCAGAACAGTCAAAATTGTTTCTCCAACTGTCACCTGTCAAAAATAAAAAATGTCAAAAGTTGAAACTTTACCATTAAATATCTGAAAAAGTATTTGTGGATACTCGTCGGGAGAGTTTTATGGCGACACAACCGATTTTTTTTTTTATACTTTATTGACAGAATAGTCTTTTAATAATCTTTCATTTTTTTTGATTTTCATTGAAAATATTTTTCCTTCTGTTTAAATTCATTCTGACCAAAAATTTTATATTCATACAGTATATTTTCTCAAATATTCTGTCAATATCAAACTACTTTGCACGGTTCTTATGGGAAAAGAACCACAGTCGAATTTGCAGAAAATTTAGTATAATGTAGTTTATGATGTCCTGATTAAATGTCCCCATGGGCAGAATGAGATCTACTAGACAATTTTTGAGATACAGGGTGTTAAACATGCGGAGTCGGAGTTGTTACTTTCTTTGAGAAAATAAATAATGTGGCGATTATTTTTTTTCAAAAAGTTAAGAATAATAATTATAATATTAATATTGTCGATACTAGTTGTAAAGAAAAGTCTTAAGACTCCGTATACAGGGCGACTCTTTTTCTACTAACCAATGTTAAGATTTTTATGTAATTACTGCAGATAGGCGAATGTAAAGCCTTTCTAACAAGATTAAATTAGTTTATTCCCGTTGAGGCTAACTAGTCTAATTTCAACATTTACACATTTCTTAATATATCTCTGGATAGGAAAAAGATATCGACATACGGTTTTCGCCATTATATTGCTAATTACGTCTATTTTTATATTCAATTATTAAGACTGCATGTTTTCATTTAATATTTTTCAAAGAGAACCATATTTCTAAAAAACTTTAAATAACGCCCTCCAATGTGCACGTTACTTACGAAGTGGAGTTAAGAATATAACCCTTACACTGGCGGAAAAGAGCTCTTTTTAACAAGACTAAATTTGTAAAAATCGGTTAAGTAGAATCGGATTTATGGTCATTTTTTCATAACAAAGTTTTCACTGTCCCCTACCTCTTATTTGAATAGTTAGACCAAAACTTGTATTATCAAATATGCGCACAATTTATGGAAGAATCATGCTTCTTAATCGGGCAAATTTTGTAAAACTTGGCTTTTGAAATTTTTTTTATTCAATAAAGCCCTCTAGCGGTGGACCTACAATTCTATAAATAATTTCCAGGTTTTTCTCGTGGCCACTTTTGTTTTAAATTTTTTTTTCCAAAGTTGTACTACAAATCCGATCCAAAGATATGGCCGACGGCCGTTCTTATTTGCCCACCCAGTACTATCAGCCTTTTTTTAAACAACTTACAATCCAAATAGATTTAAATATTATGGAACCCTAGTCGAAATTTTAAAATTTCTCAATAACCATTAATTTAATTAATTTTTAACTAAATAAGGATGAGTCAGATGTGTCGTGCATTTTTTATGTCTGTAGGCGCTCGGTCCATAGCGACATTCGACGCCAAAAAGTTTTTGTTTACAAAAACCTATGAACACTGAAGAACGATCAATCCTTTTATGTTTCAGTATAAAAATCTATCTTTCTTGGTAAATCGTGTAGTGCCTAACGGTATATTATTGTATCATTATTTATCGGTTATTAAATGGTCCATAACATTTAAAATATGTTTAGAAACCACAAATAAATGTATCCAAAGCGAACCGCCTTTTTAATTATTATGATTTAGAAAAAGATGGTCTTGGACGCTGCTATAGAACCTATTGACGTAATATCAAAAAACAAATAGGAAGGACTATATATATAGTCAAATATGATGTGTGAAATACTTCACAATAAAACATTGAATGCGAGGTTATCAGATAAAATATCAGTGGGTATACTAGTTGATACTCATTAAGGACTTGCCAGTAAAATTCGGATTGGGAAATCATTTCCGATATAAATTTCTTGCTTAATTAGAGTTTTCATCTGTAGGACCATTCACCAGAACCATATCAGTTAATTCAATGTAAGAAAATATTTTACCAGACAATAAAATCGCACTTCAAAAGCACTTTATAATTAACAATCTCACAACACCGTTTGAATGTCAACTGAGCGATGTAAATGTATAACAGATTGTTCAAAAAATACTCGAACGTAAAAATTCACATTCTGAGATAAGAAATTCAATTTATTCGGATCAAATCTAATAGAGTGACGTACTGTGTCTCATTGATAGTGCCTGTGTCCTCTTAATGTCTATGTTAGTTTTATATTATAACAAGTTTAATTTGTCAGTACCAAGTAAACAATTTTTTATTTAATGTTACTTAACCAAAATTTATCTCATAGCCTGATGATGGCGAAAGCCGATACTAGTTGCCAATTTCTAAATTACAACAAATATATTTCTTTGAAATATTTATTTTGTGGTTCGTCCGAGCTTCGGCAATGTGCACGGTCCTACTGCCTAATAGTTGTACATTAACTTGAAAATTTGATTATTCATCACCATGATACGGTGTGGTCGAATGTGTGTTACATATAGAAGTTCCTGGTTCGATTCCTTAGGATATCTTATTTTTATATTTTTTTTATGAAATAAATGGAAATTATTTCTTTTCTTTATATACACAGGCTCGATTTAGATAGTCAAGACTTCTTTTAATAAAATAAATTAAAATACACAGGTTAATTACGCTGGCTTTCTAGACTCTTGTTTTAATTTTTCATCTTTTCTTATATTTATTTCAAACTAAAACCTAACATCCAATTGACGGACCTTTTTAGGGTTTCGTACCCCAAAGGGTCGAAACGGAACCCTATTGCTCTCACTCGCGTGTCCGTCCGTCTGTCACACCAGTCTAGCAACTAAACCGTTCCAGCTAGAGTCTTCAAATTTTCACAGTATATGCGTCTTGTTGACCCAAAGCCATATACATTATAAAAAATATTTTTAAATGTTTTCAAGGGGACTCCCATACAGCTGAAGGGGGGCGCTGAAAAAATTTTTTACTTACCCCATCGAGTGAGGTATCGTTGAATAGCGCTCATTGAGTAGATTAAAAAATATTGCAAAATGTAGGCATGAGAAGCCGCCAAAATCAGTATTTTTTACAAAATTTTGTTCCGAAGTATTTTTTAACTTTCCATTGACCTATCAACTTGAAATTTGGTGATAATGTTTATTGTTACGGATATTTTACCAACAAATACCAATTAATTAATAAATATAATTTTTCATTAACGTTCCCTCATTTTTAGGGTTCCGTACCTTTGTATTTATGCGAATTGTGATATTCGATATTTTATTATTTTTATCTGTGCAATCGCATTAGTTTTATTAAAAAACGCATTTTTCATTTTATAATTTTTTTTTATCTTTGTCGGTTACGCTGATATTAACAAATTTGTTAATATATCTAAGTATATATGCGGATAGTGATATTCATAATTTTTTTTCTTCGTCGAACACACATGCGCCAGGTTATTTTTCTTTTCACTTCTTTAAATCTTTTTACCAAGTATTTTTGACTTATTAGTTCTATTAAAATTTTAAAAAGTCCTTTAAGAATCCTGCCTGTGCATAACTGGTTTATATTCTACATTTTCTACGGAACCCTAAATGTGCGAAGTCCGACACGCACTTGATCGATTTTTTAATTAGACACGATATCCGTCAAGACGGACCTATTGGGTTTTCACCGAGTCCGACTGATCGGACCTCTAGACACTCTCAAAATTTATTACGTTTCTGACAAAAATGTATTATGGTTCCCTGATTACTGTATTTAGAACTTTTTATTTTTGATTAATTTTCCGGTATAATAATTACATTTTTAAGGCCCTTAAAGATTTCTGCGGATTGAACTGATGTGATAATCCTTCTCTATCTACCTTAAATATTTTATTGTGGCTGATTTTAGAACTAAAAATTGAAGACATTCAACAGACTTTAACATACTAGGCGTAGTATTAAGGGGATATTTCCAAAATTTACGATTAGAGATTCGCGGTAGGCTCATGACAGACAGCAAGCATTCTTTTGAAAGAGGGAAATCCCCTCCTATCAGTGTTTCTTACGGATATTTTAACGGAAAATTTAAAATTTGACCCTGACTTGCTCTAGGGCATAATTTATATTTTCATCATAGGTGTAGTAGGTAGATAAAGGCATGAAAGACACAATCCATGAGGCATTTTTTCACCACAATACGTACTATTTTGTGTACCCATTTCACGCCCTTATTAATATTAATTTGTACTCAAAATTATTTTTTCATAAAAGCCAAGTCATGTTTTTAGTAACGTGCAGCTTTAATTTTTGAAATTTGTTTTATTATATTTATTTATAAGCAGTTAAACATGCGCCTGAAATATCTAATTTTAGAATTTGTTTATTAAAAAAATAATAAAAAATCGTCAAAAAGCTCATTGCACATTACTAGAGGATAAGATACAATGTTGTTATAAAATAAGTTTATATCTTTCCTTTTCTGTTCAGAAAACGATTAAGAAATATCATAAAAATGCACTAATTTTGCTTGGGTAAAAATCCCTTAAAGGAAACTTGTTAGATATTTAGGTAGGCAAGGATGTGGAACAAAACAACATCTAGTAGTCCCAAAGAGGTATTAAAAAATTAAAATTAAAATAATTGTTGTTTCCAAAGAATATTTATTCAGTTCAGACAGTCTGTACAATACATATTATAAGGTTATACAGTTAAGAAACATGGCATCAAAAGCAAAAGTAACACTATATCATAGTATTACCTAAGAGTTTATAGTACATTCAAGTATAATTCGGCTTTCAGAGAGCTTTTTTTTTGAGTTAAAATCTACATCATACAAGTACGAAACATGTACACTTACATCTAATTACGATATAAACATTTTATAAATTACGTGAAATACAGTCAATCCGACACAAAAACTGTTTCATTCACACATTTTTTAAATGATATGATATTCACCTTTTATTTTTAATTAAATATTTATCAATAAAAAATGTAACTATAATATTCAAAGCAGCTTCTATTAAAATTGTCTTAATTTAAATATTTTTTTTGTAATTTATAAGAGGTCACATTCTTTATTTTAAAAAGGAACTAGAAACGACCAAAACTAACTAAGACAATCTATTTTTTTTATACAAATACTTTTTTCCAAATAGAACTGCTTTGAAAAGTAACTTAGAAATTTTTTGACACTTTATACATTTCGCCAAATTGTAGGTTTACATTAACAAATAATTGTAACTTAATAATGAAGCTTGTACCAAATTCATGCTCTGTATCGTTTATTACATCAGTAAATAACGATCGGGATTGCACATGACACAACTATTAAATAGGAAAAAAAGTATATAACGAAAAAATTTTAAAAACATAATCTAACAAGTTTTGTTTTGTTATTGCACCGTTCCACTAATTTAACAATGTACCAAATATTGTTATTAACAATATTTGGATCTAATAATAAGTCAATGTAAACCTACGAAATATATTCTTAAAAATGAGAATGTTCTAAAACAGAAAATTTCTATATCACAGGCTAAAAATTTTTATATTACAAAAATAAATATATACATTTATATACTTTATTTAGTTGGAAATTTTGGTTTTTTTGCATCCCAGGCATAATTTTGGAGTATTTGGGAAAATATAAATTGCTGATTACCAATCAAAGTGATTTTTTAAAACAAAGATAATTGCCACATAAATAATTAAATCTACAAGAGACAAATGGTTTATAACATGATTTGTCATAATCTAAAATTATTTAAACAACTATATCTGGACTGCAGAAAAATATCTAATAGTATACAGGATGATTCATTGGGAAATGTGTATATATTAAGGGTAGAAGGAGTACACCGGGTGATTCTAAATAACATATATTTAATGGACCCGTCTTTCTTTATAACCTAGATACAGAGTGATTTAATAATTTTGCCTATTTTTTTTAATTAATCATAACTTACAAACCACTATAAATATTTTTGTAATATTAGGAACGTACCACTGTGGTATTGATTAACATAATAAATAAAATTTTATTTCAGGTCCGGCCTTAAAATAATTAAAATGTAGGTTTCGACTCTAAACAACACCACAATTGACATACGTACAAAAATGTATATAGGGGGTTCGTAAGTTATGATTAATTTAAAAAAGAGGTAAAATTATTAAATCACTCTGTATCTAGATTATAAAGAAAAACAGGTCGATTAAATATAGATTATTTAGAATCACCTTTAATGTATGCGAATTTCCCAATAAATCACCTTGTATAATTAATTATATTTTGTTTATATTTCCAATAAAAGATATATTGATGTTTGTAATATAAGCGTCACCACTTTCAAGCAAAATGCATTCACACGGGATTAGGGAGGCCGGAATTTCATTATTTAAAAATTATACCGAGTGATTCTTCACGATTACCAATCAAATATTTATATTGAGTGGTATTCAGTGATGATTCACCCTATAGAAAAATATCGGAAAAATGTAAATAGAGTGGTATTTGTTTATCTAAAATGTAAACGCGGCAAGTTTTAATGGTAATTGTACTACAATACACTGTTTATTTAAACTAGTTAAGAGTTATTTCTACAAATAACAACAAGCTCCTCTTAAAAGCATTAATCAGTCCAAGATGCTCGAATAAAGATTTTTTTATAGTAGATACGTCGATACGTCTACATAATATAGCCCCTATTTAATTTATTTACACACAATGTTTCTGTACAACATTAGTAAAAACTATAGTGGGATGAGAATGAGTTATTGATGGGTTATTTTTTGTTAAAAATTTACCGAGACTGCCTTAACGATGTTGCCTTAAAATCGCCCTAAAAAAAATCATTCGTGTAAGAAAAATTTTTATTATGTGAATTATAACAGCCTCAGATTCGGTGTTAATATTTATCATTGTTTTCCCCAAAAATGTATTAAAATGCATCAAAATGTTTTTTGTAAACTAAAAAAAAGTTTTTATTGTGAAAAATCATGAATTTAATAAAAATTGTGAAATATAATTTTTTTCATAATTATTAAATTAATGAAAATTGTACATTTAATACAAATCTGATTTTTTAATTTTAAAGTAAATTTATTATACAGTGTGTCCAAAATACTTTGAGACTACCCTTGTAGAAAACTACATTGGGGATTTTTTTTTCGAAATTTAATTTTAGATGCGGATTTAGCCTCATAAAATTCCCATTTATACAAAATTTTAATAAAATATCTCATTTGGTGATGGACAAATGCAGTCATAAATATTCTTTTTTATCAAATATTGATTTTATTGAAAAAATAAATTTATTATTTATTTTTACTAATAATCCGAATCCAAATGATTTTTTTTTAAAGTCGATATTTTTACCACCAAATTTGTACGCCCATGATAGTTATTTAATTTAAAATTAACCCTACTGAGATATAACGATGGTTCCAATTTAAGTGGGTCACACTGTATATCTAAATTTAATGAAAATTGTGAAAAAAGAAAAAAATCAAAATTAATAAAAATTGAGAAATTAGTACTTAACAATTGCGAAAATAATAAAAATTGTGAAATTGATAAAAATTGTACAATTAATAAAAATTGTGAAGTTATTAAAAATTGTGAAAAATGTAATAATAATAAAAAATGCTAAATTAATCAAAATTGCACAATTAATAAAAATTGTATAATTAATAAAAATTGTGAAATTAATGAAAGTTGTAAAATGAATAAAAATTGTATCTACAATTAATAAAAATTACGAAATTACTTAAAATTGAACAATTAATAAAAATTGTGATAGTAAAAAAATTGTAATAATAATAAAAAATGTTAAATTAATAAAAATTGTTAAATTAATTAAAATTGTACAAATAATAAAAATTGTGAAATTAATAAAAATTGCGAAATTAATAAAAATTCTGAAATTAATAAAAATTGTGAAAGTAAAAAAAATTGTAATTAAATTTAAAATTTTAAAATTAATAAAAATTATGAAACTAATAACAATCATAAAATTCATAAAATTTCTGATTATAATAAAAATTGTGATAGTAAAAAAAATTGCGATAATAATAAAAATTGTAAATTAATAGAAATTGGGAAATTATTAAAAATTATACAATTAATAAAAATTGTACAATTAATAGAAATTGAACAATTAATAAAAAATGTGAAATTAGTAAAAATTGTGATAGTAATAAAATTGTGATAATAAAAATTGTAAAATCAATAAAAATTGTACAATTAATAAAAATCATGAAATTAATAAAAATTGAAAAATGAATAAAAATTTTTATTATATTAAAAATTCTGCTTATAATAAATATTCTGATAGTAAAAAATAGTGACAATAGTAAGAATTGTAAAATTAATAAAAATTGTACAATTAATAAAAATTGTGAAATTAATAAAAATTGAAAAATGAATAAAAATTCTGATTATATTAAAAATTCTGCTTATAATAAAAATTGTACATTAATAAAAACTGTACAATTAATAAAAATTCTGAAATTAATAAAAATTGTAAAATTAATAAAATTTCTGATTATAATAAAAATTGTGATAGTAAAAAAAATGTGATAATAAAAATTGTGAAATTAATAAAATTGTGCCATTAATTTGTAAACTATTATCAAAATATACAGTGTGAAAAAAAATATTCTTAATAATATGAATTTATTAATTTTATGAAAAAATCAGATCCAATTTTAAAAAAAATCTTTTAAAATTTATTTACAATTTTTAATTAAATGAACAAATAATCTTTAGGGATACATTTTTGAGATAAATAAGTTAAATATTTAATAAAACTTGTAGAATTTTTTTTAATAAAATAAAAAAATAGTAGTAATAAATATATTATCGAGCTGATTCCGAGGCAACCATTTATTTTTCCTTCTGATAAATATTTTTAAGATTTCTCCTATAAAACGAAAAAATCGCGTATACGTGTATATTTTTACATATCCAACAGAAACTATACAAGTATTAAATTTACATTTTGTGTTGTTTTTGAAAATATTGTACAATTTTACGTATCTATAATTGGTGCCGAGTGGAGGCGACATTCACCGCCTAACCCCCAACCCGACTTAACTATTACATAGTATAATCACAAAACAACATCAATCTATAAGAAAATATTTTACACCTGATAGTAGAGAAGACAAGAATATATTTTTATTATTTTAATGGATTTGGTTTGGTTTCATTTATAATTTCTGTCACTTCATTTTATATTTTTAAAACTAATTTAGTTGGAAAAATAATATTTATTTAGAATTCTAAAAATTTTAAAATCACTTGAAAATAATCTGAAAATGTTTATTCAAGGAAAATAATTATACTAGTTACTACCTAGAAAATTAAATATAGATTTGGAAAGTAACAATATAATACTAGAAGTATATTTGGTTAGCGCATTTAACCAGATAATGTAATGCGATGTTGTCAAGTCACTGCGCAACTTATTTTGATCAAATAGTAGTGGTTAGTACCTTAAAAAAAAATAGTGGTGAAAGAAATAAACAAAAATATATAACTAGTATGATTTTTTTAAAAAACTAAAAAGTAAATCAACAAACAGAAACATTTGAAAAATATTAATAACAAGTTTCAGAAGCAATTAATGTATATAAATCTTTTAACCCAATTAATTACAAAAACTAAGAAAACAATGAAATAGATTTAGTTAACTACAGAAATCAAAAAGAAAATGAATCCAAGGAAGTCACCAGATAATTAAAAAAACTGAAGCTTGAGGAAGAAATATACAGAAAAAAAACAAGAAATGAATGCAAAGAGAAATCAGCAGATAAGAGAGGCCAGGCTAAAAAACAATGATTTACAAAAAAATTCTTAAACCCAAACAAGCGCAACTCATAGAAAAGGAAAAGAATGCAGAAAGGAAATTCCAAGGTAAGATCTGATAACTGAAGAGACTGGAATAGACCAATCAACACAAAGTCGATGGCAGACCTTAAAGAAAAACATCTAAAGAAAGAAATAAGCTAAAAAGACAAGATTAAAAACATCGAAACAAGCAATTAATACATATTCAGATCATTTAATCCAAATTAACTGTTGTTAGTTATTGAAGAATTTGATGCTAATGATAGGCGAAACAGATAAAAAGAAACAGAGGAAATGACAGTAAAATTTACACTCCTAGAACTTTTCAATTGGTTAATAGATTTATTCCAAATTTTGGTCGATTCTGATAGAGCCGGTTTGGTTTGGTTAGATTAGTTTACACAGACTATTTAGGTCCGACAGTCCGGCCGAATAATAAAGAGAACCGAAGATAGTGTCCTGGGTAACAGACAGTTCAAGGCCTGGAAGTTGGCCCTTGGAAAACTGAATCAATAATATTGACAGCAGAACGAATATAACCCCAAGTAAACATGTGAAATACCTCTGAGTCGTGGTTGGACGATAAGGGCAAATACAATGAACATGTAAGGCAAAGATGCGAAAAGGGCAGGAGACAGGTGTCAGCTTTACAGTGGCTGTTGCCGAATATAAGAGGACCAGGGCTAAGAAAACAAAGGGAAATGGCAGGAGTGGTGGCGTCCATAATCATGTTTTCCGCCCCAATCTGAGCTGGTGTAATAAAAATTTTTGGAGTACAAAAAGATGTTACTGCCCAAAGAGAGAAGTATTATGATTAGAGTCTCAAGGGCATACAAAACTGTCTCCACGGAAACACTGTAGTTTCTCGGCTATTGACGTGCAGGTTTAGGAGCGAGTGAGGCATCATCAGCTACCCAGAATAACGCAGGAGTACAAAAAAGTACAAAAGAAGGAGACTAGGCTGCGATGGCAGCGCAGGTAAAACAATATACAAGAAGTGGGACAATGGACTAAAAGCCTTATTCCGAACCTTGACAGGTGGCTATACCGAGTAGAGGAATATACTGCTAACTGGTTTACCCAATTCCTCAGTGGCCACGAAAGCTTCAGAAGCTATACCCAGAAAACAGGAAATATACGGTTGATACTGTAGATACTGCGGAGCCTTCCGACACGGCGAGGCATACATGTTTCGAAAATCTTAGGTGGGAAGAAGAGAGGGGTGAACTCGGTGAACAAAATGATGGGTGGCTAACAGAACTGGGTTACGGGTATATCAGTAAGATCATACGACAGAAGGAGGAAGAAGACAGAACCTTCCCAGTGCAAGGAAGGATTAATGGGCGGAGAAAGATAGAGAAGACAGTTACGAAATATTTACGGCATGTCTAAATGCACCATTCCGAGGTTCTGTAAGCTAGGGGTAACAAGAAGGAGTGACTGCCTACAGAATTTATAGTCCTAGGATAAAAAAATTTAGATGTCAAATAAAAATGAGTCGATCTGCACATATATTTGAAGTTGTAAAATCCAAATATGTAGAAATGTATCGGTGGTTCCATTTGAATTTTCAGTTATTATATTTCTGGTGAAACCGATTGTCGGCCATATTGGATTTTTATTCAAAAATATTATAATCGACTAAATTTTGAAATACTGATATACAGAGTGTATAAAATTTAATTGAACACTATTGGGATTTCGTAAACCATTATGGATACAAAGTTAGTTAAAGAGGAAAAATATGCGTGTTTTTAAGACGAATTAATTTCTTTTTTTTTATTTACAATGTCAGATCATATTTTTGATGTAATTGGGGAAAACCGAAATGTAAGATTTTGGTTTTATTAAACAAAAAAAAAATTATAAAGATCTTTTACTGAGTATCTCATTTTTTAAAATAACTTTCCGTTTTTAAAGGGTCACCCTTAACTTGTTTTTAATACGGACTTTTTTATTACTAAATTGTGCAAATTTCTTGAAAAATTACATCCACATGTACATGCCAGGAAAATATAAAGAGAAAATACAAAAGAAAAACAAATTGTGGACAATTTCGACAGACTCCAATAGTTGGTAACGATTTTAAAATACAGGGGCTTATGTCTACGTCTACCCCAACAGCATCAGTTACTTCAAGTACTAACTTTAATAGATATTTTAGATGACTCCTTAAATTTGGCAATGTCGCCATTGTCTCCAAGAACCTCAACGGGTCGCTAGGAATCATCAAGGTCCTTTTTTGGGCAGACAGTAGTGAATTCTTTTGTTGTGACCATATGACAGAATACGAGAAAAATCTTATTTTTAAGCAGCTGGCAATGTCAATGTATGCTTCAGGTACTTCTCTACATATTATAGAGAACAAATATTGGATAAATCTGTTTAAGAACCTTAGTCCTTCATTTATTCTGCCAGTTCGATATACACTATTTTTGAATGTTGTGTTCAAAGAAGTAGAAGACAGTGTTGCCAACTTGCTGATTAACTCAGTGTATATAGGAATCTAGTGCGATTGTTGGACTAATATTCGACACTACCCCAATTATTTGAAGAAATTGGAGCAAACAAAATCATTGGTTGTGTAACTGATAATGCTAATAACATTACGAAATCGTGGAATTTACTTTCTGAAAAATATCCTTTTACGGATTTTACATTTACTGAGAGGAGATATTATAAAATTGAAGTCGGTTAAATTAATAATAAATTCATCAAAATCTGTTGTAAAAATCATTAAAGGTAAAACCGTTGTCAATGTTAAGGAAAAACTTTTAACAAAAAAATATAATAGCTAATAAAATTCAACTACAAAATTTTGCCATCAGTAATGATGCTCATGATTTGTATAATAATCACATATTAGATGATGACATTTTTTGGATAAAGGTTAGCAAATTTGTTGTGCTATTAAAACCAGTGAAAAAATGGTTAACAATTCTTCAGAAAGAATATTATAACCTAAGCCATTCTGTTGATGCTTTTTATGAAATCCAAAGAGCATTTTAAAATTCATGTTCCCAACTTTCCCATTTTACAGAATGAAGAAAAACAAACAGGAAGACAAAGGCCATGAAACCTATACATTTTGCTGCTTGTATATTAGATCCTAGGAAAAAATTTAACAAATGAAGAATGCAATGAGGCACTACAATATATTCACAATCTAGCTAATTTCCTATGTAGAGAGAATCAGGAGGATGCTACAAGTTATACAAGGTGGACCAAAATTGTCGAGCAATACTTCTAGGAGTAATAAAACACCTACAAATAAGTAATGTTTATCCAAAGAACATATGTCCAAAACCGCTTTTTAAGGGGGTGACAACCCCTAGAAAGGGGTTTTTAATGAATATCTTCCAAGATAACAAGGATAAAATAAACACGTGGGCAGCTACGTTAGGTAACCGTCTTGTTGGTTTTTACATTTTCCATGGACCATTAAATGGAACTATGTGGTATAATTTTCTTGAGAACAATTTATTTCACATCATAGAAGAGATGCCATTAAATATCAGAATAACAATGTTTTTTTATGCCTGACGGTGTAACACCTCAATTTTACAGGCGAATAAGGCAGTGGCTAAGTAACAATTTTTCAAATAGATGGATTGGTCGAGGTGTTAAAGCACCAATTCATTGGCCAGCTCGATCACCGGATCTCAATTCCATGGATTTTACCATTAAAAATCTAAAATATATCAATGCGAAATTAATAATACTGAGGAATTAATGAATTCGCTGAGCTCCAAAACTAACCTCAAGTAATAGAAAATTTAATTCCTAACTTAAAAAAGAAGAATTCAGTTGTGTATACAAGAGGAAGGAAGACAATTTGAGCAGTTATTGTAATATTTACTTAAATTTTAATTTTACTGTTTGTTACCGCGGGTCGACATTTGTCCCTAGCATTCTCATAAACGATTAATTCTTGATTACCTTTTTTCAAGAAAAAACTTCCGAAAATGTTATTTTAATATGCATTTTTCAAAACAGTTGATAACAAAAAAAAAATCTAAAAAAGGGTAACTCACCGCTCGTAAAATACCCTTAGTGAATTCGAAGAATCGATTCAAAATACGTAAATAGCGTATCTTCGTACCCTTAGGTACTACTTAAAATTTGAATATTCTATGGTACCCTTTTTGAATGATATTCAGAAACCAATTATCGTTAAGCCCTTTCTAGGGGATGTCACACCCTTAATAAGCGGTGTTAGACGTAGGCTCATTAGATAAACTTTACTTATTTTTAGGTATTCTATCATCCTTAGAAACATTGCTCGACAATTTTGCGCCACCTTGTATAGGTAAAGTGTTTAAAAGTAGAGCAGAATATATAAGTGGCAATGGTTTTTTTTTGCATAAAACTTTATTAAAATTTCAATGAGCAATGAAGACCTTTGGCGAGGAATTTGTCCTGATAACCCCTTGTGTAAATTATCAGAAGCTATATAGAGGCCCAAAAGGATAAAAGTTCAAAAAAGATAAAAAATACTAGTGAGATTGGTGAGATACCAGAAGATACTAATCATGAAGAAGAATATGAAAGTATAGCTGAAAATGATGAAGATGGAGAAGAAATGTACAGTGATGAAACTTAAGTTGAAGAGTTGTTCAAGGAAATGGAAGGAGTGTTGCAAGAGGAAACTAAAATTAGTGAAGAAAATGTTACTATTGTGGATGAAGATGCTATAGATTGATAATCTATTGTTTTTGTATATTTTTTGGCAAATAAATGAAAATTTAAAAAAAACCTAATTATTTATTTAATGTTGCTAAAAAGTCATGACCGTCATTTTACATCACTGTGTTTAGTCATCATCAATACTATTTCTTTTAAAGTTGTGCCTTGAAATTGAATTTTGAATGAAGTAAGGTCAATTTATATATCTAAACTCTATTGTACAAAGTAGATAGTCTAGGCTTTTTATATCCCAGATATATGAAATTCAATGTGTTAGATAGAGAACCTCTACGTCACAGAAGCAGCTGACAGAGCAGAAGATTAGAGCTGAAGACTATACCTGAAGTACGTCTTCTGATACAGTCTTTGTCTTCTCGCACATCAACACCATCACAGGATACTTAAGTACGTCATCAGATGTGTCTGGTCTAATCTTCATCTCTCTCTCTCAGATACGTCTGGTCATGTTTTCAGCTCTCTCAGATACTTCAGGTATGGTCTTCAGCTCCAGTCATCTGCTCTGTCAGCTACTTCTGCGACGTAGACGTTCTCTCTCTTACACGTTGAGTTCCCTATAGCTGGGTTATAAACGACCTAGACTATCTACTGTACTAATACAAGATTTAAAAATTTTAAACCTATAATAGCAGAGAATAATGTAAATACGAAATCTACTATATGTTTCTAGAATGTGATGAAAATTTAAAAAAAATGATTACAACTGAGTTCCACTAGGAAGTTTAATTGGCCCTAGTTTATATTAATATTTATAATATAACAATTATTAAAAATAACAGAAATTACAAATCAAACCTTATTCTTAACTGTTATTGAATGTATTAATATTAAGATAACTGTTTGTCCTACTGGAGAATATTTTTTTTTAATGATTTCTACCCTGACACCAAATTACGTATAAGAGTATTTAGAGTAATATTACTCGGCCAGAATATAAATGTTTCAATCGGAATATCTATATTTTTCTCTTTCTCTTCAAAAAATATATTCGTTCTGTCCGTTTAGGCGGCCAGAAAAGCAGCTTAAAAAGCTTGGCACAATACGAAAAATAAACAATAATTTAACAAATAACAAATAAATATTGCAACCTATAAAGAGAATTAAAGGTTTTATCGAATATAGTACTTGTACAAAGTGTCACATTATTCTTTAGATTGTATTAAAAAAGGTACCCATCCAAAATTAGTCTATAATTAACATTTTTTTTAATAGCAGAAAGTGATATTAACAGTTTATATATTATACTTTGTTACTATTAATTGAAATATCTGAGAATTTATTATTCAAATTTCTATATGTACGTTATTTTAAATAATCGGTCACTAGATTTCACTTGCTATTTAAAAAAATTAAGATATTTTCTCACTATGACCAAATTGTTAGACTACAACTAATTTTTAATTAAAAATAAATATAATAATATTTATACATGGTAGAATATTTATTTTAAATTCAAAATAAACCTATAGTATATTGTAGTTTTTTATTTACAAAAATATTCTATAATTATTGTATCTTATAAATAATTGTCCCACCATGTATAAATAAAATTGTTTTAAAAACAAAATTGATTCTGAATCTTTTTAACTTACTCACCTAAAGAATAATGTTTTTTTATATGAAAAAATTCAAACTATTCACTGGAAAACATTAAGTGAAAACGGCATTTAAAAATGCAATACAGGGCGTCCCCCTATATATATAATAATAAAAAACAAGAGTAATAATTAATCACAACAACGGTACGTAAAATAACGCCAAGTTTAGATCAGCATTCTGATCGTAATAAAAAAAGAAAAAAATAAACTAAATAAAAATACTTTTAAGTATAAAAATATCAACGATGAACACACTACCCATATATTTACAACGAATTAAAAACACAATTAACGAAGCTTTAAAACAAAATACTGCCGAAAGAGTTTCATATTTATCACTTTCAAATCGTCTAAAATCCTCCTAGCGGTATTTCAATTTTTTATTTAGACTAATCGTGATAAAAACGTAAAAATAAGTAATATCGATCTAGATTTCTAGATAATAAATAAATCGGTTGTTTTAGTAAAACAGTTTCATGATACCGTTTAAATTTTATTATGTTTTAGTTCAAATTAAAATACTGGCAACAAATATTTCCGACTTTTATATGAATAGAGGCTTTAAAAAAATTAGTTTAATAAATATAATTTCAGATAAATTTTGAGATTTGGCAACAATGTTGACAAAAATTATTATTTATCTCTGTCTTCATTTTTGAGTTATAACATGTGATTTTTTATAGATGAATTTGCAACAAAGTCCATTTGCTATATTCCTAATTCACCCTGTATAATTAAAATATAGATACGTTGTACTCTATTTACCTAAATTATAAGTAAACGATTTTTTAAAAACCAAAGATGAAATTTTAAATATATTAAATTCTTCCAAAGCAGGAAGTGAACTAATATACAGGGTGGTGAAAATTTAATTGAATACCAATGGGATTTTCTAAACTGTTTTAGAAATAAATTTTTAAATTTAAATAAATTAAAATATCTGGTTGGATTTTTGAGATATTTGAGGAAAATGAAAATTGACTATTTTCGTATTATTTAATTTTTAGAGATGGAAAAAAAATTATAAGGATTTTTTATTAAAGGCCAAATACTGCTTTTTATAGCTTATCCAATTTTTTTATTACAACGTTTCGTAGTTGATTAACTATTTTTTTTAACGGATCTGTACTTTTTATTTCATTTTTTAAATCCCTATTTTTCTCTATCCAACCATAAATAATTGTTTTATTGAGTTTTAAAATTGGTACTTTCGAAGTTTTTTAAGTACGCTCCCGTTTCATTTTCACTGTAGTAAATATTTATATATTTTTTTGAATAAAATCAATTAAAAATTAAGTATACTTTGAGATTGGTGAATTACTCAAAATATCCTCCCTCTTATTAAAAACATTCTTCTACTCATATTTTTAGGATAAAATGAATAGGACCGTATTAAGAAAAGTTTTAAAATATAATTCATAAAAAAATTCAGTGTTCTACATGGTGGATAGAGAAAAAAATCGGCTGTGTCATCCCAGAACTTTCCCGGCTCCTATGTAGAGAATTTTGTATTTTTTAATTAAAATAACCCCATTTTAATTAAAAAATACAAAATTCCTGAATGGGGAAGTAAAATGCTTTAAAAATGAAACAAATTACTGAAAAAAAGGTTAAATATTGCAAAAATTAATTAAAATGAAAAACGAAAAAAATTAATAAAAATGGACACAATTTAATATAACGAATTATTTCTAAAAAATTGTTAAAAATGATAAAAAATTGCTAAATTTCAGCAAAAATTAAAAAATACTAAAAAAGAATTGAAATGGGTAAAAATTAAAAATACGATAAAAATCTTCATACAATGTGTAAAAATTGGACAAATAAAGGGACAAAGATGCAGAAAAAGACAAAAGCAAAAAAGGTACCTAACAAAAGGAGAAAAACGTAAAATAAAGCAAAAAAAAGAGACCTAAAAAGGCAAAAAAAGGGTAAAACAAAAAGTCTAAAAAAAAACCAAATAAGACAAAAAAAGGGAAAAAAGGCAAAAAACGCCAAAAAAGGTCAGAAAACTGAAAAAAAGGCCCAAAAGTGGTAAAAGAAAAGGAAAATAGAGAAAAAAAACGCAAAACCTCAAAAAATCCAAAAAGAAAGAAAAAATTCAAAATATCACGAAAAAGGGTAAAAAAGGTAAAAAGGACAAAAAAGAGAAAAAACAAGAAAAAAAAGGCAAAATAAAGCCAAAAACTTGGCTAAAATATACAAAAATGGTAGAAGAAAGAAGCCTCATAAAGGCAAAAAAAAAGGGGTAAAACAAAAATCAACAAAAAGTCTAAAAAAACCCAAATAAGACAAAGTAAAGAGAAAATAGCAAAAAACGCCAAAAACATTAAAAAAAGTTTAAAAAAAAAAAAAAAAAAAAAAAAAAAAAAAAAAAAAAAAAAAAAAAAAAAAAAAAAAAAAAAAAAAAAAAGACAAAAAAGTAGTTAAAAATTCCAACAAAAGGAAAGTAAAGAAAAAAGAGAAAATAGAGACAAATAAAGGCGACAATCATAAAAAAGTCCAAAAAGGAATACAAAAATAGAAAAAGCAAGAAAAAGGACAAAAAAGAGGTAAAAATGCCAAAAAAGAGAAAAAATAAAGACAAAACAAAGCCAAAAACATGGCAAAAAGAGGTAAAAATGCTAAAAGAGAAAAAAAAGGTAAAAAAAGCTAAATAAAGCCAAAAACATGGCAAAAATATACAAAAATGGTACAATTATATAGCTACAATTAGGATATACTAAAATCATGGGTAAAAACTAGGGTAAAAACTATTGGGAGTTTGCGAAAAAGTTTGATAAAAAAGTTGTAGGGAAATTTATATTCTACAACTTTGCACTAGAACATTTTGCACTAAAGCGTATTGTTTGTCTTCAAGATATAAAAAAAGGCGAAAAGCCTATAAGTGTATATGTTTCGCCCTATGGCAGCGAAACTATAGAGAATTCGAAAAAAAGTCAAATATAAATATTAAAAGGAATTTGGTGTTTTACAACTTTGCGCTAGAAAATTTTGCATTAAACTGCATTGTTTGTCTTAAAAATTTAGAAAAACCACGGAAAAACTACATCGTGGAAGATTACACACAGATAGACCTTATTCTGAAAATAGTTTCAATCTTCTTGGGGCACTTCAAAATGGATATTTCCATCGATATCTCGGATTTTTTTTTGCTCGTTCACTATACTTTCCCTTTGATGGCACAGGGAGAGTAAAAAAGGGCATTCATGATAAGCATAAGAGCACTTATTCAAATATTTCGATAAACCAATCTAAGATGCAAAAATCAAAAATTAAGCGAAAATTATTTTTTGTGTGTAACTCTTTCAATCAACCATACAACGTGACGGAGACGAAAA
Organism: Neocrepidodera transversa; assembly: GCA_963243735.1. NCBI lineage: Eukaryota > Metazoa > Arthropoda > Insecta > Coleoptera > Chrysomelidae > Neocrepidodera > Neocrepidodera transversa. The sequence goes on along the minus strand of OY725337.1, from coordinate 3,215,300 downwards.
ATATAAATGACAAATTTTTGACAAGTGACAAGTCAAAACGAAGCGGTAAATTCAAATAATAGCAAAAGCTAACTGGAGAGACAAGAGAGCAGGTACCAGACAACTTTTAAATTAGGTGAGCAAAAAGAAGAATAATGGACAGGAGACATTTGGGTAGCAAAAAATAATGGGAATGTCAAGGTGAAGTAAATAAAAACCTAACCTAGAAAAACAAACCAAAACAAAGATCAAAATTTGGAATGAAAAACTGAAAAAGGTTTAAAAATTAAATATTTGAAAATATATATAAAAATGTTATTGATTTAGAAATTTCAAGATATTAGTGAATTAGTGAAAGATGGTAGTTAAAATCTCGAATTAAGAAAGATAGAAGATTTTGAGGTGATTAAGTTTAGTAACTTTGGAACAACTATGTATAAAAAAATGTTGATATTGTCATAAGAATGTTTAGTTTCTAAAATATGATTCACATACGAAGAGGAAGAGTTACAAATGTCTGCGTGTTCCAAAATTTATTAATTTCTCTCAGGTGTTCCTTTACTCGTGTGTCTGACTATCCGATATAGACAATATTGCAGTCTGAACAACAACGTTTATATACTCCTCATTTATGTAAAGGAGGAACTGAATCTTTAGTGTTGACTAAGAAGCTGTGTATGGTGTCTCTTCTCACACCATTATTCATGCTATTTTTGATTAATTTTATGGTACAAATCGCAACTCGTTAATTAAAGCCGTTCCCGAGCATCATTTTTCTAAAAAATTCTAATTCTGGTCAAACCGCGTTTTGCAAATTTGCTCCTCAAATACTGTCACCAAATCTTCAAATTTTTCATTACTTTCATTTTCATTGCATTGATTATTATGACAATCATATTTATAAATAATTTTTAATGCCTTAGCAAACTGTATTAATAATACACAATTACGTATTTAAGAAAAAATAATAAAAACAATAAATTTTAGTATGCCATATAATTATTAAAGTTCATTTAAAAATATCTTCGAGTAACTCGATAAGACCATGTTTTGCTTCTTATAACCAATTCTAAAAAACTAGAACGTTTTTTTTTTACCAATTTTTACGTTTTATATCACGATTAGTGCAATAATGTTAGCGTATTCTTAAGATCAACATACAGTTCTAGTTACGTAAAATTTGAACACAAAAAATCATAAAACGGATAACGCAGCAAACGAAACCGCAATTGAATATTATTTTCGAAAAAGAAAACCGCTTTCAAGAAGTCCGATTTTTCTCACTCTGATCTAGTCAAAAAAAAACTAAAAAAAAAATCTATCACCATTTATGTGGGAACTTTCGACACGGCTTTAAGCAAATCCGAGCTACCCGATTTTTCCAAGTTCATTTTCATCGGATCGTGGTGATGTTGATGTATATTCTGTTCTATTTTTTGTTGTTTTTCTTGTTGTTGTTGTTTGTGTCGTTCCTGTTCCTCTCGTTCTCGCCTCGCTTGTTCGTTGATCTCTTTAACAGCTCGCAGCTCCTTTTTCAGCTTCATTCTTCTGTTTTGGAACCAGATTTTTATCTGTCGCTCAGTGAGACAAAGAGCGTGTGCTATTTCGATGCGTCTCCTTCGCGTTAGGTAATGGTTGAAGTGGAATTCTTTTTCGAGTTCTAAGGTTTGGAAACGAGTGTAGGTCTGTCGGCCTCTTCGCCTTGGACAGCCATTTGGGCCTGAAAAGAAATCTTAAGGTTAATTTAAATTGAACTCATGGATTAAGATCTATTGCTATAAAACTATCAGGATAATAAAAATTGTGAAAGTTATGTTTCTTTAATTTTTGAGAAATTAATATCTTAGCTATGTATTTGGTGAATGCAGCAGAATTGGTGATAAAATAACTATACCAAAATTTGACCAGTATAACCTAATCTCACAAATGACGTAACGAGTTACCTTGTGTAAAGAAATTTTTGTAAAATGGATTTTATTTTCCTTATGGGATTCGACATGGAGAATGCATACTAACTGTAATGATTTATTTACTCATCTTTAAACCAGATTTAACTGTTATATTAGACTGTGTTTACTAAAGTTGGTATATGGGAAACATTATTATTATTAATTTTATGAAAAAAGTCATTCTACATAAAAAGTTATGCATGGACTAAAATCTAAATTACAACCATCAGATATCAATTTTTTTCAATAGTATACTAGGTATATTAAAAATATGAATTTTGGGCATGAGTAAATTTCCTTTTTCTTAACATTAAAAAAATATTTAAAACTGAAAAATTGCTTTAAATAATTAGTCATGTTGAGGGTTAAAAACTGTTTCTTAGTTTGATTATAACAAAATATTATAATTAATTATAATCACATTTTCCATTTTGGAAAATATTACATTTACTCAAATTAGAAAAAATATTTCCTCGCTTGGTGCGAATCTCGGTTTACGATTAACAAGAATCATTAACGAAAACTTGGGAAAAAAAATTATTCCCTCTGCGTTCAGGCAACTGATAAAAACTTTCACAATTCAGAAAGTCCATTATTATGTTTAGTAAACCCTTTTTGGAATATCTACAAGGTAATAAAAACTTTTACTCAATGGGAAACTTTCTTTTTTTACGACCAAAAGGGATGTTGTTAAAACCCTTTTTTAAATAGTTTCTAAAAAAAACTAATATAATAAAGAAATAGTGTACTTTCACCGAAAGGGGTATTGTATACAAAATTTCTAGTTTTGAGAAAGCTGTTAAATTTATTGAGGATAATATTTAAATGTCATAAAATGTTGTAGGTTAGGTAGAGTTGCTGGTTTAGTTTAAAATTAAACGTTTCGTTGGAAGAATCATAGTGAAAAATTATATTGTAGAATAACTTTTTGCTTGTTTTTCCTTTATACAGTTTTCTTAATTTTTCAACAAGAATAGAAAAATGTTACAATTTAAAAAAATCTCTTGAGTGTAAACTAAACTTGTGCTTTGTGAGTGATTGTTTAATTACTAAAATAAAAATAATCATCAAATTAAGGTAAATATAAAAATTGGTTGCTGCCAACATAATACTTTTTTTACTATTTGCGTTACACTATTACTTTATTTTGTTTTTTTAATTTTGTATTTATTTATTTACTTAATGAAACGTGGTTAGTGTCGGTTTGCATTGAGTATTAATTTCAATTTATTTTCAATAAATGACGGATCAATCTCGCTCCATGCATCAAAGTTATCTCCGGAACTAGACTTCTGGTATAGTGAGGTCTTGATTAGTATGATGGAATTTTTTTTAAGACACATGATAGAAAAAAATAAATTATTGTCTTCTAATTATTGACTTTTAGTACGGGCGAGATACATTTTTACAACAATTAAATTGATATCCAAACACCTACAGTGGAAAATTATAAAAGGGATCAAAATTATCGTTATAAAAAAACTGTGGTCTGGGGGTAGGTCTAATTTATTTGAGGGAAAAAAATGATTTTTTGCAATTTTTCGCGATTTCCGGCGAAACTTGGTTGTAGCTTATATAAAACCTAAAACTTTTGTATGAGTCACTTTTGAACATTTCGAGAAAAATGAGGAAGTTCAAAGTAAATTTTTTTTTGGTTTTTTATTTTTTATTTCCGCAAATATCATTCGGTTTTAATGAAACTTTGTGAAAAGTATTTGCTTTTATTTTAATAACCAAAAAAAATTTGAGATAAAAAATGTTTTTTGAGTTATTCATATTTTTCGGTTAAAAACATGTTTTTTTTCAAATTAAAAGGTGAATGGCGAAATTTTATTGTAGATGAGTTCTCTGGGTTACCACTTTTTTGTTATCATACGTACTTTTTGATCTAATGATAAACAACTGCAGTTCCCGTTTAAAAACATGCTCAAAAATTGAAAAAATGAGTCGAAGATTTTTTCATAATCTACAACTTTTCTTTAATCTATTCTTCGACAAAACAATTAAAAAAATTCTCATTTTAATTTTCCGATTCACCATCCAATGAAAATTAAAAGTATTGTGTACGAGCAAAAAAAATTTTCGAGATTCATTTTGGGGTTCATTTCCACATGGAAGTCTGCATGTCTGTCTGTCAGTGTCTCTGTCTGTATTCTTCCACGATAAAAGCCACACACTTAATCCGAATGAGCTAAAATTTGGTATATAAATCCATTAGTTTTTGTCCGACATCTGTCAAACGGAAATGTCACTGTTAAAAAATGACAGAAGTAATATGTCAATCTATTTAGAACAGTCAAAATTATTTCTCCAACTCTCACCTGTCACAAAATTTTTTATTTTTGCCTATTTTTTCCCAGTTTTTCAATGGTCCTCATTTTTCATTATTTCTTTCCTGTTTTCTTGCTCTTCTCTATTTTTAGTATTTTTTCTTGCTTCTTCCATTTTACTGTTTTTTCCTTTTTTTTTACCCATTTTTTCCTGTTTTTTAATGTTTTTTTACTATTTTTCCTATTTTTTTCTACATTTCCTTATTTTTTCTGTTTTTTTTCTTATTTTTGACTGTTGTTTTCCTATTTTTTTTATTTTTCTCTAATTTACATATTTTTTTACGATTTCCTGGTTTTTCCCATTTTTCCTATTTATGCCTATAATTTTCCATTTATTTCCCTATTTTGTCCCATTTTTTTTAATTGTACATATTTTTTCCATTTTACTGTTTTTTACTGTTTTTCTTATTTTTTTATACTTTCCTTAGTTTTTCTTATTTTTGACTAATTTTTTCCTATTTTATTTATTTTTCTCTACTTTTACCTATTTTTTTACGATTTCCTAGTTTTTCCCATTTTTCCTATTTTTCCCTATAATTTTCTATTTTTTGCTCTATTTTGTCCCATTTTCTTAATTGTCCATATTTTTTTTCCATTTTACTGTTTTTTTTTTCTTACCTATTTTTTACTGTTTTTTTACTATTTTTCCTATTTTTTTCTACATTTCCTTATTTTTTTCTTTTTCTTTCTTATTTTTGACTAATTTTTTCCTATTTTTTTATTTTTCTCTAATTTTACATATTTTTTCACGATTTCCTAGTTTTTCCTGTTTTTAACTATAATTTTCCATTTTATTCTCCATTTTGTAAAATTTGTCTTAATTGTCCATATTTTTTTCCTGCATTTTCCCTATTTTTTCTTAATACTTTCTCCGGTCTCATGGAAGGGAAAGTACAGTAAACGAGTAAAAAAATTGTGATCGATGGAAATTCCAGAATAAGGTCTGTCTGTTTGTCTATCTGTCTGTCTGTGTATAATCTTCTACGATAGCTGCCGAACTGTTTGGCCAATTGAGTTGAAATTGGATATGAAGGATTTTTTACTAATAATTTTTTAAATATTAAAGATGTGGACATCAATGTTTAATCATATTCTCCACAGCCGAGCCGAAAAAATTCTGAGGTGATTTTTTAATTTTTATCTGAGGCTTCAACATGATAGTTTATATTTATTTTAAATTCAAAGGTGTAATCAGTTTTTCTATTTTCTTAAAATTTTATACAATTATTAAAAAATTCATGTCATGTTTTCAGTTTTCTCATTTTTTGTATCAAAAAGTAGACGTAAAAAAAAGAAAAAAATTCGTACCCGGACAACTTTGCATGATGAAATTTCGCTAATCAACTATTAATTTGAAAAGAAGTGTTTTCCACCGGAAAACATGAATATCTCAAAAAAAAATAAAGATTGTTTATCTCAATTTTTTTAGGTTGTTTAAGATCATTTGTTTTCATTGGTTTTCATTTGTTTTCATTTATTTTCATTTGTTTTTATTAGTTGTCATTTGTTTTGATTTTTTTTATTTGTTTTGATTTGTTTCATCAAAATAGAATGATTGTTGAGGAAGTGAAAAATGAAAACAAAAAAAATAACTAATGTTTCGCGTAAATTTTGAGGTTAGGGGTAAAAGTGACTTATATAAAAGTTACAGGTTTTTTTATAAGCTACAACTTTGCTATTAAATAGTTTTTGATACGACGTCAACTTTGGCTGGAAAATTGCAAAAATACATTTTTCACATTTACCACTTCAGGTGTTTGGATATTAATTAGACTCGGATTTTGTTAATTATTAGGAGCTTGTTTAAACTGTACATTTTGTTTTTTGTATAATATTAATAATGCATTTTTTGTCACCATAAGTCAAAGTACCAACTTTTAGAAATCTAAAAAAATCCATTATATACAGAACAAACCAAAATAATAACATTATTCTATATTTTTCAATATCAATTTTTTACTCTTTAATTTAGATTAAAAATCCCCATCCAATAAAAAGCAAAAAACAATAATACAGAGATAAAAAACGAATGAGAATACATAAAAAACACACATTTATCGGGCCACTCTCATAGTCGTTCTCCGCATCCCCCTACCCCCAACACTACACATTTCCCTGACACTGATTTATTCGGATCTGAGGGTGACTGCGGGAGGTCGTCTGAAATCTTACACCGAAAATTGTAAACGTAGAAAAAAAAAAGGAAAACTCAAGCACTTATACAAGGTGACCCATACAAATTTATTATTATTATTCATTTATTTATTATAAACATTATCCAAGATACTATAACAATATTACATTTAGTGGTTATTATATAATTATATATTTGTTTGGAATAATAAGTAATATTTTTTGTTGGGACACCATGTAGGTTTATGCCTCTCTTGTACAAGTCCCTTCAGACCTGAGGGCACAGTTGGGGTTAACATCTCGTTATGTAAAGTGTCTGTTTACAGGCATAACTTACGCACATTCGACTAGGGTCATAATTCTCGGAGAATGGCGGCTGTAGACAAAATGATGATGGCAAATGCCGTCCCGACAACCATTCCAGAGGTCATTTCTAATCTTCTAATGGTGATCGAGTAATTTATTAAATTAGGCGGTGTTGCTGACAAGCGTAGAATGGAAGAATTGAATATGTATTGTTTAGGGATCGATTTGGGGAGGTTCTGGGTAGTTTCTTTTTGTGTTAAATATTTTTTGGTCCTTTTACCGTCTTTTTGGTCCCTTGTTAATGTAAAGCAAATTTATTTTGTAACAAATCGACAGAAACAAGAAATAGATCCGTTCTTCTTAAGCTCCATTAGTTTTAGAAAAAATGGAATTTAAAAAGTGCTCTAGGAGCAAAAATATTAAAAAAAAATTATTTTGTTTAGAAGAAAGTTAATAAAATTCCATATTTATATTTATTAATAAAATCTATATTAATCTTAAATGACCAATCACAGATTAAAAAATTGGAATTTTTAAAAAATGGTGAAAGCGCCATTTTATACATTTTGAAAATTAAATTGTTTATAACTTTTAAAAGAATAAACATGAAAAAATGAAAATTTGCACATACATACTAGACGTTATAGTTTATATATAGGCAAATCTGGGAGAGCAATAGATAATTGTAAAATCGAAAAATTTAACAACAAAAATTTTCTTACCATAATTTTCATTCAAAATAATTAACAAATTAGAAGGTTAAACTTATTGAAAAAAATTTATCATTTTAACGAAAATTAGCAAATAGTCTAGGAGAAGCATATTGAATTTTTCCATTATTTTTTTAATTTTTTTCCTGTTTATTCCCATTTTTTATGATTTTTTCCCGTTTTTTTTTCTATGTTTTTTTTCATTTTCGCTATTTGTGCCTATATTTTCTATTCTCCTATTTTTTCTCCAGATTTTATTATTTTTCTATATTTTCCACATTTACTATTTTTTTCATTTTTACAATTTTCTTGTTTTTTCCTTTTTCAACTTTTTCTGTTTTCCCTATTTTTTCAGGTTTTTCATATTTTTTTATATTTTCACAATTTCTCTATATTTTTTTCCAAATTTCTTTTACTTATCAAAAAATCATCCAGTTATTCTCTGTTAGTTTCAGAGAAAAATGAATTTATAAACTGTTCTAGGTCCAAAAATTTTAAAAAATATATAGAAATAGCAGAAATTAATATTTTTACAAGAAAATCAATGAAATTCTGTATTCATGATTATTAAATTTTTTTTGTTATTAACCAAGTAATCAAAACTTGGATTTTCTATTCTTCCTATTTTTCTCTGTTTTTCTTTATTTTTTCCTTTTTTTTCTCTATGTTTTTCTATTACATGTCTCTATATATTTTCCCATCTTCTCCTGTTTCTTTGTAATTTTAATATTTTTCCTGATTTTGACTTTTTCCAAGTTTTCCTATTTTGTCTATATTTCCCCAAGTTACTATTTTTTCATGTTTTTCCATATTTTTTCTTGTATTTCTCAATTTCTACTGTTTTTTCCGTTTTTTTTGTATTCTTCCTATTTTCTCTGTTTTTCTTTATTTTTTTTCTGTATTTACTCCATATTTTTCTATTTTTCTTCATATATTTTCCTATTTTTTTCTGTTTCTTTGTACTTTTAATATTTTTCCTGATTTTGACTTGTTCCAATTTTTCCTATTTTGTCTATATTTCCCTAATTTTATATTTTTCCATATTTTTTCCTATTTTTCCCATTCTTTCCTGTTTTTTTCCCATTTTTTACTATTTTTTTCCCGTTTTTTTTAATTTTTTTTATTCTTCCTATTTTTATCTGTTTTCTTTATTTTTTCCTTTTTTTTCTCTATTTTTTTCTATTTGTATCTATATATTTTCCTATTTTTTTCTGTTTCTTTGAACTTTTAATGTTTGTCCTGATTTTGGCTTCTTCCAATTTTTCCCATTTTGTCTATATTTCCCTAGTTTCCTATTTTTTCCTATTTTTCCTGTGTTTTCCCCGTTTTTTTATGATTTTTTTTACATTTTCGATATTTTTGCTTAAATTTTCTATTCTCCTATTTTTTCCACACATTTTTATATTTTTTCATTTTTACATATTATTTTTATTTTTTTTGCTATTTTTTCCTATTGTTTCCTGTTATTTCCATATTTCCTATTTTTTTCCTAATTTTTTCCTATTTTCTCGTATTTTTCCTATTAGTCTTTTTTACAATTTTTCTTTTTTCGGGTTTTTCATATTGTTTTCAATTTTCCCTATTTTTTTCTATTTTTTCCTAATTTCCTTTTTATTTTCCTCATTTTTTCCTAATTTTTACCTATCAAAAAACCGTCCAACGCGCCTAGAGAAGTTTTCACTTTGAAAATAAGGTTTTTTCATATTGTTTCCCACTTTGCCTATTTTTCCTAATTTCCTTTATTTTTCCTTATTTATTTTTCTATTTTTCCTTATTTTTTCCCAACTTTTACCTATCAAAAAATTGTTAAACGCGCCCAGAGAAGTTTTCGCTTGAAAAATGAAGATTTTTCATACGGTTTTGCATTTTCCCCCTATTCTTCTCTATTTTTTCCTAATTTTCTTTATTTTTCCCTATTTTTCTTTCTATTTTTCCTCATTTTTCCTAATTTTTACCTATCAAAAAATCGTCCAACGCGTCTAGAGAAGTTTTCACTTGAAAAATAAAAACTTGTCTTCGAGAGACTAGCATCTTAATAAAAATAGTCTAATGTTTAAAATGAATGTTATTTAATTTAAATTATTTTTAATTTGTTTGTAACACATATTATATATTATTTTTGTGCACTCCATAAACTTTAACTATGCAAAATATCACACTTCTCCATTCGCGCATTACGCATTACGTTTAAAGGTGGGTCCGTAGCTGTGCTTAATAGAAAAATTGATATAGTTAACCAAAACTGTCTATATAATTATCTGTAAGGTGCGTTTAGTAATACCATAATAAGTAACATTCATCATTTCGGAATAAAACACACCCCAAAAATATCAAATTTTGAATGGAAAAGTTTTAAGGTTATTTTTAATTTCAATTTCACAATTTTCATTATGAAAAAATGTTAAAAATTGGGTTAAATTCATCAGTAGTTAGTGTTAGTAAATAACAGTAAATCTGATTTTTTTTTTTAATTTGAGCTGTTTCAGTTCTTCTCTTTACAAATTAAAATGAAAAAAAATATTAGATCGTTTTTAGTGCCAATAATGCCAACTTTGTTTTAATTGTAATTAATTTTCATGTTCGTAATCATTTTCTTAAACAAATTTTTTGTCAATACCAATTTCTGTGTTTAATTAGAGGGGATATTAACTATATCCATATTTTAAAATATGACAGCTAAAATGAAGAGTCCCACCTTTATTTTTAATTTTCTGGCAACAAATTTTCTTCATTTTGTTGTTGAGTTTAAAATAAATAGATGATTTACCTCCACTTTAACCGAAATTAAATATCAAAGTAGGTAAATTTTAATCAAAAAATCATTTATTCAAATGCCATCAAAATCACGCAGTCTTGTTAGTTTTATAATTATTTCTCTCTTATGTGAAATTAATTTACCATAATTATTACCTAACTAGTTATACACATTTTTCTATTTAAACTCTCTTAGTAAACAAAACACTATATTTATTTTTTCCTTGTTTTTTCAGATAAAGACAAAAATTGAGTTTCTAAATCCAAATGCAAATCCGGGGATCTACATTAACTGCCTACCAAATTGCGGGACACAAATTTCAATCGACCCCCTGCGATATTTCGGCTAGACTCACGAAATAGAGTACAAAAGGGGGTGCAGCTTCACCACCCGGGGTGCGTTGCCATGGCTACCGAGTCCGCCATAATACTTTCTCGGCCTGACGGGATTCCGACCAAGGAAGAGAAAAGGTCTTTGACCACTGATGCGTTTAATTTAAGGTAAAAATATTCTGTTTTTTTTAAGGTTTTTGGCAAATAAATAAAGGATATTCTATATTACATTAAGTTTGTAAAAAGTTTAAAATAATTATTTTGATTTCTAAGTTAATGATTCCCGGTGTCTAGATTATTAAAATTTGACTCAAAAATAGTATTTTTAAAATTATATATTTGGACCTTGGTGGAAGTTAATGAAAATTTTTGTTGTTGTTTGTGTTACTAACAGTAAAAAAGTTTAAATTTTCTGCAATGACCGGAGACACGGAACACTATTTTTTTATTAGAAGAAAGTTAACGGTATTAGTTAATTGACAGAAATCGGCACGTAACGAAAAAGCGATTTTCCGCCTTTCTCTTACTCTCTGTCTCTTTCTACAATATGATTTTTTTTATATATATCATTTGTAATTGTTTAATAGGTTTTTATTGATTTTTTCTGATTTTTTCTCGGTTTTACCCATTTTTCTGATTTTTTGTTTTGTTTTTTATGATTCTTTCGATTTTTTCTAATTTTTCCTCATTGTTCCTTTTTTATTTTTCTATTTCTTTTGTTTGTTTTCTAATTTTTTTTTCATTTTTTCTTATTACTCATATTTTTTACGGTTTTTTGGATTTCGTTGCGTTTTTCGTGATTCTTTTCGATTTATTTCAATTTATTTTTGAATTTTTCGAATTATTTTTATGGTTGATCTTTGGTTATTGGGACATTTTTCGATTTTTCTAGTTTTTTTTTCAGATTTTTCTGATTTATCATTTTTTCTCTGTTTTTTCCATTTTTTTTCTGATTTCTTTGCATTTATTCTAATTTTTTATCATTCTTATTCCTTTCTTTTTCTATTTTATTCTCATTTATCTTATTCATCCTAATTTTGTGATTATTTGCGATTTTTTTGCAATTATTTTGGGATTTTGTGATATTTTTCGATTTATTTTGCTATTTTTAATGTTTTCCGTATTTTACAATTTTATTTTTGATTTTTTTCCCAATATTTTCTTATTTTGCGATATAATTGGGAAATTTTTCGATTTCTTGCGGTTTTTTTTTGCGACTTTTAGCGTTTTTTTCCGAATTTTTTAAAGTTTTTTTATTTTTTCCGTGTTTCATAATTTAATTTTTGATTTTGTTCCCAATAATTTCTGATTTTTCTCTCAATTTTTTTACTTTTTTTTCTTATTCTCTCTGATTTTTTCTGTTTTTTTTTCTGATATTTTCTGATTTTTTTGATTCTTCTAGTTTTTTCTCGTTTTTTCTGTTTCTTTCCTTATTTTTTTCAGCTTTTTTCTCATTTTTTCTTATTCCTCTGAGTTTATCGATATTTCAGTTTTTTCCTCATTTTTGTTGTTGTTTTTTGATTCTTTTTTTTTGTTGTTTTTTAATTTTTTCAAATTCTTTCAGGTTTTTCTCATTTTGTCTTATTCTTCTTATTATTCGGGTTTTTTCGATTTTGTAGTTTTCTTTGGATTTCTATCGATTTTATGATGTTTTACCGGAGCATTCATTTAAGCTTCTCAGGACGAACATAAATATGTAAAAAATACAGAGTGTTCCATTTAAAATAATATAACTATTGAGGCAACCTGCATAAATCAAAATAATATAAAATTGTACCTGGAGTAAACATTTTTTACACAATCTTACGCGTATATGATGGGCCACCCTGTATATTTCATTATAGGGTTTTAAATAGAGATCAACAAAATATAATTATTTTTTAAACATTTTTTTAACTGTACGGGTGGGTTGGTGTATTTAAATCGATATTTGAAGTTCAAAAGTAATTTGTTCTTTCCAATTAAATAAGACATCCTGTATAAACGTTTTTATCAGTGACACTAATTTTCTAGATTTTTTGTAGTTTAGTAAATTAAACCAAAACAGTATTACTTTTAACAATCTGTAGAGGCTAAACTAGTCATAGCAGAAAATTTAAACAGGGTACAGGGTTAATTCCAAAATATATACAAAAAATAATCTATAATTTATATAAAAAATTTATATATAAGAAAAAACAAAAAATTAGAGAATTCCACATGGCAGCTGACAAAAAACCCATATTTTTATTAACATAACATAACGAGGATTATATACAGAGAGACATTTGGAGAAAATATAATTAAGAAAAGAAGAGGGAAAATTAAAGTCCTAACCAATAAGGACGCATCATCCCAATCTTTATGTAAATTGAGAATTTAAAACCTTTGGTTTTCAAGAATGTTGAAGAATATTGTCACAAATAACCAAAACTACACTCTACGTACGTTTCGCTAACTATCATCATCAGGAATTTACCTTCCCCGTCATATATGTCTAAAACAATAACAATTGACATTGTGAATTACAGTTGAAATGTTCTAACCTTATTTGCGAGACCATCTAATTTAGTTTCTAAAACTTTTAATACATAAACAGTAATAAAAAGTACAAATTTACTCCAAATAAACTGTTGTACATGTTCTGTAATTGCATTCATGACACTTAATAAATGGCGAATTTGTTTGATGATGTTCAATTAAGAGTCGTAAAATTTTCTTCTAGGTTGTTTTTAGTGGAATTTCTCCATACTACTAACATATAGTAACTGGTATAATATATCTAGTTAATCTCTACATTGTAGAAAATTCAAAAATATTTTAATAGTTTTCATTGAATTTAACAGCAGCAACAGACGTTAAGCAAGTTCAATAATTGCACAGTCGTCAGCGACATCTGGCGCATGAATAAATTGTATGCAAATCAAAGCGAGTTTCCTTTGACTGTTGTAGGTACGAATAGGAATAGAAATAGGAAATTCGACGCACGTACAAGTCTCCCTTTCTTTCACATTCCAACTTCTTCGTACTCGCAGCCGGTGCACAAATCGTGACTAAGATAATATTACGTTTACGTCTAAACTCCAGACATCGGCTTTTCGTCTCTCTGATGCGACGTTTCGAATATTTATCGGGTCGTAAAAACATTTGCTATGATTTACTTGGTTCTCATGCAAACATTCATTATCAATTTTAACAAAATAGTTTATGTAAAACTTGTTAATAAAAATATATTGAATTATTAGAAAAATAGTTAATAAACCATAGCGACGTAATTGAATTTACTGAAAATTTTTCATAAAAAAATCAATATTTGTGTTCTACAAACCCATTTCCAAAATTATTTCCTCATAACCTGATCAAATATAATGACGTAATACTAAAAGTAAAGTGGACCATGTACGTAAAATTAATAAATTATAATAAAAAATTGTTTGAAAACTAAAGACAGGATCTATCTTATCTCCTTTTGGTAAAAATTTTTCGAATTCTTCCATTAGCTGTCTTTTTTGATCGCGTAAATGTTATCTTTAATGGCGTACAAGACAGCAAACAAAAATCATTAATAACCTCGAAGCAGATAGTATATATCCTTCCATTTCGTTGGGCATCACTTACCATATATATATACCTACACGCATAAACAATCAATGTTTATTTCTCAATCTGGCTGTAAATTTGTCGGCGGTATTGAGTGGAGGATACATTTCAGCATGCCCTGTTGCCATATATTTACCTTATCAGATTGAATAAACGAGGTAATGCATGATTTAATCTAGTAAGTTTGTTTTTTTTTTAACTATTATAGGTTTGATTTAAATAGAAATATCTAATTTGAAATTATATAACAATGTTATTATAAAATATTACTAAAAATACAGGCCTGTACTCAGCCCAAGTAACTAGATGAAAATCACACAGTCACAAATTTTAATAAAAAAACATTCTAAATTTCGGATTTAAATTCCACAGAAGTGATGAAAGCAAAAGATATTGTAGAATGAAAGGAGAAGCCAATAACTAATTTCTCATTCGACAACGAATATTAGAATTCAATATAATTAAAAAATTTAGCGAGATTAACATGATTCAAAATAAAGAAGGAAGAAGATATATATAGGAAAAAACTAATAAAATATGTAAAAGAAAATAGTAGCAATGGTTAAAGAATGAAAAGGATAAAGAGACTCCAAAAGCAACAACACTAGAACAGTATTCAGATACATAAGGAAAAAGAAAAAATAATAGTTAATATCAATGAAGAAAGTTGGATAAAACAATTCAAAAAATTATATATCAAGAAGAAGTAGAAGAAAACATTACAACAAAGTAATAGAGGCAATAAAACACTTAAAACCGAAAAACGCCATATGATGTGAAAACAATAAAAGGAAAAGAATAATTTATCATTACAAGAAAGAAGAAGGATAACTTAAAATAACGGAAATAAGAAAAACTATAAGAGCATAATAATGTTTCCAATGAAAATTAATGACGACGAATTATTAAATGGAAACCAATATATAGTAGATACAACGGAAAAAAGTAGATGAAAGGATTAAGTAGAAAAGGATAAAAGAGTGATGAGGATAAAAGAATAGAGAAAAATAACAGGAGAAAATGGGAAAAAATAGCATTCCTGGTGGGTAATCAGTCTCAAGATATAATAACAAACCAGTTAAGAATGTACCTAGACGAAATTTTAATTCACAAATTTTATTTTTTTTTGCCAACAGGCGAAACTTATTCACAAATTTTAAAAATTTAGGACTCCTAATTTTTTTTGTCACAGACACAATTTTTTATTTACTTTTTTATGCTAAATCTAGATATGAAATTATAATTTAAAATTTTCTAAAAATAACAAAAAATAGCAAATTTTCAAATTTCAAACCACTACATTTTTCCTTAATCCCTATTTTTCTTCTCCTTATAATTCAATGGTGTAATTAGTTTTTCAATTTTTTTAAAAGTTTAAAAAAATTATTTAAAATTTCATTTTTAAATCGGCCATTTTTTTAGTTTTTTAATTTTTGAGCAGTTTTTAGTAGTTAATTATCATTGTATCAAAAAGTAAAAGTAAAAACGAAAAAAATGCGTACCATGAAATTTCGCCATTCAACTTTTAATTTGAAAAAAAAGTGTCTTTGACCGAAACAAATGAATATCTCAAAAAAATTTTATTTTCTTTAGCTCATAATTTTTTTCGATTATTTAAGACATTAAAGCAAATACTTTCAAAAAGTTCATCAAAATGGAATGATTTCTGACGAAGTGAATAATAAAAAACGAAAAAAATAATTAATTACGAATTTTCTCATTTTTCTTGAAAATTTGAGGTTATGGTCAAAACTGATTTATACAAAAGTTGTAAATTTTTTAAAAAGGTACAACTTTGGTGTTTGGTGTTTTTTGATACGCTGTCAAGTTTTGCCGGAAACAGAGAAAAATTGCAAAAAACCACTTTTCGCCCCCTTTAAGTACCCCCAAATCAATTACACCGGGCTTCCGTTTTTTCATTGTAAAAATGTATCTTGCCTGCACTATATTATAATAAAACTAAAATTTTTTTTATGAGTTTTCCAGAATGTTGTAGAAAATTTCCAGAATTTAAGATATTTAGAAATCTTTTTATAATTTTGAATAAGTATCTCAAAAAAAAGTTTTAGCTCAAAATTTATTTAGATTATTTAAGACATAAAAGCGAATACTTTCACCAAGTTTCATTAAAACAGAAGGATTTTTGACGAAGTGGGAAATCAAAAAACGAAAAAAAAAATTGACTACGAATTTTGTCATTTTTCTCGAAAATTTTGAGGTTATAGTCAAAACTGACTTATACAAAAGTTGTAGATTTTTTAAAAAGCTATAACATTACTCTTCAATGTTTTTTGATATTATATCAAATTTCGTCGAAAACCACGAAAAATCGCAAAAAACCTTTTTCATCCACTTTAACCATCCCCCAAATAAATTAGACCAGAGCGCCGTTCATTTTACATGTTCCTTGTGACCCTTTTTATCATTTCTTTTTGCACGTATTTGGATATCAAATAAATTATAGTAAAAAAATGTATCTTACTTGTATTATATTATAATAAAAATATAGTAATTTACGTAACAAGTCCGGATAATATTATTTTTTTGGACGAGTAGACAAAATTCTACGACAAGTCGTAGGCGAGTCCTGGAAGTTTGCGAGTAAAACCAAATTACAATAAATCCAGAAATAACTCAGAAATGTGGCAACTTTAGGTATATAGGGAACGACAATATAGATGAAAGCGAATGAAAAATTGTATCAAGATTTATAATAAAATACAGGGTGTTTCATTTGAAATTATTGACTTTTGAGCATTAAAAATGTGAATATTAGATGCTTGATTCGAATCACCCTGTATTAAATATCCCATTTGACGTTTAACTTTATGCTAGAATAATATTTTCATAATGACTGTATAAAATTTAAAAATCATAATTTAACAATTACGTCAAATATCTTAGTTAATACAAACTCGCGTTTTTCAAAAAAATTTTCCTAAATATTTCAAAAACGGTGTAATTTAGAGCTATGATATGTTAATAGTTTTATGCACAAAAATTATGCTGAATCAAAAAATTGAAATAACGAAGCTGAAATCTACTTCCGGTCCAACCGGAAGTCCCCGAATGTTTTCATTAGATAGAGCGTATTGACAAACCCATGTAAATATATTTTCAAAGTTCAACTACCATTACTTTTCCATATATGACTAATGGGCCGTCGACGTGACACACCCTGTATATGGTATATGTAGTAGGAAAGTAAAAATATAAATCATGGTTAATTCCATAACAGGTAAACTGCATAACTGCCAAACTAGATTTTCTAATATTCCTTGTAGAGCTGATTATTTATTTATTGATGATTTTTAAGTGGTGGATCCACCAATATTTCACAATAATAATAAAAAATGTTACGATCGTTTTCCTAGTCACGTACTTGCAATAAATAGCAAAACAATAAATACCACCTGCGAGAAGGAACTTATTTTAAATAAATTAATGCATTAAGCGTACCAATGTTATTTAGATTGTTTACTAATAATGTTGATAAGCTCGTTAAAGACATCTACCTATGGTAGTCGATGGTCCTTATATGAATAATCAATATATTCATTACTATATAAATAAAAATAGCTTCTAGTTAAATTCAAAAGGGGATTATTTACACATATATCTACACCCTTGCATTTAACACCTACTCGAAGTAACAGCTTAAGTAAATTAAATTGTATCTGAAATTCCGAGAAAATTTCCAGTGCATTCTTTGGTATACAAAAGCGGTAAGATTTATTTGTTCGAAACATGCAGAACAAATCCCAAATCGTCCATTCGTTGGTATAATCTGCTTGAAACATTTCCATTATTATAATTATAACTGCCCATTATTAATTTGGTGTAATGTACCAGAAGCACGCAATAGTAAATATTGTGTTGTAGATAATAAGCTATGGGCAATATTTTTGTTATAATATATTGGTGGAAATAAACTGAAATTAAATTTTACTAATAATACGATATTGCTAAATTTGTATGGTGTAACTAAATTATGAACAGAAAACAAAGACCTCACAATAACTTATACAATATACGACTATATAAAATGTTTTATGAATGTATTCGTGTTTAGATTCATAAAATCTAACAATTGAAATTATTTCGTGACAAAATTATTAAGTAAATATCGAATATTTGTTAAGAGAAGTCAATATTGATGATTATTTCCTTCACCGGTTCAACCATGCATTTCCGAGTATCTGATTGGACTATCACGTCCAATCAGATTGAATAAAATCGCGTTTTGCCCTGCTGGGATATATTCAGAAACAAAAAATAACATTAGGGACATTATCGAAAATATTCTGACAGCTATATTAGAAAAATCCTTTGAAAATTTAAAATTAAAAAATCGCACAAAATGTCAAAAATTCGCAAAAACTCACAAAAAATCTCGAAAAACTGCAAAAAAAAACCCAAAAAAAATCTCAAATAATCGCAGGTTATATCCCGAGAACTGCAAATTTAACCGGATAAACTGCGGCTAGCTTTTTTTGAAAAATTTTGCTTAGAAAATGTTTCAGACTGAATAATCCACCATTAAAAGCCCGAGACCGAAGGTCGAGAGCTTTTTAGGTGGATTATTCAGTCGAAAACATTTGCTTCAAAGCAAAATTTTGAAAAAAATTGACTAGCCGCAGTTTATGGGGTTAAATTTACAGATCGAGGAGTGACACAACCGATTTTTTATTATAGAGCTTTCAGTATCTTCATATTAAACCAAAGACGCCATAATGACCACAGAATGAAGATTCATTCAAAAAAACCTTGAATAACCATACTCCTCTCTCAAATCAAGCATCAGATGAATGCAGGAATAACTTTCCTCTCAGGAAACTTCAATTAAATAAGAAGCAATATTTACGTCGAACTTTACGTTAAAAAAACTACAACCTATGAAAAGGATTCCAAGGTCAGAAAAATACCTGGATCGTCAAAAATGCCTACACCTAGCACTAATTTTTTTAAATATAAGATCAGGTTTTAAACTATCGCCTTTAAAGCGCTGAAAGAACCAAAAGTGCCACTTGTAACAATTCTAGGCATCAATAATGAACTCCCAAGAATTGCGGATGATGGTAGTGATATAGTCAGTTAGGAAAAATTCTTATCATACGACCAGAACCAACTTCTCATAAAAAAATATATTTGACCAAATTAATTTAAAAATAGTGCTTCATAATTTTTGACTTTATAAATCGTTTTCATATACTAAAATATTCAATAGTGAAAATTTTTAAGTTTCTCAGATTTTTTTTGGAATTTTCCCAACAATAAATCAACAAAAAAACTCTCATTTTACAATATTTTCTTTCAAAATTAATTTCAAAATAGTGCTTCATAATTTTTAACCTTATGAATTGTTTTTATATACTAAAATATTCAATAGTGAATAGTGGAAAATTTTAAGTTTCTGAGATTTTTTTTGGAATTTTCCCATCAGTAAATCAACAAAAAAACTCTTATTTACCAATATTTTCTTTGAAAATTAATTTAAAAATAGTGCTTCAAAATTTTTAACTTTACAAATCGTTTTTGTATATTAAAATATTCAATAGTGGAAAATTTTAAGTGTCACAGATTTTTTTTATAATTTTCCCATCAATAAATCAACACAAAATCACGCATTTAACCATTTTTTTTTTCAAAATTAATTTAAAAAAAGTGCTTCATATTTTTTGACTTTACAAATTGTTTTTATATACTAAAATATTCAATAGTGGAAAATTTTAGTATATGAAAAAAATGAAGATGGATACAGTTTGGTAGATGAGGATTAAGATCTATAGCAAAAACAAGACTATGTATCTTTTAAATCAAAATAGTAAAAGCATAATTATTTTCCAATTTTTGAAAACTCTTTAAAGGTTAGTTCTAATTGTGCAATTTATTGCAGGCCCAGAAGTCAGATTTTTTAAATTATAATTTTTGGTCAGGAGTAAAACTGAGATAGAAACAGATAAATTTTGTATAGATCAAAAATTAGTTGTGGTATAATAGGTTTATTCCTAACTTGTTAAGAACATACTGAGTTGCGCATTACAATATAACTCTTCATTATTTTGTACTGCGCAGACTATTAATCCATTATTTTATTCTGCGTAAACTCTTGATCCATTATTTTATTCTGCGCAACTCAGTATATTCATAAGTTAGGAACTCGCTTCGGGGACAAGCCTAATTAATAACGACAAAGATATATATCGCTATGTAAATATCATGAAATTCAAACATCTTTTTTCACCAAAAAAAGTCCTTTGTGGAATCAATTCTCTGTTTCAACTAAACAGAATATTATTCTTAAATAATTATTAAAATTTGTGTTAAATAGAAAAAATATATTACAATCAATTTAACTAAATTACCAATTTTAATAAACTATATTCAGCTTGCGTTAAATTAAATTCATACGAATATAGGTATGTTTAATTTGCCAGTAGTAAAGACAGTCGTAAAAATGCTCTTTACAAAGATATATGTTACAGAAGGGCCAGTATTGGATTAAATTCGTGTGAGGAATTGAAATTGGCAAAAGGGTGAGAAGCGAGGTCATTCGGGATGAACAGGAAGCTCGGCAGTGGTGTAGTTAACATTTTTTTTCCAATAAACCATCCAAAAAGAAAAATATACCTACCTATAATAAGATAAATCTATAATCTATAATATTTTAATAAATTTTATTTTTTTACAGTATTTTTATTGCAAATTTTTGCAGCGCTGAAACTCTAGGACAAAAAATTGAAAAATATATTAAAACGTTTTCGCATTAGTTGAATTTTGAGTTAATTTAAATAAAACATCAATACACTTGATTGTAAATTTAAAAACAAAAATGAGTTTTTAGAAACTCAAAAATTTCCAAAATTTCTAAAAAAAAAACAAATAAAAATGTGTAGAAATTCAAAAATTTCGATAATTTCAAAAGTTTATCAGTTTTTTTTTTGAAAATTTCAAAAAACAATAAAAAACTATTCGAAAATTTAAAAAATATATCAAATTTTGCAATTTTTTCGAAAATTCAAAAAAAATAATGTAATAATTTTCGAAAATTTTCAAACAAATCTGAGTTTTAAGAAATTCAAAAATTTCGAAAATATATCAAAAAATTCCAAAATTAAAAAAAAAAAAACAAATAAAAATGTGTAGAATTTCAAAAATTTCGATAATTTCAAAAGTATATATCTAAAATAACAAAAAAAATATATCGAAAATTTCAAAAAATTTAAAATTTTGCATTTTTTTTCGAAAATTTCAGAAAATAAAATTATTCATCTAATCAAAATTATATCAAAAATTTCAAGAATTTAAAAATATCAAAAATATCATAGTTTCAAAAACCAAAAAAATATTATTCGAAAATTTAAAAAGTACATCAAAAATTTCGAAAATATGTCCAAAAATTCCAAAATTAAAAAAAAAAAAACAAATAAAAATGTGTAGAAACTCAAAAATTTCGATAATTTCAGAAGTCTAAAATTTCAAAAATATATCAAAAATTTCAAAAAATTTAAAACATTGCAGTTTCTTTCGAAAATTTCAAAAAGTAAAAATGTCAAAATATCGAAAATTTCAAAACACAAAATTATTCGTCTAATTAAAAATATTTCAAAAATTTGAAGAATTTAAACATTTCAAAAATATCAAAAGTTTCAAAAAACAATAAAAATGATACGAAAATTTAAAAAGTAAATCAAAAATTTCGAAAATATGTCCAAAAATTCCAAAATTAAAAAAAAAAACAATTAAAAATGTGTAGAAACTCAAAAATTTCGATAATTTCAAGTCTAAAATTTCAAAAATATATCAAAAATTTCAAAAAATTTAAAATTTTACAGTTTTTTTTTCGAAAATTTCCGAAAGAAAAAATGTCAAAATATTCAACAGTTTTAAATATATCGAACATTTCAAAAACATAAACTTATTCATCTAATTAAAAATATTTCAAAAATTTCAAGAAATTTGAAAATTTCAAAAATGTCAAAAGTTTCAATAAACAATAAAAAATTATTCGAAAATTTAAAAAAAAGTATATCAAAAATTTCGAAAATATATCAAAAAATTCCAAAATTAAAAAAAAAAATTAAAAATGTTTAGAAACTCAAAAATTTCGATAATTTCAAGTCTAACATTTCAAAAATATATCGAAAATTTCAAAAAAGTTAAAAATTTTGCAGTTTTTTTTTGAACATTTCCGAAAGTAAAAATGTCAAAATATTCAAAAGTTTTAAATATATCGAAAATTTCAAAAAACAAAATTATTCATCTGATTAAAAATATTTCAAAAATTTCAAGAAATTTGAACATTTCAAAAATGTCAAAAGTTTCAATGAACAATAAAAAATTATCCGAAAATTTAAAAAAAAGTATATCAAAAATTTCTATAATTTCAAAAAATTTAAAATTTCGAAAATTTCATAAAGTAAAAAATGTCAAAATATTCAAGTTTCTAAAATATCTCGAAAATTTCAAGAAACTTAAAATTATTTAATTTAAACCTTTCAAAAATATCTTCAAAAAATTAAAAAATTATTCGAAAATTGTAGAATTTGTAAAAAATTTGTAAAAAAATTGTAAAATATGTAAAAAATTGTAAAATATGTAAAAATTTGTATAAATTTGCTGGGAAATAACAAAATATACAAAATTGTTTATTTTTAATCGGTTTTATGTGGTAGTAATTACCAGTTTGTCCGACCAATCGTAGTCATGTAGGGGGGGGGGGGTCAGTACCCTCGAAATTATTTCATCCCAAGTGACGAATACAATATAATATTCTCTTGTCCTACATATTTTTATAAAATTATCATATTTTTTTTTTAGGTTTCAAATGTTGCAATCCCGTTCAATTTCTCGTTGTTACGTTCCTGAATTTGTGCAAGACCAAGCAGGCTGTGAAGGGAAAAAAGTGAGGCATCTTTGAAATGGGATGAAGGAAGTGATAACTATAAAGTAACGGTGGCTAGGAAATGAGAAGTGGGAAGATAGGAGGAATGGCAAGGTCGTCCATGCCATCTAGACTTTACGTTTGCTCATTTTATGGAGCGCTTGATTAGCCGAAGGGATCGGTTTTTTTGGATGAAAGTAAAAAAAAAATTATTAAATTTTCATTTTTGTTTAAGATCGAAAAATCCTGAATCACGTTAGACTTCCGGTGGAGCTTTAGTAGGTTAAGAAAAGAAATAAAAGCAAATTATATTACTGAATCCATCACCTGTTTGGAGCTATAAAAATTTTATGGCCAATAAAATGTAAGTTAATGCTGTCAATGTTTATACTCGTTTGTTTCGTATTCGATTTTTTATTTATAGAATGTCCACTTTAGATTTGAAGCAATGTACCGCTACTTTGATAAATATTCTTAAGGCAATCATAAAAATTTAAATAATTTAATAAATCTATAAGTGGAAGTGTTAGTTTTTATTTCATATATTTTTTCTTGTCAGGTCAGGTTGCCATAAAATAAATATTAATAATAAGTAACGGGCTTCTTGATTTGTACAATTTAATATCTATTCCCAATTCGTAAATTTTCAAGATAAATTCATTGGATTCTTTAAAATTAAAATATCAAGTTCGGTTGGAAAAACCTAAATTGATGAGCTTCATTAATTTTTTGAGATAACAAATTTTTTTCCAGTACAGCTTAACATTTGAAGGGCCAACTATTTTATTTTCAAATACGGATCTGCATTTTTATTTTATTTTTGAAATTCCTATTTTTTACTATCCAACCTTGTATGAGGGTACTGGCCCCTCCCTACAAGAGAACAATACAGTGGCGTGGATAAAAACGATTAAAATAAACAATTTTGTATATTTTGTTATTTCCCGGCAAATTTATACAAATTTTTACAGAGTTTACATTTTTTACAAATTTTTATAAATTTTACAATTTCGAATTATTTTTTAATGTTTTTTGAAACGACATTTTTGAAATGTTCAAAATTCTTCAATATTTGAAATACATTTAATTAGACGAATAATATTGTTTTTTGAAATTTTCGATATATTTTAGAAATTTTTGAATATTTTGACAATTTTACTTTCTGAAATTTTCGAAAAAAAAACTGCAAAATTTAAAAATTTTTGAAATTTTAGATATATACTTTTGAAATTATCGAAATTTTTGAGTTTCTACTCATTTTTATTTGTTTTTTTTTAATTTTGGATTTTTTTGACATATTTTCGAAATTTTTGAAGTTCTTAAAAATCAGTTTCGTTTGAAAATTTTCGAGAATTATTACAATCATTTTTTTAAATTTTCGAAAAAATTGGCAAAATTTCATATTTTCGAAATTTTTGATATACCTACTTACTTTTTTATTGTTTTTTGAAACTTTTAATATTTTTGAATTGTTTAAATTCTTGAAATTTTTTATATATTTTTTTAATATTCGAATAATTTTTTTTTGTTTTTTGAAACTTTTGACATTTTTGAAAAGTTTAAATTCTTGAAATATTTTTAATTAGACGAGTAATTTTGTTTTTTTGAAATTTTGAATATATTTTATAAATTTTTTAAATTTTCAATATATTTTATAACTTTTTGAATATTTTGACATTTTTTCCTTTTGAAATTTTTTAAAAAAATTGCAAATCAAATTATCGAATTTTTTTAAATTTTCGGAAAGAATTGCAAAATTTTATATTTTCGATATTTTAGATATATTTTTTAAATTTTCGATTAATTTTTTGTTTTTTGAAACTTTAGACATTTTTGAAATGTTTAAATTCTTTAAATTTTTGAAATATTTTTAATCAGACGAATAATTTTGTTTTTTGAAATTTTCGATATATTTTAGAAATTTTTGAATATTTTGTCATTTTTACTTTCTGAAATTTTAAAAAAAAACTGCAGTTTTAAATTTTTTGAAATTTTCAATATATTTTAGAAATTATCGAAATTTTTGACTTTCTACACATTTTTATTTGTTTTTTTTTATTGACGTTTTATTTAAATTGACTCAAAATTCAACTAATGCAAAAAAAAAATTTTCAATATTTTTGTCCGTAGATTATTCAGCACACTTAGTTATTTTATTTTGATAATGAATTGTACTTTAAGAATTTTCCTAAGTGTGGTCCTGTTCTATTTTTACTCCTTATAAAACTTTTTGAATAAGATTAATCAAAATTTGACTAATTTAGAGCTAGACTATTCTTTAAAAATGACCGAAATATTTTCACCAAAAATTAGGTCCAAAAAATGCAAATTTTTGGCAAAAAAAAAGGAAAAAAATGCAATTTGTTCGAGAAAAAAAATGGGAACATTAGGTCCAAAAAATGCAAATTATTGAAAAAAAAGGCATGAAAGTGCATTTTTTCAAGAGAAAATAGGGGAACATTGGGTCCAAAAAATGCAAATTATTGAAAAAAAAGGCATGAAAGTGCATTTTTCGAGAGAAAAGAGGGGAAATTTAGATCCACAAAAAGTCTCATTTTTTGAAGAAAAGAGAAGGGATACTTTCTAATAGAAAAAGTACCCAAAAAGGAAATTATGGCAAAAAGTGTCATTAAAAAAAAAGTAAAAAGTAGTAAAAAGAGGAGAAAATGGTACCCAAAAAATGCAAAATTTGAAAAGGAAATTATTGAAAAAAATGTTATTTTTTTGAAGAAAGAAGAGGCGAAAATTTCTAGTAATAAGAGGGGAAAAAAGTACCAAAAAAATTAAAAATTTGAAAAGAGAATTATCGAAAAAGGAAGGTAAATTTTCTAGTAGAAAGAGGAAAAGTACCCAAAAATTACAAAATTTGAAAAGGAAATTATACCAAAAAGTGTAATTTTTTTAAGAACGAAGAGGGGATAATTTCTAGTAAAAAGAGAATAAAATAGTACACAAAAAATGCAAAGTTTGAAAAGGAAAATATAGAAAAAGACGAAACAGGACCGTCTTAAAAAAAATCATAAATCAAGTCGAAATCTAATAAAAAATTGGGTTTTTAACATGGTTGGATAGGGAAAAAATGGGAATGTACTAATCAATTATATTGCAATTTTTAATTATTGAAAATAATTTCTCGCAATTAGGGACCTATTAATAAATCATCGCTAAATATATTACATGAAATATTCCATTAGAAGAACGATGAACCTTTTAAGTGGCTAACTTGTAAACAAACATTTAATTGATTTATAAATTTAGAATCACTACGAAATAAAATATTAATTTACCAGAATTATAAAAATTATAGTCCCAGTCCCACATTTTAGTTAAATAAAAACTTATACATATATAGAAGCATTGATACGTTGATTAAACCATATCGACTAGCAATCAGTTGGGCTTATAAATACCACCCGTTTAAATAAACAATAGCCAACAACCGAATTACTGATTATTGCAAGAATTCAGTAGCTGCATTCATATAGTCTGAATGGAGCGCATGCCAATTAAAGTTGGCTATACGAGGCATTTCCAACTGCCAAATAGCCTCTTGCATACAGAATGCTGAATAAACTATCCATATCATCTCCATAGAGAGATTCCGCCCGTCTTTCTATGACCGCTCCAATTACCAGGTCGTCTCTGTCTGCTATCCAGAGCCGGAGTTTATGACAAAACTTTTTAATATTTTTTTTTTTTTGTAAAATTGTGAGTTTTATGTAAATCGTTATATGCGGATATTTTTATTAAATTAACTTTTGAAGAATGATATTATAAAATTTAAATTGTTACGATCAACATAGGTAATTTATTATATTTTTATTTTTTTGTTCCTAACTGTTATTAAGAAATAAAATATTTCTTTTTTATGTGGAAGTTACGACTATTTTTGCGCTGTTGGTTGCACTATTTTAATGTTCAAAAATTGACTAGCTTTTCGATAATTTAGGCATTTCTATATTCTAATTAGATCTATATTCCTCTTTAGTTTATTAGAAGATTGCCCAATGGTTCTTGAGATATGGTGAGACTCAATATAATGTGTCGAATTTACCTACTTTACCAAACAAAAGGGTTATAACTTTAGTCTAAAAAATAAGAAAAACTTTTTAAACTCCTTAAAAAGAATTTTGATTCAAATTACTATTCTATTGATATAAAATCACTAATTAACCGATTTTCTGACAAATAACTTAATAAATAATTATAGAAGGTTATCCATAATCTCAAATGTGGTCCATCAGTGAAGAAATAAAAAACCAAAGTCTAGTACCACAAATTATTTTAATAAGATTGATTTTAGAGAAACTGACAACTAGTTTCGGCACAAATATGCCATCATCAGACCTATAATATAAGAATGACATAAGTTGTAAAAATTGAAGTTATACAATAAATAATACAACACATGTGCGCACTGAAAATTAATAACGAGGAAAAAAAAATGGAAGTTTAAGCGTGGTACTGGAAAAAGTTTAAAGGGTATTTTAGGTAAATTTATAACAGGATGAAGTGGATCCAGTAATAAAGGAGCCATCTTGTAGCAATTTTTACAACTTATGTAATTTTAGTTGGTAAGTCCGAATCTATTGCTCTTAATTGCAATGTTTGTATTATATACCTGATGATGGCATATTTGTGCCGAAACTAGTTGCCAGTTTCTCTACAATCAATTTTATTAAAATAATTTGTGCTACTAGACTTTATTTTAATTTCTCGACCCACCTCCGAGAAGGAAAAAGTATTGTGAACGAGCTAAAAAAAAATTCGAGATAAAGATGGAAATATCCATTTTGAGATCACCTGAGATGATTAAGACCATTTCATTTCGATTAGAAAAAGTGACAAATTTGGAACAAAACAGAATTACTGAAAAAGTCACGAAAATTAAGAGAAAATAGGGAAAGTTTGTGAGAAAAAAGAGGAGAAATTTGTGAGGGGAGAAAAGAGATGAAATTTGTGAGAGGAGAAAAGAGGAAATTTGATTCAAAAAGTGACAAATTTGAAAAAAAAAGAAGGAAATTCCTCAAAAAGTCACAAAAATTGAGAGAAAAGGGAAATTTTTGAGAGAAAATTTGAGAAATTTAAAAGGGAAAAGTTATAAAATGAGAAGAAAATTCGTGAGGAGAAAGGAGGTAAAATTGTACTAGAAAAGTGACAAATTTGGAAAAAAAGGGAATTATTAAAAAAGTCACCAAAATTAAGAGAAAAGAGGGGAAGTTTTCGTCATTTACTTGGCATTCATTTAGCAAAAAG
Organism: Neocrepidodera transversa; assembly: GCA_963243735.1. Classification (NCBI taxonomy): domain Eukaryota; kingdom Metazoa; phylum Arthropoda; class Insecta; order Coleoptera; family Chrysomelidae; genus Neocrepidodera; species Neocrepidodera transversa. The sequence goes on along the minus strand of OY725337.1, from coordinate 3,187,087 downwards.
CAAAATACACAACTCAAAAACGTAATTAACACATTCACTGCCAAGCTGATTAGTTAATATGTGCTGCGAATTAGTCAATATTTTCGTCTCGAAAAATGTAGAATTATAATAAAATATACTCAAAAAACATGCCTGTATCACCCCAGAACTTTCCCGGCTCGGCTGTAGTTATAAATGACTTTGGAATGACAGATTTCCCGGATTATTCGATAATAACCTTTTATGATTTGTTTAAACGATGGAAACCTGATACCGCGAAATAACACGAAACATTTATTTCTTCTGAATAGCTGGCCATTTTTGTTTAGTTTCAAATTGTAACATATAATGAATTGCATTGTTTTAGAGTCAAAGACCGCATATAAATAATATTTTAAGTGACCCCTTAGAGGTTAAATATGGTATATCACAAGGTACTGTACTTGGTCCAGTGTTATTCTTAATCTATATTAAATCATTGTAACATATAATGAATTGCGTTGTTTCAGAGTCAAAGACTGCATATAAATAATACATTAAGTGACCCCTTAGAGGTTAAATGGTGTACCACAAGGTACTGTACTTGGTCCAGTGTTATTCTTAATCTGTATTAATCATTTAGTAACTTTGAAAATAAAAAGGTCCATCTCATCTTTTGCATCTTTTATCTCACGTAAACTAAAAATCAGTATAATTTCTGCCAAAACTAAAAAACAAACCAGCGAAAAGTATATTTTAATTTCTTTTTATCATCGCCGAGAATATATAGAAATCACTTGAGAGGCTTGAAAAGTTATTTCTTATTTCTTGTGATGTACTTTTTCCACGAATAGGTGGATCAATTCCATTATTTATATTATCTTTGAATTAATCTTAATTTATTAGGCATATTCACATACTTAAAAATAAATTTTTGTTTTCTTGCTTTTCTAACTTTAAGTTTGTAAATTGTGTTAATATTTATTTCTTAAATTGTAAATTTATAAAGATTTCCCTGATTACGGGTACCTTTGTTGCCTTTCTCGTTTAGAACCTATGCAGGCAAAACCCACTGGAAACCATATGTCGCCGAATGCAGGGATATTATTATACTACACGTATTCTAGAATTATTTCTTACGTTTTGTGAACCAAATGGTTTTTTTAAGTTAGGTTATGTACTGATTTCTGTATTTAATAAATGAATTCATATATCATCAAATGTTTTTTTAGGATCCTGTAAGTACCTTGTTTAAAGCATGCATTACTCAGTGTTTGCAGTAACATGGTTTTTCCCATAGGAAAATTCCGAATGTAATGGATATTAACCAAAACCATATGAATTTTGTTTCAAAAAGAATAATTCCTTCGTTTGAGAAAGCGAGCATTCAAAATACGAATTCACTATAATCATGAGATTTTGATCGAACATCTGCTGGTTTTATAACAAAAATCCTATATATTAAGACAAAATTACCTTGACTGTCATTTTAAATTGCACAATTTTAAAACTCTAAAACAATGTTGAAAGAATATAAAAAAACTCTAAATCAATGTGAATAAAAATCATTGTATGATAAAATCAAAGTTTCTTGCCTTAAATTCGTATAACTTTGTGAAAAAGAAAAAGGCTTTTGTCTCAAAGTTTTTGTAATGTTTTATCAAAATGTCCATGCATTTCGCTCATATCAAATGCTAAGTGCCCTTGAGGCAGAGTCAAATTACATCAAACCAAGGAATCCTTTTTATCTGCGTATTGTCATTGTTTTTTTTTTAATAGAGCCTGGCAATTTATCTGATTTTAATGTCTTATATTTAATCTATGTGAAATTTTTGGGTTTTTTTGATTTTTCCTTTTATCTCGTACCTATGCAAAAACTACTTTTGGATTAGAAACATTTGTTCCTCCCGGATCCAGAAACGATTTTTTTTTTTTTGATTAGGAACGTTTTTTCCTACCGGATCCAAGAGTCTGATTTGGAGTATTTTTTGTGCTTAGAAAAACACAACTGGAAGAAACTGGCTGATAAAGAAAAACAAGTTTTTTTTCGGAAGAAACCACGAAAAATCAAATATTATTCATAAAACATTTTATTCTTTTTCATTAATAAAACGAGTAACGTTTAATTCGAGTTTAATTTCTTTGAACCCATAAAAAAGATTTGTCAATTGCTTCTAAATACATGAAAAATTAATTAGACTGGCGTTTATATTTTTTTAATTAATATTTTATATTTTTTCGATATATTTCAAATCCTATTCGTGGAACGAACAAATAATAAAAAGAATTGAGCTTAAATCACTTTTATCAAACAAATAAATGTATCGTTTCAATGTGATATGTGCTATATTTTTGTATAAATATAAAAAACAAACATAATTTAACATTTATGTTTTTTTTTTTTTTGTACTAAAATTTCAAATTTCAATAAAAACAAATGGCGCCCTTAATTAGAATTAAATTTCATTCTGTTAAATCTTGATAATATATTCAAACGTCAAAACACGAATCCCAAAACAAAAATAACAAAGTAAATATTAAACACTGCTAAGAAAAAGTACGTTATAAAGGACAACACACTTTTCTTACCATTAGGAATTTTTAAAGAGAATACCGAGATGTATCATATATCAAATATTCAGAAACTTTGACGGAGATTTTTTTTAACGTTATTTTACGCTATATTTGTAATGTAAAAATACATTTTATCCAAAAATGGTCTGTGACAGCTTGAATCACCCTGTAACAATCAATATTTTTATTTCGATCATTAAGTATGTATTTTTTCTCCATATATCAGCCAAAATCTAAAAATATTCCAAAGGGACTTTTTGGTACGCATTTAAAAAAATTTGGGATCTTGAACTTCAACGCCCTGTATATAGAAAACTAGCCATAGGATTGACTTAGGCCCATGAAGACTTTTGATCAGGATCAAATACTACAACATATTAAAAATTCAGACAATTTGAAAGTGCTCCCGTTTCTATTAGAAAAGTGCGTCCTTTATAAATTTTCTTTGCATTTAACAAAATTATTAACCAATATTATATTTATGAAGTAAATTGTAGTGTTAATGAAGTGGAGCTTGGAAATAATAACCACTATTACACAAAAACGAATTTTGGTGTATAAGTGTAAAGTTCGGCTCTGGTGAAATTGCAGCAGTGCCTCCCAATGCAGCCAGAACTGCAACATAGCGCATTTTCAGGGTAATGAGGCGTTATCTTCATTTGCTCGGCTCATGACGGCCTATTGGGATAGGATATGTTCGGGTTATGGGTCCCGTTGCGTCCGACTATGTATATTATATGCATACATGTATATATGCAACGTTCATATTCCGCTGCGGTTTTGCATTGTAATGAGAAATGCAATTCTCCATTAAACATTTAATGGATACGGACACGCTAAGCCTGCTATATGGAATCAAATATTTAATTAAATTCAACATTTATACCAAAGTTAGGCTAATGTTGAGACACAATATGTTAATTTAATTATGTATTATTAAACTGGATTAGAATAATATTTAAGTGAAATAATTTTCTATTATTAAATAAAAAAATTATTTTTATCTGTTGGCCACATCCTTTAATAAAATTGATTGACGATTTGGCATAAATTTCATTTGACATTGTTTGGCCACCACTATCCGCATTCTTCTTGTTTATTCAACAGTGAAAGATCATAAATTCAGTTAGTTCGGTTGGTTAGTTGGTTTGGTTTAAAGATATTTAAGAAATGCGACTTGTATGATTATTAAAAATTATTGTTGTGGCATTGTGCTAAATATAAATTTATTGAATGGAACAAACCATACATAAATGATTTATAAGGGACGAACATTCCATTCAACAATTAAAAAATATACAAGTTTACATTAGAAATTTACAATAATTGATACAAAAATTAGGAATCCAATTAGACGATAAGTAGAGTAATTTGTTGTAAGCAAGAAATCATCTTAGCAATTTTGTTACCTGTAAAGAATTAATCCCCCACCCAGCCCCCACTCTAAACTTTTTTTTCATTGAATTCTATGTACGGTTATAATATAATTTGATAAAGGCATGATGATTATGATTCAAGCACGTCGTACTTATTTTTTGAAATTTTTAAAATTGTTTTTTAATATTTGTAAATTTTATTTAATATTGAGAAAATGGCACTTTCCCGCTATATATGTGAGGAAATCAAATTGTAGAGAAAAACGCACTGCTAAAATGACATGTTAGAAAAATAAAGTTAGCAGCATACATTTTTTAGGAAGTGTTTTTTTAGGCTCAGGAATCTTAAAAAAAGTCAAAAGTGGCTTTTACTTGATAACAATATTTTCCCTTTATATGTATCTTTAATACTTATATTTTCCATTATTTTAACTTCTAAATGGTCCAGTACCTATAGAGATATGCAGTTTTCACTGAATTTTTTTATTATAGTACGATTTTTGTTTGAATATATTAAATTTTTTTTATTGATTTCAATCCCGTGACAATACAAAATGTCGGATTTTTGACTATTTATTTTATTACTCAGTAATTCGTTAACTGATTTTGAAAAACCTTTCATCGCTGGATAGATGAAGGTCAGTTATTTTAAACTACAAAAAATATACAGAGCGTTCCATTAAAAAAAAAGTCGACAAAGAAATTGTCACAAATCCGCCAGTTTGTTTTCACGTCATCAAATTTCATATTTTTAAACAAAAAACTTATCCTACTAAAATAAAACATTTCAGTGAGAACCGCATGTTTCTATACCGAACCATTTATAGAACAGTTAAAATAGGGGAAAATATAAGTAGACATCCGGTATAGTAATACTTTGTTTGTTTTATTTATCTTTATACAGTGGAAGAATCGATATTATAGAAACATGAATTAAAAGGGAAAAATCCGAATTAAAAAAAAAATCGAAACTGTGGGGAAAAATTGAAATTATAAAACAAAATAAAATATTATGTAAATTAAAAGTCATAAATAAGATTAAAATAATGATACGCTAATGAAATTAGGAAAAATTAAAATTGTGGTAAAAATATTTATGGAAAAAAATGAAAATTGTAAGGAAAAATCAAAACTGTGGGGAAAATTAAACCTGTTTTGTAAAAATATAAATTGTAAAGAAAAAATTTAAATCGTTAGGAAATATCTTAAGTATGAAGGTAAATCGAAATTGGAATTAGGAATAGATAAAAATAATTGATATCCAAAATTTGGGATGGAACAAAATTATATAGAAAACAGAAACAACGAGTAAAAATATATGAGGAAAATTCAAATTCTTTGGAAAAATCAAAATTGTGGGGACAATTAAAATTATGGAGAAAAAAAAAACTAAATTGTAGAGAAATATCCAAAGTATCGAGGGAAATCAAAATTTTTATAAAAAAATTGAAAATGTGGGGAATTAGAGGAAAAATTAAAAAAATGCAAAATTAAGGAAGAAAAATTACAATTGTGTTGCAAAAATCTAAATTATGGAGAAAAAATTAAATTGTGGGGAAAAATTTAAAGTACGAAGGGAAATCGAAAATATATAAAAAAAATTGAAAATTTGGAGATATTATGAGAAAAATTAAGATTTGTGGAGAAAAAATAAAAAATAAAATTTTTTTACATATTTAATTTATTTTTAATTATTGAAAATATTTTATAGAAATTAAATTCGTTATGTGACTGTTTTAATTTAGGAACCTGATTAGATTACTTTTTAAATTTCTTAACTAAAATTACTGTTTTAAAATTATTTACAGTACCTAATAACAAATTTCTTCATAATTAAAATGTTACTACTAACTTCATTTTTATTATCACTAAATTCCTGGTTTCGCATCTGTTACTTGTCTTCGTTTCTCATCGGATATTTTTGCGTTTAATTCCAGTTCTTACACTTTCGCAGCAAGCACTGACACACTTTTTCATTCTTAATCACTCACAAAATTTTATATAAATTGTAAATTTTTCTTATATACTGTTTCGAACCAATCTTAACCAAATTTAAATTTTCTTTTAATTACCAAGCAAATAAATCATGGCATATTTAATTTCATCCATTTTACTTTCAATTATCTTCACATTTTCTGTTCTTCAATCTTTTGTTTGTTCTTTAGTTATTTTTTTGTTTTTACTCATTTGCTTGGGTTTCTCACTTAATTTCTTTGGACTAACTTTTATCTCATCCATTTCCATTAAATATGTTCTGCATCTAAATCATGTGATTTATTTGTTTCTCCTACCACATCTTGTTTTATTTCTAGGTGGTCTAGATTTGTTTCTTCTCTTATTACTTGTTCATCCAGGATTTTTATCCTATCTTCTTGTTCTTTATCGCTTTCGAGTTTTGCGCCTTAGTCCAGGTAACGGGTTGCCTCGGGCGCCATCTTCCGTTTATAGTGTAAAGGCAACTTGTTCCGGGCAGCGTCAGTAAAGATAAAAATACTCCAGCGGACATTATCGACCAAATCACTGGTGGCTATTGGGTTGAGCACCTAGTTATTTATGCTGCTAAGTCAAAACAAATAAAATCTAAAAGGTAAAAATGATTCTATATTCAATAAAAACATTATCAAATCCGGTGAAGAAGGAAAATGTTTTTAACAAGGTCATCTACCCGGTGTCAGATGGTACGGAACGTTTTTCAGGTTGACGTGCCGGTCGGATTGATGATTTTGGACTTCGGCATAATGAAATAGGTTTCGTTCCCTTTAGCTTGACCGGTCTTTAATGGTTGAGGGACTGTCACTGGAACTCGGACTGCCACTGCTACTGATGACAATGGATTGAATGGTCCTACTAGATAAGAATTTCCGCGTCAATTAAACACGGACACGAAATTTGTGACATTTTTTTCCAAATTCTTGACATTTGTGACATTTTTTATCAAAATTCTTGAAATTTGTGAATTTTTTTTCTAAATTCTTGAAATTTGTGTCATTTTTCATTAGAAATCTTGAAATTTGTGATATTTTTTATTAAAATTCTTAGAATTTGTGACATTTTTAATCAAAATTCTTCAAACTTGTGACATTTTTTCCATTTTTTATTTGAAATCTTGAAATTTGTGATTTTTTTTATTAAAATCTTAAAATATGTGACATTTTAATCAAAATTCTTGAAATTTGGGACATTTTTTCCAAATTCTTGACATTTATTACATTTTTGATCAAAGTTCTTGAAATTCTTGAATTTTTTTATTACGATTTTTGAAATTTGTGACATTTTTAACAAAAATTCAAAATTAGTGACATTTTTGATAAGTTCTTGAAATTCTTGAATTTTGTTATTACGATTTTTGAAATTTGTGACATTTTTATAAAAAAACCAAAATTATTGACATTTTTGATCAAAATTCTTGAAATTAGTGAATTTTTTTCCAAATTCTTGACATTTTTTTATCAAAATTCTTGAAATTTGTAACATTTTTGATCAAAATTATTGAAATTCTTGAATTTTTTGATCATGATTTTTGAATTTTGTGACATTTTTAATAAAAATCCAAAATTAGTGACATTTTTGATCAAAATTCCTGAAATTTGTGACATTTTTTCCAAATTCTTGACATTTGTGACATTTTTGATCAAAATTCTTGAAAGTCTTGAATTTTTTAATTACAATTCTTCAAATTTATGACTTTTTCATAAAAATTCAAAATTTTGACATTTTTTTCAAAATTCTTGAAATTTGTGACATTTATACATTTTTCATTTGACATCTTAAAATTTGTGATTTTTTTAAATAAAATTCTTAAAATTTGTGACATTTTTTCCAAATTCTTGACATTTGTGACATTTTTGATCAAAATTCTTAAAAGTCTTGAATTTTTTAATAAAAATTCTTGAAATTTGTGACATTTTTCATAAAAATTCAAAATTTTAGACATTTTTTATCAAAATTCCTGGATTTTTTTGTGCGGAGGTTCAACTGGTATCACTGATCTTATATTCGAAGCTTCTATAGCTTTTACCATAATTTTAAGTTAATGCTAATCCAGTGCCGTGCGCGATATAATTTAAATATTTTAATTATTATGGAAATTAAAGTAACTTCGTTACAACATCATATTAGAGAGTGGTCCGAATTCCAAATTGGGAATCGCTTTATATAATTAATTGTAAACAATTCCAAGTACATTAACGTTTTTAATTATTGTTTTATTTTTTTTTCCATTTTTCAAAATATCAAAATGTCGAATACAACAAGTATCAGAAATTTTTTTAAACCATAGAACAATTGTACTAAAACCTTATAAATCCAATGTTATCTCCTTAAATACATGTATAGTAGTGAAGTTTTGTCAATATGATCAGCCATCATCAATAAAATTTTAGGTACCTACAACACTGTTTCAAATTATTAAACAGCAAAATAGATATAGATATAATTTATTGATGATACAGATATATCAATACTTCATAAAAATAATTCGTTATCATCATGGAAGATTCAAAATCGAATGAAATTTGTAAGATAGAGAGAAAATCGACATTTCTCGTAATCGGCGTATGTGTGTGTGTTTGATCTTGGCGTTAAATTGGTGAAGTTGTTCGGCAGTTACAAGAACAATACCAGTCTGGAGTAGAAATTGTGGAGGTAGCAAATGGGGGATTTGTATCTATGGATCCCGGAATGAAACAAAGAATTTCCAACGTTTACGATGCTCCAGGCAGCCGTTTCGCTAGTAAAACATTTCAACCTATCTCTCGCTATCGATTCCGGCGAGGAACAAAATGTCTATTTATTACTCCCATGTTCGGGACATTAAGGGCGCTGATAAATACGGACCATTCATTTCAGTCGCTGCCTGCTTCTCTTTCTCTCTTATATATATTTACCTACCTGCAGGGGAATTTGATTAAACTTTATTGGGGCCATTACGCAGCGAATGCGAATTCTTCAGCAATAAATATTCATGACTTGATTTAGGTGCATTTCAAAAACAAACGCGGTAGGTTTCTTAGCTGCAAATATATTTTTTTACTAAAACAACAAAAAAAACGTATGAAATTGGAATGTTAACATCTATTAAAATATTTTTTTTTATTCCTAATTTAGGTCAAATATTATACAAAAATTTGCCCAAAGATGCATTATTGGATTTCATATGAATTAGTATCAAATAAATTATTAATCTTAATAAACAAAACTGATAATTTGTCTTTAAATTAAGATTGGAAATAAGTTGATTAAACAAATGTTATATAATGGCGGGTCCACACCAAAGCAACAAAACAGCAACTCAATGTTGTCCAATATTTTTGAAACATTTAAGCAACTGTTTTGTTTTGTTGGTATTTTCAGCAACTTTTTATTGTCCCATCGCCTGTCGGTAAAAACCAAAATGTTGATTTTTTGTTGTCGTTTCGGGCAACTCTGTTGTAGTGTGTATGCAATAAAAAAATAAATATAAAGTGTTTCAGTTATTATGTAGTCTTGTAGCAGAATGGCTACTAAAAAATTGAAGTGGATAATTGAAAACAATTGCAAATTAATTGAACAGCTCACTTATGAGGGCATCGCAGGTTTCTGGTATTATTAATATTGCCTGTTTGGATACTTTGAAAACATACATCAAATTCTGGTGATACCCCCTTCCCAGTTGACAAAAATCGTAAAGTAATCACTGCACGTTCTAAAACACTGATGGCATTTCAAAAATTTTTATTTTCCTTCTGTCAGAAAAAAATCGAAAAAAAAATCGGTCGTGTCACTCCAAGACTTTCCCGATGGGTATCCACGAATACTTTTTCAGATATTTAATTATTTAATGTTAAAATTTCAAATTTGAAATTTTTTTTATTTTTGTCGGGTGACAGTTGGAGAAATAATTTTGACTGTTCCGAATAGAGCTTTTCAAGGGATTTCAAATGTAAAATTCCTTGACATACTGCATTTGTCATTTTTTGATAGTGACACTTCCGTTTGACAGATGTCGTACAAAAACTAATGGGTTCTTCCGACGGGTAACCCAAACCCATAAACCAAATTTCAGGTCAATCGAATTAAACGTGTGGCCTCTATCGTGGAAGAATACACACAGACAGACAGACAGACTTCCATCTGGAAATGGTACTAATCATCTCAGATGACCTTAAAATGGACCATCTTTATCTCGAAAATTTTATTTAGCTCGTTCACAATACTTTCCCTTCTCGAAGGTGGGTCAGGAAAGTAATAACAAAAAAGAACAGTTAAAAATCAGAAAAATGAGAAAAGAACCTAAATAGACAGAGGAATAAAAAAAAATTCAAAAAAATTGAAAAATGAGAGATAAGGAAAAAACCAAAAAATCTGAAAAAAATGACAATAAAGAATAAAACAAAAAACATTGGAAAAAATTTTAATAAAAATTAGAAAATATTGAAAAAAAATGAAAAATAAAATTGTATAAAGGAAAAACGAATAAATCAAAAATATTGTAAAAAAACCGAAAAAAACCGCAAAACGAAAACGTAGCAAAGGAACACAATAAATCGAAAAATATCGCAAAAAATCGCCAAAAACAAATAACCAACAAAAAAAAACATTTAATACTGAAATAATTTAAATTATCTCAAATGTGGTCTACTGAATAGTAATGAAACTCCAAGTCGAGTACCACAAATTTTATTGTAAAAACAGAAGAAAGGCGACTAGTTACAGTGACAAGCCATCATCATTTTTTTATCTATTACATATCTCTGACTTGATGATGGCTTGTCGCCGAAACTAGTCGCCTTTCTACTGTTTTTACAATAAAATTTGTGGTTCTCGACTTGGAGTTTCATTACTAAATTATTAACTGTAATTAATTAAACAAGTTGTATAGTGACTGGTGAAAAATTTTATTAGTTTTGTGTTACTAAAGCGTGGCTTAAAAATGAAATTTGAAGTACTTCTCATAGAATGGGGACTCGAAAATTTCCGGTACCGCTTTATAGGTAAATTTTACCTTAAATGTTAAAGTCCCAATGATCCAATTTGTCTGAACAATATATACGTATTTAAAATAAAAATTCTGTTTATCAAAGAGAAAACTAGTTAGAGAATATTGTACTATGATTAATTTGTAAAACTTACTTCTAAAGCGGTGTAGGAATTACCGGAGACATACTTCAAATTTCATTTTTAAACCACGCTGTTGTAACACAAAACTGATAAAAAAAATTTGTTACTGGTCACTATACACATAACCAAATACCGCGAATTATGACTAGTAGCTGTCTGTGCAATGTATGGTGATTTTATTATTTTGTTATACCTAACACCGACAAGTCATCATCCAAGCCTCCAACCTAAATGACGTCAGCCAAAAGACGATTACAGCCGATCTTGTGCGAAGTGCAAAAATTGCCGTTAGTATTAATTAAACCTATTAATTGTAGTTAATATACTTTGCTAATATCAGGTATATGTTATACTTCTATAATTAAAATAATTTCAGAAAAAAAATTAATTGCTCGAATTAAACAGGTCTTACGGTGGAAACAAAATATTTTTGGAGTAATTCTACAAATTTGATTGGGGTTAAACTAGTTTATATGGCCTATTTTTCTCAGCGTAGGTTTTGGGATCCAGTGGATGATCCATACCTACTGGACTAAATCCCAAAACCTAGTTAGTTGGGAAGCTATTGAATGACAAGTTTTTTGAGTCTTAGGTCCGCTTGCCATTATGCTACTTTCAGAACTGATTTTAGTACTAAAAATAGTGTGTTTACAAATTAGATGCGCGCGGCGATTTAGTACTGAAAATTAGAGCATGTTCTAATTTCTTGTACTAAAAACCATGAAATGTCAACTAAAAGTGAGGTTATGCTTATGTTCTCTACTTAAACATATGGAGTCATAAATAAATAGAGAGTTTGATTGAGCAAAGTATTACTCATTGGTAAAAAGTTTTTATATTAGAAAGTGTTTTCTACTAATAATTCTTCATTAACATATTTAATATTCCTTTGCCTAACCCTCTTCTCTCGATCCATTTTTCTCCATATACGCTTTTTTTATGAAGTGTATGATTTCTTTCTTAATTGCTAGCATAATTATTACAATTAAAGATATTGCACATTATCTCAAAAAATTGCTTTAAAAAAAAACTACATGAAAAATCCTGGAAAATTTTTGATAAAATTCCCAAAATTTCCTTGATAACGGTTATAAGGATGTGAATTTTAAAATTTGTGAATTAAAAATTCGTCTTGGCAGTGCTAGTTTACGGATTTTCAACTATTTTTCTTGTACGTTACAAATTTAATCCTGTAAAATTTTTGATAAAATTCGCAAAACTTCCTTGATGACCTTAAAAATGAAAATCCTTGAAAAAAATATCTAAATATCCTTGGAAATTGCTTTAAAAATCCATGAAAATTCCTTTCAGAAAAACTACTTGAAAAATCCTGAAATAATTCTTGATAAAATTCACAAAACTTCTTTGATAATTTCAAAAATGAAAATCCTTGAAAAAATCTCAAAAAATTCTTGAAAATTGCTTTAAAAAAAACAACTTGAAAAATTCTGGAAATATGATTTCTTTTCTTAATTGCTAGCATCATTATTACAATTAAAGCTATACTGCACATAATTATAGCTTTTTATTTTGGCCATCAATATTTGTTGTGTTTACTCTAAAGTTACATTATGTTATCACTATAAAATTGTTAGAGCGCATGCCTACATACTAAATAAAATTTGCAAACAGAAACCCACATTTTTCATACTAAATCTACTCGCGCAACTAACTGGAATTTTTAGTACTAAAATCAGTACTGTAATTAGCATAATGGCAAGTGGACCTTAGAGTGAAGGGTTTAGTCCTGAGGTTAGTCAGTACTAAAGTCAGATGTTTAAGATGGCTAGACCTGGACAAAATTAAGTCTAGTTGAAAAGAAGGATAAAAAAGAAGAAAATAGAAAATGATAGAAAAGATAATTTTATATCTAATCCTACATTAGACATAAACAAAGTTTTGATTTTACATTTTGTTTGATCTTTGATCTTTAAATTAGTAGAATATGCATTAATAATACATAACACTTAAATAGCGTAGTGAATTGTTTAACCATTGTTTACCAAGCTACCAGATGCCATTTCACCAGTTATAAAATTATGATAACTGTTTTTTTCACCAGTCAACTAACATCAGTTATATAAATAATATAGTCCACTACGAAATTACAAGAAGAGTGTCTTCGAGTGACATATTGTTAGAATCAACCAGTCTTGGGTGTTATATAACATTAACCCAAACTTTTTTAGAAGGCTGATAGTTTCACCTACGCTACTGGCTATATAGATGATAGCTAAAGTAAACTAGAAAGACTTACAGTAGTTTTATTCCGTTAGAACGTTGACTCAATTAAATAATTTGTAACGTTGGAAATTAAATTATAGAACATTGTTTTTTAATTTTAAAATATACTAGACAATTTGAGAATATTATCTATTTGACAGTATGTTATCATGGCCAGAGAAACGAAGACAAAAAAGTAGCAATATAAAAAAAATACAATGTAATACACGTCAAGCGAACAATATTTATACCACAGTTAGACTTTACCCTTAGTATTGTAGAATTCAAGATTAAAACCCATAACTTATACTTTGTTTTTCCTTTTTCTGTTTTCCGCGGTCTGTTACGAAAACAGAACAAACTTTTCGTCCAGAGACGGCACAATTATATTTCACTTTAAACAAATATAATTCAAAAAGGAAAATTAACAGATAACAGAATAATTTTTATTCTTAATAAGATTTATAGTTATTTAGTTTTAATATAATAAGGAGTGTACGATATTCTATTTAGAATAAAAATCTAATTATTGCTCACTTTCTAAGAGTTCCCCACTATATGCTCCCCAAATCTGTAATGGGTACGTCCGATGAGATTCACCTAGAACATAAAAGACATTTTTAGCTACACCATAGCTTAGTTCTCTAGGAGTAATTTGCCCATATTTCGGACTAATTTCGGATAATTACGTTTCTGTCGGAAGATGAAACACCACCCTTCATAAAAATTATAACAGTCAAAAATTTGTCAAAATATTTAATTTTTTTTTAATGTTAGCCTAATTTTAAATAGGAATTGGAAAATATGAAGATGTATCTGTCTAGTTTATATTGTAATATGTAACCATTTTTTGGTAAACTTAAACATGGTATTTAATTGTTTAGTTAAAAATAGTGCCCTGTATTTAAACTTTTTAAAGAATAGATGAACTGAGACCTTTTTGTTACGTCGAGTATGGTTTGGCAATAAAAATATCTAGTACCAATCAGACATTGTATATCAGCCTTGAGTCACAAATAAATTTGTGCCACTTTGTTTTTAAGCAAATCGTAGTTTGAAACTTTCTTATAAATTAGAGTCCTTAAAAACCAGATCGTTATTCATTTCGATATAGTTTTGAAATTTACATCGGAGCCTGACCTTAACGGCTTTTGTTTCCTTATTTACTGCTGCTCATTGATTTTTGTCCACAGTGGACGAAAATGATTCAGTTCTTAACGTATTAAACTATTATTTAACAAAAGGGTAGCAGTTAGTAGTGTTACTCTACAGTGGTGTATTGGTATAATAAAAAGTACCGAAACGTATGGTTATTGCTAGGGGGAGGGCAAACCTGATTATTTTAAAAATGCAGTACAAAAATCGTTCTTTTTTTCTTATTCGACAATTAAAAGTATAATTTTTATTTGAAATTAAATGAAAAGAATAAGAAAAAATGAGAAAAATCTGATAGAATTTGAAAAATTAAACAAAAAATAAACAGAATAATCAAGAAATTACAGAAAACAACAGAAAAAAATCAGAAAATTGAGAAAAAACTGAAAAAATGAGAAACAATTTGACAACAAAAGAAAGAATTACAAAATAAGCAAAACAATGAGGAGAGAACAAAATCAAAAAAAAAATAGGAAAAAGAACAAAAATCAGAAAAATGAAAAAAAAAACGAAAATAAATTTGAAGAATTGAAAAAATCAGAAAAACCCAGAAAAAAAGAAAAAATAGAGTAGAGAACATTTAAAAAAATTGAAAGAAAAGTCGGAAAAAAAATGAAAACTAAAATTGTAAAATAAGGAAAAAACGTACAAATCAAAAAACGAAAAAAAAACAGAAAAAATGCAAAAAATTCTAAAAATCGCAAGAAAAAACGACGCAAAAAACTCAAGAAATCGAAGAGTATCGCAAAAAATTGCAAAAAAAAAATTTCAACCAAAAACCGGAAACAATTGTAACCATCAAAAAAAAAATTTTAAAAAAGAAAAAATTCGAAGGAATTGAAATAAATTGCAAAAAATCGACAAAATTCCAAAAAAAAACCTAACTCTCTCTCTTTCCCGCTTTCTCTCTCCCTCTCTTTCTCTTTTTCTCTCTATAAAATAATCATAAACGATATAAAAAAATTCTAAATATGAAATATTAAAAAATAACAGAACACAGCAGAAAAATAATGACAAAAAATTGGAAAAAATGAGAAAAAATTTGAAAACAAAAGAAAGAATTATAAAAAAAACAAAACAATGAGAAAAAAATGAGGAGAGATTACAAAAAATCGAACAAAATCAAAAACAAAAAAACAAATATAACAAAATCAGAAAAATGAGATAAAGAGAAAAATTAGTAAAAACCGGAAAAAAGAGAGAAAAAAAAATTGAAAGAAAAATGAAAAAATATTGGAAAAAATGAAAAATAAAATTGTAAAATAAGGAAAAAACGAAAAAATCAATAAGATTGAAACTGAAGAGGTAGAAAAATATCGCAACAAATTGCAAAAAAATCGTAAAAAAAACAAAATACAACCAAAAACAATTGTAACCATCAAAAAAAAAAATTTAAATAATCAACAATATTCCAAAAAAATCGCAATAATAATCGTATACATCAGAGGATTAGAAAAAATGACAGAAAATTATAAAACAAAAGAACGAAACAAAAAAAAAAACAACAATGGAAGAAAATGAGGAAAAATTAGAAAAGAACGAAAAAACCAGAAAAGAACGAAAAAAACCAGAAAAGAACAGAAAAAACAAAAAAATCAGAAAAATGAGGAAAAAATAGAAAAAACCGAAAAACCAGAAAAAAGAACAGAAAAATAGAAAAGAACAGAAAAATGGAAAAAAAACGGGAAAAATGAGAAAAAAAAACGAAAAAAAATTAAAACAATCTGTCTCTCTCTTTTCCGCTCTCTCTCCCTCTCTCTCTCTTTTTACCTCTATAAAATAACTATAAAGATATTATTAGAAGAAAAAAATAGAAAAATGATAAAAAACCCTAAAAAAACAAAGGAATAAGAAAAAATGTGAAAAAATTTGAAAACAAAAGAAAGAATAAATGAAAATAAATGAAATAAAAGAAAGTATTAGAAAAAAAAAACAGAACAATGAGAAAAAGTGAGATTATAAAAAATCGAAAAAAAAATCCGAAAAAAAAACCAAAACAAAAACAAAAATCAGAAAAATGAGAAAAAACAAGAAAATATTTAAAGAATTGAAAAAAATCAGAAAAAAATCGGAAAAAATAAGAACAAGACAGCAAATATTGGAAAAATTGAAAGAAAAATCAGAAAATGTAAAAAAAATGCAAAAAATCGCAAAAAATCAGAAACACTTGTAAACATAAAAAAGCATTTTAAATAATGCAAAACATCGAAAGAATTAAAATAAATCGCAAAAAAATTTCAAAAAAATCGCAAATAATCGCAAGAAAAATAGAGAAGAAGAAAACATGAGAGAAAATTAGAAAACAAAAGAAAAAAATTTAAAAAAAAACAACAATAGTAGAAAAACGAGGAAAAACTAGAAAAAATTAGAAAAATTAGAAAAATTAGAAAAAATTAGAAAAAACCGTAAAACATCAGAAAAAAACAAAAATCAGAAAAATGAAAAGAAACTAAAAACATTTTTAAAAAATCTGTCTTTCCTCTCTTCCTCTCTCTCTCTCTCTCTCTCTCTCTGGCTTTTTACCTTTTTCTCTATATAAAATAAATATAATGATAAAAAAATTCTAATTAAGAAAAAATTCATATTGTATAGTCAGAGAGTAAGAGAAAGAGAGGAAAAGTAGCCTGGAAGGGGCATAACGCTTTTTCCTTACGTTACGCTTTTGCCAGTTAACTAGTGCCGCAAGACACATTAAGGAACTTCGTGCCAAAAAAATATCTTTTCTAAAAAAGCACCTTTGTTATTCAAGAATGACTTTAACATCCACAAATCAAGAAGAAAGTGAGATTTCTAAAGGGAAATAAACCGTTTATCAATTATATCAACTTTCAATTGACAGAGAGGGACAGAAAAATTGATCCCAAAAAATAACAAAAAACCATCATTTTTAAATTATCTTTATGTTTAGAAACGATTTTTACCCAAATACCGCCCCTGTATTCCTATATACTTTCCCGAACAACTTCTTCTAAAGTTAATAGCTGTTGAACTCTCTCCAAGTAGTTAGAGGGTATGGCAAAGTTGGCTTTTTAGGCGGATGGAATGAGAGAATTCTAAATGAAATTAATTTTTCGCCATTCGCCACCCTTTTCTTTTACTGTAATTGCATATAAAGAATAGTTTTTACGACGACGTTTAGTGCACTTGCCACAAATCTCATTACGTATAAACACTTGAGGACGCGGATTAAGATAATTAGGTGATGCTGTTTAAAAGGATTTGAGGAATTTCAACTCAGATTCTGATGTTACTAATAAATTCAATACTTATATCTACCAATAGTTTTGATAAAGTTTATATTTATGATTTTTTATTACCATAAAAAATATCTTAGTTTAAATACGTCTTAATGTTAGTAGAATGATATTTGCTCTGTTTTTTTTCTTCTTATTTTCACTGATCTTTTACCCTTAAGTTCATTACTTGACTATGTATGATGATCCAAGTAGGCTGCACCGAAGAATCACCCTTTTTAAAATCCTTAAAAACCCTTTCAAATTCTCACCAATCCAATACACCTTTAAAATCAACACGTTAAATTCGTTATTTAGTTTAATTCTCACGGATCCTTATACACATAAATAATTCTTAAAAAAATTTGAAAAATAATCCAATATTTAAATGTTTCTCAATAATCCTTAAAAGGAAAAATTCAGGTATCTTTAAAGAAATATAAAATCTTAACGAATCGCTGGAAAGTTCTCACTGATACAAAAATCAGTTCAAAATCTTTCGTTATTCTTATAAATTCTTAAGAATCCTTAAAAGTTCTTAAGAATCCTTAAAAATTCTTAAGAATCCTTAAAAATTCTTTAAAATCCTTAAAAATGCTTTAAAAGTTTTCACGAATGCATATTAACCTTGAAAAAATCATTTAAAATCTTTACCATTTGGTAAAAAAGTTAAAATTCCACGAATTATTAAAAAATTCTTGCAAATCATCTTCCTGAAAATATTAAAAAATTAAGTACTGTTATGTTTAAAAATAAAATAAAAAACCTTTTATTGAACAAATGTTACTACACTGTCCACGAATATTTTTTAGATAAACATGTTCACTTATAATTTTTTTGAAATGTCCCATTTATACATTTTTTAACAATTTTAATATGTGTTTTATATTTTATTTATACCCCTATGTGACTTGTCCTATACATTTGTAAATGTCTAAAAGGATCAATAAATAATAATATTATTATTATTATTACTAGGATGTTTGGACCAGAATTGAAATCTCAGTACGCCTTAATTCTGTAAATTATCTAACATTTATTTTTACTTTCCCGAGAAGGGAAAGTATTGTGAACGAGCTAAAAAAAATAGAGATAAAGGTAGAAATATCCATTTTGAGGTCACCTGAGATAATTAAGACCGTTTCCAGATGAAAGTCTGTCTGTCTGTGTGTATTTTTCCACGATAGAGGCCACAGGTTTAATCCGATTGAGCTGAAATTTGGGTTTGGGTTACCCGTCGGAAGAACCCATTAGTTTTTGTACGACATCTGCCAAACAGAAGTGTCACTATCAGAAAATGACAGATGCAATATGTCACGGAATTTGACTTGCAATATGTCATTTGAAAGCCCTCAGAACAGTCAAAATTATTTCTCCAACTGCCACCTGTCAAAAATAAAAAATGTCAAAATTTGAAATTCTAACATTAAATATCTGAAAAAGTATTCGTGGAAAGTGTTGGGGTGACAAAACCGATTGTTTGTTTTTGTTTTGACCCTTTTTTCCTTTTTTTTAACTATTTTTGGCCCTTTTTTAAAAAAAAATTTGATTGACTTTTTTAAACTTATTTTAACCTTTTTTGCTTTTTTTGTTGTTTTTTTACACCTTTTTTGCCATTTTTTTTTTGTTATTTTAAAAGTTTTTTGCCGTTTTTACCATTTTTGCTTTTTTTGCCTCTCTTTATTTTGTCTTTTTTTACCTTTATTTTTTGCCTTTTTACGCCTTTTCGCGCTGTTTAAAATTTTTTTTTATCTTTTTTTACCTTTTTGCTTTTTTAAACTTATTTTAACCTTTTTTTTCTTTTTTGTTGTTTTTTTACACCTTTTTTGTCCTTTTTTTTTCGTTTTTTTTTATACTTTTTTGCCGTTTTTACCATTTTTGCTTTTTTAGCTTCTCCATATTTTGTCTTTTTTTGGTTTTTTTTTTAACTTTTTGTTGTTGTTTTTTACACCTTTTTTTCCCTTTTTTTTTGTTTTTTTTTTAAACTTTTTTGCCGTTTTTCCCATTTTTGTTTTTTTTTACCTCTCTTTATGTTGTTTTATTTTGTTTTTTTTTTACCTTTTTTTTTGACTTTTTACGCCTTTTCGCCCTGTTTAAAATTTTTTTTTTTTAACTTTTGCCTTTTTTGTTGCCTTTTTACCCCTTTTTTGCCATTTTTGCTTTTTTTACTATTTTGGCGTTTTTTGCCCTTTTACCACAATTTTGACTTTTTTGGGCATTTTTGATTTTGTTTTTACCCTTTTTTCTTTTTTTTTGACGTTTTTGCGCTTTTTACAACTTTTTTTGATTAAATTTTTGCCTTTTTTGGCTTTTTTGGCTTTTTTTGCCTTTTTGCCTTTATTTTCATACTATTTTGCTACTTGTTTTTTACTTTTTTGGCGTATTTTAGTTTTTCCCCTTATTTTTCATATTTTTTGTAATTTTTTAAAACTTTTTTTTTGCCTTTATTTTTCCCATCTTGTGCTATTTTTTAACTTTTTTGTATGTTTTTTTTTTCTTTTTTGACGTATTTTAGTTTTTTCCTTTACTTTGTTTTATTTGGATGTTTTTGGACTTTTTGTTGATTTTTTTCCTTTTCCCTTTTTTGCCATTTTTGCCAATTTTTGCCTTTATTTTTCCTGAATTTTGTCTTTTTTTTATTTATTTTTTCACTTTTTTGGCGTATTTTTCTTTTAGATTTTGAGCTTTTTTGAGCTTTTTTTGACCTTTTTTGGGTTTATTTGCTTCTATTTCGCCTCATTTTTGTTGTTGCTTTTTTATCTCTTTTCTTGATTTTTTTATCCCTGTTTGTCACTTTTTTTGCTGTCTATTTTTTTTTTACTTTTTTACTTGTTTTTAACTTTGTTGGCCTGTTTTGTATCTTTTCTCTTTACTTTGTCTTATTTGACATTTTTTTGGACTATTTGTTATTTTTTCCCCTTTTTCCTTTTTTTGTCCAGATTTTTTTGCCTTTCTAGTCTTTTCATTAAATTTTTAATTTATGCTGAAATTAAGCAATTCTTAATCATTTTTAACAATTTTTTTGCCATTTTTTGAAATAATTCATTTTTTTTCCAGGAATTTATTTCATTTTTACAGCATTTTACTTTTCCATTCAGAAATTTTGTATTTTGTAATTAAAATAATCTCATTTTTCACACTTGAGCCAGGAAAGTTCTGGAATGACACAGCCGATTTTTTTTCTCATATTGGTTGGTCCTATTTTAAATAAATTGGAACAAAATTCTAGTTTCGCCCTTTATGTCCATCGCCAAGTATATGTATATAATAAAAAAAAAATAGAAAAATGTATGTTCAATCCAATCCTGAAATCAGAACTAAGAAAATTCCAAAATTTGTTTCGCCACTTTTGATTAGAAAATTATTTGATCGATATTTAAAAAATAATTGTCTTGATATTATTTCTGAGCTAAAATTTCAAAAATATCCGATATCAACGTATTTTTTAAATAGAAAAATAAATAATTTGAATATGAGCTTATCCCCCACTTCCTATATTATTACAACATGAAATCCATAACCGCAACATTTACAAAATTACTTACTAAAATCTTTGTTTTTGATTTGACGATACAATTCAATTAATCAATAAATTTGTTGCAATGAATTAAGTTGAATTTTCATTTAATTCGTCTTCATTTAAACGGTTCACTGGCATCGATGACAACGAATTTAACAGAGATAAACAAATTCATTATTGTACCAAAAATCATTGATTGGAAAATTGTTATTTATGTGTCTGATGGCAGCAGGAAATTCTATTTAAAAATGGTACCTTAATTGAATTGACGGATTAATTGGTTTCCTTAATTAGATCTAGTAAATGCTTTTATGTAGGGTTTTTCCATGCAGTTTCTGGTGTTTTAGGAAAAATTATTAGTTTTATTTTTTATTTCTACAAGTACAAGTTTTAATAAATTCAATAAGAACATCAAAAATTTTCAAAATATAAAAATCAATAAAAATCGAGAGAGAATATGAAAAAATTAAAAAATACTCTTTAAAATTTCAAACAAAAAACAGGAATGAATAAAATAAAAATCTGAAAAAATTGAAAAAATATGAAAAAATTGAAAAAACCTGAAAAAATCTGAAAAAACCTGAATAAATCTGAAAAAATCTGAATAAATCTGAAAAAATCAGAAAAAACCTGAAAAAATCAGAAAACAGAAAAACCCATAAAAAATTCGAAGAAACCAGAAAAAAATCGAAAAAATTCAAAAAATCAGAAAGAAAAAACAAAAAATCAAAAAATAGAAACAGAAAATCTTCATGTAACAATTGATTTCTCGAACGACAAATATGGCACGTAAAAATGAGAAAATTCACTATGTATATTCATTTCTAAAAGTAAATTTTTTATAAATTCAATAAAGACATCAAAAATTTCTAATATTTTAAAAAATTTCTATATTTCGAAAAATTGAAATAGTTTAAAAATTAGAAAAAATTTAAATAATTATATAAAATAAGAATATATCACAGAAAAATAAAAAGTCAATAAATATCGAGACAGGAAGTTTGAAAAAATTAAAAAATGATCTGAAAAACTTGAAACAAAAAACAGAAATAATTAAAACAAAAATCTGCAAAAATCTGAGAAAATCGAATATAAATCATAAAAATCCAAAAAAAATCAGGAAACATTAGAAAAAAATCAGCAAAAATTATAAAAAATCAGAACAGCTCAGAAAAAAATCAAAAGAACTATGAAAAAAACAAGAAAAAAAAGCAGAAAAATCAGAAAAAGTTAAAAAAAAAATCAGAAAAAAAATAGGAAATAGAAACAGAAAATAGGTACATCACGTCAAAAATAATGATAATTTAATATTTATTTGTAAAATGTTTAATAAATTCAATAAGGACATCAAAAATATCTATTATTTTCAAAATTTCGTATATTTTATATCAATAAAAAGCGAGAAAGACGATATGAAAATATTCAAAAATAATCTGGACAATTTTAATCAAAAACAGGAAGAATTTAAATAAAAACCTGAAAAAATCGAAAAAAATCAGAAAATCACAAAACACCAAAAAAACCTGACAATATCAGAAAAGAATCAGAAAAATGATAAACAAAAAGAACAACTAAAAAAATAAGAAAAAATCAGGAACATCCACAAAAGAATTCAAAAAAATCAGTAAAAAATAAGTAAAAATCCAGAAATAAACAAAAAAAAAAAAAAACAAAAAAAACCAGAAAAAACAGAATAACCAGAGAAAATTGAAAAAACAGGAAAAAAAACAAAAAAACTAGAGAAACTCGAAACCAATCAGAAAATCACAAAAAAAATAAAAAACCTGAAAAAATTAGAAAAAATCAGAAAAATCATAAACAAACAGAAAAACTGAAAAAATCAGAACAAATCAGGAAATCCAGAAAAAAATTGAAAAAAAATAGAACAATCCAAAAAAAAAGCTCAAAAAAAAACAAAAAAAAACAGAAAAAACCAGATAAAAGCAGAAAAAAACCAGAAAAAAGCAGAAAAAACCTAAAAAAAACCAGAAAAAATCAGAAAAAAACAGAATTAAACCATAAAAAAAAAACAGAAAAATGCAGAAATAATTAAAAAAGTTATATAAAATCAAAACATATCACAGCAAAATAAAAAATTAATAAAAATCGAGAAAGAAAATATGAAAAAATAATCTGGAAAATTTAAAACAAAAAACAGGAATAATTAAAACAAAAATCTGGAAAAATCGAAAAAAGTCAGAAAAAATTAGAAAAAATCAGAAAAAAATCGAAAATAATTAGAAAAAATTAGAAAAAAGAAGAAAACAGAAAAAAAACAGCAAAAATTTGAAAAAGTCAAAAAAAACTCAGAAAAGCTCAGAAAAAATCATAAAAACTAAGAAAACACCAAAAAAAAAAATCAGAACAAGTTAGAAAAATCAGTAAAAACAGAAAATGAGACAGAAAATCTGTATGTAACAATTGATATATAGAACGACAAATATATCGCGAAAAATGAGAAAATTCATGCGTATTTCGACGTACAAAAAATAGCACGGCAAAAATCATAATATTTGAAAAATTAAAAAAAAAACAAAATACAAAATTAACGAAAAGTGAAAAAATTTCTATAAAGATTTTAGATGTAATTTTTATGTGGTAAGAAAAAAAAAGTACTTAACACATAGACACAAAATAATAATAAAACAAGAAATTTTTTGATTGTAAAATACTTATTTACACTTAAATTTTTTACCGTTAGAAAAAATATTATGTAGTTCATTTATATTTTTGTAGTAAGAAATAACTTTTTTTTTTAAATAGAAATAAATTTTTGCGTGGAGAAAAATAATTAGAATAAAGTATGTTCTCGACCGGAAATGACCTCTAAAAATTCTCCAAGCAGCCTCAGAGGGTTCATTTAAAGGGCCCCATCATAAATGACGTAATTCCCCACCTCCCAATCTTGTATGTGTAACAATGCACAACATAACCTGAAAAAATCTTCTACCTACGTCTGAGAGGAGTCGTAACTAACTTCAGAGCTCATTGACATTACAATATGTGCAAGATTGAGAGGTGGGGAATTACGTCACTTATGATGGGGCCCTTAAAATGAACCTTTTCGGTCGAGAACATACTTTGAGAAAAACTATGTTAGAATAAACATTTCTTCTAATATTTTTCTCATTTAACACATTTAGAATATTTTATTTTTAAATATATTATTCTTAATACATATTTTTGTCATTAGATTGAATATTTTGTCTTTTCGTCGTTAAAACAATATTTTTGTTGTTTTCTTACAGTTTTTTGTTGAGCAAATATTTTGTCGTTCACATAAATTTTGTGCTGTAAACACATTTTGTCATTTACATACATTTTTGTAGTTAGAATTAATATTTTGTTTTCCATTTACGTTTTTAAAAAAATATTATGCATTTTTACATTTCGTAGATCGATTTTTTTAAATATTTTTCCCTCCAACATAAATTCCCGGGCGACGCCCCTGATACGGTCGGGCTTTATGGGTGGGTTCCGAATTTCACATAAGTCTTTCCCAACAATGGGTTTCGGACATTGGTCGGATAGCTCTTCGTGTGATTAATGGGTATCTTGTTAAAGAAACTGGTTTTCATAGTAATTCCCACTTCTTTTTTCTTTTGTGTACCGGGTATGCTGGAAATCAGGTAAATCTCGTCTAATGGTTTCTTAAATTTATTAATGGCGGTTCATTCTTTTGTGGAGGTTTATAAATATTTTATGTTTATTGGATTTTAATTCATTTAAATGGAAACTGGATTCTTGGGATAAGTGTTTGGATCATGAATCGTTGTAATGGAAAAAAAAGTTGAGATTCTTATTTTGGTATTTTAAATAGCTGGGATTTATTTATACAAGGTATTTATTTTTATAAAACTATTTTATAATTAAGATCTATAAATTTTATTATATACATTGAATTATAAAAAAATCGGCTGTGTCATCTCAGAACTTTCCCGGCTCAAGTGTGGAAAATGAGATTATTTTAATTACAAAATAAAAATAAATTGCTGGAAAAAAATGGGTAAACGTTGCAAAAATACAGAAAAATTAATTAAAATGAAAAACGATAAAAATTACTTAGAATGGCACCTTGTTATTATAAATACCAACAAGATAATGAATTATTTCAAAAAATGGCAAAAAAAATGTTAAAAAATGATTAAGAATTGCTAAATTTCAGCATAAATTAAAACTCTTAATAAAAAATGCAAAAAATACAAAAAACACTGGACAAAAAAAAACGGAAAAAGGGACAAAATAACAAAAAAAATGTCAAATAAGACAAAGTAAAAAGAAAAAATGCAAAACAGGCCAAAAAGGCAAAAAGGTCAAAAAAAGGGGTAAAAGCAAAATCAAAAATTCCCAAAAAAGTCAAAATAGGGGTAAAAGGGAAAAAAACGCTAAAATGGTAAAAAAAAGCGAAATAAAAGCAAAAATGGCAACAAAATTCAAAAAAGGCGTAAAAAAGCAACAAAAAAAGATAAAAAAGCAACAAAAAGCAAAAAGTTCAAAAAGTTAATTAAAAAAAGTTTTAAAGGGCAAAAAGGTCAAAAAAAGGAAAAAATGGTAAAAACAAAATCAAAAATGCCCAAAAAAAGTCAAAATAGGGGTAAAAGGGCAAAAAACGCTAAAATAGTAAAAAAAATCAAAATAAAAGCAGAAATGGTAACAAACTTCAAAAAAGGCAAAAAAGGGCGTAAAAAAGCAACAAAAAAGGTAAAAGAAGCAACAAAAAGGCAAAAAGTTCAAAAAATTAATTAAAAAAAGTTTTAAAAAGGGTAAAAAGGTCAAAAAAAAGAAAAAATGGTAAGAGCAAAATCAAAAATGCCCAAAAAAGTCAAAATAGTAAAAAAAAGCAAAATAAAAGCAAAAATGGCAATAAAAAATCAAAAAAAGGCAAAAAAAGGGTAAAAAAGCAACATCAAAAGGTAAAAAAACAAAAAAAAGGCAAAAGGTCAAAAAAGTAAAAAAAAAATTAAAACAGTTCGAATAGGCGTAAAAATGGTAAAAAAGGCAAAAAGTTTTAAAAAAGCAAAAAAAGGGTGTACCTAATAAAAGCAACAAAAAAAGGCAAAAAGGTTAAAAAAATGTTTAAAAAAAGTCAATCAAAAAACGTTTTAAAAAAGGGCCAAAAAAAGGAAAAAAGGGTCAAAACAAAAGCAAAACGTTTATCCACGAATTCTTTTTCAGATATTTAATGTTAAACTTTCAAATTTTGACATTTTTTTTTTTTTGACAGGTGACAGTTGGAGAAATAATTTTGACTGTTCTGAATTGAGATTTTCAAGTGCTTTCAAATGACATATTGCAAGTCAAATTCCGTGACATATTAAATCTGTAATTTTCTGATAGTGACACTTCCGTTTGACAGATGTCGTACAAAAACTAATGGGTTCTTCCGACGGGTAACCCAAACCCATATATCAAATTTCAGCTCAATCGGATGAAACGTGAGGCCTCTATCGTGGAAGAATACACACAGACAGACAGGCTTCCATCTGGAAACGGTCTTAATCATCTCAGGTGACCTCAAAATGGATATTTCCATCATTATCTCGAATTTTTTTTAGCTCGTTCTCAATACTTTCCCTTCTCGCATTTGGGTCGGGAAAGTAAAATTTAGTGACCATAAAAAAAATTCCTTTAGGTGAAAATTGGAAAATAAAAAAATGTTATTAATTAGAACAGCTGAAGTAAAAGAAGATATATTTTCTTTTAATTTATAATATGATTACGACAATTTTATGATAATTTACCACTAAATGAAAGTTTTTGAGGATAATTTTATAATTCTCATCGAAAATATTCATATAAACACATAAATCTTTCATTATCGGATTCAAATTTACTAAATTCTGGTTTCCTTTTTAAAATTTTTGTAAAACCGCATCGTTTGCGAAATCTTCAGAGCCACACAACATCGACCTCAAGAAATCGAGGCAATTAGCGTAATATTTATGTGACGGCCGGTTGTATAATTTTTCACGATAACTGTACTGACAACGTTAATACCATCGTTTGTAACTGTAACAATTTACACTTAATGGAAATACTTATCTTAGGAAAAATAGCGATGGTTTCCGATAATGGGTTTTTTATTGAATTGCTTTAGCTGAATGATGTTTTCGATTAGTTCGTTCATAAGAAGCGAAACGCATACGAATGTGACGTTTACTGGCCGAAGATAGTCAAGTAAATTAAGTGCTGCTTATATTCGCAAGTACCGATGCCGGATAAATTAACGTTTTATGGAAATTAAGGAATTACGGTAATATTCATAATTATTGCTAAAGTTTCTTTAATTGAAATTTAACGAATATATATCTAATAATAAATATTCATAGAGAGAAATCTGCATGCAAGCGAGAACTCAATTCAATTTTTTTCCAAAGTAGAAAGAATGTGAACACAATTTTACAAAATTCATTAGAAAATGCAGAAAATAGAGAAAATGGGAGAATTATAAAAAACAGGAAAATTCTGCGAAATAGGAAAAAACAAGTGCAAATAGGGAAGGAATTATAGGTAAAAATATATAAAATAGGAGAAATAATGGAAAACAGGAAAGAAATCGGAAAAATTGAAAAAAGGAAAAAAAGATAAAATAGCGGAAAATAAAGAAAATAGGGAAAGTAGAGAAAACCTGGGAAAATAATGAAAAAATTGCAAAAATAAGGCAAAATGGTGAAAACTTGGAAAAAATAGTGAGAAATATTGAAATATAGGAAAAAATAGGGAAAAATAGAGAAAATGGAGAAAACAGAGAAAAATATATGAAAATTGAAAAAAAATAGAGAAAATGGGGTAAATCGAGAAAATTTGGGAAAAATAGAAAAATTAGGATAAAATATAAAAAGTAGGAAAAAATAGGGCAAAACAGGGAAAAATAGGCTTTCTTATACCTTTATGTATCTTAAACTATAAATAACTATTCTCTACATTTTTGTTTACAATCAAATACAGTCGTTTCGTTCTCTCCTGTCCATTTTTCCTTTACATTGGAAATGTTTATTTTTACTATTATTATTATTTATTTTTTCTATATATTTTTATTACTTATCACGTACATCATATTTCTTCATTATTCTTATATAGTCTACTTAATTATTTATTTTTTTCTTTTATTTATTTAAGGTCCTTGTTTTCCCAACATCCTGTTTTATCTTAATAATTTTCATTTTCAACATTGCTTCCTTTTTCTGATTTAAATTACTGTCTTTATATTTTCAATATTCAAAAATTGGAGAAATTTGGAAATATTTGAAAAAAAATTGGACAAATTGGGAAAAAATTAGAAAAAATTGAAAAAGAATGGAAAAACAGAAAAATTGTAAAAAAAAAGGAAAATAGCAAAATTTGAAAAATCTAAAAAATATCAAATTAAAAGAATCCAAAGAATTATAGAAATAGAAAAAAAATGAAACATACAAAAAAAAATCTGATAACACCAAAAAAATCGAAAAAATTGAAAAAAATTTCTCATTTGAATTGCTATCTTTTCTCTTATTTCAATTTTCTCAATTTTCAATGGGAAAAAATTTAAAAAATTGGAACAATTTGGAAATAATTAGAAAAAAATGGGAAAATTGGGGAAAAATGGAAAAATTGAAAAAAAAATGAAAAAACTGGAAAAAACTGGAAATAACTTAAAAAAAGTAGAAAGAAAAATTTGAAGAAAAACAGAAAAAAAAGACCACAGCAAAATTAGAAAAATCTAAAAAGTCGGATAAAAATGTAAAAATATCAAAAAAAAAACAAAAAATAAAAAAACCAAAAAAATTAAAGAAATAGAAAAAAAATAAAATATACCAAAATAATTGAAATTTCTCATTTGAATTGCTATCCGTGTATTTTATTCTTATTTCTATTTTCTCAATTCTCATTAGGAGAAAAATTGGAAAAGTTGGAAAAAGTTGGAAAAAATTGGAAAAAATTGGAAAAAAATTGGAAATAATTGAGAAAAAAATTGTGAAAAAATTGGAAAAATTGGAAAAAATTGAAAAAAATTAGAAAAAATTGGGAAAAGCTGGAAAAAAATTAGAAAGAAAAACGGAAAAATCGTAAAAAAGGAAAATAGCAGAATTAGAAATATCTAAAAAGGAAAAAAAATTAAAAACATATCAAAAAAAAAAACGAAAAATAAAAAAAAACCAATTAAATTAAAGAAATAGAAAAAATACAAAAAAAAATCGGAAAACACTAGAAAAATCGAAAAAATTGAAAGAAATTTATCATTTATACTTTATTCTTATTTCATTTTTCTCAATGGGAAAAAATTGAAAATAATTGGGAGAAAAATTGGAAAAACTGGAAAAAATTTGGAAAAAAAATAGAAAAATCGTAAAAAAAGGAAAATAGCAAAATTAGAAAAATCTAAAAAGAAAAGAAATTAAAAAAATATCAAAAAAAAAAACCAATAAAATTAAATAAATTGAAAAAAAATAAATTGGAAAACACTAGAAAAATCGAAAAAATTGAAAGAAATTTATCATTTATACTTTATTCTTATTTCAATTTTCTCAATTCTCAATTGGAAAAAATTGGGAAAAAATTGAAAAAAATTGGAAAAAATTGAAAAATATATGGAAAAAATTGTAAAAACGAAAAATTTGGAAAAAAAATAGAAAAATCGTAAAAAAAGGAAAATAGCAAAATTAGAAAAATCTAAAAAGAAAAGAAATTAAAAAAACGAAAATTGAAAAAACACCAAAAAAATGAAAGGAATAGAAAAACATGAATTATACAAAAAAAAAACGGAAAACATCAAAAAAATCGAAAAAATTGAAAGAAATCGGAAAAATTAGAACAAAACCGGAAAAAACGGAAAATCGAAAAAAAATCGGAAAATTTAAAAAACTGGAAATATCTAAAAAATTGAAAAAAAAAACTAACCAAGAAGTCGTCAAAAAGGTCCGTAGGACCACAAGTTTCTTTCCTGCTGACCAGTTAATTCTACCAAAGAATTCTCAATTTTATTCTCCCTTATTTTATACATCACTGGTTTACCACCCGGTATTATTTTTCAAACCTTCTGATTTACTTTTAATTAATTTCATGTCCCATAAATCCTCTTGAATCCTTCCCGTTAATATTTTATCCACCTGAATGTATTGTATCAAAATTATTATTACTTATATATGGTAAGTTTGTTTCACTTTTGTAAAAACCCCTTCCCCATTATCGAATAATGTATTTCTGTGCCTGAAGATGGCTATTTAGCCGAAACTAGTCGCCGTTTTCCCCCCACTTTTTAAGAGGTACTTATATTGGAGTTTCATTTCAGTCATTGAAAATTTTACCACATTTGATAATTTATCTAATACGACATATAATATTTATTACACCTTATTTATATCCATTTTTTTCTCGCGAACTATTCGGCAGTTCCGATTAGTCACCAAGATTCTGTGTACATGCTATCAGACAGGGCCGGCGTCGTTACAATAACGAAAAATTATCCATCATTTCTCTGTTTCCTTGAACTCGCAGCTAAAAAAAATCTAATCCTCTGATAAAAATCCTTAATTCCAACAATTTTCTTACTTAACCCAATTTGGAAAAATCAAGGATTACATAACTGATTTACTTTAAATAATTTCGAGGATAATGTTTTCCTTGAATTTTAAATTTTTCGAAAATGACAATTAAAAGTAAATAAATAGAACCCTAGTTACTTCCAGGATCTATAATTTTGAAACACAGGTCCGCATTCAGCTCAAAAACGCACTGCTACAAGTTTGTACAATTTTTATCCATTATAAAATACAATAAATCATTTGATAAGCAAATTAGCAGTATTACTTCATTATTATTTAAAATATATTATTAACACAATGAAATGAATATATTTGTTCATTTATTTAAATAATTAACGTTAAAACATAATTGCTCAATAATTAAAATCCAACAAAGCAATAGACAACTATAATAATAATAATATACAACAATTAAAATAATTAACATCCACGTAAGGTATTCATAGATCACAATGGAATTAAATACATTGTAAAAGGACAAAAAAACCTCATTTCAAGCCAATAACGTAATAAAAAAGAACGTTTATGTGATAATGAATTATTTACAGCATATAAATTATAACTATAGTCATAATTTACATTAAAAACAAACCACAAAGTGATGCTTTGCAACACGCAACTACATTATTTTAAGTGGTTAATACAATAGAATTATCGTTAGTATAAAGGAATTCTTTAATAGACTTTACGAGTTGCGTTCATGGAATTTTTTATATTATTTGCGTAAATTAGATTCCACTGATTTTCTAAAAAGTATTTTAATTGTTAATGTAAACAAACAATTTTTTTATCTTAAAAAGTGTAGGGCCTCTTAAAAGGCGCCAATATCAGTCTATGTAAAGTTTTTCGAGTTTTGATATTTTGAAAGTTGTACCAAATTGTTCCGGAAAATTAAACTTAAATATACAAAGGTCGAAAAGCTCAAAAACCCTTTTTTAGAACTAGCTCCTCATTATTATTTTTTTCGATTTTATTTTGTTGCACCAAATTGTTCTATTTGTTCTGAATATTGTTTCAAATTTTCATGTCTTAAAAAAAATATTTCAACCCAAATTCAATAATAAAACCATTTGGGTCCAGCCCGCCAGTTTTTTTTGTTGCATTAGATTGTTCTAGTTATTCTTAACATTGTTCCAAATTTTCATGTCTCAAAAAAAATATTTCAAGTTCTAAAAAAAGTAAGGAAAATACAAGAGAAATTATTTATGTCCTAAACATTCCAATTTTCATGTTTTGAAAGAAATGTTGTAAGACCACATTTAATAAAAACTATTAACTCTATTCCTTTTTACTTTTTTCATTTTTTTTTATTCTACCAGATTATTCCAATATTTTGAATATTGTTCCTTATATTTTTAATCATAACAAAAATATTATAGTAAAAACAAATGATCACGATCGTCATTATTTATTTTTGTTAACTAATTTTTATAATTGTATCAATTTATCAAATTGTCAAAAATTTTAAGGCAAAAGTACTACAAAATTTTAAATGAAACAAAAAAAAAACTTTTTTATTCCTTAATATAAATACATATTTCTGGTTTTATTAAAATACTTTCGCTGACAATTGTTATCTTGTACTTTTCCTACTTTTTTAGAGCTCGAAATAATTTTTTTTAAGACATGAAACAATTAGAACAATCTGGCACAATAAAAAAAAAACCAAAAAAAAATAATGGATGGCTAGCTCTAAATGGTTGTAATTGATTTTAAACTTTAGATATTTTTTTAAGACATAAAACTTTGGAACAATGTTAAGAATAACTAGAACAATCTAATTCAACAAAAAAAACTTGGGAAAAAAAATAATGGGGGACTGGACCCAAATGTTTTTTATTGAATTTCGCCTTAAAATGATTTTTTTTTTAAATTTGAAACTTTGGAACAATGTTCAGAACAACTAGAACAATCTGGTGCAATAAAATATAAAAAAAAATATTAATGGGGGGCTAGGTTTAAAAATGGTTTTTTGAGTTTTTCGGCCTTTGTATTTAAGTTTAAGGAATAATTTTCTGGAACAATTTGGTACAAACCCAGAACAAATTGGAACGACTTTCAAAATATCAAAATTCAAAAAACGAGGGGCTAATTTCACACAGACCCAATATCTACCTAGACCTCAATTTTTTTAGTACATAACAGACTGACACGGATTAGTTGGTGTAGCGGGCCTTTTAGATCCCCATGTCCCTTCAAAAGAAGTGCCGTGAATAAATCATCCGGTATAGCTGTCTTATATGGCTAAAAACTTCTCAGGGTCCAGGCAAGTTTGGTTCTGTTTACAACTTTTTTTGAAAAAGACCGGTTCTGCTTTGTAGTTCTTGCTACAAGGGCTACCTCAGTCCCGTCTTCTTGACTTTTGTTAATTAAACAACCTTTGAAGTGCGAGTTTGGTAACAAGTCCAAAGTCCACTCCTCAGTACTGACATACTCCTCATTTTTATTTTTTAATGAACCAATACATTGTTGTTTTCATCTTTGCAGTAATTGGAACACTCAGGAATACTATATATGTTCTTAAAGATTTTTCCCAGGAATTAACCTTTGAATTCCTTACAACATAGCCGAATTATCTTTTGGATGCCTTAAAGGATTCCCAGTTGCCGCTTCTTTTGGACTGCGTACTTGTATTCTTTTTCTTAGAAAAGTCCCTAATCCACCAATCGGCATCTAGATTCTCTTTAGCTTTAGAGGGCAGTTTTTTTCATATGTTTTAATTAAGGTGTGTGTCAGAAATTCTTTTTCGGTTTTTGGGGGACATTCTTCCAGAGCTCATTTTTAAAAGTTTCCCAGTCGCAGGTCCTAAGGTTTCGGTATGTCCTCTCCTCCGTAATTTTCCCACCCAGCATAAATGTTTTGTATCTGTGGTCTGAGAGCGAAAATACGCTTCTACAGTACCTAGTAAAATGTCTTAGCTACGAAGGTCGGTTTATTGCCTCCATTTTTAATCTCTAGATTGTTTTCTACAGCAAATTCTAGAAGTGCCTCTCCTCTGCCATTGAAGTCTACAATGCTCCCTACGATTTCTGCTGAAGTAATCAATAAGTTCCTTCATTTCATCCGTAGGAAGTCCTTCCTGATCATAACGAAAATAAGTCAGTTGGCTCCGTCCTTCCAGGTTGAAGGATATTACCACCAAGTCCCTAGAAGTAAAGGAATAAAGGATCTTCAGGTTTCTTTTGGCAACAATGCAATCTCTTGGGTTACTTGCGTTGAAAGAAATCAAGTGGTAGTTCGGTAATGTGTAATCCTTTAATTCGTCCCATATATACATACGGTTCTAATTTTTTTTGTCTACCCTTTTACTTCGGTTCCTTTTCGTCCCCAAGCACCACCACAGACTTCGAATCCGGATTTGGACTTGATCATGTTTACGGCCAAAATGGTAATCTAATCACCTACTTAATTTTTCCATTGCGGAAATCAACCAAAAATGTCCTATATGATGGATACTATTCACAATCTATAATTTTTCTTTAGAAGAAGATAACTTACTAAAATTTATAATGTTGTCACAAACTTTAGATAAACTTGAAGAAAAAATTGGTTTGTGCAATCCAAAGTTCCGTTTTTTGCTAGTCCATAAGACGCGTGGCTCATTAAGTCAGTAATCAAACAATGGTGCCAATTTGTGGGAAATTTCCCATTTTTGGGTATTTCTGCACATAATTGGGTAATTAATGGAGAATAAATATATTATACCTGTGTACCGTTTTTTTAGTCTCTGACTACATATAAAGACGAATAAAAAAAAAATAGAAGCCCAGTCAATCAGTAATCAACAGAGATGCTGATTTGTGGCTAATTTCCCAGTTTTGGATATTCTGTATAAACAGTGATGCTGATTTGTGGAGAATTTCCGATTTTTGGGTTTTTTTTGCACATCATTAGAGGATAAATTTATTATCCAGCTGTATACCGGTTTTTTTTACTTTCTCGCTACATATAAAGAAGAACAAAAAAATTGTTATTATGTATTGTGTACTTAATAGCCGCGCGGGCTTTATGGCTGTCTAGTTTCTTATACTTACGTTCTTCTTGTTACTTATATAGTAAAATAAATGGTCGACGGAATTAGCACCCCATGATTTTCATAACGAAAACTATTAATTAACTAAATGTTCGATAGATGTACCTACTTTCTGCGTAAAAAATTAAATGTTTATTATCCTCCAATAATACTTGCTTAGTTGCCAGATGTTACGACCGCCGGGTTAGGTTATGAGTGAAATTGGGATTTTAGTGACCTAAATAGAAGATTTTTATGACACCCTTAAAATCGCCTGGCCAAAAACTACAGACCTATAATCCGATATATACACTCGCCTGTGTATGTTTTAATATTTTTTTTTCAATATTTTTATCTAAATCTATACCTAATTTGTATAGTAAACAATTTTTTTAATTTTTTTTCTCTAAATAAACAACCTCGGTCTGACTTATTTTATATTTTTTTTCAGTAGGTACCGGAAGTCTTGGAAATAATTTGTTAGTTACAAAAATTTTAACAGGAAATGATTATTTCAGAAGTGATTTAATTTTTATGGTTACAGTTGTTTCCGAATTTTTTTTTTGTTTTTGCATTGTTTTTCGATTTTTCTAGCTTTTTACTCATTTTTCTAATTATTTTTCTGATTTTTTCGATTTTTTTCGCATTGTCCGTCTTTTTCTATTTTTTTTTGTTTTCTAATTTTTTCTTATTCATTTTATTTTTTGTAATTTTGTTGGGGTTTATTTGCGATTGTTTTGAGATTTTTTGTGATATTTTTCGATTTCTTGCATCTTTTCCTATAATATTTTTTAATTTCTCTTTTCTCTCTTCTTTTTTAAAAGTTTTTTTTAATTATTTTTCAGATTTTTTCTGAATTTTTTCCGACTTTTTCGATTCTTTTAATTTTATTCGTTTTTTTTTCCTTTTTATGATTTTTTGTTTTTTTTTTTTAAATTTTTTTCTGATCTTCTCTCATTTTTTTCTCATTGTTCTGTTTTTCTATTTTTCTTTTGTTTTCTAATTGTTTCTCGTTTTTTTTTATTTAATCGATGTTTTGTGATAATTTTTTGATTTTGTTGTCATGTTTTGTGAATTTGGTGCGGTTTTTTTAATCTTTTTTTGGTTTTTTTTACGATTTTTAGCGTTTTTTTTTTCGTTTTTTTGATTTCTTCATTATTTCCGTATTTTGCAATTTTATTTTTTATTCTTTTCCCAACATTTTCTAATTTCTCTCTCAATTTTTTACAAAGTTTTTTGTTTCTTTCCGATTTTTATCTCATTTTTATGATTTTTTGTTTTATTTGTTATTTGTAAAAAAATACTTAAAATACTGAAATCTAGTCACCATAATTTTAATTCTAAAAGAAACTGAATTTTCATTAGGTATTATACTAAAATAGTAATTTTAGCAGCAGTTTAAGAAATATTGGAACAAAGACATAAATTTTCTATTAAAATATGGAATTTCCCAAAATAATTATTTTGCAGATGGCGCTAGCTATAAAAAAAGTACGTGAAATGTAAAATTGCAAGAATAACAGGTCTCTGATGTATTTTTGGTGATGTTCTATGGTTCAAATTATAAATTTTTGAACATATAAGACTTTTAAATGAAAGCAAAAAATGAAATATCTATGTACAGTCTCTAATGGGAATATAAACTAGTTCATGAAATAGTTTTTAATAGTGATTTTTGATGCCTTTTTTTAGGTTACATTTTCACAATTCCATTGTTTTTTCTATTTTCGTAATTTTTTTTTCACTTTTCAATATATTCAGAAACTAATTTAATACCATTAGAACATTATAAAAGCAAATCTGCATATATTTATTGCCTGGATAGTCCGTCTTATATGTTCAAAAATTTCCCTATGCTTATCCAATTGCTAACTGGATTTTCCCTTTGAAATTGATTAAAGTTTTTACCTGTTTATTTGTCATCAATTTCCAACGTGAACGAAATAATTTTATTAAATAAAATAAGAAGATTAAAGCCACATTAATTATGATATTAATATAGAATTACCACCTGGAAAGAGGATTTGTGTAAAGCGTTTGACACATAAATATTAGCAGAAATTTCCAACTATAAATTTTCGCTATTTATAAACGAAGTTACTTTTGCAATAATAATGTATGACCTCTTTTGAGAATTAATTAATTACATTATACATAATTAAAAAAATATTATGATTATATTAATAATTTAATATTTATTTAACTTTGATTGTGTATTTATCAATATTTATTAACCAAAACACATTTAAAGTTTAATTTCTATTCGATAACAATTTTATAAAATAAGATAACAAATTTGTTGATGTATTAGGTTACATTTTTTGTACAAAATGCCAAAATACTGACGAAATTAACGCCTATAAACATTAATTATTTAATGCCAAGTCAAACTGTCTATAAATAATATCCTATCAAGACGTTTTCAATATTATTTATGTATTTTGTCTCAGATATCATTAAAAGCAACATTAAAACGGAATTGTTTATTCAATTAACTTCAAATAAAATTCGATTTTAACATTCTGTAGTGGCTTACATGTTTATTTAGTTTATCGGTTCGTTTTATTGGTAATTGTCGTCAATTAAATGATAATAAAATGCAGCATGCGTTTGCCAAAATAATAAATTTACATAAAATTATGACTTCATTTTAATAAAAATACGAAATACTACAACAAATTCTAAACCGGAAAAGGAATGAATATTTAGTTAAATCTCTCGTGAAAGTGCATTTTATTAGAGATATAATTAAAACCAGAATGACCGCATCCTCTTTTCCCCAGTCTTAATTAATTTCAATATTTTAGCATTCCTTTCAATTCAAATACCAATCCAGACTAGGGGGGATCTGTGGTCGGTACATTCTTTATTAATGACATTCCTTGCGAGAGCGTTGCTAGCTCGACTGGGGACTTTCTAATTACGACCGCCAAAGCGCTGCAATCGCTTGGCAATATGGCATCTAATGGATATAACGGTCATAACTCATTCGGCCAACGGATCAAATTAATTAGGGGGAGTTTGTTGATAATAATTGACATGTATGTAATAAGTGATTACCCCAATTGATGAAAATGTTTTAGGGGAAATATTAAATTGATATTTATTACTTTTTATATTGAATCAAATCCAAGATGAAACAATTTTTCTCTAAAATTACTTATAAGTTAAGCCTAAAGTTATTAAAATTATGAAAAAGAATGACCAGAAACGACAAAAACAAAAAATAATATGAATCTACATCTTTGCATTTTCTGGCTCGAATTCTGAGCAACTTAATTTTTTCTGTGGTGTCTGTATGTCTGTCTGTCTGTATGTCTGGTTGTCTTCCGCAAAGTTTAAAAATGCCATAACTTTTGTATGCTTTAATGTATCGACTTGAAATTTTCACCATTTTTTAAGACCTACGAATACTATATTTTAGTAGAAAATGAGTGAAATCGGAAAATGAATAAACGGGAATTTCCGGGTTTTTCTCACTTTTTTCTAGTTTCACAGGAAACACGCTGCAGGTCGTAATTTTTGAGCAAACCACATCAAATTTGGAAAAAAAATACTTTGAAGAACTGTTACGAAGCTTATTGAAAATAGAAATAATCGGAAAATTTCTTGTAGGTTTTCTCGGGTTATTTTTCCGAAAATGTCATCATTTTAAACAATCGATATCTCTGAAACCGTAAAAGATATTCAAAAAATAAAAATATGTAAATCTAGGACTGAAATGTCTCAACAAGTGTTATTTGCAGTATTTTTCCGAAATTTGTTGAGAAAGATGGGAAAAAAATTAAAAAAAAAAAAAATTTTTCGAAATTAAATTCCGAAAATCTCGAGAATACCGAAAAATATCAGGAGTACTTTTTATGAAAAATAGGGTAAAGATATTGGAAAATTTTAAAAAAAAAAAACCGAAAATGGGGACAAAAATATTAAAAATAGGGAAAAAAATATTGGAATATAAACAAAAAGAATAAAAAAAAAATGGAGAAACAATAAAAAGTAATGAAAAAATAAAGAAAAAATAACGAAAAATAAAAAAATATATTAGAAAATAGGAAAAAAATATTGGAAAATGGGGAAAAAAATTATGAAAAATAGGCAAAACAATAATGAAAAATGGGGAAAAAAATATTTTAAAATGGGTAAAAAAATAAAAAATAGGGAAACAAATATTGAAAAATATAATTCGGGAAAAAGTTTCATACAAAAGTTGTAGGGAATTTTTTGCTCTACAACTTTGTACCAGAACATTTTGCATTAAAGTGCATTGTTTGTCCTCAAAATTTGGAAAAACTACGGGAAACCTACATTTTTTGCGCGCCCTCTAGTAACGCAACTATTAAATATTCGGGAAAACGTTTGATACAAAAATTGTAGGAAATCAGCAGGTACCTAATATATACGGTAGTCTATCCAACCCACTCCACTTTTTCGGTCCAGGTGTCCTGATCGATGACAAAACGTCACATTTTACAAAGTTTTCAATATTTTTTCATATTCTGTTTTTTGATAAAAAAAAAACAAAAACGTTCGAAACGTTGCATTTTAAAATGTTTTCAACGTTTTTTTACGTTCTGTTATTTGATAAAAAAAAAAGTTCGAAACGTCACATTTTACAATTTGATGTGAAAAAACTTTCACTTTTTTTTGTATTAAATCCATAAGGAAACATGTAAAAACAACATGTCAAAATCGATGAAATTTGACATAGTTTTAACGATTTTTTTTGAAAAACGTTTTTCGAATCAAAAAACAGAACATGAAACAACGTTGAAAACGTTGTAAAATGTGACGCATCGAACGTTTATTTTTTTCAATCAAAAAACAGAACGTGAAAAAATGTTGTAAAATGTGAAGTTTTGTCACCGAACGGGATAGACTACCGTATTACCAGCCGTATTACTAATGGTCGAATTAATACCAAATTTCAGCTTGATTGGTTCAACGGTTCGGCAGTTATCGTCGAAGATTACAAATGATCTCGGGGACCTCAAAATGGATATTTCCATCGATATCTTTTTTGCTCGTTCACTATACTTTCGCTTTTATAGAACCGGGACGGTTAAAAAATGAAAAAAGTAGTATATTAATATTTTAAAATAAAGAAATAAAGCCTAAATACAACTCCAGCAATTACATTATTTAAGACTGTTTAGCCTTTTCCATTTTTTTTATTAATTTTTGTAAAATATTTACATTGCGAAAATCACTTTGCTTTATTTTAAATTTTAACGTTTGAGTAGTCTTTATTACTATTTAAAAATTTATAAGCAGTCGTGAAAAAATT
The DNA here is from genome assembly GCA_963243735.1 of Neocrepidodera transversa. NCBI lineage: Eukaryota > Metazoa > Arthropoda > Insecta > Coleoptera > Chrysomelidae > Neocrepidodera > Neocrepidodera transversa. The sequence goes on along the minus strand of OY725337.1, from coordinate 3,147,133 downwards.
GATGCAATGAACGTGAAAAAAATTCTAAGATATTTATAATTATTTAATTATTATTTTTAAACTATTTAATCTTTTTTATACGATTATTTAAAAAGCGAGCTTTTATTTATTAATTTTGAATGCACAAAGTTAGTATTTATTACTCTAATGTAATAATTTTTTATTCTACACTTTTATTTCGCTCATCTCAATTTTATTGAGAAATATTTATCCAAAATTATAATTATTATTGTGAATTGACACGTCATTCTTCTATATTTTTTCTTATCATGCAATTGTAAGATTATAATTGAATTTGACAATAGATGTGCAATAAACATTTTAAAAATCAATTTTTTATTAAGTATGTCTGTCACTCAGTCATAAATTTTTTAGTAAATTAAAAAAACGTAGTTTGTAGTTAATATTTGTTAAGATTTTAATAGGTATTTCAAAACGCTTTTTTAATGAGTCATTAATTAAAAATAATTAATAGAACGAATTTGTAACGATATCATGTTGTATATTTTAATAAGCTCGATAACACGAAGCACGTAAACTGAACATAACTAACCTGCTAATATAGGGCCGTAGTTAGTAAGCCGTACTAACCGCCCTACGCAGATGAAGCCTTTTTGTTTGTTGTTAATTTTATGGAAATAACCCCATCCAGTTGCCGCAAGTGTCGGAACGGCCATCATAAACATTCCCTTTACATACGCACCCTTCTCTGCGATATAATTTCGTAGATTGCTCCCCCAACGCCAATCTACCACCGTAACCGTCGATTGTCCATCCTTCTACAAGAGAGATAGTGGTCCATAGTTTGCATAACTGGCTATGGCTCGTTGTATGGATCGTTTTCTTTTTATAGCGAACCCCTTCTGGTCCAAGCATCAACCCCTTTCCCGAGGGAGTTACTCTTTTTGTTCTCCGACCTCTTTGACGATTCAAATGATACGTGATTATCATACGGCCATAATCCGCCGAAATTGGACTATTCTTTTACTTTGTTGCATTGTTATTGGTGGTAGTTTTGTTGTTTATGGAGGGTCAACGTCTATGGAAAACGAAGGGTCACTTTCTTGGTTTTATTACTGGGGTAGCACTTGAATTAGGTGTTATTTTGTTAGCTGGGCATAAAGCGCACTTTATGCTAGTTCATGAAATTAGCTTAGAGGCACATAGTAACTTTCTACGGTTATAAAGTCATTTGGAAGATCGTAACTACTACTGGAATGTCTCAGATCATTTTGTACCCTATAAAACATTTAATAGTCTTTAATAGTTTAAGTATATAATTATTTTTGATGTAGTCAGTGAGATAAAACAAAAAAAATTTCATAGTTTTGTAATTTATTATTAAAGGTTTTAAATACATATCAAGAAATAATAAAGACTGGACATTAAACGAATAAATGTAGAGAGGAGCATATATCAATGTGTAAAAAATTAAGCAATTTTGAAGAATTCCTTTGAATGGTTTTAACATTTTTACATATTAAAAAGTTCATTTTGTACTCCGAAAATTGTAAAATTTTATATTTGGCACAGCGCTTGGAGAAAAATACGACCGCGTAGGTCTTGTGGAATTAGCGAATCTTATATATTTGTATTAAATTTAATTTGATAATATTTACAAAGTCATTATTATTCCATAAAAATTAATAGTTTAATAAATCTCTTTTTTTATGTGAATTACATATTCGTGTTAAACAGTTGTTCAAAATAAGCAAAAACTAATCTGAGTAATATTAATATTTAGGCCTATTTGTGTTTAAAACAAGTTATGAAATGTCGTGACAAAATGGTGTTTGATAATGGAAATGCTTGTATTTTCAAATTAATATTCATCCAAATCTGTCATTAAAATAATTAATGGTTTCAATAACCTTCAGCGATTTTAAATTTGTGGCAGACATTTTTAGGGGTTTGTTCAGAGGCACGCACACCACGTGATTTCCGTGAAAAAATAGAAAATTTCGATAAATAACTATATAGTTCAGACGTGTTTTCTTTTTTATACTATTCTTTTCTTTCGGCTTTAGTGTAGTTTATAGTGAATTATAGTGAATCAATAAAATTTTAGGTATATTATTCAATTTTTGATTAATTTAACAAAAAAATTCACTTGTGATAAAAAATTTTAAATTTAATATAGTTGGAAATTTTTTTAAAAATATACAGGATGAAGCCAAAAATACGTTAATTATAAATAAAAATGAATACTTGGTATAAATCCAGTTTATTATGAATTCGTGACACACAAAAATTACATTACAGATACAAAAAAATGATTTTGCATAGGTGAAATTGCCTACATTCATAGGTTGAAATTTTAACATAATGGCATATAAAACTTGTTAAATGAAGAGCATAGTTACTAATATTTATTTCTGTTACTGCCAATAATAAGGATATTTCAAAATAATGCCTTTTTAATTTTAAAATATTTAAGATCCCGCCCCCCTTAATATCCAATCACGGAAAAGCACGGCCATGTTGCCAAGTTTAGTAATTCAAATTGCATTCATTTGAATTATATTTTTGATTTGTAAACATCTTAGCCGTATTTGTGTGACATTTTGTTTTAAAATTAAAAATAAGTTAGGTTAAGTTATTATACTGTCACATCTGTCAATGTTATTGTTAGTTCTGTCATAGAAAGATGATAAAGATGTTCAAATATTTTCTAGTGGAATAGAAAGAGATAACAAGATAATCTTGTGTTATAAGAGTACCACCATAATAAACTGATAATCCTGCAACATTGCAGCAGATTAAGCAATCTTATTGGTGTTACGTCACTTACCATTTTGACCACACTTTTTCAGATTTCAATATTTTTTTTCAGCTTTATTTGGTAAACACAGTAATTTTTTGACTAAAGTGTTTATTTTTTCGTATATTATAGCCCTAAATTTTATTTCAGTTGATGACTGAAGCCCATTGTAGCGAAAGTTATGCTCAAGTCCTGTTTAATTATTTTATAATTAGAAATATAGCAAAAGAGTTCAAAAAGTGTCTACAAATGAGAAAAATGTTTATCCTGCAGTTGACAACAAAAATCAATGATTATTTTTTCTTACGTCAAAATCTGACATTTTGCTGATTTCAACCAATAGCAATGAACGATTCTAACCATTCATTCGGTTTTATACTAATTCAACTACGTGGCCCTCGATAAAACATTGTTTACATTGAACTGTCAAAAATTTTAAATTATAAATCAGCAAAAATCCAGATTTTGACGTTATCGGTAACATACCTGTCCGTTGTTTGATTTATTGAATTTAATAAAATCTTGACGAAATGAGTTCTTGTTATTACAAATTGATGAAAAAAATATACTTTTCAAATACAACTAGTTCTTCAAATTTTATCAGATTTTTTATTTTCCATCACTCAAACAAACCGAATTTATAATCAAATCGGTTTATTTTCATATTTTAGCCAAATAAAGTAGTTTTCGTGGAAAATCAAAAATTATCGATAGAAATCAATAATCAAAAATGAAATTTGTAAAATTTTCTTGGTATACTGAGAAAATAAAAATATTGGTGAGTGTATCTATTATTGTTACATTCATGAGTAAAATATACAATAGAAATTAAAAAATATGTTAAAATTTAGTCTTCTATTTTGAAACATATCAATTAATAAATCATTAAAAAAATTACTATAAATTTCGTTTGAAAAATAAATCATTTGAAATTTTTTAAAACAATTACAGCGTTGTCAAATAAAAAAAAACATATATAGAAGAAAGTTGTATGTATCAAATTAGCTATGAATATTAATTTTTTGTAAAGTTATATATCCAAAGTTGGCTTAATGTTTAAAAAATGGGCAATAATTGGCTCTTAAACTATTAATACATATATTTATTAATACCTTCCGTGCCAACAATGCATATGTGGCATTTTCGATACATCATACTTATATGTTGTCAATACAAAATTTACGGTATACAGGGTAGACCGAATTTAATTTGCATATATAGAGTTGTTTTTTTCAAAATTAAAATATCAGGTCCGGTTTGGGAAAAACCTAAATCAACTATTTTCGTTTTATTTCATTAACAACTTAATTTTTAAAGACAGTAAAAAACTGTATTTGTTTTTTTTTTATTGAAGCTTATCCAATATTTTAAAACAACGTTTCGTCTTTGAACGGCCACCCTCAACTATTTTTTTTAAATACGGAGCTGTACTTTTTATTTTATTTCTGAAATCCCCATTTTTTTACTATCCAACCATGCAGAATACTTAATTTTTTATTAGGTTTCGACAATGAATTACTTTAGGAACTTTCCTAAGTACGGTTCTGTACCATTTTGACTGTAAATATTTATAAATCTTTTTGAATAAAATTAATTAAAAATTGAGTATACTTTGGGCTTAATTTCTACCAAATATCTGAATTTGAATTTTCTTAAATAACTACAATCAGAAAATAAATAATTATTGAATAACGGATAACTTTATTTTACAATGTGAATTATTTTAATTCTATAAAAAATGCTCAAATTTTCCTCCCCTTATTTAAGATATTTTATAATTCTTGTACTCATACTTTCAGGGTAAAACTGAACAGGACTGTATTTAGAAAAATTCCCAAAGTATAGTTTATTGTCGAAAAACAATAAAAAAAATTAGGTGTTCTACATGGTTAGATAGAGAAAAAATGGAGATTTCAAAGACGAAATTAAAAGTACAGATCCGTATTTAAAAAAATAATTGAGGGTGGTTCAACAAAGACGAAAAAATTGAACACGCTATGCGTTAATCCAATTAAATAAAATCAAAATCGTCGATTTCGGGTTTTCCACAATTATCTCCGAAATTTGATTTGATATTTTAATTTTGAAAAACCTATCAATTTGTCTCCAAAATTTAACCTATATTGCATCTATTTACGATATCCGGTCCACCCTGTATATTGTCATAATAATATTTGGAAATAAATCATTAGCAAGGTGAATAAAATTTAGAAAAAATATAGAAACTACACGAAATTTCTTAATATGGAATAAAACAATATACTTCGGCTGACGTACGTAAATCACGTATGGCACGCAACGTGTTAAAGCGGTAAATCCGATTTCCGTATCGGACACATCTAGGACATGCCTCAGGACACGATATCAAGAAAGTATGACTTTGTGAAAGAATACAGCACAAAGCTGGGTAGCAAAAGTGAATAGGAGGAGGACACCATTTCGGGCCTCAACAGAAATGCCATTAAATGGTATACTGATGGGTCCAGGACAGCAGAGGGCACTGGAATAGAAGTATACGGACCTGGTACCAGATGCTTCGAAAGTTTGGCCAATTCACCAAATATCATTAAAACTAAATCACATTAAAAAAAAATTAGTTTCAGTTTTTTGCTCTCACAATTCACACCATTTCAGAATTCAAACTCAAAAGTTTACAATTAAAAACATTTTGCCGAAAATGCAAAGTATATTACTAAATTCATATTTTTCTGCTCTTTGCAAATACAGAATCTATTTTAGAAAAATCTGATATACAGGGTGTTGTTTTTGGGTCGGAATATTTTATAATTTTTTTTGTAATCCGGGCCTGGATTTCTTTTATTATAAATTTATTGATCGATTGGACACTTTAAACAAAATATGCCCGCCAAATATCATAATAATATACAGTGTGGTTAGAAAGTTATGAACCATGCAAGAAATTGGCAAAATAGATAAAACACCCTGTTTGTTGGTTATTAAAGTAGTTAGACCTATTAAGCATGCGGGGTTTTTGAGATCGCCTATCTGCAGTTAACGTATGTCACTTTCCCAATGAAACACTCTGTATAATTATTTTCTTTTATTTTGGAAATTTTGTTGGATGGCTGGGTACTATTCATTTTCACTTCAGTGAAATTGTTTTAGAGCACAATTGGCATCCTGTCCGAAAATCATTTATGTACTCTTAATTGCCTTTGATATTTGACTTGCGAGTCGAAAAAAGTCTGTTATTTTAAAAAAAATTGTGGTGTGTGTAACCATCCTCATGCAAGAGATACTTCATAGAAGCAGTCCGAAATTTTTCAAAGGAATTTCGTTTGGATGTTTGAATTTTTGGCGTGTTATTGGGTATTATTTATAATATAATGTTTTAAAGTGTGAAAAACTCTTTCTAAAAAAGGTATGTAATGCAGAAGCGTCTAGATCCCAATTGCAACTCGAGTGCCCACCGCTGTTGCCATCGTTTTGTATGTTAATTTGAAAGTTTGATTATATTTTATTGTGATACGAAGTGGTCCAGTGCTAGAGTGTATGCTTTACACATAAAACTTCCTGGTTCGAATCCCGAGGATTTTTTTTTATTTATTTTTTTTTAATACACAGGTAGATTTAGATAGTCAAGACTTCTTTTAATAAAATAAATATTTTTCTTTTCGTCAATGAAACACTTAAACCTGGCAACAGCGGTGGGCACTCCTCGAGTTGCAATTGGGATCTAGACGCTAGTCTACACAAAATAAGGTCATCCTTACTGCTACTAAATATTATGATTTTGAGTTTACTGGCGAACATTCAATTTACATATTTTAGATTTTTTTAAAATTTTAAGGAATTTTTTAAGGTTTTTATGGATTTTTAAGGTTTTTTTTTTAAGGATTTTTAAGGACTTTTAAGGATTTTTAAGGATGTACTATCATAATTTAAGTGCCCGTACTGTAATAGCTTCCAATATAGTTGGCAAAGTTATTTAATATACAAGTATTTTTTATTACTATTAGTTACATGGAGACGCTCAGTACGTTATTAAAGTATTTTGTAACACACAGACAGTCTTCAGTCATACACCCAACAGTAATTTTAAGGATATTTAAGATTATTTTTTAAGTATTTTTAAGGATTTTTAAAGATTTTTATGGACTTATAAGGATTTTTAGGGATTTTCAAGGAAACTATTTCAAGGAATTTTAGGGATTTTTAAGAATTTTAAACTGTTCATAGGGATTTTAATGGTTTTTAAGGATTATTTAAAAATTGTTTGATTTTTAAGTAATCCTAAGACTTTTTAAGTATTTTTAAGGGTTTTTGCGCTTTTTAAGTATTTTTAAGGATTTTTAAGGATTTTTAAGGATTTTTAAGCATTTTTAAGGATTATTAAGGATTTTTAAGCATATTTAAGGATTTTTAAGGATTTTTAAAGATTTTTAAGGATTTTTAAGGATTTTTAAGGATTTTTAAGGATTTTTAAGGATTTTTAAGGATTTTTAAGGATTTTTAAGGATTTTTAAGGATTTTTAAGGATTTTTAAGGATTTTTAAGGATTTTTAACGATTTTTAAGGATTTTCAAAGATTATTGATAGTTTTTAAGGATTTTTAGGGATTTTTAGGGATTTTAAGGATTTTTAAGGATTTTTTAAGGATTTTTAAGTATTTTAAAGAATTTTTAAGGTTTTTTAAGGATTCTTAATGATTTTTAAGTGTTTTTAAGGATTTATATGCATTTCAAAGGATTTTTAATGTTTTTTAAGGTTTTTTAAGGATTTTTAAGAATTTTTAAAGGTTTTTAAGGATTTTTTACATATTGGTCTGGACGAGTTATGTTAGTTAACATTTTTCATTATTAGCTAATAAAGTGTTAGATACCGAATAACGAAGGTTCTTCTCTGAAAGTTGTAAGTATTTTTTGAACCTTTTGTTCCGAGCAAACTTGATTGATTTGGATGGACAGTATGAGGATTTGTTCCCCACTCTTTATTCCGTACTTTTGTTTACGTTTCAAAATTGTTTTTTCAATTTTTTTCTCCACTTTCTTCCATTTTTTCACCCACTCTTTTATCTCCTACGTTTTTATTATTTTCTTTATGATTTAAACTTCAACTCTTTTTCTCCCCATTTTTTCCTTTGACCCATCTTCCTGCTCTACCCTAAATTTTTTCCCTACTCTTTTACTCCATACTTTTTTATTATTTTCTTTATGTTTCAAACATTTTTTATTAAAAATTAATTATTATAAATATTTCTTTTTCATAAATAGGCTGTTCATATATTGCATTACACCTCCCAATATGCTAAACTATAAAAAAAAATTATAAAGATCGCATCCTTCAGACAATAACAATGAAATAAAATGTGTTCGTGATATGTTTCGAGAGCCGAAACCGGCAACCGGCAGCGTTTCCATTGTAATCCAATGTCTCCGAAGCGAGGTAGGCAGTTGACTTCAACTGTAATAACGACAGCACGTTGTATTACAGTTTTCTCACCGGGGACCCATTCCGTCAATATACGATGTCACCTCATCATAACCACTCCATTGAGTTGAAAGTTTCATACCTTCGTTTTACTCTTTTGATTTCGTTCAGAAGGAAATGGAAAGCGTTGATGAGGAAAATTGCAAGTTTATGATATATTGTAACTAAACGCAAAATGAGTATTTTCAAATATGAAGAAATTTATAATAATGGATTTTAACGGTTATTTAAATTTCCTAATCCCATAAAATATCTTTCTAATCCACCCTTTATGAGATTCCTCGAAGATTACGACTATAGAGGAAAACTTTAAATCCTTTTATGTAAAATCGTCGAAAGTAGGAAACGGCTTGTTTCGGGTTTTGATTAATGTTTAGATTAAGTACCCATCAAATGCGGTTAGACACTTAGATACGCAAGTCGAGAACATGAACATTGAATGCTGTAAGGATACATAAACACGCGTAAAGGAGCCATTTCGTGTAACTTTATCGCCATTTCGCTACAGTTTAGAGCAGACACAGAATGCGTTCGAGGTGTAAGATAATGACGGTTGATAGTCTAATGACTAAGAACTGGGGATGGTTAATGTTCCCAGGGGCGAGGGAGAAACACACCAATTGCAAAATTAGATTTGAAAATATGATTCGAATTATGAAATGGAGAGAGGCAAAGCCTGTTTTAAGAACAAGAAGGGTGGGTGATCTTTGGAAAATTTTATTGGCAGTGATTTTAAATTTTTATATTACCCAATTACCAGAAGCTAAAAATTTATTTCGAAAAAGTAGTCAATATGCCACAATTAATATGTTTAGTTATTAAAAAATTAAACTGTATATTTTTATAAAGAGTGGTACTTATATGCTGTTAAAAAAATCTATGTGATTATTTAAATAATAATAATTTCAAGTATGTATAGGTATTATTATAGTGCAATGCATAGTTAATTACAAAAAAAGTTTAATTAATGAAAAAAATCTAGACAACTTGACACTCATTGGAAAAAAAGGAAATATAGTAAAAATAAGAGAAAAAAATATTTTACGGGCGATTTGCGGTATGGAGGTGGAAGAGGGGCCAATTTTTAGGGGTAGAAAATAGTTAATCACGATTTCCGGCAAAACTATAACTTCTATCGAAAAAAGTTAAAGGGCAAAGTTGTAGGTAATAAAAAGATCTATATCTTTTATATTTACAGTGTTTTTTCGCATAACTTCAAAATATACGGGAAAAATTGAACTAACCAATTTTTTTGGTAATTTTATCTTACATCACGAAATATGTCCCAAATACGCTGTAAATTTTTTCGAATCAAAATATTTATTTTTACCCTTAATTTTGATTTTACACCGAAAAGTAACCTCCATTTTTAATTAAAAATACCCACGTCAAAAAAGTTGGTTTCTAAAAAAAGTCGGCGCGCTTTTTGTTGCTTGAAACCTCTACTTTCTGATGGAGTAAAAAATATATGTTACTATGGAAAATGTTCTCAGAAAAAAAACCGTTAGTCAGTATCGAGTCGCAGATGCACATAGCATAAATAAACTAAGAAATTGGGTACAATTTTTTTTCCATTTTCTGAGAAAACTTTCCATAGTAACAAATATTTTTTTACACCATCAGAAAATAGAGGTTTCAATGAACAAAAATCAGCCTAATTTTTTTAAAAAGCAACTTTTTTGACTTGGGTATTTCCGATTGAAAATAAGATTACTTTTTCGGATTAAAACCAAAATTAAGGGTAAACATAAATATTTTGATATGGGAGATAAATTAACTCCTATATAAAATGTGTCATTTATCGATGTTTTGTCAGTTTGACAGCGATAAAAATAATGCATTCTTTTTTATCGCGATAAAAATGCCTGTTTCTCATAATCAGTCTATATCTAGTAGCTTCGGTCAATTTAATACTATCGATTATAATTATTTAATTTGTTAATATTGAAACATAAGATGAGTAGTTTTGGTGAAGTTTCGAATCAACAAATAACTGAAAATATAGAAAAATGTATACCGCAATCCACAAAAAACACAAAAGCGTCAATATGGAGACAATTTATTGAGTTTTGTCAAGTACGAAATTACGAACTGTCAGAAATAACTCCATTACAAGAAGTAACAGATATATATTAATAGTCCAGGGAAGAAAAAAGTCTATGTTTGAATAAAGTATTATTTTCATAATTTGTGATTTTTCACTTTCTCCTTTACCATTTTCCACAGAGCCACCCCACAGCGCCCCCGAGGAAGTCTAATGCCAGAATTGAATTCGGCATCCTCGAAAACCCCCCGAGTAACGAGTTTGGAGCGATTTTCATGCACGCTGCCATTTCTCCCCGAACTCACCCCCACAGAGCCACCCCGGGAATTCTAATGGCAGAATCGATTTCGGCATCCCCGAAAACTCCCCGAATTATGATTTCCGCGAGCGATTTTTCCGAGTTAAAACTATACCTAATGGTCCAAGTAATGAGGAAATTGGAAAATGCATTTTCCGGCCCAGAAGGCATTTTTCAAAAAATGGCTAAACCAGACAATATAGACTTTTTTCCTAAGACCTTCTTGAACGCAATGCAGAAAACCGCATCTCGATATATACTGTCCCTAAAAAATTCCGCTATTCCCTCGATTTTGTTCTAAATGCCCTGGACTATAAAGGATTGGGCCCATAATATGAAAAAGAAAACTGGTGAAAATTATAAAGAATATGCAGTTAAATCAATTTGGAATTCGACAGCGAAGAAAAATATTTCAGTGAGTTCAATATAAAATTTGATCCATTTGCCGTTAAAGAAGCTCGTGATGCGAGAAATAGTAAGCGGAAAGAATTACAAGCTATTCCAGACAAAAGGAAGGTATGTTATATAGAATTGCAAAAATATGTGAGCGGTGCTAATGAGAATAAGACTTCTTAAAAATTATACATCTTATAATTCTCCAGTTTTGAAACCGGAAGTCGCAGAAACTTGAAACTCTATCTGGCGTGGTTCCTGAGTTATAGCGCGAACGGATGGACAGACAGACGGACAGAACTGTATTATAAGAGTTTTTTTAGAAGTCTAAATGGATAACAATAGATTAAATGGATGAAGGTGTTTGTCCCGTTAAATTACTAAAATTACTCCTACTAAACTCCTAAAAACAACATCTAAACGACTTTTTTTAATTCCAATTCCTTTTTGGAAAAACAGAAATTCTGGGTACAAAAATGTTCCACTGGGATTAAGATGGGAGTCGCAATGAACAATTTTCAACCGTAATCAGCGACTCGCCTTTTCATAAGTAGTGAAGAGTCAGTAAATAAATTGAAATTTGGTACAGAGATGGATGAATGATATGTCATTTGACCCATGGCATCTCACAAAACTGGATGAGTATTTTGAAAAAAAATTTCAAAACTGATCAAGTTTGAGGTTATCAAATTTTATATTTTGGAATTTATACCAGGATTATAAATTACCTAATGACAACACTGGCATTACATAGAAGGCATAAAACCAAAATAGTTGGAAAAAAATAATCTAATTATCAAGATAATCATGACAAAGTAAAACTTTGTATAGGCAGGGGTATGTCGCTCTCTATGAGGGAAAAATTCGCGCATTTTTACTGCGTAAACAGTTTGTGGATGTAAAATTGTTGAATTCGCTACCGTGCCCATACCGTTCATTTCTGAGTTTTTGTTTATGCATATATTAAAATATATTAAAAAACAATGTAATCCTATAAATAAATAATTCCATCATAGTAATAATGAGATTTAATTCAACAAAGAGAAACAATAAACTGTTTCTACAATTTATAATTTGCTTATAAATATAATTACCGTAAAAAATGTAATTCATCCGACTATTTCTTTTATTGTTGATTTAAAATTTACTCTAATTTGGAATATTTCGCTATACTTGTATTCTTTAAATATTTCAGATTCAAAACAAAAATAATTTGTCTTAAAAGCATCTGTCTTTTTCAATTTTGCCATGACTGTCCTGATATATAAAGCAATTTCCTCTAATAATATATTTGGTGACATTTGGTTAATTATATATAGATATATTATACGCTTACTTTATGGGTATCATACTGTTCTAGATTTTTTCACTTTTGCAACAGAAACAAAAAACTAAATACGTCTGATAATAAAATTCTATCAGTTGGGTTCAGGAATAAATAAAATTCTGAAACAACTAACTTCAAAGTACTGAGAGACAAATATCTGGAAAAAAACACCAAAGCAGACGATAAAAAAAGAAGTTGACACCTAAAAGAAGAAACCGCAAGAAAAAGAGTAGCATGAGCATATGGCACAAGTCAGGAAAAAACAGGGTAAGAAAAATACATGGTACAAAGATCAAATATATTTTTAAGTAAATTAGACCTTACTCCAAAAACTTATACATTTTTTTTAACCATTATTGCCTTTTTAGGCAGATTGCGCAGATCTCTTTGAAAAAAAAAATATATTCCAAGGAAAAACAAAGTAGAGGTGTTTATGTTCCGTATAAGATATTGAAAGTTACTATTGATTTATTTTTCAATCAAACAAAAAACTTCCCAGATCGATTAAATTGTTCTTTATTATAACAAAAAATTCAAATGTTTTCATCAAAACCAGATATTTACTTCTAACAATTTAATGAAAATATTAACCATCACATGTCTAGTTTCAAAATTAAAAATTTGCAATATAATCACGAGGCAAATGTTAGTTACTATTTACGATCTATGTAACAAGATATTACCTCTACCTAATACAAAAAAATGTATGTTGGCGCCCAACTGTAGCGCGTTTCTAACCCTTCCGCTAATTGAAATTTACGTATTCCATAAGCCTCGGGCGTCGTTTCAAATTTAAAACAGATTAAAAAAGTTAATATACAACTGTTCTGCGGCAGCAACAGCGTGACTTTATCCCATGCAAAATTAAAATCGGCGGATAGGGTGAATCAACGAAACGGAGGGCGGCAGTAATTTCCAGAAGCGCCATATTGTAATTGGCTCTCGGCTTAGCTCCCATTGTTCAATAATGCATGTGATTTATGTCTATGGGTAGACCCCTAGACGGCACCTGAGTCAATGTCTTCCTCTGGGAAGGATTTTTTAGGGGGGCCAGTACAATATAATTTTATCCTTTCATGTTTCTAATTTCATTATTTATGTCATAATAAATAAGTAACATAAAGTATGTATAAATAGAAAATGTTCATAGAAGATGCCCGATGCCAAAATAAAATATTAAACTCCTATCCTGCCAACCCCAGTCGTAAAGATATGTAGTAAATATTAAGGTAGTTCTAGTTTTGTCGTTTTCATTTCGGTAGAAGCCCGCTCCAGTAGCAAAATACATATAATTAAGCACGTTTAGTCGACTCATGCGATATGTTAATGAGACTCCCGGAGCCGAAATGAAATTCGGTAAGTCACGCTATGCTTCTGAAGCGTTAATGATATCGTAAAATACCTGGATTACTGTGCTTACAAAAGGTAATGCCATGTTATGGGGCTGGTTATAGAGTGCTGGACTCGTGTGTGTGTATATACGTAATAATTTGATAATATTAGATTACCGCCGGTATAATCGCTAGTAATGTTTCATTACATGTTTTGACACGCTACTTGCATTTTTCTATTCGTTTAATGATATAATCTGGTCAATTATTAAAGTAAATGAAAACTTGTTTTGTACTCTTTATATCTAATTAAATATTAGAATTACTTGATGTCTATAAAACTCTCTCTCTCTTTTTGGTTGGGTTCCTTCAATAAAAAATAATAAACATTACAAAAAAAATTAAAATATAATTATAATTTTGTCCCCATAAAAATTTTTCTTCGGATCTTCTTTTTTTCTATTCTATATCTACTTTTTCTTCTTAAATTATTGCAACACAAATTATTTTTTTTTCCTGTTTTTTTTTTAAATCTTAATATTGTCTTCTTCATCCAAAACTCTTCTATATTCTTTCCATAATCCTGATTAGCTCTGCATATTTTTGAAAAATGTCTTCTTTATATTTTAGTTAATTAATTAATTTATGATAAAATACTTATTTTCATAAATTGAACTATAAGTGTATTATAGTTTTGTTTTTATTCCATATACATTTTTTAAATTATACGATTAGTATTTTTTTTATGAAATTTTAGTTTTTTTTTTATGAAAATTCTATTTTTATAAAATTTTGTTTTGTATCTTATTCCGTTTTTTAGGAAAATCCAGTTTTTTTTATAAAATTCTATTGTTACCAAAATTTGTATCTTTCCTTTTTTTTATAAAATTTCTTTTATTTTTAAGTACCTTATCCCAAATTTTTATGGAATTCTAGTATATTTATAAAAATTTTATGAAGATTCAAATTACATATTTATCTAATTCCATTTTTTATGAAAATCCAGTTTTTTCATCAAATTTCATTTTTTATTAAATCCGTTTTTATTTGTGTAATTCCATTTTTCCAATTATTTTTATACATAATTTCGAATTTTAATAAAATTTTGTTTTGTATCTAATTCTATTGTTTGACAACTCCTGTTTTTTTTGTTTACTATCTCTTTTCTTTCCAACCTTTTGTTTTTTTTCTATCTAGATTTCAAATTTAATGATTCTTAATACTAAGATTTTTTTTTCTTTTTATTACAACAATTGTTGATAATCGATAATCATATTTTGACTGAAAAGGAAGAAAATTTAACATATTTTCATTGGAATTTAGTAATTTTGAGTTTATTAAATTTAAACTAAAATTATTTAACATTAATAAATGATGTGACACATAATTACATAAAAGTAAAATAATTACAGTGTGTAACAATAAAAGAAATATACGTGGTAGTGAAAATAATAAATGTTAGTGATAAAAAAAATTATATGGACTAAAGAGGGAGAAAAAAATTGGACATATGGAAGCGAAAGAAGATTTTGGACAAGGTGATATTATAGAAATACAAGAACAAAATGTGAAAGAATGTGATGGAATAAGTAGAGGTGAATCAAAAGAAGAAATAGAAGGAAAACAAAAGAAACAGGAAGAACAAGAAAATATAATGGATGTCAAATACCAATAACCAATAAATTAAGCTAAGAAGAGACATGAAGAAGAAATAATAGATTAAGATAGAGAAATAAAAGTTTGTACAAGAAATATAGGAAGAAAACGCAGTAACAGTACTATACAAAATTTTATTTTTTTTCTAAATTAATTTGTAATGTTTATTATTTTTATTTTTTATAGAACCCAACCCAAATTTGAGAGTGTAAATATCATTGATAGAGAACGGATGACAATGTGGAAACCCACTTTATTTTTAAAATATAAAAAAATTGTTAATTGTTATTTTGGTTTAGTTATAATGGCTTTATTAAATTAATTAATGACATTTTTATAAAATATCGAAAATAACTCATAATACCCTTTTAGTACTTTATTTAACTTTCGTATTTATTTTAAAAATGTTTTTAGCATTAATGCGGAAATACCCAAGTTCGTGCCATTTTACGAAACAAAATAAGTCCGAATGTTTTGTAAATATTTCATTTAAACAATGTGGTTGCTACAACTCTATTCAATCGTTGTCAACTATATGAGTTTCCGGTAAATTTAGTTTAAAGTTTATTGGTTTATGAAATTATGTTTGTTTTCTGCGAATACTATAAATTTTTAAGGTATAAAAAAAAGTCACCAAAAATTATAACATTTTGTATTATTTTTGTACATCTTCTAAAAACGCATCAACAAATAAATCCCATTTACTGCTGATATTTTTCAATCCTTGATGTAGGTACCTTCGAGACGAATGCATGCAGTGCGAAGTTCGTCGAGAGAGCGACGTTATCCAGGGACGTCTCCCGGGCCCTCTTCAAACTATTTTACGACTTTTTCTGCGCTCCCCCGCCTCCGCCTAGCCAACGAAACGAACAAGCTTGATCGAGGAACCGGGAAATAAATCACCTCCCCCCGCGATCCCCCTCGCCCACCGAGCTATCGTTTTCTTGATTCATTCCACGGCACACTCGATGCCAGGTCGTATTTCTTTTTCTTTTCTTGGTTAAATTGAGAATTGTGTTTTCCACCTTCGGGTTTAAGAGATAAACTTTTACAATAACGTGCGGCTAGTCATTTTTTTTCTTTTCGAGAAAGAAGTTTTGAAGGTTGGTGTGGTCAAATATTATTTGAATTTCGTGAATTTTAATATGGTTACCTATATTGTGCTAATATTTGTCATTTTTGTCACTCACATAGTAGCATAGAAGACCACCTATATTATTTTGTTTTGTCTTCTGCTGTTTAATCAATTAAAAATATTTAAAATGTGGTATATCCATAAAAATGAAAAATTTCATGGTATATATCGATATTCCACATCTACTTGTCATAATGATAATAATTATATGTATTCCTTTTCTTTTAGACAGTATAAAATCTATGAAACCATGATCATTAAAATTTGTTTTACTCGTGAAACAAATTGTTCAAAATTTAGCAATTGAAGAATGCAAAAACTCCCAATAACAATCGGAGAAAACTATAGTGGCTTCTGTGTGTCGAAAAAAAAATGTCTCATACCGACAAAATCTACGTCACCCCCCCCCCCCCGTTTTCGATGATGCTGAAAACACGATAATGATGCTGGATTTTCTCCCCGTGAAGCAAACTAACCCCTCAAATGGCGAAAAACTACCCCTTTGATATCCGGTTTTGTGAAGTGCACCGGAAGAGAAAATGAATCCTATGTTCACAGATCATTGAATATATTCCGGATGGCAGATTTCAAGTTTCTTGATTAACTGTTCAACTGAAAAAATTGCCGCGTATTTCGTGTCTATTTTTTAGGTGAGAAGACGACATATACGAAAAAATTATAAAGTACGCGGGTTCGCACTTCCCACCAAAAAACTGTACCTATTCTTTCAGTTGAACAGTCAATCAAGAAACCTGGAATCATTATCCGATATGTATTTAATGATCTGTGATTCATTTTCTCTTATTCGATGCGCTTTACAAAACCGGGTGTATCAAAGTGGTAGTTTTTGGTCGTTCAAAGGGTTATTTTGCTGGGGGAAGAAGTAGTATCCTCAAAAACGGGGGAGGGAAATGCAGATTTAGTTGATTTGGTGGTTGGTTTTTGGCTGTTTTGGGGGTGGGGATTAATTCTGAAACAGTTTAAACCACCACCATTTTGTTCAGCATCCTCCAAAACAGGGATGGGATATAGTTTCGTTAGGCTCTGAATTAGTGACATGTCTATCAGACTTATATAAGCCATGTAGTGTGCGTTTTCACTTCTCTACATTTTCCTTAGTTGTATAATAACAGCTGGTCGGTTTTTATTTCATAACCTCTTTTACGAATTTCTGGCATGGAACTAGCAGAAATAGTTCCGAAGTTTCAAGTTTCCAGATTTCTCGGCCAACTAAGGGAAAACAGAAACCAAGAAGAAGAAAAAAACATCTGAAAATTATTGATATTTTTGCTAGAAATCAAAAAATGTGTACAGCTTAAAAATATAATTATACACTCATTTGAATATTAAAACTTATTAATATACTGGAACAATAATGTATTCCTCTAGACCTTCACGTAAAGATCAGCCATGGTCTCGATTTTTTGCCGAATTCTACAAGCCACTACTACCCCTATCAAATTTTTAAATAAAAAAATAGGGTATCTGACATTGCACTTTAAAGGGTTTTTAAGTCTATGTGTAAAGTGGTTGACTGATGAAACACTTAACTTAAAAAAATGCTGAATCTATGTTGATTTTTTATTATTTTATTTGTCATAAAATAAAACTGAAAAATACAGAACTGCTTTCATGCAAGATAAGACGAATAATCTTTGTGCCACGTCGCCCAAGTCGCAGCAAGTGACGACTGCGCGCACACAACTAACATTAAGTGGGAGGAATGGCGCCAAATATAAAAAGGCTTAACACTATGCAGCAATCTAGTGTGGGTTTTAATATTTGGACAATCTTTATAAAATTTAAAATGCTTAATCCATGTTGTTATCTTTAAACAGAACTTTGGAAGAAAATAATTTAGTGCATTGCTAAAACTAGAAATTGTTTATTTTTAGATAACAAATGGGACTTTTTTGAAACTCTGGAAAAATATTTCTGAGGTGATCTGATTAATTTCATTCCCTTTTCGGATTATTAAATCATTTATGTATAGGATAGACCAGTCATTTAAAACCTGTTTAAGAACTGCCCTTGTTGTACTCCATAACGTAGTGTAACTCCATCTTGCTATTAATTTCGTTGGGGTTAACATTATCAGGAAAAAGAAATAGACCTACTAAGTTGCTAAATAGACAATTAAAATAAAAACCCTTTAAAATGTCATATCACATAACACCTATTTAAATTTAAAAATTTTAAGGTATTTGCGTCAAAAATTTTTAAATTAAAAATCGACTTATATCATGATTTTTCTATTCAAATCACTAATTAGGTCGAAATAAAATAGATTCTTGTAAAGCATTTTGCAAATTATTACTTGTTTTTGGAGGGCAGGAAAAATGCCAAACGCTGAAAATCAGCAGAGCAGGAACACTCTCTTGGTGTCCAAATTTGGATCCCAGGCGTTTAGGAAGGTTAGGTTTAGGGAAAATATGTATAAGGTCCTAAGAAGAATAAGTCTGCGTATGGCGGACGAGGAGAGAAAGTTATATCAGAGGGATATCTAAAGGGAGAAAGTGCAGAAAACGTTAGCAAGCTAATTGATAGAATGAGCAGAACATGTAGCAACCAGACAAGATTGCTTCCTGTTTTTAATATGTTTAAAGAGATGTCGCTAAATATCAAACAAAGGCACCGACAATTGTTCATTATAAGAAGTATGCTGGAGTGTCATCCCTACGAAAGAGAAGCATAGAAGGAGACGGAGCTAATGAAGGACAGCTTACACAGAGATGGTTTGTTCTACTTGACGAATAAAGATATTACCGGAAGATCAAGCGACAAAGAAAGGAGTTTTGGTAACTTAGCAAAGTTATTTTACGTTAGCGTATAGTAAGTTTTTTTATTTCAAAAAAAATTCTACTAAAAGTCACAAACTTACATGGCAGATTGTAAGAATGGATTTTTCTTGTTTATTTTATCTTGAATATCGTATAGTCAAAACACACACACACAAATTCCTAAGTACTCAATCACCGTTGCTATAAGTTCGAGGTCGAGACTCTCGAGTCCCGACCGAATAAATAAATATCAGGTTCCCAGTGTATAGATTGATTGCGTTTAGACACGGGTGTACTGTTTTGTGTGTTCACAAATTGATTTTTGGTTAGTTTTTTACTGGGACATTTTATTATTATTTATTTATGACAATTTTATTATTATTTATTTAGGGTAATTTTATTATTATTTAAAGAAACGATCGATCTCAAGTTCCACATAACGATAAAAATAATATTAATATTCTCGTACTTATGTTATTGATACATTTATGTGAATTATTTAATATTAAAGTGTTTACTGGAGCACTGTTGCGTGATTCTGCCGCTCAGTGTGGATTGATTAATAATTAATTGTTTAAATATTGTTGGAACGGATTGCTCCGGATTCTGCTCTTCGTACTCAGTAGACATTCCATTTTATAAGCACTTTGCGTGATTCTGCCCCTATATATCCTTCGTATTGAAATAATAAAAACACTGTTGCGTTATTCTGCCTCTCAGTAGATATTGATTAATATTGATTAATTAAATTGTTATTTAAATAATGAATAATTATCATGTCCTTATTGATTTAATAAAGTAAAATTAAAAGGAGAAAACGATAACTATGCACGTTTAAGTTATATTTGATTACGATCTGAATGAATATGATAATAATTGCTCATATACGAATTTTTATTATTTTCAGATGTGTCATCTCGGAACTCATATTTACAAAAGAAAAAAAAGAAAAATTTTAAAAAATATACATGTATTCACTGTTAAAATTAAATGTTTATGTTTTGAATTTCTTAATTGTCTTTATCAATTATTATTCCTTACAAGATAAATCTCTATTTTCCAAAAATGAAAAGATTGTTTTATTTGTATTCTTTGAATTGTGAAATAGTAATTGACAATTAGTCAAGTTATGTATTGAAACAAAATTTATTATTTAACCAATTTCCATCGTGAAGTGGTAATAATTTTACATAAATATTATACAGAGTGTACATAAAGTAACGTAACTTGCTAATAATTCGATTTCTGTTAGGTTTACAAAAAAAATGTTGAATAAAAGTTTTTTCAAATAATTCAGGCCATCCGCATAAGTCGATTAGAAGTATACAGGATGCACCGTTATTCCAAAATAACTTATTAAAATATATTTTGAAATAGTACAGCCTGTATATATTTTAAGTTTTTCACAATTTAATAGATTATCGAAATATTAGTAAGTTACATTTTTTATAATTTTAGTTTCAAACCACTGTAACTTTAGAACTATTAAAGGTAGAATTATGCGGTCTTGACAGTTGTATTTGTAATTTAATACATTACGAAAAACTGAAAATATACAGGGTGTACTATTTAAAAAAATATGTTAATAAGTTGTTTTGGATTAACGGTGCATCCTGTATACTTCTAAATGACTTGCGCAGATGGCCTCAATTATTTTAAAACACTTTGTATACGTTTTAGAGACATTTAAAAGCAGCAAATGTTTTTTTCAAATGATGGAATCCGCTCCGCACGTTATTTCATTGGAAAATAAGAAGACTCCGGATAAAATGTAATGTGCAGCATAAATAATCAATTATGTTCAGTTACTACAATGGTCTCTAAGAATATCCTGTATTCTTAAAAAAAAGTCAATAGGATTTAGATCAGGTGATTATGGAGGACAAAATATAGAGTCCACCTTAACTAATCTAAAGCAAAAATTTAAAAATTTTCTAGCTCTCATGTCAACATGAACATAAAAAAAGGACTTGAGCCAAATACAAACTATTAAATAGTCTTGGTTTTTGTTTTTCTTCATTGGTTTTTTAATCAATAAGTTCTCAGTTTCTTTCAGTTTCTTTCAATTCTTACCAATGTTAAAAAAATCAGTTGTGTACCCCAAAATTTTTCTGACGGGTATCCAGAGACGAATACTTTTTCAGAAATTTAATGTTAAAAGTTTTAAAATTGACATTTTTTTATTTTTGACAGGTGACAGTTGGAGAAATAATTTTGACTGTTATGAATAGAGTTTTTTACGGGTTTTCAAATGACATACTGCAAGTCAAATTCCGTGACATATTGCTTCTGTCATTTTTTGACAGTCACATTTCTGTTTAAATCGAAGAGGTTATCCACATTCCGGTTTGACAGATGTCGGGCAAAAACTAACTGATTCTTAAAACAATTAACTGAAACCCACTTTATCAAATTTTTTTCAAATCTATGAAGTACTTTTTCAAATATTTAATGTTAAAATTTCAAAATTTGACATTTTTTTATTTTTGACAGTTTGACAAATGGAGAAATATTTTTAACTATTCCGAAAATAGTTTTTCACGGGCTTTCAAATGACATATTGCAAGTCAAATTCCGTGACATATTGCTTCTGTCAACTTTTGACAGTCACATTTCCGTTTGACAGATGTCGGGCAAAACTAATGGGTTCTTCAGAGGGATATCCCAAACTAAATTTCAGCTCAATCGGATTAAACCAGTGGCCTCTATCGTGAAATAATACCGACAGACAGACAGACTTCCATCTGGAAATGTCTTATTAACCATATCAGAGGACCTCAAAATGGATATTTCCATCTTTATCTCGAAAATTTTTTTAGCTCGTTCACAATACTTTTTTCCCTGAGGTTGGCCGGGAAAGTAAAATCGAGCTTCTTCGTATTATATCAATATACCTTTCAATTCTTCGTATGAAAAATTAATTTTTTTATTTACAAAATGAATATAAAAACCAATTTAAAACTGCTTGATAAACCTACCAAATTAACTCTTATAACAAATTGGTGTAATTTACACATTTACAGATTTATAGCGTCACGGCAAATAATAATAATAGCCGTCCCTTCCCCGCACAAGCCATTGGCTTTCTGGGGTTCACTCGTAAGGGGGTGAAATGTAGAAAGAGTATTATTATTTTTATTATATATTTATTTTATTCATCGATAGAAAAAAATATTTTGTCCAATGATTTAAAAATTATGAATTCATGCAGTTGATATTGAATTTTCGATAATGTAAATTTTCCCAAAAGAGTCGAATTGTGCATTAAATGTGAAAATGTTAAATTCATGTTCCTAATAGAATTGTCAATTGTGTATATAATAACTTTTACGAATTTATTGATTTTAAATAAATTTCATTTTTATTATAAGATACAAAATCCTTGTATAAAACAAAATAACCAGTACTTATAGTTTTGTAAAAATATCGGAAAATTATTTTGTTGGAATAAAAACTTTCACTAACAAAAACGTTTTTGCAAGGGTTGTAAGGTAGATTTGAAAGTCTGATTTCACCACGAAATCACAATTGACAAAAAAAACTTTCTAAAAAAAACCCTTTGAATAGAACGTTAGGGTTATTAAAAGATAAGAAAACGGGAAGCGCACAATAGAAGAGAGAGTTTGAAGATAGGACCTTTCCTTTAAAAAATATTTTAAACTTATCTCGGAACAGTCAACGCATAATAATTTCATGTTAAAAATACGGTTATTTAAAAAATAACGTTAGTTTCTAATGAGTCTTTTAAAACTCCATAAAACACTAATATAAATATTTAATTGCTTTTAAAGACAAATATATTAGCACTTTTCCATTACAATTTCGGTCGTGATTCGATTTTTACAACCATTTCCTGTCTAATTATTTGGATTTTATTATACCATAATTTAGAATGTGCCCGCATAAATTTGTTAACTTGAAAAGAGAGAGATGGGAATGATTTTGTAGTCTGTCGTGTTCGGAATAATGTTACTTTGTTAACAAAAAAAAAAATTAATATCTTCAACAATTGTTGGTTTATTATCTGTTGACGGTGAAGTATTATTTTATGGGTATATAAAATTTTTATGAGTGTTTAATAAAGATTTCATTTTTTATAGAGGTGTTTTAGGAACTTAATATAGTGATTAAATTGATTATTTTTAAATTTGTTTAGGAAAATTAGTAATAATATGAATGTGCGTTATTTCTAAAGCCTTCCCTGTTTTCACAATATAAAAAAAAATGAATATTTTTTCCAGTAACCGAACAATATGAAACCCACCACTGCACCCACAATTAATTCCAAGCAAGAACTAAAACGAGCTTTCGTACGAACGTACCGTATATAAATCTCCAAGGCGAGACTAAACTTGTCAGAATCGTTAATCACCCACATAAACGTAACTTGTTGCTGTAAACTTTGTAGAAACGATATCGTGTTTCAAATACTTGTTTTTTCTTAAATGTTAGACGATACGTTTCAACGATAAATAATAACAAAAACACTCTTGAGTTCGTTTCTTTGAAATAATCCTTGCCCACATTTCCTAAGAATTTTTTAGTTAAACAATAAATCTTGGAAACTTGTACCTACCTTTTATCAAAATGTAAAAATTTCAAACCTGCTTTTAGTAGTACCATTAACATTGGATAAAAAAATATACATTTAAACACCATATTTTAAATCTAAAATAACCATAACAAATAAATAAAGTACTATAATTATTAATTAAACAAATATCTAAATAATTTTTGATTAAATTCTTTTTTTAAACACTTTTATTACACCATTATTATAAAATGTTAACCAAATTACAAAACGAGCCGCAGACGAGCTTCATATAAAGAAATATTCTTAAAACGTTATTCATGGTCTAATACAATTATTAGGTATCAATTTTTTTTAGTTGAATACGAGGTACGTTAAAAATGTGATTTAGCACAAAATTAATATAAACCAAATTTCTCATTTGGTACCGACTTAAGCAGACACACTGTATATGTGCGAGGAGGAAGGGAATTAAAATTGTAGATTAACTTTTATGGTCTTCATTCGTATTAAAAATATTTATCAAGTGAAAGTATTATTAAGAAACAAGTGAAAAACAGCAATATTTTTGTCGTAATTTAGAATTTTCTAAAATTTAAAGTTACGAAAATAAATTTCTGTAAAGGTATATATTAAATAATAATTTAAAAAAATTGAACGCATTCTCGACTGAAAAGTTTTTTTAAAAAAAATGTAAATAAGAAAAATAGTCAAGAGCTTAACATATACAATAATTAGATAAAAAATATTTCTCTCTGTTTTTTCCTTTTTTTTACTATTTTTTTCTATTTTTACTGTTTTTTATAATTTTTTTATTTTCCCTATTTTTTCTAGTATTCCCTTTTTGTGATTATTTTTTCAATATTTCTCCATTTTTCTTTATATATTCCTATTTTCTCCATTTTTCCTATTTCTAAATATTTTTCATAACTTTTTCCTGTTTTCCCCTATTTATCCCTATTTGTATCCATTTTTTCTATTTCTGTATCCTCTATTTTCTATAATTTTTTTTATATTCTCCCCTATAATTATTACCTATTTTCTGTATTTTTTCAAAATTTTTCGTAGTTTTCCAATTTTTTACTATTTTTCTTTTTTTTATATTTCTTTCCTATTTTTGCATGTTTTCTTATTTTTACATATTTTTTCCTATTTATCCCAATTTTTTCATGTTTTTCTCTATTTTTTACCATTTCCCAGGTTTTTGCCCTTTTCTCCAATTTTTCTCCGTTTTTCCAATTTTTTCTCTATTTGTTAATATGTTTCTTTGAATTTAAAATTTCTATACAAGTAAATGTTGCTTTGTTTTTCAACTTTCTTTGTGAAATTTTCTTTGTGAAAAAATGCACTTTTGCATTGAATTAAAAATTTTTATGTAAAAAATGTTTTTTGTTTTGTTTTTCAGTTTTCTTTGGGGAAAAATGAATTGTTGCTTTGTTTTATAAATTTCTGTGGGAAAAAATGCATTGTTGCTTCCGTTTTTTTTTTTGAAATTTGTACGTGAAAAATGCATTTGTGCTGTTTTTCCAATTTTTTTAATAGAATAGAATTCTAGCTTCTTTTTTCAAATTTAACTATGGAAAAATGTATACTTGCTTCTTTTTTTCAAAATTAACAGTGGAAAAATGCATCCCTATTTCTTTTTTCCAAATTCGAGTGTAAAAAATGCATTCTTGCTCATTTTTTTCAAATTGAACTATTGAAAATGCATTTTTGCTTTTTTTCCAAACTAATAGTGGAAAAATGCATTCTTGCTTTATTTTTCAAATATAACTGTGCAATGTATTACTGCTTTTTTTCAAAATTTCGTATGGAAAAATGCATTCTTGCTCATTTTTTTCAAAAATAGTGGAAAATGCATTCTTGCTTCTTTCTATTCACATTGAACTGTGGAAAAATGTATTCATGCTTTTTTTAAAATTCATGTGTGGTGTTTTCTAGGCCTTTTTTATTTTTGTAAAAATTTGCACTTTATATGTGTTTTTTCCAAACTTTCGTTTTCATTGGAAAAATTTTAGGAAAAAACTTCCCCATTGGAAACTGTGGGCATTTCTATATCATTTTTCTCTGATTTTCTGTGGAAAAATACTTTTCAGCGTTTATTTCTTTGAATTTCTGGAGTTTTCCGTGAATTTTCCTTCACTTTTTTCCGGATCAATTCCAACAGAGATTCTGTAATTCTATCCAAACTTTTATTTGCAAGAACGATTACCTGATTGATTATTTTCTTCTAACCATCGTGATGAAACCCTATTGTGAAACACGCTGTATACAAGGGCGTAGATAACTTTTTTTCTGGGAGTGGTAGTAATTTTTTCCTGGGTGGGGGTAATCAAACTTTTAAACAAATATATGTTTGTCCTTTTCTACATTTCATATATTTTATTTTTTTCTTTTCGTGGTATTTTTTGATATCATGGGGAGGTAATTAACCCCTTTACCCTCTCCATATATGCGCCTTTGTTTCCACATATTTTAAGCCAAAAAAGATGATATTTCATCAGAATACTTGTTCTGTCTGGCTAAGCGACGACCGCAGTGTTGTCAAATGTATCACAATTATGCCAAAAGTGGCACTTTTAGCTCTGGAGTAGCACTAGAGCACGCACTACTGAAAAATAGACAAAAACTGGCACAATTTCGTTTTATGACATTTTTCGCCTGCAATGAGTTTCATATTCGTTTCAAAGATGACCAGAAATGAATTATTCTTCAGAAAATGCACGTCACTACTTCAGTCAGATGGAATCTGTCATTTTATGGCGTCATAAATCACGCAGAGATCAAGATGAAACTATCAAACTAGTCGAGAAGTACCATTGGGCACTATTTTATGACCAACTCCATAACAACACTGGACAACCGTGAAAATCAATGGCACTGTTTCACTATCTCTCATAGAGAGCAGATGCAACGTTTTTTAAACTAGCCAGCTACGACTGCTTTTTTACCATTGGCTACAGCAAACAATTCTGGTTGTAGTCATATTTATTCATATTACTTTATAATAAAATTTCTGACATTTCACAAAATTAATGTACATAGTTATAAAGTGAAAGTGAGTGACTAAAAGTGAGTTGATAGTTTTTAGTGTTATAAAAGAATGTACCTTTTATAATTTCTTTTTATTCATAATAAATGGGTGATAAAATAAACCTTACACTTCACTTTAATAATCCATTTTGTATGGTTGGTCCTTCGATACTTGGTCGATGTTAACACGTCAACTGCTGTGGTAAATTTTTCCAAACAATCGATTCGTAATCATATTTGTTCACCATTTGTCATAAATATAATTCACTCTATATAGACAATAATAAATACGTTATAATGATTAATTTCTTTTTGGTTCAAGTCATGTAAGGAATTATTATGACGAATCAAGGACCAGACCACTTTTATGGTGTCATAGATCAATAGATATGTTGAGTGTTTATAAATATGGGACACCATTTAGAGGCAAGAGGGAAGCAGGTAGAGACATTCAGATAGAATCAGCCTGATTGGGCACACGTGTCGAATATTATTGAAATAAATTAATGAATCGAGTATATTTACCCTTACAGTCAGTATAAAAATAGTAAAGTCCGACACTGTAAATTCTTGTTGGCAGAGGTGAGGAACTGTTATTGTTTTTCTCTTGCTCGAGATGTTTATTTTAAGCTCATAGCGAGCAGTGGAATTATTAAAAAAATCGCGACAACCAATTGCCTGCGAGTGAACACAAAATGTCCTTGAACTTCCAGCATGCAAAAAACATTTTCTGAATGTTTTATCGAGATTGTCTGTCAGCGTATCGTATAAATGTTTTGTGTTATTGCATCCTTGACATATCCAACGGCCTTATAAACAATCCAAGTGGCAATATTAATTTGTTTAATGTGAAATATTATGTCGAAAACATGCCGTTAGCGATTTTTTTTTATGAATGTGAATCGTTTGAGCAGGAGAAATATGATAATAAATTAATTAGGTACTTTTGGCTAGTAGGTAGATTTTTTTTCACATGTTAATAAAATAACATTTAATGTAAATATTTGATTAAACTCAACATAAAAAATAACGGAAATACTTTTCTTATTTTGCACTGGAACATTTATTAATAATTTTAGTTACTTTCACCAAAAATTTAATTTTCCTCAATTCAAATTGATCGGAAACTTTAAATTTTTGACTAAATAAAAAACATTTTACAGTTGAATGGTTTAAAGGAGAACGTTATTCAGCCAATGGCCTCCAGTCCCAACTCAACTATTTTCGGTCGTCCGTCTACAGAGTAATCTTCTAAATTTGTTTTCTTCCACATACGAAACGTGACTGACCTTGTTTAGATCATTTCTGAGTGCACGTAATTTATAAGAATATGCACCAATGTTTTGTAATGCGAGATGGCGAACAACAACATTGTACATGCATTTATACACTACGTTTACAAGATTCGTTATAAATAAATTTTTTTGAGAAATAATTTTTTTACTCGATCCTGGTAGCAAAATTATTAAATTTTTTTAGTCGATTTAATTGATGATTAAATACTTTATCATAATGGATCTTATCTTATTGAAACGTAGAATTGTAACTGTTCGTTAAAAATAGTCTGTGAAATGTTAAATGAGATTAATTGAAAACTTGATGAATTGACAAGGTTTCTATCTGCCATTCTATTTTTATCTCTTGTACTAATATATCTGTTAAACGTTTACTTAAATATGTTATTTCTATGTTTTAAAATTGTATTTCTATAACGATTTTTTATTTAATTAATAAAAATGTTTATGCTTAACAAATTATGTATTAATTGCTTACATTTTTATATTAAAAATTAACCCGTTAACACAAAACAGTATGAAAAAAAATTGTGTGGTCGGGGATAACCGTATGGGACGAAGTTCTTTAAGTTATTTTTCCACTTCGAAAGAAATCGACAAAAATCGACAAAAATTACGAAAAAAACGAGAAACAGTAAGAAAAACCTAAAACAACTTGAAAAAATCGGTTGTGTAGACTCAAAACTTTCCCGACGAGTATACACGAATACTTTTTCAGATATTTAATGTTAAAGTTTCAACTTTTGACATTTTTTTATTTTTGACAGGTGACAGTTGCAGAAATAATTTTGACTGTTCTGTATAGAGTTTTTCAAGGGCTTTCAAATGACATATTGCATGTCCAATTCCGTGACATATTGCATCTGTCATTTTTTTATAGTGATACTTCCGTTTGACAGATGTGGTACAAAAACTAATACGTTCTTCAGACGGGTAACCCAAACCCCTATACCAAATTTCAGCTCAATCGGATTAAACGTGTGGCCTCTATCGTGGAAGAATATACACACACACATACACACAGACAGACAGACAGACAGACAGACTGGAAATGGTCTTAATCGTCTCAGAGGACCAGAAAATGGATATTTCCGTTTTTATCTCGAAATTTTTTTTAGCTCGTTCACAATACTTTCCCTTCTAGGAGGGGGGTCGGGAAAGTAAAAATCAAAAAAGAACAGAAAAAAATCAAAAGAGAACAGAAAAAAAATCGAAAAACCAGAAAAATCTAAAAAAATCAGAAAATATTTTGGAAGAATAAAAAATAAAAATGTAAAATACGAAAAAAACCAGGAAATGAATAAAATTATAAAATGACGAAAAAACCACAAAAACCCAAAAAATCGCTAAAAAAAACGCAAAAAAAAATATTGCAGAAAATTGCAAAAAATCGTAATAAAATGGAAAAAATCATAGAAAATGGCAAAAAAATTTCAGAGCAAATAATTGCAAAAAATCTGAAAAAAATGAAAAGAAATCTTAAAAATATTGCATAAATAAATTCCAAAAAAATCGCTAAAAAACAGGTAAAAACCAAAAAATCGGAAACAACTGTATGGATATTGAATACGACGCCGACGCGTACAACGAAATTATTGCGATTTCATAACGAAAAAATAAAAAAAATAAGAAAAAATAGGGAAAATAAGATAAAATAGGGAACATTGGGAAAAATAGGAAAAAACTAGAAAATGTATTGAAAATAGAAAAAAATAGTAAAAAATTTGGAGAGTAAAATAGGGAAAATAAAGTAAAATAGGAAAAAAATAAAGTGAAATAAGGACAAATGGCGAAAAATAGAGAAAAATAAAAAAAATGGGGAAAAATACAGGAAAAAAATTGGAAAAAATAATGAAAAGCAGTGAAAATAGGAATAAAATATAAAAAAATTGCGGTAAAATGGTAAAACATAAACAAAAAATAGGGAAAAAAAGGAAAAACAATAGAAAATAGAGAAGAATAGGGGAAAATTGGAAAAATCGGGGAAAATAAGGAAAAACAAAAAAAATTGGAAAAAATAATGAAAAACAGGGAAAAAATCTGAAAAAATACAGAAAATAGGAAAAAATACGTACAAAGTGGGACAAATAGGAAAATAGTGAAAAATATGAAAAAATAATAAAAAATACGGAAAAATAGGAAAAAAAGTGGCAAATAGGGAAAATAAGGAATAATATAAAAAATTAAATAAAAATAGGTCCAAATAGGAAAAAATGAGGGGGGGAATATGAAAAAATAAAGAATATTATTGGTCACCCTAAATTTTAATCTTTCGAATACCAGTCTAGATTTTACTCCAATTATAAAATTTTATTCTAAATATGTTTCAATAAAAAGGCATTTTCACTGTAAATTTTAATTTGAAAAAAAAAATGTAATATTCACTAAAAAGTAAAAATTTGAAATAATTGTTAAATTATAATTTAAAAAAAAAAATTCATATTTAATTATCTAATATTTATACATTTCATGAATGGGAAAATTTAATAAATTTGTAGAAATTTAAAAATTATTCAAAAAGCAAATAAATTTAATGTCTAAAATTGGTAAGAAAAAATTGTTATATCAGAAACCGTAATATATAGAGGCAATTAAATGGGATAAAGTTAACTATTTTGGAGAGTATTACATTAACCTAAAAATATCTACAAACAAGAAAAAGTAGTACATGGTCTGCTTTAGTTAAAATCTAAAACAATCCGTACACTAGAACTGTTAAATTTAATTTTTTTCGCAGAAAAGTAATTCTTATTAAGTACAGTAAAATAAAAACAAATCAAGCTATAAAAATGAACAATTAATAATCTAGTTAAAATTGTCATGGTTTTTTAAGCATATTATTTTAAATTTAATTTTTTAGATATCATTTTATACAATTTTTTATGAAGAAAAAGTAGTTGAAATTTACTATTTTTTTAGCATTTTTAGTTTTCCCTGTATAACTGGAGAAGGACAAAATTTTTTTTTATGTCAATGTGAATAGTTTTTTTCCAATTTAACCGCCTCTGTCTATCTCTTACGGTTTCTGATATAGCGATCTTATCTCTTCCAATTTTAAACATCCTGTATATAGGAATTCAAAAATATAATTTGGTGAGAATATGTGAGAGTCGGCAACATTATTTAAAAAAAAATATATAAACTAATTTATCAAACGTCAATTTGTAACAATTTTAATTGGCAAAAAATGGTTCTTGGCTAGATTAATATTTATTATTTAAAAATGAAATTTAAATTATGCTAATATATTATTTACTGGTTTTATATATGGTAATAAATTTATCATAGAACCGTTCATTTCACTATACTGGGTGGTCACTTCTTATTCCAACTATTTTACACGAATTTTTTAACGTTTAACAAGATACAGTGACTAAAAAGACAGTAAATATAGATCTAAAAAAATAAAATATAAAAACTACATCTTTTCGTTGTTTACCAATTTTTTTATATTAATACTACTAATTAATCCTGTATATTTTTTAAATAAACTACTGATTTACAGACTTCAGTATTTCATTATATGGATACTTTGTACAGACTAATTTCAGAGAAAATTATACTTATTATTATTATTTATTATTTGTGTAACGCTGTATGGTATATATAAATATATTTTAATCACGAATGTTTACATTGATAAATAAATTATGATTTATTGTATACTTTTGTTGTATCAAATATATAAAAATATGAATTTAATTGGTAATAGTTATCGATGGGATTTTTATTTATAATGAGGATTTTTATTTCCGGTTTAGGTAAAATGTAGATTAGAAAATACTAAAAACATTTTGTATTTTGTTTAAAATTTTTAAGTCAATTTTTTATTTAAAATTAAAGATATTTATTTTGCTGTCAAATAAAAAAATAATAGTTCATTTTTGATTAAAATTTTGATATTTTTCAGATGTAAAAAAAAATAATATAATTAATATTGTCTGAAACATGCTAATTTAATTTTGAATAAAAAATCTATCTTACAAAAATAATTTTCAGTCATCAACATTTTATTTACACACTCCGTAACTTGTGTTTGTATTGTAATAAATTGAGTGTAAAATGTATTTTTTTACTATTTTCCAGTTAATGATAAGTAATCCTGCAATTTTTTTCATGCAAACATAATTATACGTTTTTTTACCGGGATCTCGCCTAATATAGCAACTAAAAATATGCGGGTTTTTCATGATATTTAAAAAAATTATTAAAAGAGCTCGTCTGTGCTACTTTTTTCAAATTTATTTACATAAAAAAGTTAAAGGTCGTATCACTTTTACTAAAAACTCTCAAAAGAACTAAATACAGAATCGATTGGTGAAAATCGCAGCTTCCTATCTTTAATATTAAGGGAGAGCCTGTCTAATAACCATTTCAGATAAGATAACATAACTAATTTTTGTTTTCAAAATTAGTTTTGTTTTTCAAAATTTTAATATTAATTATGTTTTGTGTTTTTTTATATAAATTATTTTTGATTTTTCAGAATTACCTTTTCTTTTAATGAAAAAAAGATATTCTTGGAAAACGAAATTCAGATTTATATAATTAAAATCAAAAAAAAAATGCAATCATTATAGGCAGAGAAAAAAATACATAGATGAGTCAAGAAGAAAATAGTGGAAATGATTTGAAATAAAATCAGTAAAAGGAAGAAAATTTAGAAAAAATAAAAAATAACTCAGAACAAGAACATGAAGAAAGAAATAAAATGCAAAAAGGGAGGAAGAAAATAGCGAAAATTTTAAAGGAGAAAAAATAATATTGAAGCATGTAAAATGGATATAAATAATCAAGAAATAAACAAGAATTGAAAAAAGATAATGGAAAATGTATTTAAAAAAATTATTTTACATTTCAATTTCAATCACGATTTTGAAAAATACACATCAAAATATCTATTTTTGAATTTTTATTTTCTAAATTAGTTTAAAATTTTGTAATTTTTGTATATTTTGTTATTTCGCTGTAAATTTTTACATATTTTACAATTTTTTTAAAAAATTTTTAATTTTCGAATAGTTTTTAATTTTTTTTTTGAAACTTTTGACATTTTAGAAAAAAATTGCAAAATTTTTGATATATTTTTGAAATTTTCGATAGATTTTTGAAATTATGGATTTTTTTTTGTTTTTGAAATTTTCGAATAATTTTTTAATGTTTTTTGAAACAATTTGGAAATTGTTAAAATTCTTTTATTTTTTGAAATATTTTTAATTGATCGAATTTTACGTTTTTTGAAATTTTTGATATACTTATTTTATAAATTTTGAATATTTTGACATTTTACTTTTTGAAATTTTCGAAAGAAATTGCAAAATTTCAAATTTTTGATATATTTTTGAAATTTTCGATGTACTTATGAATTTATTGAATTTCTAGACATTTTTATTTACTTTTTTTAAAATTTTGGAATTTTTTGATGTTTTTGAAATTTTTGAATAATTTTTTAATGTTTTTTGAAACATTTTGGAAATTGTTAAAATTCTTTTATTTTTTGAAATATTTCTAATTGATCGAATTATACGTTTTTTGAAATTTTTGATATACGCCATTTGTACTTTTTGAAATTTTTCTAATTTTCGAAAGAAATTGCAAAATTTTAAAATTTTGATATACAATTGTTGAAATTTTCGATGTTATTTTAAAATTATCGGTAGTTTTATTTATTTTATTTTTTGAAATTTTGGAATTTTTTGATATATTTCTGTAATTTTAGAATATTTTTTTTGTTTTTTTTTAAATGGTTAAAATTCTTGTAATTTTGAAATATTTTTGATTAATCAAAACAATTTTACGTTTTTTGAAATTTTTGATATATTTTATAAATTTTCAATATTTTGACATTTTTCTTTTTGAAATTAAATCATCTTGAGAAAAATGGTCATAATAAACTGGAAGGAAAATATAGTTGTTATCATTAGAGATAATGATAAAATATTGATATTAAAAAAAAATTAACAAAAAATTATCACTTAGAATTTCCCTAGGGCATGAATTATTGCCAGAGAAATTTTTTTAGTATATGAATTTTCTTTAAAAATTCATGTACGAGACAAATTTCCCGCAACTAATTCAAGCACGTAGTGGAATGGTTAAGAAAATTTCACACTGAAATATTAAAAAAAATACTAGGATGACGGTTTTTGATGGTAAATGTAAATGTCATTTTACTATAAACGTCAAAAAACTTCCAGTGTAATTTCATGCTCTTTTATTCCGAGGAGAAAAATTTCCGAAATTTTTTTTAGTTGCTATGGTAACGATACAAATTACAGGCTTTTAATTGGTCGAAAATGTTAGGTGTGAAATTTTCTATTGAACTTTTACATCCTCTCAAATAAAAATTTATAATATAACGCACATAACGCATTATTATATATTTTTTTATACAAAAAAAAATGTAAATGATTTCTATTGATTTAATTAATATTTAGATGGTTCGACAAGTTAATTTTTCAATGACAAGGCAACTAACGAGCAATGAAACGTTTGTCGACATTTGTCTTTCTAAATTTAATTTTATCATCCTATTCTCGGCAGGTGGTTAAGAAGGATATTAAATTAAAGTAATAAAATTAACTTTATTACGCTACTGGCAGTGAATTATTAATCTAGCTTATACAAAGTAAAATCTTTAGATAATTAAATGTAATATTTTCTATTTATGTACGGAGTTTGTTTACGGTAGTTAGATTATTGTCTACGGTCTGACTAGGGATTTTATTATTCAGTTGAAAAAGGAAATTAGTGGCTAGAATATATAATTTTTCATGTCTTGAGTAAACAAAGTCTGGGAATTCGATAAGCGATAGGAAGAAATTTATTAACTATCATGCATCGCTTCACAATCACTATTGCAGAGTTTATAAGCATGAACTCAAATAACGTAAAATTATACTTATACGTATAAGAATAATTTTTATCATCACATAATTAGTAAAAAATTTATAGTCAAAGAGGATATCATATTTTAACACCTTAACTGCGAAAGAAAAAATGATTTTTTACTATCATAATTTTCCATTTTCATAAAAAAAATATTTAAACGGATTGCAATAATGTACACGAACATGTTTTTATATCCCATAATAAGAAAACTAAATAATATATTAAGATTAACTTAATACCATTGAAAATATAATGAAACATACTAGAAGTGGGAATTTTTTCAAAATTTTTAAAAAAGAATTGTGAATTTGAGAAAAGGAAGAGACCAAAATGAGGAAAATTAAAAAATCCTTATAATTGTGGTCTCTCTCCCTATTCTTACAATCACAATTTTATATCTAAAATTTCGAAAATATTCATATACATAGCATATTTTTTTCTCTTTCTATCTATAGTTAGAATTTTTTAATAATGTCGACAGTTTTTTTGTTACAGGGGCAAACAATTTGTTACAAGAAATTTTAATTCAAATTTTGTAATCCGTAAAATTACAATTTTAACTAAATACCATTTAAAACATGTGGGAATTTTCTAAAAATTTTTAAAAAAGAATTGTGAACTTGAGAAAGGGGAGGGACCAAAATTAGAAAACTAGAAATTTTATTTCTAGAGTTAGCAAAAATATAAATTATTCTAGTTATTGATTATTGTTTTGCACTGTATTTTTTTCTCGAGTCTTTCTTAGAGCCCATACAACTGCATTCTTCTGCAAATTATGTATGCATCATATGACATTATATATTGCCGGGGTATGTATAGCAGTTAACGTGTTAAGTACTATTTTATAAAACAATTTTATATTTTAATACCAAAATCAGGATCATCGTAGAAATTTATATTACATTGAATGGGTCATTCGGTATAAATAATAATTTGGCGGTTATTTTATATTAATTAAAGAGCGTGATTTACTTTACGATCAGAAAGCCATAAGTAGTGTAAGCAGTAGTTTCGTAGTCCCCCGATTTTTTTTTTAATTTTAATTTTTAAGAGAGCACAAACATATGCATAAACAAATAAAGGTTAAATCTAGGCTCCTATACTCTCAAAAATTGTGAAAATATGTTTTAGTTTTTTCTGAAAAAAATCGTGAAAATCATTAAAAACCTAAAAATGTTCAACAAGTTTACGAATTTTTTTCAAAAAAAGCAGATAAAATTTTTCAAATTTGGGAGAGGAAAAGCAAAGATTTAACCTTTATCTACACATAAATATTTTTTTCTAATCAAAAATAAGGAAAAAAATTGGGGTACTTTTTGGTTTTAGTATATTTCAGGTCTTTTTTTAAATGAGCATTCCTGTATAAAAAATAATTAATAAATAATTATTAATTTCCGACTTATATACATTATAGAGGGTTTTGAATCGTTTTTAATTTTAAGGGGTGATTCCGTTGTATATTTTTTTTATTTTCTTATAATCTCGAACACTTCAAACAATTTTATCACAGAAAATTTGATGTTCAACTGTTTTTTATAAATATTTATATATATTGCAGAAAAACTGGTGATTTTTCTAAGGTAAAAAAACCCCAATTTTACCGAATTCCTAAACTATATTTTGTAAAAACTATTTTTTAATAACTTACCTTATAACAAATAATTATTACCATAATTTTTTATCAAATGTTGACTTATGAAACATAACCTTCACAACATTATAATTATATAACACATGTTAGTTACAAAAAAAATCTTATATTTAGGTTAAATATACAAAATTTTGATCGTATACAGAGTGGCTCAATTATTTCTGCTTCGAGCATAGCTAAACTAAAAGAACAAATGTTCTAGTATTATAATAGCAAAAATGTTCTAAAATATATAAAACAGAAATCAAGGTCATTATTGCACAGAGAGAAAAGATTATTTGAATTAAACAATTTTTATTTGAACCAAATAAATACGTTATTTAAAAAAGTATTACTTGTTTTAACAATTATTTAATTCAGGGCTAGTTATTACTTCCAAACTGAAACTGCAACTACGAAAGCATTTTCAGTGGCGTAGATGAAGTACTTTTCGTGACGTATCAACTGAAACCTCCGTCGCTTCGAGCATGCCAGTTATATGCGTGTCTGCGCGCGCTTTTTCTGGCGTTTTTATTTTCGTGCTCTTTAATTCTGTGTGCCATATCCTAGCAAGGGTGTAGATAACTTTTTTCTTGGAGAGGGGTACTTTTTTCCTGGGGGAAGTACTTTTTTCCTGCGGGGGAGTAATCAAATTTTTAGACAAATATGTTTCTTCTTTTCGTGCTATTTTTTTGGTATAATGGGGTGGGTAATTACCCTCTTTACCCCCCAGATATATATGCCCTTTGGTATAAACGAGCCAGATGGAATTGGTAGAGGATGATCCTGAAGAAGCAGATTATCCGCCAGGAGGAGATTTCATTTCTCTTTTTGTCCAAAAAGTAGAAAAATGCATTGTTGATTTGTTTTTCAATTTTTTGTATGAAAAAATGCATCGTTCCTTTGTTTTCTAATTTTTTGTATAAAAAAATGCATTCTTGCTTTGTTTTTCAATTCCCTATATAGAAAAATGCATTCTTGCTAATGTATTTCAAATTCTTGTATAAATACATGCATTGTTGCTTTGTTTTTCAATTTTATTTGTGGAAAAATTCACTTTTGATTTGAATTTCAAATATTTATGTGAAAAAATGTTTTTTGTTTTGTTTTTCAGTTTCCTGCATTTTTGCATTGTTTTATAAATTTCCATGGAAAAAAATGCACTGTTGTTTCCGTGTTTTTTTTTCAAATTTGTGTGTGAAAAATGCATATTTGCTGTTTTTTTAAATTTTTTTGTAGGGAAACTTACCTGTGAAAAATGTATTCTTGCTTCTTTTTCTTCAAATTTAACTATTCGAGTGTAGAAAAAAGCGTTCTTGCCCCTTTTTTTAAATTAATAGTGGAAAAATGCATTCTCGAATCTTTTTTTAAATTTAACTGTGAAAAAATGCATTCTTGCTTCTTTTTATTCAAATTGAACTGTGGAAAAATTTCTTGCCTTTTTCCCAATTCATGTGTGATTTTTTTCTAAGCCTTTTCGAGTTTTCTCCTAACTTTCGTGAAAAACATTATTTATACATATAAAAATTTGCACTTCCTATGTGGTTTTCCTTACTTTCGTTTTCATTAGAAGAATTTTAGGAAAATATTTCCCCATTGGAAACTGTGGGCACTT
Organism: Neocrepidodera transversa; assembly: GCA_963243735.1. Lineage (NCBI taxonomy): Eukaryota > Metazoa > Arthropoda > Insecta > Coleoptera > Chrysomelidae > Neocrepidodera > Neocrepidodera transversa. The sequence goes on along the minus strand of OY725337.1, from coordinate 3,108,962 downwards.
CTATATCATTTTTCCCTGATTTTCTACGGAAATATACTTTTCGGCGTTTATATGTCTTTGATTTTCTGGAGTTTTACGTGAATTTACGATTATCTTCTCCTAACCCTCGCGATGAAACACTCTTGTGAAACACGCTGTATACAAGGAGGCGGTGGCAATTTTTTCTGATGGGGGGGAAATCAAACTTTAAAACAAATATAGATTTGTCCATTTCTACATTTCATATGTATTATTTCTTCTTTTCGTGCTATTTTTTGGTATCCTGGAAGGGGGGGGGGGTTAATTACCCGTTTTACCCTCCCCATATCTAAGCCCTTGTATCATAGATAATGTTGTTGTTTCTTACTTTCTATTGAAGTTCTCTTTATGTCTGTAATGTTTTGATGTTGCTGGTCTGTTGTTTGGGTGCTAATACGTTTCTTTGTTTATCCTACGTACTCTTTTTTATAAGTGCATAGATTCCATAGGCTCCTGGTGATGTAAGCGTATATCTACAGTCTATTGATGCTTTTAGATACTCTCCTATTTCCTGTTTGGTTTGTAATTTATCGCTGATGTACTAACAGACACAGTGCACGTAAAATTGGACAACAAAATCAACTAATAAGTGACCTTAACCAACAGCCAATGATGAGGGAAAGAAGATTGAAGCGAAAGTGGCCAGAAGATATGTAAGATAGATAGTAGATAACAGTCAATGGACTGCTCCTCTCTCAAGTCTTAACAGTCATCAAATTTACTTATTACTCTTAAATTGTATTATTGAATAGATCGTAAAACTGCAAAAAAGAAAAAAAATGAAGACAAATTATTGGTATATGGCTAACCTTTCTTTATTTAATGAATTTTAATTTTTTTCTAAGTGATCATCAGTCATTAGACATATTAAGACATTTTTACTAAACACATTTGAGCTTCCACTTTATCATCAAGTTTATTTTTGGATTCTAGAATTTCAGTATCACACCTGGACAATGTACCAGCAATATATAGTTTTTAACTCTTTATACTAAAGATTAGAGTCATATATTTGCAATTTATTGAAGATTGTCCAAATTCGGTCTGTGACACCAGGATTGCTTCTTTGCTGTATCTGTTTGCTTGTAGCACTGTTGCCAGATGTTTCATTTCACTTGGATCACATAGCTCTGTTTACTAAAGTGTTGATAACAGCCCGTTTTTAATTTGGATAATGGTTGGATCCATGTTGTAATAATGGATCAGTGTGTGTTTTCTTTCTGTATACTTTGTGGCCTAGTTTATTATCTTCTCGATTGACTAATACATCTAGGAAAGGAATTTTTTGGTTTTCTTCTAGTTCCATGATGAACTGGACATTAGGATGAAAACTGTTCAGATGGTTTAGTAACTGTAGGTCTTATGTTCCATGACTCCAGGCTACAAATGTGTCAACATACCTCAGCCAATGTTTCGATTGTTTTTCAGCAGTTCTTCAAATTTTTTTATTGGGCACAACTGGACTAAGTGGGCTTTCCATGGCGACTCCGTCAATTTGTTCATGAAATGTTTGGTTCCACTGAAAATATGTTGTGAGCGGAAAAGGTTAATCTGCTCTGAAAAAATCTCCCCTATGTAGCTGACTAATTCTTCGAGTGGCATATTTGTAAATAACGGAATGACGTCGAAGGTCACTGGGATTTGGTTAGGACCCAAGGTGTAGATGTTCTTTAAGTATTCGATGAAGAGTGTAGAATCTCGTACGTACAATGTTGTTTGGCCCACGTGTGTTTGTAGAATCTCGTACGTACAATGTTGTTTGGCCCACGTGTGTTTGTAGAATTTCCACCAGATGTTTGTCCAGGTTGTAAGTTGTCGATCATATGGCACTTCATATTTGAACATTATCTTTGTGAATTTTTGGTAGTCCATATAGTCTGGATGGTAGAGCTATCAGTACTGCATATTTTCTTCTTTGTCTTCTGTGGTAATGACAATTGGTTTATCAGTTTTGTAGTTCTCTGTTGGAGTTTTCGGTAATTTTCAATAAGTGCCTTGATTGGCTAGATTATTAAGCTAACTCTTCTAGTCCTAGGAGTTTATGACGATTGTTAGATTTCCTAAGTCTGATGGAAGAATTATAATATTTATCTTATTGAGATTTGTTATGGCTGCCTTCTCGCCTCTTGAAATATTACTTTTTGGTAGTTCTGCTTTTCATAAAATTCTTGCAGATTCACTTCGTACCTCTTCCTTGGCATCAGTAAGAGTTTTCCAATTCCTGATTCTATTAGCAATCATCTTTTCTGTAGGTATTGGCTAGTAAGCTCGTTTCATCGATTTGATAATTTTACTTGAAAATCCAAATATATGATTTAGTTCCAAAAAAAAAATATATTTTTTAACAGACATAAATGAAAAATTATTTTGTTACGTTAATGATCTTTGAAGATGGGAATTATTTAAAAAAAGTTGTTTTTATTATTTTCATTTTTAAAATATGGTGCCTTATTTTTAAAAATTAGAAATAGGCACTTAGATTCTTTGTTTGAGATTAAAATTTTCTTTAATTTAATTCAATTGATCCTTAACAATATTGTAGCCTTAATAATGACAACAATAAATTTTCAAAAACTTTGAACTATAAAAAAAAGTTTTGTTGCAAAATGTTAGGTACTCTTAAGACGGAATAAAAATTTACCATAGAATAATAACCTTGATTTGTGTTCTGTGGTTCTTTTTTATTCATTTCTTCTTTTTTCTCACTCACAACTAGTTCGCTTATGGAATATATCAAAATTTCTCGAATTAACTTCTAACCTTCTCGCATAGTGACAAAAAATTGGACTTGGGAAAAGTTACTGGCGCCTTTTTTTGCCCTGCTTTGTACATTGTTGTATAATTTTTTTATTTGTGAATAAAATTTATTGGGTAACCTTGTATCTAGTCTAGCGGAAATAATTGGCTATCCTGTTTACTATGAGAAAAAGTTTTTAAATTAATTTTTATTTATAGCAATTTTGTATAATTACCTAAATACAATTTAAAATACCAAGTAATTTTTTATATATATTAAAACAAAAAAAACATGATTCCACCAATTTTGTAATAGAGGAATTTTTAACATACACTAAAAAAAGTACAATAAATTTTGAACTTTGATGGAAAATAATATATTAAAAATTAATGGTAATATGTAAATATTTTCTATTTGTATCTAATAAAATAGAATTATTTGTAAATATATAAAAATTAACGTAACGCCATTTTTTAGACAAAAATAACCTGGCACCAAAATATTAGTAAACCAAAAACTAAATATAAATAAAATAAAAAAATTGTATGTACCATTGTACTCACCACAGACGACCCGGTCAAAGGGACTCATCCAGTCTAAAAAAATAAACAAAATGATTAGTTTATCATAATGGGTTTCTAAAATGGGTAATAAAGCTTTCGATATTTGATAAATTATAGACCTTTAATGATATAATATTCAAATAGCGACCGTTATAATTACGTTTATTTAAATGTTAATAGATTTATAAATTTTCGGTTATTCAAATTAAGTGTGACGTCAGAAATGGGAAACATCTTTTTAATGATAATAAATAATTTATTTCAATGGAAAAGTTCATAAACCTGTCAAAAAAGAAAGTATAACATGCTACGTTGCCAAATTGTTATATATGGAAGTAATATTTAAAGCAAAAAACTGTGCAGTAGCTTTGCCAAAAGGATACTTGCAACTTCATTATTATTGGTCCGATTTTATCAGAAAAACGTCAATTTTGTTACTATTGACCAGATTTGAACGTAAAAAATGGTACTTTACTATAAATGTGACGTAAAATAAATACGTAAAAAATCATGCGTAGTAGCATTACCAAAGCTTCTATTTCGGTTATTATTGGTCAGATTTTAACGGAAAAAACGTCATTTGATTTTAAATGAGACATATTTAAAGAAATAAAGCATGACGTAGTAGCAGTGGCAAAATGTCACAAAAAATAAAAACTTCGTTATACTTAAAATCTTACAGAATAAAAACGAAAAGTAATTACGTAGTAGCAATAGCAAAAGAGATTTTTATATAGTCATAAGACATTTTAATAGTTCGAGTGCGAATTTTTACATTAAAAAATTACTTCCTCGAAGAGTCATACGTCATAGATAGGAATTAGAAGTACAGGAATTAACGTTTTTTATATGTTACTTTTTAAAATCATCCATTACCAAATTTGGTATTATGCTCGTACAAATGAGTTACAAAATGGTATGATTAAGAAATGAACGTATCAAAACAGTTTTACATAACTGAAAAATCTTTTGTAAATTCGGAAATTTTTTTTCTTTAAAATTATATAAAAAATTAAATAAAATTTATGATACCTTCATATTGGAGGATACAAAGTAAAAAAAAATAACGATGCAATTAAAATTGAATTAAAGGATTAAAATATAAATTGCGTCTTAAACCACCATGCGACAACTAAATTTAAATGATAATTTTGACAAGTGACTTCTCGACGACAAATGAATTTGACGTGACAGAAATTAATAAAATACGAGATCAAGATTAAAAAAAAAGAACAAATAACCTATAAGATATATCAAATTAAAGTAATGAAAATGAAAATTAGAAACGTAAATTTAGAAATAAATAATTTTGGGTAGGGTAAAGTTGTTCAATCAGACAAGTAATATTTGTGTTCGAGAGAGCTCTTTTGATTTCAAACATCTCTAATAAATTCAATTTTGTAATTTTTGAATGTCAGGATTCTAAAATATGGTTGGCGAAAGCAGAGGGAGAATTAATAACATTATAGAATGCCAAAAATTATCTATATGTTTTTTGTGTTCCTTAATACGAGTTTCCAATCGTCTGTCTCACCAAGATGAACTACATTGCAATCTGAGCAAGAAATACGGTAAACACCAGGTTTATGTAGAAAAAGAACGGCATCTTTAGAATTTACTAAGATGCTTGAAGAAGAAAAAGAAAGTTTGAAGAAGATATTAGCAACTTGATAAGAAACTGGGCCTAAAAACGGGATAGAGGCAAGATAATTTATTTCGGAAGAACTGACTGATAAATTGAAAATTAATTTATATTTAATAAAAAAATTTCTGTATAAAGTTCTAAAAGAAAATTATTGTTTATAGCTAACTGTTTAATAATATTGATTTCTTTCATGAAAGTTGTATCTGATAGGCGTATTGAAAAATCCCTGTGAAAAAGTGAATTAAAAGAAGCTATTTTATGACTGTGAGGATGATTGGAAAGAAAATCTATCAAAGTTATCTGTAGTGGTCCGTTTTCTATAAATTTCAAAATCGAAATTTAAATTATGAATTAAAATATCTAAAAAGGGTAATTTAAAATCTGATTCGAATTCAATAGTGAATTTAACTCTAATCTAGAAAATTATTAATGGTATCTCTAGAATCCTGAAACAATACAATACAATAATTTCCTTAACAACACAAGTACATCCCATGGACGTCCTTCATTTGTTACTGGGACGTCCCTGGGATATCCTTCACTGGGGCATGGTACGTACTAGAGACGTCACAGCGACATCCACTTTCCGACAAAAAGGACACATATAGAATGTCTTTCTAACGTCCCAGGAATATACCAAGTTTCAACAAAGGATATCAAAGGAACGCTCTAAGGATGTTCCAGGAACATCACTGGGATATATGAGGACTTCCACGAATGTTCTGTTTTTTTTTTCAATATTAATTTAATTTGAATTATTTCTTGGAACATGTGGAAAAAAACTAAATCCAAAGATATTCCAACACAAAACGACTAATGCAAAAATGAAATCACTAGTTACTTAGTCTACTTTTATTTCTCGACTTGAGGATACTTTCCATATACGATCCATTGTATTAATATGTACCGATACCATGATTATTGTTATACCAACCTTAAATTCAACTTATTATTTCAATTTTATAACTATAAAATACACAACTTTAACTAAACAACAAAATAAAACTAAAATCGTCAATACAACGAATAATCTTTTTACCTTTGTACATCAAACAAAAAAGTTAGAGACGAGACGTGCACATTAAGCAAAGTGAGTTTAACATTGTTGACAGATCACCAAACAATGTTGCCAAAGCCAGAAACAAGAATAAAACTACAGAAATGAAAATGACAAAATTTTATTGAGATTTGTGTATAATTTGTATGTATCATTCTTGGATATTTAGATTAACGTTATAATATGCATTAACAATTTTTGCTTATGCGAAACGGTCACATCCCAGAAATTCCTGAGATATTATCATCATTTTATTGATAAGAAGAAAATAAGCTTTTTAATGCTTCAATTAATATTTTGAAGAGTTTCGATAATTCTTATGTGAAAGGAAATCAGAAAATACCAGGAACATGAAAGGGACAACCTATGGATATACCAATTATATCCTTGTACCGTGGTATCTAGAAAGGACATAGGTACCTAGGATATACATGTGTTGTTAGGGCTACATATCTATAATAAAAGACAATGTTATCTTTAAAAGGTAGGATGGGAAACAAAAGATTTCTCTAAATTATTCATGAAAATTTCCGCTAGGAATTTGGATAAATTAGATCCCATGGCTAAACCGAAATTTTGTTTATAGAAATTATTATTAAATTTGAAAAAATCTTGATCTAAAGCGATACCCAACAAAGAACAAAGGTCTAAAGTAGTATGAGTATCAATGTTATTGTGAAACAAAACGTTTCTAATTATGAGCAATGCACTCTTGCGGGTTGAGACTAGGATACTAATTCAACTGATTTTTTAATTGCATAATCATTGACGAAACCTGTAGTATTTCTTAAAACTGAGTTTGAAAAGGAAGAAAGGCCTATTACAAAATTTAATTACTGGTCTAATTGGAATATTAATTGAATTTTTGGGAGGTCGTAGGATTCATCGGACAAAGGGAAAAAAATAAAAAGGATTAAATAGAGAAATGGTATTAAAGGTTTAAGTTTACGGTAGAAAATTGAAGTGGAATCTTTGTTTAATGTTAGTGAAAGAAAGGATCATTATTAAGGAAATAACTACTTTGTTAACGTAATCTAAATTATCCATTATCATAATACAATTGTTTTTATCAGCCTTTGTAATAATTAAATCGTCTTCTAAAATTTTTTGTTTGATATTAATCAAATCAGACGCGGATATTCTGTCTGACGGAAACTAGAATTAAATCTGTGTAAAATATGACCGAAATCAGTTTTTAAAGGCACTTTATTAACGATTAATATTATAAGTATTTTTTTATTATTTGCGATAAATAATTATCAAAAAATATTCATCTTTAATTAACAAATAAATAATAATAAATCTACCAAAAATAAATAACTATAATTCATGAAAAACAACAAAAATTAGAAAAAATACCTAAAAATTAATGACAACAAAGTAAAACCATTATGGAATAACATTTTTCAAATACAATTTGTGTAAAACTTTTTTTTACCCGACCTACAGGGGTGAAACTGTAGAGGATTGAAATATCAAAAAAAATTATACCTATCTCTGGCATTTTACAAATATCGAAACAGATCATATCGTAAAAAATCGTTAGAAATTGTAAAAAATCGTAAGAAATCGTATAAAATCGTACATAATCTTAAAAAACTGTAAAAAACCGTAAAAAATCGTAAAAAATCGTAAAAAATCGTAAAAATCCGTAAAAAACCGTTGTCCATAAAGTTCGTGTTGCGTATAGTTCTTGTGTTTATTGTTAAAGTGAATTAAAGTTATTTATTTTTGATGCGGATTTATTATTATTTATTCGATAATTAAAGATGAATATTTTTTGTGGATTACTTATTGCAAATAATGAAAAAATATTAAAAATTTAGGTTAACTAGTCATCATTAAAACAAAAGCAAATTAAAAAGAAATTAGTTTCAATCCATTTTAGTGAATCTATTTTGGAAAAATCTGATCGGAATATTTTAAATTTTTTTTTTTAATCCAGACCTGAATTTATTTTATTGTGAATTTATCGACCGATTGGACACTTTAAACAAAATATGCCCGTCAAATATCATATACAGTGTGATTAGAAAGTTATGAACCGCATGCAAGAAATTCTCAAAATAGATTAAACACCCTGTATCTTGGTTATTAAAGTATAGTAAGACCCATTAAGTATGGGGTTTTTGAGATCGCCTATGTCCCCTATCTGCAGTTAACGTATGTCACTTTCCCAATGAAACACCCTGTATATATTTAAAGTAACGTGAGTTGCACATTTCAAAATTATTTTGAGATATACAGTTTGTCTCATATATTGAAGAATTATAGTCTTTCTTATTGATCATCAAATATATTCAGAATAAAAGGGGCGGCGGGGTATTGCTTAGCTTGACGATATGTGCAGGGGAAAGAGGAGGTCAAAAAAACGTGCCACATTTTCACCTATTTCATTTAAGGTGTTTTCTATTTTACCATGGATGTATTTAATAAATATTTCAATTAAATTGGTTAGAAAACAGTATGGCATTTGTCCGTCGGTTAATAAGGAAATAACTGTGTAACGTTTCAAACAACCATTAAAAATGTTTTATGACTTGTACTAAAACTTTCCTCAAAGACTGCCGTTTGTCAAATTTAATTACCTTTAAAAAAATTGTTCATGAATTATAGTCTAATTTATTTAAAAATCAATAATTAATTAGCAAGAAAGCCATATAGACTAATTAAAGATAAAGTTAGACATGCGCGAAATACCGGTAGATATATACAGGGTAGACTTATTAAAAAATGTGATATTGGACAAAAATTAAGAAAATACTAAGAGAATTAAAATAAACCAAATCTGTCATTTTGTTTTGGAATATTTGTCCATTTCTTTTACAGAAATAAAACCAAATTCACCATAAAATTTGAAAGTGTCAGTAATTTCTAGATGTAAAAAAATAATACATTCATATTATATAGGTATGTATAAAATAAACATTTTTGTACACAAGTATAATAACTATAAAAGTAGCAGTATACATTATTAAATTTCTTACTAGGCAAATTGCTATGATATGAATTTATTTAGTTAAATATAGGTACGCATGCGTAATGGTTAAAAAAATTATTAAAGCGTCGAATAAAAACGGCATAATCGTGATCCAAAACTGAATAATTAAATATTAATGCTAATTAACAATTAAAAATTATGAATCCGGCAATAAAACATCCCATATTTTTATAAAATGGGCTATCATCGTTAATTTAATAGCCATTTAAACGCAATTAAAACCATTTCGATAACGCTATAAGTAATTAATTAATTATTTAATGATAATTACCTGTGATTGACATCCAAGGATATCTGGGAATATCTGGAATGGGTTGTCCGCCGGGTGCCGTCGTCTGCGAGCAGGAATTCAAAGGATCCACAACGGCGCTGGCGGCCTGGTGATAAAACTGAGCGGCCACGGCCATGGAGGCGGAGGCCGCGCTCACGGAACTGGCGGCCGATACGGCCGCACCATTTTGATGATGATGTCCCAAAGTATAATTAACCATTGAATCTCCAGGTCCTACGTTACCGCCTAATCCGGCTGTGTACCTGCAGGATTTATCAGCGGCAGCATCGACTGCGGCGGCCGCTGCCAAAGCGGCGGTGCTGGCACTCGATGGAAATCCCGTCGGGACCATGCTACCTGAAGCGGCCGCCGCTCCGAAAGCTGCGGCGGCTACGGCTTGCTGCTGGTGATGGTGATGAGCCGCCGCCGTAGCTGCTGACACGTAAGGATACATCCTGGAGGCGGGAGATGTGGAGGAAGCGCTGCTGTTTGAATGTTGAGGAGAAGAACCACTCGGAGATCCGGATGAACTGTAATTAACCACTGAGGCGAGACTGGCTTCGATGGAAGATGTGCTGACTGGACTTTGAAATAATTGTTGATGATGGAATTGCTGATGATACTTAGGTAACATACTATCAATAATAAATTTGGAACTCATTGCTGTTGTGCAAGGTCCCAATCACTACACCGTCGCGCACTATATATCATAGTCTGTTGTGATTGTACGACCGCACACGGTTATTTTTTTTACGATTTTTACGACCGGCCACTTAGAACGTCGTTTAAAAACCCTATTGTAGAAGTGTATTTTCTTACGCGTCCTTCTCCTCTACTTCTTCGAATCCTTTATGACCCATGTATGTTCAGTCTATAGCCCTCTATGCCTTATCCGCGGTACTAGAGAGCGTAATGGCGCCCCCTCCACGACCGTGCCAATCCGAGCAGGTGCTGTTCCGGCCAATGGGGACTCAGTGTCGGGCACGCGGCGTTCGATAGAAGCCGGCCCTCGGCCATGGCTCTCCGCGATTATTTTGAACACGCAACTCCAGCTCGCTTGTTGCCGGCACACTAGGATGTGCCGATATCAGACCAGCACATCCACCATAATATATAGGGTGATTCATTCATGAACCAACATTAATTCTTAAATATGCCCATTTTCAATACATTTTTTATTTTTATATACAGGGTGATTACTTTAACTTTCAAATTACTGAATAATATTTATTTCATTACAGACACCCCAGTTTTAAATTATTTGTAAAATATTCTGGAAACGAAATATTTGATATGAATTTTAATCAAAATAATAAAAAAATCTTCATACACCCCTCTACCTATATACTTCTTTTTTTTAAATCAATTTTCTTTTTTCATATTGTCTGCTACGTCATCCATATACAGTGTGTCCAATTACGGAACCATATGGGAAAATTTTTTATTTTTTGTTTTATGAAAAAAAGTCATTCTTTATAAAAAGTTCTGCATGATCTGGAGCCTAAAATACAACAATACGAGGTGTGTCAAAAAATATAAATTTTGCTCACCCTTATTTTAAAAAATATAGAAAAATGTTATTTGGAAAATTTGTTTAGAAACAATATGTACGAATAAATATGAAATCACAGCCTCCTATCTCAAAACAATATTTTTTTTAATTAACTTTTTATCAAAATAAAGGTAAAATACCGGGTGGAACATTATTCGCAACATTAACCCAAATGTATGTTTTTATTCTTTTGTGACTTAATATTCGAACAACTAGAATATCAATACCACTGAAAATCACAAATATAGGGGTAACATTAAAAAAAAGAGTTAATGGTCGTTCCTAAGGGATGAAATGGTAAGGATGGCTTTAAGTAGTACACCTTTTAAGGCTTCAATGCATACATTTATCAAATTTTTTTTCAGAATTTTATGTCATCAAACAACCTATCAGCTGGGCACAAAAATCTGGTACACCGAGTATATTATTAAAACAAATTGAATGCATTTTTTTATAATTCCCGAGATATTTGAAGAAAACCTAAATTATGACGATTTTTTAATACAAACTTTCGTCTTTTGAATAGCCATCCTTAACTATTTTTTTGAATTACGGATCTGTACTTTTATTTATTTTTTATATTCCCCATTTTTTCTTTATCCGACAATGTAGAACATTTATGTTTTTTATGATGGTGGTGAGGTTTTCCGGGTTTTCCTACTACTATAGCCAAATGGCGCCATCAATCCTCAGTAAGTCGCCTCGGAGCGCCACAGCACAATAATTAAAATAGCTGTCCCTTCCCCGCACAAACCAGTGGCTTTCTGGGGTTCACTTGTAAGGGGGTGAAATGTAGGGCGAGTATTATTAGTATTATTATTGGAATTTGACAGTAGACTGTACCTACCTACATTAGGATTTTTATAAATACGATCCTGTACATTTTCTTACCCCCACTTTTTAATCACTTTTCTCGACGTTTCCGAGTTCTCGGCGTCAGAAAATGCAAAAAAAATCTTGTCCGGAAGTCTGGATGTCTGTCTGTTTGGATGTAAACACTATAACTTTTGAACGAAAGCTCTGATCGAGTTCCGGTTTTCAATTTACAGTTAATTTTTTCCAAATAAGAACCCTAATGAATTTGAGCAGGATCGGACTGTCCCTTCCAGTACCGGCCATACAAACTAAAGTGGTTTGCATGGAAAAACTTTTTTCCAATTAAAATTTTTAGAACTTTTTCCACTTCACATCATGTATAATATTCCCCTACATATATGTGAAAAGTTTGGTCATTCCGGTACCCGCCCCACAACGATCAATAAAAATCAATTCTTAAGGGATAACGTATTTTACACTGCAAATTAAAAAATAAATTACGTCAGATCATGTATAATATTGTTATACACGTATTTGAGAAGTTTGGTTAGTGTTTGCTCGATGGGCCGAAGTCCGGAAACGGTGCACCGCACCGTTTAAGCATCTCTAGAATTTTTAATTCATTTCATTTAAAATTGACTAAAGCTCATTTCATAATCAAAACATAACTGAATAATTAATAATTAAATGAAGAAAAATCTGGATTCAAAATTAATTAAAAAAAAAGAAAAAGTTCAGGATCGTATTTTAAAATTGTTGGAGATGGCCCTTTAACGAAAAAACGTTGCGTTTAATAAAATGGATACGCTATATTATATGTTATTTTTCTCTTAATAAGAAAGCTTAATAAAGTTTATTCGTTTTTAAAAATTAAATGGTTAATTAAAAGAGAAATTGTAAATTTATATTTGCCAAATATCTTGAAAATCAAACCTCATGTTTTAATTTTGAAAAAATTAATTAATTCATCTTAAAAATACTCATTTTTTTCCCATTTAACCAACTTAGTATAGATATCTATACGAAATCCAATTAGTGTTTACCCCAATAGTCTATTCAATTAAAATTTCGCCCCCCCCCCAAATCTGCTACAAATTTTGATCGAATATCTACTGCATGATCATGATGAAAAATACAGGGGGGCAAAAGAGCGGTGGCAAAGAGCGCTCTTTCATGCAGCAAAAGAGATTTTTGTTCTTTTATAACCCAATTAACAAGATGTGGGTACAAAAATTGCCAAATTTGAATTCCTTCATTTTCTGGCGACGGGCCAAATTTTTGAAAACTTTTACCCCCTCAAGCACCATTACGATGTAAAATCGCATTTTGGCCACCAAGGGCTGCTCTAGATCGATTGCACTAAATTTGGAGTGATTACCCCTCCGCGGTTCGGGTGCCATGTTGTGGTGCAAATTTTCAATTTATATTTTTTTTTCTTGTGGCACATATAATCCATTTCTACATTACTTGCTGCATCTTCTTCCCTGACGGGTTTGGCCACTTTGTAAACTGCTTATAGTGGCACCTTTAACCGCCCTCCATTTTGGGGTTTTCAACATTGCTTCTTTCCATGGACGGGCCGAAAAAAACTCAAATGACATTTTCCCCCACTACGGTTCCACTTGGGTACAGGCATATTGATGCCAGATTTTATTATTCCCTTTTATCCGGTTTATTGAATATTCTTGTTGTGATTACGGTTTTTTTTTACAGGGGGCTTTACAGTATAATGTAACAATATATTCAGCATTTGAAAGTTATTAATTTTTTTTCAGTTTACTAAATTAATAGAAATTTATATCTGTTGTTTATTCTGTGAGCAGAAATTAAAAAAAATATTACTTAAATTGTAGAATTGACAAATACTTTTTTCTCCCGAAATTCTACTGCATATAAAAGTTTATTTTAATTCAATATTGGTATAATTAATTCTAAATATACCTTCAGAACAGTTTTATATTGGATCTCACTAAAAATTTCTTAATGTCAATATTTCGAAATAACACCACACATCACTACACTTGATACATATTTAAATGGGAAAAACAAATTAAATAAAAAAAAATTATAAAATATATACGCGTACAAATGCTTGTAAGTAACTTTAAAAGAAGGTCACTAAGAAAATAAATATTGAAATATAAAAACAGAGGTTTAGAAATCCGTAACCTTATTTGAAATATCTACAGTTTAAATTTTTAATGTCACTTTAATATTTTTTTGGAAATAAGTACATTAGATCAAAATTAAAAATCTCTCATGAATTCATATTTTATTTGTTTTGGGACAACCTGTATTTCATTTTCAATTTAAAAATTTAGAAAAAACTTACCCCTTTCTTCTTATTTTTACCTGTAACAAAAAAAAATATTTTAAAAAAAATCAATGGATTTTTTTAGACCAGCTATCCAACCAAAATATATTCAAATTTTATAAAGACATATAGATAGGAGAGATTCCTTCTTTTATCGCTTATTTCCAATTGGATAGATTGTAGAAGAAAGTGGGTTTATACTATAGTGGAGTAAAGGAGCACCAAGACTTCCTCCACATTCCCCATGTTAAATCCTATAAGAAAGGTGCATTCTTGCAAAATTGTTTTAAATTCTTATTGCATTATAGAATTCTAAGAAAAGTTGCATTATACGAAAACGGATCAAGACCTGAACAATGTGGATCGAGACTTGATCGAAATTTGCTTTGACCAGGTCTCAATCCACTTTGACCGGGTCTTCATTAGGTTTCGATTCGCTTTTGATCCGCTTTCGTACGATGCAACTTTTCTTAGAATTTAACGCAATTTTGCCAGAACGAACCTTGGAATTTAACATGGTAAATGTGGAGGAACTCTTTTACATAAAGGGAATATGTTATAATATTAGTAGGTTCCCATGGCCAAAGTCAGAATGGAAATTTCGTTTTTAGGAATTGGACCATATCAATTTCTATAGGTAGATACTTAACGTATTTAATCCATTAATTTATAAGCCTGATAAAGAAACTGCCTAGGTATATAATGAGAGTGAAACGTTCAATCCCAGAAAACGAAATTTTCATTTTTAAAATAATACTGTAATTTTATACGTTAATAAATAAATGTATATGTGGAATCGAATTCTTTTATTTACGAGCCTTCTTCTATAATGCATTGGGTCCAAATATAAAAAATTAAAAACATATTCAGGAAAAAATTTGTATCTAAAGTGATTCGGACCGACGATGAAATGTCACAACTCACTAAGAGTTATTAAGAAAAAACAATACAAAAGCAGATTAGGAAATTTTTGTGATTTCAAGTGGAAAAATAGAGAATCTAAAGCAGTTTTGTTAACAGAATAGTGCCCTTACCAGTCGATGCAATTTGCTAAAAAACCAAAAAAAGCTGCAATTTGTCGTGAAAATTCAAATATTCAATATGGGAAAGACCTCGGACAGAAACTTACGGGACAGCTCCAGCTTCGTAACTACCGGTTACCAGTTGAACACGCTACTAAAGAAAAACCAACCTTTTATTGAAAACATAATTGTAATGGTATGTAACAGATTAGAGAAAAAAAATGATAGTAAATTTAACGAACTCTCCCAAAAGCTGACAGAATTAGATACGAAAATCGGTGCCTTTAAAACCTACAAACGTAGCAAAAATAATCGCATAAATGGTTTGACAGTAGAAAGTAAAGAGAATTGATGTTTTTCTACGTTTTATAACTGATACATTGAAAATTTGTTGCACGCAACAAAAAATTAGTGACGTATACAGATTAAATATGAGTGGTAAAGGAAGAAAGGATGCAATCGTGATGGTTCAGTTTATATCAAACATAAAAAGAAAAGTCTACAGGGCAAAAAGAATCCTTAAAAATACCGGAATTATCATTTACGAAGATCTGTCAAAACAGCAGTATGATCTTTTCTTGTTGGCATATGGTAATATATGGGGGAATAATGGTATGGAGTGCTATTAATGGGGTCCAGACACTAATATTACATGAAAATGATATTAATTTTTAAATCCAATACGTTATCCATATCTCAAATGTGGTCAATTGTTATTTATAAATGAAAACCCAAAATCATGTACCGCAATAACATTTATTAAAAAATTTTTTACAAAGGCAACTAGTTTCGGTTAAAAATACCGTCTTCAGGCCAAAATAACAATAGAAAGGAATTAAATGTTAAATTATTTTAGCATATTGCTAAAGTGCCGCTACTAAATGAGATAGGGGGGAGGAAAAATTATAAGGAGAGAAAGGGATACATGAAAAATCACAAATGAACCCAGGTGGGTAAAATACACTTATTTAAAAATTAAATGTGAATTTTTAAAAAAAATTAAATGGGAAGATTTGTGAACTAAGTCACAGTGAGTCGCTTTATAGGGCATTCAGAATGAACCGGAAAAAATATAAGCCCTATAAGACGAATCACTGTGACTTGATTCACAAATCTTCCCATATAAAATTTTTTAAAAATTCAAATTTAATTTTTAAGTAAGTGTATTTTACTCACCTGGGTTTATTTTTGTAATTTTTCATGTATCCATTCTCTCCTTATAATTTTTCCTTCCACATCCAGCGGCACTTTAGCAATATGCTAAAATAATTTAACATTTAAATCGTTTCTATTGTTATTTTGGACTGAAGATGGTTTTTTAACCGAAACTAGTTGCCTTTGTAAAAAAATTTTCAATAAATGTTATTGTGATACCTACATGATTTTGTGTTTTCATTTATGATTATTAATTTTTACCTACTTTATTATTACAAATCATTTATTCAGATTTTTTTATATTTTTAATTTTTTTCTCTCTCGTTCTTTTGTTGGTTTTGTTTTTTGGGGTAGAAAATTAATTTAATTTATATTTCAATTTCAAATAAACGGGACTGGTAAACTATTACGAAGGTCCTTCTAATGATGGATAATTGTGGAATTTAAAAAAATAAGGGAACCGAAAAAATGAAAAAGTATGCATCTAGTATTGATTAAATTCGTATTTACACTTAAATTATGATTGTAGAATATGATATGTATTTTAGTAGGCCAATACACCTTTCTTTAGTTGGCAAAATATTAGAATTATATCGGAAGTGGAAATATCACTGTTGTCAACCATATCTCGAGATTTCACTTATTAAATGTTATGAAAAAGTGGAAAAATCGGAGAAAGCCGGAAAAAATCGAAAAATATCGGAAAAAATGGAAAAAATAGAAAAAATCAGAAAAAATCGGAAAAATTAGAAATGAAAAAGAAAATAGTTGTAAAAATTAAAAAAAAAGGAAAAATTGTAAAAGGAAAAATGAAAAATATGAAAAACCCGAAAAAAATCCGAAAAAAGCGGAATTATGGAAAAATTTTAAAAAATGACCAAAAATAAGCAAAAATTGGAAAAAATTGGTAAAAAATACGAAAAAATAGAAAAAAACCTACAAAAAAAAAGAAAAATCGAAAGAAAGACGGCTTTCGTGTCCCTATCTTAACTATCTGATGGTATATTAGAAAAACGTATACAGGACGATATACAGCTGGCCGCATTTTACTTTTCCGACCCACCTCCGAGAAAAGAAAGTATTGTGAAAAAGCTAAAAAAAATTTTCGAGATAAAGACGGAAATATATATTTTGAGGTCGCCTGAGATGATTAAGACCATTTTCAGATAGAGGCCACACGTTTAATCCGATTGAGCTGAAATTTGGTATATAGGTTTGGGTTACCCGTTAGAATAACCCATTAGTTTTTGTACGATATCTGTCAAACGGAAGGATCACTATCAAAAAATGACAGATGCGGTATGTCACGAAATTTGACTTGCAATATGTCATTTGAAATCCCTTAAAAAACTCTATTTAGAATAGTCAAAATTATTTCTTCAACTGTCACCTGTTAAAATTAAAAATATTTCAAAATTTTAAATTTTACCATTAAATATCCGAAAAATTATTTTTCTGATTGAGCTGAAATTTGGTATATGGGTTTTGGTTACCCGTCGGAAGAACCCTTTAGTTTTGTACGACATCTGTCAAACGGAAGTGTCACTATCAAAAAATGACAGATTAAATATGCCACGAAATTTGAGTAGCAATATGTCATTTGAAAGCCCTTGAAATACTCTATTCAGAAAAGTCAAAATTATTTCTCCAACTGTCACCTGTCAAAAATTAAAAAAGGTCAAAATTTGAAAATTTACCTTTAAATATCTGAAACAGTATTAATCCGATTGGGCTGAAATTTGATATTTGGGTTTGGATTATCCGTCGGAAGAACTAATAAGTTTTTGTACGACATCTGTCAAACGAAAGTGTCACTATCAAAAAATGACAGATGCAATATGTCACGGAATTTGACTTGCAATATGCCATTTGAAAGCCCTTGAAAAACTCTATTCAGAACAGTCAAAATTATTCCTCCAACTGTCACCTGTTAAAAATAAAAAATGTCAAAATTTGAATTATCTGAAAAAGTATTCGATTTTTTTAATTGTATTTTTGATTTTTTTATATTTAATTTGTCTTAAGAGTTAAATGTTAATTTCAATCAATAAAATCGTTTCCAAATAAAATATTATTTTTTATTACAAATAAAAAAGATATCGATATAAAAAAGTTATGAAAGAATTATTTTTTTTATTTATGTTAATAACATCAATTCCTATAATGTTATTTAATAAAATTACTTAATAACTATGAGTAGTTATCGTCCAACTCTACATTTATTTTATACCAACGATTTTATACGTCACTGCTATATTATAGCGTACTGATTAAATTCAATCTAGAGGTGGAACATGTTCATAATAAAAGTTATCTATTACCCTCTTAACATTATACTAAAGTGTTATAAAGAAAAAATGCAACAATTCTATTTACAATTATATTTTATTACATTTCAAATTACCGTATAACTAATAAATGTGTCATCAAAGCCATCATCAAAAAAAAGGCTAAACTCCAAATAGTTTTATTTTAATCTTTCACAAGTCAAATGATCATCGTGTATACAATGAAAACCACTGCCTCAGCGTGAACTGACAAGAGATTATTGACAGTCATAAAATTTTACTACCAGTTTATGGTGGAATAAAACGCATTGCTACTATATTTCAAACAAATCTACACTGGCTCGTAAATCTTGTTGTTTTAAACGATTGTGGTACGTAATAAATCAACGCAATAACTAAAAGTTTTCAAAAAAAATTATAATAAGGGTGTTCGTTAGGCACGTAAATCAGATTTTACAGAGAGTAGTAAAATTAAGCAAGTGATTTATGTAGAAATTATAAATGTAATATATCACCAACATAATATGAAAACTAATGTTTAATATTTTATTAGATCAATAAATATTTCATTTCTAAAGATTTTATATATTTTATTGTGTCAGAAAATAATGTTTTAAAAAAATTATGGAATATGAATAATTTTAGACATAATTAGTATTTGGTACTTTTTAATAGACTATACTGACTGTAAGTAGAAATGGGTCTATCTACAATTTTTGCTTTTTCCACTTATTGACATACTATTTAGTGCAATTATTTTATAAACAGCAAAAGTCCCAACTACACATTAAGGCCGTCCAATCAACACTGCAGCAAAGAAACATTCAAGCTGCATGTCGGCTTCTTGTTGCCGAGCGACTTGACTTGATAGGTCAGTTTTGAAACAACATTCATGCTGTGTGGGAATGGGTTAATTTGATGGCTAAACAGAAAAATGTAGGCTCCTGTACCACTTGGGATCTTTGAACCATCTGTGTACAGTACATAAGCCGTCCCTGGGAAGAGGATCTCCTCATTTCCCATTCTCGGAAGAAGGACGTTAAAGGACTTCTGTATGTGAATTCTTGAGGAGAGAACATCCGAAACCATTCCGAGAGTGTGGTGAGTACTCATCTCTCGCAGCAGTCCAGAGTGGTCCCATAGCCTCTCCCCCTCAATTTGACTAGCCACCAACATGGCTCTGTAGGAGGTCATTTTGGTCTCCTGTTCCAATAATATATGGAGAGGAATAAGACCTAGAGATATTTCCATTGTTGCCGCAGTCTGGATAGTTGACATGGCGCCTGTAATAGCCATACAAGCTAGTCTCTGGAGTCCAGATAATTTAGCCGCCGCACCAGACTACTGCGCCATATTCCAGAAGAATATTAGAGTAAAGAGGTACATCTGATATTTTTGGACCAAAAAGCTTTATTTTATTACAGATAGGCCAGGCCGTTCGGCTCTAAAAAATTAACTGATCAGGTTATGTGTAACATAATCTAATAAAGGCAAAAATTATTAACACATTCTTTGCCTATTTTTTATCAATAATTGACTTCGAGCAGGCTATTTTTTGGATGGTTTCGCTATAAATTTTTCAGCATCTTCTTTTATAGTGATAGGTCGTGTTATAATGCTTTGTATCTTAATAAAAGTATATATTCATTTGTAGTAATAAAATAATATTGATATTTGGTTGAGGATGGTCGAAACTGTCAGAACAACTCACAGTGGCGCAGCTATAATATTAACAAAAAACACCATATGAAATCATGAAGAAACAAATTACCAGACCTTTTCATATTGCTGCTATGTATAGTCCTCCAAGACATCCAAATAATACACTGGAATATAAACACTTCGTCAGACAGCTAACATTATATGAAGAGACTGGAACGCAAAACACACAAATTGGGAGTTTCAGGCTAAGCACGCCAAAAAGAAAGAATCTGAGATAGGCCAACCCATGTACCAGCCAACAGGCTCAAATAAGATACCAGATCTAATAGATTTCTTTGTATTAAAAGGATTATTACTAAACTATGTATAGACGCATCTAGGGACCTCTCAACTGGGTAAACCCCTTTTTTCCGGGACCGTTCGTTAGCTTATTGCATTATCTCCCGTTTCTTTATAGTATAGTAAGATGTAAGCCAAATATATTAGAAGCTCATACTTCAGGAGGAAAAATAGAATCTTCACTGATATAATAAGTGTTTAAAAAATATAATCTGCTAATTTGTGGAATACTAGCCATGAAAATTTTAACAAAACCATCGCTAACCCTGTCTGGAGGAAGAAACCTTCACTATTTTCTTTGTATATTACTAACAGGCCTAAATTTTAAATTTTGTGGTACCAAAATTGGGTTAGATGAAACACACACCAAATTTTTTTTATAAATGGCCAAACGGGGTCAAAGTGAAAAATAGAGAAATTTGATAAAGAGATTGAAAAATGGAGAAGAAATAGAGAAAAATACGAAAAATAAAAATTGAGCAAAATAGGAAAATTTGGGGAAAATATTGAAAAATTTGGAAATATGGGATAAATAGGGGAAAATAGGGGAAAATAGTTTAAAACATTGAAACAGTAGGGAAAATGAGGAAAATAGGGCAAAATAGGGAAAAATCACTACAAATAAGGACAAGTAAGAAAAAATAAGCAAAAATAGAAAGATATAGGAAAAATAGAGAAAATAGTGAAAAATAGAGGAAATATAGGAAAAAATAGAAAAATAGTGAAAAAATGGGAAAAGAAATGGGGCAAAATTGTGAATAATCCAGAAATTTGCCAAAAATAATGAAAATTAGGGAAAAAAAATAGAAAAAAACTGGACAAAATTACGCAAAATAGGGAAATTTGGGAAAATTGGTGAAAAGATGGGAAAAATCGAGAAAGTAATAAAAAATTGGAAAAAAATATGAAAAAATAGAGAATAAATATGGAAACATGGAAAAATAGTTAAAAACAGGGCAATATTGGGGAAAATAAGAAAAAAATGAAATAATAGAAAATAGTAGGGAAAATATTGAAAAACAGAAAGCAATAATGAAAAACAGGAGAATATGAAGAAATAGAAAAAGCAGAACATTATAAGGAAAACTAGAGAAAATATGCTAGCAATAGTAAAATTTGCGAAAAATAGGAGAAATATAGAAAATATTGACAAATGGGAAAAAATAGGAAAAAAACTAGATAAAGATTAATAAAATAGGGAAATTAGAGATAAATACAGAAAAATCGAGAAAAATAGGGAAATATATAAAAAAGTATAAAAAACCAGGATGAAATATGGAAAAGCAGGGAAAAATGAGGTAAAGAAATTGGCAAAAATAGGAAAAAAATAGCAGAAATTGTGAAAGATTTAAAAAAAATAAAGAAAATAGGGAAAAATAGAAAAAACAGATAAAAATATTAAATAATAGAAAATAATAGGAATAAATGGGGAAAAAAGGTCCAAATAGTGACATATAGAAAAAAATAAGGAAAATTAAAGAAAATGGAATAAAATAATACAAAAAAAGGAACAAATCGAAAGAAAAAAAACAGAATATTATCCATACTCGAATGTGGTATAGTATTCAAAAATGAATAAAATAACTCCAAGTCATACCACAAAAAAAATAATTGTGGTATGACTTGGAGTTGTTTTATTCATTATTAAATAGAAAGAAATAGAAAAAATGGGAAAAGACAGAAAATAGAATAAAAATAGTGAAAAATATGGGAACAATAGTGAAAAATTGGGAAATGGAACAAAAAAGATAAAAATCAACATTTCAAGTTGGAATTGCAACCACAAATAATTATTATATAAATATGGTCGTTGTCGAGTAAAAAACAATCTCTGCGATTGGTCAGAAGATTTAATGTATCAAACGTATTATATACTTTTTGGTATTTTTGAGTTTTGCAACTTTCAAATCAAGAAAGGATTTACAAAGGAAAGTCATAATTTTGACCTACATAACCCGAGTTGAAGATGGGTTAAGTAAAAAATAAGGTCTAAAACAAACAGTGATTCCGAAAAAAAAATATAATTCTGTTGATTAATAAATATAGATAATCAGAAGATATAATAAAAAAAATCAAATATTTCGCATGTTTCAATCATAATTAGAAGCTACCTACACATATAATATTATAGAATGGTATAAAACATAAAATTTTTAGTCTTTTTTTGAAGCAATAATTTTTTTTTGAGATAATAGATATCAAGTTATATTTGTTTCTATAAAAAAATTGTAAATCATAAAGTATCAATAACAAGATAAAAATAATAAAATAAATATACTAAATTTTACACGAACATAATTTAATAAAAATGATAATTATTTCATGTAGAAGATTCCGTAATTAAAAAACAAACAAACAACATATCAATCAAACAGAAAAAAAAGAATTAAAATTATGGACGAATTAAGTTTTGGGTTTATTGTAAAGATAGGTGTTCCACAAGGGACTGTTTCAGGGCAGATATTGTTTCTAATTTATACATATAAATAGTATCAATAAAATAAAAAACATGAGCGGGAAATTATTAAACAAATTTTAATTTATAAGAGATATTTTATTGAGAAAAAATCTAAAACACACTAATAAAAATTATTCTTCATAAAGTCTATTTTCAACATAAATTCTGTACAAAGAAAATGAATTAAAATTAAAATAAGACACATCAATATCTGATAAGAGTTTATCTGGATTATGAATTATACATAAAAAATTCCCAAAGTAGCAGGAGCCAATTTAAATATAAATATGAACTTATTTATTAAGAAAAACTTTTTTTTATTTTAGACCAAAATTGTTAATGTGCTATCTATAAGCATATAAAAGAAAGTAAAAACTTAAGCAAGTATAAACGTGAAATTAAATATTTTTTAACTTACCCCTAATGTCTCTTAATAATAAATCAATCATTTTTTTTACTTATTTCAAATAATAAATTTAATAAACTGTTTCTGCTTCATTGTCGGGTCTGTCCCTCATCTCATTTCATTTTATTTTAGTTTATTTTCTTGATGTCAATTTCAATATATAGTTATTTTCCAAACAAGTGCGGAAAGTTATACTTTTCCGCACGCAACTGCAGTTGCCCGAACGACGCGAAGCGGAGTTCGGGCATGTAATTAAGTGGGGAAAAGATACTTTACGCAAGTGTTAGGAACAATATTTTTTCTACAAGCGCCTAGAATTAAAAAAAAAATTAGCAAAAATATTTTTTTCTCATTAAACAAAAATTTTCTTAGTGCTTCTTAATAAATAAAACATTAGGCTGAAAGTAATCATAGTAACCAAGCAAGAATTAATTTTTAATCATTTTAGCATTTATAAAATCAGTGCGAAAAGTAACTTTTCCGCACTAGTGCGGAAAAGTACAACTTTTTTATTGACAGGTGACAGTTGGAGAATAAATTTTGACTGTTCTGAATAGAGTTTTTCAAGGGCGTTCAAACGACATATTGTATGTCCAATTCCGTGACATATTGCATCTGTCATTTTTTGATAGTGATACTTCCGTTTGACAGATCTTATACAAAAACTAATGGGTTCTTCCGACAGATAACCCAAATCCATATTCCAAATTTCAGCTCAATCGGATTAATATTTCTTCAGATATTTAATGCTGAATTTTGAAATTTTGACATTTTTTTATTTTTGACAGGTGACAGGTGGAGAAATAATTTTGTCTGTTCTGAATAGAGTTTTACTAGGACTTTCAAATGACATATCGCATGTCCAATTCCGTGACATATTGCATCTGTCATTTTTTGATATTGGTACTTCTGTTTGGCAGATGTCATACAAAAACTAATGGGTTCTTCCGACGGGTATCCCAAATCCATATACCAAATTTCAGCTCAATCGGATTAAACGTGTGGCCTCTATCGTGGAAGAATAGACAGACACACAGACCGACAGACAGACTTCCATCTGAAAATGGTATTAATCGTTTCAGGGCACCCGAAAATGGATATATCCGTTTTTATCTCGAAATTTTTTTTAAGCTCGTTCACAATACTTTCCCTTCTAGGAGGTGGGTCGGGAAAGTAAAATGTTACTGGCCTTTTTTCTATGGAGGTTATAGTACAGGTCCATCTCCACAGAAGAACTCAGCTCGAATTGAAATTCTGTACGTGGATGTAGAAATCAATTTGATTTGATTTGAATTGATCAATATAGTAAAATCAATAATTCTATGTATAATAAACAAAATAATTATAATTATTATATAAAGACAATAATAAGCAAAGTATATACAATAGTAGTTAATTAAAATTTTATTAATAATGAAAATAAGTTAATTGTTAATAAATAATGATAAAGTCCAGAATGTTATCCATAATCTCAAATGTGGTCTAATGGTGAGGTAGTAAAATTCAAAATCCTGTACCACAAATTTATTAATATCTCTTTGATGAATTGAGGGGGGGGTGAAGAGGCTTCAAATTACAAAAAGGGGGCGGCGACTAGTTTCGGCATTAAGCCATCATCAGGCCTATAATACATAGTGTAAGAAACAAGAAGGATACAAAAAATTAGTAAGAATTACCAAACTAAATACAATCAAAATTAGTATATTAAAACATTATATAACCTTGTTCCCTGTCATCTGTCATTCTTCTTTTCCCAACTGTCACTGTCAGTTCACTCTGAAATCCTTCTTCTTTTTCTTCTTGTTACAATGTTCCCTCCCTCGCGCCTGCATTCAGTCCCATGATGTCATACTCAATTATTGTTTTTATAACATTTTTGAATTAATATTGTCGTAAAATGTATTCAGTCTATTATTGTTATTTATAGCGTCTCCCTTCAGGTTTAACTTTGTTAACTCTAATTTTAATTTATTGATTTTTGTATTTCCCACACTTAATATATGTCACTTGTCAATCGTTTAACCTTCACAACGTTCCATTACGCTGTTTGTGAACACGTAGTCTGATGGTTCCATTTTTAACAATTTAAGTTTAATTACATCAATGTTAGCAGTTTTAGCATGTTCTATTGTGTACTGGGTAGGCCTCCTACAGGATCGCCCTCCCACATACTACCACAATTGTTACTCTACGAATTTTACGTGCATCAATACGGGTGCCGCACTTTGTCGGACTACTCGCCGGCATTTCCTTTTAACTCCTTTAGTCCACTCATAATGTGGCTTTCACACAACACCATGGGGTGTTATCCTTTCATTAACCCTCCTCTTATTTTACCCCAATAATTCCCCTTTTCCCCAGTACCACTATCACTTTGTTATCCCCATTTATTTTATTCTACTTCCTGCTTGTGCGCACAATTCGTAAAATGTTTTAATACACTAATTTTCATTGTATTTAGTTTGGTAACTCTTCCTAATTTTTTGTATCCTTCTTGTTTCTTATACTATGTATTATAGGCCTGATGATGGCTTAATGCCGAAACTAGTAGCCGCCCCCCTTTTTGTAATTTGAAGCCTCTTCGCCCCCCTCAATTCATCAAAGAGATATTAATAAATCTGTGGTACACGATTTTGAGTTTTACTACCTCAAATAATAATAAATTCTATATAACAGTATTTTTGTACTAAATTTATTTTTGTTTGCAAAAGGCGATTCATCCGTTACGCCACTGTGTATCACGAATGGAAAGAATAGGACCCGTCAGCGACAGACACCGACCGAATGGGGCTGCGGATGACACCGTAACCGTACTTAGTAAAATAACCACAAAACGGTCATTTACAGTTTTATGACATCTTTTGGAGCCGCCTTTCGCCAGATTTTATCTCAGCGGCAGGCATGTGAAAAGTGAGGTGGCACTCTTCACTTCACTCTTATTCCTTCATCGACGAATGTCATTATGATGCCCGATTTCTTTTTATGTGTGACGAGAATGAATTGTTGATGGGCGCGTTCAGGGGTTTTATCTTTAATTTTTTTGATTGCGCTAAAAACGTTCTTGAGAACGGAACATGCAGTTTTTTTTTCCGTTTGCTAAAAGTAACACTCAAGTTTCAAAGTTATGACAGAAATGTACAACTTAACTATTTTTTGATCATTTCATAGGAGCTAAATTTTATCGAACACAGAGGCGGTTCATCAACTTTTTTAGCCAAGAAAAAAGTGTATTGTATTTTCTGTACTTGAAAATCGCGATCGTTGATTTTTAACCACGTCCTATTAGATTGGAAATAATTCAAATCTGGCATTTTAAATAATATATTTTCAAGGATATCTTACATCTAAAATAATCAGCCATTACCGGTTTTATTGGAAGTTGACTATAATCTTCTTTTTTTGTAATGAAACATTCTATATAGCTGATTTCAATGGTGGAGTTCACTTCAAGTTGCCAATATAGAAAGAAAAAGGTCTACCAAAGGGGAAAGATTATTTTTGGTCAAAATCTACTTCATTATTTTCGCAATTCTTTAATATTTTAGATGTTACAATGTTTAGATGTTATGAGCATTTGATTATAGAATATTCAAATTAACCGCCAAATTCAGTTTAGTTCCACCAACTCTACCGAGGCTGCAGGTCAGTCGCGGGAAATGATACATGTTTAATGCTTACTCTATGAC
Source organism: Neocrepidodera transversa (assembly GCA_963243735.1). Classification (NCBI taxonomy): domain Eukaryota; kingdom Metazoa; phylum Arthropoda; class Insecta; order Coleoptera; family Chrysomelidae; genus Neocrepidodera; species Neocrepidodera transversa. Next base: position 3,081,972 of record OY725337.1, on the reverse strand, counting down.
TAATGACATTTGACAATGAAAAATGTCAATTGTCTTAATACCAACATTAATTTCAACCAATGAGAAGTGTTTATTTAAATCATTATATTTTGCTAACGATATAATCTGAAAAGCTCAGTAACATTTTGTAAACATATTTTATCACTAGCTGAATACCCGTGCTTTTTAAGTTTTTTTAAGATTAGAACCTCGACGACCGACCGTTGATTGTTTTTTTCTAGTTTTTCCTATTTCCTATTTTTTCTTATATTTATCCATTTCTTCCTATTTATCATTATTTTTTTTATATTTTTTTTGTTTTTTCCTATTTGTCGCTATTTGACATTATTTTCCATAGGTTTTCTTTATTTTTTGCTATTTTTTCTATATAATTCCTTATTTTTACATATAATTTCTGTTTTTACATTTTTTTTCCTAAATTTCCATATTTTTAGCAATTTTTTATTATTTCTGCTTATTTCCCAATTTTTTCGATTTCTCCAATATTTTCTATATTTTTCACTTCTATTCCATATTTCTTCATATTGCTCCCTCGTTTTTCTTATTTTTCCCTAATTTCCCTTTTTCCCTATTTTGCCCTACTTTTTACTGTTTTTCCTGTTTTTTCCAATTTATTAATATATTCCCCTATTTATTGCCATATTTTTCCTGTTTTTTATATTTGCCCTTATTTGTCTCTATTATTCGCCATTTTTTTTTTATTTTCCCTCTTTTCCTTATTTGTCCTTATTTTTCACTATTATCCTATGTTTCTCTATTTTTTACTAATTTCCCTATTCTGAACTGTTTTTTTCCTATTTCTACCGTTTTTTCACAATTTATTTCTGTTTTTCATTATTTTTTCCTATTTTCCTTATTTTTCTTCATTTTTATTTATTTTCTTTATTTGTCCATTTTTTTCTATTATTCCCTAGTTGTTCTCATTTTCCTCTAGTTATTTCTCTTTCTCCATTTTTAATCATTTTCCCCTATTTTCACTATTTTCCCATATATTCCTATGTTTCTCTACTTTGCTCTATTTTTTTCTAATTTCTCTATTTCTCCCTATTTTGCTGTATTTTCCATATTTTCTCCTATTTTTCACTATTTTTTCTCATTTTATTTTTCATATTTGCCACTATTAGTCCCTATTTTCTCATATGTTTCACTAATTTTTGCTATTTTCCTCTATTATTCAATATTTTTTCTTATTTTTACCTATAATTTCTATTTTTACATTTTTTCCTCTTTTTTCTATTTCTTCCTATTTTCTCCTGTTTTTCATTATTTTTCCTGTTTATCACATTTTATTCTCATTTGTCATAAATTTCAATATTTTTAACTATTTTTTAGTTTTATTAATATTTTCAACTATTTTTTACTTTTCTCCTTATTTTCCATATTTTTCCCTTTTTTCCAAATGTTTCTCAATTTATCACTATTTTTCCATGTTTCTCCCTATTTTTTCTTATTTTCCCTTTTTTCCTATTTTGCCCTACGTTTTCCTGTTTTTCCAATTTTTTAATATAGTCCCCTATTTTTCCTATTTCTTCTATATATTTCCTGATTTTCATAATTTGTTCTTATTTACCTCTATTTTTGGCCGTTTTTTCTAATTTGCCCTTTTTCCCTACTTGTCCTTATTTTTCCCTATTTTTCGTTATTATCTCATGTTTCCCCATTTTTCCCTATATTTCGCTCTCTTTCCCCATTTTTTCTATTTTTCTCTATTTATTCCTGTTTTTCATTATTTTTCCTGTTTATCACATTTTATTCTCATTTGTCATAAATTTCAATATTTTTAACTATTTTTTAGTTTTATTAATATTTTCAACTATTTTTTACTTTTCTCCTTATTTTCCATATTTTTCCCTTTTTTCCAAATGTTTCTCAATTTATCACTATTTTTCCATGTTTCTCCCTATTTTTTCTTATTTTCCCTTTTTTCCTATTTTGCCCTACGTTTTCCTGTTTTTCCAATTTTTTAATATAGTCCCCTATTTTTCCTATTTCTTCTATATATTTCCTGATTTTCATAATTTGTTCTTATTTACCTCTATTTTTGGCCGTTTTTTCTAATTTGCCCTTTTTCCCTACTTGTCCTTATTTTTCCCTATTTTTCGTTATTATCTCATGTTTCCCCATTTTTCCCTATATTTCGCTCTCTTTCCCCATTTTTTCTATTTTTCTCTATTTATTCCTGTTTTTCATTATTTTTTCCTATTTTCCTTATTTTGTTTTATTTTTCCCTATTTGTACTTAATTGTCCCTATCTTTTCCTATTATTCACTATTTGTTCCCATTTTTCCCTATTTTGCCTACTTTTTTCATTTTTCCATTTTTCCATATTTTCTCCATTTTACCCATTTTCCCCTATTTTCACTTTCCCACATGTTTGATCTATTTTTCTGTAATTTCTCTATTTCTCCCTATTTTGCTCAATTTTCCATATTTTTTAATATATTTCACTATTTTTCCCCATTTTCTTCTCCATTTCGCTGTTTTTCTATGTTTTCGACTTCTTTCTATTTATTCCTCGTTTTCATTATTTTTTCCTATTTTTCCAAATTTGTGTCTTTTGGTCCCTATTTATGCGTAAATTGGCCTAATTTCCCTATTTTTTTCCATTTTGATTATTTCTCTATTTTTCCGTATTTTATCCATTTATCCCTATTTTCCACCATTTTTTCCCATTTTCCCCTATATTTCGCTATTTTTTCAATTTTTCCCATTTTTTTCTACTTTTTTCTATTTTTTCTGTGTTTTATTTTTTATTCTACCTTCTTTATTTTTCCCTATTTATCCCTTATAGTCCCTATTTTTGCGAATTTCCCTAATTTCCCTACTTTCTCCTAATTTTTTCCTATTTTTTCCTTTTTTTTTCATTTTTCCATAGTTTCTCTATTTCTTCTCTTTTTTCCTTATTTTCCCCTATATTTCGCTATTTTTTTCGTAGCTTTTCTATTTTACCTTTTTTACTACTTCTTTCTAGTTCTTCTGTTTTTTATTATTTTTTCTATTTTTCTTATTTTTCCCTATTTTGAATTTTATTTTATAGAAAAAATTATTTGATAGAATATTTAATTTGACTATTGAATTTATTTTGGAAATCATTTTTGATCTTTCAAAATCCGTTTTTATTTTATTTGAAACATTCCTGACATATTAAAATTTTGACAAATTATTATTGTATGCTGATTCCTATACAGAGGTTTTTTTCTTTAAAAAAAATATTTTTTTAGTTAAAAAAAAATCGGCATTGTTGAAGATCTAACTCATATTCCTCTCAGGCCACTTTTTTTTAATTCTACTTAGTTTCTTTGGTAAAAAAAATATAAAAATCACTAAAAAATCGGTAAATTTTAATTTTTTTTTTATAGAAAAACTAAAAATAAAATTGTAAAAGTGGCCTAGGAGGAACACAAATTATATCAATGTCAACACAGATATATTTTTTTTGTACCACCTCTTAATCACAAATATGTTAGTAATAATTTAAATTTTTAAAAAAATATTTGTTTTTAATTAAAAAGAAAATATGAATAATTAAAATGTTATTTTACATTTGTATTCTATACTAAATCTAATTTATTAAAAATAATTCAAATTTTACGAAATTTTCAACATTTTTGATTCATCGTTTAATTTTGAATTGATTATTTAAAAATTCAATGTAAAAATAAAAAACTGTGCTACATGTTCAACAAAAAAATTCCAGGGAATTTTTTTAATATACTCAATCATTTTTTATTTTCTGCAGGTTTTAAAATTATTATCGTATTAGCTACGAATATTATCAGATTGAGGCGTTAGTTGAGGCCAATATAACATAATCATCCAAATCACATAAATAGATAAAAAGTATTATATTGGTCACAATTTTTTTTATTTCAGTCAATTTTCAAAATCCCATAACCATAATATATAAATCTTATTTATAAAAAGTTTATCATAAATCATGAAACCATTAAAAAAAAAGTTATATTTAAAAACAGCATCGTTAATTAGTATTGACACATTAATTATAACAAATTTAATAATTTTTTAACGACTCATGAGATCATAAATTTTTAATGACCTATAAAAATCACAAACATTCTTTACAAATCACCTATTTAATAAATTTCCTGAAATATATTATCAAGAAAGAAATAGTTGTTATTTATTTTTATCCTCGTTTTACTTTTTGAGTTCTGCTATTGGGGCAAAAATATTTACTCATACCCTGTATATGGGAAAATTCTATTTGTATTAAGAAAACTTATTATCTTAGGAAATACAAAACACTACAAGTACCGCCATCTGCCTGAATAAACTGTAAGGTTCGTTATCGATTTTCGTTCGGCGAATTCACCCTTTTTTTAAGTTTTTTTGGCATATAAAGTTAATGTTTTTCTATTTCCATTTTATAATGGGCTAAATTAAATAAAAGATTTAAATCTGTGTCATAATGAGTTTCATTATAATACAAATTTTCATTATGATACAAATTTTTCAACCATTAGAATTATTTTGACAAATGTCACAATACTTGAAATTGTTTAAAAGATTAACTAATTAATATGTTCCAAAAAAAGTTATCAAACTATTTTGGTTTTGATGGAAATTACAGGGTTGCACTAAGGAGTTAAAAGCATGTCGTTATATTATTGTGAAATTTATTACACTCTTCGTATTATAGTTAACGGTTATAAAAATAATTGTTATACCGGGTGTCCCGAGACTAGAGGAAAAAAAGTCGGGAGTTTATAGCTTGAGCTAAAATAATCTTAGTACTTCATATAAACTTTTTTAACACGGGCCCTCGTTTTCGAATTAAATTGGATTTTTAAATTCGTTTCTTATTTTTTATTTTCGTACTGTTTAATCGATCTTAATAAAATTTTCTGTATGGTTATAATGTACGCGTATGCTTATTTTGGACTTGCAAACAGATTCACAGTATTGCCTTAAAAGACAGTCGTAATAGTTAAGGATCCAATATTTTTGTATCGATGACATACCCTGTATAAAAATTTTAAAAATGGCTTCCTCATACCTTAAGCTAACGAAAAGATACCCTTGTTTCATTACCACCAGTATGTTCACTTCAGCGGCCAAGTTCCATTATTACCGTTTCGGAACCGCCAATCCGACCACGCCAGCCTAGAATACAAGCCTGTGCCTGTACCGTATGTATTTACTTGTGTTACGTTTTTTTACCTTTGCCACCCTGTATTTTCATTCTACCTCTGCTTAGTATATTTTAAATTTAGACTCGCTTAATATCCCTTCTTAAATTCTTTGCGTCATGTCACATCTCAACTTATTTTGATTCCCTCTCCTCTTGATATAACTATAAAATGTCTTTCCCTTGTTAACAATTCTTCTCTTTACCTCATAAGTTAGAACAATTAACTTTTATATGGCTTATTGAAAATTTCTTTTCTTTTCCTCGATATAAAGGGGTTTTTTGGAATAAGTTTTGGAACAAGTTTTTTTTTTGGATCGACTTTTTTTTCTGGACAGAGCTTTTTTACTCGACAGAGCCTTTTCTGGACTAAACGTTTTCTTTGGGAAAGTCGTTTTTCTTTGGAACGTCTCTTTACACTGAAAAAATTAGATGGTTGTGATAAAAATATATATGTTTAATTTAACAATATTATTTGATTAGTATAGGCACAGTCATACATATTGTTACCTGAACCATCTACATATTGTGTACGAGGTATTGTCATTTTAACCCTATTTTTCTGTTATTATTAAAAAAAAATATATTGTTAAAATAACTGTATAGATAAGTTAAATAACAACTAACCGGTTTGGTAAATTTAACTATTCATATTTTGCTAAAACAACAAGAATGTTTATTTTCCTAACAATATAATATTGTATTTTGTACCAAAAATATTGTAAATTAACCATGTATTCTGTTGATTGTAACTATAATAAATGAAAAATTTAACTATCTCGCAACGTTACCGTTACTATAAATAAGAAATTAGTGAATGAATTATATCGTTATCAAAATATATTGTATATTTAAAATAAGCATATTTTATTGTTAAAGTAACTATGGTATATAATCAAGACCAAAAATGTCTTTGTGACAAGTACAATGTAATATTGTTAGGTTTGCTATTCTTTTCGTATAGGTACAGTAAATAAACGATATTGTTAAAAGTACTTTTTTACGAGTACCCATATAATACAGGGCACTCAGTCTTGTTCGATTAGTAGTGTTCTAATCAAACAAGAAAAAATGAGTATCTTGTATGATATGGTTACTCGTAAAAAAGTATTTTTAACAATATGGTTTATTTACTGCACCTACAAATGCCCATATATATTACTTGTTTCATAATTCAATTATTTTAATTATGCTTATTATGTATATGTCGGCTTTGTATGTCAAATTTCTAATACCTTTTTAAGCCTTCATTCAAAGAGGGTACCTATATGAAGAAATAAAACATGTTTATACGAATTCAAAACATTTATTTTCAAACAAAAAACAAAACAAGAAAACAGTATTCTACAAACAATATTACAAATACAACCTACAGACAATGTAACAAAGTATCCAAACTAAACTGTGGATGGACGTATGTATGATTAAACTAACATAAAGTATGATTATTATTCATAGGTAACTTAATATTAGGTAGTATGTAACGATAAAATTAAAAGTAAAGTTAAAAGACAAAACGTAATAACTTTGATTACATGAGTATAGCATTTTAAATCCGTTCCCCTGGTACATTTTATTTAAAGATTATATTTCATTGTCACTAATTTTTTTCCTTTTGGATTGAGAGTGAGTAAGCATGGAACTAAATATTGCAAGTCTTTAATATTTAATAATAAAGTATCATTGGAAAAATTGATTTCGAAAGCATGATAGTGTTCCATAAAACTTTCTGTAACACATTTATTAATTTCCATATAAATATCATTATCTGATAAATATATAAATTTAATTATTCCAAAAACAGGAAGATGGTCCTTATCAATTTCTATGACAAAAAGCATGTTCAATTTATAGATAAAGTCGTTTAGTTCAATCCAGTTAACTTGTTGTACAATATTACTGCCCCAATTTGAACTATTAATTTTTTCAGATATAACTGCATTTTCAATAAAATGTATACTGCTATGTTTTATTGTGTTTGAAAAGCCAGATAAAGAGATTAACCTAAAAGCTAATTTAAGTTGACTTTTTATGGCGAGAGTAATTGGAATATTCTTTTTGTTATTACTAATAATTGAGGTCGTTTTTAAGGGTCTATGTTTAGCTTCAAAACGCATACACCATGTATCTATAAGAGGACCAACCTTTGAAATTATTTTTGGGTAGTGAACCATGTGATGGTGTTTAGGTTTTAATGATTCCTTAAATACATGGGTATAAATGTAGTGATGTTCTGAAATTAGCGTTTTTAATTTTTCTATGTCATCTGACGTAACAATTCTATTAAATATAATATCAGATATTTTTCTAAGTGTAGTATATAAATCCCACAACTCATTGCCCTCTGGTATTAAATCACCCACCATTACACCAAATAGTAACATAAATGTATGCATTTCTGCAGCAGACATTTTAAGAGTGTTATTATTTTTTAAATATGTTTCATCTATTAGAGGTGGTTTATTGCTTATAAAATGTGAGCCATAATTAAATGCACTTATAATTGAATTTAATGTATTTACAGAAAACAATCTTAAATTAAAAATAAATTTGTTTAGTAATAAAGATAAATCATACATACAAACCCCTTCTAAAATATCATGCATTATGTCAACAGAGTAATTTTCCGTTACGTGAAAATTCTCAATTTTATTAAAAATACTATCCTCCTTAATTCCCGTTAGTGATAAGTTGCTTATTGCCAGATCATTTTGATAGTTACATTTATTTCTGAGTAAATTTTCATTTTCAAATGTTTGGGTACGAGTTACAGATTTTGGTGTTTTGCAGAATCTACAAAAATAAGTGGAAGAAAATGATTCTACAAAGCCTAGCATAGAATTTAACCCCAAGTTATCTCCTACAATTAATCCAATATCAAAATATAGTTTGTAAATGTCATCACAAATATTTAGTGTAATGCCAAATTCGCGTAGAAAATTTATTTCTTTGACAATCGAAATAAAAATATCATTTCCATACTCTTTTCGATCTTTTGATTTGAACAACATGAATAAAAAAATATTTTCCAAATGGGTTTTGTATCTAATTGGAAGAAAAGGTAAACTGACATATACAGCACCTAGTTTCTGATCTCCAGAATGAGACCCCAATGCGTTACCTACTTCGAAATCATCAAAGTAAAAGAACAGTGGAAGGACAGGTTTGTTTTTCGCATTTTGAATTTTCTGTTTCCATAAAGCGCCTTGCAAAAAATTTTCCATATAATCGTCTTTAGATAATAGTTCATTTGCATATGTCATTGATTCTACATACACATTCGGTAGTTCAAAAAATTTTTTCAATGTATCCCTTAAAGAAATAACTACATATTTATGAACTGCAGTAGATATATCTGGGTGATTGTTGGAAGAAGTAACTTTTAAATACTTACTTAAAATAACTTCATTAGGCTTTATAAAATATCCTACTTTTTGAAAATATTGAAATCGTTTAAATTCAGTTTCCAAATTTTCGAATGGTTTTGTTAAAATTTTAAATACTGTTTCAATTTGTTTTACGTCCTCTTTTTCAGGGATTATTTTTAATACATATTGCTTCAGAGTAGTAAGTAACTTAGAGCCAAATAATGTATTCAATGAAGTGATAATAATTTGAATTTCGTTGCGAGGCACTGCAGAGTGGCAATAAAGTGTTGATATAAATAGCAATACACATCTATGAAAATCAGAAATTTGCTCCTCAACACTGTGCAGTATATGAATATTAGGGATAGGGCATTGTAAATTTGAAATTTTCGGCTCATTATTTTTTTTAGGTACATCATTTGGTTGAATAATAGGTACAGATTTGTTAAATTCTTTTGATTTATTTTTTGTAAGATTCCTGCAAACAAAATGAGATGATTGTACATGTTTTTTAAAGGCTCTTATGGAAGGAAATGACCTAAAACAGTCTTTCTCGCTACAAGAAAATGGACCAGAATAAAGATTATGTGAAACCTTTAAATGAATAAAAAGCGCCCGTGGTGCGTTTATTATTTTTTCACATAAAAAGCAAATCATACTTTATATTAGATTGTATAATTAAATAAACTAAAAAATGAGTATTATTAAGTACAATAAAAAAAATAATTAAGTTTGAGGAATTTCAACGTATTCCTGATTTAAATCCGAAATTAGTTGTTCAACAGTAACAAATGTCTTATCCCAAGCAGTTTCTAAATGGTACATATATTTTTGTATGAAATACCAAATGTGTTCGCATTCAGCGGGATATTTCAATTCTAGTACATGAAACACCTTAAAAATCACATCCAGACTTTTTAATAAACTATCTGGTTTATAGATAACTTTGTTAATAGTTAACAGTACTTCATAATTTGTTAGGGTCTCACCAATTAATATTACCATTGGCTGGCAAGTTTCCTGCAAGTCCGCATATTTTCGAGACCGCCGTTCCAAAAATGGCTGCAGTTCTACAGCACTTTTTAGGTGCACTATGAAGGCTTGCTGCACTTCTGCTTTAGATGGTCTCCATTGAAGTTTTTTGTTCTTAGCCTTCGGCTTTATTAACACTGTTTTTGTAAATAAATACGGGAGACAAATTAAAGCCAGTACTTGTGCATGATCTGGAAAAAAATATATTACCTCTAAGAAAAAGTAACTGTCTTGGAAAACTTATATGTACCTTCATTCTGAACATTTTTATTTTCATCAAGTAGTTTTATTAAATTTTGATCCTTAGATTGTTTCGCTTTAGCCAATATTTTTAATGAAAAGGACGGAAAGGATGCAAATAGTTTATTTTCGTATGCTTGATAAACTTTTTTGTAATCAAGTTCAATCTGGAATATTAAAAATAATATTATCATTTGTCATATTTATAAAAACAAAATATTTACCAACGTATATCCTAAAGGCTGTTTCAGAGCAGGAAATTGATCAAAATATTCTTGAATTCCAGTACTCTCGCCAAGTATAGATTTTCTTGCTTCATAGGTTTCTTTCCATTTTTCTATAACATCTGTCCATGGATCAATACAATTTTGGAGCCAATAAACATTTTCCAATTGTTCTTCACTAGGTGCTGGTTTCTCAACAAGGGACTCAGCATCAATTTCCTTCTTTTTTCTTTCTGACAATAGCCCTGCAGCTCTCAATATTCTTCTTTGATTATGATATTTATCAAACAATTTTCCTCTGGCACAACGCTTATATTTTCCAGATTCATCTGTTTTGTATGGAGTATAATAAGTGCCAATATTTTCTGATGGGAAAAGTTGTTTGATTAATCGGGCTAGTTGTATAAATCTAGCAGTACTAATCCTGCAAAATAAAATTATTAAGTTCATCAAAATGGTTATAATACTCGAGTATACAGGGTGAACCGGATTTAATTTCCGTATACAGAAATCTCGTAAACCGCAATAGATACAATATCGGTTAAATGTTAAGATGTGTATTTTACAAACAATTTTAATGGTTTTTTGAAAAGTAAAATAGCAAGTCCGGTTTCGGAGATATTTTGGAAAAGCCGAAATTGACGATTTTCGGTTTAATTACCACCTTAATTTTTAAAAACAGAAAAAAACTGCATGTAACTTTTTTATTGAAGGCCAAATATGGCTTAACACAGCGTATCCATTTTTTAAAAACAACGTTTCGTCTATGAAGGGACGTCTCAATTATTTTTTTTAAATACGGACCTGTACTTTTTGTTTCATATTTTTCTCGATTTAACCATGTAGAATACTTCATTTTTTTATTAGATTTCGACAATGAACTGTATTTATAGAATTTTTTTAAGTACGGTCCTGTTCATTTTTATCCTGAAAATATGAGTACAAGAATTATAAAATATCTTGAACAAGGAAGAGGACAATTTAAGCAGTTCTTACAAAAGTAAAATAATTCACAATGACTATTTAATAATTGTAGATTTTCTTTATTTTTTTATTGTAGTTATATAAGAAAATTTAAATTAAGATATTTAAAACAAATTAAGTATAAGTATTTCGGGCGTTAAGCACAAAGTAAACTCAATTTGTAATTAATTTTATTTAAAAAAATTTATAAATATTTACAGTGAAAATGGAACAGGGCCGTACCTAGAAAAGTTCCCAAAGTATAGTTCATGGTCAAAACCTAATAAAAAAATTAAATATTCTACATGGTTGGATAAAGGAAAAAATGGAGATTTTAAAAATGAAATAAAATGTACAGGTTCATACTTAAACACAAATAGATGAGGGTGGCCCTTGTAAGACGAAACGTTATTTTAAAAAATTGGATACGCTATGTTAAACCATATTTGACGTTCAATAAAAAAGATATATACATTTTTTAAGTGTCTTTAAAAATTATGGGGGTAATTGATTAAAACGAATATATCGTCAATTTCGGTTTTTCCCAAATATCTCAGAAACCGGACCTGATATTTTAATTTTGAAAAACCCATTAAATTATTCTACGAGATATCTGTATAAGCAAATTAAATCCGGTCCACCCTGTATAAAGATAAATAATTTACACTTACACTGAATCTTCAGATCTCAATTCATTTCTTATAATAATATCAGTAAGTTTATTTCTAATGGCTGGTGTAAATTTTCCATTTACTTTAAGTATTTGTCTGCCTTCAAAAGATCCCTCCAAAAAAACTTTTAGATCCTATAAAAGTACAAAAATAACTGACTGAAAACGAAAGTTTTGCTAGTTCTAGACATTTGCTTTACTAATAACAGACACACTTCGTGTTAGATCGTTTTCTACGTATAGGTGAACTTAAAAGTAGAAAATACATACAGATTTTGTTCAACAGTGATGAGAAGTTCCTCAACTCAATATAATTAAATTTTTTCGAATAAGATGAAAATGAGAATAAAGTGATGTATAAAAAACTTATTCTTATATATATACAGTGTGTCCAACTAAGTCGGAACCATGTGGGAAACTTTTTTATTCTTAGTTTTATGAAAAAAAGTTATTCTTTACAAAAAGATGTGCATGGTCTCCAACCTAAAATGCAATTATCAGATACTACATTTTTTTACTCGTATACGAGGGGCGTCAAAAAATATAAAATTTGCTCAAGAGTAAAGTACACTTATTTTAAAAAATGTAGAAAAATGTTATTTGGAAAACTTGTTTAGAAACAATATGTACGAATAGATATGAAATCACAGCCTCCTATCTCAGAACAATATTTTTTCTTAAAATAATGTTCAAAGCTGTTACATAAAAAATTAGTTGTTCCAATTTTTTAAGTCCAGTTAACGATTTTGCTTAGAATAATGTGTGGAAACTAATGTTTTATGTAACAGTTCACTTTGAACTTTGCTCCAAGAAAAAATTTGGTAAAAATAAACTTAATTGGACACACATATATATATATGTAAAAAACGTGGGGTGTATAATTATATTTTTTATTTTTTAGTCCTACATCTAAGAAGATGTTTTAAAATTTTGCTACAGAAGGCGGGGCATCCTGTAGACATAATTTAAAGTAGATGTACCTAATTTAGGCTTAATTATTATTTATAAGAATTGTCAAAAAAAAAATACAAAATGTTAAATCTGTCACATAGAAAATATTAACGCAATAAGCCCACGAGGCTGCAGTGAATCCTGTTGATAAAGAACGGTTCCGGGAAAAAAATAAAAAAAGCGTATCAAACTTACAAAATCATATGATATTGGCTCGCCGCTATTATAAAGCTCTTCGATATTTTTAGCGCAAAACGCATTTTGGCGTTTATATGGAACTGGAACAGTTTCTAACAAAATATGTGTACATATTATATTTGACAAACTTTTTAAAAAAATTGTTGTAAGTGATCATTTAAATTTGACTACAAGAACGGCTACGATTTAAAAAAAATAATGCGTTGGTAAGATATATCGAAAAATATGACATCAAAATAAAAAAAAAAAATTAAGTAAAAAAATATAAACTAATTTATGTATTGTCAAACTCAAATGGAAGTCTAATTTAAATAATCAGTCATTATAATATTATTAACATATTACCTAGTGGTTTATCCTCAATGAAATCTATTAGCAAATTTTCTGATGATTCAGAGGCTGATGATGTGCTTGGACTAGGTATTGCATTTTCATCTAGACCTTCAGCTGTCGTTGCAGTTGACAGTTTACAATATTGAACAGTCGGTGGGTTGATTGCCAGTTTAAAATTTTTTAGCTTTTCTCTGAATTTAAGTCTGTCTCCTAATTTTGGTATAATTTCTTTTATGTTGTCTTCATTAAGTAAACAAAATGCCTCGTAATCTATAGAATTTTCTAAAAAAAATCCTTTTTTTTATGGTTTGTTACTTTCGTACAATATACAGCGTGTCCCAAATAAGAGTGATTGCTCTTTTGAGGGCTATCAAAATATACAGGGTGTTCCATTAAAAATAATACATATTTTTTCCATTTATTTTGACCGAAATTTGGAATGATGGAAAACAATACAAACAAACTTGATAAAAAAAACTTGTGCGTAAACGAAAACAATATAATTGAAAACTCGATTTCTTTAGGGCAATTAATAAGCTGTGTATTTACATTTAAAATCGATCACTCTTATTTAGGACGTTTGAAGATTTTTTAAAATTTGTTTGCACAATGAGATATACCTACAACAGAAAAGACAACAATCTAAAAATAATTTAAACTAAATAATGTGCTACCTATTTTTTTGAATTCTACTTAGTAGCTTAAGAACAAAATGTATACCAACTGATAAAAAATTGAGTACTTTTGATCACCCTGTATACCATTTGTTCAAGTAAAACATGTAAGTCGTTTTATCCGGTTTTATGTCGTTTGGCAGGAGCAATCAAATTTGAAAAAACGCGATTTTCAATTGTTTATTGTTACTTCAAAACTATTTAGTTCATAATATAGGTGTAATAAGTTTTTGAAATAAGAATTTCGGGACAAATCTAAAAATGTAAAAAATATACGGTTTTCCATTTAAAAACATTTGACTCTCATGTTTTACTTTTCTGGACCACCCTGTATAATTAAAATTATTTTTATATTGTTGTCCTTACTGATATAATGTCACAGTGAAAACAGATTTAAAAAAATATATTAATTTTTGCTCTACAGACAGAGACGTTACAGATGGGACACACCCTGTATATTATAAACAAAACCTGCATTTTACGGTGTCGAGATTTGCGCCGCCCGGTTCACGCACCGAAATGACTCGGATTTGCAAGCGACGTTGCCAGATCGTTTTCGTTATTATACTGAACTTCATTGTATTATTTTTTACATTAAAAAAATATATGTTGTTTTTGACTATTAACCAAGTTGTTAATTAAAATAAAAAATGATATCATTTCAGGTACCTTCATTATGTTACGAAAACGATTTTTTATAATCAAAAATAAGTTAAATTAATATTTTTTTGGTTTTGATAAACATTTTGTCCTATTCAGATTTCTTATGTAATCAAAACATACGATGCCTGAAATATTATCATTTTTTATTTTAATTAACTACTTTGTTACTAAATTTAAAATCTATTAATGTAATAATTAAAATTAAGCTCAGTATAATGAACGAAAACGATTTTTTATAACCAAAAATAAGTTAAATTAATATATTTTTGGTTTTGATAAACATTTTGTCCTAGAAATATTACCATTTTTTATTTTAATTCACTACTTTGTCAAAAACATTTATGAATCCTACGATCCGTGGTATAATGAAACGGTCTGGCAACGTCGCTTGCAAATCCGAGTCATTTCGGTGCGTCAACCGGGCGGCGCAAATCTCGACACCGTAAAATGCAGGTTTACCCGAAAAACATTCTTATGTTATTTTTTTTGCAAAAAAACAAACTTCTAAAAGATTGCTAACATTTGTGTATAAACAAATAGTAAAAATTTAATTATAGCCAACTAAAAGTTTTTTAGAATATTAATAAAAAAACATAATGTGTTGGAAGCTGCAATTCCGGAACTATTTAACACGAGATATTTTGTAGTTTAATTACTAGTTGTTTGGTAGTTGGCAGTTAACGTGTTAATTTAGATTTTTTTTTATTTTAAGTTAATTTATAGCACTATCTTTTTAAATTACATACCTATTACACGATACTTAACAAAAATTAGATTTTATTATGTTATTTCTTACCCAGAAAAATTGGATAGAGGAATTCTAACTTCCATTTTTCTAGTATGGATTTAACTTCATCCGAGACTGCTTCAGTCTCATCCATATCTCAAGAGTAACGCCTAGAAATTAGTCCAAATACAAAAAAATAATTAAAAATTAGCACGTTATGTAACACAAAGAAGTATCAGAAAAATTTACTTTTTAATTTAATTCAAAACCTAAAACCAAAATTACTTAATTTGTCTAGAAAATGGGTTGCTTCAATTTCTTAAAATAAAAAAAATTAAGTAACGCTAAAGGTTCATTCTAAAAATGAAAATGGCGGAAGTTTTAACGAAGCAAAAAAAGTTTGCATAATTTATGTTACTGCGTTTTGCTTATATTACCTACCTATGGGTATTTAATAAAAAATATAAAAAATAATTTTAAAAATGTTTCTTACCTTAATTTTCCTATTTACCGGCTGAAACCACCACGTGCTCACTTTCACTCTATATGCATATGTTCTCCCCCAAACCGATAACATGCAAATGAGACATGATGAAGGCGGCAATCGGCAATCATAGATTCTCGATTTCTAGAAACGACACCTGCCGTGCAATTTAACCCCATCGAGCGATCGGTACTTCTATTTTTAAGAGTTAAAAAGAAAGAGATAAAAAAGAGCCAGTTACGCGGGTAACAACTAACAAGCGATGCGATGCATGGAGCCATCCCACGGTTCGAAAGAAGACGGAGCATTCCGAATACTTACTATTTAGTTTTGTTAAAATAAACTCTAATGTATTGTTATCTGTTCCTAATATTGTAAGTTAACAATATTTATGTTGTATATATAGCAATGTGGTATATTTATAAAATTGTAACAGTCTTGTTTGGCTAATGTAACCATAAGCTTAGAAAATATATGTTTTTACAATTTTGTATTGTGTATTTAACAATAATGTATAGTTAAATATATAACTATATTAAAATAGTCGTGTTAACAATAATATATTTTAAATGTGAGTAGTTCTAGCTATAAAAATTGTTAGCATAGCAATATTTTTTTAAACGATCCAATATTGTTACGATTTAACAATACATTTTTTACAGTGTACTAGATCAGAACCTGTTTTTGGGTTGACATATTTTTACTGCCGAATCCAGGAAGTTTTTTGAAAGAAACTTGATGAGAAGCAAAACAAAACCAAGATAAGTTTCATTTTCCAAAAAAAAAATCAAGAAAACGTCCCTGAAGATATCATATTATTAATAAAATAATAACCTTTCCTTTTCTTTAATAAAACGAGTATATAGCGTCTAATTTGAGTTTAATGTCCTTAAACCCACAAAAAGAAATAAATGACGGATTTTATAATATGTCATAATTTTTTTTATCAATTGTTTCTAAATACATCAAAAAAATCAATTAGACTAGCGTCCAATTTTTTTTTATTAAATATTTTACTTTTCGATATATTTTAAATTCTATTCGTGAAACGAACCCATAATAAAAAGAAATGAGCTTAAATCACATTTATTATTAAATCACTTTTATCAAGATAAAAAAAAAACGTTTCACTTGGTTATTTGATTTAGTTGCGAGATATAACGTCATAACAGGAAATACTCTGGAACACAGTAAAGCAAGTAGAGTCTGCCCTACTGGCCGACACGGGATTGGTCGAGGCCATAACGACCCCTGGAGTATTTCTTTCTCCACTGAAGCTGCTCGAGCAAGTGGCCTTCACACTTTAAACGGAAGGTGGCACCCGAGGCAAACCGAAACCTGGACTAAGGCGCTTGACACGCGAAGAGCGTTACAGTCTGTTGTGATTTTAACATTTACAACGCTTTTATTATATATTCCAACTGTTCCCGATGCTTAATTGATTTCTTCTGTCACTTTTTACTGCATTTTTAGAATATAAAATATTATATCATCCCATAAATAGATTGAACGATTAGTAAATTTTAGAATTTTAGAAAAAACCAATATTGAGCTTTCAAAATTTTTAGAATAACAAACTGCGTATGTTAATTGTATAACAGATTTACTATATAAAATGACCTAACTAGGTTGAGGCTGCACTATCTTGCCCATTGTACATGCTAACTAATAATCAGTTAAATAATATAAGTTCGTCAATTTAAAATTTATAACATTGACAATAACAATTTAGATTGGCCAATATTTTAATTTCTAAATATAAAATTAAAACAAATAACTGGTCATTATTAATTCTTCTCTCTTATTATTAATATTAATGATAATTTTTACTCCACAACCTCTTGGCTATTGTTTATAAAAACTAGTATGCGTTGGCGCAAATTTGTGTCTGTTGCATAATCAATTACTTAACCGCCATAAAACCGATTTACGATACTTGTCAAAGATTTACGACTCAAAAGTCAAATACATTGTATTTATTTTTATTGAAATTTTATTGCACATTTTAGTGCCGTGCATTTTTTCACCATGTTTGGATGAGTATTGTATTATAAGCGCAGATACTTCAAAATGAATGTAACGGTCATTTCGGTTTTATTGAGGTCGACATTTCATTCACATAAAATTCCCTATTACACTTTTGTACGGTAGGCCGATTTTCGGGGAGGATTTTGGCCAGATTATTGGAAAATAATTCAAGTCTGTCCTTCTTTTGCTGAGTTCAGTTTTTTTATATACTTTATATTGAATCATTCCATATAAATTCTTGCGACTGAGATCAAAATGTAGATTAATGTATAATATTATTCCACTGATGCTATAATCTGTATTTTTGATTAAAGCTACAATAATTTTGTATACAATAATAAACGATAAAAATTTTTGATATTGTCCAAAAAATGAGAAAAAGTGGAGTAATGTAGCTCATTTAGACATGCTGAGAGTGCTAATAAAATCTATATGGAATAACTGATCTATTATGGGAGTAAGAGTGAAAATTTTACACTCAGAAAATCCAGACTTATGCCACATAGTAAAAAATGCCAAGCACATAGTCACATGCGACAATGAACTACACTTTGTCAATTGTACCTGCTAAAAACCAAAAAGTATCCAACCAAAATATGTTTATTGCAGTAAAGACCAACCAGTCAACTATAGAGCACCAATCAAACCAATGAATAAAATTGAAACGTGACTATTTTAAACTCTATTTAATTAATAATTAAGGAACTAATAAATTATTAAACTTGAACACAGTACTAGAGGAGCTATTCTCAGATATCTTAAAGTTGGGATTCTGGAAGGTACTGCCAGAAAGTAACAACAGATGGAATTGCAGGTAGTTGTAGATACATACAGCTTGGAAATCTTTCTGTCTTACATAGTAAATCTGGACAAAGAAAATTCATATTTCATGCAAAATTGTTTTATTTTTCGCAAAGCTCCTTCGACTGTGAAGCCATCATCAGTGCTTATTGTCATCAAAGGTTATACAAGAAGATAATTAAAAAAAAAACTATTGTATATTAAATAATGAAAATCATCACACTTCATTTATATGTTTGAAGAATTTTCTGTTATTTTATAACAAATTTTATTTTTGTTTGTAAAATTTTTGATCACCGGTCGCATGTGGACTTTTGGCTTTTCAAAAATATATCAGTAATTTAATAAAGTGGGTGGCGGTTTCCATTATTTAATATGTACAATTGTTTTTTAAAAAAACTGATGATCACTTATCTTCTTGGATAACCTTTAAAATACGAATTATTTTCTTTGCACATCTTCGTTTATATTTATAACTCTTCCGTATCGGTCGATCTCATGCGAGACGAGAAATATTATCCTAAAACTATATTCTAAAGGAGGTTAAATTAACAGTTATAGAAAAACACGAAACTAATTCTGAACCAATGAGATGACAGTGGCACTGTATCATCATCTCTCATAGAGACCAGTCGTATTGAGTTAGCCGTTCAGATGGGGTCAATCCATTATAATAAAAAGTTATTCATTCAAAATGGAGTTGTGACCGTGCCTATTTTATCACAATAGCATTTTTCTGATATTTCACAAGATTATTTTTGAATTGTCCAGTTTTGACAGCAATTTTTTGATGTGTCATTTGATGAAAGTTTTATGTTCAAAGGTTATGTTTTTATGTATATGACAGAACTGGAAAACTAGTAATAGATTTCTGCAATTATTATGGGACCTTCACCGAAATCTCAAGGTTGTGTCTTTGTCCAATTTTTTGGTTCGTCCTGATTGAAAGATTGTAAAAAAGTTAATATAGGAAGATGTAAGCCGTTTTATCCGATTTTTGAAAATGTTTAGAGCGTATTGACAAACTTGTGTAAATAAATTTTCAAATTTGAAATACCATTACTTTTCCATATATGGCTAATGGGCCGACTACGTGACACACCCTGTATACATTCAATTTTAAAAATAAAAGCCAAATAACTTTAATATATATGACGGCATAAAGACTCGTATTCTCGATATTATCGCAAATTCTCTCATTTGATTTTTTAGGAACAAAAATGGAAAAATGCAGACAAAATAGGAATAGGAAAAATAAGGAAAAATATAGTAAAAAATGGAATAAAATAGGGAAAATTGTGAAAAAAGAAGCAAACGCAGGAAAATTACGAAAAATAGAAAAAAAATGGGGGAAAATAATAAAAAATAAGAATAAGAAATGAAAAATACAGAAAAATCAGGTAAAATAGGGAACTATGAGCTAAAAGGAAAAATACAGAAAAATAAGAAAAAGTAGCAAAAAAAAGAAAATATAAGGGAAAATGGGAAGAAAATATAGTGAAAAACAGGGAAAACAAGAAAAAGTAGATAAAGATAGGGGGAAAGAGTGAAAAGTTGGAAAATTAGGGTAAAATATGGAAAAAATGGGGCAAAATGCAGAAAAACAGGCAAAAATAGGTTAAAACAGGAAAAGTAGGATAAAATATGGAAAATTAGTGAAGTATCAAAATTACGACAAAATAATGAAAAATAGGCAAATAATAATGTAAAATCGAGAAAAAAGGAAAAAACATAAAAAAACAGCCAATATGAAGAAATAAGGCAAAATAGGGAAAATAGGCAAATGGATAAAAAAATACCGCAAAATAGGAAAAGATATGAAAAAATAGGGCAAAATGGGGAAAAATATGAAAAATGAGGCAAAATGAGGAAAATAGTAAAAAGTAGGACAAAATAGGGAAAAATAGTAAGAAATATGTTAATTAGGAAAGAAATAGGCATAAATAGGGCCAAACGGAGAAAAATGGGGAAAATAGGAAAAGTTAGGAAGAAAATGGGAAAAAATAAGAAAAATAGGAAAAGTGGAGAAATGGAAAAATAGAAAAAATAGGATACATTAGGAAAATATCGGAAAAATAGATAAACATGGTAGGAAATGGGGAAAAATTAGTTAAACGTGTAAAATTAGGTTTAAATACCGAAAAATAGGGCAAAATGGAGAAAACAAGGAAATGTAGGGCGAAATAGAGACAAATAGGGAAAAATTAGGAAAAACAGAAAAAAGTGGGAATGTGGGAACAAATAGGAAAAAATGGGAACAAATAGTAAAAAATAGGGAAACATGGAGTAAAACAGGGTAAAATAGAAAAAATAGGGGAAAATTAGGACAAATTGGAAAAAATAGGGAAGAATAAGGAGGAACTTTGAAAAAAAAAACATTAAAAATAAAAGAAAAAACAGGAAAAATTAAAAAAAATAATAAAAAATAAAAAATCAAGTAAAGTATATCTACATGTTAATAAAGAGACTCCGTAGCAAAGTACGGGTATTCAGCTAGTTATTTTATAAAGTGAATAAATAGTGAGTGATATAAGTGAATTACCCTGATCATTTATAAAGTGTTTACAGTGTTGTAATAATTTATTTTTATTACTAATACATAGACGAGAAAATAAGCTCTTTAAATTTGTTTTTATCGATATTAATGTAATTGTTTGAAACGAAGTTTTATAATTTAATAATAATATAACAGTGTTGCCGTTATTTGGTCCTTCGACAATTAGTCGATGTAAGCACGTCGACTACCGTAGTAATTTTTCCCAAACATTCGTAATCATGTTTGTTCAACTATTACCATAAGTAACTAATTTTCCACTACAGATTTCCACATGTTTATAGACTTTTATTGGAAAGAAGGATAATAACAGAAAATAATAAGAATAAAATTGGTAATTTTAGTATCTATTGGTACCTTTGGT
This sequence comes from Neocrepidodera transversa, assembly GCA_963243735.1. Taxonomy (NCBI): domain Eukaryota; kingdom Metazoa; phylum Arthropoda; class Insecta; order Coleoptera; family Chrysomelidae; genus Neocrepidodera; species Neocrepidodera transversa. Next base: position 3,060,549 of record OY725337.1, on the reverse strand, counting down.
AACAATTCTAAAAATACAGATAATAGTTGATAATTTCTAAAAATCGTTTTAAATGAATATACCGTCCTGAAATAAGACAAAGTTGCATATACGAGTAGACTCAATTTAAATTCTGATGACCTCCGCAGATTCCTGAGGCGTTGGCACGACGTGGATATGGATGTGATGTGATAGTGATCTATGTCAGAGAGTGTCTTGTGTCTTGCTTTCCCGTGCAGCTTATAACTTTCTGCAGCAGAAATGCTTCTCCGTTCATTGTTCTTATATCGATCTGCCAGTTTTCTTGAATGCATTGCATTGCATTGCACAGTCGATGCTCGCTCGCTCTACTAATCCCTTTAAAGGTTGCACTGCAACTTATGTGCACTTCGCCGCAAATCAGGAATTTAGCACAACGGATGTGAAAAACTTCTTGGGGGAAGTGGCTCGTAAAGTTATTAGGTACATTTCTGAGAACATGTAATATACGATCGGTGTATTTCACGTTTAATGAAATTACATAATGTTAGTTAATGCTCTTTGGTTTATTATAAAATAATCAAAATTTTATAATTTTAAACAAAAATAAATATTTTGACATCCAGTAATTTTTATTTTCTTTAAATGATAACAAATAAGGCCTTAATATAAGAAAAATATCTGGTTTAGATACATTTGAATTGGTCGTTCATCTGTAAATCAGGGCCGGCTTTAAAACGGTACAACGTTGCCAAAATGATATTATTTTATTGATTAAATACGCTAAACACATAATTATGGTCACTATGACAAAAATAACTTTCCAATATTGTTTTTTGTGGTCCTCAAATCTTTATATTTTTATTGGATTTTCTTATGACAGTTCATATTTTTTCACTTCCAAGTTACCTAAAACCATTGACAGTTCCTTTCTTAAAACACTCTTTTAATCCATGTTAAAATATTTCAGCCCTTTGCCCCTTAGGTCAGCTTATCTATAATCTTCACCCTTGCGCTTCCATGTAAATATATTTGTCTCTTTTACCCCTTAAGCCTGCCTATGTAAGAATATGTAGTCTCTTTACCATTTTATCCTATCAATATAAAAATATTGGGTCCTTTTGCTTGATAATTTATAAATATTTAGCTCTTTATTTTTTTTAACATTTAGACCCTTACCCCTTGAGCCAACTAATATAACAAAATATACCTCCAAAGTTTGCTTTTTTTAATATTTAGCCCTCTTAATCCTACCCATATAACAAAATATTTACACCCTTTAATTTTTCGATCCGGATCCCCTATATCGTCCTAATATCGACAATAGCGACACACCAATTACTGATAATTATATTGAAAAATCAGTTATGTTGATTTTCTTTAAAGTGGAACTCTCTGCTGGCAGATTTTGACAACAGAGAGAGCGATCGATAAGGTCCAGCATCAACGGAGCTACTAGCGACATCTGTGATCCAACCGGTGAATTTTGTAGGGTCCAGTAGTAGCGCCGTTGAAGGGCCATTGTAGATTTCTCTTATCTGTAACCTTTCGTTATAGAATAGAGTTTACTATACCGATTGTCTCATTTTATAAATGATGAATACAGTTTCGTTCATTTCAGTTCGTATTTTACGCATCAAGGGTGTAGATAACTTTATTTCTGAGGGAGGTAAATTTTTTTCTGTCGATTATGTATTTTAATATTTTAACACAAGAACATTAAGACAAGAGATTTATATATTTTTTTGGTAATTTTCCATTGCTGCGTCAGAAAATATTTGCTATATTTTTATTTATTTATTGTAATTTTTTTCTTTACCCTGTTTAAATTAAAAATCAAGCTAATACTTTTCTTATTGTTTCAAACTGCTAAAGTTTAGATACTGTTTTTCTTGCAATGAGGTTATGAAAAATATAAAAAAAAAACTATTAAATCTGTTATATTCAAATGGATCATTTTTTTATACTAAAATTCATAGAAAAATCCGTTTTAAATACTTGTTAAAATTGAAGATTAATTTAAAATATTGTTAACAATTATTGTATTTACATTTGTTTAAAAAAATCCTAATTAATTTTCAGTATAGAATCTTTCTGGTAGAGAATCTTTCAAGTAGATAATTGTTCAGATAGAAAACATTTTAGATGCAGATTTTTTCTAATAAGGATCTTTCAGGTAGATAATCTTTCACTTATATAATTTTTCAGGTCGAAAATTTTCAGGTAGAGAATCTTTCCAGTAGAGAATCTTTAATATAGAGAATCTTCTAGTTCAGGTAGAGAATCTTTCCAGTAGAAAATGTTTCAGATAGAGAATATTCCAGGTAAATAATCTTTCAGGTACAGAATTTTACAGGTGGATAATTTTTCAAGTAGAAAATATTTTAGATGCAGATTTTTTCTAATAAGGATCTTTCAGGTAGATAATCTTTCAGCTAGTGAATCTTTCAGGTACAGAATTTTTCAAATAAAAAGTCTTTCCAGTAGAGAATCTTTCAGATATAGAATTTTCCATGTACATAATCTTTCAGGTACCGAATCTTTCAGGTGGATAATTTTTCAGGTAGAAAATATTTTAGATGTAAAAAGTTTCAGGTAGAGAAATCATTTTTTAGGTAGAAAATATTTCAGGTAGACAATAGTACAGTAGAGAATCTTTCAGGTAGTTAATTTTTCAGGTAGAAAATATTTTAAAAGCGGAATATTTCACATAGAGAAAGAATTATTAAGGATCTTTCAGGTAAACAATCTTTCAGTTAGAAAATCTTTAAAGTACAGAACTTTTCAAGTAGAAAATTTTTCCAGTAGAAAATCTTTCAGATATAGAATTTTCCAGGTACATAATCTTTCAGATACCGAATCTTTCAGGTGGATAATTTTTCAGGTAGAAAATATTTTAGATGCGAAATGTTTCAGGTAGAGAAATAATTTTTTTGGTAGAAAATATTTCAGGTAGATAATCGTTCAGGTAGATAATCTTTCAGGTAGATAATCTTTCAGGTAGTTAATTTTTGCAGGTAGAAAATATTTTAGAAACGGAATCTTTCACATAGAGAAACAATTTTTTAGGAACAATATATTTCAGGTAGAAAATCTTTCAGGTAGAGAATCTTTCAGTTTCAGAATTTTCCAGGTATGGAATTTTTCAAGTAGAGACTAATTTTTCAGGTAGAAAATATTTTAGAAACAGAGTCTTTCACATAGAGAAACAATTTTTTAGATAAAAAATATTTCAGGTTGAGAAACTTTCAGGTAGATCATATTTTAGATGCAGATTTTTTCTGATAAAGAATCTTTCAGGTAGAGAATCTTTCAGTTAGAGAATCCTTCAGACAGAGAATCTTTCAGGTAGAAAAAAAAATTTCCTAAGTAGAAAATCTGTCAGATAAAAAATCTTTCAGGCAGAGAATTTTTCAGGTAGATAATTTTTCAGGTAGAAAAATTTTAGAAACTAAATCTTTCATAATGAAAAACAATTTTTTAGATAAAAAATATTTCAGGTAGAGAAACTTTCAGGTATGTCATATTTTAGATGCAGATTTTTTTGATAAAGAATTTTTCAGGTAGAGAATCCTTCAGATAGAGAATCTTCCAGGTAGAGAATCTTTCAGGTAGAGAATATTTCAAGTACAGACATTTTCAGATTTATAATTTTCAGGTAGAAAATATTTTAGATGTAAAAACATTCAGGTAGAAAAACTTTCAGGTAGATTATATTTTAGATGCAGATTTTTTTTGGTAAGGAATTTTTCAGGAAGAGAATCTTTGGGATAGAGAATCTTTCAGGTAAAGAATCTTTCAGGTAGAGAATATTCCAACTACAGACTATTTCAGATTTATAATTTTCAGGTTGAAAATATTATAGATACAAAACCTTTCAGGTAGAAAAACTTTCAGGTAGATCATGTTTTAGATGCAGATTTTTTTTGATAAGAAATTTTTCAGGAAGAGAATCTTTCGGATAGAGAATCTTTCAGGTAAAGAATCTTTCAGGTAGAGAATATTCCAACGACAGACTATTTCAGATTTATAATTTTCAGGTAGAAAATATTTTAGATGCAAAAACTTTCAGGTAAAGAAACTTTCAGGTGGATCATATTTTAGATGCAGATTCTTTTGATAAGGAATCTTTCAGGAAGAGGATCTTTCAGTTAGAGAATCCTCCAGGTAGAGAATCTTTCAGATAGATCATATTTTACATGCAGATTTTTTTGATAAGGAATTTTTAAGGTAGAGAATTTTTCATTTAGAGAATCTTTCAGTTAGAAAATCTTCCAGGTAGAGAATCTTTTAGGTAGAGAATATTTCAACTACAGACTATTTCAGATTTATAATTTTCAGGTAGAAAATATTTTAGATGCAAAATATTTCAGGTAGTGAAACTTTCAGGTAGATCATATTTTAGATTCAGATTTTTCTTGATAAAGAATCTTTCAGGAATAGAATCTTTCAGTTAGAGAATCTTCCAGGTAGAGAATCTTTCAGGTAGAGAATGTTTCAAGTAGATCCTATTTTACATAGATAATTTTCCAGGTAGAAAATATTTTATATGCGAAATCTTTCAGGTAGAGACATAATTTCTTAAGTAGAAAATCTCTGAATCTTTCAGGCAGGGAATCTTTCAGGTAGATAATTTTTCAGGTAGAAAATATTATATAGATAGATAGATAGATAGATAGATAGATAGATAGATAGATAGATAGATAGTGAAACAATTTTTTTATATAGAAAATATTTCAGGTGGAAAATAATTCATGTAGAGAATATTTCAGGTAGATAATTTGTCAGACAGAAAATATGTTAAATTTCAACTAAATAAATTTTTTAAACGTTTGCTAATCTTTACTTTGGTAATTTTTGAAAATATTAAAAAGTAGCTAAAGAAGTTTTTTCGAAGTATCACACTAACATTAGATTTTTTAAATACGTACCTGAATTTTTCTATAATTTGTTTTGATAACTACTATAATTTTCAATGTTTTTTATTAATTATAAAAATATTTGTAAAAGATCAATGAATTATTTTTCAGTATGATTAATATTTTTAATATTTAAAAAAAAATTACTGTATCAGATTTTCCAAAAAAAAAATTAACAGCATAAATAATTCTGATTATTAATAATTTAATAAATTTCAAAATTTGGTGAAATAAACCAAATTTAAAAAAAAAACTTTTATATTTGATCAACGGAAAAAGACAACAATTTCTTTCTCCAGAAAGTAATATGGGATTTCTTCTTTTCAATACATAAACACACCACAATTTATGTACCTAAACAAATCGTCAAGTAATAATGGGGATCTTTAAATTTGTAAATGTTTACAATGGCGACATGTTAAATTTCGTTTTATTTTCACACCTAGGAATATTACAGCCATCCATACGTACTCACACAATAAATAATACCTATTATTTAGTTCCCGTCCCATAAAATTAATCATACTTTTTCTTACAGGAAAGGCGTGGTGTGATGATTTCAAATACAAACAAAATTTTGTTTCCAATTCAATGGGACAAAAAATATTCACCATTAGAAATGGGTGTTACTTTAAAGATATAATATATAAATTTATATTTTCTTTTGTATTGTTATGTAAAAATCAGACTTTAAAAAATGTATTTATACATACCATATTAAGGTTATATGATTTGAACAAAAAAAATTTAACTACAGTTATTTTACTCTTGGGAATTCAGGATTGGATTTTAAAGTTTATCTTCTGTTTGTTACTCATTAGATTGTTCTATAAAAAATGGCTTTTATTATTTATTATTTAAATATGGAGGTTTAAAAAATATAATAATCAATCTAATTTTCAATTTACCATTACGGTTTCAAATAACCTGAAAGAACACGACCGGATTAAAATCAGGAGAAAGTGAAGACCATAGATTTATATTATTGTTATATTAAATATGTATTATATTTTCTTTTAGACCTAAAAATGGCATTGATTTGGTAATTTATTACCTTAACCTTGAATTACATTTTTACTATTCATATAATTCAATTTATTTTCAGAAACATACCTAATACTTTTCTGCGAATACAAAAAAATATATATTTAAAAGTCTAGACAGTTTTTTAAAGTAACAGGACTTGATCAGATAAAAGCCGATCTATACTGAAAAAATATAATAAAATATGCTAAGCTATGCAAATAATCAAATACCAATAGTTAAAATAATAGTACTCTAATGCAAAAACACAAGATTTCAATTTGCCATTCCATATATGCTAAGATAAGAACAATTTTAGAGTTCATAAATAGTAATTAATGTATTATGCATATTTGAAAAAAAATAAGTTAACACCACTTAACTTACTAGAAAACATTTTAAATAGATTTCAGAAATCGCATCATATTTAATTTTACTGCACATGGTTTAATAATTATTAAAATTGTAATTTTATAAGAATAATTTCGTTTTTTATTCATAATTAAACAGCACAATAAATTTTAAAAATTTTAATTAACTAGTCGCCAATTATTCATAATAAGTTTAATTTTTTAATCATTCAAATAAATTGTGGTGAATATAATATATTAAAATAGTCTTACAAAATATTTAAAATAAAAAAAAAAAATTTATTTGAATTCCCCAATGCAAGTAAAAATTAATTGATTTTCAAAACTAGATATTACTTTCCTGCTATACAAGACATTCGAGGTTTCGTAATCATTAAAAAATTTAAATACATCTCTGTATGTAACTCTTGTAAAGTTACAAGTTCAAAATATTTATTTGAACTAAGTACGTCACTGTAAGAAAGCATTCTTTTCTTATTATTATTATTCAACCTAGTTCAACCCTGAAAAAATGCATTAGACTTAATATAAATTGTACAGGGGTAAATGTTGGCTCATGGTCAATATTTCAAAGAAATTGCAAAAAGGGTTACGTTCGCAAAGAACACCCTTGAGGATTTTTATTTTTTTATGGATCTCAAGCTTACCTGGCTTCAAAAAATTTCATCTAAGAATTTTCTACAACCAAAAATATAACTTTTATGTTTAAGTCTAATAAAAATCGTTAAATAATATAATTTCTTTAATTTTATAACAACTAATAATAATTTTCATTATTTAATTTGATTTGCAACCTATTATGAATTATTTTTGTCCAAATTAAAATGTATTTAAAACATAATAAATACGCATGTTTTCATTTGAAAAAAAAAATCAGCTGTGCCACTCCAGAACATTCCCGACTCGGCTGTAGAGAATAGGATTATTTTAATTACAAAATACCCATTATTATACATTTATTTATGGAATAAATTTTAAATAGCAAACCAATGGTGAAGTGTACCGATTCGAAATGATATTTCAATGTTGATAATGACATAAACGGGCGCATGCGCACATTTTGACTTCGGAAAAAAGTTTAATACAAAACTTGTAGGGAATTTTATGCTCTACAACTTTGCAGCAGAATATTTTGCACTAAAACCCATTGTTTGCCTTCAAAATAAAACAAAGACAAAAAGCCCAAATCTGTAAATTTTTAGCCCTTTAGCCGCCTAACTATGTGGATTTCAAAAAAAAATTAAAGATAAAAGGTAAAGGAAATTTAGTGCTCTATAACTTTGCACCAGAAAATTTGCCCTAAAGTGCATTGTTTGTCCTCAAAATTTCTAAAAACTACGGAAAACCTATGCACATTTTTTGCACGTCCTCTAGTGGCGCAACTATTGGAAATTCTGGAAAAAGTTTGATACAAAAATTGTAGGAAATTTTATTCTCTAAAATTTTGCACTGCGACATTTTGCACTAAAGTTATTATTTGTCCTCAAAATTTAAAAAAAGTCAAAAATCTTACATGTGTATTCAATCAATGTCGGTCTTGAGGACCTTCTACTGTAACAATTTAATCCAAATTTTAGCTTGATTGCTTAAACGTTTCGGCAGTTATTGTGGAAGCTTACGCACAGACAGACCTTATGGTTTCAATCATCATTTGGGGTACCTCAAAATGAATATTTCCATCGATATCTCCAATTTTTTTTTGCTTGTTCACTATTCCATATCTTTGATTTGACCGGGAAAGTAAAATTAAGTAGCCTTTTGGTTTGTATACATTTTATCGTAAATAACTTTTTAAATAGATTAATCGAAAATATAATATTTTTTTATGGGAACTATATAGATTATGAATTTTATAATGTAATTGATGTTCCACGACATTTTTTTATTAATAAATTCAATGTGTTTTTTTAAAAATCAATTAAAAAAAAGATCTGGAGAAATTAATCAAAATTGTTATTAGTGTTGTCTATATATTTTTATTGTACAAAAAATTTTTACAAAATGTAGAGAAAGTGCATTACATTATTTAAAAGGTACTTATCATAAAAAAATCTCGATTCCTTCAGGAAAAAAAAAACAACTAATGATCAGGCTCTGTCCGTCTGCCAGCGTCTATTTTTCAACGGCACATCTTGAATGTATGCATAAGTGAATTTCAGATTTCTACGACTTCCGGTTTCAAAACCGGTTTTACAACCCTGTACCGGAAGAGATACTTCCGGTTTTAAAAATGACTATTTCGTCGTTAAATTGAAAGCTGAATCCATTGACGTATATTTAAATTTTGCGTTATCTCTTATACTTTTCGAGATAATCGTAAATGTTAAGGGTCAAAAGTTGCCCATAACAACACTCACTACATTTTGGACGGGAATCTAGTAAATGGATGAGCAAAGAGCTGATTAGCGGGAAAAATTACCCCATTATGCAATGTATTGCAAACTTTAGTCGACTTGTTTTTAACAATGGAAGGTCACAGTACTAGGTAACATTTGACCCAGAGTTATTTAGTAAAATATTAATATTTGGAGGTTCCAAACCTATAATTTAAATATTAAACATTCCTTATGAAACACCCTGTATATTGATCATTTTGTTATCTTTTACAAGGATGATAAATCTGTCAAATATTTTCCTTTGTATCATTGTCAGTACAGATCTGCTCTTATATATTTCGTTAAAAAGAATCTATACTTTTAAAGCATTTTTTTTTGAAAAACTGTTTTGGCACTGTTTGAAACAGTTTTATAACACTTAATTTTCTTGAACCATTAATGACGTCACACTTGATTATGGTTCAAAACGTTTTGAAAGCGTCTCAAAGACCGTTTCATTTCGGTAAACTGTCAAAAAATCTTATCTCCTAACCTCACTTCACTTTCAATGTGCTTTTTCAGTGTTGTGATATATTTAATTTTTTATTTTTAAATAGTTCAGAAAAATGGAAGAAGAGATGGTGGAACTAATTTTAAATTGTCAATGAAAAACAATCATAAGTAATTGACTATTATATTCTGAACATTTCTTTAAACCATTTTAGGTGATGTATTTGCGCAGCAATATTTTCAACAACTGACAGAAATTGAAGATAGTCAAAATTCAGTAGTTCAAAAAAATAGATAATTGCCAAATGGGGAACCTCTTGCCTCTACCTCCAGAACCCAGACAGAGACTGATAAAGTAAAAAACTAAATTACAAATTTTCTGATAAATGTACATCCAAAAATTCTTTCTGATTAGAAATTGCACAAAATATGAATGCAGTTGGTTTTTCACAAAATTCACAACACCCATTTTAATTTGAATTTTGGCGGTTTAGAATGACAATTGACGTGCACGTGACGTTTTAAAATGAAACATTTTTTCGGTTCATAAAAGTAGTGACGTCAAGATAGAAACTGTTTTAAAACGGTCTTTGAAACTGTTTCATCAAAAAAAATATGCTTTTAATAAAATACTATACATACAGCGTGTCCTATAAGTGTGTGAAAATTGTTTAAATTTTAGATTTAGCGAAAAATATCATTCTTAATAAAAAGTTTTGCTTGTGCTGAAATCTAAAATACAATCATCAGATATCAATTTTTTCCAGTAAAATGTTATTTAAAAAATTTGATCGCAGAACTAAAAACTAATTTCAAATATGCAATTACATCCATTTACATTGAAAAAATATATTCATTTTTGAAATGTATTTCTAGGTACAATTACAATGCAAATTTTACTGTAGTTATCTGTTTAAATTGCAAAAGGTATTCATGACTTTTATAATCACAAGAGATAAATGTTCGTTCAAAATAAAAACAATATTAAATAAGCACAAAACCTATTTTTCCAATGTAAATAGATGTAAAATATTGCATATTTGAACTTAGTTTTTAGTTCTGATCAACTTTTTTAAATAACATTTTACTGGAAAAAATTGATATCTGATGATTGTATTTTAGATTTGAGAACAATCAAAACTTTTTATCAAAAGTGACATTTTTCGCTAAAACTAAAATTTATAAATTTTTCACCTATAGGATACCCCATCTGTGGACACACTGTATATTATAAAGTATTATTTTTGTCTAAATTTGTGTGTGTCATGCAACCCTGCATAGGTCTTATTATTTGTTATATTTTTATATTAGAATTAAAAATAATAAAATAAAAAAAAGATAAAAGATTCCTAATATCAAAAACAAAATTGTCAACATCAACAAAACGTATATTACGTCCTTCCATCTCATTCTTAACTGTACCGCCATAAATATCGACCTTGACCCAGAAAATACCCAGATGTATATATTCATCTTTTACGTCACTTCTACTCTATAGTGCAACTACCAAACCAACGGTCTATGCGATATGCGATGCGACGACAATGGCATTTAGGAAAGAAAAAACTGCTGGGACAATAGGTAGAAACGCAAGGCACAATGAGAATGACAAGTTTTGGGCGTTGCCGATTCACTTCTCGTCGTTGGTCGATACCAGCCATCATGGCTGACTGTGGATTATCGACCAACATGGAACCTGGGCCCCAAATTTCTCAAACAAAAAAATACAAAACCTCCGACCAGTGTCAGAGACTATTTGCAGGCATCTACCACGCAAATTATATAAATAGTGATTTTTTTTATAGGTATTTTTAAATCTAGTGTGCGTGACGTAATGACGTAAGCGTCGGTTTTTCGTGACATCGAATTTTTATGTGAGGTAGGTCAAGTGACGAAATAACTTTTATTTTATTAGTATCTAGGTATGGTAATTTTTTTAAATTTATTAGCAACAAACATATTTTTTATATTTACCATTACACACAGAATATTTATTTATTTATTTCGATTACGAAATACCTACAGGGTGTTAAATCAAAAATGTTTAAACCGGTTGTCGTAAGTGCGGTAAAATTTCTTTTTAAATTTTTATAATAAACTCCCTCTTTAGTTTTATACGGATAAAGAACTAAATTAGCTGTCTTAAATTTTATCGTATTAAAATAATATCAACATTGAAAAAACTACTTTGGTCACCCTATATAAAACAGTAATTTATACAGGGTGTTTTATTACTAATTGTCTAGGTATACTTTAACTGGAAAATCCTTAATATAACGATTTAAACTAAAACACAATCAAATATTCCTTCTAACCCATACACAGCGTGTCTTATTAAAAAGAATAAAAATGAATATTTCACATAACTTTGAAATTTTTTCCTAAATAGTTGAACTGATCTAAAAAACATAAATACAAAACAAATTGTTGACTCTTTTTTTCCAGAGGCGTACCTATAGCAATAGTTGGGAATCCTTTAAGTCTAGTTATTTTGTACGACACTTAAAATTTAATTTTTGTTCCATATTGAAATTTGACAATACTTTGTTTCACTTCTTTAAAGTGTATATTTGACCTATTATTAAAAATGTATTTTTTATTCTTTTAAAACGAAACTTTAACTAGTGATTTAATAAAAATCTATTAACAAAATTATGACAACAAATGAGCGAAGATCAGTTTTCAAAACAATAAAAATAAGCACCGAAGAAATAAAAATCAATGGCTATATTACCACAATATATTATATAAATAAGTTGGAAGGGGGACTGGCAACTAGTTTCGGCATACAAATGCCATTATCAGGCCTATAATACACATAGCAAAAAACAGAACTTGTTTTTACAAAAGAATTAAGATATTCTCTTCTTTTTTGCTGATTCTTACCATTTCTATTATAGGCCTGGTGGTGGCATTTGTATGCCGAAACTAGTTAAGAATCCCACTTCCAACATATTTGTCTAATATATTGTGGTACTGCTAGACTTTATTTCTTCATTGGTGAATTTAAAAACAAGTACAACCAAATTAAAAATTGACCAAAATTAAAATTTAAGCAGTGGCGTACAAAATAAGGGGCTTTTTAGATCAATTCAACTGTCTAACAACTTCAGAAAAAAAAAATATATACAAAGCTTATATATAGGGAATTAATCCGGTCAAGTTAAACATTCAAGGTTACAATAATTCTAATAGAACCAATAATCGGCACGAGTGTTAGGAATACCATTATAAATGACTTGTGAAAAGTTACCATCGTTCCCACATTTGTAAAAAAAGTATTCAAGATCAAATTTTGCAAAAATGGTTTTTTTTTTGCATTTTGTAGCTAAAAGGTAAGTTTAATCATAAAAATGGGTCAGACATAAATTGTAGATCACCCAATTATCTGTAAAAATTGTCTTTTATCCCAAAGAATCAAAATATCTGAGATATATGGCGATTGAAAATGTTAAAAAAAGTTTCCCCGGTAGGCCTATTCGATGGTCTATTGTGGTCCTGTTTTCTTCTTCTTCTTCTTCTTCTTCTTCTTCTTCTTCTTCTTCTTCTTGTTCTTCTTCTTCTTCTTCTTCTTCTGATTCTTGTTCTTCTTCTTCTTTCTGGGTACATGAAAATTGTTGTAAGAGCGATGTATCAGATGTCTCCTCGTTGATATCGTAAGAATCCTGTTCTAATGGCGATTCAACATTGGAACATGATTGGCCTTGACAACATAATCAAAACAATCTAACTTTTTTGCAATTGCAAAAAATTACATTGAGGAGTTTTTTCGGTGCAGGTGAAAGTAAAGTCTGAATTAGTTCCAATGTATTATCAATTAATTTCCAATCCGAGTCTTATGGGTCCAGTTTATTACCAAGAAATACTTGAACTTGATAATATATCCTATTTTTCAAGCTAACTTGACCGGACTAAATAATTTAAAATTTTTAATAACAAACTGTATGGGTTAAATCGTCATTTTTTGTAAAGGCTTCTTCAGTTAGAATATGTATTTAGTATTTATGTATTATTATTAATTTTTGCTATTATATTGGGCTTCCCAATTAGTACAATCGTGTGATAGTTTTACTTGAAAAATTTTCCGGAAATTTTGAAAATTGGTAATTTTATAGATTTCGATGTGCTCTTTCCGAATTTTTACTTTGTTTCCTTATATCTTTGCCATTTACGCCGCCATATTCTAAAAATGGCGCATAAAAACACTTTTTTGACAATATCTCCTTTCCGACTATTTTTCCGATAAAAACAGATATACATTAAATTAAACTAGACAAAATTTCCTATAATTTATGTACTAAAATTTTTTTTGTAAAATTAGTTTTATCGTACAACCACCGCAAATCTAGTTTAATATACGTTGTGGCCAAAAAACTCATTTCCACACCACCACTTTACAGGTTACCAAATAGCTGTATAAAATAAGATCTAAAATAATTTATTTTTGGACAAATAGACACAATGAAATGAAACAAGATTACTCTTAGGTCAATGGCTCTGGTTTCTTTCTCTAACAGTGGATAATTTCTAATACAAACATTTATTTTAATCAAAAGACTTACATCTTAAATTTCCAAATGTTAAAAACTCTTTATTTCTCTACAAAAATTAATATTTTTTTCATTCTTTAAATTGGTTTTTAGATATTGTTTGATGATTCTAAATTCTCCTCATTTGTATTTTTTATAATTATCAGAAATTAATTTGACTCACACTGTAACTAAATAAATAGAAGTCTCTTAAATTAAAATAAAGTTGTTAATTCCAATATATTTTGAAGAAAATTCTATAATTTATTTTGTTAAATAGAATATAGAGTGTCCCACGACTAACGGGACGGTCTTTTACGTCTAAATCTTTGAATATATAGAAGCTATATACAGTGTGTCCAATTCAGTCGGAACCATATGAAATTTTTTTTTATTTTTAGTTTTATGACAAAAAGTTATTCTTTATAAAATGTTGTGCATAGTAAAATGCAACCATCAGATAATACATTTTTTGCTCAAAGAGTAAAGTACCCTTATTTTAAAAAATATAGAAAAATATTATTTGGAAAACTTGTTTAGAAACCATATGTACGAACAAATTTGAAATCACAGCTTTCTAGCTCAAAAAAAAAATATTTTTTCCAATTTTTTTCTTGGAGCAAAGTTCGAAGTGAACTGTATATATAAAATTAGTTTCCATACATTTAAGCGAAAACCGTTAACTGGGCTTAAAAAAATTGTGGAAACTAATTTTTTAGTTAACGGTTCACTTTGAACTTTATTTCAAGAAAAAAATTAGAATAAATATTGTTTTAAGATGTTTCTGTGATTTTATATTTGTTCATACATATTCTTTCTAAACAAGTTTTCCAAATAACATTTTTCTATATTTTTTATAATAAGGGTACTTTACTCTTTAGCAATATTTATATTTTTTGACGCCCCTTTTATACGGGTAAAAAAATGTATTATCTGATGGTTGCATATTAGGTTCTGGACCATACAACTTTTTGTAAAGAATAACTTTTTTTCATAAAACTAAGAATAAAAGTTTCCCATATGGTTCCAACTTCATTGGTCACACTGTATTATAATGTCTAAATAGTACATTTTTCTTTTTTTAACTGTTAGCAGTTTTTTATGTATGTAATTAGTGGCTTACTTTTTTAAAAATATAGGGTGTCCCATCAAAGTTGGAATTTTGTATTGTACGTGGAAAATTAGATCCAATTCTTATGACGGTTTTTTAATACCGCAATTATTGTGTAATCGAATGATGTATTTACTACGCTTTAAATACTATACAGGGTATCTAGAATAACATATTCTATTTAAAAAATATTAAAACCGAAATATCTTTAACTGATACTGATTTTTTTGAAGTGTAATGTTGGTCATTAATAATGATTTCTTGTTTTAATTCATTCATCAGATTTGATTCTATTTTAAATGGGGTTAGCTTCCCTATACCTAAAACTAAGAATTAAACTTTTTTTTTTACATTATTTTAGAATTTATTATTAGGCAAATTAACTATTTGGGTAAAATCTACGGATGGTCTACTTTGGTCTACGGATGAATCTTTATTTTATAATAATTGAATAGTAAACTTATCCATTTTTATTATATTGAAAATAAATATTTGTTTTATATTCGAAACCGGCAAAACCGCTAGTGTTTGTTATTGATTGGGGTGAAATTATAGATTATATTAAACCTAATTTTTTTGATAGACATTTGAATGAACAAAGGTTTAAAAGGTGGCTTGTAATATCTTTCGTCAGAATATGTGGCTTCAGTTAGACGAAGCACCTACTCAATTTTTCAGGTAAAGTGAGAAATGGTCTAAACACTAAATTTCCAAAACACTAAATTTCAGAATAAACACATAAAAATTAAACGTTGACCTTACGATGGCCCACTAGATCCCTATATCTAACCCCTATGGATTATTTTACTTGTGGTACAGTTGGATAGAATCAGTAGAATAACAAAATTATAACACCCTGTGTATAGAGGTTCACCTAAGAAATCTCAAATCAATTCTGAATTATATCTAAAGGTACATTAAATTAAAATGTATACATTAAAATGTGCTTGCATACTAATAAATTGTGTGTAAAATAATGTTTTTAATATTTTCCAGTTAATATTAAGTAGTCCTACCCTCTAGTAAATTTTTTTCTGCGCAGTACAAAGAGCCATAAAACATAATTATTCTTTTTTGGACGAGATCTCGCCTAATATAACAACTAAAAGTATGCGGTTTTTTCATGCTGTTTAGAATATTTATTAGAAGAGCGCGTCTGTACTACATTTTTGATACTTATGTGGAGAAAAAAATTGATAGTCGTATCACTTTTATGAAAAATAATTTTAAAAAAATGTCGCCGACGCGCTCTAAAGAATTAAATAGCGAATCTATTGGTGAAAACGGCAGCTTCCTATCTTTAATATTAACGGTCCAAGCACGATTTCTTAAATGAAATATAAACACAAATGTTTTTTTTACCTTTTCTTAATATTTTCCTTGATATATTCTAATCAATTCTTTATCAATTTTCTATTCTGTCTTGAATATAAATATTTTTTCTACTAAAATACCTTTTGGCAACATTTTTTTTAACTTTTTGTCCGTCTCCATTATTTATTAATAATTTTTATATATTTTCTGACATTAAATTTTTCGTCTCAATGCTTATAATATTATTTATTATGTATGTCCTGTTCCGTCAAATATTTATTCAAAAAACAATTTTCTCACCTTTTATAAAAAACAATTTTTGTAATGTAGTAAAAATCTTTATCACTTTTTCCAACAAATATTTATTAACATTCAAATATTCAATATGTTAACAAATTCTCTAAAATCGTTGAGAAAAGGATAAAAATTATTATGAAAAATATTAAATTTTTCAGTTTTTAGAAACTAACGCAACTCGATTTGATCCAAATTTTCTAACTTAATTTTAATCTTTAGGTCAATCTGCAACCAGTCCTATATTTCTGTAATACAATTTTTTACCATTATTATCATAAATTTAGAAAACGCATAAAAAAAATTGTAGCTTTGCCCTTGATAAATAATTTTAAATTAGAATAATAACAACGTAAACCTACTTAAAAATCAAGTAGTAAAAAGGCGTTGATTATGAAAAATATCATGCGAATTCATAATTATAAATTATAACACGGACGTATTTAAATTATATATTATCCACTTATCATTCACTTTCATAGATAAAGAATATTATTACCTACTTAGAGAAGTAAACAAACATGCAATTCCATTGCGTTTTGCATTTTCTCTTGCTGACTTTATGTTCGCATAAATTTTCACATTTTTCAATGAAACTCTTTCTTAATTAACTCTATTGGATAGGATATCGTTTAAATAATTGGTAATATTTACTTTGTAATGTTGACAACGCACCCATGAAGTTGATATTTATTAACGTTTATTCAAACATTAATAAAAACTTACAGGTAATGGTTTTTAAATTGATAATAATATTATAATAAATTATTTTTACTTATCTAATTTATTATAAAATTATTTCACAAAACAGACAGGATATTTAAGACAATTCTTATGATTTTTTTTAGCATTGAATTAACCGTGTTTCAAAAGTCTGGAAACGGTTCTGCGTATATATTTTAAAAGTCTGGAAACGGTCCTGGAATTCAAAAACTACTAAAGATAATTTGTCCAAATTTGGGATTTGGTAAATATTTAGTTTTTGAATTTCAGGACCGTTTCCAGACTTTTGAAATTGTAATTATTGATCGATATTTCTTGATTGTTAATCTATTATACAGGGTTGTATCTTTCTTTAATTGTATTTTCTTAAATATAAATAGCGATTCTTTATAAATAAATAAAGCGTATGTTTTAACCTCTTAATCCCCATTATGCACATAAATTTTACAATAATCACTGCATGTTTATTACCTCTCTGATAGAGTAAACGCTTCTACGTTTTAGAATAATGAAATAAGGGTACAACTTAATTATTTATTCACAGATTATTTATTTATAAATAGATTTTTGTACTAAATATACACATATGTGGTAATTTAGAGTAACATTAATTATTGCAAGTACGTTCACCTGAATAATAATTGCCAATATTTAAATAATTACCGCATTTTATTATAAAATATGTTATCATTAAGAAAAGCATAAAATTAGCTTTATAGGTTGAATCACGAAACCGTTTTTATCATGAATATTTTCCTAATATTACTTCGTTAATTTTATTTATTTTATATTTAAATAAACAAACTATTTTAAAAGTTCTATAAATCAAGTAAACAAACCACATGTTTAAAATTTATTTATGACATCTGAAATTTTTGATACTTGATTTATGAAAATCACGTTGTGTTTGTATAATAATGTTATTAATAACGGATGTTTAAAAAATAAAGGACCATGCACCGCATCAATGGTTTTCAGTGAGTTTACTCGAATTTTTTATATATGAACAAATGTTTCCATTGCGCTAACAGTTTAAGCCACTAATTTTTGATAGACCCTGTATATTTTATGTATCTGCAAAGTGAATTTTAGAGTGTATCACCGAATTATCAGGAATTTCAAGCATTTGGATATATCAATAAGCAGGACGGTTGCGACTTCATGAGATAGAACACCTTGTATATAATATATCGCAGTTTAGGAGGTGCCAACATCATTACTCGGAATTAATGTTCCTGTCTTACAAAATATCTGTAAATAAATGAAATTCCACCGCTCAATTTTTTGGAAATCACTGAAAAACTTCTTATTTTTGAACTCACCCTGTATATTGTTAGGAATTATTATACTCTAGTCAATAATAGTCCAAAATATAAGACAAATCGAACTTACTGTTCAAAAGTTATGACCAAAAGAAATTTCAGTCAAAATTCACAACTATATTATTAAACAATGGGAGCAGACACTTTTTAATGGCCATTTGATATCCCCCATAGGGACCTCAATACGAGGTAGGAGTATATGTACAGTTCCTCCTTATATTAGGCAGAAGTTTTTTAATAGACTGACACTTTCGTGTAGGATTTGAGTCTTCAATTAAACTACTCGAGAATGGAATCCCACAAGGTTCTGTTCTCAGTGTCACTTTATTTGCTATTGCCATTAATTTTCTGGTCGAAATAAGGAATTCTATAACCTAACTATCAAATAAACACACAGGTTCATCTATCAAAAGAAAGAGGTTTTATAAATTCGAAGGAAAAACCAACTGTGTCCATTTCTGCAGACTGAGAACAGAACACCCAAATGCCAAATTCTGTATAGAAGATCACCCAATCAAAGTTAAAGTTTGGATTAAAATAATATTAACAAAATGTTAAAAGGCAATTAACATAACAAAATGTATGGACAGTATTAAATGGGGAGCCGACAGAAAAGTATTAAAAAATCTTTATTTGTCTGTGATAACTAGAACCCCTAAGAAAGAACTGTCTGTCTTTATTGGATTATTAATTATCGCCGGATTATTCAAGGCAAATCACGAACCAATTTTTTAGCTGTAGAGTATAAAAAATCCTGCGTTTCAGAGGCTTCTTTTCCGTGTAGCAATGTCCAATAACAGAGTGAATTCTTTACTTAGATTTCTAATGTTTGATAATCTCGTAACGCGCCCAGAAAGACCCGCTTCAGACCAACAACTTGTGCCTTTTCGTGAAAGATATCCATGAAATCTAAGCCAGATAAATATGGCATAAAAATTTGGGCTTTGTGTGATTCGACTAATACATATCTATTGCTGGAATCTACTTATGGGCACAGGAATGCAAAATAACATATCAGAAAAAGAGCAAGGTAATAATTATAGATTTCGACATCATAAATAGTGCCAAATGATTTTTTTATCTTATTGGTAAGCGTGTCGATTTGGATTTAGTAAATGGATTAGGTTCTGGATATGGTGTAACCATGGACAAATTTTTCACCTCGCTGCTGTTGTCAAAGTCCAAAACTATTAAAGGGAAAATTAGAAAAAAACGTAAAGAGGTACCCAAACAATTTATCCCCAACAAAAACCGAGCTGAACATTTAAGCGAAATTTTGTATACAAAAGATGCCATTTTAGTTGCCTATGTTCTGAAAAGAAATAGAAGTGGTCTGCTGCTAAGCACGTAACCATTCTGACCTAAATGAATCCGATGAAGAAACAGCCTGTAAGCCCCAAATTATTTTGGACTATAACAAATACAAAGGTGCAGTAGATAGTTTAGATAAAATGGTCACGGAATATTAACGCAGTCGTAACTGGATTATGGCGCCGTTGTGCAGACCATCAAGGCTAAAAAAACTAGATAAGGTACAACTTACAGTACTCCGCCTCGGATGGTTCAAAAACAACATATTAATTATGAAAGTCCTTTCTTTTCATTCCCAATTATTTATATACCGTTGTTAATAATTGTTATAGATATTAGAACGATTCTGCTTTTGTGATTGGAAATAACGAATATTTATAAACTTTAAACTCCTGTTTCTCCATATAAACCGCGTAATTATTTGCCATTTGGCAAGCTTTTCTTATTTTCCGAAACACAATGTTAAATTTGCTCTGACTGCTTAAGCGTTTTCAATCACTCAACAATAAATTCTCCAAAAACCCGTACATACAAAAAATATTGGAAAAAGTACAATTATATGGACATCTGGACACTGTATCATCACATGTAACGAAAAATCAGACAACGTAGCCAAAACTGCGACTCAACGCACAATAGATGCAGGAATATAATAATGCATTAGAAAAAATGGAACATGTAATAATTTTCAGACTATGTATTGAACATATTAATCTTACACATTCTTACCTACTATCTGTCTCACACAGGCCCCGATGCACTTGGTGTCTAGAAAGTGACCAACAGGGAACATATACAAAACTGGTACCTGAAATACATAAAATAGGTACTATTAGAAAATGAAAGTCAAATTAAAAATGCACTTCAGCTGAACATATTTAACAAAATTTGACATTTTTTTATTTTTGACAGGTGGCAGTTGGAGAAATAATTTTGACTATTCTGAATAGAGATTTTCAAGGGCTTTCAAATGACATATTACAAGTCAAATTCCGTGACATATTTTAACCATTGGTAGAAAGTCCAAGAAATGGACAGTTTTGCGCTACAACTCGCCAAAGTTGTGATTTTGATGTTTTATCAAATTACCGCGATTTTCACAAAAAGTTCTAGGCATGGCAAGACGTGCCTTAACAATAAGTCGTCATGGTTTCATTTTCACTTTATTCACAACTACACACCTAAAAGATGGGCATTGCATTTGCCTATAATTTTTTGCCCTTTTCTACGTGAGTAAAGTGTGTGTTTTATTATTTGTTATTTGCATTTTTGAAAATGAAGACTTCTCAGCAGAATGAAATATGAAAGTACTATTTTTTAGTATAATTTTAATGACATTATTTATTAACGCTAAACAACATAATTAATTACAACAATATGGGTCATAGGACATTTTTTTCAAATCCTAATCATTATCGATTTCCATCACATTATTATTATTTGCATTGTTTGGATCGTGTTGTTGAGCTCTATTAGCTGCGTCCAATATTTTATCCAATAAATTTGATTTTGGATAGTGAACATCATTTTCATAATGCGGATACCCCAAAAAACCACAAAACAACTAGCAATGTTCCAAGAGTTCTTGCACCTGATTTGCACGTACAGTAGTAACCAAAAATTAAATCCTCCACAATCTCATCGGCTTTTTGATTTTCGGTGGGGTTGTAAGCTATCCATAATTGATGTTTTGTCGTATAGCGAAAGCGCGAAAAAGTGATTTTTTAAAACCAGGTTTATTAATAAGAGAATCTTTTTGGAATTCTTCTTCATCTCGTTGCAACTTTTCTTGAATATAAAATGGCGGCAGTTTTCAAAACATTTAGTCTTAAATAAGCTGGGTCATTTTCAATAAGATCTATTTCGTTAAGGATAAACCGAAAACAATTAACGCAAGCTCTTGTCAAATCTGTGACATCTAGCGGTGGGCTTCTATTCTCATCTCTTCTGAAGATGGTTATTTCCCTTTTAACCATATTATTATCGACATCAATTCTATTCATTAGCTTTGGCCGTCTTAGCGTATTGCAGACGATTTCTAAATGCCAATTATATGACTTTTCTTGAAAAATCACAGTTTTTACGTCAAACCTGCTCAAACGAATTCGAATTTTATTTTAGATTTGATTTTCGAACTAATTTAAAGATGTGACGTTTTGAATAACAATACTTTTTTAGTTTACATATGTTAAGGCATGCTTGCTATGCTTGTTATGATTTTTTGCGACAATCGCGGTAAATTAATAGACGTCAAAATCACAACTTTGGTGAGCTTTTGATTAAAACCTTACAACCTACAACATATCAAAAATTTAGCCAAATCCACAGAAACCTATTTGCCGTTTAAATGGTGCGGGGTCCTTTCAGCTTGTATGGCTTCTATTTTGGAAAAATACACACAGGCAAACAGACTCACACATCAGACAGACTTCCTTCTAAAAATGATCTTAATCGTCTCAGGGGACCTTAAAATGGATATTTTCATCTTTATCTCGAAAATTTTTTTAGCTCGTTCACAATACTTTCCCTTCTCGGATGGTGAGTCAGGAAGGTAAAAAAAAGTCATTGAAGAATGGGATGTTTCTAAAAACGAGTGATGGACTAACAGCACCTAATTGATAATATAAACTGACGAAATATTCATATTGCAGTTATAATTGTTCCTCAATTATGAACAATAAAGTTAATATTTTTCTAGATTTTATAAACTTCTATAATAAGATATATTAATTATAATGGAAAAAGTGAAGTCTGATATTGAATAAATTCCCTTTACAATAGAATAATTGACCGGATATTTTTAGAAACATGTGTTTTTTAACAAGACAATCTGTGGTATTTGTGGCCAAAAGACACATTTTGTGTTGTGACCATAAATTTTCATAGAATTTGGTTTCAGGGTCAAACTTCAATAAATTATACAACCCTTTTTCTTTAGACCCTTTCGAGTTTCGATAATTGCATTTTTTTTCCTACCAGATTGTAAAGAAATATAAGGCAGAGATTTTTATTTATTTTTAGAAAGATATAAGACAACAATTATAATGTAAATGTAAATGTAAAAATATTTGGGATATCCTGTTAAAAAAGGAATCTTTTAGGATCATTTTTAGTAAAATAGATAATAAATTAACATTAACTTTAAATTTTATTTTAAAAATTACCGTATTTATATCCGAAAAAATTTGTAGCGTATGAGAAACTTTTTTTATTATTGATTTTTGATAAAAAATTATCTTTGATAAAAGTTAGTGGTTTGCTTAATTTATGATAATAACTTTAAAGATTTCAAAAAAAAATTACCATGTATGAGAGAGGTCAAAAAATATGAATTTAAGTCAATAAGAGTAAAATCCCTTATTTTAAAAAATATAGAAAAATATTATTTAAAAAACTTGTTTAAAAACAATCTTTACTTAAAAATATAAAATCACATCCTATCTCAAAACAAAACTTTTTATATTGTTTTTGTACCAAAGTTTGAAATGAACTAAACATATTATTTACTAAATAAATAATTGGCTATTAAAATTGAAATTTTCAAAATAAACTTCTTAAAAATTAAATATAAAAAATTTTTTGCTCAATCCATTTATTTTTCTTGGCTGTGGTCGTAATAAATCGTTCAGAAAGTCCTAAATCCTCTTCCGTCAATTCTCAAATCGTTTTAACGGCCTTTTTATATTGGTAGCACGTCAACGTTTTACTGCTTTCAAAGCGTAATAAAAACGTTCATGACATTTTTATAAACATTCTTCAAACTTGCGTCTACATATAATCGTATTCTCGTAAGCGGACACCTCATCAGGAAAAAATTGTGCAAAAACTAATATACATAATTCATTAAAATATATGAAATGTTTATGACTTTATTTTGACTATTTGGATACGTTAAACTAAAAATATTATCTTTTAAAAATTCGCTTACTGAAGGAAATTTCATTATAATTAGAATAATTATTCAATGAAGTATGCCATAAAACAAAACAACATGTTTTTCTAGAAAAAATAAAGATTATTTAAAATATAACAAAAAACTATATATAATAAATGACGGAAAAATATTGTGCTGACTATACTAATTATTGGAATCACCCTCTATATATCCATTAACAAAATAACCCTTTTTTTAAAATCTCGTTTGATAAATTATTACCTGACTTTTAAGGACACTTTTTTATTGTTCGGTATCCTCTTTTTTATTGCACAATTAACAGATCTTTGGAAACTATAAAAGGGCATACGATAGAGACCTTCAAGTTAACTTTTATTAGAAAAAAAAAGGGTTTTTTTTATGGTGACCTAACATAAAAATAAGCTTGATTTACAAGGGTTACAGGAATCGTTATACAAGGACAAACCTAAACAATTGATATGGTATTTTTTGGTTGTTAAAAGGGTTAGGAACTAGTCAGTAGTTTGGAAAAATTTCATGAGTGACGTTCGTTAGTGTAAAGACTATTTAAAAATATTTTAATAAAATGTGTGTTAAAAATTGGTAAGTAAAATTTAAGTTTTGACTGGTTTTAGTTCAATTTTTTCATCTTTATTTTTTTCACATTGCGAAACATTAAATAAATATTTATTTGCGTTAAAATGTTAAATTTTTTTCTAAGTGGTATTTATTTTTTGAATCATCTGTAGCATGTAGAAAATTTCTTTGTTTATAAGTAAAAAAATGTGTTATTTACAAAAATTAACAACAAATAAATCTTCCAAAAATGAGTATAATTTTTTGCAAATATCTAAAAATTGAGAACAATTTAAAAAAAGATTCTTAAGAAAGAAGAAATTTTCAAAAAATAAGTTTTTGTTTTCGGAACTCATCTCAATTAATACTTTAGATGTAATTATGTTTTTGGGAAAAAAGAATTATTTTTCTTATTTTTTTCTAAAAAATACAAATATCAAAACAGGTCGATTTTGTCATTTTTTTAATTATATTTATTTAGTCATTCAATTTATATTTTTATAGATTAATATTTAAAAAAATAACAACTCAAAATCTGAAAGTTAGATTTTTCAAAAAATTTATTTTCTGCAATATTCATTTTTTTTTATCTAAGAGAATTTTTTCCTGAAACATTCGATTTGTTTTTTAGAACAATTAAATATTTTCTAAAAAAACTGGCAATTTTATGCAATTATGTTTATTGTAAAAAAGAATTTTTTTTTTCAGTTTTTATTTTTTATAAAAATAGAAATATTAAAACAGGTCGATTTTGTTATTTTTTTTTATTTTATTTATTTTATTATTAAATTTACATTTTTAGGTAGGAACTTGCAAAAGCATATATTTAAAAAAATAGCAACTCAAATCTGAAAATTAGATTTTTCAAAAATTTTATTTTCTCCAAATTCAGTTTTTTTATCTAAGAGCAATTCGGATTTTTGTCAAAATTTTCAAATAACAACTCAAATCTGAAAGTTGGATTTTTCAAAAAATGTATTTTCTGCACTATTCAGTTTTTCTTATTTTATAGAATAATTAAATATTTTCTAAAAAACTGGCAATTTTATGCAATTATGTTTATTGTTACAAAGAATTATTTTTTTCGGTTTTTATTTTTTATAAAAATACAAGCATCAAAACTGGTTGATTTTGTCATTTTTTTCATTTTATTTATTTTATCATTCAATTTTCATTTTTGAAAATGTGAAAGTTAGATTTTTCAAAAATTTTATTTTCTGCAATATTCAGTTTTTTTTATCCAAAAGAATTTCGGATTTTTAACAAAATTTTTTATAACAATAAAAATATCAAAACTGGTCGATTTTGTCATTTTTTTTTATTCAATTTACTTTATCATTCAATTTACATTTTTAGGTAGGAACTTGCAAAGATAAATAACCAAAAAAAATAACGACTCAACTCTGAAAGTTATTTCAAAAATTTTATTTTCTACAAGATTCAATTTTTTTTATTTAATCAAAATTCGGATTTTTGACAAAATTTTTAAGTTTACTTAATTTTTTTCCTGAATCATTCCATTTTAGTTTTAAACAATTAAATATTTTCTAAAAAAGTGGCAATTTGATGTAATTATGTTTACTGTGAAGAAGAATTATTTTTGTGACTTTTATTTTTTATAAAAATATAAATATCAAAACCGGTCGATTTTGTCATAAAATCGTAAAAAATCGTAAACATTATTTCAATGTTTTTACAATTTTTTTTAAGATCTTTTACTATTTTTAAGGTATTTTACGATTTTTTACAATTTTTTTACGATTTTTTTTACGATTTTTTTACGATATTTTACGATTTTTTCATATTTTCCAATCTTTCTTAATTTTTTAGAATTCCGTAAAAAATGGTAAAAAATCTTAATCGTAAAAAAAACAAAAAATCGTAAAAAACCGTAAAAACAATTTTTACGTTTTTTACGATTTTTTACGATTTTTAAGATCTTTTACTATTTTTAAGATATTTTACGATTTTTCACGATTTTTTACGATTTTTTTACGATTTTTTTACGATTTTTCGTTTTTTCGAATTTTCCAATTTTTAAGATATTTTTCACGATTTTTTACGATTTCTTGTACGATTTTTTTACGATTTTTTCACGACGTTTTTACGATATTTTACGATTTTTCATTTTTTCCAACCTTTCTTAATTTTTTAGAAATCCATAAAAAATGGTAAAAAATCTTAAAAATCGTAAAAAAAAAAAAAATCGTAAAAAACCGTAAAAACAATTTTTACGTTTTTTACGATTTTTTACGACTTTTTAAGATCTTTTACGATTTTTAAGATATTTTACGATTTTTCACGATTTTTTAAGATTTTTTTTACGATTTTTTTACGATTTTTTTTACGATTTTTTTACGATATTTTACGATATTTCATTTTTTCCAATCTTTCTTAATTTTTTAGAAATCCGTAAAAAATGGTAAAAAATCTTAAAAATCGTAAAAAAACAAAAAGTCGTAAAAAACAGTAAAAAATCGTAAAAACCGTAAAAAATCGTAAAAAATGGTAAAAACCAGCGAATTAATTTCATAATAATTAGAACGTAAAATAAGTCATATGACCTGTTTCGATATTTCTAAAAATGGCTGAGATATAATTTTTTTTGATATTTCAACCCCCTCTAGTTTCACGGATAAAAAAAAAGTTTTATACAAATTAATTTTATAATAATTAGGATATGAAAAAAGTGTAAAGACCTGTTACAATATTTTCAACAAAGGCGGATATGAATTTTTTGAAATTTCAACCCCCTTCAGTTCCACCCATGAAGGTCAAACCAAAAAAAAGTTTTTAGCGAATTAATTTTATAATAATTAGCTCATGAAAAAAGTGTTATGACCTGTTTTGATATTTTCAAAAATGGCGGTGATATAAATTTTTTGAAATTTCAACCCTCTCCAGTTTCCACCCCCTTACAGGTAGAATTACCAAAAACAATAGAGTTCCTCTGGTAGATACGAGAAAACGATTGTCGAAAGAATTTGAAATCTGACGACTGGTTCTTGAGTAATTGTCTCCATTCATTCATTCATCCATCCAGACCGACGGACATAATTTTTTTTTTACAAGCGTGCGGAAAGTTGTACTTTTCCGCACTAGTGCGGAAAGTTGGAAAAATTTTTTTTAATTCTAGGCGCTTGTAGAAAAAATACTTTTTGCTAAAATTTTTTTTTAATTCTTGGCTCTTGTAGAAAAAATACTTTTTGCTAAAATTTTTTTTTAATTCTTGGCTCTTGTAGAAAAAATACTTTTTGCTAAAATTTTTTTTTAATTCTAGGCGCTTGTAGAAAAAATACTTTTTGCTAAATTTTTTTTTTATTCTTGGCGCTTGTAGAAAAAATACTTTTTGCTAAAATTTTTTTTTAATTCTAGGCGCTTGTAGAAAAAATACTTTTTGCTAAAATTTTTTTTTAATTCTAGGCGCTTGTAGAAAAAATACTTTTTGCTAAAATTTTTTTTTAATTCTAGGCGCTTGTAGAAAAAATACTTTTTGCTAAAATTTTTTTTTAATTCTAGGCGCTTGTAGAAAAAATACTTTTTGCTAAAATTTTTTTTTAATTCTAGGCGCTTGTAGAAAAAATACTTTTTGCTAAATTTTTTTTTTAATTCTAGGCTCTTGTAGAAAAAATACTTTTTGCTAAAATTTTTTTTTAATTCTTGGCTCTTGTAGAAAAAATACTTTTTGCTAAAATTTTTTTTTAATTCTTGGCTCTTGTAGAAAAAATACTTTTTGCTAAAATTTTTTTTTAATTCTAGGCGCTTGTAGAAAAAATACTTTTTGCTAAATTTTTTTTTTTATTCTTGGCGCTTGTAGAAAAAATACTTTTTGCTAAAATTTTTTTTTAATTCTAGGCGCTTGTAGAAAAAATACTTTTTGCTAAAATTTTTTTTTAATTCTAGGCGCTTGTAGAAAAAATACTTTTTGCTAAATTTTTTTTTTAATTCTAGGCTCTTGTAGAAAAAATACTTTTTGCTAAAATTTTTTTTTAATTCTAGGCGCTTATAGAAAAAATACTTTTTGCTAATTTTTTTTTTAATTCTAGGCGCTTGTAGAAAAAATATTGTTCCTAACACTGGCGTAAAGTATCTTTTCCCCACTTAATTGCATTCCCGAACTCCGCTTCGCGTCGTTCGGGCAACTGCAATTGCGTGCGGAAAAGTATAACTTTCCGCACTTGTTAGGAAAATAACTATTCACCTAATCTTGTTTTGGGTGGCTCATAGAGAAAAATCATTTTAAGCAAAACAAAAATCAATTTTTTTTATGATTTTAATACTTTTGTTCCGGATCGAAGTAATTAACCAATAACAAGCTATTTCTATTTCTAATAATTATGATCCCAAAACACTGATAATCCATATAGTTTAATGGCTTGTAATATTAGAATATTAACCAGTGGAGGCTCGTCCTAGCTTGCTCCGGTATATTTGTATATCGTTTGTTATATTATGCTTTTATAGCTCCTAGTTCAAGAGGAGTGTCGTTTTTAATGAACCATAAAATAATATGCGGTAATTTATAGGCAATTCGATTGCGCTGTAAAATTTACAAATAAAAATTAATATTATCAAGACATTACATTGTTTTGATTTTAGTTACATAATTGTTGTATAAGAAATAAAAGTGTCGTTTACAAACTTTATTAAAGGAGAAAAATTATCTTTAATTTTGTTATTTTTTTATAATTAAAAAACATCATGTTCGGTGTCTGGAAATAGATTGAATTAGTTTTTTTTTACAACGAAAATTCCGTTCTATATCGAATGAGCAAAGAAATTCAATATTCAATTAAGTCGCACGCCCAACTTCGTAGACGTCTTTATTGTTGGATATTTTAAGGAAAGTTGCACGTTTTGTTGTAAATTTAATTTAATGGCAACGTTAGCGTTTTTGTTTCGACTTCCAACCCAAACAAATTATCAATTTCGTAATTTCCAACCTGTTGAATTTATCTGTATTATAAATTATTTTCTACAATAATATTATCTCAATTTCTGAATATTTTCTACATTGATTCAAACGAGCAACTTACAAAATGTCTTTGGTCGTTAATTCCACATTGTAAGTTCTCCCTTTCGGACCCTTCGATTGGCGTCTTATTTCTATTTGTCTTCAATCTGTTACAGGCAATTTAAATAACTTACAATGTAACAACACTCGTACACAGCTGCCCTTGACTAATAGTAATATTACTGAAATATAAGACCCAATCACAATGTCCTCGTTTGTGTGCTCTAATATTATTATGTCGGTATTTTATAAATACATTGTTTCTTTGTTCTTAAACTTGTTTAATATGAATAGAGTGTGTGTATGTCGATTATATAAATAAAAATAATAAGATAATGCTGGTATAAAAAACTCATAAATATGATCTATGGCATTACTTAAATGAAAAACCATTAAAAACTCATAAAAAATTTATTACATATTAATTTTTCTGTCTTAACAATAATTTAC
This sequence comes from Neocrepidodera transversa, assembly GCA_963243735.1. Taxonomy (NCBI): domain Eukaryota; kingdom Metazoa; phylum Arthropoda; class Insecta; order Coleoptera; family Chrysomelidae; genus Neocrepidodera; species Neocrepidodera transversa. The sequence continues at coordinate 3,030,914 of OY725337.1, read as the reverse complement.
ATCGCTTAAGAGATTTATTTATTTAGATTATATCGTTTACAAACATAAAAATTCCAATGCAGAATCTACTAATTAATTATAGGTATGTTTATAACCAGCAGCGATGGATAACGCAAAAAATAACACTATTTTTTGCGTTATATTTTATATTAAATATGTATGCATAAACATTTTATGTTGCTATTGTCTGTTATTAAATTAACACATCGACTGGCTGGACATATTTTATATGATTCAAAATATTGATAAAAATATATAATTTTGAACCAAATGTTCTTTTTATGGTTTATATTATTTATTAAAGAAAACGGAAAAGTAAAAGTATTCTAAATTTATATCCCGTAAGGCAGTTATCGTGTTAAAAGGAAATTCATTTTTTTTATGATTTATATAGAAAGAATTTTTATTGGAATTATATTATCTACAATAACGTTGATTTGTTGCAAAGATTAACAATACTTTGGCACCGAGAACAAAAATTCATTGTGGCAACTAAAATATTAATGTGTAAATTTCGGTAAATATCTCGAAAACCGGTCCTGATATGTTCATTTTGAAAAACAGTTCAATTTATCTTGAATTTAGACATGCGTCACCCTGTATAATATCTAATTTAATTGTTAATTTCCTCTTGTCTTTGTTATTTAATAGATTTTTTGCGACCCGGCCTAAACTAAATTTTTGTGGTGTCAGGGTAAAAAGGAATAAGTATCATTTTTATATGAAAACGTTAAAAGAAAGTTAAAATTTTTATCAAAAATCAAATGAATTTTTACGACAAATAAGAACTTAATCTCGTTTTATTCAGGCATATTTGACCTTTCCAGTATTTCTATGTTAGATGTACGTACCCCAGAGCTCTGAATACCGTAGGTCCAGAGGTTTCAGGATGGTCTTATTAAGTAGTACCTTATTATGTATTGATATAACTATGATTTTCTACCGATTATCCAATATAGTTATCTGAGCTTAAATCCTAGCTGCTTCCTTTTCTCCATGTTAGACGTCTGTCGAGATGCATTCCTAGGTACTTGGCTTCGACGAGTTGCGGTAGTTGATGACCATCGAGGTTTATTGGAGGGCAGTTTTCTCTCCTGTTTGTAAATATTACCAGGACTGACTTAGCAGTATTTGCTCTGATTCGCCATTTGCTTAACCAGTGTTCTGTTCTGCAGAAATTATTTTGCAAGATTTGTGATGCCTGATGATGGTATGTATCATCTGGAAATATTCCTGCTAGGCTGTTATTACTCTGCTGAGATCAGTACCTGGACGATCGAGCTTTTTTTGTTTTTTCCTATTTTCTCCAATTTTTTATTTCTTTCTATTTTTTCTTATTTTTATCAATTTCTTCCTATTTATCATTATTTTTAGACTTCTAAGCCCTAAAGGAGAAGTCTTATAATTCGGCTTTGTCTGTCCGTCTGTTCGCATTTATAAGTCAAAAACGAAAAGAGATAGAGACAAACGGTAAACGGCAATAAACTCAGCATACCTTGAATAGCTCTAAAATATGTTTTTAGATTTTTATGACTTCCGGTATCAAAACCAGTTTTACAAACCAGAACCGAAAGTGATACTACCGGTTTCAAAAATAGCATTCTAACGTGAAATTAAACGCTGAATCGATATCTGAAAACAGATTTGAGATATCTTTTATGGTCCATGAGATAATTGTATTTTTGTTTGGAAGTCGTCACGTGCCTGCTAGTGCTCAGGCGCTTCTGAGTTGTTTTTATATATTTTTTTATTTTTCCCTATCTGCCACTATTTGTCCCCATTTTCCCCTAGGTTTTTTGCTATTTTTCCCTGTTTTTCAATATTTTTTCTTATTTTTACATATATATATCTATTTTTACTTTTTTTCCTCTTTTTCCTATTTCTAGCGATTTTTCTCCCGTTTTTCATTATTTTTTCCTGTTAATCATGGCTTTTCCTTGTTTTTTATAATTTTCATATTTTTAGATATTTTTTACTATTTCTTCTTATTTTCCATATTTTTCCCAATTTGTTCTTTTTTCTAATTTTTTCTCTCTTTTTGACTACTTTTTCATATTACTCCCTGTTTTTTCTTATTCTTCCCTTATTTCCCTTTTTTCCTATTTTGCCCTACTTTTTAATATTTTTCCAATTTTTTAATATATTCCCCTATTTTTCCTATTTCATATTTTTCCTGTTTTTCAACCTTTTTCCCTTTTTTTTCCTTGTTTGTCCTTATTTCTCCCTATTTTTCACTATATCAAATGTTTCCCTATTTTTCTCTCATTTCCCTGTTCTGAACAAATTTTTCCCTACTTTTTTCCATTTTTTTTATATTTCGGTATTTATCCTTGTTTTTTCTATTTTTCCTATTTTTCTCTATTTATTCCTGTTTTTCATTATTTTTTCGGATTTTCCATATTTTTCCCTATTTGTTAATTATAGTCCCTATTATTCCTTATTTGTTCTCATTTTCACCTAGTTTTTTCTCTTTCTCCATTATGCCATATTTTCTCCGTTTTCCTATATTTTCACTATTTTCCTATATATTTCTATATTTTGCTCTATTTTTCTCTAATTTCTCTATTTCTCTCTATGTTGCTCTATTTTCCATATTTTCCCCTATTTTTGACTATTTTCCCCATTTGCCTCTATATTTCGCTACTTTTTTCTATTTTCTCCATTTTTCCGATTTCTTTCTATTTATTCCTCGTTTTCATTATTTTTTCCTACTTTTCTATTTTCTATTTGTATCCTATAGTCATTATTTTTACGTATTTTGACCTAATTTCCCTATTTTATCCCATTCTCCCCTATTTTGAAGTACTTTTTCTCTATTTTTTCCTTTTGTTTTCATTTTGCCATATTTTCTCCATTTCTCCCCATTATTCAATGTTTTCCAATTTTCCTTTTTTTCACTCTTTTCCTATATGTTTCCCTATTTTCCCCTATAGTTGGATATTTTTTCGTTTTTTTCTTATTTTATCGTGTTTTTTCGAGTTTTTTCGATTTTTTTTGTAGTTTTTCGTATTTTTTCGTTTTTTTTTAAATTATTCTTATTTTTCTCTATTTGTCCCTTATAGTCCCTATTTTTGCGTGTTTTGTCCCTATTTTGTATTATTATTCTCAATTTTTCCCATTTTTCCCTATTTCCCTATTTTTCCCCTAAAAAAATAAACCTATATACCATCGTATATATTAGATATGGTTCTTCTATATAAGCCACTGTTTTTCGCCCTTTTCTACCCATTAAAATCCAAATTTCTCAAAATCCTTTCTTAGTGGGTGTGTCTATATTATGAACAGAACATACTCTCAAAATTTCAAGTCTCTGGGTTCAGTAGATTTTGCTGTGCATTGATTCTATGTCAGTCAGTCAGTCAATCAGTCAGGACTTTGCCGCTTATATTATAGATAAAGCAATGGTCATAGTACACTGCCTTGTGGGACTCCAGATTTAATTTCATAGATAGATATTTGTTCCCCGTGATGGTCTACTAGGAAGTGGCGGTCTGCAAGCTAGGATTTAAGAAATAGGAAATAGTTTATGGGTAATTATTTTCGTAATTTCTATAGGAGTCCAGGATGCCAAAATTTATCAAATGCCTATGTAATGTCCAACAATGCTGCAGTACAGTACTTTTGGTCTTCCAGGTCTTGTCTAATCTTTTCAACTACTTGATGGACTTGCTCAACTGTGGCGTAATCTTGCCTGGATCCAAATTGATGATTGGGTATCAACTGGTTTTGTTCAACTATTGGTTACAGGCCAATTAGTATTCTCCAAGTATTTTGACATTATCGGGAGCAAACTTATGGGTCTATATGACTTTAGATTCCAGGTTTGGTAACAATAATTTTTGCAACTTTCCATTGAGCCGGGAAATTTTAGGCAAGCATTTATTATAAATGGTTATTAGTTATACTGCGTTACGTGGTAGCTCTTGGAGAATTTTTACTGTAATAATGTCATAACCAGGAGATTTTTTTTGATTTAGTTTATTAGTAATTTTAATTTGTTCGACTCTAAATTTTTTTATAGGAAGTTCCAGTTGATAGGGTGTACCTAGAAATGTATGAATTTTTGCTTGTCTGTCATCAGTGGAATTTTGTGAAAATGGTTGAAATACTTTTTCTAGATGTCGGCCAAATAAGGATACTTTTTCTTTGCCGCTTTTGGCCCAAATGTCAATCCTCTTTACCAATGCGAGGGTTAAAGTCTATTAAGTAATATTCAAGTTGTTCTACAAATTTTATTTTTATCTGATCATCCCAGTATCCCATTTTATTTGTTTATTTCTAACTTGTGACTTCTTGGTTTTTGTTTTATTTTTGCCATTACCATAAATTGGTCTGATTCTTGCTCTTCTATAAAATCTTATATGCTTAATCGAGGAATACTTTCTTTTGTTTATTAGTATGTGGTCTTTTTGCTATTTTATTAGCTGATCTCGTGATATTCATGTTATTATTTTATGCTTGTGGGAATGTGGAAACATTCATATATTGTATATTATCCTGCGACGAGTTCTATATATTGTCGTATTTGAGCATTGAAATCTCCTATTACCATGATCGTGTCTTCCTTAGCGATCTCTTCTATTTCTTCCTCTATAGTTAAACCATCTGTCTTTTTCTTCTCTGCTCGCTGCTTCCATTGGTGCATATAAGTTTAGTATCTAATGATAGGTTGGACGGTTTTACTTCTATCCTCAAGTATGCAAGTCTGTCACTTATCGGCTGGAATTCTAGGATATTTTGCTTTGCATTTTAGATTATCATGAAGGCCACTCCATATTTTCCTTATCTCTCGCTCCTTGAGTACCTAAGGCTGAATTTTTTCCTTTCCATCTATTCTCTTGATTAATTAACGTTAATGTATTTTTGAGCTAAACTTATTTTAATTATAAATAAAATAATATTAAAATTATGGATCTGGAAGTAATTGTGCATTATTCTTCTTTATTTATTTTTATTTATATTTAACAATTTGTATCATTTTGTAAATTTTCGATTTTCAATCGACCATGACTCACAAATTAATTAATCTTTATGATATTACAAGAAAAATGGTTCACACGACGAAATAAATCATACAAATCCCCAAAGTATCAAGCCCACTCCAATTTTCCGTCGTTCATTTTGTCGTAATTACAGAATAAAACCAGTTGTAGTCCAATATCCGATATCATTTGCAATAAATATAATTCTTAGGCACTCTTTGAGTGGTTATGATTCAGAAGAGATCATGCATTTACAGAGTGGACAAATAAATAATTTTCTTCATATATTATATATTTTTTGTTATAGTTTATTGTGTTATATTAATTATAATTTCATATGTTTTTTAATTAAAAAATAAATCGACTGTTGCGCTGTTTACCAAAATTCAGGTTCATATCTTTAATTTAAAAAGTTATGCGTAAAAACGATGAATCAGTCTATACCAAATTTCAGCTTGATTGGTCAAACAGTTCGGCATCTATTGTGGAAGATTATACACAGACAGACACACAGGCAGACCTCACTCTGGGTCAATATTCTCGGGGGACCTCAAAATGAGTATTTGAACTTTCATAAAAAAATAATAAGAGTATATAACTAATTCCACTCATTAATATTCTTTGACATGATAAATAAATTCGACTAACGATATTAGTCCATCCTGTATATTTTTACCTCCATTACGCACTAGGAGATTATGATTCATCCTACATGATATCTATATATATATTAGTGGAAGGGATGCTGCGACCTTTAAGTTCAGATTAGTTCCCCCCGGTAAGGTCAGACGCTGGACCAAATTGAACTTTAAAGCGGGTGGGGATAAAGCTCAGAGCGCCGCATCAGGAATAACCTGTGTAAACTTCTATTCATAAAAAAGACAGGACCGGATTGGTATCAGAGAAATCTCGTTTAGAAATATTTAATAGATAACTTTACTAATATATTATTTTTTTTTGTTTGATATATGTGTTTAGTAAGTATTTTTTTTATTTGAAAGTTGGTATTCCTTATTCAAATCAGGGGAATGTATTTTATATGATTAATTTTTCTTTAATCAATTATTTCTTCGTAATTCGTTATTTTATCCATGTCGAAAAAAAATTCAAAAAATTCACATAATTTTTATTATTCATTTGTTCGTAATAAAAGTTGGTGCATTGCATAAATCCATTAAATTCCTCCCCTAGTATACAGGGGAGAACAAAAAATAAGAATTTTGTCCTTCTTTTCGATATTATCAAAAAATATATGTAAAAAAATTGTTTAGATTTGAATACAATATTAAAATTTTAAATCACAGTCACTTACACAATAAAATATTTTTTCCGAAATAAAATTTTAGTGCAAAAATTTCATGAAATATGATTTTTTTGAACAAGTAAGTTGATAATATTGAAAAATAATAAATAAGCTAAAATTTTGCAGTATATTTTTGATTTGTTAGAGGGAGTCCCTAATTGTTAACATTTAGTAGTCGACCTCTACGTATTTGTATAAAAATATGTAGAAATATACCGGGTGTTTCATTTGAATTTCCAATTTTTATGTCATTTCCGACCAAACCGGATGTCAGCAATATTGGATTTTTATTTAAGAAAATTCAGAACTAGTTCTATTATATTCGACCAAAATTTGGTATAAATCTATTAACCTGTTTAAAAGTTATACGGTGGCCTATGACCCACCTACACCCTAACCTAACCTAACCTAATCTAATCAAAATTCCTATTTTTTGTTCTTTTCCGTATATCGTTTGCAAATTTAAAAATTTGATGATTTTGATTCAATTTTTATGAAATTTGCCTACCTGACATACATAATAAAAAATTTTAAATCATGGAAGAGAATAACAAAAAATTTGGTTAATATGCTTACAAAAAGATATAGACATAATTTATGGTAATATGAAATAGACTAATTATCGCCATAATTCGTATACCTATAGTTGTAATTTTCGTAAAGTTAATAAATAATAATAATTAATAAAATTTTATAGGAAATTCGTAAAATTCTGGAAAAATCAGTATCAAATCTCTGATCAATGTATTCAAACTAAACGACTTTTATTAAAAAAAGTTTTAAAAATCCATTATTACTTAAATTTAAAGTATTATTTTACTATTCATAATACTATATACCAGAGCTATCCCTAAGTACTGTACTTAGTGCTTTGCTAAGAGCTCTAAGCACTTTTATTCTTGGGAGCACAGTGCTTACGAGCACTTTTTAAAATCGTGCTTAAAACACTTTACCAAAAGGCTCGCTAGTACTTAAAAAAGCTCCCGAACACTCCAAAAGGTTCGCGAGCACTCCAAAAATATAGCGAGCACTGAGCTTTTATGAACATTTTTTAATTCCCACTAGAAAATATTAGTATAATTTGGAAAAAAAAAATTTACCACTTTGAAAAAAAATTTATATTATGACAAAAAAAATTGCATATGCATTTTGGGGTAATAATTCTTAAGATACTTATTGACTTTACAATATCCGTGCGTCTGTCTGTCTGTCTGTCTTAGGGATAACTTGATAACGGTTTCGAATTTTGAAACTCTGCAATCGATAGCTTTAAAGCACTTTTTTAGTGTGTTTAGTTTTTGCGTCACTTTCCTGTAAAGCGCTTAGTGCTTGTAATTTTTAATCACTTTATTTAAGCTGCTCTGCTAAATACATTGTGAGTTTTTAGAATGAAAATATTAATATATTTAATTTAGGTGACGAAGAAAATAACGACTTATTAAGCGAGAACAGCCTACTTAGATTTTTATCAAATATGTGTTTTTTCTAAATAACTTTTAAACGAAAATTAACAGATACGAATAGTAAATGGCAAAGTTGAAGGGGATAAAATTCATTATCCGTTGGTTAATACTTATACAGGGTATCCCATTGGAGAAAAGTGAAAAAATTTCAGTGCAAATCTGAAAAAGGGATGTGCAATTCAAATATTATTGGGAAAAGATTGTTTCTCCTAGATAGCTCGAAATTTTTTCTAAAAATTTTTTGTGACCATGTATTGTCAAAAAAAGTATGGCCTATTTAAAAAAATTAAGTAATTTTTTTAGTTCACTAATGGATCACTCTGTATACATGAAAATAATTTTAGAATGTTTGATTTTGACCAAAATTTAATTTTTAGTTTAATCATTTTTGGGATATATAATTTATGCCTACGTAATGCAATGTTGCCGTCATATTTTTAAGTAACAGAAAAAAGGAAATTCGATATTTTAATAGAAAATTTATGTCTTTGTTCCAATATTTTTAGAATGCTGCTAAAACTTTATTGAAAACTGAGTTTCTTTTAAAATTAAAATAATGGTGACTAGATTTCAAAGTTTGAAATTCGGGTCGCTATTTTTAATATTTTTTTTAAAAATAAGAAACAAAACAAAAAAAATCATAAAAATGAGAAGAAAAAAATCAGAAAAAAATAAAAGAAAAAACAAAAAACGTTGGAAAATAATGTGAAAAAAATGAGAAATAAAATTGTTAAATACGGAAAAAATGTAGAAATAAGAAAACCGAAAAAAAAAACGCTAAAAATTGCAAAAAACCGAAAAAAAAAACTTCAAAAAGGCAAGAAATCTGGAAATATCACAAAAAATCGCAAAACAAACACAAATAGCGCAAAAAATTAATGAAATAAAACAATGAGGAACAATTAGAAAACAAAAAAAAGAATAGAAAAACAGAACAATGAGAAAAAATGAGGAAAGATTAGAAAAAATTTAAAAAATTTAAAAAAATTAAAAAAACACCGAAAAAAAAATGAGAAAATCTTAAAAAATCAAAAAAAAATCGGAAAATATAATAAAAATACTAAAAACTCAAAAAAGGAAAAAATTGAGAGAAAAAAAATTAGAAAACAAAAAAAATAAAAAAAAAACGAAACAAATGAGGAAAAAGTAAAAAAAAAAAAGGAAAAAACCAGAAAAAAATCAGAGAAATGAGAAAATAGGGAGACAAATCGAAAAACATCGTAAAAATAAAAGAACAAACAAATAACGGGAAACAACTGTAACCATAAAAAATTAATTCGAAAAAAAATCGAGAAAATTCGAATAAATTGAAATAAATTGCAAAAAACGCAAAAAAATGCCAAAAAAGTTGCAAATAACTATCAGAAGAATAAGAAAAAATGAGAAAAAACTTCATCACGAGGTTATGATGATGTAATCAATTATTAAAAAAAAATTTTGTTAATATTTTACCATTCTTTGATTAAACGTACTTAAATTATAGATATTACAAAATTTCCACACTGTATAAAAAATTGATTTAGATTAACGCTTATAAAACCTTGAGCCGTTCCTGTATGAAAGAGACTATTCGATCCCTAGCCGAACTGTGATCGTGCGTCAAATATTACCGGGATAGGGTATATAGGGAATAGGGATGGCGGCGGTCGAGAAGGGTCGGTCGATGGTGCATATAAAACGGATCATCACCCTACACAACGGCCAACCATCTGTATAGCCGACTGTATAGCCACGATTATGTCGTTTCTAACCACTTCAGACGTCGAGGATTTTCTAATACCTTACCACGTTATATTTAACACATTAGGTTTGAACTTAATAATGGAAGTTTATTGAACGGATTTTGTTACATAATTAAAATAATAGAAATTAATAACAATTATATAAACACACATCAAAGAATTGTCAGGTAAAATCATAATTAAAAGAAGTTTATGCACCACTAGTCGAGGAAAGGACCGATTTTTTTTTAAATTTTGTACATATATCTTCATATGGATCATTTTTTCTCATTGCACTATGAGTCTAAAACTTCCGGATGGTCCAAAAAAAAATGACTTTCAATACATATGAATACAAATATTGTAGAATATTGACAAAACGGCCAAAAATGCCATAAAACCATAAAAAATCGTGAAAAATTATAGCAAGCTTAATAAAAGCTAAAAAATAATATAAAACAAGCTAAAAATACAGCTTAATAGTATTAAAAATCGGGAAAAACTACAGCAGGCTTTAAAAAATTCAAAAATTGATGAAACAGGCAAATCTTGGCTAGAAACCATTTAAATAATTGAAAAAAATGGAAAAAAAATTCAAAAAAATCTGGAAAATTGACAAAACAGGCTAAACATGGCATATAATTTTTATAAAAACTACAACAGGTTTTATTAAATTGTAAAAAAATTGATGAAACAGGCTAAACTTACCTAGGAACCACTAGAAACGTTGGGAAACCTAAGCTAACATAAATAATTGCTAAAAATGGCTAAAAAATAGATAAAAATGACTAGAAAATGATAATGAGTACCACAAGTCCAAAAAAACGAGCCAAAAATAGCTTAATACTGTTAACTATACATTCAAGATTTCGTTTATTTTGAGCATTTTGATGAATACTTTTTATTACACTGATTTTTTATTAACGTACAGTATGATAAATACTTATTATTATTTTTTTATTATTATGAAATATAGTAAACAATGCGTTAAAATTGAATTTCGTATAAACAAGCATACAGGTTGTCTTAAAAAATAAGTCGTTACTCTTATGCTTATTTTATTTTAATCGATTTTATTTAAACTTGCTTTCCTTTAGCCCATACATATAGAGTCATTTTTTGATAATAATTGTATCTTAATATATACATACAACATGTATAAAAAAATTAGAAAAACAAATAATTATAAAATTGACTCTATAGTGTGTATATTTCAAATGTGACGTACAAGAAAAATCATGCGCAGAACCAAATGCAAAAAGGGGATTAGGGACTAACTTTGTTATTAATATTCGGATTTTGATGGGACAACCGGTATTATGTATAGAATAATTCATACATGTGTAATGTTTAGGTCATGTGTTGGATCATGAGTCATGGGTCATTTGTACTATTCGTGGGTCATAGATCTTAATAGTTCATTGGTCAATGTATGCTAAGTTAGTCTAAGGTTAGGTTTTTAAAATCAGGACGAATTTAAGAAAGTAACAAATACAGGGTGTTTCAATGAAAAATACATTAATTGGATAAATCACAAATTTATCAGATACCATGTATGCTGGTAGTTAGTTTAGGAAGATAATTTTTACTGCTGTTTACAACTTTTATTTAAGACATTTTTACGTGTATGTTTACTTTCCACAAAATTCAATTTAAACGCATATTTGACTATATTTCAGGTTTTAAAATGAGCATTTATGAACTTAATTAGTAGAGTAAACCACAGTTAAAGTATTAAAAGACAATTTTTTCTGCCACCCTGTATTTTTAGAGTCATGGTGCAATGAGCAAAAATAATGCATATGACTCGAGAAATATGTGTACCAAATTTAAAAAAATTCAGCCCGGGACCCAACTGCCATAAGAAAAGTGCCTGGTCCTTTAACACTAAATTAGGAAAAGTTACCGAAAATTTCGGCATTAGTAGATAATCTACTTGAGTTCTACCGCCACTATAGGGAATTCAACATGTTAGAGAGATGTATAGGAAATACGTCATATTTTACTACATTTACGACTTTTTTAACGTTTTTTAACATTCACTATTTTGAAGCGGGAAAAAACTTTCGAAACATCACATTTTACGACGTTTTTAACGTTTTCTAACGTTCGGTATTTTGAATCGTGAAAAAACTTTCGAAATGACACTTTTTACGACGGTTTCAACTTTTATAACGTGTACTTTTTGGTGTGAAAAATCTTCACTTTTTTTGCATCAAATTCAAGTATTTCCCATAAGGAAACATGTAAAAATAACATGTCAAAATCGATAAAATTCTTTAAAATACTGAACGTTAAAAAACGTTGAAAACATCATAAAATATGACGCTTCAAGCGTTTTTCACGATTCAAAATAATGAAAGCTAAAAAACGTCGTAAACTTCGAAAAATGTGACGTATTTCCTATATTTCTCTCTAACACGTTGAATTCCCTATAGTGGCGGTAGAACTCTCATTTAGACTATTTCTACTGGCAGTAAAACCGATTTTAATAAATCTTGCTGCATTTTACTCGAAGTATATAGCATATAGAAAATTGGTGACATATTTTAATCATTTCAATAGCTGTAGTGCATCGAAAAAATGCATTTTGTATATTCGTATTGGGTCTAAAAGAATATTAGGCCCTCTCGTTTAATTTTTTCAAAGGGTTCTCACCAGTTTGCTAATTTTACGAATTTTGGCAAGAACTCCGAAAAATAATTAGGTCATCAAAATCTAAGATGTTTTAGATACTCACCAGTGTTGCCAGAGTGGTACATAGTACCAAATGTTATGCTCTTGTTATTAAAATGTACAATGGTACTCCTTTGTGGTAGCTAAATTAGTTTCTGTGTACAATGAAAAATATCGAATTTCCATAATAGATGACTATGAAAAGAGAGAAGCATACTTCCAAAAATTTGTACCAGAAATGTCCTTTGTCTCTCTCAAACTATTCGACTTCTATTTGGCGCATTCAGCCAAAGAACTGAAAGTTGTTTGAGGACATTATATTTGAGATTCGACTACTGAATGATAGTTCTCTCTCACTCAGCAGCCAATCATTCTTCTGCACGGAGGATACGGAGAACCAAGTTTCAACCTCAGTAACTCGAAGACAACATATAAGTAGAAGAAAATTTGGAAGAAAATTATCAGAAGAAAGGAAGAGGATAATAAGAAGAGGATCTAGTCCATGTCAATGTCAAAGACAATGTCACTTGACATGGGGGAGAGGTTATGGTAACCAAAATAAACAACGAAATTATAAATAGTAAGAAGGAGCGAGGAAAATCGAATGATAAACAGGATGGTTATTTGGAAAAGGAAACATTATATAAAATTTGGACAGGTCTAAAATTTGTTCGGTTCGGTAAGACTAATTTAATTTTCTTACAACTATCTTGATGTACCTTGTCTATTTATTTTTAAATGTAAACTTTAGTAAAGGCTGTGCTGATACTGTATCCCAAATTTCATTGAATTATCTTCAGCTGTTTTGGAGTAACAGTCTGTTAAAAAAATTGTGGGACACCTGGTATACTGCTTACGGTTTATTATTATTACTTTCCCGATCCACCTCCTAGAAGGGAAAGTATTGTGAACGAGCTAAAAAAAATTTCGAGATAAAAACGGAAATATCCATTTTCGGGTGCCCTAAGACGATTAAGACAATTTCCAGATGGAAGTCTGTCTGTCGGTCTGTGTGTGTTTGTGTATTCTTCCACGATAGAGGCCACACGTTTAATCCAATTGAGCTGAAATTTGGTATAGGGATTTGGGTTAACCCTCAGAAGAACTCATTAGTTTTTGTACGACATCTGTCAAACGGAAGTATCACTATCAAAAAATGACAGATCAAATATGTCACGGAATTGGACATGCAATATGTTATTTGAAAGGACTTAAAAAATTCTATTCAGAACAGTTAAAATTATTTCTCCAACTGTCACTTGTCAAAAATAAAAAAATGTCAAAATTTGAAATTTTAGCATTAAATATCTTAAAAAGTATTAATCCTATTGGACTGAAATTTGGTACAGGGTTTTGGGTTACCCGTTGGAAGAAATCAATAGTTTTTGTATGACATGTGTCAAACGGAAGTGTCACTATCAAAAAACAACAGATGCAATATGTCACGGATTTCGACTTGCAATATGTCATCTGAAAGCCCATAAAAAACTCTATACAGAACAGTCAAAATTATTTCTCCAACTGTCACCTGTCAAAAATAAAAAAATGTCAAAATTTGAAACTTTAACATTAAATATCTGAAAAAGAATTCGTGGATTTTTTTTTAATTTTTGCAATTTTTTTACAATCTTTTCCAATTTTGTCAATTTTTTTTTTCAATTTGTCTGAGATTTTATGAGTTTTTTTCAAGTTTTTTGATATTTTTGAGTTTTTTTGAGATTTTTGAGATTTTTAGAAGTTTTTTTGAGATTTTTAGAAGTTTTTTGAGATTTTTTGAGATTAGTTGAGATTGTTTGAGATTCTTTGGGACTTTTTAGATTTTTTAAAAAATTATAGATTTTTTTGAAGTGCTTTAAGATTTTTTGAGATTTTTTAGTTTTTCAGATTTTTTAATATTTTTTAAGATTCTTTGACATTTTTTTGAAATTCATTCGAGTTTTTTAAGACTCTTTGAATCTTTTGAGATTTTTTAGAGATTTTATGAGATTTTTAAAGAGTTTTTGAGATTTGTTAAGTTTGAGTTTTTAGTTTTTTTGAAACTTTTTTATATTTTTTTATTTTTTGAGGTTTTTTAAGATTTTTCAGATTTTTTTGTTGAAATTTTTTAAGGTTTGAGCTTTTGAGATTTTTTGACTTCTTTGAATTCTTAGAGATTTCTTAATCAAATTTTTGAGTTTCTGAGACATTTGGAATGGAATTTTTTGAATTTTTTGAGATTTGACGTTTTAAATTTTTTGAGATGTTTGTGAACCGTCTAAAAATTTTTTGAGATTTTTTTTGAAAATATTTTGAAGATTTTTTGATTTTTGAAATTTTTTGTGGTTTTGAGATTTTTTGACATTTGAGATTTTTTGAGTTTTTACTTCCGAGAAGGCAAAGTATTGTGAACGAGCTAAAAAAAAATTCGAGATAAAGATGGAAATGTCCATTTTGAGGTCCCCTCAAATGTTTAAGACCATTTTCAGATGAAAGTCTGTCTGTCTGTCTGTATTATTACACGATAGAGGCCACAAGTTTAAACAGATTGAGCTGAAATTTGGTAAATGGGTTTGAGTTACCCGTCGGAAGAACTCATTAATTTTTGTACGACATCTGTCACTATCAAAAAATGATAGATGCAATGTCATGAAATGTCACGAAATTTGACTTGTCGGGAAAGTTTTGGGGCGACACAACCGATTTTTTTTAGGGGATTGTGAAAACCTGTGGCAAAATCGGGTTTTGGAGCCATTGTCATCTATTAAATTGAAAATAATGCGGACTCACGCCCTTTTCAAAGTATATGGATTCTATAACCAAATTATAGTGCTAGATTATATTGGTAAAAACTACAATTTAATAAAATAAGACTCAAATCATGTTCTGTATAACAAGAGCTTGCAATTTTTTATATACTGAAAACGTTCATTTTAACCCTTGTTTAAACAGTTTATTTATTTTCAGGAATTATCCATGGAAGGAACGAAGCAGACCAGGAAAGAGCACCGCCAATTTTCAGGCTGTTACATTTATGAAATATTAGAGCAGAGCGGCAGCAATAATATTCCAGACCGAAGGGTGTTGGTGTCGGTGACGTCACTGGGGGAGCCCGTCTGAAAACTTAATTACAAGAATCATGATCCAAGTGGGGAAACGGCTGTAAGTAATTCTAATTGTTGTAAGTTACACAATATCGTCGTTTCGCCGGCGGACGGGCGTGGTTTCGCTTGTTTTTAATGGTAATTTACATTATTTTAACATAAAGTGCTCCAGCGTTGCCCATCATAGTTGAATTAACGTCAAGCCGTTTTATCCTTAATGGAATTTGCTTACGGGGAAATCTATTGGAATATTGCTGAGAACATTTATTTTAGACTAGGTATTTTTAAGAAAAAAATCAATCAAGGTTAAAAAAACATTCTTTAAATAAATCCCAAATAGGAAGCGATATTTATTTTATAAAGATTTATAACCCAATTTTGCTTATTTTTCAATAATTTTCTATTTACAAGAAAACACACTGTAAGTGCCTAGTTTTTATTCGGCACTTCTAACGAAACTGCCTATCATGTAGAAATCAACAAACACTAAAAATCTACTACACCATTGCTTGTTTAATTCATAAATTTCCCGAATTGTTTATTTTATCCACATTTTAGATAAAAACCATACCCAACATCAATGGTTTTCGATTCTCTAACGAGGCACGAACGACATGTGTTTTTATGACTTGCTAATATAAAAGTTTAAATGTTTAATTTAGAAGTTATTTCGGACATATTATAAAGAAAAAGTGATGGATGAGATTCCACTATAGAGATATATTTACTGTTAAAAGATTAATATTAAAATACTTCTCATTTAACTCTATTATAAAGGCTGTCCCAAATATTATTTTACAATATACCTTAAAGAATAAATCCAATATGAATTAACTTTATGTGAAAGAAAATTGTACTTGTTCTTATTACTGTTCTATAATTCTGCGAAAAAATTTAGTTTATTTTATTTTTAAATTTAATAATAAATCCGATTACAATCTACTTTAATTAGAATATATTTAAATAGTTACTGAAAAATTCTTGATATTAGATACCAACATGACGAGATAGAATCAAATTATCGCCGATAATTCCAAAAAAAATCATATTAATAATAGTAATGAGGTTCTCGAATAACAAGAATCGAGAAGTATTCGATTATTTAAAGTTCTCGAAGTTCTCGAGAACCAAGTTCGAAAGAACTAGGGGAAAGTATAGTGAACGAGCAAAAAAAATTCCAGATGTCAATGGAAACTCATAACTTTTTAAATATTAAAGAAGTGAAATTGAATTTTGATTCTTTCTGGGGTGACAGAACCGATTACTTTTTTATTACCTTTTTGGCGTTTTTTGCCTTAATTACCTTCATTTTGGTTTTTTTGCTTCTTTTGGGCTTTTTTTTTTGATGTTTTACCATTTTTCTTTTTTTTGGTCTTTTTTACCATTTTTGTGCCTTCTTTTACCATTTTGAAATTTCTTGTGATGTTTTTGCCTTTTTTTTACCTTTTTTTCTTTTTTTTGGTCATTTTACCCATTTTTTGTCGTTTTTTAAAAATTTTTCAACTTTAGTTTTGCCCTTTTTTTGCTTTTTTTAAAACTATTTTAATTTTTTGAACTGTTTGTGCGTTTTTGATCATTTTTGCCCTTTTTTGCCTTTATTTTGCCTCTATTTTGCCGTCTCTTGATTTTTTTTAAACTTTTTTCTACTTTCTTTGGCGTTTTTTGCCTGATTTTCCTTTATTTCCGATTTTTTTTCTTCTTTTTGGCTTTTTTGTTTTTGTCTTTTTTTGTGATATTTTTGCCTTTTTTTGGTTTTTTTTACCTTTTCTTTTTTTTTTGACATATTTACACTCTTTTTTCCTTTTTTTTTATTTTTTCAGCTTTTGTTTTGGTTTTTTATACCACTGTTTTGCCCTTTTCTTAACTATTTTATTTTTTGGACTTTTTTTTTATCTTTTTGACCATTTTTGCCATTTTTGATCATTTTTACCCTTTTTGACCATTTTTGCACTTTTTGCCTTTATTTTGCCTATTCTTGATTTTTTTAAACTTTTTTTTTTATTTTTTTGTTGTTTTTTGCTTCTATCCCCTTTACTTTGTGTTATTTAGCTTTTTTTTACTTTCCGAACAACAGAGTTGTATAGAAGGAAAGTATTGCGATCATGATATTTTGACCATACCCAGATTTTAACAAATCTTTACGTTTTGAGGTCATCTGAATCCATTTATACCATTTTTACCATGATGTCTGTCTGTGTGTGTGTCTGTGTGTCTGTGTGTCTGTGTGTGTGTGTGTGTCTGTGTGTGTGTGAACACGATAGCGTCTAAACGGCTGAACCGATTTAGATGAAATTTTATATACATATTTAGGGTAACAAGGAGACGACCTGTATAGATTTTGGAGTTAATCGGACAACCGGAAGTGACAGTTGCTATAAGTGATGACGTCATTACCTAACAAGATGACAATAAAGTTTTACACATATATTTTTTATACGTTATAGTTTAATTTCGAATGTTTAAAATTTTCAAAAACTTTTGCCATTGTTGCCAGATTTATGAAAAAGTAATTTTTTTTCATATTTTTCTTAAATAACCAAAATAATGCATTTTTATGAAAAATTACAGGATATAAAAGATGTACAACATAAAATTTTCTACACATTTTGTCATTACCGTTTTTTTGAATTCCTCACAGTTTCGTCGCTAGAGGGCGTGAAAAATAATGTATATAGACATTTGCGACTTTTTTTAGATTTTGAGACAAAATTATGGATTTTTATGAAAAATTACATGGGATCAAAATTGTAGAACATAAAATTTTCTATAAATTTTGTCTTAACTATTTTTTCAAGTTGCGTATAGTTTCGCCGCTAGTTTTTATTTTAATTTTTATCTTTATTAAATTATTATTTTTCAAATTTTTATATTAAAAACTTAAAAAAAATATCTTTAAATTTGTAATAATTAATTTTATAATTGTAATTTTTTTTCAAAATTTTACAAAAATTTTGGAATTTTTAAAAAATTGGCTAAGAAATTTAAGATTATATTACGATTTTAAACTAAATTGAATAACTTGAAAAATATTAAAGTTATTGAAATGTGATTTTCACCATTCGAAAGATAATATAAAACTCTAAATTTTAAATGTATTTTAGTTTCTTAAAATTTAGAATTGTAATTATTACAGCCAAAATTAAGAATTTTTTTAAATTTTTTTGTAATTTCGTTTTGTCAATAAGTATAAAATAAATGAAAAAATTAAATAGCATATCCGAAAAGGATCCAAAAGTGCTATGTGTGTAAATTATTTCATAATTTTAACATAGTATTTTGTAAAAGTTATAGCAAAAAATGAAAAAAGTTAAAACAATTCAATGGATTTACCCATGAATTTTTGAAAAAAAATTTGATTTTTTTTTAGTTTTTTAAACTAAATTTATTAATGCATTTTGATCCAAAAAACCTAAAAAAAATGAGGGGGTAATCCCACCCAACTTTCCGAACACTCCTAGTAAAGTAATTGTTCAATCGATTATTTTAGTTTTTCTGCATTAAAATACATTAATTATATTACCTATCGAATGGTATAAATCCCATTTTAATATCTTTAATATTTTTAAAGTTATTCAATTTCTTTTAAACTTATATTAAATTACAAAAAAAAAATTAGGAATTCTACAATTTTTTGAATAAAATTTTGAAAAAAATCACAATTATAGAGTTTTTTACTACAAATTTAAGGGTAATTTTTTTAAAATTTTTAATATTAATTTTAACCTTAAAACAATTAAAACCTATTTGTGAATAATTTTAAATTCAATAAATAATTAATATCTCATTCAATTTTATTCAAAATGGGAAACAGACCTTTTTTTTAGGTTTTTTGGATCAAAATGCATTAATAAATTTAGTTTAAAAAACTAAAAAAAAATCAAATTTTTTTTCAAAAATTCATGGGTATCCATTGAATTGTTTTAACTTTTTTCATTTTTTGCTATAACTTTTACAAATACTATGTTAAAATTATGAAATAATTTACACACATAGTACTTTTGGATCCTTTTCGGATATGCTATTTAATTTTTTCATTTATTTTGTACTTATTGACAAAACGAAATTACAAAAAAATTTTAAAAAATTCTTAATTTTGGCTGTAATAATTACAATTCTAAATTTTAAGAAACTAAAATACATTTAAAATTTAGAGTTTTATATTATCTTTCGAATGGTGAAAATCACATTTCAATAACTTTAATATTTTTGAAGTTATTCAATTTAGTTTAAAATCGTAATATAATCTTAAATTTCTTAGCCAATTTTTTAAAAATTCCAAAATTTTTGTAATAAAATTTTGAAAAAAATTACAATTATAAAATTAATTATTACAAATTTAAAAATATTTTTTTTAAGTTTTTAATATAAAAATTTAACTGAAAAATAATAATTTAATAAAGATAAAAATTAAAATAAAAACTAGCGGCGAAACTATGCGCAACTTGAAAAAATAGTTAAGACAAAATTTATAGAAAATTTTATGTTCTACAATTTTGATCCCATGTAATTTTTCATAAAAATCCATAATTTTGTCTTAAAATCTAAAAAAGTCACAAAAATGTCTATATAAATTTTTTTCACGCCCTCTAGCGGCGAAACTATGAGGAATTCAAAAAACCGGTAATGACAAAATGCGTAGAAAATTTTATGTTCTACAACTTTCGTATCTTGTAATTTTTCATAAAAATGCATTATTTTGGTTATTTAAGAAAAATATGAAAAAAAATTACTTTTTCATAAATCTGGCAACAATGGCAAAAGTTTTTGAAAATTTTAAACATTCGAAATTAAACTATAACGTATAAAAAATATATGTGTAAAACTTTATTGTCATCTTGTTAAGTAATGACGTCATCACTTATAGCAACTGTCACTTCCGGTTGTCCGATTAACTCCAAAATCTATACAGGTCGTCTCCTTGTTACCCTAAATATGTATATAAAATTTCATCTAAATCGGTTCAGCCGTTTAGACGCTATCGTGTTCACACACACACAGACACACACACAGACACACAGACACACACACACACAGACAGACATCATGCTAAAAATGGTATAAATGGATTCAGGTGACCTCAAAACGTAAAGATCCGTTAAAATCTGGGTATGGTCAAAATATCATGATCGCAATACTTTCCTTCTATACAACTCTGTTGTTCGGAAAGTAAAAAGGTCTGTTTCCCATTTTGAATAAAATTGAATGAGATATTAATTATTTATTGATTTTAAAATTATTCACAAATAGGTTTTAATTGTTTTAAGGTTAAAATTAATATTAAAAATTTAAAAAAATTACCCTTAAATTTGTAGTAAAAAACTCTATAATTGTGATTTTTTTCAAAATTTTATTCAAAAAATTGTAGAATTCCTAATTTTTTTTTTGTAATTTAATATAAGTTTAAAAGAAATTGAATAACTTTAAAAATATTAAAGATATTAAAATGGGATTTATACCATTCGATAGGTAATATAAAACTCTAAATTTAAAAAATAATTTAGTCTCTTCGAATTTAACATTGTAATTATTATAACCAAAATAAAACAAAAATTAAATTTTGTTGTCCTTTTGTTTTATCGAAAATGGTAAAACAAATGCAAAAAGTAACTAGTACACCCGAAAGGGATCAAAAAGTGCAATATGTGTGAAATATTTCATAATTTTAAAATAATACTTGTAGAAATTATACAAAATTATAAAAAGTTAAAAAAAATTTTTAGAAAAAATTAATTTTTTTTTTAATTTTTGTAAACTTATTTTATTAATGTATTTTGATGCAGAAAAACTAAAATAATCGATTAAACAATTACTTTACTAGGAGTGTTCGGAAAGTTTGGTGGGATTACCCCCTCATTTTTATTTTTTGTCTTCCTTTTTTGAACATTTTTTTTTGCCTTGTTTGCCGTTATTAAGCCTTTTTTCCTTTTTTGTGCATTCTTTTACCAATTTTGAGTTTTTGTGATGTTTTTACCTTTATTTTACCTTTTTTGGATTTTTTTACCTTTTTCCATTTTTTTGGGCTTTTTACCCCTTTTATTGCCTTTTTTATTTCTTTCAACTTTTTTACCACTGTCTTGCCCTTTTTTTTTGATTTTTTATAACTATTATAGTTTTTTTGCTCTTTTTGCCTGTATTTTGCCTCTATTTTGCCTTTTCTTGATTTTTTTTTTATTTTTTTAGTGTTTTTTTGCTTCTTTTCCCTTTATTTTGTGTTATTTGGCTTTTTTTAATTTTGAATTTATTTTTTTACCATTTTTAGCATTATTATAAAATTTATGGCGTCTTTGACTTAATTAACTTTATTTTGGTTTTTTTTTGTTTCTTTTAGGCTTTTTTGTTTGTTTGCTTTACCCTTTTTTCCTTTTTGGCCCCCTTTTTCTTTTTGCCTTTTTTGTGCCTTCTTTTACCATTTTTGAGTTTTTGCCATGTTTTTGTCTTTATTTTGCCTTTTTTGGCTTTTTTTACCTTTTTTCCTTTTTTTTGCGCCTTTTAACCCCTTTTTTGCGTTTTTTGGTTTGTTTCCCACTGTTTTGCCCTTTTTTTTGCTTTTTTTATAACTCTTCAGATTTTTTGGCCTTTTTGACCATTTTTGCTCTTTTTGCCTTTATTTTGCCTTTTCTTGATTTTTTATTTTGTTGTTGTTTTTTTTGCTTCCTTTCCCTTTATTTTGAGTTATTTGGTTTTTTTTAATTTATGTTTTTACCATTTTTAGCATTATTATTACATTTTTGGCATCTTTGTTTTAATTAACTTTATTTTGGTTATTTTGCTTCGTTTGGGCTTTTTTTTGTTTTTGTTTGACCCTTTTTGCCGTTTTTATTTTTGCTTTTTTTGGATTTATTTTAACCTTTTTCCTTTTTTTTGGCCATTTTACCCCTTTTGCCTTTTTTAATTTTTTTCTACTTTTTTTTTGGCTTGATTACCTGCCCTTTTTTTTGCTGTTTTTTAATAATTATTCTAATTTTTTGGACTGTTTTTGGTCTTTTTGACCATTTTTGTCCTTTTTGCCTTTATTTTGCCTCTATTTAGCATTTTCTTGATTTTTGTTACTTTTATGGTGTTTTTTGCTTCTTTTCTCATTACATTGTGTTATTTGGCATTGTTTTGAATTTTTTGACTTATCGTCTTACCATTTTTTTATTTTTCTGCCCATATTTTTCCTTGTTTTTTTGCTTTATTTTACCTTTTCCTTGTCTTGCCTTTTATGCAATTTTTTACCTCTTTGCCTCTTTTTGCCCCTTTTTAAAAATTGTATTAAGATTCTTATCCCATTTTTGATTTTTGCTTATTTTTACTCTTTTTCTACAGCCGAGCCAGGAAAGTTCTGTGGTGACACAGCCGATTTTTTGATTAGTTCGGGTAATGGAGGAAAAAATACCTACAAAAAACGAAACGAGCAATACAAAACTTAAACTTTATAATTTGAGAATATAATAATAATCTATGGAAATTATTACTAAGTTTGTAGACTTGTCTGTAGAGAAGAAAATATTTGTTTGAATTACTGATAAGATTAGTATTTTTAGTAACCATTAAATATATAACGTGTTCATAACCTGCAAATTTTTTTTGGATTAAAGTTAACTTGACTTCCTGTACAATGATTAGTGTTAAAACTGCAATATTATACAATACAATTTGCTTTGATTGAGTGGTAAAAATTTGAAGGATTATCCATTTTTCTGGGTGTACAACTTGCTTGCCTATTACGTAAACTCATGCATTCTAAAATAAGCAGATTCTCGACTTTCCGCATATTACTTTGCATCTTCTAACATTCGTTTGTATACAAGATGTAGAAGCTTATTTCCCCGTAGTCCAGTTTTCCTCCTGAATTGCGTATTTTCTTAGAAAATTGTAAGCAAAGGATAGAAGATGCCGCATAAAAATCCTCGAGGGTTGATACAAATTATTGGTATCGTATTTAGAGTTGAAAGTAGGTAGTATGTAGTCTATAAATTCCATATTTATTTTTTATTACTAAACTATTAAAAAACTCATCTTTTTTCTTGTAAATATTGATTTTTTTTGGGATAATAATATGCTTGAGGGGAACGGTAACAGCGGTTCAAAAATAATTTTAATAAACTTCATGAGATTTTTCTGCTATATCAGCCTTGCAAACGATACCACAGATGTTAAAAATTGAAAATCGAACATTCGTAATTTAATGAAAATTTAGTTTTTATACAAAGGCGTTTTATTAAATGTTATGTATGGAGAAACATAGCTTACACAAGTATTTTAAATTAAAAAATTTAATTGTTAATTTCAAAATAAACCTATTAATAAAATTGTAACTGTGCCACCCAAATTGATATACGCCCCTTAGGGTTTTGCCGTTTGAGGTGATTTTTTTTAAAATGTTCCTTCGATCCCGCTTTCTCGATTTTTGCTTCGGGTCTTCATTTTCGCGGAATTTAACCCCAAAATGGGTTTGCATGAAAAAAACTAGATTTTTCGCACAATAATGACCCTACGGAACACGAATTTGAGATTTTGCCGGACTTTTTTTTGGGGAAATGCTCGTCTTGGACAACCTTACAAGATTGTCCTCTTAGAATTCGGGGAGAAATTTTCCGTTGCCCTTAAAATGGCCACAATCATTTATATCAGAAATTTTCTACTGAAAACGGAAAGAATTGGAAAAAATTCTCATCTGACAAAAACTATTTGTACACATTCGGGGAATCCGCCAAAAATTTTTCCAGAACTTTTGGGCACATTTTTGGACATTCAAAAAAATGGCGACATACAGAGATTTTCCGAATTTTCCCGTAATTCTGAAAAAGGTCAGAAAGATTCCATAAACGATTTTGAACACATTTTTGGGAATTCAATTTTTTGACAACAGTGGCCATTTTGGATATACAATAGTTCATTATTAATCAGAAATGATTAATTTTTTCTAATGAAAATGTATGAGTTCTAAGTGGATAGTCTTGTAGGGTTTTCCAAAACTAGCATTCCCCATAAAAAAGTCCGGCAAAATCTCAATCCCGTGTTCTTTAGGGTCATTTTTGTGCGAAAAAAGTTTTTCCATGCAAACCCATTTTTGGAGTCAAATTTCGCGAAAATGAAGACCCGAAGTAAAGAAAGAGGGATCGATAGGGAATTTTATGACGAGCATTTAAAAAAAAATCATCCCAAACAGCAAAACCCTAAGGGGCGTACATCAATTTGGCTGGCACCACTGTGGGGGCGCCACCTTCCGTTTATAGTGTGAAGGCCATTTGCTCAGGCAGCTTCAGTAGAGAAAGAAATACTCCAATGGTCATTATGGCTTTGACCAAACTGGCATCGGCCGCTAGGGCAGACTTTACTTGCCTCCTGGACCAATTAACAAAAAGATAAATAAACCTTTTTGGCTTCCCTTTCTTCAGCTTGACCTGTCTCTAAAGATCGAGGAGACTGCCACTGGAACTCCAATTGGGACGGCCAACGCAACTACGACTGATCGACTCCGGCTGCCTTAAGGTCCGCTTGGTATGCCAAATAAGTATTCGAGTGACTCCATCTTTCGGCAGGAGTTACAACTGGTATGGGTGGCCTCTCATATAATTTTAAAGTAATTCTAAATTCAGTGCCGTGCACGATTTAATTTACATATTTTATTAATCGCGGGAAGTAACTTTATTACAAAATGCAATCGGGTTTTAGGAGTAAACATAACTGTGAATCAGCTATTCAGTGTGTCCTATAAAATAGGAAATATGAATTTGATATAGAAATTGTCCAACATTGACGGCTTTTATAGATCTTCAAAGAGCGTTTGAGACAGTTGATCAAAACCGTTGTCCTAGTACAATTTGTGTTCTCGCTTGATCCAGTCTTTTATATGGTTCCTGAATGTACGCTTTAGTGTACTGCCATCGCTGGTTCTGGACTAATTAATGGGGTTGATGATCCGCTTCTTGCGAGCTCGTTAACCTTTTCGTTACCAGCGATGCCAGTCTAGATGTTACTTTTGGGCTCCTTATAGAGGCTTAAGGGCTGCTTGACTGTCTGAGTAGATTATGAGTATATATATAGACCTCTGACTGGAATACAGAACTATAGCTTCATAGAGAGAAGCTCTCTTGGTATTTATTCGGTTCGCAGTATATACCAGCTGCAGTTCCCTGTCCGTTTCTTAATTGAAGCTGTGTTTCTTTATTGAAGCTGTGTTTAGCAGTCATGTGGTCTGATCACATGCCAAGCATGTTGTTTCCCGCATGATTTAACTTTGTGTATCCCAGTCTATGACTTCCTTCATAAAATAGTGAGTCCTGTAGTCGTCGTAGAGCCATTCTAGCCTCCCCAATTATAACGGTGGCGTAGATTTTGCGAACGTGGGCTTTGTGAACCGTATGATTTGCGAACGTATATCTGACATACTCTCAGCTAGTTTATGGGGGCCGTAATGATATAGCATTACCTTAATTACAATGTGCTATTGTCAATATCCATTAGTTCAGAAATATTTGTGTTCGAAATTATGGCGATTTTTAAAATCAAAACAATGTTCCATTTACCGGCCGCAAATGAGTACAGAATAACTAGATTTACTGGACAGGATGAAATAAAATAAATAATTGTTTTAAACTAAAAAGAAATAAGTAATAAAATAATTCGAGAATTTGTAAATATTTATTAAAAAAGATAATTTTCTCTATAGTTCCACTTTGACAAAAAACTAAATTATTCAAATATTTGATTGTAACTTAACAGTCGAAGACAATACAAAATATTCCCATTTTGGTGTATTTATCTTTTTTTGGACTTTAATATTTTAATAATATCCTATATTAATAGTTTTATAGTTCTAATCTTCAGCGTGTTCGTAAAGCTCACCGATGGTCATGAAAAAGGTTCTGTTCGCAAATACCACGTTCGCCATTATAACAACCCTTAGAATTACTTAGTTTCCATTCTATTTGTACTCTTATATTTTATACTGCATATTATTTTAAATTGCATATGTATGACATTAACTAAAAGGAGCTAAATAAAGAAATTAATAATAATAATAATGAATCTGAACAATGCTAATGAAATTTAATCCAAGTTGGAAAATATACAAAATTAGATTTTTTTATAGTTTTTGTGAAATTTGTAGTTACTTTATTTTGACAGAAAATATATTTTTATATCCTATAAATAATTAATTTTGGACAAATTAACGATTGTTGGATTAAACTTTGATTAAAAATTTTTATCACTATTATTATATAGCAAAACTAAATTAGACTAAAATAGCTGCATAATTTCTAATTTATGCAAACCGTACATGCCCTTCTCTAAGTTATATTAAAAGTACAGCTCGTCTAAAAACTTGTTGGAACCCAAATGAGTTTTTGTAATGGAGAATCTTGTTACCGGAGCCGTTTAGCCAACAACTATCCCCTCGAATTGCCCTGATAACATGTAATGGAGACCGCGAGATGACTCCGAATTTCTCTCAACCAGCTTATTTTAAGATCCCCCGGAAAATTCCGGCTAAAGATATGACTTCAGGAACAAATCTATTTCCATGGTAATAAGGTTAAAATTCGGAAAAGTGCTCGAAATACACTCAAAAAAATCTTCCTTCAAACAAAAAAAAAATTTTAAATTAAATAAAAGAAACTAAAAGAAATCTAGAAAAGCTGAAAAATATTAAAAAAAAAATAAACAATTATTATAACGGTAATGCATTTTAAGACAACATAATACTTTTTCTTCTGATTCACGGAGATATCTAACAACAAGAATTTCATAACAAATTTTTCTGTTATTATTAATTTCTTTTGTTTTTCAATGTTTTTATTTGTAAATTGGAATACAAATTTTCAAGGAAACTAATTTGTTGTTTCTCAGTGTAAAAAAATGGCCCCTTCCGTTTGGATGATTCTAATAAAAGAGAATGCAAATGAATGAGTCGAAGTAAAACGCGGAAAAAATATAGAACGGGTATTCGAGAACAGCTTCCTTCCCACCTTGGTTGGTTTAAAAAACATTCAAATACGTGATATTTTTACGAAATTTTTTTATACCAAAATGATTTTTATAAATACAGAGAAAATCGTTTATTCCATAATTTTTGGAAAAATTTTTATTATACTATTAATATTTTATTGGAATATATATACTAAAATTTCTGGTTTGTAAATTTAAATGATATTTGTAGCTACGAGTGACATTCCCCCAAGAGATATCCTGAAAAAAACGTTTCGCTATATTATTGTTGAGGATCAAAATCCTTGCGATATCTTTTATACAAAAGGTCACGATCGTAATATCCTTGAATGTATATTGAAGAATTTAGATGTCGCAGAATAAGGTATCTCTACGTGATAGGAAAATACAAGAAAATTTCTAAAATAATCTGATCTAAAATATTGACTTGAATCTTGATGTTTGCGTTATTTTGGATGTGTTCATGCATTTTTTATGAATTATATTGTCTTTTATGATGCCAGGAAAAAAAAATTTTATTTTAAATATCACAGAACCAAGTCTCTAAATTTCTGAATTTTCAGCAAAATCTAAAATGTAGTTTTCGAAGAAATCTAGAAAAACACTTTTTCAAAATAATAAAGCTACACACGGTTTTTCTCCATATCAATTATTTTTTGTGAACCAATATATTTTGCTGAAATAAACAAAAATTTTTCAAAAATTTTCGAATTTACGGTTTTGGTCTAAAAGAAAAAAGATTTTTTTAAATCATTTCTAACTCATTTCGGTACTTCTTTATATTTATATATACATTTTATTTAAAAGAATCAATAATTGTAATTTTATTTTTGAAGTAAAAACTTCTCAAGGGCCGTTGGACGATTTCTGGATAGGAAAAAAATTGGAAGAAATTGAAAAAAAAGTGGAAAAATAAGGAAAAATTGGAAATAATAAGAACAACCAGAGAAAACCAGTGAAAATGGTAAATAATAGGAAAAAATAGGAAACAATAAGCAAATGGGAAAATATTGGGAAACTAAGGAAAATTATTGGAAAAAGTAGATAATATAGAGAAAAATAAGAAAAATGGGAAAAAATAAGTTAAAGTAGAAATAAACAGGAAAAAATCAAATAAAAGGGACCAATAGAAAAATTAGAAAAAATGGGATAAAATAGAAAAAATAAATTAAAAAATAGGAAAACGTAAAAAAAATGGGAGAAATAGAGACACTGGGAAAAATGGATAAAACAGAGAAAAAAAAGAAATAGGGAAATATAGAAAAAAATGAAAAATTAGTAAGAAATAGAAAAAAAAATTAGAAAAAATAATTTAAAATACGAAAATATTGGAAGAAATGGTAAAAAAAAATAGGGAAAAATAGAAAAAATAAGAAACCGTAAAAAAATTAATTTGAGAAATAGAGAAAATGGGAGAAAATAAGTAAAACAGAAAAAAAGAAATAGGGAAATATAGAAAAAAAAAACAGAAAATTAGTAAAAAATAGAAAAAATAGTATAAAATAGGAAAATATTGGAAGAACTAGTAAAAAATTAAAAAAATAGGGAAAAATGGAAAAAATAGGAAAACGTAAAAAAAATGGGAGAAATAAAGAAAATAGGGAAAAAAATGTGTAAAACAGTAAAAAAGGGAAATAGGGAAATATAGGAAAAAATAGAAAATTAGTAAACACTAGTAAGAAATAGAAAACAAAATTGGAAAAAATAGTATAAAATAGAAAATCATTGGAAGAAATTGTAAAAAATAAAAGAAATGGTGAAAAATATGAAAAATTGGAAAACGTAAAAAAAATGGGAGAAATAGAAAGAAATGGGGAAAAAATGGGTAAAACAGAAAAAAAAGAAACATGGAAATATTTAAAAAATCAGAAAATTAGTAAAAATTAGTAAGAAAAAAAAATAGTAATAAATAGGAAAATATTGGAAGAAATAATAAAAAATTCAAACAATGGGGAAAATAGAAAAAATAGGAAAACGTAAAAAAAATGAGTAAAACAGAAAAAATAAAGAAATAGGAAAATATAGAAAAAAACAGAAAATTAGTAAGAAATAGAAAAGAAATAGAAAAAAACAGTATAAAATAGGAAAATATTGGAACAAATAGTAAAAAAAAATGGGGAAAAATAGAAAAAATAGGAAAACGTAAAAAAAATGGGAGAAATAGAGAAAATGGGAAAATGGGTAAACCAGCAAAAAAAAAGAAATAGAGAAATATAGAAGAAAAAAAACGGAAAATTCGTAAAAAATAGTAAGAAGTAGAAAAAATAGTATAAAATAGGAAAATATTGGAAGAAATAGTAAAAAACTCAAAAAATGAGGAAAAATAGAAAAAATAGGAAAACGTAAAAAAAATAGGTAGAATTAGAGAAAATGGGTAAAAAATGGGTAAAACAGAAAAAAAGTAATGGAGAAATATGGAAAAAATTGAAAATTAGTAAAAAATATTAAATTAATAAATAGAAAAATAGTATAAAATAGGAAAATATTGGAAGAAATAGTAACAAAAATGGGGAAAAATAGAAAAAAAGAGGAAAACGTAAAAAAAAATTTGTTTAATATTGGAGTTCGACAAAGCCAAGTTTTTACTCCGGATTCTCGGAGCTCCCGTTTGAAAATAAATTTGTAATTATTCACAATTAAACAAACGTTTCCTCTACGACTAACACTTTTCAAAATTTTTACACCTTCCATATTTTGCTTCGTTCACGTTATGAAATAAAAACAAATCTAAAATATATTTGATCAATATTGTTTATTGTACCCCTTTTAAGAGCATTTGAAATAATCAAAATCCAATTTCGGAATTTCTAAAATTCCCTACCTGTTTCCGTTCGGGCCCAAACGTGCACACGGATTAAGAAATAAATTTCTCGGATTTCGATTATAGGTCATTACAGGGCCCAATACGTGCACTGCCCTACTTTTCATTCTTAAGATTTAGTATTTTTAATTACGCCATTTTCGTTTTTCTAAGCGAATACAGGGCTTTAATTTTTATTTAAAAAAATTATAACTTTGTTATAACACTTTTTTTGGAGCACCCTATATATTTTAAATATCACTTTACATTATTTTCATTTTTGCTTCCAATGAATTAAATAATAATAGTTTAGGTATTTTATTTTGTAAAATATTATCCTTCCTGTAAATCTACGAAATTGTGATTAATATTCAACTATCTTTAAAGGAAACCATTAATTCTCGTAGACTTAGTTCATAATTATTCTTTTCACATCTTTTGAACCTGTCATATCCACGTATTTTTAAAATTTTATACAAAGTTGCTTAAGCTGTTATTTATTACTGAATTAATATTATTTATTGAAGAAATATATTATATTATAATTTTTGATTTATACTACGCTAATTATAATAATTCAGTATTATTTATTTAGTTTCTTTTTTAATCAAAACTTAAAAGCGTAAATTGACTTTTAAGTAAAATCGATTTTGTAAAGTTTCCAACAAGAAAACTTAGTTAGTAAAAGGAATAGAGTTTTTTTTTTCTCGGTCATGATCTCTGTTCCTTTCAATAAAGCAGTTGAACATTCGTCGGAAAAACACCCAGGGACCACTGAAAGCTCCTCCAGTCACCTTGTTTAATCCCAATCCAATCTTTTATCTTGCACACGCTTTCACACTTCACTTCGAATGGGAAAATATTACTCTCCAGAACAAAACTTTTGTTTTTCTTTTGGCAAAGAAAATTGCTCGGCAGTCACGTACGAAATTACTCGAAAGAAAATTTATTGTAATGCGCTCCGGCGGATCTCGCCTGGGTGGAACTTTTCAAAATTCATTAAGGCGTTCACAGATAAACTCAAATCTAAAATGCACTTTCCTTGAAGTTTTAGAAAAGTTTTGCGAATAAGAAAACCTTTTATCCTCGAGGAGAATCGATGATTCCCACGACAGTAAAAGAGATTCGTGTCTATCATAAAAGTTCGCAATAAAAGTAGGATTGGAATTTAGTTTTGAATTATATATTAACGTTTAAAAAAAAAGGAATCTGCTACTAATATGCTTTTACTATTCAATATATAAGATAAAGTATGGGATATACAATTATTGAAGGTAAATGATGAAAATAGTTAAAAATATGGTAACAGTCGGGAAAGTAGGGAAAAATGAGGAAAAATAGGTAAAAATAATAACAAATATCTGCCAAAAAATAAGATAAAATAAAGAAAATAGAAAAACTAATGGAAAACAGGAAAAAATAGAAAGATATAGGAAAAATAGGAAAAAACAGTAGAAATACAGATAGTGGTGAAAAATAGCAAAAAATGTGGAAAAATTAAAGAAAAACAGAGAAAAACATGGAAAAATACTGCAAAATAGAGAACAAAAGAGAAATTTGAAAAAATAGTGAAAAATATGGAAAAGAACAAAAAAAAGAGAAAAATAGGGAAATTTGCGAAAGTTAAAAACAGAACAGGGAAAAATGGGGAAATTTTCAAAAAAATGGTTAAAAATAGGGCAAAATAGTGAACAAAAAAGAAATTTGAAAAAACAGTGAAAATATGGAAAAGAACAAAAAAAAGAGAAAAATAGGGAAATTTGCGAAAATTAAAAAAAAACAGGCAAAAATATGGAACTTTTCAAAAAAATTGTGAAAAATAAGGAGAAATAGTAAAAAACATCAGGTAAAATAAAAAAATAGTGAAATTTGAAAAAAAATATGAAAAAACAGGGAAACTTCGGAGAAAATATGGACATTTGGGAAAAATTGGAAAATAAT
Source organism: Neocrepidodera transversa (assembly GCA_963243735.1). NCBI lineage: Eukaryota > Metazoa > Arthropoda > Insecta > Coleoptera > Chrysomelidae > Neocrepidodera > Neocrepidodera transversa. Next base: position 2,999,011 of record OY725337.1, on the reverse strand, counting down.
GGGGAAAATATAAAAAGAAAAATTAGAACATAAATCGGAAAAATGGGGAAAATAGTCAAAAATAGAAAAACAGAAAGAAAATATGGAAAAATAAGAAAAAATGAGGAAAGCAGGACAAAATACGGAAAAATGAGGACAAAAATAGAACAATATAGGAAAAATAGAGAAAATAGTGAAAAAAAGGTCACAAATATAAAAAAAATAGAGAAAAAGTGTGTAAAATAAGTACAAATAAGGACAAGTAGAATAAATAAGGAAAAATAAAGAAAGGAATAATTAAAAAGATGTAGGAAAAATAGGAGAAAAGTAGAGAAAATGGTGGAAACTAGGGAAAAAGATGGAAATAAATGGGGAAAATTAGGGAAAACTAGAAACAAATAGTGTAAATTTGAAAAAAATAGTGAAAAACTAGAGCAAAATAGGGAAAACTAGGGCAAAATAAGAAAAAAATAGGAAAATTTGGGAGTAAAAAATAGAAAAATATAGCGTCAAAAATGGGGAAAGTATGGAAAAATAAGTACAAATAGGATAAAATAGAAAGAAATAGGAAAAATGGTGAAAAAGCGAAAAATAGAGAAAATAGGAGAAATAGGGAAATGTATGGGAAAATAGTGAAAAATGGAGGACAATAAGGAAAGTATTGTTTTCAGGTAAAAAATTGATCTGGAGATTTTGACTTTTCTTTACGTTTCTAAGTCCCCTGAGTCCAAAAAACTGATTTTTAGAAAAATGTATGTACCTATGTATGTATATTCTATTCATTTAATTTACACCGATATTCAATACTTAATTAAAACAAAATAGAACAAAAAACAGGTTAATTAGTTTAAGACAATTTTGAATTCTATAGAAAAGTCATAAGAAGTCAAAATATTATTTCTAAACAAAATCGAATGTGACAAAATGCCCAAACGCTCTTTAAATCTTTATATGAAATTATTAAAAATGATTTAATTTCCTTGCCGAAAAAAATTATAGTGGACCTGTATTAATATAAGGGTAAATGTTGAGCATTTAAGAAACTCTCCGATTTTTATAAAAATTGGTATAAATCATATACACAGTGGAAATATCATTTTCCAAAAAAAACTTTTTTGGCAACAACCGCCATAAAATATGTTTTTTTATTTTCATAATTATATTAAAGCAGTTTTTTTGTTTTCCTTTTTTTTTTCAAAATATAAAAATAGTGCGCTGAAAAATATAATGACTGATTTGCATTATTCATCAGCGATATTGATATTCAACTGATACTCTTTGATCTGTATATTTTGAATAAAATTGAACCAAAAACGGGAAATTTACATAAGGAATTTGAAAAAAAAATGAGGAGGTAATCATACCCAATTTTCCGAACACTCCTAGTAAAGTAATTTTTTAATCGATTATTACATTACATTAATAAAGTTAGTTTAAAAAATAAAAAAAAATTAAAATTTTTGCCAAATTTTTTTTTAACTTTTTATAATTTTGGCTAAAACTTCTATAAGTATTATTTTAAATTTATGAAATATTTCACACATAACGCGCTTTTTGATCCCTTTAATATCTTTAAGTTATTCAATTTTTTTTAAATTATTATTAAATTTCAAAAATTTGTGTCTTTTTTTACGAATTCTACAATTTTTTAAATAAAATTTGGAAAAGAAAACACAATTAGACTTTTTTACTACAAATTTAATGTTTTTTTTTAATCTTTAATATTAATATTAACCTTAAAAAAAATTAAAACCTTTTTTAAATAATTTTAAAATAAATAAATAATTAATATCTTATTCAATTTTATTCAAAATGGAAAACGGACCTCTTTATTAGGTTTTCTGGATCAAAATATATTAAGAAAGTTAATAAAAAAAATCAAATTTTTTGTTTTGAATTGTTACATTTTTGGCTATAACTTTTACAAATTTTATTTTAAAATTCTAAAATAATTTACAAGTATAGTACATTTATATCTCTTTCAGATGTACTATTTACTTTTTTCATTTTTTTAATACTTTTTGATAAAACATAATTACAAAAAATTAATAATAAATTCTTTATTTTGACCGTATTAATTACAATTCTAAATTTGAAAGAACTAAAATATATTTGTTAATTTAGAGTTTAATATTATCTTTCGAATAGTGAAAATCCCATTTTAATATCTTTAATATTTTAAAAGTTATTCAATTTACTTTAAAATCACAATAAAATTTAAAATTCTTTTGATCTGTTTTTTTAAAAATTCCACAATTTTTTTAATAACATTTTGAAAAAATCGCAATTATACAGTTTATTATTGAAAATTTAACATACTAAAAATTAAAATAAAAACTAGAGGCGAAACTATACAGATTTCTAAAAAACGTAAAGACAAAATTTGTAGGAAATTTTATGTTCTACAAATTTGATATCTTATAATTTTTCATAAAAATCCATAATTTTTAGCTCAAAATCTAAAAAAAAGCTGCCAAATTCGAAAAAACAGGATCGAGTGTAGAAGATTTTATGTTCTACAACTTTGACATTCTGCAATTTTTCATATAAAAATGCAAAATTTTGACAATTAAAAAAAATATGAAAAAAAAGTTAGTTTTTGATAAATCTGGCAACAATGACAAGATTTTTTCAAAATTTTAATCATCCGAAATTAAACTATAATGTATAAAAAATATATGTGGAAAACTTTATTTAAATCTTGTTTAGTAATTACGTCATCACTTATAGCAACTGTCAGTTCCGGTTGTCTAATTAACACCAAAATCTATACAAGTCGTCTCCTTAAAATGTGTACAAAATTTCATCCAAATCGGTTCGGCCGTTTAAACGCTATCGTGTTCATACACACACAGACAGACCTCATGCTAAAAATGATAGAAATTGATTCAGGTGACCTCAAAATGTTAAGATCCGTTACAATCTGGGTATGTTCAAAAAATCATGATCTATACAACTTTGTTGGGTTCGGAAAGTAAAAAGAGGGAATTTATAAAGAAAATAAAGAAAAAAGGGGTTCATGAAGTTAGCGAAAAAAGAACACTTAAGTAATAAATGTGTTAGGATTTTCTGTTTTTAGACAAATGTATAACACAGTTGTAGATGCTGCCTTTAGACAAATTGTCGAATATCGGTTATTAAAAAGAATTTCACTTTTCTCAACTATTTTAATCTTGTGCTTGGCTATTAAGCTTGTTCGTGGGATGATACACGTAAATCTTGCTCGTAGACACGGTCCGAGTGCACATCTTTAGATTCAGTTTTTGCGCTCTTTTTGAATATGGAAACAAACATTTTAAATTCAGGAATACACAGGGTTAAAAAATTACTGGAACTTCTAAAAAATTACTGACACATTCAAAAAATTACTGGGACTTCTAGTTGTTTTGGTGATTACCAGATTTGTACATTTTTTGTGAAGTCGGACCTGATTTTTGTTTTATATCAATATTTCAATAGATTCGACAACTTATGAAGAACATGTAGACCAAATATAAAAAAATATACAGACTGGATCGTAAGTAATAAGCCATTAATGAAATAGATCAAAATAGATAAAATACCCTGTATCTTGTTTATAAAGACCGCTAGACGTTATTTAAAATCATGTAGGTGTCCCCTATGTGCAGTTAACGTTTGTCCATTTCCCAGAGAAACACCCTGTATAATATACTTATGATATAAAATTAACTAAAAAGGGTGTAAAATTATCAAGATTTGTTTGTAATTATTGTTACTGGTTTAAAAATATCTCGTAATCAAAATTATTAATATTATTTTTTAATAAAATTATTATACATGATATAAAATCTGAGCCACCTGGTATTTTTCAACGTCTCTCTCATTTGCATTTCTAAACGGAAATCTACATTTAACTAATAATAATAATAAGTAATTGGTAATAAACAAGACAATTACTATCTTTTTCTCTAAGAAAACGAAACTGATCCGCAATTGAATATAAGCAAAACGACAATTTATAAAAAAATAACACATTCCTTTATTGCGAATAAGTATTCAGCGTCGAAGATATACAAGTACAATTTAATAGAGCCATTCATTTTTTATTTTAATACGCCGACAAACATGGGCCCCCATTTAAATGTTTTACCATGAAATTATGTGGATATTTTAAACATACTGTGAGCATTTTTAAGGCTATTTAGCCTGAGTATAATCTGAATTTTACTACTTTCTGGTACGAGACAAGTTTACAGGTAGGTAGGATATAGCGTTAGTGGCTTATTGTGAATTATTAACTCCCAGTTCGCTTATGGAATTTAAATATGCTTGTTTATTTCTAATTTTTTTTTATTATTTTTTGATTTTTGGAACAAAGCAGATATACCTTTTTTCGGTATTATTGTTTTTTATTATTTTTCTAAAAGACTCAAACAGGCTTAAATAAAAAGGGGATAGGAAAATGATTTAGTGAAACTGGCAATAATGAACAAATACATATCGATTTTTTTGTGAAAATTCAATTTAACAATAATTTTTTTACTCAACTCTAAATTTCATAATTAATTTAGCAATCGGATCAATTCTGTTTGCAAATAGCAATATGGTTACAGATATATTACTAGCACAGCAAGATTTGAGAAATTGCAGTTTTCATTATTGAATTTTAGCAATATTTTCTGTCAATGTTTAATAGATCTTGTTATTTCATCTTGATATCTCAGCAACATCATTTTAGCAAATGAAACCACATAAATATAATTAAAAAAAATCGGCTGTGTCACCCCAGAACTTTCCCGGCTCGACTGTAGAGAATATGTTATTTATTATTATTATTTTATTTACAAATTACCAAGCATTACAATAATTTATGGAACACATTAAAAACAGCGAGCCGATGGTGAATACACGTCTACCGAATTGATATTTCAATGTTGATAATGACATAAGCTGCGCATGCGCGCGTTGTATATCACACTGCTACAATTTTATGATCTCCTAAAATCATGTGTGAAAACTATTGGGAATTCGGGAAAAATTTTAATACAATAGTTGTAGGGAATTTTATGCTTTACAACTTTGCACTGAAACATTTTGCACTAAAGTACATAATTTACCTCAAATTTAAAAAAAATGGAAAATTATAAATGTGTATTTTTCTTGCCATCTAGCGGCGAAACTATGAGGAATTCGATAAAAAGTTAAACATAAAAGTTAAAGAAAATTTGATGCTTTATCTGTCAGTAAATAGAACGTCCTTTAACTTTAAAGACTCAATAAGTAAAGGCAATGACGTTTAGAATAAAACTTAACAAGTTGATTTCTTATACAATTGTCACAATCTAAACGTCATTGTCATTAGTTACAGAACCGTTAAAGTTAAAGAACGTTCTATCTACTGACAGTTAAACTTTAAACTAGAAAATTTTGCACTAAAATGCATTGTTTATCCTCAAAATCAAGAAAAATTAGAGAAAACCTACATGCACATTTTTACGCGCCCTAGTGGCGCAACTATTGGAAATTCTAGAAAAAGTTTCAGACAAGAGTTGTAGGGAATTTATTGCTCTAAAACTTTGTACTACAACATCTTGCACTAAAGTACATAGTTTGTCCTTAAAATTTAAAAAAGTAAAAAATTGTTACATGTGCATTTAATCAATGTCGGTCCTGAGGACCTTCTACTGTACCAATTTTAAATCATATGCAATTTTTTAAGGGAAACATCTAAAAAACGGTGCACACGAATTGCAAAAATACTAATACTTTAATCCTATTTCTTAATGATGACCGGCTAATGCAGGACTCGAACTAAATTTTAATCCTATACTCGAACTGCACAAAGTCGTTAAATCAATATTTTCTAAGAATATATTATTTATTTATTTTTTTTATGGGATTTAAAATGCATTTTTGTCCTTAAATTTTTAGTTTTCATATCGTTAACCGCTGTAACATAAAAACTATCAACGTTATTAAAACTTGCTGACTGTTTATAGAAAGAGAAAATAATATTCTATATTTACGAAATTTTTCAAAATTTTAGATCAAAAATTGTGGCCGTGAAAATAGGGCGAGACCATAACTCCAAGGATTTTTTAATATTCTCTCCTTTGGTCTCTTCCTTTTCTCAAGGTCACAATTCTTGCTAAAAAATTTTGAAAAAATTCTTATTTATATCATTTTTTATTCCCCTTTCAATGGTATAAATTTCATTTTAATATATTATTTATTCATTTTTGTTATGAGATATAAAATGGATTTTTTTCTTTAAATTTTTAGTTTTCATATTGTTTAACCCCTGTGACATAAAAACTATCACCGTTATTAAAACTTGTCGACTGTTAATAGAAAGAGAAAAACATATTTATGAATTTTTTCAAAATTTTAGAGAAAAAATTGTGGTTGTGAGAATAGGGAGAGACCACAACTATAACGATTTTTTAATTTCCCCTCTTTTGGTCTCTCCCTTTTCTCAAGATCACAATTTTTGCTGAAAAATTTTGAAAAAATTCTCATTTATAGTATTGTTTATTCCCTTTTCGGTGGTATTAATTTTAATTTAATATATTATTTATTTACTTTTGGTATGGGATAAAAAATGCATTTTTGTCTACAAATTTATAGTTTTCATATCGTTTAACCCCTGTAACATAAAAACTATCGACGTTATTAAAACGTGCTGATTGTTGGTAGAAAGAGACAGCAATACAACCTGACCCTACTAATATATTTTTTGCAGTTCGTGTATTGGATTAATTCAGTATTTAAAATAATTTTTACAGTTCGAGTACCTATTTAAGTTCTAGGGATTCAAATTTTTGCAGTTAAAGTGCGCTCCTCAAAAAAATCTATTTTTTTGGTTTAATAAGAGATTTTCAAGGTTAGTTGAGTTCATATCAACGTGGTATATATTTTTAGATTTTCTTATCGTCGAATTAGATCAAATAGAGTAAATAATATTGCCTACATTGAGAAAAACCGAAATTTGAGAAATTTTTGTCTGCCATTTTGTAGTCGTAGATTGTGGCCTATCGGGTGAAATCATTTAAAATTATTTTTTTACACAACTATGCTGATTTTCATGATTGTATCACAATTTGGCATTTTTCCTTGATATTTTTCCCGAAAATACGATCTTTATAGTATTTGTAACCCAAACTGTATAATAAATTGATATGGAATCAAATTTATTCTACTAACTCCCTTTAATTAATTATTAAATATTTATAAGATACTAATATAAATATTTTTTAAAGCAAAATTTTAATAAATTTGTCAACCTTTAAGTATACAAAACAAGTTCCCTGTTAAATAATAAATAGGTTTTAAATCAGTCAACAATCTACCCAATGTATAAACTTTTAAATATGTTATCTCATGAAAGGAGCCCCTTTTGATTGTATCTAAAAGAAAAAAATAAAAAGGTTTTTCGTGCTTAACATGTACCTCTTTCTTAATCAAAAACAGTTCTTAATTGATTGGTTTATTTATTAAGTCTGGGAAATACATAAATTGTTTATTTAAAAAAAAATTAAGAACGTCAATTAGTTTCACCAAACTTGGAATTATTTATTATACTAATTATCGTATACATATAAATTAAAAAAAAAACGTAGGTAGATATTAGATAAATATTTTTCTGTCTGTATAAAGTTTTGAAAATATTTCAAAACCGAAAAATTTGCATTAAAATGCATATTTCCATATCGCCGTTGCAGCAGCAAAACGTCAATATTTGGTGGGTAAACTATTCGCGAATATCTCTCTGTATGTGTATATGTATGTATATGCAAACCAGTTATCGTGCATGCATAAACTTTCCCGCCATGTTTGCCAGAAACAAGTTTCACACTGTTCAAATCAGTGATACCACAAAATATCAAACGTGTTTGTATAGTTTGAATAATATACATAAACCATTCGCCATTTATTAGTTTAGAGCTAGGAAGGTTTTTTTTCTTATAAAAATAACTATTTTGAAATAAATCAATACAAAGAAAAAACATCTCGACTTAGTACCTATATTAAGGCTCTACCATCCGCTGATTTGTTGGACTGATTTAGGGGTCCAGCTCGTGCTGGATTATAGCAACATATTTAATTTTCTACTTTATTTCTAAATATTCTTGGCATTACAAAACATAAAGCTAGGATTGCATGCAAGTCAAATTTAAAAAAAAAATAAAAACGAAAAAACTACGACAATTTAAAAACTATAAAAATACTACAATTTCCTGGTAACTTTTACGGGTTCTGAAAAATTATAATAACATTTTACATGCATACAATCCTAAAGTTAACCTTTATCTTTAATCTAAAAAAAACAAAATTGTATTTTTTTTAAAGATAACCGAGTAATCGTGCACGAGCGGAAGGTATCAAACCAAAATTTCATATTTATTCATATCTGTTCAGTATTGCCTCGCACGGACCGCGTGGAATATTCGTTTATATTTCTCAATGCGGCATACAGAGCCTTAAGAATTTTTCTGATTGAAAATTTCAATGGCTGATATTATATCACATCTGGTTCCAATATACGGTTTAAAGGACCTAAAGGAATCTTTTTACTTTCCGATGTATAGAAGTATTGCGATCATGATATTTTGACCATACCCAGATTTTAACGAATCTTTACGTTTTGAGGACACCTGAATGCATTTATACCATTTTTAGCATAATGTCTGTCTGTGTATGTGTCTGTGTGTGTGTCTGTGTGTGTGTGTCTGTTTGTGTGTCCGTGTGTGAACACGGTAGCGTCTAAACGGCTGAACCGATTTAGATGAAATTTTATATACATATTTAAGGTAGCAAGGAGACGACCTGTATATATTTTTTATACGTTATAGTTTAATTTAGAATGATAAAATTTTCAAAAACTTTTGCCATTGTTGCCAGATTTATCAAAAAGTAATTTTTTTTCATATTTTTCTTAAATAACCAAAATAATGCATTTTTACGAAAAATTACAGAATATGAAAGTTGTAGAACATAAAATTTTCTACACATTTTGTTCTTACCGTTTTTTTGAATTAATCATATTTTCGTCGCTAGAGGACGTGAAAAATAATGTATATAGACATTTTCGACTTTTTTAAGATTTTGAGACAAAATTACGAGTTTTTATGAAAATTTACAAAAAATCAAACTTGTAGAATATAAAATTTTCTACAAATTTTGTCTTCAATTTTTTTTCGAGTTCCGCATAGTTTTGCCGCTAGTTTTTATTTTAATTTTTAAGCAATTTTTATCCTTATTAAATTATTATTTTTTACTTAAATTTTAATATTAAAAATTTAAAAAAAAAATCTTTAAATTTGTAATAATTAATTTTATTATTATAATTTTTTTCAAAATTCTATTAAAAAAATTGTGAATTTTTTTAAAAATTGGCCAAGAAACATTTAAAATTATATTATGATTTTACACTAAATTGAATAACTTCTACAATATTAAAGCTATTGAACTGGATTTCCTACACTTGCTATTTTCCCTATTTTACCTTATTTCTTCATATTTTTTGCTGTTTTTTTCATGTTTTCCCATTTCTCTATTTAGTCCTAGTCTTCATTTTGCCCTATTTTGTCCCTATTTTGTCCTAATTTTTCAACTTTTCGATATTTTGCCCAATTTCTCACCATTTTTTTTCCCATTTTTTTCCGATTTTTTCGTATTTTTTTACTTTTTCGGTATTTTTTTTTATTTTTTCTCTTTTTCTATTTCTCGACTTTTCCCTATTATTCTTTTTTTTCCCATTTTTTTCATATTTCTTCCCATTTTACCCTTATTTTCCCTATTTTTCCCCATTTTTCGCCGTTTGGCCATATTTTTGCCTATATTTTTTCCCTAATTAACTTACTTTTCAGTATACTTCAGTATTTTGTCTTACTTTTTACTATTTTCCTCATTTCTCCTCATTTTCCTATTTTTCTCCATTTTGCCCTGTATTCATTTTTTTCGCTATTTTGCCCTATTTTTTCCTACATTTGCCTATTTTCTCTATTTTACCTTATTTCTTCATATTTTTTTTTAATGTTTTTCCCATTTTTTCTCTATTTTGCCTTATTTTTGCCTGTTTTTTATTTTGTTGTAATTTTCTTACTTTTCACTAAATTTCCATGTTTTATCCCACTTTTGCTGGTTTGCGTTATTTTTGCTTGTTTTTCTTCATTTTGCTCTATTTTTTTCCTATTTTACCCTAATTTTTCCCCATTTTACCCTAATTTTAGAACTTTTCTCTATTTCCCCCTAACTATATCTACTTTCTTCTGTTTTCCCTTGTTTTTCTCTGGGAGAAGGTCCCTTAATAATTGCAGAAATCTACTACAAATCTGTCAGTTCTTGTCATATATATAAAATCATAACCTTTGAACACAAAATTTTCATGAAATGACACATCAAAAAAATGGTGTCAAACTTATACGTTATAAAGATCCGCGAATTGCAGACTTTTATATAAAAAAATATTTATTTTATTAAAAGAAGTCTTGACTATCTAAATCTAGCCTGTGTATTAAAAAACATATTTATTTTATTAAAAGAAGTCTTGACTATCTAAATCTAGCCTGTGTTTAAAAAAAATGAAAAGGCTACGTGGGATTCGATCCCCGGACCCACTGCACCATTAGCTTATGCTGAAATATGTTCAAACTTATTATTTAAGCGAATCACGATTCACGCATCTCGCGGATCTTTATCCAAACCTTTTTTTAATGCAATTTAAAAATAATAAATTAATATATTTTTTTAAATAATAAAAGGAAGGTCAAAGGAAAAATCTTTACAAAATTACTTCAAAATCAACACTAAACGCGACTATATAACGAGACAGAAACTTAAATAAAAGAATAAACGTGTAGCATGAAAACATTTTTGCAATCGCTGGTTGCATACAAATGTTGCGCTGTTCAGAGCTCGCTCTCCACAATACATTTTCATGTAAATTTAATCCCGCCTACATGAAAAACTGAACAAAACTGCCAGCCGGCTGATTTAGAAAGAATTTGAAGTTTATGGACCTTTGGAGCTGTTATTTTTACTGTTTATCGCCAATTCAGTTACAAAAATTATGCTAAAGATAATGTGTTAATCGCGGGATTTTAAATAAATTACATACTTGGAATTTTTAATTGTGCATAAAATGTTGTTAAAAGTTCATTCATAAATCTAGTTGATTGCGATTTAAATCGGGACATAAATATTATTTGTTTATTTAACAAAAATTATGGTGACAAATATATGTATTAAATTTAAACCTGTTGAAAAGCAACTTGGTAATTATTGGCGGCAGGAAAACTGAAGAAAAATATTTATTTTTACGTCTATATTGTTTTAGCAGAATATAGTGGCGCCAGGAAAATATATTCCCAATAGGTACCAAAAATTCCCAAAATGTAAAAACTTTTACAAAAATTAAAAAATGAGGGGGTAATCCCACCCAACTTTCCGAACACTCATAGTAAAGTAAATGTTTAATCGATTATTTTAGTTTTTCTACATCAAAATACATTAATACAGGTTTTCTGGATCAAAATGCATTCATAAAATTTGTTTACAAAACGAAAAAAAAATTAAATTTTTTATCAAAATAAATCAGAAAAAAAAACCAAAAACAGAAAAATGAGAAAAAATAAGAATCGAAAAAATTTGAGAAAATAAGAAGAAAAACACGAAATATTGGAAAAATCAGAGAATATTGACAAAAAAATGAAAAATAATTGTAAAGTACGGAAAAATCAAAAATTTTAAAAAAACCAACAAAAAATACGGAAAAAATGGCAAAAAACCGCTAAAAATCACAAAAAACGAAAATATCACAAAAAATTAAAAGAACGGCAAAAAATAAGACAAAATGAGAAAAAAAAGAAAATAGAGAAAAATAAAATAAAGACAAAAAAGTAAGAAAAATAAAGAAATATAGAAAAAGAGAAGAAATGCCGAAATTTAAGAAAAAGTAAAACAAATAAGAGAAACAGGAAAAAGAAACAGAAAAAAAATGGAAAGAAAGGGAAAAAATAGGAAATAATAAGAAAAAAGAAAAAATGGGAACACATTCAGAAATAGGGGGAAACAAAGAAAAATAGAGAAAATGGGGAAAGTCAGGAAAAAATAGGAGAAAAAATGGGAATATACAGGAAAAAACAGAAACAAATTAGAAAAACTGAAAAACGGTGGAGAGAATAAAGAAATATGGAGAAAATGGGAAAGATGGGAAAAACAGAAGAAAGTAGGAAAAATTTGCAAAAAAATGGGAAAAAAATAGAAAAAAAATAGACGAAAAATAGAGAAAATAAAAAAAAATAAGAAAAAATAAGAAAAGAAAGAAAAATAGAGAAAAATAAAAACACCAAAAAAATAAAGAAAAATAGAAAAAAAAAGAAAAATTGCGAAATTTAACAAAAAATAACATTAACAGGAAAAGAGAAACAGAAAACACAGGGAAGAAAAGGAAAAAATAGGAAATAACAGCAAATAATATGGAAAAGGGAAACCCATTAACAAAGAAAAATAGAGAAAATGGGGAAGTCAGGAAAAAATAGAAAAAAAAATAGGAAAAACAAGAAAAAAGAACAGAAAAATAGGGCAAAATAGAAAAAAAAAGAAGGAATTGAACATAATAAGAAAAATTGGGTAAAAAATAGAAAATAAAAGAAGAATATGAAGAGAAATAAAGAAAATGGTAAAAGTTGGAATAAAATAGGAGAAAATGGAAAAAAATAAGAGAATATTAAAAAATAGGAAAAAAGTATTGAAGTATGAACATTCTTGATTAAATAAAATAAGATCATTTGTGAATAAAAACTAATTGACAAAATAAACTGAATAACATTTAAATTTAAAAAAATTAATGAATTGCGGTCGATTTCGACCACTACTAAATATAAATAAATAAAATATTAAAATAAGCTGAATTAAAATTTCATTTCAAAATAACGTAAATACGAGTATCCACGAACTTTTTCTAAACTTTGACATTTTTAATTTTTTGACAGGTGACAGTTGGAGAACTAATTTTGACTATTTTGAATGGACTTTTTCAAGGGCTTTCAAATGACATATTGCAAGTCAAATTCCGTGACATATTGCATCTTTCATTTTTTGATAATGACACTTCCATTTGACAGATGTACGAAATCTAATGGATTCTAAACGTGCGGCCTCTATCGTGGAAGAATACACACAGACAGACAGACAGATTTACATCTGGAAATGGTCTTAATCATCTCAGGTGACCTCAAAATGGTGATTTCCATCTTTATCTCGAAAATTTTGTTTAGCTTGTTCACAATATTTTTCCTTCTCGGAGGTGGATCCGAAAAGTAAAAAGATTTCTTGTAAATTAAAAACTTAAACAGTTACAATACCAACAACTAATTGACCGTAATTAAAGATAATTTATAACACGAAAAAACAACAACGTCCAATTAATTACACAAAAAAGAAAAATGGGAGATCACAAAAACCCTAAAAGATAGACATTCAAGATATGAAGTTTAGTACCAATATATATCACTTATTAACATGTTTACGACCTCCATATGTTAGTAGGGGCCCGTCGTCGGCAACATCGCATTTATGAAACAAACAGCTTGGAAAATGGAAAAGCCTTCCACCGTCAGAATGCTAAAGTTATTGCTTTTAATTTCACGCGAGCACGTTCTCGGAATATATTTAATAATAGGGCTTATATGTGCACCTTCTTTTTTATTTTTTGTTTGTCTGTCGCATCGGGAATTTTTAAATTTTTAATTGCGTAACTATATAAGAGACTTTTAGCGTTGTTTTGAATGAATAGGTCAAAATTATATTAAAAAAATATGACTTGTATTTTCCCGTTTTTTTTATTTATTTTTAATACTTAAAATGAGTTTTTTATCTGCAAATACTGTTTATTATATATACGTGTAGAATAGAATGATTTATGTTTGATGCATAATAAAAATTTACGTCTGATGGATATCCTGTTATATAGGAAATACGATCCAATAATATAGCATTATTATATGAATTAATTATTACCATGTACATATTAACGAGTATATATCAGCATTTATAATAAATTTAATAAATCATCTATTTATGTACATTTATAAAATTCTTAATTTCATTAACCACAACCCAGATATCCAGTTTTTTTTGTTGTTGTTTGTTAATGTTGTTTTTTCGATTTTAGCGACCGCCTCAAAATAAAATGAAAAGTCGTAATACAAAGAAAACAAAACGCTATCAGAAAGGCGCATTATCCGGCATCCATAAAGTATGCATTTTAAAAGGAAACGAGTTTTTGTGAGGCTTCTTCCACTTCTTCGAGCCAAAGAAAAGGCCAAGCTCTTCTCATTATTTGCGCATATTACACACCGGTATACCATATAAATATTCATTCCTTCGGTTATACCCAGTGAGCCATTTTAGAAGTATACTGAGTGAGTCTAATTTAGTTTGTTATTTAGACAAATTTTATAATTTTTTATATTGTAAAAATATACTATTTTTGTCAAAAATTCATTGCCATTTTTTGGATTTTTTTTTAATTTTTACATTATTGGCTATAACTTCTATAAATATTATTTTCAAATTATGAAATAATTCACACACTTAGTACTTTTTAATTCCTTTCAGACACTTTATTTACTTTTTCCATTTGTTTTATAATATTGGATTAAATAAAAAAAAATGAGAAAAAGTTATTTTGGTTATAACAATTACAATTTGAAATTCGAAGAAACTAAAACACATTGTAAATTTAAAGTTTTATGATATCTTTCGAGTGGTAAAAATCCCATTTTAATATCTTCAATATTTTTAAAGTAATTCATTTTTTTTTAAATCGTAATCAAATTTCAAACTATTTTTGTAATAACATTTTGAAAAAATCACAATTATACAGTTTTTCATAAAAAATTAACGATATTTCTTTTAAATTTTTAATATTAAATTTAAAAAAAATAATTTAATAAAATAAAAATTATTTCCAAATTAAAATAAAGACTGGTGGCAAAACTATGAGAAATTCAAAAAAAAAGTAAAAACAGAATTTGTAGCAAATTTTGATTTCTTGCAGTTTTTTAAAAAAATCCATAATTTTGGCTCAAAACCTAAAAAAACGCCGAAGTCTGTATATATATTTCTTTCGCGCCCTCTAGCGGCCAAACTATGCGGAATTTGAAAAAATAGTAGCGACAAAATCTTTGGAAAATTTTATGTTATACTATTTTGATTTCTTGTAATTTTTCAGAAAAATCCATAATTTTGGCGATAAATCTAAAAATAAGTCTATATAAATATATTTCTTTCACGGCCTCTAGCGGCGAAACTATGCGAAATTATATATTCTACATCTATGAAAGTTCGTAATTCTTCATAAAAATGCGTAATTTTGGCAATTTAAAAAAAATATGAAAAAAATGATATTTTTGATAAATCTGGCAAATTAGGTTTATTTTTTTATACAAGACAATTTAAAAAGCGACCTCTTTAACTTACAATAATAAGCAACTGAAGTGGATAAATATATTTTTAATATAAAATATATAGACATAATTACTAACTGTCAGTTACTGGATTCTAAAGCATGTCTTTAATCTTTAAATATCTCATTTGTCACCTACATTTCATAAAATACTATGTAAACGAATTTATACACAAGACTTATTTTCGGTGTTTTGACCACCCTTTCGGCGATTTGTCCATTCGGCGATTTCTCCATTCGGCGATTTGTCCATTCGGCAGTTTGTCCATTCGGCGATTTGTCCATTCGGCAATTTGGAAATTTCGGCGTTTTGATCAAGATTAATATTTTGATCAGAGTACCTTAATTAAAATTGTGACTTCGGGTTCGACGCCACAAACCCGATCTATGCAGCGTCGTTTTAAAGGATTCGGCAATTTGTCCACGTTCGGCGATTTGTCCAAAGACTTATTTTCGGTATTTTGACCATTTTCGGAGATAGATAGATAAACTCAGAAACACACAAATAAGAAAGGACCTTGACATAGAATCAACACTCAAGTTCATTGAAAAGCGAGAATTAAGCTGGTGGGGACATCTACAAAGGCTGAATGACACAAGGTAGTCAGAAGAGTATGGTAAGCAAAGATAGAAAAAAGAAGGAAAAGAGGAAGACCAAGGCAAACATGGGATGGAGTTATCGGAAGCATATTGCAAGAAAAAGGAAAGTCATGGACGGAGGCAAAAAGAATGGCAAGAGATAAAAAACAATGGGCCAAATTTGTATATGAATAGTATAGGTATAGATAATTTCTGTTTAGATTAAGTAATTATTGTGAATAAAGTATTACCCCTACACCATATACAATGGTATGTGGGTATTTGATAATATATATATTTCGGAGATTTGTCCACAGACTACTTTCGGCGTTTTGACCAGCTTTTCGGCGATTTGTCCGGATCCTTAATTAACTTACCACGATTGAGCCGAATGAAAACGACAACCAATAAAAATGATTGTATAGGGAAAATGTCAGAGACTGCTCAATGAATCGGCATTTCAAAGTCTGGGTAACAACTTTTTTCGGGTTCCACGAATAACCTTTTCCTCAGTTTTTTTCAAAATGAATTGGAACATCTTCTTATAAGTTGTGAGGCGACGTTAATTGTCGCAGTTCTCTTTCAGTGTAGCCAACATTAGTTTTTAGAACAAAAAATTTATGTTGTTGTGCACACTTAGTGCGAAATAAATGTCTCTATTCAATAATAAAAATGAGAAATTTATTCAAGATAAACCACTATAGCTATCAGCAAATGTCTGAACTAAAAACTTTACATATGGAGGAACAGAATTTGATGAGATATACTCTTTTCTCTAGTATTTATTTTTGAGGACTTGACTAAAAAATTCCGTTCGATAGAGTGCCAAACTGAGGTTTGGATAATGTACAAAAGTCAAAATTGCTGAAGTAGATTTAATTAAAGTTTAATTCTGACATACCTATTGCATTTTCTATTATTCATCAGTAAAGTACCATGACAACCCTTTATTTGCTATTTAATACAAATAATAGAGAAATGAAATAGTTTTAATAAATTTTTGATAGTGCGAACGTTACAAAAACATTGCTAAAGCAACAATTTGTTTAAATTTTATTTCTGCATACATATTGGACAAAAAGTACGATTTGAACAAAATAATGAATACTAATATAATAATATATAATTCATAAGTTAACACATTGAATTTTATAAATATTAGTTAATAAATTAATTTTCTTTGGACTTGTAAAAAGTGAAACAATGTGCATATCATTTGTATGACATTTGACATATGTCAAAACTGTCATTACTCAACGTTGGTAGTACTGAGGAGAACTGCGACAATTAACGTCGCTTTAAGTTGTGGCGTCCTTGTTTTTCAGTAAACAAAAAACGATAGGAACATAATAGTCGTTTTTTTTCACACTTTATGCGTTTTGTTGACCCAAAGCCATGTAAACTGTAAAAAATATTTTTTAAAGTTTTCAAGGTGATGCATTTTTCATCTTATAATTTTTTTTCTATCTTTGTTGGTTACGCTGATATTAACAAATTTGTTCGTAGCATTTCAAAATTGGTTAATATATCTAAGTACTATATATGCGGATTGTGATATTCGATATTTTATTATTTTTATCTGTGCTATTATTAATTTTGTTAAGAAATGCATTTTTCGTCTCATAATTTTGTTTTCTTCGTCGAACGCATATGCGCCTGGTTATTTTTCTTTTCAGTTCTTTAAATCCTTTTACCAAGTATTTTTGGCTTATATTCTACATTTGGTATGTGCGAAGTCCGACACGCACTTGACCGATTTATTTATTATTGTTCTTGCAGTATTGAAGTGTACCTACTACATTCTTTCAAAGTGTTTGTTAATAAAAATTTTTTTCTTAAATACAAATAAATTAACGTAAGATTTAACGTCACTGACATTTACGTATTTCTAAAAATATGTTGATTTTATGACGTGTTGAGCTGATTGCGGTCCTGTGTCTTGCAAAATAATAAATACTGAATAACTGAATGACAAATATGTTTCAGAAATTAATTTTTACAAAAATCAAATAAATTCATCGTTTAAATTTTAAATCATCGAATCCTTGATTTGGGTTCGTTTAAAGGGATGTTTTTCGGATCTATTTTACGGTTCAATTTTATCCACAAATTTCGTCTTACGCGCAAGTTTTAACTGATTATTAGTAGATAAACTAGAAAATACTCAACAAAAATATGCTATATACCCATCTTTTTTTATTATTTATAATTATACAGGATGTTAATAAAATAAAGTATCTAACACCGTATTTCTTTTGAAAAATAAATGTTTTATAATAAAACTTCGAGTTAAAAATCAATTAATGGTTGAAATAAAGTTTAAATAAAGTCCTTGCCGTACGTCACTGGTTGACTTTTTAAATATTTATCTTCTTGTTGTATTTCGGTAATAAATAAATATGATTAATATCTATTAACAACCAAATACAAAGAAAGCATCTAACTAACTATTCGCCCGGTAGTCGAAATTCGACTGTAATTCGTTAAAATTTAAAGATTATGTCGATACCTACTTTTTATATTTTTCTGTATTTTTTTTTATTTTTTCCTATTTTTTTCCATTTTTTTTCTTGTTTTTTTTTTCATGTTTTCTTATTTTTATGTATTTTTCTTTAATTATTACTATTTTTCCCTTTTCTTTTTCTTTTTTCCTGATTTTAATGTTTTTTTTTATTTTCTCTATTTTTCATTATTTTTTCCTATTTTTCCCTATTTCTTCTTCTTTTTTCATGAATTTTACTTTTTTTGACCAGTTTGCTTACTATTTTTTAATATTTTTTAACAAAAAATTTTTCCCACTTTTATCCTGTTTTTTTCTTTTGTTCCTATAATTTCCTATGTTTTCCTTATTTTTCTTAATATATCCCATTTTTCTATTCCTATTTGTACCTATGTTCCCTATTTTTTTCTATTTTTTTTACCATTTTTTACCTATCGAAAAATCGTTCAATGTGCCAAAGTTTTCACAGTAATAACTTGTTTCTAAAAAAAATTAAAAAAGTTGACAGTGTTAGAACTCAAGATTTCGAGGGTCTTGCATTTTTATACTAGCTCCTAGCCCACTCTGCTATATTATCTATAGGTACTAAAAAATAGTGTAATATTTGAGATAAACAATGATATTTAATTTGTAACACGTATTATATATTATTTTAGCTTTCTGCACTCCTCCTGTATATAAACCTTAACTATGTAAAATCTCATACTCCTCCGTTAGCGCATTACGCTTAAAAGATCCAACGTTTTCACTTTGCATAATAATATATATATATTGTAATGATATAATCGGATCTCAAAATTTTGAGGTGAGTTCTATATAAAAAAATAATAAACCTTACAAAAATTATTAAACAATATATAAATTTTAGTTATATCTTGTTCATGCCTCGTCTGTGTTCTAAATCATCACCTTCTTGTCTTTTCTTTCTACTTATTCTATTTACTGCTTTTCTATACTTCTTACAACTTAATTTCTCTGAGTAGTAACCTTTTTATCCAAATTTTCTTTAATAACTTTTTTTTTTTATTTTGTAATTTTTAAATTGACGAAATAAAATGCATACGTTAGTGTAATTGTTAGGTATATAATGATCTCCATTTATATTTATTTACATTTCTTTCAATAACTTATAATCTTAAAATTGATATTGATAAATATAAATTTCATAATTGACTTCTTGTTTATTCCATTTTTCTATTTATTATCTCTATATCTCTTTTAACTTTTTCAATTTTTCCTTCTATCTTTTTCTCTACATTTGTTTGATATTCTATTATCTTTTCTCCTGATTCTTTGATATTTTTCTTCATTACTCCATCGATTCCTGTAATAGTATCCATCTATTTATTTTCTAAAATTTCCATTCTTTCCGTAGCATCCTGTATTTCATATTCCACTTTCTCCACTTTTTCTTTTATTTCTTCTTTGAATCCTTTTTCTTTTTCTTGTAAAATTCTAATTTTAACATCTTGTAACTTTTCTACTTCTATAATTCTCTCAATCATTTCAATCCTTATTTCTTTTTTTGTTTCTTCTAATTTGTCAATCATTTCTGTCTTATTTTTTTTTAATTCTTGTGATATTGCTATTATTTTAATAATTATAGTATTTTCTTCCATTTTCTTGCTCATATTTTGCATTTCTTTTTGACTATTATCCAATTTCTGAATAATTATTTGCATCATGATCTTTATTTTATTTTGTTTTTGTTTTTCCCGCCTTGATTGTTCACTTCTTTCTTGAATTTCTTCTACATTTTGTTCCTGCACGTCTTCAATAATTTGTTCTTGTATTTCTACAATATCACCTTGTCCTATTTGCAAATCTTCCTCTTCAATTTGTCCAATCTTTTTTCCCCCTCTTAAATTAATTTTAAAAATTTTTATGACTAACAATTATTATTTTCACCACCACGTATATTTCTTTTTACTATTCCACTCTGTATATTTTGTCATAAATGTCACATATAATTATTTGTCAGATTATTTAGGTAGGTATGTCAAATTATTTTAGTTTGTAATGCATGTAAAATTTTTGATTCAAAAATGGCGAGAGGTCATGTGCTGGCCACATCAGATTTTTTTTTATAATTTTTGTAATGTTAATTATTTTTTTTATATAGAACTCGCCCCAAAATTTTGAGATCCAATTTTATCATAACAATATATATAGATATAAAAAAATTAAGAATACGTCTTTTTTATGAATTATACCTATAGATAATGATTTAAAATAAAAAATCCAACGTTCTTTTTTGACGTCAAGCTAATCAAAATCCGCCATTAGTATTTCACCAAAGCACCGCCCTGTATAGCTAAAATTTGCACCCGTCCAAATTTTTATCAGGGGCATTTATCTTCCTTTCATACCGCCTTTTACAGATTACGGCCATCAGACGAGGACAGACAATGACAACTGAGTTACATTGTGATTTTGTGACAAGGCACTACTCACCCAGACCCAGACAGTGTTATGTATGGTGCGTGAGAGGGTCCCTCTTTTACGTGTTGAAATGGTTCTTTGTCTGCCGTCGGAAAATGGAAGCATAGCATATTCAAGATTCTATAAAATCTACGCCAGAAACCAGTTTTCCTTGTGAGATAAATGGAAGTGGACCTTTGGAACAAGGTAATAATTTTAGATATCTTTCAATATGTTTGTTGCGTAATGTTTATTTAAAAATTTCACTTTAAATTCCTCAAATTTAAAATATTTCATGCTTTAAAACAAATATTTGTAGATTAAAATATCAATAACAAGTATTTTTTTTTATATAAAAAATTCAGGTTAATTAATAATTTTCAATTAATTTACCATTTACATTGCTCAGGGTAACATAAAATAATGCTTATTATTTATTATAAATTGTTTTAATGTACAAATCTTCTTAAATATTTAACTGGTTGATTTATTTTAATGAAAAAATGCCGGTGGTATCAAACTGAATCTAGATTTTCAGTTATATACAAATTTTAATCAAAATAAAATGGAGTACCTAATTATATATTTATAACAAAGATCTATAATTTTGAAATAATAAATATACATTAAAATAATAAATATTTTAACACTACATACACTAATTTTTTATTTTAAATTAAAAGTACATTATTGAATTTTTATTAAAAAAAAGTGTTTATTTAAAATAGACGATATTTAATTTCAAATTTATAATAGTTTAAGGCACACATCTTATTAAATTAAATTTGTGATTTCAGAGAAGTTTGAGGTACTTGAAGTGAAAATACTTATTATTTAAAAACACTTTATTTATTATTTATTAATTTTCGACTATAGTAACAAATAAACGTTTGAAGATAATTTGATTGAATAGTTAAATTATAAATAACTTATTTCATTGCTCTGATGATGAATGTAATTACGAAACTTTCTAAAACACAGTAATTGTTAAAATCTTAATCACAAAATCCAGTTGGTCAAAATTATATTTTAACATTTAAAATTTAGAAACCAGCTAATATTAAAAAGGTATCGAAAAAAAAATTCACTACTAGTATTAGAAGCTGTCATTATTTATGCTGGATTCGATTTAGGAAGATAAATTTTTCTCCCCTGAAGGTAATTTTTTATTATTGACTAGTGTATAGATAATAATAACAATTAAAGACATTGCGTTTGTCATGAGTTTTTTTTAATTAAAGAATTCGACAGCAAATGAGCACTTTCTTTTTTTGAATTTCTATCATTAGAAGTGAATTTTCGACTGAAATAGTTTGAAGGTTATGTAATAAATATTTTGATATTGATTAGTGGTATTTATACAATAAAAGTACCCTAGAAATCAATTTAATAATTTTTTAAATCTATATGTGTCAAATGAAACGAATCCTTCTGGTCTTCGATTACCACTTAAAAGTTTTAAAATTCACAGTGCAATATGAAATTAACATAATAAAATGTCAATTTAATTTTTTGACAATTCTCATTCATTTGTTTTCACAAAATACTTCTTTTCGATTAAATCCCTCTTCAAAAATCGAAAAAATATCGTTGTAAAAATAATTAAATGTTCTAGTAGTGGGAAAAATACTATATAAACCAATGTAGAAAAGATTTTTCTCAGCATCGCAACTAATTATTTTTCGATGTTTCGCATCTCGGGATAATAATAAAACTGAGCCAAGAAAAATCTTTTCTGTCCCTTGGTATATAAATATACTATTATACTTAGGTATATCTTTGTTATAAAGTGTTTGTTGCATACTCTTTCATATAATTTAAAATATAGAGTGTCTCATTATATTCTGCCAGTTTTTAAAAATTCATATCTACCAAAACATTTTATATATGAAATTGTTTTTTTTTACGTTTTTCAGAAGTCAATATATATTCGATTCTTTCACGTTCACATCTTTTTCCTTTGTAACAATTTTATTATGATCAAACACAGTTCCTTCAGAAAATCTACAACAAACGTATGTCTGCTTGGTTTACACAATAGTATAGAATCGGCTCAACATTTCGCATGTTATTTTTAATTTTTTAACAGTTTTAAGAATTTATATACAACAAGCGACAGTTCTGGTAAATTTGGAGGCCACTATATTGGTTCAGATTCTCTTTCAATATTAGAAAATTCGGGGGGAGGGAGCCGTAGTATTGAAACTAAAATTCTAGCTGAAGGCAAAAAAATCTTTT
Organism: Neocrepidodera transversa; assembly: GCA_963243735.1. Taxonomy (NCBI): domain Eukaryota; kingdom Metazoa; phylum Arthropoda; class Insecta; order Coleoptera; family Chrysomelidae; genus Neocrepidodera; species Neocrepidodera transversa. Next base: position 2,975,861 of record OY725337.1, on the reverse strand, counting down.
CCAATATATCAGTACAGTTATTCCCATAAAATGCTGTGCTTTTTTTGTGCAAAAAAGAAGGCCCGAACAATTTTTCACGTATTTTCCAATCTCCAAATTCTACAGTTATTTTGTCTATTTATTTGCAGCTTCATTAAACATAATAATAATAGCGATTGGATCGGTACTGAAAGTTTTAAGATCATCTATTTTTGAAGTAGGTACCTACCTAAATTTTGTAGTGATTCAATTTGATCTACTTTTAAAATTTCTAAAACATTTAATTTATTAATTTATAAAATTTCCTTATTGACATTAAAGGGCTATAGAATGACGAAATAAAGTCACCTCTTTCAAATAAAAATCGCGATCGCAATTAATAAAAGAAAATGTTTTTTTTTCAACATACGCGGGTGCAAAAATGTTGTAGCAATTTCAGAAGAAGGTCGCAGATTCGTGACTAAATTTCTAGGTTGCATTAACCCACGTTGGTCCTAAGAACCACAGCTCAGCAATTGGTGGAAGTTAGAGTGAACAAAACTAATGATGAAAATTCCGTTTTAGTTCAGCCAGATCCGATTTAAAAAATTTCGAATAATGCTATGTTTAAATTTAAATATAAGGAATTTTAGGTGAATTTCACATAAAAAATCTTTTTAAACCTAATCATGAAAACCCCTTTTTAGTATAAATATGGATTTTTCATGCTGAATACATCTTTTAGCAAATCTTGATTTTTTAAGGATATTTCAACAAATTTTAACATTTTAAGGGATTTTTAATAATTTTTTAAGCATTTTAAGGAGTTGTTGATGATTATCAAGGATTTTACAAGGATTTTTCAAGGTTTAGTGGACACCGTTTTTATGCCTTATATATTCATCAGACATAGCTGTCAAAATAAAAAATATTTTGGCAAAAAATTTTTATACCCCGTCAATTTTTCTCTCCGTTCCCCATGCATAAACTGTTATAAACAGGAATTTTCTTTATGATCTCTGTATGGGTTTTTTAGGATCACAAATATAAAGAGAATACTGCAAAATTTTACCAAAGTTAATATTAAATGCATTTTCATATTTTCATACATTTGTTAGGTCTCCAAATAAAAATGCGAAGTCAAATTAATTTTGATTTAATGACTTCAGCAGGTTCTAAAAATTTTTTACTTCAGGACCTATATCTGCTTCAGTTGGAACCATATGGGAAACTTTTTTATTATTAATTTTATGCAAAAAAGTTATATCTCATAAAAGTTACTCATGGTCTACAACCTAAAATGCAATCATCAGATAAAAAAATATCATTTATAAATGTGCGAAATGTGCAAGTAAACCACATTTATTTTTGTCAATATGAAAATTTAATTAGAATTGAACGTTCAGATATGCAGTAATTTCAATTTGCATTAAAAAAATAAGAATTTTTCTTTTTTCAAAATGTTTTTCAACAATAACGTAATAAATTTTTTTTTAGAGCATAATTGGATGATCACAAATTACTTAGATAGACCGGGCTAATTTTTTAATACCCAGTTTTCAATTCTAAATAATAGTTTTTGATATTATCAAAAATAAAAGTACTTCATTCTTGAAAAATATTCGATAATTTTTTTTTATAAAACCAATAATAAAAAAGTTTCCCATATGGTTCCAACTTAAGCAAACACACTGTATATTTAATATCAACTGATTACATTTTGGTGAAATTTGACAACTGTTATATTAAGTCGAAATTTATTCTTGACTTCGGATTCGTAATCTGCTACCCAAAAATCGCATACAAGGGTCATAAAAAAATAATTGAAGAGTTTATTAAAAAAAAAATTCTGTTTATGGCGCCACACTGTATCAAAATACTTGATTGGTCTTATTGCAAAAATAGAACATTTTTTTATAGAGCTCTTAGTTTTAAAATATTTAACTCGTTTTGTGCATGATACAGGATAATTCGAGGACTAGGTATATTTTATTTAATCACATAAAAAGACTTCAATCACTGCTTATGCATCTAAACACAACAATTCATACATCGATACTAATTATTGTAATTTTTGTATTACATCAATTTAGGTAAATAATAAATTTAACACGTTAGGTGCCTAAATTTGAAATAATTAACGTTAATGGACTTTAGAAATATAAAATTAATTGTGCAAAATTAACTTATTTTAATTGAATCAAATAATAAAAATATAATTTCTGAAAACTTATGTGGACACTGTTTTAAGAATATGAATTTTATCTCAATTGCATCTGTTTTTATTGGTGAGAAAAAGAATGTTAAGTTACAAGGCGTTACAAATGAGCGCCAGTTTATTTTTTAATTCTTCAAAGCTCCTTAATAAAATTTGAAACTTTGATTTTTAATGACAGAATATGATTCTTAAATTATTAAAAATATAATGTTTCTTTGTAAATAAAATTAGCTATCAATTAATAAAACCATTATACGTACAATTAAAATTGTTTATAAAAATGATGTTAACAAAATAAGTAAATAAAGAATAAACGTTTGGCGTGTTTTCACGTTTTAGTACTAACCAAGTAAACCAACACGTGTGGAAATTTCTGTCTACTTTAAACAAAAATGTCTGAAGGTCAAAGCGGCAGGATACAAATATCCGACGGAATAAATATCAAGGTATTGCCAAATACGATAGATTTTAGAAGTGTAATAATGTTCTCAAAAATATATTATAATTTCTGATACCATCAATTGATCCAATCTAAACTTCATTGCCATTACTTTAAAAATTATTAGCAGGCAAGTAGGTAGTTTCGGCTAAAATCACCATTTTATTTTTTTCTTTTTGTTGATATTTAATTTTTCATTGTTAAAATGTTCTTTATGCTGAGAGCAAGATAATTGGATTGCTTCTAGCTGTATTCAACTATATTGTAAAAAACATATATTATTGCATTCGTCGAAAAATAATAAAACATATAGGAAATAAGTGAAAAATGGGAGAAATAGGGATATAGGAAAAAATATATAATAATAGCAAAAACAGGAAAAAATAATGATAAACAAGAAAAATATTGAAATTAGCGAGAAGTAGGGAAAACCAGGAAAATGGGGAACAATATAAAAAATAATGAGAAACAGGAAAAAATATGGAAAAATAGACTAAAAGTGGAAAAATAAGGTTAAATAGGGATAAGTTGGGAAAAAACACATTTAAAAACAAACCAATAATGTATTGTTTTCCTCCACTTGAATTAATAAAACAACAATGCAGTAAATTGAAAATCAACAATGCATTTTCCAAATAAAAGTTTGAAATCCAAAGCAAGAGCGCATTTTTCCATACACAAATTTAAAAACAAATCAACAATGCATTTTTCACCATGCACATGAATTAGGAAAACAAAGCAACTATGCATTTCTACACACATAATTATGAAAAATAAGGCAAGAATACATTTTTCCATAGAAAAATTTAAAAACAAATCAACAAATCATTTTTTTACCATGAATTTGAAAAACAAGACCCTAATTCATTTTTCCATTTTTCAATTTGGAAAATAAGCAACAAAAATCAACGATATGTTTTTTCACTTTTGAATTGAAAATTAATTCGTATTTTCTCAATCGAATTACATAATTTTCTATACTCGACTACGAAAAAAAAATGAAAATTTAAACATTTGATTAAAAAAAAGCAATAATTCATTTTTCCACTCGGTTTAGGATAAGAAAGAAACAATGAATTTTTTTCACGTGATTTTAAAAAACAATGTAACAATGCATATTTCAAAAAAAAAGCAAGAATGTATTTTTCAGCATCTGATTAAAAAAAGAAGCAAGACTGAATTTTGCCACACTCAATAAAAAAAAAGCGGCCATGCATTTTTCCACACTCGAATTTGGAAAAATGAAGCAAGAATGCATTCAATAGGAAAAATAGATAATAATAGGGACAAATTCGGGCAAATATGGAAAACAGGAAAAATTATGATAAACAAGAAAAATAGGAAAACTAGGAAAAATGTAAAAAAATAGAGAAAAACAAAAAAATATGGGAAAATAGATCAAAATTGAGTAAAATACTGATAAATGGGGAAACATTGGGAAAAATAGTTAAAAATGGTGAAAAATATGGCAAAATAGGGCAAAATAAGCAAATAAGAAAAAATAAAAAAAAACAAGAAAAAATTGGTTGTGTCGCCCCAAAACTTTCCCGATGAGTATCCACGAATACTTTTTCAGATATTTAATGTTAAAGTTTCAAATTTTGACATTTTTTTATTTTTGGCAGGTGACACTTGAAGAAAAAATTTTGACTCTTCTGAATAGAGTTTTTCAAGGGTTTTCAAATGAAATATTGCAAGTCAAATTCCGTGACATATTGCATCTGTCATTTTTTAATAGCGACACTTCCGTTTGACAAATACCGTACAAAAACTAATGGGTTCTTCCGATGGGTAACCCAAATCCATATACTAAATTTCAGCTCAATCGGATTATACGTGTGGACTCTATCGTGGAAGAATACACACAGACAGACAGACTTCCATCTGGAAATGGTCTTAATCGTCTCAGGTGACCTCAAAATGAATATTATCTTTATCTGGAAAATTCTCACAATACTTTTCCTTTTCGGAGGTGGGCCGGGAAAGTAAAACTAGAGAAAAACAGGAAAAAATTTGGATAAATGGGGAAACATCGGGAAAAATAGTAAAAAATGATGAGAAATGGTGAAAAATATCGCAAAATAGGGCAAATTAGGAAAAACTAAAAATAAATAGGGATAAATTGGAATAAACAAGCAAAGCTCGGCCGTATAGTTAAAAATCAGAATAAAACGGTGAAAAATAGGTAAAAAAAGGACAAAATAAAAAAAACTAATAAAAAATAGTGAAAAATTAGCAAAGTTCGATTTATAGTTAGAAATGAGGATAAAATTGTGAAAAAAAGGACAAAATAGAGAAAACTAAAAAAAAAATTGTAAAAAATAAGCAAAGCTCGGTCGTATAGTTAAAAATGAGGATTAAATGGTGAAAAAAGGGAAAGATAGGACAAAATAGGAAAAACTAAAAAAAAATAGGGAAAATAGGAAAAAACAAGCAAAATTGGGTCGTATAGTTAAAAAATGAGGATAAAGTGGTGAAAAATGGGGCAAATAGGACAAAGTATGAACAACTATATAAGAAAAAATAGGAAGAAACAACTAAAGCTCAGTCGTATAGTTAAAAATGAGGAGAAAATGGTTAAAAATAGGGAAAACTAGGATAAAATAGGAAAAACTAAGAAAAAACCGAAAAATAGAAAAAAAAAGCGAAACTCGGTCGTTCAGATAATAAAGCAATGCACGGGTATATTCAGTTATAGTAACTATATAATTTTGTTTGGGCTCCTAATTTATAAAAAAAATCGGAATATATCATAAATCGTAATTTCCGAGTTACATACAGCTTTTATTTACTTAATTTCTATGTAATACAATATAAAAAGTGCTAGCCGTAGTATTAAACAAATTAATTATTATTAGACAGACAGAAAACAACGGAACGTTACAAGAAAGGTGTCTTTCTCATTGCAAACTGCAAAACATCCAACTATCTTTATAGCAGTAGTTTTCCAATCTTCCTTTTATCAAACCGATCAATAAACTTTTCTTTTTATAGGTTTAATGGGACAGGGGAGACCGTCCTCATCCAACCCAAGATGCCTTCGGCGAAGACCCCGCCTTTTTTAACAATCCCTACTCCGATTGCATAAAACGGCATAATCTATTTTCGATAATATGCAAAAGCGTTGACCAAAAGGTGGACAATTCATATACTAATTTACGGATTTTGTACAATATAAAAGTTAGAAGTCAGCTGTGCAGATATCGCACAACCACACCCAGACTATAGAATTCCGTACATTATGGCACATAAAATGGAAAATCCTGCCCACAAGCAGCGGGGAAGCCGCCCCGAACACTGCGTCGGCGTCGTTCCTTTACGCCGGGACGCCAGCTATCAAACACTATCACTCCAAATCGTCTGGCGTCAACAGACAGTCGACTGCAACATCCCGACATAGCAACACCTGTCACTTATAAAACCGTAAGTTACCGACATTTATTTTATTTAGCATGGTATTTAGAATTACAGGGTGAATGTTTAAAACAATTTTTTTGTTTATTCTTCTTTTTGGTGAATGATTTTTATTTTACTTTTGCAGACTTGTTGATTGAAGATGATCCGATGCCTTAATGTTAAACCCCCTGTACGTATACTGAATGTATCCTGAGTGTTTTCTGTCCGGTATACCTTCAGTATACGTAACAGGAGGCCACATTTCTACAAGAAGATTTCCAGGAAGATTCCTGCAAAAAATTATATTTAAAACATTAAATTAGTAAATATTGTAACACATAGATTAGTTTTGATTCAAAATACCATCTTCAGGTCTATATAAATTATAAAACAATTTATATTCCTGAAGTTCGTATTTTATAGGTTATGTTACAAAATTTTTACATAGTTTAAATTAATTTACTGTATTGTTAGTAGTTATAAAAATTTATAAATATGTATGAGGTATTCTAATAAGCTATTAACATTTTTAAATAGGTTGTAAATTAAAAATTATTAAAATAAATATAGCATAAATTATATTTATGTCAGTGAGAATTGTATAGTAGGAATCAAAATAGTTTGTGTAATTTATTTATGCACAATTTATTTTAACAATTATTTTATAGATATTGTAAAAATAATTTTTTATAAAAACATTTTTCATTGTATAAATTTATAAATAAAATAATACAATAATGTAGTGTGTATTTAATGCTTAAAATAAAATATAAGTACAGTTAAGAGTAAAAATTAAAAACAAACAGTGCCAAATTTTTAAAATATGTTTTTGACCATCAACGGCTTACCTCAAATTATTTTAATTTGTTAAATATTTCTAAAGTCTGAAAGATTGGGTCACAAAAATTTTATAAAAATGTTGACCACCAGAAACGACTTTTTGTTAAATTAATATATTTTTAATTAAATAGAAGATTATAAATAAATGTTACTCCAAAAGTTATTAAAAGCTACAGGGACGGCTTAGCTCAAGTTATATATATATAGTTTTCACGAAAATGATTTTCCCGGTTAAAAATAAGATCCTAAATTAGGCTAAATAGACAAAATTTTTATAAAAAGTAAATTTTACAAAATTGTAGGTAACTAGGAACGACTTGGGTGAAATTATTTTAGAATTTTTATATTGTATTAAGGTATTTTTATAAAAAGTAAATATTTTTAAGTTCTAAACCACCTTAAATTATTTTAGAAAAAATGTATTGAATATGTGTTTAATTAATTTGCCTCATTCAATACAAATTTCTAATGACAATGTTTAAATGAATATAAATATTATGAAGATGTAAACTACCAGGGACGACTTAGCTCTAACTATATAAATAGCAATTGTTATAAAAGTAAATTTTACAGAGCTGGAATTTATATATTATGTTAATGAAAGATAAAGAATCAAATTTTTTGAAGCTCTAAACCACGTTAATTTATTTCGGAAAAAATGTATGTTTTAAAATAATTTGCCTCATTTAATATAAATTTCTAATGAAAATGTTTAAAAGAACATTTACATTTTTTTTAAACAAAATAAATATTGTGAATATGTAAACTACCAAGGACTACTTAGATCTAACTATTTCAAGATAAAATGTAGTTTTTGATCAAATATATTTTTAATCATTTGCATAGTTGAATATAAGATCCTCAAGTCAATTTTTTGAAGTTATACAGACCAGGGACGGCGTAGATCAAATTATTATACATAATTTTTCATGAAAGAATATTTTAAATCATGTGCCAAGACACACCACGTGACTTTTGTGGTTGCCGGTTAGGAAGGAAAATATGCTTGTCTTCTAATAAATAATTTGTTTAGTTTTTCCGCATAATATTAAATAATCCAATACCCTCTAGTGTATTTTTTTTTAAGCAGAACAAGGTAGAGAGCCACAAAACATAATTATTGGTTTTTTGACCAAATCTCGCCTAATATAGAAACTAAAAATATGCGATTTTTTTCATGTTATCAAGTTTTTCTAAAAAAAATAATTGATAGTCGTATGACTGTCACAGACTCGCTCTTAAGAATTAAATACAGAATCAATTGTTAAAAAATGCAGCTTCCTATCTGTAATATTAATGGAGAGCTCGTACAAAAACAATTTCAGGCAAGATAACATATAATATTGGCGCCTCTTAATAAAAGCTAGTACAGATTTTTTATAAAATTGCAAATTTTTTAGGCTAGAGATCACTAGGATTGACTAGGCTCAAATTATTTCAGGAAAAATGTAAATTTTGAATAAGTATATTTTTATATGATTTTCACCGTTGAAATTAATTTCTTAAATGATATTTAAATTAAGGTAAAATAAAAGTTTTTTTCAGGGAGGACTTGGCTTAGATTACTTAAATTTTATAGTATACAGAGTACGCTTTGCAAAAAAATTTATGAAGCTGAAGATTACCAGAGGGCCAACTTTGTTTTACATTATTTATGTAAAAAACAATTGATTAAAATTTCAAAAAATAAAATAAAGCTGTATACGATCAGGGGTGACCTATAGCTTAAATTATAAATGTAATACGGTTTTAGTTATTTATGTAAGCTAATAATAAGACCCTGTAAAGCCTATGATAAAAAAATGAAATTAAGTTAAGTTTTGATTTTGATCTTTAGTAAAAAAAATTCGGCTGTATCACACCAGAACTTTCCCGGCTCGGCTGTAGAGAATATGATTATTTTATTTAGAAAATACTAACCATTACATTAATTTATGGAATATATTGAAAAGCGAATACATGCACATTTTTTGCACACCCTCTAGTGGCGCAACTATTGGAAATTCTGGAAAAGTTTGATACAAAAATTGTAGGAAATTTTATGCTCTAAAACTTTGCACAATAAAATTTTGCACTAAAATGTATTTTGTTTGTCCTTAAAATTTAAAAAAAATTTGCTCCAGTTGTATCACCTTCCGTTAATTCAATTTTTTTAAGTGCATTTCATATTGCTGTCAATAGGGAAATCAAAACACGTGTATTCCCCACTATGTGCTGCCTCTGATAGACTTTTTTTAATCATCCGAGGAAACAGGCTAATTAGCATGTGTTATGCCTCAAGGACCAGTGCTAGGTCTCCTATTCATCTGTATAAATACAATTATTCAGATATTGTTTATTTAAATAAGGTTAATTTTGTTGATTTTTAGAATAATAGAGAGTACATAATTTAGTTTAGACCAAAAATTATTCTTCAATTTTTGTCATATTAAGTGTTTGTCGTTAAAAAACTTTCTTTAAAAATCTTTTTCTTATACTGTCAAATTTATTGAATTTAAAATTGTTTGCGACAAATCAATAATTTTGGAAAACATTTTATTTTACAGAAAAACTATTGTTAAAGTAGAAAATATTTACAATTAATGAACATATGTTGATTTTTATTAAATGATATAAAAATTAGAAAATGAAAATAAAAAATATCAGAATGCCAGAACATGCTTTTTATACCTAATAAATTATTAAAACAAATTATGCAAAAACATTGTATTATTCAAATAAAGAAATGGCAACTATGTTTAAGTTATAATTTTATGATTATTTAATATATTTTTCCTTTTATCATTTTCTTACTGTAAATTATTTATAAATAATGTAACAAAATATAATTTAAATTTCTTACACAAACCTTATAGTGGTAGACTGTTTTCTTGATGTAGATATTTTTTTGTTTATAATTGGAATCACTTTATAAAAATATTAAAATTAAAGAAACATTTATAGTTTTATTTCCGTTTGATTGTTATATGATACATATGATATTGGTAAGACACTTTGTACGGTGGGTTGCCTATCTGTGAATCATCATTTAGCGCGATTTATACAAATAATCGAGTAGAATTTAAAAATTACATTTCAAATTGTGACAAATTTGTAAATAAATCTAAAAAAGTTATAAAAAATCAACTTAGAACATAAAGCAGAGTATTTTTTAAAAATTATTTATTGTTCTAAGCAAAAAACAATATTTTGTTGTGGTATTTTTTCAAAACTGTTACAACAATTTTCCTAACCTGTAACAATTAACAGTGATAGGTAATTCCTTTAATTAATACTTACATTAATTTTTCAAAAATTTTAATCAAACAAGTTTGCAGAAATATTGACTTAATGGAGTCATTGATTGTTTACTTTTTAAATTATCTGTATATCTGTAGAATTTATTTCTGGATATACATTTATTATAGTAACATAAAACAGGGTATAGGTTGATCCTTAAAACACGCCACTGGTAAGTGAAACCTAGTCAGATTTAATTTTATTGACTTATACCTACTGCCATGTAGTCAATTTCCTGTTTTGAATAATGACGAAGGCCAGTAATAAGTTATTTCTAGTTCATAGATCCACTTTAAAAAGGAGAGCCGAAGGAAAAAACAAATATTCCACGGAAAATTAAAAAAAAAATTGGGGTCTCGCAGGAAAGTCTTCAACGCAGAACAAGAAAACTGTTCTACACCTCCAGACTTGTTTCCAGAGAAACAACATCTCTCGTAATTTTAACATGTAAAAATCTAAAGTGAAACTAACTTCAGATTACTGTGCAGTAATAATGATGAGCATTGAATGTCATGACATGCTTTGCTATTGATGCTGAGTATCAACCATCAAAAAATTTGCTATTTGAAATGCACCTTCATATCTCCGCTCCACTTAGACCTACAGTGGTCGAATTTAGACCAAGTTTGAAGCAAATTGGTTCCGTGGAACGGCCGTGAGAACTCTCACAGACAGACACACTAATACACCGACACAATAATAGGATGATCTGAATAACTTACTAAGCTCTGAAGAGCTCTAATGTAAGTTAATAAAGAAACAAATATCTCGACACTTAAATTTATTATCAGAAGTCTAGAACCAACTTCATTAGGGTGTTCAACAAGGTAAGTTTTTGGAGGACGCTGGAACTAAAAAAATTATCCTGTTCATCATATATCCAGGATGTTTCAAAAGTCTGGAAACGGTCCTGCTTATTTCAAGAGTCTGAAACGGTCTTGGACTTCAAAAATTACCAAAGATAAATGGTCCAAATTCGGAAATAAGTAAGGATATATCTTTTTCACATTTCTATGAGCTTAAAATTCAAAAACAAGCATTTATTTTTGCTACAGTTAGCCATTTTGAACTTTTTTAAATGCGAATATGATGGTAAGACAGTTTCCAGACTTTTAGAAACATACTTTGTATAATATATGGACGAGTCAGGAATTACTCAGGTTCAAAGTAAAAGTACAAGAATCCTATAGTTCTAGAAGCAAAAAAAAGAGTGAAAGAACTAAAAAAGAAACAGGAAACAAAAGAAAAAAGGAACAAGTGAAACGAAATGAATGTGGTCCAAAAAAGAGTAAAACAAAATATGATATTGAAATACAAGAAACAAAACAGTACTTGTGAAAAAAAAAACGTAAAAAAATGTTTCCAAGATACAGGAAATTAAATATGATAAAAAAGAAAACAAAATTAATTCAAGATTAAAGCGAAAATATGGAGAATGTTTCAATTTCAACCAATGGTTCTCAAAAGCATGAATAAAGTGGGCGAATGTAGGATTTAATTATTTTGAATGGTTTACTTTATCCTTACTGTGTTTCATTTCCCTGACAACACATGTTCTAAAATAATTATATTTAAACCATTAAAAAAATTCAAGGATACCCAAAGAATCACTTTGACTATACCCAGTATTAATTATTTTCTTAATTTCAGTATAATATGCAAGGGGGAATTAAACTCTGAAGCCCTACCAATTAAATTAAAAATATATATAAGTTTATTTATTTATGGAAGAGGAAATAAGAAGGTTAATAGTTGGTGGGTTGATTATTTTTTTTAGATACTAATGAACATGTGTCTCAATACAGCAGCCATCGGCTATTGTATTGTCCTGTTCATAAGGTTTAAGATCCTGTTCGCCATGTCCTTCTGGCCCTATCTGTCTATAGTCTATTCAAAACGAAAACGGTACCACGTCATCGTGGACAAAATAAAAAGACGGCAGTGCTACCACCAAATAGAGAACACAAGAATTCCTTTCATGTATACGAACGTCACTAACTGGGGGTTTTAAGGGTATCGTTTCTAAGCATAACGTCAGACAAGGATGTTTTTTCTCGTTGCAAATTATCAGATCATCGATGACGTGCAACGGTTTTTATTTTGAATATATATATTTCCACGAGTGTAGAGCCTCACATTCGAATATCACGTAGGTGGCTGTTTCATCCTCCTCGTTACAATCATATAGGAAGATCCTCATTATGTGAAGGTGTTTCCTCAGATCACAATATCTGGATTTAGGATTTCTGCAGTAAGTTTTGGTAAAGATTGTTTTACCATTAGTTTACTGAGATTAATAGTTACCTTTATAGCTAAAGAATTATCCAAACGAAAATGAGAACAGTAAAAAAAGATAGTAGTTTGGCTAACCTATCTTCAATTTGTTAACAAATAGAAACATACTAAAGTAAAATTAATAAGGATTTTTTTGTACGTGTAATGTTGGTTGTCTAGAACACACTTCTATACAGTGTGAGTTTTATATATTATAAGGATCTGCATTTTTAATCATTAATGGAAACTTTTGATACTGTATCTCAATTTAGATCTAAATAATAAGAAAATCATAAAATTTAACAAAAATATAAAGAATTAATGAAACTGGTTTATATCGTGTCGATAAATTGAGTTTCCTTTTTTTAACTTCTTCCCGTTACGTTTATGTTTCGATTGACTCTGCTGATACTCAAAATGTCTTCTTTATTCTGCCAAAATTGCAAATTTATGCTCCATTATGATTCCAAATCTTCAATTGGTTTTACTGTCCTTTTCTTTCATTTTTTAACCATTTTTTTTTAAATTAAACTTATAATATTTATTATATTTTTATTATTCCTTTCTTATCCATTTTATCATTTATAATTCCTTACCACAATAAAAATAATAAATGAATACAATTCTAATATTGACAATGGTCAAATATTATGACATTTTTATTTCTCCCCGTCTCTAATTAATTCCGATCCTCTTAAAAACCCAAAAAAAATTATTACTTAATTCTTAAAACTTATCTCAACATTTTTAATACTGAATGATTTTTAATTTTCAAAGTTAAATTTTAAATAATTAATTTTCCAAATAAAAATTTTATATTCAGTAAAATTTTTTAAGACTCCTTTAAATATTCAAAATTGTTGTTAAAAAAATTGTACTTTCTATAAAAACCTTTCAAAATTTAAATTTTAGAACACAACACTTATTTATAATAGTAACAATAATAAATTAACTTCTATAACTCGTACAAAATAATTTAATTATAATATATTGTAATGGTTTATTCATATAAAAAATAATATTAGTTTTGGGGTGGTTCTATGGAATAAAAAAAAATAAACATTACAAATTAAGACAGAAAAAAAATAAAAAAATTATGTATACTGATTATTCTTCCATTTTCTTCTGATTACTATTATACAAATTGAATTTTCTATAATTTTATATTTTCCTTCTTCTCTAAATTAAATTTTCAAATTTAATCTTCTTTAAATTTCTCTAAATTGAATTTTCTAACTTGTTATTTCTTTCTATACATTTCTCTACATTGAATATTTTTTTTATTTTGATATTTCCTTCTCTAGAGGTTTCTTCTTTATATAATGTTCATAACATTGTTACCTTTTTGTGATCGCCTTTATTTTAAAACGTTTTCCTTTGTATTTTGAAAATTTTTGTTTTTTTTTATAATTAAAAAAAAACATATATTATTTTATAATTTTTTTTTTGCCTTTTAAATCTTTACATCATTCAATACATCTTTTTTCTACAAGCGTGCGGAAAAGTATACTTTTCCGCACGCATTTGAGTGCGGAAAGTGGTACTTTTCGCACTGATTTTATAAATGCTAAAATGATTAAAAAAATATTTCTTGCTGTTTCCATAAGAGACTCTGGTATTTCGTCATCCATTTTGGTATATATTATAATTAGATAAATATTAAAAATTTCGCTAATGTCAAATTAAGTTGACAACTTGTAAATTAATTCTTGCTTGGTTACTATGAATACTTTCAGCATAATGTTTTATTTATTAAGAAGCACTAAGAAAATTTTTGTTTAATGACAAAAAAAATATTTTTGCTAAAATTTGTTTTTAATTCTAGGCGCTTGTAGAAAAAATATTGTTCCTAACACTTGCGTAAAGTATCTTTTCCACACTTAATTGCATGCCCGAACTCCGATTCGCGTCGTTCGGGCAACTGCAATTGCGTGCGGAAAAGTATAACTTTCCGCACTTGTTAGGAAAATAACTATTTTTTATAAAAACTTATCGTACCGTTGAAAAAATTTGATAACTGACGTCTTTGTTTTTTATTTTTTTTCATGTCTTTTCCCGAATTTAAATTTTTCTTAGTTGATTAATAAAAAAAAATTTCAAATCTTGTTATTTACCTAATTATTTAAAATTGCTTTTAATATCATTTTCGAAGTATTTTTTTTTATTTTCATAATAATAATAATAATAATAATAATAATAATCGAAGAGGTTATCCATATCTCAAATGTGGTCCAAGTATATTTTAAAAAATAAAACGCCAAGTCAGTACCACAACGTAAGTAATAATATAAAAAGGATGATAACAACAGGAAACTAGTTTCGGCTAAATAGCCATCATCAGGCCTAAAAGGTTAAGTACAATGAGAAGCTTATAGGAGTTAATACATAAGGAAATTAACTTACCAAACAATTTATTACTCATAAATAAAAAACTCATACAAAGTATTTCATTACAATAAATAGAACAGGTTGTCAATATGAAAAAAAAAACAATCTGAGTACCTACTAAAAATACGCAGGTAAACCTGGTTAAATTTTTCAGATGATGTTGGAAATGATTCAAAATAAGGTATTTCTAAGTAAATCAAATACGTGCAAAAAAGAAATTTTACCATGATCTATAAAATCTGAAACAACCAACCATATTTTTTCAAAAAAAACAATATATTTTGGACAAATAATGAATTTTGTCAATTTTGTTGTATAATTAGATGAATTTTGATGGAGAACGACTGAACTTTGGAAATCATTTACAAAATTAATTAAACAACCGCCAACAATGACTTGTATGTTAAATTATCAAATCAAATACGTACATTAAATTGTACCGATTATTCTGAATATTAACTTCTGACTATATAATCCCAGAAAATGTAACTACTTGCATATAGTATATTCATTGTATATCCGGAATCACATCAACTCGATTCAATCAAGTCTAATATAATTCAACAATGTTCAAATCACTTGAATTACTATACTTTTGATTTTTTTGTAATTTCTTAAAGGATAAAAATTTTTAAAAAGGTTTTTTTTACTTCCAACGAGGAGGGAAAATATTATGAAGGCGGTAAAATTTTTTTTGAAAATGAAGACTGAAATATCCATTACAAAGTCCCCTGAGAGACGATTCAAACCTTTCCAGATAGAATCCTGTCTGTCTGTCTGTGTGTCTGTCTGCTGTGTGTATTCTTGCACGATAGAGGCCACACGTTAATCCCATTGCGCTGAAATTTGGTATAAGAGTTTAATTAGTTTTGAATGACATCTGTCTAATGGAAGAGTCACTCTCAAAAAATGACAGAAGCTATATGTCAAGGAACTTGATTTGCAATATGTCATCTGAAAGCCCTTGAAAACTCTATTCACAACAGTCAAGATTATTTTTCAAACTGTCACCTGTCAATAGTAAAAAATGTCAAATATTGACACTTTAACATTCTGAAAATATATTATCATGCACAACACTATAGAATTAAGAGAAATTGCGAAACAGTTCATAATTTGCTACCTGAAAGATTTCAAGATAAATATAAAACTTCATACAAAAATTTCTTAGATTGATCTAACAAGAATAACCTAAAATCTCATATTAGAAATATTTTTTTCTACTACCATGTGTAAATTACTTAACAAACACTTTGCCCTGCGTAAAATTTCACTAAAGTATAGATTGCTTTTTTTTACTTAAGACCTATATATTTTTTAGTGGTAGAAAAATATTGTACGCAACTAGTGTAGTTTTTTTTTCTTTCATGTGATTATCACTTTACACATTTGTTGCATAAATAACTATTATTATCTCTTTAGTCGTAGATAAAGTTGTATTCAACTCGCAGTAATATTAACTTGATGAATTACAGCACTCGCCTATGACTCGTGCTGCAAATTTCATCGACGTGAGTTATACTTTCATTACTGCTAGTTGAATAATATACTATTAAGTATTTAGATGATATAGTAATTTTTGTTTTAAATTTAAATTATTATTTAATAGTACGAAAAAACTTATATACTTGTCATGCCCTATATATTTCGTGGGCTTTGCGACACGCATACCTGGAATTAATCTAAGCGCTAATCATCGATGGGCTTTGCGAACACGCTGAAGATTAGAACTATAAAACTATTAATATAAGATATTATGAAATTGCGACTATATATTACTTTGAAGTATTTAAATAATTTAGTTTTTTGTCAAAGTGGATTTATAGAGAAAATTATTTTTTTTAATAAATACTTACAAATTCTTGAGTTATTTTATTAATTATAACACGTTTTTTAAAAACTGAATAAAATGTTTTTTACTTAGGTACTCTCCTATGAACAAATAAAAAGGTATTTTTGTTAAATTGACGAATAAAATATTAAATAATAATGCAATTTTAGGATGAAAGACAGTACTGCAAAACAGTTAAAAAAAATATAAGTGCGCAGAATTTTTCTAAAATGTAAATATCCTGGGTAATTATACAAAAGTAAAAAAATAACTGAAATATAACATTTACTAAATTATTTTTATAATTTTAACACTCTCTACTACTTATAAGTCTTCAATATTTTATTAATGAAAAAATACAAAAATAAAGCAAACACAAATTTAACTTAATAAAAAAATTATCTACACTGTTCTCAAACTCCACGGTGCCCGAGGGTATACCAGGTATTTGTTCGCAAATCGCACGGTTCGCAAAACCCACGTTCGTAAGCCCACGCCACCTATTTTTTAGTATTAGGTAAATTAAAAGTATATAATATATAAATCCGGGACTTTTTAATTTGAAATTTCTTCCTCTTTCATTTTTTTTTTATTTTTCTAACGGTTTTAGGTTTTAAAATGTATTTTCCAAAAATTAGACTACTTTGTTTTTGATTTTTTATTGGTTTTAAATTTTTGAACTATTCTATTTTAATTTCTAATTTTACAGCTATAATTTTGGAGCTTTTGATAATTTTGCAGACATATGTTATTTTTTTGACATTATTATTAATGTCTTAATAATAACATAACTTCGTTATATTTGAAATCGTATTTATCTATGTATTTGGTAAGTTTTTAGCACAATTATATCAAAGTAGGATAAATGGAAAGAAAAATTCATTATTTTTTTTTTGAATAGGTACTACCAATAACAACAATAATATTATTCTTCCTTCGTTAACCTTTTAATATCAGGTAAACATTTGAGTGTCAATATCCTTACACGTTTATTAGTAAAAATGCACATATTTATTTATAGTTAAAAAAATCAATAAAAATAATAAATATAACAAAAGCATAAAATAGGATATATCTAAAAACTTATTTAGTATCGAAACAAAGTGAATGTACTTATTGACTTTTCAATGTCCGTCCGTCTGTCTGAGTGTCTGTCCGTCTGTCACAGCGATAACTCGAGAACCGTTTCCAATTTTGATCTCTGTTTACAGCAATCGATAGCTGGTTACCTTAGCTCGCCCACCTATTTTTTTCAATGACCTAAGTCAACTGTAACCGTCTGTCTGTCCGTTTGTCCATCTTTCAGTCTGTCTCAGCAATAAATCGAGAATGGTTTAGAATCTGTTTTCAGCAATCGATACAACAGTTTAGAATTTTATTATTTCCATTAACCAAGTCAAATAAAACCGTCTGTCTGTCTGCCCGTAGTTGAGTTACTTGGTGGGTTTATTAATTTATAAAGTTAGGATAAAACCATTTTATGAAGTGTAGTTAGAGATTTTTTCTTTTCTAGTTTTCATAGAATTTCTCCTTTTAAACCTGATGTTTTATTTAAAATCGAGTTTTGATTTAATGCTTTTTCTATTAATTTTGATTCTGTGAAAATTGTAGATTTTTAAGTTTCAGGAGCACAATTTTTGTTGTAGTTGCTCATACGTTTCCTTATCTAAAATTAATTTATTATTTTTTATAAAACATGTTTCTTTTAAATTAGTTTTATTTCGATTTTTTAAATATAGAGTGAACTCAATTTTTAGTGGATCAGTGATTTTCTTAAAAGCTAATAAAAATTGTTTTGTCTGCGTTCAAAAGTTCTTGGCAATCTTATCATTACAAATATTTTTCTAGTATTTCTATTTAGGTACGTATATTATAATAAAACTTCCAGTTAAAAATCTGTTTTATATTGTATGTATTTTTATACGTACCAGAAATATTATTTGAAAATAAAAAATTATTGTGTAACTATTTTATAGGTAGAGAAAGTTTTTCTAAAAATCCTCTAAAAAGACAACTTTCTAAACCCTTTCTAGGTGAACGGTTACGTAAGACTCTTCAGTCCAACCAGAAATCTCATCTGGAATATTTGAAAATCGAGATTGTTGAGTTGAGTGAAGTGCTGTCTCAAAGACATAAAACGGTACGTTATTTTCTTTTATAGTTAATAAATTAAAACGACTGACATATAAACACATTAATAAAACAAGTATAAAGGACGTATTATTGTTCAATTAGTAACTAGTGTCGAAAATTAAAATGTTATGATGTTTTATTAGCAGTTGCGGTCATTACATGAGTCTTGATTAGGTTATTGGTTTGTTTTATGGTATAAACAAAGTTTAATTTGGGACAAGGTTCATGTATTTATTTCTTTTTAGACAAGATTACGTGACATAGGAATAATATTTATTTTAATTACTTTTTAACTACTTTCGAATATTAATAGCATTTTTTTTAAATTTATTATCCTACCAAAATATTTAGACCTATTTGGGTCATTTTTTGTTATTCTAATATTTTATTAATATTAATATCATGATTATAGTGCAATTTTTTATTTAAAAAAATATTACAGTAATCTGTATTATTCAAACGTTAAATAAGCAACAAGAAAGTAAATTTTGTTTATTCAGTATCTATTCAGGGTGTTCAAAAATTGCACCAATAAACGAGGTTATTTCAATTATAGATTTTTTATGCCGATTCGTAATTATCTAAAAAATCTAGAGTACACTATTTTTAATATCGCAAACTTGTCATAATATTTAAAACAAATTGAATATTTTGTGTTTCCTTAAAAATTCCTCGCTACTCAATTCTCTTTAAAATTTCAACAGAGTAAGACCTGATTCAATTAATATCAACAGAAATTGTTGAATCTATTAATCTATTTAATTTGGTAAACATAAATAATAGTAGAAGTACCTATAAATTATTTCGTCATCTAAAGAAATTATAATATCTCAAATATGATCCAAGTATTAAGAGGTCCACACACCACGTGACTTTTGTGTTTGCCGGTTAGAGAATTACACAAGGAAAATGTGCTTGTTTTCTAGTAAATTGGGGGTAAATTTTTTTTTGTATTTTCCGGTTAATGTTAAATAATCCTACCTTCTAGTCCAATTTTTTCTGTGCAGAACAGGGTAGAGCGCCATAAAACATAATTATTCGTATTTGGACGAGAACTCACTTAATATAGCAACTAAAAATATGCGGTTTTTTTCATGATATTTAAAATATTTATGAGAAGAGCGCATCTATGCTACATTTTTCAAATTTGTCTAGAGAAAAAAGTTGATACTCGTATCACTTTTACTAAAATTATTTTAAAAAAAGTGCCACAGACGCGCTCCAAAGAATTAACTGCAGAGTCGATTGGTGTAAACCGCAGCTTCCTATATTTAATAGTAACGGAGCGATTTCAAGCAAGATAACATATGGTATTGGTGCCTCTTAAGGAAATAAAGCACAAAGTCAAGTACCACAGAATTTAATGAAAATATAACAGAAGCCAAATAGTTTCGGTCACTGACCATCATCAGGCTATTATTAAGTATACTTCCGCAAGGGAAAAAAGACAATGTCACAAATGTGACACGTAACGGGTGTTGGAAAAAAACGTTATTAAGAAAAAGTTAATTAAAAAAATTATAAATGCATCGTAATTGATAAAGAATAAAAAAAATTACGTAATAATTAAAGATTAAAACTAGATTAGGTTGCTCCCTAGCAATGGCAGTAGATACCAATGCCTATAAGGACAACACCTAGTGGGGGATTCATCATTTCCAAATTTTCCGGGGTGACGCGTTTACTTCAAAAAAAAACATGGCATTACTGATCTGCCTGCTCTAAACTAGCATCGGTAATCTCTAATAATTATTCTCCATATTTCTGTACATTTTTTTTCTATAATATTTGCTATTACATTGTACACTGTGTCCAGTAATGCGATCTCTCTATAATTCATACATCTGTCTTTGTTCCTTTTTTTTTTTAAATTGGTAACATTGCCATTTCTCTCACTTCTTGTATTGTCTCTTGTTCCTATATGATTGTTATCAACTGGTAGATTTTTGCTGTTGCGTCTCTGCCATATTTAACTCCATTTCGTCTTCTCCAAGGGACTTTCCATTTTTTTTGGTGCTGTATTATCTTTAATAACTCTTTTTTCGTTGGTGGCTGTATTTATTCGTTGTTTTGTATATTAGAGTTGTAATTTATTTCATTTGTTGTTCTTCATTTTCTGTATTTAATATTTCTTTTTATCTGTTATATATTTCCTTGTTTGTCTTTTATACATATGGTTCTCTCTTATACTTTATTTTGTTTGATTTCTTTAATAGATTCATTTCTTTATTCACAAATTTTACTTCGATTCAATTTCAGTAATTACTAATTAATAATTTAAATGTAATATTATAATATCTAATAAACTAGAAATTTAAATAAATAAAAATAAATAAGCGTCATTTGCCCCTATCACATTCTTGCGTCATTTGTCCCTATCCCTATTGACTTAGTTTGAAGATTAAATTATTAGTAATTATTTACAATTAGGGCACCAGCTAAAAAGTGGTCCAAAATTTTTTTCTGTGCAATAGGGATCTTTTTTGAGAGTCTTTTTAAGACGCGGAAAATACATTTTTTATGCCTGTACACTTTTCACCATTTACTAAAAAAAAATCGGTTGTGTCGCCTCAAAACTTTCCCGACCGAGTATTCACGAATTCTTTTTCAGATATATAATGTTATGGTTTAAAATTTTTAATATTTGACAGGTGACAGTTGGAGAACTAATTTTGACTATTTTGAATAGACTTTTTGATGGGCTTTCAAATGACATATTGCAAGTCAAATTCCGTGACATATTGCATCTGTCATTTTTTGATAGTGACACTTCCGTTTGACAGATATCGTACAAAAATTAACGGGTTTTTTTGACGGGTAACCCAAACCCATGTACCAAATTTGAGCTCAATCGGATTAAACGTGTGGCCTCTATCGTATAAGAATACACACAGACAGGCAGACTTCCATCTTGGATAATCTCAGGTGACCTTAAAATGGATATTTCCATCTCGAAATATTTTTTGCTTGTTCACAATACTTCCCTATTTTTCACTATTTTATCCTCATTTTACTCATTTTACCTACCTGAGATGATTAAGACCATTTTCAGATGGAAGTCTGTCTGTCTGTCTGTGTGTATTTTTCCACGATAGAGGCCACACGTTTAATCCGATTGAGCTGAAATTTGGTACATGGGTTTGGGTTACCCGTCGGAAGAATCCATTAGTTATTGTACAACATCTGTCAAACGGAAGTGTCACTATCAAAAAATGACAGATGCAATTTGTCACGGAATTTGACATGCAATATGTCATTTGAAAGCCCTTGAAAAATTCTATTTAGAACAGTGTCAAAATTTGAATATTTAACAATAAATATCTGAAAAAGTATTTGTGGATAACCCATTTTTGATGGATTTGATGCATTCAATTTTTTTTTTAAATTTTGACAGCGTTGCAATTGTCGTTAATGCTTTTCGATGTCTACCAAAAACTAATCAGTTTTAAGTTAAAATCGAAACAATTTTTGATGAAAATTTGATTAAAATCGGTTCAGCAGTTTTTTGTAAATCGTTCACCAAAAATCCGTCCAACAGTTTCCAAAAATAATTTTTAGACATAAAGAAAAGTATCGCAAATTTCAATTTAAAAACTAAAAAAATATCTACAGAATAAGTACATTTTTTTCTATCCCCCATATCTAATATCCTATAAATAGGAATATGTTATGATCAGATAAAAAAAATTTGTCATTCTACTTATAAATTTCTGATGCACTTTTTATATAAAATTCCATCAAGTTTCAGACGAAAACTTTCAACCAGTCTAGGCTTGATGCATGCAGAAATATTCAAACTGGTATTTTCACCGAATAGACCGGAGCTTATTGATTTTGTATTCGCCGGTGCATTTTCAGACGCATGTGCATGGTTGTCAGATCGGTTAACTTAAAAAAGAAAATGAGCCGAGCGCTAATGATGTTATTCATCGTTATATGCCAGTAATATTAGAATCTAAATAAATAAGTTTTTTTATAAATGAAAAATAACAAAATTAGTAATTAATATTTTTCGTTTTGTGCATAATTTTAAAGGATTATGTTAGTTTGGACAAATATAATTTATTTATAATAACTTTATTGATATAAACCAATATTTTTGAATATTTTAATACAACTTCACATTTTTTGGTTGTCGAAAAAGAACGGTTTCGTCCATCTCTAACAATGTCAGGAACGGAGAAGCTCTTGATCGGGGGTTAGGCATACTAAATAATGCCATTGCTCCTTGATTGGCAACAACCCTGGTTACCATGGTAACGTATCGGGTGGGGTCAGAGCCATCTTTGAACGAGACTGTCATCCGGTTCTTCAGCTGATTCTCAAATTCTCTAGTCAGAAACCCAGACTTGCATTTGCACACATACTTGGCTAATCGTTTCTTCGAAACGAGGTTTGATAAATACAAATATTATTTGGTATTAATTACTTCATAATTATTATTTTTCTCTTACCCAACAATGGTAACGTTGTTTTTGAATATGTTTTGACGATATTTTGTTGATATTTAAATCACTTCTCAGTTAATGTTTACTTAACTTAAAATTTATTCGCGAATGCGTTTAGTTCATTTTGCTGATGATAAATCAAGTTTCGTTTATTTATTGGCTTGTATATACATGATTTCTTTTTTTTTAATGTTTAGATGTGTACATAACGATATAGAATTTCACAGCTTATTTTGTTTGCAACATTGTTTATAGTGACATAATTTATTGATATTTTATTATTTGTGGTGACAACTAAAGTGAACACAGTTGCGTGTTTAGTTTATTATTTTTCTTAATTTTGATTCAGATTAAATACAATTTTATTTTTAAGGCTTTAAAAATACTTAAGACAAATAATTTTTTACTTTCAGAATACAAAATCAAAATTAAAAAAATATTATATATTTTTTTTTAATGTAGAATTTTTGGCTAAATACTTATTCCCGATAAGCTAGACCAAAAATAACATAATAAATCTTCTAGAATTATATGAAACCAGAATGTAAAAAATGTCAACAGTAAAAAGCTCCAGACACACAGTATAAGCAGTAGACACCCAATTTCTTTTTAAATTTAATTTTTAAAAAAGCAAAAAATTATACGTAAAGAGATAAAGGTTAAATCTAGGCTTCTCTTGCAAATTTTGAACTTTATTAAGGCAATAATAAATATTAGTATGACAATCTAATTGCGCCTAAATATTAACTAATTGTTTAATTATTGATTAATTATTACCGGATTATCATTTAATTATTGATTAATTACTGTTTTTGAATTGACTATTGTTTAATTATTGTGCCATTATGGCCTATTATATTGCCTTATTATTGTCTTAATTATTAACTATAATTATATTATTGCTCACATATTACCTATAATTATTGTCTAACTGTCTAATATGCCAAATTATTACCTAGTCATTGCCTGAGTTGCCTAATTATTACCTGTTTATTGCCAAAGTCTTACCTAATTATTGCCCAATTATCACCTAATTATTGCCTATTATTACCTATTTATTGCTCAATTATTGTTTAATTGCATAATCAAAGTTTAATTACTATTCAATTATTGCCTATTATTGCCTTATTATTGCTTGAGTATATATCGTTTAATCGCTTGAGTACTGTTTATTTATTGCCTGAAAAAAAAATGGTGAAAATCATGAAAAAACCAAAAAAATTCATCAAGTTAGCGAATTGTTTTTAAAAAAAGCTAGTAACATTTTTCAAATTTTGGAGAATAGGAGCATATCTACATCCTTTTTATTTTTTTTTTAATCAAAAAATCGGTTGTGTCGCCCCAATACTTTCCCTACAAGTATCCAGAGACGAACACTTTTTCAAAAATAATCTTACAGTAGGAAAAAAAATTGACTGTTCTGAATAGAGTTTTTCAATGGCTTTCAAATGACATATTACAAGTCAAATTCCGTGAATATTGCTTCTGTCATTTTTTGGCGGCGATACTTTCGTTTGACAGATGTCTTATAAAAACTAATGGGATCTTCCGATGGATTATATAAGGCTATATACCAAATTTCAGCTCAATCGGATTGGCCTCTATCGTGGAAGAATACACACAGACAGACACATAGACACACAGACAGACATACTTCCATCTAGAAATCGTCTCAGTGATATTTGTACTATTTAATCTATAGAATTTTAATATCAACTTCATTTTAACCATTTAACTATGCTGTCATGTGGGCAACCTAAATAAACAATTTTATATATTTTGTTATTTCCCTGGCAATTTTTTTACAAATACAAATTTTACAATTTTCCGAATTTTTGAAATTTCCGAATAATTTTTTAATGTTTTTTTTGAAACTTTTGACATTTTTGAAATATTTAAAATTCTTGAAATATTTTTAGCTAGACGAATTTTTGTTTTTTGAAATATTTGATCTATTTCAGGAATTTTTAAATATTTTCGTAAAACTATGCTGTAATTTTATATTTCGCTATTTCCCTGCATTTTTTTACAAATTTTTACATATTTTGCAAATTTTTTACAAATACAAATTTTACAATTTTCCGAATTTTTGAAATTTTCTTATAATTTTTTAATGTTTTTTTGAAACTTTTGATATTTTTGATATATTTAAAATTCTTGAAACATTTTTAATTAGACGACTGTTTTTATTTTTTGAAATTTTTGATATACCTACTTATTTCAGAAATTTTTGAATATTTTCGTAAAAACTATGCTGTAATATGGGCATCGTAAATAAACAATTTTGTTATCTCCCTGAAATTTTTTACAAATTTTTTCTTATTTTTCATTTTTTTTTCTTTTTAAAAATACAAATTTAACAATTTTCGAAATTTTTGAAATTTTCGTATAATTTTTTAATATTTTTTGAAACTTTTGACATTTTTGAAATGTTTAAAATTCTTGAAATACTTTCAACCAGACGAATGTTTTTGATTTTTGAAATTTTTGATTTTTTTCGTAAAAACTATGCTGTAATGTGGGCATCGTAAATAAACAATTTTGTATATTTTTTTGCAAATTCCCTGCAAATTTTTACACATTTTGTAAATTTTTACAAATAAAAATTTTACAATTTTTGAAATTTTTTAATAATTTTTTAATGTTTTTTGAAACTTTGACATTTTTGAAATATTTAAAATTCTTGAAATACTTTTAACTAGACGAATGTTTTGGTTTTTTGAAATTTTCGATATATTTTAGAAATCTTTGAATATTTTGATATATTTTACTTTTGGAAATTTTTGAAATTTTAAAAAAAAAAATCAAAATTTCAAATTTTTCGAAATTTTTGTTATATTTTTGAAATTTTCGATATGCTTTTTTATCGAAATTTTTGAATTTCTACACATTTTTATTTTTTTTGAAATTTTGGAATTTTTTATAAATTTTCGAAACTTTTGATTTTCTTACAACTCTGTTTTGTTTTTAAATTTTTGAAAATTATTACAATCAAGTATATTGATGTTTTATTTAAATTGGCTCAAAATTCAACTAATTTTAATGTATTTTTCAATATTTTTGTCCCTAGATCGCTCAGCGCTGCAAAATTTGACACGCAGTTAAAGGATTATTTTTTTTATAAAAATGAAAGAATTGGATGTTCTGGTCTTGTGTCGTTTATTTTACACATTCGCCATTTAATACGCCATTTTTTACACTTGCGCCATTAAACCAATTTTTTTAAATATGTAAAATGTATAGTAGAATCACCTAATTTTTCGGGAAAACTTTTTTCATGCAGAATCTACTTTTTGTATGATAATTATAAAAAATTTTTATAACTTAGTTTACTACTTTTCTATGATATTTGCACCGTTATATTAATATATGAGTAACGTTTGTTGATATTTCTACGCTTATTCTGCACTAGCACCATTTAATACCAGATTCTTTAATTTGCACTTACACCATTAAACTAAAGCGTATTTAATATCTGCACCATTTAATTTTTTTTAAGATTTACAATTTTCGTGCTATTGGACTATATGTTTGTTGAACTGGACCATTTAATAAATTAATTTTTTATTATTTACAATATGCTATTATGATTGTTGTACCACTAAGTAAATAATTTTTTTAATTTTGAAACCATGGAAATCGATTTTGTAATTTTATCACGTTTTTACCTCTCGCCCTTCAGATAAGAGAGGTATAGGAATCATGCTAAAAATTGGGTAGTGAGTTTTCAATGAATAAACACGTTTTAGGGTCCCTAGAATACGATTTTAATATTTTCGCGATGATGTCTGTGTGTGTGTGTGTGTGTGTTATTGTGTGTGTGTGTGTTAGTGTGTGTGTTTGGATGGATGTTGTAGTAACGATAACTCAAAAAGTACTGAATACAAAAATTTGAAATTTTGCATACAGGATTCCGATACCCTAGATTAGATCTGATTAGATTTTCGTGCCAATCGAACAACCGGAAGTGGCAGTTGCTATGGGTGATGACGCCATTATTATACAAAACGGCAATAAAGTTTTACACATATATTTTGTATACCCTATAGTTTATTTTCATCTCATTAAAATTTTCTAAACTTTTGCCATTGTTGCCAGATTTACAAAAATATAATTTTTTTTCATACTTTTTTGTGTCAACCTGTAAATTTTTGATTCAAAAATGGCGAGAGGTCATGTGCTGGCCACATCAGATTTTTTTTTTATAATTACATAATTTAATTATATTTTTTTTATTTACATTTAAAATTTTTCTAATATTTTGTACCGTTTAAAATTTTTGCAAGAACCGGCTTTGGTCCTGCAAATTTTTTACTTCACTTGCATCATTAAATAAGCAAATTTTTTATTATTAATTACTTTTCTCATAAATTTCCAAGATTTAATCAATATTAATGCAATTTTAAAATTTTTGACATACAAAAAATGTATATTTATTTTCATGATTTTTTATTAATTGTTTTTTTTTTAAAATTTAATTTTACACTGAAAGTTATAATTTTTAAAAAAACGTAATTTTCTGTAAACAATATCCACGACCATTATTATTCCTCAAAGCACAACATTGAAACTATATAGTTAATAATATTTACATTTAAACGCATCAAATTATTCACTGTCATTGAAACTGAGACGTGACCTTGAAATGTCTAATGACCCAACAGTGTGGTAGAAACGACTTTAATACGATGCGATAAGAATATATAAAAGTTCTTAAACGAAATCCTAGTAGTCTAGTCACAATAACACATTTATCAATTTTTCTAATGGGTCACTTCCAACTTGAGGTTATTTATTATCAAAAATGGTGTCGTTATTATCACGAGTGCCTGTCAGTAATTTTAAATGTAAATCAAAAAAAATAATTGAATAGAAATATGATTTATATATAGTAAAAGATTATTTTAAATAGGTAACAAAATGTCATTTTCAGTAATCTTATATTACAATAAAAAAAACTAAAACATGGCAGTATAATTGATAGCATAATCAATTTTTTAAAAATATTAAATCACCATTATGACTGATAATATTCGAACCTTTAATTTTTATAGGTTGTCTAGAAATATATAGTTGTTAATGTTTCTATATTATACAGGGTGATTCACGACCGATGCCACGGAGTTTTATGGTGGAATGACATATATTTCTTAACTTCAATTATGGTGGTATTATATAAATCAATAAAGATCACATTTAAAAAATATTTTTAAATATACTGGTTGTTCCAGAAAAAAGTGCCATATCAAGGTTATGTTAATTTAAATAGCACACCCCGTATATAATTATATTTTCGAATTGTACAAAAAAAGTAAGCTATATTTTCATAAAGGTTATCTATACCTAAATACAGAATGTTTTGAAGTTTTAAAATGTGAGGTTTTAGAAAAAATTAAATGAATTATAGCAAATTTACTCTTAGTTTTAATTAAAAGACACCTTAGTCTATTTATTGATTCACTAACAAACAGGATGTTTAAAATTTCTATAACATTGTCACTTTAATATTCGTCTTATTTTAAATAGAACGCCCTGTATTTTATTAGTCTATCGTACAAATGGTATAGTAAACTCCATATTTCAGAAATAATTAAATAGATTGAAAACTTGAAAATTTAAGTATTGAAACCCTCATAGAAGTTGAAAGGTAATTAAATTAGCTATACGATAGGCTAATAAAATACAGGGTGTTCCATTTAAAATAAGCTGAATATTACAGTGAGAATCTTGTACTAATTGAAATAAAAAATCTAAACACCCTGTAATGAGATGTTTGTTAGTGAATCAATAAATAGACCAAGGAAACAGTCTTTTATTTAGACCTAATAGTAAATTTGTTATAATTGGTTTTATCGGCAGATATTTAATTTTTTCTAAAACAAATAAAATGGAGATACCTAACTTAAAATACTCTGTATTTAGGTCTAGGGAAGCTTATTTTTTATGTACAATTCAAAAATGTAATTATATACGTGATATGTCATTTAAAAAAACATAACTTTTTTTTGAAGCACTCTATATATTAAAAAATATCTTATCAACTTACATAATACCACAGCAATAGAAATTAACGAATATATGTCAATCACCCTGTAAATAATGAGATTAATAGTTATTATTAAAACTACAAAAAATATAACTTACCTATAGCACTGAAGGTCACGTTTCAATCCTAAAAAGAACAAAAACAGTTAATTAATTAAATTTTTCTACTTTTTAAAATTGTTGGCAATAGTTTATTTAAAAATAGAATTTACCACAAAATACAATAATTATTAAACAAAATGTATCTATATATAAAGTCCAAAATGATTAAATTAAATTGCACGATTTCATTTTATTTATAACCGATGACGGTAATAAAAATAAAATATATACGATTATTAGTTTTACTTAGAATATAAGAGATGCCATGTTAGGAGAATATTAACAACCATTTCGTGTTAGGTCACAATATTTTATATTGAGAAACATCTTAAACGTGAATCAATAAATTTTATACAAATGATATTAATTAGATAATTTATTTAGAGTAAACGAATGAATTTATTGGCGTATGAAATATTTCCTGGTTTCTATAAACTAAAATGTTTAAAATACTTTGTTGGATTAAAATACTAAGTAGGACATTTAACACATATTTCAAAATAAGACGGAAGAAATATAAAAACTATTATTTGGTAATAAATAGAATGTGACAACAAATTACAGAAAACAATAAAAAACTTAAATTTATCTTCTATATATTATAATCAAATTGTCAACTCTTGCCAAATAATCCTATTATTTTTTAACCGCAGAAAATTTAGAACGAATCTAAATCATTTTCGGTGAAAAAAATTCTTTACTGAATTTTATGTCGAAATTGTTATGTAATATTGATTTATTTTGAAAAAATCAAGAACTACGACAGGACCGTAATTAAAAATTATTGTCACAAATTCAAATATAATTTAGTTATTTCCTAAAACAAGGTAAATATTACCTATTTGAAACTATGCATTCCGACAAAGTCACTGATGATTCCTATAAGGATGAAACATGTATGATAAAAAACTTGCACTTTCTGTTTTTGATTTTAAATATAATCTCTTTTATTCTATCTTCTTTTCTTGATGAAAAGTGTAATCTTTCAATAATATATTGTTCATACAGTTATGTCAAATAATCAATATTTAGAATCATTAAATCTCTCTCACAGTATAGTTAGTTACATATCAAGTGTCCGAAATAAGCGTTTATGGACCGCAACCACCAATATTTCGAAAACTTGTCAAAGGATTGAATTCATCCGTTTTTTTTTTTTTTTTTTTTTTTTTTTTTTTTTTTTTTTTTTTTTTTTTTTTTTTTTTTTTTTTTTTTTTTTTTTTGAGCATCGGCATCTAGGTCATTGTGCTCATCGACAGATCTATACTTCGGTAGTTCTTTGCTATCAATCAAATCTTATAAAATAAATTGATGGTCTTTAAATAACTTATTACTTTCTTTAGTTCTTCATTTTCTTTTTTAAGTGAATTTTCGATTTGGGGAATTCCGAGAAATTGTCTATATTGGGTTGTCATTCGGGATCTACACCTTTCACATGTAGGTCTTGCTTTTCCAAGAAGGATATAGAGATGCGTTAAATTCGTATGGCCTATCCTTAACCTGCTTAACACTACTTGTTCCCTTCTCGTAAAGGATTAAGGATGGAACCATTTTTGTACAGATGGTTTGATCCACCGTAATTGTCCATTGTATGTATTCCATTGGTTTTGCCATGCATCGTAAACTTTTCGTTTTATATCCATTTTTCTATCCAGGTAAGTAACTGGTATGCCCTCGTCGATTAATCCGCATGTGGCTTCTTTAGCCCCTTCATCCGCTAGATTATTATCAGGGATGTCGGTGTGACCAGGGATCCACATTATTGTGACAGATCGTTTATTGGCATAAAGATGTGTTGTTAATTCTAGGATACGTACAACCCACTCGTTTTCACATGATAGATTTTTTAAAGAAAGTGTGGCACTCAAAGAGTCTGCGCATATTACACAATTTTTATGGTTACCCTCACTAAAGTATAGTACAACTTTCCATATTGCGTACAATTCCGCATTAAATATGCAAAATTCAGGGTTTAATGTCCAGTGAAAAGACTGTTTATTTATTACAATTGCAGCTCCTGTCCCGCTCTTTGTTTTTGAACCGTCCGTATAGATACACAAATGTTAGTTGTAGTGTTCAATTTGTTCCAAGAACAGTGTTCGGAATGTCGATGATGCGTATCTTCCTTTTTGTTTTCGCTTAAAGTTATATTTATTTGTGGAGTGATTCTTAGCCAAGATGGGGTGTTGTAATTATTTACCATTTTATCTGTTAACAGATCCACCCCGTACTCATTACATAAATCGGAAAACGAATATTCGATGGTTTGGTTGAACTTGGTCTTTGTGTATATGGGTAAGAAATATTTGAGAAGATGCTGTTGTTTAAATGATTCGGGAAAGTTTGAATTTTTAAAGGCAAGGATGAAGCTTCAGAGACAATTGCTTCTATGTGACTTGTCCTAGATGCACCGATAGCTTGTCTTATTGCTAGATTTTGAATTTTATCTAGCTGTCTTAAGTGTGAGCGTCTTGCCGATCCATAAACGATACAGCCGTAATCAATCTTCGATTGAATTAAAGTATGGTAAACTCTTAATAAGATTTCCCTATCGGAACCCCATCGGATACTTGACATACACTTGATGACATTAATAATCTTTCTGCATTTGCTTACTAAGTATTCAATGTGGGCTTTCCAGTATAGCTTTCGGTCGAATATGATGCCCAGTAATTTTATTTGGCTCTTTACTTCGATACTTCGATTTTGTAAGTTTAATTGCGGTTCTGTATGGTCTGATCTTAGTCTGCAGAAGTGGATAGATTGCGACTTTGTAGGTGAGAATTTAAAGCCATTAGATTTTGCAGTTATTTCTACTGTATAATGCCCCCTTCACCTTAGACGAATTGAACCACACCCTCAATAACTGCAACGAAAGTGCCGCAGGATTGGATTCTGTGATGTATGGAATGTTAACCCATTTAGATAAAAAGGAGAAAGAGAAATTATTAAAATTTTACAACAAAATATGGCTATCGAACATTTATCCCAGCGATTCCAAAACAGCAATTATAATCCCAATTTGAAAAAATAAAAATGAAATAACAAACCCAACTAACTACAGACTCACGTGGGTGTTAGAATCACAAGGCCTGCTAGCAAACCTCCAAAGGTTGTCGACGAAATCTTTCTACTGTTGACGCTTTAGTTGTACTTGAATCAGACATTCAGAATGCCTTTTCTAACCGACAACATCTAGTCGCTATCATGTTCGACTTGCAGAAAGCCTATGATATGACCTGGAGATATACAATAATTAGACAACTAAATACATGGGGCTTCCGTGGAACATTACAAAAAATCCTTAATAATTTCTTACTGGAAAGATCCTTTTGTGTTAGAATTGGAAACATAACATCGCCAATACGAACCCTAGAGAATGGAATACCTCAAGGTTCAGTTCTTACACTTTTTGCCATAGCAATAAACAGTCTTATTTGTAACATTGCTGAAAATATTAAAGCAGTCCTGTACGTCGACGACCTAACTATATATATAGTTATGGTCAATCAATAACTGAAATTGAAAATAGACTACAAGGCCAAATTAATATTCTAGAAAATCCGTTATAAAATTTTTAATAAATATACCAACCAAAATGCGAGACTTTCCCGTAATTATTATATAAAAAAATATTAAAATATTATTTTTTTTTATAATTTTTTAATAGGGTTAATCGAAAACTAATTTTTTATTTTATTTATCTACAATTTAATATTTTCTTTAAACGAATAAAATATTTTCCTCTCAAAAATATAATAACACTAACAAAGATTTTCTATAAGCTTTTTCGACATCAACATCCATTTACAAACATTCCACTGATATTCCGCACACAACATTCACATTTTTCTGGATATTACAGACAGGTCTTTGCTGGAATTCGCTTTCGCCATTACTTTTGTCTCGATAAACATTCCACGTTTCACACAAAGTGACAAAATTTCTTTTTATTACATACAATTTTCATTCTTATATTCTCTTATGTTAAGGTAAATTCTTGTTTGGAATTTTGATCAAGTTCAGGATGTTTCAAGTTGTGGATATTGAAGTAGGACTTATGTAACGTATACAGTAGGTTTATTTTAGGGTGATATCGAGATCGCGTTCGATTAGGTCCATTATTTCTTGGCTTGCTGCAATATATTATCTGTCTGATGGCTTTTGAGGGCCACATTCGGGGTTTTTGACGCTTAGTTCGGTATTGTTGGGTTAGGTCTGGGTTTTTAAAAAATGTCTGAAAGCATTTTTATGCATATAAACAGATGCCATAGTCTACATGAAATTTAAAATTATACGGAAAGGCATTTTAGAAAATATTATTCTTCAAAATATTAATTAAATTCATTATTATTTAATTATTTTTAATAATATAAAAATAATGTTTCAATTTTATATTTTCTAATAAATCTTTATTAATATATTTTTGGAAATTTGGCAAAATTTTCTAGATTTTAAAATAATTTTCTAATAACAAAAAATACAGTCCAGTGTCTTACATGAATTTAATCACTCTCTGAAGAGTTTCTGTATTTTGCTCTAAAAAAATACCATCTTATGAATTACGTAGTTTTTACTCTTCCTCTATAACAATACTCCCTAATTTTTTCAGTATCACTAATCGTCCTCTTAATTTACATATTTAAGTAAGTTACTCATTTTAAAAATTATCTTGTTAACACTCATTGGAACATTATATTGCAGCCATGATGATGATATTTGCATACCGAAACTAGTTGCCAGTTCCCCTTTCAACCAAATATTTTTAAAATATATTTCTGGTACTATACAATTT
The DNA here is from genome assembly GCA_963243735.1 of Neocrepidodera transversa. Taxonomy (NCBI): domain Eukaryota; kingdom Metazoa; phylum Arthropoda; class Insecta; order Coleoptera; family Chrysomelidae; genus Neocrepidodera; species Neocrepidodera transversa. The sequence goes on along the minus strand of OY725337.1, from coordinate 2,941,715 downwards.
CTTCATTGACGGACCATATTTGAGATTATGGATTTTGGACTTCAACTTTTATTGATTCATATATTAAAAAAAATCGTAATTTATTTTTGAAATGAAAACTTCTTTTTGCATACGTAAAAATAGAAAAAATGGGGAAAAATAGAAAAAGCAATAGGGAAAATAGAGAGAAATAGTGAGATTGGGAAAAAAGGCGAAAAAATAGTAAAAACGGATAGATAAGAAAAATAGGAGAAAATAGAAAAAAATGGTAAAAAAAAACGGGAAATGAAAAAATGGGGAAAAAATTTGGGAAATGAGGAAAAAACAACAAAATAATGGAAAAAATTGGAAAAAAATTGAAAAACAAATTGAAATAATGTATAAAAAAATAGAAAAATATAGAAAAAATTAGAAAAAAATTCAAAAAAATTGATAAAAAGTGAAAAAAATGAAAAAAATATAAAAAAAATTATACTATTATTATTCTAAAATTTATTAATAATTAATTAGACAGAAAAATATTTTTTTTTATTAAGCAATATTTATAAATAAACTTTATTATATATCGTTATTTATGATAATATTTTTATTAATAACGATAAAGATCGACAAAATATAATATAAAAGTTTATGAAAAAAAATGTATGATTAAACATTTATGTTGATTTTATTGATCATGAATATTAGTAAATCATTGTTATACTTGGAATACTGCATGAAAAATTAATAATTAAAAATCAGTCCTATATGTATCAACAACAAAATTTAATAAATTGTTAATTAAAACTTTTATATTCATTTTCCAGGATGTTTCATAATTTTATATTACGTAATTAAAAACAATAGAAATATAAAAATTGTTATGTTGGTGTTTTCATGACGTATAGCAAATAAAGATTTTCACATAACTGCTAAAAATACTGGGTGAAAATTTGCTCTTCAACAAGCAAAGTTATAGATAATTTTTTATTACTAAATCGAGATGGTTATTTGTTTCAACAAAACTGTTTATTTAAATATCCAAATAAATGATTTTGTTGAATGAAAAAACTATGTTCTTGAATAAAAAAAATGTTTTGTTGAATGAAAAAAATGTTTTGTTGGATGAGAAAAATATTATTCTATTGATTAAAAAATATGTTTGCCAGATCGAAAAAATTGTTTTCTTGATTGAAAACAATGTATTCTTGATTGAAAAAAATATTTTCTTGAATGAAAGCCACTCCTTTCTGTTTATCCCTAAAAAATTTACAATGCTTATTATTTTCACATGATTTGCTTGGTTCATATAAATAACACAATTTATTTCATACAAATAATATTTAGTAAATGCAACAAAATTACAGTCAACCAATATGATATTGTTGATTCAAATAACCCATTTCTCTCTGTGCAATAGTCTTCAGTAATATTTTGAATGTTTAAGAGAGCTCGGTCAAATGTTTAACTAAACAAAATATTTTTTTTAATAAAATGTCAAAAATATGACACTCATATACTGCGTCAAATTTTTCTTTAATTATTTAATGTATGAGGTGTCATAAGTAATATACTGATTATCTCAATAAAATTCGGCCTTTAATGACGAAATTAAACACTGATGTTAGTTTCTCCTTCCTATAACACTTATTTTTTCTTTGCATAAGTCTACATCACATTTATAATAAATACAGCACCGTTTGTCCCACCAAAATCCGACTATTAATAACGAAGTTAGACGCTAGTGACTTTTTGTCTTTGGTTATGGTATGATTTTGTGACCATTGTGCCCTTTTGTTTTTCCTCCTGCGCTGATTTTTTTTTTACATATTTACTATACGTCACATTTCAAATATAGCGCCGTTTCCGCGTTCAATTTGGACCAATAGCAACGAAGATGTATCGATATCACTCTCTCTCGCTCTTGCACACTGAAACTCTGCATCCTCTCTCTCTAACACATCGAATTCCCAATCCTGACCGCAGAAACGGTATCTATACATCATTAACATCATTTTTCCACAGATGCCTGTTAAAAGTATATCAATAAAAGAATGAAGACATTTTTGCCAAAAAGTACTTACAAATTTCATTATGTATTGCAAAGCAAAGGTGCTCATTGACTTTTCAATATCCGTCCGTATGTCTGTCTGACTGTCAACAATCGATAGCTGGTCACCTTAGATCGCTCACCTACTAATTTCAGTGACCTGAGTCAACTATACAACCGTCTGTCTGTCCGTCTGTTCGTGTCTGAGCTAGTTGGATACTGTTATATATTTTGCTGGGTTTATTATAGTATTTTTATATTTTGTAATGAAATACTCAGTATGAATTTTTTTATAATTGTTAAAATGTTTGATATCATAAATAATTTTATGTTGTTTGAATTTTATAAACATAGTTTATTGTTCAAAAGGGTTTGATTTTAAAGATTTTATTGATTTAGTAATTGGTATATAAGTTATTCTAAATCAATAATTGTGGAATATCAAGAATCTTATTTATTGTTATTTTTTTAGCACATTATTAACATGAAATTAAAAAATAATTTTGGAAATGGTATGAACACAACAATTGTGAAGAATAAAGAATCTTATTTTTATTTTTTTTGCACATCATTATTTTTATTATTATGAAAATACAAAAAAAAATTGGAAATTGTATTAAAATAAATTTAAGTATTAATGTAAAGGGCAAGATTTAAATTTTTTTATTAATCTAATAAGAAAATTTTTAATTTGGGAAAAAACAGGTGAAAAATGAAAAATAATAAACAAGAAGTCAATTTTGAAATTTATATTTTTGCGATGTTAATTGGAGGATTATACAAAGAAAATATAGGTTTATTGAAATAAATGTAAAAAAGGAAGATTATATACCAATTATACGAATATATGAATTTTGTTTACTCGATTTAAAAATAAAAAAAAATATTTCAGTTAAGAAGAAATTTTGGGACAAATGACAAAAAGCTTATTACTGAAAGAAATTAATATTTGGAAGAATACTAGAAGATCAGGATTTAGAAGTAAATATATGTAAAATACCCGAAGAGGCATAAACAGGATACAACTAAAATTTATATTTTGTTTAATAATTTTTGTACTGTTTATTATTTTTTACGAATCTTTAAAGCCTAAATTGATCTAAAATCAATTCGATTTGATTAACTATTTTTTACAATATTATATCTATTGATGCAATATTTCTTCCTCTTATAACATTCTAAAAGTGCTAAAACACCGCCGTTCATGTTATATCCATAACCAGGTAGTTATATTTTATTTAAAGCGATGTCTTGACGCTAAAGAATACGAAAGGTATGAATTTTTGAAAGGTCGTAAAAAGGATGTTTTGTCACCGTCTTCTTTTTTTATTTCTACGAAAAACTTTCGAAGTGAAATTGCGTGAACAAAACCAACTCAGCATTGCACAATAATATCGGCGAAAGGGTATACCGGGACTGTATAAAAGGGTTATAACTTTCACTTTAATTGGGGGTGTTATTTTCGAGAACTTGGGATGAGTTGGGTTTTACTACTTTTTGTAAAATTATATTAAGTAATTTAGTAATAAAATTAGGTACTTTTATATTTTTAAATTATAATATTGACACAGTTATTTTTTCAAAAGTTAAAAGTATATGGACGTTATGAAGATAATTGTATAACATTTTGTTTGTTATTTATTAAACAACAATCTCTTAAATATTTGTATATTTTATTAAGCAATTTTCCTTTATGTTTTTTTTTCTGGGATTATCCTTTAATTAAATTCGCAAAACCTCAGACGGCTGAGAAGAACAATCCGATTGCAGATGTCTTTTATCGCTCAAAATATCTGGAAGCAATTGTGCTCTTGCCAACATTTTCCGGGCTAAATTCGCCATTTACCTGTCTCCCGTTCTAACACAGTACCGGCTTAAGACAGTTTAATTTGAATAAATAATGATTATAATTCAAGCAAAATTTAAAATTTCATTACAATTAATATTATTAAACAAATAAAAAGAAAATCAAGTACAATATCTTTTACATATAAATAAAAAATTAAAACCGACATTAATAATAAATGTAAACAATTTACTTTGTATTATTAATTTTTTGTTACTTGTTTTTTACTTAACATTTTGTTTTTCTTGGATAAGAAAGTGAAAATTGCTTTGGAAATCAAATTAAATATGAAACTTACTCTGATTTTCCTATTAATGGAACTCAAAACATTTATAAAAACCGACCTAATATTATTCTTTTTACAGAAAAATCTACATTTATTACGGAAAATGTACCTAAAATTCCTATACCAGTAACTGAAAAAATACAGTCCACTAATAATATTACTTGAAATATAGAATTTTGATGAATTATAACATACTATATTTTGCTATAATCTTTTTATTCTCTAGGATAGGGAGAGGACAAATAAACAAAAATTTCAAGACAATATTTGAGTTTACCAAAACATGTTTACATATTAGACTATAAAAAAATTGGCAATTATAGGCCTGATGATGGTCGTGTAGACCGAAACATGTCGCTATTTGCCTTTTAGACATTTCGTCACTATTAAATAATTTGTGGTATGACTTCGAGTTGTTTTATTCTTTATTAAAAACAATTAGTCAAGAATATTTTGTAGGTATTTTTAAGGTTTTAAGTTCATTTTTGTCCATTCCACAAATATTTTGTTCCCTAAAATACATATAAACATATCAAATGAATGTTATTTACATAAGAATACTTATAGACAAATATTATAATAACAATATTTTTGGTCATTTAGAATATAGTTATTGGGAAGTGGAGATAATTTACTTGAAATAAGTTACAAAAAGAGAATTTAGTTTCTTGGAAATATCCCAAAATAAAACGTTCTGAATTTTTTTCTAGATTTTTAAAAAAAAAGTCTCCACTTTGGGAATGATCTGGAACTGTGGCAAGTTATAGAAATTTTTTATTTATATTAATTTAAAAATAAAAAAAAATTATCATTTATATACTAAAATTCTAAAAAATGTTTTTACTGATTTTTCATTGTTAATTAAATAATAAAGTTCAACAAAACAGTTATTTAACAAGCAACTAACCACAAGGGCGTAGTAAATGCGACGACCACGAACCCCCCCCCCTGCCCCGTTTTTTCCATATAAACATTTTTTGCACACATGCCATTTTTCATTATTTTTTTTTCTATTTTTCAGATTTTTTCCCCTATTTTTCTTCACTTTTTTCCGTATTTTTCATTATTTTTTCCATATTTTTTATTATTTTTTTTTCGCCATTTTTCGAAATTTTTTTCTCTATTTTTTCATTATTTTTTTCATCATTTTTTCCCTATTTTTCATTAATTTTTTGATAATTTTTCATTATTTTTTCTCTATTTTTCATCAGTTTTTCCCTCTTTTTCATTATTTTTCTCTCTATTTTTCTTGATTTTTTCCCTTTTTTTCATTATTTTTTCCCTATTTCTTATTATTTTTCCCTATTTTTCGTTATTTTTTTCCCCATTTTTCATTATTTTTTTCCTATTTCGCATTATTTTTTTTCCTGTTTTTCATTATTTTTTCACTATTTTTTATTATTTTTTTGCATAACTTTCATTATTATTTTTTCCATCTTTTTCATTAGTTTTTTTTTCATATTCTTCCTTATTTTTCTTCATATTTTTCAGCATTTTTTTCCATATTTTCCATTATTTTTTTTTCCATATTTTTCATTATTTTTTTCCATATTTTGCATTATTTTTTTTCATATTTTTTATTATTTTTTACCCCTATTTTTCCCAATTTTTCATTTTTTTCCCTTTTTTTACGATTTTTTCCAGATTTTCAATTATTTTTTCCCTAATTTCCAATATTTTTTCCCTATTTTTCATTATTTTTTTCCCTATTTTTTCATTATTTTTTTAGTATTTTGCATTATTTTATTCCCTATTTTTCATTATTTTTTTCATTTCATAGAATCTTTTCAAGAACAGCAAAAAAGTACTCTTGAAATTTTTCGATATTTCCCCTCGTTTCCGAGATTTTCAGAATTTAATTTCCAAAAATTTTTTTTTTTTTATTTTATTTTTTTTCTGAACTTTCTCAACAAATTTCGGAAAAATAATACTTGTTGGGCTATTTCAGTCCTACATTTAGGTATTTTTATTTTTCGAATATCTTTCCCGTTTTCAGAGATATCGATTTTTTTAAATGATGACATTTTCGGAAAAACAACCCGGGAAAACCAACAAGAAATTTTCCGATTATTTCTATTTTCAATAGGCTTCGTAACAGTACTTCAAGGTATCTTTTTCCCAAATTTGAAGCGGTTTGCTCAAAAAAAACAACGAGCAGCCTGTTTCCTGTGACACCAGAAAAACGTTAAAGAAACCCGGAAAACTCTGTTTATTCATTTTCCGATTCAGTTCATTTTCTATTAAAATGTAGTACTCGTGGGTCTTAAAAAATGGTGAAAATTTCACGTCGATACATTGGAGCATTCAAAAGTTATGGCATTTTTAACCTTTGCGGACGACAACCAGACATACAGACCACAGAAAAAAATTAAGTTGCTCAAAATTGGACGGGGATCATTTCTCCCAAAGGTTCTATAGCCCGTTTTTGCTTAATTAGGAAGATGGCGAATTCATATGGGTAACAATAGCTTCTTTTATGAAAAATCAGTGGAAAAAAAATTTCCCGGAGGAATTCTGTTCCTGTAAATGTCTAAATGATAACATAATTTTTTTTTTCGTGCCAAGTCCGGTCTTATTGCAGCAACGTTATTTTTCAAAATTAAATAAACTTTTTTAATAGCTAAAATGTAGTTTCGAGAGTAAAAATCTGTATTTTTCTATAAGAATCATTTTTATGAATAAATCTAACTTCAGTTAAGATTTCTGAACTATACCTGGCCTAAACCAATCCTGGCATCTCCTTGCAGGGTTCTTTTGCTTATTACATTTATTTATTGTGTTGTTTCGTCTACCCTCCATTTGCCGGAATATCCCCCAGTTTCCTTGGATATACAAACATCTGTAGATCTCCTGGATGACCTCTCGTATGGGTTTACATGGTGTCTTGGGAATTGAAAAAGTGCGGTCGTTCAGGTGATACGAAAGGGAGATGACTCATTTTGGTTAATCTTATTGTGAGTTTATTTACTAATGAATTAGGGACAAATATATACTTAATTTTATTAATTTAGCTTTTTAAGAAATACCTTGTGTATTATTTTTTAATGAATCAATAAATCCATTCAAGAGTAAAATTATTACACATTCCACTAACACAGTCTTGAATGTAAAAACAGATGTGATGAAAACTATAAAACTTCTTGCCTAACAACCTATAAATACTTATCTTTTCCCTCTGAAAACATTTATTTATAATATCAAATAGCAAACTACACGGTTTTTCAATATTTTATTTAACAAACAAAATGTTAAAAGCTACTTTAAATCATTCGTTTTTATATAGTCAAAATGAAAAATGCTTGTCTGCAGAATTACGAAAAGGCACCACACAAATCCATGATGGATTTAAAAGCTAAAAATAGTTACTTCTAAAGTGTTTGTTTTGTCGTTTATTTGATAAATGTTAAAAATAAAACATACATTCTTGCTTATTCTAAATAGCGGAATACAGAGGCGTACATAGGTATTTTATTAATCAAACATTAACCATAATATTTGACTTACTTGTTTGTAATAATAATGTTTATTTATGTCATTAAATTATTAAATTTTTTCACAAAATATTTAACTTAGAATAAACAAATATGAGCTAGTCCTATTACGACCAGATTTGGTTGAACATGAATAAAAAAGATAAAATTGAATTTTGTTAGAAATACCTATATTGAATAAACTCAAATCTCTCTAAGATATTAATCAAAATAAAAAATAACAAAGCCATCCAAGTACAAAAAACCCTTAAAATAACAAAAAGAAAATAAAAAAGATTTTTTACCAATTTTTTTGGAGTTTATTTATTTTTATTATAATAAATATCATTTAACCCTCGTAAGAAAAAATAGTATTTTAATTAGCTAACTTTCTAGAGTCCATTAAGAAGTTATACAGCTGCGTAGAGCACAAAAAAAAGGCATATTTCGGAAAAAAAATTTTGGGCAATAAAAAGATGAATCGAAATTCTGTAAAATGGGATTTATAATGCTATAATTATGAAGTAGAAAAAATAATTTTTTCATGTAATTTTAGAACAGAATTCCCGTAATTTTTTACCTGGAATAAAAAAAATGAAGTTTTTTTCGATTCTTTCTAAGAATAGCAATAGACGTACGTATAGGATTTTTTTGTTATATTAATTTTTCGCAACATGGTGCACTTTTGAAAAAAAGTTAAAAAATTCATTAAAGAAATTGTCATACAATTGTTTATAGATCCACTATAAGTTCGCAACATATGGAAAACTTTTTTATTATCATAATTATATGGAAAAACGGTATTCTTCATAAAAACTTATGCATGCGGTTTGAAACCTAAATTACAACCATCAGTCATCAATTTTTTTTAGTCGTAAAAAAATGTAATTTATGAATGTGAAATGTGTACAGTTATTTTTATCAATATTGAAAATTGTTTTAAGGAAAAGTTGATCAGAATTCAAAATTACGTTCAAATATGCAATAGTATCAATTTGCATTAAAAAATAAAAATATTTATTGTTTCAAAATTGTCTACAATCACATTTCTGTTTTATTTTATAGCGAAATTTGATGATAAGGTATACTGAGATACACGTGGTTAAATTTTGAATACCCAGTTATCAATTTTAAATAAAATTTTTTGATATTGTCAAAAATAAAGGTACGTTAATCTCAGAAAAAAATCACATTTTTCGATACACCTTGTATAAAACTAAGACCATGCAAAACCTTTTATGAAGAATAGCTTTTTGCCATGAAATTGATAATAAAAACGTTTTCCATATGATGCGAACTTAAGTGAACACACGGTATAAAAATCGGCAGTGTCACCCCAGGACTTTCCCGACTTGACCGTAGAGAATATGTTACTTATTATTATTATTTTAATTAAAAAAATACTAAGCATTACATTAATTTATGGAATACATTAAAAATAGCGAGCCGAAAATTTTTCATACAATAGTTGTAGGGAATTTTAAATGTGTATTTTTCTCGCCATCTAGCAGCGAAACTGTGAGGAATTCGATAAAAAGTTGAACATAAAAGTTAAAGAAAATTTGATGCTTTACAACTTTGCATAAGAAAATTTTGCACTTAATGCATTGTTTGTCCTCAAAATTAAGAAAAACTAGAGAAAACCTACATGCACATTTTTTACGCGCCCTCTAGTGGCGCAACTTTTGGAAATTCTGGAAAAGTTTAAGAAAAAAGTTATAGGAAATTTTATGCTTTAAAACTTTGTACTACAACATTTTGCACTAAAGTATATTGTTTGTCTTCAAAAGCAAGAAAAACTAGAGAAAACATTCATGCACATTTTTGAGGCGACCTCTAGTGGCGCAACTATTGAAAATTCTGGAAAAAGCTTGAGACAAAAGTTGTAGGGAATTTTATTCTCTAAAACTTTGTACTACAAGATTTTGCACAAAAGTGTATTCTTTGTCCTTAAAATTTAAAAAAAGTAAAAAATTGTTACATGCGTATTTAATCAATGTCGGTCTTGAAGACCTTCTATTTTACCAATTTAAACCAAAAACTAATGATCGCATTCCAAGCACACACCGACCCTTCATACCAAATTTTAGCTTGATTGGTGGTCAAACGGTTCGTCAGTTATCGTGTAAGATTACACACAGACACACAGACAGACCATACGCTGGAAATGGTTTCAATCTTCTTGGGGGACCTCAAAATGGATATTTTCATCGAAATTTCGATTTGTTTTTGCTCGTTCACCTTACTTTCCCTTTGATGGGTCCGGGAAAGTAAAAAAAACTATGCAATATAAAAAAAATCTTACGTACATCGTTGGTGAAAGACATTTTGAATATACGGTAAAAGTTTCAAATCGATCGATGAAAATTTGTTATGTTCCAGCTCAAAAAAGGTGTAAAATCGTATTATATTCTTGTACAGGGTCTTTCAAAAGTCTGGAAAGGGTCTTACCAACATATTTGCTTTTAAAATAATTCAAAATGGCCTCGCGTAGCAAAAACAAATGAATGTTTTTAAATTTTAAACACATAAAAATGTGAAAAAAGTCATATTCTTACTAATTGTCGAATTTGGACCTTTTATCTTTAGTAGTTTTTGAATACCAAGGCCGCTTCCAGACTCTTGAAACTCGCAGGATCGTTTCCAGACTTTTGAAAGACCCTTTATAAGTACCTTTAATCTGTTAAAATTGAAAATTTGAACATTTAGACATTCTTGAGGCTTTCAAACTTTTAGTAATGATTTTTAAGGCCCTATAAAACACCTTTTTAGCCAAAAAAAATTTTTTCAATTTTTTGAAAATTCTACAGAGGTCCCTTAAATATTAAATAAGTGATGTAAAATATGAATTTTTCTAGTCCTTTATTAGTAAATTTGTAAAAGTAACGAGTAATCTTTACTTCATTACAGTAACGCGTTATTGCAAAAGTAATGCGTTACTAGAAAGTTTTTTGTTTCTGCTGTTTGATGTGATATCATGTTTTTATTATTTTTTTGTACCCCGTCGCGCGCCACTGAGTGATAGATTGCATTTGAAAAAATCAAGCTTAAAAATACAACTTTTATTTGTTTGAATGTTAAATAATAACGGCGATAAATAGTGAGAAAAGTAACGCGTTTTTATATTAAAAGAAGTGCGTTACTTTTGGAAAGTAACGAAACAAAAGGTGACGTTAACGTTTAACTAACGCGTTACTTTTTAGCAAAAGTAACGGTAAAGTAATGCGTTAATTTTTTTAGTAACAAAATTTAATCTAGTAAATATGCTGTAACAATTTAAACACTGAAAAATAGATGACGTAGAAAAAGTATAGTACATTACTTGAGTACGCAAACTTTCTACTTATGCAAATATATATGACACTTATGACAACTCTTGTTATGTAATATACTATTAATTGTAAAATTAATTTTAATCAATATTTACTTGTGGCTATCTGAATGTTGTTAAATATGATTGTTACGTAATCTTTGGTGCAAGGATTTATTTTTTATACCTTTATATCTACGAATAAAATTCATTCACTTACAGTAGGTACATTCAGTAATAAAATCAGTATTATTATTTCCACTTGTCTCATCTACTTATGCAAAATTGAGCTCTCTCTTTCCTTCAATAATCCCCATTAATTATTGATTGCGAGTCCGAAAAAAAAATGTGTTTATCTCTTTGAAAAGTGTACAGTAGCCAGTATTTCGTACATTTTACGATCGGAGCTCGGTCTCTTGATGGAGACAGTTGCTGTTTCTTATCTGGAAACACCCTATCCTTGTCGGGACCCGCGCCCAGAGGCGGGTACCCAGACGTTGTGAAAGTTAAGGTTAAGGATAACCGGTTGTTTGCTTCTATAAAATTAAACAAATAAAAAAAACAACAAAGTTGTTTTTGTAGTGAGAAAAGTTGATTACGAGTAGGCAGTTAAATGGTAATTTATTATTAATTAATAGACTAATATCAATTTAAAAAATGGATTTATGGTATCATATTTTATTAGTAAATTATTAAGATAAGTCAAAATAAATTAATCTATTTTTTACTATTCATTAGATAGAGATCATTCGTATATAGAAAGAAAATGCATGAACAATAGCAAAAAAATTAAGCACAAATTATAACAAAATAAAAAGGAAAAAACCTTTAAAAGAAGTAAAAGAATAAATTAAAAAGGTGATAATAGGTAAAGAAATATGATAACAAAATTATAAGATAAATGGATAATAATCACAATAATCACAGGAATGTATGCAAAAGATCAAATTAAAGAATCAGAACATAAATTATAAAAACAAGAATAGAAGAAATTTTTTTACCGAATCTCACATGTTCTTGAATTACTATCTGGAAATATTTTCAAGCACTAGGGAAAGTACTAGTAATAATTTTAAGAATTGTATTACTAATAAATGATAATAATTTTGAGGTGAATTTTATTTTTTTTACAGATGCAGTATCGTCAGTGCTACGCCGCTGTGCGTCGAAACCCTCTCGAGAGCAACTACCTAAAGGGTTTTTCCGTCGAGAAAAGCTCCTGGCGAATAAAAACCGCTCTAGGAAATTGACTCTTGGCGGGAGTTTCTGGAAGAACGAAGTTTCTAGAAAAGTAATTCCCTCTTTTGTCGTTTAAATTGAATCAAGACGTCTTCTGCAAAGTTAAACATGGTTCGTTTGTCCTGAACCGCGGGGATACGTGACATCAAATTTTCGTATTATAGGCTTTTGCGTTCTAAAGAAAACGGTCATAATTTTTTAATTATTTTTATTACTTTGAGCCACTGGTTAAATAATTAAATAAATAACATAGAAATTAAAGTACAGAAATTTTATTTATTTTAATGAATAATAAAAAACAACAGAAAAATTAATAAATTTTGACATTTTTTGTAGATTTTTCACTTATTTATTGTAAATAAAATAGCACAGAAAATAATGCTGATTTGTCAATAATTTTAAAAAAAAATCTGAAAAAATTGAAATTTATTACCACAGAAATTTTGATTGGTAAAGTAAAAATTAAGAAAAACAATTTTTAATTTGCGAAAATTAGGGAGAGTGTGAGAAATTTGGTTTTGATTTTTTGATCGGAAAATTAAACAAAAATTGATTAACGTGAAATTTGATATAATGAGAAAGGTATAGAGAAACAATTAGTAAAGTTAAAAATCATGAAAAAATTTTTTTTTAGTAGCTGTATGAATACAAAGACAAATGAGACAGGCTTATTCATTTCTTATAGAAAAATTCCAATAAAAAATATTCAAAATTTAAAATTTTACAACGGAATATTTTAATACAGAGAAATGATTGACGAATTAAAAACTATGAAAACAAAATTTATTTTTATTTTTTCATGGAAAAAGTTCCAAAGAAATTTTAGAAACTCAAAATTTGCTATATTTAATTTGGGCCAAAAAATTACGAAAAAAATTTTGGTTTGTTTTTAATGGAAAATAAGGACAAATCAAAGATTTGTTGATGGGAATTTTCAAAAAAAGAAACATAAATTAATAACCATTTTTTTTTATTTAGTTTGGAATTAAAATTAGGGCGAATGTGATTAGTTTATTAATTTTTTATATAAATTGCAAAAAAAATAAAAAAAATTGAAAATTGTTAAACCTGGATATTTTAGTAAATAGAAATTACCACAAATATTTTTCAGTTGGTTATTAGTGAAAATTATTATGAATGAAAAATTTGTTTTGATTTTATAATGGTAAAATTTAATAAAAAAATCTGAAAAATTTGGAATTGTCTACAATAAGTCAAAAAATTATAAAACAATTTTTTTAATCACTGGAGAAAAAATTGATAAATCGATTTTTAATTTTAAAATAGAATAAGAGCCAACGAGAAATTTTTATTGATTTCTCATATAGAAACATTCCAAAAACATTGGACAATCGATTAAGTGAAAAATTACAACAAAAAAATGTTTCTAAGTTATTTTTAATGAAAATTATTAAGATTGATTTCTAGATGAGAAAATTTTAAAAAAAATTGAGAAACTTAGAAATTGCTGTAAGACAATATTTTAGTAGGTATAGATAAATAATTGATAAACTTAAAAAAAAATTTAAATTATATTTTGAATAAAAATAATAACAAATAAAAGATGTTCATTGATTTCTTATAGAAAATTTCCAAAAAAAATAAATTTGTTACAGGATATTTTATTAAAGAAAAAGGACTTCTAAAGTAAAAAATTATAAAAAAAATTTATTTGTTTGTTTCCAATGAGAACATTTTAAAAACCATTTTAGGGAGACTACAATGGGATTATTATGAATATAAAGAGAAACTATTGGTTAAAAGATCAAAATAAAAAAAAAAATAATAGCGAATGAGATTTTTTTTTGATTTCATGATGGCAAAATTACAAAACAAAAATCCAAGAAACTTGAAACATGGAATATATATATATATATATATATTAATACAGAAAAATAATTGGAAAAGCTAAATATTACAAAAATAAAAAATGGAGGCAAACAAGTTATTTTTTGTTTTTCTGATGAAAAAATGGATTTTCGTTTTAACTTAAATCCCATAACGGTATTTATAAAAAATGTGATTGTATTGGGTATAAAAATTATTTTTTTTGTTTTCCGTAACCCTTTAACTGCGGGCAAAATTTTGGAGCGCTAAACGATTTAGAGACAAAAATGTTAAAAAATATAAATAAAACATCAATAATCTTGATTGTAAGAATTTTCAAAAATTTAAAAACAAAGCTGAGTTTTAAGAATTTCAAAAATTTCGAAAATATATCAAAAAATTCCAAAATTAAAAAAAATAAATAAGAATGTCTAGAAATTCAAAAATTTCTAAAATATATCAAAAATTTCAAAAAATTTGAAATTATGGAATTTCTTTTCGAAAATTTCAAAAAACAAAATTATTCGATTAATTAAAAATATTTCAAAAATGTCAAAAGTTCCAAAAATCATTAAACTTATTTGGAAATTTATAAAAAATTCGAAAAAAATAAAATTCGTAAAAATTTGTAAATTTCAAAAATTTCAAAGGGTAAAAATTTCAAAATAATCCAAAATTTCTTAAAAAAATCAAAAAATTTTAAATTATGCAATTTTTTTTCGAAAATATAAAAAATTTCAAATAGCTATTAAAAATGTCAAAATATTCAAAAAATTCCAAAATATATCAAAAATTTCACAAAAATTTGAAATTATGCAATTTTTTTTCGAAAATTTCGAAAATTTCAAAAATTTCAAATAGTAAAAATGTCAAAATTTTCAAAAATATATCAAAAATTTCAAAAAATTTCTAATTATTGGATATTTTTCGAAAATTTCAAAAAGTAAAAATTTAAAAATGCTGAAAAAATTCTAAAATATATCAAAAATTTCAAAAAACAAAATTAGTCGATTAATTCAAAATATTTCAAAAATGTCAAAAGTTCCAAAAAACATTAAACTTATTTGGAAATTTAAAAAATTTCAAAAAAATAAAATTCGTAAAAGTTTATAAAATTCAAATATTTCAAATACTCAAAAATTTCTTAAAAAAAATCAAAAATTTTAAATTATGCAATTTTTTTTCGAAAATTTAAAAAATTTCAAATGGCTAGTAAAAATGTCAAAATATTCAAAAAATTCTAAAATATATCAAAAATTTCAAAAAATTTGAAATTATGTAATTTTTTTTCGAAAATTTAAAAAATTTCAAAATAGCTAATAAAATGTCAAAATATTCAAAAAATTCCAAAACATGGCAAAAATTTCAAAAAACTTTAAATTATGGAACATTTTTCGAAAATTTCAAAAATTTCAAAAAGTAAAAATTGCAAAATGTTCAAAAAAATTTAAAATATATCGAAAATTTCAAAAAATAAAATTATTCGATGAATTAAAAATATTTCAAAAATGTCAAAAGTTCCAAAAACCATTAAACTTATTTCAAAATTTTAAAAATTTCGAAAATTGTAAAATTCGTAAAAATTTATAAAATTTATAAAATTTATAAAATTTATAAAATTTATAAATTTCAAAAATTTCAAATAGTAAAAATGTTAAAATACTTAAAAATGTCTAAAAAAAAATCAAAAACTTCGAAAGTTTTAAATTATGCAAATTTTTTTCGAAAATTTCAAATAGTTATTAAAAATGTCAAAATATTCAAAAAATTCTAAAATATATTAAAAGGTTCAAATAATTTGAAATTATGCTTTTTTTTTTGAAAATTTCAAAAATTTCAAATAGTAAAAATGTCAAAATTTTCAAAAATTTCTAAAATATCGAAAATTTCAAAAAATAAAATTATTCGATAAATTGAAAATATTTCAAAAACGTCAAAAGTTTCAAAAACCAATATAAAATTATTTGGAAATTTCAAAAATTTCGAAAATTGTAAAATTCGTAAAAATTCATAATAAGGAAAATTTTGTGAAAAAATTGAAAAAAATTGGTAAAAAATTTAAAAAAAATGTAAAATTGGTAAAAATTTGCAAAAAATTTCAGGGAAATAACAAAATATACAAAATTGTTCTTTGGCGATGAGTTTTTACGAATCATTCATATAGGACATGGCCGTAACTAATTGGTTAATGTTAAGTAATCGTACAGTTTAGTCAATTTTTTTTGCGCATAACTGGAGAGGGCCACAAAACATAAGTATTCGTTTTTGGACGAGATCTCGCCTAATATAGCAACTAAAAATATGCGGATTTTTTCGTAACATTTAAAATGTTTATTAAAAGAGCGCGCCTGTGCTACTTTTTGTAAAACCGCAGGTGAAAACCGCAGCTTCCTATCTTTCATATTAACGGAGCGCCCGTCCAAAAAGTCATTTCAGATAAGATAACATATGATATTGACGCCTCTTAAGTTAAAAATTAAAAAAAAAAATTCTTTTGAATGAAAATAAAAGCGAATGATTATTTTTTTTTTGATATCTTAATGACAAAATTTTCAAAAAAAAATTTAAGACACTTGAAATATATTATAATAAAATATATTTTTCAATACAGAAAAATAATTGGAAAAGTCAAATATTACAAAAATAAAAATGGGAACTACAGAGATTTTTTAATTTCTGGATGAAAAAATGGATTTTTGTTTTAACTTAGATAAAAAATTAGAACTTGATAAAAAATTAAGGATAAGCGAGAACAAAAATTTTATTTTTTATCAAAACCAAGATCCGAGACATTTTAGAAAACTTTTCAGATATCATATCTTTAATGATAGTTTGAAATTAACGATTATGATTTAATCAACTTTGAAACACAAAGAATATTATGTTGCCAAAATATCCAATATCGGAGTTTTATAAGCGAATTGGTACGAGAAAGTATTAAGTTTATAAAAGAGTACGAAGAAATATAACTCAAAGAATATCCAGACAATCAGAAAATTGCAATGTGTATAAAGTAGAGCAATTTGTTTTCCGAGTCGAGGTATAGAAACTTTTTTTCCAAGGTATTTAAACAATTTTCATGTCGCTTGAACTAGAACGTTCGCATCACTATCGATGGATTTCTCGTACATTCGCTCGATATCCGTTTCGTCTTTAGAACAGTCCAGGAATCTCGCACGGTAGTCGTGAGTCACGTACATTCCATCAGACACAGGGACGGTCTCGTTACAATATTGTACTTTCATACAAATTTTAGA
Source organism: Neocrepidodera transversa (assembly GCA_963243735.1). NCBI lineage: Eukaryota > Metazoa > Arthropoda > Insecta > Coleoptera > Chrysomelidae > Neocrepidodera > Neocrepidodera transversa. The sequence goes on along the minus strand of OY725337.1, from coordinate 2,924,472 downwards.
TGTTGTGTCAGGGAATTTTAGTTTTTTTTTTTAAACAATGATACTTCTTACCTAGAAGCTCGCTTTTACGTTTTTTTTAAATTATTAGAAAAGAAAAAAATTCTATCACTAATGAACTGGATATGTTTAATCATTGTTTTTTAAAATATTTATTAAGTTTGGAAGTAAATTTTTCATTTGAAAAATATTTTTATGAAGTTCTCTATGACGTATAGGTATGGAACGTCACAATTCTAACGTCATAAGGATGACCAAAAGAATCTTAATTTAACCTTAAAAAACATCACTGGACGTAACTGAGGTGATATTTACATTTTTTTATTAAATTCATATTTGTTGTTTAAAAAATCAAACATTCACAACCCAAACAACTCCAGTTATTTTTTATATCTTTTAAATTTTTTAAAAAAATCATAAATAAACGTTTCGCAACTTGTAACATTCACATGCACTAACATATCTAAATTATTACAATTTCGCCCAACAAAATTATACATTCCCATAATTTTTATACATCATTTGCCCATTAAGTACCAAACGTATTGCTCTTTAGTTTCCATTTCAATTGCTGACCGTGCATTGCAATTATTTATTCTTATCGGGGAACCCGCCTTGCGGTTGGACCGTTTTAAAAACCGGTTCGTGAAAAAAATCACAGAATGGCTATTTCGTGTTAATGTCATCTTTACTCTATTGTTAGTTTACTATGAGCTTTAATTAAGTTATTTAGTTTCTTATCTAACATAATAAAGTTCTGCGATTTATTGGTTTAAAAAAAAAGAACAAACAGGGACAGAACCTTTTCTTTTTATACATTCAAGAAATAAAAAATTGAAATATTTTTATGGAAAATAAATTAATTCAATAATTTATTGATCAACATTATATTACATAAAATATTGATTTCATTATATAAACTATCATGTTATTTATAAGAGTGATATTTTTATTATTTTGAAAATACTTATACTATGAATAAAAATCTTAAATGAAACTCGTGTATCGGTCGTTCAATTTCGTCTGATCCAATTTATTTGGCAAAATGAAACTGTTTGATACAGATGTGACAATGCCATTTCGGGAAAATACAATTTTTCCAAACACGCACACACTATACGTCTGGAATATCTCTTGGCCACCCCCCCGTTTTCCGTCCCACTAAGACATGTTTACGAAATAGTCGCGAGGTATTTGTACGTCTGCTTATTTCCCCAGAGGTGAAAATAACTGAAACAGTGGCGTAGACCAGAGATTTATTTAAAAAAAAATGTGTATAAAATAATATTTGATTTTAGTAAAGATTTTGTTGTTTTTAAATAAAATCTGAATCTATTTTTTACCGTGTTTCAGTATATAAAATATATCCAGAATCTGCAGATTTAATTACTCGAATTTCCTTCTGTGAGTCATTTAAAAATTTTTAAAATTTTCGGAATGGTATATAGAAGATAAATTCAAAATAAATCAACTATGTTATGAAATACTTAAAAATCTTTCAATTTAAAAATAATAATAATAATTAATTTAATCATAATACTTAACGGATAAATAAATATGGCAGTAAAAATCCGAAAATCGAGAAATAAAAACATTTTTTCATATTTAGTATCCAATCTAAAAAGGGGGCAATCCCATAAAAAGTATCGTTTTTTGGCATTAAATATATTTTTTTTAAAACGTTTTTTTTATTATAAAAAGCAAATGCTGAAAACTTTTATATGTTTTAACGAATCTAATTTATTTAAAATATAATTTTTTAATTAAAGCTGGAATAAAATAAGTGGCTATATTGTATCAAAATATTAATTTAAAATTCAGGTCCGTATTTGAAAAATTACAATTGGTGAATATGAAACGTCGAATTAAAATTTTAATAAAACTTGGTTAGAGTCAACTTAACGTAGAAATATATTTCAGGTATTTATAAAGGACTTTTAAGAATTTTATAAGGAGATTTTAAAGAATTTTCAAGATTTTTAGGGATATACTTTATTTATTTTTAATTACATTTCAATGAAATTTTAAGGATTGTTGGAGAATTTTAAAAGGAATTTTTTTAAGAATATTGCAAGGATTTTTCAATAAATTTTTAAAGATATTTACATACATTTTTCTATTCTTTTCAAGAATTTTTCAAGGATTTTTATATTTTTTTATGTTTTAAGGATAGTTAAGGAATTTTTATATATTTTTCGAAGCCCTTTCAAAAAATTTAAGGACTTTACATATTTCTCAGAGAAGTTTCCAAGATTTTTTTAAGGAGTTTTAAGGATGTTTCAATTATTATTTTAAAGCATCTTTAAAAGAATTTCAAGCAATTTTTATTTAAGAAATGTCACTTGTCAAATATAATAGTTGTCATTTTCATAGCTTTCTGAGCCCGTCAGTAAAGTTGTAGGTACAGAAGGAAATTATTGCAATCATGATTTTTTGTCTATACCCAGATTTTAACGGAGGTTACTAAACCATTTGTACCATTTTTAGCATGATGTCTGTCTGTGTGTATGTGTTTGTGTCTCTCTGTGTGTATGAACACGATAGCGTCTTAACGGCTGAACCGATTGAGTTGAAATTTTATGTACACATTTAGAGTAGCAAGGAAACCACCCTGTATAGATTTTGGTGTAAATCGGAAAACCGAAAGTGACAGTTGCTATAAGTGATGACGTCATTACTAAACATGATGGAAATAAAGTTTTACACATATATTTTGTATATATTATGGTTTAATTTTGGATGATTAACATTTTCAAAAACTTGCCATTGTTGCCAGATTTATCAAAAAGTTCATATTTTTCATATTTTTTTTTAAATGGCCAAAATTATGCATTTTCATGAAAAATTACAGGAGATCAAAGTTGTAGAACAGAAAATTTTCTACATATTTTGTCGTTACTATTTTTTTGAATTCGGTTTAGTTTTGCCGCTAGAGGGCGTGAAAGAAATATATAAACTTTTGCGCCTTTTTTTTAGATTTGAGCCAAAATTATGGATTTTTATGAAAAATTACATAAAATAAAATTTATAGAAATTACAACTATCTACAAATTTTTTTCTTAATTTGAATTCGGCATAGTTTCTCCGTTAGTTTTTATTTTAATTTTTAATTAATTTTTGTCTAATTAAATTATTTTTTTTAGTTAAATTTTAATATCAAAAATTAAAAAAAATACCATTAAATAATTAATAAAAAACTTTATAATTGTGATTTTTTCATAATTTTATTATGATTGTGAAATTCTTAAAAAATTGGTTCACAAAAATTTAAAATTTTATTACGATTAAAAAAAATGAATAACTTTAAAAATATTACAGATATTAAAATGCGATTTATACCATTAGAAAGGTAATATAAAACTCTAAATTTACAATATATTTTAGTTTCTTCAAATATAAAAAATGGAATTTTTATAACCAAAAAAAGAATTTCTTTTTAAATTTTTTGTTATCAAAAATGATAAAACAAATGCAAAAATTTAATAGGCTATCCTAAATGTATCAACAAGTAGTATATGTGTGAATTATTTCATAATTATAAAATAATATTTGTAGAAGGTATAGCCAAAAATGTAAATAGTTAAAAAAATCAAAGTGTTCGGAAAGTTGGGTGGGATTACCCCCTCTTTATTTTAATAATGTTTAACTAAGGATATTATATTTATAAAGTCAGAGAAAAAGGATCATTACAAAAATTTAATCTAAACAGCATCCCATTTAAAAAATATACCAGGTGTCCACACGAAAATAATATTGAATTATTTCTTGCGTTTTTAAAGATAAAACCGTAAAATTTTAGGTTGTTTTTCAGGTTATAGGGGGACAATGAATAGTGTATCTCATACCGTCCCATAGGGTCACCTGCCTCCTCCAGCCGCCGCCACTAGAAGATTTTAAATGACACCTTGAATTTATTTTTAGTTGATTTTGAAAGAAGGCAATTTTCTCGACAACATTATGTGAAAAAACTAGTTACCTTATGAAATGTGTGATATATTTATAAAAATAAAGGTTTCAGATGTCATAAATTGTTAACACTGAAAAATCATAAGTTGGAAAAGAAAATAATTAAATAGACTTAATTTATATTTTTGAATATAATTATTTTGTATTCCCTAAAATCTGCACGCTTTTGTACTTTTTTCCTATAGCTAGTAATAATGGTGATAAGGTGAGTAATTAATGAATAATGCTGTAAAAAAATTTTTCAAAAATATTTTTTTAGTACTCAAAGAGCGTGAAAATGTAAAAAAAGTCAAAATCTCTAAAATGGTTTTATTCCTTGTGGGGAAAATAAAAATATGATGAAAATTAAAAATAAAAAACAATAAAAGTACAACAAAATGGTGCTTAAGCAAAATTAAAAAATAAATTTAATCCTCTTTCAATAATACCAACCTCTGCCTGCAATGAATTCAAACTCCGAGAAATAATCTACCTTATTACCTTAAAAATTCAAGCAAATCTGATTCGTTCGACTGCAAGAGCCGAGGAAGAAAAAAAAATACCCTCATTGCCCATAAACCGTTTATTTTTATTGGCAACAACGGCTTATGTCTGGAAAATTAGCGTCACCTGAGCACTCTTATCTCCATGCATCTGAATCAAAACGTATTCAGAATACGCCAATTTAGTATTATTACTATTATTATGTTACAGCTAAAAGACATAAAATGGAAGTTGTATTGGCCAATACAGACCAGTATATGGACGCACGTTATCATCGATTGCATGGCCGGTTTAAGGAAATATTTTTAACTCATTCAAATATATACAATTAACTTGATCTATATATTATTATCAAAAACTTCCTTATTTTAAATTTTAAAATAAATCAATTTGTTTAATAATACCGAAATGTAGATAAAAATTATCATTATCATATCGAAAATTCAGAAATAATTTTAGCACGTGTACTTAATGAGGTTGAATCTTATATATTTTAAAACTAACTGGAAAAAATGGAGTCAAAAAAAGTACAGGAAAGTTTCAAAAAAATTATAAAAATACTATCGGCCACCCATATATTAGTCCTATTTAATACGTTCTATGAAAATTCCTTCTATATAATTTTTCTGTTTTTTTTTGTTTTATTGCATTTTTAATTTATTTATTGCTGCTATTTTTCCAATCCTTTCATAAGTTTTTTGATCCATTTACTAATTTTTTGATTTTTAATTTTTTTTTTCATATTTTGTTAATATAATTTTTGCTGGTTTTCAATTTTTCGTCTTTTTTCTTTTTTGTCATTGTTACATTTGTTTTCATTTTTTCATCCTATTTTTAAAATTTTTTTTTTTTTAATTTTTATTTATTTTGTTTTTACGTATTTTGTAATGTTTTAATTTTTCTGTTATATTTTAACAATTTTATGACGATTTTTCATATTTTCATTTAATCTTTTCACTTTTTTCTGATTTTTTATTTTTTCATATATACAGTTTATCCACGGATGGGGTAGGTATCCTATAGGTGAAAAATTTTTAAATTTTGGTTTATTCAATGTAAATAAATGTAATTGAGTATTTGAACTTAGTTTTTAATTTTGATCAACTTTTTTTAAATAACATTTTTCGATGTTGTCAAATTTAAATTCATATTTTTTGACAAACCTCGTATACTACTGTAAAAAATTGATATCTGATGATTGTGTTTCAGAACAAGCAAAACTTTTTTTTATCAAGAATGATAATTTACCCTAAAACTAAAATTTAATAATTTTTCACCTATTTAATTTTAATTTTGCTATTTTTCTCTTTTATCTTATTTTTTGTTTCATTTTTCTTATTTTTTTTTCATTTTCACATTTTTTTTATACTTTAATTCTCTTTTTTATTTTTTCCAATTTTTTCTAATTTTTACTGATTATTTTTACATTAAGTAGGTCTATATTTTTTTATTTTATATTATTTTTAAAAAGTTATAATGGTTTTATTTAATTTCTTTTATTTTTGATTTTTTTTTCATATTTTATGATTTTAATTTTTGCTGATTTTCGATTTTTTCAATTTTTTTCTCTTTTAATTAATTTTTTGTTATTTTTTTTTTCATTTTCACAATTTTTTTTATTATATATTTTTTATAAAGTTAATAGTTTCAATTTTTTTTTTTTTTGCTTTTTTTCATATTATATGATTTTTTTTTTGCTGTTTTTCGATTTTTTCTAGTTTTTTAATTTTTTTTTCTTGTATCTTATTTTTTGTTTAATTTTTTTTAATTTCACATTTTTTTATTCTTTACCCTCTTTTTGATTATTGCAATTTTGTTCTAATTTTTACATTAAGTACCTATATTTTTTTTTTTATATTTTATTTATATTAATGGCTTTATTTAATTTTAATTTATTTTTGATTTTTTCCATATTTTGTGATTTTAATTTTTGCTGATTTTCGATTTTTTATAGTTTTTTTTTTCATTTTTTTTCTCTTTCATCTCATTTTTTGTTTATTTTTTTTTTATTTCCACATTTTTTATTTCTTTAATCCTTTTTTTGATTTTTCCAATTTTTTCTAATTTTTACCTATATTTTTTTATTTTATATATATTTTTAAATTTAATAGTTTTATTTAATTTTTTTTATTTTAGATTTTTTTTTTCATATTTTATGATTTTAGTTTTTGCTGATTTTCGATTTTTTCTAATTTCTGTTATTTTTTTTTCTCTTTTATCTTATTTTTTTCATTTTCACATTTTTTATTTCTTTAATCCTCTTTTTGATTTTTCCAATTTTTTCTTATTTTTTCTGATTATACATTAAGTACCTATATTTTTTTAATTTTATATTTTTTTTTTATAAATTTAAGGTTTTATTTAATTCATTTTTGCTCGTTCGCTATACTTTGATGGGACCGTTAAAGTAAAAGTAGGTATGAAATAATGTGGTGGAATAAATAATAAAATTTAATCATGGATATTTTGATCCCAAAAACATACCATAATAAAACCCATTGTTTAAACAATAAAATGTATTTTTTGTCTTTTTGTTAGTCCCCAGAATAACATATCTTGAATTAAAGATGCATTATAGAAAAACTCTCAATGCCAAATTTTTAGGTTTTTGCAGATGTTATGAGATATGTTAAAATTTATTTCTCAAAATATCTTTTTGTTACACAAAATTTATGATCATTTATTTACTAGTCTTTATATACAATTTATTGCATTCATAGTGAATTTTGTATATATATATATATATATATATATATATATATATATATATATATATATATTTCATTTATATTGTTAAAACCTATAAAATATATTTTTAATTATTTAACAATACCATAAACCATTAAAATCCAATTAAATAGTGTCAGCCATAAACACATCACCTACTAGACATTATATACAATTAAAATAATGTAGAATCAAGTTTCCGATGATAATCATCCCTCTAATTAGGGTCCACGATATAAGTTAGAGTCTAATTTAAATAAAGGTCGCATTCCGCCATGTTTTTATTCCGACATAACTATAATTGTGATAGCCAATGATCATAACTTGAATGTTAAATGTAGTAGTTTCTGCAATCGATGGATAAATTCATATATTCGAAACGGTTATGAGTAACATAAGAAACTAATGGCCGAAACCGGTATAAAATAAGGAAGAATTACAATTTCTTGTAGATTTTGAGTAAAATAAATTTAAAATATATGTATTTATTTTCAATTTAAAAAAATAAAAATAGTAAGCAAATGTTTGTTTTATTTTAATTTTTTTTAGTCATTATTAAAGAATATTAAAAAATATTTAAAAGATTATGATAAAACGTGCTTTCCAGAATATCATACCTATCAAATATCACAGAGTAGGTAGATATAAATTTTTATAATATAACAAGGTCAAAAAATATTATTAAATTTAAAATATAAAATTACACTGGTCAACACGACTTTTGTCGTTAATCAAATTATATATTTTCGGTATCTCTAGTATTAACAAAAAAATAATGAAAAAATTCTATTACATCGATATTTCTAAATAAATTACAATCTATAAATTTAATATTATTTTTAATTCTATATCGACTATTATTTCTGTGTAGGCAATGAAACTGAAGCCATATTATAAGATTTTGCTGCAAATGAAAATGAACCACATTTAATACCTTAAGGTGAACTAAATGATTTAGTTACAGATAATTGCACCGGTTACTCTCAAGGTGCACTTAAGATCTAAGTGGAACTTAAAGTACCCTTTTGTATTACACCGGCGCACAATGCGTGATTTTGTATATCTAGGAAGACAAAACCAAAAAAATCAACTAATGAATTAGTCATTAAAATTAAAGTAGATACTTTAGAAAAATATTCACTAAATTTAATCACAGTAGGCGTCTTTCATCTATGTCAACAAAACTTATTTTTTAAATTGTGTTACCGAAAGCGTCAATTTTTGTCATTTTAAAGTTTGTATTTTGAATATATAGTATAGTTCCAGTATTCGGTTTATTATGGATATTTTACAACAATATATGTACTTTTATATTTAATAATATGGAAATTTCTTTACGTTTTTTATATATTCATAATAATCAATTAAATCAAAACTAATTTAAAATTAAATCCCAAAGGTTATCCATATTTCAAATGTGGTCCAAAGGAAATAAAGCACAAAGTTAACGAAGTTTCAGATAAATTATTTAGTAATAACTTAGCGTGGCTGGAGAGAGAGACCATCAGTTGAAATAAAGATTCTTCTTCTTTTCACGATGCCGTGTACCTGATGATTATTACAGATGCTGTGAATGTAGTAGGTACCATGAAGGTAGCGGCCCAAACAGCACAGACCGTCCCGAGGACCTCCGATTTAGATCCGATTCAGGTCTGAAGGTCCCAGGCCTTTTTCAGGACGTCCTCGGGACGACTGATTTTGGACTTCCCTGGGACATCTTTCTTGTACGTCTCCAGGACGTCCGATTTAGGTCCACTGTTGAGCATTCCAGTGATTTTGATTTTTTATATTTTTCATCAAATAATTAAAAGTAACTGCGTAAACTGATGCCGCTGATAGGTTGTATTGGAAAAAATATTTTATAAGTAAAATGTCTTAAAGTAGAACTAACCCATTAATATTCCATTTTAACATAATTTGTAAAAAACTAAAAATATTATTTAAAAAAAATTCAATACCAAAGTCGAGTGGTTGATATAAAAAGTATAACAAAGATATATCCAAAGGTCGGTTCATCGCGCACGCGGTACGAGTCTCGAGGTGCTCGAGATTCGTTGCAAGCAGACTAGCGTTGCCAGGTGAAGTAGAATTTCACAATTTAAGAATAAATACTATTTGACCGTGTAGGTGTTTGTATTTTTATTAAGTCAATAAATGAATTTTCATTAAAAGCTAATTTCGCTATTATTTTTCCTTGGATTATAATAAATGTTGTACGTAAGTTATACAGAACGTAAATCTTTCCTCTTGGCAACACCGCTTTGACATCTTTCATCGTTCCCCGAGCCGTCCGCCATTACAGTTATTACATTTCTAAGCAAGAGGCAACGTCAAAGAATAATTTACGAATATAATAATAATAATAAGAAAAAAGAAGTGTTTAAAAGTTGTTTTGGGTGTGCCGTTTGCTGCCAAAAGGTAAGGAGAATTATATAAGTGTTTTTATAATATATAATGTCTAATATAAACAAATGATATTCATAACTCCTCTCTAACATATTAAAATTTCGAATAATTTTTATTATTTTTTGTTGCAGATGATAGAGCAAGTTTAACCAATAATGAGGCACAGACTGAATTGTCAATAAAATACTGGTTGAAACTGAGTACCTACAGAACGAGAAAAAACAATAAACAAAAAAATGTTATTACTGTTTTTATAATAAACTCGTTAATAATACTGTATTAATATTTATTTGACCATAACGGTCCCAGAAAGATCCCATACAGGTCTAAAGAGGCTTTTTAGTGGTCCCAAAAAGGTTTTATATTGGTTCTAAAAGGATCCTAAATTGGTTCTATAAATGTCCTATATCTGTCCTAGGAAGGAAATTTTGTTCTAATTTGGGACCAATATCGAACGTCCTCGGGACTCCTTGATTATTAACAAAATCTGTCCCGAGGACGTCCTGGGGACGTCCAAAGTCCTGAATTGGACGTACCCGGGACGTACGAGCATCCGAAAACGGACGTCCCGAGGATGTCCGGGGGACGTACTTGTGCTGTTTGGGGGGTGTTGTGAATATAGGTGTGCCGTGAATATAACATATTACGTGAACCCCAAAATTTCTAGGTATAAAATAACGGTATAACACTTTGTCAACGACAGATAGATAATAAAATATAAACAGCATAATTTTTGATAAAAGTGGAATTTTCGACGAAAATGGAAGTGATGAGACCAGAAATAGAAGTAAATTCGAATTTTAAAATACATAGGGTGAGAAGAAAAATGAATTATAGTGTAGCCCACGGAAAAAAAAACGTAACATAAAAAATACTTAATTTATGCACTTTTTGGACCCCCTGTATACTATTTTAAATATAAACGTTGTATTAATGCATGTTAAACATAACTTTTTTGTTGTTGTAGAAGAAACGTTTTACAGGGTGGCGCAAATTTAATTAAACTCAATTGGGATTTCGTATTAAAGTTGGTGAAATGAAAAAAAAACATAAAATTTTGCAGCTTTTAAGCATAAAAATAATTCGATTTTGATTTGAATAATGCGAAATTTTTTGACACATTTTTGTGTTTAGTACTTTGTCATATAACTTGTTTTTTATAGCATACCAGGATAAAGTCGTTCAACGATTTTAATGAAATTTTAAAAAAAGCATAGTAAATACCTATCAAAAAAATAATTATTTTATTTTTAAAGTAAGAGTTTTTGTGACTTCAAAATTTTATTATTATTTATACAAAAAACAATTATTAGGAAAAAGTGAGGAAATACCGCGATTTAATTTAAATGCTACAATTATGCGCAGACTTATTAAATTATGCGAAATTCGCATAGTTATCCGCCAATTGGCAACACTGCAAGGAAGTGAGCCAATTACGTCTAAAACTAGTATATGGACTACATGTGACATCTATATTACAAACTTTTAGGAATTTTGGTTAAAGTAAAAATGTTGATTAATCTTTTAGATTACGAGCATTCCCATTTTTAAAATAAAAAACAAATATATTGTAATGATATGGTGCCTTACAATTTTTAAAAGCCCCACGTTGAAAAGCCATTTTTAATGATTTACTGAATCTCTTATTTGGATTGGGTTTTTATAAAACATAAAAAAAATAAACATTACAAATCAATTATAATCAATTACAAATTTTATATATTCTATCGATTCTTCCATCTTCTTTTAATTACTTATATTCAAATTGATTTTTTAACCATTATATTTTTTTCTCCTTTAAATAATCAGATAAGAAAAATTTTGGTGAAAAGTGAAAACGAGTACGTCAGTAATTCTTATTTAAGAAACATTTTGTTTTTGGGAAAAAAGAGATGAGAGAAAATAATAAATAAAGATATTTTTCATTAACTTAAAAAAAATGTTAATATATAAGTTTTGATAACTGTTTTATGGAAGGAGATGATTTACTACAGTATATAATTCATATATGAATTATATACCAGTTAAAAATATTTAAATTTTTTTTAAATACAAAGGAAGACATTTTTCAAACAAGGTAAATACAGCTAGTTAAGTTATGGAAGTAATGTAAATGGAGTACTATCAAAAATTAGACATGTAGGAAGAAATTGAAAGAAAAAAATATAAGGAGTAAAAAATCAATTTGAATAGAAGTAACCAAAAGGAGTTGGAAGAATGGACAGAATATATAAAATTTGTTATTGATTACGATTGATTTCTAATATTTATAATTTTTTGAATGTTTTATAGAACCCTTAATTACCCAAATAAGAGATTCAGTAAATCAATATAGTTATAGTTTGTGTTAGCGTTACATTCATTGGTTGAATTATTATAGTTATTAGTAAGTATTGAATACAAATTTTATATGGAAATAGTAAAATTAACAATTTTTAATACGGAATAATGTAAGAAATAAGGATTTTAATATTATTGTATAAATTGTAAAATAATATGGAGAGGGCATTTGATTCGGAAATGTCACTGTGATGGGAAAGCGAACGTTCCTTGTCATGTGGATGTGTCTTTTTTGGTAAGTGGGGGTTAGAAATTTAGATTTTTGTAAAATGTTAAAAAAATTTAAGTAGGCGAGAAGAAAAAAAATTTGAATAATTATTGAAATGGATTTATAGATATAAGAAGTTGAGGTTGACTTATTCATATTATTATTAGGATTTATTAGAGTTTTTACTGTTTTATGGGCAACTTATAAATCTTTTAAAGAAATGGTACCTCTTTTAAAATTTAAATATGAACCATACGTTAGTATAATTTGAATTTGTTTCATTAATTTTTGTTCATTTTTATTAAAATAAAACAATGATAAATAAAAACAGATGAATTACAATTTAGTATAAAAAAAACAACAATTTGTAAATTATATAACAATACAAATGAATAATTTGTAATATTATACAGGAATTTAGTGTTAAATGACCTGTAACTAATCACTGAAAATTTGTTTATAGTTCAGTCAATGACGCGTATAACTCAAAAAATAAGAATTTGATCGAAAAAATTATTGCGATTAATAATGTAGCTTAGAAACAAACAAAAAAATGGTGGGTTTATGGCGAAAAATGTGAAAATCGCCCCCTAATCACCACCTTAATTGAAAATAACCGGTACAACTTCATAATATAGTTTATTTATGCATTTAAAATATGCTCTAGAAGTTTGATTGGTTCAAAGTGTAGTTTATAAAAAATCTGAGTCGATGACTGGACTATTATTGCAAATAAAATGTCCATTTCAGAGAAACGTTCGACGACTAACATCATCTATGAAAAATGAAATGCTTAAGTAAAATTAAAATTACAGTTTTTTGTTGAAAAATAATATTTATACCTATTATTTTAAAAACCAAAATTACCTAAAAGTCTCAATTTTGTCAATTATTCCTTTTTGTTTCTTAATTATTTGTATTTAAAATATGATATTGTAAATAAATAACATGCCTCCTTTATTTGATAAAAACAAAACAATTGATATGTTCATCATTTTAATGGTAAAAAAATTGAGTTTTAGCTAAAAAACTGAATTTACTAAAAAGTAATTCGTCCCTAATCTACCCTATCTAATTTTCTAGAAAATTAAAATTACAGTTTTTTGTTTGAAAATAATAGGTAGGTACGTACCTTAACAGTTAATACAATATGATTCAAGTATAAGTATAAGTAAAATTTTTAATACGGACCAGAGAGCTGTATAAGCTTGACACCGAGGTTGAATTTATTGCCCTATACTCATAAACCATTGTTAAATGTGGTTAAGGGTACGGTCTTCCTTTATAATTAGTCTCAAATATCTCTACTTCTTACTATAAATGTTGTAGACAAGATGTTATAGAAAATAAATAAAAACTAATATAAAAAAAGGTAAAATTTTATTTATAAAAAAAATATAAGAACTAAACACTGGGTTAAGAAAAAGGAGTGTAAGAATCATCAATTAAAAGTAGCAGATATAATAACAGAAATAGTAACAGAGAGAGTAGCAGAGACATTTGGTAGCAGACTGAAAAGCAGCCGAGAATTATATTTTTTATAGAAATTTTATATTTTTTTTATAGATTTATTAAAAAATTCTAGAGACGCTTAAACGGTGCTGCATCGTTTCGGAACTTCGGCCCATCGAGCGAACACATTTGTCAGTTTATCCCTTGATAACTTGATTTTTACGAATCGTTGTGGGGCGGGTACCGGAATGGCTTGTGCGATACCGGTCTAATTTTTACATACATGTACGGGAATATTAAACATGATGTAAAAAGTTCTAAAAATTTGAATTGGAAAAAAGTTTTCCCATGCAAACCACTATAAATTGTATGGCGGGTACCGGAAGGGTCGGTCCTATCCTGTTCATTTTCAATGGACAAAACTAACAATGTAAAGTGAAAACCTGAACTCGATCGGAGCTTTCGATCAAAAGTTACAGTGTTTACATTCAGACAGACAGAACAGGATTTTTTTTGCATTTTCGGACGTCGAGAAAAGTGATATAAAATGGGGTAAGAAATTTTCTTCGCCATCACGAAACTAATACTGAGGCTTTTGGGCCTCAGTAATTTATTTTTTAAGTTACGCAGTGCTAATAACTTTTTAATTAATTCTCCATAGCCTGCTTATTAATTTATTTCAAACTTGTCACCAGCCATTTTTCATATATTTGAGGTCGTTATTCAAATATTAATGGTAAATCACCAAATTCAGGATGTCATGTATAATATACGCAATCAATTAGACACGACATATTTATGATCAAAATTATTTTCGTGCCTAACTCGGCGTTAGCAAGAATACTAATTGCCAAAAAAAAAATCAAGGCTTTTTTATTGTTATTGTACAGGATGTCTCGCATTCATTTTAAAGATCACGGAAATACTGAAAAAAAGATAGATACTAGTTTGCATAATAAAACAGTTAGGGTACTAGCCAAGACAAAATTTTATATAATTCTCTAAACTTTAGACCCCTACAACTTTTTTTAAAGCACATACTTTTTGTAACATAATTTTTAGTTAATTAAAATCTAAAATAAAATTTTTAAATTTTATAAAAATAAGAAAAAAATAACAATATTTAGATAACTGCTGGAATTACAAACTTTTTAATAAAATTTTTGCTACTAACTAAAACTTTAATCCAACATAAAAATTAAAAAAAAATCTACATACATAAAAATTCCCATTATTAGAATACTAAAACAATAATTCTTTAAATAAAAAAACCTTGTAACTTTATTTAGGTATTTATAAATATTAAAAATTCCTAACTCACTTATATTTTTAGATCGATTTTTGGGCAGATCTCTACAACCATTTAGCAAACTACGTTAATCTGGCTCCATCTACCCGCCGGGGGCCAAACTAATGACGCCCTCCGAGTCAGCCATGAAAGTGGTACGATCCCATTGGAGCGATTCCAGCAGCCATCATTCCCGTTTGTCAGTTATTATAAAATATGAGCGTTGGGTTCGGCCCAATTTTCCTAAACTAGCCAATGGGAACGTAGCGAGGTGGTAGCGAACGGAAGCCATAGTAAAATAGGAGGAGTCAAATTGCAATTGATGTTGCAGTTTATAGAAACCTAGTTTAGAAATAAAATGAGGGTTTTCATGTTTTTAATTGTATGTTTTGTTTGTTGCAAATTTTAAAATTATTGCTGTAAGGAAATATCTTGCTACTATTATTTATTTTATTACTTTGAAAGAGTTTCGTGAAAAAAAAACAATAAAAGTCGTGATTCCGTTTCTATTGATTCGGTATGTTTGTATAATTTATGGATGGATATATTTTATTTCCTTTTCGTTAAAATCAAGGTCAATTGTCAGGAAGTTTGCTAGTGAGTCATAAAAGGTAAATTTTATGTGTCGTAAAAGTTTTAAGAGTCAATGAAAGACAACCTCAGACAACTGGGTTACACTTAGGCCAATCTTTATAACGTGTTGTCGATGTTGTAAAACAGTAAATCGTTTACCTTTATGGGTTATTTAACAATGTGTTTTTTTTTTCAAGCGGAAACATTTGATTTTCATTTGAGTTACTTAATTGTATTTTTATACAAAGTAAATTGGATAAAAATTAACCGTTTTCATTATGTCATTATTAATTGTATCTTTTTGTACAAACTTTAACATCTTGTATTTGTATTTTTAATGAATATTAATTTTGTAAAGGAAAGTACGAGTTATTATAGAAAATACAATAATTTTTTTTGAAATCTTTAAAGTAATATCATGTTTTAAATAAAGTAACAAATTTCATCAAGAATATTTTTTTCTTAAAATTTATTAATAAATAAATTTTTCATTTAGTGCAAACTTTTTCAGAAATAATTACTGTGTAAGGAAAAAAAATTAAATGATCATTTTTATTTGTTAACTTATAAAATACTGAGAACCTATTAAAAATAAAATATGATTAATTCTAAATCAATCAAGGTATAACGTTGATTTAGTACAAAAAATCTACCTTTTGAAATTATTCAATTTTATATACAGAATGTATAAATTGGAAGTGATAACATTTTAAAAAAGTTAACTTTCGGCCTAAAAAATCTACAGGAACTGCTCGAGTTACAGAAAAAAAGCTAAAAATGCTGTTTTTGATTTTTACGCATAGAATTTGTTTTTAAAACAAATATTAAAAAATAGAAACAGAAATTTTTATTGTATCTCAAATTTGATACGAAACTGTAGGTACCTAATAAATCTTCCCTTATTCAGTTACACTTTTTCTTTTGATTAATATCTGAAATTTAGCATGCAGGCTAATTGATTTTTTTTTAATTTTTGACATTTATTTTTCTCTTTCCTTGTTCGAGAAAAAAATGTACCCAAATAAGATTAAGTAAAATAGGGAAAAATAAAGTGAAATATGGAAAATAAAGCAAAATAGGGACAAATACTAAAAAATAGAGAAAAATAAAGAAAAATTAGGAAAAAATGGAAATGGGGAAAAATAAAAAAAAAACACTTATGACTAAACTATTATTTCATATATTCTTTTTGCAGTGATATATTCAGGCTGAATAAGAGCGAAAGTATCATTTTAAAAATGTATTTAATAATTATAATGTGATAAGAAATAATTTTGATTTTTGTAGGTTTCCTTAATAAAAAGATCTACACAAAAGTTATATTATTTTAAATGTATTTTTTACTTTTTAGCCTCTTACACCTTTAATGTAAACTAAATAGTTTTGAAGTTGTAGACCATTGAAAATCGCAGTTTTTCTTCTACGAAAACTACTTAAAATTGAGAGAATTCGAAAGAAATCGAAAAAAAAAACAGAATAATAAGAATGGGAACAACCTGAAAAAATAGAAAAAATCAAAAAACAACCGGAAAAACTCAAAAAACGGAAAAAAACACAACAGTCTGAAAAAAATGAATAAATCGACAAAATCAGCACAATAAGAAAAAATGAGAAAGAGTTAGAAAGCATAATAAGGAATTAGAAAAACAAAACAATGAGGAGAGATTAAAAAAAATTGAAAAAATAAGAAAAAAAACTAGAAAAACAAAAAATCATTAAAATGAGAAAAAACGAGAAAAACTTGGAAGAATCGAAGAAATCAGAAAATGTTCAAAAAAAAATGTAAAAAATAAGAAAAACAAAACAAAAATAACTTTGACAAAATCAGAAAATTTGAAAAAGTCGATAAAAAAAAGCTAAAAAACCGCTAAAAATCGCAAAAAAAGTCGCAAAACACGTAAGAAATCGAAAAAACTATCACAAAAAAAATCGTAGATCAATTGCAAAAAAGGCGCAACAAAGATTGCAAAAGAATCGCAAATAATCACAAAAATCAGAAGAATAAGAAAAAATTAGAAATCGAAAGAAATAGAAAAAAAAATAATGAGAAGGGGGAAAAATTAGAATAAATCGAAGAAAATCAGAAAAAAAATAGAAAAAAATAACAAAAATCAGAAAAATGAGAAAAATCGAAAAAATCGCAAAAAACCAAACAACAACAAAACAAATGAAAACAACTGTAAGCATAAAAAACTGAGAAAGGATCAAAAAACAAAAGGAAAAGCTAAAAAAAATACAAAAATAAGAAAAAATGAAAAAATCGAACAATCATAAGAATGAGAAAAAATGAGAAAAAGTTAGAAAGCACAATAAAGAATTAGAAAAAACAAAATAATGAGGAAAGAATAAAAAAAATTTTAAAAATAAGAAAAAAAAATAAAAATGATGAAAAAATTAGAGGGATCGAAAAAATTTTAACAAATTTTCGACATCCCATATACACTATACAAATTATTATTAAAATAACTGTGAATTATTACAATTATAAAATAAAGAAGATGACCTATGTGCCCATATCTCTGGAGGAAATAAAGCATTTTCATCTATATAATTGACCACTAAATAGTCAGCAAAATTTATCACTCGTGTATCTTTGGGCTGTATCGCGCTGAGTTCGAATGCAAAACAGTCACCAACTTGATCAGGATTTAAAAACATAAGATTAAAAATAGCTCGTAGCCAACTACCAATTTCTGAATTGGGATTTTTATATTCAATAGTGAGGTCGTTTGATTGAATATTACGTAACCAAGATTGGGCTAGATAATATCGACATCCACTGATTATAGTATTGGGCCAAACAATTTTAATAGCTTTATGGATTTTTATATCAAAATCGATCACAACTTCGAATGGATTAAAAACACATTTTTTTTTAATAATCCTAAATAGTTGTTCATAAGTTTTTAAAGATTTATTTGGTAATAGACAAAAAATTATCGGTGTATATATATTATTTTGAAAACCATGTATTTGAATAAAATTATTTAATGTACTATCTATATAAATTGTTAAGTTTGAAGACAAGTTTATATTTGCAGAGCATAAAAATACTACTATATTATTTATTTTGTCTTTAAAAGTAACAAACGATTCACCTCTATGAATTTTTATACCCATACTTCTTAAAACATGATGAATTTCACTTGCACTTGTACTTTTTGGTAATATAAGTTGTAATTTTTTACTTGCTCTATAAGTTTTATGCTTAATTAATTCCATATCTGCAAAGATAAAATAAATAAAAGTATAATAAAGATGACAAAATAGTACTGAATGTAAAAATTGGGTTTACCTCCGAAATTTTTATAACTGCATCGATTTTTCAAAAGTTATATACGCGCGACTTGCACTTTTTATTTTTGATGGGGGGGGGGAGCACTCCATGTATCAAAAAACTTATAAACAATTGATTTCAGGCTATAGTTATGTTTAAATTTGTCAAATATATTTATTTTTTCTTATTGTAGAACTTATTTAAAACTTATTTAAAAACTACCCACTATAACGAAATTAAGAAAAAAATAATTTTTAACAACTTAGAAATCTTTTTATTGAAAGAAATGTCGTATTTATGATATGATAGATTATTTGTTAAAATGATTCAACCCTTAAAAACCACCTCTTATGATGAAACTATGTGCGGGAAAAATATTTTTAAAGGCTTCAAACGCTTTAATATAAAATAAATAAATATAATTTACTGTTAATTTACTATTTATTTTTAGGGAAAACTTGTTTTTTACCCCATTTTTCCCTTTTTTACAACTATTATTTTTTGTCTCATTTTCCCTCTTTTTTCTCACAGTTGTTTTTTACCCCATTCCCAATTGTTTTTTTTGTACATTTTGTTTTTCATACTTGTTTTTTAACCCATTTTTACCTATTTCCATCTAATATTTTTTTAACTCAACATTTGTTTTTTAAATCGAAGAGGTTATCCATATCTTGTTTTTTGCTCCATTTTTCCCGTCCTGTTTTTTAACTATTATTTTACCATTTTTTTCTCCCTTTTTTGTCTCATAATTGTTTTTGGCCCCATTTTTCCCTTTTCTATAATTATTATTTTTGTCACATTTTTCTTGCTTTTTATCTCATTTCTCCCCTCCTCCCACCGTATTTTTTACAACTGTTATTTTTAGACCCATTTTTTTTCTCATAATTGTTTTTAATTCCATTTTTTCCCTTTTTGACAACTATTATTTTTAGTCCCATTTTTCTCACAGTTATTTTTGACTCATTTTTCCTGATGCCCTGTTTTTTTTACAATTATTATTTTCAGACACATCTCTGTCTCCATTTTTTTCTCATTCTTGTTTTTTGCTTCATTTTTTCCTTTTTTACAACCATTATTTTCTGTCTTATTTTTCCCCCTTTTCTTCTCACAATTGTTTTTTCCCCATTTTTCCTGCCCAGTTTTTTTTACAACTAATATTTTTAGAAACATTTTTTCTCCCCGTTCTTCCTCACACTTTTTTCCTTTTTACAACTATTATTTTTAGACCCATTTTTTCTCCATTTTTTTCTCATAATTGTTTTTATTCCATTTTTTTCCTTTTTCATTATTTTTAGTCCCATTTTTCTCACAGTTCTTTTTGCCCCATTTTTACTGATGCCCTGTTTTTTTTACAACTATTATTTTCAGACACATCTCTTTCTCCATTTTTTCTCATTCTTGTTTTTTACTCCATTTTTTCATTTTTTACAACCATTATTTTGTGTCTCATTTTCCCCCTTTTCTTCTCACAATTGTTTTTTCCCCATTTTTCCTGCCCAGTTTTTTTTACAACTAATATTTTTAGAAACATTTTTTCTCCCCGTTCTTCCTCACACTTTTTTCCTTTTCACACCTATTATTTTTTGACAAATTTTCCCCTTTTTTTCTTACAGTTGTTTTCCCTATTTTTACCCGCCATCTTTTTTTATACAATTATTATTTTAGCCCCATTTTTTTCTAATATCTGGATTTTTGCGCACTTTTTTTCATGCAAAACGAGGTTATTGTACTGGTTGCTAATTAGAAGTTTATTTATTTCTTTAGGAGGGAACAGGAGTGGGGAAACCGAGCGAAGCGAGGTTTTTCTTATAGTTTAATTATTTATTATTATTGCCAACTTTCAACCCATAAAAATTATTCCTTACGTTGAAAATGAGAAAAGAAATTTTAACAGTGTATAAATTTGAGTCCCTACTCAGTTTCTAAAAAGTTCCTTTTTTTCTATCTTTTACTGCTTGTGTTTATGTGTGAAATAATGAATGCTCCAAAATTTTAAAAAATTTCGTGCTCCATAATTTTGACTCAAAAATTTTAAATAAATGCTTTCTAAACCACTAAAACTTCTGGCATATACAAGGTGTTTCGCGAATGACTGGCCAAACTTTACCAGATGATACAGCAGGACCATAAAGTGGTTTCATATCTGTTATTATTGTGTCAAAAATATATGTTGTTTAATATATATAACGTTTTTACGTTCATTAAAAAAAATTTAATTGTCAATATTTTTGCAATGATTCCTCTAATTTGAACTAAATATTCTACCTGTTTTTCTCACTTAGTATTTCCGACGTATGTTGGATAATAGTAATAATAAAATTGAGTTTTATTTAATAAAATTAAAATTTTTTATGAATTATTAAAGCAGGTGCGCACGTAAATTTTATTCAAAAACAGTTAATCGTAAAATTTAGTAATTAAAATTAGAACTACTAAAACTGTGCCAAAAACCCTAAGATCTTGATATGTTTACGTTAATTATTATAATTTATAAATACATATTGAAAATTGGCAAAATTCATATATTTATTAAAAAAAAAATTTTTTTTGGCGGCATTGAAATACATTTTGTTCATTACGGTACAGAATATGGTAGCTACATTACAATATACATACCATATTTAGTTAAAATTATAGAGGAACCATTGCAAAAATATTGACACTTTTGAAGATATTTGGGACATAATAATAGCCGATATGAAACCACTCTATGATCCTCTACCATCTAGTAAAGTTTGGCCAGTCACTAGCGAAACACCCTGTATAAAGTGAATTATTTTATGGATTACAATATTAATTCTACTGGTATTGGCTTCAGTTTTATTGCTATATTTCTTCATAAATTTGAGTAACCCATTTTATTTTCATCATAACTCTCAATTTTTGTGCTACAGGGTTTTAATACTACTGATTTTAAAGGTCTTTTTGGGTACCTTATAAAAGGTTCTATAAGTTTTCCAGGGAAAAATTTTCGTTTTCCGCTATTTAACGTCTAAATCTTTGAATAAATCTATGGCGAACAAAAAATCGCTTTTTATTGCGTCTAAAATAATAAATAAAGGAAATAAATGTTTTTGTTTTTTATAAACTTCATTTTTGATGAGAACGATTTGTTTCATAAATCATAAGGTTTTTGGGTTATTCGCAAAAAACTATAAAAATCATGGTTTTTTCAACATTTTCAATCACAAATAACTCGAAAAGTCTTTGTATATCAAAAAAACTTTGTCCTACATTTTTTGTTTAAATTGATCTTAACCATGGTTTTTTTGGGGTTATTTTTAATGTACACCCACAGGGTGGTGTTTTCCCACTTCGGCCGTTTTGAAAAATCTACCTCTTTTTGTTCTATTTCGACCGCTTGTCATGCATTTCGGGTAAAACGGTCAATATACAGGGTTATTCATTATAAATTACCCACTTTTATAATCCTTATTATCGCATAGACAAAAAAATGTTTTGTGCTTATGATTAAATTTTGTTAAAATGTCATGTCATTCAATTTTTGAAATGATCTTTTTCTACTGGTTTCAAATATATACCATAATCTTATACCGTTTTCGATTATTAAACCCCGAATATAAGCTATAATAATATATAGAAACGTTAACATTATTAAAGTATTAAATTGAATTATTTAATCAATTATTATAATATTAAATTAGATAAAATAAATTTATATATACCAACTCCAAAAAATTAAAAAAATACGTCGATATCCAAATTATGTTACATTCCTATTTGAGTAAAATTGGTGTTATTTTAACATGTGTAATATATATTGTTTTTTTTATTGTATAATTGGATTATTTTTCTAAAAAATATTGTGAAACTTTAATAAAGATTTTGTTTTATTAAATTTTATTTTCTCTTAACTGTTTGTATATGTTATGCTAAAAAAAATAACAAGCTTACAATAAATAAACGAACGGCCGATATAATTTAAGTAATCTTAATCGAAATATACCAAAAAGGTTGACCGGCCGAAATGCAACTTTTTTGGTCACGGCCAAAGTTGTAATAAAAGACCCCCCAGAAATGATACTATTCATCCCCGGGATGGAAGTGCATATCGGCACTATATAACTTTTGTTACTTGTCTCATTTTACAACTACTGTCAAAATTTCAAATCAATCAGTGCAGTTTTAAAGAAATCGTATCGGAAAACGTTCAATGACTGGTCCTCAACCAATTTACCATAATCATTTTTTTATATCTACAAATCCTCTTTATAATGCGTTAATTGAATAAAAAATTAATATTTACAATACATAATCATCCCTATTCATTAATTGTGTAAAAATAAATTTTTAAATAGAGTAACTTTTTACACTATTTAGAAAAAAGTTTACCTGATTCAGATTCATTATTTTCCACGGTAGAATGAAAAATTTTTGCTGGTAATGGGCTTATATTATCAACGACTTTTCTTTTTGTGGAAATATTGGTTACACACCGTTTAATTTTTCTATCATTAATCTTGTGATTATGGACGCCTTCTTGTCGAATCAAATTTTCACAATTTTCCATTGTGTATATACGAGCTGTACAGGATTTTAATGTGCATCTCCATTTCACTAATCCACTTTGCATTGTATTAGCTTTAAAAAATTTATTTTTTTCATGTATTATCAAAACATTTCCACGTTTACTTAAAATAGTAGTTATCATTGCCATGACTAAAATAACACTGATCGTTCAGGTATTTTAATATTAATACTTTTAATGTTACAAGTTGTTCCTGGCTTATAAAAACGCTTCATTTAGTAATTTTACCTATATACCATCATAATATTACAGAATGAATTTTGTTTTGAAATTATTTTATTTTCTTTTCTTTTAATTGTCTTTAATTTTCTTGTCTTGTTACTAATTATCTATAAAAAGAGTTTTTTTGGTTCCTAATATTTTTTTTTTAGTACAATAAAGCTATAAATATTCAGTCAAAGTATACGTACTTTTTATAAAAAATTATATGATAATTAATAAAGATAACGGTTTATTTTATCTATATAACAAAAGGGATATAAATCACGACTGTCCGATTGTTACATTGTTTACGTTACCCTTTTCCCTTTGTTCTGTCTATATACATTTAATTTGCCCTTGCCATTTTGTATTCTAAAAATCCCCGTAGATATAAGCTTATCCAAGCCGAACAATGGCACGACAGGCTGTAAGTATTAGGTATCTATCAATGCTTAAGGTTTTTAAAAATGGTTGGCAATATGCCATCACAAAAGATTTTAACCAAATAAGTTCTGTTATATTTGAGTTAATTATTATAAACCTTATAATTTTTAGGGCTTTAAGATACTGTTGGTTGTATTAAATATTATTTAGTGTCTTTACAACAATTACAGTATATTAAAAAAAAATTATGATTAAAATTTTACTTTACGGTTAAATATTTATTTAAATAAATGGTAATGGTAAGCATTGAATTATAAAATCAAAATATTCCTTCTTGTATATATTTAGAGATAATTATTATTATTTTACAATGAATGAACTATTTTAATTATCTTTGGAACCTAATTAATATTAATAAATTCAAACGTAGTAACGGTTTAATAATTTTAATTTTAAATGCCCATGTAAATATTTTAAAACGTAAAAATACCGTTCTATAATTTATTATATTACAAATATATAAATACATATTTCGACTCATTTAATATGAATCCGGGACAGATGCTCGCTTGTACATTTTCTCTCCTGTCCAATAAAAATGCATAACTGAAACGTCAAATTATAAAACAAGTGAAAAACAGCAATGTTTTTAATGTAAATTTAAAGTTACGAAAATAAATTTCTATATAGGGATATACCTTATATACCACAGTATATAATATGGTATAAGTAGCGGGAAAGTAAAAATAGGTCAAAGATTTATATCATTTTTGGGGTTTTTAACGATGCTAAATCGATTGCGGTTATCTGTTTGTCTCTATCTATCACCGTTCTCGGGTTGAATCAGGCTAACAGACAGACTGACGGACAAAACCATCTTATAAGATTCCAATAGGTTATCCATTATCTCGAATGTAGTTGAATAATGAGGTAATAAAATTCAAAATCAAATACCACAATTTAATAAAAAACAAGCTGTTAAGCGAACATGGAGGGGCAATCGGCAACTAGTTTCGTCAGAACTGCCATCATCAGGCCAAAATTAAAATCATTAAGTACTGGTTCTTATTTTTTAATTTTGGTCTGCATGGTAGTTCTGCCGAAATTAGTTGCCGTTTCCCCCTCCATGTACGCTTAACAGCTTGTTTTTTATTAAATTGTGCTATTTGATTTTGAATTTTATTACCTCATCTTATAAGAGTTTTTTTTCTTCGAAAACTCATAAATGAAGATATTTTGGTTTACTGACTTATATAACTTTCCTTCACAATTTTAGAGTTTTCGAAGAAAAAATCTTCAAATGTAAGCCATAAGAACATTTTCGGAGAACGAGTTTATCTTGTTAAAGTTGAAAAAATGCGATTTTTAATTATCTATAACTTCAAAACTATTTAGTTTACAGTCTAGGTGTAACAAGTTTTATAATAAGCTTCTCAAAATAAATATAACAATGTCAAAAAAATGTTCTATTTATAATAAAGTTGGTCGTTTCGTTCGGAACACCCTGTATAGACCGAAAGTGGAAATTTTTTACTTTAGATGTGGCACAACGACAAAATCTTGTATACAAATTTTCGTAATTATCGTGAAAGCAGTTTTCAATATATACGGATAGTTTTAACACACCCTGTATAAACTCCAACGTAATTTTTTGAGACAAATGAAGTAAATAATATGTAAAAAAATTATTCAATGTTTTAGTAAAAACATTTTAATGCTTCACACGCACAATTATCCAACCGTTGACATAAATTTTAATAAATTTGGACAAATTTAAAATTCCTGAATACCTACCTAATACAAAAATAAATTATTAGATGATTCAAATAAATTTCTCGTACATCCTTTCTAACATGGCACTGTACTTACCAAAATTGAAACTGCTTATCTCTTAATGGGAATAAAAATTGTTGATTGAAAATAATAAACCACGCATCCCCTCTAACTTTTCAACTAAGTGGATTCCTAAAAAAACTTATGGATACCAAAAATTTAAAAATTGAACTTTTACGTTAAAAAACAATAAATTCGTATTTATTGATAACTTTTCTTCATACTCTATAGAGGTTTGATAAAAAAGGTGACTTTTCAAATTTCGCGAGCGACGAACATTCGATTCGCAATTTTTTTGT
The DNA here is from genome assembly GCA_963243735.1 of Neocrepidodera transversa. Classification (NCBI taxonomy): domain Eukaryota; kingdom Metazoa; phylum Arthropoda; class Insecta; order Coleoptera; family Chrysomelidae; genus Neocrepidodera; species Neocrepidodera transversa. The sequence continues at coordinate 2,898,489 of OY725337.1, read as the reverse complement.
TTTATTATGTTGGTACACACATTCCCAACATATATTGACATGATAAACCATTTTGCATTTTTAGCTTGTTTTTGAAAGGTTAGACGTGTTTTGATGTTCTTGGCGAATTTTTGCTATATCGAAAAAAATGAATTCCCTCTTTTTAGAAAAGTAGATTTCGAAGATAAACTTTTTTCAAAGCTTGAAAAAAGCGTGAGGAGGTTCCTTACAATATTTATCGATTTTCGTTTATTTTCTCAAAAGTCCAAAATTAGATTTTCATATTGATATTTTTTTGTGGTCTTTCTAAATAGAGAAGTTGGTACAAAAATAAATCCGAAATATTAACATTATCATTCCCAACAAACCTCTAAAAACAGAGTTGTCAGATTTAATGTATATATAAACATTTTGTAATCAATCATAATTGAAAACCCAAAATCATGTACCACAATAATATTTATTAAAAGGCAATTAGTTTCGGTTAAAAAAACCATCTTCAGGCCTATAATAAAAATACATCATTTTGGTGCAATTTTTACAAAGTAAAAGAAAAACTTACCAAAATAACAATAGAAGGAATTAAATATTAAATAATTTTAGCATATTCCTAAAGTTCCACTACTAAGTAAGGGAGGGGGAAGGAAAAATTATAAGGAGAGAATGGGGTACATCAAAAATTATTAAAAATTACAAAATTACAAAAATTACAAATTACAGGTGGGTAAATTGCACTTATTTAAAAAATTAAATTTGAACATTCACAAATCTTAATTTTTTACTTTCCCGACCCACCTCGGAGAAGGAAAATTATTGTGAAATAGCGAGCTAAAAAACATTTTCGAGACAAAGATGGAAATATTCATTTTGAGGTCATCTGAGATGATTAAGACTATTTCCAGATGGAAGACTGTCTGTCTGTGTGTATTCTTCCACGACAGAGGTCACACGTTTAATCTGACTGAGCTGAAATTTGGGATATGGGGTTGGGTTACTCGTCAGAAGAACCCATTAGTTTTTGTACTACATCTGTCAAACGGAAGTGTCACAATCAAAAAATGACAGATGCAATATGTCACGGAATTTGACTTGCAATATGTCATTTGAAAGCCCTTGAAAAACTCTATTCAAATCTGTCAAAATTATTTCTCTAACTGTCACCTGTCAAAAATAAAAAAATGTGAAGTTTGAAACCTTAACACCAAGATTTGTCTCTGGACACATCCGATTTTTTTTCAAATTCTTTGAGAGAAAATACATTCTTGTTATATAATTTTTTTTGCTTTTTCCTATTTTATGTGTGAAAAAAATATGCATTATTACTGTTTTTTTTTAGTTTTGCTGTGTGGAAAAATGCATGCTCGCTTTTTCCTCAATTTATGTGTAAAAGAGCTGTTTTTTTGTGGTTTTTTTTATGTGGAAAAATGTTGCTTTTTTATCAATTTATATGTGAAAAAATGCGTTTTGCTGTATTTTCCAATTTTTTTTTATGGAAAAATATATTTTTGCTGGTTTTTCCACATTCAAGTGTGCATTTGTTATTTTTTCCGATTTGTTGAATTTGTTGAAAAAAAATGCGTTTTTGCTGTTCTTTTCAATTTTTTATGTGAAAAAATGCATTCTTGCCTTTTCCCAATTAGTAAGAAAAATGCATTTGTGCTGTTTTTCTAGTTTTTCGTGTAAAAAAATGCATTGTTGCTTGTTTCTTTTTAAATTTGTGTGAGATAAAATGCACTTTGCTTTTTTTCAAATTTGATTAAAGAAAAATTTATTCTCGCTTTTGTTTTTTTTTTAAAGTTTGTGTAAAAAAAAAGTATGCTGTTTTTTCCAATTTTTATGTAGAAAATCCATTCTTGCTTTTTTCGAAATGAATGTGTGAAAAAATGCATTTTTGATGGGTTTTTTTCTGGTTTTCTTGCTTTTATATCAATTTATATGTGAAAAAATGCATTTTCGCTTTTTTCCACATTCTTCTGTGAAAAAATACTTTTGAATTTTTTTTTAGTTTGTTGTGGAAAAATGTGTTTTTTATCAAATTCGTGTGCAACGGAATTTGACTTGCAATACGTCTATAAAAATATTCGTCTCTGGATACTCGTCGGAAAAAGTTTTGGGGTGACAAAACCGATTTTTTTATAATAAAAAAAAGATCTGCAGAGGTTACGATAAATTTACGAAATCTAAAATCTGGTATTTATCTGTGAAATATTTTATTTTATAATTTTGTCCTTCAGTTATAGCAAAAATGCATTTGGACAATGTTTATAATTATAATTTGTATCGATAATGATTTAGTAACGTCCAAATAAAAGTAAAAATAAATAAATAATCAAGCATTTATTAATTACAATAGAATTAATAATTACCTCGTTTTGTACTATCTTGGAAATAAGTTCTAGCAATAAAGAGATTTGACGAGACGAGACTAGACAAATGGTTACGAGACGAGACCGAGACTGAAACGAGACTTATTTTTTTCGAGACCGAGACGAGACTTTTAAAATTCTCACCTTATGCGTGTAACCACTTCCTTTATGAAGTTTGTATTGAGTCCTAATCAAAACAAATTATTTTAAACATTAGTTGTACATTCTTCTTTTTCTTTCTTCGTTATTAGAGTTTTCAAAAAAAACTTTACAACAGCTCTGTCTGTCCGTTTGTCTGTCTGCCTGTGACAAGATTCAACCGAAAAAAGGTAATAAATAGCAAGAAATAGACAACGAAAATCGACTCAGTATCGTTAAAACCCCTAAAACTAAATTAATCTTTGACTCATGTCCTCCAGTAATATTAAATTTTCGAAAACTCGAAAAAATTACAGCAAAAATATTACCGTTTTTCACTTGTTTTTGGTATACAAGTTAATACATCTACCATACATTCTCTTATCTTACATTTTATTTCACTTATATCGAATTCTTCTTTTTTATTACTTATTCCCATACCATCTCAAAAGTCTATTATAATCTGAGACAAAAAAAATTTCTGCTTATTAAATTTGGCAATATGTTTGTATTTGTATATTTTTCAAAATTCCAAGGTCATCGGAAGTGCGTAAAACCGAAACCGGAAAGAATTTCCTTGGGTTGTATTGTTAGACCGATGCGATGCCTATAAAATTGTGGGTGCTTGTGTTTTATGGCGTACGACTTCTGACTTTAACATAGTGTTTTACGAGCTACACCATGACCTGTCTCAACCGTTTATTCGCCGCGTTTATTGCGTTTTTATGGTCGTTATGGCGTAATTTGTAAATGTGGGACATTCTACTAATTTCGGATGAGTTTGATATTGCTTACGAACTTTACAACTTCGCCTTGCTACCAGTATGAATGGATCGCTTTTATATGTTTATATATATTGACAGAGACGTACTCGAAAAAAATTTCTACCTATAAAATAATAAATTCTGAACTATTATTATTTTTGTGTAATTTGATAATAAATGGTTTTACTTGGTACGGACCTGGTTAACGTTTGTTTTATATGAATTTTATTACTACGTAACTATTTAAAAATATACTCACCATTTATGGATGATGATTGCGGATTTTTGATGTGCGATCAGATGGATCTGAAACAAATCATAAAAAAAATATTATGACGTTTAGTAGCAGTATTAAACGATTTATACGTGGTTAATGATAATTTTTATTGCTTGTTTATTGTTCGTTAAATATTAATGGGTTTGTAAATGATAGTTGACATAATGTTATAGTTTTTGTTTATTTTTATAATGCAAATTACTGTTTTATTTTTTATGATTTGTGTTGATTTATCCTAATATTTGATAATTTTTATGGTTTCTCCTATATTGTAAAAATCGATTAAAAAAATTGTAAATCGGTAAAAAATGATAAAAATCCGTAACAAAATGGTAAAAAAATGTTAAAATCAGTAAACAAATGGTAAAAACGATAAAAGATGTTAAAAGTAAAAAAACATGGTAAAAAATCGGTAAAAAGAGAAAAAAGGATACAATATTAGAGCAATAGTAAAAATCGATTAAAAAATAGTAAAAATCGGTTAAATAAAAGGTAAAAGAGTAAAAATAGTAATGCTAAAGAATGGTAAAAATCGATAGCAAAAATAGATTTGAAAAATAGGTAAAAAATGGTCATAATTATTGAAAAGGGTGAAAATAGGAAACAATTAAAAAAATCGGTAAAAAACTAGTAAAACTCGATAAAAAAATGGTAAAAGAAAAAAAAAACGGTAAAAATATCCCCAAAATAATTGAAAAATACCAAGGAAATGGGAAAACATGGATTAAAGTAAATTTGTAACAATGGTTGGTAAAAAACCGTTAAAAATTGATAAACCATTAAAAATTCAAAATTGTTTAAAAAAAAAGGAAACAATAGTAAAATACGGTTTAAAAAATGGTAAAAATCGCTAACTAAAAACATGGTAAAAAGGGGTAAAAGAGGAATCAGTAAAAGTTAGAACATGGTAAAAAATTTGTAAAAAAAGATCAAAACAGAAAAAATGGTAAAAATGGTCAAAAAGGGTAAAATAGGAATCAGTAGTAAAAATCCATTAAAAAATGTAAAAAGGGTCAAAATAGGAAAAATGGTAAAATCGACAAAAAGGGTAAAATTATTAAATAATGGTAAATCGGTAAAAAATATGTAAATTAGTAAAAAGTGTAAAAATAAGAAATTATGGTAAAAATTGATTAAAAAATAGTAAAAAAACGGTAAAAAAAAACGATAAAAATCGATGAAAAGGGTAAAAATAAGAAACGATGATAAAAGTCGGTAAAACAAAGTTATTGAAATATGTTAAAAATTTAAAAGAAATGATAAAAAATGATGATTAAATTTAAAGTAATGTTAAAAAATCGTTAAAGACGGTAAAAAATGGTAAAAATCGTTAAAAAATGGTAAAAAATTGTTAAAAAATGGTCAAAAGTCATTAAATATGATAAAAAAAATAGTAATAATTTTACCAATAGTAATTAAATTTAAAGTAAAGTTAAAAAATCATGGTAAAAAATTGTGCTAAATGGTAAAAATCGTTAAAAAGTGGTAAAAAATTGTTAAAAATAATAAAAAATCGTTAGAAAATCGTAACAAATTGGTAAAAAAATATAGAAAAATTTGTAAATATACCAAAAAAACAGTAATAATTATATTAATGGTACTTAAATTTAAAGTAATGCACAAAATCATTAAAAATTGGTAAAAAATATATTAAAAATGGTAAAAAATTGTTAAAAATGATAAAAAATCGTTAAAAAAATGGTAAAAAAATATGTTAAAAATGGTAAAAAATTGTTATAAATGATAAAAATTTTTAAAAAATAGTAAAAAATCTGTAAAAAATGGTAAAAAATCGTTAAAAAATTGTAAAAAAATCGTTAAAAAATTGTAAAAATCGTTAAAAATTGGTAAAAAATTGTAAAAAATGGTAAAAAATATATAATTCATTTTTTGGGTTTAGTAAACTCTTAATACACATTTAACTTGCTTAATTCAAAACAAAAATAAGTACCAATCATAAAATCGCCATAAATAACAATAAAATTTCAAATAATTATAAGACATAAAAAAATGATTCCATTTGCATTCATATTAAGTTCATTTTTTATCTCGGCATCGTGTGTCTACATCGTTGACTCAACAACTTGTAATTGCATCAGTTTCAAAAATCTCTGTCGTGTAAATTAGTTCAATCAGACAAAACCCATTTGCATATAAGTAGTTGATTTATTTGGCTTTTGTCTGGCTTGAACTAAACATATTTATAACTTTTATTTATTAAGCCCAGACACTGGTTAATAAACAAATTTTTATTCATAATTTAGTTAATAATCAACAAATGTCCTGTAAGCTTTTTCTTTACCCAGTTGTATATAGAATTAAATTTATTAATAAAATAAGAAATAATGTTTACTCTGAAAATTTGACGTAGGTATTTTAGTTAAAAAAATCTTGCCAAAAATTTATTTAACATTTTTGTTTTTTAGTAAATTTGACACCGATAATATTTTATTTTTAATCATAGATATATTAAAACTGTTTTTTTAACACAAAAGTTTAAGTTTTTTTCAATAAAAATAAAAGATACTGGAGGTGGCGTTTTTTAGCGAAACGTATTTAGGATAAAATTGTATAATTATACGTCCAGTGAGATAGTAATGATGTATACAAAATTCAACATATTAATTAAATATCAAAATTTTTCAATTGTTTTGAGTTTTTTTTATTATTTACTAATTTGTATTTATTTACTAAGGACAAAAAACCAAATTCAACATTTACCTAACTGCAAATTTTCAATTTTATTAAAATAAAATAAAAAAATAGAAATTTGTGAGAAAAAAATTTTTAGACAAAATTAATATTTTTGTAATACTAATTTTTTTAAGTAAAAATTTAAATGACAAAAAACATTGTTAAAAGACAGCGAAATTTTTGACAAAAATCCAACTTTTAAAACAATCTTGAAGATTAGATAAATTTAATTATGCATTTTTTTTATTTAGTGACAATTTTACATGCAAAATCCAAAATTTTCAAAAAACTTATTATAGAATAATAATTTTCAAAAAAATCCTAATTCCTAATAAAAAAAGTTAACAATAACATAACAACGAATAAATTTTGAAAAATCAAATTTTAAGAATTTTTTGACATTTTCTATTCAAATTGCACAAAAATTCAAGTCTTGGAAAATTTTAATTAAACCAAAATATTTCAAGAAAACTTCAAATGTAGAATTTCAATAAATTTGACATTTATAAAAGAATAACCCAAAAAATTTTGAAAAAAATCAAATTTTGTTAAGTTAAAAAATCAGATTTGAAGAAATTTCAAATAGTCGAATTTTTAGACAGTTTTTGTACAATACTGAAATTTACACTTTTTTATATAAAGTACTCTACGTACGTTTCGCTAACTATGTTAGCATGTTATCATTTAGTTTATTGTCACATATCTTGTATCATGCATGTTTTTTTATTATTATAATCCAATTTTTCATCTATTCTCTTACTAATATTTTCCTGCTTATATTACATTTTTCTTATATTTTTTACCATTTTTTTGACCATTATGTATTTTATTCCATAAGTTGCATTTTTGGGAAATTCTTCTTCTATTTTCATCCAAAATACAAATCGGAACAAATGGGGGGAAATGGAGGAAAATAGAAAAAATATTGCAAAATAAGGCAAAAATAAAAAAAATAGAGAACTTACAAAAAAATAGCTAAAAATATGGAAATATATATTCGAAAATAGGGAAAAATTGGGAAAGATTGGAAAAAATGGAAAAAAGGGAAAAAAACTTAAAAAATTGGAAAAATAATTGGGAAAATTGAAAAAAAATTGGAAAAATTTTTCAAATTGGAAAAAAAATGAAAAATTGGAAAAATTGGGAAAAATTGAATACGTTGGAAAAAATTGGAAAAAAAGGGAGGAGAAAGAGAGAGATTAAATCATACGTAAAGAACTTAGTCCCTGACATGAGTCCCCTGACCGCACAAATTTTTTTTATTTTTTTGTACTCATTTTTGAAGGTTTCTGATGCGTTTGCGTGTTTTATCCATTTATGTTTTATCAATTTAGTAAATTTTTAGTAATTTCGTGGTGTTTACAGCATCGTCCATTTTTAATCTGATTTCGGGAAATTGTATACTAATACTTTAATCTTCTTTTGTGACATAAACCTTTGATTTGGGATTTGTATTTTCCACCATTTTCACATTTTCTTTGCTCAATTTTCGTACCAAATTTAGCCTTTGACATAATTTTTAAACTTAATTTTTATTATTAAGTAACAGATATAAAAATATAAAATATATGATCAATAAGTGTTCCAAAATATCTTTTTCCATCATGGGGTTGTGAGTTAATTGGACCTTAGACATCAATAAAAATTACGTACTATTAAAATTCTTTTTCACTTTTTCATACATTGTGATTAAATACATATAAGTGCGCACATACTTTTTTTTGAAAAAAAAAAACAAATGAGAGAAAGTAATAAACAAGGAGAATTGCCATTAAATTTTTAAAAGAATATAAATGTTTTATGGAAGGAGATCATTTACTATGAATTATATACCAGTTAAAAATATTTACATTGTTTAATTCATAAAAAAATTAAAAATACAAAAAAGACATTTTTCAAATATGGCAAATACAGCTAGTTAAGTTATGGAAGTGGTATCAAAAAGTATCCATTTAGGAAGAAATTTAAAGAAGAAAAAGAATTATAAAGCTTAATTAATCAAATTAAATCGAAGTAATCAAAAGAAAATGGATGAATGGACAAAATATATAAAATTTGTTATTGATTATGATTGATTTGTAATTGATTTTTTTATGTTTTATAGAACCCAACAAAAATGGCGGCCAACGTGAGGCTTTCTAAATGTTTAAGGCACTATACGAAACATTACAAATGTCGCTGGCTAACGTGGGGCTTTTTTAAAATTTAAAGGACTATAAATCATTACAATATCTACTATTAAATAATACTATAATAATCTCAATTTTTGTGTTTCAATCTGAATATCTGAAAAATTTTGGTACACATCAATTTGAGCTGAGCACACTCTTTCAAGATGGTGGGAGAGAGGACGTAACCATTTAAAAACGTTCCATTTTGAGTCGTTTTTTTTCATATTTAACCCATCTGAAAATACGTGCGTTAAAATGTGATATTTTTTCGTGCTATTACACTTATTTCCCATTAAGGAAGTTTTAAAAATAACGTGTAAAAAGCGTTAAAAACCAATTTCAGTAACGTTAAATATGCCAAAAAACGAATCAAAATGGAACTTTTTTTTGATGGTTTTCACTCAGGCATTGTTTGTTTCTCACTATTACAAGCATTTCCCATAAGAGATTACAAAAAATCTTCCCAAAGCACTGTTAACACGCCTTCTCTCCCACCATTTTGAAAAAGTGTGCTCGTGCTCAAACTGATGTTTGCTATATAAGTCTATCTACTATTATATCATAAGATCTTTTCGGTTGTTTTTATAAATTTTAGAACTAAATTATTAATGTAACTTTCAAGTCGAGATACTTTAAAATAATCTAATATAGATAATTGTTTCATTATTTACTCATGTTGTTATGCTTTTGCCAAGTGATTAAAAAAATGAGTTTTGCATAATACCCTGTATTTTCAATTAAATATGCGATATTATCATCAATCCGGAGACATTGGCGGCCACCCAATGTTTTGTATCAAGAATTATGGTGAAGGTGTAACTAAAATCGTATTTTAGTTTTTACATGATCGGGTAAATGTTGTATTAATCCAGGGAAACCTTATTTAAGAAATTTAACAAATTCCTCTGTAATTAATTATTTATAATTCAGTCAAATCACAATAATTATTTTCACGAATTTGGTGGTACAACGAAGTTGTATAGAAAGGAAATGAAACAGTTTTTGTAAGTTACAAAAAAAAATGGATCAAAAAACGACCAACTAACAAGTTGTTGACTGAAGAAATTGCTAAAAACTAGACAGAAGAAGAGTTTAATGGAAAATATGTCAATTTGACAAATTCCCAAACAAAGAGTGAAAGTTAAGACGAGGAAATGACCATTTTGACTCTTAATATATAATGAAGTATGTTTTCAAATTTAAATAGGCAAAATAAAGTGTATCATAGATATTGGTGCTACACACCATTTGTTAAAAAGGGTACTAACAAATAAAAATGAAGTACACCATTAAATGTGTTTAAAGAAATGCTAAAAACTAATATTGTTTATTAAAGGACAGCTTTTGAAAGATCTGGAAAAACAATCAAAAATGTATAGGTTTAAGAAGATCTGGCTGATAATTTTATTATCAGTAAGAAAATTATATAAAAGATCTTGGCAGTTTTATTTAAAAATAAAAATAATTTCTGTAAAAACAGGAAATCACAGTTTGTTAACAATTGAGTGTACTGAAAATTTATATTTTTTAAACTTTGAAGTATAAACTGAGTGCACAATTAACGAATGCATCTGCATATGCATAAAAATTTTTTTCTTACTTGGTAATATAAAAAAAAATTAAATAGGTACATTTTTCTTTTATCATTTACTTGTTCCTTAAATTTCCAAAATTATATTAAATTTTCAAAAAAAAATTTCTCCGATTACTGTTATGTAACAGAATATAATTAAAATATTTAATAGTGCACAATTACTTAATTTTCAAAAAGATTTATAAATATTCAAGATAAAAATGATCAGGACCGTACTTACAAAATTTCCTAAAATACAGTTCATTGTCGAAATTTAATAAAAAAAAATTAAATGTGATACATAGTTGGATAGAGAATAAAATGGAGATTTCAAAAATAGAATAATAAGTACAGGTCCGTATTTAAAAACAAAAATTGAAGAATGCTCTTTAAAGACGAAACGAAAAATGACTAGGCTATGGTAAACGGCATTCTGTCTTCAACAAAAAGGGTTCAAAAAGTTTCCTTCTATCTTTAAAAATAAAGGTGATAATTAAATAAAACGAAAATAGTCAATTTTGGTTTTAAGCAAATATCTCTGAAACCAGACCTGATATTATAATTTTTTTAAAATCCAGTAAAGTCTTAATAATAATCCCATTTAACCAAATCCCAATAGGGTACATTGAAATTTTTAACACCCTGTATAATGTCGTACTCTCACCTACGGCTCGTTTCGTAAACTTTATCCACGTGAATTATATCCACCATTATATGCTCGTAGAATAATATAAGTATTAATTAAGTAGTACATAGATACGTGACTTAATAAAATAAAAATTAAAAAATGTATTAATAATGAATTTATTTTCTATTCCTCAAAATTGACTAAAATAAACGTTCGATTTTTCTAAAATTGATTCCGATCTACTTTCTCGATTGGTTCATTCTTGTGAGAAAAATTGACGTTGTAATTCTATTCCTAGGAGACACTATCCACTCTCCTAGATGGTGTTGTTCACTAACCTATACAGGACGAAAAGCAATTTTCTATAATGTATTTCCGGAAAACGAAAAAGTATATTGATTTAAAATCACTATCGAAAGTTTGCACTTAAATGCACTTTTTCTTAAAAGATGCATTTGTGCTGGAAAAAAAATAGATGGTGTACGAATTTCTAAAATATTTGGTAATAAAAATTTTACAGAAGTATAAATATTCAATAGAATTTAACAAATGCGGTATCTACTAATACTGAAAACAATTTTTATGGTTTTACAAATTGGACATAACTCAAAAGCGAATTGATTTACGACCCCACTTGCGAAGAATTACGTAACCCTTGTAGAATTTACTTTTGCTTTCAATAATAGCTCAAACCTTTCTCACCAAGGTTATTTATGATACCTATTTTATATTTATAGTTTATTTTTAACCCACAATTCTCGGTTTGAAGTTTATTTCTTTAGGATTTTATAAATAAATACAGATGAACTGTACTAGCACTTTGAGATCTTAAAAGAGAACGTGTGGGAATTTTTTTTTAGGTGAGGTTGTTTATGTTTTTATAATTTCAAAAGTGAAATTCTTCATAAATTATGTTTAAAAATAACTAAATTAATTATCGCATCAAAATTATCTGAAGAATAATATTTGTCAATATTTAAACTTTTCTGAATTTACTCGATATTATTTAATTAAAAATATATAAGTGATTTTAAGATCTTGGAAAATTTTCTTAAATTTCTATAATGTTTAAAAAAAATATTTTCTTTTTTGGACGCCTATGCATTTAAGCGACGCACCTTTTATTTTAACATTTAAAATTTTATTCACATTAAAATTTTCAGTCAATGAACGACCTTCTCGTATAGAAAAGTCTATAAACAAGCCGGTGTTGTTGTTTCCGAGCCATAAAATCATGTTTTATGTTCGTTGTTACATCACCGTTTTAGTTATGACCCATTTCCGAGTTCATAAAATCGGCATACGAATATCCCCCCGTTTTTATTCTTTAACGTGACGCTTACGCCGATTTTACCAATAGAGAAAATTGTCTACGTAATTTTTTGATACAGATATTTGCATATTTAACATGTATTATGTTAAAGAAATGATGCTATAAAAACATTGATATGCATAAATTGAGTTATAGTCAAATTTTTATTTGTTTGTAAAGTATCACCCTGAATTTATATTTAATCAACAAATATAATAATAAATATATATTAGGTAAAGTTAATTTATTTATTTAATAAACCCAGCAAGCCAACAGTATCTTAATAGCTCAACTACGAACAGACGGACGGTTGTAGTTGGCAACTAGTTTCGGCTACTAGCCATCTTCAGGCCTGCAAAAAATTACAATTTGAAATATTCGGACTCTTGATGTCTATTCAACTTTAGTTATCGTTATTCTATGAAGGGCTGAAGAACCCTTCTAAGCTGTTTTTGTGGATAAATCCTTATCGGCTTACAAAACTTCGTCTTTTCAAGGTAGCGTTACCATGTTTTTACATCATTATGGATTTTTCCTAAACCCGCCTCTGTGGGTCTACTAAAATTTACCTTTACACAAACTATTTGTTAACAACCTTTTTACTTTCAAATATAAAAAAACGGAGGAAAATAGGGAATTGCGAAAACAGGTGAGGAAATGAAAAAGCTAGAGAAAAATGGGAAATAAATAGAAAAAATTAGGTTAAACATTTGCCTTGGAAACATGAGAAAATAAGAAAAAATAAGGAAAAATAGGGAAGAATATTAATAATATTTTCCCTGCAAAAATGGAAAAATAGGAAAAAATAAGGTAAAAGAAAAAAAAAGTTTTTCCTGTGAAAATGCGAAAATAGGAAACAAAAGGGAAAAATGGGAAGAAAATAGAAAAAAAATGGATAAAATAAGAAAAAATGGGAAAAAAGACGAAAATAGGAAAAAATGGGAATAAATAGGAAAATATAGAAAAAAGTAGGTAAAACAGAATAAATAGGAGACAATAAAGAAAAATGAGAAAAAATAGAAGAAAATGAGAAATATAGAAAAAAAAAAATAGGAAAAATCAAGCAAAACAGGAAAACAGAACAAAATGGAAGAAAATAAAGAAAACAAAAGAAAAGAGAAAAATAGGAAAAAGAAAAAATATGAGAGAAAAATAAAAATAAACAGAAAACAGAAAAAGTAGGAGAAAATAAGGAAAAATAAAGAAAATGTGGAAAGTTAGGATTAAATTGGAGATAATAGGAAAAAATAAGAAAAACAAGAAAAAATAACAAAAAACACGAAAAAATACAGAAAATTAGGTAAAAATAGGATACAAAAAACAGAAAAATGGGAAAGAATTCGAAAAAATAGAAAATAATAAGAAAGCAAAAAAATTCAAGAAAATAAATAAAAATGGAGAAAAAATGAGGGAAATCTGGCAAATGGAGAAAAAACAGAAAAAAATTCGAGACAATAAAGAAAATTAAAAAAAAAATAAAGAACTGGGGAAAATTTTAGGGGGACAAATAGGGAAAAAATACAGAAAAAAAAACAAAATAAATAGGAGACAAATAGAAAAATGAGGAAAGTTGAAAAAAAGGGAATTATAGGAAAAATAGGAAAAAATAAATAATAAAAAAATAGGGAAAAATACAGCAAAATAGGAAAAAAAAAACAGAAAAAAATACAGAAAAATGGAAAAAAACAGAAAAAGACAAAAATAGAGAAAAAAAATGGACAAAAATAAAAAATACGGAAGAATACGAATAAATAGGAAATAATAGGAAAAAATAAAAAAATAGGAAAACAGTAAAAAATAGGACAATGTAAAGAAAAATAGAAAAAATTGGTAAAGTTAGGAGAAGTAGGAAAAACAGAAAAAATGGATGAAAATAAAGAGAAATTGAGAAAATGGGGAAAATGAGGAAAAATAAGAAAATATAAAGAAAAGTGAAGAAAAATAGAGAAAATGTGGAAATTAAGAAAAAATAGGAAAAATTGAAAAAAAAATAGGAGAAAACAGGGAAAAATAGGAAAAAAACAAAAAATAGGGAAGAACATAGGAGAAAATATAAAGAAAAATAAAAAAAATAAAAAAAATAGGAAAAGTTAGGAAAAAATAGGATAAAATTGGAAAAAATAGGAAGAAGTTTTTTCTGTTTTTCCCTATTTGTCTGTATTTGTCCCTTTTCAACTACACTTTTCAAAACCCCAAAAAAATGGATAAATTTTAATTCAGAAATGGCAAAATGTGAAGAAAATTTTTGGGGGTATATTTCATTTAATAAAGAAAAAAATTAGGAAAATTTATAGTTGTAATTTTTATGTAAAAAATGTGAAAAACTGATGAATATTTGAGGGTTAAGATTTAAGTGAAAAAATAATGAAAAAATGTTGATGTAATTTTCATTAAAAAAAGGGAAAAATTGAAAAAAAAATGGCGTTAATTTTAACTCAAAAAAGTGAAAAAAGTTGGGGTAATAAGCATGCGAAAATTGAAAAAAGTCGAGAATTAGAAGGGGGTAATTTTTGATTGAAAAGAAAAAAAAAGTAATTAAAAAGTGAGAAAATTAATGTTTTTCCTTATTTAGTATAAGTTATAAGCCAATTAAGAAAAATTAAGACGACTCAGTAAAAGTTCTGGAAGGGGGTGGGGGTAGGTAAATGTATGTGTTTTGAGTGTTGGATATTGGTTTTTTGTCAATTTGTGATTAAAATACGCGTTTTATCAAAAAAAGTTTAGCATAAAACATGTAAGTAATTAAAAAATCTAAAACATTTGTATTGCTCATTTTTCACAAAAACTTCAAAATTATGGAGAAAAACGTTTAAACCCTTTTTTTCGTTTTTACTGTTTATCTTCAGCAATAATATAATCTTTTTATTATGAAACTTAAGTGTAAATATTCTTTTCTCTGATTAAATAAACTGTAATTTTTTCAACATAAAATATATTGTTTGTATGGAACAACATCGTTAAAATTAAAAATAAACAACAAACAACAACTTATTCATAATTGATGATTTTTTAGTTAATGGTAAAATTTTTTTATTTTTTACTGCAAATAAGCGTTGAAATTGATGAAAATGATTAATTTTCATATAATCCTATTGTTTTTCTTTTTGCGATATTACTTCCATTTTTTTAAGCGTTGTACTTTTGTATGTTCAAAATATCTCACCTCAAATACTCTTAAATGGCCCTAGAATTTTCTGGAAATTTTCAACATATCGTAAGACTCTGAATTTTATATTAATTTTGACAGTTCAAAGCTTCGTAGTTCCGGAAGACTTTTTAGTTTAAACCAAACGAAATTTTTTAAGCGTTGTAGTTTTTGTATGTTCAAAATATCTCACCTCAAATACTCTTAAATGTCACTAGCATTTTCTTAATATTTTTAACATATCGTAAGACTCTAAATGTCATATTTATTTTGACAATTGAAAGCTTCATAGTTCTACAAGACTTTTTAGTTTGATCCAAACGAAATTTTTTAAGCGTTGTACTTTTGTATATTTAAAATATCTCACCTCAAATACTCATAATGTCCCTAGCATTTTTTTGATATTTTTAACACATTGTAAGACCCTGAATGTCATATTAATTTTGACAGTTTATAGCTTATTTTACTAAAATATTTGTATACTTAATTTACAAATGAATTTTTATTAGAAAAAAGCAAGAATTATTCAGATTTAAATGTATTCGTCATTTAATAATTTTGTAAATTCCAATAGGTTATCCATTGTCTCAAATGTGTGGTAGAATGATGAGGTAATACATAATTTTGTAAATGTTTATGGGCATTTTGCATGTATTTGTAGCTACTATTAATGGAAGACTTTGTTTAACCTTTACCAATTACTTTTCTCGCGACATTAACGTTTACGTTTAATTTGCATTTGCATTTGCATAATTAAAATTCAAAAATGACTATTAGGCTTAAACTCTAATTTACACATGGAGCCAGGGACTGTCTCTAACACCCAGTTAAAATTCTTTAGGGGCAACGCCACCCTTATACTTTACTTACACAAGAAAACAAACGACAACCGACGTGACTGTATATATAACAAGAGACAATTTGTCATGTAAAATTCATAATAATATTTTCAAAGGGATGTTTATTTTGTCAGAGAACTCCCTTTCGACGTTAATTAGTCTCAGGGAAAATGTAATTCCATAACTCCATCTGGAATACCGACGCTCCAGCCAGTTATTTTTTAAAAAGGGATTTTTCCCGTGTTGACATTTTTCATTAGGTTATTAAGAGCGGACTGAAAATATTTAGTCGCTAGAAATTTAAAATCCAACATTTATATAAAGTACGTAAACTAAAAAAAAATCATCTAGTGATAATGTTATTTTGGTACAAACTTATTAGGCTCTAATTATTATTGTTGATTCCACATTATAAGAATATAAGTTTAAATATTAAAAAATTGAAGTTACTTAAACAAAATTTTTTTGTTTCAAAAAAAATGTAGATAAGGATGTTCTAATTCTATATACAAAACCTACAATCTCCAATCACGTGAGGTCATATATCAAGTAGGCCATTACCGTACTTTAGTACATTGACATAATATATGGTAACTGCCAACCTTGATCTTGAATAACATCATGGCTTCTTATACCTTCGCCCATTTCGATTTGCGCACGCATATTTGTATAGATAAAATTTATGGCAAGTATTTCCAAATATAAACTTAAATTGGATTACTAAGTACTTGGTCAAGATATAAATGATAGATAATTTGTAGTGGACTTTAGTAGTCAATTGAGAATAAATTTGAGACTGTAATTAAGAAATTTATTTATTTTGATGGGCAAATATCTAAAGGAGACAACAATATTAAAATTTAAAATAGTAGGTGACGTAATATTATAATTATTATTATTATTACTAATATTACGTTATACCTAGAACCATTCTTATACAGGATGATTCATTAGGTATGAATAATATTTTACCTACACAAATTCTATAGCGATAAATATTAATCTTGTACTTCATAATTGGGAATTAAATATTAATAGTTAAAACTTAAAAAAATTAAAATTGATTGTAAAAATTTTAAAAATAATTTATTTTTAATTTTAACACCCTGTATATCAATATTATAAATAGTTAAATTCCAATTGCTAATCAGTAATTTTATGAGAAAAATTAACATGAAAAAATCGCGACACCGAATGTCGGAACGATTTTGCCAAATGTCAGTTTTTTGTGCAAAATTACTGATAGAAAAATTTTCAAAAAAAAGTTCGAGTGTTATATAGGAGTTAATTTATCAACAGTAAAAATACAAGAGCTTTTTTTTATCGAATAAATTTTTCTTTGTAACGAAAAATTTTACCAAAAATCTGTCAGTTTTTTTATCACTGTCAAAATGACAAAAATGTAGTTTTATATTGAAGTTAATCTGTCAAAAAATTAATATTTTCATGTGTAAAATATGCAGGTAAAATATTAACTTTACCGATCACTCTGTATATACAAAAATTTAATTAAACATTATTGAGATTTTGTAAAAAAATAGAGAATAATAGAGACACATAAGTATACGGACAAATAGCGGAAAACAGGTAAAATATAAAGAATTACAAAAAATAAGGAAAATAGGGAAAAACGGGGAAAATAGAGCTAAATTGGGAAAAACAATTACAATTGGGAAATATAAGTAAAAATAAATTAAACCTTTAAAATAATGAAAAACAGTAAAGAAATAGGAAAGATGTTAAAAAAGAAGGAAAAATAAAAAAATAGCAGAAAATGGAGAAAATAGGGAAAAATATTGAAAAACGGGAGAAGGGAAAAAAGAGACATATCGGGTAAATAGTGACAAATAGGAAACTTCGGAAAAAATAGTGAAAAAAAGGGGTTAAATAAAGAAAAACTAGCGGACAATAGAGAAAATTGGTAAAATAGTGCCACACAGTGAAAAATAGAAAAATTTCAGAAAAATATTGAAAATATTGAAAACTAGGAGAAAATATGTAAAAAATAGAGCAAACCAAAGGAAAAAGAGAAAGATTTGGGGCAAATAGAGAAAAAATGGGGAAACCAGGGAAATATGGGAAACTTGGTAAAAATAGTAAAATTAGGAAAATTAGGAAAAAGAGAAAGAAAATCGAGAAGAATAGGTAAAATAGGAAAAAATACAAAATAATAGGGATAAATGGGAAAAAAAACAAAAGAAAATGTTGAAAAACAGGAGTAATATGAATAAATATGAAAAATAGAGAAAAATTTAAAAAAATAGGAAAAATTGGGCAAAATAATGAAACAGAGAAAAATGGGGAAAATAGTTAAAAATAGGAAAAAATAGAGAAAAATAGGAAAAAATAAGGAAAGAAATGGAGAAAATCGGGCAAAATAAAGAAAAACAAATACAAATAGGAACAAAGAGTAAAAATAGGAAAAATAGGAAAAATATGAAAATTAGAGTAAAATAGGAAAAAGTATGAGAAATAATGGAGAATAGGAAGAAACAGCAGAAAATAATGGAAAAAGGAAAAATAGAAAATAATAGGGATAAAAGAGAAAAACATGAAAAAATAATAAAATAAGGGTAAAATACGAAAGATTGGAAAAAATAGGGCAAAATAGGAAATTATCAGAAAAAGAAAATAGACAAATTAAAAATAAATATAGAAAAATCTGGCAAAATAATGATACATATGGGAAATTAATGAAAAATGGGAAAATATAAACAATAGTAAAAATAAGCAAAATAATGAAAAATGGGAAACATATGAAGAAAGAGGAAAAATAGTGAAATTAGAAGAAAATAGGGCAAAATCATAAAACAATGAGGAAAAATAGGTGAAAATAGGGATAAATTGGGGAAAATAGGGCGAAATAGGGAAAAACAATTACAATTGGGAAATATAAGCAAAAATAAATAAAAGTAGAAAAGTAATGGAAAACCGGAAAGAAATAAGAAAAATTGTAAAATAGGGAAACATGGGGGAAAATGGAGAAAACTAGGGAAAATGGTGAAAAATTGGAAAAAATTGGGAAAAGTAGGGCAAAATAGTGGAAAATTTTAAAAAATATCGAAAAATTGGGAAATATAGAGAAAAGTAGGTTAAAACAGGGAAAAGCTGAAAAATCGGGTAAATAGTGACAAATAGGAACTTTGGTTAAAATGGTGAAAAAATATGTAAAATAAAGAAAAAATAGCGGACCATAGAAAAAATTGCTAAATTAGTGCAAAACAGTAAAAAATTGGAAAATTTCAGAAAAATAGTGAAAAACATTGAAAAAAAGGAGAAAGTAAGCTAGGAAAAAACGGGAAAGATAGAGAAAAATTTGGGGAAAATGGGGAAATTATAAAAAATTTGGGAAAAATAGAAAAAATAGGACAAGGAAAAAATTGGGAAATTTGGTACAAATAGTAAAATTAGGAAAATATAAGAAGAAAATGGGGAAAAAATTAAGTAGAAAAATAGAGGGAAAATAAAAAAAATAGAAAATAATAGGGGTAAATGGGAAAAATAGAAGAAAATAATGAAAAACAGGAAAAAATTAAGAAATATTATAAATGGAGAAAATTCTGAAAAATGGGGAAACATGGGAAATTAGTGAAAAAAGGGGAAAATTTAAACAATAGTAAAAATAAGCAAAATAATGAAAAATGGGAAAAATATGAAGAAATAAGAAAAATAGTGAAATTAGAAGAAAATAGGGGAAAACTCATAAAACAATGAGCAAAAATAGGTGAAACTAAGGATAAATTGGGGAAAATAACGCGAAATATGGAAAAACAATTACAATTGGGAAATATCAGCAAAAATAAATAAAACAAGAAAAGTAATGGAAAACAGGAAAGAAATAAGAAAAATTGTAAAATAGGGAAACATGGGGGAAAATGGAGAAATCTGGGGAAAAAATGGTGAAAAATGGGAATAAACTTGGAAAAGTAGAGCAAAATAGTGAGAAATAGGAAAACTTGAGAACAATTTTGAAATATATCGAAAAATTGGGAAAAATAGAGAAAATAGTAAAAACAGGGAAGAAGCAGAAAAATCGGGTAAATAGTAACAAATAGGAAACTTTGGTAAAACAGCGGAAAAAGGGTAATATAAAGAAAAAACAGAAAAAATTGCGGACCATAGAAAAAATTGCTAAAATAGTGCAAAACAGTGAAAAATAGGAAAATTTCAGAAACATATTGGAAAATATGGAAAAACAGGAGAAAATATGGAAAAACTAAAAAAAAAACCGGGAAGATTTGGGGAAAATAGGAAAAAAATGGGGAAAATTGTAAAAATTTTTGAAAAACAAGAAAAATTAGGAAAAAATAGGGTAAACCAGGGAAAAATTGGGAAATTTGGTACAAATGGTAATATTAGGAAAATATTAGAAAAAAATGGAGAAAAAATAAAATCAAGAAATAGAGGGAAACTTAAAAAAAAAGAAAATAATAGGGATAAACGCGGAAAAACAGAAGAAAATAATGAAAAACAGGAAAAATATGAAGGAATATGAAAAATAGAGAAAAAGTAGGAAAAATAGAAAAAATTAAGCAAAATGGGAAAACATTGAAAACTGAAGTAAATAGTTAAAAATAGGGAAAAAATAGAGAAAATAGGAAAAAATAGAGAAAAATAAGTACAAATAGCGAAACATTGTAAAAAATAGGAAATAATAGGAAAATTAGAATAAAATTGGGGTATGCGAAAATAGTGGAAAATAGGAAAAAATACCGGAAAATAATGAAAAAACGGAAAGCAGAAAAAAATTGAAAATAATAAAGAGGGAAACCAGGAAAAAATAATGAAAAATGGAGAAAAATAGGACAAAATATGGAAAAAATTGGAAAAAATCAAAAAAAGAAAATTATAGATAAATAGAAAAAATTCTGAAAAAATAGGGAAACATGAGAAAATAGTGAAAAAAGGGGAAAATAAAAAAAAACAGTAAAAACAGCTAAAAATAATGAAAAACGGGAAAAATGGGAAGAAAGAGAAAAAACACTGAAATTAGAGGAAAATAGGAAAAAATACGGAAAATATACAAAAAGGACGAAAAATAGGTGAAAATAGCGATCAAAAATTTTTGACATAGATTTGCTTTATTTTATGTGGTAAAAAGTTTTGAAAAACATTCTTCAATAAATTTTAAAATATTTTTTTATATTAAATCTGAATATGGTTTTTATCAAATTTTTTTCACTTTCCTCTGTCGATAATCAAAATTAATAATAATATATTTCCTTAAAAAAAAACAACATACATATGACAAAGTTAAAATAATCTTTCACTGGTTTTTTTTCCAAAATGAAAAAGTTTTTTAGATTCAGAAAACCTCGAGTTCGATTTTTCCTAATCAGTAATTTTTTTGTGTCACCCTGTATTTTTTTTATCCTAACAATAGAATTAATTTAATTAACACCTGCTTACGTTCTTATTAATAATAAAGTAATTTCTATGCAATAATAACGTCGTTTGTATTTAATCGCTATTGTCTTATAGCAAAAAAAAATGTTTTTATAAGTACTTGTTTTTCCTTTTTAAAAATTAATTTGTTTTTTAAATTTAATTGCGGCAAAAACCTCGAGACTTATTGTATTTTTTCCTGTAAAAACTTCCAATTTTAGATATATCATTTGTCTTCATCTATAATTCTATATAATTTTCACCCTATTTGCATCGAATTTAATAACATCCACCCTCCTTACTTTTTATTAAAACTTCAAAACTGCAGTTTATTTCTGTTATTTATATAAGAACTTATTTCGACATCAATGACGCCATGCTTTTACCATTTTTCATCATGAATAGATTCGCTTCCGAAGTAAAGTCGAATACTTTTTTTTGTTGTTTTTCTAACTTGGTTTTGCTATATTGATCTCACTCTTGGATGTCTGATGGTTTTATCAATATAGCCAACTGCTGGCATCATACGAATGGATTGTTTTTCTAATAATTTACTTTTAGATATATATGTGGAAAACAAACACTGTTTCCATATTGGATTCAGATTATTTTTTTATTTGAAGAATGAAAAAAAAAAATAGCAGTAAGGCTTGTCTGAATATTCATATACTTTTATGGCTTTATATATTTTCTTATGCTTGTTGGCGAAGTCTTCTAAGTGACAAGAAGTTTTGGTATACTTGGATTACCTCTAAGTCTTATATAAGTTTCCATCCAACTTCAAGTTGGATATTTTTACAAGATTGGTAAAGTTTTAATGCTTGTAATTTTATCAGAGAAACTAATTTAGCCTGAGTCCGTTATGGAAATTCCAATACGAGATGAGACCCTGATCGAGGAATAAAATTGGCAAATTGGACTGAGGACACGACAGCACCGGAGAAAATTTAAATTTAAAAATGTAGAGGGTTGGTTTTTAATTATGATTAGTTCGAATCTAATTTTTTGTGGAATTTTATTGTTTCATAGTTTTCTTTCTATAATTTTGAATTACATCTTTTAATAAAAGTTAATTTTAATTTTTAAATAAACGTAGTAGTAGGGGAGGCCACGATGGGGGGATTTACTCGAGCGTCATGAAGACCTATTAGATTTCGAAGCTAAGATGAAAAAAAGAAAAAATGTTAGACAATGTTCATCGGTGAGGGGAGCATTTATAGAATTTTAAAAATGTAAAAACAAAACCAAAAACTATATAGGGAAAGGAAAAAAATGGAAAAAATGGTGAAAATAGTTAAAAATAGGGAAACAGTAGGAAATATTGACAAAACAATGAGGAAAATAGGACAAACTAGAGAGAAATAACTACAAATAAGGACGAGTAGGGAAAAATAAGGAAAAATAAATAAAATAGGAAAAACTAATGGTAAACAAGACAAAATAGACAGATATAGGTAAAATAGAGAAAATAGTAAAAAAAAATCGGCTGTGTCACCCCAGAACTTTCCCGGGTCAGCTGTAGAGAATAGGATTATTTTAATTACAAAATACTAAGCATTACATTAATTTATGGAACAAATTTTAAATAGCAAGTCAATGGTAAATACGTCTACTGAATTGATATTTCAATGTTCATATGACATAAGCAGGCGCATGCGCACAATATATAACACACTGCTACAATTAGAATCTCCTAAAATCATGGTTGAAAACTGTTGGAAATTCTGAAAAAAGTTTAATACAAAAGTTGTAGAGAATTTTATGCTCTACAACTTTGCACTAGAACATTTTGTACTGAAGCATATTGTTTGTCTTCAAAATAAGACAAAAAGCCTAAATGTGTATATTTTTCGCCCTCTAGCGGCAGAACTATGGGAAATTCGAAAAAATGTTAAAAATAAAAGTTAAAGGAAATTTGGTTCTGTACAACTTTGCATAAGAAAATTTTGCACTAAAGATCATTGTTTGTCCTCGTAAAAAGAAAACGTTTATTTTTCGTTTTTTTTTTATTCTCTTTTAAGAAATGTAAATGAGCTTCCTTGATTTGATACCTACCAATTTTTTTGGGTTCAAAGATTAGTTAGAGCTATGTGAGTTTTCGACCGGAAGTGAGCTGTAAAACTTTTCAAAATGGTGGGAAATTGAAATAAGGCTGCTCGGCAGGGTAGGGTAGTCCGCATTGAAGGGGATCCGCAGGGTTCATTTAAATTGGCCCATTCATAAGGCCACATCATGAGTGACGTAATACCTCACCTACAAGTGATACACGAGTTCTAGGGCTAGCAATGAACTGACAACACGTGCAAGATTATCAGGTGGAGAATTAGGTCATTTGTTAGCTGTCAATGAACTCTGAAGTTAGTTACGACTCTTCTTACACGTGGAGAGAAGAATTTTTTAGGTTATGTTAATATTACGTCATGGGCAGGCGGGGAATTACGTAATTTTTTGGCGATAAGTTTATTACAAGTTAAAGATAATAATTATAATATTAATATTATCGATACCAATTATAATAAAAAGTTCCAAGACTCAGTCTACAGGGTGATTCTTTTTCTACTAGCCAATTTTAAGATTTTTATGCAATTCTTGGAACTTTAAAACAATTCATTTTATAAAATAGGTGTAAATACGTTTTTGAAATCAGCTTACGAATCTGAAACCGTAAAAAAATATAGGGTGTTTCAATTAAAAAAACATAACTTTGGTATGGCACTTTCTCCCTGTATATTTCAAAAATTTTTTAAAATGTAGTCTATATTTACTTACATAATACCACCTCAATAAAAGTTTTTTGCAGTTTTGTTTATGCTATTTATTTCAATTTCGATTTTTTCATTTAATTTTTTTTATGGTTACAATTGTTTTCGATTTTGGTTGCTTTTCTGTAGCGATTTTTTGCAATTTTTTATGATTTTTTTACGATTTTTTTGCGATTTGTTTCGATTTCTTGCGACTTCTATTTCGGTTTTTTTGGGTTTTTTAGATTTTTTTTTATTTTTGTGTTTTTTACAATTTCATTTTTCATTTGTTTTTTTCAATATTTTCTGATTTCCTTTGAATTGTTTCCACTGTTTTTTTTTCAGATTTTTTCGATTCTGCTAATTTTTCTTCATTGTTCTATTTTTACCCTATTTCTTTCTTTTTGTTTTCTAATTTTTTCTTATTCTTCTGATTTTTTGCGATTTTTTGGATATTTTGTTGCGATTTTTTTTAACGATTTTTTTAACGATTTTTTTAACGATTTTTTGGGATTTTTTGAGATTTATTTCAAATTCGAATTTTTTCATTTTAAAATTCTTTTTTTTCTATGGTTACAATTGATTTCGATTTTTTGTTGCTCTTCGTTCTTTAACGATTTTTTTTGTTTTTTCGGTTTTCATTTTATTTTTTAGTTTTTTCAAAGGCATTATCGTGTACTAATAAATTAATTAAGTAGATCAAGGTTAACTTAAAATATGTCTAGACATTTCGTTAATACTATTTTCAACATATTGCAGAATAATTACTATATACAAAATCTTATTATTTCTTCATTGTATCACGTTGATACTTAATATTAATATTCAACAATTCTATAAAATATTTTCTAATTAGATAATTAACGTAATTTTCAAATTAATTTACAAGAAATGTTTCATGTTGCCTTCTTCAGCAAAAAATATTAGCATTAAAAACGTATATACACACGAGTAATAACAAAGTTGCGTTATAGATTTTAAAATTAAATACAATCATTTAATCATACAGGGTGTTTCATAATGAATGTTCAATATTTTAATCATAGGTTCAGAATATTAATTTTATACTAAATAACTCTGTGTCAACAAATGGAGTTTTTAAAAAATAAAACACGAAGTCAGTACCACAACGTAATATATTAAAAAAGAATGATAACAGGCAACTAGATTCGGTTAAATAGGCCTAAAAAGGTTCAGAACAGGGTTGATGATGGCTATTTAACCGAAACTAGTTGCCTGTTATCAACCTTTTATAATATATTACGTTGTGGTACTGACTTCGTGTTTTATTTTTTTTAAATACTTGGACCACATTTGAGATATGCATAACCTCTTCGATTTAACAAATAGGGTGTTGAAATTAAAATTTATTTTTCGTTTTTTTGCAATAATTCTTTTATTATTTAACATATTGAGTTGAAATTTGATATGATTATGTTAGTAAATAGTTCCATAGTTCGTACATTAACGGTTTTGAAATTCTTGTTCTTCGGGGATTAGTATAGATTAAGAAGTTCTATTAAATTTGGACAACTTAGAGTTTCAGTTATAATTTTGAGCACAAATCTTAAATCTATTTCAGTTATTTAATGTTTTAAATTCGAATAAATTTAAAATTTTCAAAATGTCGAAATATTCATTGTCTCTCCTCTGATATCCAAGTTTGAATGCACATGACCTTAAAAATTTATTTCGAACTTTCGCAATTCGTGTGTGTAAAGTTAGCCCCCCATTTTTCGAATTATAATATTTTGAAAGTTGTTCCAAATTGTTCTAAGTTTGTACCATATTGTTCCAGAAAATTATTCCTTAAACATGAATACAAAGGCCTAAAAACTCAAAAAACCATTTTTAAAGCTAGCCCCCCATTAATTTTTTTTCGATTTTTTTTGTTGAACCAGATTTTTCTAGCTGTTCTGAACATTGTTCCAAATTTTTATGTCATAAAAAAATATTTCAAGTCCAAAATCAATAAAACCGTTTGCTTCAAGCCCCCCATTACTTTTTTTCGATTTTTTTTTATTGTGCCAAATTGTTCTAGTTATTGTTAACATTGTTCCAAATTTTAATTTCTTAAAAAATTTATTCATGAACAACCAGAAGAATCTAGTAGGTACCTACATTAAAAAAAAATCGAAAAAAAAATAATGAGTGGCTAGTTATAAATAGTGTTGATTTTGAGCTTGAACAATTTTTTTTAAGACACGAAAATTTGGAACAATGCCAAGACCAACTAGAACAATCTAGTACACAAAAAAAATATTCGAAAAACAAATGTGGTGCTGGCTATAAATGGTTTTAATTGATTTTGAACTCGAATTTTTTTTTTAAAACATGAAAATTAGAAATTATGTTAAGAACAACTAGAACAATCTAATACAATAAAAAAAATTCCGAAAAAAAATAATTTGGGGCTGGCTCTAAATGGCTTTAATTGATTTTGCTTGAAATATTTTTTTTAAGACATGAAAATTTGGAACAATGCCAAGAACAACTAGAACAATCTAGTACAACAAAAAAATATTCGAAAAACAAATGGGGTGCTGGCTATAAATAGTTTTAATTAATTTTGAGCTCGAAATAAATTTTTTTTAAGACATGAAAATTTGAAATTTTGATTAGGAACAATTAGAACAATCTAATACAATAAAAAAATTTTCATGTCTTAACAAAATTATTTAAAGCAAAGTCAATTGAAACCATTTAGAGCCAGCCCTCCATTATTTTTTTTTTCGGAATTTTTTTATTGTATTAGATTTTTCTGGTTGTTCTTAACATAATTTCAAATTGCTATGTCTTAAAAAAAATTATTTCAAGTTTAAAATAAGTTAAAACTATTTGTAACCAGCCTCCCATTTGTTTTTCGAATATTTTTTTGTTGTACTAGATTGTTCTGGTTGTTCTTGATTTTGGGTTTGAAATAATTTTTTTATGACACGAAAATTTGGAACAATGCTAGGAACAACTAGAAAAATCTGGTACAACAGAAAAAAATCGAATAAGAATTATGGGGGGCTAGCTATAAATGGTTTTAATTGATTTTGAGCTTGAAATCATTTTTTTAAGATATGAAAATTTGGAACAATGTTCAGAACAACTAGAACAATCTGGTGCAACAGAAAAAAAATCGAAATAAAAATAATGGAGGGCCAGTTTTAAAAATGGTTTTTTCTATTGATAAAAAGGACACCATATCATACTGATCTAATAAGAAAGCAGTTTCACTATTTTAGAAAAATGGAAAATTTATCTGAAGATCTTGAGCCCAATAATTTAACTGATTTAGAAACAATATTTGCAATGTGTCTCTTAAATGCAACTTTGAAATCAAATAATATACCAAAATCTCGAACACTATGTATCAGCCACTGACAAATTGACATTTTTCACTTGATAAAAGTACATATTGAATGGGATTTTGAGATCAGACAAACAGGGGACCACCTACACTCTACTGGATGAAGAAAAATATCCATTTTTTTTTAATCTAGGCCTTTTTGGAATTTTTTTCAAGTCTATACGGTAAATTTGAACAAAAAAGGTATAGTTGTTATAATTCCATAAATTCAGCCCATTTACTATATTTAAAAATAATAGGCTTGAAAACTAGAATAAAAATATACAGCTATAAAATAATTAATTCTTAAATTTAAGTTAATGTCTGCAGTGTTAATTTTTTTCATCAAATTCCTTCTAAAGTAGTTAACTTCAACACCCTGTATCTTTAGTAGTAGAAACATTTGAACCAGAGTTATTCAGTAAAATATTATTATTTAGAGGTCCTGAACCTATATATGATTAAAATATT
Organism: Neocrepidodera transversa; assembly: GCA_963243735.1. NCBI lineage: Eukaryota > Metazoa > Arthropoda > Insecta > Coleoptera > Chrysomelidae > Neocrepidodera > Neocrepidodera transversa. The sequence goes on along the minus strand of OY725337.1, from coordinate 2,870,669 downwards.
GAGCAATCCATATGAAGCACCCTGTATAAAATTTATGTAAATTAGTAATTAGAAATATTTATGATTGATTTAAATACTACTTTAGTGTATTTTATTTAATCTCACATTATTATTTATAAATATACTAGAAAAAATAAGCTTTTATATTACTTAATTATACAATATATGAATAAACATATTATACATACAGATAAAGATGTTAAGATATAATATTGATAATTTTAAGATTAAAACACTATAATAATAATAAAGTAATAAATAAAAAATAAATTGTTATTTAATGATAATCAGCAGGTCGAGAACTGCTATTCCAAACAGTGTTTTTAGATATATTTTTTATTTTATTAAAATTTTTATATTAATTATTTAAATTATTTTAGAACAATATTTTTTTAGTTTTTACACAAATAATGTATTGTTGTACTTACAATTATTATTTATAACACACTCACACACACGTACCGGAACTTTTAACCACATTTTTAAACAATAACTGGCTGTAGAAAAACTATTACTGGTATCATTTAAAATTCCAAACCACTAGGACCCTTCTTGTTTGGTTATTGCACCTTCTTGTGTAATATAACAATATAAGTATCAATAAAAAAACAGTTATAGGTTCATGGTTAAAAAAACCCTTTTGGAGTTTTATTGGAAGCAGTAGCGGTGGTGATAAAAATTATTTAGGGAGTGTTAAATAATAATTGTACTTTTTGATAGAAATGTTTTAAAAAAGATAATTTTAAAAATCTTCATGTATATTTTTAATAAAATTTTTTTGCTGTATTATACAAAAAAATCACACTTGAAATATTTTTACAAGTTTTATTATTGTGATGATTAAAATTTGATTTTTTACTGTTACTATTCCAAATTTTTATATCTAGCTTATAAATTATAAATCTTTACCAAACTTATTTCAAAATTTCAGATTTCGTCAAAGTTGTTTTTAAGTACTGTTCAAAAAAAAAATTTTTTTTTGAGGGTAAACAAAATTACTGAAATAATCGGAACAAGGAATTGTCTACTGCACTCCATATACTTGTAATAGGTTATTTTTGCTCTTTTAAGTCAGATATCATTTTCTATTCAATTCTATGCACTTCACTGATTGGACGCTCCATTTTTTTGAATGCGTAGTTTTTGGGCTAAATACTTAACCTCGTTTTTTACAAAAACATATTTTCATGAATTCTAACATTTGGACATTCGATGTATCTATATTGTAAAGGATATATGTATTGGATTTGGTAAAGTCGACCTTGGTAGGTTTAGGTTCACATGAACAGGCCAGGTTGAGTGTCCTAATACTGCAGCCATCGGCTTATTGTATTGTCCTATTCATCTGTTAGTTTGTGAATGTATTAGTGACCTTGTTAAGGTTTAAGAGTCTCTTCACCATGTCACATCTGGTTAGATAGGAGTAAGCGTCACATTCGTGGCTGTTTCATCCTCCTCCTCACACAATCGTCATAGGATCCTCTTGGAAGATGCCCATTTTGTGAATGTGTTTTATCAGGCTACAATGTCCAGTTATAAAACTGGTTATTAATCTTATTTGTTTCCTATTTAGTTTCAGAATTTCTTCAGTGAGTTTCAGTACAGGTTAATTACTGTGTGTTTACGTTTCGGAAGTATCTGCCAGTATGTTAGGTGTTGTTTATGCAACCACTTATTAATTGTAGTTCTTACTGATGTTTTGGTTTTACCAATTTTCGGCTGGGGCCAATATTTCTCATATAAGGGTGTATGCTTTTTCGTTACCCTTAATACCTTTGTATTGGTACCAACTTAAGGGTGTTACGGGTTTATTTTATAAAGGAAAGTTAAATGTTACCTTTAAGGGTTCGGTAAGTTTTATATTTATTTATTTATATATAACTTTTGTTTATTTGTTTACTAAATCTGTATTATATATACATAAATATTCTTCTTTCGGACTTCTTTTTGTCTTCTCTTCTTCTTTTGTTCTTCTTACCTCTATAGGCCTTTTCCAGGAAACACAGGTTGAGATTTTAGTTCAAAATTGACCATTAACAGACCATTTTTTTGTGAATTTGTCTATCCTTTATCAATTCCTTCTTTTTTTATAGCAGAATTTATCCGAATCAAATTTCGAATAATTTAGGAACACGTGTTAAAAATCAGTTGATCATGCAAAAAAATTGAATTGATAGAGGACAGACAAATTCACAAAAAGAGTCTGTTCATGGTCAATTTCGAATTGAAATCTCAACCTGTGTTTATGGATAAGGCCTGTAGAGGTAAGAAGAATAAAAGAAGAAGAGAAGACAAAAAGAAGAAGTCCTAAAGAAGAATAAAAGAAAAAGAGAAGACCAAAAGAAGAAGTCCAAAAGAAGAATAAACGAAGAAGACTAAAAGAAGTAAAGTTGACAGATGTCTAATACAGATTTAGGAAACAAATAAATAAAGGTTATGTTTATTTAAATAATTAAATATAAAACTAACCGAACACTTAAAGGTAAGATTCAACTATCTTCTCTATATAAGATACTTTATTAGTGGCACTTCGGTTTTTGAGTTTTTCTAAAATCATTCCCAGACAATTTTGTATTTTATTTGACAACTGAGGCGAGAGGACCTCTTCCTGTGGACAACCTTTGACTTCATTCACTTTAGTGGTAGTTTCTCCAACGGGAGTTTATGTTCCTTAGGTTTAGAATGGTGCCTGGATGCTCTGACTATAGAGTTGAAGAAGGTATGACCAAAGTCTCCTTTTAAATCAACGAAAACTATGAGAGCAATTTCCTTGTTATTTAGTGAGTCTTCAACTTTTGACACCATTTGATGTAGAGCTGATTCAGGGGATTTTCCAGGTTTGATAAGCATGCTGCTTTTGATAAAGTGGTCTTTTTTTAAAGATGTTTCCCCTTATGTGCTTTTCAGCCAGTTTTTATGTCATTTTTAACGTAAATGATTAAAGACTAATCAGTCTGTATGACCTGGCCTGGTATGGATCTCTGCCAGGGTTAGGAATAAAGACCGCTTTCACTTTCCTCCAGGATTCCGGGATATAGCCCGTTCCCAAACTTACAAAGTTGACCTTTATTATTAACCAATTTTCCCATGTAAAAGGTCGCAAATACACCATTAAAATTGATTTCATTAAAATAGCTGCATCAAAATTTATTTATCGATTATAATTTCATCGAAAAATTTATTGAAGAAGAATATACTATATAGGTATGTAGAAAATAACTGATAAGGATTTCTGATTTTGAGTGTCCAGTAAATGAATATTAATTTAATAATAATTAAATCCATAAGGGAAAGTAGTCAAAAATTGATCAAGAGTTCAGAATTTTTGTAAGTGAATAATCTTTCATTTTTATATTTTAATTTTTCTCATGAATTTGAAGGAAATGTATTACATCTATTTTACGGTTTTTTAATCTGTCCAAATTTATCAATATAACAAAAAAAATAATACTCCGCCCTTGTTTACATTTTAATACCTTGGGTTATCTGTTAAAAAGTGAAATTTTTATAGTCGTCATTGAATAATCGAGTACAGGTAAGTAAAAGGGTTGTGATTTTTATTTCGAAACTAAAAGTAAAAATAAGGAAAAACCACAGACCAGGGTCAGAGTCATTTTGTTGATGGACAAGGTTAGTGCAGGTGATTTAAGTTGCGTGTTGAATTGTGCATTTTTTCATCATCTCAAGGTAAATACTGGCATTGAATTTTTTTACAAGGAATTACCTAATTTATACTGGGTGTTTGTTGAAAAATAATAATTTGGTAATTCATTCATATTAAATTACATATTTTTATTAAAAATGCAATTTTATATTTTGACTAGTCAAAAATATTTTTGTAAATAACTTGAATTCAAGATTTTTCTAAAACTACATTTTTTTCTTTCAAATATAAGCGTGATGATAAAATAAATTTACGACGTTTCGGCTTGTCAGAATCCTATTTTTTTAAATAGGTATCTGATTTTTTAAATAAAATTACAATACATTTTCAGCTCGATTTTAGAAATTTTTTCAATGTTTATTTTTTATTTATCTATTTATCCATATTTTACTTGTTTTTTTTTATAATGAAAAATATCTTGATATTCAACAGAATTATTATATATTAGACAAATTGATTACTATATAAAATAAGTAATCAATCCAATATTCTACTATCACATGTTCACCTTTGGAACAATAATGATAAGAAGGAAAATTCTAATATTGTTTTTCTATCTTGCATAATTATAACATTTATTATTTTAATTACTACTGGTCGCCCAATGGTCGAAATTTGAACGTAATTCATTATATTTTTAAGTTAATATTTATTTTTATTAATACTATTTTTCTCTGGTTTTCTTTATTTTTCCTATTTTTTTTTCTATACTTCCTTATTTTTTACCATTTTTTTCTCCTGTTTCTTTTTACTTTTTACTATTTTTTACTTTTTGATTTTTTTCTATTTTACCTATATTTCGTTAATTTCCTATTTTTTCCTGTTTGTCTCTGTTTTCTTTGTGTTCCCATTTTTTTCTATTTTTCCCATTTTTTCTTTCTACTTTTTGTAATATTTTTCTGATTTTTTGACTTTTTATGATTTTTTCTATTTTGCCTATATTTCACTTATTCCCTATTTTGCCATATTTTTCTTCATTTTCCAATTTTTCCAGGTTTTTCCTTTTGTCTTCTATTTTTCTAGATATTTGTTTCCTATTTTTTCCGTTTTTAGCCGAGTTTTTCCACATTTTTAATATTTTTCCCATTTTTTCTGTTTCTTTCTACTTTTTGTAATATTTTTCTTTGATTTTTTGACTTCCTATGATTTTTTCTATTTTGCCTATATTTCACTTATTTATTATTTTGCCGTATTTTTTCTTCTTTTTCCCATTTTTTCCAGTTTTTTTATTCTCCTATTTTTTACTATTTATTTATATTTTAATATTTACCGGTTTTTGACGAATTTTTCCACATTTTTTCTATTTTCATTATTTTTTTCTATTTTCTTATTTTTTCCTATATTTGCTTATTTATTCATATTTTTTTCTATTTTCCTCTATTTTACCTACTGTATACACGTTTTACTAAGTTTTCGACTTTTTTTCTATTTTTTCCAATTTTGTAAATTTTTCCAATGTTAGCCTGTTTATTGATATTTTTTCTATTTTTCCTCCATTTTACTGTTTACTGCATGTTTTACTAATTTTTACACTTTTTTTCTATTTTTTCCAGTTTCGCTATTTATGCCTATATTTTAATATTCTCCTATTTTTCCCCATATTTTTATCTTTTTCTTTATTTTGTCTTATTTTTAACTATATTTGTCCAATTTTTCATGTTTTTTTTTATTTTTTGTTATTTTTCCCTAGAATTTGATATTTTTTCTATTTTCCTATTTTTCTTTTTTTCCCATTATTTCCTAGTTTTTACAATTTTTAGGTATTTTTACTTCATTTTTGTGTTTTCCCGTTTTTTACTATTTTTTCCTCTTTTCCCATTTTTTCCAGTTTTGCCTATATTTTGCTATTCTACTATTTTTATTCATATTTTCCAATTTTTCTTTTTTTCCTATTTTTACCAATTTTTTCCTATATTTACCTATTTTTTCCTATTTTTCCCCATTATTTTCTATTTTTTTATATTTTTGCCTATTTTTGCATTTTCTTGTTTTTCCTATTTTTTCCATTATTGCCCATTTTTTGCCCGTTTTTTTCTATTTTTTTTTATTTTTCTCTATTTCCTCCAATCTTTTCCTATTTTTCCCACTTCCTATCTTTTACCTTATTTTCCTTATTTTTTCCTACTTGTTCCCATTTTCCAAGGTTTTCTATTTTTTCCTGTTTTATACAATTTTTCTTGTTTTTCCATATTTTTTAAAATTATTTCTGTGTCCTGTTTTTTCAGTTTTTTGATATTTTTTCCCATTTCCCTATATATATTTCTCTACTTTTTTTGCTATTTTACCCCATTTTTTTCCTATTTTTACCTATCCAAAAATCATCCAATGCTCGTAGAGAAATTTTCACTTCAAACATAAAATCCCAAATTCCAAAATATGTTAATTAAAAATAAAGTAAATTAAAATATGGCTAATGTTGATTCAGTTCGAAATAACATCTAGAAAAACGTGGGAAGAATATTTTATTTCAAATTCGTTTAAAGTGTGCAATATTTTCGCGGCACCCTGTACCATACATTCCATCATTTTTAGGCAATAAAGTAAATGTTTTTATTTTGGTTCTAGTAATAATGTCCCAAATATTTTTAAACATTTCTAGTTTAATTAAAAAATTGCTTAAAAAATCAGTTCATTTTGAAGATAAAATTTAAATGATAAAAATAATATTTTTTTATCTAACCCAATCCTGTAACATTCCACTCATTTCTTACATCCTTCAAAACGTCTAGTCCGAAGTCTTCTATTTATAGACAAACCTGCATATGTTTTCCACCAGACCAGATTAAATGCAAATTGCTCTATACCATCCTTTTTTGCAATGCAAAATTAATCTAATCGATATCTAATTTGAAATTGTAATCGATACATCTAATTTGCATCGAAACGAGTTCTATTAGCTCGAAAGCAAATTACGATATCGCTATCACACTCGTTTATCAATTAGAGACCTGCCTATGTAGAGGATTATTGGACAGGATATTTAGTAATCACGATGCGGAATAATTAGAATTTGATTAAAATTGAGAGAGAAAGAAAAAAATAATATTATTCCTTTTTTGAATTCGGACCCCTAAACACAATATTGAAAAAAATATACACCTTCCAATATGCAATTTGTGTTGGTTCTATTCTCAAATATTCTTGTACATATACGAAAATTGTGGACTTTCGTTTACATATTAAATTTTTCACTACATACTCCGACTTTGATATGAAATAGAATATTCATGGGGGAAAATGAGATGTCATTTTCCGCAGTTTTCACCTTACTTTGCGAAAATACACTTTATACAAAATTAAACAATTTTAGTACAAGGGCACACACAAACATAAACAACCATATACTTTCCAGACAACATTTTAAATTCTCATAAATTAATTTAATAATATTACAAATACAAATACTAAATTTATTTAAACAATAGCATTTCGACTAATAAATGTCAAAAAGTGAAATTATTGTTTCAAGATTTCTTCTCTTGATCTATGAATCATTTTTATTAATAAATTATTGATTCTAATTTTAGTGGTCAAATTACATTTTTCATAGTTTACTTTGTAAAAAGACAAAATATTTATTAGAATTTTTACTATTTAATATTTTTAATTTCGCACTGTTAAAGACAAATTTGTCAATTTAGAAACATATCCATTTTTAGATATTTCTTATTACATTTTTTTTCTGTATGTACACAAACTAATTTTGGTGGAGTCACTTGCCCCCTTTCTATTTATCCTTACCCTGTTTAATCAGATTAATATTTGAACACGTCTCTAGGTCTGATATTCGTGTATATCTACGTAAACAACGCGAATCGACGTGGAATCAACATCGACGTGACAAAACTCATTTATAAGAGAAATAACTTGCAAGATGTGATGTACCTAATCAGGTTTATAAAAAGAATATTTTTGGAAAAGTTTATTTACAAATTAGAGTTGCTTTCGTGTTATCGTGATATTAGTTAAAAATATAATAAGATGTGAATTTATTTTCTCTACGAAAAAGAAACTTGACATTTGTCAAAAATAAGCTTGACGTATGTTAAAATTCAACATGATCTGTCAAAAATGAACTTTATATTTCTCAAAAATAAAATTAACAGCTGTCAAAATTTAACTTTGCATCTGTCAAAAACGAGCTTTGACAACAAGCCAAAAGGAATTTGATATCTGTAAAAAAGAAACTTGACAGTTGTCAAAAATATGCTGGCATCTGTTAAAATTCAGCGTGATCTGACAAAAATGAACTTGACAATCGTCAAAAAGGAACTTAATATCTCTCAAAAATAAAATTAACATCTGTCAAAACTTAACTTGGCATCTGTCAAAACTGAGCTTGACATCTAGCCAAAAGGAATTTGATATCTATAAAAAAGAAACTTGACAGTTGTCAAAAATAAACTTGACGTATGTTAAAATGCAACGTGATTTGATAAGAATGAACTTAAAATTAACACGGCATCTGTCAAAAACTAGCTTGACATCTAGCTAAAAAGAACTTGATATCTGCCAAGAATGAACTTGATAACTGTCACTGATATCTATCAAAAAGGAGCTTTCAGTTTGACAAAAAGGAACTTGATATATCTCAAAACTGAACTTAATATCTGTCAAAAATTTACTTGGCATCTATCAAAAATTAACTTTGCATCTGTCAAAAATGAGCTTGACGTCTGTCAAAAAGGAACTTCATATGTGTCAAATGAGCTCTACAACTGTAAAAAAGAAACTTGACATCTGTCAAAAATTAACTTGTCACCAAAGAATAGACATAAAATACTTTCTTAATATAAAGGGGCATAGGCCAACCATATAACTTTTAGACGAGTTAATAGATTTATACCAAATTTTGGTCGATTATAATAGAGCTATTTTTGGTTCCTTTTACATAAAAATTCAATATGGCCGACATCCGGTTTGACCGTAAATGAAATGAAAATTGGAAATTCAAATAGAACACTGTGTATATTTCTACATATTTGGGTTGTACAACCTTAAACACGCACAGGTCGATGGTAAAATTTCACTTAAGACGCCATTTTTATTTTATTTTTAATTTCTTTTTATCCATCCTGAGTGCTACTGATTGGATCCTAATTCATTATAATCAAACTAAAATTACTTAAAAGTTCTAAATTTTATCAATTATTTATTTTTGTTACTTACTAATTATTTATATTTAAAATATGGTGTTGTAAATATCCTTTATTTTTTAACAGGGATGTTTTCAGGACAAATTTGTATCAAAATTAAAGAGAAAAAAATATTACTTATTTAAAAAAAAAAGAATTAAATAAACAATTTTTAATACTCATCTATGTTTCGTTTAAAAAAATCTAGTTTTAGTTAAAAAACTAGATTTGCTGAATTAAATTAATTCTAGTTTAATTATAAGTAATTTAGACCAAATCGTGACCACATGGGATTGATAAATAAATTCAAAAATAAAATAAAAATAGCGTCTGAAGTGACATTTGACAGTCGACCTGTACGTGTTTAAAGTCGTAGAAACCAAATATGTAGAAATATACCGATTGTTTCATTTCAATTCCCAATTTTCAGGTCATTTCCGGTCAAACCGGAAGTCGCCCATGACAAATGCAATATGTCACGGAATTTGACTTGGAATATGTCATTTGAAAGCCCTTGAAAATCTCTATTCAGAACGATCAAAATTATTTTTCCAACTGTCACCTGTCAAAAATAAAAAATGTCAAAATTTGAAACTTTAACATTAAATATCTGAAAAAGTATTCGTGGATACTCGTCGGGAAAGTTTTGGGGCCACACAACCGATTTTTTTTATATTTTAACTGGTTCTACCAATATCTAGTATATCAATGAATCCTGGTCAGGTATTGGTAAAATATTTTATCAAAATTTTAATATATAACAAATAATTTGTTACTTATGTGACAGCAAAATGGATATTTGTAATTAGATTTAGAAAAAAAACTCAAAGATGATTTAGTGTAATTTTTTTAAATGATTTTACTGTTCATTACATAATTAAAATAATTCAGTAAATAAACAAATCACTATGAATCCCAAAGGGTATCCATATCTCAAATGTGGTTCAAGTTTTTCATTTGATTTTCCGTCTTTTTTTTTTTTTTTTTTTAATTGTTTTTGGATTATTGGTTTTTCTTTCTTTTTCCATTTTATTGGATTTTTTCGTTTTTTTTTTTGAACAGCAGTAGATGTTGATGGACATTTTTAATAGACCAGAAAGCAGTAAGTGAAATGAATGTAGTCAGAGCACTTAAAAAATCTTTAATTAATCTAAAATAAAAGCATGTTGGTAACCAATTTTATGAAGCCAATTTGATTTAGAAACTTATTAAAAGTGTAACTTATTGTCAAATTAATACTACAGGGTGTGCAAACTAAAGAGTTATTTTTAGTTATAATTTAGGTGTTTCTAACATCATCCTGTATATTTTTGACATTTGTTTTCTAATTTTATGAAGATTATTGGATTTAAATTTTTTTAATAAGATTAAAATTTTCTGTCAAATTAATACCACAGGGTGTGTAAGCTAAAATAATTTTTTTTTATCATAATTTACGTGTTCTTGATATCATCCTGTATATTTTGAATAGTTATTTTCCATTTTTTTAAATAAACTTTTATTATGAGTGAAATTTTCTGTTAAATTAATTAATTATCAGAGTATGCAAATTCAATTGTTATTTTTCAAATTTTTTGAAAATTATTGGATTTAGAAACTTCTATCTTAAGTGAAACTTTCTATCAAATGAATATTACAGGGTGTGTAAACTAAACAGTTTTTTATTATTTTATTATATTTATTTTCCACTTTTATAAAGCGTATTGGATTTAAAAAAATTTATTAGGAATAAAATGTTCTGCTAATTTATTATTACAGGGTGTATAAACTAAAAAGCTATATTATAATCATAATTTAATTATTTTTGTTCCCATCTTCTATATTTTTGATATGTGTTTTCAAATTTTATTTCCTGTCGAAATATTATTACAGGGTGTGCAAACTAAAAAGTAATTTTTTAATCATGATTTACGTCTTTACTTCATCCTGTATATTTTTGATATTTGGTTTCAAACTTTTATCAGTAGTAAAATTTGATAAAAAATCATGATTATTACAATCAAAATTATTAAAATAAGCGACCGATGGTAATTTTTTCATTTTTAAGCCAGTACCAACATGCACAAAAAAATTTGTGGATATCCAAATTTAAACCTTAATATTACAAAAATTAGCAAAAAAAAATTTTTATATGCTACATTTTAAATCCGGTTCTGTTGTCATCCGGTGTGTATGCCATCGCCATAACTTAACAAACCCAACCCATTGGCGCACCAGGCACGTATAGATTCTCGACTCCCCAGACAACACTCGACGATCGTCTGTCTCGTAACTTTTCGTGGGAGACGCTCATGTGGGGACTTGAACCGCTTCGTTTGCCCACTTGTCTCCGACGTAGGGAACAAAAACGCAATGGACATGAATTTTGTAGAGGGAGACGAATTTATCAAACTACGACCTTGACTTGCTATACCCCCCGGGAACCTTATCGCGGGGTCACGTACTTGAAGAATTCATTCGAGTAGATTCTTTGTCGGCTTGGTCGTTGAACGGAAAAAGCATACAAATTTTATTTAACATTATCCAGACGACTAACAGAACAGAAGGTCGCATTGATATTAACGGGAAAACGTTCAACAGTTTGCTCTTCATCCTACGCGGTATATAAGTAACTGGTATATTTTTTTTTAAACGGATTTTAGTAATTCAATATTCAAAAAAAAATAAGTCTTCAAAAAGATGAGATATTTGTTTAAATATCATAGTTAACTTCAATAATCTCTTGTCAACAATTTATGTATAATATTGGTTTTGTGGTATTGCCATTTTTTATTCTTTAAGTTCTTCTTCATCTTTTTCTTTAATAAACATGATCTTAAAATTTCTAGTTACTCGTTTAATATATTTTTATTAAGTTTATAGATTAATATTTACTGTATTTAAACTTTGAGCAAGGTTTTGCTCCCAACTAACAAAGTTGCTCCCCAATTTATATGAAATATGATCCAAATCATTTTAACGATTAGCAAAATCATTTTATTTTATTTATTAAATTGTTTATTATTTAGTTTTCGCAAATAAATTGATTTAAGATTCTATACAGCAATACTATTTTATAAATTTAGTTTTTCGCCGTTTCGCAAAATACATAGGGTCCGGCAAACCTCTGTCGAAGTTCTAAATGGTGGTTAAAAGCAAATATTTTAGCAAATATTTTAAAATTATTTTCATGTATACAGGGTGGTCCATTAGTAACCTATGCAAATGACTTAATTTTTTTCAAATGGAATGCCTTACTTTTTTTTACATTTTTTGAACCGACATAGTTAGTACTAGGCACCCTTTTTAAAATATCACAACTTTTTCAGATTTAACGGTAAAACTTTAAAATTACCCATGTACAAAGACAATAGACTGAAGATTTTTCTAAACTCAGTTTGAAATTTTTATTTTGTACAGGGTGGTCTAAAATAAATTATACGTTCCAAAAACTTCCATTATTGTTTTTTCAGTTTTTTCAAATGAGAATATAATTAGAAAAGTGAGAAAAAAAAAGAAAAAATAGTGAAACCTTGAGAAAATACGAAAAATAGGGAGAAATGGGGAAAAGTCGAAAAAAAAGAAAAAACAGGAGAAATGGTGAAAATGGGGGAAAATAGAAAAAAATACGGAGAAATTGGAAAAATAAGAAAAACCGGAAAAAATAGAAAAAATAGGGAGAAATGGGGAAAATATGTAAAATTGGAAAAATAGGATACAACGCGATAAAGTAGGGAAAAACAAGAAAAAATGGGGGGGAAATAGGGATAAATAGAAAAATAAGAAAATGTAGAAAAAATATAGAAAAGAGTAAAAGAGGAAAATATAGTGAAACATGGAGAAAAATAGGTAAAAACAGGGAAAATGGGGGAAAAGTGAAAGAATTCGAAAAAAGCAAAATTGGAAAAAAGCAAAAAATCAGAGAAATGGGAAAAAACGATAAAAAATTAGAGACAATTTAAAAAAAATCAGAAAAATGAGAATAAAATCGAAAAAATCGGAAAAGAAAATAAAAAATTGAAAGAAAAATCAGAATATTGGAAAAAATGAAAAATCAAATTGTAAAATACGAAAAAAATGAAAAAATAAAAAAAAACATGAAAAAAAGGCGCAAAAAATCACAAAAATCGAAAAAAAAAACCAGAGGAATAAAAAAAAAATTAAAAACAAAAAACTAAATACCTTTGTATAGTAAATATACATTCCTATTCATAACTCACTAGAGTGAGTTATGAAAAGTCATAAATCACGCTATTTGTTTATGGATACTATTAATTGCTCAAAAGCAGTTGAATAATTAATATATAACTTAATAGGAGTAGATAAAATATTTAATTTAATGATTTATAAACTGGCGGTCGCTAAGGTCGACTTCTATATGGAATTTTAATAGAAATTTCTACAGTGAAACCTTGACAGATTTAAAAATCAGTTGCAGATTTTCCTCCTAGTGGGAACCCGTCTTCACTGTTCCATTTCTCATTTGTCACTTTCGAGAATAGTCACATGTCTAGCGCAGTGACGTAATCATTTTACTGAGTTTAAATAAACGTTTTGGCGCTACTTTACTCCTTCAGAAATCAAAGATGATTTTTCTCGTGAAGTAGATGTTCATTTAGAGAAGAAAAACAATCCACATATGTACGCCTACTATGAGATATATTTTCAATTTTAGTATAGTACCCTATTGATAGACTATTTTCATTATCATTATCCATTTAGATCACATTTCAGTGGTTTTTTTCTCTGGTTAGTATACAATTTAATGTCAATCTTCGTGTTAATCTAAAATGGCAGTTTTCTATAATTTTGATTAATTATATAAATTTCATTGCAGCTCTAACACTATTTCACATTGATGCATTATTCCATTATGACGCATTACTTATTTTTTGAAAAATTGTGATGAAGTTTCTGTTTTATTTTGACCACCTGTGCTACATTTCGTATACAATAATATCGATAAGCTTATCTTAAACGTAATTGAATTTTAATTGATTGTTAGTATATTAATTTTTCGATCATGACTACTGTTTTCTATACACAAAATGAAACAATGGAAGGCTATATAAAAATTAATTGGTAGAGTTGATTAAAACGCCTTCGTATTTGGTATCGAGTTTCTACTTATAATCAGATTGTATTTCATTGTTTGGATTGCTTACATTTATGGTTTTTATTTTTTTCTAAATAGAATTCGTGATCGACATGGTTTTCTATGGATTATTGTCGTTGTAAACAATAGAAACAAATTTCATGGATGTATAGATATTAAAAATAAAAAAAAAACTTTTCAGAAATTTTAATTGTTAATAAATGTCTAAAACCAGTTTTGAAATTTAAAAAAAAATAAGAACAATTTGTTTTTTGGAAATAGAATTAAAAATTTGTTTTTTTATGTTTTATTTAAAATTTTCGTTTGAAAATTATTACAAGAATGATTTTTTTTTTAGAAATTATAAAAATTGTATTTTATATTAATTATATTTAAATATTATTTTCTGCTATCAATATTTTTTCTAGAGCAAAATGTAAATGTAAATAATTTTTTTTTTAATTAATATGAGTTCATTAGATAAGAAAATGAAATACTACAATAAGTAAATTATCTTTGGATTGAATTTCTAGGAACACCACAGCGGCAATCACTTCGTAGTATTTTCTTAAGAAAACAAGATATTATCAATTTTTTTAAAAAAAAATTAATGGAAAAAATTAATTTATTATAACCATGACAGGTCATTGAAACTTGTCTTCCCCCACAGCGGGCTTTTCTAAACATATGATAATACTTGTTTAATTATATAAATTCTAATAATTCAGTAATAAAAACTTAACAAAGGGTCAATATATTTAACATACGATTGGAAAACAAATAAATATGTTGCTACACGGTAGTTTTTCTGTCCCTAATAACTATTATATACAAATAATATTAAATATATAGTACCTATATCTCCATTAATATTCTGACAGACTGACAGACTGACAGACTGACAGACTGACAGACTGACAGACTGACTGACATAGAATCAACGCGCAGCAAAATCCACCGAACCCAGAGACTTGAAATTTTGATAGTATGCTCTGTTCATAATGTAGACACCCACTATGAAAAAATAGGGTAAAATAGGGAAAAAGGGAAAAAATAGCTTAAGTATGGAAAATGTAGAAAAAAAGCGAAAGATAAAAAGAAATATTAAAAGATATAGAAAATTGAGAAAAAGGATGAAAAACAAGGAAAAGTGGGAAAAAAGGGAAGATTATAAAAAATTGAAAAATTGAGTAAAATAGGAAAAAATAAGTACAAATAGGGAACCATAAGTAAAAATAAATTAAATTGGAGATATAATGGAAAACAGGAAAGAACTAGGAAAAATTAAAAAAAAAACAGAAAAAATAGCGGAAAATAGAGAAAATAGAGGAAACTACGGAAAACAAGTGAAAAAATTGGAAAAGAAGGCAAAATTGTGAAAAATAAGAACGCTTGGGAAATATATTGAAAAATATTGAAATATAGGTAAAAATAGGGAAAAAATAGGGATAAAGTAGGGAAAAAATTGAGCAAATAGGTACTGAAAAATAGGAAAATTTGGAAAAACTTGTGTAAAATAGGAAAATTGGAAAAAAATTGAGAAAAATGAGTTAAATATAGAAAATTCGGGAAAAATAGAAAAATTAGGAAAAAATAGGGCAAAACAGGGAATAATAGGCAAATTTGGTAAAAATGGTGAAAAATGGGCAAAATTGGGGAAAACAAGAAAATTTAGGAAAAAATATTGAAAAATAGGGGAAAATGGGGAAAAACAAAAAAATCTGGAAAATGGTGAAAAATGGGAAACTTTTGGTAAAATATTGAAAAATGGTGGAGAATATGGAAAATACTAGAAATAGGGGCAAAACTAGAAAATAGGAAACTGGGAAAAATAGTGAAAAATACGGGAAAATAGAGAAAAGATGGAGATTATATTGAAAATTTTGGAAAAATGTTAAAAATTAGGAAAAATCAGTGCAAAGCAGGGAAAAATGGGAAATAAAAATAAATAAACAGAGAGAGGATTTTGCAAATATTTATACACTTCGACAATGATAGACAGCTGTTTCGATCTTTATGATCTCATCAGTATCATACCGTCAAAGTGAATAAATATTTGCAAATTTCTCGACTGTATAACCTATGAAGGCCAGGCCAACCGAATGTTTACAGAACTAACGCCATCTAAGGCGGTTGGTTTCGTGCCGCATCGATATCCAACAGCTACAAGATCGAAATCTGTAAAAATGGGAAAATTTGCTAAAAATAGAGAGTATGTGAAAAAATAAGGAAAAATAGGGAAAAAATGGAATGAATAGAATAAAATAGGGAAAATGGGTAAAAACAACAAATAATAGGTCTAAATAGGGAATACAAAGAAAATAATGTAAAATTTGAAAAATATAAAGAAATAAGGATAAATCGGAAAAAATGGAAAAATTATAGAAAAATAGCGAAACATGCAAAAATAGTGAAAAATAGGGGACAATGGGAAATAGGAAAACAGGAAGAAATAGAAAATAATAAGAATAAATAGTGAAATACAGGAAAAAATTATGAAAACCAGGAAAAATATAAATATATCAAAAAATAATTAAAAAGATATAAAAAGTAGGGGAAAATAGTAAAAAATCGAAAAAAATTGTAGAAAATATTGCAAAATAATGAAAAATAAGTATACTTGTATACAAATAGACATAAATAAGAAAAAAATAGGGAAAAATAGGAAAATTAGATCATAATATTGAAGCATATGGAAAAATACAGGAAAATAGCCGAACATAATAGAAAAGGGAAATAAGAAAAAATAGAAAATAACAGAAATAAATAGTTGAACACAGAAAAAAAATAATGAGAAACAGGAAAATTATGAAAAATTGGAAAAAATAGAAAAAATAGGGCAAAATCAGAAAAATATAGAGAAAATAGGGAAATTAGAGATAATTAGAGAAAAATCTTTAAACATAAGGAAACATATGAAAAATAAGGGAAAATAAGGAAGAATAGTAAAATGGGCAAAAATAGATAAAAAGAGGGACAAATAGGGAAAAACAGGAAATATAATGAAAAACGGGAAAATTAGGATGAAATAGAAAAAATAGAAAAATTAGAGGAATATAGAGAAAAATAAGAAAAAATATAAAAAAGTATGGAAAGATAAGAAAATATATGGAAAATCAGGGAAAGTAGGGAAAATAGCGAAAATAAGGATAAATTGGAAAAAATGGTGAACAATAGGGAGATATGGTGAAAGATAAGGAAAAATATGGGAAAATAAAGAAAATCAGAAAAAAATAGGAAAAATAGGAAACAGCAAGGAAAGCTCGGTCGTACAAAAAATTTTTTTGTGGAATACATTGTTTCCCGTTTTTGAGAAATTTTTAGGGCACACTGTATAAAATTTGTTACTCTTAGCAAAGATTAAAAATAATAAGATGAGATAAAACAGAAAATGAGAGAGAAAGGTGACGTAGATAAAACAAAGGGATTTCTGATGGAATAATTTGGGCCCTTAAAGTCACAAAATATATAAATAAACATGTGTTATTTGTTTTGTTGTACGATCGTTCGCCCGAGAGAAGTATTGTATGAACAGTGTTAAGTGTACGCCTATGCTTCGGTCACATGTTATTGGTAGTGGTATTTGTTTAAAAAAATAATCAATATATTTCTGTTGCAATGACAGCAACATTAGAATGGTTGACTTTTCGGGGATATATATATATATATATATATAGAGGATCTATTATATTATTTTTAAAACAACTACTTTAGAATTAACAGTAGACAAAACTGGTGCTCCTCGTATATCATAAATAGCTCTCAAGGTCAATGAGGCGGTCTTATTAAATTCCTAGTTTTTGGTGTTAGTTTATACCGTATCTGTATTATACCTATCAAAAATATTCCTATGCTACCCTCAAGATTCATTGCTTGTTTGTGTGTCAAAACATTTGACCAAATTTCTATTTAGTTTCTTAAATCAGAATCTTCAAAATTTAAAGTTTTCTATGCATATTTTGAAAATATGTCTCAGTATTAAGGTAAATATTTTTGTCAAAATGATGGAGATTCTTTAATAAATTTTTCATATAATTCTCTAAAGTTTAACCATCTTTCAACGTGTTATTTTATTTTATACCATTACAATATGTATATATACAAAATATGTTCACATCGAAATAAAAATAGTTTCCAACCGTCGAAGGATATTCCATTCCTTCCATCTGGCATCATAGAACAAAAAGAGCGTTGATTTTCATTCGGCAAAAATATAAAAGTAGCGAATATTGCGGCGTTTCTCAGGATTCGAGACTATCAGACGGAAAATATGACTGCACTCGCACAGCCAAAACTTTAATAATATTCCGTGAATGGCATAGAAGTTACCTCTTATGGTCGCTTTTCAACCCGCGGGGGTTAATTATTACTATAACCCGAAGTTTAGATAACTTTCGCGAACGCCGTCTCTCTTCTTCTCGTCTCTTACAAGCTTGATTAACATTTTCTCAGACACGTCTCTTTGTGTGTTATTTAATCAAACTTAATTCACACAAACGATGGAAAAGATTAATATACCACCATCTAAGTAGCGCTATAGGCACCAACATATTTGAAAACTTATTAAACTCTACACTATTCGCATCGTTAAAGATTACGCATAATAATATGATACCTAGTGTTATTTTTTTGCTGTTTCAAGTATCGTGATATCCTTGACCTCCAAATGAAGCAAATATTTGTTTAAACAGAACTGCAAATTCATAAAACGTTCTTTTTTGTTAAACACAATAATCTAAGAGATACATATTGTATTACTGTAACTTAATCTTCCTCCCAATTTAACTAAATATACAGGATGTAAGAAATAAAGCACGAAGTCAGGTACCACAATAATTTTAATTTGAATTACAAGGCAGTTTTGGTCACAGACCATCGTCAGACCTATAGATACAGAACCGTTCAAAATTAATGGATATAAAATTAAATTAAAGCTCAACTTACCAAAAAAAATTCAAGTTAACCATCATTAAGGCTATTAAAGTAAAGGGGGTTTAGGTTTTCGTATTAATAACATGGCAGTACTTGGAAAAATGAAAAAATAAAAAAGGGTTTTTATTTTATTTAGAACTAAGTATAAAGCATTAAATTATAGGGTTAACAGCGTGAGCTAATTAACCACGTGGGGCTGACAGCTGAAAATAAAAATTTTTGGAGTAAAATCACATCTTTATATCTGACTGTTTCAGATACATTATTTGATTTCAGGTTATTGTCTCTCTCCTTACCCTTGTTTCCTAACCTTTTGAAACTCTCCTCCCCCGTTTATAGATCATCCCCATTGCTAAACCTTTTAATTTAACAGCTCCTCTCTATTCTTGGGGTCATTTATTTACATCCCCACATCAATATTCTAACCTCTTTATTCTCCTAATGTCACTTGTCATTTGTCAACGTCTTCTTTCCTTTCTTTACGTTCTGCTTTTTCTTCTTCTTTACTATGGCACCTGTGCCCTCTCTCCATCGAGCGTTAGTTATTAAAATTTATTTTTTGTGCTTCATTTATTGTTCACTAGTAATATTTTACATACTTATAAACTTTTTGCGCATAACTTAACTTCAAATTTAATTGTTAATTAATTCTAACGTTCCACATTGTACCATCATTACCATTATTTTTACTGAGTAATTTAATCTCACACTTTTGATGTGCTTTAAGATGTCATTTGTCAACACGTCTATTTCGTCACTTGGCAGTCTCATTCATGATAGACCAAAGTATAGGCGTACTGCTGCCAGTTTTTTGTGAACTTGTTGAATTTTGACTGCGTAGTTTGATCATTCTCGGGCCCTCTATTCCCTTTACTGAGGGTGGCTTACCTCACTGAGTTCTGCTACAAAAATTTTTATTATCAGCTATTATCCCTACGTGGGTTTCCGGTTAATTAACTCATGCTGTTAACCCTCTAATTTAATGTTTTCTACGTAGTTTTAAGTCTAAAAGCCCCTTTTTTATTTTTGAATTTTTTCAAGTACTGCCATGTTTTTATAACCCCCTTTTTCTCTTCAATACCCGTTGGTGGTTGATTTAAATTTTTTCCCACCATGATAAATACCATTGGTAAGTTTATATCCATTAATTTTCTATCTACAGGGTGTAAGTGGGTCATGGGTCACCCCTATAACTTTTAAACTGGTAAATAGATTTATACAAAATTTGGGTAGATAATAATAGATGTATTTTTGGAATTTTTCGGATAAAAATCCAATATGACCGATATCCGGTTTGACCGGAAATGACATGTAAATAGGAAATTCAAATGGAACATCTGGTACAATTCTACATATTTTGATTCAAATGTCACTTAAGACGCAATTTTTCTTTTATTTTTGAATTTTTTTTATCCATTCTAGGTGGTCAAGATTTGGTCTAAGTTATTTATAGTTAAACTTGTATTATCCAAAAAGTATCAATTTTGTCAATTATTTATTTTTGATACTTTTATTAAATATTTAATTCAGCAAACCCAGTTTTTTAACTAAAATTCAATTTTTTAAAACGAAACATAGATGTGCTACCCGGTATTAAATATTGTTCATTTAATTACTGTTTTTTCTCTCAAATAAAGGAGAAATATTTTTTTTTTTTAATTTCGATATAAAATTCTCCTGAAGACATCCCTGTTAAAAAAAATAAGGAATATTTACAACATCATATTTAAAATATAAATAATTATTAAAAAACAATAAATAATTGACAAAATTTAGATAATTTTAGATGGATTATAATGAATTTAGACCAAAACATTAGGATGGATAAAAAATTCAAAAATAAAACAAAAAATGGCGTCTTAAGTGACATTTGACAATCGACCTATACGTATTTGAAGTTTTAGATTCCAAATATGTAGAAATATACCGGGTGTTCCATTTAAATTTTCAATTTTCATGTCATTTGAAGTTAAATCGGACGTCCATAAATAGCTCTATTATAATCGCCCAAAATTTGGTACATGACTCATTTATACCCGGTGTAAGCCTGATGATGGTCTGTGATCGAAACTATAGTTGCCTTGCCTTGTAATTCAAATAAAACTATTGTGGTACCTGACTTCGTGGTTTTGGTTTACTTCTTGTAAACTTGGACCACATTTGAGATATGTATATAACTTTTTAGATTTATACAGGATGTGCTACAACGTTTTAACCTTCCAATATCTATTCAATTTAATTGATGATATTTGGTAGTTGCGACTGTCACAACTTTTGCTTACATTTTTAAATAGGACACCCTATATATAATTACATTATTGACTAAAAATAAATACTTATTTCATCAATAAGTAACCAAATTTATATATTTTTTATTTAAATATCTCCCTTTGTATTATTTCTCAAACTCGCGTTAGGGAGGACATTTCCAAGAATTAATTTATTTTATTTTTTCTTCAGTTAGCACCCCTGAGGGATAAGGTTGAAATATATTTTCTGTCCCAAATATTAACCTTATTTTTATTCAAATGATTATGTTATTGGGATTTTTTAACCTTGGTTTAGTTCTTCCTCTATTCAATCTTTGAATAATTGATTGATTAGGCTAAGATATTGGTCTCAATAGTGCACCCGAGTCATGTTAGCACCTAGCTAACTAGCACCTAAACGCGGCGACAGCCGATGCGCCACCGGTTGTATTTGTAAAATAATTAATTTTTTTTTCTCTCGTTTTGGAATTTTTTAATTTTTTATTTCGAATATCTAAAAAGCATATAAAAACAAATAATTCTTTCGTATTCCATTTTCATAGCTGCCTTTTATTTCAAAACTTACGAGGATTATGAAAAAAATCGAAAAAAGGTGCTGGACAAAATTTTGAAAATAATTAATTTACTTCACCTCAAGGGTAGTGTGGAAGTAAGTAAATCATTTTTCAAAATTTAGTGCACCACTTTTTTTCGATTTTTTCAAAATCCTCGTAAGTTTTGAAATAAAAGGCAGCTATGAAAATGGAATACGAAAGAAATATTTCTTTTTATATGCTTTTTCGATATCCAAGATAAAAATTAATTATTTTCAAAATTTTGTCCAGCACCTTTTTTCGATTTTTTTCATAATCCTCGTAAGTTTTGAAATAAAAGGCAGCTATGAAAATGGAATACGAAAGAAATATTTCTTTTTATATGCTTTTTCGATATCCAAGATAAAAATTAATTATTTTCAAAATTTTGTCCAGCACCTTTTTTCGATTTTTTTCATAATCCTCGTAAGTTTTGAAATAAAAGGCAGCTATGAAAATGGAATACGAAAGAAATATTTTTTTTTATATGCTTTTTCGATATCCAAGATAAAAATTAATTATTTTCAAAATTTTGTCCAGCACCTTTTTTCGATTTTTTTCAAAATCCTCGTAAGTTTTGAAATAAAAGGCAGCTATGAAAATGGAATACGAAAGAAATATTTTTTTTTATATGCTTTTTCGATATCCAAGATAAAAATTAATTATTTACAAAATTTTGTCCAGCACCTTTTTTCGATTTTTTTCATAATCCTCGTAAGTTTTGAAATAAAAGGCAGCTATGAAAATGACATACGAAAGAAATATTTCTTTTTATATGCTTTTTCGATATCCAAGATAAAAATTAATTATTTTCAAAATTTTGTCCAGCACCTTTTTTCGATTTTTTTCATAATCCTCGTAAGTTTTGAAATAAAAGGCAGCTATGAAAATGGAATACGAAAGAAATATTTCTTTTTATATGCTTTTTCGATATCCAAGATAAAAATTAATTATTTTCAAAATTTTGTCCAGCACCTTTTTTCGATTTTTTTCATAATCCTCGTAAGTTTTGAAATAAAAGGCAGCTATGAAAATGGAATACGAAAGAAATATTTCTTTTTATATGCTTTTTCGATATCCAAGATAAAAATTAATTATTTTCAAAATTTTGTCCAGCACCTTTTTTCGATTTTTTTCATAATCCTCGTAAGTTTTGAAATAAAAGGCAGCTATGAAAATGGAATACGAAAGAAATATTTCTTTTTATATGCTTTTTCGATATCCAAGATAAAAATTAATTATTTTCAAAATTTTGTCCAGCACCTTTTTTCGATTTTTTTCATAATCCTCGTAAGTTTTGAAATAAAAGGCAGCTATGAAAATGGAATACGAAAGAAATATTTCTTTTTATATGCTTTTTCGATATCCAAGATAAAAATTAATTATTTTCAAAATTTTGTCCAGCACCTTTTTTCGATTTTTTTCATAATCCTCGTAAGTTTTGAAATAAAAGGCAGCTATGAAAATGGAATACGAAAGAAATATTTTTTTTTATATGCTTTTTCGATATCCAAGATAAAAATTAATTATTTACAAAATTTTGTCCAGCACCTTTTTTCGATTTTTTTCATAATCCTCGTAAGTTTTGAAATAAAAGGCAGCTATGAAAATGACATACGAAAGAAATATTTCTTTTTATATGCTTTTTCGATATCCAAGATAAAAATTAATTATTTTCAAAATTTTGTCCAGCACCTTTTTTCGATTTTTTTCATAATCCTCGTAAGTTTTGAAATAAAAGGCAGCTATGAAAATGGAATACGAAAGAAATATTTCTTTTTATATGCTTTTTCGATATCCAAGATAAAAATTAATTATTTTCAAAATTTTGTCCAGCACCTTTTTTCGATTTTTTTCATAATCCTCGTAAGTTTTGAAATAAAAGGCAGCTATGAAAATGGAATACGAAAGAAATATTTCTTTTTATATGCTTTTTCGATATCCAAGATAAAAATTAATTATTTTCAAAATTTTGTCCAGCACCTTTTTTCGATTTTTTTCATAATCCTCGTAAGTTTTGAAATAAAAGGCAGCTATGAAAATGGAATACGAAAGAAATATTTCTTTTTATATGCTTTTTCGATATCCAAGATAAAAATTAATTATTTTCAAAATTTTGTCCAGCACCTTTTTTCGATTTTTTTCAAAATCCTCGTATGTTTTGAAATAAAAGGCAGCTATGAAAATGGAATACGAAAGAAATATTTCTTTTTATATGCTTTTTCGATATCCAAGATAACAATTAATTATTTTCAAAATTTTGTCCAGCACCTTTTTTCGATTTTTTTCATAATCCTCGTAAGTTTTGAAATAAAAGGCAGCTATGAAAATGGAATACGAAAGAAATATTTCTTTTTATATGCTTTTTCGATATCCAAGATAAAAATTAATTATTTTCAAAATTTTGTCCAGCACCTTTTTTCGATTTTTTTCAAAATCCTCGTATGTTTTGAAATAAAAGGCAGCTATGAAAATGGAATACGAAAGAATTATTTCTTTTTATATGCTTTTTCGATATCCAAGATAACAATTAATTATTTTCAAAATTTTGTCCAGCACCTTTTTTCGATTTTTTTCATAATCCTCGTAAGTTTTGAAATAAAAGGCAGCTATGAAAATGGAATACGAAAGAAATATTTCTTTTTATATGCTTTTTCGATATCCAAGATAAAAATTAATTATTTTCAAAATTTTGTCCAGCACCTTTTTTCGATTTTTTTCAAAATCCTCGTAAGTTTTGAAATAAAAGGCAGCTATGAAAATGGAATACGAAAGAATTATTTCTTTTTATATGCTTTTTCGATATCCAAGATAAAAATTAATTATTTTCAAAATTTTGTCCAGCACCTTTTTTCGATTTTTTTCATAATCCTCGTAAGTTTTGAAATAAAAGGCAGCTATGAAAATGGAATACGAAAGAAATATTTCTTTTTATATGCTTTTTCGATATCCAAGATAAAAATTAATTATTTTCAAAATTTTGTCCAGCACCTTTTTTCGATTTTTTTCATAATCCTCGTAAGTTTTGAAATAAAAGGCAGCTATGAAAATGGAATACGAAAGAATTATTTGTTTTTATATGCTTTTTAGATATTCGAAATAAAAAATTAAAAAATTCCAAAACGAGAGAAAAAAAAATTAATTATTTTACAAATACAACCGGTGGCGCATCGGCTGTCGCCGCGTTTAGGTGCTAGTTAGCTAGGTGCTAACATGACTCGGGTCAATAGTGCATTATGTCTTATTTATTTCTGCATGGCTGCAGAATATTATTAGTTAGTGGTTTTTATATTATTTTGACCATGAGTTTACGCCATAGTCAGCGTCAGAGTTGTGTGGAGGATTCATGCCAAACATCGACTTCAGGTTCTTGAATTTGGTTGCTAAGAGTTTTCTTGCAAGAACATCTACTCCTTGTGTCCTGGAAACCTTATAGTTTTACCCTATTTTGCTTTTCCACACTAATGTGGGGTTTGTAGACAGTTCCAGATTTTGTTGCATGCCTTTAGGGCTGCCTGACTGAGCGAGTGAATGAAGATTTTTTTTCCGTCTAGAGCATCCTTCAATGTTCTCCATTAAGCATAATTCTACAGTATGGATTTCTCCTTGGAATACAATATTTCTGTTGAATGCAATATTTTTGTCTACCAGAAGCTTCATTCCATGGAAGAGCAGAAAAAAATTCCCTCACTTCCCTGCCAGTTGGATATAGGCGTCCTGTTGCCAGATTCTGTTATATGATCTCCTCTACCGATCTATCCGGTTTGGCGTATCTTCTTTTTCTTACGAGTTTTTTTCTACAGTGGCTCTTGGTATATTAGATCTATTTGGTTGAGCTTTATTAATTTTATCTCTTAGTTCATTGATATTTTAAGACTCATTATAGGTACATTTTATTTACTAATAATCCTCGACCAAAATAATCCATTGGAATTAAGCCAGATTAGCCTGGTGACCATCCTTTTGAGCCTCTTATTCTGATCCATTGACTTCCATTTAACACAAACCATTTCCTTGATCATTTAAACTTCTTTATATGAACTTTGGTCTAATAATAATATTCCTAATAATACAACATTTAATGAAAGTCGTATCTGCTGTATTAAATGACGATTGGTGCTTATTTTTACCATTAAACTTTCCGCAATTCCTGAATGTAGTTTCATCTGTATAGTACTATTTAACTTTCATCTTAATTAGGTACAGAATGTCCATTTCGAATTACAGGACGGTAACAAAATATTTCTTTGATGATGACCCGCATAAATATTTCTTTGATGATGACCCGCATAATTGACAAAATAGATTTAAACAACATTGTTGGTTTTATGACAAAACTTTAAAAATACAGGTCTGTATTTAAAAAAATAAATTGATTATGGTTTCTCAGAAACGAAACGTCTAACGGAAATTTTGGGTGTAAAACATATAAGTGTCAAATAAAAAATTATAATAGGATTTTGACATTAAAAAATATTAATTATTTTACATGGATAGAGAAAAAATGGAGATTTCAAAATTAAGATAAAAAGAACAGGTCCGTATTTATAAAAAAATAGTTAAAGGTGGTCTTTTAAAGAGGAAACGTTATTTTATTAAATTAAATTAAGTGGGATTTGTCTTTCAATAAAAAATCTTCAAAAAATTAAGGTTTAATTAAATAAAAATAAAACAAAAAACGCCAATTTCGGATTTCTCCAAATATCTCGTAAGTTTGACACGATATTTAATTAATTATTTTTAAAAATATATATCTTTTTCTATTAACCAAACTTGGTATAGTTTGTTTAACCATCCTCTTCCGTTACGTCATAATCGGTGACGTATTCTGCTGTGTAACGTTTGCCATATATTATTTGAATGTTATTTTACACGTAACCTCAAAATTAAAATATAACTAATGACATATGTTAAGGATTGTTTTCAATTGTTAAGGTGTGTTTGTATAAATAAATTGATAATGCTAAAAATTGTATTTTGTTTTATGCGTAATTTTTTTTAACTTACAACTTCCGTTTTTTTTAACTCATTTGTTTCAAATTTCTAGCTTGTAGATGTTTAACTTTCCTGAGTGTGATTAAATGGCGAATTATACAGTATATATTAAAAATGTATTATACGATTATTTTGGGGTGAACCCATATGTTTTAGACTGCACTTAACATCTCTTTCTTTTGAAAAGTAATTAATCAACTTCAAAATTAAACTTTGCTCTTTCTAATTATACGGGGAAGGCATTTTGACAATGAAAAATTATAATTGAACTGTCAAAAATAACATTTACGTCGACATTTGTTAAGCTATACATTAATGACGTCATAATTCCATCTCATCTATTTCATGATTGAGAGATCAAGTTGGACAATGTATGACGTAACGGCAGAGGATGGTTAAACAAACTATATCTATAAGGGTGTACGAAATCCCAATAGTTTTCGATTAAATTTTTGCCACCCTGTATATTTAAAAAGCGAAACTAATTTTCTATATACAATTATCAATTTTAAGTTACAAAGAAGTGATTTAATAAAAAATCAAAAAAAATTGCCCTGCACCTGAATCCTAATAACCAATAACTTCTTTTACAATGGATCTCAGCAAGAAGCTTTCTTATGTTATAAATTCGCTAATTAAAAATCAAATTCAGGTTTTTACCGTTTAAATGTACTCCGTTAAAATAGAAATTCCATTTCATTATCATAAGGAGGTAATAAGAAGTAACGAGAATTCAGACATATCGAAATATTTTAAGAAACTTATTGACAAAACGGTTTTCAGTACTTGTTTTACCTACCACATGCACATAATTATTGATAAAAATGTCAAGATGGTAAATAAACTTTTAAATATACAATACGAGTCTGTGCTCGAGATTTTACAGTGGCAGAGATGCTGTTTTTTTAACGATTCTTTTGCTAAACACACTTTTTTTAATTTAATTAAAATTTCAAGAAGAAATAAAATAGACAATGGAAGAGGAAGAAAAACGTATTAAAAGTACTAGAAAAAGAGGAACGAAAGAGAATGAAAAAGAAACTGATAATATTTACATAGAATTTAATATATTATTTTTGAAAAAATATCTTTCCATTATCCTTCATACCTCTGCGTTTTGTTATAAAAGCAAATTAACTAAAATTATTTCCTTAATAAAAAAAGTGGACACGGTAGGTATGCAAATTTCGTCTCAAAATCCAGCCAGTGCGCTTAGAGTTGAATTGTAGTTGAAAAAGCCGAAGCATAATTCAAGTTAAATAAGTTGGCGTGAGTGGGTAGTTCGGCATACAAACACAACAACGCCGCATACAAATAGCGCATTGCTAAAATTGCATCCCGTTCGAGATACATCGCAACATTGACCACAGGACAGGAGTAAGGTTTCATAAGTAAAATTCAAAATGCATCTAAGAACAAATATACATTCAAAAGTCAGCATTTATCAGTATTTGGTCCATTGTGAATTAATTTTGTTATTCTTTATATTTCCACTAAATTTCTATACTAGTATAAGGAAAGACGTAAGATAAAGAAATTTATAATAATAGGAAACTACTTTGCAGTTTCGCAGCAATAAATTGTACTAAATACCAAATTTAAGTAACATTTTCAAGGAAAAAAAAACAAAAATTCATACAGAGAAAGTAATAATGTTTTAGCTTATATAATTAAGTGCAAAATATGTGAATCAGCAAACAAAAGAAAAATGGAAACAAAAAGCTACAAACTGAACAAAATAGTTGATAAATTTCTCGTTATATTAAAATAATAATAATATTTTAAATTTAAATTCAAATTATATTTTCAATAACTACAGGAAAGAAGAATGTGAATTAAATTATCCCCATATGTCTTGACTTGTATATTAGTGCGTCATGGTAGAATTTCTAGAAATACCATGACACCGATTATGCAATATTTTCTATCTCAATGTTAAGCGCTTTTTTCTTTCCAACTTGTATGATGCAGTAAATATTATATCGAAAATTGTTCATAATACGAAGCGTAACCTATACAGAAGTCGTCTAAAAAATATAACATCACTTTTTGACAACCAATCAAATTAAATTGTATATCTCCAAACATTCAAAAAGTTAGTTCATCATAAAATCTCAATGAGATACACCTTGTGAAATGTTGTTCTTTACATACGGAAATCTGTCACGCTGTAAGTTATTTTGAAAATAATGACAGCTGGATATTGATGTTCGATGGTATATTGTCATGTTTATCGATAATAATAAAGCCGTTTATTCTTAGCAGCTAAGACTTGCCTGGTATCCTTGCGTGTTTGCTTAAAATGTGACTATTGGAAGGGATTTCTCGATCGACAAATTGTTATGCAAAGTACAAAGATTTACAATCTCCATTGAGAAAAAAAAGCAGCGAATGAAAGAATATCGGTAGCAAAATAATTGATATCATTAGCAGGTAATGAATAAGCAATATATCAATTTTCTAAAGTTTGAAAAAAAATAAATTGTTTAAAAGATATTACATTTAATAATAATAGCAAATAAAACTCTAAATCATGTACTATACAAATATATATTTTAACTTGAACACAAAGGACGGTGGCAACTAGTTTAGGCTACAGCCATCTTCAGGCCGTATACTAACTTTGTTAACAAATCTTAAACTATGAAATTTATAAAAGAACGTCATGGTCCAAAAAAGGTTGAAACAAATATGTAGGGATAGGGAGGGTACATGAAAGGTGAAAAAAGGGGGTTTTTAAATTTGAACAAAAACGGATTGGTACTTAGTGATTAGAGAAGAAGAGGAAGGTTTCAGTAACATTTGAATAAATTTCACTGGAATATTATCCAGAAAATGCCAAATAATTCATATTTCATTTAAAATTAATAATATTAATCTTTCAGTTCATACTAATGTCTATTATTGTATATTTTAAAATCTAAAAATAGATTTAAACTCAACACAAGAGTTATTCCGTCTTTCTCTCAGACGTTTTTTCTGTCTACTTTCAAAATACCGTTAACGAAAACAAATACATAATCGATCGTTGCTATGCAAGCAATATTATTGTTCTCTCATATTATCCCATCATTATAAGTGACAAAAAATATAAATATATTTCTTCCTGCTAAGATTCTGAATTCAAGGTTATTTGGATACCACGTATCGTGTCTCCTACCAATAACACCTGCAACCCGCTAAAATTCAGAGAGAATCAGGGACTCGCTTATCGACGTCTAAGGATGCAGTCGCATTTAATATAGTAAAAGTTTCTTCAAATAATTGTAATGTTGCGTAATTAACCACACCCAAAAAAGTTTTCTGAGGTTTCGTAATAAAAAAAAATGTAAATAGTTTTACAGTGAGTGAAGTGATGAGGTGTTTGATTTCGGTTTCATAATTCAAATTAATGTGCCGTAAATTATTTTTCTGTTCATGTTAGTACTTGGAATAAAAAGTACATTCTTATTTCAAATACTGTTTTTATTTTGGTTTAACTCCTACCTAAAGAGTTTGGTCCTTCGATGCATATATTTAAAGAAAATACAAGTCCAGTGTTCTTTCAACATTTATGAATACTATTATTCGTAAATCGTTCAACATTTAATAATGTTGTATTGGAAACTATGATTAAAAAAGTACAGTGATCTAAATTAAACACGTCTAGTGCGTGTTTAAATAAAAGTTAAATTGGTATCGTTGTTTGGTCATATAATTGGATCAAAATATGTAACTTTATGTAATCCTATAATAATAGATATTTTAACATGAATAAATGAGTATGTAAAAGCTTTTCAGAATCAGGGCCGTCGTTGCCAAGGGGTGCCCCAGCTTGAAAAAAAATTTTTGTTGTAACTTTTTGTACTTGATTCAGAAGTACCTCATTTCAAATAATAAAAATTAAAAGTAGAACATCGTGAAATTTTTGTTGTTATCATTAATATTAACGCGTGCTAATCTGTTTTTCTAAAATAAATTAGAGAAACAAATTTTATACCAGAAAACCATTAGATGACAATGATGATGATACCTTCAGTACCAATAACCAGGCTCGGATTACTCATAACGCCAACCTAGGCTATGGCCTAGGGCGCACGCTTGCGGGGGGCACAGGAAACGGAAAATTTGTATTTGTGAATAGTGAGCGTGAGCGTCCGGGCAATTGCAAATGTTTGCTTTTCATACATTTTGGAATTTCAATCACTGTTGTTGCTTGAAAATAGTCAAAAATGTATTCAAAAGGACTAAAAATAAAAATGTGTTAATAGCTCAAATAACTTCAAAGAAGCTCTAAAACGAGATTTACAGTTAAATATGTCAAAAAATTCCACACTTCCCAGACCTCCTGCAAGAGGGAGTTATTTAGAACTTTGGCATAGAGCGTAAATAGCTGCTAATCCGGGTTTGTCAATAATGGTCAGCATGAGAGTCGATCGATATTAATTTACTGACTTTTTCATGGAGGTTAGTCAGTACACCACGACAAAAAATAATGTAACAAACGTACTGTAGAGTGAGTGCCCGGTAAAATCTCACCCTGGATTACAACCCACGCGACGGCTCTGTTCAGAATTAAAACATAATAGTCTCAGTTCTACAAATAACTGCGTGGTCCTTCGACGCAAGTCTCTTCAAGTCTACTTTGAGATTAACTAACTATAATTCATGGCCCACTACAAATCAGATAACTAATCACCAAAAAATGAAATAGATTACAGGGCAAGTGTCAAGAACTCGTTTAACCATTTTATTACAAATCTTTTTGGTATATACTCTTAGTTATTCTCTATAATTAATTTGGCCTGATGATGGCATAGTTGCAAAAACTAGTCACTGTTCCTCGCCCCTTCAATGTAACATCAAATTTTTTGCAATGTATACATGTTGTACTAGATTTAGAGTTTTTCTACTTCAGGAATAAATTTGTTGCGAATCAGGACAAGGACAAGAACATATTGAGAAAGATTTTTAAATATTTTGACTAATTTTAGGTTTTTTAGCAGCTAGAGTGCCTCTATTCTATCTTCGTTATTCTTGGAAAAGTCTAGATGATGCTAATTCTGGTATAAGTCATTCTTTTTTGGTACCAAGGTGCAAGAAGATATTCCTTGATATTTTATTTTGGAATATTTATTTTTGATTAACGAATACATTTTGTTATATTAAATTTCTAATTCTTCTGTTCCTTTTGATATGAACCTTTTAACACAGTTTATTAATTAATCTTTCTTTATACTGAGTGGTTCTTTTATTGCTTAAATTGATAGGTTTCATTTACATTTATTTATTACATCTTTGTATATATTGACAGATATCTACAATTTTCCAGTGTTAGATTTTCTTTCTGTGCTATCAACAGAAGTAGCTATTTGATATTTGGGAGATCAAAATTCTAGGACACTTTCATTCATTTCCTTTTGTTTTGAAATAAGATTCATCTTGTTTTATTCCGAAGTGCCTAACCAAAGAATTGAGTAAATTATATTTTAAGGAGCAATTAATTAAAATTTAAACCAATATGTCAACTGTTTCAGTTAAGAGCCAATTTTATGGCAGTAAAACTCCTTCTTGGTTAGATAATAAATTCAACTAAGAATTTAATATGTTAAGGTCAAATAATAAACCGTAAAAACTGGTACCTGCTGTAAAATATAGAGTTGAGTTTTAATGGAAGTTACATGGAAGTAAAAAACCAAAAAACTTTTTGTAACAATTTCTGGTTAATTTGAAAATAATGTTGACTTTAAAATAATTAATGAAGCCTATTCATTTGAGACTCTTAAGTAAGGTTTCAGGCTTGAATCTATAGTATATCGTTTTAATTTGAGCTTAGGGCGATTAAATCATTAATAAAGGTTTAAAGGACGCCAGTATATTCTTGTAATTGTTTGAATCCCGAAAAACCAAAAAAGGACTATTTATTATCCAACAAATATATTTGACAGATACTTTAAAAAAATTAAATAAAATGCGAAATCAAACAAAAACATCTGGGAATACTATTCTAGCATACCGGGTGACACAGAGACATGGATCACCCCTATAACTTTTTTAGTTATGGGTCGATCTTACTGAAATTTTATGTGAATATATTAGATATAATTTAAGATTTTTTTAAGTATACAATCAAAATGGATAACTTCCGGTTTCGCCGAAAATGGGACCAAATTTTTGTTATTAAATACAACACTCTGTATATTTTGATAAATTCGGATTCTACGGGTCAAAATACATTCCGTCCAATGGTCACATGTCACTTTAACAGGAAAATATAATTTTGAAAATAAAAATTTTTTTTCAGTGTACTTTGCTATAAATCTGTAAAATCGTTTAAAAATGAAATAGGAATCCACAAAAAGTGTTACTTTCTTTAAAGATCAGCTGTGGCCTAATTTATAACAATTTTACCAAGATATCAACACAAAAAAATCCGTTTATAGTATGAAGGTCACTTGCACGGGCAGCTTCAGTTTAAACAAATACTCTAGGGGTCGTTATGGTATTGACTAACGAGTTAGCGGCCAGAAAAGCGGACTTTACTTGCTCCTTTGGGTTGAGTACCTTCTCACGTCACGTCTTCTAGACTGGCGTGGTATGGTCGGATTGACAGTTCCGGTTCTAATTGCCCTTGGCTTCAGCTTGACCTATCTCTTAAGATCGCTGAAGCAAACGGACTGACACTACAACTGGGACTGCCGCTGCAACTCGGACTTCGGTCTGCCACTTCTGCTACAATTGGGCCGACCACAGCAACTAGGACTTAGAGCTGCCACTGCAACTACCGACAACGAATGGAATTGTCCTACTCGATAAGAATTTTGGCGTCTAAGTAGCATGAACGAGAGTGTCTCCTTCTGTCGGGCGGAGATTTAACTTTTACCACTTGCCTTATATTCAAAGTTTCTCGCATTTCCATAATTTTAAATTAATGGGGCGACACAACCGATTCTTTTAACTTTGGCGACCATTTTTTCGGTAACAGTTTGTTCGACATCAAAACTGAAAAGACTTCATATAAGCATACTTTTACGTTCTAAGCAAGAATCTGTCCTAATATGAAGAAACAAAAAAGATTATTGTAGATGATTTGATTTAAGAATGTTAGCCAGGTAAGAGTGGTGGGGAAAGGGGAAAAGGAAATAGCAAACTAGCTACCACTTTAAAAAACCATTTAAAAATAAAAATACGGTAATATATAAAATCACAGTAAGGTGAATATTAATCCGGCAAAAAATAATTGGATTATAACGAAATAAGGATCAAGGACAAGAGTAAGCTGAAAACAAAAAAAAAATATAAAAAGATAATTAAGCGGATTTTGTAATTCTTTCTAACTCACTTGACAAATTAGAAAAGGACCACACAAAGATTTTAGGGATTTTTACCGATACTGAGTCGATTATTGTTGTCTAGTCCAATCTTGTCATAGATAGACCAGACAGACCCATGGACAGTTTTTTTTCGAAAACTTTAAAAGATGACAATGCGAAGTAATCTACCACCCAAACAATGTTTTTCAGATTTTAAGTACAGGGTGTCCCAAATAAGCGTGATCGATTTTAAATGTAAATGCACAGCGTATTAATTGCTCTAAATAAATCGGGTTTTCACTAATTGCTTTGTTTACCCAAAAGTTTTTTATGAAGTTTGTTAACATTTTATCCTATCAATACAGAGTGATCTACTAATGTTGGTCAAAATAAATGGGAACAATATGTGTTATTTTAAACGGAATAATCTGTAAATTTTGATAGCATTTAAAAGAGCGATTCATCTTCTTTTAAAAAATGTATAGTTTGATATATTTTGCTTTCCTGTCAACAAGAATTACTGCATTTTTCCTTATGGAAAAAGGACATTACAGCATTTATTGTAACTTTTACATTCTTTATTACTATTAATTGCATTATTAGTTTTATTAAATGTTTGTGATGTTTTGTTGCTGAATAAATTATTTGTCAGAATTCTTAATTTTTATTTACTGTTAGTTTTTCCATAAGGAAAAATGGAGTGGTTCTTGAAATCTCGAATATCTTTGTTGTTAGGAAAGCAAAAGATATCAAACTATACATTTTTTAAAAGGACATGAATCGCTCTTTTAAAGACCATTAAAATTTACAGGGTGTTCCATTTAAAATAATACATATTTTTTCCATTTCATAAAAAACTTTTGGGTAAACGAAAACAATTACTGAAAATCCGAATTCTTTAGGGCAATTAATAAGCTGTGCATTTACATTTAAAATCGATCACTCTTATTTGGGACACCCTGTATATAATTGTATAAACGTTTTGAGTGTCCAAAAACTCTCTTCCAATTTGTATATTTTTCTTTGAAGAGCATTCTCAACACCCTGTATAATAGTATATATGAATAATATAATATTTTTATTTAACAAAAATTTACCATTTTTGATAAAATTCGACCCTGTTATGGATCCACACACAAGATCGATTGGGACACCCTGTATATAATTGTATAAACGTTTTGGGTGTCCAAAAACTCTCTTCCAATTTGTATATTTTTCTTTGAAGAGCAATTTCAACACCCTGTATAATAGTATATATGAATAATATAATATTTTTATTTAACAAAAATTTACCATTTTTGATAAAATTCGACCCTGTTATGGATCCACATACAAGATCGAGGGTCTATTTGAATTCTGGAAATGCGCCATAGTTGCATGATGGCAACCCGTCCAGTCATGTCATGTCATGACTTGGCTGCGATGTTCGCCTATACATGCGGAACGTGTCCGTTTAGTTTGAATATAAAGTCAGAGAATTATTAAGGTATTCATGTCACTGCACTGCCATGTCTAGCAGTATATTTAGGTAATGAGAAATTCTCTGTCTGTTCAATTGCATTTATACCGTTTCTTATCATGTATCCAGATAATTAAACAAAAAAATGGGTTATGGGTTAAAAGTATTTTATTTTAGTTTGAAAGTTTTACTATCAATGATTTTTCACTTTTTATTAAGTTATTTAATTAAATGCCCTGTAATTTAAATGTCATTTTTCGATGAGTTCTTATCGTGTTCCTATTTTATTTTTCTTTTACTTTTGTTCATGGATTTTAATTAGTGATTTTTTTCTTCTTTCATTCTATAAATGTGTCACAAAATAACTATTTTATCCATCCTTATCTCTTCTTTTAATTATTTTTTTTTATTGTTTTTCTTTTACCTTTTACAATGAACATGATATCTTCAATAATAGATATTACCATAAAAATGGCAAAAACATCTCAAAAAAAAAGAAAAAATCGCAGAAAATAGTAAAAAATTAAAAAAAATTTACAAAATTGCCAAAAATGGCAAATGCCAGTAAAAATAAAAAATAAAATTGTAAAATACCGAAAAAACGAGAAAATAAGAAAATTGTAAAAAAACGCAAAAAAACCGAAAAATTAATGAAATCGACAAATATCAAAAAAATTCAAAAAATCGCAAAAATCACAAAAAATCGTAAACAATCGCAAAAAATCGCAAAAAATGGAAAAAATCGCAAAAAAACCGAAAAGAAAAATTCAAAAAACTGGAAACAATTTTTAAAATCCTAAAAAATTAAAATAAATCGCAAAAACATTTATATGGTGAAAATTTAATATTTCTCATATATAATATATAATATAAAATCGCAAAAAAAAAACGAAAAAACGTCGAAAAAATTCAAGAAATCGGAAAATTATCAAAAAAAAAAAACGCAAAAACGCAAAAAAAAAACAAAAACTGGAAACAATTTTAACCATAAAGAAAAATAAAACAATTCAAAAGAATTGAAATAAATCGCAAAAAAATCGTTAAAAAAAAATCGCAAAAAAATCTATATGGTGAAAATTTAATATTTCTCAAGGTTATATAATATAAAATGGCAAAAAAACGGAAAAGTTGAAAAAAATTCAAGAAATCGAAAGATATCAAATAAATTCAAAAAATAAAAAATTGCAAAAAAATTGCAAAAAAAACGCAAAAAAATAACAAAGAAATCGCAAAAAATGTAAAAAAACCAAAAAACTGGAAATAACTGTAACCAAAAAAAAATAAAAAAAATCGAAAGAATTGAAATAAATTGTAAAAAATCGCAAAAAATAGCATAAAAAATCCATATGATGAAAATTTAATATTTCTCAAGGTTTTATAATATAAAATGGCAAAAAAAACCGAAAAAGTCAAAAATAATTCAGGAAATCGAATAATATCAAAAAATTCAAAAAACCGCAAAAAAATTGCAAATAAATCAAAAAAATGTAAAAAACCAAAAAACAGGAAACAATTGTAACCTTAAAAAAATAAAAAAATTGCAAAAAATCGCAAAAAAATACAAAAAACCAAAAAACTGGAAACAATTGTAACCAAAAAAAAAATCAAAAAAAAAATTAAAAAATTCGAAAGAATTGAAATAAATCGCAAGAAAATCGCAAAAAATGGCAAAAAAATCGCAAAAAGATCCATATGGTGAAAATTTAATATTTCTCAAAGTTTTATAATATAAAATGCAAAAAAAAACAGAAAAAGTCAAAAAATATTCAGGAAATCGAAAAATATCCAGAAAATTCAAAAAATTGCATAAAAACCGTAAAAATATTGCAAAGAAATCGCAATGTAAAAAACCAAAAAACTGGAAACAATTGTAACCTTAAAAAAAATAAAAAAAATTGAAAGAATTGAAATAAATCGCAAAAAAATCCCAAAAAAATCGTAAAAAAATGCAAAAACCAAAAAACTGGAAAAAATTGTAACCTTTAAAAAAAACTTATTTAGTATTGAAATAAATCGCAAAAAAATCCCAAAAAAATGCAAAAACCAAAAAACTGGAAACAATTGTACCCATAAAGAAAAACAAAAAAATTCAAAAGAAATGAAATAAATCGTAAAAAAAATCGCAAAAATAGCAAAAAAAAACTATATGGTGAAAATTTAAAAACTCTCAAGGTTACATAATATAAAATGGCAAAAAAGAGAAAAAGTCGAAAATAATTAAAAAAAAAATAGTTCAACTTTGCCATTCTCTGGTTATACATATATTGTAGGTACTTTACAATATTACTTGCATGTTGTAACTAAAAAATAAGTAAAATAAATATTATTATTATTATTAAATTAGAGTTGCTAGTTATATTATAGTGAAAACTATATACAGGGTTATTGGTTATAATTTGACCACCCTATTATTTCTGTTATGCTAACAGATACAAAAAAAAGTTTTATATAAAATATGTAGAAGTATAAATTAATTTTAATATAATATATTTTGCACACCAGTAGCGTCCATGTCTTATGGGGTATAAAATTTATTTTTTTTATTTTTAATGGAATAGAGAATCGGATAGAGCTTTTTTTTGACATGTAACCACACTATATACTTTTATAGGTCTAGCTTTTACACTTTCAAAAATAATGGACAGTAAATATCAAAGTTTTTAACTTAACTTATCGCACAAAAATTAGATGGCCAATTAAAATTAAACTAATTAAAAAATCAGGACGTAAATTGATTCATGTCTGGTGTGGATTTTTTTCAGAGTAAAGTAGTATTTTATAATTAGAATTTCGGGTTACTTATACTTTTATGACATTGTGCCGCAAGTTGATGATTTATTTCAGCAATTTGGATGAGTAATGCTGGAACGATTCGGTGGCCGCCAAATAGTCCTGATCTAACGCCTTTAGATGGCTTTTTAAAAGAAAAAATTAATTTATATTCCAATACCAGGATTGCAATAATTGGGAAGAAAATTAAATTATATATTGTGGTTATGATAAAAAAAGCACTATCTGAATCTGTCATAATATACAGGGCGTGCCATTAAAAATAAAAAAAATTATTTGATACCCCGTAAGGCATGGACGCTACTGGTGTGCGAAGTATATTAAAATTAATTAAATTAATAATAGGGTGGTCAAATTATAACCAATAACCCTGTACCTACCAAAAAAAATCTTAATTATTTTTTTTATTATCTATTTATAAAGATCTTGTACAACATAATTTTATTTTTGCTAACCATCAAATTTTCAAAGGATTTCAACTACGACGTTCAATCTCCTCTCCAAAGTCTTCAATTTCACCGATCTCTATTTGCGATCTATGCAAAGTAGCTTTCAGGTATAACCGCGCTCTGTCTTGAAACTAATTTCGGTTCTCCTTCTATAAATGATGCAATTTTCCAAATATTACCAAAAAAATCCGCGCAAAAAGGAATCTACCACCACCAATGAATGTCGCGTTCTATATCGTAACGTCGAAGGTAGGAAAAAGAATTACCTCTGATAAGGACTTTGTTTTCTTTGCTTTTGTTTTTGCGAAATACCTAGGAACAGGGGTTCGAAATTAAGATATGGCTGGACCGAATTAAAAACATTAATATGAGTTTTTTTTTGTAGAAAAATCTGTTACCCAAAAAAATAATTCTACAACAAAAAAAGATAAACAAAAAAATAAGCAGCAATAATAAATTAGTCCTATATGTAATGGAATTTCTTACTTTTAATAATTTTGTAACACTGAGAACTATTAATGGTTGAAAAATATTTCCTTTGAGGAATAAAATTAGTTTAAAAAAAATTATGAACTTCCTACTTAAATTATGAAATAGTTAAGCCTTAATAAAGTAAATTGTTTTAATTATATTTTGGAAGAAGCGTCAAAACTTAGGGTGTACGCCAGTATATTCTTACTAATAATTTAAGTCGCGAAGAATATACAAAAACCAAACTGTTTATTTTAAAAAATTTCAAAACTAAAGTCAACACCTGAGTTACCCTCAGCTTCAGTGATTATTTGTTTATATCAACTATGTACTTATATATTTAATTTTGTATTAATGTATCTATTGTCCATTTTTTTCTTTGTTGTTAATAAACATTACACAGCCCCACAAAAAAAGTTCATACACAAGAGAGTAACATATGTATTCCCATGTATTTTTCGACTCTGAGTCCGATTCCGAGCTCAAAATTGGGCCTACACGTCTGGAGTTTATGGCCAACTGAAATTCCGGGTTTCGGTCCGGGAAAATGACCCCTTAGGGCGGGAAAATCCTGTTTTGGACGTCCAGGTCGCGATTGTGGTATTTTCATGGACTTTCCAATTCTGGAGCTGAGCCTGGGTGTGAAAAGTGTTTGGTCAGCTGAAATTGCCAGGTTGGATCCGGGAAAATGACCCATTGGAGCCGGAAACTCATATTTTGGATGTACCAGTCGCAAAAGTAGGATTTTCATGTATTTTTCAATTCTGGTCCTTGGAGTATGCTCAAAAAGTTTTTGGACAGCTGAAATTCTCAGTTTGGGTCCAGGAAAATAGCCCATTGGGGCCCGAAAAACATATTTCGGACATACCAGTTGCAACAGTGGTATTTTCGTGTTTTTCAATTCTGGACCCACATAAACCTGTCAAGCACATTCTAAGCTACAGGAATTAGTACATAAAAATCCCACTGTTGCGATTGGTACGTCCGAAATTTGATTTTCCGGCCCCAATGGGCCATTTTCTCGGACCCAAACTGGGAATTTCAGCTGACCAAACACTTTTCACACCCAGTCTCAGCTCCAGAATTGGAAAGTCCATGAAAATACCACAGTCGCGACCGTGACGTCCAAAACAGGATTTTCCCGCCCCAAGGGGTCATTTTCCCGGATCCAAACCCGGAATTTCAGTTGGCCATAAACTTTTCGAGCACAAATCCGGCTTCAGCTCCAAAATTCAGCGTCGACTTCGCCTTATCCCGGAAACCGCATTTCAGGCCATTTTCGGCCCCTGGGGCCAATTCCAGACGTGTAGGCCCAATTCTGAGATCGGAATCGGATTCAGCGTCGAAAAAAACATGGGAATACATATGTCACTCTCTTGTGTATGAACTTTTTTTTTGTGAGGCTGTGTTATTATTATTATTATTATTATATTATTATATAAAATAATCAATAATGTTATATTTTACATTTAGTTTACGCAGT
Organism: Neocrepidodera transversa; assembly: GCA_963243735.1. Classification (NCBI taxonomy): domain Eukaryota; kingdom Metazoa; phylum Arthropoda; class Insecta; order Coleoptera; family Chrysomelidae; genus Neocrepidodera; species Neocrepidodera transversa. The sequence goes on along the minus strand of OY725337.1, from coordinate 2,830,083 downwards.
TAAATTCAATATCAACAATTTTACTGATTTTAACAAAAATACTCTGACGGAAGTTATTTCAAGCAAAATAAATGTTTTGCATTAGTTTTTTATCTTAATGAGTCAATAAATGAAATTATAATTTTATCCACTCAACACAGTTATAATTATCTGCGTATATTGCACATTAATCTTCACAAAGTTCAAAAAGGCATAAATTCTTGATGTTTTCTTCTTCCCCACCAAGAAATCCTCTCATAAGATAAGGCTGATGGTTATAGACTTTTTTCAAGTTAAAATGTAGAGGAGAGGCAACCACTTGCAAATATATAAATAAATCAACGTTGATCCGTAACTGGATGGATACAATTCACAAATTCTACTTTCAGAAGCTCGAATACAGAGACCACAACCACTTTAACCAGGACCCTATTTTCCGTAATTTAACACAAGAATTGAAATAGAAAAAAGATAAAGAACTGCGTATATTCCTAACAAGAAGAAACAAAAGGCAATAAATCCTAACAATATCCAAGTAGCTTAACTACTTTGTTCAGTATACTATAGTACATCATGTCTGAAAACAGAGTTATAAAATTTGAAACCGTTCTCCAGTTATCGTTATGACACACGGACAGACAGACAGACAGATAGACGAATATTATGAAGTCAATAAGTATGGTAACCAACTATCGATTACTGAAAACAGAAATCCAAAATTCGCAACCGTTCTTGGGTTATCGCTGAAATAGACGAAAAGACGCACGCACAAATGGACAGACAGACAGTTGCAGTTGACGTAGATCATTCCCTTTAATTGATAATATTTAAAAATGTAAAATTTTAACATTTATTGTACACAAACTGAAATTAAAAAGGAAACAAAAGGGGATACTAAAAAAACGTGGATGAGAAATGTTGAATGCCTCGCTCTTGAAGCGGTTTAATGGATTTCTTATTGTGCGTGCTGTACCCATAAAAAAATGTGTTGAAAATGTAAGCAAAGGGAATGTGCTATTGTGAAGAAAATAATGTAAATAATTTTTTTAATGCACATATTACCTAAGTTCAATAACTTTTTTTTTACTTTAGATTTCCAATAAATGTATAAGTAACTTTGTTAGAAATATTCACTTTGTGTACTACCCACATATGAATATAAAATGACTATTTTGACGTTTTGAGGTTAAATTCACGTCTACCCTATAGTAATCAAATATGTATGACAAATTATGTGGTTTTAAACTGTTTACTGTTATTAGAGGTATAATTTTAATTATTTTCCTAATTAAAGGTGTCTGGCGAAAAGTCATTTTCTCTTAGGGTGGCCAATTTACCCAAATTTTCCCTAACTGCTTTTTAAAATTTACTCGTGAAGCACAAATACGTATATGGATGAAATGTAGATAGAAAAGTTAAATTACTGAAATCGGTCATACGTTGGCACTAATTAAAATTAAAAATATTTTTAAATAATATTTAAGATATTTAAAAATAAAAAAATAAAAAATTCTTAATCAATAGGAAAGTGTAAAACATGGTCTAAATCTTCTTTAGTGGTTTGAAGTTTTTTTAATGATCTCCTCTCTTATAAGTCGAATCTTTAATTCGACAAACCGATATTGATGAATATTTATTTAATTGGATTTTTCGAAAGTTTTTAAGCAAAGAAATTAATGTTTGGTTTGTTAGAAAAAAAAAATGTCAAAGTGTCACATTCCAGTTAAAACTGCTTCAAAATCTTTTAAAAATCCATAAAAAACCTTAAAAGTTACACATACGTAAAAGCTTAAAATAATTATCCTTAAGAATCATTGTAAATCACAAAAACTATTTTAAAGCCACATGAAGGCTTAAGAAACTATTGAAAACTTTCCGGAATCATTAAAAGATGTATAAAATCGGTAAAAAATACTTTAAAATCCATAAATATCTTTAAAATCTGCAAGAATCCTTAAAAAAGTCCTCATAATATATTAAAAACTAAAAAATCCTTACACAAAACTTTATTGAAACTTGGAAAACTGGTTCTTTATTGAATAATGTGCAATAAAATCTATATTTCACTCATCTATCATTCTATTACAACGTTTTGCAAGGGCGTAGATATGGGGAGGGAATAGGTGGTAATTACCTCTCCCCTCCCAGGATATCAAAAAATTACACGAAAAGAAGAAATAAAATATATTAAATCTAGAAACGGACAAACATATATTTGTTTATAAGTTTGATTACCTCCCCCCAGGAAAAAATTAGAACAGCCCCCAGGAAAAAAGTTATCTACGCCCTTGTATACAGTCTGTTTTACAAGAGGGTTTCATCGCGAGGGTTAGGAGAAAATAATCAATCCGATAATCACTCTCGTATAAATGAAAGTTTTGATTCAGTAATGATAGAATCACTGTTGGAATAGATCCGAAAAAAACTGAAGGAAAATTCACGGAAAATAGAAATTCAAAAAAATAAAAGCCGAAAATAATTTTCCCGCAGAAAATCAGAGAAAATGATATAGAAATGCCCACAGTTTCCAATGGGAAAGTTTTTTCCTAAAATTCTTCCAGTGAAAACGAAAGTATGGAAATACACATATAAAGTGCAAATTTTTTCAAAAATAAATAATTTTTTTCACGAAAGTTAGGAGAAAAGCCTAAAAGGCCTGGAAAAAATCACACATGAATTGGGAAAAAAGCATGAATACATTTTTCCACAGTTCAATTTGAATAAAAAAATGCAAGAATTCATTTTTCCACACTCGATTTTGAAAAAAAAGCAGGAATGCATTTTTCCACAGTTAAATTTTAAAAAAGAAGCAAGGTTGCATTTCCACTGTTAATTTGGAAAAAATTGAGCAAGAACTCATTTTTTTACACTCGAATTTGAAAAAATGAAGAAAGAATGCATTTTACATGCTTAAATTTGAAAAAAGAAGCAAGAATTCATTTTTCACAGTAAAATTTCACAAATTAAAATTTAAAATTATTAATTTTTCGATAAATAGTCCATTTCCCAGAAAAACAGCAATAATGCAGTTTTCAAATATGAATTGGAGAAAAAACAAGAGCATTTTTCCCTACAAAAAATTGGAAAAAACAGCAAAATTACATTTTTCTCTACAAAAAATTGAAAAAACGGAAAAATGCACTTTTCACTTACAAATTTAAAAAAAAACGGAAACAACAATGCATTTTTTCCCACAGAAATTTATAAAACACAGCAACAATGCATTTTTCCCTACAGGAATCTGAAAAAATCTGTATGGTCAAAATTTAATATTTCTCAAGGTTATGTAATATAAAATCGCAAAAAAACGAAAAAATGTCGAAAAAAATTTAAGAAATCGCAAAATATCAAAAAAACTGAAAAAATATCAAAAAATTGCAAACAAAACTAAAAAAAAATGGCAAAAATGTAAAAACCAAAAAACCAAAAACAATTGTAATCTTAAAAACAATTAAAAAAAATAAAAAAATCGAAATTTCGAATAATTCCCAAAAAAATCTATATGGTGTAAATGTAATATTTCACAAGGTTATATCATATAACATGGCAAAAAAAAACCGAGAAAAAGTCGAAAAACATTCAAGAAATCGAAAAATATCAAAAAATTAGGGTTATTAATTTTTCGGTATATTGTTGAGTTGCCAAAGTCCATTTCAAAGAAAAACAGCAAAAATCCAGTTTTCAAATATGAATTGGAGAAAAACAAATAATTTGAAAAAACAGCAAAAATACAATTTTCCCCACAAAAACTTGGAAAAAATGCACTTTTCACACACAAATTTGAAAGAAAAAGGAAGCAATAATGCATTTTTTCCCACAGAAAATAAAGCAAAGCAACAATGCATTTTCCCTACAGGAAACTGAAAAACAAAACGAAAAGATTTTTCACATGAAAATTTGAAATTCAAAGCAGAAGTGCATTTTTCCACAAAGAAAATTAAAAAACAAAGCAACAATGCATATTTTTACACACAAATTTGAAATTCAAAGTAAGAATGCATTTTTCCACACAGGAAATTAAAAAAACAAAGCAACAATGAATTTTTTTACACAAGAATTTGAAATTCAGAGTAAGAATGCATTTTTCCATACAGGAAATTGAAAATCAAAGAAACAATGTATTTTTTCATACAAAAAATTAAAAAAATAAGCGACAATGCATTTTTCTACATCTTGGACAAAAACAGAAAAGATATCACTTCCCGGATAATCTACTTATGGAGGATATGAGGGGGTAAAGGGGGTAAGTTTCCCACCCCAGGATACCCAAAAAAAGCACGAAAAGAAGAAATATAATATAAGAAATGTAGTAAGAGACAAAAAAATTTCTCTAAAAGTTTGATTACCGTCCCCAGGAAAAAAGGTACTCCCCTCCAGGAAAAAAAGTACCCCTCCCAGGAAAAAAAGGTAACTTTGACGTTTTGTGATCATGGTAAACATAAACATTCAATTGGAAATATTTAGACCAACTCGTGCAATAAACACTTACTTTTTTCACATATTTAGAAGTTTGTTTTATAATTATATAAACAGTATATAACTATTTTATGTCCAGCTAAGTTTTAATACCGGACCAAATTCACCTTATCCGTGTAAAAGAAAAGGGAACAGCTGTTCAACCCGTTCGTTTAGAATGTTCGAGCTGATGTATTGGCTGATAGCGATGCAGCTCACGTTCTAACTCAAATGAGAATTTCAAATTTTAGTTCTTTGTGTTTTCCAGGAACGTAGCGAAAATATGACTCGAGTATTCCCATCAAAAATTTCGCCTCGTAAAATTTTCCTCGATTTTTATGCAACTCTTTCCAGCCAAATATTCTAATAAGGGTATTTGTTGGGTTGCGTCGATGTTTTACTTAATTAGACTCCGAGAGGTAACAAATAATTTCTGTTTTATTACAACATTGTATATTTTTCATTCTAGAAACTCATTTCGAAAATAATTCATTTGTCTATCATAAATTTATAATATTTGTCTTTTTTTATATAAATAAAATTTCTGTTTTAAAAAAATATATGTTTTTCGCCAGCTAATTTTCCTCCCGCTGAGCATTTTTCACCCTTTTAGAGTTGATTTTTGTTTTGGTCGGATCCTCATTGTCGCCGATTCTCGAATATAAACACAAATTCAGTGACATTAGGGCCATCTGTCGAAAGACCCTCGGACTATTAAATAAACTCGTACAACTTCCTTACCTGTTGATTTCTTAATACTAGCCTATGCGAAAACATCGGTCGGAGGGTCCTAAGTCTCCATCAGAAGTTATTTAAGAAGTTTCAGTAGTCTTGGCGGTAGTTCCCAAAAAATAAATTATTTTGATTATTATCCCTACCAGAAAGATGTAAAATTTTTTTCATGTTCTTCTTATATTCTTTTCAGTCTAGCTTTTTCCATCTCAACTTGAATTGGGAATTTTTGAAACTTTGGTTTTCAACAATGTTGAAGAATATCCTGATGATGCTTATACATAGTAAGCGAAACGTACGTAGAGTGATAAAAAAGTGTAGTTTTGGTTGGTGGTGACGATATTCTTCAACCCCTTTCTATCTTCTTCACTTTTGAATTTTCCATCTTCTTCACTCTAGCTTTTTCAATGTTCTTTGATATTTTTTTGATTTTTCTTTCTCTATCCTTCTGTCTCATTTTGTATATGCTATTTTACTTCAAATTTAAGTTTATGCAAATAAAAAAGTTTCTGTCTTTTTATAATAAATCTTTTTTTTTAATATTATATGTAATTCGAGGGCATAAAATATGGATAAAACGAAAGAAATATAAAAATAAATAAACATAGATCCCGTTATTTCTGAAAGAAATATAATTTAAATGCAAAATATTGGATCACTCGGTATATCTTTAAATAATGGTCATTCTTAAAAAAATATCACTTGAAATTCAATAAACTAACACGAAGCTACTGGAAAATATCCAAAATATCCATCAACAGTGATTCCCTCTCACACCATCCTGCGGTTGTCCTTTTTGCCACATTATGCACTTTCCGAGATAATATGTCAACCAAGTCTTAAACTAGGGGCCCGGGCTCAAGGATTTTTTAGCGCCCGAATCAGGCGCTCATATTTCTATTAAAAAGCCAAAAAACTAACAAAAAACAAACAAATAGTTTATCAGCTTAAATTACGTTAAATAACATCTGATTTTCAGATGTTTGGTTTTCGAATATTTTAGGGAGAGGGCCCATAGATCTCTAAATTGGAGCCCTGGCTCTTCGCGGCAATGTCCACTTGTATATGCAAGGGTGTAATAAATCCATAAAATTATCCACATCTCAATTGTTATCCAAATGTAGTTGTATACACAAATTATATTATAAAAAAGTAGGCGACTAGTTTTTAGTTAAGAAAACATTATTAAGCAATTATTTAAGGTGCAAGGGGAGAGAAAAAATTGTCAGAAAGATGTAAATTCCATTATGAAAAAAATAAATATTATACCTTGGAGTGCAAACCTCGACATCCTCTTTCTTTCCTTATTATATAAAAAAATAAAAGACCTCTCAACACCGCAGGCGCTGAATCGATCATTTCGTCTGCAGCTAGGCCTTTCCACGTTCCTGATTTGTTTATTTGGAAAATTTAAAAAAAAAATTAACGAAAATGGCAATCGAAGAAAAAATGTTTGTATTAAATATTTAAATTCTAGTTGCTCTATTTGAAGTTCCCATCATTAAAGTCTCTGATAGTCTCGTTATAAATTTTGCCTTACCTATACCAAGTATTTTTGTTGTGTAATAGACTATTTTATTTTTATTATTATTATTATTATTATTATTATTATTGTTATTATCTCCTTTTATGGCGTTCCTTTCTGCCATCTGTCACTTGTCATCCACTCAATGTTGAAGCTAAATTCAGATTGATTATATTTTTAGATTAATAAAATCGTAGTACCCCTCAGACTATATCATAAAAAAATCGTCTGAGCAGGGAGGAGACAACCCAACGGGTCGTGGGCCGTGTGGCTGTGTGCCAATAATGCCTCTTGCTATACAGCGCAGTCAGACAAGAATTTTAAATAGATGAAACGTTGGGCATGTTGGGTTTATCTGGGTATTATCGAATTATTTTTTAACATGTATATATAAATAGGTATTAAGAGTTCGAGGTTAAAGTAAATGGATTAAGACGTTTATCAATATGTTTAAGAAAAGGGGGAAATGTATAATAGGTAATGCGGATAATTTTTTTTGTTTTTTTTTATATGTCTTAAGAAAAAAACTGTTTTGTTTAATTTAGTTTTATAAGTCTTAAGCTTATAAATAGATTTTGATAATATTTAGTATACACTAAGAAATATATTCTATAGTTTTTAAAAAATAAGAAATTTTTAATTAAAAAATGTCAATTGCAAAATTACAGTAACTTTCTAGATATGTGATTTTCATTACATTTTTAGTAATATACAGTATGGTCAAACATTATATTCGGAGGAATTTGTTTTATTATTTTAAAGAATTTTACTAAATAAATCTTTAGTTTAATTAAAAAAAAATCTTGTCCGTTATCCTATTTTAATTACTTCCTTAACATTGTTTGCGGAAAATAGATTAAATACATTTTTAAGTGTGTTCAAATATTTATTAAATATATAATTTATGTTCAAAATTTAATTTGCTATGAAGCATAAAAGTCCTCTTAATCACAAAAATTTAATATAACTTTATATACTTTATATCAATTAAACTTTTATTTTTAATAACGTTGATTAAAAAATAATATAAATTTCCTATATCCGCAAAAAGAAAAAGGAAAACAAGAAACAAATCAGAACATCAGAAAATTTACGATCATAATTTACGATATTTATCTCTAAAACGACATTAGTATGCCCTAACCGAATTAGCAATAAAAACCGGTCCGAGAATTTTCAGCTGGCCATCAAGAGATGGCGCCAAAGGTCTCGTTCCAACATTTTATCAGAGCAAGCTGAGATCAATACCTCTGACAGTATTTTTGGTTGAACTGCACGTCGAATGTTACGCATCAGGCGAACAGAATTTATAAAATATTACAACATAATACTTTCCCTGTATTTAAGAGTTTATCACAAATATTTTGGTAAAAGTTTTAAAATAAAAAAATATATATGACGGATTGTCTTGTCCAAGAAACGAATATTATTATTATCTTCTCTTTCTACTGTATATATTGATTATTATACTGTTAAAAATTGTTAATGTCTTATCAATCTTATCAATCATCAATATAACATTTGACAAAAGAAACATTTAAAGCTAATTTTTGAAGATAGCTTTCAATTAAATCATCTAGAAATAAAATTCGTGTCAAGGTTTATTTATAAGCAATCCTGGTGGTATAAAATCCTCAAGAAAAGGGTAAGGTACCATAAGAACAGGGGAAAAGATAGGAAAGTATTTAAGGGAGAGTTATCAGAAAAATAGTTTTGGTAGATAGACAAGACGGAAGAAACGAGATTATTATTTATTTTAAGAAATTTAAACGCAACCCTTTTAAGATTTTTTCGTTATTGAAAATTGACGTTGAGGGTCTTTCCATATACCAAATGTCGGCACTAAGGTATAAGCAAAAGTAAAGGATAATTAATGCATCAAGTAATGCGGCACTCAATTAGTTATTTTGGCCTATAGTTTAGCAGAAAAAAAACGAGAAAAAAACCGTGGAGTATAAATTGAAGTTAAACAAACAATAAATAAGTAAATGAAAAAGAAGTAAACTTATTAGATACAAACAAATTGAAATAAATGAATTGGTAAATTAAATAAAATAACTTAATTTGATATAGTTGTATCTTAAGAAAATATTATCGTGGGTTAAAAATACATGATGTTTTAAGTACTTCGGCCCGAGAAATTTACTTTAACATTAAACACAAGAACTATACGCACCGCGAAATTTATGGACATAACGATATGTTGACATTTTTGTAAATTAAACAAACGTAATCAGAATATGCAATTGATCATGGTTTTCATAGGTAGCTTGATATCTTTTTTCAAACCGGTATATGATCAATATTTACAAAAATGGCGGAGATATGATTTTTTTTGAAATTTCAAACACCTCCAGGTCCACCCATGAAGGTGAAATCAAAGAAAGTTATATGCTAATTAATTTTATAATAATTAGGATATGAAAAAAGTTTAATGACCTGTTTCAATATTTTAAAAAATGGCGGAGATATGATTTTTTTGAAATTTCAACCCCTTCCAGTTTCTACTCCCTTTGAAGTTATACGCCCAAAAATAATAATAGAGTTCCTCTAGACATTAGAAGACGATTGGCGAAAGAATTTTTTTCACTTCGTCGTGTTTGTAAGTAAACGTGGATAAAAGTCATTTTAAGCAAAAAAAATTCAAATTTTTTTCATGATTTTAATACTTCCGGTACGGACCGAAGTAACTAGTGATGTATTAGTTAATGCCTTCATGAAGGGGAAGAGAAAATAGTGACTGTGGAAGAACAACATGATGAAGAGTCAAGAGCAGGAAGATAATATATAAAACTAGTAAATGGAATAATCTCCGCACGCGATTTTTCAAGACTACGACCCGTTTCCGTCAGCGGAAGAAAGTCCGATTCGAAAAAATCGGAATTTTTCCAATAATTTTTTTTTCCATTTTTTTTCAACGAGCCGGATGCGATATGGATATCAATCGATGCGTCTTGACTTACACAGCACCTTGAAAGAAATCAGTATCGACAAATTTGCTTTCCTTATCGAGATATCTCGAATAGAAGTTTAACTTAGTAGGCGGGACTGGGATCCTCGGACCCGAAATTGCTCATCTTCTGATAGAGCCTTTATTTTTTGAATAAAAACCGATGGCCGAAAGAATTTTCCAGATCGGCCATACTGTTCTCGAGTTATCATGCGCACAGACATCCACACATCCACAGACACACATCTTTTTTCGCGGAAAATCAAGTTTTTCCACGTTTCATGACATTTTAAGTCATTTGGAGCAAAAAATTTTTTTGAGATTTTTGCACGATTTCAATACTACGGTTTGCCCCACTTCACCAAAGGTGAAGTATGGACGGGCCGTGGTAAAAAGAACAAGAAAAAGGAAACCAATTAGAAACAAAAATGTTATAGAAGTGTTGGAAGAAATGTTGAAAAAAATGGATAAAACAGAGAAGAAGATAAAGAGGAACAAAAAAAAATAAATGTACGATATTATTAAATATATTGGTTTCTAGTTGTTATAGTACATTTTTACAAAAAGTCTGGAAGCTTTTAATGTATAAACTCATCCTCATTATCTAATCTAATTCCTCTTATTTTAACTCTTTTAAGTAATCTTCAGCTTCATTTTTAGTTTTGCAATATTTTAACTATAACAAAATGCGAATGCATGCAATATTACCTGTAAATATCTGCCTCTCTTCATTGTACGTGGGTTTATTCGTCCACATATATAAATTACATCTTTTGAGCATCGTTTATTGGTTGAAAAAGGAGATCTTATTGCTTTTCTCTCTGCACTTGTTGAACATACTCTATTTGATATTTCTAAACCAAGCAAGTGCAACTTTTCTATCATGTCTTAATCCACAGTTAGTAGATACAAACCGTTAAAATATTATAGGTTCTTCTGTGGCATTTGTTTGTTGGTTTTGACTATAACCTCTTCCTCGATTATTTTTATAATTGCTTCTGTACGAACCTATGTAACTATTTTCTGCTCTAAGATTTCTTTCTGGACAAGAGGATTGAAAATTGTATAAGCTTCCACATAGATAACAAACTTTTTCTATAGCTATAAAACTATGATGATAACTATGTGATTTATAATTCTGTGCACAAACGTCTTACTTATTCCAACTTCGTCAGCTAGAGCTCAAGTAAAAATGTAAGGGTGAACCTCCATATAGGCCAGTACATTAACACTAATTTTCTTAGTTCATGTTGGTGTAGCATGTTGGACGTGTTTCCTTGGAAATATTCTTGTTCTCGTTGTGTTTTCAACATCAGAAAATGTGGTATGATTAGGCAGTCGCCGATTGGGAAAACGCTGCTGGTATAATCCCACGAGATTTTTCTGGCACTCGGCAAAAAATAACAACATACTCATTTGGAGTAAACGTAAAAGGAATTTTCATGATTAAAGGTACAAACCGATTCAAAGACCCGTGCAAGAAAGACACCGTCTAACACATTGACAGTTGTTATCACTCGATTCGAATAAAGTACACTGTGGGACAAAAATGTATACAGTAAATTATTCATTACCAAATATGCTGTTTACTTCGAAATTTCTAATTTTTAGTTTGACCATATCAAATGTGGTACATCGTTAAAGTTAGAATTGATCGCACTTCACAAGTCAAAATAAAAATGTATAGGGTACCATTTAAATAATTGAAGTTGGGGTGGTTTCTCAGGGGTAGTTTGACAGGACAGAACTTCAAAGACATATATGTTTGAAATAAGTACAATTTTTTTCATTTTTTTAACAGTTTACACCAAATCCAAACCAGATACCTACACCAATTTATTGATACTGACAAAATTCCATGTGCAGGATTAAAACTTCCTGAAACCATTAAAAAATTAAATACTGTTTTGTTCAAAACTAAAATACAGAAACTTTTATTGAATAAATGGTACTATACTGTCCGAAAATATATGCTTAATCTCATATGTGACTTGTCCTATACATTTATGAATGCCCGGAAGGTTTTTCTTTTTTTTTTTAATATTTCCAGTACTATCTTTTTAAGTTCCTCTGTGATCACCTTGTTGCCCCTATTACTATTGGAATTTGGAATTACTCTTACAGATTCAGCTTGCTACGTCTGTCTCATGTCTTCGGATAATGGTACGTATTTGTCTGCTTTTCCTATTTCTTTTTTGCGTTTGTTTGTAGGAGAGGGAATAGATATGTCAATTAAAATTATTTCCTTGCAGTTGTTGAAAATTAAAATATCTGATCTGTTGTATGGTACCTCCCGATGGAGTTTTACAATCAATGACTTTAAATTTGTAGCATAACTCTATATGGAATATCTTTGCGACGTTGTTATGCCGATTTGTGTATTCCTGTGGTGCTAGTATTTCGCATAAACTTATCAGGTGATCGACATTTTCGTTACACATCCGAGTTGGTATTATTTTGTCCTGTATGACACAGAGGAACCCTTTCGTCTCGGGAAATATTTCTCCTCTCGTAAACTAACTTATAGTTGCTATTTTGTCAATTTTTTCGTCATTATTGAGAGTGTTCCATGGAGTTCTTTTTCTTTCCATGCTTGTCAATTGACTAAATATTATTATTATTAATAAATAAGCCCAATATTTATCGAAGTGGAAAAAATAAGCAAGAAAATGGGAGTCTTAAAAAGCAGCAAGCAAATACAAAGGCACTAAAATATTTATAAATAAATAAGTACATAGAAAAATGAAATTAAACAATTTAATTTGTTTAAATCTTCAGCAAGAAAGTGGCAATAAAATAAAGAAGAATCAAGCGGAAATAAAGTAAAATAGAAGAAGAATGAACGAAAATAAAAACTACAAAAAATAACGCGAACAATAAAAAATTATCCAGAAAAAAATATTTAAAATTAATACAACTATAAAGACAGAAAATTGAATATAAACCATGAAAAACGAAAGATCAAAAAATTGTTTTTTAACATGTATGAATATAATATTTTACAATTATAATAATAATAACATATAATTGAAGATATGATTAGTTTTAATAGTTCCAATTTTCCTTCTCATACTTTCAACTGTAGATAGGTACTTCTTTTTGCAGTACTTTTTTAATTTCATACATAACTAAATTTTTATTTCCCTTTCCAAAATTCCATTCTGTTATGGTTTTTTTGGAGGATTAGGTTTTATTATTTAGGTCATTTCTTTTAAAAAATTTGAAAAATATTACAAATGAATTAATATCAGTTCTAAACTGGTTTTTGTTTAATTTGTATTAAAATTCAAGATACAAAACCGAATATTTTAGACAACCATTCGCATACGTTCAAGAACGAACTAATTAGTAATAAAATTAATTAAAAAGCTAAATGGAAATACAAATTTCTTACATATTAATTACCAGATTAATTTTAATGGGTTAATAATCATTTTTTAATATTTATGATTAATTTACACATAATTTTCTAATTATAATTTATTTTTTAAACAAATCTAAATATCTACGCCTCTGCTTTATGTAAACATAAATATCACAAAAAATGAGTTTTTCATTTAATCATTAATTTTTGTTTTATACAAGACAAACTTTTTTGTAGTCTCTTTATTATTTTTCATTAAAATCCAAAAATTTGAGATATAAGTAGACAACGTCGCAATATTACAAAATGAGTAGCATTATATACACTCTAAATGACGGCATTTTGTCATTTACTAAGTTTCCCTTTACTTCTACAACATTAATAGTGCGGTGGAAAGTTAATTTCACTTGTGTTGGAAAATTTAAAGGAGTTTTCAAGTTTGTTTATGATACAAAATGAGAAATCTTACAGCAACAGAACCGCTGGAGTTAGTATATGAAATTAGTTGGTCTTGATATACAAAAAAAAATTATATTCTATTAACGAATTATTGAAAATTAATAATTTTTATGTTAAAAATAGTAATAAAAATTGCGACCCGTATATAGAGAAAAAAATGTTTATAATTAAAATTAATGGTGATACGTGCAGCGAAAATGGCAGATGTAGCGTTCATTATAAGCATGATCTAATAATAAATGAATGCAAGTTGGTATTTTTCAATTATCTAATTCTATTTTCATAGTTGTGCACGTACATAATTTATAATGTTAGTAAAATGCAATTTTTTTTAATAACAAGAATTTTAAGAGTATATACATTTAGGCAAAACAAGAGTGAAATAAGAATTAGAAGATGTCAAATCTGAGAGAAAACTTTCGTTAGCAGAAGTTGAAGTGTGACGGTGGCCCTTCAAAGACGAAACGTTGTTTAAAAATTCAATAAAATATTTTTTCTTTAAAAATTAAGATGTTAATTAAATAACGAAAATCTTCAATTTCGGTTTTTCCGGAAACCAGTCATAATATTTTAATTTTCAAAAAACCATTCAATTCTTCTTGGAAATATGCTTTTTTTCCATTTTTAACCAACTTTTTAAATATAACGTTTTACGGAATCCCAATAGTGTTCAATTAAATTTGCACCACCCTGTACCTCTAGTCGAGGGGTGAATACTGGGGTTTAAAATAAATCCCAAAGATTTCCTTGACCTACGGTAACTGTGTACCAAATTTGAAGTCAATCGGATATCTATAACGAAAGATATCGTGTTGACAGACAAACCCACACGCACATAGACAGACGGGATTGTGATATTATTAAATTCTGCTTACGCTATCGAAAGTTAATAATATAAATAAATCTATATAAAAGTCCATAATTTTATCCAAAATTTCAAATATGGTCCACCAATGAAGAAATGAAAACTCAATGTCTAGTACCACAAATATATTTTTTTATAAAATTTGGTTCAAAGTGGAACTGGCAACTAGTTTCAGCATATAAATGCCATCATCAAGTCTATAATAGTAATAGTATATAGTAAGCTCTCTATTGTAAAAATCTTGTAAAAAACTCATACCTATTATCGGCCTGACGATGGCATTAATATGCCGAAACTAGTTGCCGAATATTAGGCATTAAATTTTCATTTCTTCAAACCAACACATTAGTCAAATTATTTCATTATTAACACATATTTTAAAATTTGTGTATAAAATAAAAACATTAAAAAAATGAGAAACAAAAATGTTAAGTGGCACATTTGATTTGCTTATTTTAAAATTTAATATAAATTTTAGTTGAATGTAAAAAAGCACAATAATTTATCCACTTTTTATGCTATTTTCAAATTTATTTACAGGTTTTAAAAATCAGTATATACAGGGTGTTATTTTACCCAATAAATTGAATTTAAATATATTTTTTTAATGCGAATCTGATTTATTTTAATTGCTTGAAGATTTTTCAGATAAATTAGAATTAGTAAAATGCTATTTTCAAATTTATTTACAGATTTTGAAAATTAGTATATACAAGGTGTTATTTTACCAAATAAATGAATTAAAATATATTTTTTTAAAGCAAATCTGATTTATTTTAATTACTTGAAGATTTTTTAGATAAATTAGAATTAGTAAAATTTAACTGCCAAACTTTAACTAAATATTCAAGCCCGAACAATAAAAGATGTAATCAAATAAAAATTTTTTGTCCAATCTACAAAAAATTACAAAAGAGAGAAACTAGATCCATACAATTTTCTCCTTTTGGATTTTTGCTAATATTTTAAATACATTTTTAATACCCAATATTTTGCCCATTCCCAATAAATTCTTAAAAAAAATTCTAACTGAAATGGTACGTATAGGAAAAATTTAACAAAATATTTTAGGTTAAATCGTCATATTTTAATTTAAAAATTCTTCAGTACGATATTGTCAATTATTAAAGAAACATCCTTTATACATTAGCCAAATTAACACTATACCGGGTGTCCTCCAAATTTTTTTTAACAGGATATTACTTCAAAACAAATGAAGATAATTCAATGAAATTTGGGATATAATATCAGCACAGCCTTTACTATAATGCCATTCTATAATAGTGTTAGTGACGTCATCGGCGTAGTAATAACGTCATGTTATTTAAAATATTTAAATA
This sequence comes from Neocrepidodera transversa, assembly GCA_963243735.1. Classification (NCBI taxonomy): domain Eukaryota; kingdom Metazoa; phylum Arthropoda; class Insecta; order Coleoptera; family Chrysomelidae; genus Neocrepidodera; species Neocrepidodera transversa. Next base: position 2,814,414 of record OY725337.1, on the reverse strand, counting down.
TAACATGAGATTGTGTGATAGCTCATTTTTTATTCGGAATTCATTCATATCACACTTGATATGTAAATTCTAATTATGGGGCATTATTAATTTTATCTATAATTATACAAACAATTTTGACAGAATAAATAAAAGAATTTTAATAAATACATTTAAACAAATAATAATGATAGAAGACAGTATTCTACAATTAATTTTGAAGAATATTAATTTAAATTTAAAATTAGGCGCAAAAATTAAAAAAGCTCCATAATTAGGCTTTACTTACTAAATGTGTTACATGAATGTATTCAGAATAAAAAACCTTATCACAAGATCCCATGTTATATTTAAATTTTTTAAATCACATGACGTCATGAGTACGGCATTACAGTAATGGGTGTGCTGGTACTGTAACCCAAATTTCATTGAATTATCTTCAGCTGTTTTGGAGTAATAGCCTGTTAAAAAAATTGTGGAACACCCGGTATACATAGTGCGTTTATAAAGTATGAAATAAACGATATTTCAGTTAAGAATTGACTTGTACAAATTTCTGAAATTATACATGTCAAAGTATTAACATCCCGTAGTAGAAGGGAAATGGGAATGCTTCCTGCAAAAATTTTATTTTTAGTGTGAAAATCTTTTCTGCAGGAAACATTCCGATACCCTATATGACCTACAATGACCCCATATATCGGGACAGATGGCCAGACAAGCTGAGACAAGGAAAATCGCAGGAAGCATTCCCATGGTATCTATAAATAAAACTAAAATCACCCTGTATATCCGACCAGATGGTTTGATTAGGTTAGGTTTTATTAAAAATTGCAAGGTGCATTCCCATGGTATATATGAAACTACAATAACCCTGTATATCCGGCCAGATGGCATTGAATTTTTTAATTTGCAAGAAGCCAATCACCCTGTATATCCAGCTAGATGGCATTGAATTTTTTAATTTTCAAGAAGCCAATCACTTTGTATATCCCTAGATGGCATTGAATTTTTTAATTTTCAAGAAACCAATCACTTTGTATATCCAGCTAGATGGCATTGAATTTTTTAATTTTCAAGAAGCCAATCACCCTGTATATCTAGCTAGATGGCATTGAATTTTTTAATTTGCAAGAAGCCAATCACCCTGTATATCCAGCTAGATGGCATTGAATTTTTTAATTTTCAAGATGACAATCATCCTGTATATCCAACTAGATTGCATTGAATTTTTTAATTTGCATGAAACCAAATCACCTTGTATATCCAGCTAGATGGAATTGATTTTTTTAATTTGCAAGAAACCAATCACCCTGTATATCCAGCTGGATGGCATTGAATTTTTTAATTTTCAAGAAGCCAATCACCCTGTATATCTAGCTAGATGGCATTGAATTTTTTAATTTGCAAGAAGCCAATCACCCTGTATATCCAGCTAGATGGCATTGAATTTTTTAATTTTCAAGAAGACAATCATCCTGTATATCCAACTAGATTGCATTGAATTTTTTAATTTGCAAGAAACTAAATCACCTTGTATATCCATCTAGATGGAATTGATTTTTTTAATTTGCAAGAAACCAATCACCGTGTATATCCAGCTAGATGGCATTGAATTTTTTAATTTGCAAGAAGCCAATCATTCTGTATATCCAGGTAGATGGCATTGATTTTTTTAATTTGCAAGAAACCAATCACCCTGTATATCCAGCTAGATGGCATTGAATTTTTTAATTTGCAAGAAGCCAATCACCCTGTATATCTAGATAGATGGCATTGAATTTTTTTAATTTGCAAGAAGCTAATCACCCTGTATATCCAGCTAGATGGCTTTGAATTTTTTAATTTTCAAGAAAACAATCATCCTGTATATCCAGCTAGATGGCATTGAATTTTTTAATTTGCAAGAAGCCAATCACCCTGTATATCTAGCTAGATGGCATTGAAATTTTTAATTTTCAAGAAACCAATCACCCTGTATATCCAGCTAGATGGCATTGAATTTTTTAATTTGCAAGAAGCCAATCACCCTGTATATGAAGCTAGATGGCATTGAATTTTTTAATTTGCCAGAAGTATTCCCATGGTATATATGAAACAACAATCACCCTGTATATCCGGTCAGTTGGCATTTTAATTTTTTAATCTGCAATAAGCATTCCCATGGTATATATGAAAATACAATCACCCTGTATTATCTTTACTTTCCCGGTCCCACGGAAGGGAAAGTATATATAGTGAACGAGCAAAAAAAAATTGAGATATCGATGGAAATATCCATTTTGAGGTCCCCTAAGAAGATTGACACCATTTTCAGAGTAAGGTCTGTCTGTGTTTTGTGTGTAATCTTCCACGATAACTGCCGAACGGTTTGATCAATCAAGCTGAAATTTGATATAAAGGGTTAGTGTATGCCTCGAATGCGACCGTTAGTTTTTGGTTCAAATTGGTACAGTAGAAGGTCCTCAAGACCGATATTGATTGAATACACATATAAGATTTTTTGCCTTGTTTAAAATTTTAAGGATGACCAATACACTAGTGGAAAATATTGTAGGGGAAAATTTTAGAGCATACAATTTCCTACAATTACTGTATCAAACTTTTTCCAGAATTTTCAATAGTTGCGACACTAGAGGGCGCGCAAAAAAATATGCATGTAGGTTTTTCTTAGTTTTTTTGAAATTTTGAGGACAAATGATGCACTTTAGTGCAAAATTTTTTAGTACAAAGTTATAGAGCACCAAATTTCCTTTAACCTTTATTTTAAACTTTTTTTCGAATTCCCCATAGTTTCTCCGCTAGAGGGCGAAAAATATACACATTTGGGCTTATTGCCTTTTTTATTTTGAAGACGAGCAATGCGCTTTAGTGCAAATTGTTCCAGTGCAAAGTTATAGGCATAAAATTATCAAATTTATCAACCTATTTATTAAAGAATGGGGGTGCCTTATGAATGGATTATACATTGTGAATGTGGTAAAATAGAAACCATTGAATTTTACAAGCTGCAATACGCTGGATTTTTATTTAAAAATTGTAATAGTTCCACTTTTATAGTTAAATCACAAATCGATCGAGGCTATATTAATTGTTATTGTGATATTAATTTTGTTGGCGAGTTATATCTCATTTGAAAGAGTTTATATTTCTTTCCAACCATGTATATTTTTAATAAAATATTAAGTATTTACAACATGGTGAAAAATATTAAACTAATGTTCTTTGTATTAATATATTTCACCGATGACTTTAAGTATTATAACTAATTAAATGTTATTACAACTGCGCCACTGGTGCTCTAGTATCATTTGAAGTACTTTTCAGACATTTTATTTTTTGTTAACGCCTTCTCTGGAATAACAACTGGCCTGATATATATATACATAGAATGAGCCACTTTCTATTGCTAATTCCAGTTAGGTAATATATATCAAAAAGGGTCTTAGGTATGAATCTCTGTCTCCCCTTCTGCGAAGAAAATGGTCCGGAATGCGATGGGAAGGAGAGAAAGTTAAAAGACCGCAAAAAATGTTGGTATTGAGATAATGGCTATACTTTACTTTTACAGTTAGGTTTGGAATAACAGTACATTTTTTTTCTTTATGAGTCAAATTGTACTCTTGTTGAAATTCTTTATAAATAGATTTTAACAAAATATATACAACAAAATTGAATTATAGTTATTTATTTTAAAACAAAATAAATTAACTTCAAATGAAATTATTAAATTCGGTTAATTGTACCAGTTAAGAAAATTGTGTGGAATTAAATTAGAAATTAAAGCGAACGTGGTACATTGAATTGGTAATATCGTCTCCAATTGAATTAATTCTCACGACCTTTTCTGAAGAAGACATTCTTATTTAAATTCGACAGTCCTTACTCACCGAATGTTTTAAAAATAACTAAAAATTATATTGAATAAGAACCAAGTTAGAACCAACTAATTCCATTGTCGTTTATTAATAAATTTTGTCGTTAATAACAAAAAAAAACATGCGAGCTTCTCTTTTCCTTCTCGAAAAACTGACGTTTCTATTTCTTAGAATAATTTGTTTTTTACTGTTTGAAAAAAATGTTCATATCTTCATTTTTTTTATAAAATTATATTTTTTCGCTAACTAGAAGAAATCTTGCACTGTATAAAAAAAATTAAATTTTGTAAAACTACTAAAACGACTAAATACTAATACGGCTTTAGGTTCTTTTGATTCGTAATAATGACTAAAAAAATGTGTGCAAGTTTTATCCAAATGCAAAAGTAGGAAACGCAGACGAAGATAAAAAGAGAGATTAATTTTTGCAATTTTTTTTGGGGTACGGAACCTTAAAATGGTCAGAAAAGGACAAAAAAGTCAAAAAAAAATAAAAAACTATTAAAAAAAGTTCAAAAAAGCAAAAAAATGGTAAAAATGACAAAAAGGGGAAAGAAAAGCGAAAAAGGCAAAATAGAGATAAATAAAGGCAAAAAATCCAAAAAGCTGAAAAAAGTCCAAAATAAGCGCAAAAAAAAAATTCTCAAAAAGTCGCTTCAAAAGTCGAAAAAAAATCGCAAAAAATCCAAATAAAATCCGAAAAAATCGCAAATAAAAATAATGAAAAAAGTGCAAAAAATCTCATGCAGAAAATTACAAAAAATTTCAAAAAATCGCAAATTGTCGCCAAAACCGCAAAAAAATCGAAAGAAAAATCCAAAACGGCAAAAATATAGCAAAAAATAAAATCGCAAAAAATGGCAACAAATTTCAAAAAAAGTATAAACAGTGGGAAAAAATTACAAAAAATGGCAAAATATTGCAAAAAATTTCAAATGCAAATAATCGCAAAAAATGGAAAAAAATCGCAAATAAAAATAATGAAAAAAATGCAAAAAATGGCATGCAGAAAATGGCAAAAAAAGTTAAAAAATCGCAAATAATCGCCAAAACCGCAAAAAATCGAAACAAAAATCCAAAATAATGACAAAAATTAATAAAAAGTCGCAGAAAATAGCAACAAATTTTAAAAACCCGTAAAGAAAACGGAAAAAAAAGTCCAGAAAATGGCAAAAAATTGCAAATGCAAATAATCGCAAAAACGCAAAAATGGCAAAAATTAGAAAAAAATTCAAAAAAGCCGGAAACAATTGTAACCATAAAAAAAGAATTGAAATAAATCCAAAAAAAATTCAGAGGAATGAGAAAAAAATGAAAAAATTGAAAAAACCAGAAAAAAACAAAAAATCAGAGAAAACAGAAAAAATTAAAAAAACCTCTCTCTTGCTTTCTTTATAAAAAACATTTCAAAAAATCGCCAAAACCGCCAAAATTCGAAACAAGATTCAAAAAAAAAACGGTAAATAAATAGCAAAAAATTATAAATTTCAAAAAACCGGAAAAAAATCACAAACAACGCAACAAATGGCAAAAATGGCAAAAAATTTCAAATGCAAATAATCGCAAAAAATGGAAAAAAATCGCAAATAAAAATAATGAAAAAAATGCAAAAAATGGCATGCAGAAAATGGCAAAAAAAGTTAAAAAATCGCAAATAATCGCCAAAACCGCAAAAAATCGAAACAAAAATCCAAAATAATGACAAAAATTAATAAAAAGTCGCAGAAAATAGCAACAAATTTTAAAAACCCGTAAAGAAAACGGAAAAAAAAGTCCAGAAAATGGCAAAAAATTGCAAATGCAAATAATCGCAAAAACGCAAAAATGGCAAAAATTAGAAAAAAATTCAAAAAAGCCGGAAACAATTGTAACCATAAAAAAAGAATTGAAATAAATCCAAAAAAAATTCAGAGGAATGAGAAAAAAATGAAAAAATTGAAAAAACCAGAAAAAAACAAAAAATCAGAGAAAACAGAAAAAATTAAAAAAACCTCTCTCTTGCTTTCTTTATAAAAAACATTTCAAAAAATCGCCAAAACCGCCAAAATTCGAAACAAGATTCAAAAAAAAAACGGTAAATAAATAGCAAAAAATTATAAATTTCAAAAAACCGGAAAAAAATCACAAACAACGCAACAAATGGCAAAAATGGCAAAAATTGGAAAAAACTCAAAAGAACCGGAAACAATGGGATAAGTTTGATACAAAAGTTGTAGGGAATTTTATGCTCTACAATTTTGCACTAGAAAATTATGCACCAGAAAATTTTGCTCTAAAGTGCATTGTTTGTCTTAAAAATTTGGACAAACTACGAAAAAACTATAAACAGATTTTTTCGCGTCCTCTACTGGAGCAGCTATTGGAAATTCTGGAAATAGTTTAATAGAAAAATTGTAGGAAACTAATGGTCTAAAACTTTGCATTACAACATTTTCCACTAAAGTGTTTTATTTGTCATTAAAATTTAAAAAAGGCAAAAAATCTTACATGTTCAGTCAATCAATGTCGGTCTTGAGGACCTTAACTTTACCAATTTGAACCAAATACTAATGGTTGCATTCGAGGCATACACCAACCCTTATACCAAATTTCAGCTTGATTGGTCAAACCGTTCGGCAGTTATCGTGGAAGATTACTCACAGAGACACAGACAGACATACTTCCATCTGAAAATGCACTTAATCAGCTCAGGGGACCTTAAAATACTTTCTCTCTTCATTGGATGGTGAGTCGGAAAAGTAAAATGTGCATGTTAATAGCAATTGTAATAATTATATATTATTTTTGTTGCCTCGTATAGGGTTGAATTTCTAAAATGCTTAGGTATAATATCTCTATAATTTTAGTAGGATATGTTTACATTTCTAAAAAATGTGATTTCGTTAAACAGGACATCCTAATTTAACCTAAACCGGACTCCACTAAAACCAACTTTGTTTACTTCAGAAATTCATTAGCACAAGAGAATAAGAATCGGAGTAATTTTCTTGAAAAGTCATTTGTCCACGAAAACAAAAAGCTTGTTTTTCCTGAAAATACATCAAGGACCTTAATGCACTCTGATTGCGAGATGTTTTTCTTCTCGGCGAAAAGGATAGATCGGGATTATTTCAAGGTATAACACGAGAACTCATATAAGTCCTACCAGAGTAAATAGAAAATAAAACAAAAACATGGCAACCCGATAGGTCCCTTGAGTTCGCGTCTGGATGGAAACACCGACTTGGTATATACCTGTATATATCGTTTTCTGGAGAACGGGAGCTGCAATAGCGGTTATTTCAGATCTGGTTGGATCAGTGGTGTATACCAAAAAACATTACTTAAAAAATAAAATTATCCAATATTCTATAGAAAATATTGATCAAATACGTAATTTTGATTTTGGGATAGTGAAAATTCTTAAAAATTACCGGTTGGTCAAACATTGTATGTTACCTTTTGCATCCAAATTGCATCATATCTAAAAATAGAACTCATAATTTCATAAATTGCTTATTCGCGGAATTACTCTATCAAAATAGTTATTTTCTTTCTATGTCATATTTTACTCATATACTTGAAATAGATAAATGCATCAAAGTAATAAAAGATCAAACGTAATTTTAGCGAAATTGTAAATTTTTAACCTTTAACTCTTAAATTAAGTTATTTAAAAATATAAATTATCCAATGTAGTAATCAAATGTAGGAAATATAAGCTTAAAATCTTTTGAATTGCAGCATTTTTTTCCGGAATATTTTGGGTTATTGGCCACACATTAAAGGAATAATTTCCCCCTCCAAAAACTGCCGAAAAGTCATATTTGAACAATAACTATATAGCCAATAAGACGTTTTTCCATAAATAAAAAAAAGAATTTTCGTGTTTATTTTGTTAAAAATTCATATGTAACTTTAAAATGCGTTAAACCGAAAAGAAAAAGAGAAAAATAATTCCGAATTAAATTTCTATAATAATGTGTTATGACAAATTCCAATTTCCCAAGCAATTTTTCCTATTATTAAAAAATCACCTTTCAACCGATTGAAATAAAATTTGGTACATAGATGTGAGACACAATTTTGGATTAATAGACGTATAAAAATAATTGCCGATTTCGGGTTTCGCCAAAAATGCCATAAACTTCGTTTTTTCAAATGGAACAACTTTGTATATTTTTCGGATTCTACGGCTCAAATTACATGCGACGTTGTTGCCAATTTTTTTATTTTTCAAATCCTATAGCAGGAATTAAAATTTGCTGAATTCATTTTTAACGAATAAATCGTTTTTTTTTTCTTCAAATAATATTTATGTACCAAATTTTATTCAAATCGGTTGAAAAATGAAGGAGATATAGGCATGGCCCTAGTCACATTGTCAACCGGTATGGAAAAAACGACCTAAATCGATAATAATCGAGAGAATTGAAAAAAATTAAACTAATCGAAAAATTAGAAGAAAAAATGAGAAAAAGTTGAAGAAAATCTGAAAGAATTTGAAAAAAATAAAAAACATAAAAATGATAAAAAAAAATCGAAAACACCGAAAAATCGAAAAAAAACAGGAAAAAGGATAAATGAGAAAAAAATTAGAAAACAAAAGAAAGAATTAGAAAAAAACGGAACAGTGAGAAAAAAAAACGAGGAAAAATTAGAAAAACCGAAGGACAGAAAAAAAAACAAAAAACCAAAAAACCCAAAAATATCGCAAAATGTCGCAAAAAAAATTGCAAAAACGCAAAAAGTCGAAACAAAACCCAAAAAATGGCAAAAAAATAAATAAAAAAAATCGCAGAAAATAGCAAAAAATCGCAAAAAATCTCCAAAACCGCAGAAAATCAAAACAGAATTTCAAAAAAATTGCAAAATATCACAAAAAAAATTCAAATAAAAAATGTAAAAAAATCGCAGGATATAGCAAAAATTCGTAAAAAAATCTGAAAAAAATAACGAAAAATGGCAAAAAATTGCCAATAAGTACAAATAATCGCAAAGAAACGCAAAAAAACGCAATAAATCCAAAATGGCAAAAAAATCGCAAAATCGTGAAAAAAATTGCAAAAAATCGGATGCCGAAAATACCAACAAATTTCAAAAGACCGCAAATAATCGCCAAAACCGCAAAAAATCGAAACAAAATTCCAAAATGGTCGAAAAAATATGGCAAAAAAAAATAAAAAATAAATGCAGAAAATAGCAACAAATTTCAAAACACCGTAAAAAATCGGAAAAAAATATCACAAAAAATGGTAAAAAATTGCAAATGCAAATAATCGCAAAAAATCTCAAAAAACGCAAAAAATCCAAACAAAATTAATAAAAATGAAAAACTCGCAAATAAAAATAATGGAAAAAAATGCAAATCGCTTGCATGCAGAAATTAACGAAAAATTTCAAAAAAATCGCAAATAATCGCCAAAAGCGTAAAAATCGAAACAAAATTCCAAAACAGTCGCAAAAATATCGCAAAAAAATTAAATAAAAAAAAAATTACAGAAAATATATAGCAACAAATTTCAAAAAATCTGAAAAAAAATCACAAAAAATGTTAAAAAATTGCAAATGCAAATAATCGCAAAAAATCTCAAAAAACCGCAAAAAATCCAAACAAAATTAAAAAAAAATGGCAAAAAACTTGCAAATAAAAATAATGAAAAAAAAATGCAAAAAATCGCATGCAGAATATAAAGAAAAATTTCAAAAAATCGCAAATAACCGTCAAAAGCGTAAAAATCTAAACAAAATTCCAAATTAAATCAAAAATCACAGAAAATAGCAACAAATTTCAAAAGTCGGAAAAAATTACAAAAAATGGCAAAAAATTGCAAATAATCGCAAAAATCGAAATAATTGAAATAAAGCGAAAAAAATCAGAGGAATGAAAAAAATGAAAAAATAGATAAAAACAAAAAAATAGAAAAATTAGAAAAAATCAGAAAAAATAGAAAATACCTCTGTTGCTTTCTTTATAAAAAGATTTTTTTGAAATCGCCAGAACAGCAAAAAATCGAAACTATATTCCAGAAAAATGGCAAAAATACCGCAAATTTTTTTTAAAAACATGTAAACAAATCGCAGAAAATAACAAATTTAAAAAAACCGGAAAAAAAAACACAAAAAACACAACAAATGGCAAAAATTGAAAAAAAAACCGGAAACAATTGTAACCATAAAAATAAACATAAGAATTGAAATAAATCGAAAAAAATCAGGGGAATGCGAAACAAATGAGAAAATATCGAAAAAAAATCAGAAAAAAGACAAAAAATCAGAAAATGGAAAAAAAATCAGAAAAAATCTTGCTTTCTTGATAAAAAAATTATAAATATAAAAAAATATCTAAACAAAAAAATTTATATTGTAGAAAGATGCAGAGAGACAAGATCGCCTAGAGGGGAAATAACGCTTGTTCGTTACGTGACGCTTCATGCCAGTTAACTCCTACCGCAAGCCGCGTTAAAAGGAACTTCGTTCTAAACATCATTATTGAGATACCTATAAGCAATTTTTACTAAAAAATTATTTCTTTGGCTGAGAATAAATGAAAATAAATAATTTTATGTCACGCCTTTGTAGAAAATTTAATTTTGAGCATGTTATTGGATGATGTACAACGATGAAATTCGTACATTATGCCCAGTACATACGACTTCCAACAATTTTTCGTGACTCAGAGGAGTGATTAACTCTTTAATCTGTACCCAGAAATATAAAATGTTACAAAAAAAAAATGATATTCAAGAATTGTCAGAAACAACCCTACGAAAAATGTATTGTTTGATATAATCACATTTTAAATTTTAAACCTTATGTAATTGAACCTATTTTCTATTTTTTATATAGTTTTGAATACATTCGCGTATAAATTATTTATATTCCCTGTTGCAGTTCTTAAAATTTTTTGTTTTAATTTTAGATGTAAGAATAAAAAAAAATCTATTAGAATAAGGTCACGTAATGTAGCTAGCCAATTCACAACAATTCACAACATATTGTTGAAAGTTCAGCTAATTAAAAATTTCAGTCATCATTTGCATCCTCTTAGAAGGGAGGTAGAAACGATCTTAATTATTTTATTTACAATTAATTAGTAAGGAAAATAATACAATAAACAAAATCGATTTGGGAAACCAAAAACGCTTTATTGTCCAATAAATGTGTGGTAGCCACAAAATTTGTTAAAAAATATGTAAAGGGCTCAAACCTCCTTTAAATTTATGGGGGTTAACAGAAAAATTTATCACTTAACAATAAAAAATCTATTACAGAGAAAAAAATTATTTACAACAATTGAACAAAATTTAGCATCTAAAATTAGAAATTAGTAAATCGTTAAATTTTGATATCCATGATGTTCAATATCGAATGTTTTTCTCTTTAAAACAAGCTGCAAATTTCCATATACCAAATAACTACTTGGACAAACAAATCATAATTTTCATAAAATTATTCAAAGTATTATAAATCATACAAAATATATATCACATATTTATATCCTGAGGAACACCGTATCGTATTCATTTTTTTGATAGGGTAAAAATATTTACAGGTCATATTAATTATAAACAAAATACTTTTAAAGAAATTTCATCTATACTAGTAATTTTTTTAATCTATCAAAACTGTCATTTCCGCCACTGGAGCTCCATATCTCATTTATATATTTCATCTATAGAGGTTCTACCTGCACACGGGGGCCATATCGATATAGGTATAGAAGAAAAAGAAGTAAGGGTAATACGGCTTGGCTTGGCATGACTGCCGAAGGAGACATTTGCAGACCACCGTCGCATCTAATATACAAGGGACACAAAAACGAAATGTAATCGTCATACGCGTACAGGATGGTCCTTATTACACGACCAAAAATTATAACAAAGAATTTTTTTCACAACACTACTTTTATTTTAGATCATAATAAAAAAGTGTATATTGAAATAATAATTCCTATACTGGAGAAACTCTTCCTTAATTGTGCTGAGTTCAATGGGGCCTAAATAAAATGATAAACACAATATTATTAAAAAAATAACAAAATTAATGATCTAATTTTTTTTCCTTCTTGTGCCTCTTCAGGTCTCTTCATATTTATTTTTTGTCCACGCCTTTTACTTCTGGTCATTATTCATTTTCGAAATTGTTTACTGTTTTTCATCCTTTAAATAGTCACCTTTTTTTTAATCTTTGTTCTTTTATTTTTTTTGTAAATAATATAAAAAATTTTGATTTCTTCATTCAATAACCATCCTTTTCATATATAAAACATTCCTATCCAAATGTAATAATATTGTTTACAGATTTTTTCTTTTACGCTTTTTAACAAATTTTTGACAACCTTCTATATTTTTGATTAATTATCAATAATCTTCAATATTTTTTTATCCCTCAAAAACATTTTTTTTTACTTAAACTTTAATTTTGACTGGCACCAACCCAATGAAAAATTATTTCACCTGACAAGAAATGTTATACTCCAAATGTCTCCAAAATAATTTCTTTTTGATTCACATTTTTCTTTTGTTTTATATTGCAAACAAAGAAAAATTGTTAATTTTACTTCCAAATCCTATTCATATCCTTTTTATCCAGCCAACTTGTTAAAAATCTGCATTTTTCATATCAATTTTTATGATTTTCAAAAATTCTATTGAAAGTTAAATATTTAAGGAAAACTTAATATTTTGTCCAACTATCTCGGCATTTGATCTTAAAAATTGCAAACTTAGAGGAACACCTTTTTTAAATCGGATAAGTTAGTAAAGTTAAAGCGAAAAAAACAATGTTAAATAACAAAATTTTCTATTTTTTATTTTAATTTTCATGATTTTCATAAACTCTGTTCAAATTAAAATAAAAACTAAATATTCAGGTAAAACTTAATATTCTATCCAACTATCTCGACTATTTGATGTATAAATTGCAAACTTAGAGGGACAAAATTTTAAAATTAGGAAAGTAAGTTAAGTTTGAGCGAAAAAAAACCATTTTGATTAATCAAAATTTTCTATTTTTTATTTCAATTTTCGCGATTTTCATAAACTCTGTTCTTATTAAAATAAAAACTAAATATTCAGGTAAATCTTAATATTGTGTCCAACTATCTAGGCTATTTGATCCTAAAAGTTGCAAACATAAAGGGACACCTTTTTTTAAATTGGAAAAGTAAGTAAAGTTAAAGCGAAAAAAACAATTTTAATGAATCAAAATTTTCTATTTATTTTTTAATTTTCATGATTTTCATAAACTCTGTTCAAATTAAAATATAAATTAAATATTTGGGTAAAACTTAATATTGTGTCCAACTAACTCCGCTATTTGATCCAATAAATTGCAAATTTAGAAGGACACTTTTTTTAAATTGAAAAAGTTAGTAAAGTTAAAGCGAAAAAAACAATTTTAATGAATCAAAATTTTCTATTTTTTATTTCAATATCATTGATTTTCATAAACTCTTTTCTAATTAAAATAAAAACTAAATATTCAAGTAAAACTTAATATTTTATCCAACTATCTAGGCTCTTTGGAACTAAAAATTGCAAACTTAGAGGGACATATTTTTTAAATTGAAAAGTTAGTAAAGTTGCAGCAAAAAAAACAATTTCAATTAATCAAAATTTTCTATTTTTTATTTCAATTTTCATGATTTTCATAAACTCTGCATGTTCAAATTAAAATAAAAACTAAATATTCAGGTAAAACTTAATATTGTGTCCAACTATCTGGAGAATTTTGACCAATTCCAGTGCAATAGCAAACTTAAGACGGAGATTTTTTTTTGATTTGAAAAATTTTTGAATTAATAAAAAATTTATATATATATAGTGAACGAGCAAAAAAAATCGAGATATCGATGGAAATATCCATTTTGAGGTCCCCCAAGAAGATTAAAACCATTTCCAGAGTAAGGTCTGTCTGTGTGTCTGTGTGTATATATGTGACTTTGGTCTGAAATCTAAATCCAACTTGCTCAACTGGTATATTTTCTAGGATCTTTAATGATTTTGTTTCTAATCAATAGGCGAATATTGAACATGACTGAATTACAAGATTTCCTTAAAAAAGTATGCCTAAATATGTTTTTTTCTGTTCTTTTGAGTGCGACCACCTTGTTAACAAAAGACAACCAGAAAACCTAATACCCACCGTCATACATGTAATGCATCCAACAGACATATACAACATAAATGTCCAAAAAAAGTTCTTTAACCTGACCCGGACGCGGAATCACGTACGACACGGACATATCTCTGTGACGTGGCCCGATCGCGATGGCGATGCCGATGTGCTCGGTTGAAATTTATATGAAGTCGTTTTCTCGGTTTCGTTTCGTTTCGAGCAGCTGTGCTCGATACATTTGCGAAAAGTATTTCGTTTTGTTTTTTTCTTTTCGTTTTGAAACAGATACCGAATAAATAAAAACAATGTCAAATACGTGTCTTTTGATTGTCAACGAATATTGATATAAGAAAAATGAACAATTTTCAATCTAACTGATTTCCATTATTTGAAGTTAATTGTACAAAAAATGATATATATCATACTGAAAATTTTCAAGATTTATTGAATTTCAACATAAGTCGTATATCGCTATTATCTTGAAAGATTTTACATTTAAATAATCTACATATATCCCTTTAATTGCAAATTTAAATGCTTAAACTGCAGCTAGTCAATTTTTTTGCAAAATTTTGTTTTGAAGCAAATGTTTGAGACTGAATAATCCACCATTAAAAGCCCGGGATTGACTATTACAAAAAAAACTAGGATTATTTTTTCTCATGCTAAAAAGTAACATTTTGGTTATTTTAAGCAAAAAAATAATATATTGTGCAACTTCATGTCCCAATGTTTGTGTTTCCACGGAAAAAAGCAAATTTAATATTGATGGATGATGAAAAAATTTAGGCCTTATCAACATTGCTCGTGAAAACAATGTTATTTTGATATGTTTTCCTCCACATACTACTCATAGCTTGCAGCCTTTGTATGTGGCATTCATGTGTCCTTTAAGTACATATTATGAACAAAAGGTTCGAAAATGGCTAGTTATGCATGCAGGACGAGGAGTGACAATTTACCAAATTAAAAAACTCTTTAAACGTGTATTCACTTGAGCAGCAGTTATACAAACAACTATAACAGATTTTGAATGGACGGGGATATATCCATTTAATCGTGATGTATTTCCAGACCACTTGGTAATCCAGCCTTGTAGCCCTAGCACATTGTACACACTAAAGGACATGGAGCCCATACCTTCTACATCTAAGGCTGATTCAGCATTTTCGTTTTCCCCCAAAATGTTAATGCTTCCTCTCCAAGAACTTAATAGAGTTCAAAAAATTTACAAACGGAAAAAAGGGAAATTCATCTTATAAGCTTGAGTTGGAAGAAGAACATGAACAAAATGTTACATCTCACAAAAGAAATGTTTTCGAAAAGAAAAAATGTTGAAATGCTAACTAAAGCAAACAAAAAAGTGAAAACCAGTGTTATAAAAGTTAAAAACCATGAAAATGGGAATAAAAAACTAGAATTGTCTTCAGAGGTGAAAAACGCAAAAAATAAAAACGAAAAGCCGATGAAAGTGACCAATGCAGAAAGGTGCTAATTTCTCCAGAGTTTGAACAATTTTTCATCACTCATATTTCGAAGAAAATTGGTAGAAAGATAGTCTAAGGGATGTAGATTCCAAAAAAAAAATATCAGTCCTTCTCTAGCTCTATTAGTTTCAGAGATTATTAATTTTTTTCAAAAACGGGGAGATCGCAAGTTTTACATATTTTCCAAATTAAAATGTTTATAACTTTTGAATGAAAGAAATAGATGGTACCCCTAAAATACTAGGATAATGATGTTTTTGATTGTTTTGAAATTTAAATAGTAGGCTTTGTATGTTAATTATTATAATATTTTATATATGTCATTTTTCATGCGTGTAGTGTCAAAAGTGAAACGAAAATTATTATGAAAATGTTTCGTTTTGGGAGAGAAAACCAGGATGTAATTAGAAAATAAGTTCAACACCTGATTCCAGATAATACAAAAAAATCAAAGAACCAGTTTCCAGAATTTTGTGATGAGAAGATAATATACACGAAAAATTATACCTGTTTTGTAAATTTTGAATTTTCAAGTACATATTACATGGTAATAAATAATATTTACTTATTAACTTATAGAATAAATTCGACATAATCTGAAGTTAACTGTAAATGTCATTTTACTAGGAATTTTCAAAAATTTCCAGTGTAATTTCATGCTCCTCGCCCCAAGGAGAAATATTTCCAAAAATTTTTTAGTTGCTATGGTAACGATACAAAATACAGATTTTTAATTGGTCGAAAATATTAGGTGTGAAATTTTCAATCTAGAATTTCCATGGATAGCTTTCAAAAATATTCAAAATTTGTTAAATCTCAGATTTCTAAGAAAATTGGTAGAAAGATAGTCTAATGGATGTAGATTCCAAAAAAAAATATCAGTTCTTCTATATACTCAGAGATAATTAATTTTATTCAAGTTTTAGATATTTTCCAATAATAATTTTTCATATCAATTTTGTACAATTTTCAAAATTTTTCGAATTTTATCAAAACTGAAGAAAAATAGATAAGAGATAAAATGTTACCTCTTCAATATTTCTACGTTCCTAGTAGAAATAAAAAGAGAAAAAATGGATTTTCGACAAATAACATTAAAAGTCCCTTCTATATTTCATAGCTTTTTCAAGTGCGGTAAAAAATTACTTTTGACATTTTTTAATATTACCCCTGGATTACGAGATTTTTGAGAAATTAATTTTTGTTAGCCTCATTTTATTTTCTCAATTTTCTCAACAATTTTCGGAAAAATAATTTAAATAAGAATTGTTCGTATATTCATTATCTAATTATGGTATTTTTGTTTTTCGGATATATTTCACAGTTTTATAGATATCGGTTATTAAAAATTATGACTTTTTCAGAAAAATCTGGAAGGCATTTTCCAATTGTTTCGTAATGTGCTTCCTAACAGTTTCCTTTCAGGAAATTGAAAAAGTTTTGTTTAAAAACTATGTGTTTTCTGTGAAAGTCGAAAAAAGTGGAAAAACTACGAAAAAACCCAATATTCCATTTTTCGATTTCGCAAGTGAGTGTCGCAATTGAAACAAGTGATAAATGGCCTTTCTGCACGTGTTACACACTATAATTTTTCTACAACCACACTTTTTGTTAAAAATAAAACTCTATTGCCTAAATTTATTTCCAAACAAATTACATATTTTTAAGTTTATTTAATTAATAGGTATTACTAATTAATGGAATTTACTGTTAAAAAAATTAATTCATGACATCATTATTTGTAGTTATAATTCAATTTAAAATTGATTTTTTATAGTACTGTGCAGAAAGAAACTTTTTGACACAAAAATGTCACTTTTCGGTACAGAAATGTCACTTTCCGACACGCTAATGTCATATTTCATTTGCTGTGAGAAAGATCAAGTTTGCGAACATAAAACTAGGCAGAAAAGCGTGTTTTGAGTAGTGATTGCAGAAAAAACACATTATTCTAACCAACTATTCGGTTTTATACTGATTAAATTGGATCGTCATGGATAAACCTTATACAGTGTGTTCACATATGGGATAGGTGAAAAATTTTTAATTTTTTTTTAGCGAAAAATGTCATTCTTGATAAAAGTTTTGCATGTTCTTAAACCCTATCAAATGAAATAAAATTTAAGGTTTTCAAAATCTGTTTCATTTCATAGTCAGTTTTATGAAAACCGTATGAATTTTTGCACCAAGTTTGATCCCCTGATTTAAAAATTTTCACCCATAGGATACCCCATCCGTGGACACACTGTATACATTAAACTGCAAAAAGTTAGATTTATCTTCAAACTTGGTTTGACGTTTAAAATTTTCCAATATATTCACTTCAACTCAAAGTGTTTCAAAGGTTATTTACATGTTTTGGGAAATTCGTGTAAACTTCTAAATAAAAAATTCAATTGGAATTATTATACTTTTCGCTCTATTAAAAAATAATTTAAATTTATTTTCACTTACAAAATTTATCAATTGGTGTATAAATATAATTCTTGTAATTGCCGAGTGACCTTTGGTTGCTATTGTAAGGCCGGGTGTTGGTAATTTGGTTCCCAACATGTATTAAATACAAGGTTGGTACCTGATAGCTGTTATCAATACGTAATTTGGTTCCCAAAACTTTAAGGTCATAAGACTTGATTACCTAAAACACTTATCGTTGAACCCTTTCTTTAGGCAATTTAGTAATGGGGGTGTCATTTTAGTTAATTTATTTTTAATATTTTATAAACACATTTTGTATTTTCACTCTCTTGTTTATATAAATATATGTAGAAAATAATATGTTTTATTTCCTCGATTATTTTTTTGATATGTCAAAATCTGATTAAAATTATTCTATTTATAAAAATTGTGTTTTTAATAACCGTATATGTTTAAATAATTAATTTTTCCTCTTGTTCAATAAATTTTTATTAAAATAGTAATAAAGAAAATAGTTTTTTTCAAACAAAAACATTCAAACAAACCGAATTTATGAATCGGGTTGTTTTCATATTTTTGTGAAATAAGTTAGTTTTCGTGGAAAAGAAAAAATATAGATAAAATTTGAAAGATTCCTGGTAATACCTTTGTTAATCGGTTTTAAGTACTTAAATACCAGGGAACCGATTTACACATAAAGATCAAATAAACGAAAAATGACTGGAACCGATTTACATATTATTTTTAACCCTCTTTAATTTGGGAACCATTTTACATGTACCCGTAAGGCCGACCACGATTAATTTTTGTTTGTACTCTAGTGAGAACTATATTTGTGCTGCTAAATTATTTTCGTATCAGGTTTGGCAAGTAGATCAAATCTGGGAATGTAAACAAATGTCTTTTCTTCTAATTAATAAACGACCTTTTGAGACTATTTTTTTTTCGAGTCACGCATCAATCACCAGCTGATCCATATCAGCTGATTGCAAACTGTTGAGACATTTTATTGTAAACTTCCTCTTCTCATCGGTAATCTCTAGTCAAATTCACTCTGCTTTTAAATTTTCAGCTATTAGAAAAAACTAATAGACCCTCTTTTTTTAATTCTTTATTTGTTGATACCTTTTGCAATTATTTTTTGGAGGCCATTTCGAATCGAATAAGCTGACGTTATATTATAATCACGATTAAACACGTTTTTTTATGATGTGAACTATCCTATTGACCCATTTTAAAGACGTAGAATTTCTAACATATTAAAATAAAATATTTTTTATAATTTCAGATATCATCAGTCCATTTCTGCGAAGGTCCAATAGGGCGGTTCAAAGAAGAATCAAGAATTAAGACGGGAACAATAATGACTGCGACACTGGCTGCAACGAGCGCACTCACCATTGGCGCAGCCGCAAATCATATTCTACAATCCATACGAAGAGAACAAAAACTAACTCTGTTATGTTTACTTTACTTTACAGCTGCTACCATTTTGACTGCACATTTCGTTAATTGTTTGCCTTCATAACGGTCCTCGTATGTAGCGACTTAACTAAAACTGTTTTATATGCTTTTTGTCTTCAAGAAAACGTCTATCTTGTCTTTATGATGATTAGGATGGGAAAAGGAAACTGTATTTTGTAAGGTGCTTTTATATATAAAACGTATGTTTGAAATAGTTATTGTGATTTCGGTGAAGAGTATGTTGGTAATAGACGGAGAAAAAGAAAAATCATTTATAGTCATATTTAGACAAGAATTACCGGCTAGACTTGCTTATTATAAGGTCATTCATTATTCAAAAGTTGTTACATAATCGGGTTTTGAATTTTTAACGGAACTATCATGGTCTCCTTAACTGAACAAAACGCAATTTTTAATATATACCTAGTATAACACGTCTATATTACCATTATACTATTTAAAAAAAATACATTTACAGAGTGATTAAAGTATAATTTTTAATTAATTTTATTATAAATATATCACTTTAGTGGCATTTAACTATCATAAAAATATTATTTTTCTTGCCAATTCCAATTATAGTACTAAAAATCTCGCAGTATCTACAGGATGTCTTAAATTGGAAGGGATAAAATTGCTATATATCAGAGATACAGAGGCGGTCAAATGGCAAAAAAGTTAACTGGTAAAAAATCTACATGGACTTTCCCCTTCTCGAGTTATAAGCAGAGAAAACTAATAATGCAATTTTTGGTTTTTTACGTATAGAAGTTTTATTTAAAAAAAATATGAAAAATATAAAAAGAAAATTTTATTGTATTTCAAATTTGCTACAAAAATGTAATAATAAATCATTGATACAATGTTTCGTGTCTTAACGACCACCATAAACTTTTTTTAAGATGTACCTGTCTTGTTTTCTGAATAGTTATAATTTATGGAAAAAATATTTTTTTCTACAAGCGTGCGGAAAGTTATAACTTCCGCACTGATTTTATAAATTCTAAAATGATTAAAAATTAATTCTTGCTTGGTTACTATGATTACTTTCGGCCAATGTCGTTCAGGCAACTGCAATTGCGTGCGAAAAAGTATAACTTTCCGCACTTGTTAGGAAAATAACTATATTTCATTAACAAAAATTTAAATTCAAAGAAAAAAAATCGAAAATGAAAACACACAAAAGACAAAAAATTTGAATACCTACCTATATGTAAATAAAAAAAAAATATGAATTCTCTATAAAGATTTTTTTAATATAGAAAATATCAGTTAAAAAATTGTAGAATATTAAAAAAAATATATTTCATAAAATAAAAATATTCTTTGAAAAACATTTAATAACATTTATCCAAACTAAAATTTTCAAATAATTCAAAAATGCGTCTATTCTTTTGTGATACATTTTTTTAAATTTTTACATTAAAAATAAGGTAGACGGAATCAAGATCAAAAAACTAAAAATTTTTTTAAATGGGAGGCTCAAGGAGTATGATCCAAATAAATATCTACTTTAAAAAAGGAAAATTGCCCAATAATTTTTACATTGACAGAAGAAAGTGTTAAGAAATTACAGACTTTTGCATGGGCAGGTGTAAGGTACAAAGGGCTTTTCAAAAATATTTTAATAATTGTTCAAACTTATACACTGTTCTTCTCAGAAATATAAATTCGAAAAACTTATATACACTGCATGTACCTTATATGAATGTTATTACTGGAAATATTTTTTACGATATATAGAAATATATATAGACGAAGAAGGTAAAACGTATAAGGTGAAAGCAAGACCAATCGGTGCAAGAAGCAACGGTATTACGTTTAGGGACAATGGAATGTTTCATTTCGAAAAGGTCCATTCCCCGTGGTGTAGTTTGCGGCAATACCATGCTCAAACCACAAATGAAATTACTTTCTCTTTCCTCTGCGGCGACATATCCGATACGATTCTTCGAAAATTGAAAATGTATATTTCAAAACGAAAACGAAAACGAAATGTAAACGATAACCACGAAATTGCCCTTCCTGAGTAACTCATATATTTTTAGTATTATTGACTAATATTTTTTACAACTAAAAAATTGTGCAAATCAATTCAAAATTAAAACATTTAAGGCGCCGGCGTTAGCAAATTGATAAGAATTGGGAAATTTTTGAACATATAAGACACACTATCCAGGCAATAAATATATGCGAATTTGCTTTTATAATGTTCTAATGGTATTAAATTAGTTCCTGAATATATTAAAAAGTGAAAAAAAATTCAGAAAATGGAAAAAACAATGGAATTGTTAAAATTTAACCTCAAAAATCGCTGTAAAAACTATTTCAGGAACTATTCATTTATAAGTCTTATATGTTCAAAAATTTATAGTTTGAACCATAGAACATCACCAAAAATACATCAGAAACCTGTTACTCTGTCAATTTTCCAGTTTACTTACTTTATTATAGATGGCGCCATGCGCAAAATAATTATTTTGGGGTATATAATCCATGTCTATGTAACGCAATGTTGTCGTCATATTTTTAAGTATAGCAGAAAAATGGAAATTCGATATTTTAATAGAAAATTTATGCCTTTGTTCCAATATTTTTAAAATGCTGCTAAAATTACTATTTTAGTATAATACCTACCTAATGAAAACTAGGTTTATTTTAGAATTAAAATTATGGTGATAGATTTCAAATTTCGAAATTCGGGACCCTATTTTTAATATTTTTTCTACAAAACTTGGAAGAATCGAAAAAAATTGAAAAAAAAGAGAAAAATCGGAAAAAAATAAAAACTTTCAGAAAATATTAAGAAAAAATGAAAAATAAAATTGTAAAATACGGAAAAAATGAAGAAATCACAATTCCGAAAAAAAATGCTAAAAATCGCAAAAAAAAGAAAAAAAAAAACCAAAGAACAAATAAGAAACCGGAAACAATTGTAAGCATAAAAAATGAAAAAAATTCATATAAATTGCAAAAAGCAAAAAATCGGGGAAAAAAATTAAAACAAAAACAAAAACTTCGGAAAAAATTAAAAGACAAGAAAATATTGGGAAAAAAATGAAAATAAAATTGTAAAATTCGGAAAAAATAAAGAAATAACAAAACCGAAAAAAACCGCTAAAATACGGTAAAAATTGCAAAAAAAACGAAAAAAAAAAAACCAAAGAACAAATAAGAAACCGGAAACAATTGTAACCATAAAAAATGAAAAAAGTCAAAAAAAGTCATATAAATTGCAAAAAGCAAAAAATCGGGAAAAAAATTAAAAAAAACTTTGGAAAAAATTGAAAGAGAAGAAAATATTGGGAAAAAAATGAAAAATAAAATTGTAAAATTCGGAAAAAATGAAGAAATAACAAAACCGAAAAAAAACCGCTAAAAATCGCAAAAAAAAAACGAAAAAAAAAACCAAAGAACAAATAAGAAACCGGAAAAAATTTTAACCATAAAAAATTAAAAAATTCAAAAAAGTTGATATAAATTGCAAAAAGCAAAAAATCGGGAAAAAAAACAAAAACTTTGGAAAAAATTGAAAGAGAAATTAAAAAATATTGGGAAAAAATGAAAAATAAAATTGTAAAATTCGGAAAAAAATGAAGAAATTCGAAAAACAAAAACACTAAAATGCGCTAAAAATCGCAGAAAAATGAAAAACAAAATGCCTAAAAAACGAAAGAAATCGAAACATTTCACAAAAAATCTTAAAACAATAGCAAAAAACCGCAACAAAATAATCCCAAAAAAATGACAAAAATATCGGAAAAAATCAATAAAATAAAAAAAATGAGAAAAAACATTTCTATAAATATCGAGCCAACGATTACGCAATATTTTCTATCTAGATTTAACACGATTATTTCTTCAAAAAAAAGGAACAGAAAACCAGAACAATGAGGAAAAATGAGGAGAGATTAGAAAAAATTTATAAAAAGTAAAAAAACAAAAAATCATAAAAATGAAAAAAAAAATCTGAATAAAAAACTGAAAAAATAAAAAATAAAAATAAAACAAAAAACTTAAAAAAAAAAGAAAAAAATTGAGAGAGAAATTAGAAAATATTGGGAAAAAACAAAATTGTAAAATATAATAAAATATTATCATAAAAAAAAAAGAAAAAAATTGAGAGAGAAATTAGAAAATATTGGGAAAAAACAAAATTGTAAAATATAATAAAATATTATCATAAAAAACAAAGGAATAAAAAAAGATGAAAAAAATTAGAAAACTAAAAAAATAGAAAAAAAAAACAGAACAATGAGGAAAACTTAGAAAAAATCTAAAAAAATCAGAAAAATGAGTGAAAAGCGAGAGGAATCGAAACATCGCAAAAACCAAAGAACAACAAAAAAAACAAGTGTAACGATAAAAAATTTAAAAAAAAACTGATATAAATTTCAAAAACTCGCAAAGAATTCCAAAAAAGTCGCAATTAATTGCGAATAATCAGAAGAAATGAGAAAAGATTAAAAAACGAAAGAAAAAAACACAAAAACAGAAAAAAAAACAAAAAATCAGAAAAATGAGAAAAAACTAGAAAAAATAAAAAACCTCTCTATAAAATAATATATGAAAAAAATTGGGAAAGTAAGGAATTAATTTTAAAACAAAATTTTAATTATATTTTTTTGGATATTTACATTTTAACCATTTTTGGTGATTAGTTCTGAAATAATCATTTTCTTATAAAATTTTTGTAACTAACAAATAATTTCCACAAAAGTAAAGACTTCTGGTACTGAAAAAAATCATTATATAATATAAACCAAATCGAGGTTATTTATTTGGAGAAAAGAATTTTTTAAAAATTGTTTACTATACAAATCAGGTATAGATTTAGATAAAAATATTGAAAACAATATTAAAAGATACCATTCACAGGCGAGTTTAGGTTAGGTAATCGCCATCTATCGAACATTTAGTTAATTAATAGTTTGTGTTATGAAAATCATGGGGTGCTAATTCCGTCTTAAGGAACGGAACAAACATCTAATACAAAATGAAACGTTTTCAGTGAATCATGAAATTGATTAAATTTCCGAAAACATTAAATCTATTCTGTATACATATGAAGTTTTCGAGTTCAATTTTGCGGATCTCTTGGAACGATAAAATTTGCAGTTCGAATGAATCTGACCATGGTAAATTGAATAAGTTTTGAGCTGGTAATATACATTTGCCCGTTCTCTTTCGTAGGTCATTTCTTGCAGATGCGGCTCCAAAATATAGTTCGAATGTCTTTTGGTATTGTATAACTTAAGTTTCAGAAATTATATAAGATTTCAATTTTGAACTAAATTGTAGTTTTTCGTTATTTTGTAATTTAATTTTGGATCAAAATAAACACAATTAATTATTCATTTAAATAAGTTTTCGATCATTAATTATATAGAAAATAAAACTTACCATTGATGAAAGATCACTTATAAATTCTGAAACAATAAAAAAATCATTATTTTGCTGTGATTCAAGAAATATATAAAAGTCATATTATTAATTGTTTTTGGTTAAATCCAGTCTAATTTTTATTCCTATGCATGATTTTTCTAAAATTTACATCCGATTTCTCCCAAACTACATTTATTTAAAAGAAAATTTCCTTAAAAAAAGCCTCTATGCTCATTGCTCTTTCAAAGACACAATAAAGCGCAATGATTCAGAAACGAAAGGTCAGCTATTGAACCCTTAAAAAAGAAAATAGCAAATCAACGAAAAACGAAACAAAGAAAAACGAACATTTATTCTCAAACAAACAGAATGAATCTGTTTTTATTTAAATTAGATTAGAAATGTATTATACGATTTATTTGTTTACTAATAATATTACAAAATAATATATTATGATTAAATCCGTCTGATGATGACCTATGAAACTGGAAACATTATAAGATTAAATACAATACAATTCTGTAAATAAAGAAGTTTCGTTTAATTGAATAATAAAAAAATATTTTTTCAAGGAATATACGTCACAAAAATAAAATGGTGCAATACTATTGATTTAATGGTGCACATAAAATAATACAAAATCTGTTTATTAAACAGATTTTTGTGTTTTTATAACCCGATAATTGATGCAAATAAAATCTAGTAATAATATATTAAACAAGAACATATTGCAAAAGCAAAAGTTTGAGCTAATAATGTAATTTTTGTAAAAGTATATTAAATGGTGCTGATATTAAATATATTTTGGTTTAAATGGTGCAAAGTATAAAGTAAACCTGGCAACATATAATTCTTCCGTTAAGTAAAAAAAATTAAAATGCTTTTGATACGTAAAACATATTGATATAAATATACAGGGTCTTTCAAAAGTATGGAAACGATTATTTTAACGTTTTTGAATTACAGGGCCGTTTCCAGAATTTTTAATATTTTTGGGACTTGCTTTTAAAAAATTCAAGATGGCGACCTGCAGTAAAAACAAATGAATATTTTTGAATTTTAATAGCATGAAAATGTGAAAAAATACATGTCATTACTAAATCCCCAATTTGGACAATTTATCTTTAGTAGTTTTTGAATTCCAGGACCGTTTTCAGATTTTTGAAAGACCCTGTATATATATTTAAACAAGTAAACGCTGCAAGACCAAGTTTGGTGAAAACATGTTATTTTTGTAATAAAACTAAATGGCGCAAATATTAATAAAAATTGGTTTAATGGCACAAAAATAATAAAAAGTAAACGTCATTTTTGTATTCCACCATGGAAAATTTTTGTAGTATGAATATTAAAAATATATTGATTGAATGTTACAATTATATGAACATAGTGAGCGCCACAAAAAATTATTATTCGTTTTTGGACGTGATCTCACCTAATATAGTAAGTAAAAATATTCGGGTTTTCCACGATATTTAAAATATTTATTAGAAGAGTGCGTTTGTGCTTCTTTTTCCAAATTTATCTAGAGAAAAAAGTTAATACTCGTATCACTTTTACTAAAAAGAATTTAAAAAAAGTGCCACAGAAGTGCTCATAAGAATTAAACACAGAATGGATTAGTGAAAACAGCAGCTTCCTATCTCTAATATTAACGGAGCGCCCGTCCAAAAACGATTTCAGACAAGATAATATGGTATTAGAGCCTGTTAAATGGTACAAATGTAGTGATCTCATATTTACATGTCAATGATTTTTAAATGAAGGCAACATTAAAAACATGAATACGAAAATTTGGGAACAATATGGAAAAAGAAAAAATGGGAAATTTAGGAAATATAGTGAAAATAGGGAAAAATGAGGAAAATAGTCAAAAATAGGGTAACAGTAGGGAACAATGAGGAAAAATATTGAAAACAGTGAAAAATAGGATAAAAAAAAGAGAAAAATAGGGGAAGAATTGGGGAAAACCGGGAGAAATATGAACAAACAGGGCAAAATATTGAAAAAATAGGAAAAATTTAGAACAATTGGGAATAAATTGAGTAAAATAGGGAAATTTGGGAAAAATTAGGCTACAATAAGGAAATTTGAGAAAAATATGAAAAAATAGGGAAATTATAGAATAAATATGAAAACATATAGAAAATAATAGGGATAAAATCAATAATGAAAATCAGGACAAATATTTGCCCTGTTTTCATATAGGTATATGAATAAATAGAAAAAAAGGGAAAAATACCCAAAATTGGGGAAAAATAATTACAAATAGGATAAATATTTTTGATATTCTAATTCTCCTCTTGTTCTGATAACAATGTGTATTTTTAGGGCTGAAGATGACTTTTTAACCGAAACTAGTTGCCAATTTTCAAATTTACATTCACATAAAATAACATGACTTTATGTTTTATTTAAATTTATTAAAATATATTTCGGTTTAACGGTGCAAGTGTAAATAAAAATATTGCGTATTAAATATAGCAAAATGTCAATAATTTTAAAATTGTGTCAATATTCAAAATCAATTTAATTAAACAAGAAGACATTGCAAAAGTTATATTATATCCGAAAAATGCTATTTTTGAAAAAGATTTAAATGGTGCATGTGTTAAAAAAATTATTTTAATGGTGTAAGTCTAAATAATAAAAAGTAGCTATTAAATGGTGAAAATAGCTAATAAGCGTGGAAAGATCAAATAATTATTCATTTTTAAAATAATCCTCATGTTGCAAATAATTATAAATTAAAATGTCCGATTTAAATTAATTAATATTTTAAATGGTGCATATTAGGTATGGTTAAATGGTGAGAGACTAAAATTTCCTATTAAATGGTAAAAATTCAAAACAAACCTATATAGCAAAATAAAAAGATATAATTCTTTCATTTTCTGAATTTAAATTATGTTGTAAATAAAAAAATGCTTTAACAAAAATATATTGTACTAGCATAAATATGTCCGAAAAATAATATTTTAAATTAGATAGTAAAGATTGCCTATTTAGTGATAAAAATGTCAAAAATGCCAAAGAAAAGAAGGAATTACATTGATATTTCTAAATACAGTTTCTATATTTCCAACATTTTTTTAAAATATTTTCAAATTGATAAAAAAAATTGTAGATTTATAGATATGTTAATATTACGGAATTGCTATTAGTAATTGTATCACTCTGTACATCTTCAACAGAACTATTTTTGTTGCGCACTTGAAAACCATGGAAACATCAAACATATTTAAAGTAATGAAATTCCTACAGCAAGAAAAACGACTTATCCCCATCGGGACTTATTTCCTGTAACAAGATTTCGTGCAACTACTCGCGTTTTTCGAAATAAAATTTATTCGAAAATATAAAACTCGGACAAACACTAGAACTACTCAGCTTGATTAACACATTCTTGTATTAATAAAATGTAAACTTTTCGGTATAGGTATTTTTACAACCAAAAATATTTTTACCGACGCGATGGCTTTATATACTCGCTCCATTCAATTTTCTAAAGTAAACCAACTTTTAGGAAAAGATATTGACAAATATAATGAACGGTATAAAGTGGGCGAGCAAAGGAAATTGAAAAATTCCCGTTGCAGACCAAATAAATAACGTCGGAGGAAAAATTCATTGAAATATTTATCTGAATAGTAAACAAAAAAATAAAACAGATATAAAAACTGCAGCAGACATTTACCGAAAATTAAGGATTTCGATCAATTATGAATTTTAGAAAATCATTGACTAATTATTTTTCAGTAACTTTTAATTCAAATCTTTAATAATACCTATCAAATTTTTAATAATAAATTGTTAAAGAAACCTTCAAAGTTAGAAAATAAATTAAATACCTGTAGCACAACATAATAGTTACATACCCATCTTGTATTCAGTCAGAACCATTGTTGTCACTTTCAGTTATCATTTCTTGAAACATAACAAGACTATTACGTCACATTATATAAATGGGCTTTGAGCCTAGATAAAATGAAATGGATAAATTAATATTCACGTCACTCACATGAGCAGCCAACAGACAGACAAGTAGGTTCACCATTTGTCAGTAAAAAATGAGGTATTGTTTCCGTTTTATGGCCGTGCAATAATTAATGAATAAATTTTTTATTGTTAATAAGAAAGTACTTCTATTTTATGTATGATTTATTTCGTTGGTTAATATAGATTCGATTAGAATTTATTTTTATTGAAGTTATACAATGGTTTGGGTCAAAATATCTACATTGAAGATTTTAATTTTTTTACAAAAAATGAATATTTATGTTTATTGTAATGTTATTTACACTGTCTCAATTTTGGGTTGGGTTCTGTAGAAAAATTATAAAAAAATAAATAAATTTTATGTTTATCCTTATACAGGGTGATTCATTTGGAAATGCGCATACTGTAAGGGTATATATGAGGCACACCGAGGTGATTCAAAATAACCTATATTTAATGGACCTGTCTTTCTTTATAACCTAGATACAGAGTGATTTAATAATTTGGTCCCTTTTTTTAATTAATCATAACTTAAGAACCACCCTATATATTTTTCTAATATTTGGTACGTACATTTTTTGTCCAATGTGGTGTCGATTAAAATAATAATTAAAGATCTTATTCCAGGTCCGGCCTTAAAAAAATTAAAAAGTAGGTTTCGACTCGATACAACACCTTGTATATCAGTATTTTAAAATTCTATCAACATATTTGGAAAGAGCAGACACAATTAAGAAACACTGAATGTGTTTGGTGTTTCTGCATCCAATTTTGTTACTTATTAACTTGAGTCAAAGCTTGATTTTTCAATAAAAAGGTGGCACAAATTTAAAAAAAAATGTTCGTTCCTAAATGGTAATTTTCCAGCTTTAATCAATAAACTCATCAACTATTTCATATTCTATTAATTTCTGAATCTTATCCTAATTGTAAAACTTTAGGACAGGTCCGTATTTGGGACAAAATATTATCAATGACTAACTTTCAAACTTAAAAAATTATTAAAGAGCAAAAATTAAAATTAATAAAGAAAGAGTGAAAAATTTGCCAAAATAGGCAGAAATAGGATAAAAGGTCAAATAAAGCAAAAAAAGAGGAATAAGGCAAAAAAGGGAAAAGGTAAAAAAAATCAATAATAAAAAAAGGGCAAAAAATGTTAAAAAAAAGAAGATATTAAAAAAGTAAACAAAAAACTCAAAAAAAGGAAAAAAAAAATGTTAAAAATGATAAAAGAATTGTTAACTTGAGCAAAAATTGAAACTTATAAAAAAAGAGTGAAATTTTGCAAAAAAGGCAGAAGTAGCAAAAAAGGAAAAAGGTAAAATAAAGCAAAAAAAAAAGGAAAAAAACAATAAAAAGTTTCAAAAAATCAAAAGGGAAAAAAGTTAAAAAATGATAAAGAATTGTTAAATTTGAGCGAAAAAAGAAGTAAGTAGTAAAATAAAGCAAAAAAAAAGGAAAAAAGTAAAAAAAATAAAAAAAGTCAAAAAAAAAGCCAAATACAACAAAGTAAAGGGAATAAACCAAAAAACGCCATTAAAAATAAAAAAGGGTAAAAAAGCAAAAAATGCAAAAAGAAAAAAAACATTGAAAAAGTTAAGAAAATCAAGAAAAGGAAACTTTGATAATAACATTTACTCATTGCGCTGCATTTGAAAAAATAATAAAATAAGAAAATGTCTATTCCGAGAAAAGCATAACTATACAGGGCGTTTGAAAGTTAGTAATTGATAATAATATTTTGTCCCAAATACGGACCTGTCCTAAAGTTAAGAGAAAATAAAATTGTTGATAATTTTAATGATTAAAGCTAGAAAACTATCATTTAGGAACGAACATTTATTTTTTTTTAAATTTGTGCCACCTTTTTATTGAAAAATCAAGATTTGACTCAAGTTAATAAGTAACAAAATTGGATGCCGAAACACCAAATATATTCAGTGTTACTTAACTTTTTCTGCTCTTTACAAATATGTTGGTAGAATTTTAAAATATTGATATACAGGGTGTTGTTTCGAGTCGAAACCTACTTATTGACAAAAAATGTACGTAAGAAATATTAGAAAAATTATTAAATCACTCTGTATCTAGGTTATAAAGAAATACAGGTCCATCAAATATAAGTTATTTTGAATAACCTCGGTGTGCCTCATATACCCTTAGGTTGTTTTTTCTTTCATCTATTTATTTCTTCTTTCTTTATTAAATAATATATGGATTAACCCTTTTATATTATTTTTCACATTAAAAATATAATTAATTCATATAGTAATATTTAATATCAAAACATTTAAAACTCCACAAAATTACTTTAGTCTGACAATTTCAAAAAAATATTACACCTTAAAATTGACCTTTTATTTATTATTTTTCTTGCCTGTCAAATTTTTTTACTACCAGATTTTTTTTGATATCGCAACCTTAGTTTATTTTTTTAACACTATATTCCCTGTCTAAGTATCTGACTTCGATTACTTAAATTTAATGTATTATGATTCCAATTTTATTCTATTATCTTTCATTGTATTAATTTTAAGATTTTTTCACTTTTTCAAATAATTTATTGCCAGTTTATTTATAAATTTTGTTTGATCTACTGACACATCAACAATTAACTAATTTAAAAACTAATCCAAAATATATCATTACAATATATGAGAATTATAGGTCCTAGAAATGAGCCTTGTGGAACGCTATTATATTTTTCTTATACAAAACTTGATATCTATCAGAAGAGTAGCTCGCCATTCAATAATAATTTTTTTCCTTTATAATAATTGGTAATTCTCTCCAAATACAGGGTGTGGCAAATAAACGATCGGTTAGAAAGATCTCGAGAAGTAAAGATATCAGGAAACTGAAAATTGGAATTATGTTATCTATTATCGAAATTTAATAGAGACGTATATTGTCGAATACACATTTTGAGGTTATCTATTTAATTTCGTCTTTTTACTAATTCTCTCAATCCCAATTCCAAAATTTTTTATCACAATTGATACAATATCAATTTAATCAATCAATTTACAAAAATATCAATTTAATCAATAAAATTTGCATTGATAAATACAAATATTTAGGGACCCATATTTGTTGGATGAAAAGGAGTAAATCACTCCTACAACAGAGTACAAGGAGCAGGACAATACCAGGATAAATAACCGAGGAGGGTTTATAGTAGGTATATGCCCCTGACTCTGCTTGACTCAGGACAATAGTTGTAAAAAAAGATGGACGTATCTCGTTGGTCTATCCCATCTTTCCCACCACCAACTCCCTCCCCTCAAAATAATTAATATAAAATTCCCATTGAAAAATGTAAATATTTAGGGACCCACATTTGTTGGACGTTTCTCGTATATTTTGCAACTTTAGGAATATTAAAAATGAAGAAATAAAATTCAAATTCAAATAAAATAGATGGGAGTTGGCTACTAGTTTCTGTATACTAAAGCATAATTTGTTTTCAAAAAATGGATGTTGTTTAAGGATTTTATTTTTAAATGTTCATTGAGCAGAAGGAATTGCTAGATTTTTGTCATCAACAACTTCAAAAGTTAAACTTTTAATGTCTTCAAAATGATCGGCCTATATAATCAGGTTCCCTTGTCACCACTGGTTATGGAAGCAGTCTTGTTTTAGGAACTCTTAATGGCGCCTTAATCATTGACAAGAGGAAAGTTTGTTCTAATTTCTTAAGCAACCCTATTAATACCATGGGCTAAACATGTCACATGAGCACATATGAAACAGCATCAGTCAAAAAAAGTAAAAGTTTTTCGTGAGGTACATCAGCTGGAATTTAAAAGTTGAACAATTTCTTTAACAAAACTTGTTAAAGAATTTGTTTTATTTAGTTGTTTTGAAGGTATTATAATGAGATTTTGATTGTTAAGCACCCCAATCAGTAAATGAGCCATGTATATCCGCCGTTTCATCTACGCAAATGTATAAATAATTATTTTCTATTTAGGATCTAATTTTTTCTTTAACGAACAAGAATAAAGAATCAACATTGTTTCTTCTTAAAGTCCTATAGCTCGGAATATTAAATTAAGAAGAAATGAGCTGAAGTTATTATTCGATAACTTCGAGAGAGATATATTAGAGGCCATCAATGCTCGACATAAATCTTCATTAAATATATCCTGTGCATTTGATTGTTTGGAAGTCGTTGCAAAATATTGTATCAACGATTTATGGACTTTTCTGCCCTGTAACTTTAATTTTTCCTTTTTCGTTTTATGTGCCGCAGTTCTGACATTGTTGGTCTATTTGAAATGTTTTGTCGGACATGTGAACTATTATAGCAAAACTAGTATTTAAACCAGTTCTACACGCCAAAAAGTCAAAAAACTCTTATCTGGTTACGATAAAAAATAGACATCAAATAATCACTTTCAAAAATATATTGCCGGCCTTCGTACAAAGATATTTTTACCATATTGAACATATAAAAATTTTCATAAGTATTTTGGTATGTGTCACTTATATTTTGCAAAATTTGATCAGCAGATAAATGCCTCATATATAGGGTGAGTCATGAGGAACTGAACATATTCCTACCTCGTATTGAGGCTCCTATGGGGAATATCAAATGACTATTAAAAGGTGTCTGCTCAGATTGTTTAATAATATACAGGGGGAGTTGAGAATTTTGACTGAATTTTTTTTTGCTCATAACTGAACGTTAAGTTCGATTTGTCTCATATTTTGGTAAAACGTTACACTACTACCACCTAATTAACTGAATTATTCAAGTTAGAAAAAAATTAGGTCTGGTCTTAAAAAATTAGTTCGTTTTTTTCATAAAAAAATTCCACCCTGTATATGGTTTTTGAAAACTGTAATAAGTATTTTACAAAGTACACAAATAGACAACAAAAATGGCGTATTTATTTTTTTCCCCATACTACTACTTAATTTCTAATAAAAATATCAAATTTGACTATATAAATTAAAAGTTTAGCAAAATGAACCATAGACTTCGAAAGTAGGTATAACTTTTCTTGCAAAAATTTAATTTTTTGTACAAAAATTTAATTGTTAATTACTAGTACAACCACAGCTCGTGCTATATTTTACTTTCCCGACCCACCTCCTAGAAGCAAAAGTATTGTGAACGATTTAAAAAAAAATTTCGAGATAAAAACGGAAATATCCATTTTCGGGTCCCCTGACACGATTAAACCATTTCCAGATGGAAGTCTGCCTGTCTGTCTGTGTGTGTATTTTTCCACGATAGATGCCACACGTTTAATCCGATTGAGCTGAAATTTGGTATAGGGTTTTGGGTTACCCGTCGCAAGAAGCCATTGTAAGACATCTGTCAAACGGAAGTATCACTATCAAAAAATGACAGATGCAATATGTCACGGAATTCGACTTGCAATATGTCATTTGAAAACCCTAGAAAAACTATTCAGAACAGTAAAAATTATTTCTCCAACTGTCACCTGTCAAAAATAAAAAAATGTAAAAATTTGAAATTTCACCATTAAATATCTGAAAAAGTATTAATCCGATTAAGCTGAAATTTGGTATGTGGGTTTGGGTTACCCGTCGGAAAAACACATTAGTTTTTGTATGACATGTGTCAAACGGAAGTGTCACTATCAAAAAACGACAGATGCAATATGTCAGGGAATTCGACTTGCAATATGTCATTTGAAAGACCTTGAAAAACTCTATACAGAACAGTCAAAATTATTTCTTAAACTATCACATGTCAAAAATAAAAAAATGTCAAAGAATTAAATATCTGAAAAAGTATTCGTGAATACTCGTTGGGAAAGTTTTGGGGCGATACAACCGATTTTTTAATTAAACAACCGTTTTAGTTTATTTCCAGAATCGGCTTTCAAAAAGTACAAGCTGTTTTGAATAATACTAAAACATCACCCTGTATAATTTTTCTTTAGTAATTTATCGGTATTGTCATTTCATCAAATTCTCAGAATTTTGTTTCGAAAGAAAAAAACCAGTTTGATCCCTTAAAATTAAAGAAAAGAAAATAGAACATTATAAAAATGAACGAATTTATTTACATTTTTAAGAAAATTTAGTAACACAGAAGAATAGACAATTACATAAAAGAATTTAAGGCACAAAAAGACAAAAACGACATAAATCATTAAAGAAATATTATACAGGCCGATGTTTTA
The DNA here is from genome assembly GCA_963243735.1 of Neocrepidodera transversa. Lineage (NCBI taxonomy): Eukaryota > Metazoa > Arthropoda > Insecta > Coleoptera > Chrysomelidae > Neocrepidodera > Neocrepidodera transversa. Next base: position 2,779,539 of record OY725337.1, on the reverse strand, counting down.
GTATTATTTAAAACATTTAAAACCTTTTGAAAGCCGATTCTCGAAATTAACTAAAATGGTTGTATTATTAAAAATATAGCATACAGTGTTGTACCAGTAATTAAAAATGAAATTTTTGTACAAAAAATAAATTCTTGCAAGAAAAGCTATATATTTTTTTAAATATATGATTAATTTTGACACTTTTAATTTATTGTCAAATTTGATGTTTTTATTAGAAATTGAATAATCGTGTGGGGAAAAATGAATGCGCCATTTTCATTGACTATTTGTGTACTTTGTAAAATATTTATTACAGTTTTCAAAAACTATATGCATATGAAAAAAAAACGAACTAATTTTTTAAGATCGGACCTGATTTTTTTCTAGCGTGAATAAATTAGTTAATTAGGTGGTGGCCGTGTAACGTTTTAGTAAAATATGAGACAAATCTAACTTACCATTCAAAAGTTATGAGCAAAAAAATTTCAGTCAAAATGGGAGCAGACACCTCTTAATAGAAAATAGGGGCCTCAATACGAGGTAGGAGTATGTACAGTTCCTCATGACTCACTTTATATATAGATTTTAAACCATAAAAATTTTCAAAAATAATATGAAATAATCTTATAATTTTTCTATATACAAATATAACAGTGAACCTTGTCAGAGTCCATATAAAGCTCCTTGTATGGCTTAATCCAATTAAGAGCACAAATGGTTTTAGGTATTTTTTACGAATTTTAAAACACAATAACCCTCGTCCGTCTCTTTTCTAATGTTTCTAAAATGCCGAATATTGTCTATATACTATCTAAAATTTTCAACAATATTTTTGGCATGTCCTTAAAAGGATTATATTGTTACAGTGTAAAATACCAAGAAGATTTAACAGCACTATTTATTTCTATATAAAATTACTTTTGTTGATTATAGATTAAAACTAATTGAACAAATGTTTTCATTCAAATAGCTGCCGCCAAGTCTCAACATTTACCATCTCTGTACGGTATCATAGTAATAATTCCGGTAAACCTATGCGCAAAAGATATAAGGTATGTTATAAGGGAAAAATACAAAAATTAACGCCCTTTTTGCAATTCATGTCCTGATTTACCTGGATTGTGTATCATGTTTTCGAATAATTCATATACCACATAAAAACAATTCTAGAAGTGAATTTGTTTTCAGTTTATCATAATATTTTTTTAAATTATATCTGAATAAATATTTTTATTTTTGTATTCGTGTTTATAATAAAAAACATGTTTTAAATTTTTAAGCACTTATTTTTCAGTATGGGTTGATACAAACAGCACTATATCGCACCGTTTTTACTATGATATCAACCCAAGATACACTTTTTTTTTAAACAAAATCTTACATAAGTACAATTTTGTTTTAAATATACAAACTATCTATGCGTATAAAAAACGTATTTTGATAAACTATTACTATTGGCCTTTTAGAGTGATAAATAAAAATCACTGGCAGTGAGGGTGTTAATACCTTAAATATAGACCAAAACAATTGGGCTGAATTATATTAAAATAGTTGATAAACAACTATTCAATATGTAACTTTGTTTTGATTTATTCTACACTGATAAAAATTTATACTTACAATAAAATAAATATTTTTGTAATTTATTTTAATAAACTATACTAAGTTTATGTATTTCATTTCATACCCCATACCCCATCTATGTTAAACCACTCAAACTATTAATAAAAAAAATATAGCAAAAATCCATTCCGTCACACCCATATTAAAATGGCAGGTTTGGAAAAAAAATTAACAGGGATACTAAAAAAGGAACTGGTTGGCCATGATGGACAAGACACCAATGAAATGCGTGGAAGCAGGTAACAGATACTTTTTCATAAGTATTTTTATCTTCGTCTAATACCTACCCGGCTATTATTGGTTATAAAGTAACTTTATCAGTAGTTCATTCAACCCACTAAGGTCATATAAGAAAAGGAAAAGGCTTTTTGTAATTGTTACAATGACGTAGAATGTGGGCGGGTACGGTTATCCCAAATAAATTTAAAAAATATTTAATATTTATATACAGTTTATATAAAAAATTAAAGCAATTTAGCAAAGAATAATTAACTTTGTTTTTTTCTGGTACATAAACAAATAATAACATTTTTTTATACAACATATGGGAAAACTTTTTTATTATTAGTTTTACGAAAAAAAGTTATTTTTCATAAAAAATTCTGCAAGGTCTAAAACCTAAAATGCAACCATCAGATAATACATTTTCTGAGTAGTATACGAGCTGCATCAAAAAATATAAATTTTGCTCAAGAGTAACACTTATTTTAAAAATTATAGATAAATGTTATTCGAAAAACAATATTTAAATAAAAATATAAAATCATAGCCTCATATCACTAAACAATATTTTTTCTGTTTTTCTTGTTGCAAAATTCGAAATGAACTGAGACATAAAATTGGTTTCCACAAATTATTTTAAGCCTATTTATTGGTCTTAAGTTAAAATCATAAATTTAATTTACTTTAATATGGTCATTTTTTACATAGACTGGAAAAAAATACACAAATCTACGAGTTTTCTTTATTTTACTCTGTAATGAATATTAAACTAGGTTAAAACTATTATTTGAAAGTAACCTATATTTTTTAAAATAAGTGTTTTACTCTTGAGCAAAATTTATATTATTTGACGCACCTCGTATACGGGTCAAAAAATTTATTATTTGATGGTTGTATTTTAAGATTTAGACAATGCAGAACTTTTTATGAAGATTATCTTTTTTTGGTAAAATTAATAATAAAAAAAGTTTCTCATATGGTGGACACACTTGTATTATATAAATTATTAGTTCGATTTTTAATACACCCAACAATATTTATATGAAAATAAATTTTGATTAATAAGTTGCAATTAGTAGAAACTCAGTGTTAAGAGTGCTTAAAAAAATGCAATTACCTGCTAAATTTTTGTTAAAGCGTTAAAAAACTGTTAAAAATTTATGGTAACAGTTAAAAACTATTTACAAATGGTTAAAATGGTTAAAAGTAAAACAATGAAAAATAGATAGAAAAACTGTTACAAATAGTTTTGAATAACAGTTAAAACTGTTTAAAAAAAACCATTAAAGTTTGAAATACAAATACAATAACAATAAAAATAAAAATATAAATAAAAAGTTAAAAACAAAATTAACAGTTTAATTAAAAAATAGTTTCTGTTTCTGATAACTGCTACAGCAATATAAAACAGTTAAAATGGTTAAGAATGTTTTGGAAAATGATTAAAAAAAGTTGAAGTTTGTTCTAAAGTAAAAAACCGTTAAAAAATTTTTCGTGACGTTTGAATTTTTTAAATAACTATTAAAATGCATAGAAAATCGTTACAAAAGTTAAAAATACTATAATAAAAATTTTTGTAAAAATTAGGTAAAATGGGGGAAAAAATATGTAAAGTTATTTAAATAGTAAAAATATTTGTCAAAAAGTACAAACAATATTGTGGTTAAAAAAATTGTTGGTTAAAAATTGTCATTATAACAGTTAAAATATTAAAAAAAAATAAGTACTATTAAAATTTTATTTGGGTTGATAAATCACAATTAAATAACAATTAAAATATCTGTAATTAGATAAAACATTAAATAAAAACTGTTAGTAAATTAAAAAAAACATTTTTGTTAACAGTTAAATATAAAACGGTTAAAATGATTAAAAATATTGGGAAGTTCAGTGAAACTGTTAAAAAAAATAATCTGTTAAAACAGCAGTTCAAGTTATTTAAAAATCCGGTTAATTTTTTCAAAATAATGTAGAAAACGGTTAAAACAATTTAAAATTAGTTAAAATAGATAAATAGGGATATAATGTCCATAACAATTAAAAAAAATTATTAAGGCTAAATGATAAGATGATATAAATAAATAAATTCAATGTTTAACAAGATAAAAATGTTAAAAATTGTTTGATAACAAGTTAAATATGGGTAAATTTAAATAACAAGAGTTAAAAAAACTGTCAAAATATATATTAAATATCTATGTTCGATAACAATTAAAAATATTTAGAAACAGTCAAAAATCTAAAAATGACTATTTAAAAAAAGAAAATAACTGTTATAAGTAATAAATAACAGTTAAAACAAAAGTTGATTAGGTATCTATATAGGGTAAAATCCAGTAAATAAATAAAAAACTGTTAAATTGCTTAAAATGATTCAAAGGATAATTAAACATCCTTAAAGTACATTAAAACAGTAAAATACCTGTTAACATATTCATATAACAGTTAAAAATTGGTAAAGAACTTTAAATAAGAATTAACAACTAATTTTCAATATGTTAAAATAGGTACTAAATAACTGTTATGATAACAGTAAAATTATTTAATAACTAATACTTGGTTATACCTAGTGAATATGTGTTATTTAATGGTGTACAAACTTTTTAACAACAGTTGATGTTTATTAACACACTAAATAACTGTTAATTTTTTTTTGCGTTTTTATCATAATTTTAACTGATATTCTACATTATGTACCATTTTTTAATCATATTACAATAATTTGAACGATTATCACAGTGTTTTATAACAATTAAAATTAATACTTGTTAAATATAGTTAAAATTTGTTAAATAATAAAATAAGTGAAATTAAGTATTTTTAATTGTTTGTTGTATATTATATGTATAATACTATATCAAGATTTGGATACCCACTTAAAAATTTAATAACCTACGCCATTGTAACTTTTTATATTAAATACCGCAATGTATAAATAAGAATTCTAGGATTAACATTAGCATAATAATTCCATATTAGAGGCGTATAGCTTAGGAAAAATAATATAGAGATAATGTATATTTTTAATACAAATGTATAAAGTGACAGTTATGTGTAATCTTTAACAAATATATTATTTATTTGCATAGGTCAAGGTCGTTAATGAAACGGTGGTTAGAAAAATATTTATATAATAGTTGTTTATATAACAATTTACGAAAAGCATGTGTTTGTGTTAAATCTTATTTTTTTATAATTTTTCTTACATGATTTTTTATAATTTTCATAAAACTAGATAAAACAAAAAATATTTGTAGAAATAGTTACTTACCTAACAAGTTCTGAAAGTGAGATTTTACAGGACGAGCTATAGGCGAGTCCTGGAAGTCTGCGAGTCCTGTAAAATCACTCTTGGATCGTATTATGTAGGTACAAAAATTTTTTTCTGCAGTCGCTTATTAAATAAAAATTAAGTGCAATAGATATATTTTCGCGATAATAAATCAACGAAATTCAATTTTCGTAACGTCTATAGAAAAAATATATAAAAGTCCTTTTATTTTTATATTTTTTGTCACATCTGATTTCATAGATCAAAATTAAAAAAAAATATTTGGGCAAATTCATTCCTCTATTTCTAATATTTATATCTATAATTAATAAATCGATTGTCGATAAGGTAGGTCGCTAATTTCTCAACTAGCAACGCTCCTAGCGGAGGGAGGCCACACTAACAGCTAGTGAACATCTGAATCTTTGAAAAGGAACCATACTAAAAGCGACAAGGATGTTGGGAATTTATCAACCAGCTGTGCCGATAAATACGAGGGATAGTTGAAATTTATTTAACTGGATATGTCTTTGATCGTTCCTTATTGTTCAATTTAATTGGTTATAAATATGATACTAATTTAGGATTTTGCTGGTAGTAAAATATTAAAAATATGGAGGATAATTTGATATCAGGTAAAAAATATTTATTCTAATGTAAAATTAAAAAATTTTATAAATAGAAAACCTAAATTATAAGAAAGTTATAATATATAGAATAAATCAATAAATTTATGATAGAAACTAAATGAAAATATTTTCAGATAGGAACTAATGAACAAATTCATCAAATATATGATAATCTATATATTAATATTAATAAGCAAAGAGAAAATTTCGGAACCCAGGAGGTGTGAGATTTTGCATAGTTAAAGTTTATACACAGGAGGAGTGCAGAAAGCTGAAAGTAATATATAATTTGTGTTACTAATAAATTAAATTAAATATAATATTCATTGTTTATCTCAAACATTTGACTATTTTTAATTATCGGTAATATAGTTTTAGTTTTAAAATGGAAACTTCTCTAGACGCGTTGGACGATTTTTGCATAGGTAAAAATAATAAATAAACAAAATAGAAAAAATTGGAAAAAATAGTAAAAACAAAAGAATGGGGAAAAAATAGGGAAATGAGAAAAAAAAATAGAAAATATTAGTAAAAATGGGAAAAAACGGAAAAATTAGAAAAAATAGGGAAAAATGGATAGATAAAGGCAAAATTAGAAAGAAATGAGAAAATAAAATAAAATAATGGGAAAAAATAAAAAACAGGAAAACGTAAAAAAATCAGGAGAAAAATAGGAAAAAATCAACAATAATTGAAAAATACTGGAAAAAAACAGGGAAACATAGAGAGAATTAGGCAAAATGAGGAAAAATAAATAAAAATGAAAACCAATAATAAGAAAAAGTAAAAAATAATAAAAAACAGTAAAAATTGGAAAATATACTCAAAAACAGGGAAAAATAGGAAAAATTAGAGAAAATGGATAAAAATATGAAAAAATCGGTACAACAGAAAAAATATGAATTAATCAGAAAACAAAAAAAAACAATAGTAAAAACGGAAAAAGTTAGAAAAATAGGAAAAAATAGTAAAAAATAGGAATAAATAAAACTAGAAAAAAATTGGGAAAAATAGTCAAGAGTCGAAGAATTAGGAAAAAATAGGAAATAATAGTGAAAATATGGAAAACTAGAGAAGTCAGGAGAACGTTAAAAAAATAGGGAAAAATTGAAAAATATAGGGAAAAAAAATGGGGAAAAATAGAAAAAAATGAGGAAAATACGACAAAATAGAAAAAACGGTAAAAACTGTAAATAAAAGGAAAAAACATGAAAATAGGAAAGAATAGAGAGAAAAATGGGAAAAAAATAGAAAAAATCTTGGAAAAATAAAAAAAAAACAGGAAAAAGTAGGAAAAATGGGAAAATAAGAAAATATAGACATATATAGGAAAAATGGGGAAAAAATCGTCAAAAACAAGAAAATAGAGTAACCTACCTAAAAAACAAAAAAAATGGAAAAAAATGGAAAAAAATAGAAAAATAAATAAAGGAAAAAATAATAAAAAAGGAAAAAAGGAAGAAGTATGAAAATATGGGAAAATCGGGAAATATGGGCAAAAACAGGAAAATGGGACAAATAAAAAAATCAAAAAAAATAGTAAAAAAAAATTGAAAAATTAAAAATAGCGATAAATATGAAAAAATAGGTAAATGAAAAAAATAATAGAATATAATCGGAAAAATAGAGAAAAAACGAAAAAATAGAACAAATAGGGAGAAATGGATAGAAATAGGCAAAAGTAGAAAGAAATTGGAAAATAATAAAAAATAAAAAAACAGGAAAACGTAAAAAAATACAAAGGAAAAAATATGAAAATTGGAAAAAATCAGTAAAAAACATGGAAATACATAGAGAGAATTAGGCAAATTGAGGAAAAATAAATAGGGAAAAAATACTAACAAAAAGTTAAAAATAATAAAAAACAGAAAAAAATTGGAAAATATAGGGAAAAACAGTGAAGATTAGGAAAAAATTGAGAAAACCAGGGAAAATGAGCAAAAATATGAAAAAATCGAAAAAACAGAAAAAATATGAAAAAAACAGAAAACAGAAAAAATAAATAGTAAAAACAGAAAAAGAAAAATATGAAGAAACAGTAAAAAAATAGGAATAAATAAAACAATCGAGAAAAATTGGGAAAAAAATAGAACAAATTAGGAAAAAAATTGGAAATAATAGGGAAAATATGGAAAAAGAGAAAAATCAGGAAAATCTTAAAAAAATAGGGAAAAAGAAAATTACATGCAAAAAAAAGGAATATGAGGAAAAAAATACGACAAAACAGAGAAAATCGGAAAAAGTTGTAAATAAAAGGAAAAAACATGAAATGGGAAAGAATAGAGAAAAATAGGAAAAATTTGAGAAAATTTTTGGAAAAAATGGAAAAAAACTGGAAAAAAATGGGACAAAATATGAAACTAGGGAAATATAGGCATATATAGGAAAAATGGGAAAAAATTGTAAAAAACAAGAATAGGCAGTATCTACCTAAAAAAGAAAACGGAAAAAATAGAGAAAAAAATAAGAAAAAAAAATAAAAAACAAAAAGAAAAAGTATGGAAAATAGTAAAAAATGGGAAAATAGGGAAATATGGGCAAAATCAGGAAAATGGAAAATATAAAAAAATCAATAAAAAATAGTAAAAAACTGGAAAGAAGTGGAAAAAACAATTAAAAATAGAGAAAAAAATGAATTAATGAATTTTACAGTAGAATTTTTCTGGATATTTGTATGGATCACTTTAACAGTTTAAATTTTCGAAAAATAAATATCAATTATTTTAGTGATTATCAAGGTCAATGAATCTTATTTCTCTAGAAGAAAAAAATTTATCAAATTATGATGGTGGTGAGGTTTTCCGGGTTTTTCTACACCTATAGCCAAATGGCACCATCAATCATCAGTAAGTCGCCTCGGAGCACCACGACGAATAATAATAATAGCCGTCCCTTCACCGTACAAGCCTTTGGCGTCTGGGGTTCACTCATAAAGGAGTGAAATGTAGGAAGAGTATTATTATTATTATTATTATTATTATAAATTTATTATTATTATTATTATTATAAATTTTTTATATAAAATTAAAAAAAAGTCCTAATATTTATGCTGATATAATCGTAGATTAAAAATATGAGATCTAACCAACATAACACTCTACCGCCATTTTTTGTGCAAAATTTTATTTTCTCTTAAGAAAATATTAAGAAGGTGTAATAAAACATAAGCAATGTCTAGTGTTTCTTATTCTCTCATATTGATCGAATAACTGATATATCTGAACATTCGTATGCAAAATTTCATTAAAATCGGTTAGCCGTTTAGATGCCAGAAGTCGTGCTAAAAATTGTCAACATGGATTCAGGAGATTTCAAAACGTTAAAAACCGTTAAAATATATGGGTTTATTTATAAAAAATATATAAGAATAGATTCTTTCTATTCAACCAATTGAATATATTTATAAGAAACTATAAAAAAATAAGTGTTATATGGAGAAGAAACCCAAATAAAAAATTGCTATTGCAGGATTGTGAACTTTTATTTGTTACTAAATTTAAAAAAAATGATAAGTTTATCAATTATTAATCGAAAAAATAATTTTATTAAACAAATGTTTAGAAATATTTATAAATAAATTAAAAATATTCATAATTACAATATTGGCTAAACCAGCAATTTTGATATAATTAAATGAAATGAAACTCAAAATCATGATGTACCACAATGTTTTTAAATTAAACGGTATCTAGTTTCGGCTAATAAATCATCATCAGACCATATAAAATAATTACAAAAATGTTTGTTACTCACTTATTAAGATAAAAGGTAAAATGGTCAAAAATTATTGTTACCATTGTACCTTTTATCTCAATACCTAATTAAATTTTTTTTATTTAGATTACATGTAATCCTAATGTCACTTTATCCCCACCCCTAGTTTTGTTAATCGTAACTTACTCCAGGGCTATGCTTTATCAAATGTTAATTAATAATTAGTGTAATTAGTTCATATGGACTGAGATATGGATTTTTGATTCAATTTTGGCCAATTTTATAAAATTATTAATGTATATAAGTACACAACTTAATACCTAGATAGGTTAAGAATATTAAGGTATAGAGCATTTGTTTAAAAAATATTTATTAAAAAAAACATTAATTTTACTCTGGTAAGTAGGTTATGTACCTATTTTGATTATGAAAATATTAGACATAAAATTATTGTAGTACCTAATTATAATATTTTTACTTTAACAACAAAGATGTAAAATAGTAAAAAAACAACCTGATGGATGAATAAGAAAATTTTGCAAACTTTTCACATCTGATTCAATACCGTTAAATGAAATAGAGCATATTTTATGTGAGACTGGCAAGTAATGAAAATTTTTATATCTTTTGGTTTTCATACCGACAGTATACGAAAAGTTGGATATTTGCAAATATACCTAAATTTTGTTATTACTTCTTACAAAACTTTAATCAATATTATTTAATCTTTGAAATAATATTTTCTATAGTAAGTATCCTAAATATTAGTGATAAATTTACAAATTGATTCTCTTAATAGTTAATTTTTTGCAACGATTTTAGCAGGGCAATCAGCAAAGTAAAAAATAGGAAAATAGGGAAATATGGGCAAAAACAAGAAAATGTGAAAAATGAAAAAATCAATAAAAAATTGTAAAAAACTGGAAAAAATTGGACAATGAATTTAAAAAAAAGATTAATATGAAAAAATAGGTAAATGAGAAAAAAAAATGGAAAATAATAGGAAAAATAGGTAAAAAACGAAAAAATAGAACAAATAGGGAAAAATGGATAGAAATAAGAAATAGGCAAAAATAGAAAGAAATAGGAAAATAATATAAAATAATGGGAAAAAAACAGGAAAACGTAAAAAATAAGGAGAAATATTCGAAAAATAGGAAAAATTGGAAAAAAACAGTAAAAAATAGGAAAGTATAGAAAGAATTAGGCAAAATAAAGAAAAATAAATAAAAATGTGCAAAAATATGAAAAATTGGAAAAACAGAAAAATATGAAAAAATTAGAAAACAGAAAAAAAGTAAAAAAACAGGAACAAATAAAACAATGGAGAAAAATTGGGAAAAAATAGGCAAGAGTAGAAAAAATTACGAAAAAAAATTGGAAATTATAGGGAAAATATGGAAAAATAGGAAAATCAGGAAAACGTTAAAAAAAATATGGAAAAATAAAAAAATTCAGACAAAAAAAATATGGAGAAAAAGAAAAAATGGGGAAAATACGACAAAATAAAGAAACGCGGAAAAAATTGTAAATAAAAGGAAAAACATGAAAATAGGAAAGAATAGAGAAAAAAAGGAAAAAATTGGAAAAAGTAGAAAAAAACAGGAAATAAATGAGAAAAAATATGAAAATAATGAAATATAGGCATAAACAAACATTTATTGGGAATAAATAATAAATATAAGATATAGAAAAGGAATTGGTTTAGAAAAAATATAGAAGTTAAGAATTTTTAAGGTTTTTTAAGTATTGTCTAAGGATTTTTAAGGATTTTTCAAAAGCTTTTCAGGGATCTGCTTAGGATTTTTTACTATTTCAATCGTTTTTATAAAAAAATAAACGTAGATCATTAATTTTTTTAAGTACGTTTAAGGATTTTTTAAGGATTTATCAAGAATTTCTTAAGATTCTTTTAATGATTTTTCAATGATTCTAATGATTTTTTTCAATAGTTTTTCAGGAATCTGCTACAGATTTTTTATTATTTCATGTTTTTTATAATTATAATTATAGGTCATTTTATTTTAATTACTATTTAAGGTTTTTTAAGGGTTTTTCAAGGATTTTTCAAGGATATTTCAAGAATTTCTTCATTAGATTTTCAAGTGTTTTTCAGGGATCTTTCAAGGACTTTTTCTCACTTCAATTTTTTTTATAAAAAATAATTGTAGATTATTAAATTTTTCCCAGTACTTTTCAAGAATTTTTTAAGGATTTTTTAGTAATTTTTTAAGGATTTTTTTGAGGATTTTTTAAGGATTTTTTTAAGTATGTTTGAAGGACATTGTAAGATTTTAGTGTTTTTCAGGGATCTTCCAAGGACTTTTTCTCACTTCAAATTTTTTTATAAAAAATAATTGTAGATTATTAAATTTTTCCCAGTACTTTTTAAGAATTTTTTTGAGGATTTTTTAAGGATTTTTTTAAGTATTTTTGAAGGACATTTCAAGATTTTAGTGTTTTTCAGGGATCTTTCAAGGACTTTTTATCACTTCAATTTTTTTATAAAATATAACTTCCGATCATTACATTTTTTCAAGTTCTTTTCAAGGTTTTTTTAAGGATATTTTAAGTATTTTTTAAAGATTTTTTTCACGATTATAAAATATTATCGGTCCTACAGTGTATTCTAGAAATGTAAGGCTATATATAACGGTAAATATGGTAATTTTTTTAAGCTTAAATTTTATTATATATTTAGATATTTATTTTAACTTGACTTTAAACTATTATTATATAACAAATAAACTCAACAAAGTTTAGATTAGTGGTAGAAGGGGAAATAAACAGAACATATAAAATTTATTAAGTATTTATATTTTTTGTAAAATTTTACAATTTTTTTAGTTAGACCAGAACCCACCTCAAAAATTCAGATAAAGTACGAAAATTTTTATAATGATAAAAATGCCGATTATTATACGTTTTTCTGATTAATAAAAATAATAAAATGTTAATATTAAAAATTTGATTGTTTATACACAAATAATATATTTCTATTTATAATTTTTTATATAACTTTATTCATTTGTCGCATTACGTGACTTTGTTAATACGACAAGAAATTCCGTTCTAAAAATACAAGTAAATTTCTAAACCTGACCTCGGCTAGTCCAAAAAAAAAACAAACTACAATAAAAATTTAATTATACCCCAAACAATGTTCACAAAACGGAGAGGAAAAAAGGCCGTTTTATGATATTTTCGAAAGGAATTAGTGCAAAAAAAAGATACCGTTAACAAGATCTCAATAACCCTTCGGTGCTTTTATGGACTTGGAAGACGAAGTAGGTACTGTACAGGACCGAAATATATATTTTTGTAATTACATGAAAAATGTTTTGATTTTAGTTATTATTGTACAATTTTAATGTTTTTGTTTTTAATATAATTATAAGTCTATACAAAAATGTATATTAATCAGTAAAATTAGAAAACGCTGCAAAGACAGTAGAGGCATTTAATAATAATAATTATATCTTTATTTTAATTAAAAAAATAGAAAATGTGATAATTGTACACAAGAAAAAAAACAAAGCATTTATCAAAAAACCTAATATGGTTTTTTTGATATTCCATTTAATCAATAAATAATAAAAGAAATGAAATATTGCTAATAGTCGTATAAAAATTGCTACAAATTGCTAAGATTTTCTAGTAAATAGCTACAAATTGATAAGAAAATGTATTAAACTCAAAAAATATCTACGACTGGCTTAAAAATTGTTACAAAAGTTCAAATTAGTAAAAATTGCTAAAAACTGCGACGATTTGCTATATATAGTAGCTTATAAATCGCTACAAATCGCTATGATAGAAATTGGATAAAAATCGTAGGATGTACAATAAATAACAAAATAATAATAGGACTTGGTGGAAATGTATTAAAATTGCTACTATTAATTAACACAAAAAAAATTTCTAGTAATCGCTAATAATTGCTACAAATCAATAAAAAACGGTAGATAATGGATAAATATTTACTCTGAACAAAAGTACTTATAAATTGTTACAGATTAATACAATTTACTACAAAATTGATACATATTCATAACATTTACTATAAATACAAAAAATCGATTTATAAATTGCTAAAAATCGATATGAATTACTAAAAAAAGGACAAAGGACTATTCCGGATTCTGGGCCTTTGACAAAAACATAAAAAAACCTGACTGCCCGAAAATTAAAATTTTAAATATTTATTTTTTAATTGAACTTTTTCTTACTCCTAATCACTATGCAAAAAACTGGAATATCCAGATGAACTTTTGGGATCGGATATTTTTTTTTTAAATTTAACTATCCATATAGCAAAAAGTAAAGTAAAAATATCTGTCCCAAGTGAGATATCTTAATTATTTGCTAAGTACATTACGGCCTGTGCAAAATATTAAAAACTTTTTAAATATATCAAAAATTTCAAAGAGCAAAATTATTCGTCTAATTAAAAATAATTCAAGAATTTTAAACATTTATAACATGTCAAAAGTTTCAAAAAACATTAAAAAAATCCTTCGAAAATTTCAAAAATTTATCAAAAATTTCGAAAAATTTTAAATTTTCCATTTTTTTTTCGAAAATTTGAACAAATAAAAATGTCAACTTATTCAAAAATTTCTAAAATAAGTATATCGAAAATTTCAAAAAACGTAAAATTATTCGTCCAATTAAAAATATATAGAAAATATCAAAAATTTTAAACATTTCAAAAATTATTCGAAAATTTCAAAAATATATCAAAAATTTCGAAAAATATGAAATTTTGCAATTTTATTAAAAATTTCAGAAAGATAAAATGTTAAAATAGTCAAAAATTTCTATAATATATTAAAAATTTCAAAAAACGAAATTATTCCTCTAATTAAAAATTATCCAAGAATTTTAAACATTTCAAAAATTATTCGAATATTTCAAAAATTTAAAAAAAATATGAAATTTTTCAATTTTTTTTTTGAAAATTTCCCAAAAAATGTGAAAATATTCAAAAATTTCTAAAGCATATTAAAAATTTAAAAAAACTAAATTATTCGACTAATTAAAAATATTTCAAGAATTTTAAACATTTCAAAAATGTTTCAAAAAATATTAAAAGCAATTTTTTTCGAAAATTTCAAAAAGTAAATATGTCAAAATATTCAAAAATGTCTAAAATAGGTATATCGAAAATTTCACAAAACGTAAAATTATTCGTCTGATTAAAAATATTTCAAAAATATCAAGAATTTTAAATATTTCAAAACTAATTTGAAAATTTCAAAAATATATCAAAAATTTCGAAAATATGAAATTTTGCAATTTTTTTTGAAAATATCAGAAAGACAAAATGTCAAAATATTCAAAAATTTCTAAAATAGGTATATAGAAAATTTTAACAAACGTAAAATTATTCGTCTGATTAAAAATATTTCAAAAATATCAAGAATTTTAAATATTTCAAAATTTATTTGAAAATTTCAAAAATATATCAAAAATTTCGAAAATATGAAATTTTGCAATTTTTTTTGAAAATATCAGAAAGACAAAATGTCAAAATATTCAAAAATTTCTAAAATAGGTATATAGAAAATTTTAACAAACGTAAAATTATTCGTCTAATTAAAAATAGTTCAAAAATCTTAAAACATTTTAAAAGCTATTCGAAAATTGTAAAATTTGTAAAGATTTTAAAAAGCAAAAATATTAAAAACTTTCAAGAATTTTGATACTCTTTTTCGTTATTTTTCCCTATATTTGCCTATTTTCCTGATTTTTCTGTATTTATCTCTAATTTCTCTATTTTATCATATTTTCAATTTTTTTTCTTATTTTCCAAATATTTTCCTATTTTTCCATGTTTTTAATATGCTTCACTACTTTTTCCTATAATTCGAAAATTTTCGTATTTTTCTCCAATTTTCTCTATTTTTTATCTTTTTTCCCCATTTTTCCTATTTCTTTCCATTTGTTTCTGTTTTCTATTATTTTATCCCATTTGTACCTATTTATCTCTATTTTCCCCATTGTTCTCTATTTTTCATTTTTTCCCATATGTTTCCCAATTTATTCTGTAATTTCTCTATTTTTCCATATTTTTTCCCTCTTTTTCTTTTTTTTCCCAATTTCCTATGTCCTCTTTTTCCCAATTTCTCACTATCTTTCCCATATTTCCTCATTTTGCTTTATTTTTCCTATGTTACTGTTTTATCAAAATTTGCTCTATTTGCTCGTAATTGTCCCTATTTTTCTCCATTTATTTCCATGTTTTCCGCTATTTTTTACTATTTTTACTATTTGTCCTATTTCTTTCCTATTTTCCAATATCTTTCTATTTCTCCTGGGTTTAGTATAGTTTTTCCTATTTTCTTTATTTTTTCTTGTTTTTTCCTGTTTGTCCTTATTTGTACTTCTGTATTTTTTCAAAATTTTCTCCCATTTTTGACTATTTTCTCTCCTTTGTTATTTTTCCTGTTTTCTGATAGTTTTCATATTTTCTTTATTTTTCCTTGTTTTTCAGTATTTATCCTTATTTGTACTTATTTTTAACTATTCTGTCCTATTTTCCTTATTTCTCTATTTTCCCAACTATGTTCCTATTTTTAACAATTTTTTCCATTTTTACTTATTTATTTTCTAGTTTTCTTATTTTTCCATATTTTTTCTCATTATTTCTTATTTACCCAATTTTTTCATATTTTTTTACCATTGTTGGAAAATTTCCCTATTTTTCTAATTTTTTACTGTTTTCTTCATATATTCCCTATTTGCACTGTTTTTTTAATATTTTTCTTTCTTAATCAATTTTTCCTAAATTTCCCTATTTTTCGCGATTTTTTCCAAATTTCCCTATTTTCTCTGTTTTCTCTATTTTTCGTTCTTCTCGCTATTTTTCACAATTATTCCAAAATTTTTCTATTTTTCATTATTTTTCCCCATTTGTTCCTATGTTCCTTATTTTTTCCAGATTTTTTGATGTTTTTCTCCTATTTTTTCTATTTTTTTTCAAATTTCCCCCATTTTTCACTACTGTCGTTATTTCTCTTATTTTTTCCTATATCTTTCTATTTTTACCTGTTTTCCATTAGTTTTTCTATTTTCTATATTTTTCCTTATTTCTCTCTATTATTCTCTTTTTTTCACTATTTTTAATATTTTTTCTATTTCTTTTAGGTAGATTTCCATATATGGAATCTACCTATTGTAATCGATTCAATGACGGGACCCAGAACCGGGAATAGGGGCGCTACGCCGTTTGTGACCCTCTGAATAAGAATTAATTCGTTGCGTATTGCAAATGGGCATTCTACCTGTAAGGGGGTGAGAATTTGAGGGGGTTGAAATCTCAAAAAATTCAGATCTCCGCCATTTTTGAAAATATTAAAAAAGACCATTAGACTTTTTTTATGCTCTAATTATTATAAAATTAATTTATCCGAAACTTTTTTTTATCCTACCCACGGGGGTGGACCTGGAGGTGGTTGAAATTTCAAAAAAAATTATATCTCCGCCATTTTTAAAAGTATTGAAACAGGTTATAAGCCTTTTTTTATGCTCTAATTATTATAAAATTTAATTGTTTGAAACTTTTTTCGATCTGACCTCCCCTGTCGACCCTACCGACAGGAATTTTTTTCTATTTCTTCTATTTCTTTTTATATTTTCTTGGACAACATTTCTTTCTTTTCCTATATTTACAAACTTATATGCTACACATTCAATATTTAATACGACTTGATTTACATATTTAATTTTTCTTAATTTCTTTATTGCATTATTTCTTTTGTTATAAAACTTAAAATATGCATTGGGTATCATATACTAAATATTAAAAAATATTTTAAACTATAAAATTAAATTAACCTCTTTTGATACGGTATGATAAAAAAAATCATCTCAATATATATCAAAAATTTCTTTTAACCCCTTTTGTTCATCTCGTCCAATTTTTTATTACCAAACTTTTCCATTTCATTTTTTCTTTTATTATGTTCTTAATCGCTTCCTGTCATTGTAATTAAATCGTAATTACATACATGCATTTTTATCCAAGTACATTAAAATAATTATGAACTGAGCTTCAACCAGGTGCAAAAGTTAGTTAGAGCCTTCTGGTATATAGCTCACTTGGTGGCCTGTAAATTTGCATCTAAAGTACTGTCCTCTATTTTTAATGAGATAGTAACTACTAATCCGGCTATATGGGAGGGCTCGCTTTATAGTTAATATAAACATCACTTCATGGAATAAAAAATGAACAAAAAGTTTCACTAAAATAATCATAATTGCATACGTTTTAATATAATACTTTTAAAGTCCGATCCTGTTAACAAGCTGACAACAATCCTTTGTCCTTTTATGAGGAAGACTGAGTACCGGACGTACCGTTATGTAATGTTACGCATGTTTTTATAGCCAAAACATGACACTGGCAGTAAAATAGGTAATAAAACATGTAAAGTGGATCCCGTTATAGTTTGTAGGTTACTTTTAGAAAGATCTTAGAAGGATTTAGTTTTGTTACATACTTCAAATTGTACACGTCTATGATTTAATTCTATTTGTGTTGAGATGGTAAGTTTGTTTAACAATATTTAGATTTATTTTTAAACTATAGAAGATATATTTTTTTATTTACTCTTTATTAACAGTAATTCCAGTGTATCTATAAAGAACAATTCTTAATTTACTTGTCCTTTTCTTAGCTAGTCGTTTTAATCTTTCATAAAGTGTGTACTTAGAGAGTCTCTCTCGTCGGTGTATCTGCAATTTTCCAAAGCGAAATTCTCTCTCATTACAAAAATAGAGTAAAAAGATCGACTCTTAGTTCGACTTTATCTCTCTAAGAGCGAATATTTCGTTTGCAGTAAAACTTTCTTGCTGAAATTGGACGAAATATCAACTACTTTTTCATTTTTGAAGTTGTAAACATGGTGGCGCTTCCATATATATATAAAGTTTCTACATGAGAAAACCGAACGATGTTAGTTTTCCGAGGACTTTTGCCAGGTTTTTGGGTTTATTAAAGTTTATTTGGATTAGGAAAGATACTACTTTTTCTCTGGAAATTCATAAAAATATTCTTGTTTGTTTTCGGCAAATTTATTACAAATAAACAGATAAAGTTTCAAATGTGTAGGAGAAAGGTTACATGTACAATATTCTAGTAACTAATCTATAACTCTAAGTCAAATTTAATAAAATTAAACCCTCTATAATACTAGCAAATTGATTAATAAATAATAATTTTTTGCCAGATAATTGTAAAAATAAAGTTCTTGGATTAAAAGAAACATTTAACCTCCATATTGGTTTTTTACTGCATACGATACTTAATTTAAAGTAATATAAAAAAAATTGCACATTTTTTTTTTGCTAAGACTAATTTCTTTTAGGAAAAGTGTCTCCCCCTTTTTGTTCGTCAAAATTAAATTTCGATTTTGTATCAAGACAGCATTTTAATTCTCCATTAATAATTTGAAGAACAAATTAACTATTATAAAACGGTTTTGTCCGTCCGTCTGTCTGTTAGCCTAATTCAACTCGAGAACGGTGAGACAAACGAATAACGGTACTCGATTCAGCATCGTTAAAAACTCCAAAATGATATTAATCTTTGACCTATTTTTACTTTCCGAACAACAGAGTTGTATATAAGGAAAGTATTGCGATCATGATATTTTGACCATACCCAGATTTTAACGGATCTTTACGTTTTGAGGTCACCTGAATTCATTTATACCATTTTTAGCATGATGTCTGTCTGTGTGTGTGTGTGTGTCTGTGTGTGTGTCTGTGTGTGTGTGTGTGTGTGTGTGTGTGTGTGTGTGTGTGTCTGTGTGTGTGTGTGTGTGTGTGTGTGTGTGTGTGAACACGATAGCGTCTAAACGGCTGAACCGATTTAAATGAAATTTTATATACATATTTATGGTAGCAAGGAGACGACCTGTATAGATTTTGGAGTTAATCGGACAACCGGAAGTGACAGTTGCTATAAGTGATGACGTCATTACTAAACAAGATGGCAATAAAGTTTTACACATATATTTTTTATACGTTATAGTTTAATTTCGACTGATTAAAATTTTCAAAAACTTTTGCCATTGTTGCCAGATTTATCAAAAAGTAATTTTTTTTCATATTTTTCTTAAATAACCAAAATAATGCATTTTTATGAAAAATTACAGGATATGAAAGTTGTAGAACATAAAATTTTCTACACATTTTGTTTTTACCGTTTTTTTGATTTCCTCATAGTTTCGTCGATAGAGGGCGTGAAAAATAATGTATATAGATATTTGCGACTTTTTTTAGATTTTGAGACAAAATTATGGATTTTTATGAAAATTTACAAAAAATCAAAATTGTAGAATATAAAATTTTCTACAAATTTTGTCTTTAATTTTTTTTCGAGTTCCGCATAGTTTCGCCGCTAGTTTTTATTTTAATTTTTAAGCAATTTTTATCCTTATTAAATTATTATTTTTTACTTAAATTTTAATATTAAAAATTTAAAAAAAATATCTTTAAATTTGTAATAATTAATTTTATTATTATAATTTTTTTCAAAATTTTATTACAAAAATTGTGATTTTTTTTAAAAATTGGCAAAGAAACATTTAAAATTATATTATGATTTTAAACTAAATTGAATAACTTTTACAATATTAAAGTTATTGAACTGGGATTTGCACCATTCTAAAGATAAAATAAAACTCTAAATTTAAAATGTATTTTAGTTTCTTAAAATTTAGAATTGTAATTATTATAGACAAAATTAAGAATTTTTTTAAAAATTTTTGTAATTTCGTTTTATCAATAAGTATAAAATAAATGAAAAAATTAAATAGCATATCCGAAAAGGATCCAAAATTACTATGTGTGTAAATTATTTCCTAATTTTAACATAGTATTTGTAAAAGTTATAGCAAAAAATGAAAAAAGTTAAAACAATTCAATGGGACCCATGAATTTTTAACAAAAAAATTTTTTTTTTTTTAGTTTTTTAAACTAACTTTACTAATGCATTTTGATCCAGAAAACCTAAAAAAAGGTCTGTTTCCCATTTTGAATAAAATTGAATGAGATATTAATTATTTATTGATTTTAAAATTATTCAAAAATAGGTTTTATTTTTTTTAAGGTTAAAATTAAAAATTAAAAAAAAATTACCCTTAAATTTGTAGTAAAAAACTCTATAATTGTGATTTTTTTCAAAATTTTATTCAAAAATTTGTAGAATTCCTAATTTTTTTTTTGAAATTTAATATAAGTTTAAAAAAAATTGAATAACTTTAAAAATATTAAAGATATTAAAATGGGATTTACACCATTCGATAGGTAATATAATTAATGTATTATCATGCAGAAATAATCGATTAAACAATTACTTTACTAGGAGTGTTCGGAAAGTTGGGTGGGATTACCCCCTCATTTTTACTTTCCTACTACTTATACTGTAGTATATAAGGTATATACATATATAAAAAATTATTTTTGTAACTTTAAATTTTCGAAATATCGATATTACGGCAAAATATTGCCGTATTTCATTTGTTTTTTTAAGCCTTGTTAGTCCAGTCAACAAGTGCTTTTTAGGGCAAACTTTTTTCGGAATAGATGGTTTTTGAAAAAATTCAAAAGCCGCTTGCAAAAATTGCAAAAAAATTAACTGAAAAAAAAATGAGGTTTGGTTTTTTGCAAATATCTCAAAAACTATTTGACATCTTTCAAATTTGAAAAAAGATTCAGAAAGAGGAGGAAATTTACAAGAAAAAAACTATTCCTCCAGGAACTGTAGGACCAATATTTATAATTTTCCTAGAGGGTTGAAAATATGGCCGAAAACGGGGAATAAGCGCTGCCCATTTCGGACCTTTAATGAATAAATATTATTTAAACTTATTAAATATAAAAATTAAAAATTTAAAAAATTCAGGCATTTAATGGATATAATTATGAACAATAATCTGCGATCAAAAAATTTCTATCGCGATTTTTCTATTAATTATGTATTAGTTAATTAACAATTTTTTCTTACTTGAACATGAACATTGTATAATAATTGTTGAACTACAAATCTGATTTTTTTTCCTTTTTTGAACCTGTTTTTGAAAGGTCTCGTTGGAAAAATTAAAAAATTGTTATTTTTCACTTTGTTATTAACAATTTACTTGGGTTAAAAATTAAAAACATTGATTAATCATTAAAAAAATATTTTTTTATTTCATATTACTATTGATCCGTTTTTTTATGATAATAAGTCAAATGAAAACGGTTTTTAAAAATTTTTATTTTCTATTGTTTCGTCTCTTATTTTTACTCTTTGTTTCTTTCTACAATATGAATTTTTTCTTGTTCAAAAATTTTTTGTATCATTTATTTTATAGATCAATACTTTTTTGATTTTTCTGATTTGTTCTCGTTTTTTTCTTTTATTTTCAATTTTTCCTTATTTTTTTCTCACTGTTCTGTTTTTTTTCTATTTCTTTCTATTGTTTTCTAATTTTTTCTTATTCCTCTGATTTTTTTTTGCGATTGTTTGCCATTTTTTATGGTCACAATTGTTTTTGGATTTTTGGTTCTTCTTCATTTTTTTCCACTTTTATGCATTTCTATCGGTTTTTTTTATAATTTTTTTGTTTTTTATTAATTTTACAATTTTGTTTTTCCTTTTTTTTATATTTTCTCATTTTTTTTTTCAATTTTTTTCAATATTTTCTGAATTTTTTTTTACATTTTCCCATTATGCCGATTTTTTCTCATTTTTTCTTATTTTGCTGTTTTTTTTTTGTAATTGTTTCTGTTGACTTCTAATTTTTTCTTATTAGTCTGATTTTTGTCGATTTTTCGTTTTTAAGTTTTCGAAAAAAAACTTTTGTCCGTCCGTCTGTCTGTTAGCCTGATTCAACTCCAGAACGGTGAGAAATAGAGACAAACGAACCCTAAAAATGATATCAATTTTTGACCTATTTTTACTTTCCCGCTACTTATACCATATATATACTGCATATTATATAAGGTATAAATCTATATATATTTTTTTCTCATTTCTCTCTTTGTTTTCTGTTTTTTTTTCTGTTAGTTTTTGATTTTTCTATCTTGTTTTTTGATTTTTACGTTGATTTTTATTTAAGTTTTTATAAATTTTCTTATTTTTCGATTTTTGTCGATTTCTTTCGAATTTTAAAATTCTAAAAAGTGAATAAATTACTTCGTTTTTGACGGGGGTTCCCCGAGCTCACAATTTTTTTTAATATTCTTGGTAATCTATTATTTCTAATACTTTCTTTTCTATTTTTCTTTTCTCCATTTTATATTATTTTCTATAGCTTTTCTTCTTGTTTTATTAATTCGGTTATTTCTTGAATTCATTTATTTCTTGCCATTTCCTATTTTTCATTTATCTTTTATTATCTATTTCTTTGTTAGTTTTATTTACACTTTTAATTCTTTTATCGTTTATATGCATTCACTCATTTGCTCTAGTTTTAATTCTTTCCGTAGTATATTGATTTCTTAGTTTGATTTTTCCAATTTCCTCTTTCGTACCATTTGCCTTTTCTTGTACGAAAGCAATTTTCTCATTTTTCCTCAAATTTTCTACTTCTGTTACTTTTTCTTCATTTTTATTCGGATTTATTTTCTTGTTTCTTATATTTTATTGTCTTATATTTCCTGAATCATTTGCTTATTGTTTCGATCATGAATTTTTTTTTGATTATGATTTAATTTTTCATCAATTTTCTTACTAATATATTTTCTGCAAATTTTGCATTTCTTTGCCATTCCCATGTTTCTCCATTTCTTTTTGGTTATTTCCTTATGTTTTTTCATATTTACATTTGATTTTGTTATTCTATATATTTTTATTTATTTTTTTCTTCAGTCCAGCTCATAGTCCATAATTGATTTAGTCTCTTCTGATCTTCTTGTACTTCTCAAATACTTTCTCCATCACTTTCTTTTAACTATATCTAAACATTCTGTTCTTGTTATTTAGCCGCACGATTCGAACGTCATTGTATATGTCTGATCAAAAAAAAAAACATCACAATTGAGTTGGATTCAATCTATAGGCACAATAAAAAAATACAATAATTAAAATTTATTTTGCAATTTTCTTATCTCCTCTTTTCGATACTCCTTGTTAGTCTTTTTTCTTTCCTATTTTAGTCTCTCTCTGTCTTGTTTATTGGATGATGCCTATGGCTGTTTTTTTTTCTGTTAGCTTGTATCTCTTTATTAATTTCTATCTTTCTCTGTCTTATCTTAGTAAATTTCTCTGGGTCTTCTACTATTGCTACTCTTCCTTTAGTTTCTTTTATTTCTTTAAATATTCCTGTTTTTGTTCTCTCAGTTCCGCTTTTATCATTTATTTAATCAATTTTAATCAACATTTTTCTCCTTTATAAATTTTCTCTGTTATGTATAGCTTTAGTGAGATACCTAGTAAAAAGTGTAAAGCTCATTGGTGTACGTTTAGGGGTTCTTTAAAGGGGTTAAAATTTGTAAAAAAGTAACAAAATATAAACTGGAAGCCAAATTCCAAAAAAATTACATGCATTTTAGTAAATTATTTTTTATATTAATTGATTTATTGGATTAAATATTTTTTCGACCTATATACGTTAATGATTGATTTAAGTGTGTTTAATTTAATTAAAATTTTCATCATTTTCAACAGTGTCAGTATATTTATTAAAATATCTTCACCTAAATTTGTTATAGATACAATTTTTTTTACATTAAATCGTACTCAATTATTATCTGTTATCATCTAATTTGATTAGAAAAAAAATTACCATTATATTTTTGATAAAAAATTTGTTCTTTTTGTAATAAATTAATATTTTAATTAACTCAATACTTTAAAAACTTTATGAACCAAACGATCGTTTGCAGGATCAAATTTAATTAAAGAAACTTGTTATTCGCAGAGATAAGTGAGTTGTAAAAGTTTCGAAAGACTATCCGACTAGAATTTATATGTACGTACCAAAAGCTGCAAAACTTATTTCAATTCAATGAATAAAAACAAATATCGATATACTTCTACATACCGTTTCTTAGTTTTATCAATAAAATTTTCGGTAAATTGATTAGTTTCATCATGGTTTAAGATCCTAATATTTATGTGTTTTCTATATTTTTATTTACGTTTTAAAATTTTTATGTATATTCTTTTTATTTAAAAATTTAAAAATATATTATCATACATGGAATATATATTCATTCTATAAACTTTGTACATGTTTAATAATAAATTATAAAATAAACAAGTGTGAGAATAAGATGTCTGGTTAATATTGCATATGGCTGGCAACAGCTATCGCTATCGCGCCATGTTCAAGTGATTAATGGTTGAATTTATAGCATTTGAACTACTCCTATAACTTTTTTTATTAATTGCCATGCAATAGAAGTAACAAGCGGATGATTTATATGAATTTTAATTGACCAGCTATTATTAATACTAGTATAATTATTGTTTATATTTTCATAAATTTATTCTTCAATTTTTATGTTGAAAAATAAACATAAACAGAGAGAATATTACACGGGGTAAAAATATATGTTTTTAGTAGTTCGGCCCGAAAAATTTACTATAAATTTATGTATATAACCTTATTTTAAGAAAAAATTGATTTCATTATACATTTTTATTGAAATTAAATTTTTCAGGATTTTCTTCCTATTTTTTTCCTATATTTCACCATTTTTATCGTCTGTTTTTTGTTTTTTCCAATTTTTTATGTTTTTTTTATTTTTTTTTGATTTTTTTCTAATTTACTCGCGTTTTTCGTTTTTCTCCGATATTGTCCTTTTTTCCATAATCCGGTTTTTCCAGTTTTTTCGGTTATTTACGGTTTATTATGGTTTTTTACGATTTTTCACGATTTTTTACAATTTCTTTTATGTATTACGATTATTTAGCATTATTTACGAAATTTTACGACTTTTTACCAGTTTTTTGGTAATTTTTTACGACTTTTCTACGTTTTTGACGATTTTTTACTGTTTTTACACTTTTTTTACGATTTTTCACGATTTTTTACGATTTTTTATGATATTTTCCATTTTTTCGTCTTTCTTAATTTTTTAAAAATCCGTAAAAAATCGTAAAAAATCTTAAAAAACTATAAAAAATCGTAAAAGAAAAGTAAAAAATTCGTAAAAAATTGTTAAAACCGTAAAAAATCGTAAAAAAAGTAAGTCAAAAATCGTAAGAATTAGCGAATTAATTTTATAATAATTAGAATATAAAACAAAAGTTGTAGGGAGTTTAATTCTTTAGGGGTAATACAAAGGACAAATGTTTTTATTGACCGGTTTTAGTGGTGAAAGATAAATATTTTTACATGGACAGGTTACAGGCAAAAAATATCAAAAATTTAAAAAAAAACGATTATTCTAAAAAAATCAAAAATTTCAATTTTAAAAAGTTAAAAAAATCCAAATATTAATTAAAGCT
Organism: Neocrepidodera transversa; assembly: GCA_963243735.1. NCBI lineage: Eukaryota > Metazoa > Arthropoda > Insecta > Coleoptera > Chrysomelidae > Neocrepidodera > Neocrepidodera transversa. The sequence continues at coordinate 2,753,648 of OY725337.1, read as the reverse complement.
AAAATGGTAAAATGGACAAATATTTTCAAATGCATGGGCAGGTTTAAATGACAATAGTTTAAAAATTCCAAAAGTTAAAAAAACCACTCAAATATTTCAAAAACAAAAAGTTACAAATATTCAAAAAACTAAAGAGATTCAAAAATTTGAATAATCAAAGCTTCAAAATTTCCAAAAATTTCCAAATATTTAAAAAATTTCAATAATTTAGAAATATGTTCTAGTTAGTGTTTAGGTAATTAAAAATTATTTCAATGTTTTTACAATTTTTTACGATTTTTTTAAATATTTTACGATTTTTTACGATTTTTTACGATTTTTTACGATTTTTTACGATTTTTTACGATTTTTTACGATTTTTTACGATTTTTTACGATTTTTTACGATTTTTTACGATTTTTTACGATTTTTTACGATTTTTTACGATTTTTTACGATTTTTTACGATTTTTTACGATTTTTTACGATTTTTTACGGTATTTTACGATTTTTTACGATTTTTTACGATTTTTTACGATTTTTTACGATTTTTTACGATTTTTTACGATTTTTTACGATTTTTTCCATTTTTTTCCTCTATCTTAATTTTTTAAAAATGCGTAAAAAATCGTAAAAATTATGAAATTAATTTTATAATAATTAAGACGTAAAAAAGTCTTATAACCTGTTTCGATATTTTTAAAAATGGCGGTGATATAACTTTTTTTGATATTTCAACCTCCAATTTCACCCCAGTAGGTCTGATAAAAAAAATATACAAATTAATTTTATAATATTTAGGAAATGAAAAAAGTCTTATGACCTATTTCGATATTTTTGAAGATGACTGGAGATATGAATTTTTTGAAATTTCAACCCCTTCCAGTTTTTCACCTAATCGTGTTGTGGGTGGCTCAAAACGTCGAGAAAAGTCATTTTAGCAAAAAAAATTCAAAATGTTTTTTTATGATTTTAATACTTCCGGTCCGGACAGAAGTAATACTAAATTAAATTATAGCTGGTACATGATTTTCTAGAAAAAATCACTTGGTTGTTCCGGTGAGCGCAAAATTTATAACAGGTGACAGTTGACAGAGAAAGTCATTTGTCATTTGTCACCTGTCATGTCACTTTCACAGATTGCCGGTGAGAATTTTTTGGTTATGTGGCGACTTTCAAAGTTTGGGGCCCTTAAATTTTTTCCGTAGCGCTGATCCCCCCAATAGGAACTATCCTTAGGTGCTGGTAATTACTGTAAAGCTTAGGGAGCAACTTTATTTAATACAGTGTTTAACAATTTATTTTTAATGTTCATTTACTCATAATTTTTTTAAAGTACCTACCATATTTGTACATTATTATTTTTTAATTTTTATTACCATTTACGGGTGTTACATATGTGAACAACGTATTTTCTTGTTAAAGTTTTTAATAATAGCCTGATGATTGTCAGTGACAGAAACTAGTTGTCTCCTTTTGCGTATATTATTAAATTCTTGTGGTATCTGATTTTGTGCTTTAGTTCCTTGGGATTTAAATACGATAATAACGAACCATAACAGTTGAATGGAAGGCAAAATTAAAAAAGTATAAGAGACGAAGGAAAATTGAAGATGTAAAATAAAAAAAAATATAAGAAATCCGTGGTGATTAGTTCCTTGTATACGTCATTATCTTTCAATTTTAGTGAAATAATGTACAAAATTGTTTAAGTTCCTAAATATTAGGAAAAGAAAATTATATAGGTATATCACCCCTATATTAAAATTGAGTTATTTTAAATAATCTTCTTTGTAATAGAATATGGCAACAATGGCAGATGTTATGAAACCAGTATTTAATAGATGACCCTTTTACTTGATGAAGATCTATTCTAAACGATGAAATAAAACAATTTAATTTGTTTAAATCTTCATTATATATTTGAACTAAGTTCAATATACATTCGTGACGCGTTTCGCTAACACAGTAGCTTTCTCAAACGCGTCACGAATGTATATTAAACTTAGTTCAAATATATAATGAAGATTTAAACGAATTAAATTGTTTTATTGTATCGTTTTGAAATCAGTATCTTTACTATAAGAAAGTATATATATATAAAAAAACCCATTTTTTTTTAAATTTGACAACGCTGTAATTGTCGTTTATATGTCTTGTTTTACCACCGAAAATTGGAACAACTTTTGATGAAAATATAAATATAAATACATTTTTCCCAATTTTCTATTATTTGTTAGTTACTATCTTTTTTTAAAAGAATTTCTTTTAGAAGTACTCTTGGTCCAAACAGCATTTTCCCTTAAACGAACTTTTCATTATTTCATTAAATCCGGTAAGTAAAGTGTGTAATGTATATTCTGGTCTCGAAGGAGGCTTTTCAGAATCGACGCACCGAGTAGAAATTGGTCTCTTAATATTTTTTTTTCTATCACATCACCTCCCGGTTTTATGCACCATTGGTTATTTTTTCACGGCCACTTGTGTGATTGGAAGGCGAACGATGATGGCATGTGTCGAATTCAAAATGATTTTGTTTCCATTTAGAATTAATTAAAAAAAAAAGATCGAAAACACATTGTAATCATTTTGGGATTATAAATGTTGCGGTATAGCGTGAGAAAATGGGAAAACAATAGTTAATAGTGTCCATGGATAATATATTTGATTTAAATATTTAGTTTTGTGTAACATCCTGTAACAGAAACAAATAATTTTTGATTAAGCCAATGGCTTCTTCGAAGCACTCTACAGTAATTGAAAAATTCCTATTGATATTGGAAACAAAGAAGAAAAAGCAAAACAAACACATCAACAAATAAATCCATAACAGCCTTATCGACCATCTACTTTACATCAAAAATAAATTTTTAAGTAAAATCCGACACAATGTGGGTTTCATTAATTAAATTAATTAAAATTGGTTAGAGGAAATCACATTATAAACAGGGTGGTCCTAATTAAACTGCAAAATTAACAAATTTTTATGACGATTTTATTTAATGGAACGCCCTGTATTGGGTTAATAAAATATATATAGGGTGATTCAGGAAATATAATACAAAGTTAATGTATTTAGAATGAAGTAACGGATTTTTTTATATAAACTAGATTTAGGATTGTTAAATATAACACCCAGTAGGTATAACTGTCGATATTATTTTAGTGATATATAGAATAAGTATAAATTAAAAAGTAAATATAAAATTAATAATTAAAATAAAGGACGGAAATAATCCCTTTACCTGAAACTTTGACGTAAAACGAAAAATAAAAGTGACCAGCGATGTTTCTTATCTTTTAGCCAAAATTTCGTATTTTTTGGCCAAATTCTTAACTATTTAAGCAAAAAATCTCAATTTTTCCTTTTCTAACACAATTCTCTTATTTTTAGTCAAAATCCCCTTGTTAAGATAACCAGGTTGACAGTCTTAAAAAAATTATGATATTTAGTATATATAATAAATCATTCTTAAATGTAATACACTGTTTATACAGGTAAGTATAAAGAAATTAGTCTTGCATGTAGATTACATACTGAAGGAAAAGAAGAATATAAAAACAGTTTTTTTTACCAAAAGAAAGTCCTTTATTTAGGATTCAGAAAGAATCAAAATTATTCAAGACCAATATAATTTGAAACCAATAAGAGAATTTTAGATACACTTAATTATTTTAATTGACTCATACGGTATTTATTTATACAGGAAAATTATTATAATTATTATGAAAAGGCGTAAAATGGTAATAAAAATCAAAACAAGGAAAAGCATTTCAAGAAAGAGAGACTTTATGGAAAGTACCAAAATAAATCATCCAGATTATAATGTGTTTCGTATATAGAATAACTAACCATGAAAAAAAAAATATAACATCACATAATTAAAATCGGGAAGCATAGTTTATTATAAAAAATAAAATATTTGATGGGAAACAAATTTCCTATAAAGATTGATTGATTTTACAGGACTGTATGTGTTTTTGAAATTAGATAATTTTCCAGAAAAACTGAATATAGTGACAGTAGCTAAGCTATGGCATTTCTGGCGCACTCTTTATGGAAATTAACATGGTAAATCGCAAAGGTCCATTCTGGTAATTTTTGGCTCATTCAAGGTCACTCGTGACGTCATAAGACCTCAATGCGCACATTACTACGCATTATTAGCAACGTGACCTTTGACCTTGGCAAAATCATTTGTGAAATACAAATTGATCTGATTTTGATCCGCTATTGATCAGATCTCGAACAGGTCTGAAACAGCTTTCAAACATCTCTCGAACAGCTCTTGGATAGCTTTAAATAGCTCTCGAACAGCTTTATTTTCAATCACTTACAATGCCCTAGTAGTTGTATCCATATAATCATCATCACTACTTGATAATGTTACTGTTCTGTTAACTTCTGATCAAAAGCTATTCGAGAGCTGTTTAAAGCTGTTCGACAGCTGTTTCAGACCTGTTCGAGACGTGATCAAAAGCAGATCAAATGCAGATCAATTATTATTTCACAAATGATTTTGCCAAGTTCAAAGGTCAGGTAGCTAATAATGGACAGTAATGTACGCAGTGAGGTCTTATGACATCACGATTGACCTTGAGTGGCCCAAAAATTACTAGAATGGATCTTAGCGATTTCCCATGTTAATTTCCATAATTAATGTGCCAGAACTGTTATAGCTTATCTACTAGAGACAGAAAAAAATATATAAGACTCATTTTAGAAGCCACTCTATATATATCATAAATATTTTTTATAGACGTAGACAGAATCTTGAAAAATGGTTTGTATTTATCGATGTTTCCACGGTTATTCTGATGAAACTTTCCATATATGTATATTACATGAAATCTGTGCCTATAGTAGTATATATTAGTATTAACAATTTATATGATTCTAAAGTATGTCTCCAAATAATTTTAAAAATATAACCAATAAAAGTTCATTTATCTGATTAAAGAAATGGCAACTGAAACAAAAAGACGTGACATTTAGTATGATTCGAATTTATTGGTCTGTGAAACACTCCTTTAGCCTTCATACTTACTTTAATCCATAAAAATTGATTTGAAATCAATTTACTTTCAAGCCATTATTACACTTTTATAATTATTGTGCACTACTGCTTATGTACATAATAAAATTATATAAAATAGAAGTATTTGAATTAAAAATTAATTATAATAGTAATAATTTTATTATTTAATAATGGGGATGTTTCTAAAAATACAATTTTTAATAAAATTTTGGCATTGAAGAAGGGTACGATTCTTCTTATTCTTGTTATTCTTCAATATATCCTTCATTGTAGGCACCTCTTCTTCCAGTCCCAGTATTTTCATTGTAGCTAGTCGCATCTTTTTGGATACATGACAAGTCGGCACAGGACAAGTCGGAATAAAATAACTTTATTCAAAATCTGGGTGATGTGTATCTCCTTGGCCGCTACAAGAATGATGCAGAGTTCGTACTTCAAGATAAAAAGAGTGGCATTTGTACTTACCACTTTTGAAGATCTTCTGCCTCCAAAATTAGAGCCAGTTATTGTTTGGTTTTAAAATAATTATGTAGGTAGCCTAAGGATTAATGGCACAAGAGCGCCACAACTTTTTCCATATATGAATTTTGATATGCGTACACGGAAAAAAAATCCGATACTTAGTATACGAAATTCATATACTTATTAGCTGAATGTCATATACCCGGCGTGACAGAAGAATGCACTTCTAAAACAATCCGACGGAGTCACCTGTTCCAAATATGCTTTGGTATCCTAGAACTAAACTACTTTCATATATTCCCAAACAACCAGGCTAGAGGATCAGATACTCTTGGCAAATTAAGCTAAAAACCCCGTTCTACTAATTTAGTAACCTGGGCATGTGAAAATAAAAATCTTGTCATATAAAGCTTATAATCTCGTCATATTATTCTAGTAGCCTCGTCGTATAAAGCTCGCAGTCTCGTCATATGAAACTAGTAATCTTGTTATATAAAGCTAGCAATCTTGTCATATGAGGCTAGTGATCTCGTTTATCTGGCCGAAATTGATCTGCTCTTATAAATACAGAGTGATTATGGGGGAACGGACCAAAATCTAATAAGTATATTCTACACATAAAAATAATTAAAAAAAAGAATTTAACATTGTAATCATAAGTTTTTTAAATTATTTTCATGTGTATAGAATGTACTCATAGAGTTTGGTCAATTCCTCCCGATTCACCCTGTATATAGAAACATATATAGGTAAGTACATAAATATAGCAGATGAATGTAACAAAAAAGAATTTGATCTTTAAAAATATTTATTGAACGATAAATTCTTTGAAATAATCCATTATTGTTGATGAAATTAAATCAAAAATAAAACAAAAATAAAACAAACATAATACTTTTTTCAGTAACATAAACATATCTGTAAAAGAATGCTGAACCTACCTAATATTTTATTAAACAGGCGTTTCTTTTTTTTAACAAATAAAGAACTTAAAAAGAAAGTATATATAGATAGTATCAGTATTGTTATTGTCATTAAAGGGTAGATACATTAGATCTATTCGGAGAACTGATGGAAAAATTGATTATTTACGATGTGATCTTCCTTCCTAGTTTTTGAGAGTGCAGCGTTATCAAGTCTACTTGACACTGGCATCAACCTCGATATATAAATTGAACACCTCGTACATTTGCAGATTTTCAAAATGTCTATTTGATTTTGCAGCTTCCATCAATTGATTTTTTCAAATAATCTTCGAAATCCTACAAAAAATAAAACATATTTGTTAACATTCTGAAATTACTCACTTTGGGAAAAAGTAACTCCCTATTTTTCTCCCTTAACTCCCTTCTGTTCGGAAAAATGTTAATTTTTTGGCCAGAATTTCTTCACAGAATATTTTGTAAAGGAAGTTATTACAAATTTTGTAAAGAAATTTAGTTCAGATTATGCGACAACGAGGAATTGAACTGGGATAATATTATATTGTGCTGTACTTACCCAAAAAACCCGTTAAACGTATTCTTCGTCTAAATTCAATGTCTCAAAAACTTTTCCATTTTCAACGCTTTAGGGAATATAACGTAATGTTCATAACATATCACTCTCCGAACACTACCAATTAACAAATGATTCCAATTGTGGAAATGAGGCGTTGACCCGACTCGTATTTGATTCGTACATCACCGTGCGCGTTCGGCACAAGAAAATTCAGAAAGGAGTCTGTTTTAGAACACCAGAAGATAACCTTAAATTGCTGTGAATCTTCCATTCATCTGACGAGAATATAATGAGTATGCGAAATTTCCTGTAGGACTGAGCATATAATGCGTATACAATGTATTTTTAAGTTGATATGCCAAAACTCTGCCTTTAGACAACGATTTCTAGTAAGATTTATTTCTTTATCAGTATCTGACAGGGGTTCTGTTTCAATGAAACATTATATAGAGAATATTGGAATTTTATATACCCAGTATATGATACAGTTTTAAAGGATCGTCGTTCTGAGTCATTTTTTTCCGTGTACCATCAAACACTTGAAGGTTCGGATAAAATAAACAATTTCGCGAAAAGATGCCACAGAAAGATAACACAAGGGTACGGAACATCCAATTTTTTGGAAATTTATTCCCTTGACGCATTAACATTAGCTTTAATTGGCGATTTTCTCTAATTGGTATAAGTTTCAAAAAAATGTCGAATAAATTATTTTACTCCGAGTTGTTCCGGCGCCGACTTGACCCAGTACAAACTTGGACTTGGAAGTGCCGACTTATATCCAGCGCCGTCTTGTCCGTGTTCGCATTTTTTTCATCTCTCAGTTGCTGTATCTTTCCCATCCAGTTCATTCTTGGTCTACCTTTTCTTTTTTATCAGTATATACCTACCCGTTTTGTGTCTATCTATTTTATTATTTAGCCAAGTTTTTTTTATAACTATTGCAACTGAAAATTAATGAAGAACGGCATAATGAGTTGCAACTTGTCACAGACAGACAAACAGACGTACACAACGCTGTTGTATAAGAGTTTTTTCTTGAAAACTCTAAAACCATGTTTTTTGTCTATTTTACTTTCCCGGTCCTATCGAAGGGAAAGAATAGTGAATGAGCAAAAAGAAATCGAGATATCGATGGAAATATCCATTTTGAGGTTCCTCGAGAAGATTGAACCATTTCAAAAATGAGGTCTGTCTGTGTGTCTGTGTGTAATTTTTCACGATAGCTGCCGAACCGTTTAATCAATCAATCTAAAATTTGCTATGAAGGGTTGGTGTGTACCACGAATGCGAAAAATAGTTTTTTGTGTAAATTGGTGTAGTATAGAAGGTCCTCAAGAACGACATTAATTGTTATTTTTTACTCATAACTTTTTAAATAATAAAGATGTGGACTCAAATTTTTAATTCTTCTGGGATTTAATTTTTTGGCTCTTTTTACGTTAATTACTTTTATTTTGGCTTTTTTTCATTTTTATCATTTTTTCCTTTTTGTCCATTTTTCTTTTTTTTGCATTTCTGTTTTTTTTTGCTTTTTTTGGAATTTTCTTTTGTTTTTTTACCCTAGTTTTTCCTTTTTTGGCCTTTTTTCTTTTTGTCTTTTTTTGGGCCTTCTTTTACGATTTTGCCATATTTTGCCTTTATTTCACTATCTTTTTTATCTTTTTTTTTGCTCTTTTTTTAACTTTTTCCGTCTTTTGGCCTTTTTGCCCCTCTTTATTGCACTTTTTTGACCTTTTTTGGCCATTTTTGACCATTTTTAACTTTTTTATCTTTAATTGCCTCTATCTTGCCTTTTTTACTTTTTGACGTTTTTACCACTTATATGCCTTTTTTTCGCTGTTTTTAAACTTTTTAAAACATTTTTCACTTGCTTAGGCATTTTTGTACTTTTTTTGCCTTTATTTTGCCTCTATTTTACGTCTTGTTGCTTTTATTTTTTTTAACTTTTTTATTGTTTTTTGCTTTTTTCCCTTTACTTTGTCTCATTTTGGCATTTTATTGTACTTTGTGTCGATTTTTTTCCAGTTTTTTGCTTTTTTTACCTATGTTTAAGCCCTTTTTTGCCTATATTAAACCTTTTTTGTCTATATTAAGCCTTTTTTGGCTAGATTAAGCCTTTTTGCTATATTAAGCCTTTTTTGCCTATATTATGCCTTTTTTGCCAAAATTAAGCCTTTTTTTCCCTTTATTTGCTTTATTTTACGTTTTTTCCTTTTGTTACCATTTTTGCTTTTTTTGGCATTTTTGACTCTGCCTCTTTTTGCCAATTTTTACAAATTGTATTAAGATTCCTATCGTTGTTATTTGTTTTTTTGCCTATTTTTGCTGAAATTTGGCAATTCTTTTTCATTTTTAACCTTTTTTTGCCTTTTTTTGAAAAAATTCATTACCTTGTTGCACTTTATAATAACTTGTTGCCATTTGTATAGCAGCTTTTGTCGTTTTTCATTTTACTTAATGTTTGCGTATTTTTGCAATGTTTGCCCATTTTTTTCAGCAATTTATCTATTTAGGAATTTTGTATTTTGTAATTAAAATAATCCTCTTCTCCACAGCCGAACCAGGAAAGTTCTGGGGTGCTACAACCGATATTTTTCTCTTTAGACACAACAAAAACATATTTTAAACTGGATCTTAAGAAATTTTTAAATTGAACTTTTCTGTAGATAATAAATACTTTTTTTTAACTGATTATGAAATTGTTGCTAAAAATGTACACCCTGTATGCATTTTTGCAATATTCTATGTATATTATGCGTGTAAACTTTAATTACTTCTTAATTACTATAATTAATCCATAGAATATTTTATATCAATCAAACTGTGTGTTAGAAGAAAAATTGAGCAGGGGCGTAACTAGGTTGGTTCAAAATTGAAAAAATAAAACCAAAATTTGAATTATACATAATTTAAAAAATATTAAATTCTGGCTGAGAAAAAGGTTGATGGTTTACAAGTCAATAAAAGTTGATACTAATCACTTCTCATTTTTGTCCGTTAAAAAAAAGTAGTAAACAAGGTTTAGTTTTAAAAAATTAAGATTCCCGCCGATAAAAAAAATAAATCAATGATTTTGAACTTATAAAATAATCCCATTATAAAATCCCGAATTTGAACGATTTTTCCTGTAATAAATTTCTTAACCGTTGAGTCATATTTTCTGATAAAATAAAGTTTTTTTATTCTCTATAAATGTGCACGCTTTAAATTCTCCGCACCGGCAAAAGAATACTTTTATTTATTTAACTAAAATCTCATGAAACTTTCAGTAGAACTAAAAGGATTCCGCTGATATATAGGTGGAATCTCTCTCGCCGTTTTAAAATTTCAATGCAGACGAATCCTTGGAAGGAGACAGAGACAATTTGCTTTGAAATGTCTCATTTCGTCGCAGACACATTCTTGCATGAAAACATACAAAAAGTTTTATATCTGGAAATATTTTATTTTTGCTTTTGTTAGTTTTGTACTTGTGCAATTTGAAATCGAGCTTCACATATATATACATACGGGGTCGTGCATGCTTTAACAATTGGATAATAAAATTCTGGATTATACAAACAAGGTTATTGTTTTATTTATTATTTTTCATTACTTTTCATAGTTAACAGTTTAATTCGTTGATCGTAAAATTAGATTAAATTTTTAAAATTATAAAAATAAATTTTAAAATTGATCAGAGCCGTCCCTAATATAATTTATTTTGTTATCTATTCATTTATTTTGATTAGTTTTAAGTGATTTTATATGTTTGTTTGTAGTTAGCCTTGTTTGTTTTATAAAAGTGGCTTGGACGCTGTCGAAGTAAAATTCATAAGGATTTTAAGTCATGTAATTAAATAATAAAAAAGTAAAGTAACTTCTGATTTAGTTTTTATTAAAAAAAATGTCGATATTATAGAGAGCTGTAACTTCGTACTTAAAAATATTTTTTAAATTTAAGTTAATAACATACTTAAATTTTAAGTTCATACACTGAAGAAAAAAAAATTAATTATATAAAATACGCAATAAATCGAAAAATAATGCAAAAATTGTAAAAAATCACAAAAAATAAAGAACAACCAAAATATCGGAAAGAATTGTAAACATCAAAAAATTTTAAAAAAAATTTGAAATATTTCTAATAAATCGCAAATGATCCAAAAAATCCCAAAAATTTTTTTAAAAAAGCGCAAAAAATCGCAAAAAATCTAAACAAAATCCCAAAACAATCGCAAGAAATTGCAGAAAATAGCAAAAAATCAAGAAAGCAAATAATCGCAAAATCCAACCAAAGAAACCAGAAAGAATTGTAACCATAAAAAAATAATAATTAAAAAAAGATTTGAAACAAATAGCAAATAATCCAAAAAAAAATCTTAAAAAAGAGCAGAAAACAAAATCCCAAAAAAAATCGCAAAAAAACTAAAAAAAAATGAAAGAAATCGTAGAAAATAACAAAAAAATTTCAATATCACAACAAATTGAAAATACAAATAATCGCAATAAATCAGAAAAATCGCAAAAATGGCAATAAATCGGAAAATAATCGCAAAAACCAAAAAACCGGAAAGAATTGTAACCATAAAAGAATTAAAAAACTTACAGATTTGAACTAAATCGCAAATAATCTAAAAAGAAATCTCAAAAAAAGAATGTTAAAAAAGCACAAAAAACAAAATCTCAAAAAAATTGCAAAAAAACCCAAAATATCTCAAAAAACGCAAGAAAACAGCAAAAAAATCACAGAAAATTGAAAAATTGAAAATGCCATAATCGCAAAACATCAGAAAAAAATCGCCAAAATTACAAAAAAATCGGGAAAATATCGCAAAAACCAACCAAAGAACCGGAAAGAATTGTAACCATAAAAAATTAAAAAAATAAAAATTAATAAATATGAAAGATTTGAAATAAATCGCAAATAATCCAAAAAAAATTTCAAAGAAAATCTTAAAAAAAGCGCAAAAAACAGATTAAAAAAAAATGCAAAAAAATCGCAAAATATCTCAAAAAAAAAATCATAGAAATCATAGAAAACAGCAAAAAAAATTCAAAAAAATCACAGAAAATTGAAAATGCAATAATCGCAAAAAATCAAAAAAAAATCGCCAAAAATTACAAAAAATCGGGAAAATATCGCAAAAACGAACCAAAGAACCGTAAAGAATTGTAACCATAAAAAAAATAAAATTAATAAACTTGAAAGATTTGAAATTAATCGCAAAATAATCCAAAAAAAATCTGAAAGAAAATCTTAAAAAGAGCAAAAAACAAATTCCAAAAAAAATTGCAAAAAAATCGCAAAAATCTGAAAAAAAAACCGCAAGGAAATGTAGAAATTAGAAAAAAAATTTCAAAAAAACCACAAAAAATTTAAAATGCAAATAATCGCAAAAATCAGAAAAAAGTCGCAAATATGGCAAAAAATCGGAAAACAATCGCAAAACCCAACCAAAAAAACCGGAAAAAACCATAATTAGACAAATGAAAATTAAAAAACTTGACAGATTTGAACTAAATCGCAAATTAGCCAAAAAGAAATCTCAAAAAAAAATCTTAAAAAAGCACAAAAACGAAATCCCAAAAAAATCACAAATTGAAAATGCAAATTAAAGCAAAAAAACAGAAAAAAATCGCAAATATGGCAAAAAATCGGAAAACAATCGCAAAACCCAACCAAAAAACCGGAGAAAATCATAAAAAAATTAGAAAAAATAAAAATTAGAAAACTTGACAGATTTGAACTAAATCGCAAATAAGCCAATATGAAATCTCATAAAAAGAATATTAAAAAAACACAAAAACGAAATCCCAAAAAAAATCACAAATTGAAAATGCAAATAATCGCAAAAAAACAGAAAAAAATCGCAAATGACAAAAAAAGAAAACCATAAAAAAAATACAAAAATATTTATGCGATCGGGGGAATGATGAAATTTTTTGCTCTATAAGTGTTTTAATATCTCTCTGTCTCCCTCTCTTTTCCTTTTTTTACTAGTTCTTTCTATTTTTCCTGTTTTTCATAATTTTTTTTGCTATTTTACCCTAGTTTTCTCTACTTCTTCTTATTTTTTCTATTTTTCCCTAAATTTTTCTATTATTCCCTATATTATTAATAATAAAACTATAGTCACTATACAGACAGACAGATTTTTTTGCATTTTTGAACTCTTGGAGTTCAGAAACGTAAAGAAAAAGATAAAAAGTGAGATTTTTGACCCTCAGTAAATTGAGGTATATTTTTCCGATACCAGATTCTTTACTTATAAGTCAAAATAAATAATTTTTTAGTAAAAAATAAGTTTCAAGTTTAAAAAAAAGGAAAAATCTTTATAGCTCAATTTAGTTAATTGAGCCTTGCATATCGATTTAAATTTTAATATATATTTATTAATTAATTTTGTAACAACGTTTGGTGTTTGATTTACCCTGTATAAAATTTGATATAAAAAACAAGTGCATGGGAAAGTTAAACCAGATTTCTACGAAAACATTTCTTATACTACGTCACTTTTTATATTCTGATTGTTGATTACATTGTTGGGTTTTTGGCAACTATACCAGAACAGCAAAAGTTTGTTTACATCGAAACATTTATGTGCTAAGCCATTTAACTTCAATTTTATGTACGACAACATTTTAGCTTGTTTTTATATTAAAGTGGTAAGAAAAAAAAGTATTTTTTTATACTACCCACTTTAAAATTATACATTGTGTTTTTGTTGCCTTAATTTTTAGTTTCTTTAATCTCATCAAGAGTTCCACAAGGATCGTATTAAGGACCTCTAGTTTCCAAAATGTATGTCATTAATAATGCTTGCTTTAAATCATAAAAATATATGAATAAAACTTGTTTAGGTAGATATATAACACTTAAATAACAGTGTTAAAAGGAGTTCCCATATAGCGATTAAATCACACATTAAAATTCATCACTGTAGCGCATTATATAATAATTTGCATGTTTAATTATCGTAGTTTATGTCGCGGTAAAACTACAAAGGATTTAGGTTAATTGATATGCCTCACCTGACGTAATTAATGTTTCATGTTTGGTATCAGTAACGAAAAAAAAAAATAACATGTTGTATTTATGATGTTACATTGAAGTGGCTTCGTGTGGGGTGCGGATTTTAAAATTCTGTAGTTGTAATAATATTGAAGTGGAATATTGATTTTTAAACAGGACTCAAAGGATCTAATTTAATCTACCATCAGGTATTATAATTATAATGACCCTGTAACATTTTTTATTATTTTAATATAAATGCAACTTTATTTATTATCATATGTACATATAGTTCAGCATTATTTAATTATAAAAATTGGTTTTTATTGTAGTTTTTTAATTTTCCCATTTTTAATTTTTGCTGACAATATTTTAACTATTAGTACCCGTTGACAAGTCGTTTTACATGATGGCGACCACCCAACTTCAAAATGTTCGTATCATTGTCCGTCCTTGTTTTTACAGCTTTTACGGTCGTCACATCGAATCAATTTATTGGTAGCCATGGCTTGTCGCTTCCAAATATCTCTCAATTAAATTTATAAAAAAAAAAAACAAGTTTCGGTTTAAATCGATCTGTTACTTTGTTGCGGTTTTTTTTTCGCTTTCGTTACGGATATTTAAAGAATTCTCAATAGAAATTAGTGCCATGGAAATATTATTGGTATAGCGTGATAAATTTGAATTAATTATACTGTTTTAAAACTATTAATTTAATAATAATTAAAAAAAATCAATTTATTACCTCCACTGAAGCTATAACTAATTAAATGAAGGATATAAATTAGTGTATCTAAAATTTATTTAACAGGAGTTGTAAATTGTATAATTACACTTGATAGGTGAAATTATATACACGAGTCGTCAGAATCATTATTTTTATTATATCTAAATGAATTAATATATTTTTCTTACATTCAAAATAATTTGCTAAAAAAGGTTCAAAATTAAAATTTAAACAGTACCGTGAAAAATAACGAGAGTTAAGGGGTTTTTAGATCAGTTCAACTGTCTGCCAAGTTGGACAATTATTAATGAAACACCCTGTGAATGTATTAAGAAATTTAATTATTTTTTAAAGATTCGATAAATATTTAACAAATTATGAATAATTAAATTTATTCTGAACAAGACTAAAATAAATTTCTGTTATAGATCTAAATATAAGAATTATCCTATCAGAATAAATTTATGGATTTCATCTTCTCTAACTAATGTAATTAAGGAATTACAACCCTAGAATTGCATAGCACTGGGCATAAAACACTTTGCGCCGTTTATAAAGTCATACATTCATAAATGCGATGCTGTGCGGATTGTCGTTTTGCAAAATTCATGGACTCGTGTAGGACGTCTAATATTCTGCTTGGCGTTCATAAAATAAATGAATTATTTATTTAATTGGGTTAAATGCTAAAACTAGCAATGGCGTATATATATATAGTTATATCTCTGTCTCGCGTGAGTTCCGCGAATAGCTCCCGGCAGCCATTTGCATTTTGCATACAAATTGCATTTATCTTATAATTTATTTAAAGCCTTGTCGGCTCTCAGTTTTTGTTTTTAGTCGAGGTGATGGACGAAATAATTTTTAAAATATGTAACAGTGGTTCGTTAATAACTATATTATACCTAATCAATATAAAAATAAAATAAATCAGAAACAATATTACGTTAATCAATTTTTTAATAAATATCTAAATTGTAAACCTCGCGCTAATTTAAAAATAGAGTTCAGTCAAATCTAATAAAAACATGCAAGCCGTAAACAAAAATCCATTATCGGGCTTTCAGATAAATAAACCTGACACTGAAACAAATCCTACGAACTGTACAAAATCACAAAAGGAAATTAAAATCGATACTTGTACAGGATTGAACTCAGTATAAATATATTACGAAATTCTTATTTACTAAATTAAGTCCATTCGGGATCGCTTGAGAGTAATAAATTATCATAAATTTTTATTGTCTTTGCAAACTTAATAAAAAATATGGTAGAAGCCAAGTTATCCCACAATAAAAGGACAGCAGCTCATAATTAATCAACATCAAATATTACATAGAGAGTTAGAAAATCACCCGGTAATAGTGATATCATCAGACAAAATTCTTCCTAAATACAGCTTTGAAAAACCTTTTAAAGTACACATACCAGATCGCAGCTAGTGGAAAGAGCAAAATTCCATAATATTCCAAGCAGAAATGGTCTGGAATACAAATGGCTCCAAAACCAATGAACGATTTGGAGCTGTTATGCATTATGATCAACGCAAGTTAAATCAAAACTTGTACTCAGAGGTCCTAACAGAGATTGATAAACGGAACAAACTAACAATAGGTTGGATACAGGGACATGATATAACAGATAAATTGGAACAAAAAAGGCAACACAATATCTAATTTGACCGGAATCATTCTGTAGCATTGCGAAGACAATAGTCAAGACATCCATCAATTGATGGAAGATAAATATGTTTCAAAAGTGGTGGAAGAACTCACCAAGGCAAAGGCAACCTAAAGAGTTCATCATAGAACCATCGCCAAAATTCACAGAGTACCTACTAAGTCAGAATAGAAGCACTACTAGAACAATCCCTATAACAGTATAAGTACATCCCTTGTACATCCTTCATTTTCTACTAGGACGTCCCTGGGATATCCTTCATTGGAAAATGGTACATACTAGAGACGTCCCAGGAACGTCTACTTTCCAACAAAAAGGACACAAATGAGATATCCAAGGAGATGTCCCAAGGATGTACCAAGTTCTAAAAAAGGACATTAAAGCGACTCTCTAGGGATGTTCCAGAGACAAAAATTATTTATGCCAGATACTTTAAAACTATTCGATATATAATTGTCATTTTTGGTGGGAAGTGTAGGTACTATACACCCTACTAAATTATGGTTCGTGCCAAAGGCATACGAAAGGGCAAGTAACTGGTTGATCCTTCCCAAATTTTCCACAATTGGCGGAATTGCTTAATTTCATTACAATTTTTCGATTCTCCAATAGGTACTTTATACGTAAATATGGTACTCTTTTTCATAGTGACAAATTCGAGATATTTTAAGTTAAACATGAAGCTGTACAACTGTATAGATTTTAATGTGTATTAATTATGTCGGTGTTTTTTGTCAATTTAAATTAGGCAAATGAAACCTTATTCCGTATTAACAGAAAAACAATGTTATTTATCGAAATTTTTTTAAATAAATAGATGCATTAAACAATTAAAAACAAATTCTGGTTCTTAAATGAATATGTCGAATAATTTTAAAGTACCGCCGGGCAGAAATAATTTATAATTTTTTAAGTAAAAGACCCTACCCTGTAACTCAGACGGGAGATACATTTTAGCTATGTGATTTCAAGAGCGTATATATGGGAAGGTAAAAGGGGTAATTACCCTCAAGGATACCAAAAAATAGCATGAAAAGAAAAAATAAAATATATGAAATGTAGAAACGGGAATAAAAATGGCTTCATCGCTAGGTTTAAGAGAAAATAATCACTGTCGCAAATGAAAATTTAGATACAATTATAGAATCACTGTTGGAATAGATCAGGAAAAAAGTGAAGAAAAATTCACGGAAAATTAAAAAATCAAATAAATAAACGCCCTAAAGTATTTTACGCAGAAAATCAAAGAAAATTGATATTGAAATGCCCACGGTGTCCAATGGGGAAATTGTTTCCTAAAATTATTCAAATGAAAACGAAATTAAAGAAAAAAACACATATAAGTTCAAATTTTTACAAAAATAATTTTTTCTCGAAAGTTAGGAGAAAATTCTTGAAAAGACCTGAAATAAATCAGATGAATTGGGAAAAAAGCATGAATACATTTTTCCACAGTTCAATTTAAATTAAAAGAAGCAAGAATGCATTATTCCAGTTTATTTATAAATTTGAAAAAAAAGAGCAAGAATACATTTTTCCACAGTTAAATTTGAAAAATGAAAAAGCAAGAATGCATTTTTCTATAATTGAATTTGAAAAAAATGAGCATGAATTAATTTTTCCACACTCGAATTAGTCGAATTTGAAAAAAGAAACAGGAATGCATTTTATGCACTCGAATTTGAAAAAAAGAAGCAAGAATACATTTTTCACAGTTAAATTTCACAGATTAAAATTTAGAATTACTAATTTTTCAGTAAGAGTTGCTATAGTCCATTTCACAGAAAAACAGCAAAAATGCAGTTTTGAAATATGAATTGAAGGAAAAACAAGCATGCATTTTCCCTACAAAAAATTGGAAAAAACAGCAATAATGCATGTATAAAACAAAGCAACAATGTATTTTTACCCACAGGAAACTGAGAAACAAAACAAAAAATAGTTTTTCATATAAAAAATTTAAATTCAAAGGAAAAGTGCATTTTTCCAAAAAGAAAATCGAAAAACAAAGCAACGATGCATTTATTTATATAAAAATTTGAAATTCGAAGTAAGAATGCATTTTTCCACTCAGGAAATTAAAAATATTAAGTGATAATGCATATTTTTATACATGAATTTGAAATTTAAAACAAGAATGTACTTTTCATACAGAAAATTGAAAAACAAAGCAAGAATGCATTTTTTCAGCTAAAAAATTGAAAACAAAGTAAGAATGCATTTTTCCACACAGGACATTAAACAAACAAAGCAACAATGCATATTTTTTACACAAGAATTTGAATGAAGAATGAATTTTTTAATACAAAAAAATTGAAAAACAAAACAACAATGTATTTGTCTACATCTTGGACAAAAAGAGAAAAGAAATCATTTCCCGGATAATCTGCTTCTGGAGGATCACCCGCAACCAATTCCAATTAGATGTAGGGGGGTAAAGGGGGTAATTACCAACTCCATGATACCAAAAAATAGCACGAAAAGAAATAAAATGTATATCTGTCTAAAAGTTTCATTACCTCTCCAGAAAAAAAATTAGGTACGCCCTTAGGTGATTTTTGTTGAATCTCATATTTTGAGCTCAGGATTCTATATAGTTTTCGAAGTCGACTCGGGTTTTGGCAATCAAAGGGCTAGACAAGGTGAGGAATGAGGAAGTTCTAAGAGTGGGAGGGAAACATAGTCTAGCAAAAAAATAGAAGATAGGAGAAGAAATTGGATTGGACATGTACTAGAAAGATTAGTTTTGTTAAAAGATATTTTGGAAGGATCGGTGGAAGGAGATGTGAAAAGAGGAAGAAGGAAAATAATAAACAGTTTATGAAGTTTTTACAGAAAAATGAAAGAGTCAATACAAGAACGAGCATATTGAAAGAAACACCAGAGATCTGCCCAAAGACAATCAATGATGATTATCAACTGTAAAATCCAATTGTTGGTTACACATTTTTCCATTTTATGAAAACATAGCACAAAAGAAAGCACATTTGTATAATAAAACCTATAATCTTAATGTATTGTAAAAAATGTATCTTTAACATTATCAACCATCACAATATGGTTAATAAAAAGAAAAATTTATGAAATGTTTGAAGAAATATTTAAATGATAGATTTGTAGAATTAATTCGATTAAGAGATCTTATAGATTAAAGAGATGAGAAAATCATTAACAAAATTACCACCAGGAAGTATATAAGCCCACATTTTTATTTCTGATTTTAGTATTAAAGTCACCTTTACTAACGATACAACTAACATTTACTGTGGATTTTATCTGATAGTTGAAAATATACATATTTTAGCTACATTATAATGTCAGTGTTCAGTGAATAACCGTGAAACGCGTTCATTTAAATTCCACATCAAATTGTTTGCGTAAAGTTTCTAAAATTAACACCGGCCAATAAATCGGAAGACAGCCAGGTGCGTCTCAAACCGTATTTAGCAAAAAACAACTAAAAATTTTTATTTTCTAGTATAGAATACAAAAATAATGTATTATTGCAAATCAAAACTGGAATATAGATGACTACATTCCATTATAATAATAACCAGCTGAAAATTATGCACCAGATCTTTGTTCTTTCAACTGGAAAGAAACAAATAAGTTTTGAATATTAATGAATGCGTCAGCTATAAAAATATGAATTATGACTAGATCATCAGTTCAATTGCTTATAATATTGAACGAAACTGTCGTCATGTTTATGATTAAGATATATTTTTTTGTATATGAAGATTTATTTATTTACTTTCTTTTATATATTATATAAAAAAAACCCATGCAGCTTTATAAAACATAATATTTTAAACGAGATGTAATAAACTGGATCTAACAAAAAACATTCAATCATCTAATACGAGACCCCTACAAAACCTTATAAAAATAACAAACGGTGAATGAAGGAAGGTATATTATACAAGAAAAAATGGAGGTCGTATAGGGTAGAGCCCTTGAAGTCCATAAAAGTTTTATTCCCAATTTGAAACACCTAACTGCAAATGTAGTAGACCGGAACGAGGTCAATATTTATATATATATATTTTTTTTTAAGGAAAATCCCGCCTTCAGAAATCCCAAATCTCATTTATTATTAACCAGGTCTTGTTTTCTACAGAAAATAATATTACTAGGTATTTGTTAAAATTTAGAAAAATATATAAAATAATTTTTAAAAATATATAAATTTTAAAAAACCGGAAATTTTAAATACAAATTTAAAAATAAAATAAATTTTTTTAAAGATCATAAAATCTACCAAAATCGTTTGAAACTTACAAAATATTTTTTTAATCAACTAGATATTATAATTAGATGTTTTGAAAATACGAAGAAATTACCCAAATTCCGTTTTTGCACACTGTGTAAATTTAGATCGGAATTTAAAAGATAAATTATTTACAGGGTGTTGTACGAAGGATTGGTAAATAAGTATATCTTTCGTAAAGCCGGACCTGCATTATCGTTTTTTTACCGCATCGACATATCCCACTAAAAACCAAGAACCCGTATATGAAATAAAAAATTATTATATGAATGAAATAAGCAAAAAATTTTATTTCTTCACTGCATAATCCTAAAAAAATTAGGTAAATATGATATTAAAATTTTCATACTAAAGTCGTCTGCCCGAAAAATATAACCACACGATTAAATTCAGTTTTTTGCGCTCTTTTCAAATATGGCGATTAAATTAAAAAAATCAACTATATAGGGTGTTATTTGGAGGATGTAAGAATTATGAATTTTTCGTAAAGTCGGACCTGGATTATCAATATTTTTGATATATCGTTATATTCCACGGGATATGAGGAACATGTATACCAAATATAAAAAAATCTGCGAGGTGGTTCGTAAGTTATGAGTAAGAAAAAAATGGTCAAAATTCATAAAACGCCCAGTATCTGGGATGGAAAGGGTGTAAGACCCATAATATGGGGGTTTTTTAGAGTCAGCTAGGTGAACCCTGTCTACAATTAACGTATTTATCTTTACCAATGAATCACCCTGTATAATATAACAAAATTAAAAAAAAAACCCAAAATCTTATTAAATAATTCAAAAAAAGAATTAAAAATATTCCAATATATTAGAAAAACTGGAAAATATTTTTTTATAACAAAATACTTAAAAAATTAAAAGAAGTGTTAAGAAATGTTCAAAAATTTTATGGTATCTTCAAAAATTATATGAAAGTTTAAAAATCTGCTAAAATACTTTTTTAAATCCTCAAAATTTAAAAAAAAATATTTATAAATTTAACAAAAATTTTAAAAATCTTCAATAATTTACAACATAATTTATAAATTAAAAGAGTTTTTAAAAAGATATTATTTTATGCTTCTTAAACAAAATTTTGGTAATTTAGAATAATAATAATAAATAAAAGTATTTAAATATTTTAGAAAATATTCAAAAATCGTTTCAAACTTCCAAACCTCTAAAATATTTTTTCAACCAGTGTAACAAAATCTTAAAATCAGAAGAAATTTTTAAAGCATTATGTAAAAAAGAAACAAAATCTTAATACAAATTAAAAGAAGAATAAAAAAATATTCAAATATGTTAGAAACTCCCTAAACTAAAAAATATTTTTTTATAACAAGAATCTTAAAAAATTAAAAGAATTGTTAAGAAATATTCAAACATTTTATTTGATTTTCAAAAACCATCTGAAACTTTAAAAATCTGCGAAAATATTATAAATTCTCAAAATAAAAAAATATTTATAAATTTAAAAAAAAAATTCAAATCTTTTAGATAATAATTTATGTATTTAAAAAAAATGTAGAATATTTAAAAATATATTATTTCGGCTCCGTGGGACTTGCGAACGTGGGCTTTGGAACAGAAACTTTTTCGTGAACTTTGCTAGAATTAATCTAAGCGCTGACCATCGGTGGGATTTGCCAACACCCTTAAGATTAGAACTATAAAACTATTATAGGATATTATTAATTCTTTGTATCGTTAGTAGGTATATGTACCGCCGAATTATTTTTATAATTTTAACACTCTCTACCACTAAAAAGCTTCAATATTTTGCTGTTTTATTAAAATACAAAAATAAGGCTGACATAAATTTAACTTAATAAAAAAAAATACCTGCAATTTTTGCAAACCCCACGCTCCCTATAAACTGACTGAGTGTATGTCAGGTATATGTTCGCAAATCCCACGGTTCGCAAAGCCAATGTTCGTAAACCCCATGCCATCATTATTTTATGCTTCTTAAACAAAATTTTGGTAATTTAGAACATAAATAATAAATATAAAGGTATTTAAATCTCTTATAAAATATTCTAAATTAGTTTGAAACTTTCAAAACTCTAAAATATTTTTTTTAACCAATAACAAAATCTTAAAATCAGAAGAAGTTTTCAAAATATTATGTATAGGTAATATAAAAAGATATTACACATTTTATTATACATTTTTATTGAAATTTTTTTGGGTTTTTCTTCCTATTTTTTTTTTAACTTTTCTCATTTTTTTCCGGCTTTTTTTTCCGATTTTTTCCAATTTTTTATGATTTTTTTCGATTTTGTTTTATTTTTTTTATTTTTTTCTGATTTATTCTAATTTATGTTTTTCGATCTATCGCGATATTATCCCTTTTTCCATTTGTTCCAAGTCTTTCCAATTTTTTTTTTTTTGGTTTTTTACGATTTTTCACAATTTTTTACGATTTTTTATGATGTTTTGCGATTATTTAGCATTATTTACGAAATTTCACGACTTTTTAACAGTTTTTTACGGTTTTTTTTTTACGATTTTTTACGTTTTTTTAACGATATTTTTCGTTTTTTCCATTTTATCTTTCTCAATATTTTAAAAATCCGTAAAAAATCGTAAAAAATGGTAAAAATTAGCGAATTAATTTTATAAAAAATAGAACATGAAAAAAGTCTAATGACCTGTTTTGATATTTTTAAAAAAAAGGCGGAGATATAATTTTTTTTTTGATATTTTAACCCCCTCCAATTTCACCCCATAGGTCGGATACAAAAGTTGTATGCAAATTAATATTATAATAATTAGGATATGAAAAAATGTAAAGAACTGTTACATGAAATTTTTTTCACCTAATCATGTTGTGGGTGGCTCAAAACGTTAAGAAAAGTAATTTTAAACAAAAAAAAAATTAAATTTTGTTTATGATTTTAATACTTCCGATCTGGACCGAAGTAATAAAAAGACAACCCAAAATCTTAATAAATAATTAAAATTAGAAATTCAAATATGGTAGTAACTCCCTAAAGTAGAAAATATTTTTTTTATAATAAAAATTAATAGAAGTGTTAAGAAATATTCCAAAATTTTATGGAATCTTCAAAAATCATCTGAAAGTTTAAAAATCAGCAAAATATTTTTTTAAATCATTAAAATTTAAAAATAATCAAATATTTTCGATATTGTGAAATTTTCAAAAACCTATAAAGTAATTTTTTAAATGCCCCAAAAAAACTTTATAATTTACAAAAATTTACAACATAATTAATAAATTTAAAAAAAAGTGATTTTTTTTCACGAATGTGAATTTTGACAATCATATAAGTGAAAAAAAGCACTTTACACACTAGCGGCATATACAATATTTTTTCTATATTCCAAAAAAATATGTAGGTATTAAGTCAAAAATAAGCAACCTACTTTACGCAATATATAGTGTGTAAAAAACTTTACTTTACGCACTAGTATTTCATTTTACGCACTAGTGCGTAAAATTGAACTTTACGCACGACAAAGTATGTCTAAAATTAATAATTTATACACGATAGTAGAAAAAAATTATTTTATGCTTCTTAAGCAAAATTTTATCAATTTGCAATAATAATAATAATAATCAAGGTAATATTTGTTTTATTATTCATTGCGTAAAATGAACGTTATGAAAATAATACTACACTGTTCTGACTATTTTTTTATTTTCTCTAAACCTGACTGATTTTATCTACCTATTCATAATTTACTAAAAAAGAAGATTTAAGTAAATTTAAATAATTTCTATTAACTCGTATAAATCTTATTTTATTATTTTGACCTTATACCTATTGTTTAATTATAAATAAACTTTTTAGTTATTATGGTAAAAAACCTTCAAAGTTTATAAATTGAGGCGATAGCCGAGTTTTATAATCATCTAACGCAATAATTATTAAAAATGGTTTATGCTCCATAATTCGCAATTCACGAAAAAAAATTTTTTTTTTTATTATAACGCTTTTAAATAATTCAAAATTATTATACATTATTTACAAGTAAATTTTATGACAATTTGCTAACGGATTTGCGGTACAAGAACACGAGAATCGTTGAAAACGTAATAGAGCACCACATCAAAACGATCGTCACCCAAATAAATTTCTGACTCGTTTCGAATTACCGCTCAAACATCTGTTTCTTCATCAAGGAGTCTTTGACGAAGCCGATATACCTATATACAGTGTGATCCTATTTTAGTTTAATTCAAAAACAAAAATTATGATTAATTTAGATTCGAAATTACAATAAAATTAATTTTCAGTCCTTTTATAAAAATAATTTTATTCAAATCAAGTTTCTAATAATAAAAGAGTTATTGAGACACTCTTTATATATACGACTCACCGGAATATTCACGTCTACTTTCAAATCCCGGGGAAAATGATACATTCAAGGATACGATATGTGGAAATGGTGGACAGGAGGAAGTAAGGATAACGTGCAGCATCTAAATTGCCTGATTTTTTTATTCGACTACGACCAAAGATCATAATTGATGATACATAATAATAATGACTGATTTTTTTAGAAATGTATACGAAAAATATATAATAATTTCTGGTTCAATCAAGTAAGAATTTTATAATTGGTTGCAACCAATGCTAAATTTTTGTGCAAATAACATTTCGTCAAAACTGAGCAATAACAATTATATAATATTCAACATAAAAATAATTTTTTATCAAAAATAGAGAAACTATACACTCCGACCATTACCATACATGTTTCATCCTTATAGGAATCATCAGTGGTTGATCGGTACCAACCAGACCAGTTACTACATTATCCTATTAAGTGAGTCCGGTTGGTACCAATCAACCTACGATAGATGTCGTGACTATCTATCATTTTTATAATAATTTTGTAAATAACATACTACAATCTATTAAAATTTGTGATCTAAATATTTATTTTACTATCCCATTTCATATTTTATTTTTTCTTATTTAATAATAATTAATATTGACTAATACAGACTAAAACCCGTAAATAACTATTAATTATAGATTTAAATTAAATGAACCCTTCAATCAAATTCGGTTCGAATATAGGATTGTCGTCGCCATGGCGGTCGTACAGTCACTCACGACTACGGCTGGACTGGGTGTGGCGCAAAAGGTCGGACGCAGTTTAATGCATTCGTTGCAGTTCCACTTGATAATACGTTGCAGTGAAATTGATATTCCGACCAGAGACCATCAGACGAAAACCAGATATTCGCATTTTATACTAGGTACAGGCAGATAAGGTAGAGAATTAAAATTTTTAATCTCCTAAGTATCTCGTCGAGTTGAATTGAATGCTTATTTTTTTTCTAATTAAAATACTTTAATTTATTTTTATATTTTTGTACTTATCTAAATTATATTATTGTCGTATCATGTTAAATAAACCAAGTTAGTAACTATATAAAAAATATAAAAATTTTCGAAAATATAATTACGGATAAAATGTATTTTCTTGCAGAAGTTAACATATAACTCTCATTTACTTTTACTAGGTACAGTACAAATTTGGTTCAACTAAATATAGATTTCTTTCACGTTTTTTGATATACAGGGTGAGTCTAGAGGAAATTGTACATACTTCTACCATAATCAGAGCCAACTTGAGAATTATCAAATGACCATTAAAAAATGTCTACTTGTTTTCATTATTAATAAAAACAATAACGATACACATTGTGCTTCAGTATATTTGAATCAATTTACAGGACCGGATTTAAAAATCTGGAATATATATGGTTTATGTCTAAAATTCACCCTGTATGTAACGTTTTCCACCCGCAGTGGACTGAAATCAGATAAAAAATATTTGTAATAACCTAGCAATGTGTAATTATTTTGAAATATTTAGATACCATTAATAGAAACCGACGGATATATGCGGGGCTTCTATTTCATGGGTACCAAGATTCCTTGGCAATAACCCAGTTGATTATTACATTTGGATGCGATTAAAAATGCTGGTCTACGCAGAAAATACGCGGCAACAGCTCATTAAATAGAATCATTCCCTGTTTCAATATTGCAGAAATGATCCATTGACAATCAGAAAATACCTGGTACTGACCTGATACCTAATCTGAGCTTGAAATTGTATCAATGTTTACATTATTTTAATACATTAAATTATATCTCTATTTTCTTATAACGGACCTCGTTTTCGTTTTTTTTATCATTTCAAAGCGTGTCAATCTGAAGTGATACATTGAGAAGAGAATGTCATAGATACTGAACCTCCAGACTTCATTAATATTCCTAGAAATGACGTTGATGTCAGATCGTTAGCACCAGGTCGTGTTGGGGGAGGTTGCCGAGATCAGATTCTCAAAAAATATTTGACATTTTTCAAATTTAAAAAACGATTCAAAAAGAGGAGGAAAAGTATCAAAAAAAAACTATATCTTCCGGAACTGTATAGAACCAATTTATATAATTTTCCCAGAGTGTTGAAAATACGGCCGAAATCGGAGATTTCGGCTTGCGTAAGCGCTGCCTACTTTGATCCTTTAATGGATAAATATTATTTAAACTTATTAAATATAAAAATTAAAAATTGAAAAAATTCTACTGGATAGATTTATGAACAATAATCCGTGGTCAAAAAATTTTTATCACAAGTTGTATATTAATTGTGCATTGGTTAATTAACATTTTTTTCCTAGTTGAAAATGAACATTTAAGGTGCGATAATTGTTAAATAACAAATCTGAATTTTTTAGTTTTTTAGACCTATTTTTGAAAGGCTTCAGAAAAGACTCTCGTTGGAAAATTTAAAAAAAAAATTATTTTTTACTTTGTTATTGTCAATTTATTACGTTAAAAATTAATCAAATGCTTGATTAATCATTGAATTTTTTTTTCATATTACTATTGATTCGTTTTTTTATGATTAGAAGTCACATGAAAATGAATTTGAAATTTTTTTTCTTATTGTTTACAAAAATTATTATAAACAAATGCGTTGTTTATAAGATAATTTAAGATTTCTTTTTTGGAAACATAATATTTGATGCAAATTATGACTTTTGGAAAACGAATCGTTCCTTAAAATTTTTTTTTATTGCTTAAAAACGTATTTGTTAAATAACAATTTTTTTTTCTAATACCTATAATTATTATTATTAAGCAACCATTTCTTTTAATCATAATTTATCTTGTTCATTGATAACTTAAAAACATTGTTTTTATTTAAATTTTGATTGTTCATTTAATAAACATTTTGTTATAAACAATTAAATGTTTTCTATATTTTTTTTGTTTTTCTACATAATGAGACAAAAAGAACCATGGGTTATTTTTTGAGAAAAACCATTTATATGGTAGAAAAAAATTGTTAATTAACAAATTCGTTTTTAAGTAATTAAAAAAAATTTTAAGGAATGATTTTTTTTTAAATCATAATTTGCATCAAATATTATGTTGCCAAAAAAAAATTTAAATTATCTTATAAACGCATTTTTTATAACAATTTCGTAAACAATAAGATATAACAATTTTTAAAAATCATTTTCTGAGACTTCTGAAATTTTTTTTTTAGTGATTAATCAAGCATTTTAATTTTTAATCCAAGTAAATTTAATAACAAATTGAAAAATAACAATTTTTTATTTTGTCCAACGGGAATCTCTTCTGAGACCTTTCAAAAATTGGTCCAAAAAAGGAAAAAAAATCAGATTTGTTATTAAACAATTATCGCCCTTACAATGTTCATGTTCAAGTATGAAAAAATTGTTAATTAACTAATGCATAATTAATAGAAAAATCGGGTTAAAATTTTTTTAACAGCAGATTATTGTTCATAAATATATCCAGTAGATGCCTGATTTTTTTTACTTTTTAATTTTTATATTTAATAAGTTTAAATAATATTTATTCATTAAAGGTCCAAAGTGGGCAGCGCTTACGTAAGAAGGAGTCCCCGTTTTCGGTCGTTTTTTCAACACTCTGGGAAAATTATAAATATTTTCCTACAGTTCTGGGAGAGTTTGGTAAATTTCCTCCTCATTTTAAATCTTTTTTCAAATTTGAAAAATGTCATATAGTTTTTGAGATATTTGAAAAAAAAAATTGTTTCAGTTAATTGTTTGTAACTTTTTCAATTTTTCCAAGCGGCTTTTGAATTTTTTCAAAAGACATCTACACGCTATTCCGAACCCGATGACACATCGTTCATATTTTTCCTAGGCGCAGAAAAAAGTTTGACCCAAAAAGCACTTGTTGACTAGACTATCAGTAAAATTTCCGGAGATGACGCAATTAGTCAGGTCGTTTGGAACACCCGGTACTCATGGGGAAGTTGCTGATGTCAGATTCTAGAAAAACGACTCGAAACCGCCGGGTAATGAGTTTCGGGTGATTTGATAAGCAAATTCAGTAAAACTCCCGGAGATGACGCCTTAGTCAGGTCTTCCGGAACATCAGGAACTCCTGGGGATGTTGTCTATGTCAGATTCTTGACAATCGAGTCGAAAAACTTTCGTGTAAAGAGTAGATATGATAAGAAATTTCAGTAAAATTTCCCGAGTTGATGGAATTAGTCGGGTTTTTTGGAGCACCAGGTACTATTGGGGAAGTTGCGGATGTCAGATTCTGGAAAAGCGACCCGAAAGCCCTGGTTAATAAGTTTAGGGCGATTTGGTAAGCAAATTCAGTAAAATTCCAGGAGATGAGGCCATTAGTCAGGTCTTCCGGAGCACCAGGTACTCGTGAGGAGGTTGCCGATATCAGATTCTTAAAAAACGACTCGAAAACCCCGAGTAATGCGCTTGGGGTGATTTGGTAAGCAAATTCAGTAAAATTCCCGGAGATGACACAATTAGTCAGGACGTTATACGAGCACCAGTACTCAAGCGAGGTTGCCGATGTCAGATTCTTGACTAGCCATTCAAAAAAATAGGTAATGAATTTCGGTCGATTTCTGATGAATTGCCATGGATGATAATGATGTTACTGGTACTGTCCTCACCTCCAGATTTACTGGAGAATAATCTGGTTTAGTGACTCCAAAAACCCCCGGGTAGTGAAACATGCGTGATTTCGGTGATTTTCGTAGAATATATAAATTTTTACTGAAAAGATGCACTTTTAAGAACACATTTTTCGATGCAGCAATTCAATTTCAAAAAGTACTTTACCAAATTTAGTCACAAACTTTCTAAACGAGTTCACGAAGCTTATGCAGAAAACGAGTCTCAATCCGTCTTACTGCAAAATGTTCTATATTTTCTATAACAAGAGACCAATTTGCTTTTGAGGCCTTTCACATTCAGGAAAGTGCAACTTTAGTAATTTTATTATTGGGTTTTCAGTAATACAATATAGCTTTGCTTGTTTTTTGTATAATGTTCCTCTACGACATTCACGGAGACACTCAATATCTTCTGCAGGAATTTTTTTGGCTTTCCTGATGACAACTATATTGTATCCAGTAGGTCTTATAGACTTCCCAGTTCCGTGACTTTCTGACAAGGTTAAAAACTTTATCAACTTCTACTAGTTTTTTTGGAATTTCGTTCATATTTCCTTATTTTTAAAGAGCAGTTTCATTCAAACCAATGGTCAATTTTAGCATTTTGTTTAAATTGATATTGAAAAATAGAAGGTATAAATGTACTGTTTATACCACTTTGTTATTTTTTAAAGCTAAAAACATCCTCTTATTTAAATTACGCGGGCTTGATGACGTCATACCCGATGCTTTGCCTACGTCACATACGATAAGGAGTGTCTACTCAATCACTCAATGAAATTATTGTCAGTGATAATCGAATTGTTAAATTATGAATAGGTTATTAATGAAAATAATGTTGATAATAGTTGAAAGGTCCGAAAGATGGAGCAATATTCACCTGAAAAAAATGTGAAATCATAACAGATATACGGATATTCTATTCAATCGATTTTTCTAGTGGAAGTGTATTTGGGGTGGGTTTTTTTTTGTAACCGAATCGATGTGATTAAGATTAAGTGTCGGTATGTTAAAAATCAAAAAAATCTTATTAAAATCGTCCATTGTTTAAGGTTTGTATTAGAAACTTAATACCTGTTTGAGTTCTTTCCCTAATTGCAGATTCTATGTCTTCTCAGTGAACTTTATTCTTATCTATTTTAAACATTTTTTAAAGGTTGTTTTGAATATAACCCAATAAACAAAGGATAGAGAATTATATTTTTAGTTTTAACTTTTTCATGAAGATTAAAAAAAAACTACTATCTTTCGCATGTCTCCCTGTATTATAAGTTAATTTAACCGATAGATACCGTGTCAGAAGTTAATTAACTAAGGAAATTATTAAAATAAAAATTGTTCCGTCGTAAACCTGAAGTTCTATTCAGTTACGCTGCTCTAATACTGCCACTGAAAAGATAACCGGAGTTAATTATTTTACGTGAATTTATATTCAGAGCAAAAATAGTGCCCGAAGACCATCAAACGGAATAGAGTGAATGAATTAAACTGTAAAACTCGACTGATGTCGTTTCACTTCACTTCCTAAATTTAATTCCCTTCCTACCGTATTATTTCTCCAAGGTTATGTTTGTTGTCTGAACTTCTATACACTATTAAAATATACTACCTACTTGCAAGAAATAGTTAAAACAACTATTAACTGCTCAACGAGACTGTATCTGTAAACTTAAAAAACAAACCAATGATTTTCTTGTTATTTTAACCAACTTTTCTTATCTAGTTAAGATGTCGTAATACTAGATTGGACTCACGGGTAACACAATGAGTTCCAAAGAAATTAAAAAAAACGGTAATATAGTAAAAATTTAGACTATAGTTATAGTGTTTATATAAGATATGTTCAAAATAATGTAATTTGTTGGTGTAAATTTTATGAATCGTTTAATGTATTATAGAAGATTTTTATTCCTTTTCAAGAAATAAGAATTTTAATTTTGTATTTTTTTTAGCTGGATAACCGCGCTTTTTCCTTATTATTTATCTATCTTTTTCAAAATTTAATAATATTTTTCATTATTTTCCCATATTTTTCACTGTTTTTCCATATATTTGCCTATTTTCCTGATTTTTCTGTATTCTAAAAAAAATAATAAATACTTTCTTATAATATATTAGGGCCACCATGTATAGTAGGTAGTTTTGAAACTGGTAAAAAACGATCCTCTGATCTCTTATTATAGCTGATTTTAATCAAATTGTTCAATTATAGATTATGACGAATTTAAAGATATTAGTACAGCAAATCATTTTTTTAATATAGGAATAGTAAAATAATTTCAATAAAAAATAAGTATGTAAATCGTGCAAGTTTTTAGGTGATAAGTTTAAAAAAAAATAAATTCTATAGATCAAGCGTAGAATTTTATATCTGTATATCAGCCGAGGCTACTTTCTAGAAAAATGTGTTTAGATGTAGTCGAGTCATCGTAAGAAACCAAAATCAATCCGACTACGAAAAGAAAAAGCAATAACTTGTGCAAACACGTCATCTCGCATATTTTATGGAATGACAGTAACAAACAAACAATACACTTTTGGACTTTTGGAGCAATAAATACGTGATGAATGAGTGGCTTACCTTGTCCCCCAGTTACGGAGTCTCTCCCCCTCGCCCTCTACGTCCATCGGAAAAGTCACCGGAGATGCCGACGCCATACGCGAGACACGAAGACGCCCGTCGCGCCGCGACGGTCTGCGCGATATACAGCCGCACTTCACTGCACACCGATCCATGGACACGTCACCTGAAAAATACATAATTGCTTTTAATTGGCTTAGTTGGTGTTTGACAAACACGATGGTAAATTTTTACTACTCTTAATATTTTATATTTATGACATTTATAGCTATAGGTATACAGGGTGTGAATATTATTAGATATCGATGCAGTATTGCATATCTTTTTCTTTTTTAAATCTTTTCTGTAAATTAAAAATATGTACAGTTTATTTATTAATTTATTTATAAAATCACATTTTTATTTGTGCTAATAAGGAAAATGTTACAATAAATTTGACAAAAAATTTTCTTCTGATCAAAGTTTCTAAATCCTATACCTAAGCTCTTATAGGTAATATTGGAAATAAATTACCAAAAACATATAGAAAAATATGATTATAGAGTAACTCTTTAGTTTGCACACCCTGTAGTATTAATTTGACAAAAAAATTCCTTCTGGATAAAAGTTTCAAAATTCAATGCTTTATGAAATTGGAAAATAAATATCAACAATATACAGGATGATGTCAAGAATAGGGAAAATATGATTATAAAATAACTCTTTACGTTGTACACCCTGTAGTATTGATTTAACAACACATTTTAGTGTTAATAAAAGTTTCAAAATTTAATAAGCTTTAAAAAATTAGAAAATAACAATATACAGGATGATGTCAAGAATGGGTAAATTATGATTATAAAATAACTCTTTACTTTGCACACCCTGTAGTATTGATTTAATAATAAATTTTCCTCGTGATAAAAGTTTCAAAATTTAATAAGATTTATAAAATTGGAAAACAAAT
This sequence comes from Neocrepidodera transversa, assembly GCA_963243735.1. Lineage (NCBI taxonomy): Eukaryota > Metazoa > Arthropoda > Insecta > Coleoptera > Chrysomelidae > Neocrepidodera > Neocrepidodera transversa. The sequence goes on along the minus strand of OY725337.1, from coordinate 2,720,496 downwards.
ATTAAGAATATACAGGATGATGTCAAGAATGGGTAAATCATGATTATAAAATAACTCTTTATTTTGCACACCCTGTAGTAGTGATTTAACTACAAATTTTCCTGTTGATAAAAGTTTCAAAATTTAATAAGCTTTATAAAATTGGAAAACAAATTTCAGCAATATACAGGGTGATGTCAAGAATACGTAAATTATGATTATAAAATAATTCTTTACTTTGTACACCCTGTATTATTGATTTAACAACAAATTTTCCTCATGATAAAAGTTTCAAAATATAATAAGCTTTAAAAAATTGGAAAGCAAATATCAACAATATACAGGATGATGTCAAGAATGGGTAAATTATAATTATAAAATAAATCTTTACTTTGCACACCCTGTATTACTGATTTAACAACAAATTTTTCTGCAGATAAATGTTTCAAAATTTAATAAGCTTTATAAGATTGGAAAAGAAATATCAACAATATACAGGATGATGTCAAGAATACATAAATTATGATTATAAAATAACTCTTTACTTTGAACACCCTGTAGTATTGATTTAATAACAAATTATCCTCATGATAAAAGTTTCAAAATTTTATAAGCTTTATAAAATTGGAAAACAAATAATAACAATATACAGGATGATGTCAACAATGGGTAAATTATGATTATAAAATAACTCTTTACTTTGCACACCCTGTAGTATTGATTTAATAATAAATTTTAATGTATATAAAAGTTACAAAATGTTATAAGCTTTATAAAATTGGAAAACAAATATTAAGAATATACAGGATGATGTCAAGAATGGGTTTAATATGATTATAAAATAACTCTAAAGTTTGCACACCCCGTACTTTTAATTTAACAAAAAATTTCCCTTCTGATATAAGTTTCAAAATTCAATAACTTTCATAAAATTGAAAAAAAAATATCAATAATATACAGGATGCTGTCAAAAATGGGTAAATTATGATTATAAAATAACTCTTATAGGTTTGCACACCCTATACTATTAATTTAACAAAAAATTTCCCTGATGATAAAAGTTTCAAAATTCAATCTACATTATAAAATTAGAAAACGAATATCAAAAATATACAGGATGATGTCAAGAATACGTGAATTATAATTATAAAATAGCTCTTTACTTTGTACACCCTGTAGTATTGATTTAACAACAAATTTTCCTGTTGATAAAAGTTTCAAAATTTAATAAGCTTTATAAAATTAAAAAACAAATATAAAAAATATACAGGATGATGTCAAAAATACGTAAAATAAATTATTGATTATATAAGTTTTAAAATCATATTTATTAAGTCATATCTGTCAAAATAGTTACGTCACCTTTAATATTTTTATAAAGTCATATAATACCACTTATGAACGGCTTTTTAACGCTTTTTTATTTATGAATACTTTTTGTTCTACGTTTTTTATAACATAATTAAATATATTTTTTTGAATTTAATCGCAGTCATTGACCATTTAAATAAGTGGAATATTATTTGGGACTAGTATTGATTTCTTAAGGAATCCTTGTAGAAGCTAAATAATTTTAACCTATGATAATATACAGGGTGTCCTCGAAAATAGTGCTGTAAATGAACGAATAGGTAGAAACAAAATTTTTTCCCATAACTGGTTATTATATAAAAAGAAATTTTCCAGCTTTCTTATTATGCTAAAATATATAATTGAAATAACAAATATATATTTAATAATATTCATTTATAATTTCTCACATACATAAATAAATATTTGTTATATAATTTATTATAATTAAAATATATAAATAATTAATTACCTGATTACTAACAAACTTTTAAAATCATTTCTCAGCAACATATTCACACATGTGACTAACATAACCTTGACTAAGGTGGAGCCAAAAGAAATTTTGACAAAGGTCCTAAATAAATCCTACCCTAAAAACTAACCCATTGTGTAGTCTTGTCAAGCCATCCCCTTTTTTTTGTTAGGTAAAAGCCCTTGACATTGGTAGCCATACTTGGGTAGGTGCCATTAAAATTCTTTTGTATAAATTTTTGCACATGTTTCAGTTTATCAGTTTAAGAATTTTGTTTGTGAGAAACGTTAGTAAAAATATTTTAAATTTATACCGTTATAAAGTGGATTTTAATTTTGAAGTAGAAAATCACAATTTTGGAATGAAGGTAAAAAAATTTATTTATAGTTTGTTTTTTTATTAAAATCAAAATAAATTATATTTTAGTGTTTAGAAAATATTTTTTAACCATATGTAACATTTGCTTTAATAACATTATAACATCTACACGGTGTTATTTAAAGTCAAACTATTTTATTTGAAAATTTTGAACCGCTCCATTTTTATAAATATTTCTTGGCTTATTTTTCCTGTTTTTACTATTTTTCCCTATTTTTCAGTATTTTCACACATGTTTCCCTATTTTTTCTGATTTTTCTCTATTTCTCTATCTTTTTTGATTGTTCCATATTTTTTCGTATTTTTAACTATTTTTCCCTATTTTCCTGTTTTCCCCTATTTTACCATATGTTTTTCCTGTATTCCTTATTTTTCGTTATTTCTTTCCATTTCTTTGATTTTCCCTATTTCTTCACATTTTTCTTATTATTCCCTGTATTATTTCTATTATTTAATATTTTCCTTATTTTCCCCTATATTTCCTTATTTTTCAATATTTTCCCATATGTTAATTATTTATTCTCTAATTTGCCTTTTTTTTTATTTTTCCCAATATTTCCTTATTTTTCCGTATTATTCCCTACTTTTTATTATTGTTCCCAAATTTTCCATTTTACCCTATTTTGCTCTATTTTCTTTTTTTTCCTATTTTGTCCAATTTTCCTCATTTTTTCCCATTTTTCTCTATTTTCCTACTATTTCCTTATTTTTAACTATTTTCTCCATTTTCGCCTATTTTTCTCCATTTTTCCCTATTTTTTTATATTTTCTTGTTTTTAATTTTTTTCTGTTTTTCCCTATTTGTCCCTATTTATCCCTATTGGTCTCTATTTTCACTATTTTCCCGTATGTTTTCCCCATTTTTCGCTATTTTCCAATATTTTCGGAATTTTCCCTTTTTTGTCCTATTTTTTTCTATTTTTTCGAACTTTCCCTTTTTTTCACTAACTGCTCCATTTTCTCATTTTTTTCACCATTTTCCCATATGTTCCCTATTTATTATCTAATTTTCTTTTTCCTTTTTCCTATTTTTTCGTATTATTCCCTACTTTTTACTAATGGTCCCAAATTTTCTCATTTTACTCTATTTTGCCCTATTTTCTTTATTTGTCCTTTGTCCTTATTTGTTCTTTTTTTCCCAGTTTTATCCTATTTTCCTCATTTTTTCCCATTTTTCTCCATTTTCCTACTGTTCTATTTTTAACTATTTTCTCCATTTTCCCATATTTTACTCTATTTATCCATATTTTTTCCTATTTCTTCATATTTTCTTGTTTTTAATTATTTTTTTTTTCTTTTTTCGCTATTTGTCCCTATTAGTCTCTGTTTTTTCTTGTTTTACTTTCTTTCCCAATTTTTTTCTTATCTTTCTCTATTTTCACTATTTTCTCGTATGTTTCCCCAACCTTTCGCTATTTTCCGTTTTTTGTCCTATATTTTTTCTAATTTTTCCAACCAACTTTCCCCTATTTTTCTATTTTTTCCAACTTTCCCCTATTTTACTCTATTTTTCCAATTTCTTCATTTTTTTTTTAAATGTTTTATTATGTCCTGGCTTATTTCTTTTTCTATTTCTTTATTTCGTTCTTTAAATCTTCTTTTTTCTTCATATCATTTTTTTATTTAGTGCCTTCATCCGATTCCTTAATTATTTCCTCTAAACTTCTTTGTTCTTCTTACTTTCTTCTTTTTTCTTGAATTTTATTATCTTATCAATTTTATTTCGTTTCTTATATCTCCACTTCTTCTACTTCTCCTATTTTCATTCTACCATTTTTATCATATTCTTCCATTCTACCATTATTATTTATATCCCCTTCTTCTAAATTTTAGTAACAACGTTTCGTCTTTTATTTTTTCCTTACGTTGTTTGTCTTTAACATCAGTTTTTAATTGTTTCTATTTATTTCCATTTCTTATAATTCTTTTGGGCTACTTCTTTTTCTTTATATCATTTAGATTCTTAAAATTATAATTAAATTTATGGTTATTTTATTAGATTTAACGTTTAAAAATTAGGATTTTTTTAATCTAGTTTAATTTTTTATTGAACTTGATTTTGATTTATTTTATTATTATATTTTATTCATATTTTTTTTGGCAACTGTTTTGGTATAAAAATATACTATAGTAAAACGTATTTTTTATTAATATGATTGTCATACCCAATTGGCATATATATTATTTTTATTTACAATATGTAGATAGTAATTATGATATTAGAAAGTACTAAAGTATACATTGTATACATATTTTAATTAAAACGTCAATTTCTTATATAATTTATTGCTTGTTTGAATCAGATAAAACTATATTGCGATCATAAAATTAATATTACTATATTAAGTGATCAACAGCGTAATTAATGAATAATTATATAGAATAAGTTATTAGATTGTAAAAAAAATTATAATAGTTAATTACATTTAAATATTTTTACTTTGTATTTATAAAAAAGATAAATAAATATAGGTAGCAAAATAACAAAATTAAAACTACTTAATATCTTCTTAATTCGAGACGATCCGGTTAAAAAATTTGATTAGTAATTTCCCATCTGCAGATCAAAAGAAATTAACATATCTGCGGGCATTGCTGAAAGCCCTAATATAACAACATTCGTATGCAAAATATCCATATAATCACTAAGGTGGAGCTATAAGACGGCAAGTCTTAATTATCGTTGACAATATCCAAGAGAAATATGTTATTTAATTAACATAAAGTAAAGGGATTTATTGTGAAACTGGGCAGGAATAAAGGCCGGTTCGGCTCTCGATACAACCATTTCCATGCTAATATCGAAATAGATCCGCACAAGAAATACGTTTTCCATTATCTGATTCGCGAAAGAACGTTTCGAAGCGATGGTGCATAAAAATGGCAACGGCTTGAATAATTTTTCTGTTTAATTTTGTTGTTGTCGTTTACATAGAGTGGCTGCAATTATCAGTTTGTATCCGAGGACACGGATAGGACAAAGGTCGTTGAACATGAAATCCCAACAATATTAACAGTTATACACACAGAAAAATTTTTTATTTATGTAAATAACTAACAAAAATAAAATTAATTTATGGATATTATAAGACGCTTTTGCTACGCGTATCTACAAACATTATTTTTTAAGCTAAGGACACATATTTAGTACGTGTCGTGTTAACATGTGTTATAGAAATATCTATCGCGTTATTTTAAATAGGCCCGTCCATATTACTATGATGTGTAGTCAGAGACTGAAAACACGCTTAAACACGTCATAAAGCGTCAGATTTTCGTCAGAGTCAGTTTATATTTATTTCCGTGAATTAATGAGTGTATGTACAATGGAAGAATTAATTGAAGAAGTATGAAAATACGTATAATAGGCCCTAATGAGTTTATCGAATTTCTATCAGCAGGCTCCACAGTTTCGCAGAAAAATATAAAGGCAGCTTGCTGCGATAATAATTTTATCAGCAATTTCTGGGCTTTATCTCTTCAAGCCAGTGCTCCATTACGGTGTAATCAGAGACATACAATAAACTGACACTGATACTAAACAACTCTTCTCAATTCCAAAAAAGATCAGAATGTCAGCTTAACATACATTTCACAACACAAAGATGTGTCGTGTTAATCCGTGTCGTGTTAACACGAGTTAGCAGGACAAATGTTAAAATATGTATCTGTACACTGAGGAAAAAGTTTAGTCAGCATTATATAGTAAATAAAAATATAGTATTAGGACTCAAGAAATGTTTAGTTATGATAATAAAAAGGACTTTAATTGTAATCATTAGGGTTAGTTAACTTAAGGTAATTATACACTTTATAACAAATATAAAACGGTAATCGTTAGTAACCAAAAATTAATCACCTTAGAAATCCAAATTATTGGGTGTATTAAATATTTTACTTAACACAATTAAACAAATTATTACCAGTAATTAAACAAATTGCATAGTTACTGGTGACAAGTTTTATTAGTTTTGTGTCTAATAATTTTTGTCTTGAATTTAATATATGTACCTTAAATGTCCCAATGATACAATTTATCTGAACAAAACACAAAACGCAAAATAAGGATGTAGTCTATTTAAATCTACGTATTTAAAATAAAAGTTCTGTTTATTAAAGACAAAACTAGTATATTGTAATATGATTAATTTATAAAAGATACCTCTAAAGCGGTCTAGGAATTTCCCGAGCACTTATTCTATGAGCAAATTCCATTTTTAACACAAAACTAATAAAAAAAAATTGTCACCAGTCACTATACACATAACCAAATACCGCGAATTATGGATAATTGATGCTTGTGCAATGCACGGTGATTTTATTATTTTGTTGTACCTAACACCGACAAGTCATCATTCAGGCCTCAAACATAGATGACACCAGAAGCCAAACATTTACTTACAAATGTGCACGATGTTGCAACGATTATAGCCCATCTTGTGCGAAGTACAAAATTACCGTTAATATTAATTAAATCTATTAATTATAGTTAATATACTTTGCTTATATCAGGTACCTATTTATAGTTGTTATATTAAAATAATTTCAGACAAAAAATTCAATTGCTCGAATTAATCTGCTAGCTTACGGTAGATATTTTTCAGAAAGAGAGCTTCAGAAAACAAAATATTTTTGAAGTAATTCTACAAATTTAATTGGGGATAACGAGGATTTCTTAATTAAACTAGTTTACGTGGACTATTTTTCTCGGTGTAGCTTTAGTTTATATATTTTATAAAAAATTAAAATTACTCCTGAAAATTTTAATAGTTGGTGATGAAGAGACAAAGGAAACGTTAATAGATAGTTATCAAAAAGAGATGCAATATTCTATTTAAAAGCCCATCTACTAAAAAATATTTTAAAAGTTACTATATTAGGCGAGATCCCTTATTTCTTGAATTATTCTGCAGAATAATAAAAAAACTGGTTGGATTTTTTTTTCAATTCCTTTATCCAAAACAAATTTCTAAAGAAGCGTTCCTATTTAAACACTGCGGAAACCGCGCCAAGATGTGACGTAACAAGTTTTGACCTATCACTGGAGAGCTGGAGAATGTATTCATAAAGATAGGATAAGGTAGAGAGAGCAAGAAAAAGACATAGAAAAGCACCTTTTGTTTTGATTGGGACTCATGAACATGCATTAGCGTCGTTGGTTCAGGCACAGAGTAAATAACTACAGAGGCGACAGTGAGACAAGGACAATTTTAAAAGAGTGAGATAGAAAATACATACCAATTTAAAGCCCAAAACACGTGCTCTTATCCTTATTGCGCATGTCTAATCATTAAAATTAGCCATCGGTGCCAATATGGTTTTAATTGCAACATGATTGGCCTATCTCACCGATTTTATATCTCGTTAACTAATGGCCTTAAAATGATTAGTTTAAGTTGGCCACAAGAGGTTTTACTTCAGTGTAGTTTGTTTTAATATTTATTTGGATATTGTCAGTTTGATTTGTGTTTTTGTATCCAATAATTGTTTAATGAAATTCGATTTTATTACAATTTTAGTCAATTATACATATTAAAACAGTTATGGCAACATAGTATTGTAATTTTTAAGGAATTCTCATACAGTTTGGCAACATCGCATACATACCAATTTAAATGCCAAGGTTAAATAAACTCTTGACAGGACAACAAAGAAAGTAGGCGGAGTGTCGCATCTCATATGATGTTTGCTTCAGGGGCGTAGTAATATTTCGAAATTTAAATATAAAACCCATATTTGAATTTTTGTTAATCATGTTTTTTTACTTAATTATCCAAAAGTTCGTTAATATGTACATACTTAAAAAAATGATAAAATGCGAATAGGTTTATTATATAAATTAAATCTGTCAACACTGCTTTCAGAGGTTCGTTATGAGTCCTAATGTAAACATTTATGCTACATCTACCCTACCATATCTCTGGTCTCACTAAATTGAAGGGTTTTAGAGCGGCGTTTATTTAAATGTTACTCTGGTAGGATAAATTATGGATACATATTATTTTTTCACTATATTTTAACATTTGAACCAAATTTAAACGTTAAGAATCCCGCTTATTAAAAAAATAGCAATATTAACATCAGCGTATATTAAATAAGAAAAATATTTTAATATCTTCAATTTTTTCTACGATTTTTGCAAAACATAATTTTCCTCGTTTATTATAGTTCAATATAAGTTCAAATTTATGACCAACAAAATAACACTTTTTTCTGAACTCCGGGGACCTTATACAGGGTTGTTTAAAAATAGGTTTTATTTTAAACCAAAATCTTGATCTTTTATCTATTGAAAAAAATTAAGTCGAATTTAAAAAAAAATTATTGAAATTCAATAGTTAATTATTAATATTTAAATGATTTGCAAGTTATAGATATTTCACAACCGTTATACAATTTTTCTATAAATTAACCTAACTTTTGAGTAAAAATTGAGTTAAATATCAAATTTAATTTAATAAAAATAACTTTTCGTAATACAGAATTCTTTAATTTAAAATAATTTTTTTTTTTAATAAACTATTTTTCGTGGATTAATTTATAGTCATAACCGTGCCTAGCTTTACTCAATTTTTTTAACCAATCAGAATCAAGTGTAACTACGAAAAAGTTGTTTTTTTACGATCTGTCAAGTAATATAACTTAAACGCGGTAAAATAACCGTAATGCGTAAAACGACCTTTAGTAATGCCGCATGTTCGATACGATACAAGTGAGTGAGTCAATCAAACCTGGTTAGCGTAATTATACTCCTCTCAGCCATCTTGAATCCGGCGTGAAAGCAATTAATAGCGAAGGATCTGGCACACATATATATATATAAAGCGAGCAAAAAGCAAGCAAGCACTCAGAAATGAAGTTCCCGCGACAGAGATACTAACTGTTGGTGACACATGAACGACTTCGTCTATCAGAAGACTGACAGCATGCTTTATATTCCCATTTTACAACAGTTTAGTAGACGGGCTTTTGCTACCCATGAAGCTTTTAAGGGCCTTCGCCCGTATGAGAGAACCCGATGTAACTTTGAAATAGCCAAGAGCGCACCGTTAAAGGTGAGAGACGCCCGCTGACGACGTCGGTCGGTTTCAAGATCTATGACGTTATCATGATAAATGTATATGCAGAGGCGCCGCCGGATGCACCAGGGAATACGCGAAGATTTCGCCCGGAATATCTTTTTTTTTCTTTCGATTGATTCATCCATATACACTATGGATAAATATTCCAAAGTAAAAATTTAATGTTTAATAATAATGATAATAATAATAATAATAATATAGCATAAATTTACAGAAAATATTATAATTGAAAATAATGTGACATTTTAAAGTATTTGAAAATAAATAATTATCCATTTAAAAGACTATTTTCAATATTAATTACCCAATTGATTTCGAAAACTTGTTGCTTGAAAAGGCGGAGGCGAAGGTCTGTTTCCTATAGCAACAAGCTTGAGAAAGTTACAACATTTTCGAGCATTTATCAATGTTCGAGGGTAATTCAGATATAAAATTTTTTGTCAATTCTTCTACTGTGCGATTTTTATCTATAACATGGCAAAAGTCCTTAAATGTTTTCCATACAAGTTTTTTATTGTTAACAGTAATTTTTGGTGTATTGATTTGATTAATTCATTAATATTGTAGTCAGTATTTAAATATTTAACACGAGTGAAAAGAGCCTATGGGTAGTTTTCAGTGTACTTCTGTTCTGATTAGTTGTGTTTAATCAGATGACCTCAAATTTACTAATTTCATTGAATTTATTCTTCTGCAAACAAATTTTAGTAGTAATATCCCTAAGACAGTGATAATCACAAAATAATTTTATTAGATGCCACGTTGCCTAAAAGCCTGATCGAGGAAACTATGTAAAATTATTTATTGTGCGTTTTTTTTTCGATTTCTTTTGATTTTTTTCTAGTTTTTTAATATTTTTTTTATTTCTTTTGATTCCTTTCTGTCTATTTCGATTTCTTCTGATTTTTGGTTTTTTTTTTAGATTTCTTTCGATTTTTGTCGATTTTTTTCGTTTTTTTTCGGATTCTTTTGATGTTTTTCCATTTTTTATATTTTTTTCGACTTATTTCTATTTCTTTATATTTCTGTTGATTTTTTTCGTTTTTTAATTTTTTCGATTTTTGTCGATTTTTTTTCGGATTCTTTTGGTTTTTTTCCATTTGATTCATTTGTTCTTCGATGTATTTAGATTTTTTCATCTCTTTCGATTTCTGTTGATTTTTTTCGATTTTTGGTTTTTTTTCGATTTCTTTCGGTTTTTGTAGATTTTTTTCGGTTTTTGCAGATTTTTTCGGATTCTTTTGATTTTTTCCATTTTTATTATATTTTTTTCGATTTATTTTGATTTATTACCTTCTCTTTCGATTTCTGTTGATTTTCTTCGATTTTTGTCTTTTTTTCGATTTCTTTAGATTTTTGAAATTTTTTTCGTTTTTTTTTCAGTTTTTTTTGATTTTTTTCAATTTTCTTTATATTTCTTTCGATTTATTTTGATTTACTTCCATCCCTTTCCATTTCTGTTGTTTTTTTCCTTTTTTTTTGGTTTTTTCGATTCTTTTCGATTATTGTCGATTTTTTTCGTTTTTTTTTCGGATTCTTTTGATTTTTTTCCATTTTTTCTTTATATTTTTTTCGATTTATTTTGATTCATTTCCATCTCTTTCGATTTCTTATGATTATTTTCGATTTTTGGTTTTTTTTCGATTTTTGTCGATTTTTTCTTTATTTTTCGATTTCTTTTGATTCCTTTCCATGTCTTTCGATTCCCTTTGTTTTTTTGTCGATTTTTGATTTTTTTCCATTTCATTTTATTTTTATCGATTTTTTTCGGTTTTTTTTCAGATTCCAGATTTTTTTCCATTTTTTGATTTTGATTTATTTCGATTTTTTTTTGATTTTTGTCGTTTTTCTTTTAGATTTCTTTCGATTTTTGTCTATTTTTTTTCGGCGTCGGGATGTTACGTGCCTGAGGAGACTATGTGAAATTATGAGTATTTATCGTCCATTTTGTTTTCGATTTCTTTCCATTTTTGTTGATTTTTTTCTACTTTTTTCCAATTTCCATTGATTCTTTCCATTTTTTTAAAATATTTTTTCGATTTCTTTTGATTCCTTTCCATCTTCTTCGATTTCTGTTGATTATTTTCGATTTTTGGTTTTTTTTTCGATTTTTTTCAATTTTTATTGGATTCTTTTGATTTTTTTCAATTTTTTTTCAATTTTTTTCGGTTTATTTTGATTTATTTCCATCCCTTCCGATTTCTGTTGATTTATTTTCGTTTTTTGGTTGTGTTGATTTCTACGGATTTTGTCGTTTTTTCCGATTCTTTTGATTTTTTCTATTTTTTTCGATTTATTTTGATTTATTTCCATCCCTTTCGATTTCTGTTGATTATTTTCGGTTTTTTTTTCGATTTCTTTATTTGTCGATTTTTCTCTTTTTATCGATTTCTTTTAATTTTTTTTCATTTTTTTTAATATTTTTTTCAATTTCTTTTGATTCCTTTCCATTCATTTTGATTTTTTCGATTTTTGGTTTTTTTTTTCTATTTCCTTCGATTTTTGTCGATTTTTTTTCGTTTGTTTTTTCGGATTCTTTTGATTTTTTTTCCATTTTTACAATATTTTTTCGATTTATTTTGATTTATTTCCATCTCTTTTCATTTATTTCGATTTTTTTCGATTTTTGTCGTTTTGTTTTTGATTTTTTTTCGATTTTTATTGATTTGGTCAGAAAATTAGAGTCTTTTTGAATTAAAATTTTTTACAGTTATTTATTAAAAGAAGCAGCTTCTTACAGTATCTTGATGAGTGTTTTCTTCGATTCAATTCTTTTTGTAATAAGCTACTGAAATTTAATACATTCGGTTTTAACCCTATGTTTGATACGTACAAAATGGGAAATACAAAATCCTATTACCATTTATTTAGGATTATTTTTAATAATAATTCATAAAATTTTACACTCTGTATATACAAATACGTACCCTATATAGACATCAATCATTTGATTTTTTTTTCAGGCGATACGATGTATTTTTTTACCAATATAATTTTTTATGTATAAGGTCCAAAAAAAATTGTACACTCTGTATATACAAATATATTTCCTAATATTATAATTTTAAGTCTTGATAAATACTATTCGTTTTTTATTGTTTTAGGCGATATGGTCCAGGATTTATTTTGAAGCATATAAGCAATACCCAATCAATAATTTTTATAGCATCTAATATAAGAAAAAAAAATTTTTAGTAAATGATTTTAATCCTATTATCTAGTAAAAATAAAAAATTCTTGTACAATTATTATCTTATTTTAAATAAATTTATTATTATTTTTTGAATTTTATTTCATCTCCAGAAATCAGCTCAAATTATTGTTGACCTTTAATTAAAAATCCGTTAATTCGGCAGAGCAAAATTATTTGTGGAATATTATTTAAATCAAATATTAGTTTACTTAAAATAAGCAACAAATGTTGTTCAAAATTTCCAAATAAATTAAAATAAAGAAATTTGTGATTTTTTAATCAGTCTTTTACAATGAATTGATTTTGAACATAATATAAAAATTATAAATTGTTAATTAAAAAAAAAAATAAATATTATAGGTTTAAGTTTTTCAATAAATTAAAATATTTTCTCAAACAGCTTCATGGTGCGGTCTAGGTCGTACTATTTAAGATGTAAATTACCTTTTTTAGGATTATTTTATTAATTTTAAACCAAATTAAATAAAATCTACTATTTGTTATGAATTAATTAATAAAGCCTTAATGTATAATAAAATAGTTTGTTGTTATAAAAAATATATTTAAATATTCAAATTAGAACAAAATGTTTTTAAACTTTTTCAATAAATCAATTTCACATAACCTGATCTTAGACCATATTTATTTTCAATAAATATAAATATATATTTCAAACTTATTTTTGTTGCATATTTTAAACCAAAGTTTGTTATGTGTTTAGAAAAAATTAATTTTGAATTGATTCTGTGCTAATAATAAAATGTGTGTTACTTTTTTATTGCAAAAAATACCATTTATAGATAAAGATATTAACCAGTCCAATAATTTTTACAATGTAACCACAATTTAAATACCACTTTAAATTCTGTTTATGTAATAAATTGAAGCATATTTGAAAAAGCCAAAACCAAAAGTTATTAATTTGCTGTTTAGATCGTTTAGATTGTTATACAAGTAGAATTAGTGTTGTAGTAAACATAATGAAATATACTTGTTTATTAAAATAGAGAAAATAGAATTACCACATTTAACGTCATTTGTGACTATAATATTCGAATAAATGTAATATATCGGCCTACATTTTGAACTTTATATTTATTTTTATTTTTTATTAAATTATTTTGTCTCAAACTCAAAGCGAATTCACTTTTAATATTAATTAATATAAAATTCACAATTGTCAAAATGGTTTTTTTAATTTGTTATACCAAAAATTGTATTTTAAGTGCTACATTAAAAATAAACAAAAAAACATCAACAAGATACAGAAAAAAAATTTGCTTAAAAATGATGATTTTGCGATTCTTATTTTACGCTAATCAATTATTGTTCAATAAATTTCAAATTATTATTTTTTAAATAATTCATAATTGTATTACAAATGTTTAGTAAAAATTAAAGTAACTTTATTTAAAATTAGCATTCTCCAATTTCTCTAATTTTTGATATAGTATATTGGAAACTAATTTAAAAAAAAATATTAATCTACTATTAAATTTTATATTAATTATTCAACTGCTTTTGAACAATTAATAAACATAAACAAACAGCGTGAGTTATAATTAATAAAAAAGAAAATTTTAAATTAAAGAAAAATGAAGAGAGCGCAATTTTTATATATTTTTTAAAAATGGACCAATTTTTCACTATCTCTATTATTTTCGGAGAAGAACAAAATTAAATAACAAAGTGGTGAGAGCGCAAGCGCAATTTTTACATATTTTTCAAAAATGTATCAGTTTTTAATGAAATTTAGCAAAAATATAATTCAATGGACGTAGATTACCGAAAATAGATCAATTTTCCCCTATCTCTATTATTTTCAGAGAAAAACACAATTTTATTTTTAAAAAATGGTGACAGCGCAATATTTACATATTTTCCAAAAATGTATCGTTCCTCAGATTTTAATGAAATTTAGCAAAAATATAATTCAATCGATGTAGATCAATTTTTTTCGATCTCTATTATTTTCAGAGAAAAACACAATTTAAAATTTTAAAAAATGGTGAGAGCGCAATTTTTACATATTTCCAAAAAATGTATTGTTAATCAGATTTTAATGAAATTTAGCAAAAATATAATTCAATGGACGTAGATTACCGAAAATTACCAATTTTTCCCTATTTCTATTATTTTCAGAGAAAAACACAATTTTTATTTTAAAAAATGGTGAGAGCGACATTTTTACATATTTTTCAAAAATGTATCGTTAATCAGATTTTAATGAAATTAAGCAAAAATATATTCCTCTAACAATAAATTAGAGAAAATGGACCAATTTTTCACTATCTCTATTATTTTCGAAGAAAAAAGAAATAAAAAAAAATGGTGAGAGCGCAATTTTTACATATTCTTCAAAAATGTATCGTTACTCAGATTTTAATGAAATTTAGCAAAAATATAATTCAATGGACGTAGATTACCGAAAATATACCAATTTTTCCCTATCTCTATTATTTTCAGAGAAAAAAACCAATTTAAATGTTAAAAAATCCTGAGAGCGAATTATTTACATATTTTTCAAAAATGTATCGTTACTCAGATTTTAATGAAATTTAGCAAAAATATAATTCAATGGACGTAGATTACAGAAAATAGACCAATTTTTCTCTATCTCTATTATTTTCAGAGAAAAAGGAAATTTTAAATAAAAAAATGGCGAGAGCGCAATTTTTACATATTTTCCAAAAATGTGTCGTTAATCAAATTGTGAGTTTCATTTCATTTATTATATTTAGTTGGTTTAAACAATGATTTATTTGACATATTTGTTCAAATGTAAAAAATATATTTTTTGTAATTAGTGATTTGTTTCAAAAATAAACAACGATATGTTTCATTTTTACAAAAATTTCAAATCTTACTTTTGAAGTATCTACAGTAATAAATTAAGTACATATACAGGTAACTAACGCCATCTATTTAAATAAATGGCATAAGGTGTTGGAATTTTGAGACACCATTTCCCATTCTTATTTACAGATGGCGCTAACTACCTATATATGTTCTTAACTTAATTTTGTACAGTGACACTTCGAGAATGAAATTTGAAAGCCATATTGGTACTGATAAGTCCTTAAAGGGAGAAACTTTTCTTAAATAAATTTATTATTTGAATCAACAAAATTTTGTATACAAGAATAGTCAATATTTTAATCATAGGTTCAGGACCTCCAAATACTAATAATTTAATAAATAACTTTACATATAATTAGTTAATTAATAATACAAATAACCGTTTATATCAAATGATGTTCCTACAGGTATTTATAAAATTTCAGCATTTCAAACTATTAAAAATACACTAAAAGTAGATATCGATTGTTACCAAGAATTAGTTATAGCTTTAAGTTAGGAACTAATAAGTAGTTATATTTTAAATAGGACACCCTGTATTTTTTTATCTATACATCAATTTCATTAAAATATCTGTAGCATAAAAAATAATTTCAGATTTACTAAAACTTTTTTCACCGATATCTTTCGACTGGTTTTATCAGGCGACGGTGCTGCCGGCGATAACGACACTGCGATGCGGTCGAATCCTGAACTAACTAAAATTCGAAGGGTTAACTCTGACTCTGCCAGACATGTTTACCGACTTAATGCACCATTTGGCTGTGTTCCAATCTGCTGAAGATTAAGATATTACCTCGCAGGTCGAACGTTTTAAGCGGAACTAAGAACCAATTTGAATTTAAAAAGATATAAAAATTTGAGAGGCTTATTGGTGTGGTAGGTATGTGAAAAATGATGATTTTTTTTTTGATATTTTTACAAATGGCAGTAGAGTTTGTTAATAAACTTTAAAAATTATACAAATATAGAAAAAATATATATCTGAAAGAATATTTAAATAATTTTTAAAAAAGAACAATTCTGTATTTTTTATTTGTTAAAAAATATTATTTTTGATAAAAGTTTTTAAATCCAATAACTATAATAATATAGACATAAAAAATAGAAAGATATACAAGGTGTCTAAAATATTATGTAAATTATTATTAAATAAAAACATTTTTATATTATTAATTTTTTTTTAAATAGTATTTGCGTAAAGAAAATAATATACGAGTAAATAATCATCAAATTTTCTTGTATGTATGTTTTATTTGATAATATTTCCTAAATTCAATTATTAATATGAAAAAACAGTTGAAAAATTGAATAATTTGTAAATTTAATTAAATATGAACATTTTACTATTAATAAAAGTTTCTAAATCTACTACATAATACTAAAATAGAAAATATAAGAATATATGTATAAATAATTATTAATAAAGATTTTACTAGTATTTTTTATTAATCAAAAAATATTGTGGTCGATTAAAGTTTCTAAATCTAATTAATTTAGAAAAAAATTAACAGGGTGTCCAAAATAATATGTGTGAAAATAACAATTAAAACAGAACATTTTTCCATTTTTATCCAACGAGATGGGAAAGTGTATTTATTTCGACGTATCCTGAGACGATTGAGACCATTTTCAGATAGAAGTCTAACTAAACCAAAAAATTTAAAACTTTTTAAAACGGTACGCTACTGATTCAGTAGCACCCTCACCTTGTCTTTCCCCGCAAGAACCAAAGAAAATGTATTGAATTCTATACGTCTGGCGAAACTTTAATGGTCTAAGTTAAAAAACATTAGAAAAACTCTATTCAGATAATTCAAGATTATTTCTGCAACTGTCACCTGTCAAAAATAAAAAAATGTTATAATTTGAAACTTGAACTTTAATATATCATTAATTTCTGGATACTTGGAACCGATTTTTTTTATTTGTAACGTAAAAATTCAGATCCGTGAAATTTTAATAAACAAAATTATATAGGGTGTGCAATTTAAAAATCTAAAATTGTAGTGATTTCGGAAAATACCGAATACTGGTCATTTTGTTTTTTAATGTCACTAAATTGGAAAATATGTCTAATATTTTAAACAAATCTATTGACATAGTCAAAAATTCTTGTGTTAGGCAGTATAAAAACACGTGTTAAAAGGAAAGAAAAAACTTTTCTGCGTCAGCTCTAAAGAAATGCTGAGCCATATTAAGAAATTATAAAAATTGATCCATTAGTGACTGGTTGGAACTTTGAGAAGATACAGAAGCATTAGTAGATATTGTATATAGAACTAAAAATTAAACATTTACAGCTTTATGTTTTTTTCCAATATTTTCCCTTAATCCTGACCATATGTAACATGTAAAATAATTGAGTTTTTTACTTAAATTAAACATCTATAATAGTTCATTGACATCTAGTATAGGTACTATTAAGTTAGTCATAAATTAAATATTGAGAAATTCAAAATACATTAATTATCTAATAAACCCCCTTAAAAAGATTTTGTTACCGCATAAAATGTCACAACACTATATCAGTAGACGAATTTTTCACTTAGATTCATATCAGGCCAATAAATGTATCAAGGGTTAAACAACAGACGAATGCATTAACTTAACTGTTAACATTTCTCCGCCATGTTATTCTTGAATTAAATATTAAGAATATTGTATTATATTAATAAAGATTTTTAATCATTATAGCCAATCTTATAGAGATTTTTCAAAAAAATTTGGACGTTTACGTATACATATACATATATTTATATTTATGTTAATCCGAAATTATAATCACACGTCATCATTATTTTTAGAGACAAATTAAATTTTTAAAAAATGGCGAAAGCGCGATTTTTACATATTTTTAAAAATGTATCGTTACTCAGATTTTTATGAAAGTTAGCAAAAATATATTTCAATGGACGTAGATTACACTCAATAGACCAGTTTTTTCTCTAACCTTATTAGTTTAAGAGAAAAACAAAATTTTAAATTTAAAAAAAAATGGTGAGAGCGCAATATTTACATATTTTTTAAAAATGTATCCTTTCTCAGGTATTAATGAAAGTTAGCCAAAATTTAATCCATTAAAAGTCGATTAGAAAAATTGACCATCTCTATTATTTTCAGAGAAAACCAAAATTTTAAATTTTTTTAAAAAATGGCGAGAGCGCAATTTTTACATATTTTTAAAAATGTATCGTTACTCAGATTTTAATGAAAGTTAGCAAAAATATATTCCAATGGTTGTAGATAACACAAAATAGATCAATTATTCTGTAACTCTATAAGTTTGAGAGAAAAACAAAATTTAAATTTTTTTTTAAAAACTGGTGAGAGCGCAATTTTAAATATTGTTCAAAAATTGGTCCTTCCTTAGATTTTAACGAAAGTTAGAAAAAATATAATCCACAAGATGTAGATTAAAGTAAATCAACCATTTTTTTCTATCTCTATTATTTTCAGAGAAAACCAAAATTTTAAATTAAAAAAAAATGGCCAAAGGGCAATTTTTACATATTTGTCGAAAATGTGTCTATACTCATATTTTAATGAAAGTTAGTAAAAATATAATCCAAAAGACGCAGATTCCAGAAAATAGACAAATTTTTCTCTAACTCTATTATTTTCAGAATAAAACTAAATTTTAAATTTTTTTCAAAAATGGTGAGAGCGTAATTTATACAAATTTGTCAAAAATGTGATTAAGCTCAGATTTTAATGAAAGCTGGTAAAAATATAATCCAAAAGACGTAGATTACAGAAAATAGATAAATTTTTCTCCAACTCTATTATTTTCAGAAAAAAACAAAATTTTTATTTAAAAAAAAAATGGTGAGAGCGCAATTTTTATATATTTTTCAAGGATGTGTCTATACTCAGATTTTAATGTCAGGTAGTAAAAATAAAATCTAATAAACGTAGATTATAGAAAATACATAAATTTTTCTCTAACTCTATTATTTTCAGAATAAAACAAAATTTTAATTTAAAAAAAAAAAATGGCGAGAGCGCGATTTTTACATATTTGTTAAAAATATGTCTATACTCAGATTTCAATGAGAGCTGGTAAAAATATAATACAACAGACGGAGATTACAGAAAATAGATAAATTTTTCTCTAACTCTATTATTTTCCGAATAAAACAAAATTATAATTTTTTTTTAAAAAATGGTGAGAGCGCAATTTATAAAAATTTGTCAAAAATATGTCTAGCCTCAGATATTAAAGACAGCCTGTAAAAATATAATCCCAAAGACGTAGATTACAGAAACTAGACAAATTTTCTCTAACTTTATTATTTTCATAGAAAAACAAAATTTTATATTGTTTTAAAAAATGGTGAGAGCGCAATTTTTATATATTTGTCAAAAATGTGCCTTTACTCAGATTTTTATGAAAGTTAGCTACAAATATAATCAAATGAAATTAGATTACACAAAAAAGACCAATTTTTTTCTGTCTCTAATATTTTCTGAGAAAAATAAAATTTTAAATTAGACAAAAAATGGTGAGAGCGCAATTTTTAAATATAATGAATGAATATAATTCAGTTTGCTTTTTTTTTAATTTCATCTTGTTTCCATAAAGACAATTTTCAGACCAATTAAAATTAAAAACAAACAAGATATTTTTACACCCTTTATATATCTATCATCAAATTTTACTAATCGATTTTTCCTATGACAATGCAATATTCAATTATTTAAAGCATGATTTGCTTATTATTATTATTAAAATTGAATCTAACTAATTTTTTTATGACTTTCTTCCCCTACTTCCTCATCCTTCTTAAGATAAAGAAAAATGAAAAAGTGAAAAAAATATGAGCATTTTCTCTTAGGTATGGACCTGTAAGTACACTAGTACATTGAAAAAAAAATTTCAAGCCAAATGAACAAGAAATAGTCAAATGACACGAAGTGAATTTTCGAAATTGCTAAAGAAAAAATGAGTTTCTTAATATGTAACAACAACTTGTTTCAATTCTGTTTTTTCCACTCTATTCAAAATTAAAATATAATTATTAAAATTTTGCCATACATGGATCTGTCGGACCTGGTTTTTCATATGACTCAATAATTCAGTAAATTCTTTGTGAGCGGTTTAAATTTTGTTCGAAAAATGAAAAACATATACTAAGTGATTCAAAAGTTATAGCCAAAAGTAAAATTAGGCATAATTGATAACCGTAACTTAATAAACCCATTATAACATAAGCAGATGCAGCATAATGGATTATCAAAAGACCATCAAAAAATGTCTTCTTCTTTTCTTTATTAATATACAGGGTGGATTATGGACCTTTACCAAAACAATGCTTTGTATCATTTTTTGATAAAAGTGTGTAATGGAGCAACTAACTGATATATTCAGAATTAAAAAAATCCAGGGCCGACTTCACGAATATTTGTGCGTCTGCTTCATATCCAATAATTTACCCTGTATATAATTTTTCTAAAATCTGAACCAGATTTTTAAATTCGACCCTGTAAATTGATTCCAATTTTGGTATTTACTATATACTGGATCACAGTGTGTATCGTTATTGTTTATTTATTTTTTCATATACCTATATTACCTAAACTTTATTATACAGTAACATATTTCATTATTCCAAATTTTCAATGTGACTTTAAAATTAATTTTTAATTAAAAATGTAAGGAAAGTGTAACAAAAATTAAAAATACCCAGGTTTAAGTGTCTATTTACGTCCTATAGAAAAATCATATAAGGTTTTAGAAAAATAACATACAAGGTAAGTATTGGGTATAAAGGAGTCCCACAAATTTTCGCGAAACCAGCACTTGAATTTTTTTATTCTGAATATCTTAGTTAGTTGCTAGACACTAATATACACTTTTATCAAAAAATGAGACAAATCCACTTATCGACCAAATACTGTTTTGTTCAAGATCCATAATCCACCCTGTATGTTGATAAATAAAAATAGAAAACATTTTTTAATGGTTATTTGGTAATCCCTGAAGATGCCTCTACCTATGGTATAATTATGTACGTAATTCACCCTGTATAGGTTACCTATTTAGAACCCCCTATGTATAAAATATTTCCCTTTTCCTATGATACACCCTGTATAAAAATAAAAAGACTTCAACATGAAACCACCCTGTTGATTAAAACAATAAACTATATGCTAATTAAAAAAAATTGACATGCTATTACACCACCCTATTCCCAACTACCTACTCGAATTAAAGTTGTTAAACACGGTTTATATTCATCAGATTACAACCCCTACACCTACTCCGAACGAACCTCCAACAAATATGAATAACAATCGGAGCTCTCGACAACTATTAACCCACTTCCAACCGAACAAACCAATGAATCGATATGATCACGTTGGTAAGAATGAAATAGAGATAGAAGTCACGTCGTTGTTGAATCGTACGACGAGAACGAGACTAGCAGACGTTCAGCCATAATGGTAAAAGAGTCACGTGGAGAAGTTACGACTTCATCGCCAATAAGCTGTGGTACGACGATCGATGTTGTCATGGGAACGGGGTGAAGCTCCGCCTCGGTGACTGAGAGGATATTAGTAATTGTGTAAGAGCGAGAGAAGGATGGAAGAAAGTCGTAAAGTTTCTCATTGGATAATAAATAGTAAAAATTTTATGGTTTTTTGAAGTCAATGTTGTTTTCGGGTTTTGATACTAGATGTAGGTAAAGTCTCGGTTTGGAGGAATTTTTGGATTGTTTTGTCCCGCCAGTTCTTGGGCATTTAAAACTTAAAAGTATGATACAAATATAACAATTTTTATTTTTCAGAAAGTATTAAAAAAAATATGGAGATATAAACAATTATTATATTATTTAAAAACAAATAGATTCTTCTAAAAATATATATATTATATACAGTGTGTCCCAGAATAAAGGGAACAAACTTCGGCGGTAGATTATTTACTTAATTTTAAGACCAAAAGTTTTTATGAACCAATTTTATAAATTTATTATTAACGAAGTTACTTACAAGGTGTTAAATTTTCAGAAAAAAATAACATTTTTTTGTATAACTCCAAAACCGCTTTATATTTTTTTGTGAAATTTTGTATGTCGGTCTACCGGGTGTAAATGGAACATGGGCCGCCACCCCTATAACTTTTAATAGATTTATAATGAATTTTCCAGGATTATAATAGAGCCATTTTTCGATTTGTTTACTTGGATTCTACGACCTTCAACACGTATAGGTCCATCAAATTTCACTTAAGAAGCCGTTTTTATTTTGTTTTTAATTTTTTTTTAACCGTAATAGGTGCTAATAGTTTAGTCTGAATTCATTATAATCAAAATTAAATTACTTAAAAGTTCTAAAGGACCAGGCAGCCGGCTTTTAATACCTTTTTTAGTATATTTGTATGTATCATTTTGACATAAGCTTCCTTCCCTATCATAAACAAAAAGTATAAGCCAAATAGTAATAAATGGGTCAATAATGAGGTAAGGAAGTCAAGTTATAAACTAAAAAATTTACATGCATTATCTAGAGCATTTCCTGACTTACGTGATTTTTATAAACAGAAAAAAAGAGAACATCAAAATCTTCTAAATACAACTAGGAAATGTCACTATCAAAACATAATAAACACATCGGACAATCCTACTAAAAGTGCTTGGAAAATTATATCTGATTTTTTAAAATGCAAAAAAAAATGAAACTAACATATCGCTATCAAACGGGGGTAACTTAATTACAAATCCGCGTCAGAAATAGCCATTAGAAGCGTTATCGACTATCCCAAGAAAATCGGACAATACATATATTTATAACAACACTGTTGTGCATAGGCGCTTACTTCTGCATCCTTACACGACATTAGAATTAAATCAATTATTGATCCATAAACTAAAAAACAAAACATCTCAGGGATTTGATGAAATCCCTGGGTTTTTAATAAAAAGGGTTGTTTCTTTTATAATATCGCCAATAACATATCTTGTTAATTTATCATTTTCAAATGGTGACTTTCCAGACTGTATAAAAACTGGAAAGATAATACCAATCTTCAAAAGAGGTGACCCAAAACAAGTTAGTAATTACCGTCCAATAACAATTCCCTCGGTATTTTCAAAAATATTTGAATATAGCTATCTAGAAAGACTCAATACATTTTTACAGACAAATAATGTGATTATCAGTAACCAACATGGTTTTCAGTCAAAAAAATCAACCCATACTGCAATTCATTCATTTTACGATACTCTCACAAGTTTAATAGATGCCGGAGAAAGTCCAGTTGGGATCTGTGTGATCTCAGTAGGGCTTTTGACTGTGTCAATCACGAAATTTTAATTTATAAATTAAAAAATATTGGCATTCAAGGACATGCATTGAATTGGATAATATCTTATTTAACTGCACGTCGACAATACGTTAGTACAGAGAAAGCTGAAAAATCCAATAAGACTCATAAATCTATACCTATCTTAATATAAACATAGGTGTGCCACAAGACTCTATTTTAGGACCCATTTTATTTCTCATCTAGGTAAACGATGTGGTTTCAGTCAACTTAGATGGTTATTTTACAATATTTGCACACGATATAAATGCTTTAATCAACGGATCTGATATCTCTTTGGAATCCAAAAGTAATCTTTTACTATCGGACCTTTATAGTTGGTTTTGTAATAATTTCCTCTTGTTGAATACCCAAAAAACTCTTTCAATTCATTTCCATAATAGGCAAAGATGTGTCAGCCCAATTAATTTAAATATAAATAACAATCACATGGAAAATGTATCTTCAGTAAAATTCCTAGGTTTAGATATTGATGAATGTCTTAATTGGAGAAAGCATTGTGATACACTTACTTCAAGATTAAACTCTGTAACTTTTTTGTTCCGAAACTTAAAACAAGTCTTAACGGAGCAACAATTAATAGTACTCTATTATGCACAAGCCGAATCGCGTCTAAGATATGGAATTTGTTTTTGGGGAACAAGCAGCCATACTAATGAAGTCTTTATTACTCAAAAAAGAATAATACGGTCTATTGCTGGTGTACCCCAATACATTAGTTGTAGACAATATTTTCAAAAATACTGCCTTTGGCCAGTCTATACATTTTGGAAACTTGCCTATTTGTATTCAATAACCTAGAAAATTTTAAAACTAATGGCCAAGTCCACAACATAAATACTAGATATAAAGATAACTTACGAGCTCCAGTGTGTAGGGGAAATATTTACTTCAAATCTCCCAGTATAATGGGACAAAGACTTTTTAATCGATTGCCAACGCAACTAAAAATGTGTAAAAGCATGACATCCTTTAAAATAAAATTAAAGGAATTCTTGACAGCACACACCTTTTATTCAGTAGAAGATATTTTTGAATTTTAAATGTTACTCTTTTTTATTATATGTTTGTTAGTGTGCTTGTTTGTTTGTTTATTTGTTTGTTTATTTTTTTTTGTCTAAATTTGACTAATTCTACACAGACTATGTTTGTCATAAAGAAAATAAAGTATTTATTTATTATTTATGGAGAAATGGATTCCAGTTAATTTGCCTGAATTTTTGGTATGATAAAGATATCAACATCCAGAACAATAATGCCCATAGGCACAACTCAATCATGTGGCCACTTTTCAACTTACAGAGTGATGAAGTTGAAAAATGGCCATTTTTTAAAACTTATTAAAATGTAATTTTCTTAATGTATTAAGGAGTTTTTGTTGTAATAGTATTTTAATAACATTAAATAATATTGCTTTGTGTAGGAAAAGTATTATTTGATACAGGGTGATTAAAAAATTTCCAAAAAAATTGTTGATGCTCTTCAGCTCTTAATTTTCTACCTTAAATATCTTATGAATCACCCTGTATTTAATTTATAAATTATAAATTTTTAAAAATGGTTTAATGTCGACTATACTAACTTGTATTACAAAATATATAAAATTGTATTAAAAATAACCTGCAGAGTCGATCAACTTTTTGACTCACTCTGTATAAAACATTTTTATATCTTGTTATAATAAGTCCAACTAAAGTAAATTCGAACCAAATATTAATATTTTCATATTCCCACTCTAAAGTAGAATACACAGCATCAACAATTTTTTATGGTAATTTTTGGATCACCCTGTATCAAATAATACTTTTCCTATACAAAACAATATTATTTGATGTTATTAAAATACTATTACAGCAAAAAATCCTTAATACATCAAGAAAATTACATTTTAATACGTTTTAAAAAATTGGCCATTTTTCAACTTCATCACCCTGTAAGTTGAAAACTGGTCATAGGATTGAGTTGTGCCCATGGATACCATTGTTCAGGAAGTGACATCTTCAACATACCAAAAATTCAGGCAAATTAACCGGAACCCATTTCTCCATAAGACGTCTGCCTGGTCCTTTTATCAATTATTTATTTTTGTTACTTAATAATTATTTATATTTAAAATATGATGTAAATATCCTTTATTTTTTAACAGGGATGTCTTCAGGAGAAATTTGTATCGAAATTAAAGAGAAAAAAAATATTACTCCTTTATTTCAGAAAAAAAGAATGGTTATACCCATCACTTTAATGGTAATTGAATGAACAATTTTTAATACTGGGTGGCCCATCTATGTTACATTTAAAAAAATTGAGTTTTAGTTAAAAAATTGGATTCACTGAGTTAAATGTTAATAAAAGAGAAAAAATAAATAATTGACAAACTTTTTAGGTAATTCTAGTTTAATTATAAGTAATTTAGACCAAATCATGACCACCTACGATTGTTAAAAAAAAATTTAAAAATAAAATAAAAATGGCATCTGAAGTGACATTTGACAGTCGAACGTGTTTGAAGTGAAGTCGTAGAATCCAATTATGTAGAAATATATCGGGTATTTCATTTGAGTTTCCAATTTTCATGCCAGAACGGATTTTTATGTAAAAAAATTCAAAAATATCTACTATAACAGACCAAAATTTAATATAAATCTAATAATCCGTTTAGAAGTTATAGGGATAGCTCATGACACATTTACACCCGGTATATTAATTACTCTAATGTTACAGTTACATGTTTGTAACTTGAACCAGGGACGTACGCTAAATAGGGGTTCTACATGTTGTATCCCTAATTTTTATGCCACTGGAAAAATTTTGGTTTTAACATATTTTTCTAAATTCTATAATCGAGAAGTGAGTTTTCTGCGAAAAATAGTTAGAATGATAGGAAAAATATGAGCGATGGCTCATTAGACCCGGATTGCAATTCTTAGAAATGTGTCTTGTCGATTTTTTCCTGCAAATAAAAATTGTAGTTGTTATTAACACAAAACCAAAAAGAAAAAAAGCCATTTTAGTTTTTGATGATAACTTAATAACTATACAAGATAAGGGGAATTGCAAAAAAGATCCTTAAAGAGGAGGAAATTTCCAAAAAAAACCTTCTGATTCCTGAATCTCTATCTCTAATGTTTATAACTTTAATTTGTTGCCGAAAATAGGGTTCCGCGCGACCGTTTCGGCATAAATACGCCGCCTCTATAGTGATTACCACATCTAAAATAATTTATTTAAAGCCCTAAATATTATTTTAAAATTTGAAAAAATTATGGTGTCATTTCAATACTTCAAAAAAGAAAATCCCGTTGGAAAAAAAAATTTAAATGCATTTTTCAAAAAGCTAGTCTATTGTTAATTAACTATTTTTTTTTCATACCTCTGTTAATCAGCCTAAAAAAGTTTTCGCCTCTTTAAGTATTTTCTATGAGTGTACTCAATAAGATGACGCTATAAAATTATTTAAAATTTGTTTACATTGTTTATAAAGAGTTTTCTAAGTTAAAAAAAAATGAAAAATTGTAAAATTGTTGTTAAAAATGTCGTTTTTCTTATGTACCTTGGTATAGCTGTTTTTATATTAAAAATAAGGATTAAATTATTCTGAGTAAGATTTTTTAACGGTATTTGTTTATAAATTGTTTATAAACAAATAGTTTTTATAAATATTTTTGAAAAAAAATTTACTATAATATTGTTTAGGGTCCATGATGATTTCTTTAAAAAAGAAATTTTTTCTTAAAAAAATTTTCTTGTCTTTTTTATCAAATTCGAATTATTTAAACAATTAGTTAAGAAATAATTTTGTCTTTTAAAAATTATTATTGATGGCTCATAATACAATAAAAAAAATTTTTTTTATCATTAATAATTTCATTGTTTATTTAGTTAAGAATTTATTATAAACAATGTTTGACTGTCACAATAATTTTTTTCTAATACTACTAAAAATTTCAAAAACAACCATGTGCAACAATGTGGGGAAAAATATATTTTTGTACAGAAATTTTTTTTTCTCAACTTTGGTCAATATTGTATTTTTTAGTAGTACCTATTAGAAATAAATTATTGTAACACTGAAATAATGTTTATAACAAATTGTGAACTAAATAAATATTCATAAAAAAAAAGTATTTTTAAAGACAAAATTATTTCTTAACTAATTATTTAAATAATGCAAATATGAAAAAAAAACGATTATAAACAATAAGAAATTTTTTTTAAGAAAATATGTTTTTAAAAATCAACATTGACCCTAAACAATAGAATGATAAAAAAAAATTTTTCAAAAATATTAAAGTAAACTTTTTATTTATAAACAATTTTTAAACACATAGCGTTGAAAAATCTTACCCACAATAATTTAATCCTTACTTCTAATATAACAACAGCTATACCAAAGTACATGAGAAAAAAAAAATTTAACAACAATTTTACGATTTTTCATTTTTTGTTAATTTAGAAAACTCATTATAAATAAACAACATGAACAAATTTTAAATAATTTTATACAGTCATATTATTGAGTACACTCATAGAAATTTTTGAGGGTGATTATTTAAACAATTATCCAGCTTTTAATGAAGACAGAGGGATGAAAAAAAATAGTTAATTAACAATAGGCTAGATTTTTGAAAAATGCATTTAAAAATTCTTTTCCAACAGGACATTCTTTCTTCAAGTATTGAAATGACACCATAAATTTTTCAAATTTTTAAATCAATATTTAGGGCTTTAAACAAATTATTTTAGATGTGGTAGTCACTATAGGTAATCATCCCGAAAAGGTCGCGCGGAACCCTATTTTCAGCAACAAATTAAAGTTATAAACATTAGAGCTAGAGATTCGGAAATCAAAAGTTTTTTTTTGGAAATTTCCTCCTCTTTAAGAATCTTTTTTGCAATTCGCCCTATCTTGTACAGTTTTTACGTTATCATCAAAAACTAAAATGGTTTTTTTTTTCGTTTTTTGTTAATAACAATTACAATTTTTATTTGTAGGAAAGAGAATTACAATTAGCGTCGAATGAGCCATCGCTCATATTTTTCCTAATCTTCTAACTATTTTTCGCAAAAAACTCACTTCTAAATAGCTTTCTAATACACAAAGTGCATAAGGTTTGTTAAGTAAATTCTCAACAAGTTTTTGAGATATTTAACATTAAATAGGTTAAAGTTCAGTAATTATTAAAGTTATTTTTTTTTTTTTTTGATAAACATAAACATTTTTCTTGGGGCATGTATTGCCTACGTCCTCCAGTTATTATTGTGTTTAATTTTCATATTTTAATTTCTTGATTTTATATTCAGTATTTCCTAAAAGTTATAAAAAACAGTAATTGTCATTACTAAACTTTAGAAAATAATAGAAACAATAACTTATAATTACTTATCTTTAACCTATTTAATGTCTGATATCTCAAGAATTGTTGGGAATTTACATAACAAACCTTATGCACTTTATGTAATAGAAATATCTAGAATTTAGAAAAATATGTCAAAACCAAAATTATTCCAGTGGCGTAAAAATTTGGGAGATGCACATGTTGGACCCATATCTACCGTACGCCCCTGGTTTAAATTACAGACAGGTAATTATTATTGTAAAATTAGACTCACTTAATATAGACCGACATACAAAATTTCACAAAAAAATATACAGCCGTTTTGGATTTATACAAAACATGTTATTTTTTTCTGAAAATTTAACACTCTGTATCTTCGTTTACTAAATTTAAACAATAGGTTCATAAAGACTGCTCTTAAAAATAAGCAAATATTTTACCCTCGAAGTTTGCCCCCTTTATTCTGTTACGCCCTGTATATGTCTAAAGCTTAAAGATTCCTGATTGACAGTGTTAAATTTTTTTAAAAAAATCAATTTTTGTTTATAATTAGATATCCGTATCTTCATAGTATCTACAAAACATTACTTTTAAAGTAGAGACTTTTTTTTTCATTTTTTTCAACTTTTGTAATTGATTTTTTAATTGTCTTTTTTAAGCGATTTCTTAAGACATAAAAACGAAAACTTTCACAATGTTTCATTAAAATCGAATAATTTTTGTGGAAATGAAAACTGAAAACCAAGAAAACCGAAAAAAAGTTTGTGTGGTCTTTCTATCCCTCTCTTTTCATTTTTTTACTATTTCTTTCTCTTTTTCCAGTTTTTCATATTTTTTCCTATTTTTCTCTAATTTTCACTATTTTTCCCAATTTTCCCATTTTTCCCCAATTCCCAATAATTTATTTTACGAATTTTCCCTTTTTTCCATATTTTTGCCTATTTTTCTCCATTTGTCCCTACTGTTTTCTATTTTTCCTTATTTTTCCATATTTTTCCCAATTTTCCCAATTTTTTCCTATTTGTCCCTATTTTTCCTATATTTTCACATTTTTGTCCCGTTTCTCTATTTTCCTATTTTTCCCCATTTTTCTCTATTTTCTACTATTATCTCCCATTTTTTCCTATTTTTTTTATTTGTATCTATTTTTCACTATTTTTTCCCATTTTTCTTCGGCTTTTCTCTATTTTTCAGTATTTTTTCCTATTTATCCTTATTTGTATGAATTTTTCCTTATTTTCCGTATTTTTTCTATTTTTCGCAATTTTTATTGATTTTTTCCTATTTTTCATAATTTTTTCCAAATTTTCCATTGTTTCCTTTATTTTTTACTATTTTTTCCTATTTTCCCAATTTTTTCCTGTGTTTCCAATTTTTTATTGTTTTTTCCTATATTACTTTATTTTCTACTTTTTCTCACGATTTTTCTTATTTTTTTCTACCATCAAAGTTTTTGCCTATTTTTCCTATTTTCCCAATTTTTTATTGTTTTTCATTATTTTTTCCTATTTTACTTTATTTTCTACTTTTTCTCACAATTTTTCTTATTTTTTTCTACTATCAAAGTTTTTTCCTATTTTTCCTATTTTCTC
Organism: Neocrepidodera transversa; assembly: GCA_963243735.1. Classification (NCBI taxonomy): domain Eukaryota; kingdom Metazoa; phylum Arthropoda; class Insecta; order Coleoptera; family Chrysomelidae; genus Neocrepidodera; species Neocrepidodera transversa. Next base: position 2,689,926 of record OY725337.1, on the reverse strand, counting down.
AATTTTTTCCTATTTTTCCAATTTTTTCCTATTTTACTTTATTTTCTTCTTTTTCTGACGATTTTTCTTATTTTTTTGAACTATCAAAATTTTTTCCTATTTTCCCCAATTTTTCTTATTTTTTTTCCCTATTTTTTTGCTCAGTTTTTTTTTATTTGTTTTTTTATTTTTCACTTTTCTATATTTCCTTTATTTTTCTCATGTTTTCATTATTTTCCCCTATTTTCCTTACTTTTCTTCAAATTCCCTATTTTTTACCTCATTAAGCAACTTAAGTTACAAAAAATTAACTACGAATTATATTTTTCCCAAAAATTTTTAGGTTATGATCAAAAGTCATTTATACAAAAGTTGTAGGTTTTTTCATTATCTACAACTTTGTTATTGAATATTTTTTAATACGACATCAAGTTTCACCAGAAATCATGAAAAACAGAAAAAAAACCATTTTTAACCCCGTTTAACCACCCCCATATTCCTTCTAACCCCATTAATTATAACCCATCAGATATTAAATAAATTGTAAAAAAATGTCTCCCCTGCACAATTGTCCTTCATTTGTGTATAAATTGTAAAAAAATAATTAAGGATATTATAATACAAAAAATATTTTTTTTAAAAATATTTAACGCCCTGTATCTTCAAAATAAATAATTTAAAAAAACCATGTGCCCATTTAATTTTTTGATATATTTAATACCCTAACCTAAAAAAAAATTTCAAAGTAGTCATTATATTTTTCTAGAATGGATCTAACTTGATCTATGATTTTTCTAGTCTCATCTAGGACTCAAGAAATGCCTAAAAGCTAATCCAAATACAAAAAAAAAATCTTATATTTATTAAACTGATGAAAACGAACATAAATTTTAATATTTTTTTTAATGAAAAATCATTTTTTTTAAAAGAAAATCAATAATTTTTTATGAAGAACGCTAAAGGTTCATTCCTAAAATGAAAATGGCGCATATTATAATCTAGCAAAAAACAAAATTTTTATAATTCATATTGTAGGTATCTTATTGTGTTTTAATTATATTACCTAATTACTAATTTAATAGAAAATCAATTTAAAAAACAATTCTTACCTTAATTTTCTCATTTTCCGGCTAAAACAACACACTTAAATTATCTATCACTGTGTTAGTCTTTCTCAAAAATGACGCGAAGACGCTACTATCATTCCAGATGATACTAGATTTTAAGAAATATTACCTGTGTCTTCTTATCACTTTTTAGAGTTCAAAAGAGAGAGATAAAAAATTAGCAAGTAACATAAACAATGAGGGGTTCTATTCGGAAAATCACGAAACAATCCGAACATTTCCGATTTGGTGTTTATCTTTAAATAAATTCTAATATTGTAAGTTAATAAGTATTTGGGTTGTATGTATATAAATGAAATAATTTGTATGAATTTTTGAATAAGCTAATTGTTAAAAAAAATTTGATATCATTCATAATTTTTATGAGTTTCTGAATTTTATGAATATAATTTTATTATTAGAGAAGTTTGATATTTTAAAAGAATTTATTAATAGTAATTAGTATATAGTAATATATTCTAAATCAACACTTAAGGAATATTCTTATTATTGTTATATGATTATTATATGATTATTTGTACAGGGTGTTCCAAATTGATGTTTTTGTAGGGTTTTTGGTAAACTAGAAGAGATAGAAAAAAAGCAGTTAAGATGTTATGACTTCTTTTTTTTTGTTAAAGTAACGAAAGTATAATTAAATCTTTAGTAGCTCCATGTATTTGGTACATACAGGGCGATTATTAAAAACTGTGGAACATTAGAAAGTTCTGTAAATTCTTAATTAAGAAAAATGTAAAAAAAGGTTATAAATACTTTTGATTGTCATAAATAATATTGAAGAGTTCAGTGGAGCACAAAATTTTTTTTAGAGGGTTTTAGTAAAGAAATACAGGGTGGGCCACGCTCAACGGGACGGAGCTTACTCGGAAAACGAAAAATGTTATGAAAAAGTTATTTGGCAGGAGTACGTAGGTGACAACCTGTAAACAAACTTTACATTACAATAATTCGTATCGATGGCCTCCCTAATAGGCAATTAATAAACAAAAATGTTAGTTCATTTTTATGCGATGAAGTGTAATGAATGTATTTAAACCATATTAATTTCGCAAAAAAAGTCATTTAAATCGAAAACTATCAAGAATGGGTCTTAATAAAGTGACATTATTTTATTCAATATACTTCAAAAATAAAAGGGATCCGGACAAATCGCCGAATGGACAAATCGCCGAATGGACAAAACGCCGAATGGACAAATCGCCGAAAGGCTGGTCAAAACGCCGAAAGTAGTTTTTGGACAAATCGCCGAAAGTGGTCAAAATACCGAAAATAAGTTTTTGGACAAATCGCCGAACGTGGACAAATTGCCGAATCCTGTAAAACGACGCTGCATAGATCGAGTTTGTGGCGTCGAAGCCGAAATTACAATTTTAATTAAGATACTCTGATCAAAATATTAAACTTGATCAAAACGCCGAAATTACCAAATTGCCGAATGGACAAATTACCGAATGGACAAATTGCCGAATGGACAAATCGCCGAATGGACAAATTGCCGAAAGGCTGGTCAAAACGCCGAAAATAAGTCTTTTGTAGAAATTCTTTTACATAGTATTTTATGAAATGTAGGTGACAAATGAGATATTCAAAAATTAAAGATATGCTTTAAAATACAGTAACTGACAGTTAGTATTTATGTCTATATATTGCATATTATATTAAAAATACATTTATCCAATTCAGTTGCTTATTATGGTAAGTTAAAGTTAAATTGTCTTGTATAAAAAAATAAAAATAATTTGCCAGATTTATCAAAATGTTCATTTTTTCCATATTTTCAAAGATGTAGAACATATAATTAAGCATAGTTTCGCCGCTAGAGGGCGTGAAAGAAATATATTTATATAGACTTTCGCTCCTTATTTTTAGATTTATAGCCAACATTATGGATTTTTCTGAAAAATTACAAGAAATCAAAATAGTATAACACAAAACTTTCTAGGCGTTAAACTTGTTTTAATAAATTTTAGTTTTTTTAGTATGCTGGTTAGAATAATTTTAATAAGGAGTTTCAATGTACTGTTAAATTTTTTGTTAGATTTTGTCGTTACTATTTTTTCAAATTCCGCATAGTTTGGCCGCTAAAGGGCGTGAAAGAAATATATATAGACTTTTGCGTTTTTTTAGGTTTCCAACCAAAAATATGGATTTTTCTAAAAAATTGCAAGAAATGAAAATTGTAAACCATAAAATTTGCTATAAATTCTGTTTTTACTTTTTTTTTTGAATTCCTCATAGTTTTAATTTGGATATAATTTTAATTTTATTAAATTATTTTTTTTAGTTAAAATTAATAAACAAAAGTCATAAAAAAATATTTAACCTATGTATTAGTTAGTAAAAAAAAAGAACAAGACTTTGCCAAATGCAAACCATTGACTACTTTTACGTATAAAAAAAAACTTGACTGTCGTCCTAGAATTGTAAATAAATGGGACTTAAAATAAAGGGTCCTTTCTGAACTTTGTGCCGATGTGGGTTATTTTTTTCCGGTCATCTGTTCAATATGCCGATTTGGGAATCACCCATAATAACGAAATGTTGATCATATATAAATTATGACTAATATAAATATATATAAAATATTTATTAGCATATATACTGGTTGATTCATTATATATTTTTTTTTTTAAATTCTGACTTAATTAATTTTTCAGGGTTTACTGTAAATTTCGTATAACGTTACATAGCAAATTAGTTTACTTTTGATCATTAAAAAAATAATACTTGTAATTAGTAAAAAATTAAACTAAATCTTAAAAATTATTAAAATTTAAGAAAAACATATAATGATGTAATTATCATTCACTTTTTTTATCACTATGTTTCAACTGATTTTGACAAAACACTGAAATGACATTATTTCATGTCTCTGTCATAATTTAATAATATAAAAATACAAATATACCCAATAAGTATTAATAAAATACAAAATTTGCGATTATGATTGAAACGGCAAACCAGAATTAAGCATTAAGAAGAAAATCCATAAAAGTTTAATGCATCTCTCTACCTGATCGAAAATAAAATGGAGGTCGCTCATAACGTTATCAAACTCGTTTTCCAACACTTGATTTTGCACTAAACTAAACTTTGTAGAGTCACAAACACAACTGATTTGTAAAATAAAATATCCAGAGAAAGAAACTATAAAATGTTAAATCCCTCCTACAGCTATATATTTTTAATTGTCCCTCCGCCGTCGAAAGGCCCTTCCGAGCATGGTTAAGGGTTTTTATTTACGGGTGAAATTTCAAATTTTGGACTCGGTTACGGTTATATGTTACGCCATTTTGAAAAATAATAAATAAAAATAATAATTTAAATATCGTGTTTGACGTTTTATTAGATTTCTCGCAGCTGCATAAAATTAGGGTTAGGTATTTGTATAAGATCGGTTTCAGGTCTCTTTCATATATTTGCATTTTCCATAAATTTGATATATTAGAAAATATATATTTTTTGACAATTTTTTATCCCCTCGTAAAAATTGTAAATTGCGAATAAAGATGTTAAGTTTTAAGTATAGAATTTTTAGTAAAAATAGATCTGGATCGTTAATGAAGGAGGAAATGTGAATCTATTAGACAATTTTGTTGAACACACTTTTCGGTTCTAATATTTAAAATCTGTAAAAATTGAAGACATGGTTGGATTTTGATTTAAATAACATGATTCCGGATGAATAAAATTGATTTATTTGGTACAAAATTATATTTTAGAAAATTGTTTGTTTTCGCACAAAAACACTTGTGAATCTTTTTATTATTATTTTAATACAGTTTTTAGATTCGCTCTGTATATATTTACTTGCGAGACCCACCATCCGAGAAGGTAAAGTATTGTGAACGAGCTAAAAAAAATTTCGAGATAAAGATTGAAATATTCATTTTTAGGTCATCTGAGACGATTAAGACCATTTCCAGATGGAAGTCTGCCTGTCTGTCTATTTGGCTGTCTGTCTGCATTCGGGTATGTTTGTCACTTCGAATAATTTTTGTAGTAATTTTCAAACAAAAAATATAATACTATTTCCCGTTTTTTGTTTTTTTGATATTTAAAATTAATTCAGACATGAACTATATGTTATCAGTATATTAGTAAGCCATGAATATGCATAAAGAAATAAGTGAGGGTGGCATTTGAAAAAAAAAATAGTCGAGGGTTGTTCCTAAGGGATGAAATTGTGAGGGCGGATTTTAGTAGTACACCTTTCAGTGCTTCAAGGCAAATATTATTCAGTTTTTTTTTCAGAATTTTATGTCCTCAAAATCTGGGACACCCGGTAGAAATATTAAATCATTATAATTTACAGTTGTAATATTAGTTCTACTACTAAATTAAATCAACTCAAATAATATTTGTATGAAAACTAATATATACAGTGTGTTACTAAAAAACAATATTTTTAACGCATTTTTAAACTAAAAAATTAAATATACCTAATGTATTTATTAATACTCCTCTTTACCTGTTTATTTTAAAGAGTAAAGAAATACGTTTGAATATGTCGATATAAAAGTTTCGGTATTTACATGAACCCACTTAAAGCTGTCATCCCTCAAAATTTTTAAGGGGTCTAACACTTCTTTTGAAAGGTAACAAAAATCAGATTCAAAATAAAAACTAGTGAAAGGAATAATCTCTGTGCGGTTTTTCAAGACAACGGCCCGTTTCCTTCAGCGAAAAAAAGTCCGATTCCAAAAAATGGGAATTTTTCGAAAAAAATTTTTTTTCAAATTTTTCAATTTCTTTTTTCATCGAGCCTTTTTTTTGAATAAAAACCGATGGCACAGACATCCACATAGACAGATATTTTTTTCATGACGTTTCATGACATTTTAAGTTATTTGGAGCAAAGAAAATTTTTGAGATTTTTGCATGATTTCAATACTACGGGCCGTAGTAATTGAGATAGGGTTCTAAGAGGTAATTTTTTTTTCCAAAAGTTATATAACTTTATATATTACCTATAGTTATTGATGTTCTGATTAAAAATTTGCATAGGTTCAATCCTATCCTATATGGCTATATTTCAGGATGTTGAAATTGAAAATTCTGAATTTTGAAATTGGCACAAAAAGTCTCTTTTACATATTTTTAGAAGTTACTGACTAATAGGCATAATACATACTTAATTAACAACATAAAAGTATGTTTACTTAGAGGATGATTCATATATGCTTTGACGGCTTCATGGGACTTGCGAATGTGGGCTTTGCGAACAGAACCTTTTTCGTGGGTTTTGCGGACAAGCTTAAGATTAGAACTATAAAACTATTAATATTGGATTTTATTAAATTACTATTTAAAAATATTAAAGTCCTAAAGGTATAAATACACCAATACATTTCTTCAACTCTATTGAAGTTGATGAATAAATAACAGTTAATCTTTCAAATTGTTTATTTTATTTCTTACTTTACCGATCTATTCAGAAATTCGTATTAAAAGTTATTTTTGTTAAATTGAGGCATAAAATATTAAATAATACCTAATGCAATTTGAGGATGAAACACAGGACTTCAAAACTGTTAAAAAATTATGAGTGTGCAGGATTTTTCTAAAATGTAAATATCTCGGTAAGATCTGTGTGAAAAAATAAATTAAATATAACATTTACTGAATTATTTTTATAATTTTAACACTCTCTATACCACTAATAAATCATCAATATATTGCTGTTTTTAAATACGAAAATAAAGCCGACACAAATTTAAGTTAATAAAAATTACTTACAGTGTTCGCAAACCGCATAAACTGACAGAGGATATGCCAGGTATATGTTCGCAAATCCCACGGTTCGCAAAGCCTACGCCTCCGATTTCACAGATATGTTTTGGTTAAATTATGTATTTAAAAATATAGCATAAAATAACAAAGAAAAATTCAGCTTCAAATCTTTCTAAAATGTAGAAAGTCCTCGTTCAAAATTCTTCTTGGTAAAATAAGCTCATGACTAGTTTTCAAAATATTGAATGTTTAATGTGTAAAATATATTTTTTTAGAAACAAAAAATATTTACCAACACGATATATCGCAAACTAAATTTTTACAAAATCTTAGTAAATAACTCCCAAACAATAAAAAATAGTTACCTTTTATCATTTAATAAAAAATGTTACGTATTTGATAGATTTTACGCATGAGGAACAAAACATACAGAGAGAGTCATTTAACTAAGATTACCCTGTAAGTATAAATTGTTTTGGTCTGCCTCTAGGCCTGTGAAAGTAATAAAAAAAATTTTTTTAGGTTGATAATTAATCATGAATTTTGTCTACATTAATTAGTAAAAACTTATAAAAATAATTTATTTAAATATTTGTTACCCCGTGTATAAAAACTTGTCAATGATATCGGACAAACATGTGCATACCGATATATTCTGTAGGTACTTAAAAAACAATTAAATCACCCTGTATATTTTAAAAATATTACGGTTATGCATACCTAATATAATGTTATTAAGTTACTCATAAGTCACTAAAGAAATGCAAGTTATATAGTTTTAATAATTTCAAAGCATAATTATTTTTGGTGGTTGTCTGTATATGATTCACCCTGTATGAAAGTAATCACAGGGAAATCTTTTAGTTTCAAAATTGTGAACGAGCACTAACTGTATTAAATAATGTTTCTGTGGCGCAACTGTAGAATTATTAAGTGTTTGTAAAAACCTATTGTCATTTATTCGTGGATCACCCTGTAACAGTAAATATTTTTAGCTGTACCTTTTAACGTACATTTAAACAAAACTTATATTAAACTTATATGAGCAACATACGATTAAAATCTATCCAGCTTTTCAATTTAATGAAAAAGAAAACTGATAAAATCAGCAATTCTCCCTTTAACGCCCTGTATCTCGAAAACTGGTCATATAGGATCGGATGCAGAATTCATACCTTTTAAGATATTACTAAAGTTCTTATATACCAAGGTTATATTTGACGGAGAACACTTTAAAATACAGTGAACAAATATGATTAAGAATAATTTACTACGGCAGTCGACGTGATCGAAGGACCAACCTGATTACGGCGTATCAGGATTTATCATCTTAACACAAATAAATCATTTAAGTGATCTGTAAGTGCTATTTATTCACCCGTTTATTATTAAACAAAATCAATAATGATTTACATTTTTTACAATTTATTATTTTTATAGAGCAACTGCTTGCACTCACCATCAGTGTAAAAATAATATTCACAATTTTGATTCATTTAAAACCTCAAAAAATATACTGTTATCATTTTAGGGTGCGGTTAACTGCTTTTTATAATACCGAGGCATTTTATTTCAACTGAACTCTGCGAGTGATGATAAATTATGATCCGCTATAATGAGGTGGACCTTCGATCTAATGACGGGTGATGTCAAAACGTCGACGTCCTAGTAATTATTCCAAACCTATATCGATTCTTAATAATATTTGTTCATACAGGGCATTCATGGTTTTTGTATTTTTCTTAAAATGGAATTTCTCCCGAGAAATAATCAAACATGTATATTAGAGGTAGAGACACACATATGTTAGTGCTATTACCTGTCCCAAAAATTAATCCATAAGTACAAGGTTTTGAATTAATCATTAAAAAAAATGTTTTGGTTCTCTCTATAAAAAATGTGTTTTATCCATATTTCCTCATCAAAATTTTATTTTGAGGAGTTCTTTCTGCAAATAAATAATTAAAAAAGTGAGATTTTGCAAAAAGCTACTGTCATATATTTGTGAATCACTCTGTCAATATAAATAATTTTAATGGCATACGTATATACCAATGTATTAGTAAAACATATAGTAAACGTGTGTAGATAACAGAAATTTTAACTAACTAGCAAGTTAAAAAAAAATCAAAAAAACTGGCACTTTTTAACTTTAACACCCTGAACCTAAAAAATTATTCATAGGATTGAGTAAGGCCTATTGATACTTTTAGTTACTAGGTCAAGAACAATAACATACAAAAGTTTTAGAAAATTTGACCGGTCGCCACTTTATATGAGAAAAGTGCGGGGTTTTTTGACATTTGTATAAAACAATTTAAACCAATGTTATGTACTATTATTTTAAATAATGTTTTGTTTTCTAACCCAGTACGAAAAATTGAAAAATAAAATCTGTTAGTATAATCCAGGTATATAGTTGACGCAAAGGCGACCCTTTTATCCCTTATTTAAATGAAATCTACCAAACTTTCTAAATATGCAAAAAAAATTCGACCTACTTTTAGCGAAGTTACCGAAGAAACTTTCTACAAAAATTAGTATGGTTTGATGTCGTTTACCGTTTACACGTGACAACAAAAATTTGTTAAAAATGTAAATTATTTGTTATTATTTAAAAAAAACAGTTATTTATGATAAAATACGAAAATAGATGGTTTGAATATGATTAAAATGTTTGTGTAAAAGTTTTGTTGTATCACGGTTGATGTTTTTTGTATTTAAAAAATGGTAAGTTCCAAAATAATGTTGTAATGAGCTATAGTAGTCGTTTTTTTATTATTTAATAGGAAACTTTATCATTTATTAAGTACTTTATGAAAATTTAGTCATTCAGATTTGATCAGGTGCCCCAGAAAATAATTATTGAAATTCAAATGTCCCGTATGTCTCGTGATGTGTACCAATAAAATCAGTGGAATTAAATTTTGTTCCCAAATATTTATTTTTATTTTCCCATGTTTAAATTGTATAGGAAGAGTGAAATAGAAACTTAGTTATAGCTCTTTTCTCAAGATTAATATGCATGTTACGCTTAGCAAAAATGTATAATATATTTTTAAATTGTTGTAGTTATCGATATGAATTTTAAATAAATACTTAGCTACATATAATACAAATACCTAATCTATAATTTTATTTAATTTTTATGAATTAAAATACAAATCAAAATATATACCTATAATTAATAAATGTTTATTTAAACGTTATATTGCCTTACTGAATATAATTAAAAATAAGATCAAAATTTCATATTTTAATATTTTAATTTCTCCTTAAATTACATTTAGGCGGTACCCCGCTTGTATAAAAGTTTTGGAAAATTATTAGTTTTCTTTCAAAATAACCGTGGACGGAGACTTGGTATCTGTCAATTTTTGATTGAAATTTTTTAAATTTTTATCAAAATTTTTTTAACAAAATTCTTGAAATTTTTGAAATCTAGTTCTTTGATTGAAATATTTAAGAGATTTTTTATTGAAATTTTTTAAATTTTTATCAAATTTTTTAAATCTTTACAAAATCTGGTAATATTTACACATTTTTAAAATTTTTATACGTTTTTTATTGAAACTTTTGAATTTATTACAAAATCTTGAAATTTTTACACATTTTTAAAATTCTTGAAATATATACATTTTTGATTGAAATTTTTTAAATTTTTATCAAAATTCCTGAAATTTTTTATCAAAGTTCTTGAAATTTTTAAAATATAGTTTTTTGATTGAAATTTTTGAAAAAATTAGACATTTTTTATTGAAATTTTTTAAATTTTTATCAAATTTTGTGAAATTTTTGATCACAGTTCTTGATATTTTTGAAATTTTCCAAAATCTGGAAATTTTTATAGATTTTTTATTGAAACTTTTGTAATTTTTTACAAAATCTTTAAATTTTTACACGTTTTTAAATTTTTTGAAATATTTACAGATTTTTATTTAAAATTTTTTAAATTTTTATCAAAATTCCTGAAATTATTTATCAAAGTTTATTGAAATTTTTGAAATCTAGATTTTTTTTATTGAAATTTTTGAAACATTTAGAGATTTTTGATGGAATCTTTTTACATTTTTATCAGATTTCCTGAAATTTTTGATCACAGTTCTTGAAATTTTTGAAATCTCTACAAAATCTGGAGATTTTTACACATTTTTAAAAATTTTATACATTTTTTATTGAAACTATTAAAATTATTACAAAATCTCGAAATTTTTACACGTTTTTAAAATTTTTGAAATATTTACAGATTTTTGATTGAAATTTTTTAAATTTTTATCAAAATTCCTGAAATTTTTTATTAAAGTTCTTGAATTTTTTAAAATCTAGTTTTTTGATTGAAATTTTTGAAACAATTAGAGATTTTTTATTGAAATTTTTTAAATTTTTATCAAATTTTCTGAAATTTTTGATCACAGTTCTTGAAATTTTTGAAATCTCTACAAAATCTGGAGATTTTTTACACGTTTTTAACATTTTTATACATTTTTTATTGAAACTTTTGTATTTTTTTAAAAATCTTGAAATTTTTACACATTTTTAAATTTTGTGAAATATTTACATTTTTGATTGAAATTTTTTAAATTTTTATCAAAATTCCTGAAATTTTTTATCAAAGTTCATGAAATTTTTAAAATCTGGTTCTTTGATTGAAATCTTTGAAACAATTAGAGATTTTTTATTGAAATTGTTTTCAAATTTTCTGAAATTTTTGATCACTAATTTTCACATTTTTGAAATCTTTACATAATCTGGAAATTTTTACACATTTTTAAAATTTTTATACATTTTTTATTGAAACTATTAAAAAATCTTGAAATTTTTACACATTTTCAAAATTTTTGGTATATTTACATTTTTGATTGAAATTTTTTAAATTTTTTTCAAATTTTCTGAAATTTTTGATCACAGTTCTTGACATTTTTGAAATCTTTACAAAATTTAGAAATTTTTACACGTTTTTATAATTTTTATAGATTTTTTATTGAAACTTTTGTAATTTCTTACAAAATCTTGAAATTTTTACACATTTTTAATTTTTTTGAAATATTTACACATTTTTGATTGAAACTGTTTAAATTTTTATCAAAATCCCTGAAATTATTTATCAAAGTTATTAAAATTTTTATAATCTAGATTTTTTTATTGAAATTTTTGAAACATTTAGAGAATTTTGATAGAATTTTTTTAAATTTTTATCAAAATTCCTGAAATTTTTTATCAAAGTTCTTGAAATTTTTAAAATCTGGTTCTTTGATTGAAATTTTTGAAACAATTAGAGATTTTTTATTGAAATTTTATAAAATTTTTATCAAATTTTCTGAAATTTTTGATCACAGTTCTTGATATTTTTGAAATCTTTACAAAATCTGGAAATTTTTATAGATTTTTTATTGAAACTTTTGTAATTTTTTACACAATCTTAAAATTTTTACACATTTTTAAATTTTTTGAAATATTTACAGATTTTTGATTTGAAATTATTTTATTATTTTTTTCAAATATCTTGAATTTTTTGATCACAGTTCTTGAAATTTTTGAAATCTTTACATAATCTGGAAATTTTTACACATTTTTAAAGTTTTTAAAATTTTTGAAATATTTAGATACATTTTTGATTGAAACTTTTTAAATTTTGATCAAAATTCCTGAAATTTTTATCATATTATCTGAAATTTTTGAAATCTAGTTCTTTGATTGAAATTTTTTAAATATTTATAGATGTTTTATTAAATTTTTTTAAATTTTTATCAAATTATCTGAAATTTTTGATCACAGTTCTTGAAATTTTTGAAATCTTTTAAAATTTAATAGATTTTTTATTGAAACTTTTACAAAATCTTGAAATTTTCACACAATTTTAATGTTTTTGAAATATTCTTCCTTTTTCAATTCTTTCTAGTCCAATTCCAAAATCAAATATCTCTTTCAATATTCTTCTCTCAAAATTCTAGTAAATTTCTATTTGTCTTTATTAATTTCCAACTTTTTTTTGAAACATTTCTCAAATATTTTTTTAATATTATTTTATTATTTTTGTATTAAAATCTCCCGTCAATAATAATAAATCAATCATCCAAAAAACAATTATTTTTACACCCATTTTGCCTTTTTCTTTGTCAAAACGAAATAAAATCTATACTCAAAATATTATGCATAAACACCTTAAATTTAACTTTTATAACAATACATAAAACAACACCAAAATTAAATATAAGAATAAACCATTTTAATATATTTACCAACTTTAATAAGTGCTTTCAAAAATTTTAGCAAATAGATATAGAGAAAATCACTAGTATCGATTATATTACATATTGCAATCTTCTATAGTGTAGAAATATTAAACAGATTTTTTTTTACACTAATACAAATAATTACTGATATTTGCTGAAATTTAAATATGAAAAAAAAAACTAATTATCATATAATGATTTATAATTGGTGGCTAGAACTCAGGCATTAAGATTATTTCCCCCAACCTCTTTTAAAATGTGTTTATGTTAACAACATAAAAATGTCAAAACCTTTAAATATTATTAAGTAGATAAGATAAGATTATACAATTTTCCAAGACTTAACTAGAACACGTACCAATAAAAAAAACATTTATACTGATATAAAACAACTGTCTATAGGCTTATTCAATTTAATCTGATGTTGGTGTTAATCTAATTATAAGAAACAAACGCGAATCAAAGTTAAATAAAATTAATAACCAATCAACTGTTTGCTGTATATTTACAGCAAACAACAATAAAAAAGAATTAACGTTTATTGAAAGTAATCAAGTAGGATAAAATACAAATATAGGATCATCGATCGGAAAATTAATCATTACCGAGATGGAAAATTTATTATTATTATTATTTTATTGTTACGGTAAAATATTTTTAAAATAAATAAAATTCTACTTATTATAAAAAAAATTAAATTAAATGTTTTGAAAATAATTCTATTTTGGTATATTTATAATATTATTGTTTGCATTTATATGTATTGGCCTAAAAATTTATATTATCAAGGTTATATAAAAAAATTACATAAATTTAACCAAACATTATGGTTTTAATAATAACTGACAAATGATACTGAGAAATAAATAAATAAAAAATAAAAGTACCAATATTTTTATATGTAGCAATTTGTAAAATATCGATCCTTTATTATATATTTATGTTGAATTTCTGTTGTGTTTGTTACGGTTGTAGCGATTTGGATTGTTGTTGAAAAAATTTGTTGTGAAGAAAGATTTTTTGTTATGGTGTCTATATGCAGGAAACCACCAATTGTGATTTTTTTTAATTTTTCATTATATTTTTGTTTTCGTTAGTCGAGAAACCAGCTACTTCCTTCTAATATAATTAAGAAATACTACAACAAAGTAATTTTTTTTTTATTATTATTATTTTTTTTAGGGTAATATCTTTAAATTATTTATTTATTTATATTTATTGATATTTAGCACAACGTTGGGTATTAAATTGAAACGATCAAAAGCTGATTTAAAAGTGTCTTTATTTTAATAAATCGAGGCCTGGATAGTCAATCAAGTCTACAAGGGCTTTTTGGGTCAATCTTTTTCTCCGCCTCCGAAAAAAATCAAGAGCCGTTTGCCGAAATTGCAAAAATTACAAACAATTAACTGAAAAAAATGGGGTTCGGTTTTTTGCAAAGATCTCAAAAACCATGTGACATTTTTCAAATTTGAAAAACGTTTCAAAAATGGGAGCAAATTTCCCAAAAAAAATATTTCTCTCGGAACTGTAGGATTGATATTTATAATTTTCCCAGAGTGTTGAAAATACGGCCGATAACGAGGACCCTGTCTTGCGTAAGCGTCCCCCACTTTGGATCTTTAATGAATAAATATTATTTAAACATAGTAAATATGAAAATTAAAAATTGAAAAAATTCAGGCTTTTACTCGATAGATTTATGAACAAGAATCCACGGTGAAAAATTTTTATCGCCATTTTTCTATTAATTATGCATTAGTTAATTACCAACAATTTTATCCTTCTTGAACATGAAAATCATTACGGGAAAATCCTTCTTAGACAATCATTCTAGGAAAATCTTTCCCGGAAAGTTCCTTGAAAAGGACTTGACTTGAAAAGTGGAAAGTGTCAGTCATATTATGGAAATTAAAGTAAAGAATTATTTTAGGTAAATTGTCTTAGAAAGGATTGTTTGAAGAAGGATTTTTACGGTGGATTATCTGCGGAAGGATTGTCGTGGTGAAGGATTGTCATGGGAAGGGTTGTCAAGGGGCAGGATTGTTATGGAGAAGGATTGTCAGAGAAAAATTGTCCGGGAACGATTGTCAGGAAAATAATTTTCCGGAAGGATATATTTTTGAAATCAGATTTTTATAACCTTGCAAATGAAGTGTCACATCACCCTCTTGTTATTTAAAAAAATTGAAGTGGTGACTGTCACCTGAAGAGCATTTATCTAAATACCGAAAATTTTATACAATCAGATACTGGAACGAAAAATGAAAAAAATTGTAAAATACGAAAAGAAAAACGAGAAAATCAAAAAAAATTGTAAAAAAACCGAAGAAAAAACGCAAAAAAAACTAAAATCGAAAAAAGAAAATAAAAAACTTCCCTAAAAAAGTTAAGAAATCGAAAAATTTAGAAAAAAATTGCAAAAAGTCGTAATAAACAGCAAATACACACAAAAACCGAAAAAAATAGAAAAAAAATTAAAGATTTAAAATAAATCGCAGATAATTACAAAAAAAATGTAAAAAAAGCCTAAAAAACGAAAAAAATCAAAAAAAAAACCGCATCAGGAAATAGCAAAAAATTTTCAAAAAATCGAAAAAAATTACGAGAAATCGGAAAAAAGAGACAATTCCGGTAAATCGAAAAAAAAAATTTAGTGGAATTTAGAAAGCAATAGAAAGAAGTAGAAAAAAACAAATGAGTAAAAACTGAGGAAAGATTAGAAACAATCGAAAAATATCAGAAAAAAAAACAACAAATAGAGAATTATAGGCAAAAATGGGAAAAATAGGAAAAATGGGAAAAAACAAAAAAAATTAAAAAATAGGAAAAAGTAGAGAAAATCAGGAAAATATGGAAATATGGGCAAAAACAGGAAAATGAGGAAAATTACAAAACATAAAAAATAGGAAAAAAAAGGAAAAAAGAGGGAAAAATAAAGAAAAATAAGAAAAAATAGATATAAACATAAATTTTAATGAATTGCGGTCGAACACTGGACGAAAACTAGTAATAATAACTGCTGGGGGGAAAAATAGGAAAATATAGGCAAAAATAGGAAAAATGGCAAAAAAAACGGTAAAGAATAGGACAAAGTAGAGAAAAATAGTGTAATATGGGCAAAAGTAGGAAAATGAGGAAAATTAAAAAAAAAATTAAAAAAAATAGCGAAAAAAAAACAGGAAAAAAATGGGAGTAAAAATAAAAAAAATATGAAAAAATTTGTATACATATAAATTTTAATGAATTACGGTCGAATTTCAAGCACTAATTGTAATAAATGGGGGGAGAGGAGTTAAGTAGTACAATAAAAGGTAAAATTTATAAATACAATAGTAAAAACATAGAAATTACCTTCTATTATTATTATTTTTACCTTTACAATGGTTTACCTTGTATTTAAATAAATTTTAACCCCTGTAACTTTTAATAATGAACTGAAGATGGTTACTAAAACGAAACTAGTTGCCTAAACTTATAAAATAAAAATCAACGTGTTCAAGTAATTTTTTACTTTTTAAAACATACGAGTTTACAGGGTGGGTAAGACTAAATCTTCGCCCTGTATATTGTATGTGCCAATGTATATGCCTCTAATTTTTAAATTTGATAATTTATAAATTTATTATATGTTAAATAAATATATAGTACTTCAGATGAATAAATCCAGTGCTAGTAATTATGTTTATCCTAATAATTATCCTGATCCAAACCCTTCAATAAAATCCGTCTCTAACTACAACCTAATAAAGCCGTCAAGTGGATAAACAATTGAGTTCAGCACAGAGGAATATCAAGATGGCCAACATCGAACATTGGGAACGGGGCGAGAAAGAATAAGGGAACAAGAGAGAGATGGAAGATATATCAGTGGGGTGGGATTCCATCGATCCTGTACACAATCAGCGTCATATAGACGTCTAGCCAGGCCCCGTATCGAAATATATATCTATCTTTATCACACATTCAATTAGGCCTGCCAATATTGTTTGATTGTTGAGCAACATGTGGAGAAATTTAGGGAAGTTCTTGTTAATTGTTTTGATGTTCGTATCATAATAATACTTTATTTTTTATAAAAATGTTGTTGGATGGTATTTTTTTAGTATAATTTTCTAACTATTATAATATAAATATCTTAAAATTCTCAGTAAGAAAAAAAATAAAATTTTAGACGGTTTAGATTGTCTGGCAAAATTTTTAAGAAACAAAATGTCCGCTAATGAACTTCTAATCGGTCAACAATATATACCTGAAAACTGGTTTCGCTGATAGGTACTCCTTTTGGCTCTCAATTTCTGATGGGTCTCTTAAAATATACTAATATACTTAATATCGGAACCTGTTTTAAGGTGTTTCACTGTCAGATGTTAAATTCTCAAGTCCAATGATATTATTAAGTTTGATTTTTATACGGTATTTGTGACAATTTTGTGGTTTTTCTTAAAAAATAATGTAATTAAATTAACGACATATTTTTCTGATGATTGTATAAAAATCTGCCTATATAGTTTTTTTATGATGATCTGAAAATACTTAAAAAATGTGCACGCACTATTTTGTTTTTGTTTTATTATAATAAAAACAAAACTATAAACAAAAATTTTTACACCAATGGAAAAAATTGCATGACATGATAATCAAAAATATTTGATTGACCTACATACAGGAAAAATTTTGATAGAAAATAAAAATTATGTCCAAGTTGAATTTTTGTTACAAACTGTTGTGAGGCGAATATTTTTATTTTGGTATCTAAAAACTTTCTCTAAGAATTTTAATTTTATCGTGCATACATAATTCCACCAGCATTTTTATTTATTACAAATACAAACTGACGTAATCATTGGATTTAAGTAATTTTTTTATTTATTTACTAATTGATACTTTTCCAAATAGAAATTCATGAATCTAAACATTGACATATTTTATTTCTATTAACATTTTTACTTTCCCGGTCACATCAAAGGGACAGTATACCTCCATTTTGAGGTCCCCATGAAAATTGAAATCATATCCAGAGTAAGGTCTATCTGTGTGTAATCTTCCACAGTAGAAAGTCCTCAAGATCAACATTGATTGAATACACAAGTAAGATCTTGTACCTTTTTTATATTTTAAGGACAAACAATACATTTTAGCGTAAAATATTGTAGTGCAAATTTTTAAAGAAAATAATTTCTTAGAGTTTTTGTATTAAACTTTTTCTAGAATTTAGAATAGTTGCGCCACTAGATGGCGAGCAAAAAATTTGCGTGTAGGTTTTCAGCAGTTGTTTCAAATTTTGAGGACAAACAATGCACTTTAGTACAAAATGTTCTAGTACAATGTTGTAGAGCATAAAATTCCCTACAACTTTTGTATCAAACTTTTTCCCAAATTCCCAATAGTTTTTACCCATTATTTTAGGAAATCAGAATTGTAGCAGTGTGCTATATAATGTGCGCATGCGCTCACTTATGTCATTTTCAACATTGAAATATTAATATTCCATAAATTAATCTAATGCGATTAGTATTTTATAATTAAAATAATCCTATTCTCTACAGCCGAGCCGGAAAAGTTCTGAGGTGACACAGCCGATTTTTATATAATTTTTTTTATTCTACACTTGAATTTAAAAGTACCTACTCTTTTTAAAAGTTTAAAGTAATAATTTTTATTTTCCTTGTAGGCGCTAGGCACTTGTGGCACCAAATACATTACAAATTTGATTTTGATTATTATTTAGGAAATGTATAATTTTTCCATTCTCATTAAATATTACTGTTAGTGTAAAAAACTTATTATAAAACTATTTTCAATTTATAATTCATTTTCTGGCTATTTTTAGGGCGACATCCAAATTGCATCCCAAAAATTTAATTTTTACCCCACCAACAAAAGGTACCGTCCGAATTGCATTCCTTTGGAAAAAAGGTATTTGCTGATTATTAAAACGATTTCAGGTAAACTTCATAGCAACGTTGCCACTTTGTGCTAAAATTTCTGAATGTTCTGCAAAAATCGATAGTGGAAACGTCGAGTTATCATGTATATATAATTTTCGATAAAGTAGTCGCAGAACTGAGTTAACTTGTCATTTTCTGGCTGAATTGCAGCTAAGGTCAAGAAAAGATACACCAAACGAGTACGTCAAAAATTTATAAATTTCGTTATGTTTTGAGATTCGACTGATAAGTCAATGCTTTAAATTTCAGGATTTTCCCAAATGAAAGTTACAGTCCCGGATAGATAATAAAAGACAAGTTCATGAAATAGCTTTGTGAATTGCAATTTAAAAATCTACAGTTAATTTTTAAGTGCGAGGAACATTTAGATTTAAATATGTTTCTTTTAAATACTAGAAAATACCTCAATATGAGGAAGAAAATTTGTTAGGAAGTAAACAGAAAACCAGAATCTTAAACCATGAATGGTAAACATTTGAAGAAAATATTTTGGACAATACTGAAACGTACCATAAAATTGAACAAAAGGATAGGAAATTAATATTAGATTGACAGGAAAATATGATATTATTCCCTTTATCGTTTTTCAATAAGAACTTTTCATTTTTATTTGTGACGAAGAGGAATTATGAAATTATGTGATATTTTTTGGAACCTGTATAAACAATTTGACGATTTTGCACTATGAATGTTTTTACGAATTCCCTCTACATCCTTAATTGTTATGAAATCAATTTCTGCATTTTTTATTTCTTTTCGAATTAGTTTGATTAATTTTTCATAATCCTGGATAGCAGTATTAAGAAAACGTGACAACGCTGTCGGTTATTATCACAAAATATATTAATTTTGCAGCTAAAATTAAATTGGGTAATGGAAAATAATTCGGATGGTAAAAAATCTACCTGCTTCACTTGGGATACAATTCGAAGGCTTCAAATTTTAGTAGGTGTATAAGATATTTAAATGGCCTATCACTGTTATTATCCCCATTTTAAAATAGTGGAGGTAATCTTGCCACCAATAATGCTATTGTACCTGCTACGAATTAAAGATTATAAAATTGCACTTACCAGCAGAGAAAAGGGTATCTATATAACAAGATATAGAAGTAAAGATTATTGATAAGATAGTGTGCATGTGTTTAATGAAAAATATAGTGGGAACGGGAAAAAATGCATTCAGACAAATCCGCTCTTTTATTGTATCTTATTCGAAGTTATTTTAGTTTAAAAATCGTCAAACTGGACATCCTGTATTTGAATATAATGTGTGTAATTATTTCTTTTATTAATTCTGAGGATATCGTGTTTTTTACTGTAAAAAAATACAATTTTTTTTAATCCAAAATGACGTCAAAATGAATGTTTATTTATACGTTTTAAATACGTAAAAAAAACGTAATTTTTACGTAAAAAAAGACGTCATTGGTCTGTGACTTATGACCCTGTATATCACGTGTTTTTTGCGTGATATATTCAACGTCTTTAACACGTCACACTGCTACCTGGGAAGTAACCATGCATATTAAAATACTCTACAGTGTGGCGAAAATTTTATTGCAATATTGTAGGTAATATTGGAAACTATAAGAAATACGAATTCGGATAAATGGAACAAAAGTTAATTAAACTGATTGAGCAATTTTGGTTTTTATCAATTAATATGAACACCGTCCCTGATATTTTTGAGTAAAAAATTCCATTTAACCGGGACTTCGTGTCTCTTGCGGTTTTCAAGATTATAATAAATTGCAATGAAATTTTCGCCACTCTGTATAGTCAAGTTTTCATTACATTATATTTTAATAAGTTAAAGTTAAAGAAACCCTAAAATATCGATGAAATATTTTCCGTTAGGTTTTTTTTTCAAGAGTAGTTAATTTAAATAATAACGTTTTAAGTTATTTGTCTAATAATAATAATAATTTATTGGCCAAGTTATGTACAAATAAAATAGTTAAAAATTACAGTACAAAAATGCAAGATAAACTTCTAAGAGATACCAAGAAAAAAAAGTCGATTAATAAAATTTATTCAAAATAATTACTAAAAAATTTATTGTATACAATAAACTAATCCAAAAAAAGCAGAGTTTAATAATAATTGCTTTTTTATTTGAATTTTAATATATGCGGCTGTTTTTACTTTCTCGAGCCACCTCCTAGAAGGGAAAGTATTGTGAACGAGCAAAAAAAAAATTCGAGATAAAAACGGAAATATCCATTTTCGGGTCCCCTGAGACGATTTAGACCATTTTCAGATGGAAGTCTGTCTGTGTGTGTATGTGTGTGTGTATTCTTCCACGATAGAGGCCACACGTTTAATCCGATTGAGCTGAAATTTGGTATATGGGTTTGGGTTATCTGTCGGAAGAACCCATTAGTTTTTGTGCGAGATCTGTCTAACGGAAGTATCACTATCAAAAAATGACAGATGCAATATGTCACGACATGCAATATGTCGTTTAAAAGCACTTGAAAAACTCTATTCAGAACAGTCAAAATTATTTCTCCAACTGTCACTTGTCAAAAATTATAAACGTCAAAATTTGAAACTTTAAAATTAAATATCTGAAAAAGTATTCGTGGATACTCGTCGGGAAAGTTTTGGGGCGACACAACCGATTTTTTTGTTAATCGATAGCGATGGTACCTACGGAGAATTTTTATTTCTGATGATAATCCCCCCTTTTTGAAAAATATCCTTCTTTATCAAACAAAAACACATTGCTATAAGAAAATACAATGAAGCATTATAATATTCAATTTCTTAAATAATGGTCAACAATGTTCAGCTGAACATAAAGACCGAATAATTTTTTTCTCAATTTTAAAAATCTATTGCATTTCATAAAATCGTTATTAGCAAAAATACAAAGCACCCTTTTGGTCGGTGGCATGTTTACCGGTACTCTGTTCTGGTCAGATATATTTGGTGAAAAATTCTACAGTGTGCCAAAATATTTTTAACAAGATATTTTCGATGATTTTTAGGTGTATGTACATTTTACTAAAAGAGATTCTTCAAAAAAATATCATTGAAGCTTTTAAATAATTTAGAAGCATCGAAAATGGGTAAAAAGTTTCATGTTCTATAATTTGATTAAAATTTTTTTTAGTTGTTCAAAACTCTATTAGCGATCGAAATAAAAATTGGAAATTACGTTTTTACGTTTTTTTATCTAGACTAAAATATTGTAAATTATATATTTAAAAAGCGTTCACCATGTCTGAGGAAGATTAGTACGATCTGCTTTATAATTAATAACTTATTTGAAACAAATTTATCTAAAAAAAAAATAATTTTAAGACCGAATGTCATACAAATACGACGTAGACGTTAATAAACCGAAAAGACCAGTCAAATGAACATAACTAGAATGACTCAACTTGGCAACGTGGCACTGCCGCGCTTTTCCGTGATTGGATATTGAGGTGGGCGGGCTATTAAAACATTTTAAAATTTAAAAAGAATTATTTTCAAAAATGCTTGTTATTGGCAGTAACGAGAATAATTATTAGTAAATATGCTCTTCATTTAATGAGTTTTATATGTCATGAATGTATCAAGATTTTTGCAAAAGTCTTTCCAAAATGAAATGATTGTACATTCCATTATATACAGTGTGATTGCACTATATGGAAAAATATTTTATTATTGATTTTTAAAAAACATTAATTTTGATAAAATTTGGTGCTATTTGGTGATATTATTAAAACCTTTTAAAAACAAAAATACCTTGTGAATGTCTCAAGATTTTTGAAAAAGTCTTTCCAAAATGAAATGATTGTACATTCCATTATATACAGTGTGATTGCACTATATGGAAAAATATTTTATTATTGATTTTTAAAAAACATTAATTTTGATAAAATTTGGTGCTATTTGGTGATATTATTAAAACCTTTTAAAAACAAAAATACCTTGTGAATGTCTCAAGATTTTTGCAAAAGTCTTTCCAAAATGAAATGATTGTACATTCCATTATATACAATGTGATTACACTATATGGAAAAATATTTTATTATTGATATTTAAAAAATATTATTTTTGATAAAATTTTTTGCTATTTGATGATATTATTAGAACCTGTCAAAAATAAAAATACCTTTTGCAAGTCAAACCAAACAATAAGAATTTGATAAAGTAGTAAAAATAATTCTAATTAATATAAAATATATAATTTTTCTATATGGAAAATGGAAAATCTTTCTTTTAAGAAAAATATATTTGGACGTAAATATTGTTTTTAAACAATTTTTCCAAATAATATTTCTCTACATTTTTTAAATTTTATTCTTGACTTAAATTCGTTCATTCGAACATGGTAATTTTTTTAATGTTTTAATTTAATATCGTTTTATCACGATTAACTTTTTTTTCAAAAATGAAGAATTAAAAAGTTATTCTTACCTATATGGGATGCATATATATGTATATACAATAAAAGTCATTTGGTTTTTAAATATAGATTCTAAATACTAAAAATTAATTATTTAATTGTTTAATTTTACGTCTAAACAAAAACATATTCGAAAATTTGTAAATCAGATTATTTGACCAAGCAGTTTCGTAATTTTCAAAATTTTTACCATAAATGGATATTCAATATTTCTTAGCTAATCTTATTTTAAATATAGACTAAAAAAATTTCTGAATTACTTCAAATCCCATATTAAACACTAATACTACCTATAAAATTTTTAATTACAGATATGAATGATTCATGGGATTAAAATTATTATTTAAAATCGAATATAACTACCAAATCTGTAATATATGTCATTTATATTTTATATAAACAAGAAAGATTTAATTATACTAAAAATTATTATCAATATTAATGTGTATACAAAAAAATTCAATATGTAAATGTTAACAAAATTAATTTGTTTTCTGACAAATCTAAATGTTTTATACAATGCATTATTTTTTTATAAACAATATTATTGCATGTGTAAATACACAAATTTTCAAAATAAAAAAATATATTGGGATAAAATGCAATCGGGGTTTATATATGTAAGGATATCGCGATGGCGAACACACAAGCGTGTTGAGCACGTTTTCGGCAGTTCTAATGAGTCTAGATTAGAAACAGCCTTGAATAAACAATGAAATGCATGCATGAAACGAGAAAGAACGAAGAGTTTAGTTTGGTTGTGGTACGCATGCAAGCAAGGTTGGTCGTTTTGAAGTTTTGTCGCATATAGTGAGAGCGATGGAAGGAAAAGCAACAAGCGCTTTGCGTGTGCGATGGTTCGTTATTGTATACCGAGAGAAACGGAAGAAGACGGACATTTGCGCGCTATAATTAGGCAGAGTAGTTAAATGTAGGTTAGGTTGCTCACCTCAAAAAAGAATCGCCCGCGGCTGTCGAACACGACTAATGACTGTCACACTCTTTGCGTTATACCTATGTGGCATGCGGATTGCATATAGCATATAGGAGGGGCCCTCAGCGCAGCCGTATACATCTTAGTGTTATGGCCGCTACTCACATTGGAAGATAGGCCATCAAGCATGCTGTATACCGCACCAGCTAGCTCTAGCGATTGTAAAAGTTTTAGGACACTTTGCGAAAACCTCTCTCTCGGCTGCCATCGGTTCGGAACTCTTCTAATATCCGGATGGATCGGATTTTCTGTCCTTTTCTTCGCCATTAGCGTTTTGCAGATGCATCGTAAATCGTAAACATTTTCCCTTTATTCAGCTCCTCCTCGTCCCTCGTCGATGTTGCACCCTCCGGATCCTACGGCTAGACTGTTTGTTGTTTGTATATACGAGATGATTTTGCATTATACCCAACCGGCTTTTTACTTAATTATTTTATCCGCACTTTTTATTTTCCTTTATATACATATAGGCAACTAAATATTTTAAAAACATTGCAATTTTTTTACAATGGAAAATCATATCACAAGTAAAATTGTTTTTAATTTAAATTGCGACCGGCGAGTTGCATCCCAAAAAGTAAAATTTTACCTGAACGAAAAAAGGCATTGCATCCGTAATCCTAAAAGGTCTGTTCATTAATAATCGCCAATCATGGTCAAAAGCTGGTTAAATTTTACAGCAATGTTGACGATATATTATTTGAATCGTAAAAATTTTTATAAAAATTGCAACATACATCTGTATGAGATTTGAAAAATGTCATGTATTTTAATAAAATAAATAAAGTTTTGAAATTAAAATAAAAAAAAACAAATATTTAAGAGTGAAATAAACATTGGGACAACAATAATAATAATTGATTGTTGTTTCAATTATAAATAGTTTTTTGGTAATTTTATAATAGTAGTTTTAATACTAAAATTATATGTACCTATATATTCACCTACACATTATACAGCCAATATAGATAATTTCTCGGAAGAACTAAAGAAAGTAATAATTTATTTAAAAAAAATGGGCATTTATTGTTATTAATAAATTATATATGTTAATAATACAGTTAAGGGAAATAATGAAATAATAATATTAATGAATAAAAAAAATTAAATTAATATATTATTCACTATATTGTTATAAAACTGTATTAGTCGCAGTTTCGGAATTAAAATTTAGTATCAATTACGATATCAGAATAAACATGACAACAATGCCCACTTTTATTTAATTATCCACCAGTTTTAGACACAATATTAAATTTGTTGACGGGATGCAACTCAGCGGTTGGACGGATGCAAGTCAGCGGTCAAAAGTTTGACCTGCTCAAATGGGATGCAACTCATTGGTCCCGATTCAAATAAGTATTAGACAGATTGATATGTTTTTAAAAATAAAAAAAATACAAAGAACATTTAATTCCTTAAATTTGGGAATTCACCAATAAAGGACATTTGAATATGAAACAAATAATTCTTGAATAGAGTTATCACTTGATATTACAATTTTATGATTAAAATATTTTTCTACAAGCGTGCGGAAAGTTGTACTTTTCCGCACTGATTTTATAGATGCTAAAATGAATAAAAATTAATTCTTGCTTGGTTACTATGATTACTTTCAGCCTAATGTTTTATTTATTAAGAAGCACTAAGAAAATTTTTCTTTAATGACAAAAAAATATGTTTGCTAAATTTTTTTTTTAATTCTAGGCGCTTATAGAAAAAACATTGTTCCTAACACTTGCGTAAAGTATCTGCAATTGAGTGCGGAAAAGTATAACTTTCCGTTAGGAAAATAACTATTTTTTTGACAATAATATTGATAATTAAATACAAAAGTAAGAGGATTTCTCCTTAATATATCGAACATGTTAACCAAAATATCGTAATCCGCAGTCCCCCAAAATTATAACAATAATTTTGTACAAGAGAATTATAGTTTAAATAGAATAAATAGTGGGAAAAAATTGAAATTTTGTATATAGCATAAGATAATAAAGGGTTTTCCAGGAATTCTACTTTTTCTCTTTTCATACTTCATAAAAACTTTTAAGAATGGATAAATACATAAGAGAGTTTTGAGATAAAAAAGGTTAAAACGTTTCATTAAATGGTGGGATTTGCGAACTGTGGGATTAGCGAACATATACCCGGCTTACCCTCGGTCAGTTTATGGAGACCGTAAGATTTGCGAACACTGCAGGTAATTTTTATATTGATATACTCTTACTTGGCCCCTTCTTAGTTGGGGACTTGCCCATTTTCAGGTAAAATAATTCTTAGTTGGCACCTTAAAATAAATTCTTACTTGATCCCTTCTTAGTTAGGGCCTTTTCTTTTATCAGGTAAAATTATCCACCTGCTATTATTGCAATAGATACGGAATATACGAAGTGCTTATTTGCAAAATTTAATAAGTCCTATATTTCTATTTTAGAGATAATAAGGAATTTTAAATATGGTATGAAATAATTATAGTGATGTGATGTATGATGTAGTATTGACCAGTTGCTTATACAAAAATTCATATAATTTTTTTTTATATTAATTCTATCATCGAAAAATTTATTTGTGGTCCTGAAAGGGACCGGGCTTTTTGGTAAAAGTACAGCTTGAAGATTATTACATTTTTACAATATAAGATAAATTTCTTAAACATATACCGATACTAATTTGATTATTAATATAATCATTAATATAATCATGAGAGTGTATTCGTTAAGAGTTTTAATGAAAATATTTAGGAAATGATAATGATGGTCGATAATCCTCCTAATCACACTATCAGGTAAAAGGGGTCAAGTAAGAAACCGAAGGGTCCAAGAAAGGTATCAAAATAATTGCGGGGCCAAATAAGAATAGTTTTAGGTGTAACAGGTAAAGTGTCCAAGTAAGAAGTCCCCAACTAAGAAGACACCTTTATATTAAGTTAAATTAGTAAGGGTTTTATTTTTGTATTTTAATAAAACAGCAAAATATTGATTGATTAGTGGTAGAGTGTTAAAATTATAAAAATAATAATTCAGTAAATGTTATATTTCAGTTACTTTTTTACATTTTTTTAGAAAAATCCTGCACACTCATTTTATTTTTAACATTTTTGCAGTCCTGTATTTATTTCATCCTCAAACTTCATTATTATTCAATATTTATAATTAATAAAATAACTCAATAATTTGTAAATATTTATTAAAAAATATATGTTTTTCTATTTTGACAAAAAAACTTAAAATTATTCAAAGCTTTGACTGTAACTTAACGTAAAATATTCCCATCTTGGTATAGCGTATTTACTAATTCATTAATTTTGTCATCCTGTTTTTGGTAAATTTTTTTTCTTTTGTTTTGAGAAACGCTACATTCAATTTGTTTTAGGATAAATGATGAATGGATTGCTTCTTCCCTCAGTTTCCTTATCAAAAAATAAATATTAGGAGTATTCCTTCCAACCAACTGATTCAAGCGTCGATATACCCCTCAACAACATTATTTGTCTTGTGGCGTTGTTTGGATGCATTCCAAACATCAATATTCATTTTTTCATTGTCAAGCCATTGGTCTATGAAGTAATCTGCAAACTGGCGCAGCTTATCTGATTCCGGTGCTTCTCCAAAAATAGCCAACCAACCATCATCCACATATTCTAATGGAATTAGAGAGAGAGCACTACACATTCTACAAAATCTCTGAATTTCTTCATTTTCTCTATACTCTCTAGTAAGTCCAATCTCTTGTATTTTCCTCCAAAGACACTGCATAAAATGAAAATTGCATCCAGAAATTTTCGAAGTACTATTCACACTACGAAGTGCATTTATAGCTGCAATTTCAAAATCGATTTTTATCAAATTTGGTTTCCATTTCGGTGCCAAATTTTTAATAGCATGAAATAATCTTCTGTAAATTGATTCAGTTTTTCTTGGCAGTAAAGCAAAAATAATTGGCTGCACGTTAGTTTCTTCGTGGTTGCTTCCAGCATCTATATGAATACTATATAGCTGAACAAACTGAGCCGAACATATATCGAATGTTCCATCCATTAAATTAATGCTGGCATTTTCTAAATGCCCTCTATTCTATGCCAAATATAAAAATTCTTTCGCTTTCGACAGTTGAATCGTGAATTAAAAAACTATTTCCATCAGGCAAAATTAGTGTTTCTGGTTTCAAAACAATTTCTGTAGCAGTTTTCGGGTTTTGCTCTGTTTCTAAAGCCACTCTTCTTATTTCACACAAACTGGTTTTAACTACATTGTAATTTGGCATTTTAATGACAAATTCATATCATCTAGTTTCTAGATCCTGTAATAAAAATAAAATATTGTAATAAAAGTAGTTACATCCGGTAGTTACATCCGGTATGTGTATTAAAAAAATGAAACAAGAATTCTAAAAAATATTTTTAATTTATAGAATTAGTTACAATGAATTCACTTCGAAAGATCTCACTGATCGGGATGCTTAAATCTTCCCTATAGCTCTCTTCCTGCATATGTGCAATTTCTTTTTCAAGTCCAACTCAGCCTCCTGTATTAAGCACACATGTGGTTTTTTACTATTTTCAACTAATTTACCATCTCTTGTCATAATGGATCCTTTACATCTTTGTTTTTTTTCATTAACACATAACCAAGTAACTAAGCCGTGTATTTCGCGTATTATCCGATACTGATGACCATTAAATATAACCGATGTTTTGCCTCTTGTCGTGGTGATAAATTCAATTTCTGCCATAAAGTTATTTTGTTAACTTAATATTCAGAATGAAACTTAGATACATCTGATTTTCTTATTTTTATATTTGTAGATATTATGCTATTTATCTTTTATTAGGCTGTTTATTTACTATTTGGCAAACAGTTCCCGAAGAAAAAAAGTACTTTCGTTGAAATTACCCTTAAATCTCATTATGAGCCATTATCCTATTTATGTTCTATCGGGAAATATTTTGTTCATAAACCCATTCATGTAAATTTATTTCGGAAATTTTAATCTTTCTTTGAATTTGATAATTATTTGTTCTTATAATATAAGATGTTAGGATTAAAAAAAGATTGTTTTGTTAACATTTATTATAAAATTTATTATAAAAATTTATTATTAACAGTCTAGTTAAATCAAAATTTTTTTTATTTATTTCCGTTTTTGCCTTTCAATCATTAATTATTAATAATATTTGTTATTTGAACTTTAACATTTTTAAATAATAACTTAATAGTATCATATATTAATAGTTCTAATTTTAAGCGTGTTCGCAAAACTCACCGATGATCAGCTGTTAGTTTAATTCCAGGTATACGTGTTCGCAAAGCCCACGAAAAAAGTACTGTTCGCAAATTCCACGTTCGCAAGTCCCACGGAGCCCATTAAATATACCTCAGAAAATACACAGATATATTAAAGGTAAATAATAATGAAAATTTAAAAATAATTTAGATGAATATCAGAAGTATACAAAAAATATGGATTCAAAATATTTTTGATTAGTTTTGAAAATCAAGATTGTATTATGCTAACCGAGACCAGAAAAATAAAAAATACATCACTTTTTGCACTTGAGGATTACAACCAGAATGACGGGCTGGTAGTTTATATAAAATCGCATTTAGATTTTTTTATCGAAAATAGAGACATTCTATAAGTCAAACCTAGTTAACATTACAATAAAGTCAAATAGCCAAAATATTAGCTATCTATATAGATCACCAGCAACGAACATACACTGAGAAAATTATGTTTAAAAAGTTTTTTGCTGAGAAATTTATTGTAGCCACAAATAAATTTTTAGTTACCATTAAAAAAATACATTCCATAGTAGCTAAATAAAATGCTTTTCTAAAGTTAATTTGTAGCTCCGAAAACAAAAATTGTTACTATTGCAAATATTTTTTTAAGGTATAGAACTCTATTCAGATCAGTTAAAATTATTTGTCCAACTATCACCTGTCAAAAACAAAAAATTGTCAAAATTTGAAACTTTAGCATTAAATATCTGAAAAAGGATTCGTGGATACTCGTTGGGAAAGTTTTGGGGAGACATAACCGATTTTTTTCCTAAAATCCAT
Source organism: Neocrepidodera transversa (assembly GCA_963243735.1). Taxonomy (NCBI): domain Eukaryota; kingdom Metazoa; phylum Arthropoda; class Insecta; order Coleoptera; family Chrysomelidae; genus Neocrepidodera; species Neocrepidodera transversa. The sequence continues at coordinate 2,659,443 of OY725337.1, read as the reverse complement.
CATTATTAAAAAAAGTTACAGACCATCGAAGGTACAAAATGAGAAATGTTTTTTTTATACCCAAATTTTGCTGATCGAAAAAAATGAATTCCTTTGATGATTCAATTGGTTTGCTATAAGGTCAGGAACGGACTGTTCCATTATCCACAACTCAAAATTTTGATATTACTGAAACTTTTTGAGATTTTTAAACCAAACAAGGTTTCCTAGAAAATTTATAATGTCTATGGGAGCAACGATTTTTGTTAAAAATCCAGTTTTAACAAAGTATTGTATTTGCCCTAATATTAACAATACAATTATAAGTTGTTTTTAGAAATAACAAAATATTCATACTCAAATGTAACACAATATTAAATAAAGAATAATGAAACTCAAACTCATACCACAAATATTTAATATAAGGGCATATAAATATCAAGGAAACATGTTTCGATCTTCACGACCATCATCAGGCCTATAAACAAAAAAATGTTGTTAAAATCATTACTTATGAAAAAAATAAAATTATTTACAAAATATATGTATGATTGGATCAATACGGTTTGTTTTTATTGGATCCAATCATATTGTTAGTAATTTTATTTGATGTTTTTAACAACATTGTTTTGTTTATAGGCCTGATGATGGTCTTTTTGTATACCGAAACATTTTGTCTTGATATTTATATGTCTTTGTATTAAATATTTGATTTTAGAATTCGTTGCAAGAAGTTATTAATGTTGATTAATGACTGGTAGAAGATCATTTTTTAATAAAATTGATTGTGTTGTTTAAATAGAGAAAAAGATTTATTTTTTTTAAATAAAATATTAATATGTCAAAAAATATGATTTTGCCTAGTACAGAACTAATATTCAATTTTTTATTATAAAACAATTTTGTCAAATTTTCAAATATTATCTGTATACAAAATATCCTATTAATAAAAGTAATTTTCTAAGATTTATTTTTTTTATCGTTCAGCCAACTTTCATCACTTTTACTAGAAAATAATATAGTTTTGTTATAATAAATATTAATTTTCTGCAATAGAAAAAATTTGATATCGGTAAACTAAATTTATTAATGGTAAACATTAGTATTTTATCCTAAAATAAATTTCATTGTGAAAGAATACATAAAAAAACAAGCTTAGTTTAGTTTTTGAAAAAAAAAGCAAATTTTAGTCATGCACCGACCAGATGAGAACTTTGCGTGCTTTTGTTTCTATTTGAGAATATAACAACGCATAGGAAAACTATATTTATTTTATGATAAAGAAATATTATTTAGCATTAATAAGTTTAATATATCTCAAAGAAAATTTTTTGTCTGATTTGACAAACTTTTTTTTAACTATTCTTAATTAATTAATTTTTACAATGTCCAGCAGTAAATTTAGTCCAGGTTGACCACCTGCCTCTCTTAACAATTTGTTGAAAAATAACTAGTTTTTGACGAAAATTAAATTTCTTTGTGTCGAAAATATTATATTAGTTTACAACAAAGAAATATTTTTTATTATTAATGTCGAAAAAACACCGTAGTTTTTAACGAAAGTTATATTTCATTCTAAAAGACATATCTATTATTTTTACTTTCTTGACCCACCTCCTGTGAACTAGCTAAAAGAAATTTTCGAGATAAAGATAGAAATATCCATTTTGAGATCCCCTGAGATGATTAAGGCCATTTCCAGATGGAAGTCTGTTTGTCTGTCTGTCGGTATTCCTCACGATAGAGACCACATGTTTGATTCCATTGAGCTGAAATTAGGTATATCGACATCTGTCAAACGGAAGTGTCACTATCAAAAAATGACAGCAGCAATATATCACGAAATTTGACTTTCAAAATGACATTTAAAAGCCCTTGAAAAACTCTACTCAGAACAGTCAAAATTATTTCTCCAACTGTCACCTGTCAAAAATAAAAAAATGCCAAAGTTTGAAACTTTAAAATTAAATATCTGAAAAATTATTTGTCTCTGATACTCGTCGGGAAAGTTTTGAGGCGACAAAACCGATTTTTATCAATTGGAAAATTAGATAGTTATTTGGAAAATCAAAATTTTTCAAACAAAAGAAAATCGCCAAAAAATAAGAAATTATTTATTTTACTTAAAATATGAGTCAAGGGAAATTTGTTTATTTTTTGGACAATCTAAAATTACGGAAAAAAATTTTGTTAAAACTGGAATAAAATTACAAAAAAATAAGAAATTACTCAATTTTTTTTAAATATACTCAAGTGAAATAAGGTAATTATTTGGAAAATTAAAACTTTTTCAAACAAATAGAAATCGCGAAAAAATTAGAAATTATTTAAATTTCCAGAAATACAAAAGAAGGAAAATTTGTTTATTTTTTGGAAAATTAAACTTGTTCCAAATAATATAGCCAAAACAAAAGAAAATTACGAAAGGATAAGAAATTACCCAATTTTTTTTCGAGGGAAAAATAAATGATTTATTTGACCAAAACAGTCATTTTTGTTCAATTTTTGGAAAATCTAAAATTACTGAAAAAATCTTGTTAAAATTACAGGAAAATTAAAAAAAGATAATAACTCATTTTTAAAAAATATGGGCAAAAAAAATAGTTCGATATTTGGAAATTCAAAATTTGTTTAAACAATATATTCAAAACCAAAGAAAATCGCAAAAAATAGGTCGTTATTTATTTTGCCAACATGAGAGTCAAAAAAAATTGTATCTATATTTATTGGAAAATCTAAAATTACTAAAAAAATTTTTAGTGAAAATTTGACAAAATAGAAATTGCTAATTATTTTAAATCTATAGCCGAGGGAAATTAGTTTATGATTTGAAAAATCAAAATTTTTTCAAATAGTGATCAAAACAAAAGAAATAAGAAATTATTTAATTTGCCAAAAATATTGGGAAATTTGTTTATTTTTTGGAAATATAAAATTACAGAAAAAATCTTGTTAATACTAAAGGAAAATTACAAAAAAAAAATAAAAACTTACTCACTTTTTTAAAAATATAGTCGAGGGTAATCAAGTAATTATTTATAAAATAAATCGCTTAAATTTTCACCAATATAGTATAAGAAAATTCGTTTACTTGTTATCGATAAATCAAAATTTTATTTATTTTAATATTTAACCATTACCAAAAAAAATACATAATTCTACCTTTATAAGATGAAGCACGTGTCTTCAGTTTTTTCTCACACTTCACTTTATTTTAACTAAAAAAAAAAGAGAAATCGTGTTACTAATAAATAATAGGGGCTAAATAATTGTAAATATTTAAAATTCAGATTGTAATATTTACTCATATTAAAAAAAAATAGTACCAAGAAAATAAACTCCAAAAAAATATTTCCTATACATTTAAAAAAATTGAATTGTCCACTAAAAGGACTATAGAAAACTTTTTTTTTAATTAAACCCGGAAATAATTATCATCTTGTTAATAAAATATAGAACTAAATAAACAAATAGAAAAGTTTATGATATAAATTTGAATCACCGTGTAAAGCAGTTATAATTTCTGTAGAGAAAATTAAAAGATTATAAAAAAAAATTGAATTGGTTTTTCTATATGCGTTCTGGTATTTTAAACCAATAAAAATATTAATATAAAGAATTTCTAACATACCTTTTATAATTTACAAATTTTAAAATCACTAAACACAATTTTTATATTAATTTTGTACAAATTTATCCACCGCTGTAACTAACACTATTATCGGAATTGTTCAGACTTGTTAAAATATTCCATAGTCGACTATTTTTTTTTTGGAAATTCTATCGCATCGTCGCGTCGCGTCGATGGAGGTGGAATTCATATTTTTTGTTTACGATTTTATTGTTTTTAAGTAAAAAATTATGATTTTTAAAAATACTGAATCGAAGTATTTACAGAGCGGGATTAATTTGAATTTGAATTTCAAATTACAGAGTCAATTGTGTAAGTATTTTCAAGCAACATTTAAATTTAAAAAAATGAATATGTCAGAAAATGTTATTCTTGATAAAAATTGGTGTATTACAGAAAACTAAATTCTAAATTTTCAGTAAATGTACAGGGTAGAACAAAAAATACTAATTTTATTCATGATTAGATTATAAGTACCTACTTATATCCTTATTTTCGACATTATGAAAAAGTGTTTATTTATATAGAAAAGTGATTTAGAATTAAAAAGATTATTTAGGATTGAAATCACAGCAACAATTTTTTGTTACCATTTTTCAGGGTTTTAGACTTATATACCCTCCCTCATATTGCTATAATAATATTTTAATGCTAATTTTGGTTCAATTTATTATTCGTACTAGAATATCGACTTTTTAAAAATAGTTTTTTTTGGTTCTACTTTTTATTTCACTATGTATCATACTAATTTTTATCTCTAATAAAATTTTCTGAGAAATGGATAATAATAAGATTCCCATACCATGATAACCTTTTATGAAACTTACTGTATAAATGATTTACAGAAAAATTAATATAATTTGGAAATTCAGGGTTATTTGTACAATGTGAAAAATATAGGCGTAGCAAAAATTGTTTATTTTTAATAAAATCGTTAATAGTATATGATAATATGGGAATCATTTTATTTACAAAAAAATAATTTATTAACTAGCCTATTTTTTTACTGAATAAATAAATAATACATTAAGTCTGCTCTTATCTGAGTACAATAAAAGTAATTCCCTGTCCTTGTTAGTGCTACAAGAAATAAAATAATAACGTTCAATAATTCATAAAGTATCTTTTATTTTATTGTACTGCGTAGGGATTTTTTTATATATTTTGACTTTTTCTTCTTGTTACGTTAGAAAATTATAAAAATACTATAAATAATGATCGATAAATTTTAACATTTTTCCTTTTTCGATTATAAAAAATATTACACTCACCCATGTTGAAACATAAAATTAGTACAATGACAATCAAAATGATTTATTGCCGTTTTATCCACATTATCATTTAAAATTCCACCAATTAAATTAGTAATTCCTGGTGCTACCAACTTTTGAAATTTTTCAGCCAAATCTTCCCTACACACTCCACGCACATTCTCAATTACAAATAAAAATTTTTTTTCGAAAAATTGATCCATTTGTTTTAAAATTCCTGTAGTAATCGGAAAATTATAAATACCAAAACTGTAATATTTTTTTTTTAGATTCATACTTACATGTTGGTTATTGCAGACTTTTTTCTTTTCTTGCACCCTATAATTTTGGTAAAAAAAAAACACATTTACATTGGTTTTTATTTTATATTACATATACCATTAGGCTCGTTATAATATAAATTGATTAATTGGGAAATATGTAGATAATGAAACACTTAATGCACTTAATGACCAGTCCAAATCCACCCAGTTGCCCCCAACTGGGTGGATTTGGACTGGTCTTTAACCACAACTCTAATATAGGCCTATTGCAATGTTCTGACACAAAAATATCAAAATTTTGACATGAACTTGAAAATTACGCTGTTTCTAGAAATTCTAAAACCATGGTGACCTTTGGCTTGGTCCAAACCAGGTAAAAATTTGGTTATTGGATTTTTAGAACGCATTAAAAGTGAGTCGAAATTTTGCAAAATCCAGAATTTTTCGAGTAAAAATCGCTTTTATGGAAAATCTATACTCTCTCAAGCAAGATACCATTGAATTCAGCAGGTTCTAAGGAGTCCAAAAATGCCCTCATTTGCGAAAATGAGTTTGTTTTACCTGTCAAAACAAATTTTCAAAAAGCTTAAATTTTGGCATTTTCTATACCTAACATGCCATGCTTGATGTAAATGACATTTAGATTTTTTTCCTATGTGACGCTAGGGAAAAATAGGCAAAATAGGAGAAAACAGGAATAAATATAGGAAAAATGAGAAAAAAAAACAACAGGAAATTAGGGAAAAACAATTGAACTATATGCAAAAGAATCCCAATAACATTTAAATTCTCCTTTTTTATTGTTAAAAAGTTGATAAAACTTTATGATTTAGTTAGTAGATTGATTAATAAAAATAAAAACGCCTATATATTCTGACGGTGTGAATTTTAACTGTATTCTTGGTAGATCTGGATTTGTTCCGACCCAGCGATATCTTGACGATCCAGATCTCAGAATTGTGGATTTTGTCGAAGATTGGGACCTCGGACTCTCCTGACTTTTCTTCGGTCTATCCCTATGATTTCTCGACTTTTCTTCGGTAGCTCTTAGTCGTTTGTGCAATTCTTCTTAGTGATATTGGATTCCATTAGACTTTCGGTTTCCCCAACCTGCACTTGGGTTTAATGGTCCAAATTATCTATTCTTTATCTTGTAATAGTAATTTATTTATTGTTCTTAGTGCAGTTTTTTATCTATATTTATGTTTCATTATAGGTACTTCACTGATATAATGCCTCAATGGGGAAGTTCCCTCAAAGTTTGCCAACCTAGAAAAAGCTTTTATTTAAATTCTCTAAAAAGAAGAAAATAAACCCATCATTTTGTTACATATTGTTCGATACCGTTCCAAATAAATAGTTGTTCCTAACTCTATAGACTTAAATGACGTGAGCAACGTGGCTCGGTGAAGAACCGAGTGAGTGTGACCGGGAGCAGAGTTGAGACTTTTTCTCCAACATATACGGTCGTTGACCTAATTTTATATCATTATTAATCTTTTATTTTTGTTCAATTTTTATTGTAAAATGTACAATAAAAAGTTTTTATTTCAACCACACTAAGCTTTATTAAGAAGTGTTAATCTCACGACACAATATATTGGTCCTTCGAGCCGGATAAAACAGGAAAATGGTGAAGTGTATGGAAAGATTGCCTGATAACCATTTTGTTTTAGGTAAGTGCGCATCCTTTACGCTTCCTATATTTGTTTATTTAATTTTTTAAACCTAAATCTCACTACTGCTGTATCAGTTTGTGCATGTACCTAAAACAAAATGGCTATCGGCAATCTTTCCACATATTAACACAATTAATTCTACGTAGAAATTTATGTATTTGTTACAAAACAACTTTATATAGAAAAGTCTCCCGACAAGTTTTTATTTATAAAATTTTATAATATAAGAAAATGATTCGTTTGATTTACGTCAAAATACCTTTTTTTTTTTTAGAACATCCCAGGTAGCCAAGGAACATCATAATGGCGTAAATTTTACGTCAGTGTTTACGTCTTAATCACCATCATAATTGAGGTATATATCACGTTAAAATGTCGTCAGAATATCACAGCCCAGTGACGTCATTTATACGTAAGAACTGACGCAGATTTACTTCTAAACTGATGTCGAAATATATCTCAACTAACGTCAAAATCACGTCAGCAGACCATATAATTCACGACCCAAAACTTTCCCGACCAATATCCAGAGACGAATACTTTTTCAATTACTTAATGTTAAACTTTGACATTTTTTATTGTTGACAGGTGACAGTTGGAGAAATAAGCTTGACTGTTCTGAATATAATTTTTCAAATGACATTTTACACTGAAACTAATAGAGCTAGAGAAGAACTGTTAATTTTTTTGAAATCTACGCAATTTAGAATGTACCTTTTCATTGAAATCTGATTGTGATAAATTTTGAACAAATTGAGGATTTCAAAAAAAAAAAAATTATCTCTTAAACTAATGGAGCTAGAGAAGAACTGTTATTTTTTTTGGAATCTACGCCCTTTAGAATGTACCTCTACCAATTTTCATTAAAATCTGAATGATAACAAATTTTGAAGATTTTTGAAGGCTATATGTAGCCTTGCACTTTTTTTGGGCCACATTTTTTTCTCGCTGATTTGAATGAAAATTCATTTTGATATAAATTAAGTTAATTGGAATTTATGGGAGCCATCTGTTTTATTCATTTTACAAGTATAAAATTTTTAATTTGGAAAATTTGAAAAAATTGAGGGTACTCACAATTTTTCAAAAAAAAAATATTATCTCTGCAACTAATAGAGCTAGAGAAGAACTATTATTTATTTTTGAATCTACCCTTTTAGAATGTGCTTCTAATAATTTTCATTAAAATCTGAATGATGACAAATTTTGAAGATTTTTGATTTTGATTTTTGCACTTTTTTGGGCCACATTTTTTTTTCTCTCCGATTTGAATGAAAATTCATTTATTATTAATTAAGTTAATTGGAATTCATGAGAGCCAACTGTTTTTTTCATTTCATAACTATAAAAATTTTAGTTCGGAAAATTTAAAAAAATTGAGGGACTCACAATTTTTCAAAAAAAAATATAATGATGACAAATTTTGAAGATTTGTACTTTTTTTGGGCCACATTTTTTTTCTCTCCGATTTGAATGAAAATTGATTTATATATAAAGTAAGTTAATTGGAATTTATGGGAGCCATCTGTATTTTTCATTTCACAACTATAAAATTTTTTCAAAAAAAAATTATTATCTCTTAAACTAATAGAGTTAGAGTAGAACTGTTAATTTTTTTGGAATTTGCACCATGTAGAATATCATTGAACTCTGAATGATAACAAATTTTGAAGATTTTTGAAGGCTGTAGACTAAATTTGGTTTTATGAGTACGAATTTTCAAACTTGGAATTTTTTTTGGTTCGATGGCTACCTCGTATTTAAATAAAATTTTGTTAAAAAAATATGTTATTACTTAAATTTATTTTTTACTTTTAGTATTCTATCAATACTACAATGACTCTTAAACAAAAAATTCATAATCTCCAACCATAAAAACATCCAACATACCAAATCTCGTCCGCCATCTTGAATTTATTAATTTTGACAAAAATTTATTCTTAAACCCCAAAAACCCCCACATACCAATTTTGAATACAATCGAACCACAATTATACTTCTCGTCCGCCATCTTGGAGTCCCCATTTTGTTTTTCTCTAACAAAAATCAGAAGTTATGAGCAAAAAACAATTTTGGGTGATTTTTGTAACCTACATAGATTGAATTTTTAATTGACTGATGCCCAACACTGTCTACAGCAAAGAAACAAATTGAAGTTCTCGATGTCCTGAAATCTTGATCAATAATTTCATAACGCGCAGTTTGAAAAAAATTCTGGGAAAACTACATTTCCGACAAAAACGACAGGCGAATTCAAGTTAATTAAATTTTCTACAAATTTAGCCACTAGAGGGCGCGAAAGGAATGTAACTAGTGCGTAAAGTAGATTTCTTATTTTTTATTTAATACCTACATATTTTTTGGTAGTAGAAAAAATAATATATGTAACTAAAGTGCCTTTTTTCACTCATGTGATTTTCCCACTTGCCTTTGGCTCATGCATGTAAAGTTATAATTATCAATATTATAAATAACCAAATATCTGTAAGAATGCACAATTTTTTGATGGGTTTAAAATACCCATTTTAAAATTATTTTTTTGAAATTTAGTTTTGAAATTTTTCAAGAGAAAGTCCCAGAATCTTAATTAATAGGAATTTTTGGAAGGATATTTAAGGATTCAGAATTCACATATATACTTAATAATATTTATGTGTATACATATACATACATAAACACAACAATTTATATTTTGAACACAACAAGTAAAAATACAATTCAAATAAAAAGAAATAGGTACAAAAAATTTTAAAAAAACATAATTTTTTCGATTTCAACTACGTAAAAATAAATATTAATAAAAATTTCACATTTTTTTTTTAAAAGCCCAACCGAATAAAACAAGGCGTACGAATTAAGTAAAAAAAAACAATGGCCAACTCGAGATCATTTTACAAATAGCAAAAATGTTGGCTCAAAATAAACAGTTGAATAGCGTCAATCTCCTATTCTAACAATTTTCAGAATACTTCAGAATAAAATAAACCGTCTAGTTAATTTTCCTATTTATATAAAAAGTTTAAGGTAGATGAAATTAATCACACAACAAATAAAATTTAAGAAATTTTTTATCTTCCTCGTATACCATAATATTTTATTTATATAATTATCCAATTTTAAGTAAATTTCCAACTTTTAAATATTTTTTAAAAATAGGTAATAAATTTTGTACCAGTACCCAGGACTATTTAAATTTAAAAAAAATTAAAAATTATATACACAATCTCGCACTCAATAAGTTGTCGTCACACTGTAGATACAAAAATACAATTTAAAAAATTTTAAATCCTAAAAAAATATTTTAAATTAAATTTATAATAAAATAATTTCCATGTTTCACTCTATTATAACTAAAAAAACAGTTACGTAGGTAATGCTAATTTCAAAAAGATCAAAACTTTGATAATGAATAAATTTAAAATTTTCCAACTAGTTAAAATTAATTAATTAAGCAATTAATTAATAACAGACTTCTTCTTTCTAAATACCAATGATGGTTAAAAACAAATTTTTATAAATTCTATTATTGCTAATTAAAATTTTTTTATCCCATTAGTAATGTAAATTAATTAATAAATTACTTGTAAAAAAACTAAAAGGTCGAAACATCGACGACGATTAGACTGGTATTTTTTTATTATTAATAGGAGGGGATGCTGGTAACTAGTTTCGGCATACAAATGCCATCATCAGGCCAAACAGTAATACATTAAAATTGTTAAATTAGTATAATTATTATATTTCCCATTTCCAGTACCAACCCTAAATTTTAACCATTTAATTTAATTACCCACATGTAACCAGTTATCAAATTAATTGAATAATACTAATTTACTAATTTTAATGTGTTACTGTTTAGCCTGATGATGGTACTTGTGTATCGAAACCAGTTGCCAGTTTTCCCTCCAACTTTATGTATTAAAAAATTTTGTGGTCATGAATGGACCAAATTTGAGATTATGGATAATCTTTTGGATTTAATTAGTTATTTTTTAATATATGTATGCAGTGTAGGGCAATTGGGGGAGAGATGAACCAGTAGGTGAGACCGACTACTTGAAATTTTTATAAAATAATGGCAACAACGCACCAGTCAATGCGTTAGTTATCTTCGCATAAGTGTCAGGGAGCGAGCGAAGCGAGCTCGCTTTATGACATTGTATTGTGTGTTCGTTCGTCCGTCTGTAGTTGTCACGATATCTTGCAAAAGGGGGAGGGTTTGCGCCTACAAAACAGTAAAAAACACCATGCAGAATCGGTTCGTTTTGATTTTCAAGGGTTGTAGCTTCGTCCTCTTTGACTCAAGGTCATCAAAAAAACATAGGACGATGAACAAATGTATGATGATGTCAAAAAAATACCCGATGAAAACAGGTCAAACCGTTTGGCTGATACTGAAAAAATAAAATAGGAAAAAATGTTTTGTTAGAAATATAGGAAAATATAGGAAAAAATAGGAAACAACATGAAAAAATGGGAAAAAATAGGGAAAACAGGTAAAATAGGAAAAAATTTTAAAACTTAAAAAAAGTAGGAGAAAATAGGATAAATGGGGAAAAATAGAAAGAAATTGCAGAAATTAGGAAGAAATAGAAGAAAATAGAACAAATCGCGAAAATCGGAAAAATAGCAAAAAAATAGGAGAAAACAGGAAGAAATAGGAAATAATAGGAAACAATTGAAAAACTTTGAAAAAATAGGAAAAAATAGGAGGAAATATGAGAAATAGAACAAATAGGGAAAAATTGGAAAAAAGTTGAAAAAAATAGAAAAAGATAAGAAGAAATATGAGCAAATAGAAAAACAGGAAAAAACAGCAAAAAATAGGAAAAAATAGGAAAAATTGGAAAAGTAGGAAAAATAGGAATAAATAAGAGAAAATAGAAAATAGGAAAAAATAGGAAAAGTAGCAAAAAAAAAATAGGAAAAACAGGCCAAAAAAAGACCAAACAGCAGAAAACTTGAAAAATAGGAAAAAACAGTAAAAAATAAGAAAAAACAGGAAGAAATAGGAGAAAATATGAAAAATTGGTGAAATTGTAAGAAATAGTAATAAGTATGAAAAATAATTAGAAATAGGAAAAAATATAAAAAATAGGAAAAATAGGAAAAAATAGCAAAAAATAGGAGAAAACAGGAAAGAATTAAAAAAAAATTGAAAAGCAGGAAACTTGAAAAATAGGAAAAAACAGTAAAAAAATTAGAAAAAACTATGAAAAAATAGGAAAAATACGAAGAAATATGAGAAATAGGACAAATAGAGAAACATAGGAAAAAAGTAGCAAAAAATAGAAAAAGATAGGAAGAAATATGAGAAAATAGGAAAAAAGCAACAAATCGAAAAAATTGGAAACATAGGAAATAAGTAGCAAAAAATAGAAAAAGATAGGAAGAAATATGAGAAAATAGGAAAAAAATCAACCAATAGAAAAAAACAGGAAAAAGTGGAAAAGTAGGAAAAAATAGGAAGAAATTGGGGAAATTTTAAAAAATTGGAGAAATAAAAAGAAATAGTAACAAGTTTGAAAAATAGGAAGAAATAGGAAAAAATAGGAAAAATAAGGAAAATAATAGCAAAAAAACAGGGGAAAAAAGAGAAAAATAAGAGACAATTATTAAAATATAAACAGTAGTAAACAATAAATAAAAGAAGAAAATAGGAAAATATTGAAATAGGAGAAAATATGAAAAAACAGGAAAAAATAAGAAAAAAATAACAGAAAGACGTTACTTACCTCCTTACTTCATTTTTAATGGTAAGAACAAACATGAAGAATGGCAAGATGGTATGCCACCTAGATCATAAACAAAAATGTCTAATCAGTCAGCTAACGTCAATTCAAAAAATTTTTTTTGATTGGTTAAAGAATTAATTTTTCTTAGAAATCACATGGAAAAGTCATCCGGCATTTTGAGGGGTATACATATCACGTAGGTATATGATGTTGAATTACTTGAATTTGCTGATCAGAACGATATAATTTTGTTTTTTTTTGCCCCCTTATACTACATTATTTATATCATACATTTTTAAAATATCTTGAGGGTTATTTTTATGAAGGTTGTAGACAATTTATGATAGACAATCCATTATATGTTGAATAAATAGATTACAGTTTGGGAAACAATTGGGGCAAGTCAAAATACTACTTCTGCTTTTGAGTCTACAGGAATTATTCCATTTAATTCTCAGCGAATCTCTAGTTATGCTTTTTTGATCAGTGATGAGACCAATAATACTTATAACACTGTTGAAAGTCCAGCTCAAGATCTGAATAGTTTACAGTCAGCACAGTCCAATACTAGCGAGAGCACCAGGAAGATCTGGTATGCAGAATAAAATTCCATACGCTAAAAGTTCCAAAGTTACTTCTAGACGTTATTTCCCTGGTGTCAGTTATATTTGACAAGGCTCGTAATATCACCATGATACCTAAAAAAATAGCTTTAATGAAAAAAGTGACGGAGGAAAATAAAAAACGTAAATCTGAAAGAAACTTAGAGAAAACAAAATCTGAGTTAGTTTCTTCATCAGAATCCGAGGATTTAATTTTAACTGATACCTCCTCAGATGAAAAAGACGTTGTAGATTTTGTAAATGAGTGTGTTGGATGCAAGGCAGATTATCGAAAAAATACCCATAAAGATGACTGGATACTGGATGCAATAGGTGGTTGCATAATGACTGCACCAGTTTCAAAAATTCTTATCAGATGTGCGGAAAAATTACTGTACAAGAGAAAATAGGAATCTCGATGGTTCATCTCACCTATATAGCTACATGATCGAAAAGAGACAATTTTTTAAATTTATTATAATTTGTGAAAATATATTTACTTACTTTGTACTGCCTCCTTATTACGTAATGATACAGAGTTTCTCATTTAACAAATTCCCTAATTAAAAAAAATTAAAAATAAGTTATAATTTTTTTTCAAAAATTTTCCCCAATTACCCTACTTTTATAAAAAAGTTAGCGACCAGAGGGGTGTTGTAAAAAGATCGAAAAATCGATGTTTAAAAGTGCATTTTTTAATTCTACCAACCAAGTGCACTCATTTAAATTAAATTAATTAATATACGACCTGCTGTTCATTTGTGAAATAATTCCAAATAAATTTTTAACATGAGCCAAATAAGAAAAAGGTCGAAACGTTGATAATGGTTAAGATTTTACTTCACTATTAATTTAATTAATTTATTATTTGATTAATTAAATAATGATTTATTAATGTTCAATGTACATTTATGAAAAATTTAATGACTATGACAAAACATTGATGACTAACTATAAAAGTACTTTTAATTAATTTTTAATTTAAATGATTTAATTAATATGTGACATTTTGGTATTCACTGTAAAATGGTACAAAAAATATATTGATAATTTAAATATCGAACCCTCGATCTTGATTTAAATATCACAACAACAATAATTCTAATTTAAATTTTAATTAAATTATATTTTTAAATCGATTATTAATTTAAATTAATTAATTATTCGTGACCTTTTTATATTTACTATATAATAACTAGTGACCTGAAGATGATCAAAATAAGTTAAATTTAAATTAATTAAATAATAGATGGTTTTCGATTTATATTTTTAAAGTATTTTATACTTTCAACTTATATTCCGGAGTTTGATATCTCCGTTGTTTTGATGGATGCGAAAAAAAGTTTTAAATACAAATTAATAATAAAGTTCAGCTCCACATTTTAATATTATTTCGTCATATACAGGATGTTTCATAAAGTCACAGCATGCCAAAGTTATGTTTCTTTTAATGGAACACCCTATATTTTTTTACATTTTTAGATTCGTCCGGAGAAGCTGATTTTAAAAACCTATTACACTTATATTATAATCTAAATAGTTTTGAAGTGGAATAAGAACAACATGTATACAGGGTGATCAAAAGTACACAAATTTGAATCACCCTGTTTATATTTTCTTCTTATGTCACCAAGTAGAACACAAAAAGTTAAGACAGGGACATGTAAGCCGTTTTATCTAATTTTATGTGGCCGTAGCAATCACTTAAAGTTGAAAAAATGTGATTTTCAACTGTCTATAACCTCAAAACTATTTAGATTATAATATAAGTGTAATGAGTTTGTGAAATTAGCTTCTCGGGAAGACTCTAAAAATGAAAAAAAATATAGGGTGATCCATTAAAAAAAAACATAACTTTGGTATGCTATGAGTTTATGAAACATCCTGTATATTACGAAATAATATTAAAATGTGGAGCTGGCTTTTATTTATAATTTGTATTTAAAACTTTTTTTCGCATCCCTCGAAAAAATGGAGATATCAAACTCCGGAGTATAAGTTGATCACCCTGTATATAATAGCACGACAAAAACAGTATATATTTAAACGACAAAAATAATACGACAAGAATACCAAGAGTAGAATATCAAACGACAAATATATTATAATAATTCCGATCACATTTTTTTGTCGTGAAAATAAATATTTTGTCAATATATTTTTGTGCTTAAGATAGATATTTTTTAAAATAAAGATTCTGTCATAAAAAAGGCATTTTGTCGAAAAAATAAAAAAAATATTGTTGTTTAAAAAAATTGTCGGGTATTATATATTCCTGTTATAAATTAAAATGATTTTTTTGTGAATTAAACCACTTTTGTGGTGAATTATCCCAATTTTTTCGTGAATTATTCAAATTTTGTCGTAAATTACCAATCTTTGTAATGAATTAAACCGCTTTTGTTGTGAATTATCCAATTTTTTCGTGCATTATCCAAATTTTGCCGTTAATTACCCATATTTGTCGTGAAATAATTAAACAACTTTTGTGGTGAATTATCCTAATTTTTTCGTGAATTATCCAAATTTGCTGTTAATTACCCCTTTTTTGTGAATTGCACCACTTATGTGGTGAATTATCCCAATTTTGTCGTGAATTAACCAAATTTTGCCGTTAATTACCCACATTTGTAGTGAATTAAATCACTTTTGTTCTGAATTATCCCAACTTTTTTGTGCATTATCCAAATTTTGCTGTTAATTACCCATTTTTGTTGTGAATTAATTAAACAACTTTTGTGGTGAATTATCCTAATTTTGTCGTGAATTATCCCAATTTTGTCGTGAATTATCCAAATTTTGCCGTCACTTACCCTCTTTTGTCGTGAATTATGCCACTTATGTGGTGAATTATCCTAATTTTGTCGTATATTATCCAAATTTTGTAATTAATTACCTATTTTTGTCGTGAATTAAACCACTTTTGTAGTGAAATGTCCCAATTTTGAAGTAAATTATCCAAATTTTGCTGTTAATTACCCATCATTGTCGTGAATTAGACCTCTTATGTGGTGAATTATCCAAATTTTGTTATGAATTATCCAAATTTTGCCGTTAATTACCAATTTTTGTCGTGAATTAAACCACGTTTTTAGTGAATTGTCCCAATTTTGTAGTGCATTATTCAAATTTTGCTGTTAATTAAACATTTTTGTCGTTAATTAAATCACTTTTGTAATGAATTATCCCAATTCTGTAGTACATTATTCAAATTTTTCCGTTAATTACCCATTTTGTCGTTCATTATCCAAATTTTACCGTTAATTACCCATTTTTGTCGTGAATTGAACCACTTTTCTGCTGAATTGTCCTAATTTTGTCGTGAATTATAAATTTTTTTATTTAAAATCATCTACCTTGAACTGTTATTTTTAAAATTGAAATATGTACATCAGTGTAATCGATATTTCTCTTTTATTTTTAATTTTTTTTCTAATTAATAAATACAATCTGACACGTGACGAAACCTGGTTAGTATAGGTGGTTTGTGGTAAATTGTACAATAAAATTCGGATTTCTAGAGAAGTCGTTTTTCCCAGTATATTACAGTTAAAAGCGGAAAAATGATAAAAAATGATAACGAAAATATAAAATTTTGCATCAACCGTATACAACAAGCCACAGATATACAGGTACCTAAAAGTATTTAATTATTTACAACTTGCAAGTAGTCCTAGAGGTATGTTAAAAATTGGAAGAAGATACAAATAATATTTTCAGGATTATTTGTACACTGACAAAAAATAACAAAAATTGCCTAAATCTTATGGTAAAAACGATACTGAAAATATTTTAATTGTTCCTCTTTAAAATTTGTAAAATTCTGAATTTTTAACAAAAGCATAAAATTTGTTAATTTTACCACTAAAATTACAAAAAAAAATCCAAAAATATGCTGTTATACAGTCAGGAAATGTGTTAAACTTTACTATAGATCAACCTATAAAATTTGCGTCAATATTTTTGCAATTTTTTTCCAATGGGTGTTCAAAAATAATAAAATTAAAGCTATAAATAACAAATCACGTTTTGTTTACTTTGAACACCTGGTATTACTTTTTTATATCACGAATGAAGCAATAAACTCCGTAACCAGTGGCGCAACAGTCTACAATTTTTTTATTTGATAAAATAAGCATTGTATTGTGTTTTTAAATTTTACAATTTGTTTTCGAAACTAAACAATTTTTTTTTGTATCTAAACGATTTTTTTGGTATCTACTTACTTGTTTTTCCAGCGGCGTACGCATCTACAATTTTTATGAAATTACTTTTTATTTGAAAGAGGTATTTATTGTATAGATTTTCCGATATGGAAAAAATGTTGATTACATTTTTGCTACTACAGCCTTCCTTCCAGAAGTGCGGGTGTCTATACAAAAAAAAAAATTTTATGTAGCCATTTTTTATAAAATTATTTTGTAATAAATATTAATTTTTAAATTGGCCACCCTGTATAAATTTTGTAACATGACAAAAGTACTTTCGCAAAATTCCTCTTTCAAATGAATAAAAGTTTTTTCGCTACCTTTCCAGTGGCGCGAGTGTTTATATTTTTCCTGATTTTTCTTTTCTTTAATAGAATTATAAAAAATTGATTATCATGTATAAAGTTTCCGATACGGAAAATACCAAATTTTCCGCTAAATTTTCCCTTACAGCAACGTACTTGAAAATATTTTTTATTTAGTAGAAAATATATTCGTTTATTTTTAAATTGGTATAACAATTTCAATGAAAAAAAAATAATACCTAAAAAATTCCAAAATCAATTTTACGCCTTCTTATTTTTGTTATTTCAGAGGCGCGAGATTGTTTTTTTTTACAAACAATATAAAATTTCCGACATGGATAAGAATAATTAATAAAACAATTATTTATTAAATTTCAGCATGTTTTCAATGAAAATATTAGAAAATGTAAAAACTAGGCACAAAATCGATTTTTTATCCCCATCTTCTTGTTTTTCCAGTGGCGCGCATAATAATTTTTATTAAAACATTTTTATTTTAATACATGAGTATATTTTTTTTAAATAAATGGTAGGTATAAAATTTTTACTTACCCAAAAAAAATACTCGTTTCTACTATTTTATCTTGACCACCCTGTATATTAAAGATAATGATTTTTTTTAAATAAATACAATTTTTGAAGAGAATACAGTTTGTGAAGAGAAAATATTGTTTGGATTAATAAATTTTATGATTTTGTTTAAAATTTCATAACTTATTGTATACCGCCAGGACTAAGTTAGAAAATTAAAATTAAACAAAGGAAAAATTATGGCTGCTTACATTTTAAAATTCTATACCTGCAATAATTTACTATACATTGAACTACAGGCAACATTGATTACAGTTAATCATACCAACGAATTACAATCTAATGACAAAATTACAGTCGATGTATATATACAAAATAAGTCTTAAATTTGTTATTAATAACCATCAGCTAATTAATACCGCAGGTAGCTGACCTCCCGTGCTTTGCACTTAATAAAGATTTATTTGCACAAGCCCAAATATTCGAAAAAAAAATTAAAAAACAAGTTTTTTTTTCAGTAAATTCACAAATATAACAAATATAAATTTACTCTTTGGCACTGCAAAGAATGTTCCTCCAGGGTGAATACGCCCCCACAAGAAAAGAAACTTAAAAAGAGTATTTAATTGGCTAGACCATGGTGATGGTGGCCCAATACAACCCCAGAAAACGGCATTGGTCACTGATGATGTTTCAACGTCCCGTTAGCCGAAACGCCGTGATGGTTGACAATGTGATGCGGCACCTGGTGGTGGTGGTGCGAACCATGATGATTCTGATTATTCGTAGCCGAATTATTGTTGTTCTGTTGTTGCGTCTGTTGCCGTTGGGAGTTTTTTTTATTCTTCATTCGCCGATTTTGGAACCAAATCTTCACTTGTCTTTCGGTGAGGTTCAAATTTCTCGCCAACTCCCAACGTTTCTGTTTCGAAACGTACGCGTTGAATAGGAACTCCTTTTCTAACTCCAATGTTTGGTACTTGGAGTAGGGTTTGCGTTTTTTGCGCACCGTCACTTGGCCCGTCCATTCCAGGGGATTGGTACCGCCGCAGGGGACCGTTACTCCCATGGAACCCAGGGAACCTGAAGCAAAAAGAGATGGGGATGATCCCCACATAACTGTGAACAATTAATTATTCATAGCAAGAATTCATTTTTTCTATAAGTAAATATTGCATGCAAGTTTATTAAAATATAGTCATAGGAGTAATCAATTTAAATATACAGAGTGTAACAATAAAGTAAGACATAAGTTTCAAATTCATAAAATTAATACTGTACCAAATACTTTGATCAGAATAATACGATAATATTATAAAACCCATTTGAGATCACAAGATAGTAATAAATCAATAAAATCCTCAATCAATTTTGTTTTTGAAATTATGTATTTAATAATTACCATGTATTTAGTTGTAATTGTACTTTTACTTTCCCGATCGAAGTCTGTCTGTCTGTCTGTGTCTATTATTCCGCGATAGAGGCCACACGTTTAATCCAATTGAGCTGAAATTTGGTATATGGCTTTGGATTACCCGTCATAAGAACTCATTAGTTTTTGTACGATATCTGTCAAACGGAAGTGTCACTATCATAAAAATGTCATTTGAAAGCACTGGAAAAACTCTATTTAGAATAGTTAAAATTATTTCTCCAACTGTCACCTGTCAAAAATTAAAATAAAGGAAATAAATTTTTCCTTAATTTTTTGATAACGGTTATTTTTTCAATTAATTATTTCCACCTATTTTTACAACTATTGTTTTATGCCCCATCTTTTTTTAAGAAGACCATTTTTTACGACTTATTATTTGCCTCTTTTTTTGTAACTTGTGTTTTTAGTCCATTTCTTGTCCCATATTTTTTCCCAATTTTTTATTTAAAACTATTGATTTTTACACCACTTTCCCTATGTTCCCATCTATTTTCTTCTTTATTTTTTCCCTATTTTTGTTTTTTGTCCCTGTGAAAAAATAAAAGAGGAGGAAAAAAATGAAGGGGGCAAAAAATTATAAACAAAGGAAAAAATTTTTTGCTCTGTTCTTTATTTTTCAACTCCTTTTTATCAATTTTTTTCCAACTTTTTTTTCCTATTTATTATTTTTCCATATTTTTTTCTTTCTCACTTTTGTTTTTCCCCACCTTTTTTTCTGTTCCACCCTAACCAAAAGTATTCTACACTTTAACTTTGTTTTTTCCCCCTCTTTTTGTGCTTTTACCAATTTCTGGCCATTTTGCTTTTCATAATTTTTTTTTGTTGGAATTTTACCCCTTTACCCTTCTCAGGGTACCAAAAAATAGCACGAAAAGAAGAAATAAAATATAAAAATGTAGAAACGGACAAAAACATTTGTCTAAAAGTTTGATTCCTCCACCCCCCCCCCCTAGGAAAAATAATATCTACGCCTTTGTCTATTAGAACAATTAGCAGCCCAAATTTAAAATCCAGGTCCGGCTGGAACCATCTGGTATATTTTTCTGATATTTGACAAACTTGTTCTACTCTATTAGAATAATTAACAGACATGACCAAATTTAAAAAACAGGTCCGGCCCCAAAAAAAAATTATCGAAATCATTTTGCTTTAGAACAACGCAACCTGTATATCAAAAGTAGTAAGTAGAATTTTAAAAGCAAAATTAAAATTCTAGAGACGCTCGAGTGCTACATCGTTTCGGGACTTCGGCCCATCGAGCGAACACTTTTTATGCTGTGAACCATTGGCGCTCACGTAATTTTTTTTTAATTTGCAGTGTAAAAAATGTTACTCCTTGAGACATGTAGGGCAATATTATACATGATGTGAAGTGGAAAAGTTCTAAAAATTTGAATGGAAAAAAGTTTTCTCATGCAAGCCACTAATTTGTATGGCGGGTACCGGAAGGGCCGGTCCGATCCTGCTCAAATTCAATAGGGTTCTTCCTAAAGTGAAAACCGGAACTCGATCTGGGCTTTTGTTCAAAAGTTACAGTGTTTACATCCTGACAGACAGGATTTCTTTTGCATTTTCGGATTCAGGGAGATTGGAAACGTGAAGAAAAGTGATAAAAAGTGGGGGTAAGAAATTTTTTTCGCTATCTCGAAACTAATACTGAGGTTTTGGGTTTCAGTAATTTATTACTTTTTGTGGAATTCGTGCGTTTTTTAGTGATAATACTGATAGTTTTTAATATAATACTTTTATAGTATCAAAGTAAACTGCGTTTTAGGTTTTTGCTTAATAAAACATTGATTAAATTTTAAAAAATTGGCGATTCTCAATCGAGTCATCAAACATTTTCGAGGGTATTTCGGAATCTTAGAGAGAATGGCAAATTTTCTACAGCAGCATTAAACGGCCACAATTAAAGGCGTAGAAAATAATCCTAAATATTAATGCTTTAATGCTTTAAATGTGCCTCATAACAGCATTTAGAGAAAATAAAAAAAATTAATTCTCCAACTATATCACTTCCAGTCCAAATACTTTAACCACAAGACAACGTTTCTAGAGAAAATTTTAATAACCGAATAATTAGAAACAGAAAAATTATTAGTATAGATGCTTGTTCCAGTTTATTAGAGACGGTTTTTAAATTTGAAAAATGCTCATATTTGGATTGAAGAAAATCCTTATGCAACTAGACAATCTCATTCGTACTATAATTTTTCTATGAATATTTGGTATGGGGTTAAATAATCATTGGATCATAATAATATGTCTTACCTCATACACTAACGTGTGAAAAATACTTAGAATTTCTATACAAGAATGAGCTAGACTAACCTTTACCTCATTTTAGACTAATAGCTAAATAGCTAGAGAGTTTCTAAATAATATTTTCCTTTTTAGTCAAGGGTGGACCAAAGGAATGGCCTGCAAGGTCGCCAGACTTTAATCCCGTACATTACCTCGTTTGTTGATATCTGAAGATAAAAGTGTATTCATCCAAATTAAATACTAGGGAAGAATTTAGATCGTATCAAAAACGGAAATAAGAACTAATGAAGGCATAATTAAAAAATCCGTTTTAAATATTATTCAATGTTTTGAAGAAAATGGTTCACATTTTGAACAGCTTTTTTAATTGAACAATACATTTTAATAATAACATAACCCGATTAATTTTTTTGGTATTTTATTTTATTATTTCCTGATTTGAGTTAAAAATTACACTTAACTGTTTTCGTTTCATCAAAAATTTAAACTTTATACCACTTTTTGCCTTCGGTTGTGTTACGTTTTTTTTTTCTTGTGCCACCCTATATTTTCATTCTTCTGCGCAGTATATTTTAATTTCAGACTCCCTTGATATCCCTTTTTAATTTTTTCTTGATGTCCCTTCTCAACTTCTCTTGATTTCCGTCTCCTTTTAATGACTCTAAAATGCCTATCCAAGCTAAAAATCTTTATTTTACCTCATCAGTCTGAATAATAAAATTCTGATATATCGTGTATTGAAAATTTCAGTTCTTGCCCTTAACATTTAGTGTTTTTTTTCCTCCTGGATCCAGAACCTTCTTTTTGGATTAGTAACGTTTTTTCCTAGCGGAACCAATAGTTTGATTTGGAGAATTATCTTCTGATGCTAAGAAACAAACAACTGGAAGAAATTGACTAATAAAAAAAAACAAGATCAATTTTTTTTTTGAAAGAAAACAAGCAAAATGAAAAGTCTCTAAAAAGAACAAGTAACGTTTAAGTTTAACTTTCTTAAATCCATAAAAAAAGGACGAATTTTGAAGTATATCATAGTTTTTTTGACAATTGTTTCTAAATACATCAAAAAATCAATTAAATTGGCGCCCATATATTTTTTTTAATTAATATTTTACTTTTTCGATATACTTCAAATTCTGTTCGTAGAATGAACAAATGACCTTAAATCACATGATTCACAATAGTGCATCAGTGATGCACTTTGATTCGACTTAATTATGTTTTAAATAACTCCAATGGAGTTATATAAGGACATTTAAAGTTTCGGTGTTTTTTTATAAATTTTTCTAATGTATTAGTTGTTTATTATTCATACCAAAAAACTTTTTTAAAATTCTACTCTTTGGATCGAATTTTTTAATCAGCCTGATGATGGTCGTCGTAGACCGAAACATGTCGCCATTGTGACGTTATGTCGTTTATTAAATTATTTATTGTGGAATGACTTTAGGTTGTTTTATTCTTTATATATCGTTTCACTTGGATTATAATCCAATTTAAAAAGGACATATTTTAGTCAACTTGATATTGATTGGTTTCTTTAAACTTAATTGCGTTAGTTTTTTCTTGAAAATTTCAACTGCTGTCTTGCGGATTCTTTTTGTGAATCATTTTGTATTATATATTTGCCATTAGAAAATAACGATTATTTTGCATTTGTTTCAATATTTAATCCACGTTTTATTAAACAAAAACTTAAAAAGCAGTTTCTTTTGACACCATAAAAAATTATTTCAAAAACTATGAGCATTATCACTAAAAAACAATTACTAATGATGAACACAACTATGTTCGAATTCCACTAAAACTAATAAATTTTAAGTTGACTTATAAAATTTTACTAATAAAATAAAATTCTCACTCAACATTTCCGGTCTTTCCAAACACGCAATCCAATTTTTAAAATTATAATATACAAGGTGTTGTTCCAGATCAAAATGATTTGGATAATTTTTTGAAGCCGGACCGGGATTTTTAATTTGGTCACTATGTGTGTTGATTATCCTAATAGAGTATAACAAGCTTGTCAAATATCAGAAAAATATACGGGTAGGTTCCAAATATACTGGGGATGAAAGAAATGAACAAGATTGACAAAACACCCTGTAACGTAATAATAAAGCGAGCTAGACCCATCATATATAAATATATATATAGATTTTTTGGAGTGTTTTTTATCTCTAGTTAGTGTTTGTACCTTTAACTATGAAACACCCTGTATAAGTCTGAACCTATATATATAAATATTTAATTAGCTCTCTCTAAATTAACTTTTTTGTATAAATCTATTTAATTTGATTTTTCCTGTATACTTCCAAATATTTTGGAATTTTCTTAATTTGATGTTTTTGGACGCACCCTGTATCTTTATGAATGACGAAAACAGCTGATTATAGTAACGCACATAAAACCTCACTTCTGTATTGACGGTCTCTCAGATTTGGAGTCTGCCTAGGGTTGTGCGTTCCATCGTTAAAATTTACGAGACAATATTTGTTCAACACATTAGGATCTCGGTGTCGATTCATTTGTTTTGAAATAAAGAGAAATAATGGCCGTCGTTTTGATTTAATTCATGTTTAGTTTTCATTAGCAAGATTTGAAAATTAAAATTTGAGACACAGATAGCAAATATTTGTTGGTTTTATGACTTTTGAATATTTTGACACGTTATTATTGTTATTACGAAACCAAAAAAATTGATTAACACAAAAAATAAATAAAATTATTAGTTTTCTTGTTCTTAGAAAATTATATAGGGGTAACAAAAAAAAACCCTGCTGCACGTTACTGATAAAAGTAGGATTATTGATTTCACCTTTCCAAGTTATATTGATGCGTCCAATTTCATAAATGAATTCCGATGCCGTAAAAATATTTCTTGATTTTATTTATAACATTCTTATTTTTGAGAATTGACACAAATAGCAATTAAAAAAAATTTTAATCACTTAATACTCAACCATTTTTCCTCAATGCCAAACAATTAAAAAAATTTACCATAGTTATACCTTATAGTGCACAATTGTTTGTGCCACTCTGTATATCACAAGATTTAGGCGAAAATTGCTGGAAAGGGTAAACTGAAATTATTAAAAAAATTCTGTCACTTTTCAATTATGCTGTTTAAAATGCAGGTCACAATTTGAAATCCTCTTTCTGGTCTAGACGTAAGTTACTTTAATTCGACTTATTTTTATCCCCAGGAATATGGCTACACCTTTTTATTTACTAAACCCTGTATACAAATATATCTTTCCAAGAAAAAAGTGAGAAGTAAAGTAGAAATAAAACTAGTAGTAGTTAGTAATATGAGAATATAGTTGAGGGTGGCCTTTCAAAAACGAAACGTTGTTTTAAAAAATTGGATACTCTACATTAAGCGCCATTTGACCTTGAATAAAAAACCTTATAAATTTTTTTTTCCATCATTGAAAATTAAGGGATGAACGAAAATCAACCCCAAATATCCCAGAAACCGGTCCTGATATTTTAATTTTCAAATAAGCATTCAATCAGTTTTAAAAATACGCATCTTTTTTTTTCAATTTAACAAACTTTGTATCTATAATGGTATACGAAATCCCAATGTTGTTTGTGCCATCCTGTATCTTTAGTCAATGGTGGTGACTAGGGGCTGAAAAATAATATCATAGATTGGCTTGATCTGATGAGATGTCTGTGTACCAAATATGAAGACATAAAACGGAAAATATCGTGTTGACACACACAAACATACACACAGATAGACGGGATTGCGATATTATTAACATTTTGCTTTGATATTGAAAGTTAATAATTAATTTAAGTTTAATAGAAAAATGAAATTTTTCAAAAAAAAACTGTAAGAAAGTAAAAAATATTAAAAATGTGGTGAAATAAATTTAAACTCAAAAATAACAGACAAAATTGAAGAAAAAGTAGAAAATTAAAAAAATCAATTTTAATGTAAAGTAGAAAAAAATTTTAATGCAATAATATTTTCCTCATTTTTTGTGTCACTCTGTATAATAAACTAATCCAAAGGTATAATCAAAAATTCCTGAAAATAGTAAATAAGACCTAATTTTTTCTAATAAAATATTTTGTTATGGTTTAGTCACTTTCTAATATTTTATAAGTAAAATTTTAAATGCAAAAACGTTTTTTTTTATTATATTGCTCACTTTTTACATCACTCTGTACATTATACAAATAAATGACTTTTGGAAAAAAAATACTGAGAAAAGTAAAAATGAGTTAATGATTTCTAATAAAATATTTTGTTAGACAATTTCTAATATTTTATAAATAAAATTTAAATGCAAAAATATTTTTTTTACTAGATTGCTCACTTTTTGCAACACTCTGTACATTAAATAAGTAAAAGAATTTTGGCAAAAAATACTGAAAAAATTTAAAATGAGTTAATTATAATTTCTAATATTTTATAAATAAAATTTGAATATAAAAACATTTTTTTTCATTATTAATGCTCACTTTTTGCATCACTCTGTAAATTACACCAGTAAAAGAATTTTGGAAAAAAATATTGAAAAAACTGAAAATGAGTTAATCATTGCTAATAAAATATTTTGACAGTTTAGTCACTTTCTAATACTTTATAAATAAAATTTAAATGCAAAAATATTTTTTTCCATTATTAATGGTAATGGTCACTTTTTGTATCACTCTGTATATTAAATAAGTCAAACAATTTTGTAAAAAAATAATGAAAAAATTAAAAATGAGTTAATCATTTTTAATTAAATATTTTGATAGTTTAGTCAATTTCTAATATTTTATGAATAAAATTTAAATACAAAAACATTTTTTTCATTATATTTCTCACTTTTTGTATCACTCTGTACATTAAACAAGGAAAAGAATTTTAGAAAAAAATACTGAAAAAACTGAAAATGAGTTAATCCTTGCTAATAAAATATTTTGACAGTTTAATAACTTTCTAATATTTTATAAATAAAATTTAAATGCAAAAATATTTTTTTCCATTATTAATGGTAATGGTCACTTTTTGTATCACTCTGTATATTAAATAAGTCAAACAATTTTGTAAAAAAATAATGAAAAAATTAAAAATGAGTTAATCATTTTTAATTAAATATTTTGATAGTTTAGTCAATTTCTAATATTTTATGAATAAAATTTAAATACAAAAACATTTTTTTCATTATATTTCTCACTTTTTGTATCACTCTGTACATTAAACAAGGAAAAGAATTTTAGAAAAAAATACTGAAAAAACTGAAAATGAGTTAATCCTTGCTAATAAAATATTTTGACAGTTTAATAACTTTCTAATATTTTATAAATAAAATTTAAATGCAAAAATATTTTTTTCCATTATTAATGCTCACTTTTGGTATCACTCTGTATATTAAATAAGTAAAACAATTTTGGAAAAAATTGTGAAAAAATTAAAAATGAGTTAATCATTCCTAATAAAATATTTTGACAGTTTAGTCACTTTCTAATATTTTAAAAATTAAATTTAAATGCAAAAACGTTTTTTTCTATTAATGCTCACTTTTTGCATCACTCTGTATATTAAATAAGTAAAAGAATTTTAGAAAAAATTACTGAAAAAATTAGAAGTGAGTTAATCATTTTTAATTAAATATTTTAATAGTTTAGTCAATTTGTATTATTTTATGAATAAAATTTAAATGCAAAAACATTTTTTTCATTATATTTCTCACTTTTTGTATCACTCTGTACATTAAACAAGGAAAAGAATTTTAGAAAAAAATACTGAAAAAACTGAAAATGAGTTAATCCTTGCTAATTAAATATTTTGACTTTCTAATATTTTATAAATAAAATTTAAATGCAAGAATTTTTTTTACTATATTGGTCACTTTTTGCGTCAGTCTGTACATTTAACAAGTAAAAGAATTTTGGAAAAAATATTGAAAAAAGTAAAAGCTAATCATTCCTAATTAAATATTTTCACAGATTAGTCACTCTCTAATATTTTATAAGTAAAATTCAAATGCATAAATATTTTTTTCATTGGGTATATTTATGTGTCACTCTGTATAATAAATCAATCAATAAAAATTGCTGAAAATGAAAATTAGGAGCCAATTTTTTAATAAAATAGTTTGCTAACCCCAAATTTTAACAAAAATTGCTTAAAATAATAAACAGGGGGTGATTTTTCTTACTAAAGTATACAATTTTGTATTATTCTCTAATATTTTATAAATTAAATTTAAATGCAAAATAATTTTATTATATTGTTCTTTTATTTGTATCACTCTGTATATTAAACTAAAAAAAGGATTTTGTTAAAATTTGCTAAAAAGGGTAATCACTAATTTGTTATAAATAAAATTTAAATTCAAAAATTTTTTATCCACTACAAATCTATTATTTGTTCATTATACATGAGTTAACTAAATAATAATAATATCCATTATTCACTAGTGAATAATGATTTCATTATTCACTGGTTTTACTGATTTCTAGATATCCATTATTCATTAGTGAATAATGATTATTCACTGGTTTAAATAAAGGTTTATAGTAGTTTTGGCCTTAGTCGTGAATAAAGTATAGTATTTTATTCGTATATAATAGCTATTATTCATCCTCGTGAATAATAGCCATCATTATATGCTCCTTGATTTATATTAGTTTTTGTGTCACTCTCTATAACAAATTTTAACAAATATTACTGAAAAGAGAAAAAGGAGTTGATCTTTATATTCTAATATATTTTGACTCTCTATATATTTTATAAATAGAATTTAAATGCAAATACTTATTTTTGTGTCACTCTGTAGAATAAAATAATATTGTCAAAGAGTAAACAGGAAGAATTTTTTTTGTGACCAATTTACAAAAATATTTAACATTTCATTATATATACACTATAAGAAAGGTTGTAAGGTCATAATAAGATAATTTGTTACATATTCATACATTTTATCGCCCTGTATATTTCTCCGTTTTTATGGATGGTTTTATTAAAAGATATAAAACTGACCTATGTGACACAAATTAAAATTTATCCTCTCTTACATTTTATGCATCAATTCTACTTTTACTATTTGTTATAAATTTTTTTTAAAAAATCTGATATTTAACCTATCACTTAGTTAGATTATCGATTCTAATCCCTAAATTCTGTCTCGACACCCATCGAGTTCGGCGACCCTCAAAAAAATAAACAGACGTAGCGCAATTTTGACTCGTAGAGCCATCTAGCGTAAACGCAACTTACCGACCTCTCACGCACATTTTATTAAACCTGTTTTCGGTAAAAATTTGAATACTAGATATATTTTAAATTTCAATATCAAATATATTAATAGATAAAAAAATTAAAAAAAAACAGTATAGTTCAAGTTAAAATTAAGTAAAAAAAAATTATAGAATGCAAAAAAAATTAAAAAATATTGCGTGTATAGTTGAGTTCACAATATGTTAGATAATTTATGCTGGATTATATTGTCTAACATAATATGAACTATTTGATAAAAATAAATATATTTTTAGTAATTTTAACTCACCTGGAGGAGGGTAAGGTGTCGACGGAACAGGTTCAGGTGCATAATTGCCAAGGCCATAACCTCTGTCGTGACCGTGGGTGAAGGAAGCCGATTCTGCAACCATGGCGGCAGCCGCAGCTGCTCTCCCTCGGTCATCTGCGGGTAAATAAGGGACGGTTTGATGTGCATCCACATGATGCCTAGATGCTGAAGAGTACGGAGGATAATTGCACCAAGAACTCCCGGAGAAACTTTGATGACAAGACGAAACAGCTGGATCAGCTCCATGACCGCCAGATACGGTACTGTATTTGTACTCAGGAGTACCGGTGGCTGCTGTCACAGCGGGCGGCCAAAATAAAGGTCCTTTTCTATCTCTATTAGCCGAGGCATCAGCTGCTAGATTGTAGTAAGTAGGAGCATTGTACTGGTGATGATTTAAAGCAACAGTAGGTTCAAAAGCACCTTGATGATTTTCTGTAGGAGAATAAGACGTCGTCCACGGTTGATGTCCGTGTCTAATAACACCGTCTCCACAATCTCCGTACACTCCAGACGTTAATCGTTTGGCGGGAACTTGTAAAGGTCCCGCAGAACCACTGTTGCTAGTCACGCTGGCGGGCGAAGAGCTCGATGTGGCGGACGTGGTGGCCGCTGGAGGCGGCACCGTAGTCGGACTCGTCATTCCACTGTTGCTGATCGGCGTAGCGGCGCTCTGGGGGGCTGGTGGGGGGCTCTCTTCGTAGAGGCTGCCGTTCATCATGGACCACCACGCTACCCCGGTGGAAGACCCCGCTCCGGTGGCTGGGGAGGATCCGGGAGGATGCACATGGTCGTAGAGGGTAGGCGCAGCGCACGCCACGGAGTCCGCGATGGTGAGGATGATGGTCAGGCAAGTGATTTACAACGGTCGCGAAACAGGTGACATCAGAAGAAGAACAAGAAGAAGAAGTCCACACAGCAATTTACCAGACACCAGACGATGATTATTATGAAAAAAAAAACACCACAATAAGCAAATTGAAAAATCCTTTAAAGTTCATTAAATAAAGTTAATCACAGTATCAGTCTTATGAATATAAATAAAATAACACTTTCATTTAATTTAATTATTCACGATTTTACGCGACAAACTATTTTTTTTTTTTTTTCCAAAAAAATTTTTTTACGATTAATTTATATTTCGCGAAGTATATGGGAGCAGTTTAGCGTATTATGTGGTAGACATCTACGTAGAGGTTTCGAGCACACACTGAAGTCGTGTGGTGGAAGTCGCGTTTGATTCTGTCGGGTCGGATCGTGAGCGCGCGTGCGATCTAGCGGCGGTGGGTAGAAAACGCAGCGATGTGTGCCGCGATCTAGCTGCGACACACGTCCGATTTTATTCGTCGCTACCAGTGGAACGCGAAGAGCTCGCTTTCGTTTCTTGGATTGCAGCTCGTAGCTCGTTTTTTTTGCGCTCATTTCTGCTGAATACCGTTTAAGGTTGAAAAAGGTGACGTAAAGGGTCTTTGTGACCCGATCGGTTTACGATAAATAAATTGTACCGATTTAAGGAACTATTTATTTTATATTAAAAATCCGAGTTTTTTTTAATTAATAAAAATTTTGTATTTTTAAATTGAATTATTTCTAAAATATATACAAGGTGTTTCAAAAAAACGTAATATAAATAATAGAACAATGGCTTGCTTAATAAAAATTTCTGATTATTTAGTTTTTCTCCATTTTTTCTATTTTTGCCTATATTTCTATATTTTCCTGTTTTTCCATGTTTTTCCTGCTTTTACCATTTTTTCCTGATTTTCCATGTTTTCTCCCATTTTTCCTATATTTGCATATATTTCCCTATTTCATCTATTTTTTTTCTGCTTTTTAATATTTTTCTCTACCATGTAATATTTTTAAATATTTTTTCGAAATTTTTCTTTTTTCTACTTTTTTACTGTTTGTTTGGTTTTCTTAATTTTTCCCATTTTTGAGAAAAAATTAAAAAATAAATCAAAGAAAAACAGTACAAAAAAATAGAAAAACAGGAAAAATTATAGAAAAATAGGAAAAAACTGAAAAAAAAACAGGAAATGGTATTGAAAAATAGGAAAAAGAAAGAAACGTGTTTTCCTATTTTTCCCTATTTCTTCTTTTTTTCAATTGATTCCCATTCTTCTCTATGTTTGTCTATTTTTTCCTATATTTTCCCATTTTTTTATTTTGCTCTATTTTTTCCTGGTTTTTCCTTCTTTCCTTTTTTTCAATTTTTTTCTATATCTTACTATTTTTATTTTTTTCCCTTTTTTCTCTATTATTTCTAATTTCCTCTGTTTTCGCCTGTTTTTTAATATTTTTTCTCTTAATGTCTTTTTACCTATTTTTTCCTATTTTCCCTTATTTTTTCCTATTTTTTCTAGTTTTCACCATTTTTGGGGAAAAATTAAAAAACAAAACAAGTAAAACAGTAAAAAAGAGATAAAACACGAAAAATTCGAGAAAAATAGAAAAAATTAAAAAATGGAAAATGGTAGAGAAAAATTGGAAAAGTAGAAAAAAAAATATTTTCCTCTTTTTCCATATTTTTTCCTTTTTTTTTTCTAATCGTTACCTATTTTTCTATATCTTTCTCTGTTTTTTGCTATATTTTACCATTTTTCCTATTTTACTCGATTGTTCCCTGATTTTTTCTTTTTTTCTCTATTTTTTTCTATTTCTTACTATTTTTATTTTTTCTTGTTTTCCTCTATTTTTTCTATTTTCTTCTCTGTTTTCTTATTTTTTCCCAATTTTTCTAGTTTATCCCAGTTTTGGGGAGAAATTAATAAAAAACGAAGAAAAAAAGTAAAAAAAAGGGAAACAGAAAAAATTAGAGGAAAACATAAAAAAATAAAAAAAAAACAGGAAATGGTAAAGAAATATAGGAAAGTAGGAAACGAACATGTTTTCCTATTTTTCATTATTTCCTTTTTTTTCCAATCGTTTCCTATTTCTCTCTATCTTTATCTGTTGTTTCATATATTTTACCATTTTTTCAATATTGCTCCATTTTTTCCTAGTTTTATCCATTTTTTTCCTTTTTTTCTATTTTTCTCTTTTAGTATTTCTTACTATTTTTATTTTCCCATGTTTTTCTCTATTAATTCTATTTTCTCCTGTTTTTTCCTATTTTCATATTTTCTCTCTTTTTCTCTTTTTACCAAGTTTTTTTTATGTTCCCTTATTTTTTCCTAATTTGTCTAGTTTATCCCATTTTTGAGGAAAACTTACGAGGGGAAACAGGAAAAAATAGAGAAAAATAGGAAAAAATAAAAACTAAATTGGAAATGGTCGAAAAAATTCTAAAAGTATGAAAAAAACACATTTTCTTGTTTTTCCTTATTTTTTCTTTTTTTACAATTTTTTCCAATTTTTTTCCTATTTTTCTCCATTATTGTCTGTTTTTTCTGTTTTTTACTATCTTTTTATTTTACTCTATTTTTTCCTGGTTTTTTCCTTTTCTTCTTTTTTTTTCTATTTTTCTCAATTTCTTTCTATTTTTATTTTTTCCTGTTTTTCTCTTTTTTTATTTTCTTCTGTTTTTTCCTATTTTTTATATTTTTTCTCTTTATCTCTATTTACCAAATTTTTCCCATTTTCTCCCTATTTTTTTCAATTTTTTTATAGGGGAAGAATTAAATAATAAAACAAGAAAAACAGTAAAAAAAGGGGAAAACAGGAAAAATTAGAGAAAAATACTATTTTTATTTTTCTTGTTTTTCTCTATTTTTTTTATTTTCTCCTGTTTTATTTCCTCTTTTTTCATATTTCTTCTCTTCTTTTTAACTATTTTTTCCTATTTTCCCTTATGTTCTCCTAATTTTTCTGGTTTATCCCATTTTTTTGAAAAAAAAAAAAAAAAAAAAAAAAAAAAAAAAAAAAAAAAAAAAAAAAAAAAAAAAAAAAAAAGCAAAGGAAAATGGCAGAGAAAATAGGAAAAAGCTAAAAAAACATATTATCCGATTTTTCCCCATTTTTCTTTTTTTGTACTTTTTCTGTTTTTTCCTATATTTTCCCGATTCTTCTATTTTGCTCTATATTTTCCTAGTTTTTTCCTTTTTGTCTCAATTTTTACCTTTTCTCTATTTTTTTCTATTTCTTCCTATTTCTATTTTCTCCTATTTTTCTCCATTTTTTCTATTTTCTTCTGTTTTTTCATATTTTTTCTCTTTTTACCTATTTTTTCCCATTACCCTTATTTTTTATAATTTTTCTAGTTTACCCCATTTTAACTATTTTGTCATATTCAAAAATCTTCCACCGGGTGAAGAGAAGTTTCACTTCAAAAATAAAATTACAATGAAGAGAAGTAAAAACTTGTTTTTATTAAAAAGTTAAAAAAAAATTAACTAATTTAAACGGAAAAATCAAATTTTCACTATTGTCAGAAGTTAAATTTTTATTCAAAACTAGCTCCAATACCAAATCTAGCCTTAATAACAATTAGATTTTTAATTACTAAACAGAATTGTTTCGTCATTATTAGACTCATCATCACCACTTATAAATTAGCAAAATATCCCATATTTTATCCCTTGTCGCCTTTAATTACTACATTACAAAAGTAATAATTTCATCAACAGATGGCACTGTTTCCTAACAATAATTATTTACAAATGATGTCAGTAGTATAAATGATGAAACAAAACATAAATATCTTATATTTTATTACTCTCTAATTGTCTCGTTTAACTCATATAGTTGTTGTAGACTTTAAAGTATTGTATTTCTATTTAACCAAAATTTACGTTCTCATAAGACACCAAATTATGATGTGTAAAAATAATTAAACGGTTATTAACTTAAGTTACAACCAGTATAAAATCATTTAATATGTTTTAACAATACTTAACACTCGTAAAATTCATTCATACGAAATATTTAATGTTGCAATTAAAATATAAAACTATACGAGATACAATAAAAAAAAAATTATTGACAAGTTTGTCAGAAAGTTGTAATCGATTTTGATGTCTATTTTATTTCTTAAAGCTACTGGATTAGAGCTACTAATTATTTTTTTTATTGCTGCTATAATATTAAAAATCTCTTAATATTTAATGACAGGCTTTGATCTTTCATAATGTTTATTCATTTATATTATAATATATCAATAAATTAACATTGTTAGTGATAGGTTTTTTTTATACAGTTGTAATAAAAATTATATAATTAATTAATTAATGTTTATGTCGTTAAAAGATTTGGATAAAATATAGATATATTTAGTAAAATTTATTTAAATTTAACTGTTTTTTTGCCATATTTTTATCAAAAATTATTACATTCTATTTTTAACTTTAAAAACACTGTAATTTGTTAAAAAAGGAAATAACAGCACTTTAAAAAAATAAAATAATAATAAAAAAATAATTGGAGGAAACGTTACTACTGTGACAGGTTTAAATTTTAAAAATTTCACAATTATTTCAAAATATCTTACGTCACTGCATACCTTTTAGAATAATCCAGAGATGAAACCGACAAAACTTAGGGGGTTATCGGGACTGCCAATATGATTGCAAAATGCCATATACAACTGTCCAAAATCGCTTCGTTACTGATATACAGTGTGATTTGTGAATTTAGACAAAAAATTCAATCCGCCATATTAAATACAGGGATAACCCGATTTGATTTAAATTTGGTACATGAATTAAACTAAATGGCCTTAATAAGTAGCTCTTTGAACGAAACCAATATCAGGACCGGAATATTCCTTTTGATCCATTCTTAAGTTCTTGTAAGAATAACTGTATAATGATTATCAAAAATCTGAGCTCAGATTCAAAATCTGTGGAAAAAATCGTACAGGAACTTGTTAAAAAAGTTTCTGGCACCATTTCAGTTATTCCGTAATAAATTATGATGTTAAATGTTTTCACTCAAGAAATTAATTTTCGGATAAAGTACCATCAAAAATGGGTTAATATAATAAAAAATTAAGAAACCAAGACATAAATATTGTTATTTTCTTTAATTAGTTCGTAGTAAAATTTTATAAAATTACCCAAAAAAAAAGTGAAGAATAAATCCGTATCAGCAGCTTACAATTTTTGTCTAAATACAGTAGGCTTGTGATTACAAAAAATTATTGTGCGTTGTGTTGTACTTTCATAAATTCAAAATTAGTAAGCAAATATAATTTATAAAAAATTCAGTACAGTCCTTTTTGAACAAATTCCTATCCGCTTTTTTTAGCAGATTTTGAATCTGCGATCAGAATATTGATAATTATTATACTAGAACAGTTATTCTTACAAGAAATGACTCATTCCGGTCCTGATACGAATTTATTTTTTCGTCTTTTCTTGGGTTATGAAAGTATTTTATAAAATTTTACTACGTACTAATTCAAGAAAATAACAATATTTATGTCTTGGTTTTGTAATTTTTTATTATAATAACCCATTTTTGATGGTATTTTATCCAAACATTAATTTCTCGAATGAAAAAATTGAAAATAATAATTTATTACGGAATAACTGAAATGGTGCCAGAAACTTTTTTAACAAGTACCTGTACGATTTTTTTCGTAAATTTCGAATCTGATCTCAGATTTTTGATAATCATTATACAGGGTGAGTTATCCTTACAAGAATTTAAGATGGAAGAAAAAGAATATTCCGGTCCTGATATTGGTTTCGTTCAAAGGGCTACTTATTAAGGCAATTAAGTTTAATTCATGTACCAAATTTAAACCAAATCGGGTTATCCCTGTATTTAATATGGCGAATTGAATTTTTTGTCTAAATTCACAAATCACACTGTATATCAGAAACGAAGCGGTTTTGGACATTTGTATATAACTTTTTGCAAGCATATTGGTAGTCTCTATAACCCCCTAAGTTTTGTCGGTTTCATCTCTGGACACCCTGTATATTGAAATAATAATTCCCTAGTTAAAGGTCGATTATCTTTCTATTAACTGTTAATATAAACGTTAAGAGTCTTATGTTAAATGTTAAATGCAACTTTGCACATTGATTTTTCATTTCATTTCATTGATTTAATTTTCCTTTTCTTTTTTTAATATAATTTTCTACATATCTTTTTATTCTGCTATTAACTTTTTCTATAATTTCGTCCTATTTTTTCTTCTTCTCCTTAATCCAGGGTCGATTAGGTAGGTATTTTGTTTTCCGTTGTTTCTTATATTTTATTATCTGTATAATTCTTTAATTTTTCTGTTTTTTTTTAAACATTTCTAATTTGTTTTGTTTACTATCTTTTCCCATTTCTCTTTCACTATTGTCCAATTTCTTTTCCTTTTCTTGCTATTCGTTTCGACGTTCTTCTTTTTCTTCCTCCATTTTCTCATCAATTCTCTCTTCTTCTCTACTTGTTTTTGAATATTTTCCCCATTTCCTTCCAATTTTATCTCGTCAATTACAT
This sequence comes from Neocrepidodera transversa, assembly GCA_963243735.1. Lineage (NCBI taxonomy): Eukaryota > Metazoa > Arthropoda > Insecta > Coleoptera > Chrysomelidae > Neocrepidodera > Neocrepidodera transversa. Next base: position 2,622,621 of record OY725337.1, on the reverse strand, counting down.
TTTGTTGCATTTGTATTTCTATTGCATCTCCTAATTCTTCATTATCCATCTGACCAATTATCAATCTGACCTGTTATGTTACCACCAATATCTCACTTTAACGTAATATTCCACTTTTGTTATAATATTTTTATTTAGTTGTTATTTATTGTCAATTCTGTTATTACTTTTATTTCGAATTTTATTTTATGAATCGTATTATATTTTGTTTCTAATGTTTGAAAAAGATATACAAGTATTTCTTTAACAATGTTTTATTGGAAGGTATGATTTAAAATGTTCAGTGATTAAACATATCTATAGTGCCACGTCTAGTGCATATAAACCAAAGTGAAAACCAAAATGAAATCGCTATAGTTGTTAGGTCAAATAAATTTGATCAAAATATGTAACTGTTTAAATATAGCAATAAAAGTTTTCATATAAATAAATTAGCTTATGAAACGCTCTTTAGAATCAAAATAGAGTTTATTCATTTTTTCGTGCAGTCTCAATTCTGCAAGTGGTTCTTCGATAAAAAGTATCTTCAAAGTCCACTTGGCTGTTAACCCATTAGAATAACATTTCAGGGTTTTTATAATTGTATATTCATTACTTTATCATTCATTTATTATTTTTTGATATAAAGAAGCTTAAGTAAAGAGAAAAATAAGAAAAGATAAATATAAAATTAAGGAATATAAATTTTTACTGGAGTAGGAAGAAATTATTAAATTATCATAAAAACAATATATATTATAATAAAATTATTTCGTATGATTGATAGAAGTTAATTTATTATTGTTATATTATTATGAATAAGTGTTGTGTTCTAAAAATTATATTTGAATGGTTTTTATAGGGAAACATTTTTCTAATCAACAATTTTGAAGTCTTATAAAGTTTTAGTAGAAATAAAATTTGTTTATATAGTTAGAAAGTAATTTAAAAAATTTAAATCATTCAGTATAAAATATTTGGAATAAGATTTACGATCAAGTAACGATTTTTGGGGATAAAAAAAGAAAGGTGAAATTAATTAGATAGGAAAAAAAGTCATACGATTTAATTATTTTTGGATTCAGTCAAATATAAATAAGAGATTTGGAAATTTATTGAATGTAAAAAGCTTGAATATGTATGAAATTATATATGTAGATAATGAAGAAATAAATAAACATTTATATTTTAAAAAAAAAATATTTCAAATAAATAAAATTCTGCACCAAAAGAGAGGTAGGATTAATTCTAAATAAGTTTAGCTAAGTCAGAAGAGAAAATTTACATAAATAAACAATAACTAAAAAAAATTAGTTATTTAAAATGTAAAATTTTTGATTTTTTTTTATTTAGATTAGAACCCATTCCAAAATTTGATATTTAGTTTTTAAAAATTTTCAAAATGATTAAAAGGCAGATTAATATATATATACCGGCTGATGTTAGACTCAATAACTTCGTTAATTTTAGAGGTAAAACACTGACTTTTTTAAAAAGTTTTCTTCCTGTTAAAATATGCCCAATTAACGGACGAAAATAAAAAATGGGCAGTTCCAGTGAGAAAAAATCAAAGAAACCTTAATGAATTATGGCAAAAATTATATAAATTTAAAATTGTTTAGATTTTAAATGAAACTTAAAATTTAAACAATATTTTGTGAGTATAAGAAATATACGCCCTAGCTACATTTAATTTTTTTTTCATTAATAATGTCATTTTAAGGCCATTAGATGAAAATCACTTTTTCTTTCATTTCTGCGCTACTTTTCGACAAATACGGTTGTGTGATATTTCGTTGAAACGAGATTGACAGAATGCGATAATTGATAAAAATAAACAGACCATTGAAAAGTAGAAAGTTGGTGCCACTTTCGGAAAAACCGGAAGTGATATTTTCGATCTAAGATGGCATTAATGTCGATAATCAGATCTTATATACCTAATTATCCCAAATTTTAATCTTTTACCTTTAAAATTGAGTGTACCCTAACATCGTTGTCACCCGGTATAAAGAAGCTTAATTAAAGTGAAAAATAAGAAAAGATGAATACACAAATTAAGGAATATAAATTTTTACTGGAATAGGAAGAAAATATTAAATTATCATAAAACAATATATAGATAAAAAATAGAAAGTAAGACGAAATAATATGTATTAAAATGATTTGTTCTTATGCATGCTTTGACATTTATACTTTTGACAATTATATACTTGACAGTCATTCAGAGGCAAATTTAGAGTCAACCAATAGCTGATTTGGCACGTAGGACATTATGCTACCAACTGTGAAAAGGAGTGCTATAATATGCGCACTATTATAGCACTACTTTTAGTGTTATAATAGCTATATTATATATAGAAGAAAATTAAAAAAAATAAAATGTAAGGTGTGTGTGTATGATAGTTTGAGAATAGATTTTATTCCGTTTTAGAGACTAAAATTAAGTAGGTAACGATATTTTTTTGTCAGATAAATGAAAAAAAATTTTGAAAGAGAATCAAGTCATTATTACCCATATACAAAATCATATAAATTAAGAAAATTTTTAATAAAATATGGAATCTAAAAATATAAGGAAAATAGATGGAGAAGAATGCATATCTAATGGTAAAAAGGACTAAAAGGAAATAGTTAAGGAAGGAAACAGGATATAGAAATTGAGTACGAATAGGACACAAAATAGAAAGAAATTAAATCTTTGTAAAAATTCAATTTTTTTATAAAGAAGAAACAGAAAATATTTGGTATAAGATATTTTTTTATTTTTGGCTGTTATTCGTTTGCGTTTGTAAACAAAAAAGAATTTTAGATCTGAATTTTTTTGTCAAAATTGATTAAAACAAAAAAATTATATCAAAAAATTGAATTTGAATATAATTTAATTTTTGGTTATTACTTTTTTTGTATTAAAGAATTAATATTGATTATATATATTTTTTGATTACATTGAACTTACCCTGCATGAGATTAAAGTTTTCTTTTCAAAATTTGAAATTTAATTAATTATTGTATGACTAAATTGATTAAATTTTTTTGTTGATGTGAAAATAACATACCAAATTAGTATATATAAAATTCTATTTTAGTGCGTGTTAGAAAATGACTCTATTCCTAGATCTTATTATCCAATGCTGATGTCATCGTTTCTATATTCGAGATAAGCTTATCAGCCTCATTGTTGGGTGTATAATAGAATGCAAGGTCCACGCAAATATCATATAAACGATAGAAAACCAAATCATATTAAAATTGAAAGCAAAACCTTTATACTGTTTTTTTACTCATTAAAAACGAATTTTAATTTGAATATTAATTATAATAGACGTTAAAAAATTATTTATGAGAAAAAATAATTTGGCGTTAATGTCGTGTCGAATTATTTATTGCAATCTGTTACTCATGTCCTAAAATCTACGGTACTATATTTTAATTTTTATTATACACAAACTATGGCACTTGATTATTTCTTTTTATCAAATTTTGATGAAATAATATTTTTGCTTTTGCTACAGTAGTTTGTGGTTTTAATTTTTCAAATATCAAAAAATTTTGGTTAAAGGTGATAAAAGGTAAAATTCTCATGTGTATTCACAGTTCTTCTTGATCAATAACTCTGTTATTATTAAAATTGAATTTTTTTAAATTGTTTATTGTAGACAATGAATTAGTAATACTATATATCATGTGTTAGTGTGTCTTTAACCAGAACAATATGAAACAGCAAGTATGTTACACATTTAATTAAAAAAAATTGAAGAAACTGGCTCTGTTTCAAATAAAAAATATGATCGTGGTCATCTTTTAATAAACAACAGGCAATCATTGAGAAAAATCGCTCATGTATTTATAGTGTATCAAAAAGTAGTGTTCAGTGGATTGTCAAAAAATATAAATTTCATCCGTATAAAATGGTTCGAGAATTGATCGAAGATGATCCGGATCGACGTTTACAGTTTTGCGAAAATTTCACACTGAATGATGACGCAGGTTTACTTTAAATTATTTGTTTTTACGATGAAAGTACGTTTATGTAGAATGGTGAAGCCAATTGTCGTTATTGGACTGATACCAACCCATACATTTTCAGAGAAGGACATACACAAACGCACCAAAAATTGAATCTTTGGGCAGGCATTCTGGGGCCACTTTTTATTTATGGGAATTTGATTGGTGACATTTATTTGAACTTGTTAGAAGACCTTATTGATCCTTTAATAAACCCTACACTATGGAAGATGATGTAAACCTCTATGAAAACCAATTTTTTAGATGCTATATTTTTCCCGGACAATGGAGAGGTCATAGAGGTTCTACCGATTAGTCAGCTACGTTTCCCGATTTAACTCCTATGGATTTTTTTTTGCGGGGCTACTTAAAATCCAAATTTTATACCACACCACCTGATTTTTTTAAAGTTCTTTGACAAAGAATACATTTTTCCTTTACTTAATTAAGGAGAAATATAATTAAGGAAAAATTACCACCTTCCCTCCAAAACTTTAGGGTATTGATAAAATCTTATCTTAATTTTAATTCCCTATTAGAATTTGATCAAGGTTTTTTCATAAAATAAAAATAGAATAAATTATTTAACTCTCAAAATAAGCCTTTTCCATATTTTATACAAATTACATTTATTTTTATCGAATCTATACTTTTATCTCTATAATTAACCAATCACAGACTTGCCGGCTCGTATATTATCTTAACTACAATCAACATCATCGTCTTTTGTCTAAATTAGTGGCCACAACTGAGGAGGTATCAATATCTCAATGAGTGAATTAATGTTTGTTTTTCTAGCATCTCTAGCTGCGTATTTGCCATCTGGTTTGTTTCTGAATTTTCAGTATTATTTCTTCCTCAAATTGTGTACAAGTGTGTCTAGATATCTGTCAGTGTCACATGGTTACTTGCTGCCAAATATAAGATCAATAAACGATGAACAAACAACATGCCATTATAATATACGAATTTATTACAATTGTGACATATATCTTTAAAATTAAACGATTTAATACAAATCTAAAATCATTCAATCAAAATATCAGGTCCGGTTTTTGAGATATTTGAGGAGAACCGAAATTGACGGTTTTATATTATTTAATTAACTGGCTAATTTTTAAAAATTATCGAACAAACTGTATAAAATAGTTTTATTGAAAAATAACCCTTAACAAAGCGTATCCAATTTTGTTAATCAAACGTTTCGTAATTAAAGGACTACCCTCAACTAGTTTTGTTAATTCGGACCTATATCTTCTATTTCATTTTTGAAATCCCCATTTTCTTTCTCTATCCAACACCTAATTTTTTACGTTATGATTTTTCAAAATACGATCCTGTTCATTTTCATTAATTAAAAATTATTTATAAAGTGTCTATTAGCGTTGACAGTTCCCAAGATATGTATTTTTTTTATACGTGGCGGATTCTCAAGGTTTACGGTTTTTTAAACTGAATTTTACTTTCCCGGTCCCATCAAAGGGAAAGTATAGTGAACTAGCAAAAAAATCGAGATATCGATGGAAATATCCATTTTGATGAAATTTTCAGAGTAGGGTCTGTCTGTGTATCTGTCTGTGTATAATCTTCCACGATAACTGCCGAACCTTTTGACCAATTAAGCTGAAATTTGGTATAATAGGTTCGCGTATGCCTCAAATGCCACCATTAATTTTTGGTTTAAATTGATAAACTAAAAGGTCCTCAAGATCGACATTGATTGCAATACACAAGTACGATTTTTTGCTTTTTTTTTTTAATTTTAAGAACAAACAATACACTTTGGTGTAAAATGCTGTAGTGTAAAGTTTTAGAACATAAAATTTGCAACAATTTTTGTATCAAACTTTTTTCCGAATTTCCAATATCTGCGCCACTAGGGGGCGCGCAAAAAATATGCATATAGGTTGTCAGTAGTTTCTCCAAATGACGACAAATAATGATTTTTTTGTGCAAAGTTCTAGAGCACCAAATTTCCTTAAAATTTTTTTTGAATTCCTCATAGTTCCGCCGCTAGAAGGCGAAAAATATACAAATTTTAGCTTTTTGCTTTTTTTTATTTTGAAGAAAATCACTCTCATCATCACTTTTAGGAGATCCCAATTGTATCATTGGCTTGCTATTTAAAATTTGTTCCAGAAATTAATATAATGTTTAGTATTTTGTAATTAAAATATTCTTATTCTACACAGCCGAGCCGGGAAAGTTCTGAGATGACACAGCCAAAATCTTGTATGGTTTTAAATTTTATTGAATGACTTAATTTTTGTTAATGCAAACCCAAACCAAAATGAAAAAAAAATAGTGCAAAAGTTACTTTTAAATAATTGATTAAATCGAGTATGGACCCTGAAAATGCTTAATAATGACAAAAATTCAAATATTTTCTTAATCCTTAGTGTAAAATACAACTTATAACAGATAATGCCTATATGTGATTTTTAAAACATATATAAAAAATTGCTGTATAATTTTAGAGCGCATGGAGAAGTATCATGGTAGTGATAATCTAATATGTTTTTTCATTTAACTAAAATATAGACTAATAAATCGATAAAAAAAATATTTGAAATCGGTCAATAAATAACGGAGAAATATAATATTAAAGTTGTAGCTTTTTAACGCCGATTATGGTGCGTGTGACGTAATGTCTTCGTATAGCTAAAGAGTCGTACAACAAACCAAACTCTTATACTTTACCACGACACTATTGACACAAGTACGTTTTTTTTTTATTTCGGTCATCGTAAATTAACTGTCACACAACCAAATTGTCTAAATGAAATATACCATTTTTGATAAGGTGCAATTAGTGAAGCTTAATTCCGGATTTTGGATTGGTCGCCATATTGGAAAACGCAAATATTTCAAAAACTATTGATTTTTGCAGAAAAATTGGAAAGACTCAAAATGTAGATAATGAAATTATTTTTTATTTTTAATTACACTTGTTGAGACATTATTTTTGAAGGTTATATGTTTTCGAATTTTTTTTCCTGAAAAAAGAAGCTTCAGAAATATGAGTGATTTTTTTTCACCATTAACTTCAAGGGGTGAAACCACCCTTAAAATCAATGAAAAAAACTTTAAAATGTTACAACTTTGTTAGTTTTTGAGATATCTTAATTTCACTTTCACACTTTTGTTTAAATGTTCAGTTTCATTAATAAGAAAAATGGTAAACTTCTCCATTGTTGCCGTACGCTTCTTGAAACAAAAAAAATAAATTGATTGTTTTTATTTTAAATCATTTTTTAATTTATGACTTTAATAAAATAATTATAAATAAAAATTCGCCATATCTAAATATTATTTTTGTGATTACTATATGGTGTATTTTTTGAAAAAATATAAAATATTTTAATTAATTAATAATTAAACAAAATAATAAAAATCTTCTTTTCTACCATCTTTGTTCATTAATTAAATATAAAAATTATCAACCCAACAGACAACTTAATATGTAAATTGTCAAAAACAGGAAATATTCTTTATAGAATATGAAATGAAGGAACTGAAGATTGTTATGCAGGCAGCGTTAGATGATTAAATATTTTTTAACCCTCCATCTTCTATTGTACCATCCAATAAATCGAAACTCTTTCAGCCATTGTCTATAGGAAGTTAACCATAAAAATAAATTTAAAAAAATATTAAAATTATGAAAAACCTGCACCTGCAGAAGGGATTTATTAATTAAATTATAATTAATAAAGATGTTAAATACATTAGGTATTTTTAAATATATAATAGTCTAGGAAGATAAATTACGATATGTAATTAAAATGTTTTAATTTAAAAATAAGTCTATATACGTTTTAAATTTTTATATACTCCTATTAAGTTACATATTAATTATTCAACTGCTTTTCAGCAATCCATAAACAAAATGAACAAAAAATAAATTTTGTACTTCTACATTTGTTAACTAATCCACTGTGAACACCGTTTTGTGCGGGACAAATTAAAGAAATAAATGAACAAAAAAACAAATTTTATACTTCTACATTTGTTAACCAAACCACTGTAAATACCGGTTTGTGCGGGGCCAATTGAAGAAATAAATGAACAAAAAAACAAATTTTGTACTTCTACATTTATTAACTAATCCACTGTGAACACCGTTCAGAGCGGGACAAATTGAAGAAGTAAATGAACAAAAAAATAAATTTTGTACTCCTAAATTTGTTAACCAATCCACTGTGAACACCGTTTTGTGCAGGACAAATTGAAGAAATATATGAACAAAAAAATTAATTTTGTACTTCTACATTTGTTAACCAATTCACTGTGAACACCGTTTTGTGTGTAAAATAAAGGAAAAATAAAAAGGAATTTTCCTACTTATACAATACTATGAAGAAAATGTTCATTATGTTCATTCTTCTCTCCAATAGAATATGGGCGATGTGATCCCCTTCCTTACACAGCTTCCAAAATGTTGCACAAGGTATGACACAACGCTCAAAATGACATTTTTTTGTCAAATTTAACGACAATAACTACAAGCATTCTATTTTGAAACCCACACCATTCTTCAAACTCTATATTGTACGTATTAAAGTACGTATATTTCAAGGATACTTCGTTTACTGTACAGATGTTTGATTTCCATGTCCAGCTATTTTTGTTTTGTGTATCATCAACTCCAAATGATGCTAACATAGTTAGCGAAACGTGTAGTTATGGTAATAACGATATTCTTCAACATTGTTTATAACTATTTTTCCTTTTCTGTTTATATTTATACAGTCTTAAATATGCAATAAATGAACTAATGCAGGTGAACGAACGTCTAAATCTGATATTGGCAAGAGTCCAGTGATTTTCAAAACAAAACGATAGTAATGGCGATATCTCTCCGCCCTGGAAGTGAGGGTGGAAACCTCTAAAACTTTGAAAGCCAAACCAAGATTGTCGTCGCCGGAAAGCTACTACATCGCATATTCTACGTCGCTATATTGGTCTTTAACTTTCGTTGTATACAGCCCATTTTCGCGAGATGTCCACAACGTTCGGAACCATGTTGCGATATCGGCCGAATGTCCCATTCGTTCCACAGAGTTGGCAGCCAGGGATATCTAAATGCACCGAGCCATGACAGGTCTATTCAAGGTGCATGTGCTCTCGTCACTTACTAAAATTAGATTGTTGGGAATACAGAAATTTAATTACATAGAGATAGGGGTGTGTTTTTATAAAAATTCAACTTTGTTGGATTCCTCTGTTATGTGTGGACGCAAATTTACATATGTGATCTCGAAATACCTAATTGAATTGCATAGTTGGCTGGGATTATTCTAGGAAATGGCGTAAGGATTCTGACCTCGGATTTTTTTTTAATTTTTTTAAACGATGATTATTGCGAATTGGGTTGGGCATGTAAATAACACAAAGCATAAACTTTTAACATGTTCACAAAGAGAAATAGAATTTTGTTTGAAACAAATCATATTTTTTTAAATAATTTGCTAAATTATTAATACTATTTTTTATTTATTTATTAGATGAAAAATAAGCTATAATTCAAAAAGCATATAAAAAGTTGTATTAACTTTTTCTCAATTAATTTTATTATATCTTGCAACAAAATTTACTTCAGAACAACAATCTAACTGCTCCGTTTTCTTAAATTTTCCTCGATTTTAGAAAATTTGTCTTAAAAGTTTACATTTTTATGTGACAATGTCTGATACCATTGTACTATTACACAAACTGTCTAATATCCGGGACAGATGCTCCCTCGTATATTTGCTCCCCTGTCTTAATTTTTCGAATAATGATAAAATTTAAGTGAGACATTTGCTCCTCTATTTCAATTAATGAGTTACCTACCTGCTATGGGGAGTTCAACTTGAAATATTAGTCCATCTTTTTTTGCATTATTTGAGAAAAAATGAATTTCTTTTGATGAAAAAAAATTTTTTTTTCTATTTTTTTCTTTAATTTAATATGAAAAAATTGATATTTAAAAATTACTGCATCTATGCAACTTGCAGTGCACTTACGTGACTTATGTGCAATAGCTGCACCATAATATTAACGTGGGGAAGTTTCTCTAAATAAAATTGACGCTTTCAAATATAAATGACGTTTGCTTATAAAGTGTCGTTTGGTCAATTTGTTTTTAATTGTGTTTACTTTTACCCTTGTTTACGTATCTTTACAAATACAAACAAACACGGAAAATTATTAATATCAACCAGCTCTAACTACAATAGTGACAGTGAACTATGCAGTAAGCAGACGCTGACGCGATCTTTCACTTAATCAGGAACGCTTGTGCCCAGCACTTATGTACCAAACAGCAACTTATTACCTGATCTCGTTAAAATAGTCGTTTTCTCTATCTAACAGCGGAATAGGTCCAAGTTTTCATCTTTATCCAATTATCATATAATGATTTTCTCCATCTTTGTCTGTATAAATGAGATTTAACAGCTGTTTCTCATTCGTATTCTCTTCTTTACACATTTGCAGTTAATGGCTTGACGGTAACTTCATTGCACATAAGTGACGTTACGATCATAATGGCGGCATATTCAAATAATTAGAAATTTGAATTTTTAAATTAATTTATTCAAGAATCTACCTCAAATTACGGTAGATAATTAAACTCAATGGGTTTTATTTGATTAAGTCTAACTGTTAATAAAGAAAAAACGTGAAGTTATATTTTTGTTGAACTCCCCATTGCCTACCAATAATGCATAACCATAGACGTCGAATAATAAAAAAATTAAAGATTTTTTTGTTTACTGATATATCCCAGGTATCAAGAAATATTGGCAAAACATTGTTTTACAGTATTTTTCTGGGTTGAAAATATTATCTAACTTTTGAATTTTAATATTGGCTAAAAGTCGAAATGTTAACATTTTGTAAAATTGTCAAAATATTGATTGAAAATATAGTCCAAATTTTGATCTTCAATATGGGGAGATATCCATTTTCAATATTAATTTTCCATATTGGGCAAATATTTATTTACCACAACAATATTATGGGTATTAGAAACTGATATTGATATTTTATATTTTACAGGTATATCTAGTAGATATCGTCATATAGTTTTAATATTTAGAGGGAAGATCATTTTTTATTTTTTATATTATTTTATATTTTAATTGTTTATACAATTCTACACAAAATATAAAAAATAAATATGTTTGTTTAAAACGCGCTACACGAATTAATGTGTGCTTTGAATTTAATTAAAAAAAATGATAAGGGGTTGCCACTCATTTTTTATATTTTGTCTAGAAATTAAAATGTAAAAGAAAATACAAAAGAAAATATGATCTTTCACCAAATAAAAAAAAAATTGTTTAGATGTAGTTTTCACCCAAAAAAATTTAATAATTTTAAATCTATAATTTTTTTATTATTAATTGAGGTAGGGGAGCAAATGTTTCACTTAAATTCTATCATTATTCGAAACATTAAGACAGGGGAGCAAACGTATCGAGGGAGCAAATGTACGGGGGAGCATCTGTCCCGACACCCTAATTTCATTATTTTAATTATTTGTCATCAGTTTATTTGTAAAAATTTATGATTTTTCTTTTAATATAGAACCCATTCATAATGAAGATAAATCATAACATTTTATATTATAATACATATATAGGTAAACATCAAATAATTTAATATTTCAATAAGAACGATACTGTGATAACTTTGATTATTTTTTTACATATTGGATTATTATCATAATGATGTTATTTAAACGTAGTAAAAAAAGATAGTCGTAGAAAAAATTCATATCCTTCTATTAAAACTTTCGTTGAATTAAATTTTTTTTGAAGCTGATTAATAATTTTTATTAAAATTAAAAAAAAATTGATCCTCATACCTTGATGGAAAGTGGCAAGCGTTGAGCCGGGGAACACTCTCGAGAGTCTGAAACAATAAAGTAATAAAAGTAAAAGCGAACGAATCAATAATAAAATAAAACTATAAAGATGAAAGATACATACATAAAAATAATCTTTTACAAACATATCTACCGATTTTGGTAAAACTTTTATATCAAGTCTGTGTTTATAATAAAAATATCTAATAAAATTAGCTTTGTCAGTAATCGTGTTGAGGGTTTAGTGGCCCTTTAATAAAAAAAAATATATAATAAAAATTGTTTTAGGTGAAATTTTCTAATGATAATCAGGAGCGTATACAAATCTTGATTTTAGAGAGGAATTACAGCTTTATTTTTTTATAAATTTAAATTATGTTAAATTGATTTCTAGATTTTATAACCCACTAAATATTTTGTTGATTATTTATAATTAATTCCAACATAAAAACTATCTTTCTTACATTACAAAATCTGTCAAAAAAAACCTAATATTTTAAGATTAAAATCAATTATAAATACTCCAAATTCTAAATAACTATGGTGAGAAAATTGTCTAAGAACATGTGAAAAACGGATCCGCCCCAGATGTAGAGGGATAATAAATTTTATTATTAAGAAAATCTTTATTTGTATCTCTCGGTCACGTTTAAGATAAATTACGTCGCAACTATATCGCGTTTCCTTTAGCCATTGGGTCTTGAGCACGTTTCGCCACACTCATCTGTACGTCCATCTTGATCTTGTAGATCCTATGTAGACGAAGAAAAATTGAAAATACATTCGGAACAAATTTAAAATCTACTGTTTAGTAATGTTTTATTATAATTTTGTGATATAATACCACTAATAGAAGAATTAAAAATAATACACGGGGTAAAACATTTGTTTTTAGTACTTCGGCCCGAAAAATTCACTTTAACAGTAAACACAAGAACTGTACGCACACGAAATTTATGGACGATATGAAGACGTTTTAGTCTTTTAAAAAGACGTAATCAGAATGTCATTTTTCATTAGCTACTGAAGAAGAATTGTGAAGATAACAAAAGTAACCAGCAAAGAAATTAAAAACGTAATAATAACAGTCCAATGGCTTCGAGGATCTGTTTATGACAAAAAGTTTCGCTTCTGTCAGTCGAGATTCAAATTTTAAGAAAAAATTGATTTTATTATACATTTTTATTGAAATAAATTTTTTTAGGGTTTTTCTTCTATTTTTTTTTTCACTTTTCCCATCTTTCCACATTTTTCCGTCTTTTTTTTTTGGTTTTTCCAATTTTTTCCGGTTTTTTTTAATTTTTTTTAATTTACTCATGTTTTTCGATCTCGCCTTATATTATTCCTTTTTTCCCATCTGTTTCAGATTTTTCCAGTTCTTTACGGTTTATTACGTTTTTTTTTATGATTTTTCACGATTATTTATGATGTTTTATGATTATTTAGCAGTATATTCAAAATTTTAAGACTTTTTACCAGTTTTTTACGGTTTTTTAGTTTTTTAAGATTTTTTACAATTTTCTTTGGTCTTTAAAATTTTTTGACGGTTTTTTACGATTTTTGCGATTTTTTACTATTTTTCACAACTTTTTAAGATTTTTTAACATTTTTTATGGGTTTTTACGATTGTTTACGATTTTATATGATTTTTTTCGTTTTTTTTTTTCCATTTTTTAATAATATTTGACTATTTTTACGAGTTTTTGCGATTTTTTACGATTTTTCACCGTCTTTTTTCGATTTTTTCCTTTCTTTCTTAATTTTTTAGAAATCTATAAAAAATCATAAAAAATTGTAAAAATCGTAAAAAAATCGTAAAAATCGTAAAAAAAACGTAAAAATTATAAAAAATGGTAAAAAAACTTTAAAAGATTGTAAAAAAGCGTAAAAAAATTGCAAAAACCCGTAAAATGTCGTTAAAAATCGTAAAAGATCGTAAAAAATCGGTAAAATTGGCGAAATAATTTTATCAAAATGAAAACATGAAAAAAGTCTAATGACATTAATATCGAATCAATTGTGTTCAAGTCAGATATAACTGATCATTTCAGTCCTTTTGTTTTTATAACGGATTCGTCTACGACTTCAATAATTACTTACAAGAACCAGGAGTGTAAATTTTTAAATATTTATAAATTTAATGAATTGATAGGCAAAGAAAGCTGGGATGATATACTAAGTACAACTGACTCGCAAAACGCTTACAATATCTTTTTAGATAAAATACAAACTTGTTTAAATAAATCTAATAAAACTAAACGTTCCACTGAGAATAGAAATAGGAAAATTAGGCCATGGGTCACTGATGATATTATTTCTTCCATTAAAGAAAGAGACCGTTTGAAAAAAAACTTAATAAAAAATTATTCCCACGCTTTAGAATCTGAATATAAAAAATACAGAAACAAACTAAAAACTTGTATTAGGAAAACAAAAAATGATTACTATAGTAGCAAAGTGGAAGAGGCGAACAAAAATTATAAGAAACTTTGGAATATTCTAAATAATATAACAGGGTATGAAAAAAAATCAAACCAAATCGAGAATTCCATTATCATAAATGACCAAAACAAACCTATAAGTAACAATAAGGAGAAAGCAACTAGTTTTAATAATTATTTCATAGACCTCGGCGAAAAAATGTCTGAAAAATTAAGCCAACCTGTTCTACCCCATGATTTCCTAACATTAGATAAAAATGACTCATCAATATTCTTAAAACCAGTTACTGAAAACGAAATTATATTATTAATATCACAATTAAAAAACAATTGCGCTCCTGGAACCGATAAAATTTCGGCAAAAATTATTAAACAAATCCATAATTACATTAAACTACCCTTAAAACATATAATTAATCTAATTTTTAAAACTTCTAAAATACCTTCTCAATGGAAAGAATCTGTTGTAACCCCCGTTTTTAAATCCGGAGATACAACACAACTAAGTAATTATAGACCAATATCGGTTATCAATCATTTCGCTAAAATATTTGAACAAGCTTTGAAACACAGGATTATTAACTTTTTAAACGCTCACAATATTATTACAGAAAAACAATATGGATTTATTCAGGGGTCAAATACCGAAAACGCTTTAGCAGATTTTTTAAATGAAACAGTTAAAACTCTAGATGAATCATCAAAATGCCTTGCGATATTCCTTGATCTCGCCAAGGCTTTTGATTCTGTATCACACAAGATCTTAATCGAAAAACTTGAAAACTACGGAATTCGAGGTACAGCATTAAACTTACTTCAAAATTATCTTTTAAATAGGGTACAAACAGTAAAAATAGGAAATGACTTTAGCTCAAAATTAATAGTAAAAACAGGAGTCCCTCAAGGAACTGTGCTAGGTCCAATTTTGTTTTTAATATATATAAACAACATCGTAAAAATCCAAAACCTTACCTCCAGTTTAATATGTTATGCAGATGACACAGCACTGTTTCTCTCTGGAACAAACTGGGTGATTTTAAAAACTGCAGCAGAAAGTGACTTACATAAATTACAAATCTGGTTGGACCACAACTTACTTACTTTAAATGTAAAAAAAACAAAATTTATGACCATTACTCCTACAATCAGTACGCAACCTTCACCTAATTTTTACTTGAAGCTGCACAAATCTAAATGTGCTAAAGAACATAATTGTCTATGTCCAAAAATAGAAAAAGTAGTCTCCATTAAATATTTAGGTATAATCGTAGACCAACATATAAGGTGGACTGAACATATAACTAATGTAAGTAAGCGCCTAAGAACTCTTAAGCACAGGCTTTATATTTTGAGAGACATATTATCAAGAGAAAATCTAATAATGATCTACCACTCCTTAATTGAATCTATTTTAAGATACGGTATAGTAATATGGGGCGGCACGTTTAATAGCAACTTAAGTCATTTACAAATCACTCAGAATGCAATTATAAAAATTATATTTAAAAAAAACAAGCTCTATTCCACAGATCTACTTTATAAGGAAACGCATATATTTAACATTAATCTAATTTATGCCTACCAATGCATAGTAAGAGTCCATAATAACAGAAATAATTATTTATATAACAATACCTTATTCACTAGATCAACTGTCAATAAGGACTGTTACATTTCCACATATAGAAAAGCCATTACACAAAGGACATTTTTATATTTTGGCCTTAAATTCTATAACTCCATTCCACTTGAAGTGAAAAATATAAATAAACAAGAAAAATTTAAAAATGAGCTCAAAAAATTTATTCAATATAATGGTGAGACTTTTATTAAAATATTAAACTTTGAATAAATACGATAAAAATTGAATCTCCATCATGAAATCGTGCCTGCCATCGACACTCTCCCTTATGATAAATTATTATGGTATATTATTATATTATTATATTTGTTTAGCTAGACAAGCCTCATCTTGGACATGCATACGGGCAAACCTGCCTAGGCATCGTTTAAAGATGAGTGTTTGTCTTAGCAATTTATATATATCTATATTGTAACAAACACATTTTTTTTTTATGTTATTATTGTATGCCTAGAAATAAATTTGATTTGACCTGTTTTGATATTTTTAAAAGTTGCGGAGGTATAATTTTTTTTGATATTTCAACCCCCTGCAGTTTTTCCCCGTAGGTTGGATAAGAAAAAGTATTGTACAAATAATGTTGTAATAATAATTATAATATGAAAAAAGTGTACAAACTTGTTACAATATTTTGAAAAATGGTGGATATGAATTTTTTGAAATTTCAACCCCCTCCACTTCCACCCGTGAAGGTCAAATCGAGAAAAGTTTCAAACGAAATAATTTTATAATACTTAAATGAGAAATGAAAAAAGTCTTATGGCCTGTTTTAAAAATGGCGGATTTATAAATTTTTTTGAAATTTCAACCTCCTCTAGATTTTACTCCCTTAGAGGTAGAATGCCCAAAAATAATAGGGTTCCTTTCGTAAATACGAGAAAATAATTGATGAAAGAATTTTTGCAACAGAATGACTGGTTCTTGAGTTATCGTCTCCACATACATCCAGACCGACGGACATGAAAATTCTTTTCATCTAATCGTGTTGTGGGTGGCTCGAAACGCCGAGAAAAGTCATTTTTAGCAAAAAAAAATTTCAAATTTTTTCATGATTTTAATACTCCCGGTCCGGACCGAAGTAATAATTAAGATCGTCTTGTCAGGTAAATTATGGTGAAAGAAGAAGAAATTGATTATTAATTTTTTGTTTCTCTTAAATTTACAGAATGACATCTTCTAATTGTCAATTGTCAAATGTCCATCAATTTCCTCTTCTTTCACCATACTTGACGAGCCGTTCTTCTTTTTCTTCTTTACTCTATGGCTTTCCCTATATCTACACCCACTCTTTTACTGTTGTACAATCATTTACCTTTGTATTAAATATATTTTTTGATTATTATAATTAATTGCGCCGCCCCTCAGGCTATTGTTAGATGAGGCAATCAATTCAGGACGGCACGCGAAACACTATTTATATTTATTTTATTAAAAGAAGTCTTGACTATCTAAATGTTTAAAAAAAAATAAGAAAATACAACATTTATTTAATTCGTAAAAAAAAATAATAAAAAATAAATATCAGGATTCGAACCTGGGAACTTTCATTTGTAACGTCTACACTCTAAAATTCCTGGTTCGATTCCTGATATATATTTTTTATTTTTTTTTTGTTATGAAAAAAAATGGAAATTGTATTTTCTTTTTTCTTAAATACACAGGCCAGATTTAGATAGTCAAGACTTCTTTTGATCGCCTCGTATTGTTAGACTAATTTTTATTAACTTATTTCATTTTTAATTGTCACTTGTCACTAATGACGTTCACTGTCAATGTCAAATTTAACTATCGTATTTTATATGGTCATTAACACACATATATTAATAATTTGTTTGGTTGCTCGGTTTTCCTTTTCTTTAGAAGTAAATCCTTTTACTTTAAAGCAAATTCCTAGAAGCAATATCTTTTCCTTTACTTTTTTTTATATAAACACCTTGAAGGAATTGCTTTAATTCTTTAAGTAATTCCAAAAAAAAGCAAATTTGTTAACCGTAACTACTTTCTCTTAGTGTAGTTTATAACAAAAAATTAATCTTCTGGATTTCATTGTGTCACCACAATCAAAAATATCCTGAAGCATTATTCCTTCTTCATTTGTGTTGCAGAATCATTTGTTGACAACGATTAAGTCTTAAGTACCAAAATTATTTAAAATTAGCAAGAAAATTTTCATAAATTGGAAAACATATAGAAGCAAGTTTATGATTGAACCTTTCTGAATTCTATTGTATATTAATAATAATCAATCTATAATTAATTTTGATGATTCCAAGTATATTTAATATTTTTGTTGATTCTGAAAAATAATAAATATTTTTTATGCGTATATATAAATGTAAAAATAAATTTCTCACCTATTCGACAACTCGAAGGGATGGAGAACTCTTTCCACGTCCCCGAACAGTTTGACGCATTGGATTGAACACCGCCAATGGAAAAAAGTAGCGCCTGGAAATAGAAAAACATCTGTTATTTCATAAATTTTCACTTGACATTTTTACAACCACTGTTAAGTGTCGAAAGAAAATATACGAGTTATACAATTGTTTTGTATGTTTTTAGAAATTGCCAATTCAGTTATTTGCATATAGGTATTTTAAAACATGGCTTTAGTTCCAATATTATTGTGTATTTTGATTTGAAAAATGTGAAAAAATATTTTTAAAATGAAAACGTAAATCACTGTATTAAATCAAGGTAATAAAAAAACATTATAAAATTAATAAAAAAATCATGGAAAAAACAATTTACAAGCAATTTTTTAAAACTGCATTTTATTCAATATCAGATTCAATGTTACATCACTTGTCATAGTGAATTTTAAATTTGGGGAAAATTTATCGTAAATAAAGTTTGCACCATTTAATATAGAAATAAGTACACAAACATTAAAATTTAATTTATTACATAATACAATAAAATAATTAACACATATAATACACAAAATAAAATAAAGGGCCACAGAAATTCTTATAAAAATAATGTTTCAGTAAAACGTCTTAAACTTGTTTTTAAATAGAACATTCCATGAAGAAGGGAATTTATTATAAAGATGTAGATTGAAAGAATTATTCTGAGAAAATTGTAGTTGAAATTTTTGTATCTGAATCAAGTTGTACGTTATATTTAAGCTTGTTTTGGTGAATTTTCAATAAAGGGAAGTACCTACGTAATAACTATGAAAATTCACCCTGAATTAATAAAATTAGACAAAAATACAGTTAATATTCATAAAACTGCAAGACACAGCTTATATATTAATTAATTAAATAAAATATGATTTTATACTTTGCTATATTTAAGAAAATAATGACCAAATAGTTGTAACCATACAAAAATGAAAAAATTCGAAAGAATTCAAATAAATCGCAACATAAAACATAAAAAAATTGAAAAAAATCGCAAATAATCTCAAATAATCAAGAGAAAACGAGAAAAAAATGGAAAACGAAAGAAATGGAAAAAATCAGAACAATGAGAAAAGAATGAGAAAATATTAGAGAAATCGAAAAAAATCCGGAATAGAACCTGAAAAAAAAAACAAAAACCAGAAAAATGAGGATAAAATTTGAAAAAATCTGAAAAAATGGAAAAAAAAAGTGAAAGAAAACCTGGAAAAAAACCACAAAAAGCTACAAATCGCAATTATACAAAAAAAAGGCGCCTGAAATCGAAAAATATCGCAAAAAAAGAACAGCCAAAAAATAGGAAACAGTTGTAACCATAAAAGTTGAATTAATTTTCAAAAAATGGCAACAGAAACCCAAAAAAATTAAATAAAATCACAAATAATCTCGAAAAATCAAGACAAAACGAGAAAAATTATAAAACGAAAGAAATAGAAAAAAAAATCAGAACAATGACAAAAAATGAGGAAAGATTAGAAAAATCGAAAATAATCCGAAAAAAAAACAAAAAACCAGAAAAATGAGGAAAAATGAGAAAAACTTTGAATAATCGAAAAAATATGAGAAAACCAGAAAAAATAAAAAAAGGGAAAAAATTGAAAGCAAAACTGGAAAAAACTCACAAAACGCTACAAATCGCAATAAAACGAAAAAAAGTCGCATAAAAAATCGAAAAATATCGCAAAAAAAAAGAACAGCCAAAAAATCGGAAACAGTTGTAACAAAAAATAAAAAACTGCATAAAATCGCAATTAATCTTGAAAAATCAAGACAAAACGAGAAAAATTATAAAACGAAAGAAATAGAAAAAAAAACAGAATAATGACAAAAAAATGAGGAAAGATTAGAAAATTCGAAAAAAATTAGACAAAAAAACAGATAAAACTGATAAACAAAAACAAAAAACTAGAAAAAGTCGGAACAAATAAGAAAAAAAGGAAAGCATTGGAAAAAAATGGAAGAAAAATCGGAAAATACCCACAAAACGCTACAAATCCCAAAAAAAAAACCGAAAAAAAGTCGCAAAAAACGCAAGAAATCGAAAAATATCGCAAAAATCAAAGAGCAAACAATTGTAACCATGAAAATAAAAAAAAATTGAATTAACTCTCAAAAAATCGCAAATATCTCAAAAAATCAAGAAAAAACGAGAAAAAAAATAGAAAACGTAAGAAATTGAAAAAAAATCCGAGTAATGAGAAAAATTGAGAAAAGATTAATCTGAAAAAACCAGAAAAAATCGGATGAAATAAAAAAAAGGAAAACAATTAACTCTCAAAAAATCGCAACAAAAACCCAAAAAAATTTCAAAAAGTCGCAAATATCTCAAAAAATCAAGAAAAAAACGAGAAAAAATTATAAAATGAAAGAAATAAAAAAAAACAGAGCAATGAGAAAGAAACGAGGAAAGAGTAGAAAAATCGAAAAAAAAACAGAACAAACTGAAAAAAAAACGAAAAAATTAGGAAAGTCGAGAAAAACTTGGATGAATCGAAAAAATCTGAAAAACTAAAAAAAATCGGAACAAATAAGAAAAAAAAAGGAAAACATTGGAAAAAAAATGAAAGAAAGACCGAAAAAAAACCCACAAAACGCTACAAATCGCAAAAAAAGAGACATGAAAAAGTCGCAAAAAATGCAATAAATCGAAAAATATCACAAAGAACAAACAATTGTACATAAAAATTAAAAGTGAATTAAATTAAATCTCAAAAACCCAAAAAAATTGCAAAAAGTCGCAAATAACTCAAAAATCAAGAAAAACGAGAAAAATAAGAAAACGTTAGAAATGGAAAAAAATCAGAGCAATGAGAAAGAAATGAAGAAAGATTAGAAAAATCGAAAAAATCAGAAAAAAAACTAAAAAAAAAAACAAACAACCAGAAAAATGAGAAAAAAACGACAAAAACATAGAAGAATCGAAAAATTTGAACAAAACAAAAAACAATCGGAACAAAAAAGAACAAAAAGGAAAGTATTGGAAAAAATTGAAAGAAAACCTGAAAAAAACCACAAAAGGCTACAAATCGCAAAAAACCGAAAAAAACGTAAAAATCGAAAAACACCGCAAAAAACAAAGAATAGCCGGAAACAATTGTATAACCATAAAAATTTAAAAAAACCGAATTAACCCCCAAGAGATCGCAAAAAACTGTAACAAAATCCCAAAAAAAATTGCAAAAAAAACGCAAAAAATCAGAGGAATAAGAAAAATGTGATAAACGGCAACGTTTTTGCCGTAATTTCGAGTTTTGGAAAATTTTAAGTTGCGAAAATAAATTTCTATATAACCTTATATTCTACAGTAAAAGTAGCGGGAAAGTAAAAATAGGTTAAAGATTAATATCATTTTTGGGGTTTCTAACGATGCTGAATCGATTGCTGTTGTCAGTCAGTTTATTTCTATCTCTCACCGTTCTCAAGTTGAATCAGACTAACAGACAGACGGATGGACAAAACCGTTTTATAAGAGTGTTTTTTTTCTTCGAAAACTGTAAAACGTAAAGGGTAATTTTTTATTGAAATCTTTAATATCATATTTTGAATAAAGCATTTTTCCCTAAAAATCAATAATAAAATTTTTTCATATGGTGCAAACTTTTTGTGACATTGAAATAAGACATTTTCACTAATAACAATTCTTGTTAAAGAAAAAAACTTTTCTTGGTTTTAATATTTCGTTCCTACCTTACATCTCTTTGTTTTAGTTTTACATTATTTTTGTATACCGCAAAAAAATACCCTTTTATTCTTTAATATTCCTGCGTTCTGTCTTTTAGGCACCCTAATTACGTTCGCCACATCAAATTTCTGAATAAAGCCCCTTTAAGGTTTCCTCCATCAATATTTTTAATTATATAAAGGGAGAAGCTCAAAAGAAAATCTTTTCTTGTTTTCAAACGGCACAGAAATTAAATAACTTTTACTCGGCGTGACAGATATTTTTCCAGGAATAACGATAGGGGATGAAACAAAAAGAAGAAAAACTTTTGCTATTATGATCCCGGCGCTGAGTAATCAGAGTTTATGGAGACATCTTAGAAAAGATAAAGACCAACTGAACTGAAACTATTTCATTTCGTGGGGATCGTGCCGCAAATATCAATTATATCCGGACAACCCCCGATAATACGTTTTAGCTGAAGACCCCAAATCCTTTAAGGGATTTATTTTTTTTTGGCCGGACATAGTCCATAAAAGGGCTTATTAGAGTACAGGATTTATTTATTTTTGATCAGAATTTTAAAAATTTTAGAAAACAGAAAGATATAAGTTTAATATTTAGTTGAACAACTATTATTCCAAGATTCTTAAAAAGTTAACTTTGTTTATTATTTCATTGTTTTTACAACAATCTCAAAAAGTTACTTTATTTATTAAATTTATTAAAATTAGTTTATCAAATTTTTTTATTCCTTTTTACTTTACTATAGTTAATGAATTACAAATTATTAATAATCGTTTTTTGACATTTATTCCCGTTTGCGAATATAGCTGGACGATTATTTAAAGCACAATTGATATTTTAATAAAAAATCCGCGGGTAAAATTTTGGGACGCTCCAGTTAAAAAATTTAAATTTAAATATAATATTAATAATATTGAATGTAATAATTTTTAAAAACAAAAATGATTTTCAAGAAATTCAAAAATTTTAGAAATTCTAAAATTCCAAAAAATGAAATTAATAAAAATGTCTAGGAATTCAAAAATTTCGAGAATTTCAAAGTTATTTCCAAAGTTTCAGAAATGTATCAAAAATTTCAAAAAATTTGAATATGTTGCAATTTTTTCGAAAATTTTAAAAGTTGCAAAAAAATAGTAATGTCAAAATATTCAAAAACTTCTAAAATATATCGAAGATTTCGAAAAACATCAAATTATTCGGTTAATTAAAAATATTTCAAGAATTTTAACCATTTCAAAAGTGTCAAAAGTTTCAAAAAACATAAAAAAATTAGCCAAAAAATTTCGAAACAATTGAAATTTTGCAATTTTTTAAAAATTTCCAAAGCAATGAAAATTTCAAAAAAACATCAAAATATTTCAAGAATTTTAATACTTTCAAAAATGTCAAAGTTTCAAAAAACAAAAAAATTATTCCAAAATATATCAAAAATTTCAAAATATTCAAAAAAAATTTAAAATATATCGAAAATTTCAAGAAACATCAAATTATTCGCTTAATTAAAAATATTTCAAAGAATTTTAACCATTTTAAAAATGTCAAAAATTAATCTTAAATTTCAAAAATAGATCAAAAATTTCGAAAAAATTGAAAAAGTTGAAAAACATCAAAATGTTCAAAAATTTCTAGAATGTATTAAAAAATTTCAAAAAAGTTGAAATTTTGCAATTTTTTCCGAAGTTGCAAAAACTTCAAATGTCAGAAAAATTTCGAAAAAAATGAAGCTTCGCAATTTTTTTCAAAAATATCAAAAAGTAAAAATGTCAAAATATTAAAAAAATTCTGAAATACATCAAAAACAAAATTATTTCAAAAAATGTCGAAAGTTTCAAATAAACATTAAAAAATTATTCAAAAATTGCAAAAATATCGAAAATTGTAAAATTTATAAAAATTTGTAAAACTTTGTAAAAATTTGTAAAAATTTGTAAAGATTTGTAACAATTTGTAAAAATTTGTAAAAATTTGTAAAAATTTGTAAAAATTTGTAAAAATTTGTAAAAATTTGTAAAGATTTGTAAAAATTTGTAAAGATTTGTAAAAGTTTGTAAAAATTTGTAAAAGTTTGTAAAAATTTGTAAAAATTTGTAAAAATTTGTAAAAATTTGTAAAAATTTGTAAAAATTTGTAAAAATTTGTAAAAATTTGTAAAAATTTGTAAAAATTTGTAAAAATTTGTAAAAATTTGTAAAAATTTGTAAAAATTTGTAAAAATTTGTAAAAATTTGTAAAAATTTGTAAAAATTTGTAAAAATTTGTAAAAATTTGTAAAAATTTGATACATTTAAATAAGCAAATACCAAATATGACAAACTAAACAAATTATTTCCATTAAAGATCGATTGGCTTCAATTAAAAAACGATTTGTTTCAATTAAATAACTATTTGTGCCATTTTAATTACGATCAGTTTGAGTCAACTAACGATTTATTTAATTCTAACAAGGAATTGTTTTATTTAAACAACAATTTGTTTCATTTAAGCAACTATCTGTTAACATTATTTTATTTAAACGTCGATTTAATACATTTAAATAAACAAATACCAAACATATCAAATTAAACAAATTATTTCCATTAAAGATCGATTGGCTTATATTAAAAAACGATTTGTTTCAATTAAATAACTATTTTTGACATTTTAATTATGATTTAGTTGAGTCAGCCAACGATTTATTTAATTCTAACACACGAATTGTTTCAATTAAACAACGATTTGTTTCATTTAAGCAACGATTTCTTAAAATTGTTTTGTTTAAACGTCGATTTGATACATTTAAATAAACAAATACCAAACATATCAAATTAAATAAATTATTTTCATTAAAGATCGATTTACTTCAATTAAAAAACGATTTTTTTCAATTAAATAACTATTTTTGCTGCCTAAATAACAATTTGTTTAATTTTAATGACGGATTTTTTCATTTTAACAACGATTTGTTAAAACTGTTGTATTTAAACGTCGATTTGATACATTTAAATAACCAAATATAAGATATATCAAAATAAACAAATGATTTGTTTAAATTTATTAATGTTTATTGTTAAACTAAATAAATGTAAACATAATTTTCTAAAAATAACTTTTTTCACTATAATTAAATAATATTTCTTGCGGCGACTTTGAATAAAATTGTACAATACAGACAAATTAATATGAAACAACTTAACAATAATATAAATTATTGTTGTTAAAGTTTTATTCTTTTGATTTTTTTTTACATAAAAATACAGATTTTTATTATACGTGCATTAAATTTTCCTTGACATAATAATTGCTTGTTGAAAGGTCGTATACAAAACCATTAACATTAACTAAATTAACATCTCTATATATATTATTATACACTTCGTTGGTATGCATATAACTATAATAATTGCAAAAAAAAGTTAATGAATTATAAATAATTCATTGAATTAGTAAATTTATGTAATAAATATATCAAAAAAACACCGAATTACTAAATCAATAGCACTTCCTCCTTTCGAGTGTAAATTTTTTTACAAAACAAAATCTCGAGAGTAGCTTTTATATTGGCTCATTTCTATGCATACAAGCTAAACTTCCAAAGGGTAACTCCCGAACTTCCAAAAATCTATATGTACTTTTGTCTTCTTTTATTATTATTCCCATAGTTCTTGATGAAAAGAGAAGCAATAAATTTCGTTTTGGCAGAAGGGACGAATTCCATCTAAACTTTATACATGAGACTATAAAAAAATCAATTTACCGATTGCAAATATTACCATATCTAGTTTGAAGATGAAAAAAAAAACAATTCAGCTAATCGTTGATTAGATCGTAAAAATATTTTTTTTAAAAGGATTATAATTAATTTGATTTTATACTACGAATTAATTTTTTGGTAAGTTTTAAACGCGAATATGTTCCCCCTCATCTAAAGCAAATTCGCATCAAAACTAAAGACCCATTTAGCAAGATTAACCGTCGACAAGAGGCACCTAATTGTCTCTCGGCAGCGAGCTTGGAACTCGATCTCCCAAATCCAATTTGAATTCTTATCTAGATTTCCCGTTTGTTTCAGAACTAAATAAAAGTGTATATCCAAGATTGGATGGAAATACCTGCGCTCCGAGCCAAAAAGGCTCTATTTCCTTAGAGATACGGTAGCGAACAGGAAGTCACCTTCCATAAACCGAAAACGTTTAGATCCTACAAAATCCACGAACGCTTTTCTAAGTCCTCACTTTGCATTCACTGAACGTATACGACTTTAAGGAATACAGTAGCACTAGTAGAGGGTTTTTGTGAACTTCTAATTTATGGACCGGATATATACACAACGAAATTTCGTTATTGTTCAAATAAAAAGTTTAACCTTTAACATAAATAATTCAATACTTACATTTACTTACGTTTATTTAATTTTCACGTAAAAAGTATTTCAAAATTTTTTTAAAGTATATTAATTTTTTTTTCTACAACCACTATGCAAAACACGCTTTTCTACGCAAAAGTTTATTCGTAAAGCAGGCGTTTTCTTAATTTCTTTGATACCCATTGGAAATGTCAAACGCAACTATGACCTGTCAATTTTTTTTGACAAGTTACTGTTTTCTTTAATTAATAAATGTGGTTACACTTTTTACACTCGCTAGATTTGCGGCAGAAGAAGTGTTATGAATATACAGGATGGTTCGGAAAATCTATAAATTCTCATTAAAATAGTAAATAAAAGTAGTTTTTGCTTGGAACACCCTGTATTTTTAATTTGTGAGAAAATTTTATTTTCTCTTAAGTTTCTAAATCTAATAGACAACATTAAATTGAAGAATAATTAAGAACATACAGGGTGGTTCGGAAAATATAAATTCTTATTAAAAGAGTCAACAAAAGTAGTTTTTGCTTAGAACACCCTGTATTTTTAAAATGTAAGGAAATTTCATTGTTGCTAAAAGTTTCTACATCTAATAGACTATATTAAATTAAAGAAAAGTTAAAAATGTACAGGGTGATTGGATAAATATATAAATTCTTATTAAAAAAGTCGATATAAGTAGAGTTTGCTTAGAACACCCTGTATTTTTAATATATAAGAAAATTTCATTATAGCTAAAAGGTCCTAAATCCAATAGTAAACATTAAATTGA
This sequence comes from Neocrepidodera transversa, assembly GCA_963243735.1. Taxonomy (NCBI): domain Eukaryota; kingdom Metazoa; phylum Arthropoda; class Insecta; order Coleoptera; family Chrysomelidae; genus Neocrepidodera; species Neocrepidodera transversa. The sequence goes on along the minus strand of OY725337.1, from coordinate 2,595,486 downwards.
AAAAAAGTTAAAAATATACAGGATGATTGGAAAAATATATAACTTCTGATTAAAACAGTCAATAAAAGTAGTTTTTGCTTAGAACACCCTGTATTTTTAATTTGTGAGAAAATTTTATTTTTACTAAAAATTTCTGAATATAATAGACTATATTAAATTCAAGAAAAGTTAAAAATGTACAGGGTGATTAGAAAAATATATAAATTCTTATTAAAAAAGTCATAAGTATAGTTTTTGCTTAGAACACCCTGTACTTTTTATGTGTAAGAAAATTTTATTGTTGCCTAAAAGTCCTAAATCCAGTAGTTAATATTAAATTGAAGAGAAGTTAAGAATATACAGGTTGATTCGAAAAATATATAACTTCTCATTAAAACAGTCAATAAAAGTAGTTTTTGCTTATAACACCCGGTATTTTTAATTTATAAGACAATTTTATTTTTACTAAAAGTTTCTAAATCTAATTGATAATATTAAAGTTAAAAATGTACAGAGTGGTTCGGAAAATATAAATTCTTATTAAAAGAGTCAACAAAAGTAGTTTTTGTTTAGAACACCCTGTATTTTTAATTTGTGAGAAAATTTTACTTGTACTTAAAAGTTTCTAAATCTAATAGACTACATTAAATTGAAGAAAAATTAAAAATGTAGATGGTGATTCAAAAAATATATAAATTATTATAAAAAAAGTCAATATAAGTAGTTTTTGCTTAGAACACCCTGTATTTTTAATGTATAAGAAAACGTTATTGTTGTCAAAAAATCCTAAATCCAATTGTCAATATTAATTGAAGAAAAGTTAAGAATATACAGGTTGATTAGAAAAATATATAACTTCTCATTAAAACAGTCAATGAAAGCAGTTTTTGCTTGGAACACCCTGTATATTTAATTTATGATAACATTTTATTTTGACTCAAAGTTTATAAATCTAATAGATCACATTAAATTGAAGAAAAGTTCAGAATATACAGGGTGGTTCGGAAAATATAAATTCCTATTAAAAGCGTCAACAAAGGCAGTTATTGCTTAAAACACCCTGTAATTTTAATTAGTGAAAAAATTTTACTTTTACTTAAAGTTTCTAAATCTAATAGACTACATTAAATTGAAGAAAAATTAAAAATGTAGCTGGTGATTCAAAAAATATATAAATTATTATAAAAAAAGTCAATATAAGTAGTTTTTGCTTAGAACACCCTGTATTTTTAATGTATAAGAAAACGTTATTGTTGTCAAAAAATCCTTAATCCAATTGTCAATATTAATTAAAGAAAAGTTAAGAATATACAGGTTGATTAGAAAAATATATAACTTCTCATTAAAACAGTCAATGAAAGCAGTTTTTGCTTGGAACACCCTGTATATTTAATTTATGATAACATTTTATTTTGACTCAAAGTTTAAAAATCTAGTAGATCACATTAAATTGAAGAAAAGTTCAGAATATACAGGGTGGTTCGGAAAATATAAATTCCTATTAAAAGCGTCAACAAAGGCAGTTATTGCTTAAAACACCCTGTAATTTTAATTAGTGAAAAAATTTTACTTTTACTTAAAGTTTCTAAATCTAATAGAATATATTAAATTGAAGAAAAATTAAAAATGTACCGGGTGATTCGTAAAATATATAATTCTTATTAAATAAGTCAATATAAGTAGTTTTTGCTTAGAACACCCTGTATTTTTAAAGAAAATTTCATTATAGATAAAAGGTCCTAAATCCAATGGTAAATATTAAATTGAAAAAAAGTTAAAAATATACAGGATCATTCGAAAAATATATAACTTCTGATTAAAACAGTCAATAAAAGTAGTTTTTGCTTAGAACACCCTGTATTTTTAATATGTTAGGAAATTTTATTTTTGCTAAAATTTTCTAAATTTTATAGTCTATATTAAATTGAAGAAAAGTTAAATATATACAGGGTGGTTCGGAAAATATAAATTCTTATAAAAACAGTCAACAAAATTAGTTTTTGTTTAGAACACCCTGTATTTTTAATATGTAAAGAAATTTTATTTTTGCCAAAAGTTTCTAAATCTAATAGTCTATATTAAATTAAAGAAAAGTTAAAAATATACAGGGTGATTCGAAAAATATATAAATTCTTATTAAAAAAAGTCAATATGAGTAGTTCTTGCTTAGAACACCCTGTATTTCTAATATATAAGGAAATTTTATATTTTAATTTCTTATTCTAATCGACTATATTAAATTGTAGAAAAATTAAAATTGTACAGAGTGGTTCGGAAAATATAATTTATTATTAAAAGAGTCAACAAAAGTAGTTTTTGCTTATTTTTGCTTAGAACACCCTGTATTTTTAATATGTAAGGAAATAATTTTATTTTTGCTAAAAGTTTCTATATCTAATATATTATATTATATTGAAGAAAAGTTAAAAATCTACAGGGTGATTCGAAAAATATATAAATTCTTATTAAAAAAGTCATAAGTACAATTTTTGCTTAGAAACACCCTGTATTTTTAAGAAAATTTTATTTTTGCCAAAAAATCCTAAATCCAGTAGTCAATATTACATTGAAAAAAAGTTAAAAATATACAGGTTGAAAAATATATAACTTCTCATTAAAACAGTCAATGAAAGTAGTTTTACTTAGAACGCCCTGTATTTTTAATTGATAGAAAATTTAATTCTTACTAAAAGTTTCTAAATCTAATAGACAATAATAAATTGATGAAAAGTTGAGAATATATAGGGGGGTTCAGAAAATATAAATTCTTTTTAATAGACTCAACAAAAGTAGTTTTTGCTTAGAACACCCTGTATTTTCAATACGTAAGGAAATTTTCTGTTTGCTAAATGTTTCTAAATCTAATAGACTATATTAAATTGAAGGAAAGTTAAAAATATACAGGGTGATTCGAAAAATATATAAATTCTTATTAGAAAAGTCAATATAAGTAGTTTTTGCTTAGAACACACTGTATTTATAATATTTAAGAAACTTTTATTTTTACTAAACGTTTCTAAATCTAATAGACTATATTAAATCGAAGAAAAGTTAAAAATGTACAGGGTGATTCGAGAAATATATAAATTCTTATTAAAAAAGTCAATAAAAGTAGTTTTTGTTTAAAACACCCTGTATTTTTAATTTGTCAGAAAATTTAAATTTTGCTAAAAGTTTCTTAATTCTAATAAACTAAATTAAATTGTAGAAAAGTTAAGAACGTACAGGGTGAGTAAAGAAAGAAGAAGAATTAAATTTTAAAACTAATTAAAGAAGTATAGGGTACTAGGTCCAGTCCTTTATTTATTAAAATTTTATACATTGTTTGCTCTTGATAAATAATAATTCTGATTGTTTATTGAAATTTGTAAGTACTAAAACTTTTTAAAATAAATATAATTTTCCTAAATAATAAAATTTTCAATTGGTCGTGCCAAAACAAAAATGTAGAAATTATTTTCTCTCCATTGCTTCTTCTTTTCGATAAATAGTCGGAAAAATGCTAAGTTTGCTTTATATTTCACACTAACACGAAAAAGACGTTGCAATAAAGTTGTCTTGGCGTCTTTTTGTTTACATTTCAGAGTTTTCTGTGCTTATTTTTCAAGTTATATTTACATATTTTTGTAGTAAAAAAAAGAAATACCAGTCGAGTAGAAATATTATATATATAAAAATCAATTTCGTACGGCGTCTAAGTTTTATAAAAAATAATTATCTAGTATTTTTTATATACTATTAATTTCTGATATATTACAATAAATATTAAGTTCAGTTGGGTTTTTGATAACTTTTTGATAGATATGATTTAAGAAATTTCATGTAATTTTACAATTTAAAAATAAATTCAATAGTAAAAACATATTTTTTCAAATATTTCTATTTTGTAATAATCTATTACTTTCAATTCTAAATCTATCATATTTTTTTGTATGCTTAAAATTATCATGCTTATTTAAAGACAACCTCATAAAAGATGTTCCACAATTAAGAAATCCTTCATATAGAGTGTGTCCAATTAAGTCGGAACCATACGGGAAACTTTTTTATTCTTAGTTTAATGTAAACAAGTTATTCTTTATAAACAGTTCTGAGTGGTCTAAAACTACAAATTTTTTGAGCCGTATATAAGGTTTGCCAAAAAATATAAATTTTGCTTAAGACTAAAATTTTCAGAATATTTTTAAGGCCAGTTAATGGTTTTGGCTTAAAATAATGTGTGGAAATTAATTTTATACGTAACAGTTCACTTTGAACTTAGCTCGAAGAAAAAAATTTAAAAAAATATATTTTTTTTTAGATAGAAGGCTGTGATTTCATATTGGTACATAAATATTGTTTCTAAACAAGTTTTCCAAATAATATTTTTCTATATTTTTTAAAATAAGGGTACTTTAGTCCTGAGGACAATTTATATTTTGTTATGCCCCTCCATGTAGAAATTTGTATAAAATATGACTGTTTTTCATGAAACTATAAGAATAAAAAAGTTTCCCACATGGTACTGACTTAATTAGACACACTGTATATTCTCAAATAGTGAAAATTTTGATTTAAAAATTGTGTACATTTAATATATTGTGATATTTTTATTACTACTTTAAAATATATAATGTTTTATTATTATTACATTTTTTGTTTACTTTTATATATTGCATACGACCTGTTATTTTTTTTTTATTTTTTCTAATTTAAAAATAACAATAATTTAAAAAAATTATTTTAATAATATTTCATTAAATAAAATTATTATGGTATCAATTTACCGTGATTTTTGAGCTCTTATTATATATTTTTTTAATATATGCTATTTATTTACGACATGTGTAAAGTGATACTTTTTTTCACGAATGTGAATTTTGTTCCACGAGACAAAGGCGAGTGCAACAATCACATGAGCGAAAAAAGTCACTTTACACACTAGTTGAATACAATATTTTTTCTACTACCAAAAAATATGTAGTAAAAAATAATCTATTACGCATTACTGCGTAAAATACTTTACTTTACGCACTGGTATTTCAATTTACGTACTAGTGCGTAAAGTTGAACTTTACGCACGACAAAGTATATGTAAAGTTATTAATTTAGACCCGGTAGCAGAAAAACGTTTTTTATTAGAAATTATTTTCATTCATATTCATTCATAAATGAAGAAAATATCGGTTTCTGAGTTCCCATAGTCCGAAAATACAAAAAAAAAACATTCTTGTCTGGATATCTGTCTGTCTGGATATAAATATTATAACCCTTGAACTAAAGGTCCGATCGAGTTCCAGTTTTCATTTTTACTAATCTGTTTTCACCAGGGAAATTTGAGTATCCTAATAATCATTAAATCTAAAATGGGTAATTTACTGTGTGTTTCAAAATCAATAGTAAATTTAATGCGGGGGTGAATAGTATTCAAATGTGACAAAAATCTAAATCTTGGAAAATGACTATACAGTCGTCAAAATACCGAGCGTAGAATATTAATGTATATGTTTAGAATTAGGATGCTTCAAATAAGTATGTTCCAGGTTATTCATGAAAATTTCTGCCAAAAAGGGTGAAGGGTTGGAGTCCATTGCTAAACCAGAAGTTTGTCTGTAATACTTATTATCAAATTTAAAAAAGTTTTGGTCTAAATCCAATTTAACTAAAGACATAACTGGAAATAACTGGGTTTATATTATTGTTACGAAGTAGGGTATTAACAAGCTGAATACATTCATTAGAGGAATACTAGGGAATAAATTACAAATATCTAAAGAACGTAGAAAAGAATTAGGGGAAACGTGATTGTTAGCTAATTTAGAAGTTAAATGTGTGGATTTATTTATTGAAAATTGTTGATCGCATATAGTACTTTCATTTTTTATTTTCAGATTTTATTTTAAATTTATTAAATTTTTATTTTAAGCTTCTTCTCAACTTCTTAACTATTTTTTTTGCTACTTTCCATTTCGATTAAAAATTTACACCAACTCAATAAACTATTTAAGCATATTGTAATACTGTACAAGAACCTGCCTTTTATACCTCATAATAAGAAAACTAATTAATATATTAGAATTAACTTATTACCATTAAAAATATAATGAAACATACTTTAAGTAGAAATTTTTTCAAAATTTGTAACCAAAAATTGTGAGCTTGAGAAAAGGGAGAGATCAAAATGAGGAAGACTAAAAAAAAATCCGTTTTCCACAATCACAATTTTTTAGCTAAAATTTTGAAAATATTCGTATATATACAGAGTGTTGTTAAAAATACTTTTAAAAATGTATTTAAATACAAATACAAATAATTTTTCAAAAATCTATTTACCTTGTATTTTAAATACATCAATTGATAATATATTTAAATATAAATACAAATACTTCTTCCTTGTATTTAAAAACTATTTAAGTACAATTAGGATTTCCATGAAATAATAGATTATAGAGATCAGAGACCCGGGTAATAGGATAATATATAGGAAGAAAAGAGCAGTATGCATCCAAGGAAGGAAAAGGCACTTTACACCCGTATAATATATTTTTCCTCCTTCCTGCCCACTTATTAAACCATTTTTGATACCTGTCTTTAGATTTTTGTGGAAGTAAGGTTAGTATATTTTTAAAGTTTATAATTTTATTGGTTTCTTCATTTCATTAAAGAGCAAAGTTCGAAGGACCAGCGGCCGAATAAATAGTTACTATTAAATAAAACTAGACTCTTCTATTGGTAGCACAACTTCCAAAAATAAATAGTGTTTAGATATAACAGATATAGATAATTATATAAATTACAAAATTATCAATTGGTATTCATACATTATTTAGATATAGTATTTTTTGAGTTAGCGGTGGCAACATCGCTACACCCCTCGCTGATAATTACGTAAAAATGATTAGAGACAGAATACTGACTTTGGATATAGTGATACGACACTTTCCACAAAAAAGAGAACGACTTTTATTGTTACATCGTTACGTGTTTTATAAAAAAAGTTTCGAGGTGTTTCGGAACGTGCCGTACACGCCCGATTGAGATTTATCGGATAAAATATTTAATTTAATTGTTATTGAACTGGCGATCGCTAAGGGTGACTTCTATATATTAATTTTATTTTAAATTTATACTGAGTTGTTCCTTAAAATGAGGTTTTCGGAAATTTAAAATCACTTGAATCGCTATCCATTTTTCAAAAATTCAATTAAGTTTAATAAACGTAGCGACTTTTCACTCTAAAAGTCAATTGTTTACTGTCATACTATGATAGCTTTATGTCAAAAAATTTATCTGAGAATCCTGTTAAACATGTGTCAAGATTCCTGAAAATTTGCGGATACAATTTGAATATAATAAATTCCCAAGTTTCTTTATTTACAACATACTTGAAATTAGGGGGAGGAAAAGTACTTTTTCAATCTAGGAAGGGAAGTATGAATTTCCTTCCTGATTTGAGGGAGGAAAGTGTGTACTTTCTATAGGAGTAGTAGGAAAAATAATTTGTGGATTAAACAACAACCGCCGGCCCGCCGAGTAGAAAGTTTATGTCTGCATAATCCGAAGTTAAGGGGATTTTTCATTTCCAGGTAAAATAGAAAAGCACGTAAATGATCTCAAACTTTCTGAGAAATAATGTATTTAAACTTTAACTAAAGTATTTAAAATGTTAGACAAAAACGTATTTTAAATATACAGTAAATACAAATCAAGCTTATGTATTTAACTAAGTATTTAAATACATTGAAAGTGTTTAAAATACAATTTTAAATACTTAACAATACTGATAATATAGTATATTTTTTTCTCTTTGTATGTACAGTCAGCACTTTTTAATAACGTCGACAGTTTATTTGTTACAGGGGCTAAAAAATATGTAACTAGAAATTTTCTAGAAAAAATATAAATTATTATAGTTATTGATTATTGATTATTATTTTGCATAGTTTGAATTTTTTTTGACATTTTCTTTAGATTCCATATAACTGCATTTTTCTGTATAAAGTATGTATGCAAACGTTTAAACGTCAGTAGATTTTTTTTAATATATAAATTTATACAAAATCCACTTAACATTCATCAATTTGATTCTTTATTTTTACTACCCTTTTTTTTGTATGGTAAATTAAATTTGTTGCTGCCGAGCTGCCACATTCGGGTATATATAGCTAAGGTGTTAATACACCGATCCTCAGGAGAATTGACGTTACAGTATAATGATTTTCTACTAGAAATCTGTTGTTTTGGATTCTATTTTCTATACACCCTATATATTTTTAATTGACAATAATTTCTTAATGTTTGTCAGCCATTTTCTGTATTAAATTAGCTCTCAAGTTAGTCGTAATTGTCATGTGAGGGGTTGGTAACGTTGCCAGAGAAAACTATTATATACGAAAATTTGGAGGAAAGCTTTCGATAGTTAGGGTCAAAGCTCAATTTCCATTTTCACGCTCCCTGGCGACCAAAAGCTTTCTCGTGTACTCGGCCACATCCACATAACAATAAAGTCAAACTAACCTTACATATCCCGTTATTTATATTGTCATTAGTGTCATTTGCGGGGATTCCATTGGATTTTTTAGTGAAAATCGGTATTAGAACTCGACGTTTATAGATTATTTTATATTTAAAAAAAAAATTAGGTCATAATAATTCTACCAAAAAAAAATTTATAAGGCTGTTCTGAATTTTAAATAACTCAGTAGGGACTTATAAAAGATGGGTTCTATATAATATTATATATAGTAAAATTTAAGTTAACATTCGAGCTAAATGAAATATTTTATGAACTTCCCTAATTTGAATTTAGAATTATTTGAAAAGATATTTTCTGCAGTAAGAGGAATCTTCAGTATGGCAACGGTTTAATGAAATGTAAAGTGTTCATGGTAGTAGGCGAGAACGAGGATCCGGGTCGACGTTTATTTTACGACGAAAGGATTGCGATTGGCGTATGGAACGAATCGTCCTTTTGGGAGGCCAGAAACGTCGAAATTTCCTGGATAATATTTGTCTTCTAAAACGGTAAAATGTCGAGTTTAATAATTCGAAATACGGCTCAAATTGCTTCAACAGGGATGTAGATGTAGGTATATTGCGCGTCATATAATTTTTTTTAACAAAAAATTAAAGATATATAAAAATTTATAGAATTATTTTTTATCACATTTTTTTTGCTAAATATAGAAAATACATAAATCAATACTTTTAACATAAAATGTAACATTTACAAAAGCTGTTTGGTTTACTCATTAAGTTAACTTTAAAACAAAAAATAATTAAAAAAATAACGTTGAATTTTCAGCAAATATTTCAATTTACATTTAAATTACATCATTAATTTCAATGGTAAAAATAATTATAAAAACATCATTTGTTATGGTAATTAGTCTCCATTTCTAATTTCAAATCCTTAACATTTTCTTCAAAGTCACTTTTTGCCGACAGAAAATATAGGTTACTGTTAATTTGTATTTTAGGTACTCGGAAAACAAATTACATTTAATTAATTTAATTATAACCAAAATTATTTATTTTAAATTTGACACCCAGAAAATATACAGTGTGAAAAAATATAAAAATAATTTTATATTTAGAATTCTATAAATAAGCTTTAGGTAATTATTTTCTGATTGATGTATTTGAAAACTGAAAAAAAAACCTTGTCTAATTCTTATTATTTAAAACTAAAAATAAAGATAATTTCGATTTTTAATTAATATTGGTTTTTACAATTATATAATCGTTTCTAATAATTCTTTGAAAAAATAAACATTAGTCAATTTTAATTATTAAACGCGCGAAAAGAAAAATAGAAATATAATATTTTGTAAATACTTAGAAAAGTTTTATTAATTTAATTTTCTCATATACAAGGTGAGTCAAATATACAGGTTCTCCCAAAAAAGTGTGGTTTATCAAAGTTATATTATTTCTTATGGAACACCCTATATTTTATTGCATTTATATCATAAGAGAAAACTTTGATACGTCACACTTTTTTGGGACAAACTATATATTTCAAAATAATTTTAATGTAGCCATTATCAACTCACATATCCATGAATAATTAAAATTTTCAAAAAAATTTACCGTTTAGACACAATGGACCGTCGGGTCTACCGTGACTCACCCTGTATAAGCTGGAACATTCGAAAAATTCTATAATTTACCAATTTTTGCAGTATAGATTTTAAAGAGTCAAAATTTGAATTTTCAAAAATATAATTCTGGATCTTAACTTATAACTGTGCAAACTCATTTTTTTGCAAAATGACAAAATTTATATTCTCAAATCAGTTTACTATTTTTTTTGCAAAACAGATTTTAAAGTGTAAAAAATTGTATTTTCAAAATTATATTTTTAAATTTTTTATAAATTCTACTTACTCAATTGGAGTGTCAAAATTTGTATTGTCATAATTATATATTTGAATTTTAAATCATAAATTCTACAAAGTTATTTTATAAATTTTACTATATTTTTTACAAATTCTATTTTACTCAATTGGAGTGTCAAAATTTGTATTATCAAAATTATATTTATGAATTTTAACTCATTTTGTGTCAAAATTTGTGTCGTCGAAATTATATTTTTAAATCATTTTAAAAAATTTACCAAATTCTTGCAAACACAAAACTCATTTTGTTGCAAAATGTCAAAATTTGTATTGTCAAAATTATATTTTTAAATCATTTTATAAATTTTACCAAATTTTTAGCAACACAGATTTTAAAGTTTCAAATTTTGTATTTTTAAAATTATATTTTTAATTTTTTTATAAATTCTACTTACTCAGTTGGAATGTCAAAATTTGCATTGTCAAAATTATATTTTTGAACTTTAAATCATAAATTCTACAAACTCATTTTGTTGCAAAGTGTCAAATTCTGTGTTGTCAAAATTATATTTTTAAATCATTTTATAAATTTTGCCAAATTTTTTGCATCGCAAATTTTAAATTGTCAAAATTCGTATTTTTAACATTATATTTTTGAATTTTAAATCATAAATTCTACAAAATCCTTTTGTTGCAAAGTGTCAAAATTTGTGTTGTCAAAATTATATTTTTAAATCATTTTATAAGTTTTCCCAATTTTTTTGCAACACAGATTTTAAAGTGTCAAAATTTGTATTTTTAAAATTATATTTTCAAATTTTTTATAAATTCTATTTTATTCAATTGCAGTGTCAAAATTAGTATTGTCAAAATTATATTTTTGAATTTTCAATAATAAATTCTACAAACTTATTTCGTTGCAAAATTTGTGTTGTCAAAATTATATCTTCAAAATATTTTATAAATTTTGCAACACAGATTTTAAAATGTCAAAATTTGTATTTTTAAAATTATATTTTTAAATTTTTTATAAATTCTATTTTACTCAATTGGAGTGTCAAAATTTGTATTGTAAAAATTATATTTATGAATTTTAAATCATAAATTCTACAAACTTATTTTGTTGCCAAATGTCAAAATTTGTATTGTCAAAAATAAATTTTTTAAACATTTTCACCAAATTTTTTTGCAACAGAAGTTTTAAATTGTCAAAATATGTAGTTTTAAAATTATATTTTTAAATTTTTTACAAATTTTACTTACTCAGTTGAAGTGTCAAAATTAGTATTGTCAAAATTATATTTTTGAATTTTAAATCATAAATTCTACAAACTTATTTTGTTGCAAAATGTCAAAATTTGTGTTGTCAAAACTATATCTTTAAAATATTTTATAAATTTTGCAACACAGATTTTAAAATGCCAGAAATTGGATTTTAAAATTATATTTTTAAATTTTTTACAAATTCTATTTTACTCAATTGGAGTGTTAAAAATTGTATTGTCAAAATTATATTTTTAAATCATTTTATAAATTTTACCGAATTTTTTCGCAGCACAGATTTTAAAGTGTCAAAATTTGTAATATATTTTTAAATAATTTTATAAATTCTACAAATTCATTTTCCAGCACATATTTTAAGTGTCAAAATTTTTGTTGTCAAACTAATATTTTATATATTATAAATTCTGCAAAAACTTTAAAGTGTCAAAATTAGAGTTGTCAAAATCATATTTTTAAATATATTTATAAATTCTAAAAATTCACTTTGCAACACAGATTATAAGTGTCAAAATTTGTGTTGTCAAAATAATATTTTCAAAATGATTTAAAACAATAAATAATTTCTTTGTAGTCTATACAAGGCTGATTCGTTTTAAAATGGATTTTTACGATTACATTTTAATTTGTACTCGACTCACCATTACAAACTGGAGTGCTTCAAGGAATAATAAATTCTTGGATTAATCTGATAATGGTGTGCATGCATACTTTATTTATAGACGATGCTAAATTCAGAAGCAAAAACAAAGAAAAATACCTAATCCTCTTAAAATTCTAACGATAAAGAAAGACAAGATCAATTAAAAATAATAATAATAAAGAACACGTGTTTTTAATTATTTTTATACCGATGTGGATACCATATTGAAACAACAAAAGCGGTATCTTCTATACAAATGAGGTTAGAAATTTATAACCGTGTTCAACACCGATGTAACACTGCAAACAATAAAATAAAAATTTCAGAAGAGGCGTTACATTATGTCAGGATGACGTTATAATCAGCAGTTTTAATAGTGTCTTCTAAAAATAAATACCTCCAACATGTTATTTCTTATGTTTATTATTTAAAAAAATTATATTATTATTATTCTATATAGAAATTGTTGCAGTGTATGTAAATAATTAAAATGTAAAGATAAAACTTTTCATAAGACATCTTAAGTCTTTGCGAATTTTTTCCAGCTTATCGTCGATTAAACGATAAGCCTATATCGTCTCAAAATAATGGCTCTAAAATAACGAGTGTTGCGTGCACAGAGTGCAAAATATCCTCCGGCGACCGGATTGGTCGGTCGGCAATAATTCGCAATCCGTTTTTTCTGAATTCCACGTTGCAACTGGCCTTATGTTGTTGCTGGCTCGAGATCAACTTTCAAGTTTATGATAATTAGTTCAGTTTGTATGTAAATAAGTCCAATAAACTATTCATTTAATATGTTCTGCCATCTTGGTGGGTTTCGCGATTTAATCGAAACATGTGTCTTGGAATGCAGGTGGCTCGATTAAAAGTATCGAACTGTATATATGTCGACCAGTTTGTAATCGAGAGGTTTGATGCACAATGTAAAACGTACCCAATTATAAGATTCGCTGTTTAATTAACCCGTTTTAAAAAAAATAATTTTATACATTTAGATTTATGCATTATCAATAAAAAAAAATAATAACTAGTCTCTTGAACGATTATTTAAATTCACATTATTTATTTAATCCATAAAACTATAAGTATGGTGTTTTTTTATATTGATACGAAAGACTATGGTGCTTTTTTATATTGAGACGAAAGACTGCTGTTTTTCTCATATTGAGGCGAAGGACTACAGTGTTTTTTTATATTGAGATGAAGGACTGCGGTGTTTTTCATATTGAGGTGAATAACTACAGTGTTTTTTATATTGAGGCGAATGACTACAGTGTTTTTTATATTGAGGCGAAAGACCATGATGTTTTTTATATTGAGGCGAAAGACCATGGTGTTTTTTTATATTGAGGCGAAAGACTGCGGTGTTTTTTTATATTGAGGTAAAAGACTGCGGTGTTTTTCATATTAAGGCGAATGACTATAATGTTTTTTTATATTGAGGCAAAAGACTATGGTGTTTTTTATATTGAGACGAAAGACTGCTGTGTTTCTCATATTGAGGCGAAGGACTACAGTGTTTTTTTATATTGAGATGAAGGACTGCGATGTTTTTCATATTGAGGTGAATAACTACAGTGTTTTTTATATTGAGGCGAATGACTACAGTGTTTTTTATATTGAGGCGAAAGACCATGATGTTTTTTATATTGAGGCGAAAGACCATGGTGTTTTTTTATATTGAGGCGAAAGACTGCGGTGTTTTTTTATATTGAGGTAAAAGACTGCGGTGTTTTTCATATTAAGGCGAATGACTATAATGTTTTTTTATATTGAGGCAAAAGACTATGGTGTTTTTTATATTGAGACGAAAGACTGCTGTGTTTCTCATATTGAGGCGAAGGACTACAGTGTTTTTTTATATTGAGATGAAGGACTGCGGTGTTTTTCATATTGAGGTGAATAACTACAGTGTTTTTTATATTGAGGCGAATGACTACATTGTTTTTTTATATTGAGGCGAAAGACCATGATGTTTTTTATATTGAGGCGAAAGACCATGGTGTTTTTTTATATTGAGGCGAAAGACTGCGGTGTTTTTTTATATTGAGGTAAAAGACTGCGGTGTTTTTCATATTAAGGCGAATGACTATAATGTTTTTTTATATTGAGGCGAAAGACTATGGTGTTTTTTATATTGAGACGAAAGACTGCTGTGTTTCTCATATTGAGGCGAAGGACTACAGTGTTTTTTTATATTGAGATGAAGGACTGCGGTGTTTTTCATATTGAGGTGAATAACTACAGTGTTTTTTATATTAAGGCGAATGACTACAGTGTTTTTTTATATTGAGGCGAAAGACCATGATGTTTTTTATATTGAGGCGAAAGACCATGGTGTTTTTTTATATTGAGGCGAAAGACTGCGGTGTTTTTTTATATTGAGGTAAAAGACTGCGGTGTTTTTAATATTAAGGCGAATGACTATAATGTTTTTTTATATTGAGGCGAAAGACTATGGTGTTTTTTATATTGAGACGAAAGACTGCTGTGTTTCTCATATTGAGGCGAAGGACTACAGTGTTTTTTTATATTGAGATGAAGGACTGCGGTGTTTTTCATATTGAGGTGAATAACTACAGTGTTTTTTATATTGAGGCGAATGACTACAGTGTTTTTTTATATTGAGGCGAAAGACCATGATGTTTTTTATATTGAGGCGAAAGACCATGGTGTTTTTTTATATTGAGGCGAAAGACTGCGGTGTTTTTTTATATTGAGGTAAAAGACTGCGGTGTTTTTCATATTAAGGCGAATGACTATAATGTTTTTTTATATTGAGGCGAAAGACTATGGTGTTTTTTATATTGAGACGAAAGACTGCTGTGTTTCTCATATTGAGGCGAAGGACTACAGTGTTTTTTATATTGAGATGAAGGACTGCGGTGTTTTTCATATTGAGGTGAATAACTACAGTGTTTTTTATATTAAGGCGAATGACTACAGTGTTTTTTTATATTGAGGCGAAAGACCATGATGTTTTTTATATTGAGGAGAAAGACCATGGTGTTTTTTTATATTGAGGCGAAAGACTGCGGTGTTTTTTTATATTGAGGTGAAAGACTGCGGTGTTTTTCATATTAAGGCGAATGACTATAGTGTTTTTTTATATTGAGGCGAAAGACTATGGTGTTTTTTATATTGAGACGAAATACTATGGTGCTTTTTTATATTGAGACGAAAGACTACTGTGTTTCTCATATTGAGGCGAAGGACTACAGTGTTTTTTTATATTGAGACGAAGGACTGCGGTGTTTTTCATATTGAGGCGAATGACTATAGTGTTTTTTTTATATTGAGGCAAAAGACTATGGTGCTTTTTTATATTGAGGAGAAAGACTGCGGTGTTTTTTTTATTTTGAGGCAAAAAACTATGGTATTTTTTTATATTGAGGGGAAGGACTACAGTGTTTTTGGCTACATTACTTGAAATAATCAACTATAGACTTTTCCAAACTAAATGTTATTTTTATAAATTTTTATAGTAGCAACCAGACGGAACTAATATGAGATACTCAACGTTTGAATAAAAGAAGAGGTTTCATTAAATGGCCAACAAGATGACTAAACGTTACTCCGCTGGATTTTTTTAATAAAAAAATCATCAGACTATGCTTTTTGATACACACAGTATTAACTTTATGGTAAAAATGATAGTATATAAACTTAAGCAGGTATGTTAAAAAAAATTCTAGGGTCGACAGCTGAAGATAGATTTCTGTTGTCTTAAATGAATAATTTTTCATCCTTACTCACCACACGATATGGTCAGATCGAAAAAAGTTTCAAGCGAATTAATTTTATAATAATTTTGACATGAAAAAAGAAAGATGATCTATTTTCCCACTGATTCAGTAAATATGCCGTCTCAAAAATCAGCTGGCTAGATTTAATAAAATGTCTACCCAGGTATAGGTTCAAATTAAAGAATAATACTATTTAAAACAATTATTTACAACTAATTCTATTGATTTGCAATACTAATTTAGTATTGATTGAAAATTTTGTTTTTATTATCACTTAACCGCAAATATTTTTATATTTTTTTATTTTTATTTTGGTTACTTCTCGCAGATGATTATTAACACTTTTGCACTATCCCAATCATCCAGGAACCATTCCATATATTTGGTTTTTATCTTAATGTGGTATGCACTCACACAAAGTCTAAATTTCTACAAATTTCCTGGCACACTGTTCACAGTTACAAATCAACTCCAGGTGAATATTTGTTTTAAAGTCTCTTGATTTCATTTATGAATTACCAATTTGATATTTTTAACTTTGATATATTTATATTTATTTTAATTTTTTAGTTGTCCAAAATTTTAATCACCATCATTCTCCAAAAAGTCCCCATCAACCACTCCTTAGTTTCCTCTTAACAACCTACATGATATTTTTATCAAATTACTTTGGACCAATCATTACTTTATGATTTTAGTGATGTTCTAATTATTATTATAATAGTTTAGTTCTGGTTATTTATTAATGTTTTTGTAAGCCTTTTTATTCAACAAACTTTTATTACTGGGCAAGTTTTCTAAATTTTAGTAATCTGACATTTATTTTCATTTACCAATTTTTTACTGTCAGATTGATTTAATGTTTAATACATTTATACAGAGTGATACCTTTTATTTTTGAACATTAATAATTTTTAAAATACTCCGTGTTACTGTTCGTATTATCAAGGTCTTTATTCAATTTTCTTTTTTTATAACAATACATATACAGGGTGGCGAAAATTTCATTGCAATGTATTGTAATTTCGGAAACCGTAAGAGATACGACGTCGGTTAAATGGAACAAAAGTTTCTCAATTTGAAAACTAATCGACTGGTGCTTTGTTTGCATTCACAGATATCAGGGACGGTTTTCATAATAATTGATAAAAACCAAAATTGCACATTGTCTTTATGCTCCAGGGCTTTTATTTTGAAGAATAGAAACAAGTGTTTAAAACTTTTTTGATTCAAAACGTGTTACTCACAGTCTGATAATATTAAATTTTGAATCTGACGTTTATTTGCGGCCCAGCCACCTTCAACTTTTATTTCTCAAATACGGACCTGCAGTTTTTATGTGATTTTTGTATAGCATTTTATTTCCTGAATAATAAGTAATAAGTTTCTGTGATTTAACAAATTTATTATGAAATAAAATAATATGTTTTCTTTACATTTTTTTGTAATTATTATCTGCATATAATGCACAGATCCGTATTTAAAAGCTGTTATACTAAATAGTTATTAATTCATTCAAATAACTAAAAATAAATTAGGTGTAATACATGGATGAATTCAGGATATGAAATGCTATTAAAAAATCACATAAAAAGTACAGATCCGTATTTGAGAAAAAAAGTTGAGGGTGGCTGGGCGGAAACTAAAGGTCAGATTCAAAATCTAATATTATCAGATGGTGGGTAATACATTATCAAACAAAAAAGTTTTATGCAATTTTTTTCTATTGTTCAAAATAAATGCACTAGAGCATCAAATAGAAATTGTGAAATTTTGGTTTTTATCAATTATTATGAAAGCCGTCCCTGATATCTGTGGATATAAAGCACCAGTCGATTAGTCTTCAAATTGAGAAACTTTTACCTATAATTTTTTTGCCGATTCTTATTCTCCGGTTAGACAAACGGCGGAGCGCCCCTGTTCCCGGGTCTGGGTTCCGTCATTGAATTGATTACGCAATGTGTAGATTCCATTTATGGAAATCTACTTCAAATTAGGTAAAACTAAATTTAAAATTCTATAAGTCTTGGCGTTTTTCACTTAAATATTACTTAAATTAGAAAGTTTAAGGTTTGCAACCTAAAAATCACACTGCAAAATATATTTATAACCACATAAGTTTTGCGACTAAAAATAATACTTTTTTGTTTAATAATATATGATCAATTGATATTTACTAATGTGTTACAAGATACAAATTGACAATATGGTTAACATGTCTATTATTCTTTATAAAACACTCTGTATAAGTATAGTTTTCCTTTGAATTTGTGATTTTTAGATCATTATTATTGTTTAACAGAGAAAATTGTATGAATTTAATATAATTTCAGAAAATACAAACAAAGAAAACAAGTGTGGATTATTCCGATATAGAAGACAATAAAAATTGAATATATTTTACTGCTTTTTAATATTTACTATGATTTTACTGAAAAAAAATCTTAATGGATATAAAAAATTTAAATTTATAAAACCGTAGTTTGCAAAATCTTAATAAACGCAAAATATAAATTTAAAACAATATATAGGGTTGTTTCATTAAAAAAATATATAGATAAAGTTTCATTTGCCTTGTGTATGTACATAAATATTTTTTAAATCTACATTTTACTTTACCGTATTAAATACCAAAAAATAAAATAAAATTTCTGTTTTATACAAATAAATAACTTTTTATAATTGTGAGTATAAAATAATTGATGTTACATACACACCAAGTACAAAGTATTTCATGAAGTAACCTCCTGCTACTCCTGCTACCTTAATGCAGCGTATGAACTTATAGATCATACTCTACGTATCCTAGACAAGTTTAAGTAATGTTACTTCTATTAAGACGATTTTCTAGTGCTACGACGCACCTTCTTCAACATCAACCGATCTTAAGTAAAATTCTGACCATGTGACTTAAAAAAATCCTCGCCTGCAGACATATATAATTTTTTGGACCAAAGTCTAATGCTCAACTAAAATTTTCGGAGCATTACTTACATTTTTATATTTCCCCCACTATATCTATAAAAATAAAATTATAAATAAACAAACTGTTAGTTTTGTTTTATTTAAACTAAATGTGTATTGCATTCAGAATATATTTCCGATCAGGAACGCATGACGGGGAACGGATGTGGTTGGAACTGGTTAGGCATTGTTGAGCCACTGCATTGAAATGCACCGTTGTTGACGCGATATATGAGTGCATGCATGGTGCATAAGAAGTGCATCTATATAGGTATTCAATGCTTTTGTAAAGTCATTCAATATTTATTTTAATCGTGGAAATTATATTAATTTTTTTTATTATAATTTATCTTTGTAAGAGTATTTTATAAATAAATAAAGAATTTGAATTTGATAATTTGCAGCTGTGCCCATTTAATAAATGCAATAATTTTAGTAATCAGCAATTAACTATTAAATAATTATTATCGGACGCACCGAATGTTAGTGACATCCGAGTTTCATCCCAAAATTGAATTTTACCTGACAAATAAAAGTCTTTTATGACATCATGTGTGAGTAGGAGAGGGGCAGTAGTAACAATTGAGTTCTTGGTCGTCTATTTTATATTTTATTTATTTTCCAAATTCATAAATTCCAACATGGAAAACAAATGTAACACAAGCGAAGTATATTATGCCCTCTTCAGGTGACCTTCCCTCTCTTTCTCTTACTCTCTGTCTCTTTCTAAGGTATGATCTTTTTCCCGTTTTGAATTTTTACTTTCCCGGACCCATCAAAGGGAAAGTAAGGTGAACGAGCAAAAAAAATCGGCTGTGTCACCCCAGAACTTTCCCGGCTCGACCGTAGAGAATATGTTGTTTATTAATATTATTATTTTAATTACAAAATACTAAGCATTACATTAATTTATGGAACACATTAAAAATAGCGAGCCAAATTGATATTTCAATGTTGATAATGACATAAGCTGCGCATGCGCACGTTGTATATCACACTGCTACAATTAGGATCTCCTAAAATTATGTGTGAAAACGATTGGGAATTCGGGAAAAATTTCCATACAATAGTTGTAGGGAATTTGATGCTTTACTACTTTTGCACTGAAACATTTTGCACTAAAGAGCATAATTTTAAAAAAATGGAAAATCCTAAATGTGTATTTTTCTCGCCATCTAGCGGAGAAACTATGAGCAATTCGATAAAAAGTTAAACATAAAAGTTAAAGAAAATTTGATGCTTTACAACTTTGCGTAAGAAAAGTTTGCATTAAAATACATTGTTTGTCCTCAAAATTAAGAAAACTAGAGAAAACCTACATGCACATTTTTTACGCGCCCTCTAGTGGCGCAATTATTGGAAATTATAGAAAAAGTTTCAGACAAGAATTGTAGGGAATTTTATGCTCTAAAACTTTGTACTATAACATTTTGCAGTAAAGTGTATTGTTTGTCCTTAAAATTTAAAAAAAGTAAAAATTGTTACATGTTCATTTAATCAATGTCCTATTCTCTACGGTCGAGCCGGGAAAGTTCTGGGGTGACACAGCCGATTTTTTTATTTATCATTTGTAATTATTTTATAGAGAGAGATATTTTTTTTCTTGTTTTTGTATCATTTTTCAGGTTTTTTATTTTTTTTTATTTTTGTTTTGTTTTTCCTAATTTTTCCCCATTGTTCTGTTTTTTTTTTATGTATTTTCTTTCTTTTGTTTTCTATTTTTTCTCATTTTTTCTTATTCCTCTCATTTTTTGCGATTCAATTAATTTTTTTGAATTTTTCCATTTTCGTATTGATTTTTTATTTTATTTTTCACTTTTTTCCCAATACTTTTTGATTTTCTCAATTTTTTTAAAAATTTTTTTATTTTTTCTTATTTTTCCGTTTTTTTCTGATTTTCGATTCTTCTAATTTTTTCTAGTTTTTTTCTCATTTATATGATTTTTTTTCTTATTTTTTCAATTTGTTTTTAATCTTTTCTTCCGTTGTTTTTTCTAATCATTTCTTTTGTTTTCCAATTTTTTATGATTTTTTTGATTCTTTTTGATTTATCGTTTGCTTTTTATCAATTTTCTGATTTTGATCTCTGTAATGAAAGATACAGGGTGGCCCACCATATACACGTCGCGTCAGTCTTTATAGCGGCTTGCGGTTGCAGTTAATTGGCAAAAATTGTCACGTAACAAAATAGCGTTATGCCCTCTTCAGACGACCCTCCCTTTCGTTCTCTTACTCTCTGTCTCTTTCTACAGTATGATTTTTTTCCCATCTAGAATTTTTTTATATCTTATTTGTAATTATTTTATAGAAAGAAATGATTTCTTCTGTTTTTTTTTCTCATTTTTTAGGGTTTTTTTTATTTCTAATTTTCCTCATTGTTCTGTTTTTTTTTTCTTTTAATTTTCTTATTTTTAGATTGCTATTTTTTCTCACTTTTTATTATTCCACTGATTTTTTGCGGTTTATTTAAATTTTTTTGAATTTTTCCATTTTTTCATGCTTAGTTGTTTCCGGTTTTTTGGTTTTTAGCGATGGTTTTCTCGTTTTTTCCTGTTTTTTTCTGATTATTTTCGATTTTTTCTAATATCTCCTCATTTTTTTCTCATTTTCCTGTTTTTTTTCTTTGGTTTTTTAATATTCTCATTTTTTCTTATTACTCTAATTTTTTTCGATTTTTTTTGATATTTTTCGATTTCTTCCTTTTTTTGCGAATTGTGTTTCATTTTTTTTGCGATTTTTCGGCATTTTTATAATATTTTGTTTTGGTTTTTTTATCTTTTTCACAAATTTATTTTCCATTTTTTCCCCAATATAGTTTTTTTTCTTATTTTTCCGATTTTTTCTGATTTTCGACTTTTCTAATTTTTTCTCGTTGTTTTCTCATTTTTACGATTTTTTGTTTTTTTTTTATTATTTAATTTTTTAATTTTTTCTAATATTTCCTAATTGTTTCTCATTGTTCCAGTTTTTTTAATCATTTCTTTTGTTTTCTATTTTTTTCTCATTTTTTCTTATTCCTCTGATTTTTTTAATTTTTTTCGATTTCTCGTTTGATTTTTCTCATTTTCTGATTTTTTACGTTGTTTCCCGTATTTTCTCTATTTTGCCCTTTTTTCCGATTTTTTCCGTTTATTCACTATTTTCCCCTACTTTTTTTTCTCGTGTGCTCTATTTTTCACTAATTTTTGGATTTTCCATTTTTTTACCATTGTTATCCTTTTTTCCTTATTTTTCCTTAAAATGTTTGTCGTTAGTGTTGCTCAACCTGAAGCTGAAGTTGATTTTTTCGTTATCAATGTTCAACGCACAATAAACAGAGAAAAAAATCGAGTTTTGTAGGTTGAGAAAATACAAACCTACAGGTCTAAAGATATTTTGAACATGACCTTGAAATAAATCGATAATGAACTTCAAGGAGTTAATAAGGCTGTAATAAATGATATAGAAAAATTTTGCTTTCTTATCTATCGAATAATACAATTAAGTACAAATATAAATATTTACTAAATTTTTTTAAAAAGATGTTCTTGTGTGGTATTTTTTAATAAAATTAAAAATGTGTTTGAAACAGCTTTAACGAAGCCATGTGGACGAAAAATACTTCAAAAATAGTCGATTTTTCATTCGGAAATTAGTACCTAAAATGTCATATTTTGCAGAGATAGACGATAAAAATAATTATAAGAAAAATAATTATAACTGCTACGATCAATATATTTAAACCCTGCAAACTTATATAAAAAATCCTGTTATATCCTTATTGTAATTTAAGTTAAATGGTGGGTAAGCTCCAAATAACCATAACCAAAAATTGAAGAAATTATGATTTATAAGTAATAAAATTCCAAGTCGTTGAATAAATCTGAAAGAAGTGTTTGTGTGCTCTATAAGCCGTGCCCAGATTGGGGAACAAAGCACCCTTGTTTTCAATTTTAAATATTAAACAGGGATGTCAGTCAAAAAATTTTTAAAAGAGGGTAATAATTACGAAAGTATATATATATATATTTTCGTGAAATTTTTATCTTACTTCCATATAGAATTTTATAATAAAATTAATCAATATAGTTAATGCATCTAAGTATAAAAAATTATTGCATAATTTGAATTTAGATGCCTTTCTAATTTTAAATTTTAAATTTTTAAGAAGGTGATACATTTTTTTTTATAAAAAATGGTAGAAGAATTCTCTTCTTGAATAAAGTAAATTCTAAGAATAAATTCCGAGAGACAAATTTTTTTTAATTTTATCCAGTAAGGAAAAAATACTTCTAAATGTGATAAACCTAGGTTGATTTAAATTACAAAAAATATACCAATAATTGAACAAAAAAAAATTATCAAACACTATCAAATTCGTTAAAAAAATTTATTTCACTTATGTTTTATTTTAGTTCGTTTTCATAATAAAAAAAAATTTGAAGAAATTAACCCTTAAGTTAATTTTTACGCTCTTTCAAATGATTTTTTTAAATTTGTTTTAAGAGTTGAATTTCAGTTATAACTTTTTGTACATGTTTATAGTGAAATAACATTTGAAAGAACCATTTCGTTCCTCCTGGGGAAAGCGCTCTACCTCCCTTTGGGAATTAGAAAAATGATAAAATACTTTCTAATTTTTCTTAGTGTTTCTCTTTTTGTTTTTGGTTTTTTTATTTTTCCAGCTTTTCTTATTTTTTCTGATTTTTTTGAATAATCTAATTTTTTCCGTTTTTATTTTATCCCACTATTCAATTTTTCCAGATTTTCTCTGTTTTTTACTTATTTTTTATATTTTTCTGATTTTTCCTGTTTTTTTTTCTGTTTTTTCCTTTTTTGCAATTTTTTTATATTTTATAACTATTCTATTTTTTTCTGTGTTTTTTTTATTTTATCTGGTTTTTCATAATTTTTTTATTTTACTTCCTTTTTTCAGATTTTTATTCTGTTTTTTCTACTTTTTCTTATGTTTTTCTGACTATTCTACATTTTTCTGTTGTGTTTTTTTATTTTTTACTTTTTGCTTTTTCATCGTATTTTTATATTTTTTTCCTTTTTTTCTGATTTTTTTTTTAGTTTGTTTTCTTTTCTATTTTTTTATATTTTCTCATTATTCGTATTTTTCCTGTTTTTTTTTCCTTTTTTTCTGAATTTTTTGACTATTCTGATTTTTCTGTTTTTCTCCTTTTTTCTAATTTCTATTCCGATTTTTCTCCTTTTTTTTTCTTTTTCTGGTTTTTCTTATTTTTTCTGACTATTCTAATTTTTAGTGTCGTTTTTGTATATTTTTTTAAGGTTTTCATCATTGTTTTATATTTTTTCCTTTTTTTCTGCTTTTTCTGACTATTCCGATTTTTCTCTTTTTTTTCTTTTTCTGGTTTTTCTTATTTTTTCTAACTATTATAATTTTTCCTATCGTTTTTAAATATTTTTTTAAGGTTTTCATCATTCATTTATATTTTTTCCTTTTCTTCTGATTTTTCTGACTTTTTTTCATTTTTCTGTCTTTTTTTTCATTTTTCTAATTTTTCTTGTTTTTTTATGACTATTCTGATTTTTTCCGTTGTTTTTTTTTTCAGGTTTTTCATTTTTTTATATTTCCTCCTTTTTTTCAGATTTTTCTGTTTTAATTTTTCCTGTTTTTTTTTCCTGTTATCTAATTTTTCTTATTTTTCTAACTGTTCTAATTTTTCCTATTGTTTTATTTTTATTTTTCTGTTTTTTCTCTTTTTTTCTAATTTCTTTTATTTTTTCTGATCATTCTAATTTTTTCTGTTTTTTTTTTATTTTTTATGGTTTTTCATCATTTTTTTATTTTTTCCTTTTTCTGATTTTTCTACCTATTCTGATTTTTCCTGTTTTTTTCTGTTTTTTTTTTTAATTTTTCTGATTTTTCTTACTATTCTAATTTTTCCTGTTATTTATTTTTTATATATTTTTCTTTTTTCTGATTTTCTGTTTTTTCCTGTTTTTTTTTCTGTTTTTTTTTCTGAAGGTTTCAGATCAAAAACACTCTGTTTGTATATTATTTTTATTTTTTAATATAAAATACGTCGAGAATAAAATATAGGATAAAAAAAGTAAAGGGCCAAATATTTTGTTAAATGGACAGGTTTAAGGGGTCACGAATAAAAATATTTAAAAATATAAAAAAAAAATAAACTTAAGGGGTAAATGAACCAAATATGTTTAATTGTCAGGTTAGGTAAAAAGATCAACTGTTTTTATATGGAAGGAATAAAAAACAAAATAAAAGCGTGCTATTCTAAATACTGCAAGGGACATGCTAAAATGTATGCAGTGAATTTACATATAAAATTAGGCAATAAAAATTTGATAGATTCAGAAATTTTTTCCCTTACCACACTTTCTGGTCTAATATTTTTCATCGTGAAGTTTTTGAAAAGCGAAAAAAATGTGCTAAAAAAATCATTACCGAAATTTGTAATGATTTAAAATTATTTCTCAAAAGAAATTATTTCTCAAAAGAAATGAAAAATCCAACTTTCACAATTTATAAACATGTAAAAAAATTGAAAATGTATATATTAGTATAACGAATAAATGTAAATATTTATGTTATATTTTCGAGAAAAAAAAATCCTCGTGTCAACCCTGATTTTAAAACAAACAGACTGATATTGGGGAAACGGAAAGCGTTGTTTTTACCCCTCGTTGATTATAAAACGTCTTATTTTAAAAATTTTACGAGTTCTTATTACATAAACCTTATCGGTATGAATTTGATTTTGCTTTGTTCGTAAATAATTTGATTTTATCAGCTGGATTAAATCGTTTTGAGATGAAACGTTTTTGTCCAAAAAAAATAATTATAATTTTAATAATAATTTATAATGTGGTTATTAATTACATGAGAAAACGCAAAAAATAATATAGGAACTCCTCCTGAGAAGCTGATTTCAAAAGCCCATTACAACTATAATCTAAACTAAGAAATCGACAAAAATCGAAAAAACAGAATAATTAGAAGAATGAAAAAAACCTGAAAGAAAATTTGAAAACATCAAAAAATATCGTAAAAAATCAGAAAATGAGAAGCAAACGAGAAATTGAAAAAAATTAAAAAAATCAGAGGAATAAGAAAAAAAGAGAAAAAATTAGAAAACAAAAGAAATGATTAAAAAAACTGTAACAATGAGAAAAAATTTGGAAATATTAGAAAAAATTCAAAAATAATATAAAAAAAAACAAAAAATCATAAAAATGAGAAAACAACGAGAAAAAATTAGATGATTCGAAAATCAGAAAAAATCGGAAAAATAAGAAAAAAAATTCTATATTGGGAAAAAAATGTAAAATAAATTTGTGGAAAAGATAAAAAAACCAAAACAAAATATTATAAAAATGCCGAAAAATCGCAAAAAAAAATAATAATAATAATTCTTCATTCTCCATAGGACAATCATAATTGTATAGGATTCGTCAATATAAATATAAATAAATAAAAAAAATATATAATAGTAAACTAAAATTATGCTGGACACTACAAACACACTAAAAACACATTAAAAGCCTTCAAATCTACAAATTTTTCCAATGATAATAATAATAATAGTAATTCGTCAATTTACATCCAAGTGAGGAAATTTACAATTGTTGACAAAATTCACTTAGAGTATAAAAACAAATTAAAAACAATTCGCAAAAAAAGGAAGAAATCGA
This sequence comes from Neocrepidodera transversa, assembly GCA_963243735.1. NCBI lineage: Eukaryota > Metazoa > Arthropoda > Insecta > Coleoptera > Chrysomelidae > Neocrepidodera > Neocrepidodera transversa. The sequence goes on along the minus strand of OY725337.1, from coordinate 2,568,889 downwards.
AAAATATCACAAAAAATGGCAAAAAATAGTAATAAGAGTAATAAGAAAAAATGATAAAATTAGAAAACGAAAGAAATGAAAAAACAGGACAATGAGAAAAAAATGAGGAAATATTAGAAAAAATCGAAAATAATCAGAAAAAAAACAGGAAAAAATGAGAAAACCATCGCTAAAAACCAATAAACCGGAAACAACTAAGCATAAAAAAATGGAAAAATTCAAAAAAAATTAAATAAATCGCAAAAAATCAGTGGAATAATAAAAATTGAGAAAAAAATAGAAATCTAAAAATAAGAAAATTAAAAGAAAAAAAACAGAACAATGAGGAAAATTAGAGAAAAAAAAAGAAAAAACCCTAAAAAATGAGAAAAAAACAGAAGAATTCATCTCTTTCTATGAAATAATTATGAATAAGATATAAAAAAATTCTAAATGGGAAAAAAATCATACTGTAGAAAGAGACAGAGAGTAAGAGAAAGAATGGGAGAGTCGCTTGAGGAGGGCATAACGCTATTTTGTTACGTGACAATTTTTGCCAATTAACTACAACCGCAAGCCGCTATAAAGACTGACGCGACGTGTATATGGTGGCCACCCTGTATCTTTCATTACAGAGATCAAAATCAGAAAATTGAGAAAAAGCAAACGATAAATCTAAAACAATCAAAAAAATCATAAAAAATTGGAAAACAAAAGAAATGATTAGAAAAAACAACGGAAGAAAAGATTAAAAAAAATTTAAAAAAAATCATAAAAATGAGAAAAAAACTAGAAAAAATTAGAATAATCGAAAATCAGAAAAAAAACGGAAAAATAAGAAAAAATAAAAAAGGTTTGGAAAAAATTGAGAAAAATCAAAAAGTATTGGGAAAAAAGTAAATAATAAAATTGTGGAACACAAAAAAAATTGTAAAAAAGCCGAAAAATCGCAAAAAACATGAAAAACGAAAAAAGTAAGAAATCGAAAAATATCGCAAAACAAGGCAAAAAAATCGCAACAAAGTACCAAAACAAATCGCAAATTATCACAAAAAATTAATACGAAAAAGTGAGAAATGCAGAAAATGAAAGAAATAGGAAAAAACAGAACAATGAGAAAAATTAGAAAAAATCAGAAGAAAAAAACAAAAAAAAAGAGAAAAACATCGCTAAAAAACAACCAAAAAAATGGAAAAAAATTAATAAAAAAATGGAAAAATTCAAAAAAACATTAAATAAATCGCAAAAAATGAGAGGAATACGAAAAAATGAGAAAAAATAAAAAACAAAAGAAAGAAAATACATAAAAAAAAACAGAACAATGGAAAAATTAGAAAAAGTCGAAAAAACAAAACAAAAACAAAAAAAAAATAATAAACCTGAAAAATGTTAAAAAAACAAAAGAAATAAAAAAAATATCTCTTCTCTATAAAATAATTACAAATGATAAATAAAAAAAATTCTAAACGGGAAAAAAATCATACCTTAGATAGAGATAGAGAGTAAGAGAAAGAGAGTGAAGGTCACCTGAAGAGGGCATAACGCTATTTCGTTACGTGACAATTTTTGCCAATTAACTACTACCGCAAGTCGCTAGAAAGACCAACGCGACGTTTATATCCTGTATCTCTCATTATAGAGATAATTATTTTTTAAATATTTTTTTATTGTTATTATTATAGTTTCACTTACTTTCTACATTGGGTTTATTCATTTTTTTTGGTTCTTTTTTGTTGCTTTAGCTCGAAAATATAAAAAATATCATTCAAGTTACCAAAACAGTATTAATTTTAATACACTGTAGAAGCTAAATTAGTTAACAGAAAATTTAAACTTTAACATTTTATTACCTACAGTAACATAAACAACATATAAAATTTTCATTAACTTCCACCGTGCGGAGTTCTTTAATAAAAATCACCGTTACATAATAAGCGTACAATTTTTGGAAATCGTAAAAGAAAAAAAAATTGACCCAATTTCTAAAGTATAATATACTGAAAACCATAAAACCAAACTCTTTCTTATACCTGCTGAGAATTCCATACAAATAATTTTTTGTTTGCATCCATGTACCCTTAACCGAGCACCCGTTCCATTGTTTGTTGGAGAAATCGCTTATTTTTTGCTTCCCATTCCCGAAAGCGGTGCAACATAGGCAAATAAAGCATTTAAATGCATAGAAAATTTTACTATTCCCTAGAAAGATGCCTCGGTTCTCATTTCTCATGCAAAAAAATTAGAAAGTCACTCTCGTATATTTTATGCAAAACGGGTTAAATCTCGAGTCATTTCGTATTCAGTTTTAGTGAAGGGTTCAGTTAGAAAAAGTCACAAGAAATATTTTATTAAAATATAAAAAGGTTATAAAAATAAATGGTGAGTTATATTTTTTTATATTATATTAGTTAAATAATTTCATTAAGTATCTACAATTTTTATTAAAAAAAATCTAAGAAAATTCGAACAGAAATTTGTATCTTCTTTCTAATGGCATAAGTCTCGTTTTAATATTTGTAGTAATAAAATTAGTGCCATCTAAACTTTTTGTACGATTTTCGGTATTTTAGATTGTTTCTGTTTCTATTTCCACAATTTTCTATTAGAAATTTTGGAAAATTAATTGATTTAGTATTGTTTATACTTTTGTTCATTTATACGGGTTAAAATAAATTTGCTATTTCTCTAATAACAACAATACTTTAAATAAAATTGAGAGGAGAGTACTTCTATGTGTAAAAGTATAAAGACAATTTAGTAAAAATGCTTTTAATAAGATTTGACTTAGCGCTTTTGGTAAATGACCATCTTCAGAGCCTTCGTCACAATAAAAAACACACAAATAGAGACCATCAGTGTCATATAAAATAAACAAATTAAAATCTTAAAAATTAATTAAAAACCTTAAAATGGTTAACAATTCCAAGGGTTGAATCCATTTATTAAAGATAGGAAGAATAATTCCCACATCCCAATCCTTGGGTATTTTCCCATCTTGCCAGACCCTTTGTTCAGCTTGGTCTATTTCCTCTCTTTCTTCTGTTGTTTTGTTTCTAATCTGCTTAACGTCTTTATATTTCTGAATTTTATAAAATAGTTTCTGTTTTGTCTTGTAGCCCACATTTTTGTTCCGAATTCTTCCCAAGTTTTTTCCTTTTCTTCCTGTACGAGGTTTTCAGTTTTTTTTCCGAATTTTGTATTCTTCGTATTTGTCCGCTTTTTTGTGTGTCTGTTTCTGTTGCCTATTGATCTTTATACATACTTCTTTGGCATCGTTTAGAATTTTTATTTTGAATATTTGCCATATTTTTTCTATGGCCATGGTTGATCCCATTGGTATATTTTCTGAGTTTTTTTGTATTCTTTGTCTAAATTTATCAGCTTTTTTCCGATCTTTTACTTTGTAAGATCTAATAGACTCATAGTTTTTATTTTTGTGGTCTTGTCTTTGATGCTGTTATCCTTATTTGTATGTGTTATTTTTGTTTTCGCCGTTAGTACGAAGTGGTTACTGTAGATTTCAGGTAGTCTTTTCACATATCTCTTAATACGTTCTTTCATTTTATTTTGTCAAATGCTTTTTAAAGATCAGTAAAGCATACATACTTTCCCCCTTTCGTATTAATTTTTTCCTGATTTGATATAGAATAAATATAAGATCCTTAGTACTCCCTGCTTTTTCTAAATTCAAGATGCAATGTGGAATCTAATTTTTTTCTACTCCTCTTTTGATACCTTTCCCCTCCCTTCATATGCCTCTTTGAAAAATTTTATGAAAAAAAATCATCATATGAGATTATTATTAATTCTTAATGAAACAATTTTTTACTAGGAAAATTTACCTATCAGAAAAGCTACTGAATGTCCAAATACCTTAAATGTCGACTTCCAGAAGAACAATCCAGTACAATCTGGTCTTTTATTATTGTTTCCATATCCTAGGTTCAAATAACTGATTTTGCTGACTCACATGAACTGTTTTTTGGTTTATTTAAACTCAAAAAATTCTGCTGACCAATTTTTGGAAAAATAAAACACTATTACTTTTGAACATATGAATTTGTTTTTTGAAATTTAATATGTAATTTTTTATGAAATGCGAAGTAATACGTAATATGTATGTTATAATTTCTACCGACGTTAATAAAAAAATAGTCGACGGTAAATCATAATTAAAAAAATTATTTTATTTTTAAAATTTATTTTAAAGGGTGTACAAACTGACGAGTTATTTTTTATCCTTTTCTTGTTATCATGTTGTATATTTTTGTTCCCATTCAATAAAGTTTATTAAAACAAACTTTTATAGCAAGTGAAATTTTTTATCAATTTTTTACTACAGGGTGTGCAAACAAAAGAATTAATTTTTATAATTTACAATTTACATATTCTTGGCATCATCCTCTAAGATTTTAATTCATTTGTTTAATATGACACTGATGTCGTCTCCATTTATGTGTTTTTTATTGGGAGGTCCCTTTGGTTTATTTGTTTTTAGTGTACTCCTGATCCAGTCTTTTTATAATACTTAAAATGCTTTAAATATTACATCAAATTAATGGTTGCAGTAAAAAAAACATGTGTTAATTTGTATTTAGTAACACATTATGAATTATGAAAATTATTTTTCCCATTTAAGAAATTATGAATATTTTATATCATCATATAAGTCTTTTTTTAATATTTTACGTAACAGGTGCAAATATGGGAAACTTTTTCAATTTCCTAACACACATGCATTGATAATGATATTTCACTAGGGAACTTTATAAATAAGGGGAAGTATGACATATACCCTTATATTTTTATTGAAATATTGATAACACTCATGAATATTTTAAAATGGACATAAGGGTTTTGCAGTTTTTTTTTCATAATATGGAGTGCACAAAATGGCGTAATTACCAATAAATAACTGAATTGTTTTTATATTTATTTAAATGTAATCCTACTGAAAAATATTGGTCATAATATTGATAAATACAATTTGGTTACTTTTTTTAAAGTAGAAGGCACGGCACTAACGGAAAATTAGCTTTCGGTGAATTTGCTCAAATTTTTACCTCTCGCCCTTCAGATAAGAGAGGTATAGGAATCATGCTAAAAATTGGGTAGTGAGTTTTCAATTGATAAACACGTTTTGGGGTCCCTAGAATACGATTTTAATATTTTCGCGATGATGTCTGTGTGTGTGTGTGTTAGTGTGTGTGTGTGTTAGTGTGTGTGTGTGTTAGTGTGTTAGTGTGTGTGTGTGTGTGTTTGGATGGATGTTGTAGTAACGATAACTCAAAAACTACTGAATAAAAAAATTTGAAATTTTGCATACAGGATTCTGATACCCTAGATTAGATCTGATTAGATTTTGGTGCCAATCGCACAACCGGAAGTGGCAGTTGCTATGGGTAATGACTCCATTATTATACAAAACGGCAATAAAGTTTTACACATATATTTTGTATACCATATAGTTTATTTTCATCTCATTAAAATTTTCGAAACTTTTGCCATTGTTGCCAGATTTACAAAAAAATAATTTTTTTTCATACTTTTTTGTGTCAACCTGTAAATTTTTGATTCAAAAATGGCGAGAGGTCATGTGCTGGCCACATCAGATTTTTTATATATTATTGATCAAATGTCTTCAGTGCGCTAATGTTCTAAATTCAACGGTTTAGATTATACAGGGTGCTAAAACTAACTTTCCCAAAAATGCAAATTGCTATTTAAAGATAATTTTACGAATATACAAATAAAATTAACTATAGCCAATACAAATACACTATAGAAAATAAAAATTCCTGGATACACCAATGGTATTCAAGGCGAATACAAAGATATCGAGTTTTTAATTGGACGGTGGAATTTCATTTTGCAGGATACCAATATCAATTCTGATTCATGATGTTTGCATCTCCTGCAAATTAGACTTATTATATACACGATTATCAAAATCTTTCATTTGATACAATATGTTGTGATCATCATCTGGGTTGTTAAATGTCTTTGCTGAATTTCTTAAGATTTCAAAATTTTTATGTGCATTACAAGTCTATGTGTTTTTTGATACGTTTAATGGCTAAAATCGTCCCATAAAAGATCTTAAATGACCAAATACGTTACTTAAGGCTTGTATAATACTAAAACAAACTATTTTCTACAATTATCTGAATCATAAATAAGTGAAAACACTTGAAAATGCACAAAACAACAAAAAATGCACTTTTCTTACATAATTATGCATTTTTACGTACTTTTGCAGTCGTCATGTGTGTACGAACTATGATTTTTCAAGTTCTTATTCCTCATAGATGCATTCTATGCAATAATTTCTTTTGGAGTTGAAACTTCTTGAAAATCACTTTGTTATTATTAATTCCAACGGCCTACTACGTTTTTCTTCTACCAGAGGCATACGCATCTACAATTTTTATGAATGTGGTTTTTATTTCAAAAAGTAGGTAGATATGTCATTTTTTTTAGACAAAACTGAAAATTTTTTTTTTTGAAACTATGTAACAAAAACTAACGTACTTACTATTTTGTCAGTATTTTTCCCAAATTTCGCAATTTTGCCCATTTTTCTCTTTTATTTGGGTATTTTCCCTATTTTTCAAAATCTTCCTATTTTTGACTATTTTGCAGTATTTTTTCATGTTTTTCCCCATTTTTTACTATTTTTTTTTCATAATTTCCTCTATTTTTCACTACTAAGTATCTCTATTTCTTCTATTTTTTCCTATTTTTCTACATCTTTCTATTTTTTCCCCTTTTTTTTCCCTTAGTTTTTTCTGTTTTCTTTTTTTTCCTTATCTTTCAGTATTTATCCTTATTTATTCTTATTTTTCCTTTTTTCCCTATTTTCCCGACTGTTTCCATATTTTTAACTATTTTCCTCATTTTCTCCATTTTTCCCTATTTTATATATTTCTCCTTTTTTCCCTATTTTTTCCTATTTCTTCATATTTTTTCCTGTTTTTCATTATTCAAGTATTTTCTCTATTTTGCCATTTTTTCTATTTTTTTTTCGACTTTTCACCATTTTCCCCTAGTTTTTTCTGTTGTTCTCTATTTTTTACTTTTTTTTGTATTTTTCCAATTTTTTTTTGTTTTTACTGTTTTTTTCCTATTTGCTTGTTTTTTATTAGTTTTTCCTATATTCTTAATCTTCCCAAGTTTTCCCTATTTGTCCCCCTTTGTTCCTATTTTTCCCTATTTTGCAATATTTTTCCCATTTTTCTCTATTATTCTCTACTTTTCCCAATGTTCCTTAATTTTACCTGTTTTCTTATTTTTTCCGTTTTCTCCCATTTTTTGCTCTTTTATGTCAACGCTCGTGTTTCCATCTTTTTCTATAAAATTACTTTATAATAAATATTGGTTTTTAAATTGGCCACACTGTACAAAATTTTTGAGATGACAAAAATACTTTTCCACAATTACTTTTACATTTCTCTTTCTAATCAATAAAAAAATTTCTATCACTTCCACAGTTGCGCGCCTGTTTATGTTTTCCTTGATTTTTCTTATATTTATTTTTTTTTTTTAAATTGATTATCGTGTTTGAAATTTTCGCGATGGAAAAAATATGAATAAAAAATAGCAAAAAAACCGAATCGATTTTATACATTCCCATATTTCAGCTGCGCGCAATTTTTTTTTTCTAATTTCAATGCGACTGCTCACTCCGAGAGTTAATAAAACAGAGATTATTGTGGTGAGTTATCTTTTTTTACCCAACCCCAACCCATGAAAGCCAGATGAATTTAAAGAACAAATTAAATGTACCTAGACTTCTAGACTTCTATTTCCACTGGCCTACCTATAATTTTTATGAAAAAAATTTTTATTTTGTAATTTTAAATTAGTCATTTCGTAAACCGTCAATTTTTTTTAAAGTAACAAACAATAACTGATTTTTACCGCTCCTTCAGTGACGGGTATGTTTACATTTTTTATGATATTTTCGTATTTCCAAAAATGATCAGGTTTCTACCTTGTTTAAAACTTTCGAAAGGGAAAAAATAACAAAATTTGAATAAAACGTTTTCTCTAAATGTATTTTGATATTATAAAATTTTATTTTTGTATAATGAGAAAAAATATTGCAAACAAACTTTTTTTTACCGATCCACCAGTGACGGGCAATTTTTTTATTTTAAAATAAAAATTCCGAAAAATAATTATATAACATAAGTTTATACTTATGCTATATTTTAATAAAATAGCTAATTTTATTAACTATTAATAATATATAAAATGTTTAAGTTCTTTATTGATTTAAAATACTTTAACCGATGTATATACAACTTTGTATTTTATTCAAGCTATATAGAAATATAAAGAGACAATACATATATAACATGATCTAGATTGGAAGGCTTATATAGAAGTTGATTCCAAGAAATGCAATAAAGCCCAAACAAAATTCCGCATCAAACATACAACAAACATACTGCAGACATTTTATTTAAATTTTAATTTAAAACCTTGTATTTTCCCCATTCCTTATAATAAAAGTTGGCGGCCATTCTATATAGCGTTTCGTTCGTGTCTCGACGAAGCTCAATGCAATCGTTGTAAATTAGCATTAGCGTCTACTAACTTTATGCTATTTGTGTCAAAATAAGCCCACGATACTCTCCGACCGTCCCGCGATGAGGTTCTTGCCGTTTAAGTTGATATTAGCAATGTTATTTCTCTTTTAGACCAGTCTTCAATGTATAAAAATGTGTATAAATTTTTTTTAAACGCTATAATAGGCGTAGAATTACACTTGAACAAAACTGGGATACTTAATGGCAGAATGGTTGCTGATTTTTTCCTATATTTGATAAAATATTTTGAAAACCGCTTTTTCAATCATACAAAACTTGCCTGCAAGATCTCCGGATATTTCTCCATTACATTTTTATCTCTGGGATTATTTAAAAATTTTTAAACTTCAAAAACTGTTCTTATATCAAAACTGAGGTAAAATATAAAATAGGGAACTATAAGCTAAAATAGGAAAAAGATAAAATACAGAAAAATAAGAAAAAGTAGCAACAAAAGGAAAATATAGGGAAAAATAGGGAAAAACAGTAAAAAAATGGAGACAAATAGGGAAAACAGGAAAAAGTAGATAACGAATGGAGGAAATGGGGAAAAGTTGCAAAATTAGGATAAAATAGGGAAAAAATAAGGCAAAATGAAGAAAACAGGCAAAAATAGGTCAAAAGAGGTAAAGCTGGACAAAACATGGAAAATTATTGAAAAGTAGGAAAATTACGACAAAATACGGAAAAACAGGCAAAAATAATGCGAAATAGACAAAAAAAGGGATAACATGAAAAAAAAAACAGCGAAAAATATGAAGAAATAAGGCAAAATAGGGAAAATATGCAAATTTAGGAAAAAATAAGAAAAAATATGAAAAAATAGTTCAAAATGGAGAAAAACAGGAAAAATGAGGCAAAATGAAGAAAATAGTAAAAAGTAGGTCAAAATAGAAAAGAAGATGAAAAGTAAATTAATCAGGGGAAAATAGGCAAAAATATGACCAAACGGGGAAAAATGGCGTACATAAGGATAAAATAGGAAAAATACGAAAAAAATGGGAAAAAAAAAGAGAAATGGGAAAATAGAAAAATAGGAAGGAATAAAAAAAAATAGGATAAAATCGGAAAAAAATATAAACATAGTGGGAAATAGGAAAAAATAAGGAAAAGCAGGAAAAATAGAGTAAAATATAGAAAAAATACGGCAAAATGAAGAAAAACAGGCAAAAATAGAGCGAAACAGGAGAAATATGATAAAATGTGTATAATTAGTGAGAAGTAGAAAAATTTCAACAAAATACGAAAAAACAAGCGAAAATAAGGCAAAATAGAGAAAAAACGGGAAAAACATGAAAAAAAAAACAGCGAAAAATATGAAGAAATGAGGCAAAATAGGGAAAATAGGCAAATGTAGAAAAAATTAGGACATAATAGGGAAAAATATGATAAAATAGAGCAAAACGGAGAGAAATAGGAAAAACGGGAAAAATGAGCGAAAATAAAGAAAATAGTAAAAAGTTGGACAAAATAGGGAAGAATGGTAAAAAGTAAGTTAATTATAGGGGAAAAAAAGACAAAAATGGAGCCAAACGGTGAAAAATGGCGAAAAATAGAGTAAATAAGGGTAAACTAGAAAAAATAGGAATAAATGGTAAAAAAATAAAAGTAGGACAAAGATAAGAAATAAAAAAATTAAAAAAATAGTAGAAAATATGAAAAATATTGGACAAAATAGAAAAGAATAGGAAAAAATCGGAAAAAAATAAGAAAAAATAGTTAAACATGGTGGGAAATAGGAAAAAATTGGGAAAAGTTGGAAAATTAGGTTAGAATATGGAAGAATAGGGCAAAATGGAAAAAAATACGGAAAAGTAGGGCGAAATAGAGACAAATAAGGAAGAACTAGGAAAAACAGAAAAAAAATAGGGCAAAATAAGTAATAGAAAAAATGGGAGAAATAGGGAAAAATGTGGAAATAAATAGAAAAATGGGAACAAATGTGTCAAAATAATGAAAAATAGGGAAACAGAGTAAAACATGCAGGGTAAAATAGGAAATATGGGGAAAATGGGGACAAATTAAAAAAATAGGGAAGAATGAGGAGGAACATAGAAAAAATAATGAAAAATAAAAAAAAATTGGAAAAAATAGGATAAACTGCAAAAAGTGGGAAAAAATAAAAAATCAAGTAAAACATGATAGGTACTAATATTAAAGAGGCACGGGTATTCAGCTAGTATATATGAAGAAATATGAGCATCTATTTTGTTCGAGTGTGTCAAAATTTGACTTAACTGTCAGCCAAAATTGAAAATATCTCGTTTTGGTTTAGGTTCCTCTACCGAAATTAGTGAACATATAAACAAATCCATCCCAGAAAATACCAAAAAGAGTAAAGAGTCTGTCGGCAGATAATTTATATCTTTTTGTTAGCAGAAGAATTTGGTGCGACTACCCCAATTCTTGTAATATTGTAAAGAAAATTGCAACTAATATAAAGTATACAATTAAATTGATATGAAATTCAACATCTAAATCTGTTCAGGAATGATAGTTCACCAAACATAAACGAAAGATAAAGCTATAATTGAAGTCCAAAGTGCCAAATGCACTCAATGCAAAAAAAGCGAAATCTGCAAGGTTTTCCTCAAAAGATGGAGAAAAGTTCAAAAGCACTTCATGCTATTATAGATAGCTATGATGTGAATATCCCAAATGGACTTCAGAAGATTTTTTTCAAAATACGGCCACTAGGACGCAGCCACTAAGACGCGGGGACACTAGGACGCGGGGACACTAGGACGCGGGGACACTAGGACGCGGGGACACTAGGACGCAGGGACACTAGGACGCAGGGACACTAGGACGCCGGGACACTAGGACGCCGGGACACTAGGACGCGGGGACACTAGGACGCGGGGACACTAGGACGCGGGGACACTTGGACGCGGGGACACTTGGACGCGGGGACACTAGGACGCGGGGACACTAGGACCCGGGGACACCAGGACGCGGGGACACCAGGACGCGGTGCCATTAGGACGCGGGGACACTAGGACGCGAAAGTATAATAAGGATTGCCACACTGAAATATATATCTAGCGGTTCAAAAGATAGTAAAGGACCTTTTACGTCTACATTATAAATTAAAATGGATATGAAGAAATATTTAAGATTACATTAAGGGTATAATAGCACCTCAGTTAAATTTGAAATCGAAAATCCTTTTGTAAAATGGCTGAAATTTTAAATGTATATATTGGAGGAAGTTATCGATTACTTCCGATTTTTTTTTTCTTAAAAGTACTTTTTGTTAAAGAGAAAAAAATTCAGTTTCCTCAAAAAATTGGAATTTTGAAAAATAGATATGACCTGACCTAGATAATGTCACAATGAATATGCTGTAAAAATTTTGTTTCTTATTATCAAACCGTTGTCCTTCTCCCGAGTGTACAGAGTGAAGTTGCTGCTAGGATATAATCTATATAAATAAAAAATTTTGAAAAATGTTATTTAGACAACGGTTTGATATTAAGAAACTAAATTTTTACAGCATATTTATTGTGACGTTATCTAGGTCAGGTCATATCTATTTTTCAAAATTCCAATTTTATGAGTTCGGCGAATTTTTTTCTCTTTAACAAAAAGTACTTTTAAGAAAAAAAAAATCGGAAGCAATCGATAACTTCCTCCAATATATACATTTAAAATTTCAGCTATTTTAGAAAAGGATTTTCGATTTCAAATTTTACTGAGGTGCTATTATACCCTTAAATACTAGCTCTAATAGAAAATTACAATAAAATTTAAAAAATTGATTTAAATTTGACAAAATATATTTAAATGGAAAGAATACAAAATAATTCTCTTTATGACATCTGAATAATATATACTCTTTTAAAAATATTGTAAGTAAATTGTATTCAATTTAATTTGAAATAAAAAATTTAATAAATTTAATTTTCGTGTTATTTTTAAAAGTACTAAATTAATGTTTTAAGATCGGATATTAAATGATACATTTTTGAAATTAGAAAAAAGCTCATTACTAAAATTTAATAATATACACTGCATTCCATCTAAAAAAATGTTTTTGTACGCTTTGGAATATGCACGACACTGTGTTTCTGATGGCATTCGAAAAAAAATAATATAAAAGAATCAGCCAGTTTTCGAAATAATATTTTGTATATGGAAAAAAATGATAAGTTAAATATACAGGGTGTTTCATTGGGAAAGTGACATACGTTAACTATAGATAGAGGACACCTAGGCGATCTCAAAAACCCTATACTTAATGGGTCTAACTACTTTAATAACCAAAATACAGGGTGTTTTTTCTTGTAAAATTTTTAGTTGGAATTCTGATATGGTGTGAAGAGCCCAAAACTGAAACTATAATTTTTTTTAATGTGATTTAGTTTCAATGAAGACTTGTAAAATAAATTGGTAAAATTTTAATATTTTATTGAATAATCCACAAAAAACATTCATCTTTAATTAACGAATAAATAATAATAAATTTACAAAAAATAAATAACTTTAATTAATGAAAAACAATAAAAATTATTAAAAACACCTAAAAATTAATGACAACAAAGTAAAACCATCATGGATTAACATTTTTCAAATACGATTTGTAAAAAACATTTTTTTATCCGACATACGGGGCGAAACTGGAGGGGGATGAAATATCAAAAAAATTATATCTCCGCCATTTTTAGAAATATTGAAACAGGTCATATTGTAAAAAATCGTAAGAAATCGTAAAAAATGATAAAAATATCGCAAAAAACTTTAAAAATCCCTAAAAATTGTAAATAATCGTAAAAAATCGTAAAAAACCATAATAAACGTAAAAATTCGTGAAAAATCGTAAAAAATCGTAATGTCCATAAATTTCGTGTTGCGTATAGTTCTTGTGTTTATTGTTAAAGTGAAATTTTCGGGCCGAAGTACTAAAAACATCATATGATTTTACTCCGTGTAATATTTTTTAGGCGTTTTATTAAATGTTTGTAATTCTTCATTAATTAAAGTTATTTATTTTTGGTGGATTCATTATTATTTATTTGTTAATTAAAGATAAATGTTTTTTTGTGGATAATTTATCGCAAAAAATACTTAAAACATTAAAATTTTACCTTCATTAAAACTAAATCACATTAAAAAGAAATTAGTTTCCATTTTGGGCTCCCACAATTCACACCAATTCAGAATTCCAACTCAAAATTTTACAAGAAAAAACATTTTGCTGAAAATGCAAAGCATATCACTAAATTCATTATTTCGTGCTCTTTGCAAATACAAAATCTATTTTTGAAAAATCTGATATACAGGGTGATGTTATTGGGTCGGAATATTTTATAATATTTTTTTTAATCGGGACCTGGATTTAGTTTATTATAAAATAGATAAAACACCCTGTATCTTGGTTATTAAAGTAGTAAGACCATATAAGTACGGGGTTTTTAAGATTGCCTAGGTGTCCCCTATCTACAGTTAACGTATGTCACTTTCCCAACGAAACACCCTGTATATATATTTATTTTTTCAAACTAACCAATGAACAATATAGGCCAATAAAATGCATTTTCCTACGATCACTATCCAAAGTAGGCTTTTGCACACTCAAATCTAACCGCAAAGTTGATGTTTTCCGTGATCTGTCATAATTTGACATTATTGTCGCTCTAGCGCGTACTTTTCCGCTCGCCTGTTTTTATTTACAATAAACTAAAGAAAGGTAGTAAATAATAGGTATATTAAAACAAAATGTAGAGCAGTCTGAATATTTTAGTTGAAATATTAATGTTTAAAGATATTTCGAACGAAATTAAACTTTATTTTATAAAATTTATCTAGTATAAATATAACAGTCAGAAGGTACACCTAGATACACCTAGGTACACCGATATGCAATAGTGATTGCATATTTAAGTGCCTACTTACTATTTTGTGCAAATAGTAGACTGTGAAATTAATGAAACGTCAATATTGAATTTTTAGTTCATGAAAAAGCTATTTGAAAAATGGAGAGTGAGAGTGAATGTGAATTTTCAAGTACACCTCCAGATGTAGCAGATTTTGCTAAAAATATTTCTCTGAATCTTCTGCAGACTAAATCCAGAGATAAATATGAAAAACAATACAATATTTTTTCATGTTTTTTTTTTAAATTATTTGTCTAAAAATAATGTGATCGTAGAAAAAATCTTGTGTGCAATTCGAGCAGAAAGTGCTTTGCCGCTTTCGGCAGATTGCCCGCGCTCCGCTACGCGTCGCGCGGACAACTCTCTGCCTCAAGCGGCAAAGTATCACTTTCCGCTCTTAATACACAAATAGCTATTTTGTAATAAATTCATTTAATTTTAATAATTTCGCGTCCTTGTGGCCCCGCGTCCTAGTGGCCCCGCGTCTTAGTGGTCCTGCGTCCTAGTGTCCCCGCCTCCTAGTGGCCGCGTCTTAGTGGCCGCGTCCTAATGTCTTAGATCCGACCTACATTAAATGGTTCACAGCTAACAGTCAAAATATAAATCGTTGTCTTGTACGAATTTTCTTGAAACTTCTAAGCCATAACAATTTTTTCTTAACTCCAAATCAGTACTCGAAAACACAAGGATCTGCATGTTATAAAAATTGTCCGATCAGTAAAAATAAATATTCTTAATGGATAAAAACAGGTACGGAACGTATGGTTTGGACGTAAAGAAAAGAAAAATCACGAATCATTTAAGTCATTCTATATACAGCCGTTTCACAATTAACAAAAACTGGCGTGCAGGAACAGTAACAGGAACTCCACAAGTAAAAATTAATCGAGTCCCCAGTTGGGAAATTTTCAGCCTTTTCCAGTTGAAAAATCCAGATTTGAAATAATACTTCACACGAAGTCTGTTAATTGATTGGGATCATACCTGCGCCATTTTTAATCCTTTATTCACACAAAGCACAAAAGGAATTTATTCTTATTGGATTAAAAAAAATCAATGTGAAATTATGTACATTGGGAGTAGAATTCAGTTAAGTAAAGTGATAATTTGTAACTTTATTTTTGTTAATTTTTTAGTAAATCTTTCATTTTTATTTTATTCAGATGTTTTTTTTTTGTGTTATATTAAAAAAATGCAATCTGAAATTATAAATGATTAGACGAATAAAATTAATTAAATTGAGCAAGATTATTATAAGAAAATAAAGTTTTTAAATCATCATATACATTCATAAATATCTAACATATCTATAATAAAAGTATTTAGATAAAATTTTATATGTTCGTTGACTGGACTAGATATAAATGCAGCAAGCAAACCGATTTACTTAAAAATATATTTTGCATTCGCATGCACTCCACGACTTTCTCGTGTTTTGCTTATTATTGCGGGGCAACAACACCATTTCGAGATAATACCGGAGAAGCACTCCACTAAAATATATACATTATGTTATACTTAAGTTGTCTTTTGAAACGGTCGGATTTCATTTTTATGCCCGCCTTTTTATTCGGCATTTTAAGTCCCCTCCGATTGTTTTATTCAAATTGGAAAAACTATTTCATGCATATTTTTTTAGTTTACCATGTACACTTGAATCGGAATTTCCATTATCATACCAATATACATGATATTTATACAATGATTATTATGAAAAAAAACTCCAAATGTGTTCCAACTTTTTAAGAAATAAAGTACAAAATCAGGTATACCACAAAAATTTAATTATATTAGAACGGCAACTGGTTTCAGTAACTAACCATCATCAGGGGTACAAACGTTCAGAATT
Source organism: Neocrepidodera transversa (assembly GCA_963243735.1). Lineage (NCBI taxonomy): Eukaryota > Metazoa > Arthropoda > Insecta > Coleoptera > Chrysomelidae > Neocrepidodera > Neocrepidodera transversa. Next base: position 2,552,591 of record OY725337.1, on the reverse strand, counting down.
TAGTAATCAACATTACAATTTTTAAAAAATTATACATCGTACTTAAAAAGAAGATTATTATAAAGAATAAAAAACGAAAATTCGTACTTTAAAGTGTGGAATCTTAAAAAAAATTTAAATTTTAATTAAATGTCAAACGCATTGGGCCAGTTACTGATCATCTTCAGGACAAAAATCAAACTTAGGAAGTGCGAAAAAGAAACATCAAATTTTTAAATTTTTTAAAAGTTATTAAAAGCCTGATAAGTTCCCAAAAAGAAAACATAATTTGGACAGTTTATCAGGGTTTTAACAACTTTTAAAAATTTCTAAAATTTAATGTTCCTTTTTAGCACTTCCTAAGTTTGACTTTTGTCCTGAAGATGGTCAGTAACTGGCCGAAAGCGGTTGACATTTAATTAAAATTTAATAAAAAATTACATTACACACTTTAAAGTACGAATCTACGTTTTTTATTCTTCATTACCAAGTATGTACACACCTACAAGTAACCTTTTCTTACATTTTAGATTATTATAAGATTATAAAAAAATTAAAATAAAAAGATGAGCTGGCATTACTAATCAGCCATCTAGGGACAGCAGCTATTATAAGAGCTCTGGAAAGAACAGAACAATTGAAAAAACCACCCTAAATGGTGGTGACGCATGAAGAACAACTACGTCAAATAAATTTGAAAAAAAAATAATGGTAATGATGGTTCCAAAACATTAAATACAAAGTTAGCATTACATTTTTTTTTTAATTATTAAATAAAGTTGAACAATATTGCAAAAAATAATTTAGACGAAAACGCTTGATAGATATTAGGTGCAGGGAAGGTAAGAAAGAAGAAAAATAAAAGAAGAGAAGGTCGACAACTGACAGGTGACAAAAGGGAAGAAAATTATAGGTTAAGAATCAAAAATAAACAAAGGGGCTCGGGAGATACAGGAACTATAAATTTAGAGGAACAAAAGAGGGGAAAAAATAAAAAAACTAGACGGAAGAAACAATAGTAATAATTTTTTGGGGAGCCAGATTAAAAAGGTAAGAAGGTATGTCAAGGTATAAGGTATATAAAAATTTGGGTCAACGATCGTAAAAAAAATTAAAAATCCTTAAAAATCTTAAAAATATTTTAAAATCCTTAAAAAATCATTAAAAAATTCTTTAAAAATCCCTAAAAACCCTTGAAAATACTTAAAATTACTTAAAACTCTTAAGCAATTCTTGAAAAACATTAAAATCCCTAAAAATAATTTAAAATTTTTAAAAATCCTTAAAAATTCTTAAAATTCCCAAAAATCATTAAAAATCCTTTATACTCCTTAAAACCCTTAAAGATCCTTAATAATCCTTAAAAATACTTAAAAATCCTTAAAAAGACTTAAAATTACTTAAAAATCTTAAGCAATTCTTAAAGATCCTAAAATATTCCTTAAAAAAAAAAACATTAAAATAGCTAAAACTAGTTTAGAATCTTTAAAAATCTCTAAAATCCTTAAAAATCCCAAAAATCTTTAAAAACCATTAAAATCCTTAAAAATCCTTAAAAAATACCTAAAAAATTCCTTTAAAATCCTTAATCCTTAAAAAATAGTTCAAAAATCTTTTAAAATCCTTATAAACCTATAAAGACACTTAAAAATCTCTAAAATCCTTAAAAATCCTTAAAAATCCTTAAAAATCCTTAAAAATCCTTAAAAATCCTAAAAAATCCTTAAAAATCCTTAAAAATCCTTAAAAATACTTAAAAATCCTTAAAAATACTTAAAAATCCTTAAAAAGACTTAAAATTACTTAACAATCTTAAGCAATTCTTAAAGATCCTAAAATATTCCTTAAAAAAAAAACATTAAAATCGCTAAAACTAGTTTAGAATCTCTAAAATCCTTAAAAATCCCAAAAATCCTTAAAAATCATTAAAATCCTTAAAAATTCTTAAAAATCCTTAAAAAATACCTAAAAAAATCCTTTAAAATCCTTAATCCTTAAAAAATAGTTCAAAAATCTTTTAAAATCCTTAAAAACCCATAAAGACACTTAAAAAGACATCTTTAGCAATTCTTAAAAATCTTAAAAAAAAATTTAAAAACCATTAAAATCCCTAAAAATATTTTAAAAATTCTTAAAAATCCCTAAAAATACCTAAAAATTCTTAAAAATCCCAAAAATCCTTAAAAATCTTTTAATCCCCTTAAAACCCTTAAAACCCCCTAAAAATCTTTGAAAATACTTTAAAATCCTTTAAAAGACTTAAAACTACTTAAAAATCTTAAGCAATTTTTAAAAATCTTAAAATAATCCTTAAAAACATTAAAATCCCTAAAAATAGTTTAAAATACTTAAAAATCCTTAGAAAGCCTTAAAATTACTTTAAAATCTTAAGCAATTCTTAAAGATCCTAAAAAAACATCAAAATCCCTCTAAAACTAGTTTAAAATTCTTAAAAATCTCTAAAAATTCTTAAAAATCCCAAAAATTATTAAAAATCATTAAAAATCATTTTAAACCCCCTAAAAATCTTTGAAAATACTTTAAAATCCTTTAAAAGACTTAAAACTACTTAAAAATCTTAAGCAATTTTTAAAAATCTTAAAATAATCCTTAAAAACATTAAAATCCCTAAAAATAGTTTAAAATACTTAAAACTGCCTTAAAATCCCTTAAAATTCTTGAAAATCCCAAAAATCCTTAAAGATTAAGCTTTTAAACTCCTTAAAACCCTTAAAAATCCCTAAAAATCCTTAAAAATACTTAAAAATCCTTAGAAAGCCTTAAAATTACTTTAAAATCTTAAGCAATTCTTAAAGATCCTAAAAAAACATCAAAATCCCTCTAAAACTAGTTTAAAATTCTTAAAAATCTCTAAAAATTCTTAAAAATCCCAAAAATTATTAAAAATCATTAAAAATCATTTTAAAACCCTTTTAAACTCCTTAAAACCCTTAAAAAATCTTAAAAAGACTTAAAATCTTAAACAATTCTTAAAGATCTTAAAATAATCCTTAAAAAACATTAAATTCCCTAAAAATAGTTTAAAATTCTTAAATCTCTAAAAATCCTTAGAAATCGTTAAAAATTAAAAATGCTTAAAATACTTAAAAATCATTAAAAACCCTTAAAAATGTTAAAACGAATTAAAATTCCTTAAAAATCCTGAATAATCCTTAAAAACCCTTAAAAATCCTTAAGAATCCTTAAAAATCGTTAAAAATCCTTAAAAATCCTTAAAAATCAAAGAAGAGAAGAAAAGAATTGTAAAAAATTGGATTATTAATATGAAGGTGCTGTGAAATTTTCTCGATTTTCCTATACCGTCAGTTGAAATATTATTATTATTTCTACTTTATCTGATGGGGAGGCATTTTATGCCTTCTTCTCCCCGTACATTGATGGCGTATATAGAACTGATCAATTAATTAAAATTGTCCTTGTTCTAACTAATTATTTATTTGGATAAAATAATATTTATTATTACGAAAAACTATTTTTTTAATGTATAAAATAAATATGGCACAAAATTATTTGTGTACATCATACCCAGAATTCTAGGTTATACTCTGTTGCCCCACTTAACTAAAAAAAAGAAGATAAATTATAGTAAACAGATCAGAAATTTAATCGTTTCAAATTCCAGTCTATCCCAACATCCCAGGCAAATCAAGTGTTTATACAATAACTCACTATGAGTTGCCATATTGTCTGTCTGTTCTATAATTGTTGCCTCCACTTATATTTGTAAAATATCTAGTGCTGTTGAAAAACGAATCGAGCCAAAACAATTTTATCATCGCCAAGTGATGAATGCACACGCAGATTATAAACAGACACCATCTGGTTAATATTTAAAAAAAAATTGTTCTTTAGTATTTTTTAAGAATAATGTGAAGAGTAATTTTAGATTAAATTTAAATAAATTTAAGCTTATAACTTTAAAAGAATATTAATATTTATAGAAAATGACATAAATAAATTTATAAGTGACAATTTATAAAAAAAAACACTATTTGTTGTCTAATATAGAATTTAATTAAAATATTCCATTGTTGTTAAATAAAAATAGAAATATTATTAACAAATTTAAGATAATTAATTTTATTATCGTAATTACAATAAAGAATATTTTTCTTATTATTTGGTTTTTTAATAATTATTATAGTGTGTTATGTCATATGTCGGAACAGATTAAAGAATATGTCATCAGCTGTATACAATTAGCGTAATAAAGTTTATTGCAATTTTTCTACCCCATTAAATATTTATTAATTATAAGAAAACCACTAATTACCGCACTTTTAAACGACATGTTGTTAACTTATAATTGTAATTTTTTTTTGAAAAATGACCGCGAAATTAATTGTTATTTTATTTATCTAGTCTTTTTAATTTTTTTTTTAAATCAATATAATACTTATGTAATAGTAAAATTAAAATTTAAGAATTTATAATTGTTATTAGCAATTAGTGCGTGTAATTTATTTACATATGCAGTTTATGGGTATTATTTTAAAGTGATACATAATAAAAATAATAATAAAATGATTTATATGTTCTTTCTTGTGGGCACAAATAAAATATTATTTGATTGCTTAATAATTATAAATGTAAATAATTATTAAGAAAAAAAATAGGTTATGGCGACCACTATATTAGTTTCTAGCTTTTTATTTGTAGAATTTTATTTTCTTTTAGAAAGGATTCATTGTAATTAAATTTTTAACTCTATATGCAAATGTGTTTTTATACATAACATAAGAAATGAAATTGTTACTCGATTCTCATCTTGTAAAGTATACATAGTACTTCGATCAATTATCTAACAAGAATCATATATTAAAAGCTGATACAAGATATAATATCAGAAAGTTTTAAAAGGAAATGACAAAAAACTTAAATATCGAAAGAAATAGAATGGGTGATGATGAGGCAGCACAAAATTATTTAGAAATGAAGTTAAAAAGTAAAAGGAACGATTGGTATGATGAAAATTGTGAGCTATAAATGTAGTAAGAAAAAAAAGTTGAATAACCCTAAAAAAATAGATAAAAATTCAGTGTAAAACGGCAAGAAATGAAGCAAACAAAATATATATGAGAAAAAATGGAAACAGTAGACCATGAAAAATTTTTACCAAGAAAATAAAGTATTTTATAAAAGACCACAAATGTATTGATGAAGATCAGATAGAGAGAACACTATAGTAGCTTGATGAATGATGAAAAATGAACAAGGCGGAATTAAGGAGAAGCAAGTTGTTAATATACAAAGCTCAGTAAATATAAACACCTATAAACGAAAAAATAATAAAAAGCTTTGAAATTAATGAAATTGCAGGACAAAATGGTATATCTTCAAAAACAATCAAGCAAGGAGGAGACCTACTGGACCTTTATTCTTGAATCAAGAGAAAATTTTACTCCCCGTTGAGCTCTCTGACTTTTCTACTCCTTCAAAATTTCTCTTGATATTAAAAAGCCGTATTCTTGAAACTAGGGAGTAGAAAGGATTGAGAGAAAACACGAACACTGATGCCAAATGTCAGTAGAAAATTCTGACCAATCAGAAATGAAAAAAAAATTGACACCCTTTTGATAGAAAACTAATAAAGGTCAAAAATTGTTGTATTTTTGTGCTCTAACCCCATTTTTTAAAGTTTTTGTTTTGTGAGAAATATTGCATCCACAATTGCGTCTTTATTTGATATCTTTGGGGCCAAATATATATGTGTGGAGTTTACATTTACTAATTATAATTATATAAAAAAAACAAGAATGACACATATCAGACAAGAACAAAAAAAAGTAATGTTGGAGTTCATGAAGGGCAGACCAAAATTTTATACCGGAAAATTTTCACCAGATTTTACAAAAAAACAATCTAGAGAGTTATGGTAAGAACTTGCAATAATTCTAAATGCTCATCCTAATAGGGTTAAAAAACAGTGGAGTGCTTGGCGTAAGGAAAATTATATAATAGAACTATATTTATGTCTTGTACAATACGTTAAATAAATAATTTTTTACACTTTATGGGCTCTTAAAAAGCTATTCCCACATTTGTTTTTTTTTGTAGACCTGGATTGACAAAAAAAAATTGCTAATATATCCATTTTATACAAAACACTTAATTTTAGGTTATATTTTGTTATTTCCATTGCCATTTTCATTTTCTATTACTTGGGACCAATAGAATTCTTAGCTCCCTTAGGGAGAAATTGTTCTCTTAAAATTTGAGAGAAATATTTTGAAGAATACAGTGTTTTCAGTTTCAGGGAATAACGCCTACTTTTACGTCACTTTCTCTCATCATTTCTACTCCCAGATTTTCAAGAATAGGGGCCCTGAGAGAAAGAGAAAATACCAGATAGACGGAAGGATGAAGTCTCTAAGTGCAAGCTATAGAGGTATCACATTACCGGATATAACTTAAAGGTCCTTGCTAAAGTTATAAAATTCAACAACAGTTTTGTAAGTTTTTTACAGAATGTAACGTTGAGAATTTTGTAACCGACGTTAAAGTATGTAATTTTCAAAATTATAATATTTAATATGCCATTTAGATCATTTGTAATGTAAATTAACAAAAAAAAATTAAGAAGCTTTTATTAATATATTATGTAAATCAACTTTAATGTAAATTTACTTGATATGTGGTGTGAACTGAGTATATTAGGTATAGTTGCTCTTAATATATCGTGTAATTTTACATTTTTTATTGCGTGAACTGTGGAAATATACCTACCAAATGTATTATGGAAGTTTAATTATCTTATTACTAGCTGAATACCTGTGCTTTGCTATGGAGTCTATAGTAGTACCGAGCTTTTCTGTTTTTTTGCTGGTTTTTCCAATTTTTTCCTATTGATCCCTATTTTGCTTTATAGAGAAAACTCTATTATTCCTTATTTTTTACCATTTCTCCTTAATTTTTCCCTATTTTAACTAATTTACCGATATTTTCCCTTATTTTTCCATATTTTCCCTATTTTTCCCCGTTTTTCCCTATTTTCTTCTGTCTCTCCATATTTTTTGTCTCTATTTTATCGATTTTTGCCTATTTTGACTTTTTCTTTATTTTTCCCTATTGTTTCCTATTTCTTGAGATTTTTCTCTATTTATCTCTAATTTCCATATTTCCTTTATTTTTTTCTGATTTTTTTCATTTTTTTGCTGTTTTATCCCTATTTGCCTTGTTTTTTCCAATTTTTTTCAATTTTTTTTAATTTCATTATTTTTCCTGTTCTTCCCTATTTATTTCTATAAGTTTCTATTTTTTCCTATTTTCTCTTTTTCCATTATATTTCGCTATCTTTTCGTAATTTCCCCATACACATCCCTATTTTTCTCCAACTTCCCTATTTTTATTGTCCTTATTTGTACTTATTTTTCCCTCTTTTGCCCTATTTTTATCTATTTTTCTCTATTTTCCCCTACTTCTTATATATTTTTAATTATTTACCCTATATTTATCTATTTTTCCAAATTTTCCCCATTTTCCCAATTTTTTACTATTTTTCCATGTTTCGCTACTTTTCTATAATTTTCTTATTTTTTCCTGTTCGTCCCTGTTTGTACTTATTTTCTCTACTTGCCCCATTTTCTCTATTTTTTCCCTGTTTTTCCATTTTCCCCTACTTTTACCCTATTTTTAACTTCCCCATTTTTTTCAGTTTCCCTATTTTCCCTATTTTTCTATTTCTTTATATTTTTCCTGTTTATTATTATTTGCACATATTTATCCCTATTATTTTCTATTTATACCTATTTTCCATATTTGTCAATTTTCCCTAATTGTTTTCCTACTTTTTTCATATTTTTAACTATTTTTAGCAAATGTCCCCATTTTTCCTGTGTTTGCACTATTTTCTACTTTTCCTATTTTTCCCTAATTTTCACTATTTCCCATTTTTTCCCTATTTTCTCGTATCTTTCACTATTTTTCCCAAAGTTTCCCATTTTCTACTATTTTCTCACTTTTTCTCCAGTTTTTCCATATTTTCAGCATTTTTCTGAAATTCCCCTATTTTTTACTGTTTTGCCCCATTTTCCCAATTTTCTTCATTTTCCGCCATATCTTCTTTTTATTCCCTTATTTTTCAGTACTTTCCCAGAGTTTCCTATTTATCACTATGTTCCTGATTTTTCTATATTTTTTCCCTATTTTCCCCTATTATTCAAAACATTTTCCTAAATTTTCTTTTTTCCAATTTTTCCTATTTTTCACTTTTTTTACCGAATTTCCTATTTTTCCCTATTTTGCTCTATTTTTTCTTAATTTTCTATTTTCCCAAATTATCTCTATTTACCGGTTTTTTTCACAATTTTTTCTATATTTTCCCATATTTATCACTATTTTCCCCAAATTTTCCTATTTTTCACTGGTTCCTTGATTTTCTCTATTTTACCGTTATTTTTATTTCAATGTTTCTCAATATTTTTCCCAATATTTCCTTTTTTTCACTATTTATAATAATTAATGAAAAATAAACGTTTACTTGTCGAATATTGATATATTCGAAAACTTTTGTTATTAAATGATAGTAAAACAAAAAATAGGCATATATATTATCTGAAAACCTAACTTGAAATTAATTATTATTTTATATTTTTAGGTCCTCTGCGTTTTTTCGAACTACTTTATCTAAATTTTGACTCAAACTAATTTTTTTATTTAAATTTATTACCTGATAAATTCTTTTTCAACAGCAATTATTTATTGGGAAATAATACCTAATAAATATAGGGTATTTATAGTAGTTAAAAACGTTATTAAATATGAATTGTCATTTTATATTAATTGTGGAAAAGTCATTAAAATTTTGAAAACTACCAAAACTTGTTTTAATCTTTATTATATTGAATTATTTACTAGAAAAAATATTAGTGTCATGGACAGATCATTTTTTGAACTCATATTTAAAAAAAAATCAAGTCCAGTTTTCAAAAAAAAAAAAGATTGGCTGGGGGATTTTTAGGGTCACTGATAAATACATTTAAAAAAAATTTTAAAAATTGAATCGATATTTTTAACATTTTTGTGAATTATGCAGTTTTTATAGAAATTATATTGAAATCAATAAAAGCGTTTTTAGGGATAACATCACAAATTCAGATTTTCTAACAATTTAAAAAAAAATATCTAAAAATCAATTTTATAATTTAAAAAAAATTGCAAAATGCCAAAAATTTTACCGAAACTTAAAAATTATAATAATAAAATGTTTTCTGAGATAATTATAGGCCTAGTTATTTTTTATATTATAAATGAATCTTTATTAAAGGATCCCGCACTTTTCTTATGCAAACTGGAGCACCGTCAAATTGTCTAATTTTTTGTATGTTATAATAATTCATGTTTTGATCATATTAAATATTTTTCCTATTTTTGCTGTTTTAATACAGGTGTATACATTTTTATAACATAAAAATACTTGCAAAACACATTACAAGCGTTTCGGTATAAATATTCTAACACAAGAGTGAGAATTTTTATATTCTGTTATTGAAAATGATTTCAGAATTATTACATACATTCCCTAATGGACGTGTTTCGGTTCGTAGTAGGTAAAAAAATGTTTTTTTTTGGTTCACAAAAATTCATCGCTATGAAAACCTAGCTTAAGAAAAAACATAACTTTTGTCAATAGAATGTCACATCTGACTGAATTTATTTTCGACATACTCCAATTGTTTGAAATTATATTATATTGTGATAAGGGTCAGGATCACTGAACAAATTTTATAAAAAAAATCAAAAAATGTACAACTAGAATATAAATTATTTAATTTTGACAATTATACTATAATTTATAATAATTTAATAATATTATTTTATTTCAGAATAGAAAGTCCATTTCAAATTTCCCTCTTTTTCGATGGACCCCATGAACCCTCACGGCCATGCAAACACCAAAAATCAAGCCATCATCCGTATCATATAATAGAGTGTGGTGAACGCCTTCTACAAGCATGGCTTCTCGATAAAACTAGGTATGGTTGCCATTATATACGTTATATACACGTAAACAAAACCCATTCTGTGTTCGGTGTGGCCTCAGATAATGTACAAACAAAAATATTTAGGTAAGTAAACGTTTGTATATTCTTTTAGAAGAAAGTTATGTTAACCAGATAACACACGTGATGGCGTATATTCTCAATATACAAATACTTGTGTGTGTATATAAGAATGTTAGACTTTGAAAACTGAAAATAGGTTCAATTTTATATTAATTTTGTTGTTAAAAGAAGTTTTATTTTACATTGTGTTAGTACGAAAAATTATTTTAGAACTAAAATATTTTTTTTTAATAATTCAATACGTTCTTTATATTATATTAATTATTATTTAGAAATTTGTACTAAATATTTTAAAACAAATAAAAGACCAACCATTCTTCACCGAATTTAAAAGTATTACTTCCGGGTAAACTAATATAAAAGTATTTTAAAAATAAGTATGTATTAAATAGTTATTATTACCAAAAATTATAATAATAATAATTTTAAAAAATAATTAGCCTCCTTCCCCTCTTCTTACTAGTTTGGTCTATCTGAAGACATTGATGTGTTATGTGATTGCGGATATTTGTAAAGTTTTTTTGTATTTTATGATCGAGAAATACGAAGACAAAATTTGTAGAAAAAATAATTCTTATTTATGGTTAATTTTAGTGAAATTTTACATTCCTTCTTCCCCTCTTCTCACTAGTTTGGTTTATCTGAAGACATTGATGTGTTATGTGATTGTGGATATTTGTAGTTTTTTTGTATTTTATGATCGAGAAATAAGAAGACAAAATTTGTAGAAAAAATAATTCTTATTTATGGTTAATTTTAGTGAAATTTTACATTCCTTCTACCCCTCTTCTCACTAGTTTGGTTTATCTGAAGACATTGATGTGTTATGTGATTGCGGATATTTGTAAAGTTTTTTTGTATTTTATGATCGAGAAATAAGAAGACAAAATTTGTAGAAAAAATAATTCTTATTTATGGTTAATTTTAGTGAAATTTTACATTCCTCCTTCCCCTCTTCTCACTAGTTTGGTTTATCTGAAGACATTGATGTGTTATGTGATTGCGGATATTTGTAAAGTTTTTTTGTATTTTATGATCGAGAAATAAGAAGACAAAATTTGTAGAAAAAATAATTCTTATTTATGGTTAATTTTAGTGAAATTTTACATTCCTCCTTCCCCTCTTCTCACTAGTTTGGTCTATCTGAAGACATTGATGTGTTATGTGGTATTGGACGTTTGTGAAGTTTTTTTGTATTTTATGATTGAGAAATAGGAAGACAAAATTTGTAGAAAAAATAATTCTCATTTATGGTTAATTTTACATTTAAACATATTTCGCCTTCCTAGGTAATAGTATGTTGGTTTTACCTCTGGGGGCCAGCATTTTAGGCGAGGGAGATATGTCACGGGGAATATTTTTCCAAAATACTCCGATAAAGAATTATTGAAATTCAATATTTAAATATCACCTTGTACAGTTCATTAGTTCTTTGGTTCATTGAACGCGTTTTTGCTTAGTTAATTTAGGAACAGAACTGCATACATGAATCGTGGAATAATAATATTATACAGGGTGTTTCAGTGGTAAACGGACATACATCAAGGGTGGATACAGGTCATCGAGGTGGTTCTAAATAACATATCTGTAATGGGTCTTGCAATCTTTATACCGGAGATACAGGGCGTTTTATCAACTTTTGTCTAATTATTCAATGGGCCATAAGTTACAAACCACCCGGTATATTTTTTTTATATTGGGCGCACATTTTAAGAGTCATCTGACAAATCGATCAACGCATTAATCGTTGAATAAATCCAGGTCCGGCTTTACGATAAATTAACAATTTCTTGTACTCACAGAACAACACCCTGTATATCAAAATTTTTAAAATTTGTTTATAGATTTAAAAAGGCAATAAAAAATGGAGTCAATCTGTATAGTTTTTCTAATTGCGCATTTAATTCTACTTAGAAAAATTTGAATTAAAAGTTTTAAAATTTTAGGAATTTCATGGAATACATTTAAAAACAAGGCGTTGTTCTAAAAAATTTAAAGATTCATTTGAATCAAATTGTTGAAACCTTAAAAATAATCAAATTTTGAGTGACTTTATAAATCTTTCGTACTGTATATCAAAATTTAAAACTGTTAATTAATTATTCGCCTGATGAATAATTAAGACTAGATTGGAAATAAGTAAATCCGTCGCTACAGTTTAAAAGAGTGGTCCATTTTATTTAGTTACAAACAAAAGCTACAATTTTGTTTATTATACAAGGTAATTTTTATCTAAACAAAACATTGAAAATAATAAAATAAATTATTTACAAACAAAACAAAATTATAAAAATTGCTCAAAATGGCCTCCATTTTTTTCGATGCATTTCTTATCATCTCTGGATTATTTCTAACTTCTTCACAGGCGGCTTCAATCTTTTGAAGAAGTTCTTCTCTAGATTTGATTTCACTCGAATATGCTACGGATTTTAAATATTCCCAAATGTGGTAATTACAAGGATTAAAATCTGGTGACCTATGAGGTCCACCCCTACCTATCCACAAATTTGGGGAAATTGTAATTTAAAAAATTTGTTACTATTGCTCTAAAATGAGGTGGAGCGCCATTAAGTTAGAAATACATGAACAAAACAAAACCTTTATTGAAAAAAACGTATTTTTATTAAAGGAAATCTTCAAATTATTAAAAACTTTTCCTTAAAATTTTTCTAAATAGAATTAAATGCGCAACTAGAAAAACTATACGGATTGACTCCATTTTTTATTGCCTTTTTAAACCCCAATAAACAAATTTAAAAAATTTTGATATACAGGGTGTTGTTTTGGGGGTACAAGAAATTGTTAGTTTTTCGTGAAGCCGGACCTGGATATATTCAACGGTTTATGTATTGATCGATTTGTCTGATGACTCTTAAAATGTGCTCCGAATATAAAAAAATATACCGGGTGGTTTGTAACTTATGGCCCATTGAATAATTAGGCAAAATTCATAAAACGCCCTGTATCTCCGTTATAAAGATAGCAAGACCCATTACATATATGTTATTTAGAACCACCTCGATGGCTTCTATCCACCCTTGACGTATGTCCGTTTACCAATGAAACACCCTGTATATAAATAAATAAAAACAGGTATTGTTCTTGAAAAATTCAGTCAAGAAAAGTGTTTAGACTTTACTATTAGCTGAAGGCGACCTGTCGGCTGTCGGCACCCTGCTAACAATATCTATAACCTGCTTGTCTCCTTAAAGTATTCGTTAATGTTATGTCAATTATGGTAAGAATATTTATTTGTATATATTAGTTAGGTATTTATTTAAGTAAACATGCCCTTACAATTAATTTTATCACCCCTACCTTTTTCCTTTTTTTCCTGTACCACTACTTTCCTCCCTTTAAATTCCCCCCTTATCTACCGCGTGCACACTTATTAATAAACCATGTTTCTTTCTTTTTTAATTAATATAATAATGTTATAAATTTATAATTACAATTTTAAAAAGCAATTTTAAAAAGCAATTTTAATACATTTTAATTTAACTTTTGATAAGTTGAACTTTGCTTTGTTTTCTTAACCAAGTCCTCAGAATGTTGTATTCCAGGCCTGATGATGGCAGTTTTGCCGAAACTAGTTTCCAACCTTCCTTCTTATCAACTTTAATAACAATTTTGTGGTATACCCACAGTCGACTTAGAGTTTTATTACTTCATTTATTTAAGCGTTTAGCATGTTATTTTTTTGTTGTTATGTATTTTAATATTAATTATATATTTAATCTACCATGTATTTAATATATTCATCCCACAATATATTACTATTGATAATATTTTGAATATGTAAATTATAGAATTCGATTTGTGTTTAAATAATATGGGTGTAAACTTGAATATTATTAATTTATAAACTTCATGTATATTCATATCTTCCACAAAAAAATGTTTCTAAATTTACTTTTACTCCCCGGTATTTCCCTGTATCACGATACTCGTAGCTGTATCATTGACAGTTATTATAGGAGCCGCTTTTGTACCATGATGGCCGATATGTGCCTTTACCCTTTTGTTCTGTTGGTTATATATACAATTTGCATACTTTTGATCACCCTGTATACATTTTGATCTTATGCCATCAAGTATACCTCAAACAGATAAGATAGGGACATGACGAGGCGGTCAATCCAGGACGGCACGCGAAACACTATATTTATTTTATCTAAATCTAGCCTGTGTATTAAAAAAAACGAAAATACAACTTCCATTTATTTCTGAAAAAAAATATAAAAAATATATATCAGGATTCGAACCTGGGAACATTCGTTTTTAACATCTACACTCTATATATATTTTTTTTTTACTAAATAAATAGAAGTAATTTCCTTCTTTTTTTTTAAATACACAGGCTAGATTTAGATAGTCAAGACTTCTTTTAATAAAATTAATGCCGTCCTGGATTGACCGCCTCGTAAGCCGTTTTATCTAAATTTATGTAGTTTGACCAAAGCAATCATTTAGAGTTGAAAAAATGCGATTTTCAATTGTCTATATTCATTTTATATAATATAGGTGTAATAGGTTTTTGAAATCGGCTTCTCAGAGCGAATCTAAAAATGTAAAAATAATATAGGGTGTTCCATTTAAAATATATATATATATATATATATATATATATATATATATATATATATATATAACTAGCCTTTATATTTACAAAAAATTTTAAATGTAGCTTTTATTGACATATAAAAAGATTTTTTTAAATTGTTATAAGGCACTAAATTCCGTGACTCTAAAAACTTTCCTTACGAAATAAGTCTAATAAAATCCATCAATTATTATCAATAATAATTTTACTTCAAATAACAAGATCGAGAGTTGGGAAGCCTGAAATTTTAATTTTCAATTAAACTTATATTAAGCGACCCTAAAACTTTCCCTTATAGTATACAAAATTTTTTCCAAAATCAATGAATTAGTCAATGCACGACTAAAAATTGTATTAAAAGTGACAAGTTTGATACCTGGAATTTTAATTTTAATAATGAATTCTTGTTATGGAACCCGGAAAAATTTTATTAAAAGTTATACTAAAATCTGTCAATTATCGTCAATGTAACCCTGTAAATTTTATTCTACAAGCTACAATTTAACTGTTGGCAGACCTGAAATCTTAATTTTGACTATAAGTTCGTATTTTTGCTCTTTTAAATAATGCAATTAAAATTTCGGGAATTTGTTTATAGTGGCGCAAATATTAAAAATTCTGGAAACAGTTTGATACAAAAATTATAGGAAATTTTATGATCTAAAACATTGCACTAAAACATTTTTCAGTTTGTCCTTAAATTTTAAAAAATTCAATAACCTTTTACTTCAAAAATTTAAACCAATATACCAACCCTTTATACCAGCTTGATTGGTCAAACAATTTGGAAGTTATCGTGGATGATTACACACAGATACACAGACAGACCTTACTCTATAAATGGTTTCAATCTCCTCGAGGGACCCCTAAATGCAAATTTTCATCGATATCTTGATTTTTTTGCTCCTCTACTATATTTTTCAATTTGAAAGATTTCAAGTGATTTTCATCTATCATTTTACACTATTTTGGCACTTGCACCTATAACTTTGAATTTCAAATTTTGGATTTTTTTACTTACATTACATTCTACTTGTGAATGTTTAAAATCTGATTGTATAAATATTCTATCAATCAATTTTTTTTTAATCTGGCTTTAAACTTTTACAATTTGATTGTAAATTTACACAATATATTTATTTATGTTTGGAAATTTATTTTAATCAACTCTATAACTCTTTCTTAAATTAATGTTAATTATTAATTTGCTGATAAATAAAATAAAAACGTAATTCAATATTTTATATATAATAATAATTATTCTTTTGAAATATCATCAACTTGTCACAACAGAAATCAAAGTACATGGTGTACACTATATTATTACCAATATCAACAACGAAGTACGAAAGGTAATTCTAATTATAAAACAATTTTCCATTAAAATTTTTATGTTCAAAAAAAAAAGAACTTGACAGCTAGATAAGTAATACATGATTTACGATTACCTAATTAGCCGTATTTTGCTCTTAATTGGCACTGATAAAAGTACACCAGTAATTTGATTAATTTTGTTAAAATTATAATGGCAGTAAAATGCACTAAAAGCCAAAATAATCAATAGGTATACGTGCATTGTAGCTATAAATAGGATATTGCATGCATCGAAACAGCAATAGCCAACAGAGTTATTTCTACTAATTGTAGAGTAGGACGTTGAATAATTTATAGTGTGAATATTTTTTAATATGAAAGTTGGCATTTTAAATATAATAGATTAAATTTTGTGAAATATCTACAAGTACTATTCAAATTCTTTATTTTTATTTTAAAGGAAATTGACTACTCAAATATTTTTTGTTTTAACAAATTTGTTGATTCCAGCCTTAATAATTCTTCTATTTTCAGCTAAGTATTATTTACTATCCTGAAATTATATTTCTTAGACAAAAAACAGAACTGCTCTAATTCAGTCACATAATAGAAGGGAACCTCTTGATTCATTCGAATTTTTGCACCCCTTCTTAAAATGACTAAATTAAAATTCAAACACTTTCCCAATTACTGGGAATTTTAGAACCTGTCCTGTTTTTAAAAGTGGAAGTAAAAATAACATGCCAAAATATCGACCTATTGCTATTTTGAGTAAATTCTTCTTCCATCTTCATGAAATTATTACCCCTACTCAAATGATTTCACTTCCAGTCGCTCGATAGTAATACATTTATTCTAAATCAGTATATTACAGCAGCTTTTGATAATAGAAGTCAGGTAGATTATATACACTGACTTCTCCAAAGCCTTTGACAAAATTGGACCATAATAACAGTTAAAGTTATCTCATTAGGTTTTAATGATTCGGTCCTATAAGACAAATCGTAGTCTTTTGTGCAGGCTACAAATCTGCATATTATAATCAAACATCGAGAATACCTCAATGATGAGTATTAGGGCCACTATTATTATTACTATTCATTGTCTGGCATCTGAATGTTTCGAATATTTTATTTGACGATGACCTACAGATTTTTTATGAAATATTTACTCTTTCGTATTGCATCAAACTACAGGAAAATGTGGGCAATTTATATGAATGGTGTGTAAATAATAAGTTAATAAACGTTACATTGTTAGGCAATGGCGTACTCAAGAATACCTTTCAATTTTTCATAAAATTTGAAATAAATTAACATTTGTATTTTTTTTTCTTTTAAGCTGTGTTTTTTTTTATTACAATAATCTAATTTTCTCCTTTTAGAGAATTTATAAAATATATTACTTTAATAAATTTAATTGTAGATTATAATAATTTTTTTAATAAATTAATAGAAACATTTTTAACATCCGTTGGTTCATACCTTTTAACCCTCATAATAGTATTCTGTAAAATTTATGTGATTTTTCAACTTCTTTAGTATATTTCAATTTTAGTCAGTTATAGTTATAATCTTAAGGCCTCTTATTGAAATTATATTCACCAAGACGCTGTTTTGACTTTTCTTCTTTTATTACGATTTTGAAGACATTCATTGGACAACGTTTTCCTTAGCGTTACGTTTTTATTTTCTTGGGCTACACTATAATTAATTTTTCTTCTCACCTTGTATATTTTAAAATCTACAATTACTTTTATTTCTGGTCCGTTAACAGCAATTACCATTTCTATGGTAAGTTCCACCTCTCCTGAAAATAAGGTCCATCTCGATTTCCCTCTCTCTTCTCATATTATTATCCATTAAACTATAGACGTATAAAAGTTTATTGTTATCTTTCCCCTCAATATTTTTGGGTTTTTTTCCTGGTAGTAACGTGGAAGCAATAATTTGTCCTGGGAGCAACATTTTTTCCTGAGAGCAACATCTTTTCCTGAGGACAACATTTTTTCCTGGGCACAACATTTTTTCCTGGGGCAACAATTTGAGCAACATTTTGTTTGTCTGGAGCAACCATTTCTCCTTGAAGTAACAAAGCAACAGTCTTTTCTGTGAAAGTATTTTATTTTGGAACAACATTTTCTTCCTGGGAGCAATAACTTTTTTTCCGGAAGCATCAGCTTTCTCCTGGGCACAATTTTTTCCTGGAAACCTAACATTCTTGGTTGCCTTCTGATGCTCACAAGAAAATAAGTAATTCATTAAACGGGAATTTTTTTTATGATCTTTTAATCGAAATTAAAAGTAAGATATAACATTTTCATATCTTCTACCCCTCCCTTAATTTTTGATTAAAAGGCAGTTGATGCAGTTTACAAAGAGTATAAAAAGTACTATAAGCGTGATTTAAAAAAAAAATGTGCGGTCGGAAGATCACACTCTGGAACGAAGTTCTTCATATAATTTTTTCACTTTTTAAAAGTTTCAAATCAGAAAAAATCAGAAAAGCCAAAAAATCGGAAAAAAATTCCAAAAAAATCGAAAACAACCGAATGAAATTTAAAAACTGAAAAGGATAAGAAAAAATTAAAAAACGGCAAAATATTTAGAAAAAAAATAGAACAATGAGAAAAAAATTAAGATAAAATAGAAAAATCAAAAAAAAATCGGAAAAAAAACAGAAAAATTAAAAAAATAAAAAATGCAAAAAAACCCAGAAAACATTGGAAAATTTTAAATTAAATAAGTTAAACGCTAAGAAATGTTATGTAATGTAAGGATTCGGTACTATACGATCTAAATAATTCCACATTAGCACAACCGGAATTATTAGAAGGTCTTGGGGTTCATTATGATCCAAAACTATCCTTTCTCCACGACCATTACTGAATGTATCAATTCCGAAATCATCTTTAATAATAGAATGTAAATATTCACACTCTAGAGTCTGAATATTTATTCTAAAACACTTGCTTCTTATGTATTTTGCATTTATTTTCATTCTTTATCAAGGTAAAGAATGGATATTCTGTATTCGAACTAAACGATATGGATTGCCCTGGATTTCAAAAGTGTCACTGTCAGATATAAAATGGCGACGGTAATAATTATTTTCAAAACAAGTTTTAATTTAAACAAAATAATGAGTGAAGAATCAAGTGAAGTAGATATTGAATTTAATAATATCTGAAATTGCAAATTATGAAAAAACACCAATGCACCAGATTTTAATTTCGGTAAGTGTACTATAAATATAAATACAGTGTAATACAAATATGTCAACAAATAATTTGTGTTCAGATTTAATTTAATTTTGATTCATACTTTTTGATCGTGGAGAAAATATTGTCTGTTACTCGGTTAGAATGAAAAAATTCGACACTCTTGGTTCCTCACGCTCGCTAACGCTCGCGTTCGGAATTTTCCACTCGTCGAATTTTTGATTCTAACCTTGTTACAGAATCTACTATTATTGTGAGGAATATGAGATCATTCGGAGGCTTTTCAAAAATGAATTTTTTTTCTGCCTTTGCCTTATCCAACATTAGAATATGCTAATATAATTTGGAATCTAATGTATTTAAATCATATTTCCCATATTGAATTAATCCAGCCTAATTTTTTTTAATCGGCATGTTTTGCAATCGCTGGTATGTATTCCTCAGTCTTAGAGTCGTTGCACATGCGACTGACGTTCAGTCAGTCCCATTGATTCTATTGGGGTTTTCACAAGTAGAGCGCATCGTACGTCGACTGATTGGTCCGTTGGAGCATCCGTCGAGCCCTTGCTGATGCGTACGGTACGCGCCAGTTCGAGGTATAGACGAGGTATATACGAGATCCACATAGCTCTTTTTGTTGTTTGTCTTCGAACTATTCATCTTTTCATGCACAAAGCGGCAACAATGTATTCTTTCACTCTCTATGCGTACTGATCATAATTATGTGCATGTAAAAATCTATGCGAGCGCTGATCGTCAGTACTGACCATCAGTTGCATGTGTAACAGATCTTACTATCTTGGTCGTTTCAGTGCAAGAAATCTACAAAAAAGCCGAATGATGCACCAATAGTATTTTATCTAAACTTCTGAATAACACTGTTTATTGCATTTCGCTAACTGAAGTGTTGGACTTTCACGTTCCACGAATAAATTTCCGGTCTAATTATACTTTCTACCAACAGCCACATCGAACAAATATCTAGAAATCATCTCCTCTGTACCAAATGATCGATAATATCTCTCATGATTTGAAAGTGATCTTGAAATTTTTAATTACTCATCTGTTGCATTTATTAAGTGTATATATTTTTTAGTTGAAATATATAATGGGTGCAACCTTTAGTTTATTTTTCTTCCTTGTAAAGTTTTATTGTTTTTTTATTAGACTGCGCATATTTTTTATTTTACAAGTATTGTATTACCTATAATTGGGAAAACCCTATTAGATATTGTATTGTATTGAAAATAAATATCCTATAAATTTCTATTCTTAAAATCGTCGATTTATATTTGCCCATATTTAAACTGTATATATAACTTCTAAACGGTTCAGGATAGAAATATACGAAATGTTGTATTTTAATTAATTGATTTTTTTCAATTGATTTCGACGACAAAAATGGCGGATATTTGACAATTTTTAAAAATGAATTACTCAGTCATTTGCTAAATGTATAGGTAAAGGTCAGTTATTTCAAACGACAAAATATATACTGTTTGTTTCATTAAAGAATTCAACAAAAAAATTGATAAAAATCCGCCATTTTTGTTGCAAGGTAGTAGATATTAAATGACAGTACAAACCGGTTTTTTTCATTACCATATTGAACACCAGCTGGCAGTCTGGGTCAGGTCACTTAACTCCAGGTCAACCAGATACGCTAGACAAGCCGAGACAAGTAAAAATCAAAAAATAGATCACACCTTCCACAATTAAAAAATATAATAAATTGCCGTATATATCTCCTCAGTTATTTAGTTCTATACGAAGAGAAATTAAAATGAATACATACAAAATTTCAGTTGACAATGAAGTAGAAGTTGATGTATTTTGGGTGAACGTAGATTTTATTTAAACTCATCAAAATCAAAGTTTGTTGCAGTTTCTTTGTCTTATGATTTAATCTTTGCACCATCTGTTGTGATATACGGAAATAAAAAGGATAATTGTATGATATTTAATGAATCGGAATGGTATAACTTTTTATCATATAAGGAAACAATTGATAAGTTTATATCTTCAAAGGAATATCCAAAACCAATTGATGTGGGGCAGTTTTCATTGGAATTTAAACCGCTGGCATACTGTTCAACTATCAAGATATCTAATGGGTAATCTAATGTGTTTTGGACGCGAATTTAATTTTAACCCTTTGGAATGTTTTTAATATGATAAATCACGTAGTAGATATGGTCAAAAGTTATCCATTCAGCTCTATCCTTAAACAAAAAAAACTTTACTAAGAATTAATTAGGAGACTGAACTATTTATAGGTAATAAAAGAGATACAAAAACCCTGAGGTATAGAGTAGCAAGCATCGAATAAGACAAAGAGCAGAGGTAAAAATTTTGTGGAGTTAGTTATTTTTATTTTTTTTTGGAAACATATACCCAATTAATAAATTTTCTTACCATCTTAAGAAGAGTTTAAAATCAGACACATTAGAATGAGGTGGAGTCGATATAAATAACAAATTTGGATAATTAGAAAAAATGTTGCTTTCTGATTTACTCCCAAATCTTCCTTTCTGATAATACAATATATAGTTGGTATTGGACAACAATGGCTTGTCTTAGATAGTAATAAAACTAACCCATAATAATTCTTATTATTATTTTATTGATGAAGTCATTATGAATTAAAAACTAATTTTTACCTGTACATAAAAGAAATGGAAGGAAGGCAGACATTAGGTAGACATAATTTGTTAAGAATATAAACACCTTTACTACTTTTACTGCTAAATCGATCATAAAGTCGTAACTAACGTTTTTATGGACAAACCAGGTGTATAAACTACAAGTGGTTTTGGTATACGGTCATTTTTTTTTCCTTATAGCCGTTCTTATTGTAGCCGAAATACTCCAATAAAATTAAACAGATATCAATCATTATTTGATAGTCGGCTTGCGGTCATAAAAACCGTTTTTACTTGTTACGCGTTATACTGTTTTATGAATGGCTCTTTAGCTTTTTACAAATCATTGTATAATTTTTAAGAGGTAGTAATTATTTTGAATGTTTATATTCCTTTTTTTATAGTTTCACACGCCTTTAACGGTATCATTTGTGATATTATGACTCGAATAAAATATTTAACAGTTTATTAACAAGTGAATAATATTTACTCAATATTATTATTATAAAATTGAGAAAAAAGAGAAAATATACATAATTAACATAATTCCAAAAATATAAACACAGCTTAATTAAAAACTAAAATATTATCTAAATTTTTTTATCTTGTTCATTTATTTCACTACTAGTTTTAATTTATTATGATTGTGGTATCTGAAAATCTGAAAATTTAAATAGGTACATGTTGAGTTTCTGTTTCATGTTTGTAAAGCGGCGTTGATGAATTTTTTAGTACGTTTATGATCTTTTTATTTTGTTTTCTACAGATATATATTTTTAGACAGTTTGTATATATACAGTGTGCGCGTAAAGTATGAAAAGTATCTTAGACACCCCGTAAGATACAATAACAAAATATTTGGTTATGTAAATTAGATGGACCAGCCATTTTAAATTATATATTTTTTGCTCTAGGTATTGTTTTCTACTTATACTGCAACAAAATAAAAATGTTTTTCTTAATTTCTTAAAATTATATAATGGTCAATATTGGCCATTAAAGGTTTATCGGCAATAAAATATTGTAACAAAAAATTGCAAAATATAGGGGTTGTCCCACTTAAAAATTAACATATTGTTCGTATATCTCAGAAACTGTACATTTAGCAACGTCTAAAACATAAAATTTAAAATCGCTGGTCCATCTAATATACATAACCAAAATTTTACGTCTTTTTTTTATCTTTGAATACATGATCTTGTTGCACAGTTTTGCTCACCTACATTTACTTTTTGCATATTTCTCTAAAAAAAGATATAAAATTTTTTAATTGGAGGGGTTCCAATTTGACATTGGCACCCTCACTGCTTTCTTTCAAATTTATTCACGAACTCAGAAAGTATTCTTTTTGCACAGCTTTGCACACCTATTTCCAATTTTTGTATACTTTCTTACTCTGAATTATATAGATGATAAAATTACAATTTAGCACCCCCGCACTGCTTGTGTGATATTTTATCTCTTAAGGTGCGTTGACACGGTGCTAGTGTCCTCGAGTGAAACCGCTCGATGCGATCAAACTCGCGCACGAGTTATGTTGACAAACACAATATACCAGCTTGGTTTTAGTATAATGTAAAAAGATGTGTGTTGGTATAGCTATTATTGCACAGCTACTAATAAACGAATTAAACCAATTACAAGTTATAAAAAGCGACATCCCAGATGAATGTGGATTCGGTAGTGGATAAAGCGGCGTAACAAGTTTGGTGCTTCTACAAAGAGAAGTAGCTTTAGAGGACCCAGAGCCTTCAGAAATCACCTTAATGATAAATCTATCGGCGATTTTAAACCATGGCAAATGCGAAACATATACACAGAAAAAAAAACCTAAGTAAATATATTAAAAAACATCTTCGCAATGTATTTGGACATTAATTTTCAACCGATGCTCGATTTCATTGATTAAATGTATTATTATTGATTGCCTGATGTTCAAGTCACTATATCAATTTCTGAAAGGCATTAATTTCATCACCTGGATTTTAAAACGAAATACATTCTACCAATGTCAATTGTGTATGAGTCAATCATCATTTTCATCAATACAATCCAGAGCTAAATTTGAACGAGGATACTTTGATGAATGCACTCTAGTTGGTGATAGTAACTATGTAAATAAAAATTACTTGATAACACCTCTTGATAATCCTATTACAAGGCAAAAACAACTTTTTAATGAATCTCAGATCAGAACTAGGACGTGAATAGAAAGAAAATTTGGACATGGAAAAGAAGGTTTCCTATACTTGTCCTTTGAATTAGACTGAAAGTGGAAAAGGTTGAGGTTGTTGTGATTAATACAGCACCTTTGGAGAATATTCCTAAACTCTTGAATGAGCTAGATCCTCCATTCAATGTAGAAGAAGAAGAAGAAGCAACTTAATTGGCAATGTGCAACCACATGTGCATTTTCACAAGATATATCAATTATACTGTAAGATATCAGTTAATAAATTACTTTAATGAACTCAACATATAATATTTTCATCAAACGTTAATGATTAATGATAAAGATGTATTGAAACCTGCATTACCTCCAAATTTGCTCAATTCGCTGTGCCAATATCTCTTTAATTTTTATATCAATATCGGTAATTTTTGAGTGGTTTGGAGGTCTTCCTCTAGTTCCTAGTGCGTAGCACTTTTCATCGAAAAATTTGTTTATTGTTCTCTTCTTCAGGTTCATATTTCTACTTTAAGATCAAAGTAGGTATCTGGATAAATCTGTCCACTTTCATTGTTGACTTCAGTTTGAATTTATTTCAGCATTCTAGCTTCTATTGATTTTATTATCGGTCTTTTTATTTTTAAGTATATGTTTATACTTTTTTAACATATAAAGTAATATTGTTTCTTCTTTGGAAGTAAAATTAATTGATCTTTTAGCTCCAGCCATATTATCCTCCTAAACTTTTTATCCTTAACTACTCAACAACTTAACTTTAAAGAAATCTCAAATTCTTAAAATACGATATTTGACATAATGGACCAGCTCTTGCGACGTAATATATATTTCCTCGAACTATGTTTTGTAGAGCTGGGGCTCAAATATCATCTGTACAACGGAAATATACTTTTGAACCAGGTTGGACGAAGACTGTACAACCGGTCCTAATAATGTCATCGAAAAACTTCCAGTTCAATATATCGTGAGATAAAATTCAAAAGGAAATTGTTGTTGGCGACTCAATATACATCTTGAGAGGTGTTGTTGGATACATTGAACCTGAAGTAAGAATTTGTCATTTCGTTTGTTATTCTTTTCGTCATAATAATAAGTATACTAATAATTTGATAACCTTATGACAAATTCAACCCTTTTCTTCTAAGACCGTCATAAATGTACAAACTCTATTATATACATATTGTGAGATGTATTCCTCAAGGAATACTATCTCAGAGTTATTAAAACGCCTAAGTTATGTTCAAAAATCAATTCTGTTTTTGAAGTAGAATAGGAATTGTGTTTGTTTACATATTTTATTATAGTTTAATATGTCACATATGACCTCTTGGCATATATATTCACGAGCCGCTGCTGTGTTTTGGTGTCTTTTTATCATGTAGGTGTACGTAGTTATCATTCTAAGGATAAACAAATAAACGAGGTCCGTTCTCATCAACTAGTTGTTTTAATAACATAAGAAACATGGCACAGGCAGTGGTAATATGCCACAGTATAAGTGCATGATTTATCATTAATTTATAGACTAATAAATGTGCAAATTTCAGCAGTATGTGTACAAATGTGCAATTGCTATCAAAAAATGGACTCTCAGAAAAATTAAACAAATACGTAGAGAAATCACGATAAAATTTCATAGCTGTACAATTCAGAAAATAAAACTGCTCAAGTAACCTGCAGTGTATGCCTTAGATGATAATTGGTTAGGTGCAGTGAGGGCCTTTTTGAAATTTAAACATTCACTGTAATTCCGGATAAAAGATGGAAATGAATGCAGAACTCGTGAATAAAATTTAAAATAAAATTGTGGGGATTACCAAGTTGTAACTTTGACATACTTATAGTACGAGAGTGTGCAAAAGTTGGCAATGGATGTGCAAAGTTGTGCAAAAAGAGTACTTTGAAATTAAGTAAATAAAATTTTAAAAAAAAGCAGTGGGAGTGCCACTTAAAAAGTTTTCTTTAAAGAAGTGTGCAAAAAGTAAATGTAATTGTGCAAAACTATGCAAATGACGTGCAAAAAGATCATGTATTCAAGCATAAAAAAAATTGGCGGTGATTTCCAATTTAGCCGAAACCAAAATTTTGTTATCTTATCAAAGATAACTTAATATTTCCATACTTTACGCGCACACTGTATATTATACTAGATTATTTTTCTTTGGACATATAATTTTTTATTTTTTTGAAAACTACCTTTTTTTATCAAATTTAAACTAATTAAACTTTATTCCTAATGAAAGATGTCGATTATTACTCATACTACTTCTTTTTTATGATCTTTACAATAGAAATTAAAAGTTAATTAAACATTGTTTTGGTGTCTAGTCTAATGAAACAAAGAATACATGACTAATATTTTCTTTGTTAACGTGAACACAATAATGAACATTTATGTAGGTACCTACATTCATTTTGCATTCGTATATGCTCGTTTTTACTTTTATCGTCTGGATCTAAAATAACACTTTTATTGCAACTATTCTAGCTTCTTGGCCATGCATGCTTAAATCATTCAAGTAATACAAACAATGAAAAATATAAATGATTTTTTCAGTCGCACACAAGATTTTTTTTAATAGATTTAAACAATTATTAAAGCAAGTTTTATTTCGTATTTTCATACATACAAGGTGATTAATTAGTACAATAAATCTGGAAAAGAAAAATAGGAAAAGTACAGTCCTTAAGCTTCAAATTTTAAAATGTATTGCAAATGTACATGGTTCTTTATATAGCGACGTTTTGTTGTTTTTAATATATTTTATTTTAAATTTAAATTCCTCTTTACTTTCCCATTGCAACAATACATGTATTGAGCTGTATGATATATTTAAAAAAATATAGCCAGTTTTCTATGAAAATCGTAATGTGCGTGCGTACAGATCAAATGAATTAAAAAATAGTTATTTATGCAACAAGTGTGTAAAGTGATACTTTTTTCACGAATATGAATTTTGTCATTCAGTATCAATCTGCTAACATATTTTAGATACTATAACTTCTGTTCTACTGGTGCGATTCGTCTCTTATTTGGTCAGTAGGTATACATCTTGGGTTACCTAGTATCTCTCTTGGGAATAAATTTCAGCTTCGTGGTTAAAAAAGAATCCTGACATATGGGATCATTCAATCACATGAGTGAAAAAAAGGCACTTTACACATTAGTTGCATTCAATATTTTTTCTGCTACCAAAAAATATGTAGTTGTTAATATCATTAAATTGTTTACGTGAGGTGGGTCAAAACAAAACACACTACCCTGTATTTTATATCATTATAAAAAATGCTATATTATTATACTATCATTTTTGTTGCATTCCTTATATGTATAACAATTGAAAATTTAAGGGGTTGTTTTAATTAATTTAATATTTCTTGGTCCAACTTAATACCCTTATAGAATTTAACACCAGAATAATGGATATTGGATTGAAGTTATGTTCTTCATAGGGGAAAAGTTCAGTTTTCTTCTTGCTAGTAAAAAGTGATATTTGAAAAATTGTACCCAAAATTTAGAACTGTATAGAAAATGTGTCGTTAGTTACCCACCTAACTATCGAATCCTAAAATTGACCCTAATAGATCTGAAAACCTAATAAAGTACAAAACAATATTTAGTTACTGCTCACGGTACTTATTTATCCAAATGCTATATAGCATAAAAAAAGTTAATAAAATGGAAAATAAAACGTATTCGTTACCTTACATTAAATATTTAGGGTGACAAATACCGGGTGACACAGAGACGTTGATCACCCCCATAACTTTTTTAGTTATGGGTCGATCTAATTGAAATTTTAAGTGAATATATTAGATGTAATTTTAGATTTTTTGGCGTACACAATCAAAATGGCCTACTTAAGGTTTCGCCGGAAAGCGGTTCAAATTTTTATTTTTAAATGCAACACCCAGATATTTTGATAAATTTGGATTTTATGAGTTAAAATACATACCATCCAATAGTCAAATGTCACTTTGACAGGAAATTAGGGCCCATGGAAGATGGCCGACCGGTAGGGAATAATTTTTTTCTAGTTCCTACGGAACCACCCGACTGATCCAGAGTCAGATTGTACCTTAAAGTAACGCATGCTTTATGGTGCTGAGGGTACCTACCAAAGATGACCGACTGGCGGGGATAAATTTTTTTCTTAATTTCGGGTCCACCTAACTGATTCATTCTGGCAATAAAATACCTCAATTACTGATCTCAAGTCAGTTCAAGCCTAATTGTTTTGGTCAGCAAATTCCACTATAAAATATCAGTCAATTGTTATGTTTTTTAAGAACGGAGTGCTCTCCCATGCTTACGGTCCTGGTATTTTTGTAATTGAGATTATAATTAAGAAAATTTTAAAAATGGTATCAGCAAATAATATTTCTCTCAATTCTTTAATATTCGTTTCTCGATTTGTTTTCGTATTAATCAATAATATCTCTTTATTTATTATTAAAATGATTTAAAAATAAAATTATTAACAACTTTTTATGATATAAAAACGATTTATATTTATTAATAATAAAATTAAATGATTTTTTCGGATGTTCCACCACTGGTAGCTGGAATATAGTCAGCCTTCTAATATCTCCTCGGCTGTCATTTCTACTTATTAAGATAACTCGAGGCGGGTTTTATAAAAGAAAGAAAGGGGTTTAATAAGCCGCGGGAATGTTCTCGAAAAGCGGTTTTCGGCCAAGGTGAATCATAAATTTAACCGCGTTAAAAGATGGGGCCAGTCCGCCAATAAAAGAAGTGTCGACTCGGTTTTGGAATCCTTCCCACTTGATGAACGTATATAAACTATTAACTTGAATATATTCTTTACCGACGGGTATTATTTAAAAATTTAGGTAACTGTAAATGAAGCAATAGAAACATTTTTTTTTTAGAAATTATGGTTAAAAGTTTTTTTATTATCTAGAAAATTATTATTCATAATTTTATGGTGTTATCTGGTACGCCTATGTTTTGCCAAACGCCCTTAAACTTGATCTGACTTTAGTAGTTATTAATTTGCAATAAATTTTTAGGTAAACTTAAAGTGAATTGGCCGACTAGGAGCGCTGCAATTAAGAAATTTTGTAAGCGGAAAAAAGACGTCTACGTCAGCTCCTTGGGTGGCCACCAGAGCAGGACTTGTAAAAACTGGTTGAAGGTAATTATATGGTTATGAGATTGGTTATCTGGTAACATGGAAATTTCTTAACATAAATATTTTAAATAATTTTGGTAAATAAATAAGCATATTATAGTAATAAAAAATTTAAGAAAATTAGTGTTGAAAATTTTTTATTCTTATATTGTACATAATTACTTTAAATTGTAACGAAAATACAAACCAAAATAAACGCACATCTTTAAACAGAATAGAAATACCAATAGAAATGTAGAAAATAAAAAAGAAAACTTCCAAATAATAACAGAGGTATAAGAACATTTCAAATTGTAAAATATTAAACAAAGTTTAGTAATGAATATTTTGTTGAAAGTATTAACAGTGCTATAATATAGTAGAAAAACTTCTATATTTCGCCGATAAAAAAAAGATTTCATGTACGTACTGTTTATATAGAAAGAGGCAGTTAAAGTTTTCAAAAAAGATCAGTCTAACAGCACGATTTCTGAAAACAGGACGTTGCGCATACTAAAAATTTACAAAAATGTCAAAACTGTGAAATATTTGTGGTTTACAGGGAGTGATGAAGAAGAAAGATATAAGTTATGACAAGTTTGCATACCCTGTCCTATCGAATATATTTACAAGTTCAAAAGTTCCGGCCGAGGCTTGGGGTTAGACTTCAAGAGAGAACTAGACTTTAGTCACCAAAAAATGTTTGGGCATGATATTCTTCAAGTGGAAACGAGTAGCGAATCGCTTAAGTTCTAAACTTCTAAACTCAAGGACGTAGATATGGGGAGGGTAAAGGGGGTTATTACCCCCCGTCAGGAAATCAAAAATAGAACTAAAAAAAATAAAATATATGAAATGTAAAAAGGACAAACATACGCCCTTGTATACAACCTGTTTCACAGGATGGTTTCATCGCGAGGATTAGAAGAAAATAAATAATCAAATAACAGCTCCCGAAAAAAGTGAAGGAAAACTCCAGAAAATCAAAGAAATAAACGTCGAAAAGTATTTTTCCGCAGAAAATCTGGGAAAACTGATATAGAAATGCCCGCACAGTTTCCAATGGGAAAGTTATTTTTACGAAAGTTAGGAGAAAAGGCCTAGAAAAGTCACACGTATATTGAGAAAAAATCATGAATACATTTTTTCACAGTTCAATTTGAATAAAAAGAAGCAAGAATGCATTTTTCCACACTCGAATTTGAAAATAAAAGAAAGAATGCATTTTTCCACAGTTAAATTTTAAAAAAGAAGCAAGAATGTATTTTTCCACTCTTAATTTGAAAAACAGGAGCGAGGACGACTTTTTCTACACTTGAATTTGAAAAAAAGAATCAAGAATACATTTTTCGCAGTTAAATTTTACAAATTAAAATTTGGAATTACTAATTTTTAGGTAAATTTCTGAGTTGCTACAGTCCATTTAACAAAAAAACAGCAAAAATGCAGTTTTAAAATATGAATTGGAGAAATAACAAGAACATTTTTCCATACAAAAAATTTGAAAAAACAGCAAAAAATGCATTTTTTCCTACAAAAGAATTGAAAAAACAGCAAAAGTACTTCTCCCAGTAAAAAAGTACCACCCCAACCCAGGAAAAAATGTTATCTACCCCCTTGTCTAAACTTCTCAAGGCCATAGATCAATTTTTTTCCATTGTAGAGGTTTTTATCTACGCCCTTGTCTAAACTTCTGACGGTCAAAAGTCAATTTTTTCCATTGTGGAGGTTTCAGAGCATGCTGAATCTAATGCCGTTTTACGCTTAGTTCCAGCTCTTACCGTTTGTCCGCTGAAGCTTGCTACATCCCAATATTTCATCAACCTTAATTTAGAAGTCTAAAAATCATGTATTCAATCAAAATTGTTCGTTCCGAATGGCAGGATTATTATATGGTTTCATAATGCTATAATAATGGTTGTTGTAATTTATTGTGCTCGAGAGAATTATATCGAGTTAGAGGATAAAAAATAAATGACCATGACAAAGATAGTGATGACTATAGTGATCAATAAAACAATAAACACAGCGAAGACGAATAATTTTGTTTTAAAATTTACTTTGTATTTCTCCGCAATTATTTGGAATTTTTCTACAAAATTTCACTTTCTTTATGTTTGTACAGATAATTTTTTTGTACTTTCCCTTAAATTCCAAGATATAGCCGAAAACATTTGAAATTTAAAAAATTCTTATTAAAATACCTGTGGGTTACGTCAATCGTCAAGCAACTCGCACATTTAAAATAAATTTAAAATCCACAATTCCAAAAATGATAGAATACAATCTATATTATAATAAAAACTCCTAAAATATCTTGTTAACCGTAACTGGGAGACCACGCATCATACTAAGTGTTCCATTCCATGTACATATTTACTTTTTTTATATCTGGTCTGAATAACCTACATGTCTTCTCACAATTATTTAAGTAAACAGTACATCAAAAGAGTTTGATAGCACTACAATACTACTCCTATGCCAAATTTTATTGACTTTCAATTTTTTTCCAGATTTTAATGTGGTCATTGGATTAAATTTGATTATTGTTATTTACCATGATGTAATGATCTTCTGCTTGAGGATGACATCGACGTAGAGGAAAAAACAGAAAGATGAGCATAACTAAGATAGGGCTTAGGTTTTTGGTTCAATGCGAATGGAGCGTTAGCTCGCCCCTCCACTGCGTCCAGCAGAGGTCTATTGTGCGGCTCACCTCTATGTGGTACAATTCACCATGTAATCCACACCTTCTAAAGAAGTCTATGGTTGATTTAGGTGAAGTTTCCTTGAAGTCAATAGGCCCCAGTGTTCCTCAGATAAGGTGCTAAACTTTGTCCAACTACTAAACCGACCGTTTGGTTAAAAATTAGAGAAGTGGGGAATGAAAGAATAACGGAAAATTTGAGAAGTGAGGACGTTGGAGGTGTCGTTTTAGTTGTTGGACAATCTATACTTGAGAGTTTGACTATGAACGATATAGAGTGAGCTAGCCCAGGAATATCTTTCCAGTGCTGGAGAGTTTCCCTCTCTGCCCATTTCCAGATAGTGTCTTTGGCACCGATTTTGGCAATGCTAAACAATGGTTCCAGTCCAATGAACTTGGATTCTCAAGAGTGTCAGTTTTCTCGTTGCCCTCTACCCCTACGTCACTAAGATAGTGATTACTAAAATGATCAAGAAAGCGATGAACTTAGCGATGAAGAATAGTCTGAAATTTGATTTTTTTTCCTGCCATTTTTTAGTCAAATGGTTAATTTTTTAATAAAATTAATGGCACCTTTTTTGATCAAAATTTTACGCTCTTGATCTTTGCTTTAATGTATTTCTTTAATTCCCTTTATTTTTCGAGATACAGTCGAAAAAGTCTGAAAATTTATTTTGGGAAAAATGTTCACTGCGTTCTTTGGAGATATATTTAACATTTTGTCCTACTAATACTACCCCAATGCCAAATTTTATCCACTTTTAAGATTTAGTAAAGATACGACTGTATAGAGACTGGACTAAATAAAATACCATTGCAAGAAATTTTTAACGGTAAAAGAAATATTTGAAACTATTAGTAGATACTAGTAGAATTCTTTATTCATTAAAAATTAGTACAGTTATACCTCCAGTAGAAAAATTTTACACTGCTGTTTATAATTAATTAATGTATCTTGTTTCTGATCATAATATATAACCAGTTTGGTTTTAAAAAATAATTTCCTGTAAATCATGTCATGACTTACATTTTGTAACATGTTATTTTTGGACCAGCATTTTTGTTGAGTTTTTTTTTCGTCCAATATCTTTGGTATCTTTCTTTTGCTGTGTCAGTATTGATTAATAATTTTATTAAGGAGTCATTAATTTATGTATTGTTTATTTTAAAATTTAACACAATTCACTAAAATTTGCAAACCTGCTTAAATCTCATCTATTTCCAACGTAAGGATCCCTAATAAAAAAAAAATTATTATTACTTTAATGTACCTAAAGAAAAATAACAACAAAAAATTGTAACCAATCAAATTCTATTTTCTTCTTATCTGCATTGAATTTATTTTGATATATTTTAGACTTCTCCTATAGTATAAACTGTTTTTAATAATTATTTTTTTTATTTTAGATTTTAAAAATAAGAAAACATATCCATTGATCCAATTTTCACCGACTGAAATTTAATTTATATATAAAAAAACACAGGATTACTTCTTTGTCGTCATTTGTATAAAACGCAAGAAACTTTTTAAAAACCAACGAAAGAAGACATAAAGAAATACGCATCAAGGCTTGAAATAGGCAACTTGAAGTTTTCACTCCCCCAGGCATTTTTTAATAAGAAAGGGGACAGAAAATTACACCACAAAGGTAATATAATTATTCTGATGTTATTCAAATTCTGAGTTACCCCTGGTTTTATCTAATTCGGTTTTGATAAGATTATAAGAGACTTTTTTTTTGTTATTTTAATTGAACTCAGTTTTTATGCATATATAGAAGTCAACAAATTTTAGAAATCTTTAATTTTTGTTATAAAAAAATTATTAAGGAATTTTGAGGCGAATCACTTGGTTGTTTTTAAAATTTGAGGCGAAGTACTACGGATTTTAACAAGTAAAATATTTCTAAATAACGTCAATTTTTAAATCAAATAAAACTTAAATCTTTTCTATATTCAAAACTTAATTTATTTAACACACTGCATAGAATTTTTATATAAGACAACAAATTATGTATATAAAAATGAGAAATTAAAAATTTCTAATTTTTGTCATATAAAAGTATTAAGAAATATTGAGGCGAACCACTTGGGTGTTTTTTAATTAAAACTACGATTTTTAACAAACTAAATTTTTCTCAAGAACGTCAACTATTGATTCAAATAAAACATAACTTTTCCATATTCTAAAATTCTGAACACAATTTTTATGCATAGAATTTTTTATAAATCCACAAATTTTATCCAAAAAAAACGGGAAAGTAAAAATCTCTAATATTTGTTATAAAAAAAATATTATGAAATATTGAGGCGAACCACTTGGGTGTTTTTAATTTTGAGGCGAAGTACTACGGTTTTTAACAAGCTAAAATTTTCTCAAGAACGTCAAATTTTGATTCAAATAAAGTTAAAACTTTTCCATATTCTAAACTTTTGATATCAATTTTTATGCATAGAAATTATTCATAAGGCAACAAATTTTATACAAAAAATCGGGAAAGTAAAAATCTCTAATGTTTGTTATAAAAAAATATTAAGAAATATTGAGGCGAACCACTTGGGTGTTTTCAATTTTGGGGCGAAGTACTACGGTTTTTAACAAGCTAAATTTTTCTTAAGAAAGTCAACTATTGATTCAAATAAAACATAACTTTTCCATATTCTAAAATTCTGAACACAATTTTTATGCATAGAATTTTTGATAAATCCACAAATTTTATACAAAAAAATCGGGAAAGTAAAAATCTCTAATGTTTGTTATAAAAAAAATATTAAGATATATTGAGGCGAACTAATTGGGTGTTTCTTAATTTTGAGGCGAAGTACTACGGTTTTTAACAAGCTAAAATTTTCTCAAGAACGTCAAATTTTGATTCAAATAAAACATAACTTTTCCATATTCTAAACTTTTTAACTCAATTTTTATGCATAGAAATTTTTTAAAAATCAACAAATGTTATATAAAAAAAACGGGAAACTAAAAATCTCTAATTTTTGTTATAAAAAAATATTAAGAAATATTGAGGCGAGCCACTTGGGTGTTTTTAAATGTTGAGGCGAAGTACTACGGTTTTTAATAAACAAAATTTTTCTATAGGTCAAAATTTAGATATTTAATGTTAAATTTTTAAACTTTGACATTTTTTATTTTTGACAGGTGACAGTTGTACAAATAATTCAGTCAGTTCTGAATAGTTTTCCATAATGTCTTTCAACAGACACACAGACAGATAGATAGACTTTCATCTGGAAATTGTCTCAATCATCTCAGGGGACCTCAAAATTGATATTTTCATCTTTATCTCGAAAAATAAATATTTATAATGTATCGTAGTTAGCTATTCACGTAAAAAATAAATAAATAAATTTTTGATTTCAGGTTCACAAGCAGCTCTAAATGTTAAACAAGAAAAATTTTGAATTTGATGATGATGCTGCTCAGTTTACGAAACTTCTTATCTGACTTCAAAATTTTGATGCTTTTTGAAGACAAATACTGAGTGATTCTACAACGCTTCACAGAAAATATTGATATTTTTTTACACCAATATCCTCATACTTATTTATAAAAAAATGTTTCAAAAAGTCAATATTTTTTCACCCTATAAATATTTTTTGATCTCTTTACAAAGTGGGTTCGGTCTGTATAACTAACCGGATGTACGTCTGGTTGAACAACGTTAATAAATTGTAATATTTGCATGCAACTTAGTTGCAATTTGCAGCACAGAAACACCACACTTATGATGATGTAATTAACGATTTAGGTTCGATCAGTTAATTACGTAGCACAACAGGAAATGTGTAGTTACTTATAATTAAAACGTCAATTTTATAATTATAATTTCTAATACTTTGTACTATGAATTTTTCTAAAGCAATAACCAATCAGATTCAGAGATTTTGTTTTCTAATATGAGTATAAATTTCAGACCAATCATAATTCTTAATTTCTCAATCAATCAGTATAGTTCAAATTGTTTTCCATATATATTTCGGTCTTTGATTAAGATACTTGATAACTATATATTAAAATAAATAAATACATATTAAATACAGGGTGTAAACAATTTAATCGGTGTTTTGGTATAGGTTTAAGTTACCAGATTCATTGAATGTAAACTAAATTCTGACTTCAGTTTCTGAAAGTGTAGGGGACCTAAAAATGGATATTTTCATATTTATCTGGAAAATTATTTTTAACTCGTTCCCATTACTGTCCCTTCTTGGATGGTGGGGCGGGAAAGTAAAAATTAATAAAATTTACGTTTCTTCTTTTCTCTTTTTTTAAAATTTTTTGATATTTATTTGCTATTTCAGTATATCTATTTATTTCTTCAAAATTTTGTTTTATATTGACATCCGTAACATCCATGTTATTTTCTATTTCTTTTTTGACGTTTTCTATTTTTTCATCTATTCTTTGTTCTTTTTTTCTCTTATTTTTATTTCTAGTTCTCTAATATTTTTTATAGTGGTAAATTCATTCTTGTAATTTGTATTTATCCATTTATCTTCTAATAGTGTCTTTGTTGCTCCTATATATTTATCTGCAATTTTTACTTTTTCTATTTCCTCTTCTAGTTCATCATTAAAACATTTTTCTTTTATTATTTTAAATTTTTCAACTTGTTCTCTTTCTAGTTCGATAAATTTTATTGACATCTCTTTATTGGTTTTCTTCTTTATTTTATTGTTGTTATATATTTCACATCTTCTATTTTCTGTATCATTTCTTGCTACTAAAATTTCCAGCTTAAATTTTCTTCTTTGTCATGTACTTCTTGTACTCCAATCATTTCTTTATCAATTATTTCATTTACAATTTGTTCTGGTATTTGCCCTACATCTAATTCTTCTTGTCTATTGTACTTAATATTATTAATAAAAAATCTGTGTTTTTTTTAGGACTTTTACAATTAAAAGAAGTACAAGTGTTGAAGAAATAGTTTAAATATTGAGGAACATCGAAGCTCAAGATCAGAAAAACAAAAATTTTTATAATATTAAACTTGCAAGTAATTTACATCTTTAATAACATCAAAAGTGTTGTTACAAAATATTTATTATATAAAAATTGTTGCGTGAAGTTTTAAGTAAAAAAAAAAATTTTAAATGCAATTAATTATAAATTTATTGTGTAAGAATATCTTATTTTATAAATATAGATAAATTTCTTGTTAACACCCACATAAAATATAATGAATGGATTCTTACGTGAAATTTAAAATCATTGTCTTGACATTCTGAGTAGATATACAATAAATAAATCCAATGAATCACATTCAGTCATTTTAAATGGGAAATCTAATAAATATATAATATTATCTGACAAATTGACTATTTTTATTCGTCTTTTAACTATAATTATGTTGAGTATAATATAAGTGTTTTTATTTTGTTATTTTTATTTTGAAACTTTGTAGTGGTAGATATTATAAAAATAGGTTAATAAAAAATTCAATCTATTTGTGATAATAACCGACAATAGGTCAACCCAACCAGACCGAATATTGTCCGAAAAAACATTTTCTGTCCATCTATAAGATCGTTTCTAGCACTCCACCATTTGTGAATAGCACATTAATTACTTTAATAGTCTGAGTAATAACCTTTTACTATTGGTTTAATTATATTTATTAGATAAAACTGCAATTAACTATTGAGATATAAGTTTCGTTATCCTGGCCTGGATCATGTCAATTTCGACGTTTCGATCCCATTAGGCTGATTCTTCAGGAATTGAAACAAGCATGGTATATAACTCAGTATATCACCCATAGCAGAAGTAAAATTCGTCTGACGCTCCAAAGTTTCTGGGGTTCTGGTTTATTTTTTGATGATGGAAATCTATAGTAAAATTCAAATACAACCACATAGCACATTATTATTTATTCCTCGATTTATTCACAGAAAATTTTCTTCTTGATAAAAGTTGGTGCATTGCATAAAACTGCTATTTCAAGCGTCAAATTTTCAAATTTCTAAGTGGTATACAGGGGCGGGCAAAAAATAGGAATTCTGACGAAGAGTAAAGTACCCTTATTTTTGACAATTTCAAAAAAAAATATTTAGAAAAGTTGTTTAGAATTAAAAATTACATTAGATTTAAAATCACAGCCTCCTACGCAGAAAAACATTTTTTTTTTGTTTTTAGCCTAGCTCAAAATAATATCATTTCGGATGGACTTTAGGGGCCTTCCTTCAATCACTATAATACATTTTGGTTAAAAGAATTTGGTTTTCTTCGTTATTTTTACAACATTCTCGGCCTTTTTTAAAATTTTTATGATTTTTGGTTTTTTCTTGGTGTAAAGTTGAAATTTCACCCTGTAGACATGTACATAAAACGACCATTATGATTTAATTGAAGAAAATGGGTTAAAAAATGATACCCAAAAGTTTTTAGTACCAAAATGTTAATAACATTCACTTATTTACGTCAAAAAATATTTTTCAATTTAACGGAGTAAAACAAAATCTAGCTAAAATTAACTAAAGAAAATGAAGCTTTCAAAATAAAAATAAAAAAATAGAAAAGAAAAATAACGAAGAAAACCAAATTTTTTTAACCAAAATGTATTATAGTGATTGAAGGAAGGCCCCTAAAGTGCATCCGAAATGATATTATTTTGAGCTAGGCTAAAAACAAAAAAAAATGGTTTTTGGCGTAGGAGGCTGTGATTTTAAATCTGAGTGTAATTTTTAATTCTAAACAACATTCTTAAATAATTTTTTTTTGATATTGTCAGAAATAAGGGTACTTTACTCTTGGTCAAAAATCCTATTTTTTGTCCGCCTCTGTATACTATTTAGAAATTTGAAAATTTGACGCTCGCAATAGCAGTTTTACTCAATTTTAAGAATAAAATTTTCTGTCAAATGAATAATAAAATTTTTTCCCATATGGTGCAGACTTTTTGAGTCGCACTGTATAAAGAATCCTTTTTGGATTCCTCTTACTTCCTTCTTTCACGACTACATTTTTCGCTGGTGGTATCTCTTTCTTAAGTTGTCTATTTTTATTTTGTAGATTTATTTCATTGCTTATTAGTTAAGAAATTTTTCCTCGGTGGAAGTTAATAAAAATTTTATATGTTGTTTATGTTACTAAAAGTAAAAAATGGTAAAGTTTTTAAATTTTCTGCTATGACTGGTTTAGTCTCTACAGAGTGTTAAAAGTAATATACTGTTTTGGTAACTTGAATGATGCTAAATTTAATTTATTTGTATTTCTGAGCTGAAACAACAGAAAAACTAAAAAAAATAAATAAACCCAATCTATAAAATTAGTGTCACTAATAAAAACCTTTAGTACTATTATAGGTACAGGATGTCTCATTTAAGTCATTTATATGAAAAGAACAGATTACTTTTGAACTTTAAATATCGAATCAAGTACACCAACCCAGAAAAATGTTTAAACAATAATTATATTTTGTTGATCTCTATTTAAAACCCTATAATGAAATATACAGGGTGGCCTATCATATACGCGTCGCGTCGATATTTATATAGAAACCGGTAAGATTGTGTAAAAAGTATCTACTCTAAGTACAATTTTAAATTATTTTGATTTATATAGGTTGCCTGAAACAATTTAAAAAAAATCAAGAAACAACAAAAAAAAACAGGAAAAATCAGAAAAACGAAAAAACCGAAAAATCGAAAAAAATGAGATGAATAAGAAAAAATGAGAAAAAATTATAAAACAAAAGAAAGAATTCTAAAAAAATAGAACAATGAGAAAAATGAGAAAAGAAAAAGATTATAAAAAATCAACTAAAATTAGAACAAAATGGAAAAAATGAGCCAAAATCAGAAAATATAGATAAAATTGGAAAACAGAAGAAAAAAACAAAAAAATTGGGCGAAAATTTAGAAAATATTGGGAAAAAATAAAAAATAAAATTGTAATATACAGAAAAAACGAATAAATCAAAAAAATGGTAAAAAAAATACGCTAAAAATCATTAAAAAAACGAAAAAAAAGTCGCAGAAAATGCAACAAATCGAAAAAAATCGCAAAACCGCAACAAAATACCAAAAAAAGGCAAAGAAAGCACAACTTATCACAAAAAATTCAAATGAATAATAAAAATTAGAAAACGAAAGAAAAAAAATGAGGAAAAAATTCCAATTTCCCTTTGCCATCTAGGACTTTAGGACGTCTTTCAATTATTTTACTAATAACTTCACCAGTTTTTAGGTCACATTTATTCATAATATTTTGTAGAATTTGTGTTCATTTAATAAAATAAATGCTGGCTCTTTATTTATTTTTTCTTTATAGATAGTTGAATTAAATTAAATTTTTGGTCCCAAGAATATTCAGAAATTTTTGATTGTTCCAATGCCAAAATTAAAAATTAAATACACATTTTTTACGTTTAACTGTATTAGTGTATTTTATTTATTTTTTATTGATGTATATTATTTTGGTCATAAAATCAATAAACCGCTTTTTTCGTTGTTTAAATTAATATTTTAAAAAAATTGGCCCCAATTTTGTTAATTTAATTTAAAAAGTATTTTCCTTATTTACAAAACATTTTTTATTTTTTATGTTTTATTTTTCCCATTGTATCACCGTTTTACTTAACTGGAAATCTTCTTTTTGAAGAAATTAATTAATAATTATCCATAATCTCAAATCTGATCACCAATGAAGAAATAAAAAAAATCAAAGTCTAGTAGGTAGGTACCTATCACAATATATTTAAAAAAATTAGTTGGAAGGGGACTGGCAACTAATTTCGGCATATTTATTACTATTACATAATATAACCATATTTTTTTTCCATAACAACAAATGTTTATGTATAATATCTAATTTCAAAAAAATTAAGAATTTTGTTAGAAATTTCCGAGCGCCATCTAGTAGTTAGGATCCAAACTTTATATTCCTGTAACCATTATTGTCCGTAAATTTTAGCCAGAACTCTACAACTTTATTTCATGCTCATCTAATACGTATTCAGAAACTATTTTTTTGCATATGACACTAAGAAAAATATCTTTAATAAATAAATATATCCCTTTAAATTTAATGACAATGAAGTTTGAATGAAATAAATAATAAATTTTAACAAATAGTTTGAAAATACTTGACCATTCAAATTAAAATAAAAAGCAAACAAACTTAACACTTTTATTAATAAAGAAATAATAAACAAAAATTTAAGAAAAATGGTCTCTTTTTAAATAAATTTAAAAAATATATAAAATTTCTTATAAAACCTAATTTGACGTAATTCACTACTAAAAAAGACTTCTATTCGTTGATTTGGTTTATAATATTTTTTTTATTGAACTCGGCTTGCGCTAGGAAATAACTGGCAAAAATTGTAACGTAACGAAAAAGCAAGCAAGAATTGTTTGCGCTCAGCTTGTTTTTGTTTTAATTCGTACGTCATTCATATGGTGTCATTCATATGGTGTCATTATTGTCATTATTGTCATTATTGTCATTATTGTCATTATTGTCATTATTGTCATTATTGTCATTATTGTCATTATTGTCATTATTGTCATTATTGTCATTATTGTCATTATTGTCATTACTGCCGCCATTATTGTCATTATTGTCATTACTGCCGCCATTATTGTCATATTGTCATTAATGTGTCATTATTGCAATTTTATAATGGAAAAGTAAGTTAATAAATCATATAACCTACCTATATACTATTTACTATTTACATGCAATACAGAGAAAAAGATAAAAGGAAAAACCTCGAAAATCAACTTCAGAGTGCGAAAAAATACCAAAAACAAATACAACAATTCCGGCAAAATCAAAAAGAAAAAATATAACAAAATGTAACTTTAACTGTCAGTAGATAGAACGTCCTATAACTTTAAAGATTCAATAACTAAAGGCGATGACGTTTAGAATAAAATTTAACAAGTTGATTTCTTATACAATTGTCACAATCTAAACGTCATTGTCGTTAGTTACAGAACCGTTAAAGTTAAAGGACGTTCTATCTACTGACAGTTAATCTTTCCAGGTATGATATATATTTTTCGCATAAGAATAAGAAATAATTATATATTTTTTTGTTTTTCTACTTTTGTTATTAATTAAGAGATTGCTCGAACATTAGAATTTTTTTTATATGTTATAAATCTGAGATTTTTACAAAAGATCAATTTTACTGCCAGCTGGACTGGGGAATATGGGACAAATAAAGAGAGATAGGGAAAATTATGAAAAATATGGAAAGAGGGAAAAATAAAGAAAAATGGGAAAAAATAAAGCAAAATTTAAAAATCTAGGGAAATTTAGGGAAAAACAGAGAAAAATAGCAAAAAATATGAAAAATATGAAAAGTTGCATTTTGTTCGGTATTGAGAAGAAATTTGAAAAGGTAAGAAGACCAAATTCATTAAGAGATGTTTTGGGATTAGTGTTCCATCTTGTATTTTTATTATTCCTCTGCTCGGTATATTTAATTTCAGCTCGCTTGATATCCCTTCTCAAGATCTTCTTCTCCTCTAGGTATTACTATAAAATGTCTTTCCCATGTTAACAATTCTCTCTCTTTGCTTCTTCAGTCAAAACAATTAACTAATATATCGTCTGTTGCAAATTGAAAATTTCCTTTCTTCCCCTCGTTATATAGAGTACGTTTTTATTATATTATATTTTCTTCAGTAAGAATCATTATTAATTATTTCGACGCTTTATTTTTTATTTACTGTTATTTTTAATTATTTTTAATGCCGTTATATATTTTTTTGTTATACTTACTTAAAAGTTCATATCTTATCTTTTATAACCATATAAATTATCTGATCTTTGTGGTGATATTTCAGTCTTGATTACAAAAAGAGAATCTATTTTTAATTTATATTTACAAATTGTCTTAAAATTTAATTCAGATTAATTATTTTTATATTTTATATTTTGATCCAAAAATTCATGTATATCATATTAATATTATCATTGTTTTATATTCTTTTTCAAAACAGAGACCACGAAATCTGGTAATTTATAAGATTTTTGTCTTATATTTACTTTATGTGAACTTTTAGGGTTTTAGGACAAAACTTTTTTTGGAGCAAGTTTTTCTTTGGACTACAAGCATTTGGAACAACATTTTTACTGAACAAGTTTTTGGAACTAGCAAGTTTTTCTTTCCACCTTTGGGATCAACGTTCTCTACTGATCCTAGAAACTTGAGAAGAAACTTCAAGAACCAGGCAAAGTTGGATTTCCAAAAAAAAAAGAAAAGTCACTGAAAGTTATTATTTTCCCTCTTATTAAATAAACCAAATATAATGTTTAATTTGAGTTTAATTTCCTTAAACCCACAAAAAGAAAGAAAAGACGGATTTTCAAACATATCATAGTTTTTTTTGTCAATTGTTTCTAATTGTATCAAAAAATCAATTAGACTGGCGTCCAAAAAATGTTTTTATTTAATACTTTACTTTTTGATATATTTCAAATTCTATTCGAGGAACGAATCCATTATAAAAAGAAAAAAGCTTAAACCACATTTATTACTAATTATCAACAAATTAAAGTAGCGTTTCAAGACGGGAAAAGAGAAAGAAGAAAATGATAGACCGTAAAATTTGTTGGCGAGGTGGAACCGTTTTTGAAAATGTCACTCGGAATCAACCGTGTTAAAGTAAATCGTGATTGTAAAAACTTACAGTCAACATAATAGTGCTTCAAATTAATATATAATAAATTTGTACAAAAAATTGAGTTTATTTTCCTAATACATTTCTGCAACATTTAACTAGGTTAATGGTGTCTTCTTTACAAAAATTAAATCTATAAGCAATAATAATAGTAATATTACTACCAATTTAAATGCCCACACATAAATACATTTTATAAACAACCTCTTGTAAAATTTTTAGTTTTAAAGTGAATGAATTAATATGTCTTAAGTGGATAATAAAAATAAAAGATTAGACTATTGTTATTGGGCTCAAGGTGTTTTTAAAATTACAGAAAATTTCTAAAAAAATATATAATGTTTATTAATGAGGTGACATTTACCACTAGTGGGATTATATAGCCTCAAAACTATAGATACTAGGCCACTAACTATTAATCATCAATGGGTTATAAATTTTAAAGACCAATATTCACAAACCTCTTTCTTTAATAACTCGTTACATGTTGAACATTTAGTCGACTTCTTAAATGAGAAATTTTAGTGTGCAATTAAAGATCTTTCAGTTAATATATATTTACAGCTAGATGGAGCATCGATCCATAATTTGTAGAGGTTTTGGATAGGCAGCTGACAATGTGTGTCTGTGGGTTGCCTACTTTAAGGTGCTAAGGCACCGGATCATTTTATTTAGGTTGGTGACACTGAGAGGTTGGTAGGGATGAAAAAGAAGAAGATATTAAGGATTTTTTTCAGTCAGGATATTATTTTTTTAGCTGTGAGATGGAGTGAGATTAGGGCTGTAATTTTATGTGAGTTTGTTTTGTGAAGCCCCCAACAAATTCGAGAATAGTTTGTCAATGGTTAAACGAACATTTTGATATGCACTGGAAAGACAGAAATGTTGAAAACCGTTAAATTTATATTTCTGGGAATGGTCAAAAATAAAGTTTATTAATTTAGGCTAAATTTAATGGTTAATTTTTTTAATTCTTTATT
Source organism: Neocrepidodera transversa (assembly GCA_963243735.1). NCBI lineage: Eukaryota > Metazoa > Arthropoda > Insecta > Coleoptera > Chrysomelidae > Neocrepidodera > Neocrepidodera transversa. The sequence goes on along the minus strand of OY725337.1, from coordinate 2,508,080 downwards.
TTTTTTACCTAAAAATATCAATGATCAAAAATATATTTTTTTAATATTCAACTTTTGTTATTTTTTGGCATTGTACTAAATCAAAAGGTGTCAATTTTTTTAAATATGGTTTTCGAAGTTTAAATTAATTTTTGTCATAACTCATACAAATTAGCGACAAATAGGGAAAATAGGAAAAAATAATGAAAAATAAGCAGAAAAGGAAAAAATGAGAAAAGAGGCAAAAACAGAGAAAAATGGGAAAATATAAGAAAATAGGGACAAGTAAGGAATAATAGAAAAAAAGAGGGAAAAATAGAAAAAAATTTAAAAAGTATCGAAAAAAAGGAACAAATAGGGAAAATAGAAAAAAAAGAGAAAAATGGGGAAAAATAGGAGAAAATTATAAAAACAGAAAGAAATAGTAAAAAAAGAAAAAGGGAGGTAGAGAGAGTGAAATATTAAAACACCTACAGTTGAAAAAAATCGGTTGTGTCGCCCCAAAACTTTCCCGACGAGTATCCACGAAAACTTTGTCAAATATTTAATGTTAAAGTTTTAACTTTTGACATTTTTTTATTTTTGACAGGTGACAGTTAGAAAAATAATTTTGACTCTTCTGTATAGTTTTTCAAGGGCTTTCAAATGACATATTGCAAGTAGAATTCCCTGACATATTACATCGGTCATTTTACTTTCTTTTACTTACCCGACCCACCTCCTAGAAGGGAAAGTATTGTGAACGAGCTAAAAAAAAAATCGAGATAAAAACGGAAATATCCATTTTCGGGTCCCCTGAGAGGATTAAGACTATTTTCAGATAGAAGTCTGTCTGTCGGTCTCTGTGTGTGTGTGTGTGTGTGTGTGTGTGTGTGTGTGTGTGTGTGTGTGTGTGTGTGTGTGTGTGTGTGTGTGTGTGTGTGTGTGTGTCTGTGTGTCTGTGTGTGTGTGTGTGTGTATTCTTCCACGATAGAGGCCACACGTTTAATCCGATTGAGCTGAAATTTGGTATAGAGGTTTGGCTTACCCGTCGGAAGAACCCATTAGCTTTTTTACGACATCTGTTAAACGGAAGTACCACTATCAAATAATGACAGATGTAATATGTCACGGAATTGGACATGCAATATGTCATTTGAAAGCCCTAGAAAAACTCTATTCAGAACAGTCAAAATTATTTCTCCAACTGTCACCTGTCAAAAATAAAAAAATGTCAAAATTTGAAACTTCAGCATTAAATATCTGAAGAAGTATTAATCCGATTGAGCTGAAATTTGGTATATGGGTTTGGATTATCTGTCCGAAGAACCCATTAGTTTTTATACGAGAACTGTCAAACGGAAGTACCACTATCAAAAAATGACAGATGCAATATGTCACGAAATTGGACATATGCAATATGTCATTTGAAAACCCTAGAAAAACTATTCAGAATAGTCAAAATTATTTCTCCAACTGTCACCTATTAAAAATAAAAAAATGTCAAAAGTTGAAACTTCAACATTAAATATCTGAAAAAGTATTCGTGGATACTCGTCGGGAAAGTTTTGGGGCGACACAACCGATTTTTTATCAAATTAAAAAAAAATTACTTCAACGATTTCAATGATCAAATTTCAAAGAAAAACCAAGCAAATTTCAATAAACAATTTAACCCACGGCGATTTATAAGTTAAATAATTTTCATTTTAACCAACGTTGATCTATTTAGAAATGTAAATTTTTATCTGACCCAAACTTTAGATTCGTATGCACAACAACGGTTTAAAAAAAAAGAAGTTAATTGTGCCGGTGTAAAAACATACCATTAATGTGATTTACGGAACACACGCAACACTCATTTGATGTAATCAAAGGTAATTAGGTGCAATTGTACTTGTAATTTATAAGCAAATAAACTATTAATTTCATGTTCTAAAGGTGACAGTCCTTTTTTTTATTACCTAGCAAGATAACTGGTATATTTAATTTGTTTATGCCATAAATTATATATATTATTATTAGAGCTACTATCGTCTCTAATTAAATAAATAATTGTCAATATCTGTTTTCTAATTATTGATTTCTATTGCTATTGCTATCTCTGTTTGTGATCATTTGTAGTTTCCTTCAATTACCTTTAATTTTGTTTTTGATGATTTTCTACCATATATAGGTCTTACTACTTTCTGGTATACTTTTTTTCAAAAAAATGTATTTTTGAGATTAGTTACGTAGCTCAGATTTTTATCTGACTACACCACGACGAGCTCTAGCTCGCCACGTTGTATTTCGAGTAGCTCGGACTCCTTCAGGATTGGAATAAAGTCCGCCCGACAAAAAATACAACCTGGAGAGGGTTATTTTATTTAATAACTATACGCTAATTACTGCTTGTTGGAACAAGAAATAAAATTATTAAATAAAAAATATACATTTATTTACACACACTATATTTACACTTACAGAAAACAAACTTTTATATTGTACGCAAATTGATTAACAAAAGAAAACCTAACCAAGTTAAATAGTGAAATACCCAAAATTATTAAAGAAAAAAAAAAGGTTTATTCTTACCACATTATTCACCCGAATCGCTCAGGAACGTTCACAAATTCTTTTTAAATTTTTAATATTTACTTTAATATTTATTTTAATATTTATTTGGTACTATGTATATTTCAATAAAAAATTAATTTTTTTAAAACGTATTTTTCTGGAGCTCTTAGCTCACCTCTTCGCTGTTGCTCTGGACTTTTTCTCAATGAATCTTTTTTAACCTTCAGTTACTTCTTCGAATCTTTTTTATCAGAATCGTCACCTTTACAACTTTATTGCTAAGGTCTGCAAAATTTCTGAGTTAATTTAACTGCGATTTTCTACCTTCAATAAATTGCAAAATCAGCTGAACTAACATTAGTTAATATTACTTACAGGAAGTATGGATATAAAATTATGACATATTAAATAAAAATTGTTTATAGTTACTTTTAATGTAAATTACTTTATTGCTAAATTTGATATTAAAATTAAATTAAATATTAGAATTAAATATGGAACTTGGAAATATTTTATTATTTAGAATATTTTATTATTTAGAATTTGTGACTATCTCCCGAATTCAAAAAATCGACTGTGTCACCCCTGTACTTTTTCGGCTCATTTATGGAGAACAGGATTATTTTAATTAAAAAATACAAAATTCCTGAATAGGAAAGTAAATGCTGTTAAAATGAAGTAAATGGGTAAATATTGCAAAAATGCGCAAAAATTAATTAAAACGAAAAAATACATTAACAAGGTAACAAATTATTTCCAAAAAATTGTTAAAAATGATAAAGATTTGCTAAATTTCAGCTAGATTAAAACTATAATAAAAAAGAGTGAAAATAAGCAAAAATCAAAAATACGAAAGAGTTTAAGAAAGCAAAAAAAAATCAAAAAAATTAGCTAAAATACCAATAAAAGGAATGAAAACCAAAGTAGGTAAAATAGAGACAAATAAAGGCAAAAATCTGAAAAAAGTCCAAACAAGGCCAAAAAATTAAAAGAAGCAAGAAAAAGAACAAAAGAGGTAAAAAAGCCAAAAACATATCAAAAAAAATACAAAAATTGTACTAGAAGGAATACATTATATATCTACAATTAGGATATCGTAAAATCATGGGTGAAAACCATTGGGAGTTCGGAAAAAAGATGTAGGGATTTTTAGGCTCTACAACTTTATACTAGAACATTTTGCACTAAAACGCATTGTTTGTTTTAAAAATTAAAAAAAAAAGACAAAAAGCCCAAATGGTATATTTTTCGCCCATTTGCGGCGAAACTTTGGAGAATTCGAACAAAAGTTAACATAAATGTTAAAAGAAACTTATGCTCTACAACTTTGCACTAGAAAATTTTGCACTAAAGTGGATTGTTTGTCTTAAAAATTTGGAAAAACTACGGAAAAACTCCATGCACATTTTTGGCGCGCCCTCTACTGGCGCAGCGATTGAAAATACTGGAAAAAGAGTGATGCAAAAATTGTAGGAAATTTTATGCTCTAAAACTTTACATTTCATTGTACCATGCAAAAATAACCATATAGTAACCAAAGTATCTATTCACATTTTAAATTAATAATCGTTGTACTTTTTTTCCAACATATCTATTTTTCGTTACGTTACAATATCTGATTGTTAAATCCTACTGCAAGGCGAGTGAAGGAACTTATGAAAATTTTTTTTATATAAAAAAATTAAATTTTTTAAAATATTTTAAAATTTATAGTAAAATACCGATAAATGTATTATTATAAATATATAACATATTTTTAATATTTTAACATTCATGTTAATAAAAAAATATCACCAGATATATATTTTTTTTACTCTTTCCTTTCCCGGCCCACAAATCTTCCTATTCGAGCATTCCAGGAAATTTATAGGCTAAACGTATGCAAGCAAAAAAAACTTACAAAGCCCCAGATAAGATTGGAAGTTCTAAAAGTAAAAGGGTATTTTGCGAAAAGCAAAAGCGTATCGAAAAGGGCTCTTTGTTATGCCGAACACGAATATGGCTATGGCCTCACCCTTATTTTACGACGAGGGTTTTCATTTCCGAAGGTTATATTTTTTGATAGTACCCTTTGAATATGCTAATATTATGCAAGGGCCCGTCGTCGGCCTTCATTTGAATGGCTCGACATTGTAGTTGTTATTCAGATGTTATAAAAATGTTGTATTTTTGAAGCCGAAAGGGCATAAATGTGTTGGTATGTCTGTGTAGACCAGGATTTTAATAAATTTAATAATCAACATTTTACGAGATTTTATGGATGGTAAATTAAATACTAAATGTATATGACAGGTGGTATTTATATGCGTATATGTAAAGTATGTATTTTATTGGTTTTTAGATTATAAAAATCACGTTTCTACTTGTTTTTTTTTTTTTTTAATACAAGATATAAATTTTTTTGTAGTGGATAATTGACTATATCCGAGGCTATTTTCCTCACAAAATTTTAATAATTTTTTTTTAATAATTTATTTTAATTCAGATCATTACTCTTCAGTATTCTAAAGACAAATATTTTTCAATTATATAAGAATACATAAAGTAACTATCACATTTACATATATATTTAACTTTCTTTTGTCCTTTTTTAAATGAAATTGTAGACACAAATACGTACATTTATTATAATTTTCTATTTTTTCCGGTAGTATTAAGTACCTATTTATTTTTTACACTCATATAAAAATAAAAAATAACATTTATTTAGCGGCAGCTACTTATTCTTTGTCGGAAACTTGTTAAAAATAAAAATAAATTGCATTATTTTGTATGCTATTATCGCTACAACTACAGCGCTAGGTTGATTTATGTCACTATATGCATTGTCACTTTAAAGGTGTTGATACAAGAGTGTAAAAAGAGATAAATTTGTTTTAGATTAGTAAAAACAGCTAACAAGTGACTAAGGTAACGTTAAAAACGAGTAGATAATTGCTTTTTTTTTAATTTTAATGCATATAAAACAGTAAAAAAAAAGGACATAATACAGCGTAAAAAACATTAAAATATTTCAAATGTTTAAAAAAAAATATTGTGAAAATAGTATTTCCGATTACTTAGTAAATTAAAGTATAAAGAAAATCTAGAACAAGTTGAAAAGCGTAAATTAAGAAAAACAAATCAATAACAAATTGAAAATCAAAAAAACGAAGAAGACGATATGAAAGGTAAAACACAAAATTAAAATTAAGTGAATAATAAAGAGGAAGGAAGACAAGAGCAATGGTAAATCAGGAAGAAAATTAAAAAAAATAATAAAAAGGGATAAAAACTCAAGAACAAGGATAAACAATGCACTTTAGTGCAAAATATTCTATTGCAAAGTTGTAAAGCATAAAATTCCCTACAATTTTTGTATCAAACTTTTTCCCGAATTCCCAATAGTTTTCACCCATGATTTTAGAAGATCCTAATTGTAGCAGTGTGCTATATGTATAATGTGCGCATGCGCCCGCTTATGTCACACCAAAAAATTCTTTAATAATGACAAACAGTCTGAAAAGGTGACATGTTTCGGTCTACACGATCATCATCAGGCCTATAATAAAAAGGACATTGTGAAGAGATCGTCGGACCCGAAATAGCTCATCTTCTGATAGAGCCTTTCTCTTTTGAATAAAAACCGATGGCCGAAAGAATTTTCCGGATCGGCCGTACCGTTCTTGAGTTATCGTGCGCACAGACATCCACACATCCACACAGACAGACTTTTCTTTTTCGCCAAAAATCATGACATTTAAGACATTTGAGCAAAAAAAAAATTTGAGGTTTTTGCACGATTTCAATACTACGGTTTGTCCTACTTCACTATAGGTGAAGTATGGGCGTGCCGTAGTAAAATACAAAAAAATATGGTAAAATAGGGAACTATAAGCTAAAAGAAAAATACAGAAAAATAGGAAAAAGTAGCAAAAAGGAAAATAAAGGAGAAAGAAGGGGAAAACAAAAAAAATTGAGAAAACAGGGAAAAACAGGAAAAAGAAGATAACGATAAGGGGAAATATGGAAGGTTGGAAAATTAGGGTAAAATAAGGAAAAAATAGGAGGCAAATGAAGAAAAACAGGTAAAAATATGGCAAAATAGGAAAAATAGGATAAAATATGGAAAATTAGTGAAAAGTAGGAAAATTACGACAAAATACGGAAAAACAGGCAAAATAGAGAAAAGAAGGGTATCACGTGAAAAAAAAACAGTGGAAAATATGAAGAAATAAAGCTAAATAGGGGAAATAGGCAAATGTAGGGCAAAATAGCGAAAAATATAACAAAAATAGGGCAAAATGTAGAAAACTAGGAAAAATAGTAAAATGAGGCAAAATGAGGAAATTAGTAAAAAGTAGGACAAAATAGGGAAAAGTAGTGAAAAGTAGGTTCTAATTAGGGGAAAATAGGCAAAAATAGGACCAAACGGGGAAAAATGGAGAAAAGCGATGTTTCTGAGATACCTATACGAACAATGGGTTCACTCGTAAGGGGGTGAAATGTAGGGCGAGTATTATTATTATTATTATTATTTCTTTTGCACTTGGATCAATTCACTTGGATCACTTTTGAACGGGTCAGAACCTGACCAAGACAAATAAAACGCTCCTAAGCAAATCAATTGACATTGTCGTTCCATTTCTGTCAATTATTATCTGCGACTAGCATCGAAGCACCAAAAAAAAGATCATCAAGAAATGGCCATCGACACCTATTAATTTTCTTCCTCAGATGACGAATGTATCTCGGAAAAAATATATTCCTAAAATTGAACATTAAACAATACACCGTATATATAGACGTTTTTTCTTATACGAAATATTTACCAAAATGATATTATCTTCCTCACTAGACGAAGTGTCGCCTTCCATTTTATAAAAATCTAGATTTTTAATTTGCTCTTGATAAGTCCACTTTTTTTAGGTTATTGTAACGCCGTTAATTACTGTCAAATAAATTTAAAATCCCCATCATCTGTTTTGGCTCACTTTTGAACCATTTTTGATTCAATTAAGTTGCAAATAAAATAGTGAAGCAAGTGATCTAGAACTGAACTAAACTGATCCAAGTGCAAAAGAAATGCAGCTAATATGTTTATTTTTAAATGGGACAACCCGCATATTTAATAATTTTCTGTTACAGTTTTTTTATTGCCGATGCAGCATATAAACTGTTAAAGGCCAATATTTGTCATTAATTTTAGAAAATTTACTAAAACCATTTTTATTTTGTATTTAATTTTGCAGTAGAAACAGAAAACAATACTTAAAGAAAAAAATATAAAATTTAAAATCGCTGGTCCATCTAATATAAAAAAATATTTTTTTATTTTATCTTCATGTTTCCATCTTTACGCGCACACAGTTTTATTTATAATGATCTGTATTCTTCTGTCGCGTAAATAAATAAATAAATAAATAGAATCTTAGAGATTATTTTTGTTTTAATGAAAATTAAAAAAATCAATATAATAATTTAGGGAAGCACGTAAGAAAGTTAATGCTGGTTTTAAGTAAAAATTACAAATTCAATAAAAGTTATTTCATTGCAATCATAATAAAACATAGTAAAATAAACTAACTCTGAGAAAGAGTTTATACGAGGATAGAAAAAAATTATATAAACAACATTAATAATAAAAACAATTCTCAAAGAAATATATAATAAAATCTGAACAATTTTTTGTAGAACGAAACTGTATAAAGTACAGTTATTCTCACCGAAGATAAAATATATGCGTGTGTAAAGGTTTTAAACATAAAAAATTATCCACATATATTCAGATACCGGTCTGAAAGGCAAGTCAAGGCAAGGCGAACAATTTAGAAGAAAAAAAGGCAGTTGGAAAATAAAACGACTTTGAAAACCAGAACCGCGTCTGATAAAACCAGCCGGATCAGATAAATATGTCAACGAGGACTCCGCCTCTGCATTCCCGAATGGTATGCCAAGAATAAAGAACACAGGACTGGTTCCAATTGATAATTATACTAAAAAATCGGATATTTTGTTAAATAATTAAAATTGATAGTAAAATTTTGCGCTTTAAAATTTCAACTAAGAATTAGATTATACTGTTTAACTGTGTCGGCTTTTACTTGATGAAAATCCATTATTAAATTTAAATAAATAAAACAACGTTTTAAGATTTCCACAAAAATAATAACACAAGTTATTAATTTAATAGTGACTAGTTTCGTTACATAGTAACTTCATCAGACTAATTAGATTATACTTTATTTTGTGTATTAAATAGGGTCTTAGAAAAAATATTCAAGTATTCATTCAAGTATAATAACATTAAAAACAGATAGATTGACGATGAACCGATTTGTACTCATGATGTAATATTAGTTATATTTTATTAAACCTGTAACTGACGAATAACAAAAAAAAATAAAAACTAAAAAAAATTAGTTCCTGTTTAAAAGTTTGCCTACACGTAATTAAAAATTAAAACCAATAAAGGCATTATTAAATTTAAATACAATAAGATTAATTCAACGAAACTTATTGTTTTATTTAAATTATGGTAGGAATTTTGATTTTTTTCTGAAACCGATCCTGTGTAAAAGATCCCCACCGTTGCGTTTCTCATTATCAACCTGAGATATACAAAAAGAAAAAGAATGTCTACTCACCTAAGATGGCCGGCAGGACAGATGTGAAATAATTTAAACCGTGATGTCTTCTTTACTCCATGATGGCGATCAGGCAGATCTGGAATTTTAAAAAAGTTACTTAATGAGTTCATCAAAATTTTATTTAAGGAAATAATAATTATCACAATATTAATAATTTATTTTTTTCTACTTCAAATAAAAAGATGTGTGTTAGTTCCTACATTCAAAAAAATTATGATTCTTTTCAGAATTTTTGATTCTTTGATTCTTATTACAAATATGATATATCTGATGAAGAATTAATTTCTATTTTTAATTGTCGAAACGTTTAGGTACATTTTACTATTACAAAGTAAAATAAAAACAGTGCGGGTATTAATATTTTTTATAGAAATATTTGATCAAAATTCTTGAACGTTTTTATCACAAATTATGAAATTTTGTGACTAAAATTTTTAATTAATATTAATGAAATATTTTACTGCATAAACATAAACAAAAAATTTATTAAAGTGTGATTTTTTCAGATTTTTTGATTCTTTGATTCCTACTACAAATTGGAGTTATATCTGACGAAGGATTAATTTTCTATTTTTAATTGTCGAAACGTTTAAGTACATTTTACTATTACAAAGTAAACTAAAAATACTAGGTATTAATTTTGTGGAAATAATCAAAATTGTTGAAATTTTTTTATCAAAATTTTTTAAATTTTGTGATTAAAATTTTTAATTAATATTTTTGAAATATTTTATCCACAAATAAAACTGCATAAACTTTTTTTTTTCTACTTACCAAAAATATTCTATCACTTATATTTATTTTTATAAGTGAAGCGATTATATTTATTTTTCGTAAAATTTGTGGTTTATTTATAATCTGGTATTTTATCTTAAAAATTCTTGTAAAAAAAATTAAATAAACCTATCACAGTGTTTTGTTTTGTCAATCTAGATAGTCAAAATTTTCGATCACAATATTGAAATTGAAGTTATTTTAATTTTTATTAAATACTCATCAATATAATTTCAATTTACCAAGTATATAGAAGAATTTTTAATTTTTTTATTTTTCAATAAAATTCTTAAATTTTTTTATTAAAATGTTTGAATAAATCTTTTGAATTTATTGAAAGATTTTTTTTTTAATTTTCATTAAAAATCTTCAATTTCTTTATCAAAATGTTTGATCAGAAAATTTGAATTTTTTTATAGAAATTTTTTTTAATTTTCTTTAAAATTCTTAAATTTTTTTATCAAAATGTTTGAACAAAACTCTGGACTTTTTTGAAAGATTTTTTTTTAATTTTCATTAAAATTCTTGAATTATTTTTTTAATTTTTTTATTTTTCAATAAAATTGTTGAAATTTTTTATCGAAATGTTTAAATAAATCTTTTGAATTTATGGAAAGAAATTTTCTTTTAATTTTCATTAAAAATCTTCAATTTTTTTTATCCAAAACTATTGAATTTTTTGATAGAATTTTTTTTAATTTTCACTAAAATTCTTGAATTTTTATACCCAAATTTTTGATCAAAACTTTTGAGTTTTTTGAACGCTTTTTTTTTATTTTAATTAAAATTCTTGAATTTTTATATCAAAATGTTTGATCAAAACTTTTGAGTTTTTTAAACGGTTTTTTTTTTAATTTTAATTAAAATTCTTGAATTTTTTATCAAAATATTTGATCAAATCTATTAAATTTTTTGGTAGAAATTTCTTTAATTTTCATTAAAATTCTTGAAATTTTTTATCAAAATTTTTAAAACTAATTAAGTACCATTCCCTAATAATTTCATTATTATAGTGTGAGAATTGTTCGATAATATTAAAAATAATTTAGTTATTATTAATGTGCTACATTCAATTCATTCCTTGTGTTGTAAAATATTAAAACGTTATTATAAGAGCAATAATAAATATATTAAAATACAATGTATATAATTTATATTTAAATTCTTTAAATGTTTATGATAATAAATAAACCAAAGGTGGGGCATGTTCATTGGTTGAAATTCGTTTCATCTTTTCTGACCGAATTCTCTTCGTCCATGAAATATACGCGTATAAATTTTCCATGGAATGTGAAACCAAAGGCGAGGCTACAAGCATCAACCTTCATAAACTTAAAGAGTTATTGCACAGGTTGACAACAAATATCTCCCTGTATAATATGAGAGTGTCTCGTGAAACGTAAAACGTATACACCAGATAAACTCACTTAAAAATAAGTAGGTTTTATGTCGGTTAGGCGTGACTACACATAAGACATTTTCAGATAAAACAGCGTAATAAAGTATAACGAAAAATACAAAAAAAAAGTGTTTATAGCAATTTTTATCATACATATAGTAAAGCTATTTTTAATATAATTTTTTTGAATCAAAAATAAACCCGTTAACATAAAAAGGTATGAAAAAATTGACACTTTAGTAAATCTGGTAACAATGGAGAAAGTTTTAAAAACTTTAATAAAACGAAAATAAACTATAGGGTATACAAAATAAATATGTAAAACTTTATTGACATATTGTTTAGGAATGACGTCATCAGTGGCACTTCCGGTTGTCTCATTAAGATCAAAATCTAATCAGATCTAATGTAGAGTATCACAATCTTGTATACAAAATTTCATTTTTTTTCAATTTAGTAGTTTCTGAATTATCGTTATTACAAAACTCACTAACCAATATTTAGCATGATTACTATATATACATGTCTTATCTGAAGGGCGAGTGGTAAAAATAAAGAAAGGAAGATTTTTTTATTATTCTTGAAACTGGACATGATGGAGCGAAGGCACTGCGGCCATTAAGTCTCATGTCACAAGACACAAGAAAAATTGTTGAACAGACTATCATGGATATATTGTTGCCAAACCGCAACAGGCAACTTGTACAGAAAGTATAAACTGCATTGAGGAATAAAGAGGTTTTTGTTGGCCGCATTTCTGGATATCATGCTAAGAGAAAGAATAATCTACTCTTTCCCAGTGAGAGAAAAAAGTCTCCACTGCTATGGAACCTGTTGGTGGAGAACCTGCTAATCACAATAGAAAGAAAAGGACAAAAAATACTTAGGTATGCACATGACATTGACATTGACATAGTCATCATAGTTCAGGAAAAATTCAACACCACAATTAGGAAAGACTATAGATGGTTTTAAATCTAGTGAGTGAATGGATAGGTGAAGAGGGCCTATACATTATAGTCCTTGCAAATCAATCATAGTACCTTGTATCTGAAAAAATAAGTTAAAGGGACTTGGCCCACTATAACACTCCAAGGATCTCATGTCTAGCTGTCGAGGTAGGTCAAATATCTCGGAGTTATTTTAGGTTATCGAAACTGACAAGGCTAAAGAAGAAAACGAAAGCGACACAATAGTAGCCAGAAGAGCACATGGAAAACATGGGGCCATATCCCAAAATGGTATATTCGATATACAACTGTGATAATCCAAAAAAATAGCTGCGGCTGAGTTGAACAAAATACAGAGACTTACCTGCCTTAAAATAACGGAGGCTATAAAAATAGCACCAAAAGCAGCTATGGAAGCTCAGCTGAACCTTCCTCTGATTTATATAACAATCATGGGGGAAGCAATAATGGAACTTTCAAGGCTACAAAACACGATCAATAGTTTGGATCACAACAAGATAAAGGAAATAGTGCAAGGTAACATTCTTGAAATGAATCCAAAAGACCACACAACTCCTGAGTACTTCTTTAACACTAACTTCGAGGTAGGAAATGGACAGATTATAATATCAAGGGCAAACTTGGAAAGAGGATCAGGTATACAGATGGATCCAAGAACAGGGAAGAGAATATATAGCGAGGCGAAAAATCCCAACTGAACATCCCACTATACTTCCATATTTCAAGCGAAATTATACGCAATCTTGAAATGGTCGAGAGAAAATAAGAATTATCGGCTCAAAGGCTCTTATGAACCCAAAAGTGATATCAAGACTGGAATGGGAATGCCTAGAAGAACTCAGTGTCCTATCAGAACACAAAAATGAAACAAGCTGATGAACTAGACAGATAAGGTTCATGAACTCCATTTGTGAGCCCAGAACCCGCATTCTGAATCACAAAATATGTCATCCGAGGAATCATAAGGGACTCGGTCAAACGAAAATAAAGAGAGAGATGGAATAAAGACAATCTCTTGCACCACGGGAAAACAAAAAAATCAAGAACTACTCAAAATGAATAGGAACCAAGTTAGAATTATAACGGTATCCAACGGGAAGATACCTGTATAAAATAGTACAATGAAGAACTTTCCTGCAGATAATGCAAAAAAGGGACAGAAACGGCTAAACACATATTGTCAGAATGCGAGATTTTAGACCGTAAAAGACCATATACAGTATTTCCCCCAAGTTGGAATCATATGGAAAACTTTTTTAGCCAATTCTTTAAAGAATCCACAATTTTCGCAATACAATTTTGAAAAAAATTGAAATTATAAAATTGTTTATTACAAATTTAATGATATTTTTTATAAATTTTTAATACTAAAATTTAAATTTAAATTTAAATTAATAAAGATAAAAATTAAAATAAAAATTAGCGATGAAACTATATGCGGAATTCGAAAAAAAGTAAAGACAAAATTTGTTGAAAATCTTATGTTTTCCAATTTTGATTTCCTATAATTTTTCATAAAAATCCATAATTTTGGTTCAAAATCTAAAAAAAATCGCAAAAGTCTACATATATTTATTCACGCCTTCTAGCTGCGAAATTATGAGGAATCCGAAAAAACTGTAAGGACAAAACGTGTAGAAGTTCTACAACATTTATGGCAATTTAAAAAAAAACATAGCCCTGAAGAAGCCTTGGCCATTTTCGTTGATGCAGAATTAACAAGAAAGCAAAATGAAGTGGTACCTACCTAATGAGTAAAAAAAATTAGCCTTGCTATTCATTTTTCAAAAAAGCGAAAAGTAACGTTATCCAATCGAATACTCAATTATAGTCTTATCTTATCTTAAATTCCTAAATTTTTAAAAATCTATTTTGTCTGATCTCAAACATTCCTAATCTTCGACACCAAAACCCACAAATACCAATTTTGAATGAAATAAGTCCATAAATCTCCTAACTCGTCCGCCATTTTGCAGCCGCCATCTTGTTTTTTTGTTAAAATAAATGTCATAATGCATTGTGGTCCGAATGGTAGAGGACGCCAAATTTTAAGTCGATTGTATGAGTGGAAGTGGTTCAAAAAACATGAAAAATATGTTTGGCCAGCATTTTGCTATAAATACTCCACTGTGCGCCGTTGGGAAAAAAAATGGCCAGTATTTATGATGAAATTTAAAAAATTTAGAGAATTTATTAGATTTATTCTTTATCTGATTAATATATTTTATTATATATTTATAACTGTATAACTTCAGAATTACCTCATCTATTTATCAATTTATCTTTACTTTTTTTACAGTTAATTTACATTCTTAATCCCTCTAACCAAATATATCTTAAAATTAACATACCAAGATCGTTTATATGGTAAATATATTTCCAATTATATATCGAACACCTTTTAATTTATTTAAATTTAATTTAGACTATCTTAATCCTTCCTCATTTCATATGTATGTAGCCTTATGAGACTTAATTATTTTTATTTTAAATATCTGATTGATGTTCTTAATTGATAAAAGTTGTTTTTTATATGTGAATTTGAATATTTTTAAATATTTACGATAGCATGACACATAATTGTGTTAATTTTTGTATATTTATTAATAATTAAAATTCAAAAAAAATCTATGTATTATTTTGCAAGATATATTGTAATAAATTTAAATGTATTATTCTAAAATATTTATATACCCTAATAAATACTGCCTGTTAAAGGCACGCTTTAATAATAATTTGAGCAAAAACTAGTGAAGAGAAAGTAAAGGACAATTATCTGTATGAAGGACGAAATGTAAATATTTTGAGTAAATAATGGTTCCGCAAATAAAGAGATTTAGTACCTACCGAAAAGTCAGTAAGAATCTAACTACCTAAACTGAAAGTTTAGTGAAGTTTGTTAAATTTTAATTATTTTGTGATTTGTGTTTATAGTTGGTGATTTAATAGTTAAATGTTAAATTTTATAGTGAAGTTCGATATTTTAGTTAATGCAGAATTTCCGGACTCGTTTAGGGTATTTTAGATTTATAATATTATTACTAATAATAATTGTTATCTATTAATAATTTTTTGTTGAATTCTTTCAATTTTTTTTAAGTTTAAAATATTATACATATATCAAATATGATACAAGTTTACAAGAAATAAAACACAAAGTCAGCACAATAATTTGTTTTGAATTAGGCAACCAGTTTCGGTCACAGGCCATCATCAGGTCATCATCAGGTCATTATTTTTTTTATTAAAAGGGAAAATATAGAAGCCTAAATTTGAGACCTATATTAAGTGTAGTAAGAACAATGGTAAAAATTGATACTTAAAAGAATTACTTAAAAACTTTAAGTAGGTATTGATTTTTATAGTATTTTTTCAAGTACCAATTTTTAACCGTGTTTTTAATGATATTACTATACCCTTAATGGGTTTCACTTTGGTGTTTTATATTTTCCCTTCTAATAATAATAAATAATGGCCTGATAATATTACCGAAACTAGTTGTTTTTTTAATTTAAAATAAATTGTTGTAGCACCTGACTTTGTGCTTTATTTTTTGTATAAAATAAAGGTTATCTTGTCAGTTTTAACAGAAATTAAAAATCCATGATTGGTTTAAATTGTCGAATTATAAACAGAGAAATATTATAATTTAATAATAGTATATTTTAAAAAGATATTTTTTGGATTTTTTTGGGTATGTATTTGAAAATAATTTAATGGCGGAGAAGCAGTTTGTGAAAATAATTGAATGAGAATATTCAATAAATTAAATTGACATTTCATTATGTTAATTGAACTATGAATTTTAAAACTTTTAAGTAGCGATGAAAACCTGAAGAATTCGTTTCATTTGACACTTAGATTTGAAAAACTATTAAATTGATTTTAAGGTTAATTTTACAATAGGTATTATTGCATATAGCACTAATTAATATCAAAATATTTTTTATATAACCTTAAACAATTTCAAACGAAAATATATCTGATAAAGAATTACTTACCCCTATTTTATTTCATTAGGTCGAAAATTTACTTTAAAAAAATAGGAATTTAATAGAAAGAGCTTATATGCTGTCGAATTTTTTATTATAATTCAAAAAAAACTCTTTTGATAAACGCAATGACAGTTGCGTATAATTAATTTGACAGATTTCCAAAGATCGCCTTACCTCTGACATCACGTTTAGTCTTCAATTGTTTTCATTATCTAATACTAGTAGACAATCAAAAATTATCTAATTGTAGGAGAAAAATTTAACTTCTCGACTCGAACGCAACATAAATAATGACATCTTCTAATACTAGAAGTGGAAAAAATTATTTAATGTATGAAGGATTAAAATTCCAAAATTTTTACTTGGTTCATTTTAAAATCCAATGTTTTCTGTGATCTAAGAAAACAGACAATTTCACTTCAATAATTTAATTTTTCAAAAAATGCTTAGATTTTGCGAGCACTTTCCTATAAACGTTCTTAGTGCTTGTAATTTTTAAGCACTTGTTTTGCTTTATAATATCATTTCAGCACTCGACTTATAACTATTTAACCTTTCCCTGAAAATATTTCTTACTACGCCACTGTTCCGAATATACGTGACGAATATATTGAAGAATTGAAAAATAATACCATAATGACAATTCCACCAGTAGCGTAGAATTTAGAGAGGTGTAACTCTTCTTTACTCCTATATACCAGAAGATTCTGATAATAGTTAGAAGCTGATTTTTTCACATTTCGATACTATTAAATTTTACAATAAAATTTTAATTAAAGTTAAAGAAATAAAATATTATCGAGGGCAAAAGTTCGATACTCGCACATAAACTATTGCAAAAGTTATAAATCAAACAAGAATTAAAAAAAAGGAGGTCTAGTTTTTTAAAAATTTCTTAAGGAGAAGTGAAAATTAAAAAAAAAGAAGATTTTTAACTACAGAAACTTTTTTTGTTTAGGTGATTTAGAAGCTTTTACAAAATAAAATGTTCTGATAAGTTGATAATAAGGAAAAATGTAAAATTAATTGTCCCCTCTTGAGTGTAACTTTTCTATTTTTTGGAATATTGGATATTATATATTAGGTGATTAATAAGATTTTATGAATAATAACATAATAAATTGATATGAAATATATCCGAGGAAATAAAAATGATAAGAATATTAAGTTGATGTGGCAAATTGGACCAGGAAATATGAAAGAGTGAAAATTAAGGCTGAATAAAGAAATTACAAAAAAGTAAGACCAAATTTTACTTAGTTACTAGTTGACCCGACAGACATTGTCCTGTCCAAATTTCAATAAAGTTGTTTGTGATAGCGAATGTGTGAAAAGCTATTAGAAATCGAGAGTGCGCAAAAAATTTATGATTTTTACAGTTTGTTAAAGTTTTCTGACTTCCCGTTGAAATTATCCCCAATTTTTTCCTGAAAACTTTTTCAGGACTGTAGCATACCAAAAAGAAAGTTCATTACGTTATTTTTTCAACTCTAAACGTTGTTTTAATATCTGTCTCGCACTCTTTTCCTTTTTTTTTACTATTTTTTTTTCTGGTTTTCATTATTTTTTCCTATTTTTCCTATTTTTCCTATTTTTCCTATTTTTCCTATTTTTCCTATTTTTCCTATTTTTCCTATTTTTCCTATTTTTCCTATTTTTCCTATTTTTCCTATTTTTCCTATTTTTCCTATTTTTCCTATTTTTCCTATTTTTCCTATTTTTCCTATTTTTCCTATTTTTCCTATTTTTCCTATTTTTCCTATTTTTCCTATTTTTCCTATTTTTCCCAATTTGTCCCTATTGTTCCATAGTTTTTTTTTATTTTTTCTGTTTTTCCCTATTTTTTTCTGTTATTTCCTATTTGTCCTTATTTCTAATATATTTTCCCATTTTTCTCTATTTTTGCATCTTTTCTCTATTTTTCCTAGTTTTCATAAGTTTCTCCTATTTTCCCCAATTTTTCATTATTTGTCCCTATTTATTTGTAATGTTTCCTATTTTTCCCTCTTTACTGTATTTTTCCAATTTTTTTCATTTCTTCCTGTTTTTCATTATTTATTCCTAGTTTTTCTAATTCTTCACCATTTTTCTTTATTTTTTTCCATTTTTCCGTAGTTTTTAATATTTTTTTCGTATTTTTTTGCTATTCTTCTTTATTTTTTTCTATTTTACTTTATTGTCTCCTCTTTTTCTGAGTTCTTTCTTATTCTTTTCCATTTTTTCTTGTTTTTTTTTTCTATTTTTCTTCTTTTTTTTTATTCTTTAATATTTTCCCGTATTTTTCCCTGTTTCTCATTATTTTTTCTAATTTTTTCACTATTTCCTATATTTTACCCCATTTTTCTTTATTTTCTCTATTTTCCCAATTTGTCTCTATTTGCTTTATTTTCGTTATTTCAGTTTATTTTTCCATATTTTATTTTATTTTTCATTATTGTTCCTCACTTTTCTATATTTTTTTATGTTTTTTCCCATTTTTTCTTATTAATCCATTATAAAATTGCATTTAAAATTAATAATCGTTACTAAAGAACGAATTTTTACTTTTTCAACATCTCTATTTTTCGTTACGTTACAATTTCTGATTGTTAAATTTGTTTTGTAACTTATGGTCTTGAGCTCATACAAAAATCCCATAGAAAAAACACGTTTTTTCCAAATTTTACAATTTACCAGGCAACTTTCAAATTTTTCACTCACTAAAAACTTTAATCTCACTATTACGAACATTAAAAAAATATTAGCAAGATTAGTCCAATCAAACGTGCGAACTATCAAACGTGCGAATTTAAAATAGCAGTTGAGTTTTCTAAAATTTCTTAATTTTTCCTTTAAGAACCTTCTATAAAGTATCAGAAAATTAAAAAAAAATGAATGAAATAGGTAAAGTCGTTCTGAACTTATGGCGTGAAAAAGTGAAACATGGACTCTTTTTTATGTGTATAGAAGATGATGCAAATTTGAAAAAAGAAGTTTTTAAGAAAATTTACACCATATTATCTTTTTAACGGTATTTTCATATATTTATAGTTTTTTGTGCCTATACTACAGGAAAAAATATAGTTTTAAACAACAAGTATTTAAAGAAATAAAATATTATGTCTACAGTAATACGTATAATAGTATAGATAACATAACGTTTGGACTGAAGATGGCTTAGAGTAGAAACTATCCGGAGTTTTATTATTTACATAATTAAATGTGCTATTAGACTTCATTATTTGACCTCATTTAAAATAAACTTTAAATTAATAATAAAAAAATTATAATATAGAAATTCCTGAACGGGACGAAACCGGAGCCATGCCATTTCATTACACGGTTCGTTTATTCTGCTGCAAAACAAAACGAAAACCTAAAACGAAGAAGAAATAAACGCGGCAATCGCCTTGAGATAGCAGGACCAGTCGAACCGGTGCATTTTTCTTGAAAAAGGAGGAATAAATTTAAAGGAAATTGCGGAGTTGGATCCCATAAATGTCAAGCAAGATAACTAAGGCGCACTTAGAATATTTTCGAAACGTTATATCGCTTGAAGGCTTTCGACATTTTTAAGATTATTTATTCCGTTGAGGAATAGTCGTAAATTTGATAAAAGTATTTTTTTTTGTGAAATGTTTAATATTTTTAAATATTTTAAAAATATTTGTAGATTGTAAAACACTATTATTAAAATAAATTTAAAAAATATTACTTTTATTTAGTCAGAAACGCCTGATTTCTGAAATTTTAGAATTTCCTAAAAATATAGCTCAAAGTTTTAAAATAATTTAAAGAATTACTCTTGAAGATGAATAAAAAAATTAATTCAAAAATAAATTGAAATCTTTGAAAATGGCCCGTATTGACTATTTGGGACCATCTTTAAATTAACATTTTTGATTTTTTCGCTCATTCAAAATATAATGAAGTTTTTCATACATCAGATTTTACTAGATTTCCCCCACATGCTGCTTTGGATTGCCAGAAACCTTTAATGCCAGAAATTTTGTAATTGGAGAATTTGAACGATTTTTAAAAAAACTATATGATTTATACCACTACAGGTTCTACTTTTTTATAAATAAATGGTGCAGCAAAAAATGTTAAAATCACTTTAAAAATATAGATAGGTAAAAATGAATTAATAAGTATTAATCTCTGAATAAATTTTTGTTCGATTATCAGTATCTAGGATAGTGATAATCACCGTAGGCGGAGGGATGATGTTACCTGCGGAAACTATATAGTAGTATTTATCACTGTCCGTGTGAAATTTGGTGAAAAATTTTTTGACTTTTTAGATTAACTGATTTATGAAAATAACAACTTTTTACAGTATATTCCAAAATTATGTCGAATCGAATTGTAAAATATTCGAGAAATTTAGCAAAAAGAAAAATTGCAGATGAATGTAGGTGGTGTTATATTTAGGAAGATTATTTCCCCGTAAAAATTAAATTAATTGCGGATTAGTATTAAAAATACACTTAATTAAGAGAAGACAAACATCGGGAATACAACTAAAATAATAATAAGAAATTAAATCGAATACTAATTAAAGTTGAAAACATAAAAAACTGACAGAAGTATTTGACATTTTTATGTGACGTTTAAAAGTGACTTTTTCTATAAGAAGTCGCTGATATTTGATCCAGTGAAATAGTCCTTGATATTTGATTCCGATTGGTCAGAATTTAAAAAATTTCATTGGTTGATATTAATCAAGGAAAATAATCATAAGAATATACGTAGAAGCGTCAAAAATATGCGGAATGGGTGGATATTTGCGAATATATAAAATCCAAAATTTTTAGGGAAAAGAAACCTAAAGTTTGAAATACTTTTAAATGATGAAGAGTCGCGCTTTCACCATTTTTTCAAATATTACAAAACACATAATTACTGTTATTTATAAATACTAATTAAATATTTTTTTGTTATTTATTTTATTAGACTCTTATAGTTTTATTGTTTCTATGGTCAAAATTTTGTTTCTTAATGTTAAATACTTTAGGAGTTATCAATTTTTAAATAATACACGGCTGCGCTTTCGCCATTTTTTTAAAAGTACATTAGTCTTAATTGTTAATAACATATTTATTTGGTTCAAATAAAATATAGGTAATTCAAATAATATTTTTCTCTGTTTATTTAAAGTTATCAGGTACATTCGTGCACTTGTTTTAGTTAATTGTTGTATTAGATTAAATAGTTATTGGGAAATTGGGTTTTATTGTTATAGAAACAAAAACTTTAGAATTATATAGATTATTTTTTTATACTTTACATGTTACAATTAATAAAATAAAATTTGTATTTTTGCTAATTTTGTTTTGCATGAAACACAAATTTTAAAATCAAATTAAATCAACTATTAATTAAATTCAATTTATTCATATATCGAATATGGTCCAAATTTTCGACGAAGACCTATAACAGCCATTTTTTTTATTAGCCAACAGGAAATTTTATCGTATATCCAGGTCCGTAATAATAGATTATCGATAATGATGATTATTTGTCATACAAAGCTTCGTAGAAAATATGTTTTGTTTGTTTAATTTCTACTATTTTGATATTTTTTTTGTTTCAAAGCTAATAATGCAATTTTTTCATCAAAATTTTTAAGCAATGTTATCTTTGTTTTGATGAAATTAAAATGGATTAACAAAACAACTACGACAGGACCGTAATTAAAAATTGTAGTTACTAACGCGCGATGTTATATAGTTATTTCAGATAAAAAGTCGTTAAAGTGATACAAATGTGAATTTAAAATAACGGTCTATTAATTATTGTAATAAAAAAATATGTCTGTATTAAAAAAAATTACTTGATGGGGACCGTTAACAGTAAGAATTTTTCAATAATGATACAAAGATTTTATAAAGATCTATTAAGAGTTTTAAAAAATGATATCTCAGGGATATTTCAAGAAATATTTAAGAAATTTTCAAGGATTTTTTCAGGATTTTTCAACGATTTGTCAAATATTTTTCAAGGATTTTTTAAGAATTTTTCAATGAATTTTCAACAGTTTTTCAAGGATATTCAATAATGCTTAAAAAGGTTATTAAGGGTTTTTTTAAATGATTTTTCAATAATGGTACAAAGATTTTTCAAAGATCTATGAATTAATGATTTTTAAGGGATATTTCAAGGATTTTTTACGGATTTTTCAAGTATTTTTAAAGGATTCTTCAAGAATTTTTCAATGAATTTTTAAGAGCTATTTAAGGATATTCAATAATGGTTCAAAATTTTATTAGGGATTTTTTAAATGATTTTTCAACGATATTTTGAGGATTTTTCAAGGATTTTTCAATAATAGTACAAAGATTTTTCAAAGATCTATTAAGAGTTTAATAAAATGATTTTTCAGGGATATTTCAAGGATTTTTTACGGATTTTTCAAGGATTTTTTTAGGATTTTTCAACGATTTGTCACGTATTTTTCAAGGATTCTTCAATGAATTTTCAAGAGCTTTTTAATGATATTCAATAATGGTTCAAAAGTTTATTATGGTTTTTTTTAATGATTTTTTAGGTATATTTTGCGAATTTTTCAAGGATTTGTCAATTATGGTACAAAAATGTTTCAAAGATCTATGAATTAATGATTTTTCAGGGATATTTCAAGAATTTTTTACGGATTTTTCAAATATTTTTTTCAGGATTTGTCAACGATTTGTCAAGTATTTTTCAAGGATTCTTCAAGGATTTTGCAATGAATTTTCAAGAGCTTTTTAAGTATATTCAATAATGGCTTAAAAGCTTATTACGGGTTTTTTAAATAATTTTTCAAGGACATTTTGAGGATTTTTCAAGGATTTGTCAATAATGGTTCAAAGATTTTTTAAAGATCCATGAATTAATGATTTTTCAGGGATATTTCAAGAATTTTTTAAGAATTTTTTAAGAATTTTTTAAGAATTTTTTAAGAATTTTTTAAGAATTTTTTTAGGATTTTAATATTCAATAATGACTCAAAAGTTTATTAAGGTTTTTTAAAATGAATTTTCAGGGATAGTTTGAGAATTTTTTAAGGATTTTTCAATAATGGTGCAAAGATTTTTCAAAGATCTATAAATTAATGATTTTTTCAATGATATTTCAAGAATTTTTTAAGAATTTTTCTAGGATTTTTTCAGGAATTTTCAACGATTTGTCAAGTATTTTTCAAGGATTCTTCAAGGATTTTTCACTGAATTTTTAAGTGCTTTTTAAGGATATTCAATAATAGCTGAAAAGTTCATTACGGTATTTTTTAAATATTTTTTCAAGGACATTTTAAGGATTTTTCAATAAAGGTACAAAAATATGACTCAAAAGTTTATTAATGGATTTATTAAATGATTTTTGAAGGACATTTTGAGGATTTTTCAAGAATTTTTCAATAATGGTATAAAGATTTTTCAAAAATCTATGAATTAAGGATTTTTTAGGGATATTTCAATAAATTTTTACGGATTTTTCAAGGAATTTTTCAGGATTTTTCAACGATTTGTCAAGTATTTTTCAAGGATTCTTCAAGAATTTTTAAATGAATTTTCAAGAGCTATTTAAGGATATTCAATAATGGTTCAAAATTTTATTAGGGATTTTTTAAATGATTTTTCAACGATATTTTGAGAATTATTCAAGGATTTTTCAATAATAGTACAAAGATTTTTCAAAGATCTATTAAGAGTTTAATAAAATGATTTTTCAGGGATATTTCAAGGATTTTTTACGAATTTTTCAAGGATTTTTTTTAGGATTTTTCAACGATTTGTCACGTATTTTTCAAAGATTCTTCAATGAATTTTCAAGAGCTTTTTAATTATATTCAATAATGGTTCAAAAGTTTATTATGGTTTTTTTTTAATGATTTTTCAGGTATATTTTGCGAATTTTTCAAGGATTTGTTAATTATGGTACAAAAATGTTTCAAAGATCTATGAATTAATGATTTTTCAGCGATATTTCAAAGATTTTTTACAAATTTTTCTAGGATTTTTTCAGTATTTTTCAACGATTTGTCAAGTATTTTTCAAGGATGCTTCAAGAATTTTTCAATGAATTTTCAAGAGCTTGTTTATTCAATACTGGTTCAAAATTTTATTAGGGATTTTTTAAATGATTTTTCAACGATATTTTGAGGATTTTTCAAGGATTTTTCAATAATAGTACAAAGATTTTTCAAAGATCTATTAAGAGTTTAATAAAATGATTTTTCAGGGATATTTCAAGGATTTTTTACAGATTTTTCTAGGACTTTTTCAGTATTTTTAACGATTTTTCAAGTATTTTTCAAGGATTCTTCGAGGATTTTTCAATGAATTTTCAAGAGCTTTTTAAGGATATTCAATAATGACTCCAAAGCTTATTAAGGGTTTTTTTAAATTATTTTTTAAGGACATTTTGATGATTTTCAATGATTTTTCAATAATGGTAGAAAGATTTTTCAAAGATCTATATGAATTAATGATTTTTCAAGGTAATTTTAAGGAATTTTTACGGATTTTTCAAGTATTTTTACAGGATTTTTCAGCGAATTGTCAAGGATTTTTTAAGGATTATTCTTCAAGAAATTTTTATGAATTTTTAAGGATTTTCAATAATGGTTCAAAAGTTTATTAAGGATTTTTTAAACGATTTTTCAAAGATATTTTAAGGATTTTTTAATAATGGTACAAAGATCAGTATACTTTTATATTAATTTGATATACAAGTTCCTTTTCTATTTTTCTGAATAAAAATTATAGGCTCAAAAAACCAAAAATTGCATTTTTAATTTTCTCTGTATAGCTCGCGAAGGGCAAAAGACCCTGTAAATTTTTTTCGACCAATGTAATGCTCTCCAAACTTTTTTCTCATTTAACGGCCTCTGTATCTCTTACGGTTTTGATAGAGCAATGTTATCACTTCCAATTTTAGACATCTTGTATATTAAATAGGATTTAACAAAGGTCTTTTCACCAATGTTATCCACGTTTAACCTGTCTATCTTTTTTTACAAGATCCACAACTTAAACTATCGATTGAAAATTTTTATTTTCTTTATTTTTATTATTTTTAATTAACATGCCTAATATATTAGTAGTTTTGTATAGGATATATTCATTTAAATTTTGAAGAAATGATGCTAAATTTTGAAAATCAATATAAGTAAGAAATTTAAAATACGGCTTGTTAGTTTTAATTAAATTAAGTTCTAGAATAAAATGTTTTAAAATTTAACATCCTAATTGCCTTAATTCAAATGAAACTAAACTACATCCATTTCTACGAAAACGAAAAAAAATCCGTGAAATAACGATTTTCCGAAAAAGCAGTCTGGCTGTTTAGCACGTCCATAGATACGATACGAAATACGAAAGTGCGCATTCTCACTAGAATTAAACCTGGGCTGTATCGAACCAGTGTAACCCTGGCGTTTATTGATTCCAACAGAAACCAAGATGGCCTCCGGTCCCCTACCGTTTACGCTAGACTTGCACGGCATGTCGTCTTACCCCGCCCAGCCCAGCCAACTTGATCTACGATCCACAGAAGCGTATCTCGTTTCCGAGCGATTCTAACCCGTATGGGACGTGACTAGAAGGATCATTTCAAGCAGTAACTACGTGCTTAGAGTCTGAAATGGATTCCGGGAATAAAATAAATTGCAAGACATGCTCGGCTATGCTATCTCAAGCGTTTTCAGAAAGAAAAAAGTGCTACGTCTGAACTCCAACGAGTTTCACTGCAGTTGTTCGAAGATAAAAGTATTTTTGAGGAATTGGTTCTTTAAACAAAGGATTATTTTGTCAAAGCTGCGAGGAGAGGTCGTAAAATTCGATTTATTTTTAGTTCCACAAACAAAAGCTATTTTCAGTGGCTCGATTATTATTAGAAATAAATACCTTTAACCAGATATATAGGTATATACTGAAAATAAAAACACCATTTATTTAATTAATATAATAAGCCTATTAAGCTTTTCAAACACGTTTAATAAATAAATTATTAATGATATTATATTAATATCGAGAAATCTCTTTTTTGAGGTGGATTCTATCGACAGAATTATATATCCTGGCTATTTTTACCTTCTTTTGAAATTCCGACACAAATTGATTTTTTTTATTCTTTGTATTTTCTTTCTTTTATAAATTTCTTCTTAAACAGCTCATTTGGTATTATTCCAATCAATTACTTCCATAAATTTAACTAGCTTTGTTCACCTTTTTTTAGTGCCCTCTTTTAAATTTAATGTCCATTTTTTCAATTTTTTGTTTCTTCTGATATTTTTTCATTTTTTCTAATTTTTCGTCATGGTTCTGATTTTTTTTCTATTTCTTTCTTTTATTTTTTAATTTTTTCTCTTTTCTCATTTTTTTTTGTTTATTTGATTTTTTTGCAATTATTTGCGGCTTTTTGACATCTTTTTAAATTTCGTTTCAATTTTTTTTGTGATTTTTTGCGATTTATTTTAATTTTTTCATTTATTTTGTAGTCACAATTGTTTTCATGCAGGTTTTTGTTTCTTCTATGTTTTTTTTTTGCGATATATTTTGATTTTTTCGTTTTTGTCTCATTTTTCTGATTTTTTTTTCAAATTTTTTCGAGTTTTTCTAACTTTTGCAAGCACTTTGATCAGTTTTTTTCCGATTTATTTCATTTTTTCCATTATTTCTGATTTATTTATTTTCCAATTTTTTATTATTTGCGATTTTTTGCCATTTTATTTCAATTTTTTTGTGATTTTTTGCGATTCATTTTTGTCACAATTGTATTCAGTTTTTTGGTTATTCTATGTTTTTTGCGATTTTTTGCGATATTTTTCGATTATTCTTGTTCTTTTCTCATTTTTCTGATTTTTTTCGAATTATTCTAACTTTTGCTCATTGATCTGTTTTTTTTCTTTCGTTTTTAATTTTTTTTTTCTCATTTTTTCTTATTGTTCTGATTTTTTTATTTTCTAATTTTTTTCTCTTTTCCTCATTTTGTTCAATATGTTTCATTTTTTGCAATTATTTGCGATTTTTCGCCATATTTTTTTGAGATTTCGTTTGGATTTTTTTGTGATCTTTTGCGATATTTTTCGATTTTTCTTGTTTTTTCTCATTTTTCTGATTTTTTGTTTTTTTTCTGATTTTTTTCGAATTTTTTGTTCGTTTATCTGTTTTTATTTTCTATTTCTTTCATTATCTATTTTTTTTTTGCTCATTTTTTCTTATTTTTGTGATTTTTTTATTTTCTATTTTGTTCTATTTTTCTCATTTGTTTTATATGTTTTATTTTTTGCAATCGATTTCTTTTGCGATATTTTGCGATTTATTTTAATCTTTTCATTTTTTTTATGCTCACAATTGTTTTCAGTTTTTTGGTTGTTCTATTTTTTTGTGATATTTTTCGACTTTTCTTGTTCTTTTCTCATTTTTCTGATTTTTTTCGAATTTTTCTAACTTTTGCTCATTAATCTGCTTTTTTATTTCTTTCATTTTCTATTTTTTCTCATTTTTTCTTATTCTTCTGATTTTTCTGTTTTTTAATTTTTTCTCTTTTTATCATTTGTTTATATGTTTCATTTTTTGCAATTATTTGCTATTTTTTTTGAGTTTTCGTTTTGATTTTTTTGCGATTTATTTAAACTTCTTCATTTTTTTATGTTCAAAATTGTTTTCAGTTCTTTGGTTGTTCAATGTTTTTTGCGATTGTTTGCGAATTTTTTCGTTTTTTCTCGTATTTTTCTCATTTTTTTGTTTTTTGTTTTGTTTTCGGTTTTTTTTTATTCTGACTATTTTCGATTTTTTACAACTTTTGCTCATTGATCTGTTTTTTTCTATTTCATTCGTTTTCTAATTCTTTCTTATTCTTCCGATTTTTTGTAATTTTTTGCGATATTTTTCGTTTTAGCGTTTTTTCATAAAAATCTTATTTACATAAATTAAACATGAATCTTTTAATTGGTACCTAATTTTTGAGCTTCTGCCAGATTTCAATTTTGTAATATTTTAAAGTAAAAATATTTTTTTGACAGAAAATTTTCTCATCTTTTCATTGATGAAAACTGCATTTTCCAATCTACTTTTATTTTTCAGTTAATAATATTTAAGCGGAAGAATGTAAATTCTACCTTAAATTCTTCGACAATTTTTGACCTATTGCCAGATACCCATTTTGTGATATTTTTAAGAAAAAATATTAGGCTTGATAGAAAAATTTCTCGTCTTTTCACTGATAAAGAGTACATTTTCCTATCTACTTTTATTTTTTATTTATGAATATTTAAGTATGGAGAGATATTAAATTCTACGTAAAATCTTTCGATAAAGTTTGACCTTTTGCTAGATTTTCATTTTTTAATATTTTTAAGCAAAAAATTGTTTTTTGACAGATAATTTTCTCGTCTATCAATTGGTGAAAATTGTATTTCCTTATTTACATTCATTTTTCATTTATGAATATTTAAGTGGAAGAATTATAAATTTTACGTAAAATTCTTCGACAATTTTTGACCTCTTGCCAGATTTTTATTTTGCAATATTTTACAGTAAAAATATTTGACATGACAGGAAATTTTCTCATCTTTTCTTTGATGAAATCAAAAAATTTCCCATTTACTTTTATTTTTAAGTTATGAATATTTCAGTGGAAGGATGTAATTCCTATGTAAAATTCTTCGACAAAGTTTGACCTATTTCCAGATTTCCATTTTGTAATATTTTTAAACAAAAATATTTTTCTTGATCTATAATTTTTTCACCTTTTTACTGATGAAAACTGCATTTTCCCATCCACTTTTATTTTTCATTTATGAATATTTAAGTGGAGGGATGTTAAATTCTACGTAAAATTCTTCGACAATTTTTGACCTTTTGCCAAATCTCCATTTTGGAATATTTTTAAGACAAAAAATTACAATTCATAGTAAATTTTCTCCTCTTTTTATTGGTACAAATTGTATTTTCTTATTTACCTTCATATTTCTATTATGAAAATTTAAGTGAAAAAATGGTAAAATTCTAAGTAAAATTCTTCGACAATTTTTGACCTTTTGCCAGATTTCCATTTTGTTATATTTTTAAGATAAAAAATTTTCTTTGACATTAACGTTTTTTTTCAATTCGTTGGGGAAAATTGTATTTTCCTATTTACTTTCTTATTTTAGTTATGAATATTTAAATGGAAGCATGGTAAATTCTACGTAAAATTCTTCCACGATTTATATAAAATTTAAATAAAAACATGCATTTGTCAGTTTAAATTTTAAATTAGATTAACTATCAGTAGATAGAACGTCCATTAAATTTAAAGATTCAGTAAGTAAAGGCGATGACGTTTAGAATAAAACTTTACAAGTTGATTTCTTAAACAATTGTCACAATCTAAACGTCATTGTCATTAGTTACAGAACCGTTAAAGTTAATGATCTTTCTATCTACTGACAATAAATCTCTTAATTTTATATAAAACAGTTCACTTTGAGCTTTTACTACAAGAAAAAATATTTTTTTGAGAATATTATTTTATTTTTGGACGTCTTAAATATTGTTTCCAAATAAATTTAACTTACAACATTTTTCTATATTTTTTAAAATAAAGGTATAGAAGGTGCGAATAAACTTTTTTAATGTTTAATTAGTTCTAATCTGAAGTATCTGAATCTTGTATGCAAAATTTCAAAGTTTTTAATTTAGTAGTCTTTGAGGTATCGTTACTATAACACCCACCCACCCTAAAACACTAACACATACATCATTGCGAAAATATCAAATTCGTATTCGAGGGACATTAAAACGTGTTTATCCATTGAAAACTCACTACCAAATTTTTAGCATGATTACCATACCTCTCTTATCTGAAGGGCGAGAGGTAAAAAGTTTTCTATAAACTGTACCTATTATTTTAAGAAAAACGGTGTAATTATCATTAGGAATAATAGTTTTCATATTAGTTATTTCTGGATAATTTTTCTTTAAACATTGACAGTGAAAATTTGTGCCCTGTATTTTTCTAGTCAATCCATTAAAAATTATAATTTTATTTTAGTAATTATATAGCTAGAATATAGTAATAACTTGATATATTTTCATAATTTGATCAGTTTCTGAAATCATATATACCCACTCTCTTAGAGATACAACTAACACTGCGTTTTTTAGGCCTAATTTACTCACTTATTATTTTCAGGTAAGTAGTTAATCATTTTTTCAATATAATGCAAAAAATCGGGTATTATCGTGATGCCTATCAATACAATACGTCTTGGAGAAGCTTTTTGAGAAATTTCTTGAAGAACGGTTATGGAATTTCATTGTCGAAAGAGAAATATAATCTCTAAGTTCCAATACTGATTCACGTTTAAATATTCCACTGATGATGCACTTCCAAGACTCAAACCGTAAAAGCTCTAAAATTGAGGTCAGTAGCTACATCTAGAATCCAGATTTCAAGGTACCTATTACTTTTCAAATCCGTAAATAAACCATAACCTTTAAAAGGTATACTAAGTGGAATATTATTTATAATCTAAGAATAAAATAATATTATGAATGAATGAATATGAAATAAAAATTTCTAAAGCAATGAATATTCCAATAAAACCCAAAAATAGTGTCAATTCTTGAAGCACAAATAAGTACCAATACGTGTGAACACATTCTGGAGATATATTGCGTCTCATAAAACCAAAATTACTTCCGACAGTAAATGATAAATCACCAGGTGATTAATAACTGACCCTACTTAAGTTTTAAGCGCATACTAAAAACAAACTTTGAACTAATGATCTAACAGGTTCGTCAATCATATTCGAAATTAAATTTTTATGGACGTATAAAAGTTATGTCAAATGTTTAGATGTTGAAGATCGGTTTATTGATGTTACAATATCATTATGGGTCGTTGGGCACGTGCGAACTCCCGTTTACTAACGTGACAATAAAAATTTTTAATGACGGATACGTCACTGTAGTCTAGTGTTATCTATAGAAATAGGTTTGATTTTTATTAAAATGACCTAAAACGCAAAAATAGAACATTGGAATATTTTTTTAATATTTAATATGACACAAATAAAAAAAATATATTAAAAGATTAAAGGATTTATGAAAGAGAATTCGGAATATATATATATTTTGATCCAGACATGAGTTATTTTTTTATCTTAATTAACCAGTGACGTCTCGTCAGATTTTCATATGGGTATGGGCACTAAGTTGCGTCTACCTTGACTATATGATCTATAAAAAAAACTTCTAGACAGTCAATGTTTATAACTTTCCCGGGCCCATAGAAGGGAAAGTATTCAAATTATCGATGAAAATATCCATTTTGATGTTCCCCGAGAAGATTGAGACGACTTCCAGATTAAGGTAGCTCTGTCTGTGTGTTTATGCCTCTGATGTGTGTCTGTGTATAATCTTCCATGATAGCTGCCAACCCGTTTGACCAATCAAGTTGAAATTTGGTATGAAGGGTTGGTGTGTATTAGTTTTTGGTTTAAATTAGTGCAATAATATTAATATTAAAGATATGGACCTGAATTTCGGTATGCAGATGCCCCCTCCGCCCAAAAACCCATTCAGATATTTTGAGTAAAAATGAAGAATCTGAGGAATGATCTTTGTTTATTTTTATTAGCGAATAACCTTGGAAATCAGCTATCATTTCTATGTCTTTCATACTTTATGTTGATAATGTTGTACAATTAAGACTGGCTAAAATCATGGGTGATTGAATATCAAACTGAAATTCGATTCTTTTTTTAAATAAAACTTTAGTAATATTTTTGCACCATTGGATCATTCAAATAATCCTCTATCCAATCATACTAAATATTCGGATTATAATCACTTTGTCGTATATCTGAATCACATTCATAACGATTTGTGTGATTTCTGCACGTCTGTGGCAATGTAATCATAATTGTGGGCGTAAATGGCTTCATTAAGGCGCATAAGGAAAGGGTTGCGTACCACAAAATTCCACACAAAGGGTTGAAATTTTCATCATTACAGAAGATTACTTTTTTATAAATAAATAAATTTAAAGAATTTTTTTATCGTAATGAACCCTGTTAGAATATTACTCCTATATTTATTCAACAAATTGACTCATTAAAATACAGTCCAAATCGACTGTTAGCAAGTTTCATTTTTCTTATTTTCTACCAAATTGCTGGAATAACGCTTATTTGAATTTTATTAATTAAAAGTAATTTAAACTTTGGTTCCAAAGCTTTTTATGAAAATAGGCTGAAAGTCTAAATTTTAGAATAAAATAATAAAAATGGCGAATTATTATAATAAAATTATCGCTATTAGCAAATAAAGAAATTTTACACAAAACTCTGGAATTTCAACTTTTATGTATAATAATGTATTAACCTTATTAAAATCTTAAAACTTTACTCTATAATTTTTTAAAACCTAACCTAGACATTTTTTCTCCAGATTCTCCCTTTTCTCTTTTAATTTGTCACTTTTTGTCCCAAATCTGTTTTTTCTCTCTTAATTTGTCACTTTTTGGTCTCATTTTCCCGTTTTCTTTCTCTTAATTTGTCACTTTTTTAAACTTTTCATTTCGGTCCAAAATTCCTCGTCACTTTTTGATCTCCAATTTCTGCTATTTTCTCTCTTAATTTATCACTTTTTCGTACCTTTTCTCTCTTTCTAAATTTTACCCACTTTTCTCTTTTAGTTTGTCACTTTTTGTCTTAAATTTGGCCTTTTTACTAATTTGTCACTTATTGGTCTCAAATTTACCGTTTTCTGTCTCTAATTTGTCACTTTTTTGAACTTTTCATTTCTCTCCAAAATTCACATCTCTTAATTTGTCACTATTTGGTCTCCAATTTCTCCTATTTTCTCTCTTAATTTGCCACTTTTTAGTAATTTTTTTGTCTCCAAAATTTCCACTCTTTTTTCTTTTAATTTGTCAATTTTTGTCTCAAATTTTGTTTTATCTCTCTCAATTTGTCAGTTTTAGGTCTAAGATTTGCCGTTTTCTCTCTCTTAATTTGTCACTTTTGTGAACTTTTCATTTCTGTCCAAAATTTCCTATCTTGTCACTTTTTGGTCTCCAATTTCTCCTATTTTCTCCCTTAATTTGTCACTTTTTCGTACTTTTTCACCCTCCAAATTTTACCCTCTTTTCTCTTTTAATTCGTCACTTTTTGTCTCAATTTTTGTTACCTCCGAAATTCTCATTTTTTCAAATTTAACCTCTTTTTCCTCTTAATTTGTCGCTTTTTTCCTACTTTTTTCTCTCTGAAAAATTTCGCCTATTTTCTCCTTTAATTTGTCTCTGTTTTGGCTCAAATTTTTTTCTCCAAAATTATCCCCCTTTTCTTCCTTAAATTTGTCACCTTTTCATCTCAAATTTTTTTTTCTCTAAAACGTTTCCCTTCTTTTCTCTCAAACATTTCCCCTATTTTCTCTCCAATTTTGTCTCTTAAGAAAGTCCTTTTTTTCTAAATTTCCACTTTTTTAGTAAATTATCTGTTTTATTTTCTAGAATTTTCCCTTTCTTTAGTAAATTAACCCATTTTTGTTCAATTTTCCTATTTACTCTAAAAACAAATCAATTTCTCAATGAAATCAAACGAGGCTCCTAGTTAGACCATTGCGGAACCTCACAAATCTGCACTAATCCATACAAATATTCATTAATCCTTAAAAATCTGCACTAATCCTTACAAATATTCATTAATCCTTACAAATCTGCACTAATCCTTACAAATTCGCAATATTCTTGAAAACTACTACAAATTCTTAAAATTATAGTTCTTTAAAATGCTGAAGGTTCTTTAAAAATATTCAGGAATCCTTAAAATCCCTTTTAAATAATAATAATAATTTATTTTCTTTACTGTTTTTTTTTCCAAGATTTTTAATAAGAATTTTTCAAGGAAATTTCACGGATTTTCAAGAATTTTTCCTAAGGATTTTTCAAAGATTTTTTAAGGGTTTTTTAACAAGAATTTTCAAGGATTATTTCAAGATATTTTATGAATTTTTCAAGAAATTTTTCAATTTTTAATAATTTTTCAAGGATCTTTAAGCAAGCTTAATTTAATTTTGATTTCCATTATTGGAAAGAAACCTTAGAATTAGAATGTTCTATATCGTTTTTAAATTTTAGTCAAGACTGATTTTTTTTTTAAAATACAACAACGATTTTCCAATAACTCGAAAATTGATCTATATTATCGAAATTTTATTTTTGTCTACTTTTTTTTTCATGAGCTTTTCTCGTAAATTGGTCTGCCCAAAAATGAAAACCAAATCATTGAATTCTTACAAATCTGCATTCTTACAATTTTTCCCCACTTATCCTTACAAATTCGCAATATTCATAAAAACTGCTTCAAATCCTTAACACTATATAAAAATTCTTAAATTTTTTCTCAATAATGCTTATCATTAAAATATTATCAATTATTCACATGTGATTATCGACACTAAAATATCAACTAGATTATCCATTCCCAAATGTGGCATAGTGTATCAAAGGAGATAAAAAAACTCAAAGTCGATAGGTACCACATGAATTTAATACATAATAATTTTTTTGATAATTTCAATACAAATTGAAAAAATTATCAAATCAGTCGCGACAGTTTCGGCTCTTAGGCCATCTTCAGGCGCTACAAATTATAATAAAGTATACAATAAGGAAAATAATAAAATGAAAAACATTGTAAATTTTTCATTTTATTATTGTCCTTATTGTATACTTATACTATTGTAATTTGTAGCGCCTGAAGATGGCCTCGTGACTGATTTGGTAATTTTTTCAATTGTCAGCTCATTTTTTTTTGTGCACTTATATCCTTTAAAAAAGTTACTGAATTCTGTAAATATGCTTGTCTCTGTCCTACGAATTTTTAAAATTCTGATTTCAGATTTGGATTATGCATAAATAAACAAAAAATTAAATTACAAAATTAAAAAAAATATAGTGGTCTGAAGTTTTAAAATTTGTGATTTTTTTTCTTATTTCGGTATTTAAAATTCCAATTTTAAATTTGGATCCAGCATAAAAAAGAAAAACAAAAAATTGGGAGGGAGGGTTACCCTAAACCCCCAAAATACCCAACTCATCATTTTCAAACACTATAACTATACTCTAAAAGCAAATCAAGCTTTCAATGAAATCAACAGATGCTCTAGGAAGAAAGACTCTTTCCCTTGGACGAAATTACCTATTTGGGAGTATACTTTACTCGTACTCTAAATTGGGAGTCTGAAGTCCAAAAAACTCTTGACAGAGTTAGGAGATGAGAGTCTCTCCCATCGGAGTTCTGGGTGGACGTTTTAGCAGTAATCCTTAAACACTTCCATAATGGACTACCTAGTTCTTAATATTTCCATTCTGACTCCTCGTCTCTCACAAATCGTTATACCTCCCCTGTCGCAGCCCCTCCCAAAATCTATATCAACAAATTAATATAACTCCTATAAATTCCAGGTTAAGGACAATACGTCTGGAGGAAAATGAACAACAGAAACACTCACTCCAAGGAAACACTCGAGACCTAATGGACAGTTGATAGGAACCAAAGAGCAGTCGACAGGAGACCAATAAAGGAGCTACCACAACCCATCAGGATTTTTCGAGAAACAAAAAATCTTTCGGACGAGTTCCTCGATCTCATGGATCACGCACCTCTATGCATCCCTACCCGGAAAACTCGTATAAAATTCAGATTAAAAATTTCTCACATCATAGTATGAAAAGGAGTATTTTTATTCCTACAGCAGGGTTCGAGGACCATCTACAGGCACAGGACAATATTACCGAGTAGAGTTTAACAAGTATGCCCCTTGACTTTGCTTGCACAGTGATCAGAGGTGAGTTATAGGGGTCTGTTTTAAGTTTTAAAATTTGTAGAATAAAAGTTCGTATTGTGGCAATCTCAAGTAGTTTATTCTGTATTCTTTTTGTTAGTGATCCTCTAAAATCATATCATTTTGTTAAAAAGTTAGAAACCTTATATGTATATTAAGTCAGTATTGCAGGTAATGAAAAAATAAGAATAATTTATATTTAATAACAATAAGAAGTTTGTGATAAAATATATAGCAACTAACTACCTATTACCTAGAAGTCTAATAGAATAATTATTTCAGATGAACATTGTTACTGACAAAAATTTTGATATTCTTGACACAAAGCAATTATTCTTATATCGTATGAATCGATTATAATTATTCCAAAATAAATATTATTTATTTAGGTATTTTATTGATCTTTATTTTAAAAAGAGTATAAAGATATGTTTGAACAATGTCTTGAACTTGGAAAGTTAATTGACATTGTATATGAAATGTGCCCATGCAGCATTGTTTAAAAATGATTGAATTTTATCTTATTTAATTTTTAATAAATTATTTTAGACAATATGCCATTAAAATTCAAATTAAAATATATCTACCACTAAAAGTACTAAAAACCCGTTGAATGAAATATGTTGATAGTTAAAAGGATATTTTAATGAAATTAAATATGAAACTATATACATGAAGTTATATATATTTTTTTAATTCTTTAAGTATATAAGCAAACAAATTATCTTTTCCTATTTTAAAAATAATTATCTATACAAAAAGACCACCTACTATTCTTGTAATATTAAGTTACCTACTTATACTGAAATTTGATATTACACAGATATACAGGGGTATACGTAAAATTGATATTACACAAATGTAAATATTTTGAAAGGTTTCTAAAATAAGTTAGAAAACCAACGACAATGAATAATCTATTGATATGGACCACCCGGTATACAAGATGTCTTATCTAAGATTCTCAATCCGGATTTTGGTTCACTCTATCCAAAAATTTTTAAATTATTATATATATTATAGAAATAAAGTTTAATTTTGATCTAAATTAATTTCTACGCACTTCTTGACTTTTACTTCGTCTTAGAGAATCTTCTCAATAATCTACTATTTCCCTTCTCACTCTGTATCTTGCTTACCCTTTTCTTAAATCTATCTGACACTCTCACCTCTTAGACAGCTGATCTATCTAGTCCTCTGATAAATATTTTATTTTGTTTCACCCTGTCCTAATACTTCATATATCTTGGTCTATTTTATTTCTATTTTTTTTGTTTATTCCAAAAAAAATTTAATATTGCTCAATAAATTCGTTATTTCTCCTTCTAAATCAAGATTTAAACATTCAAAACTCCATATCTCAATATCTTTCAAACAAAATAACCCATTTTTTTATTTTCACTTGATTTCATTTTTTTTTTAATTATAAAAATAAGTAATATATAAATAATAGTGACTTATTTTTGTTTCAGATTGTAACGTCCAAGACTAAATCTAACAATTAAATTACTGTATCACACCATTTGTAATAATTGGTTTAGTATTAAAAAAAAATTAAATATTTGTATAAGGTTTTATTTTTAGAACCCTTCATTCGATCCTTACAACCCTCATTTTTCCAAAAACAGAAATCCAAAACTATTGCAGATGTCACAGATAAAAATAGATACATAAGGAAGTTGGAATTATTTTAATCCCATACCTATTCACCATATGTGTTCAATCGTAATAAATCAATCAATTTAATTGGAAAAATAATACCATTCTTAGAGCATCTAACTATTATATTTTGTCAAAATCAAATTTTTATACTAATACAAAACAATATTCTGAAACAGAAAATATATCAGATTCACGTAAAACTTTCTTCTTAATTACAAAAATAAAAATTGCAAGAAACAGGGTAATAATTCTTATAATTTAATTTTCTTTTTTTATATAGAAACACCCTGTATCAGAAATTAATAATATTTTGTTGCCTTTTTTGCTAGTTCTTAATAAAATAAATTTAATATATATGTATTATTAATATTATAAGTATAAAATGTTTGGAATTGCTAAAGAGATTGTAACAATATTAATAATATAATTAAATTAATAACGTTTTAATGAGGCAATTAATTACTTTAATAAAGTTTATGACGTTTATATTCGTTTTTATACACGTTTTAACATTATCGCGGAAATTTAAAATATATTATTATAGTATCAATATAAATTAAATCATCAAAACGCATTTGTATATGTAAAATGTACACAAATAAAAATCAGTGAAATTGTATGTAATTAATATAGATAATAATAGCTAATATTATTTATTAGTGTGAAAATTAGAACTAGTCAAATATACAATAAAATTGGATATACGAGGTAAATTCAAAATCGGCAACGCATACAATTTACAAATTAATATGCTCTTAATCAAATTTACTAATAGGCCGTTGGAATTAATAAAAGAAGGTGGTATTCAAGAAGTTTCCTCTCCAAAAGATTTTATTGGCATTTAATTGAGTATATAAGAACTTGAAAAATCATAGTCGACACAGGATAACGGGAAAAGTACATAATACAAAAAAAGTGTATTTTTTGCTATTTTTCTGCATTTTTAAATGGTTTTTCAAAGATATTTTTTTAAGATTTATTAAATTTTGAGAAAAATGGTTTGTTTTACAAGCCTTAGGTAAGTATAAAAAGTAAAATTAAAATATTAATAAATTTTGTCATTTTTTTGAAAAAAATAATTCTTAATTTTTAAACTTAAAAAAAAATCAAAAATTCACAAAGTTTTGTACAGTTCTGTCGTTTTTTTTTAATTTATTCAAAAAGGTGAAACTTTGCTCCAAGAAAGATATATGTTTTTTTGATATAGGAGGCTGTGATTTAATATTTATTCGTACATATTGTTTCTAAATAAGTTTTCCAAATAACATTTTTCTATATCTTTTAAAAAAAGGGTACTTTACTTTTGAGCAAAATTTATATTTTTTGACGCCCTTCATATACGATTAAATGCACATTTTATAAAAAATAACTTTTTTTCATAAAACTAAGAATAAAAAAGTTTCCCATATGAATCCGACTTAATTGCGTTTTGATCAGATTTTAAAATTTATATCTGAGACATTGTATGATTTAATCAATTTTTATAAAACAATGTTACACTTATTTTTAAATAATTTTAATCAACAATAAATGTATTTTTTAAATATGATAATAAAAAAGTATGATTATTAAGTACAAAAATATTTGAAAAAAGATGGTTTATGAATTTTAAATTTTTTCTTACCTTTTTAAATTTTTAAAGTCCTTATGAATAAAATATTCTTACAACAAAAAAAAATTCAGTTTAAAAATGTATCAATGAGCACATGCTTTTTTCAACAACAAAAAAATAACCGGCGTAAATACGGTAAAAAAATAAGTGACTGTTGCTCAAAAGTAGCTCCTCTACTTTTTTTAGATAACTTAAAAATCTAGCGCGAATTACAAAATAATATAAGCTATTAAAAAATAATAAAAATAATATAAGCTATTAAAAAATAATTAAAAAAAATCTTTTTAATGCACTTTTCTTTTTATCAATTTTTCTATTCATGCCCGCGTTAGAAGTCAAATACAGGAGGGGGATGTAGGAAATGCAAAAAGAAAATTAAAAATTCAGTTAAAAAAGACGTAAATTAATTTTTTTATTTGCTTTGTATACATTTAATGTTAAAAAATTGTACTTTTAAAATTGAATTTCGCCCAATTGTCAGTCTGCCATGTTGAATTTTCCAATTTTCTCTTTAAATTCGTAATTTGACCACAAGAAGCGCATGGTATAATATTTGGACGATATTTTATTAATTTTAGAGCAATTATTAAATTTCTTTTTAAACGGATGCAAATTATGCACTTTTGGATGCGTTTAGCAACTCTACAATCGGCCTATCAAGGGTTATAAATAATCCAATATATTACTTAAGGCTTGTATAAAACTTAATCAAACCATTTTCTTAAATTTTAATGAATCTTAAATGAATATCTTTAAAATCCATTGAAAAAAGCACTAAACAGCAAAATGCACTTTTTTGCATACGGACTATGATTTTTCAAGTTCGATGAAATAAAATCTTTTGAAGATGAAACTTCTTGAAAATCAACTTCTTTTTATTAATTCCAATGGCCTATAAATTAAAAATATATAAAGCAGTTACATTAATTAAACATTTGAATATTTATGAAATTCAAATGTCAAGGAAGAAACTAACCACAATTTTAACATCAATGATTTAAACACTGTTAATCAGTGCATTGATTTAAATAACTATAACAGTGTATAACCTTATACAAATAATTTAAAAACCAAAAATTATGTAAAAAATATGTTATAATTTAACCAAGGTAACAAAAGAGTGAGAAGGGAACCGACTTGTCAAAAGTAATTTAATATTTGAAGTTGTTTAATTTTAATAAATTGTCACAAAAATGTCGCTTACCAACAGCAAGATTTATATTATTTAAAAAACTATGGAGAAAAACAGTGGTGTAGTAGATAAATTTTCAATGTATAATATAAATAGTGTTATAATATAAAATTGATTTAAGGGGGCGGGGGGGGGGGGGGAATTGGACAGCTGGAAGAGGAAAAGTTAGGACGGGAGATTGGTTACACCAAAAATCACCGAAAAAAAGTCACCAGAAAAAAATCACCTAAACAAAATTCACCAACAAAAATTTTACCGAAAATAAAATTTACCGAAACGAGAGACTCGCCAAAAAAATCTTATCGGATTAAAAAAAATCACCGAAATTCAAAACTAATTTTGATGATCATTTATTATTTAAAAAAAAACATGTTCATGAGACCTAATCTTACTAATAACGTTATTGGAAAAACAAGAATTATCAATTAATTAAAAATAATTCACCCAATTGAATTGGGATAGATCTATCGTTAAAAAGAAGCTAATGACATCTGGCCATTCTCGCTCTAGTTCCTGTGACTCATGTAGAGGCTGCGTACAAGGCATTCACTGATTCTGAGCTAATTACAAAAAAAATATGTATAAGAGGAAGAATAAGAAAATAGAAGTGAGAGAAATGTAAAAAAATATATTAATAATAACAGGGGAAATAAAATTATTAAATAGTATAATCAATATGGTCTGGTCGAGAAGTGAGTTTTCGGCGAAAAATAGAAGGGTAAGAAAAATATGAGCAATGGCTCATTTTCTACAAATAAAAATTGTAATTATTATTAACAAAAAACTAAAAAAAAACATTTTATTTTTGGATGATAACTTAGAAACTGTACAAAATAGCAGGAATTGAAAAAAAGATCCTTAAAGAGGAGGAAATTTCTAAAAAAAACCTCAAACTCCCGGACCTCTAGTTCTAATATTTATACTTTTAATTTGTTCCTGAAAATTGGTCTTCGCGCGACCATTTCTGGATGAGTATAATGAGTACCGAATCTAAAATAATTATTTTAATGCACTAAATATTGATTTAAAACTTTGAAAAAATTATGGTATCATTTCAACACTTGAACAAAGAAAATCCCGTTCAACAAAAAATTAATATGCATTTTTCAAAAAGCTAGCCTATTGTTAATTAACTATTTACTTTCATACCTCTGTCTCCATTGAAAACTGGATAATTGTTTAAATAATCACCCTAAAAATTTTTCACCTCTTTGAGTATTTTCTATGAGGGTACTCAATAAGATGATGCAATAAAATTATTTAAAATTTGTTTATATTGTTTATAACGAGTTTTTGTAAATTAACAAAAAATGAAAAATCGTAAAATTGTTAAAAAAAAATTTTCTCATTTACTTTTGTATAGCTGTTTATTTATTAGAAATAAGGATTAAATTTTTGAGGGTAAGATTTTTTAACGCTATTTGTTTATAAATTATTTATAAACAAATAGTTTACTTTAATATTTATGAATAAAAATTTTTTACCATTTTAGGGTCAATGATGGTTTTTAAATAAGAATTATTTTCTTAAAAAATTATTTATAATCGTTTTTTTTATAAATAATTAGTTATAACAAATAATTTTGTCTTTAAAAATCATTATCGATGGCTCTTAACACAATTTAAAAAATTTTTAAGTATATTAAAAAAAAGGAAACGGATGGGAAAAATCAAATGTTTTCCAAACCCAGTTGTTAGTAGTTTATTAACCTAAAATAATCAGAAACTATTATATTAAAAAAAAATAATGTAGGATTAAAATTAAAAAAGCACATGGTTGGTCGATTTATAAAATGATTATTTTAAGTAAGTTTAATTTTGTTGCTTTTCATCACAACTAATTTTTCAAAATTCGTATCTAAAATTACTCAGAAAACTGTAATATACCAATGTCAGGTTTTTTAAAATTCAGTACACTGTAGGTATATTCCTTTTGAGAAGCTGGTTTTTGAGATACCAAATGCATGGGGCCTAAAGTAAAT
Organism: Neocrepidodera transversa; assembly: GCA_963243735.1. Lineage (NCBI taxonomy): Eukaryota > Metazoa > Arthropoda > Insecta > Coleoptera > Chrysomelidae > Neocrepidodera > Neocrepidodera transversa. The sequence goes on along the minus strand of OY725337.1, from coordinate 2,465,543 downwards.
ATTTAACATGGTATTAAACATTACCTTTTTTCAAATCTGGGTCTTTTTTTGTTAAGAACTTGCTTGTCAAACATTAAAAAAATATTAAAATTAAAAAAAAAATGAAATGTGAGAAATTCAAAAATAAAACGAAAATTATTATAAATTTTCTAAAATTGCAAAAATTTCGAGAAATTTAAAAACTTCGAAAATTTTAAGAACGTCAAAAATTTTAAAAAATGTTAAAAATATATTTAACCAACATCTAAAAAATTCAAAAATTAAAAAAAAAATTGTAAGAAAATCAAAAATTTTGTAAATATGTCAAAAATTTCAAAAACTATTTTGAAAATTCCACAAAAAATTGTTAAAAATTTCTAAATATCAAAAATGTATCGAAAATTTCAAAAATAATTTAAAAATTAGAAGGTTAAAAAATTATAAAATTGCAGACATTTCATAAATTCCGAGAATTTTAAAAATTTCAAAAATGTTTAAAACTTCAAAAATTTAAAAATTCTTTTATTAAACATAAACAAAAATTAAAATATGTCCAAAATTTCAAAAAATATTTTGAAAATTTAAGAAAAAAATGTCAAAAATTTCGAAACAAAAATTTAAAATAAACTATTTGTTAATGAACAATTTATAAACAAATAGAGTTAAAAAATCTTAACCACAATAATTTAACAACAATTTTACGATTTTTCATTTTTTGTTAACTTAGAAAACTCGTTATAAACAATATAATTTTAAATAATATTATAGCGTCATCTTATTGAGTATACTCATAGAAAATACTTCAAGAGGCGAAAAATTTTTAGGGTGATTGTTTAAACAATTATCCAGCTTTCAATGAAGACAGAGGTATGAAATAAAATAGTTAATTAACAATAGGCTAGCTTTTTGAAAAATGCATTTAAAATTTTTTTCTAACCGCACTTTCTTTATTCAAGTGTTTAAATGATACCATAATTTTTTCAAAATTTTAAATCAATATTTAGTGCTTTAAAAAAATTGTTTTAGATGCGGTACTCACTATACTCACTATACTTATTCCCAAATGGTCGCACGGAGACCTTTTTTCAGCAACAAATTAAATTTATAAATATTAGAGCTTGAGGTCTGAGAGTTAAAAATTTTTTTTTGGAAATTTCCTCCTCTTTGAGGATCTTTTTTGCAATTCCCTCTATCTTATATAGTTTTTGAGTTATTATCAAAAAATAAAATTGCTTTTTTTTCGTTTTTTGTTAATAACAATTATAATTTTACAGAAAAAAAACGACATGACACATTTCTCAGAATTATGCAATCCGCAGAAAACTCAATTCTCGACTAGACTAATAGGATCTAAAAAATAGATGGATGCAAGATGAATAGTAAATAGGAAGTGAACATCGGATCTTGAAAATAATATCTAGTCGAATATGGAGTAAAATAAGAAATATTCTTATGAGAAATATACCTTGTGTACAACAGATAAATTTTATAAAGAATTAGGTATTATTAATAATTGTGAAATATAGAAGAATATAGAGAAATAAAGGTAAAGAAGTAAATGAGAATTAAATAATTTAAAGGCATCACAAATCACAATTTTCCGGGAGTTTTAAGACATAATTAATAATATACAAAACTATTTATTAATAATCCCAAAAACGTGTGATAAAATTTAAATTTTTTTTTCGCGTATTTATATAAATTATTAAAATTTATTTATTAAAAAACGAGGATACTTAATTGAAATAAAAATCAATATCATAAGAATGTCGTAGAAAAAATTTAATACGTAATTTTAGTACCTATAATTTGCTACTTACAAATTTAGTATTACACTTTTCTCGTATAAAATTTTGCGTAAAATAGGTGATAAGATATTAACGATTTAGTTAATCACAATAAATCTCTACAATGACTAATTAACAGTTCCATTAATAATTAAGATATAAACCAAAAGAAAATTGTTACCTATACGTTCAGACGAGTCAAGGTAATAGTGATCAAAGAACTTGATATATCATTTAGCAATATCAAGTCCACGATGGCGAAGCCCATAAATATTACGGAATATAATTTATGTTCCACCTGTATATAAAACAAGCCGACATTTTCTTAGTAATGTATTACTCTCCGCACTTTTTGCTTTCTGTTTCTTTTCAACTTTAACGAACGTGTCATGTCTTGAGTGAAATATGTGAATTGACGGTATTCGCATCTATACAGGATTGGCTTTCGAACGGTATTTACAAAAAAATACTATACATACTAATTTTATAACAAAGGGTAATATTGAAATGAGTTAAAAATTCAAATTTACCGCCAAGTCTTAAATGACAACCAGTGGCTTTTGAACTCTATTTAGAATAAATACAATAAATATTATATAACAGAAATTAATATGGAAATGAGTTAAAAATTCAAATTTTATACTTGATAAAAAATTATAAATCTAATAAGCTTAACATAAATTTTAAAACAAATATCAAAAATATACAGGACGATGTCAAAAATACATAAATTATGATTATAAAATAACTGTATAGTTTGCACACCCTATATTAATAATTTGACAAAGGATCTCACAATTAATAAAAATATCTAAATCCAATAAAATTTATAAAATTTGACAATAAATATCAAAAATATACAGGGTGATGTCGATAACACGTAAATTACGATTATAAAATAACTTAGTTTGCACACCCTGTACTATTAGTTTAACAGAAAATTGTATACTTGATAAAAAATTATAAATCTAATAATCTTATCAAAAAATTTTAAATCAATATCAAAAATATGCAGAATGATGTCAAAAACATATAAATTATGATTATAAAATTACTTTTTAGTTTGCACATCCTGTATTAATAATTAGGTAAAAAATCTCACTTTTAACAAAAGTTTTTAAAACAAAAGATCTTTAAAAAATTGGACAACGAATATCAGAAATATACAGGGCGACGTCAAAAATAAGTAAATCATGATTATAAAGTAACTTTTTAGTTTGCGTACTATTAATTTGGCAAAAAATCTCACAATTAATATAAGTTTATAAATTTAATGAAATTTATAAAATTGGACAACAGATATTAAAACTATACATACAATTATAAATCTAATAATCCTATCAAAAATTTTAAAACAAATGTCAAAAATATACAGGATGATGTCAAAAATGCATAAATTATGAAAATTACTTTTTAGTTTGCACACCCTGTATTAATATTTTGACAAAAATCTCACTTTTAAAAAAGTTTGTAAAGATAATGAGCTTTAAAAAATTGGACAACAAATATCAGAAATATACAGGATGATGTCAAAAATACGTAAATTATGATTATAAAGTAACTTTTTAATTTGCACACCCTGTACTATTAATTTGGGAAAAAATCTCACAAATAATAAAAGTTTCTAAATTTGATGAAATTTATAAAATTTTACAATAGATATCAAAACTATACAGGGTGATGTCGATAATACGTAAATTACGATTATAAAATAACTTAGTTTGCACACTCTGTACTATTAATTTAAGAGAAAATTTTATACTTGATTAAAAACTATAAATCTAACAAGCTTAAGAAGAATTTTAAAATAAATATCAAAAATATACAGGATGATGTCAAAAATACATAAATTATGATTTAGTTTGCACACCCTGTATTAATAATTTGACAAAAAATCTCACTTTTAACAAAACTTTGTAAATATAACAAGCTTTAGAAAAATTAGACAATAAATATCAGAAATATACAGGGTGATGTCAATAATACGTCAGCAAAAAAAAGTATTTGTGGCACAAGAAAAATTAGAATAGGAACATGAAAAATGTAAATTAAAAAAAAATGATTATCCTTGAGGGATGATTATTGAATAACCACCTAGAGTATGAAAAATTTGAGGGGGTAGTAAAACCCTATGGAAAAAAAGTTAAAACACAATATTACCGGATAATAGTTTAATTAATTTTTTGAATGATTGCAGACTGTAAATAAGAAATATTAAAATGAAAATAAGAGGGGGGAATCTTTAAAAGTGTAACTTATTCTTCTTTTTCTTTTTTCCTTTATTGGGCTATGTCCATAGGCAATTTCCCCAAGAGTGTACCTTAATAATGGTATAAAAATTATATAAACCGGTACGTAAAAGTTTACCCAGTTGAAAATTGAAAAAAATGTAAAATAACAAGATTAAAATTGAAGTTATAAAAATAATTGACATGAAATGACAATTGGGAAGAAGAAGTAAGGTTATGAAGGGGAACTTCTTCTTCTTTTTCTTCTCTTTATTGGACTAGATTATAAAGACAATATACCCAGCCATATATCATGTAGGCCTTCCAATAGGTGGAAGAAAATTTGAAAAATTAATTGTAAAATTAGCTGGAATATTAAGGAAATGGCCAATATTAGCGAATTAATTGACCTTTTCATTGCCAAAATGAATGAATGTCCAAGGATCCAGGGATATTAATTGATTTCGCTAAAAGGATGCATCTTTTGTTTTAAACGGAGCAATGTTCTGTATTCAGTGAGTATGTAGATTTTCCTATTTTTTGCAATGCTACTTTAGAATCTGAGAAAATGATGACCTTGCTAATATTCTTATTTAGAGCCACTTGTACTGCAATTAGATATTTCTGATGCAGTGCAGGTTTGGGTGTGAGAAAGAAGTTTACTTGAGAATGCATAGTTCAGATCAGGACAAAAAGATCTAAACCCAGCTACTTCGGAAGTCAAAGAGCCATCAGTGAAAAATTTAGTATGATAGGGGAATTTATGTAACGTATTTTGATATAGTGAAAAGACCACAGATATAATTTTTATAAGAGTGAATATTTAAGATAGAGTTAACTGGAGTTTCAGCTAATACTCATGACATGGGAAGATTTCACTTTGCTATATACCAGTGGAAAGTGATTTGTGGTAAAAACAGAGTAAAAGCAGAAAGTTTAGTGCTGTTTGAATAATATCTTCAACTCATGCTTAAAGATCCTAGATACATTAGAGAAGTTATAATCGGATTTTTAGCCAAGGCCAAATTTTTTCAAATAAAATTGTAGGAAATCCACTCGCGTCTAAATTCTAAGGTAGGTACACCACTTTCAGCTAGTAGGTCCTGGATAGAGCTAGACACTTCATGCACCTTGTAATAATACATGTATCCATGGACATGCCCAATGGTGTGAATTGTGTAATTTCGGTAGAAAGAGATGAAACGATTGTTCTGTCATGCAATCTCTATCTTTTTCAAAACAATATCGTATAGTTAGGATTTTAGCTATCTTCCTCAATCTTTTCAGCAAACAAATATTACAACGGTATTCGGGTTAGGCACATCCATCATAATGTCAATTGAACTATTAAACAAAAGGTGTTGTGGGGGAACTAAATAAGAGGAGAGACTGCGGGAGAAAAATATCGGCTGTGTCACACTAGAATTTTCCCTGCTGGGCTGTAGAGAAAATAATTATTTTAATTAAAAAATATCAAACATTACAACATTTATTTGTGGAACAAATTTGATATTCCAACATAAGCAGGCCCGTGCGTACATTGTATAGCACACGGCTACAATTATGATTTCCTAAAATCATGATTTTTATGCACCATCTAATGGCGCAATTATTGAAAATTCTGGAAAAAGTTTGATATAAAAATTGTAGAGAATTTTATGTTCTAAAACTTTGCACTAAAATATTTGGCACCAAAGTGTGTTGTTTCCCTTAAAATTTTAAAAAGAGCAAAAAATCTTAATGTGTATTCAATGAATGTCGTTCTTAATGACCTTCTACTGTACCAATTTAAACTAAAAAATAATGGTCGAATACAAGACACACACCAACTCTTCATACCAAATTTCAGCTTGATTGGTCTAACGGTTCGGCCAATTATCGTGGAAGATTACACACGGACACATAGATACACAAACGCACAGACAGTTCTGACTCTGGAAATAGTTTCAATCTTCATGAGGGACCTTAAAAGGCATTTTTCTCGTTAATACTTTCCCTTCGATATAATATTTCATTAATGTTGACTTTTCAGTAACTTTTATTCTAGTTTGTACTGTAATTTTTGAAAAAATTAAAGAAAAATATATAGACGTAAACTTTTTTATAAATAAATAGATTTAAGCGTTTATATTATAGTGTTCTTGGAGCCGTACCTGGCTGACCTTTGTGGTAATCATCTCTAGTTGCTGATGGTTTCTTTGTCTCCTTTTATGGCGCCTTCAATCTCATTTTATATTAAAAATAAAATTATTTTATTTAATCATATCATTTATATATGTTAATTTATTATTATATTAATTCATCATCATCATCATGTATGAATTTTTTCTTGTTTGAAATTTCTAATTAACTAAATGTATTTCCTTTCGTATTAAAATATTTACTCAAATAGAGATTGAATTAATAAAACTAATGGAAATAATTCGTACACATATTTTCACTAAATCATATTAATATTTATCCGCAAATATAAGAGAATTTTATTCTTTTCGTATACGTTGGGAACATGTTGCCATTAAATGAAGTAATATTATTTTCTCGGCAATCTCGTTTATAGACAGCTAAATTGCTGAAACTGATTTACGATAAGCTGATTTAAGTACCTACCCAATGTTTATAATTCTCATTAGATTGGTTCTGTCTCTTAGTTTTTAATTTTTTTTTGTCTGTGTTCATATATCAGACATAAATTTATATACTATAGTTGGCTAGTTCAAAAATGTTATAATTAAAGTTATAGCGAAAAATGTGATAATACTTAAAAAGCGTAGATAAATACATAAATAATTGCAAAAGTTATAAACAAAAAACCATTTCAATTAAAGTGATCTAGTTTTTTACAACTACTAAAAGCGTCAAGGAAATTTAAAAACAAAGGAATCTTAATTTTCAGTTATAATTTCTGAAATTTTTTTAGAGATGAGAATTTTTTTGGAAATTTCCCGAGACGCCAGCCGAGGGAAATTTTCTTAAAAAAAAATTTAACCGAGAGAAAATTTACGGAGAATAATTCAAGCTCGAGGGAGAATAATTATTAGTGATAAGTAATAAAATTATATCTTTGAAATATTTTTAATTCTTAACTAGAAATTTAAAAAATAAATTTTTCCGCGATAGCTTAGATAATTATGCTAGGGTTTTTTAGCAATTATTTGATTTTAAATAACAAAGAAAACTCTAAAAAAATACCAGTATATTCATTTTATGAAAAATCGGTGAATTTTTCTCCCGGCTGAACTTTTTTCATTTAATGCAATTTGTCCCCTATTTTAAACAAGTAAAAGTATTATTAATAGGGAAAATGTTTCATTGGTTTTCTAAAAATTTCTTCTTCGTTAAGAATCTTTTTTTAATTTTCCTCTAAGTCTTTCAGTTTTTGGAATATTTACAAAAAACTTGAACCCTTTTGAAACTAATTATGTGAAGGTTTGAAACTTTTGCAAATTAGTAGTTTTATGTAGGTACTTAAATTTACTTAAAACACAACTATTTTTTATCTAAATTATTTTAAGATGTTTTCAAATAATATTTATCTAAAATTAAGACGGCTGATATAGACTCACCTGCTTTTAAAATTGTGGTAATATCTCCTTTGTCTCCTGAAATAAAGATAATTATAATTAGAAAAAAGATAATGGTTTTCGTTTACTATATATTATCTAAGTATAAATCATTCAAGTTTAAAATAAATCATAAATCAAGAAAATAAAAAATACTGATAACAATACAGAGTATTGAAAATTTGTTACGTAAGTTTTAGTAGCAAATGTTTTTTTTTTAAATGGTAATACTATGAGAGAAATAAAAACAAAATTCTAAAATTCAAACAAAGTTATGATGGAAAATAAATGACTAGAAAGTATGATAACATAGAAGACACAAAAATAATCGTAATGATTGGCTAGAAGCAGAATATTTATACAAGAAGAAAAAGTAAAAAAAATTAAAAATAGAAAATAAATATTGGTTTTTTTATCAATTCAGAAATAATCGGACGTACAAGACATGAGACAATATTAATAAGAAGCGATGGTCATAGAATAACTATAGAAAAAATTGAGGGACACAAAAACAAAATGGCAGACAAAATGATAATATAGGCATGAAAATATAAAAATAAGGAAAAAATAAAACGAAACTATTAAAAATTTAAATGAAGCAATAAATATTTCTATACAAAAAGTTGAGAAAAAGTACTGTGAAGATGATAAGTGAAATTCAAGAATTAAATTGAAGTTAAATGTAAGGATTCATGAACGAGAATCAATTGGTAATGAAAATATCACACCTAACAGTTTTAACCAATTAAAAGCCTGTATTTTGTATCGTTACCATAGCAAGTAAAAAAATTTTAGGAAAATTTACTCCTCTTTGAAGTAAAGGAGCATGAAATTACACTGGAAATTTTTTGATGTTTATAGCAAAATGACATTTCTAGTATTTTTTTATATAATAGTGTGAAATTTTCTTATCGAATGAATTAATTGCGGGAAATTTGTCTCGTACATGAATTTTTAAAGAAAATTCATGTACTCAAAAATTTCCGGCAATAATTGAGGAAGATTTCTACAGGATAGGAAAAGGAATTCACTTTAATTCTTATTTCAATATATTCGTTTTAAAATTTTCGAAATTTTTGATTTTCATTAAATTGTTTAAATTTTCAGTTGTGAATGGATTCCTATAACTTGTTCGTTTAAAAAAACACAAACTTTTCATAATACAATTTTTAATTTATTTTTTCAAATCACAAACCAAAATTTTAAATTTTACACAGATAAGAAAAAAATTCACAAAGTTTAAAACTTCAGAATACCGAAAATTTCTCAAAAAATTTCACAAATTTTAAAACCAGATCCAAATAACTAGATTGGCCAAAATTTATCGTATAATACAATTTTTTAATGCCAAAATACCGAAAAATTCTCAAAAAATTTCACAAATTTTAAAACTTTAGACTCCAATAACTAAATTGGCACTAATTTATCGTATAATACAATTTATTTTTTTGAAGATAGAACACTGAAAAATTCTCTACAGAGCGATAAAGGGGAATCGTTGCTAGAAATAATTGTAAAAAAAGGAAACGAAAATGCATCCCTGTACATGTAGCAGTTTCGGATGGGGGTAAGTTTTAAGGGTTAAAAATTATTTTTTCAAATTTCCGGCGAAGTGTGATTGCCAATCAAAAAACAGTTTATAGTTAAGTTGTATAGATAATAAATAAATCTACAATTTTCTTTTGGTCCATTTTTCAACATAACCTCAAATTTTCCGAGTTAATATCGAAAACCCGTTTTTTTGGAATTATTTGTTTTTTATGCCGAAAAAAATTTCTATAAATTGAAATTTTAGGGAAATGTATGTTTTGAAGTCCAATAAATTTACCGATGTATCTCTCTACCTCAATTTAAGAAATATTTGCTACAATTTATTTCCAGTCCGTAAATTAACTTGTTTAAAAAAATTATTTTATTTTTATTACAAATTTTATTTCATTCATATAACTGAACTTATGTGTATATACTGATATTGTTGTTATTTTTAATAGTACCTACGAGTATTAGGACGTCCTATAATTAATAAAATTAACCTTTATTTTATATAAAGAAGTATTATTATTATTATTATTGATAATATTTTCATATAATATAACGGGTGTCCCATTATATTTTCCCGTATTTCAAGAGCTTTTAAACGAATAAAAACAGATACATGCAGTTTTCACTTAAAAACTTCACAACCTGTCTTGTTTAGACTCATCAAAGTTTTTTTCTTACTTCCGGTTAATCAAAAAACAAAATGGCGTTTTTTTAAAAAAAAATTTTGTTCGATTTTTTAAATTTAGCACTATATATATTTTCTGATAAGATGACAGCCACTTCTGCATGCAGAATTAATTGATCAATTAATGTTTAAGCATGTGCCTACAAAACCTGCAAAATTTTAACATAATACACAATATCTTTGATTAAGTTTATAAAGAAATTGAACATTTTAATAAATAATCACTAAAAAAATTTAATCACTTTAATAATTAATTGTTGATTGATGATTTTACAGGCGTATGCTTAAACATTAATTGATCAGTTAATTCCGTATCGATTTTAAAAAACCTTATACCGGCAGATAGCTGAGAGAAGTACCCTTCGTCTTACCAGAAAATATACATTTAAAAAATCAAACAAAAAAAAAATTCAAAAAACGTCATTTTGTCTTTTTATTTCGTTAACCGGTAGTAAGAAAAAAATTTTGATGAGTCTAAACAAAATTTGTATTAAGTATTTCAGTGAAAACCACATGTATCTGTCTTTATTCTTTTAAAAGTTAGAAGCTCTTGTAATACCGGAAAATATAATGGAACACCCGGTATAATATATAACTTTTGAACCTTAGAAACTATTTTCCCGAAACTTAGTATAAGAAAAGGTACATTAATAATTTTTTACCTAAAAATAACAGTTTAAAAAGATAAAATGACACAGCTGCGTATAATTCTTCTTTTTTCAACTCTTATTTTTAGGTTTCATTTAACACCAACTTTTGAATATTCGAAGATGTAAACCAATCCAAACTTTTTTACGTTAAATGTGAATTTTTGTCTATTTAATCAATTTTAAGGTTATTTTTAGTAAAAAACTGGTATACCCACATTATACCGGGTGGTTCAGAATCATTTAATTGAAAGGACAAGGCACACTTTTAATAGAATCTCGGGATCGATAGATTTCTTCGAAATTTTAGTATGTTAGTTTTTTACCGTTGCGTCAAACCTGTGGGTATACTGGGTGTAGCAGAAAATTTTGAGTAACGGTATTGTATTAAGTATTCATAAAGTATACAGAGTGCACCAATATTGTATATAAATCAAAATTGATTTTGTTCTACTTTATAATAAAAAAAATATTTTCATATAATTACCTATATTTTATACAAAATCATATTTTCCCAAATTTAAAACAAGATTTTACGTTCATATAGCAATTAAGATTATGTATCAATAAAAAATATAAAGTAGTACAAAATCAATTTTGATTATACAATATTGGGACACCCTGTATACTTTAAAATGTCACTGAATCATACTGTTTATGAATACTTACTGCAATTACTATAATCGTTATCAAATACGTTGTAAAGGCAGTTCTATACTTAACCGTTAGTCAAAATTTTCTGCTACAACCAGTATACCTACAGGTTAGGTAAAAAATACTTACTTTTATATGCTGTTTATTCATTCTGAAGATATGAACTACCCAGTATATACTGATAGAACACATAGGGCAACATATAGGATATGTAATTTTTTAGTTGACTATATTAGTTTTCATGAATTATAATGAGTATTTTTGATCTAAAAGCATTACAATTTTCACACGTGTGACATTTCTTATCGTTGCAATATATTTGGTCACCTTGTAGTCCAAAGTCTATTAAATCGTTTGCCAAACAGTTTGATAATTTCCTGCTTATGTAGTATCCTGCACGTCGTTGGAAGCACGTTTTGTGGAACATAAAAGTAGTGTAAATTTTCTCCAAGGTTTTCATATTTTAGTACTTTTCACCATGAATATTTACGTTTATCGTGTTTTCAAATATATTTACTACCTACTCACTTTACTTACGTAGGAGGCAGAGAAGGATATTTCGTCGGCAAGAAATAAATAACTTGTTTTGGATTATTTTTGTCTGACGATGGCGTGGAATAATCATTTAAACATAAATTAATAATAATAATAACTTGCTGTTACAATAAAAATATAAATTTAAATGTATGACACTAACAATAATCAAAAACGGTAAGAAGATAATTATTTATTTTTTTTAAATTTGTGTTAATGAAAAAAGTATAGAAATAACATTGAAATATACGGAAAATAAAAAATATGCCTGCACATTTTTGTAGATCATCGAAATATAAACCAGATTTATTTTGATTGTAATGAGAATATCTTCCTAATAAAAATACGTGGTTAATAAATATTTTAAGGGCCCTAATACAGTTCCTTGAGGTATTTTATAGTATATGCATAACTTATTTTTAACCTTGTCATATCTTACAATAACAAAAAATAGAAACAGTTACATATGATAAAATGTACTGTGTCGATAAAAAACAAACCATATTGAGAGATGAGGTATTTTATATTTCAAAATTGTATTTTAAGTTAATTTTTATGGTATAAAACCAAATTGTTGTTTATCAATATATTCATGGATATTTGAATTAGGTGCTCCATATGCAAGTACTGATAACATTGTTTTTATTAATTTTTAATTTGTTAGCCGTGATATTGTAATAAATGTTTATATTTTTATTTATGTTAAAGTGTAGTAACTTTCATTAAAAATTGAAGTGTAACTTTTTATATTAGGGAGAAATAATTTACCTCGACAAATATCACATTTTCACATCACGAATTTTTTGTGCACATTCACATCCCTTTACTTAACACTTTCACTTTATATTATAAAATTAAAATTCCGAAATAAATCGTCCTTAAGGTTCAGTGTCCTTGTAACAAAAAATAGTTTTTGACCTGGAAAAATAGACATTCAACTAATGATAATGGGGTGCATCGGGACATACCCACTGAGCCATACATTAGACGACCAACCAGAACTCGAGAACTGGAATGAATTTCAACGCAGGGGTAACACCCCATATTTTAGAGTTTACAGGGTGTTACGCTAAGACATCAAAGAGATTTTTAACAACGCCAAACATTCTTAGAATATCTTGATTGATATCTTTATAAAATGTATAATTGGGTGTACCGAAAAATAATGAGTTTTATTTATAATAAATTGTTTCCTAAATTAACACGTTGCGTGCCATACGTTATGTACGTACGTCATACGGGAAGCCAATAACGTTTTATTTGCTATTTGTTTTAATCTTTATTCTATATTAAGAAAGGAGGGGGCACGTGTTAAATGTAAAGTACTCCTTGGACAGAATTTGCCGAAATTTTGATAAGTTTAACGGTTTTTTATTTACAGTGTGTCCAAAATTACTATTTCATAATTTCAAAATTTCGTAAACTTCATACTTTATCAATATTAGTACAAAAATAATTGAAAGTTTTTTTTTTCGCAGAACTATGTACAACTCCCTCTTTGCTTTCATAATTTTTGTAAATACAGCTGATATACAGGGTGAGACTATAAATATATTTTTGAAAATAAAATATATGATGGAATTGTTTTGCTATTTTGGTAAAAGGAAGCTGATACTTACATATTTCCATTTAAATTATTATTATAAGTTAGATCCAATAGACCTCTGATGTATAGGGTGTTTGAAAATTAAAATGCCCATGTTAAAATCAACTATTTGTTATCTGAATATGCCTACAAAATATCCACGGTGTGTTTACATTTATACTGGGTGTTCGAATATAGGAACAATTCTTCATATGAAAAAGTCGTTAACGTAAAACCGTTTTAGTTTTAAAAAAGTTTGTTTTTATAGATTGATAGACAAAAAGGTTGAAGAATAAAATTCACCAATTCAAAAGTTGACAAAAGATTGTTTGTAGAAAACTAAAAGTTGTCAACTCAAAGTTGCTCTGCTCAAATTAGAGCAATAAATCATCCACTTTTAGTTGTCAACTTTTTCTTTGATCTTTACCGATACTCATAGTGATACCAAAATTTAGTGGAAGATTTGTCTCTCCACAAGTGGAATTTTTCGTAAAAATTTTGATTTTTGGACATCCCTGCCTAAAACATTTTTTGGATGATTCAATAATTTTGGAAATATTCGGTAACAAATTTTTTAACCAGGTAAATGCTTCTGAATGGCCAAAATTTATTTATGTATCAAGGGTATCACGAGGATATAATTTAGAACATATGTTGTTCTTATTATTTATTAAATTTAATGACTGTATAATATTTTTTGCCAACATTGATTTAATAGGTGGTAATTAAATTAAATTAAATACCTGAGAAATGCTAAATTATGGTAATATTTAGGTCTAAAATAACATCGAAATAAATTTTAAATATTGCAGATTTAAGTATTTATTTATGTCATAATTTGTTGCTGAATGTTATTAAAAAATTTGTTTAAGATCTTTTCTTCCTCTTTCGAAGCCTTTTTCTAAATTTACTCTATTTTAGTTATGTCCATGTGGAAAATTAGACCTCTCTTTTTTTAAATCTGTTTTACTTTCTGTCCGGACAGGAAGTATGAAAATCATAAAAAAAATTTGATTTTTTTTTGCTTATAATTACTTTTCTGTCGTCTGATTTCAAAAATTCTTTCTCCGATCGTTTTCGATTTTTTAGGGATTTTTAAAAATTTGATAAAAAATTGTAACAAAACGTAAATCATAAAAAAAAACATAAACATTCTTAAAAAATGGTAAAAAAATCGTAAAAAATGGTAAAAAATCGTAAAAAAATCGTAAAAAAATCGTAAAAAAATCGTAAAAAATCGTAAAAAATCATAAAAAATGGTAACAAGTCAAACATACAACCATAAAATGTGGTAAAAAATCGTATAAAGCCGTAAAAAATCGTAAACAATCGTAAAAAATCGTAAAAAACAGTAAAAAACTGGTAAAAAGTCGTAAAATTTCGGAAATAATTGTAAAACATCATGAAGAATCGTATCTTTGAGTGCGGTCGGTCATTTCTATGAAGTCTATTACTACAGAAACAGAAATTCATCACGAGCTACGTAACTTAATTTGATTGGTTAAATATGAGTGATACGTTGGTTTTGAGAGGCCTCATTTGAGTAAAATTCGTTAGATGAATAATTTTAGATATAATAGTTTTGGAGCAACTATGATTGCGAAAGAGATAATAGTTTTAACAAGAGACAAAATATGTCTGCTAATGTAATCTTGGATCATTCTAGAGGTATGTCTAGACAAGTAGAATTGAATTGAATTGAATTATATTTTTATGTTAAAACATAAAACTAAAATTTAGAAATAAAATTGAAATATATTATTTCTGGTTAAATTGAATCAAATTTAACCAACGTGAACTAATCTAAAAACAAAATTACGCAAAAAGAAAACTAAATACAACTTCCTAATATTTAATTAAATTTAATAAAGTTTTATAAATGAATTAAGCTGTTAAAGAATATGAAATTATCAGACACATATGATCTTTATCAATGCCTTAAGCGGCTTAAATTAACATATAAAAAGAATAACTTATCTAAATGTTGATAAATATTTTCTTTTGTTAAATAAACCGTATAAAATACAAACATTAACACGGTACCTACCTACCGTGTGATTATTTCTTACACGAAGGAAATAAAATACCCAAATATTTTATTCATCACCCCCCGACTCATAAATATTCAAACAGCCGTGCTACTTTTGATGACTTTTTCTATTTCTTTTAAATCCAATTAACAACAATTTCGTCTTAAAGAGAGTCCCGACGTATAGTCTTATCTGAAATTGTTTTCCATTATTTATTCAAGTTCAAGCTTTTGTGCACATGCAAGGTCTTATGTTCCGCCCCTGCCATTTCAATATAATAAATGATGAAGTAAATCTAAATAATTTAGTTTTCTGTATAAAATTTATTAAATTTCTAAGAAAATTGAATGCAAAGTGTACAGTATATATTGTCACAATAATATTTGGAATAAACCAATTTATTTGATTTTTTTAAATCAAAGAACAAAATTTGTAAAATAAAATTGATAAATTACAATAATTTTGATATGTTGTAGAACTTGAACTATCGATCAAATATTTCCACTGTTCCAAAGCTCTAAGTTTAACGGTTTTTGATTTACAGGGTGTCCAAAATTACCATTTCATAATTTCAAAATATCATAAATTAGCACAAAAATAAGTGAAACCTTTTTCTTCCAGAACTAACTACAGCTATGTCTTTGTTTTTATAATTTTTGTGCACACAATTGATATATAGGGTGACACTACACGGAAAAAAATGACTCAGAACGACGATCCTTTAAAACTGTATCATATACTGGGTATATAAAATTCCAATATTCTCTATATAATGTTTCATTGAAACAGAACCCCTGTCAGATACTGATAAAGAAATAAATCTTACTAGAAATCGTTGTCTAAAGGCAGAGTTTTGGCATATCAACTTAAAAATACATTGTATACGCATTATATGCTCAGTCCTACAGGAAATTTCGCATACTCATTATATTCTCGTCAGATGAATGGAAGATTCACAGCAATTTAAGGTTATCTTCTGGTGTTCTAAAACAGACTCCTTTCTGAATTTTCTTGTGCCGAACGCGCACGGTGATGTACGAATCAAATACGAGTCGGGTCAACGCCTCATTTCCACAATTGGAATCATTTGTTAATTGGTAGTGTTCGGAGAGTGATATGTTATGAACATTACGTTATATTCCCTAAAGCGTTGAAAATGGAAAAGTTTTTGAGACATTGAATTTAGACGAAGAATACGTTTAACGGGTTTTTTGGGTAAGTACAGCACAATATAATATTATCCCAGTTCAATTCCTCGTTGTCGCATAATCTGAACTAAATTTCTTTACAAAATTTGTAATAACTTCCTTTACAAAATATTCTGTGAAGAAATTCTGGCCAAAAAATTAACATTTTTCCGAACAGAAGGGAGTTAAGGGAGAAAAATAGGGAGTTACTTTTTCCCAAAGTGAGTAATTTCAGAATGTTAACAAATATGTTTTATTTTTTGTAGGATTTCGAAGATTATTTGAAAAAATCAATTGATGGAAGCTGCAAAATCAAATAGACATTTTGAAAATCTGCAAATGTACGAGGTGTTCAATTTATATATCGAGGTTGATGCCAGTGTCAAGTAGACTTGATAACGCTGCACTCTCAAAAACTAGGAAGGAAGATCACATCGTAAATAATCAATTTTTCCATCAGTTCTCCGAATAGATCTAATGTATCTACCCTTTAATGACAATAACAATACTGATACTATCTATATATACTTTCTTTTTAAGTTCTTTATTTGTTAAAAAAAAGAAACGCCTGTTTAATAAAATATTAGGTAGGTTCAGCATTCTTTTACAGATATGTTTATGTTACTGAAAAAAGTATTATGTTTGTTTTATTTTTGTTTTATTTTTGATTTAATTTCATCAACAATAATGGATTATTTCAAAGAATTTATCGTTCAATAAATATTTTTAAAGATCAAATTCTTTTTTGTTACATTCATCTGCTATATTTATGTACTTACCTATATATGTTTCTATATACAGGGTGAATCGGGAGGAATTGACCAAACTCTATGAGTACATTCTATACACATGAAAATAATTTAAAAAACTTATGATTACAATGTTAAATTCTTTTTTTTAATTATTTTTATGTGTAGAATATACTTATTAGATTTTGGTCCGTTCCCCCATAATCACTCTGTATTTATAAGAGCAGATCAATTTCGGCCAGATAAACGAGATCACTAGCCTCATATGACAAGATTGCTAGCTTTATATAACAAGATTACTAGTTTCATATGACGAGACTGCGAGCTTTATACGACGAGGCTACTAGAATAATATGACGAGATTATAAGCTTTATATGACAAGATTTTTATTTTCACATGCCCAGGTTACTAAATTAGTAGAACGGGGTTTTTAGCTTAATTTGCCAAGAGTATCTGATCCTCTAGCCTGGTTGTTTGGGAATATATGAAAGTAGTTTAGTTCTAGGATACCAAAGCATATTTGGAACAGGTGACTCCGTCGGATTGTTTTAGAAGTGCATTCTTCTGTCACGCCGGGTATATGACATTCAGCTAATAAGTATATGAATTTCGTATACTAAGTATCGGATTTTTTTTCCGTGTATATATGTGTCGAAAAAAAAATTTACAGTGGAATTGTTTTGATATTTTGGTGAATTTCATTTAAATTATTCTGATGCGTACAGAGTGTATTATTTCTTTAATATTATTAATCTACCTATTTTATTTTCTGATCAGTCAACTGAAATCTCCATCTTAAAATATCATTGGCGATCGGAAGGGCGGTCTACTAGGTTGAGTACCTGGGTATTTACTGCTGGTCTCGTGATATCACAATAAATAAAAATCGTTAATTAAAACAAATAACTGTCTATTAAATACCAATTTGGAAAAAAATTGTGATTTTAGCTTCGATGTCGGTCGCAATATACTCCACGGTCGGTTCTCTTGTTTATTTAGACTAAAGGTGACTAAAGTGAATGGACGGGGATTGGGATTTCGACTGGAACCCGAATTGCCACTGGAACTGATGACAAGTGATTGAATCGTCCTACTAGATAAGAATTTCGGCGTCAAAGAAACACGGATGCGAGTGTCTCTATCTGTCGAGCGAGTTTGATTTAAATATTTTAATTATTACGGAAATTAAAGTAACTTCGTTACAAAACCTGGACAATACGTGGCATAATTTTTTCTTGAAATTATTGATCCCAAATTAATCAAATTCAGGTTAGATGACGTAGGAAAATTAAAGTATAAATTCATAAATGTGTAGAAAAATTTAGTTTTTTTTAAATAAAAGTATTTTATAGTCGAGTCGCTACTGGTTTTAATCTTTGCATTTGTGTTGATAATATATTTTATACTTTATGTACTTCAATGGTTTATATCTTTTTCATTTTATGAGGCTAATAAGCACATTTGTTTCAAGGAGCTAATTAGATATTTTCAACTTCTCCGTTTTCATATTTTACTTTAAATATAAGCTTCCATTTTTATAGTTTAAAACGTTTATATGGTTTTTCCAGCTTATACGCCTATCATTAATGGCCTATTTTTCTCACGTAAAAATTTGCTATCTGTATATGCCTACATTATATTCACATTGTTTTATATTTATACTGGATGTCCAAATATAAAGAACCAAAGCTATATATCGAATTCTTCTTAAGGAAAAATTCGTAAAATAAAAACCCTTACAACTGGACGTTATTGTTTTGAATAATTAAATTATACCTATAGGCAAAAATATTAAATATGCTTTATTTAATATGTTGAATATTTTTAATTAGACAGGGCCGGATTTAAGGGGGTGAAAGTCCATTTATTGCTCTCTCTATAGTTCATATTTTCTTAATACTTTTATTTTATACAAAAAAGGTGTTTTAATTTTCTTTAAATAAAAAGTTCATTAAATTTAGATAAAAGTACTATTTAATTGGTTTACATAATAAATTTTATAAGCAAATTAGTTATCTATTGATAAGAAAATTTAAATATAAAATAGTCAAAGATATCATGATCAATCCTGGCTGAATTATTACTTGGCAATTTGAAATCATTAAATTAATCTAGTGAGATCAAGAAAAAAAAAAGATTTTTTGTCATTTTTGAAAATTGGATGATATAATTTTTTGAAATTGTCACGGGTACAATTTTTGAAAGAATGTTGGAATATTAATTGATAAAACAAATGTATTTATGAATTGTTGATAAAAAAATAGATTTATATTTTAAAGCGAATAACAATTTTTCAAGTAATTGAAGAACTGTGTTTAATTTAAATTAAATAAACGGTGAAACGAAATTACCTAAATTGTGTGAATTATTCGTTTATTTGTTGAAAAATTTACAAGCCTCTCTAAAACAACTCACCCCACGTATAATCTTCAAATTTACATAACTTTCTTACGAGATTTCTTAATGGCAAACTGCCTCCTCTAAAAATTGGCATCCGGTTGCAGCTTATTTTTAGCCTATTTAGAAATACTACTTTGGAAATAACGGTTTCAATAGCGTAGATTCTTTTGACAAAAAAGATGCTTATTGTTACACCAAAGTCATCTACCAAGTTGCCAAATTTTTTGCTTTTTCTACAAAATACAACAACTTTTTGTGTCTTCCACTTGTGTAGAGACAAATCTTTCACTAAATTTTGGTTTCACGCGGATTATCGATAAAGATCAAAGAAAAAGTTGACAACTAAAATTGGATGATTTATTGCTCTAATTTGAGCAGAGCAACTTTTCTGCAAAAAAATCTTTTGTCAACTTTTGGTGTAAACGCGCCTCAAGAAAAGAAAAACATCAAGATTATATTGTAGTTTGTGATTGGTAAATTTTATTCTTCAACCTTTTTGTCTCTATCAATCTATAAAAACAAACTTTTTTAAAACAAGAACGATTTTACGTTAACCACTTTTTCCATATGAAGAATTAGTCCTGTATTTGGACACCCAGTATTAATGTAAAAATTTTACGAAATGACTAGAAATTTGTTGTGAATAACCCTTCTCCCTTTAGAAATATTGGACACGAGCCTGGCTTCTAAAATTGATATATAAAGACTGCCATATTGCTCACTCTCATTTAGATGTGAAAGGACAAATTCGGCACATCCCCGGACAGAATGGTCACCTCCATAACATCCTCATAAACCCGACAAGCCCAACTAAAACCTCCAATTCCAAAATGACACCAAAGCCATTCTTTAAAATATCCTAGAAACTCCTAAATCTCATTATCCAACACCCTATCTTAGTCCTTTCATCCCTGATGACATAGCCGCGGCTTCCAAAAAGTAGGAAAAATTCCGTCCCAGGTTCTGACTAAATCACATATCAGGGGCTCAAAAACCTTCCAGTCACCTTACTCCCTATCCTCAGCATCCTAATTAACGCGTGCCTTTCAATTTGATGGAAAACATCCAACACCATTCTAATCCCAAAACCCCACAAAGACCCCACATTTACAAATTCCTACAGCTCTTTTAGATACTCCTCAACGACCGTATCTGGAACTTTTTAGATGAAAGAGGAACCATCCGCCATTTCCATTATGGATTTATTCCGGAACGTTCCACCCAAGATGCACTAGTGAGACTCCAGATCCTAACCTCGAAAGTATTGTACCCTGGGTCACTGTGCATCGGCCGTCCTCTTTGATGTCCAAAAGGCGTTTGATCAAGTCTGGCATACCGGACTTATTCGCAAACTTTCAGCCATCGAACTTCCTATCTCCCTAATCAAGCTTATTCACTCATATCACAACAATCTCTCGCACCATGTTAAAGTTGGGAATTCCATTTCAGACCCCATCACTCCGCGAGGCTCTGTGTAGCCCCGTTGCTGTATCTGATATATACGCATGGCATCCTCCGTTCCCCCATGCTTAGCCAAGATATTCAGCTATAAGCTTACAACACAACTATCTACTCTACAATCAGATCTACAAGAGCTCTATATATACTAAAACAAGTTTTCAATATTTTGTCCTAATGGTGTAGTTAGTGGAGGAGTATACTGTACCCCAAAAGACACAACTCATAACTTTCAAGCACCCCAATATCTCCAAAAACACATAGTCAAACTCTCAATGAAATCAACTTTAGGCTCTGGAGAAAGAGAGACTCGTTTCCTTAGACGAAGTTACCTATTTGGGAATGTGCTTTACGAGTACTCTAAATTGGGGACTGAAGTCCAAACTCTTGACAGAGAGGACAAGAGCTTCACTCATCGTAGTTATAGGTGGACGATTTGGGAGATACAATACATACAAAACAAATATTCGCTCCATAATCCATTACAGAGATCTAAGCTTCTCTTTCCTGACTCCTCGTCTCTCACACGCCGTTTCGACAACTGAGAGGAGAATACTCAGGAAATATCTCTCCCTCAATTGCCGCTTCCCCTATAGAAATATCCATGTACTGACTAATATAACTCCCATTATTTCCAGATTAAAAAAGTAAGTACGTTACGTCGGAAAAAAGCGGCCAGCACCAACACCCTAAGGGCCAAATAAATAGTTGATAGGAACCAAAGAAGAAACTACCATTAATTCCACTGTAATATAAGCAACCTTGAACGGGAGTATTTTACTACTACAGCAGGGTTCGAGGAAAATCAACAATTCCAGGACAATAATGCCGAAGAGGGTTTAGCAGGTATACCCCTGACTTTACTTGCAGAGTGAACAGGGGTGAGTTATGCAATACCTCAAGCGTAGAACATAGCTTGAGGTGTCTATATTAAATTTTAGCTTCCACTGCTCAGGACAATAGCTGTAATACAAAAAAGCATAATAATATTACCGAAATCCCGCCGCTGGTTATATTTAATGTACTATTTATAGTGGAATAACTAAGACATCAAAATAAAAAAACTATACCACTATTTATGATAATTATAGCTTGTTTTTGTATCCTCGGGAGTGAAATTTGATTTAGTTAATTAATATTTTTCATTTCCATATTTTAATATACAAAATTGTTTTGAGGCTGTAAACTTGTTATTTACAACCGAAAATATTTGTCAGTGTTTGTATCAAAAGTTGGGGGAGATCAAAATGATGACGTTACAAGATTTAAAGTTAGATTTTACGAGTTTATTGGCATCTTCATATTCCCCCCATCCAATTAGAACTTGCAAAGATGACTGGTTTTCAGATTGGTGTACAGGATCGGCATTACAATTTTTTGCGATAGTCAATAACTTAAATCCTAATAGAAATTAATAATTTCATTCAACTGTAAAAAAAACACTAAAAATGGCTTTTTGTCAAAGAAATGTCAATTAAATTTAGTAATTAACTTATTCTTTAAAAAAAAACTCATATACAGTATATTTTTCTGATTATCTTTGGGCTTGATCTCTTTTGACTTCAATAACGTGGTGCAGGGTCCTATTTTGGAAGGATTAACAAACTTGGTAAGATTTTTTTTTATTACCATGCACAATTGTTGATGAATATAATTTAAAAGTGAGAAAATTTAATATATTATCATTTAAATTTACTAATTTTGAGATTATTAAATTAATACAAAAATAATTTGACATTACTAAAAAATTTGACAATAAATAATTACATAAAAGTGACATACAGTGTGGAATTGTAAAAATAAATATACGTGGTAGTCAAAATAATATGTTTTAGTGTAAAAAAAACAACTTTTGTATAACATTATGATATTTTACTTGTCATGATTTACAGGAGTTCCACAAGGGAGTGTAATTGGTCCATTACTTTTTATAGTATACTTACTAATGCAGTTAAGCTTGATTTTGTAAATTATAATAAAAAATTATTTTGAATCTAAACTCAATAGATCATTAGTTAGAAACTACAAAATTTAAGATGTAAAAAATTTCTTAGTAATTTATTCACTAATATGCATATTAAAATCCGAAGATATCCAAATCAGCTTACTCTCATTTCTAATAAAATTTTATTATACCATAAAATGTTGACTGAATGAAATGGTTGGCAAAAAGGAAGTCACACTGAAAGATTAAACCTTTTAACTTTCGATTTCACTTTTCAGGTAAATACTTTTGTGGTTTATTGCAAAACCACAAAATTCTAAATAAAGGGTGAATCAGTTCTGTGCCGGACACGTAGTTTACACGACAACATTTTTTCGATTCGTTTGGTGATGTGTTAAACAATTTAACCGCAAGATAAAAAAATAATGTAAGTATGGCTTTTAGAAGGTTATCAAAAAATTAATATAAATGTGAATTTATAAATCATTTAATAGTTTTATTGTAGGATTTTTTAAAGGTCCTACTTGGAACTATTTTAACAAAATATTTTATACAAATGGTCCATGTCGAACAATATCGTCACCATTAACCAAAACTACACTTTTTTATCGCTCTTCTTTTAACTATGTTAACATCATCAGAGTTGATGATAAACTTCATCACATAGAGTGATAAAAAAGTGTAGTTTTGACGTTATTCTTCAACATTGTTGAAAACCAAATATTCCAAATTCCTAATTCAAGATAAATGGACCAGTTTATTCATTTTTTTAATTAAAAATATTACTTAAAAAAGCAAAATCTTATTTTAGTTGTCATTCGATTATTCCTACATACTTATTGTTTTGCAGTTATATATTATGCGAAATGTGATAGTAAAATCTGACAGAAACCATTCAAAACTAATAAATAGTGAGTATACTTTTTTATTGACAATAATTATCTAAATCCTAATTTTTAATTATAAATTATGTCAGTTTTTTTAGCATAAGCAAAATTTATGATTTTACCATATTTTTCCATACAGAATAAGTTGTTTAGGTAAATTATAGATAGTACAGGCCTTTAAACTATATCTTGAGGTTTGGATTTCTGTTATTAGAATTTTATAATTTTCACTCACAAATGTCCTACTTGTTTATTTAGAATATTTAAATAGTATTTGATGTTTAATGACAGGCAACTTTTATTAGAAATGTTGTAGGTAATATTAGTGCACGTTACATGTTAATAGAACCCAACCCAAAATTAAGAATTCAAATATCATTACCGAATATAATATAGGGCTTATAAAAAAGGACTACCCTGTAATTTTATTTCTATTAAAAGCAGCAAATTAATATAGTTTAAATTTTATAATTCTTTCAATAAATAATATAAACGTTTTCTTTCGTAATGAACAGCCAACAAGTAAAATTTAAGGTTTTTCAAACATCTGGGGGGAACGTGGGGAAAGAAATTAAAATGATCCAAACAACTAGTCACTGATACCTGATCATAGAATAATGAAAAAAGTCAGTTAAAAAGTGTATATACATAGTAAACCAATAAAAGTTAAATAAATTCACTGATTTACTCAATCACTAAAAATATTTAAAGTGTAACGTACTTTTTCTTATATTAACATTTATTTAATATACCCCCAAGTCATACCACAATAAAATTCTTTAATAAAATACATAAGGTAAAAAGCGCCACATGTTTCGGTCTACAAGATCTTCATCAGGCTGATTACAAGTTGGATCCAAAAACAATAGAATTTAAAAATTTAGATATGTAAAAATTAAACTAAGAACATTACAATTTATATAAAAAACGAAACTTAAAATTAATTAAATAACTCCATTAGAGTTGTCTAAAATTGATGTATATCAACTTCGGAAAAATACAGTCGTATCTTATTAGTAATTTGCCGCTTTTTTGCCGTTAATTAGTTGTGGAAAAATAAATTTTGCCGCTCTTTTTTTGTATTAAAAATTAAACATCTCGCTGACTTGATTAAAGTTAGCGACAAGCTATCGAAACAACTGTGTAACTAATGACGATATCAATAAACTAAAAGTTGGAGAATTTGAAGCTTTTTTGCTGTGGAAAAAAAATTTACCCGTGTTTTTATTTAAATATTTCGCTTACTTGATATCAAGTAAGCAGGACAACTGTGTAAATAATGATGATATCAAAAAACTGAAAGCAGGAGTATTTGCCGGTTTTTTCTCCCTAATTAGTTGTGGAAAAAAATTGCAAATTGCGCAAATCCAGCTTACTATGAAATTTCCAATGTATCAAGTTATAAAAATTTCTTAAGATTATTAAAAATTGTTCCATTTCGATTTAAAAAATTATAGTTAAAACAATATTTCTTTCGGAATTGTATTCTTAACGATTTTCTAGTTAAAAAAATTTGGGAGTGTCAAAAAATTTTTAAACAAAATTTGAACGTTCACATGCCTCTGGCGTATAGTAGCACAAATTGTTATAAAAATCTATAAAAAATGGAGAAAAATTTTTCGCACAAACAAGAGTTGTACAAAAATTTATCACATGGCTTGAATAATATATTTATTTATCGTAACATATATTCCGGAAATAAAAAACAGGCGAGAAATTTTTTATTTCCATAATTATTTAGCGGCAAATTATGCAACTTTCAGTTTTTTGATATCGTCATTTATACAGTTTTCTCTTGATATCAAGTTAGCGAGATGTTTAATTTTTAATAAAAAAAAGCGGCAAAATGTTTTTCCCACAACTAATTAACGGCAAAAAGCAAATTCTCCTGCTTTTAGTTTTTTGATATCGTCATTGTTTCCGCAGTTGCCTTGCTAACTTGATTTCAAGGAAGCGAGATATTTAAATAAAAACGGCGGCAAATTTTTTTCGACAGT
This sequence comes from Neocrepidodera transversa, assembly GCA_963243735.1. Taxonomy (NCBI): domain Eukaryota; kingdom Metazoa; phylum Arthropoda; class Insecta; order Coleoptera; family Chrysomelidae; genus Neocrepidodera; species Neocrepidodera transversa. The sequence goes on along the minus strand of OY725337.1, from coordinate 2,439,688 downwards.
TAATTAGCTGCAAAAAAGCTTCAAATTCTCCAGCTTTTAGTTTATTGATATCGTTATTATTTACACAGTTGTCTCGATAACTTGTCGCTAACTTTAATCAAGTTGACGAGATGTTTAATTTTTAATGAAAAAAGAGGAAAGTTTTCCCCACAACTAATTACCGGCAAAAAAGCGGCAAATTCTCCAGCTGTTAGTTTTTTGATATCGTCAATATTTACCCAGTTGTCTTGCTAGCTTGATATCAAGTTAACAAGATGTTTAATTCTTAATAAAAGCAAAGAGCGGCAAAATTTATTTCTTCACAACTAATTAACGGCAAAAAAGCGGCAAATTACTAATAAGATACGGTTGTAATTTTCCAAAGTTGGTTTGTTAAGTTGATAGACGTTTAAAATTGTAGTGTTGTAATGGAGTTATTTAATTAATTTTAAGTTTCGTTTTTTATATAAATTGTAATGTTGTTAGTTTAATTTTTACATATCTAAATTTTTAAATTCTATTGTTTTTGGATCCAACTTGTAAACAGCCTGATGATGTTCTTGTAGACCGAAACATGTTGCCCTTTTGAGTTTATGTGTTTTATTAAAGAATTTTATTGTGGTATGACTTTGGGTTGTTTTATTCATCATTGAATCCCAAACATTAATCAAACAGAAATTGCAATTTTATCTGAAATAGGGGCGCCACCCATTATATTTTAATAAAATTTAATGAAATTGAAAAATAAATATAGAAATGAAAACTGATTAACTATTGGTATAGTACTCTAATTCCTCAACAATTTATTTCAATATAAATCTTGTGTTTAGACAAAAGTTTACAGATTATAAGGAGAAAAATAAATAGATATGTATTAAAATGGTTTGTTCTTATATATAATTTTGGTGCTGTTTTATGTATTTTATGGTTGAAAGGTGGTAAGTAGGTAAGTGTCATAATATGTAAGTATGACAGGAATAAAAAAAAATGAAATTAAGGTTATAAAAATAAAATTTAAGGTGTTTATGCATGATAGTTGAGTATAGATTTTATTTTGTTTTGACAAAAAGGCAAAGTGGGTGTAAAAAAAATTGAAAAAGGTTGTTGTTGAATGATCATTATTATTGACAAGAGATTAGATATAAAAAAAATACAAAAATTTTTAAAAAAAAAAATATTTAAGTATTATTCAAATAAAAAAGGTTGAAAAGTAATAGAAAGAAAAATAAAAATCTACTAGAATTTGAGAGAAGAATATAAAGTTTTAAAAAATGGATGTATAAACATAAAAATTATAAAAGAGAATACAATAGTTTAGAGAGAGATTGGATGCATAAAGGGGACTAGAAAGAATTGAAGAAGTAAGATTGAAGAAGGGTGATTTATGGAATCAAATATTAATTTTATCAAAATTGAAGGAGGAGTGATAATAAGATAAGTTTTTTATTATTTTTGGCTTAGTATTTTTTTTTTGTATAAACCAGAGAAAAAAAATAACAGATCTGGAATTTTTTTATGGTCAAAATTCAACCAAAAAAATATTTTGATCATTATAATGAATTTTTCCTTTATGATACTTGTTGGTAGTAAAAGAGTTGATCGATATTAAAGTCGATTTATTAGTGCAATACATTTTTATTTAATTGAACTCACCCTGAGAAAATAATTAAAAAAAAAGGAACATACCAATTTAAAATGATTTCACAAAGTGGGGTTTTCTGAAATCGAAGGCACCACAAACCAATTTAGTATATACAAAGTATTCGCAAAATAGTGCACATATTAAGGAAGAGGTAAAACTTAAAAAAGAGCCAAACAAAATTAACTGTTGTATGGTAGAAAATAAGAAAAAGTACAAAAACATATTTTTAACAATAGATGACATACATACATGACCCAGTTTATAATTCTGAATAATTTTTGAACAATATTTTAATAAACTAAAATAATCATTTATTTAACTAATAATTTATTAATATTTATCAGTAACTAAAATAAATATTTTATTAAGGTAATCTATAAAAAGATTTTTGAAATCATTTTATTGTATAATAATCTTGCATTAAATATATTTGCAATGTTTTTATTTAAATTAATCCTGTTGGTAAATTATTTTATTGTTTTTTTTTATATAGTTTTATTAAATGATAAGTGATTTAAATCATTTTAATAGACTTTACTTTGTTATTGTCTATAAAATGGATATAAAAAGTAATAGAAAAAGCACTTACTGACGAAAAGTCATGATTAGTAAAATCCATCACAAAATAAATATAAAATTTCTACGTTCATTCACAAAAAACCACCGACCGGCCTTTTACATAAACGGCGCCAACTCAAAACAATACGATTTTATTTGTCATCATGAAAAGCACTTTATTGGTTTTTCTCGAGCATATAATACCTACCCACCGACATCAGAAGCAATGAAAGTAGTATATTTTTTTATGAAATCTTTATAGCAAATAAAATTAAACCTAATAGCTTACTTGTGTTTTGTGGTTTTAAGTGTTCGGGGGGGAAGGAAGCCCGTCGTTGTGTCGTTCTCGCGCACACACACACACACATTCACTCGTCCGTGGGCAACACTGCACGCCCATTAAAAAACTTATACACGATTAAGTTGTTTGGGAGAGACTTTCAGCTCAACGCCGAGCAACTTAACATATTTTAAGACAACGTGGTCAATTCCACAAAATATAAAAATGGCGGCAGACAACGTCGCTCGAGAAGGGAAGATAACGAAATCAATGATACAGACGAAGAAAATCGCTAATAACAGAGACGGATTCATCTTCATAATTTATATCAAAAATTTAAAATTTATATATAGTGTGTCTACTTAAGTTCGCAACATATGAGAAACTTTTCTATTATTAATTTTACCAAAAAATGTTATTCTTCATAAAAAGTTCTGCATTTTCTAAAACCTAAAATACAACCATCAAATAATAAATTTTTTGACCCGTATACGAGGTGCGTCAAAAAAATATAAATTTTGCTCAAGTGTAAAATACGCTTATTTCAAAAAATATAGAAAAATGTTACTGCTAAATAATTTAAAAAAATAAAAAGTTGAAATTGTTTATCCGGGCTGTTATGCCATGCGTGATCTTCTGTGGCTTTACTTCCAAACGTTTCGACTGCAGCTGCGGCAACCATCTTCAGACTGAGACTGAAAACTCCTTCACTGTTGATAAATCGCGAATAGTACTTCGTCCACGCCACTGAAGATGGATGTCGCAGTTATAGTCGAAACGTTATATTATCGAAAATTGTTAGAAAATTGCCTGGATTTTTTATAGAAACATTGTTATTCTTTTAGGGAATTCCATAAGCGACATTTTTTTTCCATTTATTTAATAAAATAGCTGAATACTCGTGCTTTGAGATTAGATCCTGGACGACCGAGCTTTGCGTTTTTTTTCCACTTTTCCCTATTTTTTCTTATTTTTTTCCTATTTTTCCCTATATTTTTCACCATTTCTCCTTATTTTTAACTATTTTTACATATTATTCCCTACTTTTTTGTGATTTTCCTATTATTTCATATTTGTCCATATTTGTCATGTATTGCTCCATTTCCCCCTATTTTATCCTCTTTTCTCTATTTTTTCCTGTTTTTCCATATTTTTTCAATATTATTTTTTATTTCCCCCTATTTGTATCTGTTTTCCTATTCCATATTTTATCCTACTTGCAACTATTTTTCCATATTTTTTCCTGTTTTTTCCTATTTCCACATTTTTCCCTATTTTTCCTAGTTTTCCCTATGTTCCTCTAATTTACCTATCTTTTCTATTCCTTCCTATTTTTCTAATTTTTTCATTATTTTTTCGTATTTGTCACTATTATTATCTTTTTTTTTCCTACATCTCTATATTGTTCCTTATTTTTCAATATTTTCTCAAATGTTTTCCTATTTTTCCCGATTTTTGTCTATTTTCTTTGTTTTCTCTATTTTCCATAATTCCTTTCTCAAATATTTCGCAAACCCTGTTTTTTCCCTATTTTGCTTATTTTTCCTATTTTCCCAATTATTCAGTATTTTTGCTTATTTTCTCTATTTTGTGCTATTTTTTCGCATTTTTTTCTATTTTTCCTACGTAAAATAATGGGAAACATGAAAAAACTCTCCCGTTTTCCTTTACTTTTTCCTATTTTTCTTATTATTCATTATTTTGCCTAATTGTCCCTATTTGTACTTATTTTTACCTATGTTGCCTTATTACCCGATTAATCCCTACTTTTCCCTATTTTTAACAATTTTTTCTTATGTCTCCCTATTGTTTATTATTCTTTATATTTGTCCTGTTTTTATTATTTTTTCTTCTTTTTCCCCATTTATCCCTCTTATTTGCTATTTTTCCCTATTTACCCTTTGTTCTTTATCTTCTCCTATAATTTTGCTTATTTTCACTGTTTTCCCATATGTTTCCCTATATTTCGTTTATTTTCCCATTTTTTCTTATTTTTTTCATATTATTTCCATTTTTCACTATTTCTTCTTATTTTTCAAATTTGCCTATTTTTCTCTGTTTTTCATACCTATTTCCCTTAATGTTTCTCCATTTTTCTACGTTTTTTCCCATATTTTGCGATTATTCTATTTTTCGCCATTTTTTTATTTTTCCTATTTTTTCCTATTTCTTACATTTTTATCCTGGTTTTCATTGTTTTTCGATTTTTTTCCTATTTTTTCATGTTTTTTCATATTTTTCCCTTATTTTACCTATTTTGCTCTATTTTTTCCTGTTTTACTCTATTTTTCACATTTGCTCTTCTTTTTTCCTATTTTTCCTATTTTCCTCTATTTTTAACTATTTTTTGTTTTTCCATATTTTTCTCTCCTCTCCTTCCTTAAGTTCCCCACATGCCTAGTTTAGCATTGTTTTCTATACTCGTTTTAAATTGAGTTACTGTTAAATTTCAGGTTAAATTAACCTTATAGTAAGGCCTGATGATGAATTGTAAGCCGAAACTAGGCGCCGTTTCCTAAAATTTATGAAACACTGTACCATAGATATGGATATGGATAACCTTATGCGGGGGTAATAATAACAGACCTACTATTGTACTAGATCCTACCCTGAGGTAAAAGCAGCTGTTTTTTATTTATAAAAAATAGGTTATTTGTTAATACATAATTACCATAAATTCAATATTCAATATTATAATATTTCAACAAAACAATATATTTTTACTAAAACACATAAATATTAGTCACAAAAATACTTTTAATTTAGAAAAACTAAATAAAAATACCTAATTAGGTTGAAAGCTCCGTTTGCAAAATATACTATTATATTTTTATTACGTTCCTGAAACTGAGTCCATGAAAATCTAATAAACGCCACTAAAAAATCTTTACAGCAATTTTAAATAGTTTTATGGTGTGGAAATACTAATTTTTTTATTAAAAATAAACTAGTAATAAAACTGATCACGCTTCATGGTCAACGTGTCCAAGTTTTTGCTATTTTTTCTCGTTGATTATATAATTAAACAACTATATAACAAAATCTAATCAGTTCTTTAAACTGATAAAAGAATTGTCATTTTTGGGACATACTGTATAAAACTTATAAGATTTTTTCGAAAACACTCAACTTGGGACATACTATATAAAGCTAACAAAATTTTTGATTTTTATTTTTGGAATATACTTACTGTATACACTTGACAAAATTTTTATTCGGAAAATTCAACTTTGGGCACACTCTAAAGGTACATCTAACAAAAATTTTTAATTTTGTGACATACTGTATACAACTTACAATTTTTTTCGAAAACACTTAACTTGGGACATACTTTATACAGCTTACAAAATTTTACATTTACTGTATACGCTACTGACAAAATTTTTATTCGGAAAACTCAACTTTGGACACACTGTATAGGTACATCTAACAAAAATTTTCATTTTTGAGAATTTTTAATTTTGAGACATTCTATATATTACTTGTGAATGCGTAGAAAAAGTAACTACTCATAGGAAAAAATAGTAAAAAATAGAGAAAAATATTGAAAAATGAGGAAAATGATTGAAAATAAAAAAGGGGTGAAAAATGGGTAAAAATAAAGTAAAATAGGGAAAAATAAAGTGAAATATTGAAAAATAAAGTGAAATATGGAAAATAAAGCAAAATACGGAAAGATAAGGAAAAATACAGAAAAACAAAGAACATTCTGGAAAAATAATGGAAATACCGAAAAAATATAAAAAACAATAAAAAAACAGGGAAAAATAAGAAAAAATATAAAAATTCGGAAAAATAAAGAAAGAATAGTGAAGAAAATTGGAAAAAAAATAATAAAAAAACAGGGAAAAATAAAGGAAAATTTGAAAAAAACGGGGAAAAGAGGGAAAGAGGGAAAAATTAAGTTAAATAGGAAAAATAATGAAAAAAGGAAATATTGGGAAAAATAGTAATAAAAGAAAAAACAGTAACAAACATTAGAAAATTTCAAAAAATAATGAAAAACTGAGAAAATAGAGAATTAAAAAAAATGAGTGAAAAAGTTTAAAAACTAGGAAAAAATAATGAAAGATAGCAAAAAATAATGAAAAATTGGAAAAAAATCAGAAAAAAAATGAGATAAATATAAAAAAGTGGAAAAAGCACAGATAATATTGTAAAATACATACAAATATTGACAGAGGGGAAAATAGTAGAAATAGAGAAAAAGGCAAAAAATAGGGAAATTATGGGGAAATACATGGACAAATAAGGTAAAAATTGGAAATATAGGGAAATGGTGGGCAAATAGGATAAAAGATGGAATAATATGAATAGGTAGGGAAAAATAAGGAAAATAGTGATAGATACAAATAGGGACAAATAGGGGGAAATAGGAAAAAATACTAAAAAATAGTGAAAAATAGAAAAAAATAGATAAAAGAGGCAAAAACATGAAGAAATGGGGAAATACATAAAAATGTGGACAAATAGGGAATAATAGAAAAAAAAGGGAAAAATAGGAAAAAATATAAAAAGTAGGGAAAAATAGGGACAAATATGGAAAAATAGGGACAAATAGGTAAAAATATAGAAAAATTATGAAACAGGAAAAATAGCAAGAAATATTAAATGGAGGGAAAGAGAGAGATATTAAAACATGTTTAGTCCCCCGACCGTACAAACCTTTTTTTATTTATTTTTCGTGTTATTTATTAAAAAAACTTGCATTTGCATTTTTTCGTAAAAAATCTAATCACTTCTTCCTTGAACTGATACAAGCTAAATACGAAAACCCTGATTCGTTTATTCAGTAGTTTTTGAGTTATCAAGCGGACTAACTTACTTGCTTAACAGAAATCGTTTTTTAAATATTTCTCGGAAATGGAACAACCGATTTGAATGCCGTTTTTTGCATTATAGCTAACTACTGACGCAAACTTTGAAAATTAACATATATTAGGTAAAAATTAGTAGTTTTCCCGGAAAATATAAAAGTGAGGTTTTTATATAAAACTAAAAGCAATATATTTACAAGTTGTGAATATGATTATTGTATTAGAAGTCATAATGACCTACAAGAGAATATTAAATGTTCTGTAAGTCAACTTAATGGGCATATGTTTAGGGAATAGAAAATTATCTTTATTTAATGTAGGTATAATTATTATAATTTATTAATATTGGTGACACTTTTAGAGTTTTCGAAAAAAAAAATATCTCTTATTCAACGTCTCTAGTCTCTGAGTCTCTGTCTGTCAGTCTGTTTATCTGTCTGTCGGTCAATTTTTTACAAGATTCAACTCAGAAACAGTAAAACTTCTAAAAGGATATATGTGTGTGTGAAGTTAGCCCAAATTTTTCGAATTTTAATATTTTGAAAGTTGTACCAAATTGTTCCAGAAAATTATTCCCTAAATTTAAATACAAAGGCAGGAAAACTCAAAAAACCATTTTTAGAGCTAGCCCCCCATTATTTTTATTTCGATTTTTTTTCTGTTGTACCAGAATAGAATAATTTTATTTGACTACTTTACATAGATGTCTGTAGCAGGTCATTAAGTTACAAAAAAAAATGTGTATAATAATGTAAGTATACCTACAAAAAAAATACAGAATAAAAATATATAATAAATAAATAAATAAAAAAATACAATAAAAAAATACGAACATAGACATACAAAAGTAAAAATAGGTGAGTTGTTCTAGTTGTCCAGAACATTGTTCCAAATTTTCATGTCAAAAAAAAATTATTTCAAGCCCAAAATCCATAAAAACCATTTGGATCCAGCCCCACATTATTTTTTTTTTCGAAGTTTTTTCTGTTGTACTAGCTTGTTCTAGCTATTCTGAACATTGTTTCAAATTTTCATTTCTTAAAAAAAATATTTCGAGCTTAAAATCAATAAAAACCATTTGGGTCCAGCCCCCCATTATATTTTTTTCAAAAATTTTTTTTGTTATACTGGATTGTTCTAGTTATTCTTAGCATTGTTCCAAATATTCATGTCTTAAAAATATTATTTAAAGGTTTGAAGGGAATATATTTCCTCTAAAAGGTCATACAAAGACAAAATTATTTGCCAATTTAAGAATGAAAACAAAGAAAACAGTAGATATCCTAGGCTGCTTCTACCGCAAGTATAGGGAATTCAAAGTGTTAGAGAGAGAGGTATAGGAAATTTAGCGTGTCAGAAAGAGAGAGCGCGACATTCTTTAAAGTTCAGTATTTTGAAACATTAAAAAACGTTTGAAACGTCACATTTTACAACGTTTTCAACGCTTTTTGTCGAATCAAAAAACAGAACGTGAAAAAACGTTAGAAGAGTCACATTTTACGGCGTTTTCAAAGTTTTTTAACACTTAGAATTATGATTCGAAAAAATAAGTCAAACAGTGTCATTTTTACATGTTTCCTTATGGGAAACACATGTATTTGATGAAAAAAAGTGGAAGTTTTTTCACAACAAAAAGTAAACGTTAAAAAACGTTGAAAACGACGTGAAATGTGGCGTTTCGAACGTTTTCTAAAGTTCAGTATTTTGAAGCGTTAAAAAACGTTCGAAACGTCCTATTTTACGTTTTTAGCTAGTGGGTGTGATGTCACAGCGCTCTCTCTTTTCTGACACGCTGAATGTCCTATACCTCTCTCTCTAACACGTTGAATTCCCTATACTTGCGGTAGAAGCTGCCTAGGATATCTACTGAAAACCAAATAAAAAATATTTGTAATATTTTATGCTTTGTTGATAAAATAAATAGCTTTAGAAAACTAACTAATATCAAACGTTTCAATTTTTTGTAAATAATTAAATAAAAATAATTTTTGCCAAGTCTCGCCATTTTTAGATTGTTTCCAATCACACTTATTCCATGTGATATTTTGACCGAAATACATAAGATAAATAAAAACAAAATTAAAAAAATCGTTTTAATAATTATAAAAAAATACAACTACTATACAAAATTTCAAGTAAAACATAAAAAATACTTTTTTATTGCTTAATATTATTTAATAATAGAAGAGCTACATAGTGTCCCACTGAATTTATATATAAATGGTTTTAATTGTTTTTGAGATTGAAATATTTTTTTTAATACATAAAAATTTGGAACAATGTTAAGAATAACTAGAACATTCTGGTACAACAAAAAAATTTCGAAAAAAAAATAATGAGGGGCAAGCTATAAATGGTTTTAATTGATTTTGAGCTTGAAATAATTTTTTTTAAGAAATGATAATTTGGAACAATGTTAAGAATAACAATCTAGTACAACAGAAAAAATTTCGAAAAAAAAATAATAGGGGGCTGGACCCAAATGCTTTTTATGGATTTTGGGCTTGAAATAATTTTTTTTAAGGCATGAAAATTTGGAACAATGTTCAGAACAACTTGAAGAATCTGGTACAACAGAAAAAAATCGAAATAAAAATAATGGGAGGCTAGCTCTAAAAATGGTTTTTTGAGATTTCCGGCCTTTGTAATTAAATTTAAGGAATAATTTTCTGGAACAATTTGGTACAAACCTAGAACAATTTGGAACAACTTTCAAAACATTAAAATTCGAAAAATGGGAGGCTAACTTCACACACACACACACACACACACACAGGATATATCCTAAATGTCAAGTCATGTGATCTGAGGATCACATAAACAAGAAAATCCAGAATGACGTAATGCTAGTTTGTTTTCGTGACTTTAAATTATCAAAATCTCGAAAAAATTGTTGCAAAAATATTACCGTTTTTCACTTATTTTGATTATATTTTCATTAACAAAATTACGTCAGTTAAGTTAAACACAATCGGTGTATAAATAAGTATTAATATAAAAAAAAATCGAAAGCGAGTAATTCACCAATTCAAACTATTGTATTTACCTGCCCTTGTGACTAGCAAAAACCGGGCGTATCATAAAGCCGAACTTTCGATGAACTGATGTCAAGAAAGAAGAAGGGTTATTAACATCTTTGTTCGAATCGCAACAAGGTTCTATTGTTGACATAAACATGTCAAATTTTACTACGCTCTAAAATCGGCATGGGAATTTTTTTTGTCGAAATTTTATTGTAACTAATAAATATGTTTACGTTTTTGGAGGGTCGCATTTAAATTTAGCCTAAAATTTGTTTCGCAATAAATTTTAACAAAATTGTTTATTGTTATGGCCTGCATGGTGTGTATGGTTTATACAGGTTATGTAAGTTTTTAGATTTTATTTTTGTAAGGGCTGCTCCCGCTTCTATCATAATTTATGTGTATATCACATAAATTTTCATTTCTCTCAACAAGTAATACAAATATATGGTGGTATTAAATTTTTTATGGATTTTACTCGACAAGGGTATACTCTTGTTAGGTTCTTGATGGAAAAGAAGAGGACGTTGAATATAAATAGGTTTGTCATTTAACGCACTTTGTAAATAATGGTTATACAGCATATTTTCGAATATAGTTTTATTATACAGTGAGACTGAAACTAATTTCACAAAAAATGCTTCAAAAACAGTATACAGGGTGTTTCATATTTAAACCGACAGGCGCTATCTGCAAAAAAAGAACATTTACGTGATTCCAAGAAACAAGCTATTTCGTCAATATTGCACTTTTCTTCGAACTCTCGTATATTTGGAACCACACTGTATATTTATTTCATATTTGGTACAGGTGTATTGCTTTATAAGCCCAAACGTATACTGTAAAAATCTAATTTAAAATCCAGGCCTGTGTTAAGAAAATTTTTGTAAAATTTGCTAATTCCAAAAACAACACCCTGTATATCAATTTTTTTTAATATTGCACCGGATATTTAAGAAGTACGGAAAAAGTTAAGTTACAATAGAGACAAATGGGGAAAATGAGGGCAAATAAAAGGAAATAGTGAAAAATTGGTAAAAATAAAGTAAAATTGGGAAAAATAAAGTGATATATAGGGAAAAATAAATTAAACTAGAGGAAATAAAGCAAAATAGGAAAAACAGAGGCAAAAATTGAGAAAATGAAGAAAATTTGTGAAAAATAAAGGAAATAAGGAAAAATAGGAAAAAACAATGAAAAATAAGAAAAAATGAAAATACGAAAAATAGTGAAAAATAAGGAAAAAATTGGGAAAAATAGAGAAAAACAGGGAAAGTAAATGGGAAAAATAATGATAAATGATATGATAAATATGAAACAAATGGGAAAAATAAGATAAATTGAAAAAATAGGAAAAAAATGGGAAAATAGGAAAAAAATGGGAAAATGGGAAAAAATAATGAAAATAGAGAGAATAGAGAAAAATAAAAAAAAACAGTGAAAAGTAAAAAAATAGAAAAAAAAATAGAAAAAAAATGAAACACAGGAAAAAATCAAAAAAATGAGAAAAATAGGAAAAGATTGGGAAAATACTGATAATAGAGAAAAATACATATAAATAGGGCAAAATAGGAAAAAATAATAAAAAACAGGGTCAAGCGAACAAATAGGAGAAATAAAGAAAAAAAGGCAAAAATAGGGAAATTTAAAGAAATATAGGGAAAAATAAGGATAAATTGGAAAAATATAATAAAACTAGTGGGCAAATACGATAAAATATGGAATAATAGGAAATGGTAGGAAAAAATAAGGAAAATTGTAAAAAATAGATACAAATAGGGACAAATAGGGGCAAATAGGACAAAATATTGAAAAAAATTGAAAAATAGGAAAAAATAGATAAAAGAGGCAAAAATGGGGGAAAATGGGAAAATAAAGGAGAAATATAGACAGACAGTGAAAAATACAAAAATAGGGAAAAATTGTAAAAGTAGAGAAAAATAGTAACAAGTAGGTAAAAATAGGGGATAATAAAAAAAATTATGAAACACAGGAAAAATAACAAGAATTATTAAAAATGGAAAAGGTAAAGAGAGGGAGAGAGAGATATTAAAACATGTTTAGAGTTGGAAAAATAACGTAAAGAACTTTGTTCCTGAAGGAGGTCCCCTAAGTTAAAATCCAGGTCTGTTTTAAGGAAAATTTGTAAAATTTAATAATTCCAAAAACAACAACCTGTATATCATATTTTTTTTTAAATTGCACCGGATATTTAAGAAGTACGGAAAAAGTTAAGTTACAAAGAAATATTTTTATAAGTGTACATTTTATTCTACTACTAAAATTTTCAGTCAAAATGCATTAAATAAATTATTGTTATTTTTTCGAGCCATATCATTAGAACTGCCCTGTAGATTTCTTACATATTTGTATTACTTTAAAAGCTAAATCGCCCTGTGCAAGAGCTTAAGCTAAATTCCAGGTCTGTCTTAAGAAAAATTTGTAAAATTGGATAATTAAAAAACAACATCCTGTATACATATCAGAATTTTAAAAATTGGATCGAAAATTGAAAACTGAGTAACACTGTTTTCTTTATTTTTCCCTATTTGTCCATATTTGTTCCTATTTGTTTCTATTTTTCCATATTTTACCCTATTTTCTCCATTTATGTATATTATTTTTATCCCCATTTGTCCATGTTTTTCATTATTTTTCTATATTATGTTCTATTTTTTATAATTTTTCGTTTTTCCACTGTTTTTTTCATTTTTCCTTATTTTCATTATTTTCCTCCATTTTTCTGCATTCTCCTATATTTTTTCTATATTTCACTATTTCTCCACATTTTACCCTACTTTCCCTATTTTCCCTATTTTATTTAAATGCATTATTGTCATTTTTCTGAGCCGTAACATTAGAATCTCCCTGTAGATTTCTCACATATTTGTATTGCTTTAAAAGCCCAATTGCTATAGGCAAGAGCTTAAGCTAAATTCCAGGTCTGTCTTAAGAAAAATTTGTAAAATTGGATAATTCCAAAACACCTTGTATACATATCAGAATTTTAAAAATTGGATCGAAAATTGAAAGCTGAGTAACACTTTGATATTGTTATAAATGCGCATTTCGTTCCAGTATTAAAATTTTTTATTTTTCTATTTTTTTTTTTTTCGATAAATTCGTAATACTTATAAAAATCATTAAATTATCAAGTAGGCTTAGGCTAAGCTGATAACTGACAGTTCCTTTGATTAAATATTTTATGAAACCAAATTTTATAAGGAGAAAATATATAAAAATAGATATATTTTCCTTTTTTTTGTATTTTTTTCTGTTTTCTCCTGATTTTTGATAATATCTCCTATTTTTTTTATTTTTCCTTTTTTCGCCTATTTCTTCCTATTTTTTCCCATTTTTCCAATTCTCTCCTATATCTTCCTATTTTTCCCCATTTCTTCCCATTTTTTCTATTTTCTACCATTTTCTTCTATCTTTTCTATTTTCTCTTTTTTCTCGCATTTTTTCCTTATTCTTCATATTTTTTCCCATTTTTCCAATTCTCTCCTGTTCTTCCTATTTTTCTCCATTTCTTCCCATTTTTTCTACTGTCTACTATTTTCTCCTATTTTTTCAATTTTTCCTTTTTTCTCCTATTTCTTTTCCTAATTCTTCCTATTTTTTCTCTTTTTCCAATTCTCTCCTATTCCTATTTTTTCCCCATTTCTTCCCATTTTTTCCATTTTCTACTATTTTCTCCTATTTTTTCTATTTTTTCTTTTTTCTCCTATTTCTTTCAAATTCTTCATATTTTTTCCCATTTTTTCGATTCTCTCCTATTTCTTAATTTTTTTGCACAATTCTCCCTATTTTTTTCTATTTTCTACCATTTTTTCCTATTTTTCCATCAAATGTGGCGTTCAAATTCATTGCATTGTGATCGATATTTGTCGATTGTTTTCATTTTTTCATATTTTGTTTTTCCCATATTGACCAAAAAGTGCACGAATTCGACGAAAATTAATAAGTTTGAGTTTAAAGTTTTTCGAATATGCAAACCAATTTTTAAAATTCTGAGATACAGGGTATTGTTCATAGTGAAAATAATTTTGATAATTTTTTTTAAAACTGGACTAGAAAAAGCTTTCTAAATATGAAATGAATATACAGTGTGGTTCCAAAAAATCGAGGGTTGGGAGAAATGAGCAATATTGGCAAAACACCCTGTAACTCAGTTATGAGGCGAGTTAGACTTAAGTGCTTTCTATTTGTGGATAACGTATATCGGTTTAGCTATGTAACACCCTGTATGTTTTAAAAAAAGATTGTAAATTTGGTACCGCAATTAAATAACTCATTTTTAAAGGTTTATAACATTTCTGAGAATTTCAATTCATAATAGTTTTACACATCTTGAAGTCTATATTATCTGAAATCTGAATTTACAAATTTAATTTATCGTAGGTATCTAAATTTTAATCCGGTGTAAAAACCACCATTATTTTTCTAATCTGATTCGGTCGTTCAAGGAATGGAGGTCGAAAAAACGTCATTTTTTGTATAAATAACCTCAATTTATGACCTTCAAAGTGATACGCCCCGTGAGATTGTTGACTTTTCTATCGCATTGTATAGAATTTCTACCTAAAAAAAGGGATCCGAAATTATGAACTGTCAACAGGCTTCTTTATGTCTGTATTATAAAAATTCAAAATGGCTTAAGGCCTTTTTGCAAACAAATTTTATACCACAGATTAAGATTTTTTTCATCGGAGAGCGTGTGAATTTTTATAACAATAAATATAATTTATTATTATTAATTAGATATTCTTTTAAAGTCCTGCCACTGAAGTGCATTTTAATGTGTACAATCCATTAATTGCACCTTTTTTTTCGTATTTTATGATGGTACTTATTTGAACAAGGATTGCACGCCATAAAGAAATCTAAATTTATGTTGTCGTCAGTTCCTTCTCAAATTGTATACCTATACAATGTTTTAATATCTGCCATTAAGACAATTGTTGTAAGTACAAGCCTTAAACTGGAATGTAAATATTAGCTTAGTACTAAAGTTTTGCTTGATTTGCTAATTAAACGCTATTATGTTAATTATATAATGGGTGCTTTGGAAGCGTGTACGACAGTTGTTAACTACACTATTAATCTCACTTTATTAAAAAATCTATAAGAGTAATTAGATTATGTTCAATTGATACACATGTTTTTTTATCATATGAAATTATTTTTAATGTTACAATCATATTAAAGAAATGTCAAATTGTACTGATATATTAGATAAATAAAGTTATGATTGGTTCAATTATCATCTGGATCGTAAAATTGTGGTAAATATCATTTCTGTAAATTAATTTATAAAGATTGGAGTGTTGCGAGCAGAAATCAACGAGGAAGGAGGGTGAATAAATAATATAGGAGTTTACGATAAAAATACCGTTTCTGGTTGATGAGTTCGGAGCAAATAATGACTAAATAAACGTCTTCCCACTCTATGCGCTCGAGAGCTGTCAGAGATCTAGAGCACTTTTCTGTAAGGGAACAGACCTTTTGGTACATAGGCGTCCATAAAAAAAATGGTATCTACAAAAAGAGTCATTGTAGACAAACAAATCTACCGTTTTTCCGGAAGTGGTACCAACTTTCTACTTTTCAATGGTACCCTGTATAATTTTGTCAACTATCGCATTATGCTTGCCAATCTCGTTGCAACGATGTATTACACGACCATATTTGTTGAAAAATAGCGTTGAAATTAAAGAAAAATTAACATTCCTATAATGACCTTGAAATGATATTAGTAAAAAAAAAAAATAGGCCTTGAATTAAATGTAGTTAGGGTGTAGGTATATCTCTTACTTACAAAATATTTTTAAAATTTTAAGTTTCATTTAAAATCTAAACAATTTTAAATTTTTATAATTTTTGCCCTAACTCATTAATGCTTCTTTGATTTTTTCTCAATGGAACTACCAATTTTTTTATTTTCGTCCATTAATTGGACATTTCATAAGTTTTAAATTTCAATTAGCAACTTGCAATACATAAAATAATGTAACAGGAAAAAATTTTTTTAAACGTTTTATTAACGTTTTTGAGTGTACCCTAATATAGTTGTCGCACCCGGTATATAGTCAACCAAAAATCTATTCATAGATTTAGAAAATAATAATTTTTTTTACTTCCTGTTTTTTCTTGATTTCTTATAACGAATTTTTTACGTATTCCTATAGCCTTTTTGGATTTCTTATAACTAAACTTCTTCTATGATTTCCTATAGCCTTTTCTTAATTTCCTGGAACCAAATTTTTAAGACTTCTTATAGTCTTTCCTGATTAATTATGACCAATAACTTAATGTAGTCTTTTTTTTGTTCCTTATAACCACATTTTTATGACCTCGTAAAGTCTTTTCTGATTTTTATAACCAAATTTTTTTGACTTCCTGTAGTCTTTTCTTATTTTCTTATAACCAAATTTTTATGGTTTCCTGTAGTTTTTTCTTGCCTTTGTTTTAAACTTAATTTTTATGAGTTTCTGTAGTCTTTTCCTATAATTTCTTGTACCTAATGTTTATGACATCTTGTAGTCATTTCTGATTTTTATAACTAAATTTTTTTACTTTCTGTAGCATTTTTTTCTATTTCTTATAACCAAATTTGTATGGCTTCCTATAGTTTTTTCTTGATTTTGTTTTGAACTTAATTTTTATGACTTTCTGTAGTCTTTTCCTAAATTCTTGTACCAAATGTTTATGACATCCTATAGACTTTTCTGATTTTTATAACTAAATTTTTTTGACTTTTTACCTCTCGCCCTTCAGATAAGAGAGGTATAGGAATCATGCTAAAAATTGGGTAGTGAGTTTTCAATTGATAAACACGTTTTGGGGTCCCTAGAATACGATTTTAATATTTTCGCGATGATGTCTGTGTGTGTGTGTGTGTGTGTGTTAGTGTGTGTGTGTGTGTGTGTGTGTGTGTGTGTGTGTTAGTGTGTGTGTGTGTGTGTGTGTGTGTGTGTGTGTTTGGATGGATGTTGTAGTAACGATAACTCAAAAACTACTGAATAAAAAAATTTGAAATTTTGCATACAGGATTCTGATACCCTAGATTAGATCTGATTAGATTTTGGTGCCAATCGCAGAACCGGAAGTGGCAGTTGCTATGGGTGATGACGCCATTATTATACAAAACGGCAATAAAGTTTTACACATATATTTTGTATATCCTAAAGTTTATTTTCATCTCATTAAAATTTTCTAAACTTTTGCCATTGTTGCCAGATTTACAAAAATATAATTTTTTTTCATACTTTTTTGTGTCAACCTGTAAATTTTTGATTCAAAAATGGCGAGAGGTTATGTGCTGGCCACATCAGATTTTTTACCTCTCGCCCTTCAGATAAGAGAGGTATAGGAATCATGCTAAAAATTGGGTAGTGAGTTTTCAATGAATAAACACGTTTTAGGGTCCCTAGAATACGATTTTACTATTTTCGCGATGATGTCTGTGTGTGTGTGTGTGTGTGTTAGTGTGTGTGTGTGTGTGTGTGTTAGTGTGTGTGTGTTAGTGTGTGTGTGTGTGTGTTTGGATGGATGTTGTAGTAAGGATAACTCAAAAACTACTGAATGAAAAAATTTGAAATTTTGCATACAGGATTCTGAGACCCTAGATTAGATCTGATTAGATTTTGGTGCCAATCGCACAACCGGAAGTGGCAGTTGTTAGGGGTGATGACGCCATTATTATACAAAACGGCAATAAAGTTTTACACATATATTTTGTATACCCTACAGTTTATTTTCATCTCATTAAAATTTTTGAAACTTTTGCCATTGTTGCCAGATTTACAAAAAAATAATTTTTTTTCATACTTTTTTGTGTCAACCTGTAAATTTTTGATTCAAAAATGGCGAGAGGTCATGTGTTGGCCACATCAAATTTTTTCTATTTCTAATAACGAAACTATTATGGCTTCGTGTATTTTTTTCCTCCTTTTTTTTAATTAATTTTTATGACTTTCTATATAAGTCTTTTCCTAATTTTTATAATTTCTTGTAGTCTTTTTTTTTGATTTCTTACAACTAAATTTTAATAACTTCCTGTAGTCTTTTCTTGATTTCGATTACTTCTTAATTAAATATTCGAAGGATCCTTTATTTATACCAAATGTTATCTATCTTTATTTGCATATAAATATCATTATATAGAGTGTCCCAAATAAGAGTGATCGGTTTTTTTTATAAAGTTTTTTTACAGTTTATCCCGTCAATACAGGGCGATCTACTAATTTTGGTCAAAATAATTGGAAAAAATATATATTATTTTAAATGGAATACCCTGTATATTTTGATGGCATTTAAAATAGCGATTCATTTTCTTTTAAAAAATGTAAGTTTGATGTATTTTGTTTTCCTATCGACAAAAATATTCAAGATTTTAAGATTCACTGCATTTTTTCTTATACAAAAACGACATTAAATAAAAATTGACAAGGTTCTGATCTGAATATCTTACGTCATTATTAATACCAACATTGTTTCCTGAAAAAATATGTGTTTTAAGAAATTCATCTACCGATTGCTATAAATTTTTTTAATATACTTTGATTTTTCATCACATTTTTATTAGCTATAAATTCATCAAGTACGCCAGTGTGTATGAACAGCGTCTCGGCTTAAAACCCATTCTAAGGAAAAGCAATCAACCCGTTGCGTGTCCCCATAAACAGCCACTCCCCAGGCGACGGATAATATACCGCCCGGTTACGTGAAGTTTGGATCTTTTCACATTATACGCGATCTTGGGCTTATCTACGTTATACCCTCCATATCACCGATCCAAGTTCATTAGTCCTTAACTAGAGAAAAAACTAAATTAAAATAACCTGTCGTGAAGGGGGTGATTTCTTTTTTATTATTTACACTGATAATAAGTAAGGAAAAGCTAATCTACCAAGTTTTTCGTTCTGCAGAAGTAATAATAATTTATAGCGTTTCAAAATTATTAAAAAATTAAAATCAATCATTAAAATTTATCAATTTGGTTTCATGGACAAATATTCAACTGAAGATCAAGTGTCTTAAAAAAATCTGTTTATTTGGTTTCAGGAAGAAATGTTCCAGTATTAGATATCAAATTTATTGAATAATGTTTTAAAGAAAAACAAATCTACAATTTGTATCCATGCTTTAGATAAAGTTAAATTAAATTATACCTACAATATAGTCAAAATAATGCCGGTGTACTTTAAGGTACTGCATATGGACTGATAATACTCCTAATATACGAATTAATTACTGGAGATCAATTATGTAACAATTACTGTTTTTATCATTCTTTAATATACTAAGGTAAAATAAACATGAATTTTCCAATGTTTAAGTGATCCATTAAATGAAATTATTACCAAAATATTAGAAGAGAGAAGCTAAATATAAGTTTTAAAATGGGCTATTGCTATATCGTTTAGAATCAATCAAAAGAAATGTCTAAGTGACTTTTATCGCAATTTTGCTGAATTTATTATTTCAAAAATTTAAGAGTAAATAAGAAGAATCGAGTAAAATAAGACTGAGCAGAATGTATTGATATGGACCACTCGGTATTTCAGATGTCCAAACTATGAATCTCAGTCCGGGTTGGGTTCACATTGAAATAAATTTTAAAAATTATATAAAAAAATACAATTTATTTAAATTTTAAATGCTTCTTCTACTTTCTTCAGTTTTTCCTTGTTTAGCTCAGTCTGTGTCTCTCTGTCTCACCTCCTAGTTATATTCCTTTTGCTATAGCTTTTTCAGTTTCACCTTCTCAATTACCCTTGTCTTGTTTTATATTATTTTGTCGATTCTGATTTTTCTTATTGCACCAATAAAATATTATCACCTTAGTTAATAACTTCTTTTATTATTAGTATTTTATAAATCAAATATTATCGTCAAATTCCAAATAGTATCTACTATTATATAAAATTTTTCTTTTTGACAATACAAAATTTTTTTTTTTTTATTTCTTACTTGATTAATTTTTTTTTAAATTGCCAGATAATTAGTCAACCACTGATAATCCTAGATATGACATCTGAAATGACCTGGCATCATTATATTTTAAATTTTTATATCAGTATATTGTTAGATGTATTTCTGAGCCTGATGTAAGGACAGAAAACTATTTTTAGAAATAACAGAGCGACATGCACTGAATATATATGATAAGGTAGAAGTCATGCAAGCTATGAAGAGAAGTGGGCCGAGAATTGACCCCTAAAGAACTCCACTTATCACTAGGCTTTTAGATGAGTGAGTTTGAACAATCCTAACACGGAATTTTTTATTGGTAAAGTAGTTTTGAAGCCAAATCAGTAATTTCGCACGAATACCATATAATTCAAGCTTGTATTGTATATAACCTTACAAATGGAACTATGTCTAAAGCTTCCGCAAAGTGGTATATTATATTAATTGATAATTTATTATCAAGAGAAAGAGTCCGCAATCATTTACACAGCTCAGTAGATTTGTAGTAGTTGATCTTGCAAAAAATGGGTGTTGTTCTACTATATGAGGTTTTGTGATGTTTTGTGAGAAAGTCAGATAATTTATAGGACGATAATTATTTGGATCCATTTTGTCATCTTTTTTGTAAAATTCAATCACAGAGGCTACTTTCCACAAATCAGGTATACCATCGATACCATGCGATGAGTTAATTTTGATGTAAAGCAGTTTTTCTTTTGTCTCGGCGTTAAACCTGACTTCTATCTTAAATACGATTAGTTATTATGTCTGGTAAAGGGTGTCGGGAGGTTAATATGTGAAGACCGATGTAAATGTACTTGTCAAGGTTTCAGCAGTTTCAAAATCAAATAGTGCCATCAGGTTGTCGTAAGCGAGGTACATTTACTTTGGAGAATAAAGTTGATTGTACATGTTATGATTATCCGATTTTGCAATATTTTTTTGATATTCCAATCTGGCGTTTCTATATAATGTATGTTTTCAGTGTGTTTGAGAATGTTCTGTGGACAATAAAGACTTGGTAAATTTTTGACAGCTTATATCTTCTCCAAAGTTTACCTTTAAGATGGATAAGAGACATCTATCACCATTAATTCATGGCTTGAACGGATTTTTTCTAAAAATTTTTATGAACAAGATCTTACTGATTATTTCAGTTAATATTTACAAAAAATCATTCCACAAATGGTTCACGTTATTTAAGGGGTTTAAAACTTCATCAAAGTTAATTTTTTTTAAGACAGATGTAACACAGTTGAAGTTAATTAATTACCCTGAAATCATCATGGTTTGTATTGTAAATTGTATTTGAATTTGGGCCATTAATACTACATGATCAGATGATTTTTTTGCATAGGTAATCCACAGAAGAAACCGTTAAAAAATGCCTAAACATTCTTACCAGTGATTTCCTTATAAATCAGAAATAGTTTAACGACACAGGACTATGAGAAGTCTGAAATATGTATTTTCTCCAGAAGTAGCAAATACGCTACAAGGCCACATCACCCTTATTTATGTATACTCTGGAAGTATATACCACAGTATTTTAAGCAGATATATTCGGAATCGACCTCAGTATAAAAGAAAACCTAAGAAGGGGATACACATGTAAAAACATCCTTATCTGCTCCGACAGCCAACAGTTGTCAAGTAAAATTCAAACTTGTATGGGAATGCTTAGAAAACTTCAAAAAGTGTCACTAATAAGGTAACCCTTAGGTCGGTAACAGGCCCCAAAGGTATTGAGGGTAACGAAAAAGCAGACGCCCTTGCACGAAAAGTATCTGCAATCAGATACACCGGCTCTGCACGGGTAATTGCGGTATAACCAAAACTTCGTAAACTTAAACAAAAGTAACCTAATGGTAAAACAGTTTACCAAAACTCACTGAAGAAATCCTAAAACTAAACAGGAAACAAATGAGGCTAATAACCGGTTTTATAACTGGACATTGTAACCTGAGAAAACATCTTTATAAAATGGGGATATTTTAAGAAGTTCCTTTGCACCCAAACCAACCAACCAACCAACCAAAACTCTAGAGAGATAAAAAAAGTATAGTTTTGCTAGTGGTGATGATAACGGTTCCAAATTCCCAATTCAAGATTAACTGATATTTTTTAAGTTATTAAAGCGTTTTTATATTTCCCTTCAATAAAATTTTTATGCTGTAATTCTTACTTTTTAGCCAACCTTTCATATTTTTTTTCTGTAAGGATGTCGGAGCTTCCTTGGCTTGATTATAATTTTTTGATGGTTTCTCATTAAGCATAAATTTCTAAGTGCAACAGTTTTTCGAAAATTACCACTAAAATCTAACAAAAGTCATGTTCTAAGTTGTATAAAACAATAACCAATTAAGACTCAGTTTTTAAATTTGGAAACTAATAAGAAAAAATACTGTAGATTCTGAAAATTCCATTAAGTTTTTTTTGTGAAATCTGAGCAAGTAGGCGTTACACATAAAAGTTTGAACCATCGACCGAAAAAAATGGAATATTCGAATATCAAATTTGACATTTTCAAAATTCTTGTATTAACATCTTTTTTATTTATCTTTTCAACAGTAGTAATTATAATGTATTTTTTGAGAAAAAATAATTGAAATTGGTAAAAAAAATATCTCTATTTTGCCCACTTATATTTTGTATTTTTATCATATGGGATTATCCAAAATATGGATTATATTTGGAAAATCCCAAAAAAGGTATAAGGAAGGGTAATGCAGTACCAAATGCAACTGCTTATATTTATTTTATAACCCACGGTACCAATTGAAACTAAAACAGGTAAAATTTTTGGACGGTACGAAATGGGACAGTACGAAATGGGACAGTACGAAATGACACGACCCTACTTTTTTCTAACCAGCATGACCAAAGTTTAAATGCCCAGGTAGAAATTTGTAGGCCAAAAAACTAAAATAAACAATTCAATATATTATTTCGAGAGCTAAAACTAATTGACCCTTATTAGGCTCACGAACCTTAATTATAAAAAAACCGATTCAAGCAGTTTACTCCAATGGTTGACTTTTATTTATTTGAATATAAGACAGTTTATAAAAAGTTGTCCGCAAAAGTACAAATTTCTAGAACCCTAAATATCTATGAATATATGAATTTATAAATATTAATATTTATACTCATCAAAAATTAGAAATATTTGTCATATTTATTTCTAAATGATTTATTTTATTATAGATATATAGATTTGATTTTTATTATGAGCCATTGACTTCTTTAAATGCATATATATATATTTATTGTTTTCTGAAGGATATCCGATGCTTAAAATTATTGATATACCTACTTAAATTTTATATCCCAATTATATGATTACTTTAAATGAATCAGTCGAGACAAGAAATTGTTTTCTCGAAACACAAGTTCAATAATCTGTTTTTTTTTAACTATAAATAAACTATACTTTAAAAACTTCTTTTACAAGGGAAAAAATCCCATTCCAGACTAATAAATTCTAAAAGCATGGAACTATTTTAAGCCTCATTTTAAGAGGGTTGCTACAACCCTCTAAAATATTTTTCATATATATGTATCCTCCATCGAAAAGCTCGCCCCAAATTGACGCTTTGGGAACATTTATAAATAGAACCCCTATCTTGGATGCCATCATCCTTGTTGATACCATCAGGGTCCCTGAAAGGGTTAAATTAGATAATATGTGGGAACATAAAATAAATTGAGATTTTTGAAACACTGATTTCATTCGATTAAAAAAAATATTTCTATATTAGAAATAAAAATTTTTATTCAAACAACGTGTTCTATTTAATATAGGAATAATGATAATGAAAGTGACCCCAGGGAGAATCTTCTGACGTACCGCCCCTTTTTAATTGCTTTAGTTATCTGTCCAAGCTCGGTTAATGGCTTCCTTCATCCATGTTTGGGAGATTTGACTAAATTTATAGTGATCCCTTACCAAACGGATCATTTAATTATAATTTATTTCCAAATCTCGGACGTACTAAGCTTTTCGAATCCATATTTTATTTATAAAGTTTGTGGAGCGGGATTAACATATTTAACTATTTGATACTGGTTATAATTAAGATTTATAAGTAATAATATATGAGTAAAAATTTTATTATGAGTTTTTAACTTTTTCTCGGAATATAGAAAAATTCCTATAAATATAGTAGTCTAATTTTCCTTTTAATTTTTTACGCGCTTTTTTGAAGGTTTTTTATTATTGAAAAATGAATAGTTTTAGAAATATTCCTAGTTTTTTTTTATTTAATCACTAATGAAACTTTTACAAAATATGCGAAAATTGAGATAAAAAAAAATTGACATTTTTACTACCACTTTTTACGATAAGTTCACAAAAGAGAACACAAACAACTTCACATAAAAATAATATGTTTTTTTTCTTATTTGTATTCCCGCAAAATATCTGAAAAGAAGAAAAATATTTCGATCTGGAAAACAATTTGATTACTCGACAGATATAAATTTAGTGTGTAGCCCAGCCCAGCGCAGCCCGTTTTGTCCCGTCGTGCCGCGCCATCACTGAAAAATAAGAAAAAGTCGAAGCGAACGGAGTCGTAAAACTCTCCTGAAAAAAGGAGCAAAATATGTTTGTGTGCTGCAGAAATAGATAAAGTCTCTCTCGGTGAAATATATTTTTCGTGAATAAAGGCTGATATATTACATCAAATGAAGTTTTACTATTGGACTTTTCTTTCTCGATTTTCTTTTCCTTTTATTTTTATCAAGATTAATTTATTGGAAAAGGGACTTCGATGTTTATTATAGGGATCCTACACACAAATATTCTTTTCCAGTTTCTTTACTCTCCAACAAAAATTATTTGTCATAAAAATTTAAACAAAATAGTAATTTACGTAACAAGTCCGGAAAATACTGTTTTTCTGGACGAGTAGGCTAAATTTTAGGACGAGTCGTAGGCGAGTCCTGGAATTCTGCGAGTGTTGCGTACACTATTTTTTCGGTAACCGCGTAACAAATCAATGAGACACCCAAAACCATGTACCACAATAACATTTATTAAAAAAAAAAATTAAGAAAAGCAACTAGTTTCGGTTAAAAAACCATCTTCAGACCTATAATGAATATACAATATGTAGGTGAAATTTTTTTTTCAAAGTAAAAGAAAAACTTACCAAAATAACAATCGAAAGAATTAAATCTTAACTAATTTAGCTTATTGCTAAAGTGCAGGTACAAAGCAAGGGAGGGGAGGAAATTATAAATAAAGGAAGGAAAGAAAATATGGGGTACATGAAAAATTACAGATAAACCCAAGTGAATAAAAAATACACTTGAAAGTTAAAAAATTAAATTTGAATTTATACAATTTTTTTTGAGGTTTTTTTAATTTAATTTTTAACTTTTAAGTGTATTTTTTACCCACTTGGGTTTATCTGTAAATTTTCATGTACCCCATACTTTCTTTCCTTCCTTTATTTATAATTTCCTCCCCTCCCTTGCTTTGTACCAAATTTAGTAGTTGGACAAAGTTTACCTTAAAACTAAGGTGATTTTTGATTTCAACAAAAACATGTAAATAGATAAAAAAATAAGAAAAAATTAGTACAATATGTATAAGTTTCCAAAAATTGATTTTCGCAAATTGACAAAATTTAAAGTCACTTTTTAATTTTTATTTAAAAAACTTGGGCATTTTGATTTATCTTAACCAAATAAGAGGAAGTTTGAATTAAGCGATTTTTATATCACTTTTAGTATAAAAAAGTTGTCTTCAAATAAACGTCGAAAATATAACATGAAAATTTTTTAAATTTTATTTTAATTAAAAAGATATATCATTTCTATTGTAAGACTTCAAAATATTTTAAATGTTGAATAAATTTACGATTATTCCTTTTGTGGTCGTATAAATGTTTTCTGCCCTTTCATACCCTTCATGCTTTGTATTATTTACTGAAATAATTTCATTTTCTTCGTGTAAACCAATTAAAATTCATTCCGGTACGGTATCGTTGTTCATTTCCACGTTCAGAACGCTTTTCGGTCCGATGAATAAAACAAATCCAACCAAATGAAAACCAGCTGTACAGGACAGAATTCAGGAAAAAATGTCAGTCGTGAGAGAGCAAATTTAAAGAAGAATTGCATTAAAATTTCTAAGTACCGCTAACTTGGTGAAAAAATATTACCTTTTTTTAATTAGAATCTTTTTAAAGCCGTTAATTGTTTCTATAAGATGTTAAGAAGTTGGTTATTATTTTATGTTTTATAAATATTAATTTCATATTATTACATAAAATACTATAGTTTATTTGAAAATGCATGATAGCACAGTTTTTATGGCATAGGTCTATATACAGGATTATTCAAAGCAGAAAAACTAAATATTGATAACTTCTTATCTAAATTATTATTGCTTATTATTAACCAATAATTTTATACCTCAGTGACGGAAAACATGAAATTACTTTAATAGAAAAAATAGTAAACTCGCAATATTAAGTACCCATGTTTATTTTTATAAAAATAGTATAGGTATGAAGTTGGGACATTTCCTTTGGTATTTTTTAAAAGTTTAAGACGAAAATCAAAGATGTTTTTTTCAAATAATGCTAAACATTTTATGTTAGAAATTCTCCGCCACTGATTTATTATGTTATTTTGGGGTTTACCTACTGGGTCATAAAAATTTTGCTCTCAATCGTTTTCAAATAAACTATACCATTTTTTATTGTTGACAACAAATTATGTATATCTTGTACATTTTTACAACGGTTGTTTTTTCTTTAAGACTTTGGTTAGCTTAATTTATCTCTTACTGAAAATAATTGACTTGAGTTTATACTTAATGAACTTTTAGTGGTTAAGTAAGAATGTAGTTCAAAAATGTCATCAAAAATATGATCGAATAATAACAATGCTAAAATACTCCGGTATTATTTGTCTTCTCATGTAATAACAGTTGGTCTTTTTGCCTCCGCATGTAAATATATGTGGCTCCTTTATTTTTTGAGCTTGCCCAGGTAAAAATATTTAATCCCATTACCCATGTGAAAATATATGTATAATTTGAAATTTATATTAATCAAGTAACAAATAAAAAATAAACTAATGACACCGCAAAATCCTTATGGAAATTGGGTCTCGGTGGATTTGTTTTAATTTTTGATATGATGTAGTCCATCAAATTCTGAACATATGTTAACATTGCGCCAATCCCCAAATATGAACAGTTTTTCTGCTAGGGGAGGGGGCTTAAATTCACATATTGCCCATAATAGAATATTTATTTTTGAAGACGGGAAAAATATTTTCAAATCTTTTATTCTAGATTATATTGCAGTTTAAAATATCGGTGGATTTTGCTGAATTTTTAGTATGATATAGACCATTTGATTTTGATCAAAAATTGATTGGGTACCAATCATCAAAAATGAACGGTTTTTGTACTATAGGCGGTTACATTCACTCTTTGCTCATAAATAGACCATTTATTTTTGTAACTCACTCTAGCAGAAAAACCGTTCATTTTTGATGATTCGCACCCAATCAATTTTTGATCAAAATCAAATGGACCATATCATACTAAAAATTCAGCAAAATCCACCGATATTTTGAACTTATAATTTTTGAAGTGAGTCAGTAATTAATATTTGAAAATATTATTCTCGTCTTCAAAAATAAATATTTTATTATGGGCAATATGTGAATTTAAGCCCCCCGCCCCCCTAGAAGAAAAATTGTTCATATTTGAGGGTTGGTGCAATGTTAACATATTTTCAAAATTTTATGGACTACATCATATCAAAAATTAAAACAAATCCACCGAGACAAAATTTCCATAAGGATTTTGCGGGGTCCTTTGAGATTGAATATTTTTTTGTCAAGGATTTTTTAAGAGATTTTAAAATAATTAATGGAATAAATAATAAGTTTAATTGGAAAGAATATTTTTGTACAAAAAAGAACAAATGATGATAATTTAACAAAAAAAGGTGAATATATTTTACTTTTCCAAATATAAGACCAAATGGTAACCAAGAAAAGATTTAGAAAACTGGACAGGACAAGAAAGATAGAAATAAATAGCAACTAAAGAGATACAAGAAACCAGAGAAAAAGAAGAAAATAGCATCAAAGAAAACAAATAGGCGAGAAGGAGAAAAATTGAAATAGCCAAACAAAAAAAAGTAACAACCAGCATCGAAGAAGAGAAAACTGGAAAAGCTAAATTTAACTATAAATTGTATTTTTTTTTATAAATTCATTATAGAATGAACCCAGCCCCGATTGAGAATCGTATATTTAGAACATCTGGTCTACCGGGCAGTCCATATCAATATAGTCACTTTATACCTCTTACTTTGTTCCATGTAAATATATTTGTGCCCTTTACCCCTTTATGTTACGCATAATAGTTATTTATGTACCAAGGGTATAAACAGATCTTTATGCCCTGAGGGCAACGATCTTACAAACTCGAGGGCCTCTTGTCCGAGGGTTTGTAAGTCGCCCTAGGGAATAATCACATACATATCATTTTATCTACGTGTCAAACATAAAAGTCAAAATGAATGCACATTTTGAAATTTAAAAAATTGCCGAAAAAGTAACTCAAAATTTGTTATCAAAAAAATCTAGAGACGCCTATGACAGTGAATAGAAAAAATTTAAATAAGATTTTCATTTTGTATTTTGTTAATAAAGGTTATAAATAAGTTAAATAATAACTATTTTTTGTCTTTATGTAGTTGATAACTAAGCAATAAAAACATAATATTGAACTTTTATGACATAAAGAAATATATAGTCCAAAATATTTAGTCCTTCTACTCATGCCTGTCCATTTAAAAATATTTAGTCCCTTTAATATTTAACTTAATTTTTTTTAAATTCAAATTCTTACTACTTAAGCCTGTCCATTTAATAAAATATTTAGGCCATTTTTCTTTTCGATCCTGATTCCCTATATACCTTATTTTTAATTTACTATTTGATTTTGAATTTAAAATTGACCACCCCTAAAGCGTTTCATTTTATTTGTCTATGGTTTTCGTTTCACTTTATAAAAATTAAAAATATTATGTTTGATCTTCGGTGTTATGCCGGTCCTGGATAAGGACCCTCGAAGGGAGAAACTTTAAATGGGAATGACAATTAAAGGCCCGCCGTTTACGCCCTCCGGCAGATAACAACCCGAAGGCAATTAAGCTCGCGATGGGAGCTTCTGCCTGGGCTCTAACCCTTTTTCCTTCGCCCATGAACTTAATTATGAACTCTTCTTGTTTAATCAACTAAGGTCCCTTATCGACAGTAGCGTCGTGCGACCAAAAAGGGTCGGTCTTTGAGTTGATAAAGAATGATAAAGTATCGACCTTTAACACAGCAAAAAAAAAAAGCCATAACAAGTGAATTTACTAATCTACTTATTAAAATTCTTCGTCGTTCCCCTAAGGACATTGAGTTGTCTGATAAAAACAAAACTGACATGGACGAAACTTTAGTACTAACAATATATATGTATCAGTAGACATAACTCTAAAGTTCCAAACAACCCCATAAACATAACTAACTTAATTTGCTGTAAGACATAAACCAGAAGTTGTTGTATTCTATCTCTTTGTGCTCGGCTGATGCTTTCATAGAAAGCTTCGGCTGGAATTTAATTTAATGAAAATTGTGTCCCGTTTTCCGGTTTCTCGTTGTTTTCCTTTTTTGGTTGTTAGCTTAATGGAATCTACTCGGGAATTTCCATATAAAGGACGGAATTCTTAATTCTTGCGAAAGGAAGTCGGGTTAAATTACAGAATACCGAGGGAAATGCAAAGGGTTTTAAAGCAAAAGGATTTTCTTTTATTATTATTACGGTATACACACAGATTTTATTTTTTATTATAATTGTATATTTTTGTATAATCATTAAATCTTTTTATAATTTGAATTATAAAATTGCAATATATTTTTATCCCGTTTATGAGGTTCCACGAATTTCTGGGACACCTTGTATAAAATGGCAGTTTTTAAATCTCATCATTTAAAATAAACATAAAAATCTGATGTGGCCAGCACATGACCTCTCGCCATTTTTGAATCAAAAATTTACAGGTTGACACAAAAAAGTAGGAAAAAAATTATTTTTTTGTAAATCTGGCAACAATGGCAAAAGTTTCGAAAATTTTAATGAGATGAAAATAAACTATAGGGTATACAAAATATATATGTAAAACTTTATTGCCGTTTTGTATAATAATGGCGTCATCACCCATAGCAACTACCACTTCCGGTTGTGCGATTGGCACCAAAATCTAATCAGATCTAATCTAGGGTATCAGAATCCTGTATGCAAAATTTCAAATTTTTTTATTCAGTAGTTTTTGAGTTATCGTTACTACAACATCCATCCAAACACACACACTAACACACACACACACACACACACTAACACACACACACACACACACTAACACACACACACAGACATCATCGCGAAAATATTAAAATCGTATTCTAGAGACCCTAAAACGTGTTTATCCATTGAAAACTCACTACCCAATTTTTAGCATGATTCCTATACCTCTCTTATCTGAAGGTCGAGAGGTAAAAAGGAATAAAAGTTACTAAGTAAATATTATATTTAGTAAAATAATTATCGGTAAACAAATACCCAATTTATATAATTAAATATACAGGGTGTTTAATAGATTATATAAGTTGGAAGCATTTCCAAGAAAACGCAAAGGATGTTATATAATGGCAAGTCAAATTATCTGTTGAAAATGACGGAATCTTTATTACTAATTTCTATATATTCTGTTTAACGACAATTGCAGTTATTTGATGATCATATTTCACACAAATATTTGCATTTATTTTTGAAAATATTTGATTTCGACAACAGGATATGAACATCCTGTACAGAGCTTTTGATCTTTTATGAAATAAATATATCTAGTTAACTTAAATATATATTTTTTTGTTGGTTATTAATAAAGGCAATTTTATTTGTTATTGAGGAAATTTTTATGAGAGATTAATTAACAAAAAATGATGCCATGAATTTATTTTTAAACAGAAAAATACGATTAATGTCTCTAAACAAAGCAGCACAAACACGTATTTTTTCTCATATCAATGTTTAAAATTCTTTCTTTTTTTTTCATTATTTGAATTGAAAGCTGAAAACAATAGCACAATTTCACGGTTGAGCGAATAATCCGCAGCAGCTCGACGTCCCAACGGCTTAAGAAACTTTTCCTTCTAAAAAACTTATTTACGAGTGAAACTTTAATTAAATTCATAATTATCTGCGAAGCCGTAAAAGGAGATAGCGGGAGCATTGTAAAAAAAGAACTCTAAAAAGAAAATATAACAGCCTTGGAAATGATACCCACCCAAACTAATCTTATAAATCATGAATATCCAATTGTAGGGGATGTGAGAAAGTTTAGGGGTTTCGAGCGAATGGATTTCTTGATGTTTTATAAATTGAGCTAGTATACAAATGGCTTATTTTGATATAAGTAGAATTTTTCATAAAATTTTTAAAAGAAATTTTTTTTTCAATGATTAAAGTTTTTAATTTTTAACCTAAGTCAATTGTTATTAACAAAGTAAAAAATAACAATTTTTTAATTTTTCCAACGGGAGACCTTTCAAAAATAAATCTAAAAAAGGGAAAAAAATTCAGATTTTTTATTTAACAATTATAGTTCATGTTCAAGTACGAAAAAATTGTTAATTAACTAATGCATAATTAACAGAAAAATCGCAGATTATTGTTCATAAATCTATCCAGTAGATGTCTGAATTTTTTCAATTCTTGATTTTTATATTTAATAAGTTTAAATAATATTTATTCAGTAAAGGTCCAAAGTGGGCTGTGCTTATGCAAGCCAGAGTCCCCGTTTTCGACCGTATTTTCAACCCTTTGGGAAAATTATAAATATTGGTCCTACAGTTCCGATAGAATTTTTTTTTGGAAAATTTCCTTCTCTTTTTTAATCTTTTTTCAAATTAGAAAAATGTCAAATAGTTTTTGCGATATTTGCAAAAAACGAAACCCCATTTTTTCAGTTAATTGTTTATAACTTTCGCAATTTTTGCAAGCGAGAAAAAGTTTGACCCAAAAAGAACTTGTTAACTATAGACTAAATAGTAATATTTTTATTAAAAGTAAATAATAATTATGTATACCATTAGAAATAATTTTAGAGAAAAAGATTTTTTAAAGTTTAAATAATTATTTATGGTCCAAATTTTTGAATCAATGTTTTAAAAAATAATTAACATTTTCGTGGTACGGCTCTGTTGGATTCGACCACAATCTTAATTATCTCGTGAGTCCAATGCCATTCGGTTACTTTGTCGATAACTTCTAAAACGAGTATGATTTGTATCGGAGATCGAGGTGGCCATCTTTGAAGACTGCTTCCATGGTATATTCCTCATTATCTACCGGTTACTTTATAGTAGAATTTCTCCTAAGCATATTTTTACCTTCGAGCTTATTAACCATTTAATTAAATTCTTTGGATTGCCGGTATGCTTGCTAGGTGGTCTCTTATTTTTCATATCTACAATCTTTTAGTTAATCATGAAATACCGTTTACCTAGGGAGAACCAGACAGGGCTTAATAAACTTAATGAACATTTTCATTTTTATAAAAAAATGTCGTTTAGATATTAATATAATTAAAAGTGCTTCACTATAAATTAATAAATTTTGAAGGTAAATACGAAATATAAGTTTAAATTATACTAGTGGAATGACATTTATTAAAAATTTCTATTTTTTTGCGTCTCTTCTATTTTCTCATATCTGTGTATATAATCAATTTTCGTTTCTTCTTATATTTCTCCCAAATTCTTATTAATTTCTCAGTTTCGTTTTGGACAAACTAAACTCAAATTCAAGATTTCCACATATGATTAAAGTAAATTTTCCTAACGAATATGATGCTCACAATAAAAATAAACTGCTCGAAAATCCTTCAACCAAAAATTACACAATTATTTCTAATCAGACACCCACGCAAGTTCAAGTTATTAAAAGTTTACGGGAAGAGTTGGATAATAAAAACAAAAATGGTGAAACAAATTTAACCATTAAATTTGTTCATGGAAAACCAAAAATTGTTAGTGCAACTCTGATAATTCTATAATTACATGCTGGCTCTTTTTGTACTGTACAATATCTTCAATCACGTATAATATGTAACTCTGAGACATGCGGCTTAAAAGAGTTGATCCAGATTCACTTGACTTTATTAAAGAATATGGTGGAAGTGCGATGAAATTACACAAAATTTTCTGTTACTTCTTCCAGTTGGGAAATACCTATGGAATGGATTTTTTTTCTTATGGGGAGGATGCGACTGGGTGGTATGCTCCAGAGGTTCATGGTTATTTCACGACTAATCCATATTCAAAGACCATAATCCATATTCGAAGAAAATAATAAAACACAATTTTTGTTAACTAAAAATAAGTAACGCTATACGTCTTTCAGTCAAGAATGAAGTGACCACAAAGGCAGAGCACAGTATCAGCCACCGTGTGTAGGTACCGTGAGACAAAATTACATTTTCATGGATTTTTTGGTACTGAAAATGTTTCCCAACGTGCAACACTGCTTCGCAGCCGTAATTATAGCGATGAGACATGTTAATGTTACTTAACAATAATTTAAAAAATTAGGATATTACATTGTAAATTAATAATTTAGACTATAACAAATAAAAATATTCCAATATATAATCTTATTAAAATTGTCATAAGTAGTGATGGACTGACTAGTTCGTTATAGTAGAGATTTATATGTTCATAAGACTGAATTTGGTGAGAGCGGTAAAAATATAAAAAAACACTTTTTTCTTTATAAGAAAATAAAAGGTTCTTCAGAACACTTTTTGGGACCATTGGCCCTGTAGATATCGCCACCGCGCCACAATGGTCAGTTCGGCATTGGACATAAGGTCTTTAATTGGTGACCTAATTAACAATAAGCCCATTTTCTGAGAGATTTTCTCTATTGACATTTTTTTCCTTCAAGTGTCTATATAATACATTTTATTTTAATTTTTTATAGTTTAAAAAAATTTCTGTACTTGACACGATCAATTTTGCGAAAACTCTTCGACGTTGTGTTATGAAAAATCAATGAAAAAAATTTTCTGTATTGAAATTTTTTTTCTTCAGTGTCTATACCATAACTCAATTTTTTTTAATTTTTAAATTAATTTTTAATAGTATAAAAAAATTTCTTTACTTGACACGATCAGTTTAACGAAAACTCTTCGACGTTGTGTTATGAAAAATCAATGAAAAAAATTTTCTGTATTGAAATTTTTTTTCTTCAGTGTCTATACCATAACTCAATTTTTTTTAATTTTTAAATTAATTTTTAATAGTATAAAAAAATTTCTTTACTTGACACGATCAGTTTAACGAAAACTCTTCGACGTTGCGACATGAAAAATCGTTGAAAAAAATTTTGTCCATTGAAATTTTTTTCCTTCAAGTGTCTGTACTATAATATATTTTTTTTTAATTTTTACATTAATTTTAAATAGTATAAAATAACTTCTTTACTTGACACGATCAGTTTTGCGAAAACTCTTCGACGTTGCGTTACGAAAAATCAATGAAAAAAATTTTCTGTATTGAAATTTTTTTCCATCAAGTTTCTATATAATACATTTTTTTAAATTTTTTATGGTTTAAAAAAAATTCTGTACTTGACACGATCAGTTTTGCGATAACTCTTCGACGTTGCGCTATGGAAAATTAATGAAAAAAATTTTCTTTGTTGAAATTTTTATCCTTCACGTGTCTGTACCATATTATACATTTTTGATCTACAAGCGTGCGGAAAAGTATACATTTCCGCACGCATTTGAGTGCGGAAAGTCGCACTTTTCCGCACTAGTGCGGAAAAGTTACTTTTCGCACTGATTTTATAAATGCTAAAATGATTAAAAAATTAATTCTTGCTTGGTTACTATTATTACTTTCAGCCTAATGTTTTATTTATTAAGAAGCACTAAGAAAATTTTTGTTTAATGACAAAAAAATATTTTTGCTAAATTTTTTTTTTAATTCTGGGCGCTTGTAGAAAAAATATTGTTCCTAACACTTGCGTAAAGTATCTTTTCCCCACCTAATTGCATGCCCGAACTCCGATTCGCGTCGTTCGGGCAACTGCAATTGCGTGCGGAAAAGAATAACTTTCCGCACTTGTTAGGAAAATAACTATTTTAATTGGTAAATTAATTTTTAATAGTATAAAAAATTGCTTTGCTCGACACAATCAGTTTTGCGAAAACACTTCGACGTTGCGACATGAAAAATCAATGAAAAAAATTTTCTCTATTGTTATTTTTAACCTTCAAGTGTCTATTTCATAATACATTTTTTTTAATTTTTAAATTAATTCTAATAGTATAAACAAATTTCTTTACTTGGCACGATCAGTTTTCCGAAAACTCTTCGACGTTGCGCTATGAAAAATCAATGAAAAAAATTTTCTTTATGAAAATATTTTTCCTTCAAGTGTCTATACCATAAAACATTTTTTTTTTAATTTTTAAAGTAATTTTTAATAGTTTAAAAAAATTTCTTTCCTTGACTTACTCAATTTTCGACGTTGTGCTCGGTATTCATTAATTCAGCATTAAATTAAAAATATTAATAAATATTGATTTCTAGAAGTTGGAACTTTTCCATTTTTATTGTAATTTTTTTCTTCCTTCACAACCGTTTTTCTATAACGCTTATATTTTTTTAGGAATTTATAAAAACCTACATCTTTATTTATTTATAACTTTTTTAATTGTTTATGTGCGGCTTTTATTTTTTCGTATAATTTTCTAGAAGCCTTGATTCATATTTTATTTTGCAGAATCACGATTAAATACGTTTTTTATAATGTGAAATAACATAATTCAATTTACTGTTATATTTTCACTGTTACTTTAGGTGTTAGCAAACTGTATAGGTAATTGACTCCAATAAAACTTCATCTTTATTAAAAACAAAACTGTCAGAGCTTCATCGAACATTTGATATACGTTATAAAAAAAGTTAAAGTTCAGTTAATGTGAAAAACTTAAATGAACATCCTGGAAAAATTACACAAAAAAGAAATTAATACTGTAAAAATCTCAAAGCAAAAACACATTAGTTTTTGTAAAAAATATATAACGTAATTTATTAATTATTCGTTTTGTAAAAAACTCGTTACCTACTCGTTATTTAAAGCATATACTTACCTATACAATTCGGTACTCAATTTATAGAAACTTAGTTATATAGGTAGGTACTATTTTTGTTATTAAATTTTAAAAATATACAGTGTGGCCCATTTTCATTAGAACCACCCTTGTAAATTCTCTATAGTTATACATACGGTTTTCAAAAACTACAAAGTTTCATGACTGAAAATCCATTTTCAAGGCACATCTTGATTTTTTTCAAAGCTGAAAATAGCAAAATTGAATTGGATGAGGTTATTTAAAGACAATCTGTTTATTAGTTTCTCAATCATATTCAAAACTTTGAGGATTGATATATAATAATCAGAAATACATTTTTATAACAACGAACATAAAAATTGTTGACACTTATTATTGACACACACTGTTGACAACTGACAACTTTAGTGATACCAACCATATAGAATATATGTACTGTGTACCAACTAATAGCAAAGTAAGTTCGGTAATAATTAAGAGTAAAAGAACATATAAGTGATATCTTACAAATTAGGGATTAAAAAAAACTAATTACGCCACTGAATTTGTAAGAATGCAAAAGAACGTTCAACTAAATTTCGTAAAAAAATGTTTGTTATTAAAAAAGTTACGGTAAATTTAAAATTTTAATCTGTACGAAAATTTTAGATAATTTCTGAAAGCTGGCAACAATGAAGATAATTTTTTTATTCTTTTTGAGTTATAAATATAAATTTAATCACCAACAGTTCCAATATATTTATTTTAATTAATAAAATAAAACAGCATAAATACAGAAAGAAACAAACGTTACTCATAGAAACTCATGAAACTTTGTGGTTCAAAAATTTGCATTAAAAATATTTAAAATTCTTATAAAAATAATAATAATTATTAAAAAAATAATCAATTTAAAGTAAATTTATAAAGGAAATTTAAATTTGACAGGGGTACAATCTACCGGCAGTCGTCGAAACCAACCCTCCTCTAAATACAGATCCCTTTAATAGTAAGAAGGGTCACAACCTACTGAAGAATTCTATAAAAGTGCCATCTGGCGCGTGGCTGGTTTTAACTCGATTGAGTTCATCTTCACATTTAAGAGATAATAAAAATTTCTGCAAACTGGATTTACATAAGAGGATGAACCGTACCGACATTTTTTATCCGAATAATATAACTGACTTTTTTTACTGATTTTTTAATGAGTCAGAATTTATAATAAATCTACTTAAAATCTTAAAATATTGTTGTAAAATAGTTAGAAATCAGCATTGTTGCCAAATTAAGATTTATTATTTTTAAGGCGCAGTGTTATAATTGTTACAATGTTGGTACAAATGTAAGCTGATTACAATCTTCCACAATTTTTTAGGTGGAGTTATCGGGAGACAAATATTCCACATTACGTACATACGTCATTATTGAACGGTCTGATTATTTCTTCGATCATATCTATACTATAATCCGTCCAATAGTTATTTTTTCTTAAAATTATACAGACCAGTAATTTTGTGTTAAAATATATAGTGTGGCTAATCTGTATGAAAGTGTCTACTCAGTCATTACCAAGTTTAAAAAACAGTGAATTATTTGAACATAATATGCATAACAAATATAATTAGACGGAATATATTTAGCATATTCTAAACTATTACTAATTTATTGTTTTGAAAAAAGGCAGGGAAACTGTTGAAAATTTAGAATATCTATATCCTTTATTGTAACTTAAAATACTATCAATAGACACTACCATTTTTGACGGATTATTGACAAATGATCCAATGTTGCCAGGTTGCCATAATTTTTAGAGTGTTTATAAATATTTTAAATCCGAATTCTTCTTAGATCACCTGAAATTTGGCAACAACGTGATATATCTTGTTATTGTCAGTTTGAAATGATATTATTTTCTTATTTGATACTTTTTACGCTTTAATTTGCTTTTTAAGACTAAAATAATGGTTCGGAAGTGTGTAGTTTATAAAAAATCATAAAATAAAGTGGTAAATCGATCTTTTCATGTGTAAAGTGGTTAGAGGTTATGTCGACATAGGCGTGGCAGTTTCTAATAAATTGTCTTCGTAACCCCGTAAGTACGGTACCTCTATGACTTCGTACTCTCTTCCCCCTTCTCTGCCTAAATAACGTCTGACACAAATGATTGCGTATTTAGTATAAAAATAAAAAAAATCATTCTATATTCAAATCAAACAGAGGTTAATTAATAATAAAAAAAATTGTAATTATTTTTGCATTTATTTCGTAAAACAAAAATATTTTCATGCGGAAAATTTGTCTCGCAATATGGAATATTTGTCTCCCAATAGCCGCTCCTAATTTTTTATCTTAGAATACATAGTAAGCATAAGAAAAAGCATTTACCATCAAATAAACGTTTATAAAGATACAAAAGATTAGAGAGAGCATCAAAGAGACTGAAAGAGAAAAACTTATGTGGGTATTTAATGTAAAGCCGATGTTCTCAACATCTTTGACTCGAAAATCACCTTTTGTTTTGATTAGGACTCATAAAAATGCATTATAGTCGTTGGTTTGATAAAATGCGAATATATTATATAAATTCAATCTGTCAACACCGCTTTCAGAGATTCGTTATGAGTCCTAATGTAAACATTTAAGGTTTATGGTGGAAAACCAAATTAGCAAATATAACATTTGTACGGTTCACATAAATTCACCTAGATGGCGTAGGCACGTCACAAAGCTCTATAACCTTTACCAATATCAGTTCAGTATATAGTTGGTCAGTTGGCAACACTACAGATATTACCTTAGATGTCATTTGTGTGCAGAAATTACTTAAAACTAAAGAATCACTTTGACACGACATATCCAGTGGTGCCAGATGAAAACGTTTTCTAATAGAAATTTTGTTGTCGCAGGATAAAAATTTGACTTATCGCTCCATGATATGTATATTAGTAGAACTCCTGTTTACGCACTCATTTATTTTAGTCGCGCGGTTGCCAAATTTTATATCAAATAGGTTGTTTCATATTTTTAAATAAAATAAAAAACAAGTACAACAACATATAAATCATTCATAATGTTTTGCTCTATAATATAAAAATTTAAATACCGAATAGATTTCTACAAAACATATATTTAAATACAAAAACCGGATTTAAATAATTCTGAGGAAATTTATTAAATTTGGCAACATGGTTTAAGTGATATTGAATAAATTTATACAAAACATGTATTTAAATACAAAAACCGGAGTTACCTAACTGTGAGGAAAATTATTAAATTTGGCAACATGCTTAAACTGATATCGAATAGACTTATACAAAACATGTATTAAAATACAAAAACCGGATTTACCTAACTCTAAGGAAATTTATCAAATTTCGCAATATGGTTAAAGTGATACCGACTAGATTTATACAAAACATGTATTTAAATACAAAAACAGGATTTACCTAACTCTGAAGAAAATTATTTAATTTGGCAACATGGTTAAAGTGATACCGACTAGATTTATACAAAACATGTATTTAAATAAAAAAACCGGATTTAAATAATTCTGAGGAAATTTATGAAATTTGGCAACATGGTTAAAGTAATACCGAATAAATTTATACAAAGCATGTATTTAAATACAAAGACCGGATTTACCTAACTGTGAGGAAATTTATTAAATTTGG
This sequence comes from Neocrepidodera transversa, assembly GCA_963243735.1. Lineage (NCBI taxonomy): Eukaryota > Metazoa > Arthropoda > Insecta > Coleoptera > Chrysomelidae > Neocrepidodera > Neocrepidodera transversa. Next base: position 2,399,529 of record OY725337.1, on the reverse strand, counting down.
CAACATGGTTAAAGTGATACCGACTAGATTTATACAAAACATGTATTTAAATACAAAAACCGGATTTATTTAACTCTGAGGAAAATTATTAAATTTGGCAACATGGTAAAGTAATACCGAATAAATTTATACAAAAAATGTATTTAAATACAAAAACCGGATTTACCTAACTCTGAGGGAAATTATTAAATTTGGCAACATGGTTAACGTGATACCGACTAGATTTATACAAAACATGTATTGAAATAAAAAAACCGGATTTAAATAATTCTGAGGAAATTTATTAAATTTGGCAACATGGTTAAAGTGATACCGAATAAATTTATATAAAACATGTATTTAAATACAAAGACCGGATTTACCTAACTATGAGGAAATTTATTAAATTTGGCAACATGGTTAAAGTGATACCGACTAGATTTATACAAAACATGTATTAAAATACAAAAACGGGTTTTACCTAATTCTGAGGAAAATTAATAAATTTGGCAACATGGTTAAATTGATCATATGACTAGATCCTGAATTCTGGTTTGTTTTAACTACACCTCGTCAGCCACCGCGATATGGAGTGGGGTCAAAGCAGTGGGAGGGGCCATTAAAAACTGATTATTTATGACCATGTAAAAGAGGGCCCAGACTTGAACCTTGCGGAGCATGAGTATTAATAATTACGCTGTTCGATTTTAAAAATTTACAAGTTGAATTGAGACAACTGTATATTTAAACTACTAATTTTTTATATCAAAATATAGTAATGAAATTGTTTATATTGGTAGAAACAATTTTTTTACATAAAAGAATACAAAGTCATGAATACTAAAATTTCAATAAGATCTTTTCATGCACTATTTTCAACTGCATTGCTGATAGCCCATCACCTCTCTTCCAACAAGCTCCACAGAAAAATATTTACGATACGGAACCAATGACATTAACAAAATTCACCGTCAGGTCGCCATTAAAACCGAACGCAACCAATAGCTATAAGAATCCGTCAGAAGTGGGAGGAAAACCGAGAGAGGAGAGGGTCGAACGATGCGGATCTATTGGTTACACTTCGGTGACGTCACAGAAGCCATCATAAATTTACCGGTCCTATAGAGTTGGGAGGCCACGCCCTTCAGGAACCATCTTTATTCTCATAAGATTTATCTCTGCTTGTTGAAAACGGTCCGTTTTGAGAATAGGGATGAAAACGAGATGTTAAAATTAATTGATTTTAAATTAACTTTTAGATAAGATTGTTAGATTCCTATTAAGTAATTTCGTTTAGGGATAAAATTGTTTGGGTCGAAAAATTGTAGTGGATTTTAATTTTGTGAATAATGGTTTCCTATAGGGTTGCCAACTTATAAATATAAATTTTTTTCTTGTTGGATTTGATATAGAATATATTTTTTCATAATTTTTATGATTTCTTTTTATATAAGTTATAACTTAGATTATATAATGTGTAAAATATGTAAAAAAAATATAAATAATATAATCGTGATACCTATCTTGGTATTTTTTTTTTCAGGTTTATTACAGGCTAAAGTTCCATGGGCCATCAATTTTTTTTTACGAGTGCTCATAAATTTTTAAATAGTAATAAATTAGCACTAAAATTGCAATAAACTATTGAATCGCTAAAATTTAAAATAAAGCAAAGTGGTTCTGGCAATTACAGTGAACACCCTGTGTAAATTTTAAAACTTATACTCTGCATTAAAAATTTTAAAAAAATGGTAAATGCTAAAAAATACTAAATTTTAGGGATGGACGTTTTTAATTTTTTAATTAAGCGTATATTTTTATCCCCTACTTTATTTATTTCGATATTTTTATTTTTGACAGGTGACAGTTGAAAAAATAATCATGACTATTTTGAATGGAGGTATTCAAGAATTTTCAAATAAATGACATGACAGATATTTTCCGTCATTTTTTCACAGTGACATTTTTGTTTGACAGATGTCGGACAAACCAACGAGTTTTTCAACGATTAACCTAAACCCAATCTGGGTATAAAGAACTTTTCAGATATTTCAGGTTTAAAATTTCAAGTTTCAAATTTTGATATTTTTTATTTTTGACAGTTGGGGAAATAATTTTAAATGGCCTCTTATCGTGGAAGACATTCACACACGCAGACAGACAGACCTCCATTTGGAACTGTTTGTAATGGATATTTCCGGTTTTATCTGGAAAAATTTTTATGGCGTACACAATATTTGCCCTCTTCATTAGATGGTGAGTCGGAAAAGGAAAAAAAAGTTATAAAATTCTTATAAAATTTTGGAGAAATTTTTAAAAGAATTAACATTACTTTCTCCTTAATTATCAAATAACACATTATATACATTCTTCTTTTTTAGTGGCCTCTGCATATAGATAAACTAATTAGAAATAACTGAAAAAATGTTTCAAAAAAATTTTTTTAATATTCTTTATGAAAATAGGTACATGAATATAAAAATAAAAAATTCTTGAATTTTTTTTTAAATTATTCTAAACCTGTTTAAATTATCTGAAACTTTCTCTAAGACATTTAAAATTTTTTCTATAATATTTATTTTGAAAGTCCCTAAAAATTTTTTATTCACTAAAGAACCTCCCAAACTATTTAAAATTATTAGAAACTATTTAAATATTTAAACCAATTGTTTGTAGAACCTTTTGGAATATTTAGTAATTTTCTATAATATATCAACCACTTTTAAAATAATTAAAAACCTTATTTGCTTTAAAAAAAACCATTTATCCTGTTAAATAACCGACAAATCTATCCTAAAACCATTTGAAATATATCAAAATCTTTTAAAACTGTATTAAAATAATTTAAAATTTTATAAAAATTATTTCTATATTTTCCAAAAACGGTTTAAAAATTTCTTTAAATAATTTTACTTTATAAAACTTTTTATAGCATAATTATAATTGGCTACTCTTTAAATTCATTAAAATTTGAAGTTCATGTTTATACTTGTTTTTTTCTTATTTTTCTTTATTTTCCCCTATTTTTTACTATTTTTTATGTTTTCTTTCTATCTATACTTTTTTTCTTATTTTTGTATATTTTTCTCTATTTTCCCTTATTTTACTTTCCCGGCCCACCTCCTAGAAGGGAAAGTATTGTGAACGAGTTAAAAAAAAAATTCGAGATAAAATTAGAAATATCCATTTTCGGGTCCCCTGAGACGATTAAGACCCTTTCCAGATGGAAGTTTGTCTGTCGGTCTGTGTGTGTCTGTGTGTGTGTCTGTGTGTTCTTCCACGGTAGAGGCCACAGGTTTAATCCGATTGATCTGAAATTTGGTATAGGGGTTTGGGTTACCCGTCGGAAGAACCCATTAGTTTTTGTACGACATCTGTCACACGCAAGTACCACTATCAAAAAATGACAGATGCAATATGTCACGGAATTGGACATACTATATGTCATTTGAAAGCCCTAGAAAAAATCTATTCAGAACAGTTAAAATTATTTCTCCAACTGTCACCTGTCAAAAATAAAAAAATGTCAAAATTTGAAACTTCAGCATTAAATATCTGAAGCTCTTGAAAAACTCTATTCAGAACTATCAAAATTATTTCTCCTATTGTCACCTGTCAAAAATTAAAAAATGTCAAAAGTGGAAACTTTAACATTAAATATCTGAAAAAGTATTCGTGGATACTCGTCGGGAAAGTTTTGGGGCGACACAACCGATTTTTTTCCCATTTTTTTGTTTTTTTTTTTTAATTTCTATTTTTTTCTTATTTTTCCTTATTTTACCTTATTTTTTCATGTTATTTCCTATTTTAACATTTTTTTATTTTTCCCAATCATTCCTATTTTTTGTTTTTTCCTATTTGTAGGTATACCTACTATTTTTATTTTTGTCTGTACTTCCCTATTTCCCTATTTTTCCATGTTTTTTATATTTTTTCCAGTTTTGCCTGTTTTTCCCATTATTTCCTACTTTTGACTGTTTTTTCCCATTTTTTTTATATTATTCCATTTTCGTTTATTTCCGGTTTTTTTTTCCATTTTTTCCTATTTTTTCTTAATTTTTTCATCTTTTTTCTATTTTTCCACATTTTCTCTATTTTTTTGCTATTTTTTCTAATTTTTTCTGTTTTCCTTTTGGCCTTTTTCTCTTTTTCGTTTTTATCCGTTTTTCCGTTACCTTCTAAAATTTACTGAAACCGTCGAAAACTTTTTAAAGGCTACTAAAAGCTTTCAAAAATTTTAAGAACATTTTCCTTAAATAATTTTACTTTATACAAAACTTTTTATATCGTATTATACTTGCCTCTAGTTTATATTTATACTTTTTTTTTATTTCTCTCTATTTATCTTTATTTTCCCCTATTTTTTCTATTTTTTCATGTTTTCTTATAATATTTGGTACTTTTTTTCCTATTTTTCTCTATTTGCCCCTATTTTTTCCTATTTCTTTGTTTTATTTCTATTTCTATATTTTTCTTATTTTTCTTTATTTTCCCTTATTTTTGATTTTAAGATTTTTTTAGTTTCCCCAATTTTTCCTATTTTTTATGTTCTTTTTCCAATTTGTAGATATCTACTTTTTTTATTTTTCCCAAAATTTCCTATTTTGACCATACTTCCCATGTTCCTATTTTTCCATATTTTGGCTGTTTTCCAGTTTTGCCTGTTTTTCCTATTATTTCTTACTTTCAACTGTTTTTTCCCATTTTTTTTATATTATTTCTTGTTTTTTCCTGTAATTTCCTATTTTTTCCACATTTTGTCTATTTTTTGCAATTTTTTCCGATTTTTAATTTTTTTCTTTTTGCCCTTTTTCCCTTATTCGCTTTTTTCAGTTTTTCCGTTACCTTCTAAAATTTACTGAAACCATTGAAAACTTTTTAAAAGCTATAAAAACTTTTCAAAAATATAATAGGTATATTTAATAAAAAAAATTAAGAATATTCAAAATATTTAAAACTCTTTTAAAACCTTTTAAATTACATTATTAAAAACAGCAAATATTTTTTATACCACTTTTAAAATTTTTAAAAAAAAATTGATATTTTTCTAAAACTATATTAAAAATTTACAACTAACTTTAAACTTTTTAAAATATTTTTATAATTGATATAAATTTTTTTTGTATCCACTATAAATCTTTTATAAGATTTAATTTTTTAAATCATTTAAAGTATTTTTTAAATATATAAAGAATTTTAAATTTTCTTTAATGTTTTAAAACTATTTAAAAATTAAAATACCTAAATCACACAAAATTTAAATAAAAATTTTTAGAATATTTTATAACCTTTAATAGCTTCCTAAAATATACTGAAAGCACTGAAAACTTTTTAGAAACGCTACTAAAAGCTTTCAATTTTTTTTTATTTTATTTTTTATAAGAAGTTTTAAGAACATTTTGAAATTTTTCTAAAACCATGTAAAAAATCTTTAAAAACATTTTAAAAATATTTTCTAAAAAATTTTATAACCACTTTTAACATATTTAAATCTATCAACATCGGAATAAATTTTTTTAAACAAATCATTTAAATTTTCTAAAACAAAATTCTATATTATAAAACACTAGACAGCCATAATATCCGGGCGGGCATTAAGTACAAAATAAGCAATAATATTTTTTTTAAAGAAATATTAATCAATGTCTAGGCAATATATTACTAAATAAATGGAACTGGGAGACTGGCAACTATAGTTTCGGTATACTAATACCATCATCAGGCAATATTAAACTAACATTATTGAAATAAAATTAATAAAAAATAATCAATTAACGAATTAAAATTGTGCACAGTTAAAAAGAATAAGGAATAGAATGGTGCTCTAAAATTGAAGGGTAAATTAACAATGTAAAATTAGGTGTTAGCGAGAAAGTAAAAAGAACGATAAATAACTGTATAATATATTTCCTCTAATAATGATGTACAAAAATACCCAAAAATGGGAAATTCACCACAAATCGGAATTACTGTTGATTACAAAATGAAAAAAAATAGGAAATTCCTCACAAATCGACATCACTGTTTGATTACTGCATATTATAAAGGTATATTGATTTTCCAATACGAATATAAATTTCCTACAACAATTTATAACTTCTTTAAATCGTTTTAAAAAGATTTCAAAACTGTTTCTAAAAATTTCATGAGAATTTTTAAACACATCATAAAATTATTAAAACTTTGTGGTTTCTAAAAAAAATAACTCTTGAACGTTTGAAAATATATACAATATTTATTTATTTTTTCAAAACATTTGTTTTATATTATAAAAATATTTCAAAATGAAAATCAGAGACCAAAAAAAAAATATTTTTATAAGGTCTTATATAAATGTCCATAAGTGATGGCATATATGAATGATATTTACATAGAATGATTGATGGGATGTAATGAAGGAGTAAATAAAATATAATGGCCTATAAACACATAGGAAAACAAAGCTAATATTTTACTCTGTTTTAAAGTAGTTACTAACCAGGGCTACAAACATTGTTTATGGCATAATTTAGACACAGTGTAGGTCAGTTTTAGTACTTTTACTTTCGTACTGTGTAAATACTTAATAGGCAGCAATATAATTAAGTTAAATAAACTTGTAAACAAATAAAAAGCTCGAAATGGCCTCCATAAAAATCGTTATAGTCATATATACCTAGCTAAGTTATTGTTAAGATGGTCGACAAAAGTTTATAATTTAAGTAGCTAATTTTTTTTTTAAATAATGTTATTAGGGTAACAATATCCTAAAGAAAAAACAGGCATAAAATGACATTGCAACATTATACTCACCATTCAAGTATAATTAGAGTATGGTTAGAATGGTAATTGTTTTACTTGCCATAAAACAATGATTACTCTTTTAATTGCCGTTTTAATCTGATGTTTAAATATACTATGATAATAGATGGAAATTGTGGCAATAATTATACGAACCACAAACTTTACCTATTACATAATAATAAGAGTCTGAAACAATAATAGTAATAACCAATTATTTATCTTATTATTATTATTTATTATCAAAAATAAGGTTATAAATAATAGAAAAAAAAAATTGATTATTACTATTATTGTTGTTGTTATTATTACCACAATTTTCATCTATTATCATAGTATATTTAAACATGTGACAAAATTATTCAACGAATAATAAAACTCAAACTCATACCACAATAATTTTATGAAGAAATCTAGATTTTTTTAACAAGGGGCGGCTTATTAAAAAAAATTCTACATTTCTTCATAAAATTATTGTGGTATAACTTTGAGTTTTATTATTCGTTGTAGGTTTATTATTGTTGACTAAAATGTTTATTATTATGTAAGGGAAAGTGGGGGAATGCTGCGCACTTAAGCAAGATTCTTTGATTCTTTATTGTCGGGAGCAATTATAGTTAATATCAATTTTCTTAGACTAGTGCCAGCAGTACTTAAAGTATATAAACAAATAATGTAACAAAATTCAAAAACAAAATTACAATTTTGAATAAAGTTTAAACATGCATTTGCGCACCATTTCCCACTCTACATTGTAACGATGCGCTTTAATTGGGAAATGGTGAGCAGTAAAAAAAATCTTCATTACAAAATTCTTATTACTATTGATGCAATAATAGTTAAAAAACATTATTACTATAAACTGTAAGAGGTTTTGGGTAAACAACCAATAATGCTTGTCTGTGCGGTTGCCTACTTTAAGGTGCTAAGGCACCGGATCATTTTATTTGGGTTGGTGACACTGACAGGTTGGTACGAATGAAAAAGAAGAAGAGGGTTAGGAGTTTTTCAAGCGGGAATATTTGAATATTATGCTTTTAGCTGTTGAGAGATGGAGTAAGTTTAGGGGTGGTAATTTTACGATCATCTTCGTTTTATTTGATACAACACCTGAAGACTCCAACAAAAATAAAGTCACATTTATAGTCCTTTTAATTTTCTGCTCCTGTGCAGTCGGCGTGGTTCCATGTTGAACACCAAACACATCGATACCATAACTCTCGACTTTTTACAAATTTTCCACAAGTTCCACATAATTCGTTAGGTCTTGTAGATTTTTCTAGAGGTGTTGGTGAAAATCTAAAATCAGCATCATCTAATTAATCATCATAGCAGACATTTGAAACTATATCGTCATCGTCAGAATGAGATGAATCAGATGTAGGTTCTCGTTTCAGTTTCAGTTTTCCTTTGATTTTTTTCTCTCTGGTTAATCATCACTGAAACATCTACATCTCTTTTCTTTAGTTTTTCTTCTCCTAATTTTCGCTTCTTCTCTTAATTTTCGCTTTGCTTCAGCTTTTTCATTTTCTCCAAGATTGGTGTACTTTTCAAAATTATGGAGTGCTGTTTTTGTCGGAGTTTTCTTGTTAACTGATTCTGCATTTTTTGTTTTGTAATTGGAGCCATATCTAAGGGTTATAGATATGGCCGGTTCATTATGTAGTACTGGTGGTGGTGACGTATTGGACCCACCTGCTCTACTAGTTTCGGTTGTTGAAGGAACTTCCTCAACTGTAAACTGTCTAACTTGATTTTCAGCACCAAGTCATTTTCATTATATTTATCCGGATCTACTGGAAAGATTCCGAATCTTCGAAATCCTGAAGCTGCTTTTTCCATGGTTGCAACTTTCATGAAAGCATTATATAGTAACTCAGCTATATCATATGCTGTTATTATTTTATGTCCAGTCGTTGTTAAATATAAATCTTAGTCTCTGTATAGAGCATTTTTCAAACGACCAAAAAATGGTTGCATATGATCGGAGGTGTGGGGTGGAAGTGAAACCACGTGGATATTCCTTTACTTACAATAAATATATGCTGCAATAGAAATATGGCTGTTGTGATTGTCCATAATTAATAAGACGGGATCGCAGTTGTACTAGGTTTGGTAAACTTTTCAAAATGTGAAAACCATTCGAAAAAAAAATGAGTCCATCCGTTTTTTGAGCATTGATAATTGGTCCATTTTTTTGGAGTGTAGCAAGCATTCTCTTACGTGGGCATATCAGCATTGGAGATATATAATTGCCTACAGGATTCATGCAGAAAATAGTCGTGACAGTTCTTCCTCTCTCGCCGGATATAGCAGCTCCTATACTTTTTAATCTCCCTTAGCTCCATACACCTTTGGACATTTCTTTTGCACCGTCTTGATGTCGGTCTCGTCCTTATTATATCTTTGTTAAGGTCTCAATACACTGCGATGCTAACTTACAATTTTCATCGCGCTAATAAAATCGTGTAGGTATGTAAAATCGTCCTATATGGCTAAAAAGTGACAATTTTAGTCAGCAACTTTAACTGTTTCGTGAAATCAGCTGAGAAATGGATATGAGAATATACACCAAGGACTTCGTAATTAGTCTTTTATGACATGAAATTGGTGTCTTTAAATGTGTTTTATTCTTCTGAATGAAGAAAGTTACTAACTGCAATAATTCTAAATAAATCTCTTCATCCATCCATGAATAGTTAAACCAGTCATTTTTTTCAAACTTTAATTTTGCCAACAAACTTTAAACCATTTTGAACTCTTCTTATGGTGCCGCCACTGCCAACAGATGTTTTTGGTTCAACGTTGCACGATTAAAACTTGCCAAATTAAGGAGACTGTATGAGCAGCTCATTCATATATACGATTTTACGTGCACGATATTGGTCCAAATTGAAATCTGAAAACGGCGTAGGCTCTAGTCTTCAGGTACTTTAGCTCCATCTGGTCCGATAGCAGACGTACCTGACAGAGCTGAAGACTAGATCAGATGGAGCTGAAGTACTTGAAGACCAGAGCTGACACCGTTTACAGATTTCAATTTTGAAAAATAGTAACGGAGATAGATACGTTCTCTCTCTAACACGTTGAATTATCTATGTACTCGGAGTTGTATAAACTATCTACTAATAATCATTAATTCTATAGCCCGGGAGCCAGCGACACTTTTCGTTGCTATATTTTTATCGTTTTATGTAACGTAGTAATCTATTAAGATAATGTACTCCTGCCATCTCGATATAGCGAGACAACGCTTATTAGCATATAGTTAAAAATGTAAAAAAACGGTAAATGTCAAAAATGCTTACAGCTGAAACTTTATCAAATGTTAATTCCATTAAACAAAAAAAAAACACATCCTACCACCTATATTGTGGGACAAAGTATTTCTGTCAATGGCCTAAGACCGACCACACACGTTAAGTTTTAACTAACAGTTGAAACTGAACACTGCAAAGCTCACAAACATTCAGTTGAATCCATCAGTTTTTAATCATGGACTCGAGAGAGCTGGATAATTTGACCGCTCTGGGTTTACTTTGTGTAATTTTACAAACAAAATAGTAGAAAGCCGAAAAAGCGTAAACACTGCTCCAAGATGTGGTTACAAAAACGAAATCATTCTTCGGGCATCAGCTTATTAAGGGAATTGAGTGAAGAACCATTAGATTTTCTGAATTATTTGCTCATGACAGAACCAATGAATCAAAAATTGTTTATGCTGGTTTCTCCTTTGATTAAGAAGAAAAATACAGTAATGAGAGCAGCAACAAAAGATTAACTGCTACCTTGATGTTTCTGGTAACAGGACGTTCGTATGAGTGTCTCAAATTCTCAACTAGAATATCACCTCAATGTCTTATAAGACATTGCAGCAAAATTATCCCAGAAACATGTAATGGCTTATACAACGTTTTGAAAAAGTATATGCAGGTTTATAATTTTTTTTATTTAGAATAGGAGAAAGCAGACAAATTTATTTTATTGGCAAACTGTTTTTATTTTTATAAATGGTTATATTTCGAAAGAATCCACATAATTTAATATTGAATCTCAAACAAACTACAGTTAAGTTTTGTTTTTTCTTTTTGGGTCAATCAGTATTAATTTAAGAAAATAAGAGGATGCTGTACTGTCCACTAAATCGTCGTAATTGAGGAAATATTTGTAATGAAGCAAAAGAAATCAAAGACCGTTTCTTGAATTACTTTATGAATGAAGGCAATTATTCTCATGCCAAATCAATCACATTTTAAAAACAAATAAAAACACCTTTTGATCTCCAGCGAGAGAAACAAACATTTTATTTTTGGATATATTAATAATATTGTGTTATTCTTAGCTCATCACTTTCACTGCCCAAATTTGAATTTGGTTCGCGAAGTATCTTGATCTTGCAAGAAATCACACAGGTATAATACCAAAGTACCGGCTTGTAAATGCTATCCATTGATGCTCCAGACTTGTTTGACGCCTCAACTTTCTTTTCCTCCTTCCAAAAACAGATCTCAAAATGTTAATTTTATTGATACAGACAAGAAGTCTGTGAAGTCTGACAAGAAGTCAGCACCATGTTCAATTTCGTCTAACTTCTTTGCCAATTTGACATATGCAGCATTCTTCTTCATACGTCATGATAGTCATGACTCTTTACTTGCGCACGCAGATAAGGTTCCGATCTGTGCATTGCAATAAAATTAACTATCGCATGGTTTTTCTTATTCCTCAATTCAACCAAACGCACTGGTTCCTGGCTCGAATTAAACTGAGAACTGTACAGTTGAACCCCCACAGGTAACGATTAAACCATTCAGTTCAAAAAATTACAAATTCTGTGCAACTAAATTGAACTAAGACTCAAATACTTAGAAGTTAATGTGTACAGTTGAACTGCATGAACAGTTCAAACTGTCAGTTTAAACTGAACGTGTATGGCCGGCCCAATGATTAAAAAAAAAATCAAGTGCCTAGAGCTGAATTTATGTTTATTGAGGGTGAAGTTTAAAAATTGATTATCATGGTTCAAACCATTGGAATTGTTAACCATTTTAAGGTTTTTAATTAATTTTTAAGATTTTAATTTGTTTATTTTATGTGACACTGATATTATTTTCATTTATGTGTTTTTTATTGGGAGGTATCCCTCGTTGTGACGAAAGCTCTGAAGATGGTCATTCACCGAAAGCGCTAAGTCGAATCTTATTAAAAACAATTTTGCTAAATTGCCTTTACTTTTACACATACTCTCCTCTCCAAGATTATTATTATAATTTTTGTTGGTATAAATACTATCAAAATGAATAAAATTCTTCGAAATGGTTTAAGTGGGTCAAAAATAAATATTTATATAGTACTTTTTTAAAACAAATATAAAGAACACACAGTTTACATATAAAATATAATAAATAAACACTAGAAATGTTCGTGCCTGAAGGTTTCTACCTGTCACAAATTATCAGCAAGGTGTAAGTTTATTCAAAGAAGAAATTTTTTTTATTTAAAATAAAAACGCATTGTAAAGTTATATATACAATTAAAATAGAACTACCAAAGAACATATTTATTATATATGCATATGTATATCTACGTGTGGTGTTTAAAAATAGTTTTTCAACGGAATTTAAAATATCTTCTAACGGACTTTAGCGAATGCCAATACTTGGATAAACCAATTTATTTATAAAAGCAATTCACGACCTTTTATTAGATGATCTAAGCTCCAAGCACGCGTGAAAATAATTACCTATTTCGATCAGTGGCTCGTGCAATTCCACTTGCAATTTGTTATTAAATCGTTAAATGATTTTGCAAGATTGCAATCGAATAAAGAAAATTTAAATTCGTTATAACGGATTTTAAATTGCTTTTAATGGTAAGTAACGAAGCGTAAAGTAACGTTAAATTATTTTTTTGTGGAGCGGCTTTGGTTAAGAAATTAATGCTTATAACGAAAATACCAAAAAGTTCATTTATTAAAAAATCGGTTAGTTTAGGATTTTGAATAATAATAATAAATCAATTTGTACTTATAAAAACTGACTTTTTTTATCAGTTTAAAAAATATAAGAAATTCTTATTAGTTAAAAAATTAATTTAAATACTAAAATGAAAACATAGTTGCGAATTAAATTATGCTCAAAGGTTCAATAGATTTAGAATAATGTTTGGAAAAATGTGCGAAAGCGGACATAAACAATTACAAAAGTTATAAACAAATAAAAATTCAAAAACAAAAGAGAGCTGTTTTTTACAAATATCTCTCAAACTAGAAGCATTAATTTAAAAAAAATAAGAAGAAGACATGCATTTAAAAAAAGTCTTGGCTCCTAAAAATCTATCTTAATAATGAATATTTTTAATTTAATGCTAAATTAAAGCACAGTGGCAAATAGATAAATGTTTATTCTATTAAATATTAATTCAAGAGTTTGACACTTCAAGGAAAATTAGCAAAGAAATTTTTATTACTGACTTTTCATGAAATTATGCCCCACCAGTTTCACATAATCTGGACACGCAGACGGTTTTAATACCCGGTGGCAAAAGTCACGCATTTTGATTTCACTATTTTTGAATTATATATACGTTTGACTTGACATGATAAAAGTCGCCGGTGGGTATTCTCGCCTGACATATATGGCAACAACACAATTTTCAAATGAATGCCGATAATAATTAAATGACAGCTGTCAAAACTTTTTAAAATTTGTCGGTATTTTTGTAAAGTTTGTTGTTGGCATAGCTATTTATTCATGCAACAACATTCACAGCTGATTGGTGGCAAATTTAATTCCAATTTTACAAAAAAAGATGCAGAGAATTTATGAAAGGATCTAATCTCCATCATGAAATGGATGAGACGGAATTATGACGTCATTAACGTATTTCTTAACTAATGTTAATTATTTATTACTGTTGATAGAAGTATTTATTCCATAAATTTACTAAAAATGAAATTAATTATTGAACGTTGAACAGATCGAACCAGTGGCGGAGCTCTTGCGCTTAAAATTTTACTTAGAAGCGCACAAAAAAAATGAATTTTAAAGAAATTTTTTAAATAAAGCTCTACTCTATCTCAATTATTAATTTCCTTTGTGGAGACCTTTTGATAATATAAGATAGCATTGCCACATTTTTAATTATTATACCTAATCTATTGATTATAATTATTTAGCTAACGAAAATTCGTTTTTCGTAAATGGAACCAAAACCTTCAATTTGAATATTGACATTTATTTCATTTTGACATAATGAAATAAGTTAAAAAGTGACACAAAACAGTAGATTTTATTAAACTACATTTCATACTAAAATATTCTACATAAAAATTACAATTAGATTTACAAGAAAACTCCAAAAGTAAAGCATAGTAAAATGTCTATATATATATATACCATACTAATAAAGTATATTTTTCTTTAATAAATGAAATGAAACTAAAAATATGTACCACAATAAATTTATCATGTGCAATTTTATGTGGCACTGCACATCAATTGCGCGTTCACCATTTTTTTAAAAATACTTACGATTAAAGGAAACATCTCGTATTACTATTAAATTATTAATAAATCAGGACAGTATACATTTAGAATAATAAACTTCTATACTTTTTATAAATTTTATTTATTTACTAGTTTTATTTACAATAGTGATGTAAGAAAAATTGATGTGCAGTGCCACATAAAATTGCACATATCTCTTAAACCGTTAATTTTATCGAGTTGTCAGAAGAGGACGTTTTTCTATTAAAGATGTTTGTGGAATTTTGGTGTCATATTTAGAAGTGAAAAAAATGATAGATAAAAAAATGAGCCTCATTAACCATTGAACTTAGTCCGTACCTGACTTCACAAGGGTATAGTGCAGATTTGTTTATAACGTTATTAAGTGCGCATTTATGGTGTTTATATAAATGGTTAACTTTTGATTTATTTCAAATAAGTAATTTAATATTTATACATAAAAAACCATTTTTAATTTTTAATTTTGGAGCCTTAAAATTCGTTAACCAAGGGCGTAAGGGACAAATTTTATATGAAGTACCATCATTAATTTTAGCCCCTCTATCATCTGCCAAGTATTGGGTATGAACTCCTGGGACACCCTGTACAACTTCGTTGTGTTCGGAAAATAAAACACCAAAATAAGAAATATCATTAGACGAAAAAAAATGATTCCTGCAAGAGAGGTATGGACCAATCATTTATTTTTATTTTAGAAGATTTATAGGAACTGGATTCTGAACAATTAGAAAATAAATGTGTACCAATACATTAAGTTTTTGTCGTACTCCTTTTAAATCTATTTTTCAAGAAAATCTCTTTTAAACAATTTTTGAATTTTTTATATCAAATTTAACAACGAGTTAATATATTTCCGTATGATCGTAAAAAATATATTTAATTCGTTATTAAACGATTATAAAACTTTTAATATTTGTGTGATTAATATATAGTTCGAATTATTTTTAAAGTTCATTTTTATTACCATATAAATCATCATTTACATGAATGCTTAAACAGATTTTTGGGAGATACATAGTTAATGTCAATAATATTTTGGAAAACACTTTAATAATATTATAGTTTTTTTTTTATTATACCTATACCTGTTTTCACTAATGTTTTATAAATAAAAAAATAAAGCGATTAGTTTAAATTTATTTATTTCGTAAATATAAAAGTAAATGAGTGAAATTAAATAATATTCATGAAAAGAGATATGAACTCAACAATAATAACCAAACAAATAATATAAAAACTGAAATATAATAATGAATTGAAAATGGTAAAAAGGATCAAAAATTTCAATCTCGATCCTTAGGTGAGCTTTCTTTGTCGTGACTCGGATTCAAAACTTTGTCCGCGAAATTAAACTGATTCGAGTGATTCGAGTGATTCTATGACAATGAAATTTTTACTGCAGTTGGCTGATCACATAAACCATGTGCGTACAAAAAAAACTAATATTAAATAAATGAAGCCCTTCGAGACAAAAAAAATCCGAGCTAAGCGCAGCGAGGTTCGGAGCAATCTAATCAATCGCAAACAAACTTTTTTATTAATATCTTGTTTCAAAGAGAGCTTCATTTATTTAATAGTTAAGCTTGGTTTTTTTCTTTGTTTTAAATGCATTGGTTTACATTAGTTATTTTCTTAAAATTGGTGCGGCGTGGGATTTGCGAACACATACCTAGCATACCCTCGGTCAGTTTATGGATCCGTCGGGTTTACGAAAACTGCAGGTAATTTTTTTATTAAGTTAAATTTGTGTGGGCGTTATTACTTTTTTTTATACTATAGTAAAGCAGCAAAATATTAAAAATTTATTAGTAATATTAGATAAAGCGTATTAAAATTGTAAAAATATTTCAATAAATATTATATTTCAGTTATTTTTTCACACAAAACTTTTGTATATTTACAGATATATTTAAATTTTAAAAAAATTCCCATTCATGATTTTTTTTAACATTTTTGCAGTAGGTAATCCTGTCTTTCATTCTCAAATTGCATTATTATTTAATATTTTATGAGTCAATTTAACAACAATTACTTTTAATACCAAATTTTAGTTATTTTTAAAATGTCGGAAATAAGTAAACAATTTGAAAGATTAACTAATATTTATTAATCAACTTGAATATACCCATTCATATAAATTTTCTTATTTTCTTAAATGTAAACATATTGAGCAAATTTTCTTTCTTTGAATTTGAGATTTTATGTTCTTATTTTTTATATGGTAAATTTTATTTAAAGGGTACAGCTAGGATTATAAAAAAATTTAGAGATCGGGACAAATCGCCAAAAGGCTGGTCAAAATGCCGAAGCTACACTTTGGACAAATCTCCGAACGTGGACAAATTGTCGAATCGTGTAAAATGACGCTGAATGGGATTTCAAAGAAACCGGAAACCCACCATTTTAGATTTTTAAAATAATCTGTTCATTCGTTCTGAAGATATGAACTTGGCCCAACACCCTGAGCCACTCGATATATAATTCAAATATCCCTAAATCTATAGCATTAAAGTCCGGTAATATTAAAGGCCAATGGACCACCTAGTAGAAAAATTCGCTCACAATTAGCCTGTAATGCCGGAAAATATCATGATATTGCAAATAAATTCCGGTTACGTTTATACCTGATTCGTCTAACAAAATTAGCAAGAAATGCAGAAAAACTAAATAAACTTCGTCAGTCAATTAATTAATTGTCATAAACACTGAAAATTTAGGTTGTGAATAGGCTTATCCTATAATAGTACCTAGATATATAAATAATAAAAACACAATATACAGCGTGTTGTAAAAGTAAATAAAATTTGATATTTAGTTTTAAGTGTGGACCTGCTGAGATCTGGATGAATGTAACCTTTATCCACAGTTAACTTATCTATACCTTTCCCAACGAAACACCTTGTATAATATTTTATTAATTTTGAGTTAAAATTTAACTGGTAACTTAAATCCCTAGAGTATTTTATTATTATTCTTGTTATATATTTTCAGAAATTTAAACTGCGTAACGTGCAACTGTGAGCCGCCGGATCACAGAAATCAAAGTATATGTGGAAAACCAAAATTGGATCCAGAAGACTACTGCAAACAGTCATTAAAGAACCTGTACAAACTAGTACAGGAAAAAGGTGGTGGACTGGGTGTAGTAGACAAAAAGACGGGCGATAGCGCAATAAGCAAACGAGGATGCAGTGAATTGAACGGTACCGGGAGAAAAAAATGAGTAACGTCCAATCCAATACTGATTTTATGTATTTTTGAGTTTGCTTTTGTACCTGGCTCCCTTTTAATTTGGTTTTATTGTCATTGGCTAAGTATAGTGACCCACTCCAGTCTTTGGCTTGAGTCTTCAGGTAAACTCAATGTCAGCTTGTATAATGGTGACCTATTTGAGGTAATACTATCATTATCATTTTGTTAAACTATTTATATATTATTGAAAAGTAATTCTATTTTGTATACATAACCGCAATATTCGAGATAACGAAAGATTAGGAATAATGCCGTAGTAAAAATATGTAATTTTAAAATTCAACAGTTTGTAGAAAAAAACTATCCATTATTGAAGCTTGTGCCCATGAATACTTTTGATCAAGATGGTCAAAAGTACAACATATCAAAAATTTAGCGAATTTTACCGAGAGCCATTTTGCATATGTAAAGTTCGGGGTCCTTTAATAAAGGATTTATTATAAAGTTTGTTGATGATTATTAGCGACTTCCTAATAGGAAGTTGCTTACTAAGATCCATATAAAATCGCTATCTTCGTAAAGCATAAACGGGCCATATTATCTTCGAGAGAAGTGATCTCCATCGAATTTTGAGCACCTTAATTTTTTTCTGTGGTCTGTATGTCTGTCTGTATGTCTGGTTATCGTCCGCAAAGCTTAAAAATGCCATAACTTTTGAATGCTTCAATGTATCGACGTGAAATTTTCACCATTTTTAAGACGCACGAATATTAAATTTTAATAGGAAATGAGCGGAATCGAAAAATGAATAAAGGGAGTTTTAAGGGTTTTTCTCACCTGTTTTCTAGTTTCACAGGAAACACGCATCAAATTGTAATTTTTGAGCAAACCGCTTCAAATTTCGGAAAATGATACCTACTGTTACGAAGCCCATCGAAAATCGAAATAATTGAAAAATTTCTTGTAGGTTTTCCCGGGTTGTTTTTCCGAAAATGTCATGATTTTAAAAAATCGATATCTCTGAAACCGTAAAATATATTCAAAAAATAAAAATACCTATAAATGTGCGACTGAAATAGCTCAACAGGTAATGTTTGAATTATTTTTCCGAAATTTGTTGGGAAAGTTAGGAAAAAAAATTTAAAAAAAAGAAAGAAATTTAAAAAAATGGGAAACGAGGGTGAATATCGAAAAATGTCAAGAGTACTTTTTTGCTGTACTTGAAAACGATAATATAAAATGAAAAAAATTATGAAAAATAGGAAAAAAATCATGAGAAATAGGGACAAAAATAATGAAAAATTGTGAAAAAATAATGAAAAATAGGGAAAAGTATAATAGGGGAAAAATAACGAAATAAATAGGGAAAAATTAATGAAAAATAGGGGTAAAAAATAATGAAAAATAAGGGAAAAAAAGAAAAATAGGTAAAAATAATGAAAAACATGGGAATATATAATGAAAATAAGGAAAAAAAATTAAAAATATGGAAAAAAATAATGAAAAATATTGAAGAAATGATGAAAAATAGGGAAGAAATAATGAAAAAAAGAGAAAAAAAATAATGAAAAAAAGAGAAAAAATAATGGAAAATAGTAAAAAAAATAATGAAAAATAGGGAAAAAAATATTGGAAAATAGGGAAAAAAAACTAATAAAAAATAGGGAAAAAGAGAGCGAAGAGAGAAAGAGAGATTAACTATGGAACTAAAACTTTTTTTGTCATAAGTAGACGAATATAAAAAAGCCAAAATATAAACATAGTACTTTCTCTATACTCGAAGAAGTTTCATCTTGTGTGCCAAAAATATTTATGCGTAAAAAACGGGGCTTGGGGGTGGAATCATAGTCGTCGCATTTACTACACCCTTGTGGTTAGTTGCTTGTTATTAATTACGAATAATATTGATTTCTGAATTGAAAAGCATTTTGAGATAAGAAAAAGGTCTATGTAGAAAACTATTAAAAGAAGCTAAATTACTTATCAACTAAAAGTCTTGAATATCAGTAAAAATTTGAGTACTGTTATTTTTTGATTAGGTAAGTTTATGCGTGGTGTTTTTTCTCTAAATATATTTTTTCAACCTCTTAAGCATTTGCTAACTATTATAGTATTATTGCTTGATATATTTTTCGCAATAATAGCCAAGGATACCTACTAAATAAATAAAATAAAATCAAATACGGATTTTTGAGAAAAAATTATCATTTTTGACGTTTCGGTGTCTAACCAAAAACAGTTTTCAAAAAATTTGTTTAATAATTTTTTGAAATTAAAAATTTTATTTATAATATAAGAAACAATAAATTACTATAATAAAACAAATAAGTTTCATAAATAAACGATTACCTAATTTTTGTAGTTGTTAGAAATATTTTTTGTTATTTTATGTATGTGACTTATAATTACAAATAGAGTGAAAACTCTACAAGAAACAATTAAGTGTAAATTAATTTGTAAAAAATCAAAAAATAGTGTCATGAAATAATAAATAAACTTCATTATTAATTATCCACTTTTTTTTATTATATTATAATTATTAATAATCTCAAATTTGGAAATATTTTTACAGAAATTTAGATATTTTTATTTTCTGATTAGTTACATATATAGACTTCAATATTTTTTATAAAAATTAAACTTACAGTTTTCCGTCGCAAATCGAAGAAAACTAGTAGAAACCAGCGAACAAGTTAAAACTTGAATCACAAACAACAAATTTCACCACTACTTACCACTCACGGAAAATACGTTATCACGAATTTCGTTTTACAAAATTCAAATCGTGTATATCTGAAAGCTGCAGTGATAGAATGCGGTACCCGCCAAAAAAACACACACATACGCCTTGCAGATAGCGCTTGCGCCTACTAATGGAAGACATTTTTAATCGCGGCTGAAACACGAGCAATGCCAGGACTCCAAAAGGATCATGCGTATTGAGCGACGACCCTCCTTTTTCAGATACCTCGTAGATTGTGATTTGGTCCTCGTCATCGACAATCTTTACGGTCATCACTTCAGGAGGTATTTTGGATTCATTAGGTGAATGCAATTTACGATTTTCAGACATGACACCTACCTGATTTACCATAAATTTTAGAGGATATATGTAAGTTCGAATTACCCCATATTTTAAATTGGAATGTCGGTATAATTTAAAGCATGGTTTATTCGTTTTGTACATACATAGGCGCACGTTACGTTAGGCCTAAAAAATTAGTCACCCCCTTTGACTATAAACTGTTTTTTTACTGAAGTCGCCAGACTAAAAAATATAAAGAGACCGTTGTTATAAGATGATAGAGGGTAATTAATAAAAATAATATTCATTATTTTGATAAAAAATATTTCACAACGGGGATGCCCAGTAATGAAAATTAAAAAACTTTTATCCTGAAAAAAAATTTATTTTTATGCGTACTTTGCATGTACTAAAATTTAATAAAAATGTTTTAGAGATATTAAAAAAAAACTTCAAAAGAACATTATAATTACAAACTAAGATATGGCTATATAAAATAAAAGTTTTTCATTGATTTTTCAAAGACGTTTTCAAGAATTTTTTAAGATGATTAAGTATTTTTCAAGAAGATTATTTAAGAATTTTTCAAAAAGGTATCAAGTGTTTTTTTTTTTATTTTTCAAGGATTTTCTAAAAGACTCTTCATAAATGTCTTCAAGATTTTTTAAATACATACAGGACTGGGTACTCATGGATTTTTTTAAAGATTTTATAAGAAGTTTTCAAAGAATTTTCAAAGTTTCATGAATTTTCAAGGATTTTCTAAAGTGATTTCCATAACTGTCTTAAGGATATTTTGAATAGAAGAATACATAGAAGACTACTCGTGGATTTTTTAAGGATTCTGTAAGGAGTTTTCAAAGTTTTATGAATTTTCAAGAATTTTTAAGGATTCTGTAAGGACTTTTCAAAGATTATTGAGCTCTTTTTATACATGTAGTTAAAGACTTTTTTAATCTTTTCTAGAATACATCAAGGACCCCTCATGAAATTTTTAAGGATTATGCAGAGTTTTCAAAGTTTTATGTATTTTTTAAGGCTGTTCATAAATGTCTTACAGATTTTTTAAATATCTTTCGCGAAACAAATAAAGGACTACTCATGATTTTTTTAAGGCTTCTATAAGGAATTTTCACAGAATTTTCAGTTTTATGAATTTTCAAGGATTTTAAGCGCTTCGTTAAAATTTTTTTAAACTTTTCTAGAATACTTGAGGGACCCCTCATGGATTTTTTAAGGATTTTGTATAAATAATTTTCAGTTTTATGAATTTTCATGGATAAAAGAATTTTCATAAACGTCTTAACGATTTTTAAATACCTTTCAAGAATACATAAAAAAGTACTCATGGATTTTTTAAGGATTCTTTAAGGAATTTTCAAAGTTTTATGAATTTCAAATATTTTTAAGGATTCTGTAAGAAATTTTCAAATAATTTTCAAAGATTTACGAATTTTTACGAATTTTCTAAAGAGCTTTAAAGACTTTTTAAAACTTTCAAGAATACATAAGGAACCCCTCATGGATTTTTTAAGGTTTCTGTATAAATAATTTTCAGTTTTATGAGTTTTCAAGGATTTTTTAAAGGGCTTTTCATAAATGTCTTAAAGATTTTTACTTTCCGAACAACAGAGTTGTATAGAAGGAAAGTATTGCGATCATGATATTTTGACCATACCCAGATTTTAACAGATCTTTACGTTTTGAGGTCACCTGAATCCATTTATACCATTTTTAGCATGATGTCTGTCTGTGTGTGTGTGTGTGTGTCTGTGTGTGTGTCTGTGTGTGTGTCTGTGTGTCTGTGTGTGTGTGTGTGAACACGATAGCGTCTAAACGGCTGAACCGATTTAGATGAAATTTTATATACATATTTAGGGTAACAAGGAGACGACCTGTATAGATTTTGGAGTTAATCGGACAACCGGAAGTGACAGTTGCTATAAGTGATGACGTCATTACCTAACAAGATGACAATAAAGTTTTACACATATATTTTTTATACGTTATAGTTTAATTTCGACTGATTAAAATTTTCAAAAACTTTTGCCATTGTTGCCAGATTTATCAAAAAGTAATTTTTTTTCATATTTTTCTTAAAAAACCAAAATAATGCACTTTTATGAAAAATTACAGGATATGAAAGTTGTAGAACATAAAATTTTCTACACATTTTGTTTTTACCGTTTTTTTGATTTCGTCATTGTTTCGTCGCTAGAGGGCGTGAAAAATAATGTATATAGACATTTGCGACTTTTTTTAGATTTTGAGACAAAATTATGGATTTTTATGAAAATTTACAAAAAATCAAAATTGTAGAATATAAAATTTTCTACAAATTTTGTCTTTAATTTTTTTTCGAGTTCCGCATAGTTTCGCCGCTAGTTTTTATTTTAATTTTTAAGCAATTTTTATCCTTATTAAATTATTATTTTTTACTTAAATTTTAATATTCAAAATTTAAAAAAAATGTCTTTAAATTTGTAATAATTAATTTTATTATTATAATTTTTTTCAAAATTTTATTACAAAAATTGTGATTTTTTTTAAAAATTGGCTAAGAAACATTTAAAATTATATTATGATTTTAAACTAAATTGAATAACTTCTACAATATTAAAGCTATTGAACTGGGATTTGCACTAATCTAAAGATAAAATAAAACTCTAAATTTAAAATGTATTTTAGTTTCTTAAAATTTAGAATTGTAATTATTATAGACAAACTTAAGAATTTTTTTAAAATTTTTTGTAATTTCGTTTTTTCAATAAGTATAAAATAAATGAAAAAATTAAATAGCATATCCGAAAAGGATCCAAAAGTACTATGTGTATAAATTATTTCATAATTTTAACATAGTATTTGTAAAAGTTATAGCAAAAAATGAAAAAAGTTAAAACAATTCAATGGGTTTACCCATGAATTTTTAACAAAAAAAATTTTTTTTTTAGTTTTTTAAACTTTCTTTATTAATACATTTTGATCCAAAAAACCTAAAAAAAAAGGTTTGTTTCCCATTTTGAATAAAATTGAATGAGATATTAATTATTTAATGATTTTAAAATTAATCAAAAATAGGTTTGATTTGTTTTAAGGTTAAAATTAATATTAAAAATTTTAAAAAATTACCCTTAAATTTGTAGTAAAAAACTCTATAATTGTGATTTGTTTCAAAATTTTATTTAAAAAATTGTAGAATTCCTCATTTTTTTTTTGAAATTTAATATAAGTTTAAAAAAAATTGAATAACTTTAAAAATATTAAAGATATTAAAATGGGATTTATACCATTCGATAGGTAATATAAAACTCTAAATTTAAAAAATAATTTAGTCTCTTCGAATTTAACATTGTAATTATTATAACCAAAATAAAACAAAAATTAAATTTTGTTGTCCTTTTGTTTTATCGAAAATGGTAAAACAAATGCAAAAAGTAACTAGTACACCCAAAAGGGATCAAAAAGTGCAATATGTGTGACATATTTCATAATTTTAAAATAATACTTGTAGAAATTATACAAAATTATAAAAAGTTAAAAAAAATTTTTAGAAAAAATTAATTTTTGTAAACTTATTTTATTAATGTATTTTGATGCAGAAAAACTAAAATAATCGATTAAACAATTACTTTACTAGGAGTGTTCGGAAAGTTGGGTGGGATTACCCCCTCATTTTTTAAATACCTTTCAAGAATACATAAAGGACTACTTATGGATGTTTTAAGGATTCTGTAAGCAGTTTTTAAAATTTTATGAATTTTCAAGAATTTTTTAAGGATTCTGTAAGGAGTTTTCAAAAAAATTTCAAAGTTTTATGAATTTTCAAAGATTTTCTAAAGGGCTTTTCATAAATGTCTTACAGATTTTTTAAATCCCTTTCACGAATACATAAAGGACCACTCATGGATTTTTTAAGGATTCTATAAGTAACGAATTTTCAAAGAATTTGTCATAAATGTCTTAAAGATTTTTCAAATACATAAAGGATTACTCATGGATGTTTTAAGGATTCTGTAAGCAGTTTTTAAAGTTTTATGAATTATCAAGGATTTTTTAAGGGTTCTCTGTAAGGAGTTTTCAAAGAATTTTCAAAGTTTTATGAATTTTCAAGAATTTTCTAAATGGATTTTCAAACATGTTAGAGATTTTTTAAAACATAAAGGACCGCTCATGGATTTTTGAAGGATTCTGAAGAATTTTCAGTTTTATGAATTTTCAAATTTTTTTCTAAAGGGCTTTTCATAAATACATTAAAGAATTTTTAAGTAATTTTCAAGAATACATAAAGATGGATTTTTTTAGGGATTCTGTATGGAGTTTTTAAAGTTTTATGAATTTTTAAGGATTTTTTAAGGATTATGTAAGGAGTTTTCAAAGAATTTTCAAAGTTTTATGAATTTTCAAAAATTTTCTTAAGGGATTTTCATACATGTCGTTAAAGATTTTTTAAATCATAAAGGACCGCTCATGGATTTTTTAAGGATTAAGAATTTTCAGTTTTATGAATTTTCAAATTTTTTTCTAAAGGGCTTTTCATAAATACCTTAAAGAATTTTTAAATAATTTCAAGAATACATAAAGATGGATTTTTTTAGTGATTCTGTAAGGACTTTTTAAAGTTTTACGAATTTTTAAGGATTTTTTAAGGATTCTGTAAGGAGTTTTCAAAGAATTTTCAAAGTTTTATGAATTTTCAAGAATTTTCTAAAGGGATTTTCATACGTGTCGTTAAAGATTTTTCAAACCTTTCGTAAATACATAAAGGACCGCTCATGGATTTATTAAGGATTCTGTAGAATTTTCAAAGAATTTTCAGTTTTATGAATTTTCAAATTTTTCTAAAGGGCTTTTCATGAATACCTTAAAGACTTTTTAAATAATTTTCCAGAATACCTAAAGATGGATTTTTTTAGAGATTTTGTAAGGAATTTTTAAAGTTTTATGAATTTTCAAGGATTTTTTAAGGATAAGATTTTATAAATGTCTTAAAAAATTTTTAAATACTTTTCAAGAGTTCATAAAGGGCTACTTATGGATTTTTTAGGGATTCTGTAAGGAGTTTTCAGTTTTATGAATTTTCAAGGATTTTCTTAAGGGCTTTTCATAAATGCCTTAAAGATTTTTTAAATAGGTACCTTCCAAAAATACATAGACGACTATTCGTGATTTTTTTAAGGATTATGTAAGGAGTTTTCGAAGTTTTATGAATTTTCAAGGATTTTCTAAAGGGATTTTCATACATGTCGTTAAATATTTTTTAAACCTTTCAATAATACATAAAGGGCCTCTCACGGATTTTTAAGGATTCTGTAAAGAGTTTCCAAAGTTGTATAAATTTTCAAGGATTTTTCATAAATGCCTTAAAGATTTTTTACATACTTTTCAATAATATATAAATGACTATTCATGAATTTTTAAGGAATCTATAGAATTTTTAAAAAAATTTCAAAATTTTATGAATTTTCAACGTTTTTTCAAGGATTTTCAGGAATTATCAATAATTTTTAATCTTTTATTTTAAGAATTGCTCAAAAATTTTACATGATTTTATCAATGATTTTTGAGGAGTTTTCAGGAATTTTTTAAGGATGTTTCAGGAACTTTCTATATATTTTTACAAATTCTTCGATGGTCCTTTAAGAATTTTATATCTCATCGAAGTTTCAAGGACTTTTTTAAAGGTATTTATAGGGATGTTTCAATTATTTTTTATGAATATTTAAAGTCATTTTAAGGAATTCGATTTAGAGTATAGCAAGGAATTTTTAATGATTTTTCAATAATGTATTAAGAATTTGACATACATTTTATAATAATAATAAACAAATACAACAAAAGACTAAAATTAAACTTTTCTAGTATGTAAAAGAAAAATTTTTTTGACGCCACCTCTGTATTAACGAAATAATTCCTCATTACGTCTTACGTCAAATATCGCATTACCGTCTAAAAACAAAGTAAACACGTGTAGGAACGGAAAAAGAAAAGCCTTATTGTAAACAATACCTAAACACGTTGGTACATTATTTACATTGGCATGAGTTAGTTTAAACATCGCCAAGAAAATCAACAGAAAAAAAAGTCAAAACTAAACAAACAACTGCGTGGTACAGAAGAGGTCGACGCTAGTTCGAACATAAAAATATATTTTTAATTTTTTGGCATTTATTACATAATATTGATGTAGAGAAAGGAACTTATAATTATAAAATATAAAATATAAAAAAAAATTGAGTCGGAAATAACAAAGATTAAATCAAAATGATCTGAAAGACGCTTTAATTAACTTTTAAATGATTTATTGACCCTATAAGATGGATATTTCATTTTATACATTTAAGAATACAATGCCGGTAGTTAAACCCGTATAGAAAACGAATTACATTTTCCCATCATAAAGATCATAAATTTTTATTTCTATTTATTTATTTTTCTATTTTTATAACGTTTTATAAAAGTAGCGTGCCTTAAAACACCTTCTTAATAGACACTAAATATTTAATTGATATTTTAATTTCGTATAAAAATCTACGAACTGTTTAAATCTATGAAATTTCGGTGTTTTTGTTATCTTTTAGATAGATAAATATTTATTTTAAGGTATGTCGTCAAGGTCTAAGCCTATCCTGTAAAAATATAGGTATCTCAATTAATTTATGATAATAAGTTTAACTTAGATATTAAGAAAATTATTACTTTCACCAATTTGTCAAAAAAGTACCAATATTAGAAAATCTTTAATAATTACGAGTCTAAAGTTTGTGCACACTAATTTGTCAAAACTAATAATTATAATATAAAAATAATCAAACCAGGCTATGGCTGTATGCACGTATAACATATATGAGCAATGAAAAATTCGTATTTCGTGTAATATTAATAATTTTATATTTATTTTAGAAAGCGCTTTAGGCTTTATAAGCCTTGATGATGGTTTTAGCCGAAAGCACTTAGCAAAATCAATATTATATTGCACGAAATACAAATTTTTCATTGGTCCTCTAATATATATAATATTTTTAGTCAATTTTCAACCAATTCTAGTAATTTATTGAGAATAACAATAAATGCACTTGTGCAATTATCCTTAAAAACACTTGTGTAAAGATTTGAAGTTTCATTGATAATTTGAAGTTTCATTGACAAATGTTAGTCCGGGAAATCTGTCACAGCCAAATGTTAAATTTACCAGAAAACAAAAAATATGAACGTGTAGGAAATTAAAAAAAAAAGTTGCTGTGTCGATCCTGTATACTGAAAATAACCTAAAAAATTGGCAAAGTTGGACAAACTATTTTCGCATATAACTTAAAACTATAACTCCGATTGAAAAAAGAAATAAGAAAGTTGTAAGTGTTGAAAAGATCTATCGATTTATTTCTGTATAATTTTTCGATAGCTATATTAGTTTTCGAGATATATCAAAAAACTCGTTAAACTCGCTTTTTTGGAAAATTAAAAATATTGATTATATAGCGAGTTATATGGCTTTATAGAAAAAAAGGAGCTCTGGCAAATTGGCTCCTGTTGGTCAGCAGTTGGTCCTACAGTAAGGATTCTAGGCTCATTATCTTCTTAGGAGTTAAAAAATGACTTTGAAAAAATTACTTTTTTTTAATAAAAATTACAATTTTCAATTTATGGAAATGACTCTTGAAAAAAAGGATATTCTGACACGTTTTCGCGTATTTTAAAAAATAATCATTAATCTACGACCATCTGGAGCCGAGATAACTAGGATATGTTTAATTGATTTATAGTATCACTAATTGAATAATAAAGTAATATAAGTATAGGTGGGGAAGATTTGATTTTTTAACACAATTAATAAATCTCTTTAATTATATCCTTTTATCATTTTTCTAAGGACTGCTATGTTTCGTTCCCCTAATCCCTTAAGTTAGATAATTTACCTTTTTGTACAGGTACGCGCACATGCCCCCTCCCCTTTTTTTATCTTGCTCTTATTTATAACAATTTTTACCTGATGATCGCAGTTATGTCGAAACTAGTTGCCGTTTCCCCATTTATGTATTCTTAACTATACGTTAGTTTTTAATATAATTGTGTAGAGTATTTGATTTTGAATTTTATTACCTTATCATTCGACCACATTTGAGATAATGGATAACCTGTTGGAATTAAATAAATTATAGGTATACATTTTTAATAATTCATACATAGTATTTTATTGCAATATTTTTATATTAATAATGAATCGACTGACTTTTTAAACATTAAGCGTAGGCGGGATTTTTTTCTTTTATCCAAAAAGCTGCTGTTCAATTGTTATTTTATCACATTAAACTTCCCTTTTTCTGCAATAAATTTTTTATTTCTGGAATTCGGTATATATAAAGAATTTAAATCAGAACAGTTTGATTTTATCTGGGAAATGTAGAAAACAGCAGAACCGGCTGCAGTTAAGAATCTATATATTAAAATACAATGAATATATCAAATTCGTCTGTATGTTCTTTTCTCAGGGTAAGTTCAATCCAAATGAAAATATTATTTTAAAATGATCTATTGTTTAATAGTCAAGTAAAAATAAATAAATTAAATTAATTTAAGAGGTATATACATTATGAATAATTTTGTTAACATTTCTAACAGAAAATTACAGATTTGTAATTTTTTGTTTGCATAAAGTAAACAATCCAAAATTTTCTTTTGTACTCATTTCTGTTTCCATAAATATTTACAAATGCATTTAATAAAAACACTTTTAATTCTCTTAAATATTCAATAATCCTTTTGTTTACCATTAACTTTTAAAATTTAATTTTCTTTCAAAATTTCTGACATTCAAAAAAATCCGTCCACTCAAACAAACATACCTTAAATGTCTTTAAATAACCGTATTTTTTTCTGTCATACTTACAATCACTTCTATCATTTCTACTGTACACAAAACAGCACCAAACTAAAAGAATAAACCATTTTAAATCCCCCATATTGAATTTGAAACAAATTAAAATCTAAAATGAATATTGTAAATAATTAGCTCAACTAAATATGTTAAGAATAATAATATTAAAAACACATCATAAAAGCTATTCAGATTGCGCTTATACCATT
Source organism: Neocrepidodera transversa (assembly GCA_963243735.1). Lineage (NCBI taxonomy): Eukaryota > Metazoa > Arthropoda > Insecta > Coleoptera > Chrysomelidae > Neocrepidodera > Neocrepidodera transversa. The sequence continues at coordinate 2,369,943 of OY725337.1, read as the reverse complement.
TTTTTAAATAATATTTATTTATTTAGTTTTAATAGCGATAATTTTTTACACCAAACAAAGTTAAGTAATTTTGATAAACATCTCAAACACTTATCAAATATATACCTACAAGTAGTGTAGAAATGACGTTCAAAATTCAAATTTTCCACAACAATTTTAAGTTGGCTAAAGAAAGAAAATTATGTGGAAGATTATTTTAAATACTCAGACCAAACTTTACCGCTTAAAATATATTAAATCTTAATTCTGCAAAATATTTAAAAGCACTTTGAAATTTCCAGACTATTCTCTGTCGATTTTGGCAATTTTCCATATCATTTAACGTATATAACATTTCCATAAACCAAATATATGAAGTATTGAGTAATATCTAGTTGATTGGCACTTAAATGTCTTCAATCGAGAAAAATAAAAGGCAAGATAATTCAAAGCTTAAGGTTAATAATAAATAATTTTTCAAAATTTATGAATAATGTTGTATTAAACTCTAAATCATAACACATAAATTTAATGTATTGTTATGTTAAACCAGATTAACTTGGTGGCAACATGTTTAGGCCACAACGATGGCCATCATCAGGAATACAAAATACAATTATAAAATTACATCTTATACAAAGAGTTACTTACAGAAAAAACGAAAAACTTATATATGATATTAAAATTGCCTTTTAACAAGTCACATTGTAAAAATATTATAATTTTTTTTTCAAAATAATAAATTGAACCAAACGACAATAAATAAAAAATATTATTTGAGAATTTTTTCGAATATTAGAAAAATAATTGTAGAATTTATATTGTTCAATCAGATTCGATGTTTTTTTTTAATTTTGAAAACATTTTTTTTTAATCATTTTTTTGGGGATATACATATATACTATTTATTGAGATATTTTTACCCAAAAACATCAAAAAAATGATCTATTTCGATCTAAGAGCAATATTTTAGAATTTAGAAATTTTTGAAATAATGCTGAATTATTAAGTTTCAAATTTCCTTTAACTCTTAACAAGAAAACTACACCCTTTTAATGCGGGCAAAACTTTGCAGCTCTGAACGCTTTAGAGACAAAAAATATTGAAAAATATATTTTGCGTTAAATTAAAAAAAAAAACTAAATTTAAAGAAATTTAAAATTTCGAAAATTTAAAAAATGTAAAAAAACTCGAAAAAATAAAAATAAAAAATTAAACATTTTTAAAATATATCTAAAATGTCCAAATTGCAAAACAAAAATTTCAAAAACTCATAAATATTAAGAACATCAAAAACAATAAAAAAAATTCAAAAATTAAAAAAAAAATACAAAATTTTAAGAAATTCAAAAACTGAAGTACCTGTATCAAAAATTCCAAAAAGCAAGAAAAAGAAATGTTAAAAAAATTAAAAAATTCAAAAACATATAGAAAATTTTATTAAAAAATTATTGTTGTTATTTCAAAAGTATGTAAAAATTTAAAAAATTGTAAAATATGTAAAATTTGTAGAAAATTGTAAAATATGTAAAATTTGTAAAAAATTGTAAAATATGTAAAAACATGTAAAAATATGTAAAAAATTGTAAAAGTTTGTAAAAATTTGTAAAAATATGTAAAAATAAGTTAAAATAAGTTAAAATACTTTAAAATATGAAAAAATATTTAAAAATTTGTAAAATCGAATAATATTATGTAAAAATTTGTAATATACAAAATTATTTATATACGGCACCCACATAACGCAGTTTTTACGAATCCTTTATATACGATAGCCGGAGTTAAAGGGTTAAATTTTAATCCAACACCATTTCAACGACAATAAAAATACTGAGTGAGATTTTTTTAAATGAGTGTTTATTGTTTAACAGTTAATAATCCTAATATACAAAGTTTATTGTACCCCTTAATCAAAATGATTGTTCAGAAGAACTTTTTACAAAGTGATTGCAACATTTTGCAAGATTTATGATTCCTGCAACAGGAAAGTCCGTTCCGCTTATTATAGACAATCATTCTACACATACTTGTTTGCCTTCTTATAAAATTTGTACAGATTTAGGCATATACGTTCTCTCAATTGCACCTCACATATCACATTATATTCAAATGTCAAATACATACTTAGCTGAAATTTTTGCAAAACCTTATAACAGGGTAGATACTATAGGGGAAAAAGGTATGAATGATTATTAAACGACTAAAATATTTCCCATTGGTGAGTATTTATTCAAAGAAGAAAAATTAGTAAGCACAATTTTACCCATTAGATCGATTTTACCCGACGGTTTATTTTACCAGATACGATTTTCTTATAAGTAGTCAATATTCCCCTATACTATTTTGATACATTCGATAAACTGTAATATTCTATTCAAGTTTAATAATGCTTGAATTTGAAACACATTTTTAGACTACTTATTGTTCTCGAGCATTTACCGTAAAAAATGCTTAGTGCTCGTTATTTTAAATCACTTTTTTGAGTACTTACAAGCAATTCTTGTTACAGTTCTAAAATATATAATATATAAGATTTTTTTCTAGTGCCAACCCTGACGTAAGAAAATCGTAACTGTACTAAGGGCCTTCGGAGTAGCGCCGCTGGGTATCTGGCGTGGTCGGACCAATGGCGACCAGACATTTTTATCGACCGATGAATACTGAAAAACCCGGCAAGCCATCACCCTGGCAACCAACCGTCGCTGAGCTTCATCTCCGGAATCAGATTTCTACGGAGGTAGGCGATTCGTATTCATTTTACTTATAACAAAAATTTCCAGATAAAAAAGAAAGATTCTAAATTACGAGATGATTATAATTAATATAAGAGAAAAATAGTGAAACTTGAAAAAAAAACGAATTGAATTTAAAATATATTATGTATAGTCTATTCAAAACAAAAACCGTAGCACGTCATCGATGAAGAAATAATAAAAAGGCAGTGCTACCACCAAATAGAGCACGCAGAAATTCCTTTCATGTACGAACGTCACAAATTGGCGGATATAGGGATATTGTTTTTGCATAAGTATACGACAAGGAGATTTTTTCTTATTGCAAATCATCAAATCATCGATGACGTGCAACGATTTTTGTTTTGAATAGACTATATAAGGAATATTCGATGACCTAAATTACAAATTATGTTGATTAAGTTGATTTTTACTATAATAAATATTTTTTCTTTGCTTAAATAATTCATATTAACAAGTTGGATGCCAGAGGTACTTAAGGGTCCCCAAACCCAATATAATCTAATGATATTTTGTCACCGTTTGATGACGTTTAAATTCACAGTATTGTACGATTGATCAGGAAATATTTAATTTCCCAGCAAATAATATTTCTTATTCAAACAATTTTTTCTGGAGTTTTTACTTTTTTTCTGGAGTTTTTACTTTTTTTCTGGGACTAAGGACCAGAATCCAACTATGAGTTAACTAGTTTTTGGCACACTAAAATGGATCAGAAAATTGTTCAAAATAATCTAAAATTATCCACAATCTTCTAAAAATTGTATAAAATGGTCTGAAGTTACTTAAATTAATCGTAGAATTGTTCAGAATAATCTACAATGGTTGAAAAGTATCCAAAATGGTCTAAAAATTGTCTAAAATAATAACAAAACTGTCCAAAGTTACTCAAACTCAAATTGATCATTTGTATTGTTCAAAATAATGTAAAATGATCTAAATTTTTATAAATTAATACGCGGTCTAAAGTTACCTAAATTGATCTGAGAATTGTTCAAAATAAGCTAAAATGGTCTAAAATTGCACAACACCTTGTACAAATTGAACAAATTGATTAAATTAATAATAAACTGGTCTGAAGTTACTCAAACCCAAATTAATCAATTGTATTGTTCAAAATAATCTAAAATTGTCTAAAATTGTTCAAAATCTTCTAAAAATTGTCTAAAATAATAATAAAACGGTCTGAAGTTACTTAAATTGTGTAAAATGTAATGAAACGGTCGAAAGTTACTTCAATTGATCTGAAAATTGTTTTAAATAATTTAAAATGGTCTAAAACTACCCAAATCTTCTCAAAATTGTCTAAATTAATAATAAAACGGTCTGAAGTTACTTAATTTGATCAGAGAATTGTTTATAATAACCTTCAATGGTCTAAAATTGTCCAAAATCTTCTCAAAATTATCTAAAATAGTAATAAAGCCGCCTAAAGTTATTTAAATTGATCAAATAATAGTTTAAAATAATCAAAAATGGTCTAATGTTGTCCAACAACAGTCTAAAATAATAATAAAACTGTTTAAAATTACTTAAATTATTCAAAGAATTATTAAAACTAATCTAATATTGTGGAAAATAGTCTAAATTTGTCCTAAATTTTTTAAAATAATCCAGCAATGGACTAAAATGACAATAAAATGGTCTAAAGTTACCTAAATTGATCAAGATGATCTAAAATGGCCTAAAATTGTACAAAATGGTCTAAAATTCCCCAAAAACGATATAAAGTTACCTAAATTGATCATAGAATTGTTCAAGGTAATCTAAAATTATCCAAAATGGTCTAGAATTGTCCAAAAATGGATTGAAATTATAGAATGGTCCAAAGTTACCTAAAATGATCAGAAACTTGTTAAAATGATTTAAAATTTTCCAAAATGATTTAAAATTTTCCAAAATGGTATCAAATTGTCAAAAAACGGTCTAAAATATTAGTAGAACGGTCTAAAGTTACAAAGTTGATCAGAGAATCAAAATAATTGAAAATGGCCTAAAATTTCCAAAAAGGATCTAAAATTCTCCAAAAACGACAATTCACTCAATTGTTTTCTTGTTGTTATTATTAAGATGCGTTGTGGAGAGGTTTTATTGATGTTTCTAATAATGAAACGGACAATGTTGAATACAACAAATATTGTATTTGACCAGATTATTATAACCCCAAATTTAGATTCAAGCTCTGAACATTTAGATAATGAATATATATTACTAATAAAAAAAATATCCGTGTAGGTATATGAAAAATAAAATTAATCAAGAAAAATAAACTATATCACGAAGCCCATTCTTTATAAAGAAGCCGCCGACAGTTTTTATGCCGTTAAAATTGACTTCGTATAGACTATAAGTCCTGATTTACAACGTTTGTCTGTAGATAAAATTATACAAAATTGTATCAGGAATGACGGCTCCAACACATTTACGTTTTAAAGTTATTAAAAAATTAAATGATTTTATTTGATAACTTTACAATGAATAAATATACAGGGTGTCCCAAATAAGAGTGATCGATTTTAAATGTAAATGCACAACGTATTAATCGCTCTAAATAAATCGGGTTTTCACTTATTATTTTCTTTTACCAAAAAGTTTTTTATGAAGTTTGTTTACATTTTATTCCGTCAATACAGGGTGATCTACTAATTTCGGTCAATATAAATGGGAAAATTATGTGTTATTTTAAATGGAACACTCTGTATATTTTGATGGCATTTAAAAGAGCGATTCATCATCGTTTAAAAAATGTATAGTTTGATATCTTTTGCTTTTCTATCAACAAAGATATTCGAAATTTCAAGAAACACTACATTTTTCCTTATGGAAAAAAACATTTAATAAAAATTTTACAAAAAATTTATTCAGAAATGAAAAATAACATTAAGGACATTATTTAAAACATTCCGACAGCTATATAAAAAAAATCGTTTGAAAATTTAAAATTTAAACACAACACAAAATGTCACAAATTCGCAAAAACTCACAAAAAATCTCAAAAAACTGCAAAAAAATCAAAAACCTCTCAAAAAATTGCAAATAATCGGAAAAAATAGAGAATAAAACCAAAAAGATAAGAATAATTTGCAAAATATCGCAAAAATGTCAAAAAACCGCAAAAAATGGCAAAAAACTGCAAAAAACCCAAAAATAACAGAAAATCAAAAATAATCAGAGAAATAAAAAAAACAGGAAACATTTGAAAATAAATAAAAAATGGCAAAAAGTCTGAAAAAATTGGAGAAGAAAAACGAAAAGATAAAAAAAATTGCAAAATATCGCAAATATGTCAAAAAACCTCGAAAAATCGCGAAAAAAGCGAAAACTCAAATTGCAAAAAATTGAAAACAATTAGGAAACAAAAAACAATCGGAAAAAAATTAAAATATACAGAAACAACCAAAAAAATGGCAAAACATTGCAAAAAACTGCAAGAAAACCAAAAGAAAAAGAAAACAGAAATAAAATTGAAAGAAAAAATTGAAAAATCAAAAACATAAAAAATGGCAAATTGCAAAAATCACAAAAAATCTTACAAAACAATCGGAAAAATTAATATATATATATATAAAAACAACGAAAAAATCGCAAAAAATTGCAAAAAAAAACGCAAAAAAACCGAAAAAAATGGAAAGTATCAGAAAAAAATTGAAAGGAAAAATCATGAAACATTGGGAAAAATCGAAAACATGGCAAAAAATATTGCAAAAAAATTGAAAAATCGAAAACACAAAAAATGGCAAAAAAATATTGCAAAAAATCACAAAAAAAATCTTACAAAATGTCAAAAAAAAATGCATAAATTGCAAAAAATCGCAAAAACTCGAAATAAAGTGGCAAAAATTGCCAAAAAAATCGTAAAAAATATAAAAAAGAGAGTATGCACATACAGAGTGGCTCCATTTAAAATAATACATATTTTTTCCATTTATTTTGAAAAAAAATAGTAGATCACCCTGTATTGACGGGATAAAATGTAAACAAACTTCATAAAAAAAATTTTCGGTAAACGAAAACAATTAGTGAAAACCCGATTTATTTAGAGCAATTATAATCCATTGTGCATTTACATTTAAAATCGATCACTCTTATTTGATTTGATATTTTGCAGGTTTGTTTTAATATTTTAATGAAAAAACATGTTTTAATTCTTGATTCAGCTGTGTTGCATTTGGTAGAATATGTTACCTTTCTCTTCCTATTTTCTACGCCCCTGATATTTGAAGCTATTTTAATTTTTTTTTGTATTTCTCAATGACTTTTACGTAAAATCCGCATAATTTGAACTGTGTAATTTTGGCTCAATACATATAAAGGCGCCTATCATTATTTCGCACGACAGCGCTGTAGAGTACTTGGAGGGTCCCTGTTGGCACTCAGCTTGTTAAAATTTACATTATAATTAATAAATGTATGATAAGATCAAGTTTTACTCGTAAATATATATTTCTAAACCACTAAACTTGTTTTAAGAATTCAAATACATATCTAGTATGAAAATAATCGCAATATTTATAGCTTTTTTTCAAGTCTCAAACAAGTAGAAATAGAAGAATTTTTTTATAATCCAAATTCTATTTGGTATTGACTAAATTAAAGTAATTTCATGGAATTTTTTTTATTTTATGTATTAAGTTTCCTGTAAATATACATTTATTTATGGTGTATCAATATGGCGTAAAGTGCTGACAAGTACCATGCAACTAATTAAATATATTAATAGCAACGCGTTTATGTCGATAAATATTTATATCAATTTCGAAGTCTTTTGATTTTCCGAACAACATTGAGAAACTGTTTTCATTTTTACGATTCTCATCGGCATTAAAAAGTTTTTAACTATGTTTAAGTGGTTAGTTTACTAAAAACAGTCATTTATTGAAAAAGTTTAGTCTTTAAAAACAAACTTTCTACAGTATCGGATACGAAATATAGGTAAAAACCATAAATCGTTTTGTTGGTTTAACCCTCTAAATGGTAGTGATACATTTCACACTTTTGCGGAGGTGTGAAATTTATTGAAGAGTACAAAAAGGTGTGCTAATACTAATAATAGGAAAAGTTGCATTGGGATCCAGGTCAGTGAACCAAATCTTAATTTGTATAAAAAAAAATTAAAGTTGCAGACAATTTTGTTTAACTTTTAATCCTCTCAAACAAAACAAAAAAAATCGAGACAATTGCGGACGAAAAGTCAAATAGATTTCATATTTATCAATTATGGTATAAATTATATACAGGGCTTTTCACGATGAGCGTTAATTAGACGTTTGTGATGAACCATCAGACATCAGACCAATTTGAAAATTTGGTGGTATGCATAAATTGATATGATTTATTAATCCAGAAAGAAGTTTGATTTTTTAAATGAAACACCCTGTATAGAGTATCATTTTATGAATTCTTATATCACTTTATCGATATCTGTGATCGTTTGCGAGATAAAAATTAATTTCAATTTTGTTTTGGCTGTTAATTTTGAATACTCAGTTATTAAAACGAAAAAATTTAAAATGGTATTTTCTCACCGCAGGCCCAAATTTTAATTTTGCAGGGTGATCAAAAATAGAAATACTTTAGACATTAAAGAACAACCTGTATATTTTTACATTTCCAAAATCTGCCATTTATATTGATTTTGGAAAATAATTCCTATTTTGCAATAGGCCATTTATATGCGTATAGTGTGGTGGTTTTTACCCTATTTTTTTACTATTTTTTTCTGTTTTTCTCTATGTATCCCTATTATTATCTATCTTTTTTCTATTTTTACTATTTTTCTTTATTTTCCCCTATTTTCTTATATATTTCCCTATTTTATGTATGTTTTTTAAATTTTTTCCTATTCTTCCCAATATCTCCCTATTTTTTCTCAATTTTCCTTATTTCTTTTATATTTCTCTATTTTTCACTATCTTCCCATATGTTTCCACATTTATTTTCTAATTTCCCTGTTTCCATATTTTTTTCCTATTTTTTCTTAGTTTATCCAATTTTTTCGTACTTTCCGTACTTATCCCTATTTTGCCCTATTATTTTCCAATTTTTCCCTATTTTTTCCTATATTTCTTTATTTTTCACTATTCCTTAATTTCGCTATTTTGACATATTTTTTCTTATTTTTCCCACTTTTTCTCAATTTTTTCCCTATTTTCCCTATTTTTACTATTTTTTCAAAATTTGACCTATTTGTTTCTGATTTTCCCTATTTTTTGCTGGTTTTGCTAATTTTTTACTATTTTCTTCCATATTTTCCCATATTTTTCACTATTTTCTCTATTTTTCATTTTTCTCATTTTTCCAATATTATTCTAATTTTTGCTGTTTTCCATTGGTTTCTTCCTTATTTTCCTCTATTTTTTTCAATATTTTCCCATATGTTTTACTATCTTCTGTATTTTTCCTATATCTTCTTATATTTTCCAGTTTCTCATTAGATTTTTCTATTTTCTTTATTTTTCCATATTTTTTTCCCATTTTTCTTTATTTTTTCCAATATTTTTTTCCATATTTTCCCCTATTTTTCAGTATTTTCTCTATTTTTCCAATAGATATATGCATTTTTCTATTTTTCCTGTTTTCATTAGTTTTTCCTTTTTTCTTTAGTATTCCCTATTTGTTCTTATTTGTACTTATTTTTCCATAGTTTATCCTATTTTCCTCATTTTTTTCTTGTTTTTTATTATTTTTTCCTGTTTTCCCATATATGACTCTTTTTGTCTATTCTCTATTCTTTATTTTTTTTAGGTTAATTTCTAATACTTCTTAATACTTTTTCACACTATTTTACAGTAATTACTCCTATTTTTCTCTAATTTCCTCATTACTTTTCTCTAATTTCCATAATTTCTTTATTTGTCCCTTTTTTTTCCTAATCTTTTCAGATTTTCAATATTTTCCCCATTTTTGCCCAATTTCCCTATTTTTCACTATTTTCCCCTATTTTTCTCTGTTATTCACTTTTTGCACTATTTTTTGTATTTTTACTATTTCTTTTTCCTATTTTTTGTATATATTTATCATAGGCTTGCTATTTTAAATTTGTTCCATAAATTAATGTAATGCTTGGAATTTTGTAATTAAAATAATTCTATTCTCTACAGCCGAGCTGGGGAAAGTTCTGGGGTAACACAGCGGATTTTTTTTTGTTTTTTCTGTATGTTTCCAACTTTTTTCCCGCTTCTCCGTTCCACTTTTTTCCCCTAGTTTTTTCCAATCTCTTTGTTTCAAACTTTTATCCCAACGATTTAATTTTTTAAGGGAAACGAATGTAACATTATTGTCTATCCTGTATAGTTACAATAATAATTTTAGTTAATTTTTTATTTTTAATAATTGACGATAAATTATGAAGATTTAATAATAATTTATATTACAATAAAAGAATGCTTAAATTAAATAATTTTGTAGATTGAAGTTAATTGATATATATGTAAATATTATAGGAAAAATAAAATATAAAAAGAGAAAGAAATCTTTTTGTTTTCATTTCAGAAGGAAAATTATTTAATAAATTTAAAAATATATTATTATTAGTTAATTATGTTTAAATTGCAGTAAGAAATAATTTTAGTTATTATTTTTTAGGAAAATGAGTTAAAAGGGGAAAATGTTAAAATCTATCAATCCTATTTGATTTAAATATGAATTTTAAATGAAAACTAAAAAAAAATCAAGTAGGAAATGAATTTTGAAATTTTGTTTGACAATTAATAAAAAAAAGGAAAAAAAAACAATTTTAGATCATTAAAAAAATTGTAAAAAGTTTTTATATAAAGACAGGATTAAAAAAAGAATTAATTATATACCAAATTTAAAGCATATATTTTGTAATTTATAAAATGGAAATTATTAAATGAAGACATTTAAAAGTGGGGGAAATTCTGATATAAATTGTAGAAGTTGTATAAAATGAAGAAAGTAAAGTTGGAAGATCCTATAATAAGAATTGGACTATCAAGTGTTAAAGATTTTTTTTCTCTACTTTTGACTGTTTTCTTTTTGGTTCTTTTTTCCCAATTTTTTTTCCTATACTTGTCATTTAAATAATCTGGAATTTTAATTGCTGTGGTTTAATTTTGTTTATTTTCAAATATTTAATATCCTACCTGTTCGTTTTTTAGATTTTACGATCCATTATAAATAAAATATTTTAATTAGATGCAAATATTACAAATTCTGAATCATTTAATGTAAAATTTTATTATAAAATGGGCACCTACCATTTCCGTGAATTCTAAGAACCCAGTACCCTCCCATAACTTAAAAATGACTTAAAATGTCACATTTTTCACTAACACACACCACACATGTTCGCATTTAAATCTTAAGTTTCGTTACTGTTAACTTTCTGTCATCACTAAAAATTAACTGAAAAACACTGGAAGACGACAACAACACGTTTATTTAGATTGGAAGATAAGACTAGTCGAAAGAAATAACTAACCCTTTCTAAAAGACGTCGAAAACGGAATAATAGTTGTTCTGTTTGGTAAAGCAGATGGTCCGGAATTTGTTATAGATGTGTTAATTGGTTGTGTAAGCCGCAACACCTTTCGGCGAAATGTTTTTTTTAGTTTTTATATTGGTCATCACATCCGCCGCTTTAGAAAGATTTCGTTTCGTATTCTTAAATAATTTCAGTTTGTCTTTGGTCAACGAAATTACAGGAATGTTTGTGACGACGAAGCCGAGGTTTTTTTTTAACTATGTAACACTTTCACTCTGTAAGCAATATTTTCGTTTTAACACGTTGGATACGTTGTTAGTAAGTTCAAATTATATAATATTTATGGGTCATTTAACTCTAATTATTTATAAACTACATTATAACCCAATGGAAAGGACTCTATCCAAGATGAAATGGATATAACTTTGTTTACACCTAAAGAAGTATCCACGAAAATAAAATAAAATATTAATCCGGAAAGAAATCCGGATTTGACCTTATTACTGATGAAGTCTTAAAGCAACTACCCAGCAAAGCTGTAATAAAAATCCATTTGATTAACGCATCATTCTGATTAAAATACGTACCAAGAATATGGAAAGTTGATCCCTAAGCCTGGGAAGCCACCTAATTAAAGTTTCATCTGGAAAACTCTTACTCAAAAAGATTAGAACCTATTATTAAACAAAAAAATCTGATGTGGCCACCACATGACCTCTCGCCATGTTTAAATCAAAAATTTACACGGTGGCACAAAAAAGTATGAAAAAAAATTACTTTTTTGTAAATCTGGCAACAATGGCAAAAGTTTTGAAAATTTTAATGATACGAAAATAAACTATATTGTATATAAAATATATGTATAAAACCTTGTTGCCATTTTGTTTAGTAATGGCGTCATTACTCATAGCAACTGCCACTTCCGGTTGTCCGATTGACACCAAAATCTAATAAGATCTAATCTCAAGGGCGGATCCAGGGGGGAGGTCATGGGGGTCATGACCCCCCCTATTCTGTGATGTTTTTTATGTATACCAATAAATAATAATTTTCCGGGAGAGGACCCCGAGAAGTTCTTCACGAGTTATGACCCCCCCTAAAGTGAGACTCTGGATCCGCCCTTGTCTAATCTAGCGTATAAGAATCGTGCATTCAAAATTTCAAGTTTTTTAATTCAGTAGTTTTTGAGTTATCGTTACTACAACATCCATCCTAAAACACTAACACACACACACACATTAACACACACACACACACACAGACATCATCGCGAAAATATTAAAATCGTATTCTAGGGATCCTAAAACGTGTTTATTCATTGAAAACTCACTACTCATTTTTTAGCATGATTCCTATACCTCTCTTATCTGAAGGGCGAGAGGTAAAAACCGGATCCCTTTGCACCAATTTGGATTTAAAAAAAGTCATTCAACTATTGATCTTGATCAGGTACATATAATAACTAAGGCAATTGAAAAATTCTTAGAAGACAGAAAAGTCTGTTCTGCAATATTTTTAGATGTTGGCCAAGCATTTGACAGATTAGCATGATGGACTTAATTACAAATTGCAGAAAGTACAGACGGACGGACGGGCGGACAATAGCTATTTGTATTACTAGGGAGGAAAGTGCCACTTTTCCTCCAGCAGGATGTAGTTTACTGCCCGACGCGAAGCTGTTGGGCTGTAAACATCCAAGAGAAGAAAAGCACTTTATACCGTGTAATACATATGATTTTTCCTCCTACTCAATTATTAAACCTTTTTTTTTTGAAAATTTCACACCGCCATTTTTAAGCCAATCAGTCTATTTTTTTGTTTGGTTACCATGGTAACCCAAAAAATTTCCGGAAATTTTCATCCTCCAGGGTACCATGGACGAAATTAATAAGTGGAAATTTTTATGTCAAAATAATGACACTTGTAATGGGCTTGATTCATATAAGACTTTTTGTTTACTTTTTGTGCAAATCAAAATTAAACAATTACTACTTAACTTTTAACATACCAACAAACACTCATGACTAACTAGACCAAAACTAGTCTTTCCTTCTAATATTAATGTCAAATAAATAATTAATTACTTTTAAATTTTTTAGGTGTGACATTTTCTTACCGAATCCCCCACGATCTTGAATTAATAACCGGAAACTTTTCCTCGTACACGATTTTTTAAGAAAATCGTGTACTCGAAAAAAATTTCCGGTAATAATTCAAGCTCTAGGGATAATTAAGTAAACAAGTATTTTATTAATATATATGATATAATGTTTATCTATATTTTAGAACCATTTATATTAATATTGAATGTGCAGTTTTGAGAAACAGAGGAAGAAGATAGTGTTTGAATAGGAGTTTCAATATTTGAATTATTTTCGCTCAGCACATTATTGTAATGGTGGTAACTACTAGAAGTGCTTGGATGAATATGGTCAAGTTCAAGTTCTTCATTATTTCCCGTAATTTGATCACAATTTTTTTTTGCATATGATTGGTCTATATAACCTTCTGCGATATTGGTTTACTTCCAATCGCCGGCGCCGTGCTGTTTTAGAGCTAAAATATCTCCACCAGCATTTACTAATAGAGTTGCTGAAGTTCTTCTGTAACTGTGTTCTGTGTAAAGTTTGGCATTTGGAAGCTTCAGATATTCGGCAATTTTTTTGGTACTTTGGATATGGTATTCTTGCCAACCACTTGATTTATACATTTGCCTGCTTTAAAGCATAAAAACAATCGTTTATGTTCAGTTTTATGACGTAGACAGATATATTTTTTTAACAATTTGAACAAAATTTGGGCCGTTGCCTGTTGTAGTATTTATTACGAAAGTTCATTGTTTATTTGTTTTTGAAGTGGGAATATTGATAACTAAAAGATTGTCTTTATCTTCAATATCATCTACAGTCATTTTAATAAGCTCATCACATCGACATGCTCCAGAAATTCCAATAACAAGGAATATTTTATGTCAAAAATTAAATTATTTGCATGAGATTTCATATCTTACCTTCATAAATAAAAAAACATCGTCGAGAGCTTCCATTAAGAATGTATTTATTTCTTCTCTTGTAAGAGATTTAGCTTTATTTGGTTTGTATCAGTCATTTTGACGTTTTAAAAAAGTAATCAACTTTGGATATTTAATATCGACATTTTCCTTTATTTGTATCATTGTGCGTAGCATTGAATATTTGGACCAAAGTGTTGAAGCTTTTAATGATTTTCCTTGGAGTGAAAAATATGCCAGTAAAACATTTTCTGAATAAATATTTATCTCGTTGTCTTTGGCCCATTGCTTATATTGTGTATATTGGTTTTCATACTGGTCTTTAGTTTTGTGTGGTAGAAAAGTTAATGACGCTATAGTGGCTTGTTCCTTAATATTAGGTGGCGTATTTGGAAATTCAAAATCACTTGAATCGCTTTACATTTTTGAAAAATTCAATTGAGGTTAATAAACGTAGCGACTTTGCACTTGTGTAATGTGTACTGTCAGGCATACTATAATTTTCTTAGTTTAGGTCAAAAACGTATCTAAGAATCCTGACATTGAAATTTTTATTTAAATATCTAACGTTGAAGTAACATTCAAGTTTAATTTTTACCAAAATACACGATATGCAAGATACAAGATGTTCTAGAAATTACGGAAACAATTTGAATATAATAGATTCACAAGTTTCATCATTTAAAACATACTTAAAATGAGAGGGAGGGAAAGTACTTTCCTCCCTAGGGGAAGTATGACTTCCCTCCCTAATGTTATGGAGGAAAGTGTGTACTTTCTATAGGGTTAGGAGGAAAAACCGTTTTATAAGAGTTTTTATTCTTCTAAAACTCTAAAAATTAACAGTAAATAAAGAACATCTATTCATTATGTCCTCCTCCAACTTTAAAATATCTCTCAATTCTCCTTCTAAATTCTTTATAAGCGTTTTCTAGCATTTCTGGTGTAATTTCATTTACGGCATTAATGACTACTCGTTTCAAATCTTCAATATTATATGGTTTAAATTTTTTGCGTAAACTTTCTATTTTAGCCCCATAGAAAAATCTAAAATTGTTAAATCAGTGGATCGGGGAGGAAAAAATATTCGTAGATACCGTCCCATCCATCGCGCAGGAAATAAAAAAATTACTATGAAATGAGACAGATTTTGAAAAACTTGAATTTTATTTCATTTTATGGGGTTTCAGAACAAGCAAAATTTTTTTATGAAGAATGACATTTTTCGGTAAAACTAAAATTTAAAAATTTTTCACCTATAGAATACCCCATTAAAAAAATTTAACTCTTAACAAAATACATAATATACTATTTCTCTTAGATTTTAAACAGGTTGTTTTCTACTGGTCAAATCTATATCCGTTAAATTTAAAACTCTCAGCCATATTTTTCTTTAATCCACTTCTTGGTTCGAATAGAAAAAAAAGGGGCGATACCTAGTCGACTTTTACGAGTTTAGATTTACGATTACGGCTTTTTATTTTATAAGAAATGGAAAAAACTTGTCTGATTCGAGCTCGGTCCGCAACCACTAATAGAAATATCATTTTTCAAAGTTTTCTGAATTTATGGATGACATTTATTAGAAAAGAAAGTCGAACTCGGACTTTTTTTAATTGGATATTAGCGTCATGGTGGGATGTTAGTCACAGCTTGATGCACTTCAAAAGGGCGGCCAAAGATGAAGGAATTTGTAGATACTTAAAAAATGTATATTTCTTTTATAAATATATAAATTTCATTAAAGTAGAATAATTAAAATGCTGTACTTATACAATTCTTCATAATACACCAGATATTTATTTAAGGGTCATATATTAGAAACTATATGAGCCCATAAGGAAAAAATATCGAAGAAAGTTAATCAAGAGGAATCGCTGCAAATTGTACAAGCAGAGATAAGAAAATAATGAAGAAATACCCTCTAATAACTAAAGGAGGCTTATAAAAAAATCTGCAAGAAAAAAATGCCCAGATAGATAAAAGGATGCAGTAATCTGCTCTTTATACAACAAATGAAAAACGGCAATATATTGGCGGTAATTTTTTGAATTTTCAAAAATTTAAAATGACCTTATCGCTATCTATTATTTTTCTAAGTTGAATCTTGTCACAGACAGACAGATAGACAAGCAGAGGCGTTGTATGGCAGTTTTTTTTTTTTGCAAACTCTAAAAGGGGATAATTATAGAAGTATCACAACTTGATGTTAGGCTCTTGCCAAAGTTCCAAAAACAGTTCAAACTAGGGAAACAGTAGGGAAAATAGGGAAAAATCAGGAAAATAGGACAAAATAAGGAAAAACGAGTAGAAATAAGGACAAATATGGAAAATAAGGAAAATTAAAGAAAATAGAAAAAACTAAGGGAAAACAGGAGATTGGGAGAAATAATGGAAATATTTGAAAAAGGGTAAAATAGGAAAATAGTGGAAAATAAGGAATTTTTTTGAAAAATAGGTAAAAATTGCGCGAAAAACAGAGATTTAAAAAAAAAGTGAAAAAATTGGGAAATTAGTGTAAAATAGCAAAACATATGAAAAATAGTAGGGAAATATAGGGGAAAATAATGAAAAAGGGAAAATATTAAATAATAGGGAAAATGGAGAATAAATTGGGTAAAATAAATACAAATAAAAAAAAATTAGGAAATATGTTAAAATAATGGAAAACAGAAATTATATAGGGGATAAATAGGAAAATTTGCAAAAAATCTTGATAAACAGTAAACAATATGGAAAACGCATAAAAATTAGGAAAAATTAGAAAAATTAGAAAAAGATAAATAAAAAACGAAAATTAAAAATAAACAAAGAAAAATCGCAAAATATATGGGAAAAATTACGGTCAAATAGGGAACAACAGGAAAAAATACTGAAAACTGGGAAACAATAGAGAAATTAGAGAAAAATATGGAAATATAGAGAAGAATATAAAGAATAAGGAAAAACAGGAAAAAAATGGAAAAGCAGTGAAAAATAAAGGAATATATCGAAAAATAAGAAGAAATGTGAAAAATAGGAAAAAATAAAGAAAACCAGGAAAAAATAGAAAAAAAAATGGGAAAAATAAGAAAACCTCGGTTGTTCAGTTTCTAAAGAGACTTCGTAGCAAAGCACTGGTATTCAGCTAGTTGTGAATATAAATAATTTCAGGTCGAGATTATCCTTTAAACAAAAAAATTAAGACCTGATGATGGTTGTTTAAGCGAAACTTAGCCTAAATAATATAACTGTGACGCACGACTTCTTGAAAATTTGAGATATAGATAACTTATCTTTTCTCTAAAAATTTAAACTTAATTCTAGTTTATAAAAAAATGAGTAGGAATGTGAATGATCGAACAAATTTTCTGCAACGTAAATTTTGAAGTTTGGTTATGCGGTAATATCGGAGGATACCATAAATCCGTATACCGACAATAAAGGGATCCCCCATAAAACTCAGATTGCGGAAATTAGTAGCAAAAACTGGTCGAGCAAAAAATGGCCCAGATTAGAAATCGAAAGTTTTTGCCAAGTTAGTTATGGTTCCGATGTTATAAAAGGGTTTGTGTATATTTATATTGTGCACGGAACCAAAAGAGTAGCACTGGTACTATAAAAATTCTCGTAAATAGTTTGAATATAATAAAGGGTCTTGGGGTGCCGCTTTTGACTGCCTCCTACTGTTTGGTGTTTCGTAGAAAGACAATAAATACAAGTAGCTTTTATTCGCATTATTTTATTACATGTTTAAAATAAAAATAAGAAATATTTTATATAAAAAATTCTAATGAGATGTTTATTAAAAATTGGTGTAATACTATATCTAGCTTTAATTTTAATTAGGATAAGCACTTGTTCTAGTTATAACTACAAAAATTAATCAATAAAAATAAATAATTTGTTCTTGTTGTAAACAATATTTTAACATATCAATTAAAGTTAGTTTTATACAAATCCACCTGTATTTATAAAATATTATCATATACAGTGTCCCACAAACTTTTGTCGTATAATTTAAAAAAAAAACTTCCAATTATTATATTCTACAGTGTGTACGTATATTAATTTCATAATATTAAACAAATCTTTAAGAAAAATGTTGCTAGTTTAAAAATCTAAGTCCTTCGCCTCAATATTAAAAAACACCTTAGTCCTTCGCCTCAATAATTCTCAATAATTTTTACAAAAAAATTCCAATTCTTATATTCGACATTGTGCGTTAACGTATTAATTTACATAATATTAAAAAAAATCTTTAAGGTAAATGTTGCTAGTTTAAAATTTAAGTCCTTCGCCTTAATATTAAAAACACCTTAGTACTTCGCCTCAATAATTCTCAATATTTTTTTTAAAAAATTCGAATTATTATATTCTACATTATGTTAACGTATTAATTTCATAATATTAAAAAAAATCTGTAAAATAAATGTTGCTAGTTTAAAATCTAAGTCCTTCGCCTCAATATTAATAAATACCTTAGTGCTTCGCCTCAATAATTCTCAATGTTTTTTTAAAAAAATTTAAATTATTATATTCTACATTACATTAACGTATTAATTTCAAAATATTAAAAAAACACCTTAGTGCTTCGCCTCAATAATTCTCAATATTTTTTTTAAAAAATTCCAATTATTATATTCTACATTATATTAACGTATTAATTTCAAAATATTAAAAAACACCTTAGTACTTCGCCTCAATAATTCTCAATGTTTTTTTAAAAAAATTCCAATTATTATATTCTACATTACATTAACGTATTAATTTCAAAATATTAAAAAACACCTTAGTACTTCGCCTCAATAATTCTCAATATTTTTTTTAAAAAATTCCAATTATTATATTCTACATTACATTAACGTATTAATTTCAAAATATTAAAAAAACACCTTAGTACTTCGCCTCAATAATTCTCAATATTTTTTTAAAAAAATTCCAATTATTATATTCTACATTATATTAACGTATTAATTTCAAAATATTAAAAAAACACCTTAGTACTTCGCCTCAATAATTCTCAATATTTTTTTTAAAAAATTCCAATTATTATATTCTACATTATATTAACGTATTAATTTCAAAATATTAAAAAAACACCTTAGTACTTCGCCTCAATAATTCTCAATGTTTTTTTAAAAAAATTCCAATTATTATATTCTACATTACATTAACGTATTAATTTCAAAATATTAAAAAAACACCTTAGTGCTTCGCCTCAATAATTCTCAATATTTTTTTTAAAAAATTCCAATTATTATATTCTACATTATGTTAACGTATTAATTTCAAAATATTAAAAAAAATCTTTAAGGTAAATGTTGCTAGTTTAAAATCTAAGTCCTTCGTCTCAATATTAAAAAACACCTTAGTACTTCGCCTTAATAATTCTTAATAATTTTTAAAAGCCTTTTTGTGCTCGGAAGCACAGTGCTTACGAGCACTTTTTAAAATAGGTGCTTAGTGCTTAGTGCTTACAACACTTTACCAAAGGGCTTGGTGCTTAATGCTCATCAAAAGTGCTTGTGAGCACTCGAAAAGGCTCGCGAGCACACCAAAAGTATGAAATTTTTAGATATTAAACTCCGAAAATCTCAGAAACGAGGGAAATATCGAAAAATGTCAAGAGTACTTTTTTACTGTACTTGAAAATGTTTATAAAAATATTTTATTCATTTTCCTTTAATTTTGATAGGATCCGATATATTTTGTCCAAAATTGATGGACTTTTTTCCGAGTTTTGTATAATTAAATTTACTGTGATACATGATTTCGAGTTTCATTTATAATTAATAAATTATTGTCCAACCAGTTTCATCATAAACATTTAAACTAAAAGTAAAAAACATTTAAACTAAAAGTAAAAAATTCAGAATTAGAATTAAATTTTTTAGTCAAAGTTGACTGATAATAATATATGAAAAAAGTGATTCTAAATCCCGATCTGAAAAACTAAAATGAAAGTTAGTCTTTTTGATATGAAACGTTGAATTAAAATTTTGATTAAACAAAGAAAACTTTTATAAAAAACAATTGTTTTATGTTTTTTCTTATTTTCAAAAATTATTTCAACTATATTATTGAATCAAAGAATGTCATTATAATTTAATAAATACGGTCCTGGTGCCTTGTCAAAATCAGAAAATATTTTTTTTAGATTATTTTCTCATTCCTGCTATCTTAAAGTATAAATTAGAGCCTATCGAGTTTCTGAAATAAATAACGAATCATAAATTCTTCGACTCCATCTAAGTTGGTACTATCGCCCGTGATAATCTGACGTTTATAGCAACTTGTGGGTTTTGTCTGTACCTAATTG
This sequence comes from Neocrepidodera transversa, assembly GCA_963243735.1. Classification (NCBI taxonomy): domain Eukaryota; kingdom Metazoa; phylum Arthropoda; class Insecta; order Coleoptera; family Chrysomelidae; genus Neocrepidodera; species Neocrepidodera transversa. Next base: position 2,349,454 of record OY725337.1, on the reverse strand, counting down.
GATATTTTCAGACTCGAATCTCCCATTTGTTTTTTTTTTGTTTTTTTTTTTTAAGAGATTCTTATACCTGCTAGTATAAAAGAGTTCTTCTGAATGTTTTTAAACTAATAATACGAAGCAGCTCTCTAATGAAATATCCCCCATATTTGCGAAAGAATGAAACATCCCAACGGCAGTAAAAATAATATTTTCCCTTTTTCAACCCCTTATCCAAACAGGAAAATTTCCTTCAAAGCAAATATATACGAAGCGAAAAGTGCCTCGCGATCACGGAGAGAAGAGTATTCAAAATGGAAATTTGCGTTATTACCACCCCATAATCTCGTAACATTCCTGCAGTATCATACAGAAATGAACCCCTCTTTATGGCCATTAGCTTCTGAGTAAACTTGGGCTGAATTCAATTAAATTTAGCAGAGTCTGTGCTATATCCCGGGATCCCTGGATTATGGTGGATTCCATTGACGTCCTAGAGGGAATTTAACTAAATTTTATTCTTAAATACAGAGAAAGTATATAGTTAAATGATTTTCATGAATTAAAATTATTTTTATTTCAAATCTGAAAATCGGAATTTTAAAATTCCATGGAATACAGACGCAAACAGACTTATAGAATTAAGTAACAATCTTTTTTAAAGTTCGTCGAATAAATATCCAAAATACTCAAAAAACTAAAAAGAAGCATTTAAATCTCATAAAAATTGTGTACAGTTAACATTTAGTAATTGAAAATAATAATAATAAAATATTAAATATAAACAAAAATAAGTTCAAAAATTAGAATTATAGTTACATTTTAAAAAAGGAAAATTTTAACTCATTTTTTTAAATTTTCTAATTTCAGTAATAGAAATTAAATATTTTAGAATGATTAATAATGATAGATTTTATCAAAAGAAATTTATTAATTTGGAATAACACCTCGTTGAAAAAAATATTAAAAAAATTAATTTACGGTTATTCAAAAAAAAAGTCTGATGTGGCCAGCACATGACCTCTCGCCATTTTTTAATCAAAAATTTACACTTTAACACAAAAAATTATGAAAAAAATTTACTTATTTCTAAATTTGGCAACAATGGTCAAAATTTTGAAAATTTTAATGATAAGAAAATAAACTATAGTGTACCTATACAAAATATATGTGTAAAAATTTATTAGCATTTTGTTTAATAATGACGTCATCACTTATAGCAACTGCCATTTTCGTTTGTCCGATTGACACCAAAATCTAATCAGATCTAATCTAGGGTATCAGAATCCTGTATGCAAAATCTCATATTTTTCAATTCAGTAGATTCAGACATCATCGAGAAAATATCAAAATCCTATTCTAGGGACCTTAAAACGTGTTTATCCATTGAAAAGTCACTACCCAATTTTTAGCATGATTACTATACATCTCTTATCTAAGGGGCGAGAGGTAAAAAACAAATTAATAACTTGTACATTTCGACCAATTTACTCTTCTATTATTTAAGGGTCTATTGTAGTAAATTTTGTTCGCGAACCTACACAGTCAAGGACTGGAAGAAAAATGATAGAAAAGACAAATAGCCTCAATGAGGTCGGTTCAAAATAGTGGTTCAAATGGTCTTTCAAACAGGTCTATTAAAAGGTCGTTTAGAAAAAGAACTTTGTTTACGTTCCTGCTGAGAAGAAAAGAACAAATAAAATCATCAGCGAAATTCATTAAAATTATTGGCAAATTTAAATTTATAAATATATAAAAAAAGAGACATTTCAATTTGAAATAGTTTAAAAAATTAATAAAAATTTAAAGAAAGATATTTTGATTACCCCATAAGAATTTTTTTTCACCGGTTTTCATATAAGATGGAAAATAAATGTTTCGATTAGTTAATTAACTAACGCAACGAAAAATGGAAAAATGAAATGATTTTCTTTAATATTCTCTGTTTTCAAACTTGAACTGATACAAAAACAATTTTTTTCTACTCCTTATATTTAAAGTAACTTGTATTTCACCGGTTTGTAGCGCTTAAATGACTGTTTATGGTTAGAGTGAATAATAGTAAAAAAGCGTTAAAAAAAGTGCAATAACGTTAACTTTATTTCACGCTTTCCATAAGTTGACACAGTTGATAAGTGCAATTCATCCACACCTTTACCTGAAAAAAAAGTCACCTTTCACTTTGACAGTATACATGAACATGAACTATGATTTGATTTTAACAGATTTGTTTCTAGTATCAATAATTCATTCGAATTGATTTAATTAAGTAGTTGTTTATTATTATTAGTATGGATAGTGAAAATTCCGACTGTGAAATATGTACTCCGGAAAAAATCGTAGAAAAGGTAAATGTTGTCACATTAAATTAGTTGTAATTTACTGATGGAGTTTAATTAAAATATCCCAAATATCTATTTTTATTTTATTATTTTGTATAGGGCGTAGAAAAAATATTGTATGCAACATATTCATAAAGTGTCTTTTTTTCACTCATGGAATTGCCGCACTCGCCTGAGAGCTCGTGTGGTCAATTCGCTTACTTGATTCCACTCGATGTTACCTAATTTTGTCCGATTTTACTCGATTTTACCCAATTTTATTCGATTTTACATGTATTTATTCGATTTTATTTCATATTACTTGATTTTTCTCGATTTTACTCGAATTTACCAGATTTTTTCCATTTTACTCGTTTTTACTCGATTTTATTAGATTTTAATTGATGGTACTTGATTTCACTCTATTTCACTTAATTCTGCTCGACTCTATACGATTATTACGCGATTTGTCTAAATTTTACTCCGATTTTACTGCGATTTGACTCGATTTTTCTCAATTTTACTGACTTTGCTCGGTTTTACTCTATTTTTCTCGATTTTACCATAATTTTACTCGATTTTTCTCAATTTTACTCGATTCCACTAGATTTAACTAACTTTTATACTTGATTTTTGTTAACTAAGGTGAATTTAGTATACAGTGCGACTCATTTTTTTTATCAGTAGTAATTACATTTAGAGTAGACCATATAAACTGTTTGTATATGCTTTAATTTTGTAAATAAGAAATATATTGATATGAAAATTTAAAATAGAATGATACCAGGTCATTTGTATTGAAATAGTTAAGATAATATTGAATATTAAATTAAATATTTGAATAAAAATAAAAAAAAATATGTACAAGGTGAGCCTATTTTTGAAAATGGATAAATAAAGAAATAATCTATAAAGAAATATAAAGTTTCATACTGGAAGGTTAATAAGAAGATAGAAAAGATAACGGCAAGTGAGACAGATAGAAATAGTAAGAAAAAGTTCAGACAGGGACAGATATTCGATAACAGAAGATTTAAATTATATTATCAAGGTAAAATATGAGACTAGAAATGGAATAAGTGGAAATATGTAATTTTATGGGAGTGAAGCCGGGAAGAAATATTAAAATTAATAAAATTGAATTTTTTTTTTACTAAATTTTGTAAAATTTATAGTGTATTGAACCCAACCCGGATTGAGATTGATAGATAGGACATCTGAAATACCGGGTGGACCATATCAATATAATCATAGAAAAAGTATAGAGAATTAAGTAGAAATTATATACGCGAATTGACTAAATTTAACTAAGGACACAATCGTTATTGATTTAATGACGCGTTATATGTCACAATGGTATTTAAAATGTTAACAAATCATACAACACGCAAATCTCTGTTGTAGCACGTGATCAAAATATTCTTTGTTTTGATTTTTATTCTATTTTTTCGGCTTTTGCACGCAATCCATAAATTTAAATATAAATACTGGAATGACTACGTCTGCACGCACAAAACTTATTTAATCGTTTTGTTGTCTGGCTATAGCTAATTAACTATATTTTTGATTTTTTTATTTAATACAAAAATTTTAAAATAATTTTAAATTTTTTAGAATTTATATTTATTTCTTTGTGAAAATAATCGTATACAATAATATTAAATTATATGCGAGGTAAGTCAGTCCATGACAATGTTCAGGTAATATTTAAGATTCTGACTCATATATGTATGCAAATGAAGCCAAGAATTTATGAGCCGGTCGTTTTGTTGAAAAGCGACATATCAAGATATAAAAGTATCCACCTGACAGGAGACTGCTTCGAAATGCAGGGTTGAGTCTTCAGAAAGGATACTTAAAATAAGAAATTTTATTTACAAAATGAAACTTATATACAGCTGAAAGTTTTTTTTTGTCAACTACTATATGGAAAGTTTTCTCTTAGATTTTACATCTTGTAGTTTCCAATATATTAAATTGGTATGTGGTGCCTTCAAACTTAAAAAGCCCCACGTTGTGAAGACATTCAAATTGATACGTTCTTTTCACACCAACAGAAAATATAATCAATGTAGTTATAAAATAATTAATTTTCAAATTTTGAAAAGAAAACTCAATCTCAGTGTAAGTTCAATTTAAATCTTTATATTAAAAAAAATTATAATCAATATTAATTCTTTAATACAGAAAAATAATAACCAATATTTAAATTATATTCAAATTCAATTTTTTGATAAAAATTCCAGATCTGTAATTCCTTTTGGTTTACGAAAAATAACGCCCAAAATAATTAAAAATAAAAAAAAAAGGTGCGCTGCGATATTTTTTAATACAAAATTCACAATTTTTAAAATTGTCTTTGATTTTTTTTACACAAAAAGTGTATTTTAAGTACTACCTGAAAACATTAAAATATGAACAAATAACCTCAACATGGTCAAAAAAAAAATTATTTGGTTTTAAAAATGATGATTTAGCGAATCTTATTTTAAAAAATAGGTACTTATTGTTCAATGAATTTAAAATTGTCTTTTTTTATTTTTTAAATAATACATACGTCTACAATTTGTATTACAAACATTTAGCATAGATTAAAGTAAATTAGTTTAAAATTAGGGTTCTCCCATTTTCCTATTTTTTTTAATACTTGATATATATTGGAAACGTATTAAAAATTTTAATTATTTTTTAATAAAAATTCATGTGAAACCAATTATCTACAAACGGCTTGAACTTTTTTTTTATTAGACTAATAGTAAACTCACAATGCTTAAAAGGCCGGCCAATAGTCACATGTAAATTAATTTTTTTTCTGGATCATATTGAATTTTTTTGTTTATATTTTAATGTTGTCAGCTAATCTTTAAAACACACTTTTGGTACAAAAAAATTCAATTGTAAATTTTATATTAAAAATACGTTTTTCGGTATTTCTAGCCGACTCACTGGGGCAATAGCTCTTAATCTGACGCGCTCGAGTATTTTCAACTATCGATTTTTTTATACTATTCTGATCGATTATTCTACACGCAGTGCCTTTATAGAGGGCTTAGATTTGGTAGAGATACGCAACAGGATAAAATATGTAATCGAACTAAGAACATTAAAATTTAAACAACAATACACCCATATTTTGTGGACTGCCGCAAAGCACTGTTCTTGACCCTATCTTAATATATTTATACATTAATTATTTTCCATTAAAACACTTGGTATAAAAATGTAATTCGGGGATAATACCGTCATAGGGAAATAGTCAAAATTATAACTGAAAAATATTTAGATAATTAGTTGATCTAAAAATATTCAGAACCATAATTCATAATATTATTGCGTCAATTTGACGTTTATAATTTTGAAAATGATAAATTAAATTTCCCGCACCAGTCAAACGTGTTTTGTTTTTTGTACAGATTTTGGTGATTAAATTTTCTACTGTCACACAATCTAATTTAATTTGGAAGATTAGGAAAAATGTCAAGCTCAGGCCATCGTAAAAGCGTTAGGGAGTTTCAATTTTCTGATCAATTTGAGTAGCTGAAGTTAATGACTGGAAATTGCGGCCAATCAAGAAAACAATCTCCCTTAAAAGGAAGGTCATAAAAGATCGTTAATTTTAATTGATTATTTTAATGGAATTGTTATATAACTTAATTTTTTTGGTTGATAAACTTTGATATAATTTTTGATACTTTAAAAACTGGATATAAATATAACAAGTGGCAATGACTACATAAAGTATTCAAAGTTATTCTTTTCTAAACCATGTTTTATTTTTATTGCAGCACGATTGGTCTTTTACACAATACGCCACTGGCTCCCGACAGCGCTGGGTGTGGATGTAACTTAGCAACCCAAGAGGGGCCGATGAAATATGTGACAGCTGGGCCTAAGAAAACCAGACGACGAGATCCCTTTCTCAAAACTTTAAAGGAAACATGGCTCTTCAATATGGAAGGAAACAGTGCCGTAGATTACATGGAAATTTAGATATATATTAATGACAAAAATTTTGAATTTTGGTTCTATGAAATAAAAAATAATAAACATTACAAAAAATTATCAAAAAAATATAAATTTTATTTTTATCCTGTATATTCCTCCTGTTTTGTTTTGGCTTCTTAACCTGGATACAAACTTTTAATTTTCTTTACCAAATAACCAATTCTTACTTTCTTCTATTTATTGCTTCTCCCCAGTTATAACCTTTTTTACTTTAATTCTCTTTTTTAGTGACTTAATTTTTTGTCTTTTTGAATTTATGAAATAAAATTCATCCTCTAGTATAATTGGTATATAATTTTCATTTTTTTCTTCGTATATATTATTATTATATTCAAAATATCATTCTTGTATATAAAACTTATTTCAAAATTTTATATCTGACGTCACTGTTTTTTTTTTTATCTTTTTTGGCCCCAAAATATTTTTTTGTACTTGATTAATTTACGAAAAATTTCTTTTAACCTGTAAATTATAAATTTTAATAATTTATCCTAATTATTTCATTACAATATATAATTTAGTTGATGAAATTTCATATTTGTGTTTGTGAAATAAAGAATATTTTTGTTTTATTTATTTGCAGTTTTATAAAAATTATATTTAACAAAATATCTTTTTTCGTTTATTAAGGATATGAAGAGAATTTAGCAGAAAAAACTCAAATGTAAATAATGGAATTGATAGAAAGAAAATTGGGATAAAAATCAAGATAATAATGGATTAAAAGATAATAAGGAAGAAACAGATTAAACACTAAAACAGAGAAAGAAAATATGAAGAAAAGAAAAAAACTCTGGTATGTGGCATAGAAGAAAAAGAAGATGATATAACAAAAATTAAAGAATAACAAGTACCTATAGAATATACAGAAAAAGGCAACCAAGAAGAATAGATGAATTATTCTATTTTTGAATCCAATAAAAAATAATTTGAAACGATATAATTAATTTTTAGAGAAAATTTGAAAAACGAATTGCAGATACATAGACATTTTTGTTTTTATAAAACTCACTTTAATCGACTTTGCTGCAAATTTAAAATATACAGTATAGTTATTGTATAGTGAGACTATATTTTCTATAAAAGGGTAAAAAAATGTATGTACGGCACTGGTTCCCTCTGAGAAAACCTCTTATAGAACCACGGTTCTTCAATATGGTAGCTACAGTAACTTCTTTCATGAAAGGATCCATTCGAGGATGAAAATGTTTAGACGACATTAAACAATCTGAATGAATGAGATACACATTGTAGATCATGGAAGGAATATGATTAGTGCTAATTATAATGTCAGATGTTTAGAAGAACATTGTTAGAAATTATTTATGCTCTTGAGAGATGTTCCGGAGTGGTGAAAGATATTAAGCAATTTGTTACGAATGGTTGGTAAAAATATACGTGTGAAAAAAATCACTGATGCCAGATTTAATCCAGAAATATGTATAACATTTATAATATGCCTAAAAGATGATAATGGAAAGGACCATGCATTATTCTTATTTTAGTTGGATCCCGGACCGATTTTTTTAAAATTTGATACTGACACATACAGTGTGTACAAAAAGTAACGTAACTTGTTAATATTTTTTAGATTTTTACAAAAAAAAGTTTTAAGAAATTTAAGCTATCAGTACGAATCAATTTTAAATATACAGGGTACACATTTTCTCTTGAAGAAAACACTGTTAATGTTTTTTAAATCGCACACCCTATATATTTTTACAGTTTTTGGTAATCTGTTAAATTAAAAATACATCGTCAAAATTGTATGTTCCTAGTTTTTTTAGTTCAAAAGTTACAGCCCACTGAAAAATTAAAAATTAAAAAAAGTAATTATTTATCCTTATCAAGTAGAGCCGTATTTCAAAATCGTTTTGTTCTTTTTACTGTTATTAGTCAAAATTTTAAATAATTTTAATACTCGTTTTGAAGTTATTTTTAAAATTCCATTATGTTTACAACACAGGAATATAAACTAATGATGAAATAACTTCAAGAGAAGCAAAGTACAAAAGGATTTTAATAGTGTTCTACTTAATATACTCAATATTTTCTTCTTCTCAACAAAGATAGGAACATACAATTTTGACATTGTATTATTTAAAAAATATTAACAGTATTTTATTGCTGAGAAATGATGCACACTGTATATTTAAAATTGATTTTTACTGATATTTATTTGAAACTTTTTTTTGTAACATATCAAAAAACGAAATATTAACAAGTGTATATCTTGGATCATATGGACCATTTTTGCTCATTGCACCATGACTCTAAAAATACAGGGTATCCCAATAAAATGATTTTCAAATACATTGACTGTGCTTTACTCTCTTTATTAAATTAGTAATTTTCTATTCATAAATACTTATTATTTTTATCATCATTACGAAATATAGTAAACGATACGTTAAAATTGAATTTCGTGAAAACAAACATACAGATTATTCAAAAAAAAGCTGTTAGTCTTAAGCTTAATTTATTTTAATGAAATAACTTTCCTTTAGCCGATACAGAGTCATTTTTTTTATAAGAATTGTATTTTAATATACATACAAAGTGATAAAAAAATTAGAAAAACAAATAATTATAAAATTATCTCAAAGGTACTCTAGTGTGTCCACCTCTATACAGGGTGTATCAATGATGGGTGAATGGACGATAGCTGCTTTCCTATTTTAGATATACGCAAAAATGTCTTAAATAAAAGTTGTAAAAAATGGTATTATGTTCTCCATAATTTAATCTAAAACACCCTGTATAAGATAATACAAAATAATCTCAATTTTTAATAATTTTGTATTTATTATTAATAACTTTCTTTGATGTTTTTATTTTTATTTTAAAAATGGTATTATTTGCTCCAAAATTTAATCTAAAACACCCTGTATAAGATAATACAAAATTTTCTCAATTTTTAATAATTCTGTATTTATTAATAATAACTTTCTTTGATCTTTTTTATTTTATGGCTTACTGCGTGGCTCAAATTGAAAGTTATAAAAAAATGGTAATATTTTCTCCAAATTTTAATCTAAAACACCCTGTATAAGATACTCCAAAAAATTCTCAATTTTTAATTAATCTTGTGTTTATTATTAGTAACTTTCTTTGACGCTTTTTATTTCATCGCTTACAGGGTGGTCCAAGTTGAAATTTAAAAAAATGGTAATATTTTGTCCATAATTTAATCTAAAACACCCTGTATAAGATAATATAAAATGTTCTCAATTTTTAATAATTTTGTATTTATTATTAATAACTTTCTTTGATTTTTTTATTTTATCGCTTACATCGTGGCTCAAATTGGAAGTTATAAAAAAATTGTAATATTTTCTCCATAATTTAATCTAAAACACCCTGTATAAGATAATACAAAATATTCTCAATTTTTAATAATTTTGTGTTTATTATTAATAACTTTCTTTAACGTTTTTTTTTTAATTTTATCGCTTACAGCGTGACTCAAATTGAAAGTTATAAAAAAAATGGTAATATTTTCTCTAAAATTTAATCTAAAATAATACAAAACATCCTTACTTTTTAAATAATTTTTCGATTATTATTAACAACTTCATTTGTAGATTTTTATTTTATTGATTACAGGGTGGACGACAACGGTAATATTTGCTACAAAACCGAATTATTTTTTTTTATTTTTGGTCTCACTTAAATATAAATTATCAGGTTTATAAATTTTATAATTACGAAAATAATCAACCTAACAACAAGAAAAAAAGATTATTTAATACGTTTATAAATTAATATTATTATAAATCAGTCCCTTATCAAAGTTATGTTTTTTAAATGAAACACCCTGTATTTTTTTACTATTTTAAATCAGCCCTGAGATGCTGATTTCAAAAACCTATTACTTTTAAAATATGAACTAAATAGTTTTGAAATTATAGACAATTGAAAATCGCATATTTTAACTTAAACGACATAAAATAGGACAAAACGGTTTACATATTAATATTTTAACTTTTTGTATACTACTTGATAGCATATGGGAAAAATTTATCACCCCATATATTTTTTGTTCTTATGCCACCAAGTAAAACTTAAAATGTTAAGATTGGGGTATGTAAACCGTTTTATCGGATTTTATGTCGTTTGGCCGAAGCAATCACTTAAAGTTGAAAAAATCCGATTGTCAAAAGTCATTTAAAACTAAGTTCAAATATGCAATTACATCCATTTACATTGAGAAAATGTATTTATTTTTTAAATGTATTTCCCTTGATTATATAGTGCGTATAGCACTTTCCTATTAAGAAATAAAGCACAAAAAGTGCCAAAATCTCAGAAATTTTTTCTTTAAAGTCGGATTGAGATGGGGTGTCTTGTATTCGCTTCCTAAAATCAGCTGAAAAAAAAGTACCTTTTGTACCATATTTTTGTTCTACATGGAATTTGTACAGTGCAAAATGTAGTCGGGAAAATGCATTTTTTTAAGACACTCAGAAAAAATTTGATTAATAACACCTGGAACACCTGGAATGAATTCAAATTAGATTCCCTTGAATTTCAGAGGTTACTGATTAGATCCAAATTTGTTGATCGCCGACATGAAGCTTAGGATTGCTCCAGGAATATCAATAAAAATTAAACTTTCAATATACTTGAATCAAAAGAACTGCTGTTTAATGCAAAAAGCCGAAAAAAATTCGGATGTGAATGAAAAGTTGGTTAAATAGAGAAATTGATTTTTTTTTATTAAAATATCAGGCTCAATATTCTTGAATATCGGGGAGTAGAAATGATGAGAGAAAGTGACGTAAAAGTAGGCGTGGCTTCCTGAAACTGAAAATACTGTATTCTTCAGAATATTTCTCTCAAATATTAAGAGAACAATTTCTCCCTAAGGGAGCTGCGAATTCTACTAGTCTCAAGTCAGAGAAAATGAAAATGACAATTTAAATAACAAAATATAACCTAAAATAAAGTCGAAACCATATTGTTTTGTGAGTGATTATTTTTTGTATAAAATGGATCTAAATAATGCCCCATACTGGAACCATATCATGAATGACTATGTTGTGGAGGCAATTGAGGATCTCCCAATAGGTCGGGATGTCTTCCAAACAACAGACCCATTTTTTTATTTGATAGAAAATGTGTGCAAATGTTTTGAGCATTTAGAATTTTTGCAAGTTCTTGCCATAACTCTCCAGATTGTTTTTTTTGTAAAATCTGGTGAAAATGTTCCTGTATAAAATGTTGGTCTGGCCTTCATGAACTCCAACATTACTTCTTTTTGTTTTTGACTTATATGTGTCATTCTTGTTTTTATTATAATTATTAGTAAATATAAACTCCAAACATGTATATTTGGCCACAAAGATGTCAGATCAGGCAAGTACTCTTGACAAAGATCAGAGTAGTTCTGATGTTAGCTTTCGCTATCTCTTCGGATTCAAGATACTGTACCCCAAAGTGCCATTTTATTCCCTGTTCAGGTCCCTACAATATATGAATAGGAGTTTCCTACATAGGAAATCTTCCGATAGATACCCCTATGAAGTTCAGGTGTCTTCTGAGCCCGCAGTCTCCTATCAGGACACCTAGTGCAGTTGTAAGCTCTCGTAAATTTAGGCATAATATCAGATTGTCTCTGCTCTTGGGTGGACCTTCTATTGGTGCTTTGATCTGTCTTAGTCCCTGGAAGTTCCATCCAGTATTCCTTGTATTTGTCATTTAATTATTTCTCCAGTATACCCTTTACATATTGGTAGGAAATACTACATGTAGGTTATGGTTCAATTCAAGGTTTTTCGACTCCTTTGCCAGGCAGATACTTCTTGTTACTTCGGCAAGTACAATTTAAAGATCTTTCCTAATTTAAGTTTGTAAGAAATCAAATCATTGGTCAGTCGGTTAAAGATTAATAATGATCCAATTATTTCTAATATTCCAATTTAAAATATTCCTAAAATTCTGCTTATCGAAGAAAGTGTGATTTTTTTTGGCCCCATATTTACCAATGTTCCATTATGACTCAATAAATAAAAAAAATTGCAAGTTCAATTTATTAATGATAATTAATGTCATTGTTGTTTTTAATTAAAATTTAAAGATTATTTTCCAAATCAAAATTAATTTCTTTTTTGACAGAAAATTATTCTATTATTGTTGTAATATTTAAATTCATAGTATTCTTTTTGTCCAATCAAATTGAATTATTTATTTTGACTGATAACTTGGACATTTTAATTTTATTTATTTTTGTACTACAGGGTGATAATTTCTATTAGCCCACAAACCAATCATATTATATAAAATTTTCTCTAATATGTTTTAAGTTTAATTTATGTAAAATATTTATACATATTCAGTTCCACCCTTTTCACTTTTAATATAAATAATTCAATAAAATGACTTTAATATACTTATTAAGAAACCTCTAAAGATTTATATCCTTTTACTGCAATATTTTTCCCCTAATCATTTCTATACCCATAAAACCCAACTTTCTTATTTTCTTTTTATTCCCATGTCCACTTACACAAAATTTATACACACACAATAACAAAAAAAAACGAAATACATTAGAGTCGTATATCGAGCGAAAAAGAAATAATAAATGTAAATAACATGTAAATGAAACGACAGAAGTTATATGGGCATATTTATAGTTTATATGACTTAATCTCGACACGAGGTTGAAGTGAGATGACAATCTGGGACACTGAAATGGGAATGAAAGAAAATGAATCCCGTTTTTTTTATGGTTTCCGTTAAACTTGCTCACAATTGCAAGTTTTTATTGCTCCACAACTTTTTTCATCGCTTCTACTTTCAGTCAGAGAAGTTCAGAAAATAAATTTATTTATTAAAGTTTAACTAAAGCAAATAAATAAAAATATTATTTCAGCATTGTTTAAGAGTTGATTTTTTTATTTTTACACTACGAGATATTGTCCAAACAATATCGATTAGCTCTTATTAAATTTTTATTATTAATAATTACTCTATTGTATATTTTTGCTATTACTAATAATTTTTGACCTGTTTTATTTTTTACTATTTTTTTATTATATAAAATTCCCTCTCCTTCTAACTAATATAAAATTTCCATTTTCTAGTTAAAATAAAAGTGTGAAATATATAGTGCTGGCAAAAGTGGAAACCCATGTTATGTATATATTACGTTGATAACGTATTCATAGGACATTATTTGAAATGACGACCTCGTAATCGTAACCAACACATAAAAGAACTGTAAATATCGTTACTTTATTATCCAGAAGCATATATACACAACGTTTTATTCTTCGATGAATTTTGAATATATCATACCTCTTTACTTTTTCCAATTTTAAATTCATATTAGAAATAATTCATAAATTCATAAATTTTACAATTTTCAAACAAAAGAAACAATATTTAAAACAATTTATAAAAACTTAAATAAACAGTAATTTATTTTGACAGATAGGCACTTAAATCATAATACTGTAGGCAGGTTCGGCGTTAAATAATTAGTTGTAAAAGAGGGTAAATAATACAGTGTTCAACATAAAATAATTTTATTGGCACTATTTTGTAATTTTACGATGAACAGACCACCGTATCCTATGTAATGATCAGTAATTTGCTTAACAATTAAGTTTCGTGCTGAATGTTTAATAGACAATTAGTCAGTGAACATGAAAATTAGTTAATTAAGTCGTGAAGAATGTAATTGTCGATCAATTTTTTTATTTTTTTGGAAAAAAACGTTTAATTGAATAATACTTTGAGAATAAAATAATTTTTTTGTTGATAATTATAGAAGTTGGAAAAGTTAAATACTCCAAGAAATAAAAGAAGTAATCTCGAAGAAAAACAATTTCGTAGAAGCCCGTAATAACGTCTTTGGAGGGTTGTCCAATTCTCATAAAACTTTGATGGACGATAGTCATTTCTAAATCTTTTATTGCCCACTAGACCAACCAACCAATTTCTAGTTTTAGACCCATTTTTATATTTTACCGGAATTACACGTTCAGTTCTGATATTTATCTTTTTCTATAGATAAATAAATTATATATAAAAGTTATACCAATCCAGAAGTAATTAAGATAATAAAAACAACAATTAGTGCAGCAAAAAATATTACAATATAAAATAAATATCGATCTACACAATAAATAGCTGAGATTATGCTGAAACATTTTGTAGCCAATTTCTGCTTGCTGCTTTTTACATACAAATGTAGCTTTGTGAACTATAAAGATTTATTCTTTTGTTTTTAAGATTGTTTGAAAAATGTTTTTACTTTAATGAATTTGATAATTATAAAAAAAATTACAGTATTTAAAAAAATGGCACTAACCTTTGTAATCATTCTTGTATAAGCATATGAAAATCGACATCCTGGTTTACTGCTGTTGCTTACAGGAACCTTGAAGCACTTTTCTTCGCTAATTTTCATTAATTTTCTCCCTCGTACTATAAATAAATTAATTTAAGTCACAGTTAGGTCTATATAGATAGATATAATAATAAGCTGTATGAATAAAAAAACTTTTAGTTTATGTTTCAGCTATAAGTACTAGCATTTGCTGAAAACAATGTGAATAATTTTTAGCTTATACTAATAAGTTTATATCAGTTTAAGCTAGAAGCATTAAACAAGTTATTGTACCCTGCACTCGATGTGTTAAGAGCAGACTTGTTGATTCTTGAATTATTTCATCGCATATTAATATAGGTTCGAAGGAAGTGCAGGCGATTAAGATTTTGAAAATGTAACGCACGCCAAAAAGGCACTAACGTCTATCTTCGTTATTAGCGGTCAGATTTAAGAGAGATAAACGTCACTATATTTAAAATAATAAATACTTAAAGAAAAATCAAGCTTAGATCAAAGCCAAAAAGACACTAACGTCTATCTTCGTTATTATTGGTCTAGATTAAACGAGGAAACGACTTTATATTTGAAATGTGACATAGATTTAAGACAAAATCATGATTAGAGGCAATGCCAGAAAGGTACTAATGTCTATCTTCGTTACTATTGGTCCAAATTGAACTCTAAAAACAGCGCTGCTTTATAAATATGACGTAGAATAAATAGGTAAAGAAAAATTATGCTCAGAACAAACTCTAACAAGAAAGTTTATATTGTGTTGTTTTATTTTGTTAGTTCGTTAAAAATTAAATTTAATTATTCTTACACCATCATTTTAAATAAAAGCAGTAAATACAGATTAATAAAGTTTATAAAAACCTTTAATGTTTGTTATTTTAAAATCAAAAACAATAAAAGAAATTTCCCTTACGTTACTTTAAAAAATGGTGAATGCGCTATCGATGAGCCATATAAAAATGCACATTTCATTGAATCCTTAAATTTATCAATGGTATATTTTTGTTTGCAAATGCTTGAAGAATTAAGTATCACCTAATGTATAAATAATTTTAAGCTTGATGGCATTTATTTCTAACCTAAAACTACCACATCAATTATTTATTTACATTTTCTTTTTATTATACATTTTATGTAAATGATCATATTTCATTTTTACAAGAAAACAACTGGATTTATTATTATATAACTCCATCACCAAAGCAAAAGATACCGGTATCACAAAAGCGTTATGAATTGGTATTAAATTAGGAGACATGGGCATCCGCATATTATTTTTCGCTATTACCTTATTTTAAAAATTAAATATATGTGTCTGGTGTTTTTAAATTAACCAGATGTATTGCACATAACAACTGATGGTTTTATTTTTTAAGTAACTGAATTTATTTTTGTAAATCTAGGGTATTATTGAAATAATCTTAGTAAAATACAGTATTTATAAACACGAATGTTACTCGCCATCATTATGATCATCATTTTTTTAATGAGACTTTACCATTCCTGGGGGCAAACAGATTCAAATTCAGTCCTGATTAATTCAATCACTTTGTGGTGGAATTTTGGAAATTTATTTTTTCGCCTTATCCGTTGTTTTAGTTAGCCCCAAATCATTTCTATCGGGTTAAAAATACAAAAGTATGGGGCAAACGTACTGCATGGCAGTAATTTTAAGCAATTTTGTCTATTATATATTCCTATTAGAAATGTTCTATTCCAAGAAGCTCCTTTTCTTATAATTTTCTTCAAAAATAAAGTCGTGTTTAATTAAAAAATCTTGGATTTGGTTTATATTTGACGATTTATTTGGAATTTTTTCGGCCAAAATGAAATCCATTACTATTCGGTTAAATAATTTACATTACAATCTTGTAGCTTTTTACTAGAAAATAGAATTAAATCTAAATGTAAAATTAGTAGCCTGATACCTCTGCTTGGGTTTACGCTGACTGCAGAATATGTTTTATTATTATTTATCCAACCCTTCCTGGTTATATCAAGAGTATCGTACCAGATTTCGTCCAGGTAATAAATTTAACGATTGTCTTGTCGAAATTTAAATAATATTGTTAAATAATCATTTTGCCAATTAACAATTCTTGTTAATGTGAGCGCGTTTATTAATAATCTTGTATTTAAAATAAATTTTGGTTATCTGTGGAGTGTTGAAATGGGAATATAATTTTTTTCTTTTTTAATTCATCAGAAATGATTTCCAAAGTTGGAATTTGGCTTTTGTATAAATCATACATTACATTTCGCAAACGAAGGTTCCAAATTATGGGATTTTCCATAGCCATAGTCACTTTAATTTTTTGCTCTAAAGATGTTTTGGCTATGGTTGGGAAATACCATATTAAATATACCTACGTTTCTGAAAATTTTTAAACAAACACATTTATGTAAATAAAGGTTTCCCGTTTATATGGTAAGTGTTCTCACCGTTATAGAAATTATGAAAGGGAAAGCCCTCCTCTAATACTGATTGCGGTACTTTTTCCTTTGATGATAGATATAAGAAAACCTAATTAACAAGAAAAATTGAAGACCTTATGAAAACAAGTTTTTTTACATAAAATATTTGAGATTATGAACGCAAAAAATTTCAAATTAAATATTTTGAAGGAATTCCTGTTTTAATTGAAAAGTAATTCTAATTTCAAACTAAAACTCAATAAATAATACTTTATACGAGGTACAGTTCAAAAAGACCGTTTTAGGTATATGGATTTCTTGAGCAAGAAACGCCATCTAAATGTTAATAAGTGAACTGCGACTTCGAATGGATTACAGCATAAAAAGGAAAAGGCAGAAATCTACCAAAAGGGCTTAGGGCCAATTGGATCAATAAATTTGTATCTTGTATAAAATAATTTTAATATATAAAGTTGAGCGTGCAAACTTTGCATTACCATGATGTACAAAAATATAATATTCAGATTAAATATTATTTTATTTTTTATATTATTAATAATTAGTTTTGCCTAATTTCCTGACAATTTTTTATTTACTGTTTTATTTTAAAACTATAACAAAATAAACGAAATAATTTTGCATAGATTTGAATCCTCTACAGAATGATAAAAATTTCAATAAGAAAAAGTTGTAGATTTCACAAGAAGAGTATATTAAGACAATAAAAAACTAAAAAGATTTTCTTTTAAATGTATCAAATATATTTGTAATCAAATATTTAGAAGTGTAAAAAAATAGAGATTTATTTAATCTGTCAGTAAAGCAAAAATCAATATTATTATAATATTTCATTTGTTTTTTTTTTGTATTATTTATGTTAAAATATTTTATATCTTTAATTTTTTACAAATAATTTTATCATTTCGTTTTTCTTTCTCGCCAAAACTTATGCAACCACATTCACATTTATATTTCAAATTTTGGTGGATGAACCAATACGAGAATTCGAAGTAACATTTTATATATCCAAAACTTTTGGAAGATTTACGTAAAATAAAAAATCATCAACCACATATTTATGTATTCCTTTATAATATACCTTTAAGCATAAATTAGATATTTTTAAAATCTAGTTTTGAAGTTGTTTAAAAATTAAGTTACTCTGCAGTTGTGAGACCCATGATAACATATGGCCTAAAAATATTTAACTCTATTGATACAGAATTTAGACTTATCTAAATTAAGACTAAAACCACTATTTTTAATTTTCTCTGAATTTTTTGTTGTTCAGTGGTTTTATTGAAATTTAATAAAATATCGTAAATAAAAATCTGGGAACATATATAAGACAGACAATGCATCAAGTTTAAACAAAATTGCACCCAAAAGACCTGCATAATAATTTGAAATCTTTATTTAAGTAATTATTTTTTGGCACTACAACAATCGCCAATTTGAAGGCTGCGATGGTCAAATAATAAAATTTTCAACGATCATTAATCCTAATTTCTTTTCAACTACGTTCTTTGACAACAAGGATTTTATAAATAGCACAAACACAAGTTATTTTTTATACAACCACTATGCAAAACACGCTTTTCTACACAAATTTTTACTATTTTACTGTTTTTCTTTCATTAATAAATGTGGTTGTAGAAAAAAATATTATGTACAAATTGTACGCAAAACGCTGGATTTGCAACACTCGCCTTACGGTTCGTGCCACAAATTTCTAAGCTCCTGGTAAAAGTGGCGCTTTGTACAAACTACTATTAAATTCTCTATGAATCTCCACGATGTCTAAATTGTTTTGTATTATTTTTATAACTGATCTGGCAAAAATAATTTTTTTTAACAATACCGTTAAAAGTACAATTCAGATAAATTTTGTAATCAAATAGTTTTTGAATTTTATAAACATAGTTTTATTGTTAAAAAAGTTTGATATTTTAAAGAATTTATTGATAGTAATTGGTATATAATATATGCTAAATCAACAATTGTGAAATATGAAGAATTTTATTTTTATTTTTTTTTTGTAACATCATTAATATTATTAGTATTAAAAGAAAAAAAAACTTTTTATATTAAAAGAAGATTTAAGTAATTAGGTAAAGGGCAGGATTTTATTATTTTTCTAATCAAATAAGAATTTTTTTTTATTTTGGGAAACATGGAAAAAAATAATAAACAGAGACGTCAGATAAAAATTTTTTGGAATGTCACGATAAGTTTTATAGAAAAAAAAATTGTATTGAATGTTGTAATGATTTAAAAGGCTAAAAAAATTATATATCAATCAAAACAACATGGTTTTTTTTTAAATAATTTTTTTTTCAAAATACAAAGGAAGACGTTTTAAAATAAAGGTGATCACAAAAAAGGGTAACAAGATTATGAAAATTATATAAAGGCTATTAAGAAAAAACATCTAGAGAATATCAAGTTAACTAGAAAATTCAATTTAAAGAAATTTTAAGAAGAGTGAAAATTTAATTTCGAGAAATATGCAGAAGAAGGAAAATATAAAATTAGAAAATTGAAATTATGGTGATAATCAGAAGAGAATAAAGAGTAATCAGTAAATATAATTTTTTTTTCATAATTTGTAATGTTTATTATTTTTTTATTCTATAGAACCCACCCAAATTTGAGATTAAATTGTTGTATGAGTAAATCATTACAATATGCTTTCATATCTGTATTATGTCTTAAATAAGAAATAAAATTAAATCATTTTGTATGATTAATAGAAGTATTGTTATTATTATAAATAAGTGTTGAATATAATAAGTTAATTAAAAATAACTGGAAATATAAGAAAACAATTTTTTTAATCAACAATTTTGAATATCTAAAGACGAATAAAATTTTATTTGTAAAAGTAATGATTTAAAATTTAACTATGAAAATTAAAAATTATTCAATATTAAAAATTTTGGGATAAGATTTAAAAATCAAGTAAGGATTTTTTGTTTTTGATAAAAAAAGAAGCTTCGGAATTAATTAGAGAAGGAAAAAATAGAAAAAATCATAAGATTTTACCATTGTCAATATTGTAATTTTTGAATGATAGCCTACTGTGACTTAAGACTATAAGTTTAATTAGATAAAAAAAAGAAAAAATCATATACAAGTAAAAATCAATATTATATTAACCTCATAAAAAAGGGAATGGTCAGCCAATGAAATAAATTTGGAATTTTGACAAAATCAAGAAGAAATTTTCAGTAGGAAGCGGAGTCAATAGAATCATCAACGTAGAGGGAAGAAGTAAAAGAAGAAGAAACTCATTTTGTGGAAAGGATATTAAAAAAAATTATTAACTATTTATAGTGTTATGAAATTTGTTATAGGATAGATTTAATTTGTTATAAAATATAATAGTAAGTAGGGGTTGGTTTAAATAAAAGAAAATGGATAGGAATTGAAAATAAAATTAACAGTTTTCCTTGTTTGTAATATAAAAAAGAAAAATGTAAATTAAAAAGAAATTTTGGTAAGTAATATTAAAAATATAGACTAATTTTACCAAATTATCCATTATCAAGTGTGGTAGGTATTCATCAAAATAAAACGCAAGGTCGTACCACAAATTTATATTAGTAAACTTATATATAAAACGGCGACATGTTTCGGCCTCATATGGCCATCACCAGGCAAGTTTGTGTCAACAATAATCGTACTGATCATATATTGTGAAATTGTAAATTGAAAAATTTTTTAAATTAAATTAAATTACAAGCATGTGGTGACGAAAATCAAAATATAAAAAAAATTTATAATAAAATAAACAAATTTAATTTTACCAACCGTGATAATCATAATTGGTTATTCACATATGAGTCATATTGTGATTTTCGTCACCACATATTTATAATTTAATTTGATTTTAAAATTTTTTTAATCTACAATTTCACAATATGTGATCAGTGATTATTATTGACACAAACCTGCCTGATGATGGCCATATGAGGCAGAAACATATCGCCGTTTTACATATAAGTTTACTAATATAAATTTGTGGTACGACCTTGCGTTTTATTCTTATAGACTAATTTTGGTGATATGAATAGGGTTTAAGCTATTTGAAGTATAAAATTCCTTGTGACAGGTTGAATGGCATTTTTTATCAGGTGGAATGATTTGTCATTGGGTTGGTGTCAATCAAAATTACAGTTTAAATTATATAAAAAAATAGTATGTAAAATTTTGTTGAAAGAAAAAATTGAAGATTTATTTAAAAAGTGATAAGGTTGTCAATTTAAAAAAAAAAATACAAAAAAAAAACCTGTAAAATTAAAATTATATTTATAAAAGGAATGTTATATGGTGGAAAAGGATGGTGTATTAAATAGAAGAAATAAAAAAAAAGAAGTAAGCAATATTATTTATATAAAAAATATATATAAGAGAACAAAGATTATATAAAAAAAGATAACCATTTAAAGAAGACAAGAAGACAAACATTAAACAGCTTCAAGGGCGAATAAAGAGAAGAAGAAAAAAGTTGGAGAGAGAAGGGAAATTTTGGGAGATTTGAGGAGGTAGCAGAGGAAGGAAGAAAAAGGAAGATCATTAATTTTGTTAATTTTTATTATATCTTGTATTTATTTAGGCGCTGTTGAACCCAGCCCAGTGAGAAGTTCTTCAGGTGAAAAATGTGATCCACCCTTCACCTGAAGATTTACTATTTTAATATATTTGTTAAATTTTATGATTTTTATTATTTAGATCATAACCCACTTAAAATTTTCCATTAATGATAAAAATACAGATGATTATAATATATTTTCATATCTGTATTATGTATTGAGGAGATAAAACTGTGGAAAGTTTTAAAAAGTTAAAATATGAAATTTTCACTCGATTTTAGTTGTCAGTATTAAGAGAAATGTATTGCCCATTTATCTTTATTGTCTTTAGCCATTCAATTGTAACTAATAAAGAATAAAACAACTCGAAGTCATACCACAAATTATTTAATAATGAGAAACGTCTAACAGGGAAAAAGCGACATGTTTCGGTTTACACGACCATCATCAGGCAAATTTACAAATTGGATCCAAAATGTTGAAAAAGGTTACAAATGATTGTGAAAGTTACATTCTGGAAAAAAAAAATTTAAACTTAAAAACAAACTAAATTAAATTTTAAATAGCTCATATGGAGTTATTTAAATTATCCTTTTAATTGAATTTAATTTAGTTTGTTTTTTTAAGTTTTTTAAAAAAAATGTTCCACAATGTAACTTTCACAATCATTTGTAACCTTTTTCAACGATTTGGATCCAATTTGTAAATTTGTCTGATTATGGTCGTGTAGACCAAAACATTTTCCCTGTTAGACGTTTCGTCATTATTAAATAATTTGTGGTATGACTTCGAGTTGTTTTATTCTTTATTGAATACTTTACCACATTTGAGTATGGATAATATTTTGTTTTCAATTGTAACTAATTATACGACTTGAAGCGATTCATTAAGTGAAAAATTATTAAAATTAATTTTAGTATTACAAGTTTCCTGTTAATCAATTAGTTACTTCATGAATCAATTTTTTATTTTGACAATAGTTAATAATTCAAGCAAATTGGATACTTACTTGTTATGTATATTAGAGCACACTTACAGCAGCTCTTCACTTTTTTCCTTACTGCAACCAGCTCTGGATTTATCATGATTGCTACTGTAGTTCTTGGATGCAACCTGTACAATTTGAAAAAATGTTTCTATTAATACGTCACTACGTTATTTTTCAAAGACTTACAATTATCGATAGTTTCAGCTAGTTTGAGATCAGAATAATTAAGCAACTTTCCTTGAATTCTAGAATCGCTGACTCCTAGTACCTACAATACGAATACATATAAGTACATAATTTTCTTTAAATTCACAAGTGGACAGTAAGAGCGGAAAAAGTTGAGCACTTAACGAAATACGCCGATTTTCACAAAAATTTTCACACATCATCTAGAGCATATAAATATCACTTTCCAAGGAAAATAAATTGCTTCAACATTTAACACCTTTTTGCTTAATTTTAAATTTAGACTTTTTTATGATTAAAGTTATGACACATTTGACGTTAGAATTGATTTAAGAGTAAAATCATGGCACATTTGATTCAATCATAGAATTGTCATTGACATATTAGAAGCAAGAAAGCAATGTTGCCATGTATATGTCATGGAAATTGGTTAAGATGTGAATAAAATCTAGTAGTCAGATAAAATCTATATGTCAAAATTAAATTCGAAAATGATGAATTTACAAACATTATATAAAATAATGTAAATAAAGCTGAATTGATAAAAAATCTCCAAAATTAGGGTTTGATACCAGAAAGACATTTTATGTACTTTAAAATTGTCTTTAGATGAAAAATTGTAATTTTTTTTATCTTTAATGCTTATTCCATAAAGTAATCGATAATTATACCAAGAGATAGTTCAAAATCACGCTATAAACAAATCTTATTCATAAAATTGTATTATAGACCCGATAAATATTTTTGGAGATGTCCGAATTTAATAAAAAATCGTTATAAAAAACCCCATACGATTTTTTTCATTTAAACCAAGTAACAGACTATATTTTCTCCCCGATCAAAAAGTATGCATCAAAATTAAATTAAATTTGAACACAAGTTATTTATTGACATTGTATTAATATTTATGGTACACTTACCGAAATTAAAAACTGGTACATTGGTGTTTTTTAATAATTTGCAATTTCAGATATTATTAAATTCTATATCTACACTCGATTTTTCACTGATTATTTTGTTTAAATTAAAACTTGTTTGACAGTGACACTTTTGAAATCCATGGCAATCCATATCGTTTAGTTCGATTACAGAATATTCATTCTTTACCTTATTAAATAATGAAAATACATGCAAAATACCATCAAGAAGCAAGTATTTAAGAATAAATATTCTTCTAGAGTGTGAATGTTTACTGCATTCTATTATTAAAAATGATTTAGGAATTCATACATTTACTAATGGTCGTGGAGAATAGTATATTCTTCAACAATCATATATTATAGAATGAACTCTATTATTCACGAATAATTCGAGTGAATAATAGCCATAATTCTATGCGAATTGAAGACTATACTTTCTCCACGACTATACAAGAAATTACATACCTAAAATCATAGTTTTTATCACTAATTTTTAATTGACACTTAAAATATTAAACTTTGACGTTTGTGCATTTGACATTTCAAATAAAATTAGGATGTTAATAAGATGCGATTGGTTAATTTTCAAAGCAATGTGATTTGTGTTGATATTAATGTAAATTCTAGAAATCAAAGGATGTGATTGGCTAATTACCGTGGATTCTTAAATTTATTCTTCAACCACAAAAAATGTACTCAGAATTAACTTATTATTAAACAGTCGTGGAGAAAATTAATTTATTATAAATATATATTTTAACTGGCTTATTGAACCTATTTTTTATTCTCAATTTTATTTATAAATTATATCTTTTTTTCAAAAATTACCTCCTCTTCCCTGCCAATTGACACAGATCAAAGAATATTATTACACTCATGAGCTTAATATCAATATCGCTGAATAAGTCACTATATTTTGTATCGCACTATTTTTATATTTTGAAGAAAATTAGATACCTGTAATTTTGAACCAATCAAAATACGTTATTTTGATAGATTTTAATTACAAAGCTAAGATGTTTTCTATATTCTTTGGACACCTCCTCTCTTCTTAATGGAGAAAATGCAGGACTTTGAATATTTTCAATTAAGTGTCTATGTCTAATATTTATTTACCTTTTTCCCATTCAGTACTTTCAAATATTCGTGGACAATTCGGAACAAATTTTCTTTTTTCAAGTTGGAGCCACAATCCTCCCATGGTATACGATGATTGATCATTACATCAGACAATTTCACGCATAGTTTGCATATAGTATGATTTTTTAAACAAAAAATTTTATTGGTTTTACTGGCTGTGCAATATTCTTTATTGTAACAAAACGCGATTTTTTTTGATGTTTTGAAGTATCAAAATACAATGATCACAGCCTCCCATGATTGATGCTTGCTGACGCTGGTTATGAATTCCATACCATTAAAGCGCGCATAATGCATGTTAAGAAAAACGCAAAAAAAAACAATTTTCTACCACTTGTAGTTACTCAAAACTTATGTAAAATTGAACAATATACTATTTTCTATCTTGAAATGGTATTCCCATACAACTAAAATAAGTAGAAATTACCAATTTGAAGGCCTAAATAATTGCTATTACGCGCTATGAATCTGTTCATGCAGCTTCCCGAAAAACCTCTAAAATTATAATTTTCTACCACTTGTAGTAAGCTCAAGTAACTATAAAATAAAAGAATATTATATTTTTTGTTCCTAAATGGCTCTTTTGAACTACTACAATCAGTAGTAATTAACAGTTTATAGGCTAAGAGTCCATTGGTGTGAAAACAAACTAAATATTATTATTCCTGTAGGTATGTATCTGTAAAACTAATATTTTTTTCATTTTCTACCACTTTTAGTAATCCAAAAATGATATAAAATAGAAGAATATTTTATGTTACGCTTTAGGTTGCCATTTTCATTCAACTACAATCAGTAAAAATTTCAGAATTATCGCAGGCTTGAAAAATAACATAAAAAATAGATGAGTTTTTAGTTTTTACCTCTCGCCCTTCAGATAAGAGAGGTATAGGAATCATGCTAAAAATTGGGTAGTGAGTTTTCAATGGATAAACACGTTTTGGGGTCCCTAGAATACGATTTTAATATTTTCGCGATGATGTCTGTGTGTGTGTGTGTTAGTGTGTTAGTGTGTGTTAGTGTGTGTGTGTTTGGATGGATGTTGTAGTAACGATAACTCAAAAACTACTGAATAAAAAAATTTGAAATTTTGCATACAGGATTCTGATACCCTAGATTAGATCTGATTAGATTTTGGTGCCAATCGCACAACCGGAAGTGGCAGTTGCTATGTGTGAAGACGCCATTATTATACAAAACGGCAATAAAGTTGTACACATATATTTTTTATACCCTACAGTTTATTTTCATCTCATTAAAATTTTCTAAACTTTTGCCATTGTTGCCAGATTTACAAAAATATAATTTTTTTTCATACTTTTTTGTGTCAACCTGTAAATTTTTGATTCAAAAATGGCGAGAGGTCATGTGCTGGCCACATCAGATTTTTTATTTTATATAATTGGTTGCAAGTGATAATAAATCTAATTATTTATATTATTTTGACTATTGTAATTATTGTTTATGTGGAAAACGTAATTATTATAAACTATGCCAGGTTGATTGCAAGTACCCAGGTAGCAGTGTGACGTTGAAAATTGGTGTATTCTCGTCAACTGACGTAATTTGGGCCAAAAAATGACGTGAAAAAAACATGGTTAGGTGGACGTTTTTAACACGTCATAAAAAAAGGTAATATATTCGTCAAATTTTGGTGTTAGTTCTCGAGTAAAAAATCGTATTTTTTAGAAATTAAGGCATGTTCATGCTCACATGAATTTCGCAAAATTTATTCGAATAAAATGGCGCCTAAAAATTTCGCAAAAAAGTTGAAATATCTGAACTTTTTTGTGGATTCGGATGATGACGTATCACAGAATGTGACAGATATCAATAGTGGTAAATGTTCGTAATTTAATCTATAAAATATCAATATATTTAGTTTTGTTTCTGTTTCTGAATCCATTATTTTTTGTAGTTAAGTTTGTTTACAAAATTACGAACACAACACAATAATTTCAAATATTTTGACTTATCTGACTTAACGCTTTACAGAAACCGTCAAATTATATCGCCTGAGTATGAACATCAAATTTTATGGACGGCAAAATATTTTCCGATTCGCATAAATTTTGCAAAATTCGTATGAGCATGAACATACCTTTAGTTTATAATCAGTATGCACTGACATCCCCAAAAAAATTAAAAGAGAAAGGTATTTTTACTCTGCAAGATTTCGCGCGAAATCGCTTACACTGTTATTTAACCATGTATTGAATAATATACTTGAAAATAAACTAAAGTAACCAAAAATTATTATTACATTAAAATTAATAGACAATAACGAAAACAGGACTTAATAAATGCCAAATATATTTTGAACTTGAAATTTATTAATAATCACTGTTTTTACGGTGCAAACATCAGTGGCACAGTGATGACAGTGTCCTGATAATTATCGAAATCTAACATATTTTTCATAATCTTGACTACGAATTGATAAATCGATAATAATAACCTACAATGTAGCTAAAATAGATGTCTAATTACGTTTTAAATACGTAAAAAAAAACATAATTTTTACGTAAAAAAAGACTGTGACTCATGACCAATATTCAACGTCTTTAACATGTCACACTGCTACCTGGGTAGAGATTCTCGAATCGTCTTTGCCGAAGTTGAAGCAGATCTCATTGCGTCAATTATTTCCTGATGATGGCCCGAGTCTATTTGCAGATATGGTTTTATTGAGTGACTGCTACCATCACCGGTTATTTTAATCAATTGCTGTTCTCCAATTCCCATTTTGGCTAAAGTTGAAACAGCAGTGGCCCTTGCATAATGATATGTTATTTTGATCTTTTTGACATCAATTCCAATCAATGATGCAGCAGATTTGAACCAGGAAGATATTGTATTCTGTCCAACTGGACTGTTCTTGTACCAGCCTTTGGAACTGGGATTCTTCCAGTTTGGATTTGGCGACAAAAATTAACGCTTCGTTTTGATGGGGCCTCGCTTGCTTGTTAGTTTGTTGAACAGTCTCACTGGGCATATTTCTTCGTTGAGTGTATTCGGTACTAGCCACTTACTGCCAGCTATTTTCTTTGAACCGCCTTGGGTGGTCTTGGAAAACAACATATTCGAGTTGTGCTGCCGCTACTTAATTTCCTCTCCAGGCCAATTTATGACCAGCAACGTGGAAAAACTTTTTCTGCAAACCTTCCGGAGTGTTTTGGTCCCAAAGCTCAATAATTTTTGTCAGCTCGTCTGCTGATAGTGCAGATGAACTTTCCTAACTTTCCTTTCTCTTGGTTGGATCCATTTGTAGCTTCCGGCGCTTAGCATTTTTTGCAGCTCTTGAGTTCAAAAATTTTGTCAGAGAATAGATTAAATTTGCGATTATACTTTTCAAAAAATATTCCTGCAACTGCTTGGCTGTGGAATTCCATAAAACTTTGATAACACTCTCCTTGTAGTCTTCGGAGATCTTTGTTCGTATGTTGAACCCATAAGTCTTCAAGAATAAGCGCCAGTTCTTCCACAGGTATATCCGCTATATCGAAATTATACGATTTTTCTGCGCAAAACTTTGTCTGCCTCCATACGCTTGCCTTCGATTTCCTGGTATTCGCGGGTGTCAACTGCTCAATCTCCTGGAGAATATTTTCTTTACTTTCTTGACCGAAGCGAAACATTTTTTTACGTCGTGCTACTTGACAGCTTCAAAAGTGAAATAATACTTTCGAGGTTATGGTCTCACTTAGTTACCATGGCAACTCAACAATCAAGTCGACCACACATTTTATGTTTCTTGATGAAGAAAATAATTTGCATTGTTGAAATAAATTTTAAAAATATTTGATTTTCCACCACAATTCGGTGAGGAATTTTCTTTAAAAATTCATGTACTTCCCTCAATTTATTCAAGCACGTGAGGATTCGGTAAGAAAAATTTTACACCGAAATATTAAAAATATACTAGGACAATGACGGTTTTGATGGTAAATGTAAATGTCATTTTACTATAAACGTCAAAAAATTTCCAGTGTAATTTCATGCTTCTTTACTCCAAGGAGGAGAACAACTTCCGGAAATTTTATTAGTTGCTATGGTAACGATACAAAATACATGCATTTAATTGGTCGAAAATATTAAGTGTGAAATTTTCTGTAGTAATATCAGAAGAGAGTGAGAATAAATTGAAAATAATTCGACAGATTTTAGAAAACTTGTTGCTAAAAGGCAACAAGTTTGAGAAAATGACCTTTGATTAAATTACATATTGTATTGTTTTTCGCTGAAACTATTCTCGAAAAGTAAATTTTGTAACTGACATCGTCTTTAACTCTACCTATACAACAACAAAGAATACGAAACTGCTTTCGTATAATAAAATCAAGAACGCATCGCGTCCAACACCATTTATATGGGAGCCATAAACGACCAACAAAAAAGAATAAAAAGTCGTAAAAATCACGAACTGATGGTAAAAAATGGCACACCTTTGGTGCATTACTTTGAAAAACCGCTCTGAGCATATTCATGTATAGTTTTTACGAACTTGACGACCTCCAAATTTTGAAATAAAGAAATAAAAGAGGTTTAAGCAATAGTTGGAAATGGAGTTTACAGTGGCGGATTGCATTTCAAAAAATATATATTATAATCAATATAAAATTTTGATAATTTATCTCAATTAGGAGTGAGATCTATATAAAATAAAAAATCATAATTTTTTACAAATAAACTGGAAAATTAATAAAATTTGTGTTTCCTGCTAAATTCCTTTTCTTCTATTTGTACAATCTTTTTCTCCCTCTTAATCCCATTTTAATTAAATAAGCACTAATACTTAATACTTTCACTAATAATTATGATATTTTAACATTATAATATTATTACCCTCTGTATAATCTAGTTATATCACTGATGTCACAATTTTATACAATTTTTACTGTAATTTCTTAAGGTGGGTCCCCAGAACCGCGGAAAGCTGAATTTTTCTTGCGGAACTTCTGTGATTGATCTAAATAAATTTGAAATTCAGTTGGCGCCATTTTCCTACGATTATTTTAACTTCCTGCGAGTCCGCAAAAAGTTGAAATTATTTAAACTTTTGGCGGATTTTTTTATATATCTCTCTCTATGGTTCGATAACGCGTTCTTTGTTTAATGACCTAAAAATTAAGTTAGGTTACCTTAAGTTGTGTCTGATTGGTTTGATACATATTTCACACTTGTTAAGCCATTTAGTATTAAAAAATGGAATTCCAAGAGCATGATCAGTATCAGATAGGGAATAACTATCTATAATTGCAACTTACATTTAATATATATTTTTAGCTCCTTACACCTTTACGTATGTTTTTGGTAATAGGCTATATATATAGAGTTCCCACCATAAAACCTATATTTATATTTTTAGCACACAATGTGCAATGTATGTGGATTACTGGACAACTAATAAAGTTAAAAGTCATTAAATTAAACAACGCGAAAATCGCCTATGTGAGGACCCGTCTAAAAATTCCTTCGGTTTAGGTGACGTGGTGAATTTCGCCTTCCGCATTCCACGGTTCTGAGGACCCACCTTTATTTGGATTAATAATATCAAATAAAGTCAAATTAGGTTATAATAATGTCTTATGAAGGATTACCAAATGTTGTTAGATTCCTTCCAAATAGAATTATCTCTAATCTATGCACTGCATTAGTGTATTCAGTAAGGAAAAGCCCCACGTTGACCAGCGACATTATTATAATATATTTGGTATAAATCCAAAGTTGGGAATTTAATCCACCATCCCAAATTGCTTCTGGTAGGTCCTCATTGTTGACTTACATTTGCTATTCCTCTTTGGTGAGCATTGAAAGGATAAATCAGAAAACTGTGTTAAGACTTATTGCTATCTATTTTGGTGTGTGACAATTAATTTCCCGTGTACGAATTCATTTAGAATATATACAAAGCAGAGTCATGTCAGTAGTCTGTTGTGATGATAATAATCAGTATCTGTAAGGTGAGGATTGTGCGTTGCTTAATAAGTGGGCTGTCCCACAACACTTAGGTCTCATTAGGCCTATTGTATATCCTCCTTAGCAAGTCAGCCAGTATACAGTTTTTACGTAGTTGACAACGTCTCCAAGAGGTGACTATCTTATGTTGGCCAGTGTCACCCAATACTTGCGCCGAACACATGTATTCTAATTGACGAGAGTGTCGGGCAATCATAGAGGATGTGCTCGATTCTCTCGTCATCTTGTTCACATCCCCTGAGGAGTCTGAAAGTCCATGTTGTTGATTTATTGACCGATCAGAATTTTCAAATATGGAGACTTTAGCCAAACGCCTTCAAAACCACTTACACAATAAATCTGCCAAAAGGGAGCTTAGAATCCAATTCGAAAATACATGGCTCACTAACAACAAAACACTAAACTACCTAGAAACTGAAAATGAGAAACAATATTATACAAAACCTGTGTATAATAACATGGAGAGCGTCAGCGTCCACCTTGCACTCATTAGCTTTCGGTCTCCTCTTCTCAGCAGCTGAATATTGTAGACGAGTATGATACAAATGCACACAGAAGCGATACTCAGCTCAACAATACAATGAGAATGGTTACAGGTGTCAATAGCTACCAGCACATCCCGCTTCCAAATCTGTGTCGTACGAACGCTCTTTCAAGAGAGTACAAAAGGATCTTGGACAACAGAAACCTTCCGATACACGAAGATATTGAATATGCCAACCACAACAATAGTATAACTATACTGGTTCTTGACCACAGAAAGTCCTCCTCTTCTACTACCGCTTCTGGTCATTGCTGTCAGTCTCGTCTGCCAAAAGGGCACTCATTACGACCAATTGGGGTAGTTTCATGAAAATTTGGGATTGTTTTGGGGGTAAACGAGCCTCCGCTAGTCTCTTCTTATCTAATGGTACTCTCCTCTTCGGATAGGGGTGGCTACTTTTTCGGATAGGAACTGAATGGAAGTGGTCCAGAACCGGCATAGTTATACTACCGCCTCCGTTCAAGAAACTCATAGCAGAAACTTTCGGTATAACCAATGTTTGGCACCAAGAATGGACCACCAAGAAAATAACCAAATGCCACGCATTGGGCAAAAACCACCGAGTTAAAGATTGTCCTACTACTAAACCAACACCTACAGCGTCCTCGCCAAAATTTCTCCTTTCCGGTTTTGGACAGTCGATTTTCACCGAACAGTCAACAGTGGCGGCTTCAACTTTGAACTGCTTCCTATTTTGGTTGCTCTGGCGGCAAATTTAAAGTATCTGAATATTTATATGCGTTAAAATGAACATCTAACTTTAAACAAAGAAGTTGATTTAAACAGATGAATACGTTTAAAGATAGGAGTCATTTTAAATAGATCATTATTATAATTTATGGTTTTTTCCTCATTTTAGCCCATGTTAATTATCACAAAAAAGTTATCGTTAGCCAGCGAAGACCACGGGGTGGTTAGAGGAATCTGTTAATATTTCTATTTATTCTGTCTCTTTAACAATGTTTTAAAAATTGACATTTTTAATTCCCGTTACGCTAGTACTCTTAACCTGTGATGTTATAAAGGAATTTGGATACCATTTTTCGACTCATATATACCTCTTACAAATTTTGATAATAAGCAATAACAACGTTAGACATGACACTGGTATCTGCCAGTTCGCTATATGTGTAGCCCATTTCGGAGATCCTCGGGTCTCGTTCCCCACTTCTCGAATCTTTAACGGAGAGATCGGTTTAGTAGTTTGACAATCTATACGACTTACCACGTAAAACATGGTCTACTTTGAACAGAATTCGAACCCAGCATGGGTAGATGCATTTACTCCACCTATAAATGGAGTAAAACATTAATAACTTTGCGAGTGAGGCCAAAATGAAACTATAAAGCATATCACACAAGAATACCTACGAGGGAACACGTGAAGATTTTCTGATGACAACCCCATAATCGATAGCTTATATCAATTAGCTATATTATTATAATTATTAATATTATTGTGTCTTAATGCCATACGATAAATAAACCCAGTCAGAATGCCTGTTAAAAGGCGCAGATTCTGCCTAATCATGGACAAGTATTTGTTGGCTGTTATATTGTCAGGGTAAACTACGAGGTCTCTAGGAACTCTGCAGCTTTTTGTTTCATCCCATCTTTGCTTGAATTTAACAATGGAGTGATCCTTAATTACTCCAAAAGCTCGATCTTTGTCAAAAGTACATATTGCCAAAGTTTAGTTATGTAGTATCTCTAGACCCACCATCTGCAACTATTCTGAGGAGTAGGAGCGATGATAGCTCCCGTCGTGAACTACGTTGTTCAAACTCCCGGAATCCTTGACGTCGCAGATTTTTCCTGCCAGAATTAGGGACGGAGGTTTAGGTTATCCACGGCTTGAAACAGCAATTCCGCTGCAGTTTCTTAAAACCGCAAACAAAATGAGGACAGCGGAAGACCCAATTACTCGTGCAGTAGGAAAGGGTTAAAAAGGTTGCTCATTCACTAAGGTTAAATGTACCAACAACCAAGAAATCCCTAGTCGAGCCAAAAACACGACTCGCTGATAAGGAGTCTAAGGAATGGGCGGCATTCCTGTCGCAAGGGCAGGGGAAAGATTACTTTCATAACAACAAAATATGTGGCTAAGAGACCCCGCATATATGTCCTAATAGTTTTTGGTTTGGTTTGCTGCGTTCTGACCAATAACCTTTTTATGTTTGGTCCATCTTAAGGCGACCATATTGTTGATGGATGCTTTGATCAATGCTTGGTGACATTCTAGTACTAACCCTGAGCATAAAAATAAATTTGTCACCGTTTGTTTTCATTTTTCGTCTTGTTTGGTTTGATTGGTCTTTTGGCCTTCTGTCTCTTACTTCTGACTTATTTGCGTATGTCTTATCATTTCCATGTGGCTTGTTTGATTTCTCACAAACCAAGCACTTTTCTGTAAATTCGTCTGTGGATTTTTGAGAATACTAAGATCATCTATGGGTCTTATTCTTCAAATTATCTTCTCGGCCTTGCATATTTTCTATATCATGTGCAGTTTGTCAGTTCTCATAGTTGTACATACATACTTCTTGCTCTTTTCTTCAATGTGTCCAATATTGCAGTTTCTTATAATTCCCTAAATATTTATTTATTTCATACAGTATAAAGCGTGAATTGCTTATCTGAGATATTTATTTTGTTGTTGTTGTATGCTTTTTCTGTTTGTTTTGCAGGTATGTCGGGATAATAATCGTATTGATTAGTCTCTTTTTCGTCTTTAATTTCTTTCTGCTGTTTCATTCTATAAGATTTTGCCGCTGTATACATATTTGGCTTTATTTATGGCTATAAATATTAATTTGTTATCTAATAAGTATTAAGCTTGGTTTGTACATTTTATATTATTTTCTACAATTTTAAATTATACGTCTAGTGTATGTCTTCTCTTCTTACTAAAGTAAAATAATATGTGATATTTTACCGTGGGGAGGCCGATTCATTTTTGCCAATACTAATACTAAAATTTATGAGTTAGGTTTAGCTTTAGTTTGAAAAATTATCACATGGCTTTCTAAATCATGAAAACCTAATTTCTATAACCTAGTAAGTATAAAAATACAAATTTACTTAGTAAGCTAAGATTATGTTACCCAAATTAAAAAGAAACTAGTCAAAAATTATTGACGATGAAAATAAAAATGAGTCGTTAAATAAATGTCTATACCTGAAAAGTCAGTGTCGCAACTATATGATGAGCTGGAAACGGTCCTGATATTTTCTTAACATAATGTAATGTTTTATGGAGATTTATATGACCGGCTTTAAAATTTTAAGAGTTCTCCAATTGCACTTCCTAGTTCCTGTTTATATTTTACAATTTTGTATGAGAGTTAATGATTTCAGTGTAAGTGCGAGTCTCTTCTGACAACAACGTGTTTAAAAATTGCGATTGCGATTAACATTTTTGTTATTCTTGATAATTTGATCGATGAGCGAGTTTTGTGATTTTTATTTTTAATAAGTTTTCTATATGTAAGTAACAGGTAAATAATTTCAAATTTTTTAACATTTTCTATAAATCAGATTTTCTGAAAAAATTAAAGAAGATATCAAAATGCGGTTATAAGTACCAGGAAGTAAAATTGTCTATTTCTTAAGAATAACTTACCTGACGAATGACGAAATAACTTTCAGTTCATTATCAAAATATACAGGGCGTTTCATTAAAAAAATTATAAAATTTATGCAAAAAAAGAAATTGGTTAGTAAAAATTGCACTTTTCTATCGCTTCTAAGTTCGGAAGTTTGCATTTAAGAAGGGCCAAAAAAAAACTTGCTGAAATCAAACTTAATTTAATGTTTATTTTTAATGTTGTTTTGATTCTTTTGTTATGTAAAAAGTGTTAAGTTTTCTGTTGAATATTTTAAATTTGGAAATTTAGTAAAATAATAATAACCGTTTTATCGATTGCTGAAAACAGAAATTCAAAATTCGAAACCGTTCTCGATTTATTGCTGAGACAGACGGACAAACGATCAGACAGACGAATGCAGTTGACTTAGGTCATTAAAAATAATAGATAGGCGAGCTAAGATAACCAGCTATCGATTGTTGAAAACAGAAATCCAAAAATTTGAAACTGTTCTAGAGTAAAACGCTGAGATAGAAGGAAAGACGCACGCACAAACGGACAGACAGACAATTGCAATTGACTTAGGTCATTGAAAAGTATGACTTACAAATGATAATATAACCGTTCCTTTCTTGTTCTGTTGAATCTAAAGAAATAAAAATCTACAGTAACTTTTTATTCATTACGTTGAAGAAACGCGTTACATTTTCTGTAATGCGTTACTTTTGGTGATAAAGTTGCAACAATGCGTTACTTTAGAAGAGTAACGAATAAACCGTTACTTTTTAAAAAAGTAACGGTAGGTAAAGTTTAGCTTACGCGTTACTTTACAGCAAAAGTAACTATAAAGTAACGCATTTTTTTTTTTTTTCAGTAACGCCCCATTACACATTTATTTTAAAAACTAATACACTAGGAAAAACTGTAAAAAAAATAGTAAAAAACTCCAAGTCATACCACAAAATTTATTACGGTTGTAAAAAACAACAAGGGATATAGACATATTTCGGCCAAACGATGGCCATCATCAGGCCTATAATACAAATAGTATATTAGAAAAAAATGAGCACATAATCTAGAAGGTACTTACAAAAAGGATAATCATGAATATTGTATACACCATTATTCGTGGGTAACCTTTTTGTGAGTACCTTTCAAATTATGTGCTCATTGTTTTTCTAATTTACTATTTATATTATAGGCCTGATGATGGCCATCGTTTGGCCGAAACATGTCGCTGCTCCTTGTTTTTATAACCTTAATAAATTTTGTGGTATGACTTGGAGTTTTTTATTATTCTTTGAATAATTTGCGATATTTTAGTATGGATAATTTTCTCTCTTTAAAAACTGTAAAGCTGAAAAACAAATGAATGAAATGTAGCATAAGTAAATAAGGTAGAAGTTAATAATTTAATAATTGAAAATACTGCTGTACCAAAAATGGTAATCTTGACTAATTACAGTTAAAAATTAAATTTAACTAAAGAAAAATTATACATGGTAAAAGTAAAAATAACGTAGTAGAAAATGTTTGATCTAGATTTTCTTTCTATTTTTGGCCTTTTTACCCCTTTTTGCCCTTTTTCTTGCTTTTTTTAGTTTTTTCTCTTTTTTGGACTTTTTTGAGCGTTTTGCCTTTATTTGTCTGTATTTTGCCTTTTTTGCTTTTCTTTCCTTTTTTTGGCATCTTTACCATTTTTTTGCTTCTTTAAACTTTTTCTAATAGTTTTTAATTTTTTTGGACTTTTTTGTCCTTTTCTGAGCTTTTTTGCTCTTTTGACGTTTTTTGCTTTTTTCCCTTTACTGTCTTATTTGGCTTTTTTTTGAACTTTTTGTTGATTTTTGTTTTACCCTTTTTTTCTTTTTTTTGCATTTATTAGGCCTCTTTTCTTTTTTGCTTTATTTTACGTTTTTTTTTTTTTGTTAGGTACCTTTTTTTTGCTCTTTATCTTTTTCTGCATCTTTGCCTCTTTTTTCCAATTTTTACAAATTTTATTAAGAATCTTATCGTATTTTTGATTTTTGCTTATTTTCACTCTTTTTTTATTATAGTTTTAATTTTTGCTGAAGTTTAGCAATTCTTTATCATTTTTTTAGAAATAATTCGGTACCTTGTTAGTATTTATAATAACTTGTTACCATTTTTAGTAACTTTTGTCATTTTTCATTTTAATTAAGTTTTGCGCATTTTTGCAATATTTACCCATTTTTTTCAGCAATTTACTTCATTTTTACACCATTTTACTTTCCCATTCAGGAATTTTACATTTTTTAATTTAAATAATCCTATTCTGACACAGCTGATTTTTTCATTTTGCAAAAATGTCCGAAATAACGTCATAAAATAAGCAATGTTTTGTTGGCGAAATTCTATTATTATATAAGAACGTTATTTTACGCATATTACCTACTTATTACGCCATTTTATTATCGATGTTTATTTTCACGCCATCTTATCCTTACCTAAAATGTTGCAGTAAATACCTATTTAACATTTCTTTACACTTGAAAAAAAAATCCGATTTTACGACACCAACCAAACTTAAAGGTAAAAGGGTACCCTGTTATTGAGGCCATACGTTTATTACTGAGCTTCATTCATGATGAATTTATGTTTACCAATAACATCTAAAAAACTCTAAAAATCGTAAATCAAAAAGGTTTAGTTGCAACATTGCTTTCAAACCTAACTCGTAAAATTTACCTCGTAAATCAGGGATTTTTTTTGACGTGAACAGATAACCGCATTGGGGACATGATGGTTGCTTTAGAATATGTCTACCAACACCATTAAGTTATATTGTGTTTCTATAACGTATATGTAAGTCGCCATTTTGGGATACCACAATTTAACAAAGTACTAAACATAATTATTTGAAATCATTAAAAGATTCACTAACTTTAATTAAAAATTTTAAAATGCATCATATATATCTGTACTAAAATGTTCATGGAAAAGAATTGTTTTATGGAGAATTTTTAAATTTATGAATAAAATTATTTTATTAACAAAATTTAATTTATAATAAAAAAAAAGGTTTTATACAAAGTTATGTTATTGAAAATTTTCATATATTTGACATCGACATCACATTGCTAGGAGACACTGGGGCGAAATATTAATGTTAATATTTATTTTTGGGAGGATAAGAAAAGACCTAAATGATTTTTTTAAATTCCTATAAGTCCTGGAAACTTGGTTGAAAACTCTATGAAAATTCCTTCAAAAAACCTTGAAAAGTCCTTAAAAAAATATTTATAAGACCTTAAAAAATCTTTAAAGAAATTTTAGATAAAAAGTATATTTAAATTTTGTTCAAAAATCCTTGAAAAGTCCTTAATGATTTTTTTAAATAACTAAAAATTCTTGAATTCGTGAATATTCCTTCAAAAATCCTTGAAAGTCCTGAAAAAATCTTTATAAAATATTAAAAAATCTTTAAATGTACTTTGGACAATTCTCCATAATTTCTAAAAATCTTTAAAATCTAGTTAAAAAGTTCATGAAAGTCCTTATAACGTCCTTAAATTCTTTTTGAGAATTATTAAAAATCCTTGAAACTTAGTTGGAAAGTCTATAAATTCCTTCAAAAATCCATGAAAAGTCCTGAATAATTTCTGTAAATTTTCTAAAAATCCTTGAAACTTTAGTGAAAATTCCATAAAAATTGCTTCAAAATCGTTGAAAAGTCCTTAAAAAAACCTTTATGAGACCTTAAAAAATCTTTAAGAAAACCTTGATGAAAATAACTAAAAATCTTTAAAAATAAAATTTAGTTGAAAAGTCTATTTAATTTTTTTCAAAAATCCTTGAAATGTCCTTAAATACCTAAAAATCCTTAAAAATTAGTTAAAACTCCATGAAAATTAGTTCGAAAATCCTTGAAAAGTCCTTAAAAAATTTTTATAAAACATTAAAAATTCTTTAATAAATTGACTTTAGACAATTCTCCATAATTTCTAAAAATCCTTAAAATCTAGTTAAAAATTCATGGAAATCCTTCGTAAGTTTTCAAAAATTCTTGAAGAGTCTTTAATGATTTTTTTAAAGACCTAAAAATCCTTTATATATAGTTAAAAACTCCGTGAATATTCCTTCAAAAATCCTTGAGAAGTCCATAAAGAAATCTTTATAACAACCTTAAAAAATATTTAAAAACCTTTGAACAATTCTCGAAAATTTCTAAAAATTCTTAAAATCTATAATCAAAAAGTTCATGAAAATCCTTATAAAGTCCTTAAATTCTTTTTGAACATTCTTAAAAATCCTTGAAGCGTGGTTGAAAAGTCTATAAATTCTTTCAAAAATCCTTGAAAACTCCTGAAGATTTTTTAAAGATCTAAAAATCCTTGAAACTTTATTGAAATATTCCTTCAAAAATCCTTGAAAAGTACTTAAAATCTTTATAAAAACCTTAAAAAATATTGAGTTGGATGAAAAACTTATCAAGAAAAAACAAGCGTCTTAGATGACTCTAAAGGACTTAGTTAAAGGATTTTTATGCAATTATAAAACTGATAATGCGGAGCTTTTAGTGGAAGAGTTATAAAAATAAGAACTTTGAAATACATTTCTTGCATTTTCATTTCGATTTTCGCCCATAATAATAGAATGGCGAGTATCAAACAAAGTGGACGCTTTCACCAGAATATTAAACCGATAGAAAGGTGGAATGCCAAAATATTAGCAAATTACTGCTGGTTTCTTATCAATTTGCCTCATTTTACCTAACTGAAATTTGCGAAGAAAAAATTATTTAATTTTTTTACTATATAATCCCGAATATACGTCTATATATTTGACGCAAATAAATTCGTTCTAAAACGGTTCTAAGCCATGGGAAATTACAAAATTATATATCTAATTCCACTCCAGAGGCATTTTTACGGTCAAACTTCATTTTAGTCGCATCCCTTACATTTCGCCATTTCATGAAAGCATTTCATGAAATTTTATTACCTTTACATGGGGTGATCCATCCGCAATTCGCCGAGGGTGGCTCATCCCCGAAGTATTTCTTAATGTCCCTTGTTCCGGGACCGCCAATCAGACGACGATATCTATCGTTAAAATTTTATTGCAAACGTACACATGGCGTATATGAAGTAATAAACTTTTATTAGTTCAGGCTATATTGCGATGCAATGTCGTATTTCTTATTTGATAAAACTTTCATTAATTTTATAGTGTACTTTTGGAAGAGTAGAAAATTTATTGCTTTATCGGTTGATATATGGATCTTTTTAAGTGGCTGGGAGATAGTCTCTTTTCTCTTTTTTGCCTTTTGCCTTGTCGTATTTTCTATTGCAATATTTTTGCGAAGGTACCAAAATCTTATAAATATACAAATAAAAATGAGGGAGTACTAATATTCCATACAAATTAATCCTCTTAGATCTAGTTTAATTCACATTCAAGTCTACTCTTTACTCTTATATATGCTTCCAATACATTATTGACATTCCACTTTTTCTTTTCTGTTTTGGAAGGATTTAAATTTAAGAAAGGTTGGAAGACTTTAACTGGTTTTAGTCTTTTACGACAAAAGTTTTCAAAGATGTTTAAAATTTATGTCGTTGATGGATGGTTTTATAGTTTTGCTGTATATAAATTTTGATGCAAGATTTAGAGGGTTTAATGGATTTTTTTCAAATATAAATTAACATTTACATGATTTTTGAACCATAACCATGCAGAAAAGTATTTTTGTAATATATTATAAAAGATTTTCAAATGTTTTAGACGTTAGCAGAAGGTTTTAAAATACTTTGATTGCTTAAAAAACCTTTAAATCGTTTTTATTGGAAAAGTAATTTAAAGACATTTTTTAAATATTTTTTAAAGTTTTAGATAAATATAAATAAATTCGGATGCGTTGATAATATTTTAAATACAACTTTAAAG
This sequence comes from Neocrepidodera transversa, assembly GCA_963243735.1. NCBI lineage: Eukaryota > Metazoa > Arthropoda > Insecta > Coleoptera > Chrysomelidae > Neocrepidodera > Neocrepidodera transversa. The sequence goes on along the minus strand of OY725337.1, from coordinate 2,308,535 downwards.
TGTTTGTTATGGCATCGAAGATGGGATGGATTTTAGAAAATTAAAAATTAAATAAATGTGAGTTTGAAGCTTCCTAATGATTCTAGAAAATTTTAGAAGGTTCCTTAAATGTTTCGATATATTTTAAAAGGTTTAAATATTTTGTAAAATTTAAACAAGATTTGATTTAAAAAGTGTTTAGATCATTTTTAAAATGTTAATGATGGGTTTAAAATGTTTTTTGCAGTCTAGTTTATGCAGTTTTCTGTCATAACCTTTTACTTTCCCGGTCCCATCAAAGGGAAAGTATAGTGAACGAGCAAAAAAAATTTGAGATTTCGATGGAAATATTCATTTTGACGTCCCCGAAGAAGATTAAAACGATTTTCAGAGTATAGTGTGTCTGTGTGTCTGTGTGTAATCTTCCACGATAACTGCCGAAGGGATTGACCAATCAAGCTGAAATTTGGTATGAATGGTTGGTGTGTGCCTCGAATGCGACCATTAGTTTTTGGTTCAGATTGGTACAGTACAAGGTTCTCAAGGCTGACATTGATTGAATAAACATGTAAGATTTTTTGCTTTTTTAAAATTTAAGGGCAAAAAATACACTTCAGTGGAAAATGTTGTAATGCAAAGTTTTTAAAGCATAAAATTTCTACAATTTTTGTATCAAACTTTTTCCAGAATTTCCAATAGCTGCGTCAGTAGAGGGCGCGCAAAAAATGTGCATGTAGTTTTTTCGTACTTTTTCCAAATTTTTAAGACAAACAATGCACTTTGGTGCAAAATTTTCTAGTACAAAGTTGAAGATGACCAAATTTATTTTAACATTTAGCATTAACTTTCTTTTCGAATTAATAGTTTCGCCGCTACAGAGAGAGAAAAATATACACATGTTTTTATTTTGAAACAATGCATTTTAGGGCAAAATGTTCTAGTGCAAAGTAGTGGAGCATAAAATTCCCTACAACTTTTGTATCAACCTTTTTTCCGAACTCCCAATTATTTTCTCCCATGATTTTAGGATATCCTAATTGAAGCAGTGTGCTATATAATATGTTCCTTCTTGTACCATTTTTGTTTTTTGCCATGTTTTTGTCTTTATTTTGCATTTCTTACCTTTTTTCTTTTTTTGGCCTTTTTACCCCTTTTTGCCCTTTTTCTTGCTTTTTTAATTTTTTGTTCTTTTTTAGACTTTTTGAGCTTTTTGCCTTTATTTGTCTCTATTTTGCTTTTTGCTTTTCTTTCCTTTTTTGGCGGTTTTACCACCTCTCTGCGTTTTGTTAAAAAAAAATTAATAGTTTTTAATTTCTTTCGACTTTTTTTATCCTTTTCTGACCTTTTGGCCTTTTTTATTTTTTTCCCATTACTTTGTCTTATTTGGCTTGTTTTGAACTTTTTGTTGATTTTTGTTTACATTTTTTTGCTTTATTAAGACTCTTTCCTTTTCTGCTGTATTTCACGGTGTTTTAATTTTGTTGGGTCCCTTTTTTGTTTTTTTGCCTTTTTCTGCATCTTTGAATCTTTTTCCAATTTTTACAAATGGTATTAAGATTCTTATCGTATTTTTGATTTTTGCCTATTTTCACTCTTTTTTTATTGTAGTTTTAATTTTTGCTGAAATTTAGCAATCCTTTATCATTTTTAACAATTTTTTGGAAATAATTCGTTACCTTGTTACTATTTATAATAACTTGCTACCATTTTTGTAGTTTTTCATTTTAATTAATTTTTGCCATTTTTGCAATATTTACCCTTTTTTTCAGTAATTTTCTTTATTTTTACAGCATTTTACTTCCCCATTCAGGAATTTTGTATTTTTTAATTAAAATATTGCTATTCTACACAGTCGAGCCGGGAAAGTTCTGGGGTGATACAGCCGATTTATTTTATTTGTAATTAAAATAGTAAAAGTAATAAGTTTTGAAATTTGTCTATGTTTAGGGTAAGTTTATTGTAATTTAACCATATTTGCAACTTATTTAAAGTCTGATTCGTTGAAGGTTTTTAGTTCATCCATACAGTTCCAGATATGAGTAACACTATAACGTCGGCATAACAAATTTAATGTCCAATAAAGTCGTTTTGAAGAGTGATGTTGTTAATATATACTCGGAAAAGTATTGGGCCTAGTACAGTTCCTTGAGGAATTCCGATGTTTACTTCCGTAGTATCATTTATTTCATCCCCAATCTTAACCCTTTGTATTCTGTTTGATTAACAGTTTGATAATAAATTATAGGCAGTACCCTAACAAAAAATATATTTATAAAAATAAAGAAATATTTTTGTTTATAGGGAAGGCTTTATTGACCAAAAAGTACCAAAAAATGATCCGTTTTCGTAATTTTGTTGTAAAATATGGAAAAAAAATGTTTTCAATGATTAATCAAGCTTCTTAATTTTTAACCTAAGTAAATTGTTAATAACAAAATGAAATATAAGAATTTGTTAATTTTTCCAACGGGAATCTTTTCTGAGACCTTTCAAAAATAGATCCAAAAAAGGAAAAAAATTCAGATTTATTTACAATGTTCATATTCAAGTAGGAAAGAATTGTTAATTAACTAATGTATAATTAATAGAAAAATCGCGAGAAAATTTTTTTGACCCCGGATTATTGTTCATAAATATATCCAGTAGATGCCTGAATTTTTTCAATTTTTTATTTTTATATTTAATAAGTTTAATTAATATTTATTTATTAGAGGTACAAAGTGGGCAGCGCTTACGCAAGCAGGAGTCCCTGTTTTCGGCCGTATTTTCAACACTCTGGGAAAATTATAAATATTGGTCCTACAGATCTGAGGCATAGTTTTTTTTTGGTAAATTTCCTCCTCTTTTTGAATCCTTTTTCAAATTTGAAAAATGTCAAATAGTTTTTAAGATATTTGCAAAAAACCAAACCCCACTTTTTTTTCAGTTAATTGTTCATAACTTTTGCAATTTTTGCAAGCGGCTCTTGAATTTTTTCAAAAATCATCTACACGCTATTCCGAATCGAATGATACCTCGTTCATATTTTTCGGAGGCGGAGAAAAAAATTTTGTCCCAAAAAGCACTTGTTGACTAAACTATAAATTAAAAAAAATATAGTTATTAAGAATCCTTATCAGAATCATAAAAATTCCAAAAACTATACAATAAGTAATATTTGAAAATACTTATATTAATTTACAAATTCTGTTAAATACAATCCTGATAAAATCAATATTACTATCAAAATATCTTCCCAGGATCACATATATCTCTAAAACCACCCCTCTTTTATAATGGCGAGAAGTAAGTAAGACCTATAGGATGAAACCAACGAGGATAAATAGCATTTGGTATAAGGGTGGATTTTATCAGGGTTGGACTGAACCGCTCTTGATATTATACTCAAAAAAAAATTAAAAAATAACTAGTAATTTTGTTATTTAAATTTTATTTGTTTATTAAAGAAAAACTACGTATATACGCTATAATTTTTTTCAAAAAAACATGAATCAAAATATTTCAAAATATTTATTTATAACAATATTTTTAATATAAAATTATGTAACAGTTTAAGATTTTTTTTTCTATATAAATTTACAATTTTTCTCCAATAAAGCATAAAGAAATATTTATAAAAATTATTAAATTGTACGTTAATGTGCATTTTTTTATGAACCATACTTTCATTAAAAATTGCATTTTTATAAAAAAAAACTAATTCATACACTTACTTATAGATTTAAAAAATAAAATTTTACAGTTATTAATTTTAAATTTTCTACGTTTGGACGGACTATGATAAGTTTATAAAAAAATACAATTAAAAAATAACTTCCATTATATACAGTATTTAATATTTTAAATATTGTTTCCTGAATATTATATACTTAACTATTTACAATCACATAAATAATATTTATTATCTGTTTATGACACTCTTTATTTAACAAATGAAAAAAGTAAGATTCTATTTGTTTCGGCTTTCGTTTAAATATTTAATTATATTTTTATCGTGAAAATTATCCAAAATATCAATTTTAGTAAAATTTTGTGTAAATTCGAGTTTACCTTATAATTACGTAAGCCTAAAAAGGCCATTTTTTTTAATAAATTTATTTATCAGTAAATTTCCGAGTTGTAACTAAGAATTTTCTATAATTATGCTTAAGTAAAAAATTGATAAAATCATGAAATAATATAACTAAATTTTCCTATTTTACATATTTACTACAAAAAAATTAAATATTCTTTATATTAAAATGTTGTTTTAAAAATCTTCTTTTCTAATAAAAGTAAACATGGCATCGGCAGCTAAAACAACAACATTAAGAAAAGCGAAAACAATTGAAGTCGTCATCATAGTCAAGAGATGCATATTCGGATGATAGAAATAATGTTTCATTAGATAAAATCTATCAACAGTCAGAAGAATACCTAAAAAAAATTACAAAATAGCATTGAACCTTCAACCATATACACGGTGGTCCAGAATAAGTCTTTGTGAACACATTCTCTGTATTAACGAAGTTACAGGGTGTTAAATTTTCAGAAAAAAATAACTTTTATATATAACTCCAAAACGGCTTTATATTTTTTTATATTAATTAGTCTAATATTACAAAATATATGTAAATTGAACCAGGGACGTACGGTAGATAGGGTCCAACATGTGTACCCCCTAAGTTTTACTCCACTGGGTAAATACACAAAGTGTATAAGGTTTGTTATGTAAATTTTTAACAGTTTTTGAGATATCCAACATTGAATAGGTCAAAGTTTAATAATTATAAAAGTTATTACTGTTTTATATCAAATTTTAAGAAATACTGAATACAAAACTAAAAATGAAAATTGAATGGTTTAAGTACTCAAATATTGATAAAAACAAATATTTTCATAGTGTTCCCATGTGTGTTAAGTGGGTATTGAAATTAATGTTTGTTATTTTTTAGAGGATACCAACACAAATTTGGAGTGAATATATGTGCTGGAATTGTAGAAAACCAATTAGTTGGATCATATTTACTTCCTCGCTAATTAAATGGCAATATTTACACATTTTTATAAGACACATTACCGGAGTTATTAGAAAATGTACCTATTTGGGTTCGTCAAAAAATGTGGTACCAATATAATTACGCACCTGCCCATTGCAACGTTAATTTAAATTATTTATTTATTGTAATTTTGGTCAACTAGAATTTTTTGGGTTTATCACCACGAATAAATCTTGAAATATACCAAATAGAATATTATAAAAAAAATTACGGGAGCCAGTCAATTAGTTTTTTTAAATGATATTATAAACAATTGACAACAAAACTTTGGTACATTTTCAAAATCGGTTTTCTTTTCTCTTGTGTTTGGTTAAAGAAAAAATAAACTAAGGTAAAAATTAAACGGAATTTATTTATAACAATTTTTTTTTATTAATGAAAATAAATGAGAGCTTTTTATTTTTTATTTATTTTCACTCTTTTTCTTCTTGTGATGTGTTCATCAGAAACTAACCATGGAGGTGATACTTTCAGAAGAAAATTATTCCAGAAAAAAAATTGATGCTTCCAAAAAAAGATGCTTCACGAAAACTTGATGTTTCCGGAAAAAGATTGTTGTTCCCAGAGAAAAAAAAATACTGTTATATATTGTGGCTTCCAGAAAAAAAAAATTCATAATTTTGTGGCTCATAAGAATCAAATTGCTAGTTGTGGCGCCCAGAAAAAAAACGATGTTGCTCACAGGGAAAAACCCCAAAAGTTTGACGTAAAAGATAACAATAAACTTCGATACTTTTACAAGTCAATAATATGAGAAGAGAGAACATCTAGACTTTATTTTCAGGAGAGGTGGAACTTACGGTAGTAATGCTAAGACCAGAAATAAAACTAAATTTGGATTTTAAAATATACAAGGCGACAAGAAAAATTAATTATAATGTGGCCTAAGGAAATAAAAACGTAATACAATTATCAAAGAAGCGTTCGTAATCAACTAAATTCAACTTCTCGTGACAGATGGATTGGAGGAGATAATGCAATTTAATGGCCAGCATGCTCTTCCGATATTACCCCATTAGAATTTTTTCTTTGAGGATACATTAAATCACTTGTATACAAAATTTCTAAAGAAGATTTGGTTGGTAGAATATTAGCAGCATGTACTGAGATTTAATCAATGCCTGAAATTTTTTAAAGCGTACCCTAGTCTGTCTTGAATCGTTTCAATTTGCAATGTTTGTGTTCGCCAGCAAACATATTACTTATGTTTATGCAAATTTATAATATTTATGTTTGTGTAATGTTATGTTATTTAAAATAAAGCTGCTTCTTTCTGTACGTCAATTTTAGTTTTGAATTTTTATGGTAAGTTGCCTGAATCTACCACGAATACATGCCGGTAACTATGGAATTATTTTAGCATCAACTTGATATTGAACAACGATTAAGTTTGTAAAACTTAATTTTTTTTATATAATTGAATAAAGGGATTTTTTTAAAAATGTTTATCATTTGACAAAAGGTCGAAGAAAAATAATTTTCTTTTCTTGTTGTTGTTGTTTTCTTTTACAAAAGAATCTTGACTCTGCTGATGGATCACATTTATTTTGAACTGAACAAACTAAAAAAACGGATTTGTATATGTTGTTTGTTATTTGTCAATTGTTATTAAGTGAAAAAAATCCAACTATTTAGCGCACTTTAAACACAGTTGAAAAAGTTGTACACTCGAATAAATCAACCAATGATTTGGAACGAGATACCAAATTACGTAGCTAAGTTCATTGAAGGTTTTTAAACGATTTGAGCGAAAAAATGGGGTTTTGAAACGTGCCCCTGTATCCTGAAATCCCTCAAAAAAAAACAGTGTCATTCTGTCAACTTTCCTAAAAAGCCAATTTAATCAATTGTCAATCATATTACAAAAACAATAAGGTTGGCATGTAGTGAAATGCGCCTCTGCAATTTTTTACTAAAATTTTTTTAAATAATAATAAAAAACATGTTTTGCAGTTTTGAAATGATATAATCATGACTAATAAACTTAACGTTAATAATTTTCTGAAATTTAACACGATAATAAATGGATGACTCAAATGAGCAGTACATACCCAAAAAACCTTTTATAATTACTGAACTTTGACCTATTTAATATTGGATATCTCAAAAACTGTTGAGAATACATAACAAATCTTATGCAATTTGTGTACTGTCAAAACCAATATTTATTCAGAAGCGTAAAAATTAAGGGGTATACACATGTTGGACCCCTATCTACCGTCGTACGTCCCTGGTTCAAGTTACAGACAGGTAACTATTATTGTAATATTAGACTAATTAATATAAGCCGACACAAAAAATTTCATTAAACGTTTTGGAGTTATAAAAAAAATGTTATTTTTTCTGAAAATTTAACACCCTGTAACTTCGTTTATACTCAATTTAGAGATTGGGTTCATACAAACTTTTGATCTTATAATTAATATATATTTTATCTCTGAAGTTTGTACACTTTATTCTGGGACACTCTGTATACTGAGTAGACGCGCCTTGTGTATATATTCTAGCTACACAATTGTTTGTGCCCGACATTATGTACGAGAGGAAGGGGGAACGGACGACAATGTCGCAGAGGTACTGTTCTTACGGGGTCACGAAAGATATTTTAAATGCTGTAAGAAAACATTTAGTGAACAATTTATGTATGTTTATTAAATAGGTAAGTTTCTAGATAATCTTGAAAAAAAATTGAATACAAATATACAAAAATTACAAATTACATTAACTATGAAATGATCGATCTATATCATTGCTGAACCATTTTTAAGGCTTGAAAAATAAATAAATTATAAAAAATATCGAATAACAAAAATTAATATTATTTACAACCTGACAATACACAAACATAAATCACGTTGCTGCCAAATCATCTAAACCCCAGGCGATGTAAGTCTAATTCACATTTAAAATATTTATAAAAACTCTGGCAACATTGAAACGTCGTCTCCAATAAATAATGTTGGGCACAACTCAAATATAATCAAAACGCATCTACGTAATATATGATCGAATCATTGAACTTAAAGCAATTATTTAAGAATTGTAGAACTTACAAGTGATAAGAAATAATGCAGATCCTATTACAGCAAACAATGCGACAGTTCTGTAAGGTATTTTGTCACCCAAAATCCTACCAAGAATTAAGACCGCATTAACGACCATGTAGCCAGTAAAAGCAGTATACATGATTCCAACATGCATTAAATGGCTTTTTCCAAGACCAGCTGTTGAAATTGGATCGTAGATGAAACCAACGCAAGCAGCACATATCAGCTGAAAATATAAATAAACAAACTTAAAAAGAAATAAACGCTTGAATCATTTTTATGTCATATGTCAAATTCAATTTTCAACTGTCATTTAAATTGTAAAAATGACATTTTTATTTTATATTCAAATAACGTATTTATTTACAAAAATACATATTTGTTTATATAGAGAAGAAAATAAAATTTTTACTTTTGAAGTTTTTGTCAACATAACAGTCAGTTTTATGTTAAATGTAAAATTCAAATAATGAATAACTATTAATCGATTTGTTAAAATGACATTTGTAACTTGACTTATTTGCTCTATGTTTTTGTAGCTTTTATAGTAATTTTCCACAAATTTGAATCGAATTCTGCATGATCGTGACGAATAATACGTCACTTTGGGTCCGGGGGCAAAGGTGGCGTCAGATAAGGACGAGGGGATTCATTCATGCAGCAAAATAGATATTTGTTAGTTTAACCCAATTAACAAGATGTAGGTACAGTTTTGAAAATTTTCGCTGCCCCTTTTTTTGTTGCCCAGAGAACCCATTTCTATCTTCTTCCCTGATGGGTTTTTTTGGCCACTTCCGGTTCCACGTCATCTACGATATAGCAACTGTTTATATAGGGTCTTTAATACATCCTCAACCACCCCTCTGAGGCTTGCTGCATTGCTTCTTTCCCCCACTTCCGTTCCATTTGGGTACCTTGATGCCAGATTCTGTTATATGCTCCCCTTTACCCTTCTATCCGGGTTGCTGCATCATCTTTTGCTTACGGGTTTTTTTACAGTGGGCCCTTTGTCTATTAACCATCTAGATTGAGGTCATGTCGGTGAAAAATTCAATAAACAATCGTCAGTCGTCAGTTTTATGTCATATGTCAAATGTCAACTGCATTTGCTTAAAAAACGTTTATTTTTGTATTTGCATTTAATTTTATGGAACACCTACTATATATTCATTATAATAAGATAAGCAATTTAATATTGGGTGTCAAATTCAAATACCATCTGTCAGTTAATTTATAACCAAAATTTTTTTTTGTACTTACTAATTCTAATAATTTAATTCCAAGCTGCCATTGCTCTGTTAAAATCAATTTCAATGGTTTTTTTGGCTGATGTACTTTAACATCGTCTTTGGTTTCCACTTCTGCCGACATTATTGTCGCTGTAGGAATTTCATAAAATCCGGAATTCTCCACTTTGAAGGCGATTTTTTTCAATTTTCTTATTTCGTGGTTCGGCAGTTATATATCTATCTATATAAAAAAGTACATATATAAAAATTTGAGGTACTTTATTTTAATATAGAAGTTTCTGACCCACTATATATAACTGCAAAAATATATGGGAGGTGATGTTATCCTTTAACATTTTCTTTCAGATGGAATAAAAATATATAGTGTTTCATTAAAAAAATCGACGATATTTGCATTTAAAAAACACCATTTTTTTAAAACACCCTATATAAGATTTTAGTAAATAACACTTGGTAAAAAAATGGATCAGAAACTTCTGGGTATTGTGCAATTGTATTAAAAATTACTTTGAAATATATTCCTGATTTCTACAGTTGTAATAATTTAATTTGTCTATAACAATATTTCTTACGCGATTTACACGAATTAAATTTCCCCAACAATATCTATTTTTGAATAATATACAAAAAATAAACAAATAAATAAATTACCATTGAAAACGTACTTTTTTCTTGGGACACCAAATATTTTTAATTCCCCAAAAAATGATATTTCTGATAAAACTTTTTATCTTCATTAACCTTTATTGATATGGAAAAAAATACAAAATGTACAATGTGATTCAAAAAATATGTAAGTTATCATTGAAAAAGTAATTATTGATTGGGATTATTTTTTTTTTCAGAAAATCTAATTTCTTATAGAATTTTTAAATCGAATAACCTAGATGAAAATGAATAAAAATATTAAAAATATACAGGATGATTTGAAAAATACTTAAACTACCATTGAATAAGTACTTAGTTATTTATTAAGTCATCCTGTATTATTATTTTCTCAGAAATCCATATTCATAAGAAATCTTTCTAAATCCAATAAACTTTAATTAGTAAAAAATAGATCAAAATATACAGTATGTCCAATTAAGTTCGTAGCATATGGAAAACTTTTTTATGGAAAAAAAATATTCTTCATAAAAAGTTTTGCATGGTTTAAAACCTAAAATACAACCATCAGTTATCAATTTTTTTAGCCCTATATACGATGTGTGTTACAAAATGTGATTTAAGAATGTGAAATGTGCAACTACACTTATTTTTGTCAATATCGAAAATGTTTATAAGGAGGAATAGCAGTCGCATATCAATTTGCATTAAAAAATAAGATTTTTTATTTTTCCAATATTTTTCCCATCTTGCAAAAACTCACATTTTTCTACACACTTTGTATACGATTAAAAGAATTTGATATCTGATGCTAATTTTAGGCCATACTGAACTTTTTGTATTTTTTCTATCAAGTGATAATAAAAAAGTTTTCCATATACTGCGAACCTAAGTGTACACACACTGTATATAAAGTAATTCGAAATATATGTAAAATACCAGTATTTTTTCTTAGGCCACCTTATATTATTATTTTCCCCGGAAATCATATTGTCCCTATTTTTTTTTTATCTAATAACTTATTAAATTGAAAAAGATGACAAAAATATACAGGGTGATTCCAAAATTATGTAAATTACCATTGATAAATGACTTTTTATTAGCTATTTCTCAGAAAATCCTATTTCTAGATTTTTTTAAAAATTGTTATTAATTTAAAAATATATATGAAGAATATAATTCGAGAAATGCGTAAATTATACAGGGTGCCTCAAATAAACCGTCGGTTAGAAAGATCTCGAGAAGTAAAGGTATTTGTAAATTGAAAATTGGAATGCATATTTTGCAACTTTAGGAACAATTATATTATTCTGAACAATATTTGTTAATTTTTTCTTATACCAATTTTCAACGGTTTTTAAGTTATACAACTTTTTCACAATTAAGAAAAAATAAAAATTCTTCTAAAGGTACTTGCATAAAAGCTTAAATTTTTTATAAATAGTAAACTATATACAACTGTTTGGTTACTGTCTTTTACTGTTGCAGATGGCTATAGATCCGCGGACATCTCATCTTCCTACCTGAACGATTAGAACATTGTTGACCATAATAAATACACGTGATTTAAAATCATCCAAATAAAAACGTTGTGCAAAACAAGAAATGTAAAATAAATACACAAACACAATATACAGATTTGTAAAATGTGACAAATGTGACAAATGTGACAAATGTCTTCTCTTCCGTTCACCCAGTGGCGGGTCTCTATGAAGGACCTCATACAAATAAGGGTTAAATGAAATAATGTTAGTGGTTTTTTTTTGTAGCAATTTTCTTGAAATTACTCAATAGACGATTTGAAAATTTTTCTGTGTTTTATTTTTTACTTGCAGCAAACTTTACAATAACGAATAAAAAACATCACATCATGGTTTTTTTTAACAATTCTAAACGATCAGGTATATTTTATGATAAATTTGAGTATGAAAGTTTCTTACAGAAATGTACATCTGTTTGTAACTTTGTACTCGCCTTTTTCACGAGATACACAAAAATCAATTAAATGCACTCTATTAATAAAACTTGCAGCTAAAGTGTTTAAACTTACCTATAATAGATATATTCCAGTAAAAAATATTCCAAGGAATTTTAGGTATTCCACTATTATTGAATTTTTTTTAACACAACAGATTTGAGATTAAAACACAGCCAAACTACGTTTCTCTTTGGAATTTACTAATTTGACTAAACCGTGTGTTATTTCAAAAATAAACTGAATGAATGCATTCAGTCATCCGTGCTTTAATTGGATTTGTTAACCCTTGTTGGGATTAACTAACCTTACACCCACGAAACGTAGTAATTTATTTTTTGTCTCTCAATGTAAGAAACGAGGTGACGAATCGTTCACAATTACAGTTAATTTAAGCCGAATCATTTATTTATTGTTGATTTTCGGTGGAAATAATTTAATTAGGAATTTGAGTCTTTTTTGGTTAGTATAGTCGGTTGAGTAATCAAGGCAAGAAATACAGTTTTTTGGTTACTTTTTATTAATTGCTAACTCATATTAATTAACTTATTGTTAAAATAGTCGCTTGTGAAACAAACACTTTTGGCACGAACGCAAAAATTTGCAACACGAGCTGCTAGACGAGTGTTGTAAATTAAGCGAGTGAAAAAAATAACGTTTTTAACGAATATTTTTAATTAGAGAAATAAAAAAATCATGAAATAAAATGAAATTCCTGAGACAATATGCTGTTATTAAAAAAAACTGTATATCATATAGGCCTTGGGCCCACACCTTGTGGGACCCTCGCAAACTCATTGCTTTAATACACAAGAAATATTAATGACGTATTGGGCTTTTTGGAGCGTCCTACATCCTGAAGATGGCAAAGTTATGACGACATAAAATTTAGTACCTCACATCTGATTTTTGCACAATGTTTTTAAGGAAATATTGAAAATTAACTGGTGACCTTGTCCGACAAATTTTTGGAGGGGTTCTTGTTGTCAAGGGTTTTACTTAAATAGGGCGAATTTGGATTCTTGGTAGATCTGGGTTTGTTCCTACCCAGCAATATCTCAACGATCGAGATCTCGGACTTGCGGATTTTGTCGAAGATTGGAGCCTCAGACTTGCCTAGGCATTTCCTGACTGTTCTTTGGTCGCTCTTAGTAGTTGTTTCTGCGGTTTTTCTTAGTGATTTCCAGCCCATTCTTTGGTTGGTCTTTCATATCTCGGATTCCATTAGTCTTAGATTCTATTAGTCTTTCGGTTTCCCGAATCTGCTCTTGGTCATAATATTTTAAATTCTCTATTCTTGATAGCCACATGTAGCAGTAAATTTTCCTTGGGTTCTTGAAATCTTTGAGCTGCTACGCATCTCGAAGAAAGGGATAGTCGAATTTGGAAAAAAAAATTATCAGTGCTTAGCCGTCAGAATATAGACGTTTCCATCAAGGAAATGCCGTCTTCAGGTTTTTTCCCAGAAACTCAAATTTTCTCCGCGTCGCCTACATTTTTCAATAACATAGGCGACGCGTGATATTTATAAAATATGGGCATTTTACCATAATTTCAGGGTTTATTCTGTTTTCAATTGATCGAGAAACTTCATAGATTTACAAGAAATCCAGGCAAATTTGGGATTTTCCTCGTTTTCATCCATAGTTTGGCCCTTAAGATATTTTGGCCCTTAAGTTCTTTGGCAATCCCTTATTCATTTCATTTGAGGGTGTATTCTTACTATATTCGTCAACCTAAATCAAACGGTGTGTTCATCTGGTCAAGGGACCTCATAGATTTTCAGGAACTCAGTAAAATAGGCGAAAATCCAGCCTAATTTGTGATTTTCCTCGATTTTGACCATATTTTGGCCACTAAGTCCTTTGACATTCCACTATTTTCTTTATTTGAAAGCGGATTCTTACTATACTCATCAAAACTAATCAAATAGTGTGTTCATGTGCTTGAGAGACCTCCTACATTTTCGAGAAATCATGATTTTAGATAATTGGGCCTAATTTTGAGGTGATATTTTACCCCACATTTGGTTTTTTTTTTATTTCTTTCTAAAGTTCGAAATACAACCTTTTGATAGTTTAATAAACATTCCCGAGGACTCTACGGTTTTAGATTATTCTAAAAATCCCCATATCTCGAGATTCCGACGACCCAGGGACTAAAGTGACAAAAGTTGAACTTTTCCAGGAATTTTTTTTTTGCATGTAGAACCCACTGATTTTTGTAAATGAGGGAACGTTCGGTCTCCATAGAGTCTGTATAGGATCCGATGATATATATTTTTACCTACTTTCGAGAAATACAATTTTTGCTCAAAAAATTGGGGATTTTACAAAATTTCAACTTTTTCGACCCCACTTTGCACTTTTAATACGTTCTAAAAATCCAAACTAAATCTTTTTCCAATTTTTGGACCAAGTTAGAGGCCGCCACGGTTTTAGAATTTCAAGAAACGGCTTAGTTTTCGAGATCGTGCCAAAATGTTGACATTTTGTGTCAGAATATGTTTATGGCACTTTAAGGTGTCTGGTTACCCTACTCCAACTCGGGAGGTGGCGTCTAGCTCGGGTGGCCCGACTTGGGGCCCAAGACCAGCCCAAATTCGCCTAGTTAAGGGCAGCAATAGTATAAACTATCGGTTTAAGAAAAAAACATGTAATCTTATCGTTTTGATAAATTATCAAGTTTAGAATCATTTTATATTGTAACAAGGCCGGCCCTGTGAACACACCGTGCACACCGAAGTCTGGAATTCCAGGTGTGACGTCACCCTTCCCGATGTTTCGACAGCGGTCGTTATAAGTATATTTACTTGGAAGAGCCGGACAAAGAAAGCAGAATACGATTGCGCACTAATATAAATTAATATTGTTAGTTGTGTTTAATATAAAGATACCTAAGAGTTGTGTTTTACTGTAAATAAATTAGTTATAGTTAAAACGAACCCGAATACAAAAATATTATAATATTGAAGGGCAAAAACCGTTGCTTAATCTAAATATTTTTAACCAAAAACGTTCATACATCAATTTTTAACGCATTAAACAGTTACTAATAAATACAAGAAAAACAAAAAAATATGTTATTTGTAAAAGGGTTTTCAAGTACCATTATTCCCGCCTTAAATATAATACGGTAAATTTGAGAGTTCACTTCGTTTTATTGCTTTTATTTCTAATTATGTTATCCATATTTAACCGACTTCAATGACCTCTTTCGCCATGTCCTTAAACCCATCTAAATGACAGTTACAAATGACAATGTTAGTTTAAATGCTCATTTTTCAGGATTTGAATTTTAAGATTTATATATAGAAGAAAACTTAAATAATATTTATTAATTTTATCACTAATGTACACACAGTGTCCCCCAAGATATTTTGATTTTCTGATTACCTGTAGAACTAACTATTTACGTTGGCTCGAATTGGTACGTACAATTATTATATTTTAATGTTATAAAATTTAAAAAACTGACAATATTACTATATTAATTTAGCAGTTTAATAAACCAAAGAATAGTTTTGTTAATAACAAAAAAGTGGGACATTATAATTTTTGCTGTTTTTAACCCATTTACTGTGGGGAATATCCAAACCATTCTAAATTTTTTTTATTGATCAGCCACACTTTAAAGATTTCAGTAATAGGTAACGGGGTCGTGCAACACTGCTAAAGAAAATAAGTACATATTCTACAGTATATTAATATATTTTTTTATTTTTAGTGCCTGTGCCTAGTCTGTTTAATAATGGCGATAGCAATATGGTTAACAAATGTCCATTTGGTCATCAAATTATTAATAACAATAATACCATTAGTTCTCGCGATAGTGGTGTTATTTGACATCATTTCTAATATGAATAGATGTTCATTGTGCTATGGTACATGGATAATGATAGCTTTAGCAGCTTTTTTGACTTTGTGCCTTTGTGCTGGACTGCTAATGTTCCTCAAAAGAAATACGAAAAAATATTTATTTATTTTCGCATCCGTTTTATTCCTTTTGACAGCGTTCATATTCCTTTTTGATTATATCTGGACCGCAATGTAAGTTTCGAATTATAATTTTTACATTACTCTAAGAAATTATTTTTAGAGAGTATTGTAAAATGCGAGATTGCTGTAAAATAGGACCAGCGTGCTGCGAAGCAGATCAATGCCAACAACCAATGTGTTATTCTAGGAGTACCACCTCATGCCAACAACCAACGTGTTATGCCATGAGTAACACCTCATGTCCTTCCCCATGTATGCCACTATGTCCACCGTGCGCCTCCAGCGGTGGAGAACCATGTGTGTGCCCGGAACCAATTTGGGGCACACCTCCCCCCGGTACGCCATATTGTGGTAAGACTTAACAGGTCTATAAAAGGATAACTTAGACTATTATGGTAATAGAAGCAATCTTAACTAATAGTTCAAATCATGCAAATAATAATAATAAAGTTTATACTTAAAAACGGCCCTATAACAATTTCGTATCCTTTACGTCTATAAAGGTGATATAGCACGAATCACCTATACAAGAACATTGTTAGTGCTGAAATCATTTGTGTGCCTGATTTGAGTCTCCTGTTGACACACCATCTCCTAAAGCACCTGATAGAGGTCTTGATATAGAGTCACCATTCCTTCAAACTTAACTCTTCCATACAAACACGGCATGACCAAAATTAGCAAAGCTCTTCTCATCTGCCACTCAAATTAAAATTGCAAAAATAGCATAATATATGAAGAGGAGTTTCGTCCTCTTCTTCATATTTCCTAGGGAATCTTCCAATACTCCTAGTGCAGGTGTTTTTTGAGCCCGCAGTGTCCTGTCAGAACACCTAGTGCAGTTTTAAGCTTCTGCCCTAATAGCACACAACTGTCTTGGGAAGTACAATTTATTTCCTTTTACTCTCGTGGAATTGGTATGTATGTCCTTTGGATGTTTGTTTTTGGGCAGTATTAAGACGTCTACGATATATATCCATTGTTTTCCGAACCTTATATCCAGTAGGTGTCCATGATAGATATAATACGGACTATATAACATATATATCCATATCATATAGTCTTAAAACAGTCTCTGGCCGACTTAATACAAGGAATATCAAAAAGATGTCCGGAACAGATACCTAAGAGTGGTCCTCACTCGACATGATATGGACCAAAAGTACATTCTTCATCGAGCGTAAACGGTTTCCGACACGAGCAAATGTTGAAATATAAATTTCACAATTGAACTAGTGTAAAATAACAAAAAATTCACTTTCTCTGACCGTCCACTGTATCAAAATAGGACGTTCTGTGAATGTCCATTATGTTCCCAGGGGGATATCTAGTGGATGTCCGCGGTGGATGTTTGAATTCAGTTCAAAGTTGTGACATTAGTGACTCACATGATCGTCCATAGAACGTCCACTGCATCAGAAAAGGATGTCCTAAGGATGTCCACAATGTCCGAAGAAAAGAAGACGTCCTATGGATATCTATATTATTAGTTTATGCTCTTAGGTTGTCTATTTAGTCATCCATCCAGTTCTCCCTGTATTTGTCCCTTAATTGTTTCTCCAGCATACCCTTTACATGTTGGAAGGAAATAATATTTGTGGGTCCAATTAAAGGTTTTTCGGGCAGGCAAGCGGTCTATGTCTTCATTTCTTTCTACGCCCTCATGCCCACGCACCCATTCAATAATTATCTTGTTATGTTCTGCCAAGGTATTTAGATTTTTATGATAGCCTATACTAGTTTGGATTGTATTTCCATCCTTTTCATTGCATTATCTGTGCGTATAAATTCTGTTATTTCGGTTTTAACTATCACCAATATTTACTCGGAAGTTAAAGGCAAGGATCCTCTGGTTTTACATTCAGATGTCGTGGACTGTATTCCTTGTTTCAGTTGTGTATATTGGTCAGACTTAATGATCGTTTAACTTCACACTTAATAATCGTTTAACTGCACACAAAAGCGACATAAAGATACATACTGAGCGGTACTGAATATGTGCGATCGACAGGACATGTGAGTGACTTTCAAAATCCTAACTGAAGAGAGACACTACTCCCGAAGGCTTTTTCTCGAAATTGCATGTATATGAATAAATAGTCGGACCTTAACAATATCTGTATGTTGTATACGTATTTATTGAAAAATAATTTGTGTTAAAGAACAATTTTTACTATCTGTTACTGCTTTTATATACAATATTATTTACTTTTAATGGAGAAAATTTCATTATCTGCTGGTGAAAATTTTAATGGTTTCTGATACTTAATTTTAATTATCTAACAAGTTATTTTCCAAGAAGATATTATATTATATTAAATTTTAAAGGAAAATGTAGCAAAGATAATTCTAACGTTTAATAATTAGAAGCTGATTTATCTCTACTGACAACTTAAATTTGTCTATTTTAGTTTGTGAAGTACCTGGGTACGCAGTGTGTCCAAAAAGAGTACAATTTCAAACCTATCGAGCCGAAGTAAATTATTCTTCGCGCTATAATGAAATAACACAAGATTTTTCACCTGTCGAAAAAAAGTAAATATCCGAATAAGTTGTTTTCTAAAATAATTATTTATTGCCTATATATATGGCTTATTATATATAGTAAACAGTAAATTGATAATTGTAGCATCATTTGATGTGTAAATTTATGACTAGATTTTATCGACCATATTTTTTTTCAGGCCTTCTCAACTTTCCGCTTATATAACTCCTTTCCCTCAAAAAAGAACCACAAAGTTAACAGAAAATAACGAAATATCAAGTAAGAATAATAAGTACAATCTGGTTGGTGTTTATTTAAAAATATATTTGTAGGTAGTAGTAAATGTAGTTTTAATGAAACTCGAAATAATAAAGAGTCCTATCAATTGCCGAAATTTAAAAATAAAATACCCGATGATATTTTTATACCTTACTACGTAGGCCATTTAGATAAAAAAATAGATAAGAAATACCATTCGAAATTAGATCCTGTTCCAGAACATAGGTACGTAAAGGAAGTTAATTTTTAAAATAAATCTAAAAGAATTAAAAAATAGAATCAACTTTTTCTTCTCTTCTTGTATTTAATTCCTTATAATAATGTCGGAATTCTTTCTTTTCAAACATGTCATTTGTTTGGAAAAAAGCTAAGAAAATAGCTGACCTAAATATGCATTACGGAATTAAATATTTAGAACAAGAACGAAATGTAATCCATAAACTAAACCTAAATACCAGAAGAACTAGAAGAAACCTATAAAGCAATCAGTAAACATAGAGAAAATGAAAGAAACAAATCCAGCAGTCATATAATACAATAATGATGGTATCAACGTACCCCTCACAAAAAATGAGCTCTTGGCACCTACCAACTGAAGCGCTAGAATTCTATAATAAAATCTGGACCCAAAACAAATTTCCTAATTAATGGAAGCAAGCCATCATTATACCAATATTGAAAACTAATAAATCACCTACAGGGACAGAATCTTATCGCCTAATATCACTGACATCACTGAGTAAACTCTTAGAAAAAAATAATCAATAATAGGCGTATGTGGAAACTTGAAAATGATAATCTTCTTACCAGAACAAGCTGGCTTTCACCCTCTCAGATTTACCACTGATGATCTTTTACATTTCGAAGTCAAATTAATGAAGCATTCTGCAAAACACAAAAATGTATGGCCGTATATTTCGACATCTGTAAAGCCTTTGGCCTGTAAAATCTTAACTAGACTGCAATCCTATGGATATCAAGGAAGTATCTAGCTTTTATTAAAAATTTTCTTAATAGTAGAAATTTAAGAGTCCGCGCAAGCGTCAAGTCCACTATAATAACACCTCAAGGATTTATTATCAGTCGAACACTCTTTCTGATAGAAATTAATGACGTCCTAAAAACCCTTAAAATACCTATACATGTATTTATCAAAGGTAAAAACATTAACTCTATGGCCAAAATTTTACGCTCAAAATTAAATAAAATCGATAGTTGGTCTAAAACTAGGGACTTCACCTTCTCCACAGTCAAAACACAATATATAATCCTTGAAAAAGAAAACGATACGAAACAATAGACCGGTTTTAAAACTAGACGGGAATATTCTAAGATACCGCAATGAAATAATGTACCTTGGACTAACGTTTGATGACACATTGAGCTGGAAAGCCCACACAAATAGTTGTAACGAGTGCCACTGAGAAAGGGGTAACGGGGAGATTCTCCCCGGACTCATAGTCTTCCGAGGGGCCAGCGAAACATGGATTTTTAATAGATAAATAAATGATAAGTACTACAACCCTGCATTCCGGTATTCGTCTTAATCACAGGTTTAATATTTACAGAAAAAAACTGAAAATACTCAGAAGGAGCGGAGGTATCATGTTAAAATGGGCTGAAACTGTTTAAATGCTTAGCAAACAAAAACTGGAGGGCCGATGGAGATATATTAATTAGTATTGTAATACAGGCACGTCATTAGTTCAAAAATCGATTATGCTTGCATAAACTCCCAGCTGAATCTAGAGTCCTTACTGGAGAAAGTTATACCATACACAGCACTCGATCATATAAGAACATCACCACGGAAAAAATTCATAACAATTATAGATTTCAAATATATACAGCGGTAGATAGTCTATACAACTCTTACCGCCACCATAGGGAATTCAAGTGTTAGAGTGAGAGAATGCAGAGGATCAGATAGTAGATGTACCTGATAGATAGCAGACGTACCTGATAGAGCTGAAGACTACACCAGACGGAGCTGAAGACTATGACAGATGGAGCTGAAGTACCTGAAGAACGAATCTGACACCCTGAACTTCCGCAATCTCTCACTCTAGCACATTGCATTCCCTATAGTGGCGGTAGGAGTTGTATAGATTATATACTTACAGCCAAACAGATGACAAATAAAACAGTTGTCCTTTCATGGGTGCCTTTATCAGTGTAGTGGATCTTGATAGATTGTCCTACTTACAGCATTGAAAGATAAAACGTTATTTTTTATTTGTTGATAAGTGATTTAGTACTAAATGTGATTTAAGCTCAATTCTTTTTATTATGGATTCGTTCCACGAATAGAATTTGAAATATATCGAAAAGTAAAATAAGGAAATTAAACTCAAATTAAACGTTATATTTGTTATATTGTAGAAGAAAATTTAGATAATAACCCTTCAGAGACTTTTTCTCTTATTTGTCGGGAAAATTTAACTTCGCTTGGTTTTGTTCTTGTATTCAAGTTTCTTCCAAAAATTTCCTGGATCCGGCAGTAAAAGATGTCAAGCCAACAGCAGGTTCTGACCCAGTAAGAAGAGAAGACTCGTTCCAAAAGAAGGACTTGTTAAAATATAAAAACATTCAGAGAAATTAAGAAGGGATATCAAGCGAGTCTAAAATTAAGATATAGGTACTGAGCATTGGAATAATGAAAATTCAGGATGGCACAGAAAAAAAACGTAACAAAGACTCACACACAAACTCCCCTCAAATTTACATAAACTGTTCAAGATTTGTGCGATAGTGTAACCATACTAATTTTTTTACGCGATTCAAAATTATTACACTGCTTGTAATTGGAATTCATATGTATATTATATGTAGTGTCATTTATATCAATTCCGCCGCTAATAACCAGTCTGGTTGATGTGTTTTTTTCTTTCATCTGTTTCTTTTACTAATCTCTTCTAGATAATTTACTTTTTTTCAATTTATGTTGTTTTAATTTTCTTGATCTTCCTTTTATCCTATTATTGAAAAAAATTGCATGACCCAAAAAATATATAAAATGCATTAAAAAATGTATGATTATTTTAGTGCTAGAAGAGAAGTAAATGAAAATATAACTGATAGAAGAAAAAAGGAATATTTAAAACCCATGGCACAAACAACGTTTAAAACCCTAAAGCGGTTTTTTTCACCTAGATCTTCAAAAAGGTAAATAATTTAAAAATCCATTAAAAACGATTGGTATTTATTTTAATAATATAACTAAATTTTAACTTCATAAATTTTTCAAAAATCTTAAAATTTGTGAGTGAAGAAGAGAAATATCATCGATATCTCTTCTGGTGACTTTATTGAGTAAATTATAAAAATTAAAAAAAGTATCTAGTATTTTTTTGGTATTTATTTATTTACTACTAAATATTACAATATTTACAAAGTTTCGTAAATAGCAAAAGTTCAAATTTACTAATAATTAAAGGAAAAGGACTAGATTTACATCTGGTTTTTTCTTATTAATGTAAGATTAATTTCACCAATGATGTTACTTTTATATGCGTAAAACTTTCATTTTCTACATTAAACAGGGGATTTTTTCAATTATTTCATCACCAACCCTTCTGAAATAAAGATCGTGAATGAATAACTTTATTATTTAAAATATCTGAAGAAACGAATTAATTAATATTTTGCTTTTTTCTTTCATAGCGTTGATAGTATACAGTTAAACCAATCTGAAGAATGTCAAACTTCAAGATCAACGTAAGTAATCAATTTGCTACAAAAATCATATTTTTTTAAATTATTTATTTTAGAATACCTGATTCGCGGGAATGTTTATCTTGTAAGAAACAAATAGAACGAAGTTCTAGACCTGACCCAGGTCCTATAGATATAATGCAGTTACCTTCTACTAGTACTGGTAAAAATCTTATTAACGTTATTAATGTTTTTTCTTGTTTTAGATTTATTAATCATAGTAGTTTTTGCTAACAAATATCTAATATTATATTTTTGTTTGCAGCAAATCCTTATACCAGCGTAGTAAGAAAAGGTAATGTGTAAATACAACCTATAGTAGACTTTATCCATAAAAGACGTAGAAAAAAAATTTCTTGTTACAATTTTTAAAAATTCTTCTATTACTATTTTTTAGATAATAAAATTTATCCCAGTCAAAGTCCCAGTACAGAACATAAACAAATCTTAGGTGAGCATGTACATAATTAAAATATAATTTTATTAAATCGAAGTGGTTATCCATATCTCAAATATGGTCCAAAAATTTTTTCAAATAAATAAAACACGAAGTCAGTACCACAAAGTATATATTGAAAGGGATGATAACAGGCGACTAGTTTCGGCTAAATAGCCATCATCAGGCCTACAATGTTCAGAACAGTGATTAATTTTAACATTTTTAAAAGTACAACTTACCGAACAAAAAATTGTATTGGAATTACAAAGTAAAGACATAAAAATAGTCACCAGCGCGCGGTTGTTATGTCAACATAATAAAAAAATTTTTAGGTGGTACATTAATTAACAAAAATGTTAAAATTAATCATTGTTCTGAACATTGTAGGCCTGATGATGGCTATTTAGCCGAAACTAGTCGCCTGTTATCATCCCTTTCAATATATACTTTGTGGTACTGACTTCGTGTTTTATTTATTTGAAAAAATAATTTTATAAACAAACTTTTCTTTTCTCCGATTATAGAATGTAGTAGAATACCTCGACCGCTAAATTTGTCGAATCGAACTAATCTTAAAAAATCGGTATCAACTAGAACAACAGACGTTCCATCATCGCCTCATACTGACGGATTGACGTATAGATTAGAAAACAGGGTAACGCATCCTCACCAGCGAGCCGCCACATCTCATTTAGATCAGAGAACTACTTTAAGTAAGTTGTTTTTTTTATTTCATCGATATAGTTCAATAACGATATATTATTTTTTTTTAGCTTCTTGTCGAAGAAAAAGAGATACAGTTAGTGAATATGACGGTAAGTTTTGTATTTTCAAATTTGTTTTTATTAACAATTAAAATAAACACTTTATTAAAACAAATTTATAATAAGCTTGTTCAATTAAGGTTGAGCGCCAATTTTAATATGCATTTTATTCGTGATTATTTAAAAACGAATGGAAATTAATCTTATAAACATCTAAATTTTTTTCGTACGAGATTTTAGGGTTTTATAAACCATTTCCCAAATTAAGTTTTATATTATTCTAATTCTTACTCTAAAATGTGATGGGTGCCAATTAAAACTTCAATATTATATACAAATCTGATTTGCACTACTTTCTCTAGTTTAATTGAAATAATTTTATAAAAGTTGGGCGCAAATTTTATTGTGTTCTTTTAATTATCATGTCATCAAAATTCACTCAAATGGTTCAGACTTCAAGAAATTGAAAAATCTAAATAGTGACAATCAAATTATACTTAAAATCATAGTTCTACGTTTGGAACCAATCTTATTTATTAATACTTTAAAAAAAGTATATCTACAAATTGAACTTGAATTAAACTCATTTAAAATCGCAACCCCAAATTGGGCGCCAGTTATAATTTATTAAAAAATAGTATAAAAATTGAATTTATAAAACATTTATAAGTGTTTGGGGTTCTATAAACCATTTAATCATCAAATTAAGTTCTGTATAACTTAATTATGGCCAAGCATTGTACTATAAACCAAAGCTCAAATTTAATGGATGTAATTTTAAAAGGTTGATATAACAAATTTATAAATGTATTTTTATAAAATTTAGTACTATTTTTAATTTCACTTGTTGTAGGTAGGAGAATATCACAAAATAGCACAAGGGAACAAGAATCCGAAATATCCGTAAGTTTTTTACTTCAAAGATTTCGACCAATATTTTAAATATCTTCTTATCATTAGTATTTGTTGTCTGTTGAAAAAAAGTCTTCGGTTATATTTACTACAGATAAAATAACTGTCTGTCTGTCTTTTATTAAAAGACTATATTCTGGTCCTTCGAGTCGTATTTTAACTATCAAAACATTGTATCTTTGGTGGTATACTGAAAGATTTTGTTACTTTATTTTTAATAAAACGCAAGAACAAAATAAATAAGAAATAGTAATACTGTGTAGACATTTATCTACTATTTGAACTCTTTGCAGAATGACGTTTGGTAAAGTCATTGTATGTTTTGTAGACCGTTTCAAGGGGAGAAACGCACGTTTCATCGCCACCTTCTCCAGTAAAAGTATTAGTGTACAACAATTCTAATGGAAGAGAACGGAATCAAAATCCTCCCGCCGAAGGACCGAGTTTATGCTGTAATTGTGCTAACAAAACTCGGTTTAAGATTCAGAAAAACGATGGACCGGTTTATGTATATTGCACCTGCGGAAAATGTAGATAAATTTAGTTATTGAAGGTAATAGTTTAATAATATCCAAGTATTTTATTTTAGTATGTATTACTTACCTACATATTTTTTTAATGGTGTTTTTCTTTTGTAGGATATTGAGAATAATCAAAATATACATATATAATAGGAAAAATAGAAGGGAACTGAAAATTTAGACGTAAAAACCTAAGATGATGTCCTAGGCACAAAGGAAAATTATTATTAATCAAAATTATAAATAATAATCATCAATTGTAAGTATTAATATAGAATTTAAAATATAATAGTCTCCTTTGTGTCTAGGACAGTCACTTAATGTGTAAGATTAATATTATTATTATTAGTTTTTGGTAAAAATATTTTAATTGTTTTATTTTCACTTATATGGGATGTTAATTTTACTGTATATAGCTTAGATCACAATTTTAAATGACTGTAATTTATATCCCATGACAGAAATATAAATTTTGAATGAAGTTTAAATATTTGGAATTTAAAAATAAATAAAAACTATTTTTTATATTTGTTTACTATTTTTTTTTTAAATGATACGTCTTGTAAGTATAATTGGAGAATAATTAATGCAAAATAATGAACACAGTATCCATACTAGCTAAAGTGTAACTATAGAAAAAGAAATCGATGGAAAGATTCCATTTCTGAATTCTTGTTATACATCAAATAAAAAAAAATTTATTGTACTTTAGTACAAATATATACATCGTTAAGTCGTTCACAATCAAGAAATAAACATTATCTACATTTTGTACTTTTTACTTTGAATTAGTTTAACTTTCTCCCGATTTTAGAAGACATTTTTAGTCTTACTTTCACATGAAAAACGATAATGTTCATACCAACCGATTAAAGAAATTAAATTAAACTCTCTCGGAAAAATAATTTATTGCAGTAACTTAAAACTAAATCAAAATAAACGTGTTTACTAACTAATCGTCTTATTTTACAAAAACACAAAATTGATATCACAATAATTAAAAAAAAAGTATACACCATGAGCACCTAAATAATTTGTAAAAAAAATGCTGTAAAATTAGATAACTTAAGGAATACAGACCTAAATATTAGTAGAGTAATTATCACAATACCAACAGCCTTAAAAGTCAAAATTATATAAACTAGAGACTGAAAAAAACACAATTTACAGAACTATATATCAAACTGTTTATGGAATTATGATATTTATGGCAAGCTAACTTCTACCTACTTTCTAATTACTAAAAATGTTATCAAATAACACTTTGTTCAAAGTTTTTACTCCCCAATTTTCATAATTTAAGTCAAAACCGTCTAAAACATATAAATAGTTCGTCAAAAAAGCATATTTTTCATATAATTCAAATTAAAGCTGAAAAAGGGTCTGGAGTTTTGAGTGTTAAATAAAATGTCTTTTTCATCCGTTCATTTGGTGTGGAGTTTCTTAAGCGTGTGAGTTGCACTCATCTAACTTGATTCATGCCGAAAGCGGCAAAAATAATCTTAACCAACTTAAAATAAGACGGTAAACTTGAATTTTATTATTATTTCTATAGAAATTGAGTTGAATTAGCATGAAAAGAATGTAATCATTCCTTAGCTTATTTCATATTGTTGATAATCAACAAAATATATATCAAAACAACTTTCCAATTCAAGAAAAAATTAATCTCTCAAAGTGCAAAAAGTCGTATGTTAAAAATTCCATTTATTCTTTTTTTGTTGGAATTTTATGGTTTGAAATTTCTTTTGTAATATAATAAATGATAAAACCAAAAAGATTTTATTTGTTTGTAGCTGATTGTTATAACTGTAGAATAATTTCTACTGAGATTGGTCATTTTATAAACCTTTTGATATCAAAAAAATAATCATCAATAAATAGATGTTCCTATTCTAATGAATTTATTAGAATTTTTGTTTCATAAAAAAATGATAAGCACAACTTCTGAACAGAAATAAACCTGCTTTCCAATAACTAGTTCAGTGTCTTTATTGTAGATAAAGACAATCAATTACTTGCTTCTGTTATAGAGGTAGTGAGTGAATCACCTACTGTTCCCTAGCAACGGACCTAATTATATAAAGAAAAGACGAGAAAAAAATAAGCAAAACTAATGATACATAAAATTCACCTAAAAGGAAAAAATCTGTCACAAAATTACAATTTTGGAGAAAGATTCAAGTGATATTGTCACTGGAGATGATTGCACAAGAAGAATTTATGAAAGATTAAAGAGTTACTGAAGATCAAGGCTGTAAAGATTGTCCCACAATTAAAACGACACCTTCAGCGTACCCACTTCCCTAATTTTCCCTTTTTAACGTAGCGGAGGGTTTAATTGTTAGACAAAGTTTATATATGTATGTTTGGATAAATCTTTTATAAACAATCTTAGTACCTACTTCATGCAAAAGTAAAAACAAAGTATAAAATAATAGAATGAAATCAAATTATGTTTTTTTGCTCACCTGAAAAATACAGTTTTTAGACATACGACTTTTTGCATGATATTTCATAAACTGATTTTTTTTTATTTAAAAAATTTTTTTAGCCTTATCTATTTCAGTTTCTTTATAATAAAATATGTTTACTAGAGATTCTCAGCAAAAAACGTTTCAAAAATTGATTTCGCTGATCTCGTCAATTTAAATTTAAAAAATAAAGATTTTCCTAATAATCATTCACAAAGTGACGTAATAGCTTTCCTTATATTTATATGATAAGTTCAATTCCAAATTAAACATTGATGGAAACATCGATAAGCACATCTCGTTCTTATAATCTAATCACAGAGGCTGACACGAATAAATGCAAAAAATTACATAATTTAACAGTTAAACTTCGGGTAGTTCTTCTATGGTAGGAATCGGATCACGCCAAAAGACGTTTTGAGAAAAATCATTGGCGGCATCCACGCGAGACGGGAACAACTGGTCCACTATGACGCTCATGTTCGAGTAACTGTAAAGAAAAAAAAACAATTGCTATTAAATATTCATCAAGTGATACACTTTTTGTCGCCGCAATAGGTTTAAAGTGTGTCAAACTTCTTAAAGCATGGTCTAATGCTCTAAAGGCTATCTTTATTCCATATGTACAATTCTTGGTTGGATTGAACATCGGCATTCCTTGGTTTTTTATAGAAAGACGAAAAGGACAAAAAACGAACAATATAAAAATTGACTAAACGTACAGATAAAGGATATCCTGTTTTTACTCTAAATTTGGCAACAAATAACGCAAATTAAAACTAACAACAGCTCTGAATAGCAACCTATAAATTATGCTATGGTCCGACAAAACCACTGAGTAAAAAGTGTTTATTAGTTAAATAATTAAAAACATATTATTCCCAATAATTTTCAAAAATATTAGTTTAATGCACCAAAAATTTTATTTTTTGAAAAATCTATCAAATAATAATTTAAAAAATAAATGAAGATGAAACTTAACCTAAATTAATAGAATTAGTAATAGAATGATAAAGTATCAATCAGTCAAAATAAATGATAATGAATATGACTTATGCTAAGCGCTGTTTGCTTACCATTTTGAGCAAAATAGTTTCATCGTTGACTGTTTGAAGTTGTGTTCAGGAAGACAGTTTTTCCAGTTAAAAATTCTAACTTTGTACTATTTTAATAAATACTATATCTAAATGAAACAGATGTGTTTTGTCTATAAGTCAAGCAAAAAGAAGATTGGATTTTATAGGGCAAGAATTATTTATAAAATAAATTTAAACAAAAGCACCTATAAATTCCAAAATAGAGATAGACTTAATATAAGCTCACACAACCCATAAACATGCAATGCAATAATCCGACAAAACACATATGTGTATTAAAATATTTACAAGAGATGCTAACAAAATCCATAACAATACTAATACCACAAAAAAATCACAGTTGGTCTCTTGTACAACAAAAAAAATAAATAAATAGTACTCGTTTTATAATCTTTCATGTAACGAAGAGGATTCGGAATCCGAATCATCGACGTAATCGGAACCGTAATCAGAATTTGAATAAATTTTGTGCATAATTGGCGGAAATACATCATTGACCACCAGAGACTGGTTCGAGTAACTGTAAAAATTAAATAAACAAAAATCAAGAACTGATTTTAAAGAAAAAATAAAATGACCAAGCACCAAAATAAAAAAAGCACCCCAACCAGCATATTTAAGAACATAAAACCAAGAACTCACCTTGATTGGAAAGTCTGCGTTAGCTCATGTTTTAGCTCTCCTTTGGGGTTAATGGTAAATATTCTGACTATTGGTATGCCTACCGCTGTATAAGCCCATACATCCTAAAATAAAATAATAATTTTAATTAAAGTAAGAGTATCATTCTAAATTTGCTTCGAAAAAGCCATAATTGTAATGTATAAAAGAGAACAAAAATCTAATTGAAAAATATTTAAAGCAAACATTAAATATTTGGTACTTTGAAACTTTCTTTTGACAAGGCTGATTATAGGTTTTTGATAATTACACTAAAGAAAGAACTTTCAAATGCACATAATAAGATAAAATTTCTTTTACTAAAAAGTTTGTATCATAAATAGTTCCTAGCAGGACAGGAAATGTTTTTCGCATCGAAAATTATATATGAAAGAGGAAACTTATCAGTTCTTCCTCGTTTAAACAGTTTACTTACATTAATCCTGTTTCCATAACCAGCATAGAAGGGATTTGAATCAGTAGGAAATAAAGCTTTGATGTCTGACATACATGAGATCTTGAATTGTTCCGGTTTTCTTTCAATTACTTCCCTAAAATAAAATAAAACAATCAAATAAATGTAGAAAACACAGCAAAATATAATAAAATCAAGTGTAGGATTTTTTAAATGATCCTTATATAAATTACACTTTGTGTTATCTTAATGGTAACAAAAATAGTTCTTAGATAGTAAAACATTTTTTTAGAAATAGAGTTTGTCCTTTTAGATATTATTTTAAATTCTCTAACTTTTTCCACGTTTTTCTAGTCCTACAGTGGTCTTAAAAAAATCAATTTTACAACCTTTTTTTAATAAATTTAGGAAAGCTTGATTATTAAGCCATTATAATACATAACTACACTTTACCTATGGAAAGCTGTGATCAATGAAGTGGGATTCAAAAGAATGGGACCATCAGGCATACTTAAATCCCCTTGTTTGATAGATTTCAAATAATCCCTGGTAATCCTTGCTTGCCCAATAGCCCTTGCGCTGAGATACAATAGTTTATAACCATTATCCTCAATTTTATTAAATAATTGAGCTACACCAGTTTGAGCCCAATCTTTACCGACAATTGGTAAAATGTGTCCCAATACATCGGATTTCGTGATTGTACCATCTATGTCTGATACTACGATCTTATCGTCCCATTTCCACTTGTACAGGTGACACTGACATCTAGAAGTTCCTTGATATGCTGTAGTAACGCTGAATTCTACTTCATTCACGCCGTCACGCAAATTCAAACCAGCCTATGAAAATTATAACATATAATCTAGAAACAATACGGAAAATGCATATAATAATGCTCATGTTTATTTTTGGTTGTTAATTAATTAATTAATTATTGACTTACAATTTGTTTTGAAGTCAGTCTCAAAGTTTTTCGGTATTTGTCAGAGCTGGTGCTTGGAGATCCAAGAATATCTTCATGTTGACTGTCATCTTAAAGAAAAAATATTTCCGTAAAATTCAGATCAAAATTTAATCATAATTCGAAGCTTTATTCTAACAAAAATCACAAGCAAGATTAGTTATTTCAGCTCAAATCATCTGACAAACCTCTACTTCCTGAATAATATTGGAACAGAGATTATAATTATGCGATTAGAAATCATTGTAAAAATAAGTAAATAAAACTGAACTTTAGCGGGATTTGTAGTAATATAAAAAATATACAATATGTTACTAGATTCCTAAAATTAACTATATATAATAACAAAACTAAGAAATATTATAAACCATTATGATTGCGATTGTTTATTTGTTTTTTCTTATTCAAAATATGAATAATTTGATGAGTGTTTTATTAAATTTTTTGACTTTGATAATTATTTTTATTTTTTAAACTTTTGGCAACCGCAGTGGTGTATCTTATAAAAATTGAAATACATTTAAAATGAGTTAAAATTAAATGCGATTATTCTAACCTTTTTCATTATCTTTCACTCCCTCAAGATCAATAACAACATCTTTGATTCCAGTAATTTTACCAACATCAGCAGCATTCTCAGGAGCGGGAGTAGTCTCCCTAGAAGTTCCTGCACGTCTCCAACTCCACCAACTCCTTCTAGCCTCCTGTTTGGGACCCTCTTTCATTTCTTCTGATCCCGTCGATGGCATATGAATGTTACACAATTGATCAACTGAAGATTGCACCAATGGTCTACCGTATACCATGATGCTGGTTAAAATCGGTGCCGCTACTTTCCAAGTGTAGTATTTATCTTTGATTCTGATCACAAGATTGGGGCTTTCGAATAAGCTTGGATTGTTGCACAAGTCGCTGAATTTCACGACGTGTTCAAGGAATCTGTTGCAGTTCGGTTCGGGTTCCCAGCCACACAAAGAGAGCGAAATGTCTTGAGAAAAAGATTGTGCACTAAAAACATTAAAACACATAAAGTTAGTAAACTACTGGTGGGTTAAAAAAGGATAAAATTCAGATAAAAGTATCAAAAGTATGAATTATTGTTATTAAATAAAATATATACTTACATTTTTTGTTGCTCCTCGAAATCTGAATCGATGCTCTTGCAGCCGTCGGCGCTGTTGGGGCTTTGTGTCAGCGACGGTCCATTTCCTGATTCACAATCCACCTCGACGTCTAAATTTTTCATTACAACACTTATTACATTACAAATAAGGGCAAGCAACTAAATTTTAACGTGTGCAATTTAAACGAGGGTGATAAAAAGAAATGCAAGCAGGGAAACATCAAAAACAAGCAAGTTTAAGAATTAATTCTAGTCAAGGTAATGTGGGTCACAATAGTAATATGTAGAATTTGTACAGTTTAACTTCTAGCCATTTATATAAAAACATAAGAAAAATAATAACTATCATAGTTTCCTTCAGAAATGAAATGTCTATATTACAGTTTTTATATTTAAAAAAAATAAATTAAACATGGAGTAAAATTATTGAAATAATTTTAAGGTCATCTGAACCACAATTAAATTTAATTAGAAATAAGTAATAAAACGACAAGATATTAATTTCACAATTTATGAAAATATTACAGATTAAAATTGTCTAATGTTGAAGTTAAATTCAGATCAAAACAAAGCATTTTATCTAAGTAAATTCTTATCAAAAGTACTTATAATTACTAGACGGGTCAGTACCTATTTTTTTATAAAATATAAACAACCAATAGGATAAAAAAATATTGTGCAATATTGAATGAATAATTGAAAATACAACTCAAATAAATATTTAACACAAAGTGCATATAAAATTTTTGTGATTAACAATCAGTTTCATAATCAGGGCTTAAAGTCAATTTAGCTAAAGTAAACTGGCAAAAATCTTACTAAATTCAGTTTATTTCTAAAATAATAATTTATTACGGAACTGAAATGGTACCAGAAACTTTTTTAACAAGTTCCTGTAGGATTTTTTCCGTAATTATTATACAGGGTGAGTTATTCTTACAAGAACTTAACATGGAAGAAAAAGAATATTCCGGTCCTGATATTGTTTTCGTTCAAAGGGCTACTTGTTAAGGACTTTTAATTTAATTCATGTACCAAATTTAAACTAAATCGGCTAATCCCTGTATTTAATATGGCGGATTGAATTTTTTGTCTAAACTCACAAATCACTCTGTAGATCAGTAACGAAGCGATTTTGGACAGTTGTATATGGCATTTTGCAATCATATTCACAGTCACCCATAAGTTTTATCGGTTTCATCTCCGTATATCAGAATAAAAAACTTTTAGTCAAAGTGACGTTTGTTTATGTACAAATGATTCTTTTTAATGTACATAATTCGATAAAGTATATTACTTTAAAAACTTCCATTGTTATTTGGGAATTTTATTTACAATTTTAACATTTCAAGAAATGGGACATAAAACAAGTCAAAAGAAATTAAATTACGAACTTGTTTTTTGAATCGAAAATAATATTTAAAACCGGGACAATAAAAACATTTTTTTAATTGAAAACTCCAGACTTAGAATCATTTTAAGATTGAAATTAATATAAAGTAACTTTAACATACACAGAATAAGAATAAAGCCCCTACCGTTTTACCAACCATAAAAACTTAAACTAGTAACATTAGAAATTATTTAGAAGAGTAGAACGAATATTTATGGTAGTTACTAGAATTCATATATTACTTTTATGATATAAATTCCGGAAGAAGACATGAAAAGATTTATGACAAGAATTCACCAGGATATCAACTTTTCAACTGCTGGACAATCAACATTAAGTTTAAAGCCTCTTTTCAAACTAGTTTAAGATGGAATTAAATGTTTGTGAGTGGAATAAAATTTGGAACTTTGGTTGACTTGCCAAATAATAAAAAGACTATCAAATATTTTTATAAAAGATAATTTGAAGTCAAAGTTTATTATGTTATTCAAAATAAAATACAGATTTATTCAAGTCCTTGTCTGGTTTACTTCAGTTGAAATTACCATATAGATATTGATTTATGGCATCATTTAATGAAATAAATAATACTCATAAAATACTCTGTAAAAATTCTGATCCACTAGCAACACAAAATACCTTTAACCTTGATTATGAAACTGACAATTACTCTGTTAAAAATCGTGCATTTTTTCATTGAAATTTTGCTTCCGATAGTATAAAAAGTATGCCAATACCTTATGCATGCAATATCAACACTCATTCATCATTTTTATCATAAAATTCGGATTTTATTTGAATTTTATCATGCTTCATATATCAATAAAACTGTTTATCAGTGTCCCTAAATGTATTAATTAGTGTTTGAACAATATTTACATATTTTTCTGTTATATTTTCAAATACTTTTGGATCTATAATCTACAAAATAAAAATTCCACTCACTTTTCTTATCCTTGTTGGTGCTAAAGTAAATCTGAGCAACTTCTTCATCAACAGTGCCGGAGGTGATATCTGACAAATATATCCCACCTTCCAAAGGATTCTGCGTACCATGTTTTTGCTTCATAAAAGAAAACATACCGCTTAACATTGATCTGTGTTCATCCTGCCGGGAAGTATCACTTACTGGTGAACTAGTTTGTGAAACGCTAGGAAATCCGCCCCATTCCCAACTCTTCGTACCATCCATCAGATCTTCTTTAAAAACAAAACAAAATAAAAGATTAGAAACGTCTCAATTTGTTTCTACTACTGATATTGTAAACAGGGTATAATTTGAAATGTATTTATTTTGGTTGTAGTAGTAATTCCCGGAAAGTGGCATTTTTAAACTAAAAAGATATTCATACCTTTTCGTCCTTTGACTTCAAATTCGGAATCAGATTGCACGAGTTCAACAACAACCGGGGAACCAGTTCTGGAATCAACATTTCCACTGTTCGTCAATTCCGTATCGCTGAAGAAATGAAAATCGGCATCGATTTTTTTAATGTTAGATGCATCGACGCGAAGCTTGCTACCATCATCCTTTAATTCCTTTTTCGATGGTTTATTTTGCATATCCTTAATATCTGGATCGGATCCGTTGCTATCCAACGAACTTCTATCAGTTATGGTATCGTTATTATCTAAATTTTCCGAAGTTTGACTCGGAGTTAGTTGGTTGATGCTCGTTGATTTTTTCGGTGCGTTTTTCCTACGAACCCTTTTTCGTCTTTTCTTGCTGCTTTTGCTTTCCACAGAAGGTTCTTCCGGGGATTTTATAGTTGTAGCAACCATCACTTTTTCAGACTTCGATTCATCAGCCTAGAGAAAATAAATTTTCTAAATAACTGTATTTAAAATATGTATCTTTTTATTATACCTTGCTATTATCAATATCTAAACTATCCATCTTGAAGATAGTTTCAGAAATATCATTGTGACTTTTACTCAAATCTTCGCTGCTATGTTTTCCCGACATCATTGATAGTGTCATTTCTTCTGCTGAATTCTCGCCTATATCTATATTGCCAAGGACTAGTTGTCTTCTGATAAAATTTCTTTCTCTCATTTTATTACTTTCGTTGTCTGCGGTGTTTCTTCTTTTGGTATAGTCGTTTTCCTGATTCTCCAAACCAATTTTTGAAATATCTTCGAAGCTAAGGCGTCTTCCCTAAAATTTATATTATAAATATTGACACTTTTATTTATAACGATTATTTACTTGAGTTTTGAACATATTCTCGAACTCGGAAACGGGAATAGGAGACGTCGCCAGATGTTCGGGAATTTCGTCGTCATCATCCTCTTCTAATTCTTCTACAAAAAATGCTTCACCACTCTCCCCTAGCTTCATGTGAATTTCCTGTGATTCCCCATTTATTTCGATATCCACCTGATGGAATAAATTATCGGTTAGTTCCTAATTAGCATAATTAAAATAGACAAAAAAAACCGATTGTGGATTAAACGAGTTTCAAAGTTTACGGTCCATAGGTCAGGTGTCGGAATGGTTAAATCATGTAATTAGAAAAAAATATTTATTTTTTTAATATTAGTTGGAAAAATGAAATCATCGATTTAATTAAAATCTGGTTAGTATGATTTTGTTGGAAAGTATAACTAATTAAAAAAAAAATCGTTATTTATGTTTGAAAAACAAAAAGGTCATAAAAGTTTACGACCTTGTTTAAAACTCATTAATGTTTTATGTAATTAAAATATGTTTCTTTATTGAAATTAGTGCATGTTAAATTGCAAAATTTCACAACCAATTTGGTTACTTTCCGACATTTTTTTGACTTTCTTATTGAATTTTGTTCCTAAAATTCCAAATATGATTATAGCCTTTGGGTTTTTTCCAAAAATGTTAGTTGCCATTGACATTGTGAATCGACGATATATAAAATTATCAACAAAGACGTTATCTTGTGTAAAAAAAATAATGATAAGGTAATTATTTATTTTTCTATGAATCATGTCAACTTTCGTAGAATTCCGTTATTGGAAAATGTATGTTTTATACATAATATTTTGTGACGTGGGCGCAAGTACATTTATAGAGAAACGTAGAAAAATGTAATCAGACAAAAATCTGTCTTCCTGTTTCTATTATATAAACTAAGAAAATTTCTGGAGTCAATTTCGCACTTTGTGTTGCACCTTTGTAGAAATATGCCATTTTAAATTATTAAACAAATAAAGAAAAAAAAACATTTAAATTTTCATCCAATGCATTTTAAAATCATACGTGCACAGCATCAGGATTGTTATTTGTTAGTTTAGTAGGTAACAAAGCGTGGGAGGTGATATATTTATTCTATTTTACACGAGTTTATGTTGAATCGACTCAATTGGCATAAACTGTGAAATATGAAAATATAAAACTTCAAACTTTTATGATTAAAATTAATAAAACATAATAGGAATCTGGATTATATTTTATTATGATGAGTAATTTAATATTTATTTCTAAGATTAAATGTTTCAAGCCAAGTGCAAAGATCAAAAATATAATAAAACGTTCTACCTGTTAAAAGTGAGTTTAAAGTTCGTCAATACCTTTTAAACATAAATCGATAAACAATTGATAACGTTTTATTTTTTGTTTAACCCAAATATTTAAAATCTATTTAATTAGGTATTTATCTATGCATATTTTAGCAATAATAGATAATTATATACATAATTTATTTAAGTACTTTGTATTAAAACATAATTTATCTGCCATAATTGTTTCTGCTGTCAATTATTTATTTATTTATTATAAAAAGACGCATTTTTTCACAAATATATCAAAAATATTGTTTTTATAAAGAGATATTTTTTTACTTACCACTTTTTCTCTGCTCCTAAGTACCCCCAATTTTCCGAACCTAACGTGAAACGGCGAACAATTATACGACCCATCAGGCTGCTCTACTACTATCACGTCTATAGCACCAGTCAATGTTGCACCATTTATGTCATTGTAAAAATCCTTAAAATTCGAAAAAAATTTCATCATACCGTGCATTTTGCCGGTTTATTTTGGTTCGAATTTATCAATCTGAAACAAATGAAAAAAAATCAGTTTAGTATGTAATAAGCTATATTGCAATGCTACGGAATAAATGAAATTATTACTACACTTGTGTTATAGAAAGTTATATACACAAAATATCAAAAAAAATGGAAGGTATGGTACTCATTTCCAAAAATCGTAGTTCCCATTAAAATTCACTTTAAAACTTACATGTTATTATATTTTTAGAGAATAATTTCATAATGTAAGGCAACTAAACAAAAATTAACTATTAAACAGGTTAAAGTTTCTTTTATTTTAAAAGAAACAATTTTATATTTAAAGTATAATAAAAAATAAACAATGGTTCATACATTCTACTTTTTCTTTGTACTAGGAATAAAAATCGATGACCTTATTTTTATGCAAAATTATGGTACTAATATTTACGTATTTAATATTTGCATATAATCAACAAATTAAATGTATGCATAAAGAAAATAACGAAACTGTTTTTCACTTGGTAACCAAACGCTTACGACACTGTTACGTAAATAACGATTTATATTGCAATTTAATCCAAACCAGGTAGTAAGTTTCTACGGTTCTGCTAATTGGAGATTAAAACTGTTTATATTATTATTACAAATCTTTGCCATTTTCCTGGTGTGTATTATTAACTTTATCCATTTTATAACATTCGTTATTTAAAAATATTATTTCATTTATACTTCAATATCTTCCCAGATGTTTGTCTATATTTACAAAAAGTTATATATTATGTGGCTTCAATTCAATACTTCAAAAAATCTATAGAATGAAAGATTTGTCTATGTTAATAACAACTGTCTTCGGTCATAAATTCAGGAATAAACAAAATATTATCTTGCCACTAACTATTTACCCTAAAATGAGTATAAATATAAGTTTGGCACTAAAAAACAGATTATTCTCAATAATCGAGTCGACAGCGTCAAGTTAGCGCTCCAGATCGGGCGTCACAGCTTTTTACCTCTTTTCCAATCCATCTGATACCACCAAGGTTTGACGAAGCCTTAACCATATTGGCCCTTTCACATATTTCATCATCAAACACTTCGATAACAATATAGCCATTTTATGGCAATTTTTTAAAAGTTTGTTGTTCTTTTATTTCTATTTCTCTTAACAATTGTAATAATCTAAACGTCATTCCAATTAATTACGGAAAGAAATAGGGGAATATATTAAAAGAAGTGCCAACGGAAAATCCACAGGAGAAGACAAAATACCAGCAGAGAGGCTGAAGTATGGCGAGGAACAACTGCGGAGGACAACCAAACTGATATAACAAATGTTGGTATGGAAACAAAATACCTAACGAATAATAACGCCCATCCACAAAAAAGAAAATTTGTAAAATTTATAGTTCAATAACCCTACTTAATATCACCTACAAAATACCTGCAAATATTATAAACCACAAGTTGAAGACATACGCAGAAAAAATAATAGGAGACTACCAAAACGGGTTCAGACCAGGAAAATCTACAGTAACTGCAACACACCATCGAGCAGATCCTTGAAAAATCCCTGGAATACAATAAATTACCTACACGTGATTTTTATAGACTTCAGGAACGCATTTGACTCAATCATAAGACAAAAGCTAGGAATCCCAAAGAATCTTAGGGAACGGTTGGAAATTACTCTACAAAGCACTAAATGGAAAGTAAAATTCCAAGAGGAGATATTACAAGAATTCTCAACATGAATAAAGGAGTAAAACATGGAGATCCAATTTCTCCAACACTGTTCAATCTAGTACTTGAATCCATTTTGAGTAAAGCAAAGTTAAACGAGAAAAATATTATCGTGAACAAGACCCAGCTAATCGTTTATGCCGACGACCTCACAATTGTCGCAAGAACAAAGAAAAATCTAATAAAGACAGTAGAGAAGTTGGATACAGAGATACAAAAATTCGGATAACAAATAAACCAAGACAAAACAAAATATATGCGAATGGGGAAAGCAAAACAGACCAATAACAGAATAAAAAATTACAAAGTTCGAAATTGTACCAAGTTTCACCTACTTAAGAACATCTATAGGACAAACTAGAAAAGGTAAGATAAAAGAGAGAAACCAATTTTTTGGCATAAATAGGTAATTATTAAAATGCAAATCGATCAACAAAAAACAAAGATACAAATTTATGAGACTTTGAACAGGACAGTCATTTAAAATTGTAAGAAAGGAAAATACTGCGAATAATACTTGGACCAAACATAACAAGAGATGGAGAACGAAGATTAAAAAGAAACATAGAAATAGAAAAGGAACTAGAAGGAGGAAATATAGCCCGATTTATAAAACCAATAAGACTGAAAAGGATGGGACTTTGGACACATTATGAGAAGAATATGAACAGAAACCTTAAAAAGAATGACGACGTGGGTTAAATTAAAGACGAGAGCCACAAAGTAGATGATGGGATGAACTAGAGGAAGATATAAAAGCATTGAGAGACTGGAAAATAAAATGTAGAGACAGAAGAAAATGGAAAACCATATAACCAGGGCAGATAAAAGATTATAAGGCACACCGATAAAAGAGCTCTTGTTGAGCTAGCCATAATCCCTCGGGATTGAACCATGATGATGATGATGAATTAGCGTTAGTAGACGGCTTTGTTTTAATTGCATATAGTTAGCCACTTACTTGTACTGCCCTTATAAGCAAGTTAACAATTAATTTCCATGTTGGAAGGATTTTTACTCTAGACACTTTA
Organism: Neocrepidodera transversa; assembly: GCA_963243735.1. NCBI lineage: Eukaryota > Metazoa > Arthropoda > Insecta > Coleoptera > Chrysomelidae > Neocrepidodera > Neocrepidodera transversa. The sequence goes on along the minus strand of OY725337.1, from coordinate 2,268,640 downwards.
AATCTAAAACTGTAGCACACCCCCACACACAAAGTAAACTGTGCCAACTATTATTATTAAATATATGTTAAGTTGTATTGGTGTTATACGGTAATTAATAAACTTTCTCTAGCATTATTGCACGCTTAATAAGATTACAATAAAAATAATATTAGACGAGGAACAGTGTATTAATTTTGCGGCTCTAATTGCAAAAATAATATATCTATCACTACAGATTACAACATTCATAAATTAATTTACCTTTAATTATTCCTTATAATACTAAGACTATATTTCCAATAAATAAGATCCTATTGCCTTAAACACATTTTGTTATTAATTAATTATTTTTACCGCACAATGTATGTAGGTCATTTCTACAATTTACGCGATAAAAAAACCACTAGTTGCCAAGTTGTTTATCACTAACCGATAAATATCAATCTGTCGAGATAATTTTGTTTTGATGAAAATATCGTAACGTTAACGCGACCTCTAATAAAACACGAATGAATCGAAAACAAACTCGGTTTCCGCTTTTATATCGCGCATTTTACTGATACCGTGCGTTGTTTATTTGTTTATCAAATTGTTTATGCCATTATGTAATATTAAATGTATCGTTTCATTGCGTCTTTTAATATTTATCTAATAGCATTTGCGTTTTGTTTATTATTAAATTAGACGTAACTGCATTTCTTTATTTAAACGAACACGAATAGTGATGGTAATATAGAAATTAAAAAAAAGTGAAAGGTTGGTTTTATTCGATGTTGAAGGTGGTTTATGCGAAAAGGTAGTAGGTCAAATGATCTTTACACCGAATGAATCTTTAGAAATTTAAATCTATACCGATAATTTTTATTATGTATAGGTATAAGCAGTACAATTACTGCAATAATAAATTAAAATTTAAACGACTTTCAACGATTTCTAGATGATCTTTTATAATTTTTAAAATTTTTAAACAATTTGTGACGGTTTTTAGAATTTTCAACAATTTTTAAAAGCTGTCGGTAAATCAGCGGTGTAAAATAGGTTGAGATCGAGTCCAAGAACATTATCTTGTGGAACTCCTGTATTGATTTTAGTCGTGTAGGCGCTCCTTGCATTACACAACGTAGTGTCTTTCGGTCAGGTAGAACTGTGTAAAACTTGTAGGTAAGACCCTTATGACACATCTTGTTGAAAGCCTGTGAAATATCTATAAAAGGGCGACTACATTCGCCTCTGGATCTACTTGCTCTATGTACATTTTGCGCCTCATCTTTAAACACGTTGAATTTTTCAGATACAATTTGCGCCTCTGACTAGCGACTAGCAAGTGTATAAATGTACTGCCAACCCCTATCAGTTCCACGAGATATCAGATCTCATCCGACCTGGTTACCGGCGTGAATAAAACTGCGTATGGCACAAATACCATTTTGCACTTGCCCAAAGTCCTATCTGACTTTAATTCATGGGAATCGAACCCACGACCCGAACAATGACCAAATAAGTATAAAGGCCGATGCCCTAATCAACCTGGCCACCGTGTCCGGTAATAAATGTGTTGTTCTTAAAACTGATTCACTTGCTTCAGTCCACAATGAAGGAGGAAACGGAACTTCATCGCTAATATAATATTGTACTAAATAATTACAATATTTATATACTTTTTCGTTTTGTAGTAAAGTTTCAAATAAATCAAACGCCAAACAATCTTAAACTTAATTAGGATCCAAATAGGTTAGCCCAAATGTACTTCGAAGCAATTTTCCTATATTTGAATCTTTATTTTGGTATTTCACCAAAAGCCCCAGACTAAATTTTACGAAAAAAAGCTTAGCCGAGATAAAACCAACTTTTTTTGAATGGAAACCATATCGTTAACAGCAGACAGAATGGCAACTTCGAAATCAGTAATTATATATTTGGGAACTAACTTTTTATGACAGCTTTTGGAAATGTAGACAATTTTAGACAATGTTTAAAACTTTCTTGATAATTTTTAATAGTACGTCTTGATTTGACAAGTTTGAAATAATTTTAAAAGCAGTATAAACAATTTTTAGAAGGCACTATTTAGATTTTAGATTATTTTATAAAAGTTTTAACCTTTTTTAGGAGCTTTTGGAAAACTAGACAATTTTAGATGATGTTTAGAAAATTTTTAGTATAACCTGATTGATATTGTGCCATAGGATATATAAATAAACAGTAGAAGTTTGAATCATTTTAAAAAATAACAAACAACTTTTTGAAAAATTTAGACAATTTGAACTATTTTTGGCAATTTTTTGAAGGCACTAGACAATTTTGGAAAGAAGTTAGATAATTAATTTTTGGAAAAATTAGATAATTTTGAAGCCCATTAGCCTAACTTGCTTTTAGTAAACTGATAATATCTAATCAACGTAATATTGCCACTTCTCTATTTTTTTTTAATCGTCATCTGTTCGATGTAAATACATATAAATCGAAAGCAGATACATCTTTTTGACGCGCTTTTACCATCTTCTAAAAAGTAAAGAAAAAAAATTAATTTTGTTTCTTAAACAAATACAAAACCGGATGTACGAACTATTTATTATACTATTACTTTTCTGTTTCATACATTAAAGAAAATGTGGTATATTAATACGAAACATGTGTTTTAAGCAGTAGGTATAACGATTTTTATGACTCCGGTTTTGATTGGTTAAAATTAGAAGACTATTTTAGTACACACGATTGCATAAATTTATATTCATTCAATGAAAAAAAAATACTCTCGAGATATTTTTTCAAGTGCAAATATTTTTGAAATGAAATTTTTGGACAAACATCGACACGTGCTGGCTGATATTTGATCCGATATCTATCGTAAAAAAATTGTTTTGACAAAAGATGTTTTCAAGGTTATAATATTTATTGTAGATTTTTTTCACCTCTAAAAATATTTACGAGCCAAAGTATTTTTGTAATAATGTCAAAGTTAATTTCTTGAAGATCAATTTTATTATTATTTATTAATAATTATTTACAAAGTTTACTGCATCGATGAGACCACTAACAACAAATGACAATATCAAAAATCTTTTGGATGTTCTAAAAACCATTAAAATTAATATTTTAAAAATATTTAAAAATCAGATAATCATTTCGAATACTCGTATTAATAAACATTTTTCTAAAAATTGTTCAAAAATGGTCTAAATTTTTTTCAAAAATTGTCTGAAATAGTTTAAAATGATCTAAACATGTCTTAAATCATAAATCTTCTAAAAGGTAACTAAAGCCTTTATCAAATGTCTAATAGTTTAAAATTGTCTAAAACCATTGTCTTAAATGATCTATATTCATTTACAAATATGTTAAAAGAGCTTTTTAAAAATTGTAAAAAACTTTTCCAAAAATTGTCAAGGTAGGTTTTCAAGCGGTATTCAAGGTATTTTCAAGGGTTTATCAAAGATTTTTCAACGTTTCTTCAGGATTTCTTGAAAAATTGTCAAAGGTTATTTTTCAAACAGTATTCAAGAATTTCTTATGAATTTTTCAAGGATTTCAACGTTTTTTCAGGATTTTTTCAAAAATTGTTAATGGTTGTTTTTTCAAGCAGTATTCCAGGTTTTTTCATGGATTTTTCAATAAAGTTTCAAGGATTTTTCAAGAAGTTTTCAATGAATTTTTAATGAATTTTTAAGGAATTTTCAAAGAATGTTTAAGAATCTTTTAAGGTTTCTTCAAGATTTCAATTTTTAAGGATTTTTCAAAATTTGTCAAAAAGCAGTATTCAAGGATTTTTTAAGCATTTTTCTAGGATTATTTTAGTATTTTTGACAGATTTTTCAAGAATCTTTTAAGGATTCTTTACGATTTCAATTTTTGAGGATTTTCCAAAATTTGTTAAAGGATGGTTTTCGAGTGGTATTCAAGGTATTTTCAAGGATTTATCAAAGATTTTTCAAGGATCAACGTTTCTTGAGGATTTCTTCAAAAATTGTAAATGGTTGTTTTTCAAGCAGTATTCCAGCTTTTTTCACGGATTTTTCAATAATGTTTCAAGGATTTTTCAAAGATTTTTTAAAGAGTTTTCAAGGATTTTTCAAAGTTTGTTCAAGAATCTTTTAAGGTTTCTTCAGGATTTAAATTTTTAAGGATTTTTCAAAATCTGTCCAAGGCTGTTTTTTAAGCAGTATTCACGGATTTTTTAAGCATTTTTCTAGGATTTTTTCTCAGTATTTTTTTATAAAATTTTCAAGGTTCTTTTAAGGTTTCTTTACGATTTCAATATTTGAGGATTTTCCAACATTTGTTAAAAGATGGTTTTCAAGTGGGATTCAAGGTATTTTCAAGGATTTATCAAAGATTTTTCAAGAATTTTTCAACGTTTCTTCAGGATTACTTAAAAAATTGTCAAAGGTTATTTTTCAAACAGTATTCATGAATTTTTTCAAGTATTTCTCAAGAATTTCTTAAAGACTTTTCAAGGATCTTTTTTCCCAAAAGATGTGTAAAATTATCTAAAAAATGTCTGAAATCTCACAAAAATTTTGTAAAAATTGTTTAGTTTTCTAAAACTATTTAGGTATTGTAGGTGCTTTCCAAAAGTTGTTTGAACTGTCCTAAGTGATTAAATCTTGTACAAAAAAGTGGTTCGTTTTAAAAAGAGTTCAAAATTGTCTAAATTTTTTCAAATATAATGATTTAAAATTTTCTAGAAGTGTCGAAAATGATCTAAAAGTGTCAAAAATAATATAAAACTGTCGACATCCTATAAATTATTAACAGGTATCTAGATTTTTAGAGTTCAACGCCCAGGATCAGGACATTTTACTAAGTAATCATAAATGGTATCAAATAGGATTTGATAAATGTTTTGAAGTATAAGAATAGTTGGAGTTCTTTTCTGTATTTTCTTACTAACAACTTTTTTATGACTGATTTTTTTTTTTTGACAATTAGCTGACGTTTCACGCAAGGGCGTAGATAACTTTTTTTCCTAGGAGGTGGGGTAATCAAACTTTTAGACAAATATGATTTTTAGTAGTTTTTAACTTGAATTTTCTATTGCGTCCGTTTTTACATTTCATATATTTTATTTCATCTTATTGTGATACTTTTTTGGTATCCTGGATACGCCCTTGGTTTCAGACAAGTTATCTACTAGATTATTGTTATAGTTCTGAACTTTGTGCAAAAGTTCATACGGTTGCACAAAAAAACGAAGCAGATAAACAAATTGTGTCGTTTTACGATAATTTTGATAAAACGAAAAATAACCTCCACTTCTTGTCAACTCAATTTCAACTAAAAAAGGAAAAAAGCAAATTAAAATCATTTTTGCTTTTCTCAAACCTCAAAACAAAACACCTTTAACAATGATCAATTCAAATTTGATAAAAGACGTAAGAATTTTCTAATAATGTGGAATAATAAATATTAAAAACAATAGATTATTTAATGTTTTATCATAACCTTGATGAACGCGGTTGAATAACTTTAACATGATTTCAAATCGTGAATAACCCATGTTTCTTGTCACAACGACTAGACAGTTTGGCAGGTTTTAGAAAAAACCAAAAATAAAAATGAAATTAAAATTGCGTTATTGCCAAAATTGAGCCTTATTCAATTTGGCACTAATAATGTAGTTATTTTTAGAAATGTATCATAAAATATTTATAATTCAAGTTTTATTTCATTAAAATTTGCAATTTTTTAAAGAATATATTCTTGAGTAATTAAAAAATAAGATTCTTTTTATATTATTATAATTATGATTACATTATAATTTCTTTTAACTTTCGTTTTCTTTGTATTTTAAACAATGGGTAATAATAATAGGAATTTAACTATAATAAAATACATTAAATAACAATTATACCTGTTACTACCAATAACTAGCAAAATATTTTATCTATAAAATATACAATTAACGAAAATCCTGCTAATCCCTCGACTATCAATTAGTAAGGGATAAAAGTAAAAAGTTACGTTAAGTAATATTGTTACTAATAAATAAATAAACAATATTTATATGGTTTAATAATATTAATTGATTGTTGATGAATAATCACGTTCGGTTACAAATAGAACGAAATGATAAGGTCGTTGCCACTATAAAATACATTGTTAGATTCACGGTTTCGATAACATCCTTTTTTGTTAGTTTCATGTATGTAATTTCTTGTTCTTGATAATATATCCGTATGTTAAGTAGAACACAAACAGAGATTAATAAATGGTTAAAGAATTATTAAAATTTTGTAAGTATAGCACACGATAAATTGTAATAGTAAACTAGAATAATTAATTATTAAAAATAATAACCAACAAAATTAGAATTTCAGTATTTTTTTATACATTTTTATCTTCTTGGTCCGAAATACTCCAAAAATCATTCATCAGTTGAAACTTTTATTAAAAGCCAGTCTTTAGAGGTAGATGACTTCTTAATTACAATCCCAATTCAAAAATAAAATCTTATATTTTTACAAAAAAGCATGGGCCCTCGAAATAACTAAAGCTCTACCCATTCTCTATATATACAAAATAAGGGCAAACATCAGTTGTTGCCTTCACAGGGACAAGAAACCTGTGGGGAAAACAACTAAAATGACAACAGAGGTAAAATATTTGGGAATTATCCTAGATAACAAATTAACGTTCTCTAGCCATATAGGTAGAGCAACGGAAAAAGGTATCTAAGAGAACTTTGGGAATGCAAGAATTGTGGGGTTCAAATGTGAACTTAAACTGGGAATGGCGCATTGGCTCTATTCCAAGGTTGTGAGACCTGCCGTGACTTACGCCTCCGTAATATGGTGACACAAAGTGAACGCAGCTAGGCAGCTGTGCAAGCTACAATGGCTGTGTTCGTTTATTACGTCTGACTAATCTATCTGCTCGCGATCGTTCGTTAATTCAATCTAGATTTAGAGGTCGTAAATCTGGAGCGTTTTTTATTAAAATCAAACTAGTCAGAGGCTAATCTGTTTGCTCGGTTCGTTTTGTTAGATGTAAGCGATTAATCTATGTATTTGAGGTTAAGTTTTATACGTTATATTTGTTTATAAACTTTATGCTGATTTGTGTTTTATGTTGCTGAAAGAAGAGTAATAGACATTTTCTGCCTACATTTATTAGTTTTTTTTTTGACAAAATGCCTTTGCTAGAACTCATTGATCAAGATGACAAACAATACTCCTTTCAAGTAACTGATGATGAATTTAAGAGAGTGGTTGAAGAGATGATTTCGGGATGCCCACATGAAACAGGTTTCTCACTCGTACTCTGCAATTTCTGAAAAAAAATTCGAATGTTTCTAGGTACATTCGAAAATGCTGCCTAAATTGGGAACAATAAATTCCGAAAAATTTGCAGTTTTTAGAATGTGCACTTTTTCTTCCTCATCACCATCATCGAATATTAATTCATGTCCTTGAATCACAGTCAGCATCGCCTCTTTTAGTGTGAAATTCATTATTACACAATAATAACACCCGTATGCATAGTCGTTCGCTCGCGATACGCCGACGGCTTATCCCAGCGAGTGCTCCAGCGACGCGCTGGCCAAAGTACGTCGCATGGTTTACTATGCATAGTCGATCTCTCTCCGGTCTCCTCTCTGGCAAAGCTCCTACGAGTCTCCGACCGTCCTTGGGTGCTTAAGCATGCGTAATTCATCTGTTTACAGTAAACACGTGGGTATTACTACGTGCATTTGAGGAATTTAGATGACACGGTGCATTTTTTTCTTATTGAAAAGTTCAAATTCGGTGGTTCGGTTGCGGTTGAAGACTATTAAATTAAAAATGGCAGTGAAGTATTCAGCGGACGAGAAAGAAATATTATTACAGATTTTTGGACGATATCCTGTTATTGAAAATAGAACGGATGATAATATAGAAAAAAAAAGAAAGCATGGGAAAAATTTGTAGCCGAATTTAATGTGGCAACGAATACGCAGGTAATTATAATAACGATGGATTAATAACGAAAAAAAAATTACATGTAGTATCGTTTTTGTATATCGTCTGTTATACTAAATGCAGTTTTTTTTTCATAGATAAAAGCCGTCCAAAAATTTACGCATGTACGTCCAACGTAAATATTGAAGGAGACACAGTGGTGGAAACGATATTGAATTCGGAAAAAGGTAATTTTTTTTTTAATAATTTACAAGTTCTTAAAAAGATATGGTGTATTTTTATAAAAATTGTTACAAAAAAAGGTTTCCCTTTTATTTTAAACACACCTTCAACTTCTCTGTCACCTCTGAAGCACGGGTAAATGAAGTAGTACTCCCAGTAATAGGTACATATTATTTTTTTTAATTATTTACGTTTAAATCGTAAAACGTGTCAACAAAAGAATTAAATTTGTACTTTTCAAATTATGTATTTTTTATGAATATGTGCTACTTCATACATCATGTGAAAATTGTACTGAAAAGTATAATTTCTTTTTGTTCTTGTTCGTACTGTAATGTCCAACATTTTTTATTTATTTCAGCTACACCATCTAATCTAGTGTGTCTTCTTAAAAAAAATAAAAATTGCAAAAAAGTCACCTAGACGAAATAACGCAAGTTAGGTTGCAGCTCATAAATAGGTAACGATAAAAGCTTGAGGAATTACATAAAGTAAGAATGGATGAGGCCTGTTATAAAACTGGTTATGCAGCAAGAACAGGCTAAATTAAAAAAAATAGAAAATTTAAAAAATTGTATCATCCTGTATATATTGTAATAAAACACTGTGTAGAAACTATTAAAAATTTATAATTATTATTTAATTGTTAAAAAAAGTTTAATATCAATTTTGTTTGTGATAATGTATTTAGATGTTAGTTTTATATTTAAAATTAGAAAATTAAAAAAAAATTTTCATCCTGTATATATGAAATACTTTGTATGAATTATTAAAAATATATAATTATAATGTAATTGTTAAAAAATGTTTAATATTATCAATTTTGTTTGTAATAATGTATTTAGATGTTAGTTTTATATTTAAAATTAGAAAATTAAAAAAAAAATTTCCATCCTGTTTATATGAAATACTTTGTATGAATTATTAAAAATAAATAATTATAATTTAATTGTTAAACAAAGTTTAATATTATCAAATTTGTTTATAATGATAATGTATTTAAATGTTAGTTTTATATGTAAAATTCGAAAATTAAAAAAATTATTTAATCCTGTATATATTATAATAAAACACTTTGTAAGAATTATTAAAAAAAATATAATTATAACTTAAAAACTGCATTACTACACCTGTTCCCTGAAATGAAATAGTTTTGAAAGTGTGCGAGAGAATTGGCGGAGATGCTACTGACCATCTCCCGTATTTCGCCACCGCTTCGCCGAAATATAAACTAGTGCGCAGTCGTTACTGTTCTGGCGTTTGACTATGCATTACAATTCTTGGGTAGCGAGCGGCGAAACTTTGGCGAGTGGCTGGCGAACGACTATGCATACGGGTGTAAGAGTCGCTTAATAAAAAAAAACACATTTGCAAACCAAATTTCGAGACAAATTTTGCAGCAAAACAAAAACTAATTAGAATTTGGCTGTCAAGTGTCAATGTCAATCGCCGAAAAAATTTGAAGTGTTTTTTATTTTAAATTTAATCTGACTGATCTAGTCACGTGACCAAAAATCGCTCTAATCTCAGATGTAAAAAACGAACACAGCCAAAGAGTAGCATATCTTCTGATTACAGAGGCGTTTAGAACAATGCCAACTGCCGCTAAGGAAAAAGAGACACTGGCAGCAACATACAGGCTGGGTATAAACGGCATGGGATGGGAACTATCATGGAAAGGATACCATTCCATGATCGCAGAAAAACCAAGAGAAAATCCGGTGCTAACTGTGCCATCGGACCGAATGCCTCCCAGCCACAACTTTGTGAAACCTTTCAGGGTAAACATACCTGAGAGGGACAGAAAGAGTGAGGTCAGGACTCAGAAAAATCAATCAGTCTGGTATACGGACGGGTCCAAAACAGAAGACAGCTCAGGTGCTGGGTTCTATCATATGAATTCAGGGAGAACTTGCATTCTAAACCTGGGATCTATGGCAACGGTCTTTCAAGCGGAAATTACTGCGATAATTGCTTGTATATATGTGATGTTGCGCGAGGATCTTAGAAATAAGAGAATCCGTATACTCACAGACAGCCAAGCATCTCTTAAAGCAATACAAAGTTTGGAAACACAGTCCAAACTAGTATTAGACTGGCAAAAAAACCTAAATGCCCTGACAGAACACAAAAAGATAACCCTTGAATGGATGCCTGGGCATCAGGGCATAGAAGGAAATGAAGAGGCAGACGGCCTGACTGGTAAAGGAGCCTCAACCCACATGCGATATTTCCTACCACCATGTAAATGGTATGCTGGACGCAAGGGCACACGGGCTGGAATTATCTTTAATATCCAATTCAGCAATTTATTACAAATAGACCATGCAAAAATGCAGTAAACTTGGAATACCTATAATTTTATTTAAAAAAATCTATTAAAACAATTTATTCTAATTTATTTTAAATGGAGTACAATTTTGATATTTTCTTAAGAGCCATATGGCCATATTTTTCTGCAATTCCATCTATGGTAAATTTCAACCATTAAAATATTTGTATGTAGTTCTTTAAAATATTTCACTTGTCATGCATAAAAACTTACATATAAAATGTAGCTAAATTAATTTCCTTATAATTGTTTTTATACAAATAAGAAGAATATCGTCACCACTAACCAAAACTACACTTTTTAAAACACTCTACGTACGTTTCGCTAACTAAGTTAGCATCATCAGGAGTCGATGATAAAGTGTAGTTTTGGTTAGTGGTGACGATATTCTTCAACATTGTTGAAAACCAAATGTTAAAAATTCCCAATTCAAAAAAAAAATACAAATAAGAGATCAAAACTTTATTTATTTATTTGTGACTAACAGGTTGGGTTTCCACCCGAAGAGAGGTATGCTGAAATATGGCAAACCCGTCTGCCCCGTCTGCCACTTAAAGCTACACTGAATTTAATATTTGAAATTTCCTACTAAAAAAAATTTGCTTCTAAAAGGTTAACATTTGAATACAATTCTTGGAAGTAAAAATCATTATCCATCAAAAGCCGAATGTTCTCCCTTTGTAGAAATTTTATTGGGAATTTTGATGAAAAAATTTAGAGTTGATAAACACAGCATAAAATTCGAATCTTCCTGTTGTCGTTTAAGTGCCGACAACGCGGCAATAGCTTTAATTTTCAAAGCGCCCGAACATTATATAACCCCAGGGTAAGAAGAGCAAGACGAAAGAATTTAATTTATTTATAACAAACGCCGTTACTTATCTAGACTTATATGGATTTCTGCTTCATCGGCGAAATCCACATCTTGGACTACTTTTTATAAATTTCATAAAAAATTATGTAATTGAGTATTTCTTCTTTTAAATATTGTTTTACTTTTGAAGACTTTAGGAAATTTATTTTAAAAATTAATAAAAAAATACATTTTATGAAGTATCGTTTCCATATTTATTACAGATTTAAAAATGAGTACGCTCTCTGAATATTTAGCAAATATTTCTAAGAAATGTTTGATCTATTTGGATTGTTCATATAAAATAATAAAATAATAAATAATAATTAATATCAACAAATTAATTTCAATAATAACAAAATAAATTATCTAGATAAAACAGAAAAAACAAGTAGGTACATAAATTAACTATTAAGTAGGTATATTGCGCCTTACAAAAATAAGTTATTAACAATAAAATAAACCGAGTATCTCGTGTAGGCACGTGTACTAACTAATGTATTATGCGTTAACTTTCGCATAAACATTTCGAGGATTGTGTTTGCCGACCTTGAAAATGTACGTAGTGATCGCAAATTCTAGGCTCGCGCCTCTTAATTCGACCAATCACAAGACCGCGCGATAGTGGCGCGATTCAGATATGTAAAAAAATGAGGATTTATTTCTTATTTGTTTTGTTCCATTGCCTCGAGAAAGTTTGTTTGGCATTGTCACATATAATTATAAGAAAAACCAGGGGCAAATGCGCAGGCCTAGCACTGCCACGACGAACAAAAACAAAGTAATTATGACAAATAAAAACACAAGGAAAATTATCTACTCAGTTATTTGAACCTGGAAATTCATTTCAAAGCTTCAATGAATCAAAAGAATTTAATTTTTCTAGATCTAACCTGAATTTGATTAATTAATAAATTAAATGTATGTGATTAAAACGATAATTTTTTGACGATATGGTGAAAGGGGGACCAAAAGCTGTTCCTTTTTTGGTAAAACTCGAAGAGAGAAATAATGAAAGATATTTTATAATTGTATAATGCTGCAAAATAGTATTATTATTATTATTATTAGAGTTGATACTTTGAAACCTGGACAGATGACAAAAATCTTATTCAAAATGAAAATAAACAAAAAAAAGTAATAAAATAAATTCTAGTGTATGGACTGCTTTAAATTTAACTAAAAATTAATATTTATTTTTATTACGATTTTTCACAGGAAAAATTTATATTTATTAAAGGTAGGTATATAAGAAAATAAAATACTTCTATTTACTTGAAAGTGACTAAAATAATTTTTTTTCATTTTTTTATTGTTACAGTTAAATTTCTAGGTGCAAATAAAAAGATTACATTTTAATTTTAAAGATCGTAGGGTACGGACTGCTTTAGATTTTAACTAAAGCAGATCATGCACTACTTTTAAAAATAATAAGTTAAAAAAATAATGACAATTTCAATAGGATTATCAATTGTTCATTTTTAATGCTTTAAATTTAACTAAAAAATACACTCCGTTTAAAATTAATATTTATTTTTAGGACGATTTTTCATAGGAAAAATTTATATTTATTAAAGGTATATAAGAAAATAAAATACATTTACTTAAAAGTACCTAAAATAATTTTTTTCATTTTTTTTGTTAGAGTTAAATTTCTAGGTGCAAATAAAACGAATACATTTTAATTTTAAAGGCCTGCTTTACATTTTAACTAAAGCAGATCATGCACTACTTTTAAAAATAATAAATTAAAAAAAACAATGACAATTTCAACGGGATTATCAATTTTTTATTTTTAACGTTTGATTTAATTTTTATTTTGAAAGTTGTTAAATGAATACGAATAAAAAAGAATTATTTATGATATATATTTTTTTTAATATTAATTTTAACAGTATAGATTTAGTAGATAATACACTATTTTTTTGCATAGAAAATTGTATTTAAAATGATATCTTTAGAAACATTATACTTTCTTTGAGATTATTAATTTGTTTATTATATTACTAATAAAGAAGACCAAACACTACTTTTTCATAAAAAATGATTTGTTTAAAAAACAAAGACAATTTCAAGTAGGTTAACAATTTTTCATTTTTATAATTTGATTTGATTTAACTAAAATTGGCTAAATATAGAACGGACCGCTTTAGATTTTAACTAAAGCAGACCACACACTACTTTTTCTTATGTGTAAAAACTGCGCAAGATCTAAAGTTCCAACGAGTTGCGACTTTGTTAAAGCTATACGGTGTCCTCAAATTTCTTGCGTGTGTTGAGTACTTTTGAATTGCACTACATGCTCCACTTAAAATCAAATTAAATATGGGTGCATATTACTTACTATCTTAATTTTTAGTTGCAACTCTTTAAACCGATGTTTCAGATTAAACAAATATTTTTATAATGTAAATGTCAGCATTTATTTGCGAAAATAATATCCGTATATGTATTAAACGCGTTCTTAACAAATTTCAAATAAACACTGTAGCCTTGTACTTTCTCTTATCTTGGTAACTATCCAAGTTGTTAAGAATTTTACTTTTTTAAGAATTTCGATGGGGACAACGATAATTAACATAATTTTCCTTGTAACTGCTATTTATATCAGACTAGATACAATCGTTAGAGGTCAAGTTAAGGTAGTCTATATGAATTAATTATTACTTGTCTAACTGGACGGTTTTTAATCCTGGATTTTTATGCTAGTGTATTGAAGGTTACTTCAGTTGTTTTATTTTTAATCACAGATTCTATTCAGTAACAACATATTATTCAAAATAAGTAATTTTCAGAACTGGTTGAATGCTGAAAGTGTACATTTTTTTGTTTTAGATAATTTAAACAGCAACACTAGTAGTTCTTTTACATTTAAATAAAGTAGAAAATGAATATTATTTCAACTTTTATATTTTATTTATTTTATCAAAATCTACATTCATAACATAAAATTCAATAACTTTTGTAACTACATTTTTTTAAGAAATACACTGACGTCGAAAATTGACGTTAATGATTTTTTTTTAATATCTAAAGATAAAGTTGTTTTCATTTAATAATACTATTATTTTATTATTAAAATAAATATATACGTACGTAAATATTTTTTGTAAAAAAAACATTTGATAAAAAAACTATTAGCTAATTATTAACGCAAATTTATTTTAAAAGCATCGCTTGTGTTATGAAATAAGACCTTATTGATTTGGAAATTATTTTTTGTGAAGATTAGAGAAGAAGTTTTATTTTATATAAAATCAGTCGGCAACAATAGAGAAATTGTAAAAAAAAATAGTTAATAATTACTATAGTACATGAGACATCCAGTATTTTTACTGGCCAAAGGAATTCCATGTTTTAGCCATTAATTGTAATATAAAGTATGCATCATATTAGACATTAAAATATATTTAGTCAGTTACTGCAAGTGGCGCAGCCAGGGGGATTTAGGGGTTAAACCCCCGACACACAAACATATGTTTTGTTTTCGGAGGTTTTCTGTAATATATTCGCGGAATACTTCTATTTTTTTTTGAACCCCCCCCCCTAATAGGTAATTCTGGCTGCGCCACTTTTACTGCTACTTTAGATTCATCGATTTCTTCTTCAAGTTCAAGCATAAAAAATGGAAGAAAAACGTAACTTTAATAAGAAGTAAATGTCATAATGAGGTAAGGGTATAAGTAATTTTCTTGTTTTCTGACAATGTTTTGACTACATCTAATGCTATACTTAAATTTAGGATAAACTGTTGGCTTGATGTAATTAAACATCATGCAGAATTGGTACCAAATCATCCATCAAATCACCAACTCTTTCTTTGGCTTCTGGGAGTCACTCGTATAAGGGTGAAATATAGGGAGAGCATTATTACTATTATTGTATTCATGAGTGTGAAATATAGGGAGAGTATTATTACTATTATTATATTCATGAGTTGGCTACCTTGTCATCAATGTTAGGTTGGTATAAGGTAGAGGGGGTCAGAGGGAGAAAAGTATTGCTAGGTAATTTAGGGCCATATAATACTGATAAATAGAAGGTAGGGACAGTAGGTAGAGTTGTTAGTGCAGTGACATATCTGGTATTGGTAGAAGATAATTTATTAAATAAGAATGTGTTGGGGCCTCCGGGCGTCGTATCAAATAAAACAAATATGATCATATTTCTTTATATTTCACAACTCACATAAAAATCCTAAAATTACAACCCTAACCTTACTCCATCTCTCAACAGCTAAAAACATAATAATCAAAAAATCCGGACTGAAAATCCACCAATCCTCATCTTCTTTTTCATTCCTTCCAACATCTCAGTGTCACCAACCCAAATAAAAATGATCCGGTACCTTAGCACCTTAAAGTAGGCAACCACAGACAAACACTGTTAGATAGTTGTCTACCCAAAACCTCTACACAAGTAAATAATCTGAGAAACTGGATAGATTGTAGCATCTTAAAGAAACCAATTCCAGAAATGCCACAAGCAATCAAAGATGATGTTTTAAATAAAACTGCTACCCACCAGACATTTTTGATTGTACTTCTTGTGAAAGTCAGCTCGATAGCCCAGTTTTCAATGACAATCAGCTTGAAATAATACCACAATCGAGCTGTGCTCCTATCATGAGAGGGGCTAAAAATGTGACAACCATGTTTTAATTTAAATAAATCTTAAGTATAAAGGAAATGTTTGTAATCATGAGTTGGCTACCGTGTCATCAATGTTAGATTGGTAACAGGTAGAGAGGGGTCAGGGGGAGAATACAACGTCGACCTGTAGTTCATAGGGACCTAAGGGTTAGCAACTGTTATAGTACCATTTGTAATATTCTTAGACCTGTATTTTGCACTAGTAAACCGTTCCATGGACCCAATGTGTTTTACTTGTGTATAGTCATATACAACAAATATTACACCATAAAAAAGATACAGTATAGTATAGTCTTATGTTAAACTAGGAATGATTGGAAACATAAAATTAATCGAGACTTCATTCCAAACGCATACAGTTCTTAATGGTAGATAGTCACGACATCTATCATAGATTTTTTAACCACATATAAATACTTGGGTATACAGAGTAAGTTTTTAAAACTAGGCACAAAGTACCATTAATAATTCCTATAAGGATGAAACACATATGGTAATGGTCGGAGTGTATAGTTTCTTTGAAGACAAAATTTAAATGTACTTATTTAGATAATAAAAATTATTCCTCTTCCATCAAATACAAAAAGTGGAAGATACATACAAAAATAACTTGTCAAATAATAATGTATAATAATAATAATAATGTATCTATCTACAAGTGACGAGAAAACAGCAACAGTTAAAGGTTTTATTTTATTCATAGATTTAATTAACTATAAAAACCATATACACATATTATGGCGCACAATGTATGTACACCATTACAAACCACTGTAATAAATTACCGGCTTTTTACCATACCCAAAAGAAAGCTTACAGTCCTAGAAATAAAATTTTTTAAAACAATATTGCACCAATATTATCAGATTTTCGTTTCTTATGACCCATCCCTAACTCAAAATTTGTTGACCTAACCCTTGTATAAAGATGTGCGTCTTTCTTATTAAATTGAGTAAGGAATTGAAAATTAGACATTATCCTATGTTAAATTTAACGCAAAATATGATAACTGTAAGCAGATAAAGACAAAGAAAATCACACTTTTTATCTTATCAAATAAAGGATTGAAATGGGGTTTTCCAATTAGTTTTGGGGGTTATTGATTTACCTGCAGTTCAAACTTCAAGTATTGATTTAAGAAGAGATTTATAATTGTTATAAAAAGTCTTACCTTGTGATTATATTTGAAGTTTTCTAGATTTCAACCAATATGTTTTAATATTTCACAACCAACACAAAAGATTACCTCTGATCACACCACTCTTACCGCAGTTTTTAAAAATACAAAATACTCCAACAAATCATACAATAAACAGCTGATTATGAAACGTTAACAAACCGGTTTACTGACTGCAGTGTTGCGAAATTTCAATATAAAAAGATAACAAAGGACCACTGCCAATTGGCAGGCGACATCTATATTGTTTTTATGACAATAACTAAACTGCAAATTTAATTTGAATAACATGGAGTATCTAAGCATGCGCATTGATAGGAAGTTTGATTAATGTAAACAAGGGCGTATCAAGAGATTTTAAGATCGGATAAGATTTTATGTTTGAAAATATAAACCGTAGTAGTTTACAAAATATACATTTTACTTTAATGCGCATTGAAGGAAAATGATAAAAACTGACAAAAATGGATATATTTTCCGAAACGATAAGAATAATGGTTATTTATTGTATAAGTTAGTTTAATAAAGAGGTATTTTATACGATTCATAAGTGTGGATAAAACTCCAATTAAAAGGTGATTGTGGATAAAATAATAAAACATCCAAGTAAAATGTCATACGTATTTATTTGTTTGAAAATATATAAATTTAATCAATAGTTTTTATGTATTTTGTTATAACATTTTAATTATTTTAGAAGTACTCAAACGTTCTTTTATTTCTCATCCCGTTTGGACGCGGATTAAAATATAATATCAGAGGGGCGATCGCTTCACACGACTCACCAATATAGTGTCATAATGAGAGTTATTAATTTCATTTTTGACCTCGATTTTTTTTTTAAATCCTTCTGATATATCCTTAAAATGTCCACGTGATACACAATTCGCCATCAAAATTCCTTCAGGAATGGCCAGAATTAAATTAAATTTAAAGAGATTTCCCATGATGACTAATCCGTTGCCTCCACTCCTCTTCGACCCCAGCGGTAGGCGCGAAAATTTGAGATGACTATATCAATTCCAAGGTTGCCACGTCAATATTGTATTACATTTCTTCAGACTTAACAAAATGTAATACTTTGAATAAATACATTTTTCATACGTAGCTTTATTATAAAAAGAATCTAGTCACTTTATAATGTTACTAGACATTAGGATTATAGTTATTCTACTTAATGATTACTGAATTATAGTAATAAACAATCTTATATCTGTGTCATAATAAAATAGGAAGGGTTTTTAAATTAAGCTACTGGAACGTTGTACAAATTAGAAAAAACATAAAATAGTTCATACTTCTTTTTGTTTGTACTAATTTTAGCCATTCCTGAAGGAATTTGATGGCGTATTATGTCTCACAGGGACATTTTAAGGGTATAAAAGGATAAAAAAAAATTGAGGTCAGAAATAAAATAAATAACTCTTCCTATTATAAAACAATAAAATCGAGCTTTGAAATTATTATCTTATTTATCCTTTATACCTAATCCTGTAAATTAGGAAAATATAATAATTACAATGATATTTATATAACTGTAATCTTTTTAAGAATAAATACTAATAACCCTGTTCTTCTACGCCTATGGAAATAATGATACGATGACTTTTGACAAATGATTTAATGGAGTATCTCGGCATGCGCATTTGCAATTTTAATAAGTTGGCACCGGTGACAAACTAACCCTTTAATGTTGATTTTGATAAATAGATAGCGTTACTTTCCACATATTTCATTAGTGACATTTAAAACGTCAATATTTTCATGTGAAAAAAAAACCGACAGGTTGACACGACCTTTCTTTATCCATTCCTCAAATATCGTTAATAATTGGAAGTGTGTTGTATTGTGTCGTATTGTGATTATATGTGTTAAAGAATTGCATGAAGTCCCAGCATGGGGGACTCTTTAGAAGCTACCGAAACGACCCATGAGGTGCAGAATGTGGCAGTCGTCGATTTTACGGCATTTACAAACTTTATCTTGAAAGCAGCAACTGTTCTATTGCCAGAAGATGATTGCCAAGCGGAGCCGGCTAATTTAGTAGCAGCTATCGATGACAAAACCAATCAAGAATGCATCCGAAAATTTATAACTGATCCTCAGATTTCGACTTTATATGTTCAGAGGAATTCTTCAAAAGGTGATAATATGACTCATACATTTACATATTCCGTAATCGTTATTAACAAATTAAAGTAATTGATTTTTTTTGACAGTTTTTAAAGCGATTGATTCAATAAAAAATTAAGTTTTTAAATTTTATCACTTTAACGACTTCTATTAATTATCTACATGTCATTTTGGATATGTTCTCAAATATATTGATAGCACTAATTTTTTAACAGATAAATTTTATCTAATTAGGAAAAATTAAAGTCTGAGCATGCTTACAAAATCAATAATCATTAATTTCTGTCTTAATTTTCTCAAATAATTTTTTAAACCCACTGATTAAAGTAATTGATTTAAAGTTCCTAATGCTACGTTTATTGCAAGCTTTGAAAATTGCTACTAGGTTTTACTGATTTTTAAAAGTAATATCAAATAAAAATGTATGTCAGAGGTTCAGCAACACTTTTATAATCCTCTTTTTGCAATGTATTTGTTACATTATCAAAACCTGCATAATTAGTTCCTCTTATTTGATAGAAAAAGAATTATGGATTGTAGATTTCTAATTGAGGGAAAAATATTTTTAATTTCTTGAGATGGGTGCTATAATAAATAAATAATAATATTTGTATCTTTTCTATTAGATGATGATAGTGTACAGCCACCAGAAGGCGAAGAAGAAAAAGAACCTGTTACATACTATGTTAGCAATGAAGTACATTATTCAAATTCAAAAATGTCTAGCTTGGTATGCATCAAACGAGGTCCAGTGATTGAAGCAGATAAAAGTATTAGAGCCCAAGTCAGGCTCATGAATTTTAGTGATGGTTCACCATATGAAATTCTACATGACTATGTTAGTAGAACTGTTGCACCATTTTTTAAATCTTATGTCAAGGAATCTGGCAGAGCTGATCGGTATGATATGATTTTTTCCCATTTATCCCTTTGATACAGCAATATTTGTCTTTTAATAAATATTGGTATATATTTCTATTGTAAATTATCATCAACATATTTTATTGTATTTCAGTAATAAATATGCTATAAAACTTTTTTTTTTCATTTGGACATGTTTAATTTATAATTTCAAATGGGGCACATATTAGTCAATCAAAATAATCGTAAATGTTTTTATTGAAAGTGTTAAGATTGCAATAAATTTCTAGTGATGGGGACAAAATGGCTCCAGCAGTGGAAAAAACAATTGCCGAATTAGAAATGGGTTTATTACATTTACAACAAAATATAGATATACCGGAAATAACTTTACAAGTACATCCATATGTAGCAAGTCTTATAAAACAATGTGCTGATGAGGGTAGGAAACCTAAAGTAGCTGATTTCAGTGATAAAGTAGATGATTCCAACTTTTTAAATCAGCTTCAACACGGCGTTAATCGTTGGATTAAAGAAATTCAAAAGGTATTTAACAGATTTTTCTTATAGTTAATGGAATATGTACATGAAATGTTTCAAATATAGGTTACAAAATTGGATAGAGATCCATCATCTGGTACAGCTCTACAAGAAATCAGTTTTTGGCTAAATCTAGAAAGAGCCCTTCATAGGATCCAAGAAAAACGTGAAAGCATGGAAGTCGCTTTAACCTTAGATATTCTAAAACATGGCAAAAGATTCCACGCTACAGTGTCTTTTGATACAGATACAGGTCTAAAACAAGCCATCGCTACAGTAAACGACTATAATCCTCTTATGAAAGATTTTCCAATCAATGATTTACTAGCTGCGACAGAGCTGGAAAGAATTCGTGCTGCAGTTCAACTCATTTTTGCTCATCTTAGAAAAGTCAGATCTACCAAGTACCCCATTCAGAGATGTCTGAGATTGGTGGAAGCTATTTCAAGGGATTTGGGAGGGCAGTTACTAAAAGTTTTAGGTACTCGTCGACTCATGCACATTCCTTTTGATGAATTTGAGAAAGTGATGACCCAATGTTTTGAAGTATTCTCAATTTGGGA
This sequence comes from Neocrepidodera transversa, assembly GCA_963243735.1. Lineage (NCBI taxonomy): Eukaryota > Metazoa > Arthropoda > Insecta > Coleoptera > Chrysomelidae > Neocrepidodera > Neocrepidodera transversa. Next base: position 2,247,427 of record OY725337.1, on the reverse strand, counting down.
GGATGAGTACGAAAAGTTGCAAGCTCTATTACGGTAAGTTAAATTAAAAAATATAATTTATTATTACTTTCTACTAATTTTTATTTTAGAGATATAATGAAAAAGAAACGAGATGAACATATGAAAATGGTGTGGCGGATATCACCACAACACAAGAAATTACAAAGCAGAATGGACCAAATGCGCAAATTTCGCAGACAACATGAACAATTGCGTACTGTGATTGTTCGCGTGTTAAGACCCAGCATTAAAGATACTTCAGTACCAATTGAAGGAGGTGACACTGAACCACCAAAACCAACTTTCTCGCTTGACGCTGCTGATGCTAACGCCATTGAGGTAATATATTGTTTTTCCATAAATACGGCTTTTCCTATATTCTTCAACAATCAACTTCTTTCCATTTAAATTTTTTTATTGTATTATAAATTTAGGAAGTCAACTTAGCATATGAAAATGTAAAAGAAGTAGACTGTCTGGATATCTCCAAAGAAGGTCAAGATGCGTGGGATGCAGCTGTTCAAAGATATGAAGAAAGAATCGATAGAGTGGAAACTAGAATTACAGCTCATTTACGTGATCAATTAGGAACGGCCAAAAATGCCAACGAAATGTTTAGAATATTCTCTCGTTTTAATGCTCTATTTGTTAGACCTCACATCAGAGGAGCTATTAGAGAATATCAAACACATTTGATTCAAAGAGTTAAGGATGATATTGAAGCTCTTCACGAAAAGTTTAAAGTAATTACATTTAAAAATTGAATTGGTTTTTTTTTCGTAATTGGGGAAAATTTTAATTCTAGGTTCAATATCCACAAAGTAACAGTGCTAAAATAAGTAAAGTGAGAGATTTACCTCCTGTTGCGGGTTCTATTGTGTGGGCTAAACAAATTGATCATCAACTTACAACTTACTTGAGGCGCGTGGAAGACGTTTTAGGTGAGTTAATGAATTCCAATTTATAATAAATTGAACACATACTTCTTATATCTATCTACATACTTTGAAATTATCAACTTCATCTTGTTACAATCCATATTTGTATGCCGAAAAATTCCAAGTTAGACCTCCCTGTTATAAATATATTAAAATACTGCTCTTTCTTTTAATTTTTTATACAGCTCTAGCTGCTAAACAGTTGTTTGATGTTTACCGAAAAAGTGGTTAACATGACTTAGAACGTTTTTGTATACATCAATTCAATTGTTATTTGAGGGAAAATTTGGGTACAGTCACCTGAAATCATATGTACTAGGTAGTCCTAAAATAAGTGATCCTTCTGTAATTTCAGTGAATTTACCCAATACAATAAATACATCCAACAGAATTGTTAAAAATTATAAAAACTTCATACAACAAATTTTATTATTAAAGCGATTCATATTGTTAGTACTATGTTTTGATAAAGAAAAAAAAATTTGCAGGTAAAGGTTGGGAGAATCACATCGAAGGCCAAAAACTAAAAGCGGATGGAGACAGTTTCCGCCTAAAACTAAATACCCAAGAAATCTTTGACGATTGGGCGCGTAACGTGCAACAACGCAATCTTGGAGTATCCGGAAGAATTTTTACCATAGAAGCGGTACGATCGAGAAGCGGGCGTGGCAACGTTTTAAAATTGAAAGTCAATTTCCTACCGGAAATTATTACTTTAGCTAAAGAAGTGCGTAACTTGAAATGTCTAGGATTTAGGGTTCCTCTAGCGATCGTTAACAAAGCCCATCAAGCGAACCAACTTTATCCATTCGCGATATCACTTATAGAAAGTGTAAGAACTTACGAGATGACTCTGGAAAAGGTACAATATAAATTTTGATTAATATTTATAATACCATTACAAAAAAGCAGAATATAATATTAATGTGTTCTCTTAAATTAAGAGAGGGCTATTTGAATAAAATTGACCTACTAAGATCTTCTATGATCCTCTTTGCCTTTTGGTGTCTAAATATTTCCATGCCATTTTTTTTAAGCTCAAATATTGTACCATAAATATCATTTTTATACATTTCAAAATCGTGAAATTTTCTAACGGACATGTTAAATTTGTAAAATTTGATGTAACTTATAAATTTCGTCACTTAAACGTCATTTTTTAACTGTAAATTTTTTTAATATTTCACTAAATATAAAATTGTGTGGCGTAAATAAAAATTTAACGTCATTTCTCCCTGTCAAGTCAACTTAGACGATATTTTAAATGTAAACATTGTAATTTGTATTTCCTGTAAAAAGACATCGCTTATAGCGCATTCGACTGGTCGCACTAGTGCGCATTTAGTTCGACTTTTTTAAGTGCTCTTTGTTCGGCTCTTTGTTCGGCTGGCGGAACTGAACTAATTGTTGCATTCGACTGGAATTGCTCGGCACAAGGGCAGAGTGAAATTTTGTTCGACTGGTAGAAGCGCTTGTTCAAAGTTCGAATTTTTTGGAACTGTACTTTTTTTCAGTGCCAGCCAGTGCCGATTTAGAGGTTAGGTTTTATTTTCAATTTTTAAAATATGTTACCCTTGTCTTTATTATTGTCCAGTAGTAGTGAAGATGAAGATATTAGTGATGACAGTGAGGAAGAGTTTAATAGACATTTTAAATAAATTTCGTTAAAAACACATACATATATAAAATTAGGTTAGAAACTAGAAATGTCATTTGCATCAGTCGAATATCGATAAAATTATGCACTTTGCCATTGCCGAACTGGGTCGCACCAGTGTGCATTGCTCGATAAAGTTTCGAATTATAAAAAGGCTGCACGAAATCAGTGCAGAACTAAAAGCGCTCTGGCATCGAGTAAGAGCGTACGAGTCGAATGCGCTATTAAACGTCATTTTCGTCTAACAATTTAAATAATTGATTAAATGTAATTCGAATTTTGTGGAAATATGCCCCTCGTCCACTCTTAAAAAATAATCACTTTGGTTTAGTGATTAAAACAATGCAGATTTTTCTATTTTTATCCATATAGTTTTCAATTATCTCTTTACTAAAACTTTCTCATCTTTTTCTTTTTCCTCTAATTTTGGCATCTGAATATTTTTGAAATCTGTTTTCAGTGTTTTTTTGGTATAATATAACTTATCCAAATCAGTTTTCCTAATAAAACAGTGTTTGTAGGATTGGAAAAATTTGGGAATTTCCTGTATATCAGTAGATATCAGGAAATAACTTCAGTTAGTCTACAAAATTAATAATACTGATTGTAATATCCCGAAGATTATTTTCGAAACGAATTATCATTTATTTACTTACTGAAATCTTCCTTCTTAACATAAATAATAAAATAATTGAAATGGATATTCTGCTTTGACTTGTCAATACTAAGTTTAAATGATACATAAATTAGTTTAGATACATTAATAGTTTGATTAGACATTGAATTCTGAATTTTGAGCGTTTGCTAAGTAATATTTTTAATACTAGCTTACAAACAGGACTAGTCCAACCAGTGGTATTAAGGTAGATAAATTGGTAGATGTTCTATGTTAATCGAATAGCATGGAACTGTTTCCCCTTAAGTCGTATTTCTGCATGTTCCCCTATTCGCATACTTCAAACATACATATTTTTTGAATAAAACTGAATAAATTGCTTTAAACATTTCGCTCTATAAAACAAAGAATGTTTGTATCTTGCTGCATTTAAATTGCTTAACCCGACTCCCCCTTTATATATTATATCTTCCAGTTACAAAAAAAATGTAACTTAATCTTATTAATAGATTGAAGACAAAGCTAGCATTATTCCCCTGGTTGCTGGTATGAGAAAAGAAGTTCAACAAGTCATCGCAGAAGGTATCCAACTCGTCTGGGAAAGTTACAAACTAGATCCTTATGTCCAACGTCTGTCAGACCTCGTTGTTAGTTTTCAAGAAAGAGTGGAAGAACTTGTTTTCGTTGGGGAGCAATTAGAAGTCGACGTAAGATCATTGGAAACTTGTCCTTATTCTGCTAATACCTTCGCCGATATTTTATCCAAGATTCAACACGCCGTCGATGATCTTTCCTTAAAGCAGTATTCCAATTTGCACATTTGGGTTAGCAGGTTAGACGAAGAAGTTGAAAAAAATCTCGCTAGACGTCTCCAAGCAGGCGTAGACGCCTGGACAGAGACACTAAGCGGTCAGAAGAAAGAAATCGATCACAGCATGGATACAGACGCGCCGGCGCAACCTACACACAAACCTGGAGGCGATCCTCAGATCCAAACAATGGTACACGAAGTTCGTATAACAAATCAAACCATGTACTTATATCCAAGTATTGAGGAAGCCAGATTTTTAATTATGCAGCAGCTTTTCGCGTGGCAGGCTATTGTTACGTCTCAACAACGTCTTCAGAGTAGTAGATACCAAGTTGGAGTAGATAAACCTGTTACAGAGACTTATAGGAATATTTTGACTAAATTACCAACAGGTCCACAACCTTTGAATAATGCTTACAGCGCTATCGCCTCAAAAATTAAAGAGGTTAGTTGAGATATGACAAATATTTTAAAAATATATATAATATGACTATATTTAGGTACAAAGTTATGTCAATGAATGGTTGACTTATCAGTCACTCTGGGATTTACAAGCCGATAATCTGTATGGGAAATTAGGAGAAGATATAAGCAAGTGGATGGAGTGTTTAAATGACATAAAGTAAGTAATACAGTTATTTGATTAAAAAAATAAACAATTGCATTTTTAGTTCACAATCGAGAGGCTATTTTCCAATAATCCTAAAAAATTGTGCAGCATCTTTTAGTTTGTCTGCAAATTTGCAACTTTCTGCGTTGGACTTTGCAATTTTTTTAATGAAAAATGTGAAATATTGCCAGTTTGGTCAACAAAGTTTCACTACGTTAACATTCACTTAATCAAATTTGCAAATATGTTTTCTAACTCACTGTTCATGTGAATATCAACTTTGCAATCTTATTCATTTTACTTAAATTGATGCAAAATGCAAATTCGCATTCTTAGTATCAAAAATATATATTTGCGATCAGTTCATGACCACAAGTTACAGAAGCGCCTGCCTCCTTCCTTCACAAACTTTTTAAGAAATTTCTATTTATAGATCAAACCCATACTTTTCATCCAATTAGTCCGTTTTACTGACTATTCGTAGTTTATTATCTAAGACAGATGGATAGATAAAATCTTTAATAACAAATTTAGGTCTGTTTACTTTTCTATAGGTTGACACCCACTCCTAATCATTCCTGAATTTACGATTTGCGGCGGAATTAATTCTCACAATACTTAAAACGATTATGAGTAAGGCAATTGTGTTTCTTACATGATACCTTTCAGTCCCACCAAACTTCATACTCTTTCATTTTTTTCTTTTTTATTCCTTCCACTTGGCCAATATAATGTTTTACCTAATTTGACCAACTTTTTTATTTATAGAAAAACCCGAACAACTTTCGACACATCAGACACTCGCCGAGAATTTGGCCCCATCATTATAGATTTCGCGAAAGTTCAAAGTAAAGTATCCCTTAAATACGACTCTTGGCACAAAGAAACCTTAAGCAAATTCGGAAGTCTGCTCAGCAACGAAATGACCTCTTTTCACGCTAACGTATCGAAATCGCGATCCGATTTAGAATTGCAAAGCATCGAAGCGGCGAGTACTTCAGACGCCGTCAGTTTCATAACTTACGTCCAACAGTTAAAACGTAATATGAAAGCGTGGGAGAAACAAGTGGATATTTACAAGGAAGGTCAACGGATATTAGAACGTCAACGATTCCAGTTTCCTACTAATTGGTTACATGTTGAGAATTTGGAAGGTGAATGGGGTGCGTTTAATGAAATCATTAAGAGAAAAGATTCTAGTATACAAACTCAAGTGGCGAGTCTTCAACAGAAGATAGTATCTGAAGATAAAGCGGTGGAGAGTCGAACTAATGATTTCTTGGTTGATTGGGAAAGAAGCAAACCTGTTGAAGGTCATCTTAGACCTGATGACGCTTTGTCCCAACTACAGTTGTTTGAAAATAAATTCGCCCGACTTAAAGAAGAAAGGGATAACGTTGCAAAAGCTAAAGAAGCACTTGAATTACAAGATCCAGGCGGTATTAGTACTAGCGAAGATAAAATGCAAGTTGTTTATGAAGAATTGCAAGATTTGAGAGGTGTTTGGTCTGAATTGTCGAGAATTTGGCAACAAATTGATGAAACTAGGGAAAAACCTTGGCTATCTATTCAACCTAGAAAATTGAGACAACAATTGGATCAATTATCGACTCAACTTAAAGAATTACCAGCTAGGTTAAGGCAATATGCCTCTTATGAATATGTAAAGAAAACCCTTCAAACTTACACGAAAGTTAATATGTTAATTGTTGAATTAAAATCAGATGCTCTGAAAGAACGTCACTGGAAACAACTGATGAAACAACTAAGAGTTAACTGGGTTTTATCTGACTTAACTTTAGGTCAAGTATGGGACGTTAATCTGCTAAAAAATGAAGCAATCGTTAAAGACATCATATTAATTGCTCAAGGCGAAATGGCTCTTGAAGAATTCTTGAAACAAGTTAGGGAATCCTGGCAGAACTACGAACTAGATTTAATCAACTACCAGAATAAATGCAAGCTAATAAGAGGATGGGATGATCTCTTCAATAAAGTCAAGGAACATATTAACTCTGTAGCTGCTATGAAGTTATCTCCATATTACAAAGTTTTTGAAGAAGAAGCATTGACTTGGGAAGAAAAATTGAATCGTATTAATGGTCTATTTGATGTATGGATCGATGTACAAAGACGATGGGTATATTTAGAAGGAATATTTTCAGGAAGTGCCGATATTAAGACACTTTTACCAGTGGAAACATCAAGATTTCAAAGTATAAGTTCTGAATTTTTAGGATTGATGAAGAAAGTGAGTAAAAGTGCGATGGTTATGGATGTTTTAAACATTCCAGGAGTACAACGTGCATTAGAGAGATTAGCAGATCTCTTGGGCAAAATTCAAAAAGCTTTAGGAGAATATTTAGAACGAGAACGTACTTCTTTCCCTCGTTTTTATTTCGTAGGAGACGAAGATCTATTAGAAATCATCGGTAATAGTAAGAACGTTGCTAGGTTGCAAAAGCATTTTAAGAAAATGTTTGCTGGTGTGGCTTCAATACTATTAAATGATAACAACACAGTTATCACTGGTATTGCTTCAAGAGAAGGTGAAGAAGTAGTATTTAACTCTCCTGTTTCCACAGTAGATCATCCAAAAATCAACGAATGGCTCACTATGGTTGAGAAAGAAATGCGCGTTACTTTAGCTTCAAATTTAACGCAAGCAGTGCAAGACATCAAACAATTCAAGGATGGAATCGATTCGACGGCCTACATGCAATGGGTCGATAAATATCAAGCACAAATTGTCGTACTCGCCGCTCAGATTTTATGGAGCGAAGATGTCGAAGCGGCACTTGTAAAAATGAACAGTGAACCACAAAAGGGTGTTTTAGAAAAAGTCCTGCAACAAGTAGAAAATACTCTTAACGTTTTAGCCGATTCTGTTCTCCAAGAACAACCCCAATTGAGAAGGAAAAAGTTGGAACATTTGATCAACGAATTTGTCCATAAAAGAACTGTTACTAGAAGATTAATCGCTAATGGTGTTTGCAGTAATAAAGCTTTTGAATGGTTGTGCGAAATGAGATTCTATTTTGATCCTAGACAAACTGAAGTTTTAAAACAATTAACGATACACATGGCTAATGCTAGATTCTACTACGGTTTTGAGTATCTCGGTGTTCAAGATAGATTAGTACAAACTCCTCTAACAGATCGATGCTACTTAACTATGACTCAAGCTCTAGAAGCAAGATTGGGAGGTTCACCTTTCGGTAAATCACAGATTCTCGTTTTATAAAAACAATTCTTAAAACTAGTCTTTTTACAGGTCCTGCTGGTACTGGTAAAACGGAATCAGTTAAAGCCCTTGGCAACCAATTAGGTCGTTTCGTTCTCGTATTTAATTGCGACGAAACGTTCGATTTTCAAGCTATGGGTAGAATTTTTGTCGGTTTGTGTCAGGTAGGCGCGTGGGGATGTTTCGACGAATTCAATAGATTGGAAGAAAGGATGTTGTCCGCCGTTTCACAACAAATACAGACCATACAAGAGGCCTTGAAGTCACAAAAAGAAGCTGCCGCTGAAGGAGTCGCAACTGGAAGTAAGTATTTAAATTCAGTATTATAAGTTTTTCAAGTAATGTTTCACCTGGAAAATCAGAGAAACATAGAAAAGTCAGGAAATTTAGGAAAATTTAATTGTATTCTTATTTTAATTATAATAATTAAATTATAATTTCTTTTATATATCTTTAAGAACCAGTATTAGTAAAGTTCTTTATTTTAGGCATAAGTGTTGAGCTGGTAGGCAAACAGGTAAAAGTATCACCAGATATGGCTGTATTCATAACAATGAATCCTGGTTACGCGGGTCGTTCCAATTTACCAGATAACTTGAAAAAGTTGTTCAGATCTTTGGCTATGACCACTCCTGACAGACAGCTTATCGCGGAAGTGATGTTGTTCTCTCAAGGATTTAGACAAGCAGAGAAATTAGCTTCCAAAATCGTACCTTTCTTTAAATTATGCGATGAACAATTATCAAATCAATCCCACTACGATTTCGGTTTGAGAGCATTAAAATCCGTACTTATCTCAGCCGGTAACGTTAAGAGAGATAGAATACAAAGAATAAAAGAGGGAATGACGCAACGAGGGGAAACTAAAATAGATGAAGCAAGTATAGCAGAGAATTTGCCAGAACAAGAAATATTGATACAGTCGGTTTGTGAAACAATGGTACCTAAATTGGTTGCTGAAGATATCCCACTTCTGTTTAGCCTTTTGAATGATGTCTTCCCTAATGTTCAATATACCAGAGCAGAAATGCAAGGTAAATAATAAAAATAATTATAAAATATAGAGGGTTGCATTGAAGTAATTTTTTAGGACTTAAAGATGAAATTAGAAAGGTTTGTGCTGAAGAATATTTGGTTTGTGGAGAAGGAGACGAAAGAGGATCAGCTTGGATGGAAAAGGTATACAATTTTTTAATTTTTAATTTTTTTTTTCATATAGTTTTTCATCCCTCATTTTTATAATAAGGGATCGATTAGTGAATTTTCATTCAAGCACATTCATTTTTTCATGCTGCACAGAGAGACACATGGTTATCTAAGGTAGCATCAACACTACTTTTATAATTATTTATGAGTGTACTTTTTTTTTTTTAATTTAGGTTCTTCAATTATACCAAATTTCCAATCTTAATCACGGTCTGATGATGGTAGGTCCAAGTGGTTCGGGTAAAAGTTCAGCTTGGCGCGTTCTTCTCAAAGCTCTCGAGAGATTTGAAGGGGTTGAAGGTGTCGCTCACGTAATTGATCCGAAAGCGATAAGCAAAGAAGCTTTGTACGGTGTTTTGGATCCCAACACTCGAGAATGGACCGATGGGCTTTTTACTCACATTTTAAGGTAATTAAAAAATGATTATTTATTAGCTAATTATTTTTTGAATCTCTGTAATAAATAAAATGTGCCGTTTATGTTATATTACAGAAAAATCATAGATAATGTTAGGGGTGAAATCAACAAACGACAGTGGATTATCTTCGATGGTGACGTTGATCCAGAATGGGTAGAAAATTTAAATTCAGTACTTGATGATAACAAATTATTGACACTTCCTAATGGTGAACGTCTTTCTTTACCTCCAAATGTCAGAGTCATGTTTGAGGTATATTAACCCTATACTTTTTTAAACAATATCTAATTAAATTAATGTATATAGGTACAAGATTTAAAATACGCAACTTTAGCAACTGTATCTCGTTGTGGTATGGTATGGTTCTCCGAAGATGTTTTATCAACCGAAATGGTTTTCGAAAATTACATTCTGAGATTGAAGAACATTCCTCTTGAAGAAAGTGAGGAAAATTTCGGTAAAAAATCTGATATGAAAGAAGACTTGTTGTCTCCTACACTCCAGTTACAACTCGACGTTGTAAATTTGTTACAACCGTTTTTATCCTCTGACGGGCTAGTAGTTCGCTGTTTAGAATACGCCATGGAACAAGAACATATCATGGACTTTACAAGGCTTCGAGCTTTAAGTTCTCTATTTTCTATGTTGAACCAAGCAGTTAGAAACGTTTTACAATACAACCACATGCATCCGGATTTCCCATTATCTAGTGATGTCCTTGAAAAATACATTCCTAAATGTCTAATCTACTCGATCTTGTGGAGCTTTGCAGGAGACGCTAAATTGAAAGTCAGATCAGAACTAGGCGATTTTATCAGATCCGTGACTACCATTCCTTTACCACCAGACAGCATTATGCCTATTATAGATTACGAAGTTACCATTGAAGGTGAATGGTCGTTGTGGTCAAATAAAGTACCACAAATCGAAGTTGAAACACATAAAGTCGCCTCTCCTGATATTGTCGTACCTACATTGGACACTGTAAGGCACGAATCTCTGCTGTACACTTGGTTGGCAGAACACAAACCATTAGGTAAGACTTACTTTGTTTCATTATTTACATTTTTCTAAGTATACACTGACTATCACTCTTTATTATTTCAAACCAATTAAAAACTTCTTACAATCTTCTAAGAGACAATTAACTCTTAGTCACGTTCTTAAGTATGTTCCTGTTCCAAGTTCAATGTCTACATTAAAGACATTTCTGATGTATCCTTTTTTTAGTATTGTGTGGTCCACCTGGTTCTGGTAAAACTATGACTCTATTTTCGGCTCTAAGAGCATTACCCGACATGGAAGTCGTCGGTTTGAACTTTTCTTCTGCCACAACTCCAGAATTGTTGCTAAAAACTTTTGATCACTACTGCGAATATAGAAAAACACCTAATGGTGTGATTTTATCGCCGATTCAGGTAAATATAATTAATCTTGCACACTTATTTCACTAAATTACAATATTTTTATGTAATTTCCAGCTGGGTAAATGGTTAGTTCTCTTCTGTGATGAAATAAACTTACCGGACATGGACAACTACGGCACACAACGAGTAATTATGTTTATCCGTCAAATAGTAGAACAGAAAGGCTTCTATCGTGCTTCAGACCAAACTTGGGTATCTTTAGAACGTATTCAATTTGTAGGCGCTTGTAATCCTCCAACAGATCCAGGAAGAAAACCGCTTTCCCATCGGTTCCTCAGACACGTACCAGTCATTTATGTAGACTATCCAGGAGAAACGTCTTTAAAACAAATTTATGGAACTTTTACTAGGGCGATGTTGAGATTGGCGCCAGGTTTGAAGGGTTATGCGGAACCTTTGACAAACGCTATGGTAGAATTTTATCTCGTTTCGCAAGATAAATTTACTCAAGATATGCAGCCCCATTACGTTTATTCTCCTCGTGAGATGACAAGATGGGTAAGAGGTATTTGCGAGGCAATTAGACCACTGGATAATCTTTCTGTTGAGGGTTTAGTAAGGCTTTGGGCTCACGAGGCTTTACGTCTTTTCCAAGACAGACTGGTTGAAGATACAGAGAGACGTTGGACCAATGAAAATATCGATGCAGTTGCTTTAAAACATTTTCCATCAGCGGATTGTGAAAGAGCATTGGAAAGACCTATTTTATACAGTAATTGGTTATCTAAAGATTATGTACCTGTTGAAAGAGAACAATTACGGGAATACGTTAAAGCTAGACTAAAAGTATTTTACGAGGAAGAACTTGATGTACCTTTAGTACTGTTTGATGAAGTTTTAGATCATGTTTTGAGGATTGATAGGATTTTTAGACAGCCTCAAGGTCATTTGCTACTAATCGGTGTTTCAGGCGCTGGTAAAACGACTTTATCTAGATTCGTAGCTTGGATGAATGGATTATCTATATTCCAAATTAAAGTACATAATAAATATACAGGAGAAGATTTTGATGAGGATTTGAGATCCGTTTTGAGACGTAGCGGTTGTAAACATGAGAAAATAGCATTTATTTTGGATGAATCTAATATGTTGGATTCTAGTTTCTTGGAAAGGATGAATACACTTTTGGCTAATGGTGAAGTACCTGGTTTGTTTGAAGGAGACGAATACACGACATTAATGACTCAATGTAAAGAAGGAGCCCAGAGAGAAGGTTTGTAACAATGATTTTATTAGAAAAATTTTAATTATATTTCTTTTAGGATTAATGTTAGATTCTAATGACGAGCTATACAAATGGTTTACCCAACAAGTCATGCGAAATTTGCATGTAGTTTTTACCATGAATCCTTCCACTGATGGTCTTAAAGATAGGGCTGCTACATCACCTGCGCTGTTCAACAGATGCGTCTTAAATTGGTTTGGAGATTGGTCTGATGGAGCTCTGTTCCAGGTAAGCAGTAGTACAGAACTCTCATCTATTCCATATTAATTCAATTTTTTTTTTAATTCATCAGGTTGGAAAAGAATTTACGATTCGGTTAGATCTCGACAAACAAACTTGGAGATGTCCTGACTTCTTCCCAGCCGCTTGCAATCATATATCTGCTTCTCCCTCTCACAGAGAAGCTGTCATCAATGCGTGCGTCTATGTCCATCAAACTTTGCATAAAGCCAATGGTAGACTAGTTAAAAGAGGAAGTCGCACAATGGCGATCACTCCCAGGCATTACTTGGACTTCATCCACCATCTCGTTAAATTGTATAACGAAAAACGATCCGATTTGGAAGAGCAGCAGCTTCATTTGAACGTCGGTTTGAATAAGATTGCCGAAACTGTGGAACAGGTAAATACGGTGATAATTAATCAAATTGAAATTCCTATTAACTAAATGTAGATTAAATAAGATTTGTGTAAGTATGTAATAAATGAAATTATTTTAGGTTGAAGAAATGCAAAAGAGCTTGGCGGTGAAATCGCAAGAATTGCAAGCCAAAAACGAAGCTGCTAATGCGAAGCTCAGGCAAATGGTGAAAGATCAACAAGAAGCAGAGAAGAAAAAAGTTCAGAGTCAAGAAATCCAGCAGCAACTTGCAGAACAAACAGTTCATATTGAACAAAAGAGATCGGAAGTAATGGCTGATTTGGAGAAAGTCGAACCAGCTGTTATTGAAGCCCAACAAGGTAATAATAATAATAAATACATATTCGAATAAATAAGATCATATTATACAGAGATATATAAAAATAAATATTCATTAGATGTAGATGAATTTCGCTTACTGGGAAGCTTTTGGGACACTAGAAAGAATAAGTCAAATTTAATATGTTTCAAAATAGCTGAAATCATTTGAAACTTTTTTTTATACATGAGGTCACTGTTCTGTTATCTGGTTATTATATGCTCCAGTCTGTATTGAAAAGCTGAAAAGAGCACAACGCAGGTTTTTCATGTATTTTTTCAAATTGTCACTCCTCGAATAAGCTTGTAATGACAAATAATGGAACTAAAGCTTCTCAAAAAAAAATTATTTTTCCCAATATTTTCTGATTTCCTTCCAAACTGCCGGCTACCGACAGCTAAGCATCAATAAAAATATTTCATTTCAAAAATGTTCAATTAACATAACAAACCAAACATTACACATCGCCTGCTAAGTGCTCCCAGTGTAGCCATCGAGTGCCTCTCCCGAGCGCTCTCTTCCAGCACTTTTACAGTTTATATTTAAGAATATTATATTGTTTTCTTCGAATTGCGTTGAACTTAGTTTTAATTTTTCTTTAGCTGTAAAATCAATCAAAAAAACACAACTAGTAGAAATTCGTACAATGGCGAATCCTCCGGCGTTAGTAAAACTAGCACTGGAATCAATTTGTCTTTTACTTGGAGAAAACGCCAGCGACTGGAAGTCAATAAGAGCTGTCATCATGAGAGATAATTTCATTAATACTGTCGTCAATAACTTCAACACAGACGACATCAGGTAAGTACATAAATGTTAGTTTATTTTCCGATTTTAATTAATTTTTATTTAGTGATGAAGTAAGAGAAAAAATGAAGAGTCGCTACTTGAGCAATCCGGATTACAACATCGATAAAATATACCATGCCAGTAACGCTTGCGGGCCGCTCGTTAAATGGGCTTGCGCTCAAGTTCAATATGCTGATATGCTAAAAAAAGTTGAACCTCTACGTGAAGAACTTGCATCTCTCGAACACCAAGCCGAGACCAATCAAAAGCGTGGCGAAGACGTTAAAGCTCTTATCAGTCAATTAGAACAGAGCATCGCTTCCTACAAAGAAGAGTATGCCCAACTCATTGCGCAAGCTCAAGCTATTAAAACCGATTTGGAGAATGTTCAAGCTAAAGTTGATAGATCCATAGCGTTGCTTAAGTCGCTTGTTATCGAAAGAGAAAGATGGGAAGCTAGTAGTGAAACGTTCAGATCTCAAATGTCTACCATTATTGGTGATGTACTGTTATCGGCAGCTTTTATCGCTTACGGCGGTTATTTCGATCAACATTATCGTCAAAATTTGTTTACTACTTGGTGTCAACACTTAACTCAAGCAAGTATTCAGTATAGAGCGGATATAGCACGAACGGAATATTTATCTAATCCTGATGAAAGACTCCGGTGGCAAGCCAATGCCTTACCTTCTGATGATTTGTGTACCGAAAACGCTATTATGTTGAAGAGATTCAACAGATATCCTTTGATTATTGATCCTTCGGGACAAGCAACTGAATTTATAATGAATGAATTTAAGGACAAGAAAATAACTAAGACTAGTTTCTTAGATGATTCGTTCAGAAAGAATCTCGAATCAGCGTTACGTTTTGGAAACCCGCTTTTAGTACAAGACGTAGAGAACTATGATGCTATATTAAATCCAGTACTTAATAGAGAGCTAAGAAGAACAGGTGGGCGAGTTTTAATCACACTTGGAGACCAAGATATCGATTTATCACCTTCTTTCGTTATATTCTTGTCTACAAGAGATCCTACTGTTGAATTCCCACCAGATATTTGTTCTAGAGTAACTTTCGTAAACTTTACAGTTACCAGAAGTTCCTTACAAAGTCAATGCTTGAATCAAGTACTAAAAGCAGAACGTCCAGATATCGACGCTAAACGTTCCGATCTTCTAAAGCTCCAAGGAGAATTCCATCTCAGATTAAGACAATTAGAGAAATCGTTGTTGCAAGCTTTGAACGACGCGAAAGGTAAAATTTTGGACGACGACAGCGTTATTACCACTTTGGAAACACTTAAACAAGAAGCGGCAGAAATTGGCCAAAAAGTTGAAGAAACTGATAAAGTTATTTCAGAAATTGAAACAGTTTCTCAACAATATCTGCCTTTATCTCAAGCTTGCAGTAACACTTATTTCACCATGGACAGTCTAAATCAAGTACACTTTTTATATCAATACTCTTTGAAAATGTTTTTGGACGTTTTTGCTACTGTCTTGCATAATAATACTCAATTGGATGGTATATCTGATTATCAAGCTAGGCTCAATGTTATTACCAGTAACTTATTTTCTGTAAGTATATAAAATATTTTTATTATTAATATTGATATAAATTTATATTCTTAGGTTGTTTATGAACGTGTAGCAAGAGGAATGCTCCACAACGATCGTCTAACTTTCGCCATCTTACTCTGCAGAATTCACCTCAAAGGACAACCATCGGAACCAAACTTAGATCAAGAATTTAACTTCTTCCTTCGAGGCAAAGAAGGCGTTTTTAACAGCTCTGGTTCCTCCTTAGTCGATGGATTAAACAACGATCAACAAGAAGCTATTGTAAGACTTTCCACTAAACTACCTGCGTTCAGAAAACTACCTGATCAGATCAAAGAAATGCCGGAATTCGGAGCTTGGTTGCAACAGAGCAGCCCTGAGCAAGCTGTTCCGCAATTGTGGATTGAAGAAAAACAACTTAGCGCGATCGGAAGAGGAATATTCCAACTCCTCGCTATTCAAGCTTTTAGACCAGATCGAGTAATAGCTGCAGCTCATAGTTTCGTGGCTGCCGTTCTTGGTACAGATTTCATGTACTTAGCCGAAAAGGAACTGGAATTCGCTACCTGCGTTGAGAAAGAAATCAGATCGAACGTACCAGCTCTGTTATGTTCTGTTCCCGGATTTGACGCTTCTGGACGTGTCGATGATCTAGCAGCTGAACTTAACAAACAAATATCTAGCATCGCTATTGGTTCTGCAGAAGGATTCAATCAAGCTGATAGAGCTATTAATATGGCTTGCAAGACGGGAAGATGGGTGATGCTTAAAAATGTACATTTGGCACCACAATGGTTGGTTCAATTGGAAAAAAAATTACATTCTCTTCAACCACATGCTAACTTCAGGTTATTCCTTACGATGGAAATTAACCCTAAACTCCCAGTAAACCTTCTTAGAGCTGGAAGAATATTCGTATTTGAACCTCCACCGGGTATTAGAGCTAATTTATTGAGAACCTTCAGCACAGTAAGTAAAATGTACCTACTTAAACGCACAAAAAATGCATACCTTTATTTTTTTAGGTTCCAGCTAGCAGAATGATGAAAGCTCCCAATGAAAGGGCAAGGTTATACTTCATATTGGCTTGGTTCCATGCTATAGTCCAAGAAAGACTTCGTTACTGTCCACTAGGTTGGGCTAAATATTACGAATTTAGCGAATCAGATTTACGTGTTGCTTGCGATACTTTAGATACTTGGATTGATGCGACAGCTATGGTAAAAACCAACAATAAACTTATATTTTAATTAAATGATTAAAAATGTCTATTTTTATAGGGAAGAACAAATTTACCGCCAGAGAAAGTACCTTGGGATGCTTTGGTTACACTCTTATCACAGTCAATCTATGGTGGTAAAATCGATAACGATTTTGATCAAAGACTTTTACATTCCTTCTTAAATAAATTGTTTACTCCCAAGAGCTTCGAAAGTGATTTTGCACTGGTTGCGAATATTGATAATGGACCTGGAGGAAATCGGCACATTACTATGCCTGATGGGACTAGGAGAGATCATTTCTTGAAATGGATTGAAAGCCTTGCTGATCGTCAAACACCAGCGTGGTTAGGACTACCTAATAATGCTGAAAAGGTTAGATTTTTTCTTGTTATTGAAAGAAAGTTCTACTAATTAATTTTAAAGGTTCTTCTAACTACAAGAGGTACTGATCTAATAGCCAAACTACTAAAAATGCAGCAACTGGAAGATGATGATGAATTGGCATATTCCATCGATGATAGTTCACCAACTGATCCAGCTCAAGTGGATGGGCGTCCATCATGGATGAAAACTTTACATAATAGCGCCGCTACTTGGGTCAATTTATTACCCACTTCCTTACAAACATTGAGAAGAACAGTGGAAAATATCAAAGATCCTCTATACAGATATTTCGAAAGAGAAGTAAACTCAGCTTCAAAACTTCTCACAGACGTTTTACACGATCTTAACGATGTATTATTAATTTGTAATGTAAGTTGATCCTTAATCTTATTAAATTTTACTAATAAAAAGTTTTTTTAGGGCGAAAAGAAACAAACCAATTACCATCGTACTATGCTCTCTGAACTAGTCAGAGGAATTATTCCAAAGAACTGGCATCGATATACGATATCCAAAGGTTGTACTGTTATGCAATGGATCACAGACTTTAGCCAGAGAGTTAAACAATTACAAAAAGTGTCACAAGTTGTATCATCAGCCGGCGCTAAAGAATTACAAAGTTTCCCAGTTTGGTTAGGAGGACTTTTGAACCCAGAAGCTTATATAACAGCCACGAGACAATGTGTAGCTCAAGCTAATAGTTGGCCTCTTGAAGAATTACATTTAGATGTAACTATTACAGATTCTAGTGATAAAGATTCTATTCCACATGATTGTTTTGCAGTTGTCGGTAAGTACATAAATAATAATAATACGTTTATAACGGAAGCAAAAAATTTTTAGAAAATTAAACTAATATTTTTAAGTATTCACTCCAAATAATTGACATTGATTTTAAAGTGTTACAAATTTATGTAAAAATAGCACATACATGAAATTTATATTTTCGATTTTTAATATTTTCTAAGTATTTAGCTTTGGCTTTCATGATATTAAATATGGAACATTAGGAAATTCACTCTTATTCCTATTTTAAACTATAAACGTTTGTTATAGGTATTAAACTACAAGGAGCCCAATGTCGTAATAACCAACTACTTCTCACCTCCAGTATCATGATAGAGCTGCCGATAACGCTTTTACGTTGGGTTAGAATTATTGGAGAAGAAAAATTAAAAGAAGGAAAACTTTCGTTACCGCTCTACTTAAATTCTACCAGAACAGATTTATTATATACCGTAGAACTTAATATTGCAGCTGGACAAGATCCACATAGCTTCTATGAACGTGGTGTAGCGTTACTCACTTCTACATCCTTGAATTAGATGTTAATCTTACTATTTATATTTATTCAAGCGCTTTTATTGATCATATATTTATTTGTTTTCTATTGTATGAACTTAAAACTAGTTATATTTTAATTTTTATTAATAAAGATGTTAAGAATTATATTTTTCTTTCTGATTCCCTTACTTATTTTTTGGTAAAGGATAAATAAATGAGAGTAGTACATTAAATAGTTTATTTATATTTTAGTACACCATCAGAGAAATAGGTACATCAGAGTACAACACATTGATACTACAATATGATTTTAAACAATAAAATGGTCAAGTGAGTTTTTAAATTTCTGTGCAAACAGCCAGCTGAAATGGGATATGGTTTGGCACAACACTGTAAGCCGAACAAAACTGTTCACCTATCAATCACCACTTTGTAACAGGGTATCCTCTAAACAAAATCTACTTATTTTGTTAATTTCTGAATTATCTAATAAAGTAAGAAATAAAAAAAATTGGAAAACTGTTATCTACTTTTTTAACAAAAATAATCCTAGTATACTTTTTGTTTTTAAATTTACGTACTTAAAGCCAAGCAAATGAGAACTACTCTGTAGTAACTGGGTGATAGTTTTTTTAACTTGTATCCCTGATCTGTTGGATTTTTAACAGCCTAGTGCTAACATAGACCTGTGATACATAGATCTAAACATTTACTAATAGTAGCGGGTTATTTTTTTCTTTTCTTATATTTTTACTACTCTAAGCTCACATTAATAAATATCTAAAACATTACATATTTTTTTAACAATATATACATTTCTTTGAAATGTATTTGAATGTCGATTTACAGAATCTGGCAGATTTCATAAAGTACAAAATAAATAAAATTAACATATCTAAATATTTAACAAATAAAAAATAATACTTAACTTTCGCCCTTCTATCACAACCATTCAATTCGCGTAATGTGTTTGGGAAGTCAATTTTACTAACCTTATTAATTTATTTTGCTACTATCACATTTAAATTATTAACAATTTGCTAAAATTTTGTTGTTCTAAAAAATAATAAATTCGCTTTTCTAAACCAAAATTTTCAGCATATTTGACTACTATAGTGGGAGACTCAAAATTTGCCTCTATTAACTAAGCAATAAGTGTATATTTCATTTTATTTACAGGGTCAATACAAGTATCAAGCTTCTGAAACATTGTTATGAATATTTTTCTGTAATTTGAATACAAAATCACATTAAGACAGTTTTATCGGAATGAAATTAAGACAGTGCTGTGACTTAAATGAAATTCGCTAGAAAAAAATGGTAGTAAAATCTCACTTACTTTTTCATTTAGTTACAGGCAAGATCAGGGTATTTTTAAGGAACCATAAAATTTGCAGTTCCCTAAACACATTATGCACAATTGACATAATTAAAACATTCACATAAATTATATATAATTATATAAAAGAACATATAGAGCAACTCCGATGTGTTTAAATATCTTTTATAAACATTTTTTATTAAACTAAAAGAAAAACTTAAACGCACCTGAATCGCTTGTTTTGACACATTTATAAAATAAATAAAATCTTTGGTAAGGTCAACAATGTTAAGCTTTTTTTATATGCACAATTCCTAAGTCTTTAGGTGATCGATGAATTTTATCCATCTCTTTTTTCACATAAATTCATTTTTTCACATTATCACAACATAACTAGAAAACAATTAGTGTTACATTTCTAAAAAAGGGACAATTTAAATACCATTAAACCAAATATTGGATAACAGCTAGATTTTGATAAATTGTATATTTGTTTTGAAAGTATTACCGAATTTTTTTTATACACCAAATAAAACACATTAAAAATTTAATATAAGTCCGAAACAATTATTCCTTACATGACTCAAACTTAATAAATTTCCCATTTTATGTAGAACAGTTGTGTGACTTATGAATTTCTGTAAAAGTGCTTTAAAATGCCAGTAATATATGAACTATATACGAACTACTTCCATTGTTATAGAAATTCAGAAAGAACGTAGTTCTATTGTACTTTTGAATCAATTAGACGAGGTAATATGACCTACTTTTTCTTTGTGACATTAAAGTATGTAATCACTAACTAATTTTAATTCAGCTTTTGCATTTATGAAAATTTCATCTTTAACTTCTGTTATTGTCTTTAATTTTTTATATAAAATTGGGAAAATATCAGAGAATAATAAATTTTGTTACTTGAATTAATTTCAACATAAATGTTAAAAACAAATATACAATTTTTATTTATATACACACATTTTTAATGGCAATAAATTTAGTTTCATGGTATTGTTGTTGTATTTTATACAATTTTGATGCAGCCTAGGTGAGGGTCGTTAAGGCTCAGAACAACATCAATCCTAAAACAACAAGATTTAGTTTCGAATACATAATTCTTGTATAGTTTCGACACCCGTAAAGAAAAATGAAATACTGTTTTTTATTTAATTAATATAATCTTGTGTTTTAGGACTACGGTTAATAATTTCTTAAAATAATAAAAACTACTAGGACTGCAATAACTACTATATATGCCACATATGTATAAGTATATGTCATATATGTATACATAGGCCATTAATGACTAGATTAACAGGTGATTTCAAATCTACTTTTGCAAAACGTTTTTTTGTTTTTATTAGAAATCACAGCAACTGAACGTGTAAAGTCAGATATCTAAGAGCTAAATTTTATTAAAAAAAAATCGAACCAACTGTTACATCGTTTCTTAAACCCTGAAAAAAATTGTCTAAGATGTCGCAGTTGGTATAAATAAAAAAATATATCATATATACTAATAAGTACAATATCGATGATTTTAAAAATGCTGTCAAAGACTTTATTCACATTTGAGAAAATCTAGAGATTTTCCAAAATCATACGAAATTAATAGTAAAAAAAAATAGACAGCTCAAAGCTCAAACCATGTTTGATGACAGAAAAAATGAATAGAAGAGATATACTACCCGTAACATGTTGTTTGGTGATACTATAATTCAGAATTTTTTAACGTTATTGAAATTCAAAATAAAGCTAATGTTATTTTTTTAAATTCGTCAAGGATGAAGCAATATCTATTTGTCTGAAACATGATTATTTATTGTCTTGTTCTTGTCATGTCATATTAAAATTTACAGTTGTCATATGTACCATAGTAAGATTTCAAAATAAAATGAAGAATGTGTGAATGTGTCCAGTTTGCGCTGCCTCTACGATGATCTCATAGAAGGCGATCATAGTCATTTCGGAGATTATACCGATAAAGAAATAAACTACAAGCAAAGTAACAGAACACACCAAAAATGATGTCTCAAATCATTTTAAAAAACGCGAATGGAAAATCTAATTGAAATTGTCATGAGGAACTATAAAATAGAGAGATGGGAGATAATTTATAAAACCAATTATGCAAAATGAATTAAGAGTATGAATGAATAAAATGTGAAAATACATTATTAAAGAAATACTATTCTTTTTTTTTAACTTACATAGCCCAATATTGCACTTATTGTACATACTAAGCTAAAATACTGTTTAACTTGTAAATAAATAAATTAATGAGCGTTTCAGCGAACAAATCTACCTAAAAATATATTTTTAATCTATGATTTTGTGCGAAAATCACAATCTTAAGCGGAGAAACAAAAATATTAGACTAAATGGTCAATTCTTGCATTTCCTTCTTTTCACTAATGCAATAAATTTAGGTCGTAGTTTATAAAAATAATTTCACGTTACAACAAATCTCACTTAAATCTAGTATGTAGTATTATCCATGGAAATATATTAGTATAAACCATCAAAGTTAAATTTATCTAAATTTTTTTACTAATACATTTCTATCGAAATTAGGACACAGCTAGAGCTGAATGTT
This sequence comes from Neocrepidodera transversa, assembly GCA_963243735.1. Classification (NCBI taxonomy): domain Eukaryota; kingdom Metazoa; phylum Arthropoda; class Insecta; order Coleoptera; family Chrysomelidae; genus Neocrepidodera; species Neocrepidodera transversa. The sequence goes on along the minus strand of OY725337.1, from coordinate 2,225,159 downwards.
ACCAAAAAAGTGTTGGAAACAGTCAAGAATTCACCAGAACACAACAAATAAACACTAAAAATACCTGGAGGTAAGGCAAGTACAACTAACATAAACAAATTCAGTTTATTTATTTTTTTGAGTACGGACACGTACACCAATTAAGTGAAATAATTAAAGCTTTATGTTCTTTCAAGTCAGTTTTAACTGAAAAACTTAAAAAAAAATACCTGACGAATCAATTCTTCAAATGCAATGAATTTAGTTTACTCGGCTATGAATCGCGACGGATTGTAATCCCTATTAATTATTGAAAAACCTCTGAACTCGTCTTGGTTTATGGATTGCAGCACTTCGTTACTGATTGGTGTCAAAATTGGTTCTTCTCTTGTAAACTCCGCGTCGAAATTCGTCACGTCTTTTCTGCTTTTCTGTAATTGAAAGTACATTTTAGAAAATTTGAACGATTAATAAAAACATTATTACTTACAATTCTTGGCCTAAACGGAGGCTTAACCCTTCTTTGCTCTAATGCGGTCCAATCAATTTCCTTGAAGAAGGCGTGCGCTTGAATCGCCGCTTCCCCGCCATGAGCTACGACACAACCTAATCGACGGCTTGGATTTTTTGTCATGAAACCTTTTAATATACTAACAGACTCCTTACTCAACCATACCGGATATAATACGTCGTCGTGTAAGATTGATTCGAATAAATCGTCCTCGTTATCGGCTTCAAACGGTGGTTGTCCAGCCATCATTTCGTACATTAGGACTCCTAGTGCCCACCAGTCTACACTAGACGCGTATTCCAATTCCTACAACATTAAAATTGTTACACAAATTCCTATTATCCTATATATATATATATATTATGAAAGGACGGAGAAATTAGAAATCCTTTAATTCACTACAATGTTATTTTTCTTACAATGTTTACAAGAAGGGAAAGAGTAGATAAATATATACTGTCAAATTGTTTGTATTAGAATGCCATATTTTCTGCCTATAACAATTTTTCCATAAAATAGAGTTGACTATTTATTTTCATAAAGGGGTGATTTTAGAATTATTTTACAGTGAAATTTAGCATATGACTCACTGAGAGTTTGCACATTCTAAATACAAAATTGTGTATGACTATCTGAGAACTTTTACTGCACTTCTTATTAACCAACATTATAAAGGTATTTTATTTTCTAATAATCAAAAAAGTTTCTATATACTGAGCTGCCCAAAGTAAATCAAGAGAAAATTGTAATGGACAGTATGGATGACAACAACCTTATATTTAAGAATAAGAACTCTCCTACTTTTTTTGGAAATTCCACAAAATTAGCAACTGATTCATTAAAAGTGAAGTATCATTGAAAAAAAAATAATCAAGGATAGTCAAAATGAATCAACCAATAAAATAAATGTCTAAACTTGAAAATTTTTAGAAAGATTTTAAAGGAACAAAGATTATTTTTACTATTAAAACTAAATTTGAAGGATTATTGCAAAAGACAGGAACTTAAAGGACTTATACCTGTAATATCTCCGGTGCAATATAATCGGGAGTTCCACAAAACGTCGAAGTGGTGATTCCATCGACGATTCCCTCTTTGCACATACCGAAATCGGCCAACTTGCAATGTCCCTCAGCATCCAATAAAATATTATCGAGTTTGAGATCCCTATAGATGACGCCGTGTTTGTGTAAAAATTGTAACGCCAACGTCACTTCCGCTGCGTAAAATCTCGCACGAGGTTCGTCGAATTTTTTGGCACGTTGTATCTGAAACATCAAATCGCCACCATTCACGTATTCCATGATGAAAAACAATCTATCTTTGGTCTGAAAACACGAGTGCAACGCCGTGAGGAACGGGTGATTCGCCGCTAGCGCTAGAATTCGTTTTTCCGTCATAGTACAATCGACGTCGTCGTCTTGGATGATTACGTCCTTTTTCAAAACTTTGACGGCGTACACTTCGTCCGTGTTCTTCTTTTCGGCGAGCATTACTTTACCGAAACTTCCCTTTCCGAGGACTTTCATGAAATGGAAATCGTTGAGACCGATCGTCTTCTTACCTGTTGCACCTTCCCCTATAAGAATAAAACAAAGTTATTAATGAAATTAATTTGAATAATTACTGACCATTATTTGATAATTTTTCTTCCATAGTTTTTGATAGATCCTCTCCCGTTGGATCACTACCCGAAGTTGAGTTTTCTGAATCCTGTTGCCCACCATTTCCACCAGAACCCGTTAATAATTTACTTCTCCTTGGTGTTTGTTTATCAGGTGAAACACCTTAAATAATTTATTTATTACAAATTGAATTATATTTATATGAAATTTTAATTACCGATTTGTGTAAGAATTTCGGCCATTTGCTTAGTGTTGATTCCGCAGTTATTAGCGACATTTTTTTGACATCGTTTGTGCACGTTTATACAACAAGCTTCGCACTGAAGCCCTTGCCTAATCAGTCCATATAACAGTGATCCACAATGATCACAAAACGTAAACCGTTTGTAGTTGTGGACTACAAACCGATGTGGTACATTTACATTAAAGCCAGTACTCTGGTGTTGACTTGTCTAAAAGAGAATTTGAGAATTGTAAGTGATATTTTTATATTTTTGGATTTTAGAATTACCTCATCCTGCATTCCAGGACATTTCGTAACGACTGTGTGGTGACATCGTTTGTGAACAACACAGGTGCAAACTGTAATTAAATTTTGTCAGAAAACGGTAAATAATAAATTAAATTAATAAAGAAAACCATCACCCTTACTGTTATTTTTAATAAAACTAATATATACAATATAAACACTGGTTGTAAAAAATACTTTCACTGGTTTAAGATTTCATTTCGATTTAACATTTTTGGTTCTAAAATCAAAAAACAGTAAAAGTATAAAAACAAATGCAAAAATAATTATTTAGCGTTAAGAAAAAGTAAGTAAATGAACTTACAATAAAATTAAAAAGCTATAAGAAGGGCCATGCCAATTGGTGCTGCAAATTAAAAAAAATATATATTAGGAGCATTAGGGTCTAGTGAAAAATAACCCACATGCGGTACCATATACCATAAAAAGTGTAGATTTAACAAAAATTAAAATTTACAAAAAAAAATACATTGATTCAAACATCAGAATACGATAAATATAACGAACTAAAAATATCATGAATACTCTTAAATGCTGTAAAAAGATTTGCAGCAATGTCAATTATTTAATGAAAAAATAAAAAACGGCGATTCTCATTAATTTGGCCATATCAAGTCTCCTAACAGGATACTTTGTAACTTTAATAAGGTTTAAATTGTTTCCAGAGAAAATAGTGTCAAAATAAGAAATAAGATCAGAAAAGTTTTGTAAAAAAATCATGTTTTTTCTTTGGTTTAAAATTTTGACTTTTTAAGCATTAGGAGTTACATTTTACGTTCCGAACTAATTGAGTATTCAAATGAAACAAAAACAGCTTCATATCATTCATTATAAGTTACCAACATTGCCAAATCGTGTAAAAATTTAAGAAGTTGCAGAAATAACTTTTAAAATTAGTATAAGATATTGAACTTTTAACGAAACTGTTTAAAAAAATGTTAATGCCTTGGAAACCGAAAAGAATAATATAGTATCAACAACAAATGATAACATAACAAATAACTTATGAAAATTTGTATTTTGTAGAATGATAAAAATTGTTAACCTTGTAATTTAGGCCCCCAATTTGGATAGTTTAAATTAATTTAAACCTTACAAGTTTGTCTGTTTATAGGCCTTAACTGGTTTAAATTTTACTTAATATTGATTTAATAAAACAAGGCTAAAAGAAATGTGAAACTAAAAGAACTGGTTGGTTAGCAAAAAAAAAATTTTGATTAAAATTTAATATGTTCATATACTGAACACAAAAAACACAGAAACCGATGGTTACTAGACGTCAAGAATAATCATGATATATTTAGTAATGATGAATTTTTTAAAACGTATTTTGGTATTAAAAATAGGAAAGCAAAGCATCAGCTAAAAAAATGCACATTGACACCTCATGCTCTAGTGTAAATCATACCTTGACATTGATAGCCTTGCTTGCCCAAACCCCTGAAAAAAAACCACCATTATCTAAGTTAGTGCGACCCAAAGTGCATTGTATCATAACTAAGTAAAACTACATTAAAATTATCATATCACAAATGTATTGAAACATTCTGTCAAATGAATCAACCATTTATTTCGTTATGAGTAATAATGCACTATTTAAGATTAATAAGTTAAAAAATTGGGGTTGGTTCTGTTTACTGGGTCCAAAAAATTGAAATAGTTACTAAACAAACATTTTTAAGCTTTAGTAATGTAAAAATTGTTTAAATTTTAAAAAAAATTAAAAATCATGTAAACTTGAACATCTTCTCCAAAGCTGATTTTAAAACAAATGGTATAATTTTGCAAAATTTGATTTAAGAATAGTTGGTGCATACGGCACTTGGTAATGTAAAAATTGTTTTTTAAAAAAAATTGAAAATCATGTAAACTTGATCATTTCCTCCAAAGTATATTTAAAAAAAAATGGTATAATTTTGCAAGATTTGATACAGTTTATAAGTCTAGGCAAGAGAAAATGAAAGTTTAGAAAATTTCCAAATAATCAGTATATTGGATATGGAGACAAGTTATCAAGCATGTGAGTTGGAGAAAGAAAAAATTGAATATTTTACGTGCAATTGTATGATTTTAACCATACAAAGGCTTATTGTTATAAGAAAAATTAAACTGGAGTAGTCTAATACTGCTTACTGCAACTGAAATCCGTCAATCCATCCAAATGAAACGGAAATCATAGTAATGCAATATAAATTCCCAAACAATAATTTTAAAAGAAAATTTGGATTAACTCCAGTTTCCAATTCAAAAACATTAATACAAGATATATTTTCAAACATAAATAAAGAGTTAACTGGTCATTTTAATCTACTAGTTATATTACCTCTATTTTTAGATTGCCGAAAAATTTATGTATCATTGTATTTGCACATCTTTTTGAATTAGAAAAAAATCGATTATGGAAGTTACAGGGCGGCCACATACAAAAATAAACATCAATTTCGATTTGGACGCCGTCCAAATATTCCAAGTTTAATAAAGTTTTTTTGCCCTAAATTATCAATTAAATACGGAATATATAAAAATAGAGTATAAATAACCTTGCTGCATACTGAAATCATTTTCAAGAATTGCTAACAGGTAAATAAATACTTATTTGTTTATTTAATGACACAGCAGCCACTCTGTAAAACTTTAAGTGTCACAAAAATATATAGAAGCACCCAAAGCGCATCAAAATTAATACACAGCAAGTCCCAAAATTTAAAAAAAAATATTTTAAAATGCAAATTAAGGATAAAAAATTATTTTATATTCAATTTACATTATACTATTATTTAATAAAAGAGGTAGATATAAATTTAGGACATACTGTATATAAACCAATATAATCAAAGTTAAAACGTTATTTAGATTAGAACAAAACATAACACTCATTATTTCTTGACCTTGTTTTAAAAGCAAATACTATAAAATATGATCTTAAAATTACTTATTTGAATGTAAAATCTATTTTTAAGTTCCCCAGAAAATGACATATTTAAAAAAAATAAACTTACCAAATAAAATCTCGACAATGTGAACAAAAAGTGGGTTGTCTTAAGAATGTAGCCATAAATTTGTGACCATTAACTTGATGGACTCTCCTTCGCATAGCCCCACGTCTTCTATTAAACCCTTGCCGTTCTTTAAACTCTCTGGGTTTTCCCCCATAATCTAAAAATTATCCTTACGTTTATGAAATATTTCAATAATGATTGAGCTAAAAAAATAAATAGTTTAAATTTAAAAGTATTACACACCGTTCGATGTCATCCTTAGATCTATCCTAATGTGCAGTCGGCCTTTGGGTTCGAGATTGACCTAAAAAATAAAATAAGTCAATTTTTAGAAATTAACTAGACTCCAAAAAACTAATTAAATCAATTTGTTTTCGTAAATTTCTTTGTGTTTGAAATCTGAAGTCAAATAAACATAGTATAAATTTTGTATGTCTTCATATTATGAAAAAAAAGGTCGGATACATTTTTCATGAATGATTATCAGTTAAGACGATAAAGAGAAATTTTTGGGAAAAAGGTTTACTCAATTCCGAGCTGGAATGACTGGATATAAATTCGAAACGATCTGGATAGGCTGCTCAATTATTACAGCAGAAATAACTTGTTTTTAAATGTTTCTCACTTATTTTTGAAACAAATGTCCATTATCAATAAATAAATTAAATTTAACAGAAGGTTAATAAAACTAGTAATTTAGTGAAGAAATTAAACTCAAAATGGACTTTCTCTAACCATATCAAAAAAGTAATAAATAATATAATATATATCAATATTCTCCCTATATTTCATCCATTTACAAGTGAACTCCAGAAGCTAAAACTTATTCTGTTACTATTTGGTGTGGTACGGAAATAATTAAGAAATGCGATGAAAGAACTAAAAGATGTTAATAAACAAAAAAACTAAAACCATGGTAATAGAGGAACAACATAAAAATTTGAAAATAGAGGAAATTAATTGGGAACATTTATGGAAATCAGTGTTAAACAGGAAATAAAAATTGAGATAGAATTAAAAAAAACAACAATATATAAGTAAAAAAATATTAAATACAAACGAGATAAAAATAAATTGGATAAAAATTTTATTTACCAAAAAAAATAAATGGTGACTGACCATACATATACGGTTATACTATAGTTGGCTCACTATAGGACAACCATACAAGCATGGTCATACTGATCAATAGGTTAATTAAAAAAAATGATAACAGCTTAAATAATTAAAAATATAAAATTTGAACTTGACTAAAATTCTGTGAAGAGTATTTTTGATTTTTGAATAATTCTAAAGCTGATAATTTTGCCCTAGAAAATACTTGATATGTTACTCTCAGGTCATTTGGGTATTGGATGAAAATCGGCTGTTAAGTTCACCCCGGTTAATTTTTTTATGGACTTGATTTTCCATTTTATTTGTTTATTGGTTGACTTCATTATAAAATAAAGTATGTACATATGTTAAAACATACACAATATTTAAAATCGGTAAAAATTTAAAAAAATTACTCAAGAGATTTTTAAAACATTAGTGATGTTCCAGTGAAGTTGAAACTTTTCTAAGCAGTTTTGCGATCCGAGATATTGAATTATAAGTTTGTGAAATAAAATGGGACAACAAATTAATCCATATTACGGAAGTCTTAATTGTAGAGGGTGTTTCACTGTTTCCAAATAAGCTTGTAGGGGATGATTTCTTGTCAAAAATTAAAGGGGGTCTTTCATGTAAACAAAACCTCTTATTCCTGTCCTTGAAAAGTTACAGGCTTCCAAAAATAAAAAAAATAGTATATAATATACCAAGTGAATCTTTTAATCCCTGAGGGATTAAAAGACACTTTAGACCTGTGGTATATACACTATTTTTTACACCGGCCCAAGTACCTTTAAAATTCGAACAATTATTTAAGTACCTGTTAATTTTGTTAACAAATAAAAAATAAAAAAAATGTATTTAATATGCGGTGTAAAAATTAGTTTTTTTTTTGCATTTCTGAAATTGTAGAATAGTTAAAGAAACAGCATTCTGTGGGCGTGTTCTACCAATGAAAATGCTATCTATGAATATTTTTTTTAATTTGTTGTGATCTTTTAAAGGGGTGAAACAATAACCTTCCAAAGACAGGTCCTTTAATTTTTGACAAGATATCATCTCCTAAAACTTCGGTACTTATTTGGAAACACCGTGTATAAACACTATTTAGTTTTTTTATTAATTCTAATAATCATATGTAAAATAAATGTTTTCAGGAGCTCAAAAAAAATGAAAATATGTGAGTTGGTGTGTAAAAAAAACTACTAAACCAATTTTAAAACCAAGAGTGGCTGTACATGGACAAAATAAAATCGATATAATTGTTTGTAAGGCATAATTAGTTATAAATTTTTGAAATTTTATTATACTGACCTCAGGAAATGGATACATTGAGAGAATATAAATAAATCGGTCAAGTGCATGTCGGACTTCGCACATTTAGGGTTCCGTACCAAATGTAGAATATAAGCCAACTGTGCAGAGGCAGGATTCTTAAAGAACTTTAAAATTTCAATCGACTAATAAGTCAAAAATACTTGGTAAGAAGATTTAAAGAAGTGAAAAGAAAAATAACCTGGCGCATGTATGTTCGACGAAGAAAAGAAAATTATGAATATCACAATCCACATATTATATACTTAGATATATTAACAAATTTTGAAATGCAACGAACAAATTTGTTAATCTCAGCGTAACCGACAAAGATAGATACAATGAAAAATGCGTTTTTTAATAAAACTAATACGATTGCACAGATAAAAATAATAAAATATCGAATATCACAATTCGCATAAATACAAAGGTACGGAATAATAAAAATGAGGGAATGTTAATGAAAAAATCATATTAATTAATATATTGGTATTTGTTGGTAAAATATATTTAACAATAAACATTATCACCAAATTTCAAGTTGATAGGTCAATGGAAAGTTAAAAAATACTTCGGAACAAAATTTTGTAAAAAATACTGACTTTGGCGGCTTCTCATGCCCACGTCTTGCAATATTTTATAGAACAAAATATATGGCTTTTATCTACTTAATGAGCTCTATTCAGAGGTTCCTCACTCGATGGGGTAGGCCAAAATTTTTTTTCAGCGCCCCCCTTTAGCTGTTTGGGAGCCCCCCTTGAAAACATTTAAAAATATTTTTTATAATTTATACAACTTTGGGTCAACAAGACGCATATACTGTGAAAATTTGAAGGCTCTAGCTTGAACGGTTTAGCTGCTAGACCGGTGTGACAGACGGACGGATGGAGAGCAATAGGGTTCCGTTTTGACCCTTTAACCATTTTGTATTTCTATTAATTGTTCAGTCTCATTTCTTCCTAACAAAATGATATATTTTTTAAATATATCTTTTGTGTGTAAATAATTTTTATCAGGTAAGCGATTATAAATTTTTCGCGATAGGTAAGTTTAACAACGTAAACTAATGTTTTTTTGCGGTAACCCAATTCTTATATTATCATTTTCTTTATATCTTGTCCCATATGAATGACTAACTTTTTCTAGAAGGTTTTTATTTTTATAAGTATCTAGAATAATTTGAAGCATAAACAACTGTCTGAGGTCCAGTATACCAGATTCGAAAAATAACATATCAGCTGGGTAAGTGGGTATTTTATTAAAGATTATTTTTAAAATGTGCTTTTGAATTATTTCTAGTTGTTTCAGGTAGCAAAATGCAGCACCGCCCCAACTCAGTATAGCATAACAAAGTCTTAATTCAACTAAATAGAACAGTATTTTTAAGTGTGTTTGATCCATACATTTTTTTAAATTTTTGAAACGATATAAAAGCTGTATTTAGTAGTTTAGTTATATTTTCAATATGTACATCCCAGGTAAAATTATACTAGACTGATCGTGATGTAGATTTATTATTTTATTACTAATTCAATTTTGTATTGTACGCTATACTTGTCCCAATCATGTTTCAGTAGTTCTAATGACACTTTTTCTGTCAAAATGACAAAACTTTATAAAAGTTGCTACGATATTTATTCTTAATCAGTTTGCTACTACCTAATTCATAAATAAATAAATAAATAAATAAATAAATTAGGTAGTAACAAACTGATTAAAAATAAATATTGTAGCAACTGTTATAAATGAAATATTAGCTTTTAGCTTTTTGAATTTTTAAAATTCATTAATTTATGGAACTATATTATGTAGAGATAAATTCAATGCAGAAGAATTGTACTTTATAACATTAAATATAAGCAAAATGAAGTTAGTATTAAAATATTTCAAATAATAAAATAGGGAATAATTGTACTGTAGACGTAGAACAAAGTAGTGTAAATATAAAATGAAATTATGAATAGATACAATCAAATTATAATTTTATTATTTTAAGGTGATTAATGGTTATCAATATTAAAATAGGATCTTAAAACTACAGGTGAACACCCACCGAGTGCTTTTTTATTTATGTTGACATTTAACGAAAAGTGACAGGGTGCGAGTATCTTTAAATGACATATCAGATGGATAAATGGATGTAAAATTTTAAAAAAACCCACCCAAAAATCAGATTCATCTCTCTCCCTGTTTAGTAAATCCTCGAAAGGAATGCAGACGTTCGCCACGAAGACGTCAGGAGGAATCGCGGCGTCATGAAACACCGTCAGGGTCAGCGCCTTGGCGTTCTCCACCTGGTGCTCGAAGTATTCATTCCAAACGGGATCAAAAGTCTTCTGTTTACTGGTGGATTGAGCCATATGAGTGTCATCGACATCGATTGTCACATACGGGTCCAGGAGCTGTTCATCGGGTTTTCCAAAAGCGTAACGCATAGAACAATCCGTAGGTCTCAGGCCCTGGGCCTCGCATAATTTTATACGAACAGTCCCCGTAAACATGGCACCCGACACACTTTTTTATATGCCTCACTTTTGAGGAATGAATTTATCCACGCCACAACAACACTTTTCACTTTAAAAACCTACATAGGGACGTCACGATTTATTATAAACGAGTGTCGAAAATACAATGTAAAGTAAATGACAGACAGCGAACGTCGACTGGTCTCGATTTTCTCTAGGATTCTTCGGCCCGCACGATCTATGAAGCTCGAAGCTCCTTCTCATGGATTTTCAGTTGAAACTTGAAAGCTGATTGGGAAATCTGTTTTTCCCGTTTCTGATATTTTTTACGATGGCAAAATTTTACCGTTTCAATTTCTCCCCAACAGATGTCGCTACTATTCGAATTTAAAGACCAAATTCACATTATTTCATGAAAATCGATCAAGATTTTAACGGACTTGGAAACATTAAAAAATGATTTAATCTTATCGGATGTTTTATAACCAATTATAATCCATTTTTGTTAACTTGTGCTGTTATTGGCAAATCGTGAGAAAATTAGAGTTGTGTTGTGATTCTGTTTTAGCCAGAGACATGGTAGGGTAGATATGTAGCATAAGAGAGACAAGTTGCATCCACCATAAACCAATGTTTAATTAGGACTCATAACGAACCTCTGAAAGCAGTGTTGACAGATTTAATTTATATAATAGTATTTTATCATTTTGGAAGTACATTCATTGGCACTGAAAGTTGGATAATTAAGTAAAGATGATGAACAAAAATTCAAATATGGTTTTTATATTTCAATTTCGAAATATTACCCCCGAACCAACCACGCTAATGCCTTATATGAGTCCTAATCAAAACTAATGGTGCTTTTCGAGTCGAGATGTAATGCAAATCGGTTTTACATTGAATACCCATATATCTCTATCATGCTTTCTCTAACCTTATCCTATCTCTATGGTATTAGCAGAGTTGTGACTCGTCGTAACTGCTCCTATAAAATAACAATATTCACTTACACTTCACCGCACACACCGGATACCCCGCAGTATCCACGAACCATGACAAAGCTAATGAGAAAGAGACTACATGTATCGACTTCAAAATATTGTGTACAAAAATGTAAACAATAAGGCATGTCTAACAGTAAATTGTCCAAGAGAATTACTTTTGGGAATCTTGAAATGAAACTTGTAACACGTAGACACAGTAACAGTTTCTGAAAATGGCGTTCCGAAAAATCACCGCATTTTACAAAACAGGAGCTACCCGTGACTGAAGTCACAGTAATAAAATCACAGGTCGTACAATCACAACACATCTCTAGCTGATATTAGAAATTAGCCTAACATTTGTCAGTGGCGGCTCGTTAGATTCATTGGATTTTAGATAGTCAAAAAAGATATGTCCTAATCTTTGTTGTTGAAATTCAGGGCTGGTTTAATTACAGAACGAACGTACGAATGTAATTAATGACAAGCAATTATATAACTATTTCCGGAGAGTATTTGTTTTAATATTTAGCAAACAGATTTGAAGTTTTTTCTTTGTTGGGATTCCCACATCTCTAGACCTGAATTCCTGGTTTAAATTATTAGAAAACAACTAAATTTATCATAATAGTCATTTTGTTTTAAAATAATAAAATAAAGGTAGGTAAAAAGTGAGATATAGGTGTGAAATTGAATAAATAAAAGACATTTTTCATTTAACGAGGCACTTTTTATTTATAATTTTATAAAGCATTCCATACTAACTTGTGTGGTTATATTGACCTATTATTATAGTATTTGAAACTAAAACTAAAAAAAAATAAACATAAAAGATCTAATACTTTTTCGTTTAATTATTACGAAATTAAATTATGCAATTGAGATTAAATACCAACAGATTTTATTTAGAAAAATCTTGTGGGTAACCTTAATTGTTTTTTGGTAATAAAATGAATACCTAATGTAGGTAAATTTTTAAACTAAGTTTAGTGCTAATAAAATATTTGGAAAAGTATATAATAAAAACAACAGATACATATTTCTAAAGAAAAATACATTTAGATTAAAAAAAAATTGTCTAATCTTTGAGATTAGAATGATTAATTTTGACTATGTACTTTTTCATTATATACCCTGTTTTCCACTTTGGTTTATATTTAATTAATTTCTAAGCATATATAAGAGAAAACTAATTCCAATATGATATTTGTCATAATATATGTTTAAATGCGTCTTCTCTTAACAGAAGGAATAACTGTAATAGGACTAGATTTCCCACTAGACCCTGAATCATCATTGGATTTTAAACTTCCCCTCGTTGGTCTCTTGGCAGGTTTTGGAGTTTCCTCAAATTTACTCTTTCCACCCTTACTCTCATTATTTAAAGACAGAGAATTTCTGCCCTTAGCAACTGGTTTTGTTTTCTCAGGTTCTTTTTTAATTTCCTTTTTAGCAATAGGAGTTTTGTTGTTATCCTTTCCTTCTTTACTATCCCTCCTTTCTTTTTGATTCTTTATAGGTATTTTTTCTTCCTTTTTAACTTCCTTCGCCAATTTTGGTATATCAGTTGTCACTTTGGTTTGTATTTTTTTCTCTTCTTCCTTTTTTATTATTAAATTTCCAAATTCGGATTCCGGCAAATTAAATTCGGACTCGTTATTTGGAAATGGAATAGATTCACATTCATCCAATGCTTCAAGATTGTACATAGTTTCTAAATGTGCCCATATTCTATCCGATTCTATATCTTTATGTACATTATCCGTAAATTTATCGCATATAAACGCCATTTGAAAATATTTGTTTACACCTGAAAACAACATTGCTTGTTTATTCTATTATTTTAAAACAAATTGAAATTACACCTACCCACTGGTTTATGTCCTACCATCGCATCTAATAATTGCCCTTCGTACACAACGTTCCATTCAAATTCTTCCATTTGACAAAGGTTATTTAAAAGTTTCTTCATAAATGATTATTATATTAAATCAAAACCTAACTACATGTCCATGCACACCTCATTAACATACGATAAATTGTCAAATATCAAATTTTCATAGGAACTAGGAACTGTCTACTTGTCCCAATAGTCGGATATTTAGCTTAGCAGTTACATTGCTATACAGAAACTGGCAAACTATCGAGCCCTCTAATGGGCAAATTTGGAACCTTCATAACTGTGAAACATTTGTTTTGTATGAGTGAATAGGTATTATATTTATTATTACAATCACTACACTTCATTTACAATATGAGATGAAGCTAAAACAACTGATTTTCCTATTTTTATCCGGGCGATTTAAACATTCAGACAATCATTTACATTGTTCTTGTCATTTATATTTATCCATTATTCTGATCCCTTGCAAAACATGAAATTAAATCCTTTTTTTCACAATTTTGATACACCACACTTTACATTGCTAATTTTTCTATGATCAGGGTATCAAACATAAAAAAACAAACCCAAAGTACAATTTTAAAAATAATATATATATATATATATATATATATATATATATATATATATATATATATATATATATATATATATATATATATATATATATATATAAATCTAAAAACACCCCAACTTAAAACAGGTTCATATTGTTTGTCCGGTTACGTGGATTCCTAATATTAATACCAGAGGGCGTAATGTGTTTCTCATGAATCGCCTATTGGTATTAGAAGGTGTATATTTAACCTATCTCTATTATTATTATAATAAAGTGGTTTATTACCAACTAATACATACTTTAATAATGCCCAGAGAATATGTCATATCTCCTAACCTAACCCTGTATGCAAGTTAAATATACTATTAATAGGACACATAGACAGAACCTTTTCCATATTTGACAGACCACTTCGAATATTGATTCAACTTATAGTGCACACATTTTAGACCAATAAGGAAAAGAGTAATGACAAAAAATTTTAACAAAAATCTGACAACACCGCGATATGTCAACACGCTCCAATTTAACTAAAACATAACCTAAGTCAAGTTTTGTTACTAGTTCTTAGTTTTGTTAAAATTAACCGATAAATTAATTATAAAATGGATGATTTTATATGTCCACGATGCAGAACATCAAAATTTCAAAACCCTTCTATGAAAATGATGGTCAATATTTGTGGCCATGGTTTATGCGAAAGTTGTGTAGATTTACTTTTTCTAAAAGGTTCGGGTACATGTCCCGATTGCAGGATTCCACTTAGGAGAAATAATTTTAGAGTTCAATTATTCGAGGACGCCGGTGTTGAAAAAGAAGTTGATATTCGCAAACGAGTTTTAAGAGATTTTAGTAAAAAAGAGGAGGACTTCGCTAATTTACAAGAATACAACAATTATTTAGAAGACACTGAAACAATTATTTATAATTTAGCAAATGATTATGATATAATAAATACGAATAAAAAAATAGAACAGTATAAAAAAGATAATAAGGAACAAATTTTAAAAAATAAGGGTAAATTGGGTCGAGAGGAATATGAAATGGAAGAATTACTGGAGTTTGAAAAACAAAGGGAAGAGGAACGAAAAAAGCAAATGCAATTGGAAGAAGCAGAAATAAAGAAAAAGAAAATCAGAGAAAAAGAAGCTCTTATAGATGAATTAATGTTTTCCAATGCTGATGCCAAAAATATTCTTGACACCTTTGCACAACAATCACAGCTAGCCAAAGAAGAAGAGGCCAAGAAAATTACTCAAAAAGTATCTCAATTTTCAACAGGTATACAGTTCGGCCGACAAAGTCACACTACATTTTTACCTGTACCTGCAGATGATGGTCCTCTGTACTCCTACGTATCCCCAGAGTTCCCTACAGATGGACCAAAACCACCAAATGAAATTGACGTGAAAGAACGACATTTCTTAGATCACGTTAGAGCTGAAACAGAGCAAGAGAGAGCAGGAGGTTTTAAGTCTAATATAGCTTGTTTAAGGGCTCTCCAAGATGCTATGATGGGACTATTTCATTCCAAAAAAACACTTGTTTGATTTTGTTCGTTTAAGTACCATATTTGTAATTTATTATTATTATTATTAAAAGTTATGATAACTTTATTAATGACGAAAATTCATTTACCATTAATATTTTTGACAAAGGATGAAATAAAAAATATAAAAATGTTAAAACATATATTAATAAACGTTAAGTAACATTCACTGGAACTTCCTTTTTGAAAAATGATATAATATGGAAAATAGCACCCTCAGATGTATCTGATTATTGTACTTATTACAAATAAAAAAGAAGTAATAACATAAAATTAAGTTCTAATTTTAGAGAATTATAAATGGATATGTTTATTAAAATACATAACATTCCTTAAAAAATCACAATTATATTAATTTTAATATAGACCGATGTATTAAGTTATTTAAGCAAGCAGATTTAAACTTAACAACTTTATTTAACCTGACTCGATAAACTCTTTCAATTTTGTATTGTCACAGTGTACATACATAAAATTATAATTATTTTTTGTTATTACATTATATATTTATAAAGAATTCAAATATGCAATAAATATTGACACTTTTTTTTCATATCAATGTAATTTTAAATAAGGATTTTAAAAATTATAACACAAAACTACTGTTTTACTACTTTTTCATTTATAATAGTTTCTAAAAGTTTTTGATTAAATTTAGGGATTATGAGGAATCGACTACTCATTATTTGGTTCTATTTTATTGAGTAATGTTTACTGTTCTTATGCAAAATTGAAAGAGTCAAGTGGTCATTAAAATCATTTAATAAATCTAATGTAATAAACGTCTCCATAAATATTTGAAGATTAAAACAATTTAGCAATCTATAACCTTTCGTTTTCACAGTAATTTTGTAATGATCACCTTTTCATTAGACAGTTTTGATATGAATTTTCACAAAATCTAAGATTACTAATATATATTTATTACAATATTAAGCGTTATAGTTTTATTCACAACAGTTAACATACAAATGTTACAGGCAATAAATAATTTGGAAGCTCCTACAATTTTTTCTATTTAATCCTATTTTTATAAATATTAATATGAATCAACTGCTGATTTTAATATTTATTATATTACGAATAGTAAAATTTTATCATTTTAAGAATTTTTTATAAAACAATTAATCCTGGCAACGAATACATATTTTCTGCAAATCATTCAGAGATTGTAAAAAAACAACAACAAAATGGAGAAAGTGGGATATTAATGGATTTAATAAAAAAATTTAAGCAGTGCACTGTAAAATGTTAATGAAAATAAAACAATACCAGCAAAATGGAAGGATGCTGTATTCATTAAAAAAATAAAAAGGGGAATACATCTATGTGTTAGGATTACAGTGGAATAACTGTGTACAAATTGGTCTACAAAACTGAATTAGAATATAGAACAGAAATTAGGTGATTATCAAAGTAATTTCAGAAGTAACAGATCATTTTATTTGCAATTAAAATAGAAAATGTTTATGAACAAAAATTACCTCTGCATATAAACTTAATCAAAATAAAGTTAAATAGTACCAAACAAATACTAAGATAAGTGCAAAAGGTCTAATAAGAGACAGTTTTGAAGTAAAAGAATCCACCAAGGTCGAATCTCGAGGCTTTACCTCACTTCATTGGACGTCGCGACAAAGCGCCAAAATTGCCAATCAAATGGAAGCATTGAGGACAAAATAGTAGTGTGAAAACTATTTATTTATTTTTGGGATTACTTGAGTAAAGAAAATTAAAGTAACAATGTTAAAAAAAAAAAAGGACTGAAAGTACATCATCAGATGACGCATTTGTATTAGTACTATTAATGTGTGCTTACGAAAAATGCAAGAACTGAAAACGGCGTAGATATTTGGTACACGATATTTTCCGAGCTCGATTATCAGAATGAGAATAATTTCATACACTTTTTAAACGACTGCAAGAAGATGAAAACGCAACAATTCGACGCGTCAACTGCTTGAAGTTTAGCGGCGCCGCGTGTAAGCGAGAACCGCTACATAAGAAACCACAAAAACTGATTCAAGCAGAGTAAAACGCGCCGAAGCTTATATGAGAACTGGCCTTTATTCAATATAATGGAAGAGCCGGAAAGAAACAAAAATATATACCAAAACAGACACTAAAAACTTGCATATAAGAAGAAATAAAAAGGTTATAAGAAAAAACAAAAGTTCCCGCGTATCAGCACGGTTAATAAATAAGCATATAATTTTGAGGACACAGAAAATTTTAAGGAGACTGGATGAAGATAACGCTATAGAAAAATACAAAAGGGAAATATAAATACAGGTAGAATAAATAAGTTGTTTCGAAAAATACAAATATAAGAAGATATTGACGCTCAAAAAACTTAAATTAGAAATATGGATGCTAAAGTGCTTTGTAAAGCTTTAGACGAGTATAACGTGACAGATGACGTGGAAAGACATTCAAAAATTAAGCTGGGTAGAATGTGCAAATTGTAAAAAGAGAAATTGCTGGAGACAGAAGAGGATGAAGACCCAGGTAAAAATTGATAGATGAAGTCAAAAACGATATACAAAATGAGAGATAAAGGCAAAATATAGAAAGGTTGCAAAATAAGAAATAAAATTGTATATTAAGCTTAAGGACATTAATGTGCATTATTTTTCCAATATTTTCCATGTTCAATAAAAACAGTTTCGTAGTCTGGGCTAAATGTAATTTAGCATTTAAATGTATAAATATAAATATATTTTGATATTTTTAGGAGCCACCAAATATATTTTAGGTTAATCAACCATATAGATAACATTAGAATTAATAATTGACGCCAATTTTTTTTTTAAATATTAATAAAAATTAAACTTTTTTAACATATAATATATATCAAATATTTAGGTCGATTTGAATCAAAAGTGGCAGTGATAAAAAATATTTTATAAAAAACAGTGGAATAAAAAAACAACTTTTTGTAAGCGTAGAATTTGAATAGTAGAATATTTTTTATTACATCTCACTCAATAAAGTTGATATTTAGGTATTGTCATAGTTATTTTGTGCTGCATACATCTTTATGATTTATATTAACATATCGATGTTTAGTTTCCAGGTAAAAAATAAAAGTAATTATGTTTTTATCGGACTATATGTATATTATTATAATGGATAGTTTTAACGAGATAGCATGGAATACATTACAGTTAATCCAACCGTGATAAAATAAGTGTAAAATAAATATTTTATCGGAACTTTTTTTAATATTTCTAGTTCCCAATACCAAGTATTTTGTGCCTAATACTCTGATTAGAATAGTATCTTTGAAATAACAGATGATATCACAAATCTGTTACGTAAACAACATCCGTGAACATTTACTGTCTTTATTAAAAAAACATACTTTACTGTATGGATTGCAGATTCGTATAATTAATTGTGTCAATAATCATTACTTTACCCGAACTCATATGTGCCTTGCTCGTCCTTAGCCAATTAAAGTATTCACAGATGTAACAAAACAGACATTTTTGTTATATGTTCAACTTCTGTTTCGGCAGGTTTTCAATCAGAATACGCTGTTTGCTGGTGATATTGCCAGCAAACAGACGTTTCTCTGATGACTCTATGGACTTCTGCGAAACCAGTTTTTGGGTTCCAAGGGAAGTACGGTTGGTTGAAAAGTTGAAACAACTTAAATCATGTGGCGAAAAGGTACCACCAGGAGTGGAGTTCTGACTAAGATCTGTCTTGGTTCGGTTTGATTCTTAGCTGTTGGAGCAATTTGTCTGATTAAACACATATTTAATTGAATTTAGCTGGACATATTTATTATTCTTTATCGCCAGTCGTCAATAAAAATATGCATTACCATACCGATGATTTGCGGCAGTAAAAAAGCACTTTATCTTAAGTTTTACCAGCCGCTAATATTTATCAAGATAGCCAGACATTCAGATTCGTTCGATAAAGAATCACTTTACTGACTTGGTACATAAATAACTATTATGTCTTACTAGTTTATTATGTACTGTATTATGTAACGAAACTAAGGAAAATAATTAGAAAGGTGGTAAATATGCGATCGTATTTTCCAAGAAGTATCGCTTCATTTTTAATATTCACGCTATTTTGTACAATCCAGATCCAGTAATGACATTATCTGTCTGTTTGATATGTTATTTTATCAATGATATTTATATTTAACTCAGGCACATAATTTTTATTTTTAAACCCATTTAAACATATATATGAATGCAGCACAAATTTAGATAATAGTGTATTTTTTGTTGATTCTATTTTCCTTTATACATTTTGTAAAAATGTATTGTCAGATCAGTGTATTTTTGTTGTATGAAGATTTAAATTTAATCTGATCTGTTTTTGGTCGTTTCAAAAAATGCACTTGATAGAAACGATATACAGAAAGTCTCACAGAAATCTTACTGAAAATTGCATTTTAAAAACACAGCAAAAAATAACTTCAATGAGGTCGATCGTTTGACAATCTGTATTATAAATGAGTTTAAAGCGTATATCAAGTGATGCATATTATATAAATAGTCTCATTTATTTATTTTTTTGTAGAATAGTAATTTATCTAAAATCTAAAAAAATATAATTTATATAAAAATAAAATTGGTGTTTTTTTTACACATTTATATATCATCGTAAATGTAGGATTTAATAATTATTATATACAATCCAATTTAAAATACATATAAGTAATGAAATTTAAATTGTTTAAAATTCGTGTTGGAAATTGTTTGCAATTCATAATATTTTAAATATTTAAAATTCCAAGAATACCTATAACAGTTATTTAACAATAATTTTTTCCAAGATTGTTTACACTATATATTTTTAACAGTTTGCAAAGTGAAATAATTCTTTTACCAGCCATTTTCAGAAAGTAGAAGCTTTTGAACTCAAATTTAATCTATTTATTATTTTATACATTTGACTGGAGATTTGGAGATGATAATAATGTTAAATAATTCATAATAAGTTATTATTATAACAAACTAAAAAATACAGTTCAATTATTAAGGCGATTCCTTGTGATTTTTAGAAGATAATATTTTAAAGATAAAGATATGAATCAAATTACAGAAAAAAATTATTACATGATTAAAAATATTTCAAAGTATACTCCATATTATCACTTGTATTGTGCTATACAATTACTATTATAATTAATAGTTAATAATAATAAATTTAAAACAAAATGACTTTGATGTTTATTAATCAATTTATTAATAATCTAAGGTAATTGTTAAGAATTTTGGGAATATTTAATGGGTTGCAACCAAAACGTTTCATTTTTAATCAATGTACTAAAACCATCAAACCAGTATGCAAAATATTTCACAAATTTGGACAGAGTTAGGAAGAAACAGATTTTTTCTATCTTTGTTTTAAATCAGAAAATTATTATATAAATTCATACAAAATAACAACCGAAAATGTCTAGAAATTTAAATTTCGCGGCTATTTTACACGTTGACATCGGAATATTTTTTTGTGGTTTATATTTACTTTTATTTAAATACTACATTCTGAGTCAGTGGCGAAAAAAAATCCTAAATATAGTGTCAATCAGAGAAAAAAATGATTATTTACTTATAAAGTATTTTGTGCTATTTTTCTCAAAATAAATAATTAAGCTATTAAACTAAATTTGTTTGTTGTCATTTTCGATCGATTGCCAAACAATTTTCAACGCGTGTACGAATTAAACTGGAAATAAAAGCTACACATACGAATTATTTACACAATAAAAGCTGACGAACTAGTGAGTCTAAGAGTCCGCAATCCAATTACTGATAATTGAAACAAAAATGTGAGCATAATTAACAGTATAAACATAATAACAGGATGGATTTTATAAATGGTCTGGAAATATCAAATGGCACCTCTAATATTTAACGAAACGGCAAAAATAGGTCAACTTCTAAAAATAAAATCCGAGGTTTTTTTATGGAACGAAAAACTGCACCTAAGAGTCCATTTTTAAAACATCCAGATTACATTTATTTAAATTGTTTGTAGTATAATTATACTACCCCTGTTATAAATTAGTGTAATAAAAGCGAAAATATCTTTTGTTATTTAAATGCCAAAATTGTGATTCATTAAAAGGTTATCTGATTAGGAAGATATTGATAAAAGAATTTAAACCTTATTTATTTTATATTAGAAAATTCTTGGTATCTATAAATTGGCCCAAATTTCCAATAACTATTAAAAATATATTTATATGGCATTTTTTTTAATAATAACCTTACAGAATATAAATAATCCAATCCATCCATGTTTATATACCGAATGGACATTTTTATATTCTTATCAATGAGATTTTAAAAAATAGTAAAAAATAAAACAATTGTTTATTTTTACAGCAAAACATGTATGTATTTTTAAATCTCCAATAACTACAAATATAAAAACATCCATTCCAATCGTATAAAACTATAAAAATCACTCGTTCTCACTCTTCAAAAATCCTAACTATAAAAAATAATAAGCAAATTTTCTTTTGACTAACTTGAAGTGACTCGCAAAAATGTGATGAAGAAAAGAATTATTAAAAGTCAAAAATGAATGAAATGATTTAAAGAACGCAACATTTCTTTTTATTTCTCTTGTTGTAATTTGGTTTTAAAGGTGGTCTTTCAGACAGTTGAAATTTTCTTACAACCCGAACTAATTCATAAAAAGCATTATCGACATTCATTCTCATTTTCGCACTACATTCAATGTAAGGTATTTTCAACTGCCTGGCAAGTTGCTGAGCCTCTTCTTGCCAAACAGCTCTTTGATGCTCAAGATCAACCTATAAAAATGTTTATTGCAAAAATTATTCTCAATCTCTATTTAGATTGATTAAAAGTAATAAAAATCCTACCTTGTTTCCGACCATAAGCATTGGAAATTCATCTCTGTCTTTAACTCTTAGTATTTGTCTATGGAATTTGTAAATTTCATCAAAACTAGATTTTTCAGTTACTGAAAAAACTAGTAAAAATCCCTCACCAGATCTCATATATTGTTCTCGCATTGCACTGAACTCTTCTTGACCTGCAGTATCCAAAACTAAAAAAAAAACAATGTTTACATAATAGGGCTAATGTTTAGGTAGGATTTTAATGATTATAACTTACTGTCAAGTTTTGCAGGTATGTCGTCTATTACACATTGTTTAGTATAAGAATCTTCTATAGTGGGATCGTAATCGGTTACAAAATAACTCTAAAAAAAAATAAAACCATTCTGTGGGCACTCTACAAGGTTATGAACTAAATATATCCATTCATCACATATGTATAAAACAAATCTAGTTAATATTATATTATAGCTTTATCAAATTTAACAATAACAATTTAAACTATCTGAACATTAATATATTAGATTAATAAAGTACCTGGATAAATTGCAAAGTTATAGCAGATTTTCCTACACCACCACCTCCTACTATAACTAATTTATATGTTTGATAATTGGCCGCTCTGTCTCTATCGTTAAGTTTAGACATTTTTCTATAACTTGGTTTTCTTTTTACAATTACAATTAAAACAGTTCAAATATAACTTTTAAATATAACACAAGAAAAATTTAGTTACACCTACTAATGAAGTTAGGAATAAACACGTTCTCAGTCTAGCCAACTATCTGTCACATGCGAATGTTGCAATAGCTAACACTGGAGCAATCGAGACATTTAATTGGTTATTTGGTGTCTTGGAAAACTTGAAATTAAAAAAACATTGGCAGCGTTGTCAAATAAACAAATTTATACAATGGCGTATCAATTTGAAATAAAAAATAAATAAATAATAAAAACGCACTATCCCTAGACATTTATTGTTAGTTTACAGTCGATATAGATTTTTAGACATGATTTGATTAGAGGTAATTTTTTTATTTGAACTTTTCTTTTTTCATATTTTTATCCTTCATGTATATTTTATTTATTTTTCTTTCTTTTTTAAAATTTTTATGCTTATTATTAAAGCCAAACTTGATTATCTACAGGTTTAAATAAATAAGAAAAAACTAGGAAACTAGAATTTAAGAAAGAGAAATGGTGTAGATATTAAACTAATCTTATGTTACAGCTTTTTTTGCAGCAACTTTACTGCAAAGATTATAAATTCACGCAAAAGTAAGAACCAATCTTACATTTGAGCCTTTCTTCTTCTACTTTATACTCGGCCATTTATACAGGAGCACCAACACAATAATTATGTTGTCAAAATCAAAAATCACTAAAATATGCAGTTTCGTGTGAATGGGCCGATATACGCATGCGCTATTATTATTTAACAAAATTGCCAGAAATTTCTTTAAAAAGGCTGTAATGTAAGAATAAGATATACTTTACAATGAACAAAAAAGTAACCTTTTATGTTAAAACCTATTTGACAAAGTAGTTTTATTTTTGTGGGGTCAAATGTTTCGAATTTCTTTTTAAAAAATGTTAGCAAAGTAACGAAATAGTAGTTTTTCTACAACCACTATGCAAAACACGCTTTTCTACACAAGTCTTTATACGCAAAGCAGGCCTTTTCCTAATTTCTTTGATATTCGTGGGAAAAGTAATAATTCAGCGTGCGAAAAGTACGCGCTATGGCACTTTTCCCCACGGAAACGTCAAACACAGACAGCTATGACCTGTCAACTTTTTTTGACAGTTTAACATTATAGTGAATTTCTGGGAGTTCAAATTTGAAATTGAAACTAAAAGTAAGTAAACTATTTATTTGATTATTTATTTTAATTTATAAATTATAAACAAATTAATTTTTCTATATTTAATAGTCATTTTTTAATTATTTATTTTCAAAGTTTAAGGAAAATACCTATATAAGTTACTGTTTTTCTTTTATTAATAAATGTGGTTGTAGAAAAAATATTGTGTACAACTTGTACGCAAAGCACTTTTCCCACTCGCTAGATTTGCGGCACTCGCCTGCGGCTCGTGCCACAAACTTCTGCACTCGTGGGAAAAGTGACGCTTTGCGCACTTGTTGTACAAACTACTATTGTATAACAAGTGCATAAAGCGTCACTTTTCCCACGAGCTTAGAAGTTTGTGGCCCGAGCCGCAAGAGTGCCGCAATAAGTAGCGAGAAATTAAGAAAAGGCCTGCTTTGCGTATAAAAATTTGTTTAGAAAAGTGTGTTTTGCATAGTCGTTGTAGAAAAAAATATATCCAGTATTCTTACTAATTTTACTTACTTTTTAAAAAAATCTTTAATTTTAATAATTTTTGTGTTTCCTATTATGTTAACCCATTATCCACGCCACTGGAATCCCCTCAACTCACTTATTCGTAATGCGCAAGTCCGACCTGTACGTGTGCGGTCAAATGGTTCATGTCTGCTGGAGGGACGCAAAGGAAAAGTAAAGGCGGTTGTGTTGTCATTTGTCAGAATCTATCCCGTCGTAGTGTTTTTGTCCGAGTTAATACTTAATACAAAACTAGACTTTTTTAAACTACAAACACGGCGTGTGTATTTTGTGAGTGTTTTGGCCCCTTAGGGGTCCTACATGGATATGGCCGAATATTACCTTAACAACGATCATCAATTGTAAGTCCACTTATGTAAACTTTTCATTGTTTTAAAGTGCTAATTGTGGAACTCATACAGAGATATATTTGTTTATTTACGTAGTTCGTTGCCAAGAAATATTCTAGATAAATATTTTTGTTTCCTATTACATTTATATATTTTAAAAATGAGTTCCTTAATTAGAATTCCTTTAAAAATACTAATTATAAAATATATGTACCCATTATCTTAATTATTTGCAAAAAAAGGTACTGTTTTATTTTTATTATTTAGTTTCCCGCCTAACCTCCAGAAACCAGATGACTTTAGGGGTGTTTCTGTAGGGTGGGTTCTTATAAAAGACAGATATGTGACTTTACCTGGCTTCAAGAAAGATCGATGTAGGGGATAACAACTAATTTTAGCTACAATTTATTATGAAACTTCATATTTTTACGAATTTAAGCTCAGAGAATTCGAAAATATTCATGTTATTATTGCTGACAGTCTCTTTCCAAAAGTTTTTTAGCGGTAAGGTACCAATTATTTTTTTTAATGATCTGCTAAATTTCAGTTTTAAAAAAGCTAAATATCTATATATCAGTATCTGAAATTGAATCACTGATATAAAATTTGAAACAAATCTTTACATGTACGTCAGAAAACATAGGCGTAATTGGGGGGTGGCAGGTACCACCCCAATCAGAATTTTGCCATCCCAAAAAATAGAATACAATAAATATAAGGCAGACATTCCTAAGGCAATAGACGGAATTCAATTTGAAACAAAAAAGAATTAATTTTGTATAATAAAAAGTTTTATTTTTATTCTTTGGCTTTTAACCCACCCTGAACATAATAGTTTAAATTTTTTTAAGATCGGAAAATTATTACAATCTCTAGGTGTGTGGCGAGGTCTGCTTTTAGAAAAAAGTCAGGTTACATTAACTTTTGAATTTTTTTATTTTATCAAAGTGTCATATTTAAAACAAAATCAGAAAGATATGGAGAATATATTTCCAGAATGCATAAAAACACGTTTTTAGAGCCTTTCTGGGGGGTATTTCCCCAGAGCCACCAGTAATTCTTGCCACCCCAATTGCCACTCTGAAATTACGCCCATCTCAGAAATACAATTCTTATATTTCAAACATAAACATTTATAAATTTTGAAGAAAATAGAATCAATACATTTACGTATTTAAAAAACACCTAATTTTTGTTAATGTTTTGTTAATAAAGAATAAACATTACAAGTTTTGGCGCCCAACGTGGGGCGCAAAAGAGAACGTAGCTTAACAGGTCAACAGAAAAGCGAAGGGTAGGAAAAGAGAATTCAGCAATTACAAAAATGGCTGAACAACAAGGAGAAGAAATGAATTTGGCTGATTTGATGAAGATGATGAAAGAATTACATGAAGAAACGCAGAAGAATGAAGAATCGCAAAAGAAAAATGAAGAAGTACAAAAAGAAACAATGGTAAAATTACATGAAAAAATTGAGGAAGTAATGGATGAGATACAAGAAAAAAATGAACAATCACAGGAGATTACAAGAAAATTTAAAAAGACAAATTGCCGAGGCTGAAATAAAAATAGTGAATCAAATGCAGGAACTGAAATATATGGAACTGTAGTGGCTGTAGATTAGTCATAATTTAATTTCTGAGATGTTCTTAATTATTAAATTAATTAAAAATCAAAGTATTATAATTGACATAAGTAATCAGTATTACCGCCAATTCAACCTGCGTATTAGATAAACATGAAATTAGAATTCAGACTAGAATAAGACAAAGTCATACCATGTTTCGCCCTCATCAGGCCTAAAAAAAAGATTACAATGATGATAGCAGTAACATCATTAAAAGGTAGAAAGGGAACTTACAAAAATGTAACAAATGAACATCAACGAAAATAATATACTAAATGTTGCTGTTCATTTGTTACATTTATGTAAGTTCCCTTTCTACCTTTTAATGATGTTACTGCTATTATCATTGTAATCTTTTTTTAGGCCTGATGATGGACTGATGAGGCCGAAACATGTCGCTCTTAGCCTATTTTTGGTTTTATTCTAATCTGAATACCTATTACCACATTTCAGGATGGATAATTTGGTTTACCTGAAATTAGAATAATTAAAGGAATATCAACTAATGATGATTCTCCTGTAGCTTTAAACAAGTTTGTAGATGAACTGAAGATGACAATTTATTTATCTTAAAATGTGTCGAAAATTAATAATTTTTAAAAGTTAATTGATCTTTAATCCAAGAACATTTTTGTACATTAATTGTGAATATTCCATTTTTGCAATCAACGATTCAATTGGGTTCTGTAGCCACAACAATAATTCGTATCAGTTACAATACCCATTTATAATTTTAAACCAATAAAATTGTACCCGATATCTATTTTCTATAAACCTAAATAATGAATATAAACAAATAAACTCCTCTG
Organism: Neocrepidodera transversa; assembly: GCA_963243735.1. Taxonomy (NCBI): domain Eukaryota; kingdom Metazoa; phylum Arthropoda; class Insecta; order Coleoptera; family Chrysomelidae; genus Neocrepidodera; species Neocrepidodera transversa. The sequence goes on along the minus strand of OY725337.1, from coordinate 2,197,670 downwards.
TATGTACTTTTCTCCATTTCTTTGATATAATTTCGAGACAGTAAAATTGTGGCCTCCTAGATTTCCTTGAATCTGTTTGAAAATAAAGTTTGTTATTAAATTGCTCCTTTTGTCATCTTATAACTACGGCCCTGGTATATCTGTCTTTTATATTTATTCATAAATCCCTTAAATATATTTCGTAATAGTTTATGTGATTTGAGATTATGTCAGATTTGATAATATTTATTATTTCCTGTAAATTGTATATTTGTTATATGTATTAAAATAGTTCAGATAAGAATTTTCAATTACCACCTGTCAAATTTCTTATAGTAAATTGAATGGATCAAAAAGATCTGAAGTTGATTCATTATTTTTTTATAGAAATTGTCACAATACAATTTCTAAAAGTAAATATCAAGGGCCGGAATATGGCTTCCTCAAATAAATTAGTGCTTAAATGTATCTAATAATAAATCAAATCAAAACTTGACAAACATTTCGGGAATTTTTATTAACAAAAAAAATGTTACTTGGATGTGTTCCAAATGGCACAGTTCGTCTCTGGATTGAAGTAAAAAAAAAATACAAAACGAAAATAGGTAACATTCAAATGTTTTTTGATATTGACCAATTGAGTTTTAATTCGGTGCAAAAAACTGCAGACCTATAATTATAATTTCAAGAGACTCCATTCATCCTTGATCCTTCCTTAATAACAAGGAAGCGCCGACCATGTGTGCTAATCATATTCGTCAGTCTGAAACCCTGAGTTATGTCATTTTAATACGGATCACGAACGATAATGCAGTGTTGTCAAACCGTTAAATTATATATTAATTTCTAACGATTGATTATTTTCCAATTATTGATTCAGTTTTTAATTCTGTACAATTATTATTAATGGAAACAGTTTCAATCGTTTTGCCTTGCTAATTCCACTTAAAAGTACGAAACTTCTTTCCTTTTTATCCTAATATGAGGAAGTTTTCTCATTTGATATTAACTGAAGATGATTTAGACAATTTTTGGACCAGTTTCGTTGTTTTTGACCCAAAAAATGCAGTACAACCTGAGACGAATAAGAATTAATATTTTTGACATGCCTTCTCACTTAAGATTTCTTTTTTTGAGACAACAATATAAGTTAAAAAAGTTATTAGCTTTCCATATAGTTGGAGAGTGTGTAATTTTCAAACTAATGACAATCCTCTTTTTTCCAATACACCCAACCCACGCCAATCAAAACAAACTATATTTCAAAATATCGAGTGTCGCAGTGTTTTCAGTCGATCCCTATTGGATTTAGAAAATTCAATTCATTACCAGAGTAATATATTTTAAAAAATGTACAAAAATTGTTTAAATATTAATTCAAGAACTCTAAGTGTTCAAGAAAGTGTGCCGACAAACACGGTATATCTGGAAACAATTTATATTGTTAAATAATATTTTTAAATAACCACACTAGGTGAAAATTTCTTTTTAGTACATTTTGTTGTTTCCTTACAAATTATGCAAATGTCACATAACAAAATCCTCCCGAAAAACCGGCTCCGTGGGACTTGCGTACGTGTTTTGCGAATTCAACCTTTTCCGTGGGCGTTGCGAACACGCATACCTGGCATTAATCTAAGGGTTGACCATTTGTGTACTTGCGAACATTCAAAAGATTACAAACGAAGGATTTTTGTTACTATTATTTTTAAACTATAAAACTATTAGTATATGCTATTATTAAATTATTATCCGATATAATTTGAAAACGTAAAAGTCCAAAAGATTAATATTATAAATAATTCATGATAATAATTAATAAATTTTATATTGAATCCGCGAGTAACTTTTGATAACGCGATTGTTTTATTTTTTTTTGCCAAACTAATGGTTAAATGTATAACTAATATTTCGGCATAAAGTAACATAAATATCACAGTTGCCTATACAAGTCACTATTTTTTAGTTTTTTTTTTTTAACAGGACTACACTGCGCAAAATGCAAACCAGTGACTATTTGTTTCTCAAATTTAACTTTTATAAAAACAATTACCTTTATGGCAGCGTTCGCAAACCCTACGGCCTACATAAACTGAGCGAGGATATGTCAGAAATATGTTCGCAAAACCCACGCCACCGAAAAACCACTAGACTAACAACTCGTGATATTTTAAAGATGATTTTATTTCGTGAAATTTAGACGGATAATTTCCAAGGAAACAACAAAATGTTCTAAAAAAATTATCACTTCTTGTGATATTATTATCCTTGAAATTTTTTAATACATTGAAGAAATATTTAATTTGTTTTTAAGTGACTTAAAAAAATAATTTTTCTACCTTAACCTTAATCCTTTAATAAATTGTATTTATATATTTATATCTATATAATTCGCAAACATTTCTATAATTTCTTGATTTTTACGTATTACTGGCAACATTGGACGATAGGCATTAATACCGCGATATATGTACTATGTAGCGACTCTGTTATCGATCAAACTCTCCGGCTTGGTGAGGACCATCTGCTGGATAGAGGGGATCCACAGGGACACCTGCCAGGGCCCGCATGACCCCTTACACATCACACATGTAAAAATTACTTTTTTTTTCTATCTACCAATAAGCGACCAGATATATAGTTTAAGGGGTTGGTAATGTTTATATTGCGCTCGGAAAGTGATTTATACAGATAATTAAATCACATTATTAAAATTATTAAAATGTTTGTACCATCTAGATATAGACTTTGTCAAGTTTTGTTTCCTTTGGCTGTATTTTATTCGAAACGTGATACAATGGAAGATAACACCACATCCGGTAATAGCACGGAATTAGTCTCCTACAACAATCGTAATAAAACCCTTGAAAATAACTCGAAGGGTTTATAAAAGAATTGGAGCATGTTTCCTTGAGGTAAACTTAATTATTGTCAGCCGGATTTCGATAAAATTGATTTTAAAAGTCTACGTATAAATCTAATTTTTATTTATATTTTCTATCAGTTAATTAAACTTTAGCTAATTATCATTGTTTATAAAAAAAAGAATGAATTTATCAACAAAATAGTTTTAATAATTTATTTTGTAGTTTTTAAATATTTAATTACATTATACTACATGGTTAAATTGTAATCAACAATGGAAATTTTAATCAATGATAAAAATTGCTACATAAAAAAAATAAATCTTTGAATCAGGGCCGGTCTGAACAACCGAGATACCGATAGGAACCCTCTTAATATTTATTGATTATTATGTTTGTAAAAAATAACAGTCACCAAAATAAAACTCATACTTGTACAATTTTCTAATGACATATTTTTATTAATTTATAAAATAAGTTTGCACTCTTAAATACCGAGTGTCCCAGAAGTTTCTCACCAGTTTTAACTGCAAATATCTTGGAACTCAGAAACGATGCGGTTTTCTTTTTATATCTAGTTTTTTTCGGTATAAATGTTTATTTAGTAAAATCTTATATAGGATGTTTTAATAAAATGGTCTTTTAAATTCAAATATCGATTTTTTTAATATATACATAATTGCCTATCGTTAAAAATCAAATAACTCGGCCATTTTTTATCTAAACTTTTCCGAAAATGGAAGAGTTCAGCTTTTAGATGGAATAAAAATATACACCATTTTTTTTAAAACACCCTATATAAGATTTTACTAAATAAACATTTATGCTTATGAAAAAGTTTATATAAAAAGTAATTAAAATACTTATGACAATTTGATTTCTATGCATCCAGGCCGTATAACGAACAGCTGTTTCATCCCTTAAGGCACCATCAGCGGCAATGTGCTCAGACGCATCTAAATGAAATTCTCATCTCGAAACACACCAATGCAATATTGAGTTAAAAGGATGTAATACTCAGATAGATAGCTAACGCCATCTACTAATAGGATACGGTATTACTTATTACTTGGGAAAAAGATTTCACCTGTTTAATAAGCGCCCTATCGTTTTTGTGTTCGGAGATATTTGCAGTTAAAATGGGTCAGAAACTCTTGGGACACGAAGTATTTTTGATGAATTTCGTCATTTTATTCTATTTTTTAAAACGTCTTCAAGTTTGGTTAAAAATCTTGAAGGATAATTACTCGTAAATTTTTTTTATTTTATTTTAAACGGCATAAAGCTCGTTTTAATATCGTTTATACTTTTTTATGTGGGATGGAATTAACATTAATTGATCATTATTTATTCAATTATTGCTCAAATGAGTGATTGAACATATTTTTAGTCTTTTGAAATAAACTAAAAAATTTTTTGCCATTATTATTATTTTAATCTTTTTTTGTTTCTTCAACAATTATTTTTTAATGGTGCGTGGTACAACAAAATCTGTCGTAAATTAGTCATAAAAAATATATTGTCGAGCTTTACTTAAAAAAATATTTATGGCTTTTCTAACTTCTATTAATTAATATAATGAAAATTGTTATAGCGCTCATTTTGTCGTAAATTTGTCGTAAACAAATAGGCATAAATTTCATTTTGAACTAAAAATTACTTCGAAATATATCAGCTATTATGGCTTTAATGTGTTTTTGTCGAATAATTTATTTTAAACGATCTAGGCAAGAGGCCTTTACTGAAAGTCAACATTTAATTTATTCATAATACAAAAAACTGTTTTTTTTTCAGTGGAAGTCTTTTGTAGTAAATTTTAAAAGTTTTTACTTGGATTACTTTTACCATATTAAAATGTTTATGATCTTTCAGATATCCCAATTTTAATTTAAATCTTACGCATTTGCATCCTATTATCTATCTTCTTATAAATAACATAAAACTGATATTTTTAGTAATTTAAAAATAGCTGCACCACTCCCAGGTATTTCGACTGATTTTTGTTATTTCCCAATTTTTTATTGTTTAAAAGATATGATTTTGTCAATTATCTGGGTGTTTCAGAAGGCACATTTCTGTTTTGCTTCGAATTGCATTCAAGCAGAACAAATTTTTGCACCTGGTGATTTTTTTTTAACATAATTACAATATTTTTAAATTAGGATGGAAGCGTAAAACAAGCGCATCATAGTTTTATAGAATGAGTGTAAAATTAAATTTAAAACCAGTGGCAGATTGAGGATTGTTGCTATTATGTTAAAAAAACGGAGATTAAATCTTATATTTTCTTTTATTCATTTAATAAATAAACCTTTATTTTTAATTGAACTTCTTACTACCTATAACTACTTATATTGATAGAAAAACAATCGAATTTTTTTCATGATACGAAATTGTAGAAAATTAATTTTTAGATAAAAAATCATTTTTTTCCAAATAAATTTAATAACACTATTAAAACTAATAAACGGGACTTAAGTACGTTATTGAAAAGAACACCTAGTGTAAAATCAGTAGAATTTCTATTATTTTTATAAAATATTCGCAATAAACCCAAAATCATCTCGCAATCAAGTATCAAACTTAATTTTTTGAAAATTGTGTTAAAATTAGTAAAACTAACAATATAATAATTGAAGTAATGAAACTCGAAGTTAAAGTACTACAAATATATATTTATTGAAGATGATAAGGAGGCGACTAGTTTCGGCGAAATTTCGCTATCATCATGCCTGTAATAACCACCGTCAATTATCAAGAAAAAATCATGTAACAAATTTAAACTTACCATAGTATTCATAGGGGGGTTATTAAAAATTAAATTTTAACTGTCATAAAGACAAACTGTAATTTTGGTTAACGAATAAATGTATTTAATGAGTGGTACTGGTGTTTGATTACTTAATTAAATTAGAAAATATAAATAAATAAAATAATGTCTTAACTTAGACATAGTATGGACAAGAATAAGAACAAACTAAACGGGAATAATAAAAAGAAGTGACCAAAGGACTCCAATAAACTTCCTCATTAGTAATAAATTTGAAAATTGATCGGCCGTGTGTTTGGCCGGCCAACGAAAAATTGCAGGAAAGCAATACAGGAACCACTTCGTATTCTTACCTGCAGGCCACCCTAAGGGTAGCGTAAAAACACTGATAATAACAGCAAAAATTATGAAAAAAATCACTGCCCAGAGTAGGTTTAAGACCATGACAATGACACTACGTTGAACAAAATCTTTTTTATAGATTCTCGAAAAACCCATCATAAAATGGAGTGCGCATATACAATTATAACATTAAATTATTTACAGTTGTCCCATGAATACCATGTAATAATGTTAAAGATAAAATAATTTAGGATAACCTGAAGGCTAGAATTTTTACTTTTTATAATAGGGAAAAAGAAGAAGGCACATATAATAATTAATTTGACAAATTACACTATGTTTTTTGATATATCGAAAACATCGATACATCGAGACAATTATATCGATGTTTTGTCACGTCGAAGTTTTACACTGTTTCAATACATCGATTTGCTAATTAAAGTCATCTTGCCCATATTAAGCTACATTAAAAATCAAGGTTTTGTGTTTGAATCAGATTCAGTTTTGCAATATATGATTTAAAAACAATAAAATTTCTCCAGAAGTCAACAGAGTCATCTAGTGGTGATTCATTACAGTTTACATATTTCATTCTCTAAAATAAACATAAATATAGTTCTGTCGATATATCGATGGTTTTGTTCCGATGTTTTCGATGTATCGATATACGTACACAACATATCGATATACATCGAGCATCGATGGTTTTTTGAACATCATGCATCTATAAATATAATATTGTACTGAGCTTTAAGGCTATGGTTTGGGCGCGAAAACCGGCACTCACAGTAGTTTCCGCCTCTCAAGCAGCCATGTTTTCATTCGCACAGAACTTTCATATTACTTTACTAATCGAGAAGTTTGATGAGACAAACTATAGGAAAATTGATCTTCTATGCTTTGGCCATATGGGAATTTAATTTTTTAGTTTATTTTAATAAAATTAGTACGATAATTTACACGATTTTTAAGATTTATTTGTGTTTTTAGTTGTAGAAGAATTTAATTAAAAATCTGGCAATGGCAAAGAATTAACCTTTATACACATTTTTAATTTAACTTTCAATATATTTGCTTTTAATTGAAGAAGGTTATCAATAATCTCAAATGTGGTCCACCAATGAAGATATAAAAAAATAAAGTCTAGTACCACAGATTATTTAATAATAGATTTAGGAAAACTGGTAACTGATTCGGCAGAAATCTGCCATCTTCAGGCCAACTAAATTACATAAGATGTGAGAATATAAATTATACCAATTGTTAAAACAAAAACAAATGCGCACTGAAAACTTATTAGGGTAAGAGAAAGAAAAAAATGTATTTGGGGAGTTTTTTAAAAAATGGTACTGGAAACGTAATTTTTACCTAAGTTGTAATTCCTTTCTAAAAACTTTTCTAGTACCACTTTTTAAAAAACTCCAAAATAATTTTTTTTTCCTCTTACCCTAATTAGTTTTAGTGCGCATTTGTAATCATGTTTAAACACTTGGCATAATTTAAATTCTCACATCTTAAGTAATTTAGTTTATTATGTTTTAACACTTGGTATAATTTAAATTCTCACATCTAATGTAATTTAGTTGGCCTGAAGATTGCAGATTTCTGCCGAAACTAGTTGCCAGTTTTCCTAAATCTATTATTAAATAATCTATAGTACTAGACTTTGGTTTTTTATTTCTTTATATTTGCTTTTGTTTGTTTAAGTAAGATAAACATGTTTTATACTATAGTTTACATATGTCATTTCCCGCCTAAAACCCAGCTTTAAGAAGCCCACACACCACGTGACCTGCGCGGTTGCCGTTTTAAATTTCGTAAAAATCGTTTTTTTTTTTAGTATTTTCCAGTTAATGTTAAGTAATTCTACCTTCTAATCCAATTTTTTCTGCAAAGAAAAGAGTAGAGCGCCACAAAACGTAATTATTCGGTTTTGGATGAGATATCACCTAATATAGTACCTAAAAATATGCCGGGTTTTTCATGATATTTAAAATATTTATTAAAAAAGAGCGTCTGTCCTATTTTTTCGAAATCTAGAGAAAAAAAGTTTATAGTCTTTACTAAAAATAATTTTAAGGAAATGACTCAGACGCGTTCTAAAGAATTACCTAAATACAGAATCGATTGGTGAAAATCGCAACTTCCTATTTTTAATATTAAAGGAGCGCGCATTCAAAAACCATTGGCGCATCTCAAGCCTTCTCAAAATAAATCAATTCATATAATTGGAACTTTCAATTTAAGCATGGTTAAAAAATAGTTCATAAACTGACAGTTTACAAAATATAAATTGTGATATTCTTGCCCGAAATCAATATTTTTAATCAAATCGAATAATACATACATCCAAAAATTGAAAAACAGCTGACTGTCACTCGTTCCATCAACAATGACTCATAAATTCGCAATTGTATTGTCGACGCAGATCCGTACCATCCACAAAACATATCGGTACATATACATATATATATTTTCAAAAACCCCGAATCTATTGTCCCTAATTTCTTCAAGTCGTTTTTCTTTCATATTTCCTTTTGTGTATCGCGATCGTCTGGCGTAGACAAAAGCCAAAGAAGGGGCTGTATGTGTGTGTATTTGTAGTAGCAGCTGTCTACCAATGGCACGCGCTTTTTGCTTTCGATTCCGTCTTCCTTCTCGTCTTCTTGAATTTTAAGTAAAATCCATTGATGCCTTACTTTTCGGTCCTTGCATCTTGCGTGCCCGCACGATATTGGGGTGTTACCCTCGGAATTCATCCTTGATTGCCCTGTAAGTCCCTCTTGCCTTCGCCATATGGTTCATATTTTGATAACAGTTTTTTTTTTAACTAGATCGATACATTTTTATCATTAAAAACTACCAATGTTTAATAACTAGTTGTAATCAGAAATTATTTTTATGTCATACTAGTTCATTATTGTGTTTTTATTGTTTACTTATCAACTACATAAAGGTGTACTTTATGCCCGTGCAAGTATAAAATAAAGTGCACTTTATGTAATCGAAGCACTTAAGGCATAAATATTTATTTATACCCTTGGTACCTAAATAACTATTTTGATTTAATAAGTCATTCATGAATCCCTCCATGCTGCAAAAATAAATGGGTCAAGAGTAAATCGGACTCACGCAATCAGGGTTCCGTACCAGAAATGTATTAACGCAAGAGTGAGCTTAATGGTATCGTTTTTTTTGAGGCATGGAACCCTAAAAATATCAAATTTGGTATTTTAACACCCAGTTTTACCAGGTGTAAACAAATGTTAGAAGGTTAAAAAAGAAATTCAAAACATCTCTGTTTCACAATATAACAAAATAGATCCAATGAAACGTTGCGTAATAATAAATTTATTTCTAATAAATAATCAAGTTATGAACTAATTCCATGAAATAATAAATAACCACTCATATTTGCAAAGATGTTTGTTTTGTTGTTATGCTCAGGAAGTTTTTCGCATATCTCGTTAATGAGTAAGTTAAGCGATTAAATATTATCAAAGTTATAAGTTTTAAATAACTAGTTACTGTGTAAAAGGAAACAACTTGGATAAATGCGTATTTATTAATCAACAAATTATATATAGTTGTTGATTTTTTTGTTCATTTTCTATTGTCACATTTATTAAAATTTATTGCCTTAGTGATGCCCAAAAGCCTCGGTATTAATTTCGTGGCAGCGAAAAAAATCATTACCCCACACTTTTTATCGCTTTTCTCCACGTTTCCGAGCTCTCGGGGTCCGAAAATGTAAAAAACGAAAGAAATCTCCGTTCAAGTTGCGGTTTTCATTTTACTAGTTAATTTTCTCCAGGGAAGAACTTTGAGCAGGATCGGGCCGGCCCTTTCGGTACTCGCCATACAAACTAATGTGTTTTGCATAGAAAAACTTTTTTTTGGTTAAAATTTTTAGATCTTTTTCCACGTCACACCATATAAAAAACTGCCAGGGTGGATATTTTTGAAATTAATAGAGATATTTTAATTATGTAAAAGCCAGTTTGCAGAGTACTGAGAGAGCTTCAGTTTAGGATGTAAATTGATTTTAAATATGTCAAAATGTAGATGGCGCTGCGCTCAAAAACTTTTTCGATTGGAGGATCTTTCAAATGTAGCACATCTTGTAGAAAATGCATACAATAGTTATTTGTATACCTAGGCCGCGAAATACCGTCAAAAAGTTTCGCGGCCGTGGTATACAGACTATTTTTCGTGCAATCGTTAAAATTATGAAATTAGATCATTGCAAATAAATATATTATTGCTTTAAAATCAACAGCAGTTCAATTTAATTAACAAAACATGACAGTTCTTGACAAAACGCAAATATGTCTGAAATTTAGTATGTATTTCAGTATCTTGTTGCTTCAACTTCTAGAGTAAATATAAGTAATAATACAAACTGTACAATTAATGTTAACATTTATCTTGAATAATATAAGTATGTATTTGTTAAATTAAAAATTATGCTATAAGTGGATTAATGCTGTTCTTGATAACATGAATCAATTTGGAGATGGCCGTCATAATGTACGATACGATTCTGAACAGTTGAAATTAACAATGGGTGTCACCCAGGGCTCTATTCTAGGGCCCATACTTTTTCTAATGCTTATTAAGCAAGTTACAGATACGGGTTACGCTGACGACATATTAATTGTTATATCAGCCAAAAATACGGAAAATCTTTGAACAGAATGTGAAAAAGTATTGAACAAAGTATCAAATTTGTTCAATAGTATCAGCTTATTTTTTAACGTACAAAAAACTGAATTAGTTAGATTGCATAACCAGCAAAATAAAATCGAGGATATTCGTTTTCCTATAAATGATCAAATTATGGTCAATACCCATAACCGCATTAAATTTTGATATAGGCCTACCTGCGCCCGGCCCATTTGCGCCTGCCGCCATTTTCGGCTTTGTTGCGCCTCAGAAAAAAACAAGTGGCTTATTTGCGCCCATAATTTTTTCTGTTACTCTATTACAGCATTAAATATTCTGTACTTCAAAAGCGAACTAAAATTTCTATTCGATTTAATTATAAAAAGAGAGCATTTTTAATCTAGAAAATAAAAGATTTTAATAATAACTTTCCTTCAAATTTTATCCAGGCTTAGGACTGGCAGATAACAAATGACTTTTCTGTTATGCTGGCGTATTTAAAAGTTGCGAAACAGCTAAGCTGATTCTTGTCATTATTTTTTTATGTTTTTTATACTTACAATACTTACATACATGCATGCGTAGTTGAGCAGTTTATAGTTAACCAATCAATCAATATAATTTAATGGCAAATATGCCAATGCAGCACACATACGTATGTGCAACCGTATTTTCGTCGTTTTCTGTGTATTCTGTTGCCAGGCCCAGATTTTGAACTTTCCGCCACAAAGCTTGATTGCGTAATGGAAATTTCAACGTCAGGAAACACCCGCCTCAAAGCGAAGATGGAAGCCTGTTCGAAATCAATCTTCACAGCGATTGGATTCCATGAGGCTTGAATTTTTAATTTGGAAAATATTCTGCTGTATGTATCCTGTGTTTTATTTGGAATCAAAGCGTATATGACTGGAATTGTGTTGGTTTCTGTAGAAATACTCTCAAGATCCACATGAGTCGTATAAATCTGGTAGAATTGCTTTCTGCAGCTTTTAAATGTTCCATCCATAAAAAAGTATGTCCTTTTGAAAATGCCTCTTTGCCTTTTTGAGTTGCAAAAATAAGGATTCTGTGACGTTCGTTATCATCGGCGAAAAGAAACGTTGTACTTATAAAATTCGCTAATCGGACCAACCGGAGAATTGTAAAATTTTGTATTTTTATAATAAATGTTGGATGATTTGTAATTAATGGTAATGGATATATAATTGGGTTGGGGTTGGGCGCAAATAAGCCGAAAATGGCCGGGCGCAAGTAGGCCTATATCAAAATTTTTATTAATAAATTCAGTTAAATTTCTTTTCATCAGTTTAAAAAATGTACTTAACATAAGTCATTTATGTAACCACTACTACGCTCAAGTTGATTATAGGTTGAGTTATGGTATATGTCTTTGGGGTGAAGCCAGTAGAGCCTCTAATATTTTTATAGTTCAGAAGTGTATTATCAGGAATATTGCTAATGTTCATTTAAAAAAATAAACCTAATTATTAATCGAAGATATCCATGGATATAGTACGAGATTCAGAAATAAAATTCATTCGCCAGTAACCTCAAAAAAAGTTTTTTCGATTTCGGAAGTGCCCTTTATTACAAAAACAGTAGGTTATTATATGAATAAACATGTTTAACATTTTTAGACTTTAATTTAAATAATACAAAAGAAGTTCTGTAAAATGTATTGTGTAATAGCTTTAAGTAGTTACGTATTCATTTATTAATTAGCATTTTATTCAATAATAACAATAAAGCACTGCACAACTTTTGAAAAATTTTATAACATTTATTTTACATAATAACTTGTATAGCTAGTTTTCATGCATCCGAAATCCGATGTCCGAATCGGAATCGGATTGTTTCCGTCGTGTCACCGATAAATGTCAATTTTCATTTATACGAATGTTCTGTGCGATTTTGGTAACAAATATAGTGCTTTCGTCGTTTGCAATATTCATGTTGGCAACATATTTTTAATGCTGTCAATTATTTGACATGATAAATGAAAACAACCACCGGCACCACAGCAGAAGTCTTATTTTTTCTTATATCTAGTGTTAGTATTAACTCGTGTTGAATTATGGATACTTTGGAGGAGAGCCAAATTGTTTTTGAAGACTGTGAAGTAGAATATGATGATGTAATTTAGAACCTACTTATATCTGAAAAAGTTATATTTTAAAGTATATTATTACCTTAGAGTTACTGCAAGTCTTTCAGCAGGTGAAATTGGCTCTCTAATACAATATAACTTTGTTAATTTGGGGCCTACAATTGTCAACAGGACTTCAAAGTTTTCACTTGACATCCTCAGATATTAAAATATTTCCCAGTAAGTAGAATAATGAAGCTATCAAAATTATAATTTTTTTACGTTTCAAATTTTCTATACGCGACATATCTAATCAATTTACAATTAAAAATGTAAGGTTAATATTCCTACGATTTCGGAAAAAGTTAAAAACATTTTAACTTTGTCCGACGATCGGAGAAAGTTGAAATATCGGATAAATTCTTCCCGCCAAATTATTTTTGAATTCTTACACCAATCAGAATACATTCGGACCGTCGGATTTCGGACGCATGAAAACTAAGCTTAAGAGGGGCGTCGAAACGGGCTGTCACGATTTCAGTTGGCAATACTGAAATTGACGAGAAAAATTGACGATTTTGTAGAATACAAATCTCGAGAACGAAAGTTTTGTTTGTAGAAATATTTATACCTATAATAGCTTACACATTGGAATAGGACATCTCCTTTTTTGAACTAAATCTAAGCAGTAATAAAGAAGATATCAATCATTTAGTGAAGGTGTGTTTTTGACATTTTTGACAATTTGTGATCACCAATTTTAACGTGAAAAGGAGATGTCCTAAATGAGGCATCCAGTATTAATTTCTGAAAATATTAAATCTCAAAAATTTATATTTCTCGAGATTTGTATTCTAGAAAAAAAAACTTATGCAACTTGCGGTACACAAGTTCAGGCATTTTCTGCGTGAAAAGTGGCGCTTTTTGGTTAGCATTTTTAACAATTTATACAACCAAGATTACAAATGAAATTTATTAAAAATATGACCTGCCATAGTGTTATTGTCATTATCAGCTGACTGTTTTGTTAGGTTATAGAATCATGTCGTTTATTTTGCAACATATTTTGAACTATTTAAACAAAACAAATTAGAATTAACAAAAACCAGTTCTTCAGTTTCAAGCATTTTTATTAAGTTGAATCGTGCGAATTAAAACAAACGTGATCAAAATACGTTTTGACAAGTGGGACTTTGGTGATTGTTACAGTAATCTTATGAAAATGTGCAGTTCAAATAATAATAATACATATTGTGATGTGTATTGTGTAGTGTATGAAAATCGATTCTTACTAATAAACTACAGAAGGGGTGTTTCTTACTACATTACTAGAAAAATCTTATCTTTTAAACAATATGTATTGGCGATCTTATATTAACATTTGGCATAATTTCCTTGAATTTTTCATCATATACTTATTACATTAAATATGTCACCAAGGAGAAAGAGAACAACGAACCCTTATATGCCCGTATCAGATGCATTAAAAATTAGTGTTCGTAGTTTTAAGCGAATAAAACAAGAAAGTACTACGGTAACAGAAATTGTAATGAATGTCCAGTCGCACAATGTACTCAAAAGAAAGACTGATAATATAAGTGATTTTAAATTCGGGTATAACTCGCAACAGTACTGAGCAGCCCTGTCACTGGTATTTCACTTCTGTCTACTTATTTTGTATGAATATGTGAACGTAAAACTCAAAAACGCCGAAAAAGACTGTAATAAAGGTAATTAGTGATACAAATCTTATATTAATTGTTAAAATAAATATTTTGTATATACTGAAAAGAAATAAAAGATTGGTTTGAAGTTAATTATTAAATTTATTTTTTTACAAATACTAATTTTACAATCATGCTAATGTTATGAAAAATATATACAATAAAATAGTAACAATATTTCAAAATATGAACAAGAAAGTGATAAACGGAATTTATGATTCAATACTAAAAATCTGAAAGATACTAAAAGAACTTTGTATTAATAAAATTGAAGGCTTAAAATATAAGAATCTGAAAGAGACGTTTTATTAGTAAATGCAATAACAAAATAAAAAGGGGGTAATCCCACCCAACTATTTGAACACTCCTAGTAAAGTAATTGTTTAATCAATTCTGATAAAAATTTTAATGAATATTTTCAATATTCTCTAAAATTAATAGTACACGAGATACTAACAAAACAGTTATTTTGAAATCATACATACTCTTAATTTCATCCTGATATCTTTGATATCAATTTATTAAGTTTATTAGATTTATAAACTTTTATCAAGTTTGAAATTTTCTGTAAAATTAATAGTATAAGATGTACAAACAACAGTTATTTTGTAATAATTTAAAATTATGAAACATTTCATACACATCCAAAAATAACTCTATTATAATGACAAAAATTTGCTATAAATCTATTAACACGTTTAAATGTTATAGGGGTGGCCCATGGCCCATTTACACAAGTTATAAAAATTTTTTTGAATGATTTTAAAATCAATAAGTAATTCATATTTCATTCAATTTTATTCAAAATGAGAAGCAGAGCTTTTTTTAAGATTTTCTGGATCAAAATGCATAAATAAAGTTAGTTTAAAAAACTAAAAAAAATCTAATTTTTTGTCAAAACTTTTTACATTTTTGACTCTAACTTCTACAAATAATAATTTAAAATTATGAAAAAAAATTATTTGTTTTATACTTTTTGATAAAACAAAATTACAAAAATTTAAAAAAAACATTTTTTGAAAGGTGAGAATCCCATTTTAATATCTTTAATGTTTTTAAAGTTATTCAATTTAGTTTAAAATCGTAATACAATTTAAAATTTTTTTTTAAAAATCCTACAATTTTTTTAATAAAATTTTGAAAAAAAAAATCGTAATTATATAAAGTTTTTCTTACAAATTTAATAGTATTTTTTTTATTTTAATATTAAAATTTACCTAAACAAAAAAATAATTTAATAGGATAAAAATATTTAAAAATTAAAAATTTGACACAGACAGACATCATGCTAAAAATGGATTCAGGTGACCTCAAAACGTAAAGATCCGTTAAAATCTGGTATGGCTAAAAAATCATGATTGCAATACTTTCCTTCGATAAAACTTTGTTGGGTTCGGCAATTAATAAAAGTTCCAATTAGAAATTAAATGAAATAAAATTGAAAAGGACTTTATATTATTTGTTAGTCTCAAAAACCTGTTAATTTTTTTTATTGTTAATTGTATACATTAATGGAAATTTGTTACAAATATTATTTATTGACATAATAAAAAACAGTTAAGTTGAAATAAATAAACAGTTAAAATAATACTTAATTTTTAGGTGACTTAATAAATTACATAAGGCATCAAACACTTTTGGATCGGGTAAACCTGTATTATCGTTATTATCTTTTATAAAATCATAATCAAAATGTAGTCTTATGTTTTGTTGAATATTTCCAAGTTAGTTGTTTTTAAAAAGTAATTTTGTTTTTGACTTAAGAATTTCCTTAAGATATGTTGGTTCTTTCAAAGTTTATGGAACTTCTGCATCTTGTACATCTTCACTCGTTAAACAATAACTAAAAGACAAAATACAACAATAAAGTCCATTCATTTAGTTTACACCGATATTCAATTAAGAACTGAAATAAGCTGCAAACTACTTATTCTCGTTTATTTTTTCTTGTTCAAAATGAGACAGGCAGTGAGAGGCTTCTATTAGGTCATGTCTGAACTCTACCTCTTAATTGAATATCGGTATAAACTAAATGAATGGACTTAACCAATTTTCATTGATTTGGTAACATTACTTACGAAGTACTTGGTTGTTTATCATCTGATATTAAGGATTCATTCTTCTTTTCTTAATTGATGAAGTAGCTGCTGTCTTAGATTCAATACTTTCAGATGGCCCTGCTACCTCTGAGTTCAAAGCAGGGACGAAACTGTCATCAAAATTTTTTATCTTTGCAGTTCGTTTACTAAAAAGAAACATAATTATTAAAAATAATAAATAATCATCTTTTTTCATGTCTAATTAATGTAATGTTTTGTTTATGTATCAATAATAGTATTTGAATACCTTATTGGGTTAATCCAAGTTTTTCTCTCAGCTGTTTTTGTTGCAAACGCAAAAAACTTACATGTCTTTTATTCACTTATGTTTACATTACAATCAGGAACAAAACACATAGCCATATTTACACCAGTTCGAAAATCTGAAACAAAAGTAAAATAGTCAAAACGCAATTACAAAAAATATGAAGATAAAGTCGATAAATTAATAATTCACAATTATTTCTCTAAAATACAACTGCTAATTCTTATACATAACCTCAAACTACAAATGAAAATATATCTTACCGTTCTCTTTCATTTGTGTCTTGCTTGAGAAATATGCCAAACCCGAAAGTCGAGTCGATAGTCGAAACAAAAATTCACTTGGAACAAATTAAAATAAGCAGGTAGTCTGGAGTCTGGTCAAACAAAAACAAAATAACATCTGTTTCGTGGTCGACCTTGGGTTGAAGTGGGTATCAGATCGGAAAATACGAAAATTCTCAAAATATATTTTAACTGAGAAATTAATATTTTAATACTGCTAGCGCCACCTGGTACACAGAAGATTAAATAATTTTAATAATTTCGTCTTTCTGTTGGTATATATGAAACACAGTGCACCTCTTTTATTATTGCTGAAAGACAGTGATAGACTGATGAGACTGACAACTCGAGTAACACAACAGAACTTTGATTTTGCACATGGTGCTTGGAATTTTAGTGTTGTCAGTTTGGTGTACCTGTTAAGATCCCCCTCTTAAGACTGTAGATCTAAGTTATACTCGTACTTACATTTGCCATATTCGTTCTTTGTGAGTAAATTAAGCACTAGGTATATAAAAGCCTAAGTAACATAAATCTGCAATAACAATATGCATCAAAAAGTTAAACTAATAATATAAGCCATTTCAAATCACTTTTTTTATAAAAATTATTTTTTTGATTAAACATTTGTAAAATCACTCTAAAGTTAATCTAAAGTATTTTATTAGTTATATATGTGACAATTAGTTTAACGATAAAATGAGCCATAACATAACTGAGCATTTTCTGGTTTTTACATCTAGCAATTAAATAGTTTTTATAATATAAAGCACATCGTAATCGTAAAAAAAGTTTATACCTTTATTAAAGTAGTTATCACTTTTTAGTGTACAATACTTTACAATCTATTTTTATTACATATATAGCTGTAAAAAAATAAAAACCACCCGAAAGACACAATAACCCTATGCAATCCAATGTTAAATTATTTCGTTTGGACTCCAGCTGACGTCATGCGCAAACTTGGACGAATTTGGGACGTCTGAGTGTCTAACCTGTGTAATTTTTAAATCATGACATTAATTAATACGTTCAGTTTTTTAGACGTCTCATTTTTTTCAGTACCATGCCTTTATTTTATGTTTAAACCTTAACTGTAATTTTTTTAAATTTAAGATTTTATGACATTTAATCGCCGAATCACCCCCAAAATGCATATGGTAAGCCTCCCTCCCTGTTGTAATTTTAACTAGAGTTATTGTATGCCTGATGATGAAAAAATTTATAACCAATAAATGATTGTGTATACCAAGTCCAGTTAGTGTGTTTTATTACTCAAAAGTTGACCACATTTTTGAGAGATGGATAACTTTTTGGACTTATTAATACGCTATGCGCCACCAATGGCCTAATTTCAAGCACGAATTATATCTCTTTCACATTAAATGTTGGTATTGAACAAATATTTCTATAAATCTCGACTAAATCCGTGAATATTGGTTTCGTGGTTTAAATAGAGCGAGAAAATGTCCTTGCTGTGTCACTATATAAGAAAACACATCGATTATTAATAATTTGTATGTGAATTTGCAAAAACAGGTAATTTGTTTTTAACTTTTTTTCAAGTAAATATATTGAATAATATTCGATTTCAATTATAATGAATTTCTGTTCATTAAATTTTACGAAAAACCTGTTATTAAATAATACAAATGGCAAAACTAACGCCAGTTCTCTTTAAATTTTAAGTCTATTCGTTTTCACCTAATTACAATTCAATTATGTTAAAATTAAACATTATTTAATTGACAGGAACTTTTTTCCTATTTTGTTTCTTCATACTAGGAATATACGCCAATGTATTTTTCTATGGAACTCTCAACATCTGCAAAGTTTAAAAAGATAACTAATTTCGTAAGTCCCGAGACTAATAAATATTAGTAAACTTGTTTTGAAGCATTGTATTTTTAATATTTTTCATCTCCCACACTAGGGGAATATAAAAATATATGTTTAATAAAATCTAATCTAATCTATACATTGTAGGAGTAGAGGGGGTAAAATTTAATTCAACCCTCTTCTATTAGACACCTTGTCGAAGATATATTCCTAGGCGAAATGGGGTGAGGCGCAACCCCTTTCGAAAAAAGGGGAATGGCCATTGAAATAATGATTAAATATTATTAAGTAAGGGTCTTACCTGTACGATAGATTAAACTTTCTGTCCTGTTTTTATTCGTGGGAAATCTAAGCCCGAAACTGCGATGTTTTCCTTTAAAGGGAACTAGTTTGCAAATGACAGTACTTAGACGAATGTGGGAATTTTTTAAGAGGGACCAAAAAGTCTGCGATTTAGTTAGTAATTTATATGCGATACCTAATTTAGAGTTACCTGTTAGTACAGGGGTGGAAGTAAAGTTTGTCATAGTGGAAGAAGATGATACAGAAATTAGTCAAAAGTTTTCTTAAGAAATCTCTCATTTAGAAATATTTTTTTTACTTTACATCGGAACATTCTTCCTATTATTTATCATCCACAAAATTATCTGTTTGTACAATCAATGATGGAACGATTCGAAGCGAAAGATTATTTCTTTATAAATGAAATTTTATTTTTTAGGAACCGATAAATACGAGATTCAAATTTAAAAATAAAATATTACACCATCGTAAGATTAAAAAAAGGTTATTAACTCTGTTTAAGAATGCGTAAATTATAGCTAATGAATGAATAAATTTTATAAACATTTGACAAGATTTTTTTATTAAAAAGGTGCGTTATTTTATTTTAATTGATGGATATAAAATTTACAACTTTACTTGGGAAAAGTGCCAAACCGGTTAAACTTAAGTCCATTGACAGAAAAGGTAAAAATAAGAAACGCGGAACGAATGCTTGTTTTTTAAGTTTCCGTTGTGTTTCAGTATAGAATTCGAAGATGAAGAAATTGTACATAAAATTGAAATCGATAAAAATATACCGAAAAATGCATAAATCTACCAATAATTGATAAGTGTTTTCAATGTAGTTTAAAAAAATAGCAGTAATAATAATAATAATATGATGCATGACAAGAATATAGAAGGTTTTTCAAAAGTGTACAATAATATTTCTAGACGTACATTAAATATTTATTTTCGTACAATTGTACGCGAAGTGAGTACTTTGCGTTCTCCACACAGTCCGCGAAATTCAATTTCGCGGTCGTTACCCATAGCAACGGCCGAAAAAGCTAATGTCACTTTCAAATTTTACATTTCTACAATACGAATGTAATAAAGTTATTATTTTTATGAATAATGTTGCAGTCTTTAGAGCAAAACATGATGTCAAATGCCTTGCTTAGATCACAAAAGATAGCAACAGGACATTCACCCGCTTAAAAAATTCAAAAATTTTTGTATAAAATGAATACATTGATGTTGGTTTCTGTGAGCTAAATCTGTGCTGATTATTACTAAGACTATTGTATTTTTCTAAGAAATACCTGAAGATTTTTAAAAACGCGTGTTCCACTATTTTAGAAATGCTGTAAGGGATTGTCACAGGTTGATAATTAATAATCACTTTACGGTCTTTATTTTTCCAAATAGGAATAACTAAGTGAAAAGCTTTTGCAAATATTTAAAAAAAATCATTTAGAGATATCCTTAAATTTTTGTTTATACTAATTTACCAAAGTTTGTGTCTGAACCGTAATTTTGCCACTAACCACATTTTTTAACTATTATTTTCTTAATAAGTTTGAGTTTAGTTTAAATTGACTATTACTTATGATTGATAATTATAACGAAAACAATACTAATTTTTCCAATTTTCTATAATTATTATATGTACAATTTCTTATTAGAAACATATGGGGTCTATAAATCCGCCACTGGGTTCAAGGCACGTGTTCGTAGTAACTTCTTCGGCGGCATATGTGCCTCGATGGAGCACCTGTCTTGTCAAGGGATGTGGGAGCCTATTCTTATACATTTTACCTTCATTTTTTTCTTTCTTTATTTTCTAATATCCTGGACGTTGAACTAGCTCGAGTACTGTTAGTTTGGGATTAATGAACTAAATGCATGCGAATGGTGCACCTGATGCAAATATATCGCATTTTTGAAATGCGTAATAATTCAGGGTGGTATAAGTTGATACAGGTGGTGAAGAGTACCAAGAAAATTCTTTAGTAGATATTTATTTTATTACATTTCTGAAAATTTTAAAATTAATGTCCAAGTATCTAGTCTGTTACTGTTCCTGTTCATAAATGGAAAAATAATGATTTTAAGAAATATTATCATTTAACAATAACAAAAAAATATAATAATTAAATTAAAGAATTATTTATTATTATATTATTTTCTCTAACACATTGACAGCAGTATCAATAGTTTACCATACTATAGTACTTTTATTAATAAAATGTAAATGAAGGATGCAAATTTTTATATTGCAATTACGGTCCTGTGTGTTCGGCGCCCCTCACCCTGTTTATTCGACTTTTGTTTCGCAAAAACACCCCTTACCGGAATAGGGGGAGTGCTTTGCCCTTCCAGATGCAGCTGCTTGTCCGGCTATCTATACCACACATTGACAAACGTCGATGACAGTGTGTTTTTTTGCAGGTCCTAATAATTAAGCTTTATTACGTTTTTGTTTTATTATTGATATAGATCTAGTCAAGATAGAAATGGATCACAAAAATGTGTATTTACTAATGATATTCTTATCTTTAAATATGACTTTCTATTTTACAAATTAGTTGAAGACTATTACAAATAAACTGATAATATTTAAATAAATAAATATAGATTTAGATTTTGCAGTTCATTATAACAAAAAATGTTTTATTATATACAATGTTACATACAAGATTCATTCATAGGTTTATATTAACCCTTTTGTAAGGGACGAAAACTAAAACATTAAATTAATTAAATTCATCAGGAATTCAAAATACTTTTCGAAAAGTTACAAATTCAAATCGCCTAAATTTGTAGTCCATGTAACCGATTACGGCGTCGATGTCATCACTAATATAGGAAATAAGTAAACAAAGCATGACCAGTGGCGGCGCCAGATGCACGTTTCTACCAACATTAAACTAAATTAAATTCTAGAGACGCTCAAACGGTGATGCACCGTTTCGGGACTTCGGCCCATCGAACGAACAATTTTTAGGTTGTGAAGCATTGGCGCTACGTAAATTAATTAATTAATTGGCTTGTGCGATCCTGGAAAAACTTCTCAAATACATGTAGAACACATGATCTTACCTATTTTTTTTTAAATTTGGTGTGTAACAAAGTTTATCTTTTGAGAACTTGATTTTTATAGATCGTTCTGCGATCCTGGCCAAACTTCTCAAGGAGCCAGTCCGATCCTGCTCAAATTCAATAGGGTTCTTCCTTGGACAAAACGAAGTAGGTAAAGTGAAAACCGGAACTCGATTGAAACTTTCGTTCAAAAGTTACAATGTTTACATCCAGACGTCCGGACAGGATTTTTTTGCATTTTCGTATTCAGGGAGCTCGGAAACGTCGAGAAAAGTGCTAAAAAGTGGGGATAAGAAATTTGTTTCGCATCACG
This sequence comes from Neocrepidodera transversa, assembly GCA_963243735.1. Lineage (NCBI taxonomy): Eukaryota > Metazoa > Arthropoda > Insecta > Coleoptera > Chrysomelidae > Neocrepidodera > Neocrepidodera transversa. The sequence continues at coordinate 2,175,071 of OY725337.1, read as the reverse complement.
AAACTAATACTGAGGCTATTGGGCCTCAGGAATAAAATAGGACACCATTCTAAGATATGATAATTTTATTGTTTAAACCTTATGATTTGCCTTTTACGTCACTTTCATTATTTTTGTACGGGGCGCTAACTAAAAAAAATTCGATTAATCTTAAACTGTATTCGAACAATATTCGATGCATGTGTGGCCACTGGTACTGATTCTATCTTATTTTCCTTTTGCCTCTCAATGGCGTCTCATATGTCAATACCCATTGATTTACGACTTCATTCATGTGGTCTGGTCTAGCATACTGTAACTAGCATAAAATGTCGGGAAAATACATTCTACTTAAAAATGCCTGTTGTATGTTTGAGGGTGAGTGAGTGAATCGTACCATAGATCTTAAGATTTGACATGTTAAATTACAGGGCGATTAGGAAATAAAAAATCATATTTTTAAGAAAATCAAATGCTTGAATGTAATAGTGATAAGTGCACAAAGTATATTTAGTATTAATTATACAGGGCGATTCATTATTATGGTTGTTTTACTACTATCTCTAGCTCATACAAGGTGATTTGTTCATTTTAAAATATACATGCCTAATAGTGTCGAAAGATAGGCATTTTTCACACCCACCCTGTATATCTAAATTGAGCCTGTCAAATGTTTCTATCTTCACAACTTTAAAACAACTATGTTTTACTATAACGTGTCTAAATTCCCAATCAAAATCTATGGCTAGTTATCGATATACAGGGTGTTACAGTTGCCAAATTTCAAAGTTTGCTTATGGAATATCTCGAATTTGAAGAGTTTCATTAAATTTTTTTGTTGTCAGTGTAATTCTTGTACTAGTCTGACTAGACCTATAAAATGGAAACTAAAAATCTTCAACTACAGGGTGATTACGAAATTAAAAATCATCGTTCTAAGAAAATCAAATTCTGCACAAAATATCATTAGTATAAATTATACAGGCCGGTTTATTTACGTTGCTGATATCTTTTTTGTATAAACTTTACTATTTTCTCTAGCTTATACAAGGTGATTTATACAAGGTGATTTGTCCATTATAAAAGATATATTAAGCGTAATAATTTTCAAGATATGGATTTTTCAAACTCGCTCTGTATATCAAAATTTACTATTACTATCATGATTTGTGACTAGTTAACGACATACAAGGTTTTATGAAAGACACATATCTGATAATTTTGAAATATATGTATTTTTCATATACACCCTGTAGGTATAAATTGGACCTTTGGGGTTTTTTTACCTTCACGGTTTTGTAATTTTCCTTTTTTGTAACAAATGGTCATTGTTTCATATTTTCAGTTTAATATAACGGTCAGTATGAAAAAATTTAAAATTTAGTTAAAAAGCTAATCGTGAGGACACTTACTGTCAGTAGATAGAACGTCCTTTAACTTTAAAGATTCAATAAGTAAAGGCAATGACGTTTAGAATAAAATTTAACAAGTTGATTTCTTATACAATTGTCACAATCTAAACGTCATTGTCATTAGTTATAGAACCGTTAAAGTTAAAGAACGTTCTATCTACTGACAGTTATTCACTTAGATATTTATTTTAAAAGTCCATTTCTAGCTTCTACTGGAACAGGACAACCATTCGACCGACAGAATAATCGGTCGACAGGAAAAATCGACCGACTGACAAGGATAATGGACTAACATCTTGAATCTCGATAAGTAGCCAAAAATATTGATAGCGTGACACAATTTTGATATACAGGACGAGTATCTTTTGTACTGGACAAATCACCTTGAATGAGCTAGCTAGAGAAAATAGTAAAACTAGTTCCCAAATAGGTATCAACAACGTAAATAGTTTCATTTATATAGTTTCATTTATACAGGGCGTTGCGAAATATTTTTGAAAAAATTCAAGATTGGTGTATCCATAATAATAAACCGCCCTGTATAATTAATACTAAAGATATTTTGTGCACATTTCATCGTAACATTTGTGGTTATATTAATATTAAGGATATTATTTTATGAAAGCAAAAACAAGAATTTTATGTTTTTAAAATGATGATTTTTAATTTCGCAATCACCCTGTAGTTAACGACTCTTAGTTTTTCTTTCATAGGTCTGCATATTCCAAAATAATTCAAGAATTACACTGATTACAAAAAAATTTAATGACACTTAAAATTCTAGATATTCCATAACAAAAATTTGAAATTTTGCAACACCCTGTATGTTGATAACTAGCCAGAGATTTTGATAGGGAATTTAGACACGTGATAGTAGAAACATGATTGTTTTAAAGCTGTGAAGATACAAACATTTGACAGACTCAATTTAGATATACAGGGTGGGTGTGATAGCGGCAACAAGAATTTTATTTTCTTAAAACAATAATTTTTTATTTCCTAATCACCCCGTAATTAACGACTTTTCGTTTCCTCTGTATAGGTCTGCATATTCCAAAATAGTACAAGAATTACACTGAGTACAAAAAAATTTAATGAAATTTTTAAATTCGAGGTATTCCATGAGGAAAATTTGGAATTTGTCAACTTCAATATTGGATCGGGGTCAATCTATTTGATTACCGAAACTTTTGACTTTCTGTGGATAATCGATGTTATTTACTAAATTTATATAATGGAATTTTCATTTTTAATTAGAGTTATACAAATTAATTTGACGAATGCGAGTACTATTTCTAAAAATACGGCTCTGTCTAAGCGCGCTACTATGGCCCTTTATAAGCTTATCCTGAAAGTAATCACTACTTTTGCATATTGAATACTGCCCTGTTTGAATAAGCTTAATTCCACTTCATTGCGCCTATGTATTTGCAGGAGTATTTTTTTAGATTATAAAATACCATTTCTCTTTTTTTGTTTATTTTTGAAAATATAAAAAATATGGAAGAGGATTAATTTATCCTAAATTAAGTATACTTTAATCTAGCATTATTAAAATTTTGTATTCAACCCTTCAATATTTTTATTTTTGAACTATTTTCGAATTTGTTGTATTTGTAACTTTTCTCTTATTTATCACCCTGTATCAAAGTTTTTTTATTTTTTACAAAACACCATGTCATTATTTTTTTTAAAGACTTTATTTCTATTATATCATCTTATTTTTGATATATAATTATTTTAAACGCATAATTATTTTTTTCTAAAAATATAGGTCGTGGTAAATTCAGATAATATTTATTTCGATAAGAATGAGCGCTATTTTTGCTGCTGATCTAAAATATTTGTGCAACATTAATTCAAACTGCATGTATTAATAATAATTATTGTATTTAAAAAATAATTAAACCAATTCCGTCTACTTGAATCCGTATATAACCTTGATTACTAAATTTTATTTTAATGACGTTTCCTTAGAGAAAACCCGTCTTCATTATTTTTGACACCCTATTATATTAAATTTTTTTAGACTATGTTATCATTTTCTCTAATTTAGCATCTTGTATATAATTTTTTATTTTTTTCATTAATTTTTTTTATGAGAGTATCTTTTTATTATTGACGGTCTTTATCTTATTTTTGATATAATTAGTTTTAACGCGTAATTATTTTTTCTAAAAATATAGGTCATGGTAAATTCAGATAATATTTATTTCGATAAGAATGAACGCATTATTATATTCAGCATAAAAATTTTTGCCACTGATGTAAATACTTTCAATGAGGCAGGTGCAACATTAATTCAAATTGTATCAATTATAATTCTTGTATGTAAAAAAAAATTAAACCAATTACGTCTATTTTAATTATTTTATTATTTAATTATTTATATACCGGGTGTTTCAAATAATAAACTCACAATTAAAAACTAATAAGTGGAAAATATCGTTTTCGGCAACATATTTATTGATTTGAAGTCGTCGATAAATTAGTTAGTGGAAAGTTATTTAATTAAACTTCATAACAACAGAAAAATTAATCATTTATAAATTAACAGTTTTGCTCATCAAGTGCTGTCAAATAATTTTTCAAATAATTAAATGTAACTAAGAATTTATTAATTATTAAAAAAATTAAAAATTACAATATAATAATAAAGATTTACTTTAATGATTTGGATACTCTTCAAAATAATACAGTATTTTTTAATTTTATAAATTTATAGAAAATTATTTTTTATCTACGTCTTTATATATTCAGATACCTAAATTTATCAAAATAATTCGAACGATTTCAGTCGATACTCAACTTTCATTTTTACCAGTTGGTATTTTTCGCGCAGATGTTAAAGTATTAAAAAAACATGTAATTTTAATTGTATTACATTGTAGATGTATTTATAATAAAATAAACCCTTAAATGTGAACTCCTGCATAGATAATTTCATAAAAAAAATATGAGGGTGTTTGTGGGAATAACAAACAGATGTTTTATTCTGGCCTAAATACAATCTGGATTTTTCTTAACCAAATGTTTAAGGATTTAAACAAAAGGTTGGGCTATCATAGTGTCATAAAATCATTACTCATAGTGTCATAAAATCAAACAATGTTTTAAAATCAATAGATCAGTCATAAAATGTATTTTATTGTTTTTACGCCCACCGTAAATTTTTAATAGTTTATTAGCCCTATATTTAAAACTAAAGCCCTTGGGTTATGTCTGGTTATAATTGTCGCACACACATTTTTTATGGGATAACCGGTAAACCCAAAAATAAATCAGTGCCAAAGGATTTTTAAACAAAATTTTTTGGTCTTTAACCAAGTTTTAAGAAATTCAAAAAATAAAAATGCCAAAATATAAAATTTCAAAAATATTCCGAAAATTTCAAAAAAACAAAATTATTCGACTAATTAAAAATATTTCAAAAATTTCAAGAATTCTAGAAAAATTTGAAATTGTGCAATTTTTTTCGAAAACTTCAAATATAAAAATGTCAAAATATTCAAAAATTTCTAAAATACGAATAATAAAACTCAAAGTAATATCACATACATTTATTTACCAGTTAAAACTGGGGGCGACATGTTTTGGCCATAACGATGGTCATCATCAGGCCTACAATACAAATATAAACCAAGTTAGGTTACAATTAGACAAACAGTTAGATAAGTGTATAAGTGTACTTACAGTAAGAATGAAGAAAAAATTCAATATGATGGTATGAAAACACAAATCACATTGTAAAAAAATTAATAAAATTTAGTAAAAATATAAAAAATTAGTTGAAAATATACCGAAAATTTCAAAAACAAAATTATTCGATTAATTAAAAATATTCCAATTTCATGAATTCTAAATGTTTCAAAAATATCAAAAGTTTCAAAAAACATTAAAAAATTATTCGAAAATTGTAAAATTTGTTAAAAATTTGTAAAATTGGTAACAATTTTGAAAAATACGTAAAAATTTCCACCTCACTGCATAATTTTTACGAATCATTTATACAGGGTGATTCATTTGGAAACGGACATACGTTTACTGTGGATAGGGGTCACTGAGGTGATTCTAAAAAACCCCCATTTGCCCATTTCTTTTCTTGTCCATAACATTTGAATCACCCTGTAGATTTTTTTGATACCTTGTTGAATGTAACAAAATCCAGGTCAGGCTTGGCAAAAAATTCACAAATTATCCCATACTCAACCCTGTATATGTGAGTTTTTAAAATTCGTTTCCATATTTGGAAAGAGCACAAAAAACTGAATTCTGTGATGTATATAAATAAATTTTTCTGGACATGATTTTAATTGGGGTTTTTAACGATGCTGAATCGATTGTCTTTGTCCGTTTGTCTCTATCTCTCACCGTTCTCAAGTTGAATCAGGCTAACAGACGGACGGACGGACAAAACCATCTTATAAGTTTGTTTTTCTTCGAAAACTAAAAATCTTAAGGATATATCATCGAAATTGTAATAGTTTGGCGCATAACAATTGAAAGTTAAAAGTGTCAAACGCTTTCGAAAAATCTAATTGAACAATATAGAAGCAAGTCCCATATCAAGTGATCTGTTGGACTCTCATTCATTTTTAAATACAGTATAGCTATAGTCAGTACCGGATTTACCCCTAGGCCGCCGGCTGAAGGGGGTCGCAATTTTTTTTCCAATTTCCACCTTTTATTTAAAAAGTTCCAGAATTTTGAAAAAATCAAAAAAAAGTGCTGGACTAAATTTTGAATTTTATTAATTTTTATTTTCGAATATAAAAAATGCATATAAAAATAAATAATTTTTTTCCTACTCCATTTTCATAGCTGCATTTTATTTAAAAAGTTACAGGATTTTGAAAGAAGCACTTTTTTTCGATTTTTTCAAAATTCTGGAACTTTTTAAACAAAATTCAGCTATGAAAATGGAATAGGCAAAACTTATTTGTTTTTATATGCTTTTTTGATATCCGAGATAAAAAAATAATAAATCTCAAAATTTAGTCCATCACCTTTTCGTTTTTAATATTCTTTAATTTAATTAATTTAGTTAATTACCCTCCAGTTAAGTTAATATTTAATTTTTTCACTAATTCAAATCAAACCAAAAAAAAATTATTCTCCATGTATTTTTTTTGTTTCAATTTGTATTTACAAATTTCTTTTTTCATACAATTGGTTGTGTACCTAATCTTTATATTTTTCATTATATGCCTGATGATGGTCATTGAATGGCAGAAACAAGTAGTCTCATTTGTTATCTTCATCAGTTATAATTATTGTGGTATGACTTCGATTTTTTTATTATTCATTGAATAATTTACCATATTTAAATATGGATAATCTGTTGTTTTTTTATTTTATTTTTTTTTCTTTTTCTCCTCTTTGTTACTGGTTTTCTGGTTGTAAGAAATTTGATATTTTCATGTTTTTTCTTCTATCAATGTTATAATTGCAGTGATTAGAAAACCAGCTATAATTATTTTTTTTTATTTTAATTTGTATCTGGCTTGTGTGATTCGATTCCTAGCCGTAAATTTTAGATAAAATTTATATCCCCTGAAGACCGACTGTTGCGTGATGATTATTCAAGTATGAACGAACATAAACTGCCGGACATATGTTGTTATATTGAATTTCTTTACCGCGTTTTTCAACAAACTTGATTGATAAACTTGAACCATGATCAAGCCACATGGCTTAATTTTGTGTCAGATTATTGCTACATGGTGGTATGTATTTTTTATGGCGTGGGTTGTTCACTGAGTGTACTGAGTAAATTTCTGAAGCGATTTTAATAAAGTTGAATGCTAATAAAATTGGCGACTTTAGAAAAATAAAATATAACTACATTAATAATTGTATTTTAGGTTTCTTTCCAAAAAAAATATAGCAAAAATTTAAATAATGAAATTAAAAAAAATCTTGGTGTTATTATATTTCCATTTCTTACTCATCTTTGGATTCTTCTGTTATCTTGGTCCTATCTTTTCTGACGAATTAATATTATATATTTTCTTGTTTAAATTTTTGTCCTATTATTTCTGTCTCACCTCCTACCAGAAAATCTTCTAATTTTTCTGTTAGTTTTTGTTTCTTTAAGGATCCTTTTACAATTCCCTATTCATAATAGTAATCACCTCTTAACAACTATTTTAACCCATTCTTCAATTTTTTAAATAAAAAAGAGTTCAGGAATTTATTTAACCGAAATTGCTTATCACAAATCTGATATTTACCCCCAAACAAAGAAATTTCCATATCTATAATATAAGCGGCAAAGTCCTGACTGATTGACTGACTGGCTTGGCTGACTGACTGACTGACATATAATCAACGCACAGCATAATCGACTGAACCCACAGACTTGAAATTTTGAGAATATATTCTTTTCATAACATAGACACCCACTAAGAAAGGATTTTGCGAAATTTTGAGTTTGAGGGGTATAAAATGGCGAAAAACAGAAAAAAAATGCGAAAAGTTTGGAAAAATAGGAACAAATAAGGTAAAATAGTGAAAAATGGAGAAATTTGGGAAACAGAGTGAAAAATAGGGAAAAATTGGAAAAAATAAAAACTGAGCAAATTGGGAAAATTTGGGAAAAATATTGTAGAATGGGGAAAAATAGTTAAAAAAGGGAAACACTAGGGAAAATTGAGGAAAATAGGACAAAATAGGGAAAAATAACTACAAATAAAGGCAAGTAGGGAAAAATAAGCAAAAATAAATAAAACAGGAAAGACTAATTGTAAACAGGAAAAAATAAAAACATATCGGAAAATGGAGAAAATATGAGAAAAAACAGAAAATATTGCTAAATATTTAAAAATTGGGGAAAGCAGGGAAAAATAGGAACAAATGAGGCAAAATTGTGAAAAACTGAGCAAACTGCGGAGAAAACGGAAAGAGTAGGGTAAAATAGAAAAAATTGGGAAAATATGGAATACAGGGAAAAACATAAAAATAAGAAAAAATTTAAAAAAAAAATAGGGAAAAACAAAAAATTGGAAAAAATTAAAAATTGGAAAAAAATAAGGAAAAATAATGAAATTAAAGAATAAATATGGAAACATGGGAAAATAGTGCAAAAAGGGCAATATTGGGGAAAATAAGAAAAAATGGCATATGTGAAATAATAAGGATAAATATAGATAAACAGGGAACAATAATGAAAAACAGGAGAAATATGAATAGAAAAAAATTCGGAAAAAATGGCGAAAATGGGAAAAAAATATGGAAAATGGGGAAAAATAAGTACAAATATTATAAGATAATGGAAAACAGGAAAAAATAAGAAAAATGGAAAACATTAGTGAAAACTAGAGAGAATAGGGAAAAAATAGTCAAATTTACGCAAAATTGGAAAAAAAAAATAGAAAACAGGGAAATTACAGATAAACAGAGAAAAATCGAGAAAAACTAATGAAATATATGAGAAAATAGGGGAAAATAAGCAAAAATAGTAAAAAAAGGGATAAATAGATAATAATAGGGACAAAACAGTAAAAAATAATGAAAAACAGCAAGAATTGGAGGAAATAGGGAAATTAGAAACAATTACAAAAAAATATAAAAAAATAGGGTAAAGTACAAATAATAAGAAAAAATGGTGAAAAATAGGGAAAAATAAAGAAAATAACGAAAAATAGGAAAAAACAATGGGAATAAATGAAAAAAAATAATGAAAAACAGTAAAAATATGAACAAAAAGGAAAATAGGTAAAATAGGGAAAATGGGGAAAAATAATTCCAAATAGGAACGTATAGAAAAAATAAGGAAAAATAAAGAAAATAAGATTAAATAATAGAAAACAATAACAAATATAAAGAAATACGAAAAATGAAAAATGGGGAAAGTAGCGAACAATAGAGAAAATAGGGGAACAATAATGAAAAATATGGTAAAATAGTGAAAAAATGGGAAAAATCGGAAAAAATATGGTGAAATATGGAAAAATAGGAAATTTGGGAAAACTAGGGAAATATAGGAAAAAATGGCGAAAAATTGGGAAAAATTGAACAAAATACATAAAAACGGGGAAAAAGAAGAAAAATAATGAAAAACAGGAAAAATAGGAAGAAATAGGCCTTGGAGCTACGCCAATTTTAAATTTAAGTGGTTCCTACACTTGCTCTTCACAGGTCCCAGACAAATCCTTTATTCTGGATGGATCCACTTTTTCGGGTCTGATTCCTAATTTTTTACATCTACCTAATTACTTCAACACGGTTGACATTTTTCTATCATATTAATTTCATTTACCCCAGTTTCCTTCCACCCGTTAAATTCCTTCATTACCTATTATTTAGTTTTTAACCTGCGTTATGCTCCCTTAATATTAATTTTTACTATTGTAAATTTTTATACATGGTAAGTTAGTTAGTTAGTTTCGAATACTGTTAACCTTTTAGGCCTGAAGATGACTCTTTAGTCGAAACTATGTTGTGGTTCATTGTCTTTATATATTTAAATGTATACATTTGTACATATAAAAAAATTCAAGGATATTTATTCCAAAATCCAGCAAAATAGATCTATATATTATCAAATATCTCGAGGGATTCTTGTTCGACGACTCGTGTCGCTAATTTGAGAACTAAAATTTACGTTTGTTCCCACGCGGTCTAATCATACGACGCGACGAATTATTTCCTACAACTGCACACAATTCTGGAATAATTGTGGGGTCTTTCGTTCGCTAGAGTTCTTCGTCCTTCGACAAAGACGTCCCCTGAAAAACGCAGAAAAAGGGGAACACCAGCTGCAACTAATATTGTGTAATATTATGTCAAAAGGTCTTAATTTTTAAATCAAATGACAAGTAAATTATCATTTATAAATTAATAAATAAATTGACAAAAGATAATTCTAATATAAAATTTGTCTGAGTAAAATTCCCTTGCTGATACATAAAAAGTTAATAAAAATGATGGCATAACGAGTATAATTGTGCAATGGTATGGTTGATGAACCGTCTTAAGAGGTCACTTCCTGTCAAGTGATGATTACATATCCGCTGAAGGCGATTCTATTCCGAAGGGTTGAAAACAATTTGTTATTCCTTTTATAAAATACTAATGCCTCAATAAAAAAGGTATAATAGAAGAAAATTTAAATATCTTTGTACGATTAATTTTTTCATTATAAATATTGTAATGATATACTGAATCTCATATTTTGGGTTGGGTTCCAGAAAAAGTAAAAGAAATAATAAACATTACAAAACTCATAATAAAAAAAAATTGTATTGTCCTGTATTCAATTTTTCTCTTCAGTCTCCTTCACAATTTTTACTCAGTCTCCTGCACAACTTTCTCTTCTCTATCACAATATGTTATTTTACCTCTGCCACCTGACTTCTGCAATGTATTTGTCCTATTTCTTGAAAATCTTTCCTTTATATTCTAATGATTGATAAACTTTTTTATTTATTTTAATGTATGGGTCCTTTATTGGTATATATTTATTTCCAACTTTAAATATCATATATTATTGTTTTACAAAATCTCTCCTAATATATTGTATACATTTGACATTTTTTTCAAAAAATTTCTCTCTTCACAAGAAAAAAACAAATCTTATTTGTTTATTATCTTTTTTTGGGTGTTGTTCACTTGGTCCCAGCTGTCAATTTTGTCAGCGGGGTTCCGTAATCCTACCGGTCTTTTGGCCTCAAGTTTTAAAATTAGGTGGGCCTTTTGGGCACAGTAGTTATCGACCATAAAGTAACTAATCCTTTTGATTCAAAGTAATATTTTATAATGAAATCATTTTGTATGAGTTATAGAAGTTAATTTATTATTGTTATAAAGAAGTTTGTATAGTTTTTATAGTTGAATATAATGATTTAATTTAAGTAAAAAATTCTGGTATAATCAACAATTTTTGATGTCGAAAGAAGGTCTTATTAAATTTTAATAGAAATAAAATTTGTTTTATATTTGGAAAAGTAGTAATTTAAAATTTAACTAAAAAGAAAAAAATCATTCAGTATATTAAAAATTTTTGGACAAGATTTTAAAATCAAGAAATGATTTGTCTTTGAGTTAAAAAAAAAGAAAGTGAAAATTAATTAGATACGAGATATCAGAAAAAAAGTCATATTTTTTATATATATTTGTGTAATTTAAAATTAAAACTAATTATAATTAGTTTTAAAAACCTTAAGACAATAAAGAAGTAAAATAGGAATTTAGTGAGATAATTTCATAACCAAAATATTCCATAAAATATAAATGAACTTTGAGAGGAAATAATAAAATAAACTAGGTAATAATTAAAGAGGAAAAATAACAATTGACATCGAAGAAGACCAGAGAAGAAAATGGGAAATAACTAGGAGATGAGATAGAAAAAGATGCAAACGAATAATAACTAAATAGACACAAAAAATCAGAGAGCAGCTCCAAAGAAGAAAGATTGAAATAGGCAGAGATAAAGAAAAACATCCAGAAAAATCTGCATCAAAAAAAAATTTAGCAAGACACAAAAAATTAGCAGGATACTCAAAATTCAATAATTATTTGTTATAAAAAATTTTATGATTTTTTTTTCTTATTTAGATCATAAACCACCCCAAAATTTGAGATAGTTTTTAAAATTTATGTAATGATGAATGATGAAAAGGCAGATCATTATAATTTTGAAGAAAAAATAATAGGAATAATTTCTGTGATTTTTTTAAAGTTAAAAAGTTTTTTCTCCAAATAAATATTCTGGGTTTGATTTGTATAGTAAAAATTTTTTTTCTTCAAATAAAAACAATGATTTGACAAAAATTTTATTTAAACTATATCTAAAAAAAATTAAAAAAACAATATGAAAAATCACAAGAAATATACTATTAGAAAAATACAACACTAAGAAAAATATAAAATAGCTACATAAAATACCGATATTAAAAATTATACTAGGTATTACAAAAATATAACACTAAAAATATAAAATATATAAAATACCGAATAAAAATTATATTATATTTTTATAATGATACGAAACTGCTTTAATAGATTGAAACCTTGAAAGTGTGTTATTTTTGTATTGTTTTATTAAATTCGTTAAATACACATGGCGTTTTTTATAATTCGAGTTTTTAAGTTTGCTAGGTATATGTGTACTATTTAATTTCACATATGACTGAATATCAAAAATAACAGATACATTTGAATATAACCGATTAAGAGTATAGAGAGACAAATCCATTCATAAAACCAATAATTTGACAATAATTTTATTTAAATTGTATCTAGGAATAACCCACAATTGAAGAGATTACAAAAATATTATTTAATATTTAAATAATCCTATTTCATTTTCCTAGAACCCTTAATCCCGCTGTCGTGCCCAGAAAGCCTACACCTTTAGAAGGACAAAAGATTAAATTCGGATAAAACTGACCGCTGTGCTGAAAAGGGCTCCACCCCTTTTTTTCATCTGTTTCTTTTTTGAAGATTAATATTTTTTTTACTTGATTATTTAAAAAAATTTAATCACTTTTGTCTCTCTCTTATCATATACTTATTCTCTAACTAATATTTTTTTTACATTTCCACAATTATATTAAACCTTCAAAAACAAACTTATACAGAGTATTTCATTACATTATCTAACCTGATATAATTGGTCAAAATATTTACGTTAAGAGGGACATAATATGTAAGTTTGTTTCTTATGTTTAGTGACAGAAAAAATATATTTGTACATAATCTGTGCTCCTCTCAGGCCATTTTTCCAAGTTATATTTTTTTCTTTTACTAAAAATAAAAAAACAGACGAATAATACGAAGCCCTTGCAACTGAAAAAATTTAACTGTTATTTGATGATGACATAAATCATATATTAGATAATATGTACATTAATAAATCGCAAATGGGTTACCTATATAGCTAAACCACAGGCCAATACTGTTAAGTATTATTAACATTAATTAACTTTTTTTGATCAACTTCCCCCATTTGTTATTGATGAAAATCGAGTATTAGTCGAGAGAATATTATACGAGGAATTGGAAAAATATAGGTTGACTAGTTTCTCTTTACCCTAACTATGAAATTGCCAGGTATAAACAGGTAAACAGGCGTTATTAATATATCCTCAACAGTTATTTATTTGAATTTTTTATTAAATGAAAGGTTATTTTATTCCCTATCCAACAGTATTAGATTATCTTGTCAAAAGTGTATTACATCCATGGTTGCCTAGATTTTAAATGGGTTAAAAGTTATTTCGGCGAGAAAAAAACTGCAAAATAGTATGACTTCTTCATGATATTTCTTGCATAAAACTGTAATTTTTTTATAGCAAGAAGTGTTCGCGAGCACCAAGCAATCAAAAAAAGTGCTTAAAATTACTCTTACTCCGTCATAGTAGTAGGGAGGAGCACTATCCTGTTGGAAAGTTATTTTCAGATCTCGAAATTCATCAAAATTTTCTTCTAAAATCTCCAAAATTGGTGGTTCAATAATATTCTGCAAAAATATACCTCTTCAGTTCAATTTACCAGGATTTCTGTCCAAACTTTTGGAAAATTTTGTATGTCTCTCACGAAAGATACAAGGCATCGTGTCAGGTGAATTCACCATTAAAGCAAATTGTTTTTGGTCAATTTTTTATGACAAAATTTCAAAAAAATTTAATCTGCCATTGGGATTATATCTTTGTTGAACCATTTGTAGTTTGTTGGGATCACATTTCTGTTTGCAGATACTCCACAGTTTGAGATGTAGGTTGTGGATGATTGACAAATGTTTTAGCAACAATATCTATTGATTTTCTGAAGGGCTTTGACAACCAGTTGTTTTTCATCCCGAATACTACATGTTCCCTCAAACTTGTGGATCAAATAATCGGCGGAATTTGTAATAAATTTACAAAAAAATATGACTGTTAAAATCTTACTCTTTATATCAAATTGTTTCAAAGTTATTTGTTTGTTACAGTTTTAAAAGGGAGGACTCTGAAATCGACATAAGCGGAAACGAAGACTCTGACGATTCTATTGGTGGGGAAAATCAAACTAGGTCGAAAAAATCCATAAACAAAGGCCGATGGAGCAAAGAAGAAGTAAGTATTTTTTGTAAAATCATATGCACTAATCTTAAATTTGAAATAGATAAATTTCTATTGGTTATTATAGTGATGTTGAAGGGTTTGTGGTCCATCTAGTCAATCAAGTTTTTTATAGATCCAGTTTTTACGCCCTTTATTCACCCCCGCGGTGAACATTCTTGATGTTAAATTAAACTACCTGACCCTTCTCACTAGTAATTTAAAGTTGAGATCATTTATGGTTTTTTATATTTTTTACATAGTTACAAAAAATCTATACAAAGTGTTTTATATGATAGTGTTTCTTATCTAACTGATTTTTTAACACATAGTAAAAAATTAAACAAAAAATGTATGACTTATTTCAATTTTCACTGATTTAACTACTTAAATTTAAGCTGTTTATTATGTTAAAAAATAGAACAAAGTTTTTGTTATTTAAGATAATATTGACACTTTTAAAATGAAAATATATTTTGTTCTAGTTGTCATCAGCAAAGAACATAAGAAATACATTTCTTATTTATTTACTCTTTTTCCGCCTTTAGTTTTCATCAGTCAGGTTTTTAAATTTCAAATCGTCTCCAACTTAGTTCCATCTTCATCAACAGTACTCTAATAGAAATAAGTTTTTCATAATAGGTTTTAAAAAAAATATTTTAAAACCTAAAACGAGTTACTTAAATATCTAATATTTCTATATTTTTGATATATTTATTTCTTTGTGGTATTAAAGGATACCCGATTGAAGCAGCTAGTCGAAGAGTACAACGAAAAGTGGGATATAATTGCAGAACACTTTCCTGACAGGTCAGACGTACAATGTCAACAAAGATGGACAAAAGTAGTCAATCCTGAATTGGTGAAAGGACCGTGGACAAAAGAGGTTAGTAAAAACTCGTTTTCAAACAATTCGTAATAAACTGATGCTATGTAAAGTGTTGATGTATTATTTTACATATGATAAATAATTTTATTTTATTATTATCAAATTTTCAGCGAATTAAAATGAATACCGCGTCTCGTATCCGATAAATCTCGGGTGTATGTATCAATGAGATTATTATAACTACCTAGAAAAAAATAAGTACATTTTTATGCAAATTTATCAATAAATAGCCCACCTGGTTTCCGGCAGACGAAAAACGCCGAGGAATATCAAATAGATGAAATATTCAATAGATTCCTTTACATAGAAAACGCATCAATAGTGATTAAAAGTAGAATATTTTTATTGGAGCACCGGAAGCTATCCTTTGATGACCTCTTTTCTGAAACTAGTCGTTATGTTTATAACGAAAGGGAATTTTTTAAAAGTTTTGAATAGAACACGAAGCTTCTTAAAAGGGTTTTGAAAAGACACTTGTTCTAGTTTTTAATTGTATCTAACGTTGTGGCACCTGGGATATTATGCAAAATATATAAATAAAGTGTCGTTTACCAAAAAGACAAATTTATAGAAATACCGAATAAAAATATCAAAGAAAGATAATACCAACACCAGGCCTCTAAAAATTACCCATTTCAATAAAATCAATAAATAATTTTTTAAATTCTTGTTTCTTTCATAACTTAATATTTTGTCTGGTTAAAATGGAAGTCATAGTTGGTGAAATCGAAGAGATGCGGTCACCTGTACTAAATTAAAATATTTAAATCCAAGAGGTTATTTATATCTCCAGTGTTCAATAAATTCAACAACCATCATCAGGCCACATATACTACAAACAGTGTTGCCGATGTTGAAGAAATAAATAGCTCAATGCAGCCAACATAAAAGCGCAAAATATGTTAAATAAATCAAACGTCAATTTACACCACTTCTCAATGATATTTTATTCGATGTGAACAGAAATCATATTATAAATATTAATAATATTAAACTTCAAAACGGTTTTATTGAATAAATCTTAAGTTCAAAACAAAAAATGGTTTCTTGCGTTTTGAAGCTAAAACAAATTAAGAACATAAAATTAAAATGTCAAATATGAAATTTCACACTAAAGTGAGGTCGCCAACACGGTAATCCCGGCCTTTCTCCATCTGATATTTGGTTTTGTGATATCAAAATTATGGTTTGAAGCATGTTTGTGAGCTTATCTAGAAAAAGCGCAAAAATACACAAAATAGCGCAATGGCGCAAAACAGAACCTAAGCGCTTTTTGCGCCTTATTGGCAACAGTGACTACAAATCTAGTTTGAGTATTAACATGTAAAAATGCGTAATGCTGAAGTAAGTATAATAATATTTGGGAAGGTTGGGAGAGGGATGGGAGACTGATAAGTACTTCCAAATAAATGTAAACATTTTTAAGTTAAGTGGTAAAAAGTAATGGAAATTGATTAAAATAAGGTCCAAAAATGGAACAACTTCTTAGGAGGGAATAATTGAGGACCAGAAAGGAACCTAACAAACTTCATAGATAAGAAAAGAACACACTTTAATAACGTGATAATAAAGTTTGTTTTGTTCAGAAAGGGACTAGAAAGTTCGATGTGCACATAAGAGAAATTTTTAAAACACTCAAGAAAATTGTGCGAAGCATCGATACACTTAACTTAAATTTTTTTACATTTATTTACCAATTAAAATTTTTCATGTACTTATCAGTCATGATGTCTGTTGAGCCGAAACTAGTTGCCGAATAACCGATCTGTAAAAATAATTTATTTGTGGTACATGATTTTGAGTTTTATTTCACTTTATTGATATATTTGTTTAAACTACCCCCCCCCCACCCAAACAATTATTAAATTTATAAAATACTACACCCATGTTTTGTCTTATTTTTTACTCTGACTTCCCTTTTAATGAATTTTATAATATATGCCACAAGAGCTTATTTATGGTATAAATAAAATGAGAAAGTCTTTATCCCAAGAATTGACCAATTGAAACTAAAATAAAAAATTTCCGGATATCGTATTAATTTGTTGGGTTCAATAAGATACAAAAAGTTTTTAAATAAAGAAAATTGAACCATACTTGAGAAATAAAAACTTAATATTGGAATACTTATTAATTAGCCAAATGGTTAAGAGCTTTTTAAAATATATATGTAGTTTTTTATTTGGTTCTATAGGAACCCTTACATAATTTCTGACCAACATAAAACTGTCATTTTAATTAATCAATTAATAAAAGAAGCTAACAAAAAATAACCTTTTTAACGTTATTAGCTAATATTTTTGTTGATAAAAGTTTTTTCCTATAACCTAAAATATATTAATATTTATTAGTATATACTAAAAAACCTCTATTACATAGGATTTATGTGTTTATTGGGTTTTCTGTTACTGAACTTCTTGGTGAAGTCCAGTGATCATTCTATCACTTCTTAATGAAACTGTTCACCTTACACTAACATTACCCAAATTTTTTGTAAAAAATAACAGTTTCTTCTATTACAAAATAGAACTGGGGTTTTTTTCCAACCTACATTTATAGAAACGGTGCAAATATTTTTTTTTAATTTTCATTTTTTAAATACATGCTCTGATCTGTTAGATCTAAAAATTAACATATTTATAACCTAATGGCCTTCGTGTTATGTAAGATCGATTTTTAATAGATTAACAAAAATAATTGGATCAATTTCGTTTGAAAAAGGATTTAACCCAAAATAATTATTTAAAAGAAATATACTGGTTGTCTCATGTATGACGTGTTGCCAATTTATTTTGGCGAATCTACTAATATTTTTGCCAGAATCTACTAAAAAATTTAAAAAAATACCGGAAATCTACTTTACGATAAAAAATTGAAAATTAGATATTGGGATTAATAAATTGTTAATTATCTACATTACATAAATCTTAAAACTAGAACAACAAAGAAAACGGAACTGATTCTTATTCTAATTTTTAAACAAAGATTTTTTTTCTTAACCAGAATTAAAAAAATAACATTTTAAATTTCCTCACCTTTATACATCGGTGAATGGGTGAATCTCAAAAGGCATAAGAGGGAATCACCGATAAAAATCAATCGGACCAATCTAATCAATCAAAATACCAAATTAGTCACACGTCTAGCAACATAATAATAATAAATTAAAGTAAATGCTACAATAATTGTATTGTTAATAGGATTTTTACATTATTATATTAAAATCCACCAAAATCTACTAAGGATAATCTGCCCACTAAAATTTTCGGAAAAGGTGAAAATTTACCAAAAAAGTAGAAATCTACTAAATGTGGCAACGCTGCATATATGAAGCTCGAACGTTTAATATATTTTTAATTAAACACTGTATATTGCATGTATTCGGAATAATTGCAAATAAAACTCGACAGGAACTCAAAATTAAATGCAAATTAAAATAGTATTCTTGGTATCATCCTTGATATTTTTATAAAGACCATTAGGTTTAGAAACTTTTATCAAGAATAAAATTTTCTAACAAATGATTACAGAGTGTGCAAATTTGACTGGTAGCTCGTAACTGTATTTTTTGAAAACAAAAAAATTAAATAAAAACCGTTACTTAATTTTGTGCAACAATGGTGTGAAAATTAAAGTGATCTTTTTTAATCATAATATGTTTGTCATTTGTCTTCGAATTAGATTTTTATCATGAGTGAAATTTTTTAGCAAAGTATTATTACAGAGTGTATACAATAAATCAAAGGTGAATATTTTAAAAGTGAATAATGAAGTAAATCCAGATATCCGGAAAAAAAATTTTATTTTTATGCTTCTAGACTTTTGTTGATACACGAATTTGCCCTAAACTGAATTTATACCCAGCTTTTTTTAACCGTTTTTTTATTTTTAGTATATGTGGTGATTTTTATAAAAAAATTTATAAAATTATCACCCTGTATAAATTATCAAGTGAAATATTTCCTCATATTTTTTTATCATCATAATTAAGTTAAAGCGTTATTATACTTCTATACAGGTTATCTCAAAACTCGAATTAGATGATTGTTATATATTTTTTAACACCCTGGCTGACATTCTTAAGAAAAATTGCAATTAAATAGAAAATTTTGAAAAACCCTTTTTTAATTAAAATGTTCACGCCACAATGTGTTTATATTTTTTTGTTAATTTGGTATTTTTCTCTAAAAAATACAGTTTTTAAAGGATTCTTTCGAGATTTTCCTCAATTTCAATTATTTTAATCAACTAACCTTATTTAATGATTTATAATTAGATTTAGTAAGTTTATTACTTCCTGTTCTTCTTCTTTGTTTAAAAACTTCATCATTTCTTCCGTTATCTCATCTTATCCTTGCACTTTTTCTTGTTATATTTTTATTGTGCTTCTAGCTTTTTTATTTTTATTATACTTCCTTATTACCTCCTCATTATTGTGCATTAGGAAAGGAACCTATTTTATAGTTTGCACAGCGAGCAGAAATATTTAGCACATTAGGGAATATGTAATTTTAGTATAATCCGTAGAAAAATAATCCATTTTTTTACCGCTATAAAAAATTGAACGAAATATCTAGTAATATTTTGGATTCGAACTCTTATAGTTTTATTTTAATTCGAAACAATTTCTGAATGTGTTTTTACGCTGGGCGTATTTGTATCAAAAGTCACCCTAGTTTTGAAAGAAAAGTTCACTTGGTTAAAGACAATAGTAGTTGGTAATCAGCCAAGCATTTATTTATTCTCGTCGCAATTTATTTTAATCTTCCCTTCCCATCTTGCCCTCGTACTTTTTACCTAGCCAACCATGCACTTTTAGACAATGCTATCAAGAAACCCTTTTATTATAATATAAGTTCTCTCCCTTCTGAAAGAAAATAATCCAAGGGATTTTAACAATTTTACAGAGCAGAGTTAAAAATTTTACTTAATATTAAAAATTATCTATAGGATTTATAAATAACAAAATACTGTTTCTTTAGTCTTTTTTAAAATTTCCACCATACAAATATATAAGGGAAATCACGGGATAGCCCTTCTCAGTATCAGCGTTGTGACCTAATAACTATTAGAAATAATTTGAAGTCCGACCCTGTTTATACCCTTTAATACCAAATTGAGTTTCGGTTCAGGTTGAAGGCCCGACCTACTATCATCTTTTTCTACGTTGAAAAGATTGGTTCTTTCCCATCTAGTTTTAATTTTTCGTCTGAATGCAGGGCCCAAAGGGCTTTGACCTATGAAAAGAATTTGGCGCGTGGGGACTACTTATAATGGTATTCAAGCAGTATTGTAAAGAATGTATATACCATAAATATTTTGCATTGTTTTTTTTTATTTAAATTTAACACTTTTAATTTTAATATATTTTAGAAAATTATGAAAAGTGAAATATAATTTTTACATTAATTTGTTAACACATTGGCGATCTTAATGTATCTGAAAAATTTTCTACATATGAATAATCAAAACACTTAATATTTTATTACACGTTTATTCTGTTAATGACGCCTCAAGTTAAGGTGATTAAAGCACCCTTTGTAATTTTCGGACAATGATATCTCAAAAAGCAAAATAAATTAGGTAATATTATTTAGGGATTCTTGCATTGTTAAAGTTTAATTCCATTCAGTTTCCGAGAAAAAAAATCAAGGATCTTTAAATTTCATAATGCAAATGCATGAATCTATCAATAGCACTATTTTGAATGTAATAGCCAAATTTGAGCTCCATTTTTAACAGAAGAAATTTAATGTTAAATATTAATATAATTATTTTTATTTTATTTGCAAAAAATTGGCATCTTAATCCATACTTCTAAGAATATTAAAAATAACTTGAACTGTTAATTAAAAACCTGTTTTGCTTGTAAAAATATTTACTTTTCTTAAAGCTGTTAGGGTAGATGGATTACGTAATCGTAGATGTACCAACGATATTTACCTTTGTCTAGTTATATTTAACTAACACGATTCTGAAATATTACTTCTGCAAATATTAAGTCGTTTACGAGATTACCTCTTTAATCATCCGTAACGTAATTAGAAAATAAAAATTGTTATCAAGGAATATTCCATGTTTATATGTAAATAGATTAATTAATTAACTGAATTTTACTTGTTTACAATTACACTTTAAAATCATATTGGCAGAGTGATTCTGAACCGATTAAAAATGCACTGAACATTTTTGCAAAACTAATACTTAGTTCATAATCACTCTACAAAGAAATCTATCTTACTGACAAATTTATTACTTGTAAAGTTAGAGGCCATAAATAAAAAATAACCGAGTGACATATTTTTTTATTGTACACTCAACAGCAATCAGAATTAAGAGTTTCTATGAGATATTCTGTTAGCTATAAGACCTCTCTTCCTAACAATTCTTGTTCTAGTATTTAATTTTACTTGTCGCTAGCCAAAAAAGTTTTAAGTTTAATAAAAAATTAAGAGGCGAAAATATATAAAAAGTTGAAGTTTCGTTTTATGTCGGTTTGAGAGATACGAATGTACATTATGTCGTTTTAATTCCAAAATGTATTTTCTAGAAAATATATTTAATTCATTTCATTTTGCATTAATTGGAATCTCTGAACCAGTGTTGTGAAAAACAAGTTCGTGCCAAAAAGACACTACGACGCAGATTAGGTACTGGAGATTACTAGTCTTCGTTCAAGACCAATAGGGTCTTACAAAGTCCTGATGATACTTATCCAGTGAGAAGGTCTCTTACACTTTATTTCAGGTCATCTCGTTTCAGTCTCTGTTGTTTAGTTCTTGGGTTAGAGGTTGTAGTAATAGATTAGGATGGGTGTCCAGCCTTATGTAGGGGTTACGGCTAATTTCTTGTACTGTCTCTTGTGTTGTTGGAATACTGGATCAATTTTTTTGTGACGTATCATGGTGTCGCATCCCCATAATTATATTCCGTAGGTCCAGATGGGTATAATGACTGTCTTATATATTAATATTTTTTTTTTTGTAGTGAGACTGGTGATCTTCTTCCAAGTAGATCATGTAGTTCTCGAAACTTTAGGTTCATCCAATTGAGTTTAGAGCCTTAGGCCGTCGTCCCACTAGGGCAACGTGACGCTATGCAATTTTAAATAAATTTCGCGCCATAATAGTTCGTTTTATAAAACACGGATTAATATATCGAGGACGTCCCACTGACGCGATGCGAAGTGACACGAAAGCAATTAATCATAAGTGACTGATGTTATTTTTTCGGCAATTTTTTGTATTTTTAAGGCATCTACCACTTGTAAAAGTTTGGGTCTTCTTTTATGCTTGATATATAATCAATTTTATCTTAAGGAACTAAATTAGTACTCCATGGTTTAATTTTGAAGCTGCTTTTATTGCATATCTATAAATTTAGTTGATCACTAATTTTATTACAATTTTAAAAGGTTTAAAACTTTTGCCATTCTCTTTAGAGACGCCACTGTAATCGGTCGATAAACCTCTTAATCCCGAGGGATATTTTTAGTCGTAGTGATTTTCCCTTTTGCGTTCCAGCATTGCAAACAATTCATAACGAGTCGCTTTTCGTTTTAGAGGGAATTTAAAAACTTGCATTGAAATCCTATTATTTATAGTATGTTCTTTTTCTGTTGCTTTGATATATTTTCTGTTCAATCTTCTTTTATCTGAATTTTCCATCGTCTTTCATATTTTGTATATTTGTACTGCTGAAATAATTTTCTAATACCTTCTCTGTACTTACAATTTTAATTATTCTCCAAAATTTATCTCCGGTAATTTGTTTCATTACTTTTCTAACTATAACAGTTTACTGTTTTCCTCATCTTGTCATTTATATGTCCTTCTTTCTTTATTTGTGAAATTATTAGACTTCTTTTTAAATATTAGTTTTTTGAAAGTTTGTTGACATTTTTCAATAAACTAAACTAGAATACATTTTTATTTTTTAACAAATCTTCATTCATTAGAAATTAGATCCCCTTCTATTAGCATTTTGTTGACATCGAAGAAGAATAAAGAATTTATTTAGTTCATTTTCAAGATAAGGATAAAGAATGCATAAAAATAAGTTTAAATTCAGGGAAATGGCGCCGTAGGGGACACCTTGAGCTATAAATAAATATATTGTGACTTCTTTTAATTTCAGTAAAAAGTGTTTTATCATCAAAGAGGAGATTGTCTTTGATAACGGTTTTGATTGTGGTGCGAATTTATTATATATGTATAAATCTCACACCCGTTTCGTTTGGCTCGGACAGGAAGTTAATTTATCGATATTTTCTATCCCACTTTGTTATATTATTTAAAAAATTATGTCATATTCATAAATATATAAATAAAATAGAATCGTAGAGTTAAAAATATTATGTAGGTACATGATTTTTATTTTTTTCTAAACCTTAGTAGTATAACTTGATCAAAATTAATTTAAAAAAGCTTCAAATGAGTTCTGTTTTTTTGTACAAACATATGTTACATTCCGACAAAAGAAGATACCAAACTTCTATTATTTTTCTCACGAAATTATTAAAACAGTGCCAGTGGTTTTATTAACTTGTTAAGCATTTATTTAAATAAATTTACCGAAACTGCTTCAACACAGGTGATACGATGTGAATAAATTCACTTATTAACGCCATATTGCACCAGAAAAAAACGATTTTCACAAATGGGGTAGGTATGATTTGGTTGAACGCCGTATTCTCACCGGAAATTTTCGTTAATAATGCACTGGCATATTTCACCGAAGTCAAAACCAAGCCATATGGCCAAAAACGAACCGTTTTATACCACCAGATAAGCCAAACTCAAGGATAGAATAATGTATAAAAAAATCATCATATATACACTTTTTAATAATAAATCTAATTTTAAAAATGTCGAAACCTCAATAGGAATCTGTTAAATTCAAATTAGCGCGGTATGTTTTACTTTAAACAAACAACTTTATATGCTTATATAACAACACGGTCGTAAATCTTAATTTGCTTTAACCTTCGGTTATTCCGCAGAAATTTACCATTCATAACTTGGTGCGTGATATTTCGCAGGAATGTTGCCGGCAAAACTACTTCTTGCTTGACCAGAATTCGAAAATCAAAATTAGGCTCAGTACATTTACATTTATTAAATTTATGCGTATAAATACATCAAAAATATTAATATATTTTTACGTCACAAATTGGATTAAAAAATACAAATTAAAACACTAAATTAATTAACTTATGTCCGTCTTCTGACAGAGATTCAACTTCAAACATTCATATTCATATTTTTTTGGTATCATGTGTAGTCGTCATCAATATTTCTTCCAGTAAGGAGGCGGAGTGATCTTATAGAATTATGATAGGTAGAATAAGAGTGATCAAATAAGGGTTCTAGTATTTTAGTTAATTGTCGTACAAGCTTCTTTATTAGTGGCTCAACAGAAATTTTACACACAATAAACGAAATATATAGTTTTAATTGGTTTTGTCAACAGTTTCATATTTATTAACTTCTAATGCAGTTGAATCTCATTTAAATCCACTGAAATATTATTCGAAAATACAGATTATTTAGGTCCTAATAATTACTTTACTGTAGATTAATAGTTTGAATGAGTTTTATCATATTGTACATCACTATATCATTTTTGTCCCGGTATAAAGATTCGTTACTTCCAAAGTGGTTCAATTGAGAGCTTAGATAGCTGGTAAATCATAAGAAATTGCTCATAAACAATATATAATAATTCGTAATATAAAAGATTATAGAAACTTTTCCGATTTAAGATAGGTTAATCTCTCTAAAAATTGGTTACAAGTAAGAATGGTGTAATACCTGATATCTGGAACTGCATTTTTGTTATACCGGTTTTTAAATCAATAAGATTGATATAAATAAGTATTAAATCTTCTTTACCAAAATTAATGGATATATTAACCAACCAACATGCATGGTTTCTGCCAAAGCAATGTATAGTTACGAATTTACTTTTATATGAACAAAAAATAATAAATGTCTTTTGCACAGATTTTTCAAAGGCATTTAGTAGAGTTGATCTTTTGATTTTGTTAAAGAAAATTTTGAAATTAAGTATTCAACCCTTTAGGACAGCATCGGCAATAACGATCCGTGCTCGCCAGTCGGCTGCAGACAGTGTTTCGACTTTTTTTTCTTGAAAATGAAATACTGAATATTACAAAAATGCAAAACTTTATTTCGATTAACGTCGTAAAATAGAAAACATGTAAAATATAAAAAAATACCTCAATATCAAAAAAATAAAATGTCACTATATCAAAATCAAAAAACATGGGATCGTTTCCCGTCCTAAACTATGACCCCGTTTGAACTGGAGTCGTTTCCCATCTGACATTCAAAAAAATGCAACTCCGGTCTTTGGCCGCCACGAAAAGGTTTAGAACAGAATGGTGTCTATAGAACAAGAATGAAAATAACCGTTTATAAAATATTTTATCGTTTCCAAGTCACAGTATTAAAATTTTATTTTGCAGGAGGACGAAAAAGTGATAGAACTGGTGAACAAATACGGAGCAAAAAAATGGACGTTAATAGCGCGACATCTCAAAGGCAGAATAGGGAAACAATGCAGAGAAAGGTGGCACAACCATTTGAATCCGAAAATCAAGAAGAGCGCTTGGACCGAACAAGAAGATGAAATCATCTACCAAGCTCATCAAGTATTGGGGAACCAGTGGGCGAGAATAGCAAAGTTGCTGCCAGGTAGAACTGACAATGCCATTAAAAACCACTGGAACTCGACAATGCGTAGGAAGTACGAATCGGAGAACAGGGAAAATGGAGACTCGAGACGGGGAAGACATAGAAAAACTCTTTATAGGCATGTTCACGGAGATAATAATATGTATGTAGTGTACGGAGATCACCGGTCGCAAGGTTCTCAAGCTGGATCCAGTGATCAACCACAATCAATCAAACAAGAAAATGTAATTACCTATAACTTTATAGTAATTAATTTTTTACTAACCAAAAATTTTTAGGATTGGAGGGTTGAAATGTACGACCAAGCCAGTAATCATTCGAGTACCGGCGGATTTTCAAACGGCGCTCCCACTCCTAGTCCAACGCCTCATAGCATGTCTAACGCGTACGAAAGAACGAATCCCTCACCGCCGCAAATCGTTCAAAACCACAAGGATACGATGCCTTTCGAATATATCGGCGTATGCGGCAACCAACCATCTCCTGTCAAACTGACGCCCTTAAACGACGATGCCTTATCGGACTTTGATATGGGATTCTATAATTCGCCCGGCGTGAGTCCGTTAAAGACCAACAGTAGGCAATTTATTAAAGCTAGTAAGTTTTAAATAATGTTACTAATAATACATATAATCAATACATCTACTGTTTTCTATTGTATTCATAATATTATAGAGATGGAAAAACCTCTTTCGAGTCAGATTATCTAGTTTTGTCCCAATATTTGTTAATTAATGACCAAGTATGACTCGAAATATTTAAGACGGGATTGGTTACGACTATTATTGCTACTTATTTTTATGACCCTCGAAATTCCCTACCACTGATTATAGATCGCCTATATATAACTTCACAATATCATTAAATCTTTTTTATGACCTTCCTTTACACATTCAATAAGTTTTTCAATTTATTTCTTCATAAAAGTGACTTAACAAAATTTTATACATAAATGTGAGAACTTTATATTTTAAATAATTTGGATACATTTTCTGCATATAGTCAAAGAAACTTAATTGTCCCGAGATTCGCCTAAAGAGTTTGGCGAACATAAATCTATTTTTAGCTCATCCAACAGACGATTTAAAGCACATGAAATAAATTTAATTACTTTCAAATTCTTCACGATTTAACTATTCGTCTACAAAAGATTGATTATTGTTAAAAACATTGTGAAATGAGATACCAAATTCATGTAATTTTAAACAAAATTCATCACCCTGATTTATTTTCTGTGAGAATGCGTTTATTTCCAAGAAAATGATCAAGTATGAGCTCTTTCCTCGTCACTTTCAGTGAAGCTTTTTTTAAGCCATTAACTGTATCGACTCTGCCTTTCATCATGACTATACAATCGATATCCTAACAGATTGTTCTAAATCTATTCCTTTTACCTTTTACAAATTCTTCTGTGAAGTGAGTTTTTCAGTGTAGCTCTTCCAATCTCCGTTGTACTTCTCCCTATTAAAGAGCTCTCATACTTCGGATCTTTGACAAATGACTTTCACCAAAATTCGATTGATTAACATCTAGTAATTCCTTATTTACTTCCCTTAGTTCAAGATGGTGCTTTACGGCTCTTCAGTTCAGAATGCGTGTTGTGCTTTCCAGTTTGTGTTGTATTTGTCCAAATATGTTTTTCTTTGATTTCCTTAGTGAAATGGAAGATTATTTTTGTTGAGCCAAATGCTCAAATACATAGAAATAGTTTCGAAAAATTATCATTAGAATTGGAATAGAATAGATGTGTTACAAGTATAATATGAGACTCAAAATCAAAAAATGATTGTAATCGATATTTACACTTCTAAAATAAACTAGTACTTTTTCTACAATGAGTTATATGCAGCGTATTATTTATTTTAGAAATTACACCTACTTATTAATTCATTTTCCAGGAGTAACTCCCTCAAACTATGTACCTGTACCCAATATCCTTAACGCACCTCGTGCATCGACACCGCCCATCCTTAGGCGAGGAAAATCGCGAAAACGTCGCGATAGTACCGAAGAGGACGTAAACGTAGTCGATACGATACCAACCAAATTCGAGGATATGGTTTTCTTGGATGCGGCCAAATCGTCGCTGTTTAGTCCTTTAAGGAATGGCATGTCACCGATAAAACAGCTTCCCTTCAGTCCTTCGCAGTTCTTGAACAGTCCGAACATCGCCAATCTTACGTTCGACGTAACGATGGCATCGACGCCCAAGGCTTCGCAAAACGGACACGTTTCTACACCTGTCAAAGACAGGACGCGGCAGGTAAGATATTGTAAGGATTTAAAAACTAATTATATTATATCAGGTAAAGTTTAAAATCGCATTATAGGTTATTTTTGTGTAATTTATGCTTTAGATATTAGAGAAAATAATTATTTATTTGTCGTTTTCTTATTTATCTGTAATTTGTTTTTCATTAAAAAAGTATTCAATTTCTACTCTTAAAATTCAATTTTTATAATTTATAGTATTGATGTTTTGGGTCGTATATTAATTTTTTTTATCAAAATAACAAGTATTTTCTACAATAGTTGAATACAAATTTAATGTCTTTATAGTAAAAAAGTACTGATCTTAATCAGGTCTAGGCACAATCTTTTAAATTATGAATAGAAACATACTTTTTTTCTTATTTAGGATCGAGACTACAGCCCTCTGAGTACCCCGCGAGGTATGCACGCCATAACTAAATCAGAACCGATGGCGTCTTGTTCGACGTCTGATATAACGTCGACGCCAAGCAAACGCTTCCCCACCGATACGCCTCGAACGCCGACGCCCTTCAAAAAGGCGTTGGCGGACCTCGAAAAGAAATCAGGACCTATCAAGAATCTTCCGGATACGCCGTCTTCGCGATTAGAAGATATCACGGAAATCATGAAAAAGGATCAGGATAGTTCCCACTACGAGACGGATACTAGTGTTATGGTGACTGTAAGTTTTTCAATGAGTTTTGTACTAAAATAAATTAAAACTAAAATTTGGTAGGTGGTTAAACCAAATTGCAATATGTTAAAATTAGTATTTAAATTTAAGTTAAGATTTACAAAGTGTCTAATGACAAGAATTAATTAGTTTTTTTTTCAAAAATAAATTGTCAAAATTCCAAAATCCCGCAAATAACATATTCATTGAGTAAACTAGGCTGGCTATAAATCAGCATTTTGTTTAATCAGACTCAGTTACATTGTTTTTCTATTCTTCTAAACAATGTTACAGGTTTTCTTCCATTTTTACATAAATTTTTCTTTGAATTATCTTTGGAATTGTAAAAGTATCCTACAATACAAATTTCTGCATTACACTCTAAGTTTTATAATCTTATTTTATTCATAATATTGTTTCACAATGAACATGAAACACATTTTTACAGTAATCAAAATTTAATATTTATAAAAAAAAAGTCTGGGCGTTTGAAAATTTATAATAATAAAATAGAAATTACCAAAGAAAAGAAGATTTTCAAAAAAATATGTATTATTTCGTATTTGATTCCTACAACTCGAATAATATATTGTAGCTGATTCTTAACAATTACTTCATCTTATTTAGTTAGTTCTGAAATAACGTAACTTTGTTTATTTTTAAACAATTCACAATATTTGAATAGTTTAATGGAATTATAACGAATAATTCTTTCTCAAAACCATATCTAAGAAGAGACGCCACAGCTTGGAGCTTGTTACAATATTATTTTTGTTCATAGAACGAAAGTGGCTATATATCTGGAAATATAACTGGAAAACGGAAGGTCCCAGCGTCCGCAGCTGGCAAGGAAAACGTCCTTCCTAACAAGAGGGTTCGTAAAGCTTTGGCCCCCTCATGGGCCTCGTCCTCATCCCAAATGAGTTCTTCAGATATCTCTTTTGCCGTCGAGACTCCTGTAAGTAAAATCGAAATGCATGCTTCTTTTAATTGTAGATATTCTTTGATTTGTGTAGATTGTGGCGTCATTATTTATTTTTAAAGGATAATTTTAATTGTATATAATATTTTCTTTGTATTTTATACTTTTATTATATTATCATCCACTATTGTTGAAGTGAAACTGAGTTCTATTTTACTTTCAGAGTAAGTCGTTGGGTGAGGACACGTCTATATTATTTTCGACTCCATCGTCCATAATGAAAGACTCTTTAGGAGTGACAGGATTGATGGACTTCCCCTCGCAAGCGGGATCCTCCAAGGTACTTGGATGGTTTCATTTTGGAGATAGTAACTTCCTATCCTGAAATCCTATTTTCCCAACAAAAAAATCGTACCTGCCTACTTTCCTTTTTTTTTGTTTTATCCACGTATTTTTTTGAAATAATCTTGCCTTTTCTTTGGGTTATCGTAGTTCGGTATTGGGCTTTCTTTACTCTTCTTTGTTACCAATCGAATGCTCGTTTATTTCTTTATATATGCATGACTTTAAAAAAAAATGTAGTCAGCAAAAGAAAATTAAAACAGGTTTTTAATTCGAATAAAATTCTCAAATGTGAGATTGTTTCATAGAAGTAAACATTTAAATTATTCTACTATAGAATTTTAGATAATTTAACAGAGATATATATCTAATAGTTTGAAAATCTTATGGATTATAACTCATATCTGTTATTATTGATTTGCTTCATCAAGCTCTATATATCGTATCTGGATTGTAATTGTCAACGTCAAACAGCACATCTAGAATTTAGAACGATATATGTAACGTTTTTAAATTTTAA
This sequence comes from Neocrepidodera transversa, assembly GCA_963243735.1. Classification (NCBI taxonomy): domain Eukaryota; kingdom Metazoa; phylum Arthropoda; class Insecta; order Coleoptera; family Chrysomelidae; genus Neocrepidodera; species Neocrepidodera transversa. The sequence continues at coordinate 2,144,317 of OY725337.1, read as the reverse complement.
TTCAATTTTATTGCTTCAAGTGTTTTGTTTTATATCATATCTGACAATGTCAAACCTCAATTGCTAAAATCAAAAGCACGTCTCAAAGTTTATAAAAAGTACATGTCTTGATCTTTTTGAGTTTTGAAAGTATTTGTTTTACCAAATCCCGTTTATTTTTTTCTATAATTTTTTAATTCAAAAGTAATGAAAATTTACTCATCAACTTCTAAAACCTCATATTTATGCGTAACTCTAATTAGATCAATTAGAGATCAAATCCTCTAGATTACAGACTCGTTCCTCTTCAATTAAAAATTGCTTATTAAAAATAATACAGATTCTTTAAATAAAACTACTAAAACAAAATAAGTCGCTTGGAGGCTACTATAATAGCCCCCACCTCTTTGTAACATATACAAGGTATTTCAAAAATACATGGAATAAATGATATAGGTGATAGTTCTAAAAAATAAGTAGGGTTTGCTTAGTAAACATATGTTAAAAATTTAAAAATGATTATTTCACACAACTTTATAATAGTATATTATCAATTTTAATTTTGGTGTCGTATTTTTTAATTCAGCAATGCTCTTTACATACATACATGTTTCACTTCTTTAAGGTGAATATTTTTCGAGATATTCGCACTAAAATATGTAGATGCAGAGTATTTTGAATGTAATTTTTACTCTTGAAAAATGATTTTCGCTCGTTTAAAAATTTAAGTGTAATTTACTGATTATTCTCAGTCTCACTGAATTTCTAATAAATCCATTTTTTGTTACTTATTTATAGGTAATTCTACATAGGGTTTCCGACCTTGGCAAAAAATCAATTATTACAATAATCAAATGCATTTCATTTACGAAATTTGGGTTAAAAATAAATTATAACTTAAATTATTGATTAGCACAATGATATTTTTTTCATTTAACAACAAATTTATTCTTAAAATTAATAAAATTCTATTTAACTCGTTTTCTACAAAATAAAGCAACATATCACTAACTCCTTTTCCTGATCACTTTTTGTGACTATGAAGTAGATTGGGTTAAAATTTGTTTTTTTTTGGCAGCGGATTTCTCAAAAACAAATTTTGAAATTTAATTAAATTTTCCCTGCCTAAGGGAAACTCAACACTTTCTTCCCATCTATCTAGACAAAGAATCGAATCGAGATCGGAAACTCAGTTTAAATGGGTCAATCAATGTTAATCCCTTTTGCCATATAAACTATGTATAAAACTCACTGAATCATGTTTTTATTAAAATCTTACACGGATGATGAAATCAAGCGATAGTGTTATGTCACTTTTGGGTGGATAGACTAGAGCAAAAATTACATAATCACTAATTATCGCTGATACGTATCTGATACCGGAGACAACTTTGATGTATGGAGTGAGATCATCTTGGAGTCACTTTGTTCATACTTATATATTTAACCCTAAAGCTAAATTTGTAGCCGCAAAAGCACTCCAGAAGTGTATTCATTTTTGATACTCCATTTTTACCAATTACAGCTCTGTAGTATTCCCCTGATTTTTTTACTAAATCCCTTAGTGTACGTAGATGCAAAATATTTCTATATTGTGGTCATTTACATGAGCAAACTTATGTAGAGAAAAATATTGCTAAAATAATACGACGTTTGCTTAGAATGTGATGACTTTTCGACAGCTGTGAAACTAATAGGTTGTGGTTTTTTAAACTTCTATTTTTAACAAAATAATGATTAGATGTTTACTTGTGTGTTTATGTTGCCAAAAAGTAGTAAAAAAATACTTAACCAAGTGTGACATGTGCTTGCTTATTTGTGTAACAAATTTATGTGTACCTACTTCATTTCTGGTCTAGTCCTTTTTAACAAAAAATACTTATTAATTAAAATAAAAATCGAAACCAAAGTTTCCACTTTCCGTAACCTTATTTAATCCTTTCCCACTCTCTGCAGCTTATGCCAACGCACAGAAAACGCAAGTATACCCTTTATGCTTGTTTTTTTTTATTATACCATTCTTTTGTTTATTATGCAAGAACGTATAATTTATATTTTTGTTATTTGTGTTGTTACCAGATTTATTGTTTTATATGCATTCTATTGCTCGGAAAACACATATCTAATAATATATCATCCAAATAGTGTTTAAAAATTGTTTGTTCTAACATTTATCCTGTAAGGATATTATTTGTGCTATTAATGGCCCCAAAATGAATAGATGCAGAATTAGATTTTGATTCTTCGCATTTCGTTTCCAATTTTATTTAAAATAAGTAAAATCTGACATTTGTCAGATCCTGTGTTTGAACAAACCATAATATTTTGTACTAATAGTCATTTAATAAAAATAGTTTTTTTATTAGGGATTATAATTTTTCTACCTTTATTAGTAGTAAAATTTCGATTCTAAAAGTCATACTTCTAGTTGGCAAAGCCTCTATTTATTCGATACTGTGACTGAGTCAAAATAATCGAGTCTCAAGATTCATAAAATTTAGATCTAAGGTTATTTATTTTAATTTTTAGTTGTCGGTATTTCTAGAGCAGTAGAATGTTGGAAGACTTATTTTCAACGAGCCGAATTATCGAAAAGGCTATGTTTGTTGTTTTTTTTATTATTATTAATTTGTAGAATATAGCACTTTTATTTTCTTAAGTATTATGTAGTTCTTTTTTTTTGTTGCACAAGTTTATTTTATTTTTTAATTTGTTCTTGCACTAGGTTTAAGTTACCACAAAAAAGAGCGTCATTTTTTTTTCATTTTGAACCAACAGAAAACATTTCCATCATATTTTTTCCACAAACGTTCATTTTAACCATAGTCATCAATTATTTTGGGGTATTTATATATAAGAAATTAGAATAAGAAAATTCATTCATTTGTTATTTACTACATCAATATCAAATTTTAGTCATATCTCTAAAGAACTTTCCCATCCTATTTTTTTTAAATAGAGACTTAATGAAATTGAGATATTTATGAATTTGTATTTACGGGGTATTTTACACTTCCTTGTTAATTTAAACTCATTACTTCAACCTTTAAGTCACGCCAATAAAGTTAAGTTATAAAAAATTTGGTGTTATGAGATGGAATGTTTTCTGTTTTTAAATGTTCGGGTTTTTTTTCACGTGAAGGCTTGGGTTTGTAGTTATAAACGGTTGTATGTGTGTGGTGGTATATTGTAGCATAATGTCCTTGTCCCTGCAGCGCCCGCTTCCCGTCAGTGCCCCAACAGCAAATCGAGTCCCTTCAGGTCAGCGCAGTTCGGCCGCCAAACGGATCACCTTCGATGAACCCGGCCCCGTTGTGCCAAAGGTGAGCCATTGACTTGCCTCTTAACGTAAAATACTTCAACTGTAAATTAAAGTTGACATAGTACAATTTGTAGGAGAGTTCTGTCAGAGTTTAGTTACAGAATGTTTTAATATATATTTTTATAATTATCTAGAATATTTTTTAAACATGCTTTTTATGTATATATTGTTTTACGAACTCTGAAGGAACTCGTTTAGTAAAACCAGGAATGATGTGTTGTTTATATTTACAGGAAATATGTAAAGATAATAATTGATTTCAGAAGGCTTTGTTAGTTATTTTATGCAATTGTAAAAATTTTTGGAAAATTTGGTTTAACCACCGAAATTTTTAATTAAGATGTGTATGTATGTACTAACATATTTATTTAATCGAAATTTTCAATTTATTATAAATCATAGTTGCTATTATTTTTAAGGACACTTTATTTTTGTTAAACGCCAGTTTCATAATCAGATTTAACGTTATTGGTTAACTAATAAACTTTTAAGGCTTAAGTTACTGAATAATGGTAATCATGTGGCACCTTATTCCCTCTTTTAAATCCTTTATTTTTATACATTTGTACATTATACAACAAAAACTAATTGTTCATAATTATTATACTCCATACACCAACTTATTCGTCATTGGTTGTGTCAGATTTACCTTTCAGTTGTCCCCCCGTCTTCTCACTCTCATATATCATTAAGAAGTAACTGGACGAAATTTTTTAAACCAAATTTTGTCTTTATTAAAGTTAATTATGAAACTGCCGCAAAACATTAAAAGCGGTTTTCAATGAAAAAAAAAATTAAGCGTGGCTTGATCTGACTTTTATTTAATTTTTTTATTATTTTGCTTTACGTAGTACACAGTATTAAAGAATATTGTCACCACTAACCAAAACTACACTTTTTTAAAAACACTCACTATGTTAAAATCTTCAGTTTGTTATTTAAACAGATCACATATTTATATTGTTAGTGTGTTTGTATTATAATAAATTCTAGCCTAATATGAATTTATTTATGACACTTAGTTTTATCATTTTTTATTGTGCCAAAGTGTTCCTTTTCCTCTGTGATACTAAAATAGTTTGGTTGAAGGTAGATACTTTTATTTCAATGTATTTTTCTACAAGAATACTAATAAAACTTAATCTTATATGTTTATTTTTGGTTTTTAACTTGCAAAAATAAGACAACACCGACATGACAAATTTATAACATGAAATTAACTTAACAGTAATAAAATATTATACATTTTTATTAATGATATTATTTGTTGCAGCTGGATTCCCTGTGGGTAATGATCGCATGTGGTCGAACTCAAGATCAATTGGATCTAACCGAACAAGCTCATAAATTCTTGAAAACATCAGGTTTAAAACCGCGTTCATTGAACTTTTAAAAAAGAAAAAACCATTGTACATATTTATAAAATCGCTACATTCGTTATTTGAATGTAAATAATTTACAAAAAAGTGTAGTGCAAAGTAGTTTGTTTTTTTACTTATATATAAATTTGTTATACGTAGGTTTTATTTTCGGTAGTGGTTCGACGTCCGGATTTCTGGACGTATTTAAAACGTCCGGTTCCGGATTGCGATCCACTATTTTTTTATAATATTAAGAGAGAAAATTCTATCAACAATAATATAATTTAGCACAATGTGTATTATAATAGTACTATAGTAATATTAATGTCAGTTCATTTTTTGCAATAACTTAACCAATCAAACACCAGTACAGTATTTTTATAATTCACATAAGTTGCTATAATATTTATTTTTTCTTCAATTTATATTTCTGGTGTTTGTTTTGTTAACGTTTGTCCTATTCTATTTTTGTATTTGAGTGTATAGTATGAAGTAAAAACACCAAATTCAATTTTTTTATAGTATTTTTGTACTATACGCTTGTTAATTTTGTATCATTAAAAAAAATTGATTTGGCTTTTAAACAAAACTTGTAATTTCAAAACTTTACCATTATTTATTACATCACTATTGTAAATCAAATAAATTGAATTATCTTTATTAATTGTATTTATTTCTTACCCTTTTTATATACTACACAAATAAAATAAAGTACCTAAAAATCTGTGTATATGTGGCAATTTAGAGTGCTTTCTTATACACACAAATGTAAGTTATCATTTTTTTCTTACTTATTTTCCCAAAAAAAAACTAGTGAAATTTATGAAGTTGGAACTAACAACCAAAGAAAAGTGAGAAGGCGTGAAAGGTATACGATATGCAATATAATAGATTTTTATAATGGTTTATTTTTATATTTAGATACAAATATTCACCAGCCATCAAATTTATTAAAACCTTGGATTTCCAGGGTAGAACAATCTATTACATTCAAACAATAATTCAAAACAGGATAAAAATTCCGCTATATTTTACTGTTTTACTCTAATTTTAGTTTTGTGAATATTATATATAAGTGCTTTTTGTTTAATAATTTAAATTTGACAATGACAGCATAAATCATGCACAAGTGATAGCCTTTTATCTGTTTAGAAATGCGATTTATAACATGATATAAAAAAAAAACAGGAAAACATAGGAAAAAACTTTATTAATGTAACAAATATTACATATGTTCATTAATAAACTATTTTAATATTTTTGCTAAAATTTCTTCACTTTTGTCTCCTTTATTTAACAAATTCTTCCATTCCTCCCTATTTCTTTTAAATGTAACAAAATTAATCTTTTGTGAAATAATTTTTCCGAAATCTGAATTAATCCAACTTCCATCTTTGTGTGATAATTCTTCCATAATAAGCATTTTACATTTCATATTAGCGGCGTTCCAAAGTGCTTCAAAACTTCTAGAACTGTGTTTTCCATGGGCAAGATCCCTATAGGTTCCCATCATTTTTCTTATTAGTCTTTCACGACTCTTTTCACCAACAAATAATCCTTTTATATAAGAATCAGCTATATGACTACCCATGACATTTGAAAATAAATTTAATAAATCATTTTGATCTAAGTTTAATATAGCATTAACTATTTTTATAGGTTTATTATAATCTAACGTTTTTTGTAGTATCAATGTTCCATGTAAATTAAGTTTTTCTTTTTGAAGATTTTCATTCGATCTTTTAATATTTTCTTCATATGTTGTAAATCTACTTAAACATAGAATAAAAGCATTGTGCCTTTCTTCTGGTTCTAAACAATCAAAAGCTTTCATTAAATTTTGCACAAAACTTCCTTGTTTTGTACAAAGCCTTTTGCAAGCCTCTGCCAATGCTAATATAATTCCAGAGTGACCAAGATCGATAATTTCTTTAAAATGTTCCATCATTTCATCAAAAATTGATTCATATTCTTCCTTATTTGTACACTGCTGTATTAATTTTTGAACGGCAAAATTTGTACTTCTTGTAGTTGATAATTTAACCAAATTGCTAGCAAAGCAGGAATTGTAGATTTTTGTAAACATTTTTGCATTACAAACTTGAAGAGCTGTTTCAGTAAGAACTATAACAGATTGGGATCCAAAAGCTGGTGGGAGTGTTTTAGATTCATCTTGAGAATTATTATTTACAAAAATTTCAGTTAGTAATTTTTTTAAATAAGATTTTAATAGCTTGGAATCAACTTTTTGTAAACATTTAATTAACTCTTGTAAAAATCCTGATGTTAAATCAGATTTACACAGTTGGTCAAATTGGGGCCAACTAATTAGCCTCTGGCCATATTCTTTAACTATATCCATAAACTCAACAGGAATTTCTTTTTTAATATTTTCATCAATATCTTTATTTACTTTATCACTTGGTAATTGTATTAAATTTTTAATGCAAGTTCTTATAACGTGATTACCATAAGTATCCCAAATAAAATCCTCTAAGTTATTTAATAAAAACTTACTAACTTTTATAGCAAAAGTTTGATAGTAATTTCTTACATCTTCTTGTACTTTTTCATCTAAACCTCTTTTGCAACTTTGAACAACAAGGGATTCAAGAACATGGCTTGAGAATCTATCACTACTTAATTGTCTTAGTTCATCATTGAAAGCTGTTATGAATCTTTTCATAACATCATCATTAGCAAACGGTAATAGCATCTCTACAACCCGACATCCTACTTGGTTACAGCAACAAAGAATTTCTTCTTTATCTGTTTGATCGAAAACGTTATTTGCAAAAATTATTTTATCTTCTTCAGTTTCAAAACCTGCTTGGAAAGTTTCTAAAATTTTTACAAAATAATGATAGGTATCTGCTTCCAACTGAGATCCTCTTCCAAAATGGCCCTTCTTCGCATATTTTCGTGCGTTTTTAAGAAAAGACTTCTTTCTTTTTCTGTTGTTTCTTTTATTTGGTACATTATTTGTATCCATTATTTAGTTAGATTTTCTATTTTTACGAAAAATTATTGAACACAAACTAACGTGATTTTAATAGGTTAACAGTATCTTCTTTTTTTTAGATTCGGTTTTTTTCCCGACCTGATTGAGCCCAGTATATGACATTTAGTCAACACTGGCTGAACGCACAGTGGCGAGGATTTTTTATGGAAATAATTCATAAATTGTATTAAAAAAAGAAAATTACAATCAAAAAATAGATTAAACACGACATGCAGTTCATTTTAATTAAATAATCGTAATTTAGTAGCAGTTTCCGACGTGCTAGCATGATTGAATTAAACCAATCAGAAAAATAAGACATTTGTTAAAGAAAGTCTCTTGTTGAGTTTTAGTACGAGGGTTGTCAACAAAGTGAAAAAAATAATTTCATTCAATGCGCTGAATCGCACTCTAACCAGAAGCAACAGAAACCTAAACCTACTCTTCCAAAAAGTATCAAATACTAAAAATACTTATCATTTAATTTTTTTTCTTAAAAACTCATAGATGCACGCCTCTGGGTCTTCTGTCGTTGCAACAAATAGTCGGCTAGATGCCACTAGATGGAGCTAAGTTCACTATTTCTTCTTTTAAATTTTACTCACACACAACCATAAATGGTAATTTTCCTACATATGTCAACAAATATTTCAAGGTTAGGTAAAAAACTGCGTACGTGTTATTTTTTTCGTTTTAAAAACAACAAATTCAACTAAAATTTAAATAAGATACCGAACATTGAACTTAAGTACAGCGTTATAGAATCATCCGGTAAATTATTTTAAATTCTGCAAATAAAATGTCAAGTCCAAAACAAGAATCTGTGCTTAAAGCAGGTCACCCCCCAGCAGGTAATATATATTTTTTAAATAACACGTATTTGTAATAATTTTTAATATTTTATATAACTGGAAGGTCACCTTTATTCAAGTAATTTTTATGATCCATATGCTTCATTAATAATAAAACTATATTTAGTGAATTTGAAAAAGTATTCATATTATGTAGTTTAAAAATGATTTAAATACACTAATAATTGATGAAAAAAAAATTTTTTCATTATACAAGATGTAGACTAGTATTTTTTTTTAATGGGGTTTAAGAGATTTTTTTATCATGTAATATTAAATATTAATAACTTTGAATTATCAATCAATTAAGTGCATGAACTGTTATTCAAGCTTAGAAATTATACAATTTACATTGAATTTATACATTTAGTACATATTACTGATAACAAATACATAAAATGCAACAGCATATTATCTAAAGATATATTTGTCTTCTTTCTTCAAATCATTTATTTGATAAGAAAATGTTATCTTAAATAATTTTACATTTACATGGTGGCCAGTATTTAATATGAAAAAAAATTGTAGTAAAAGCTGGTGGTATGAGGATAACGCAGCATAAAACAAGAAAAGATTCTGGAGGTATATCAGAAGATGTCACTGGTATCACAGCAGTATCGGGCAGTCCACCAAAAACGACAACAGTGTCTGGAGTAGCCGTAAAAGGTCATGCTGATTTCACTGCGGAGGCAGTGCAAAGTTTCCACAAGGAAAAACCAGCAACTGCTCATGCTAACAAACCTCTCACTCACATCCAACAGCCCAGGAAATAGGTATACTTTTGCCAAAATCAGATTACCTAATAACAAACTTAAGATTGAAGAATTGCATTTTTCTAATTTTTTATTATGATTTTAATCTACATTATCTGATTTTAAGGTATCTCATATATATTTTCATAAAAGATATATTTATAATTTAAAAATTTATCTCTTTATGGGATACTTTTTAATCAAAGGTTTTTATAAGTATAAATACACGGAACCTTGAGCTTTAATTAAAATTAGGCTGTGGTTCATATTTTCCTTAATATATATTTTAATTCATTCAACTTATTTTTTTTATTATTTTAAACACTGTCCAATTATTTAATAATACACTAAAGTTTTAATCTATTCAAACTGAAACCATCAGGTTTATAAATTGTTCAAATTTAACATCCTGTTAAATTGTCTAATATTCTATAACTAGTCACTTAATAATTAAAGCTGAAGGGATTTAAAGACATTTAATATATAAATACTGCTTTTACATTATTTTTGTAGTCAAGGTACCTAAACAAGACAAATTATCTTGACTATGAATATACTAAATCCTGACAATGAGATTTATTTTATTTTTGAATATTAGGACTGCAGTATCAAAATATTTATCATAATCAAAATTTTGGTTTTCAAAAAATTAACAAGTGTACATGTTATTATATATTATTAAAAGAAGTCTAACTTCTTCGAATAAATTGTGCACTAATTAAACTAAAAACTTTGTTTTTGTGTTTTCATTTATGAAATTTTTTTAAAAATGTTATGTCATTGCTTTTATCTTACTTAAATATTGCTATTTTATATATAGAAATTATAATTTTATGTGGTTTGGGTTTTAAAAAATTTAAATTTGTGTATGTGAAAAAAGTTTATTTGATGTCACAATAAAATGTTTTTTATTACATTTACATTAACTTGTTCCAACTCATTGTTTTTTTCTCCTGGAGTTCCTTCTTGGTTAAGGGATTTAGATGTGCCGCAGCCACATAATCTCTAAAAAAATCAATAAAAATGACTGAGAAATCTACATTCTACCACTTTTCAGTCGCGACTAGATCATGTGGAAGATAATAATTTATACAGGTCCGGTATGACTTTTAATGTGACATTTTGCTTTTAGCATTCATAAACCTTTCCCACTTCAGATTAAAATCAAATAATAAAGACCTAAGATTGTGTATAAATGTATATAAGTTGTTTTTTAATAAAAAGTGACGCAAGATAAATCTATGTACTTACCTGAATTCATCATAACTTTTTGATGTCACTACAGCTTTTATCTTGGCATCATTTCTTATCCAATATAATTTATCGTCATTTAAGGAAGATTGAAGATCTCGATAGAGATTTAAATGTTGCGAAGATTTATTATTTGACATATTTATCGTTTCGACGTTTTAAAAATTTGATCAATGTTAGGCATGGGTTGTTATAGCAAAATTACAAGTCTGTTAAATCAATAACTTTATAACGACCAATAATATGATTTTGTTTGACAAAAGAATTGAAATTTGGGAATGTGATGAAATCACCAAATATTTAAAAGGCAACAATGAAATCTTTGCAGATAATTTGAGGAAAATAGTTTACCATTTATCAGGTTAAAATCAAATAAAAATTTTGTTTTTTTATTATGAACATTCTGTAAATTTAAACTTTTGTTACTATATATTTTCTCTGTATAACTACAATCGATTTTCTACATAAATCGGAACAAAACAATATAATGTATTAAATGATATGGTATTTTTGGCGACCAGGATCGGCGTCAGAACAATTCGCTTTACAATTATTCATTTATACCACATTTTCGTAAAATTCTGAGCATAAATATTGCACATTACTTTTGTAGACATTTTTTCAGTTTAGTGTAAGGCTAAATATTTTTAATAAATAAATAGTTAATGACATACTAAAATACATTTATTACATACTTTTACAATCCTAATTATAGTATTTATGTATTTTTTTATAAAAAGTATACTAGGTGCAAGTTTTTACTACATTTTTCAGTAAATAAACATTAATTGGTTTTAATTTATTTTCTAAACTTATATAATAATGTTTATTATTATTTTATTAAAATTAAATATTTCGGACCTTTTATATTGATACTTTGGTTAAAGTATTTAAATGAATTGATAAAAACACCGATATTATTAAGAAATTATTAAAAAATACCCAAATATAAAAAACGAAATAATTATGAATGGTTGAGATGAGAACTTGTCATGAAATTATATGAATTTTGATAACTCGACGGTCTTTAAAAAAAAATCAGCAATTATAGAGGTATTTGGCTTAAAAAAGAACAATATTATATTAACAATTATTGCATCTTAGCTTTAATTAAGAAGATTACTGCTAATACTGTGTCTACTATATAAACTGCTCCGTTTATTATACACAGCGCTCCTAATGCCAATCCAACCTAAAAATAAAAAAATATTAAATAATTTATATATGTATGTTTTTTATTATTATTATCAAAAACTTACTTGTCGTTCAGAGTCAACAGTTGTGTATTTATATTCAGAAAGGTAACCAAGCCAGTAATGAAGAGCTGTTGCTCCCACAGCAACCCACATGAACACTCCTATTATATTCATCATGATATCGGTGAATGTCCTAAAAATAATAATAAACTGGTTAAAGGAATAATCTCTGCGCTATTTTTCAAGACTATGGCCCGTTTCCAATAATTTTTTTTTCAAATTTTTCAACGAGCCACATGCTATATAGATATTATACGACGGGTCTTAACTTGCACAACACCTGCAAAGAAATCGATAGCGACAAATGTGCTTTCCTTATCGAGATATCTCGAATAGAAGTTTTACTTTGTATGACGGGCCCATGATCCTCGGACCCGGAATAGCCCATCTTTTGATACAGCCTTCCTTTTTTTAATAAAAATCCATGGCCGAAAGAATTTTGCGGATCGGCCGTATCGTTTTCGAGTTCATGACATTTGAACTCATTTGGAGCAAAAAATATTTTGTGATTTTTGCACGATTTCAATACTACGGTTTGTCTTACTTCACCTTGTAGTAATATATTTATCCACGACTAATCCCTTATTTGTTCATTATACATGAGTTTACTAAATATTAATAATGTCCATTGTTCACTGGTTTTACTAATTTCTGGATATCAATTATTAAAGGTTTATGTAGTAGTTTTGGCCAAAATTATTTAATAGTCGTTGATAAAGTATAGTATTCTACTCGCATATAAAGGCTATTATTCACACAGGTGGTTTGCGTCACTCGTCTTCGCTCGTGACTTAAACGCATCATTATACGCTCGTTGAATAATATACTATTTAAAATCCGTTACATTAAGGCTTTAGCGCAGAATCTAAACGTATCTGGTTTAACTCAAAATTATTGTCCTAGTTTCAAATTAAGCTTTAACTGGATAACTCTTGGAAATGAAAATAGTGCTCTTTTTATACATAGTATTTGAGTTTGCAAAGTTTATTTATATTTATGAATTTCTACTTCTACAATTTCAGTCACCCTTGGTGACTTTTTATCAAGAAACATGTAGTTGACGGATCGGATATTGGATCGCCACCTGAGCTGGGGTCCCCACAATTTTTAATCGTTTCGTACTATTGATGACAATTTAATGTTGATTTCCCAACAGTTCATATATGTGTCTGATGATGTCATAAGCCGAAACAAGTCGCCGACCGTCCTATGTTCTACTTTTATTAAATATTTGTGGTACTGGACTTGGTGCGTTTTATTACTTATAATTAGAAGCTTATTTACATCAATATTTAAGAGGCACGCAATCACGTGACTTGTGGTTGCCGGTTAGAGAATTACCCAAGGAAAATGTGCTTGTATTCTAATAAATTGGGTGTAAAAATTGTTTTTTTCTGCGCAGACCAGGGTAGAGCGCCATAAAACATAATTATTCGTTTTTGGACTAGAACTCGCCTAATATAGCAACTAAAAATATGCGGGTATTTTTATATTTATCAGAAGTAGTAGAGAAAAAAGTTGATAGTCGTATCACTTTTACTAAAAATAATTTAAAAAAAGTACCACAGGCACGCTTTAAGGAATTAACTACAAATTTATTGTTGAAAACCGCAGCTTCCTATCTTTTATATTAACGGGGCGCCCGTCCAAAAACGATTTCAAGCAAGATAACATATGGTATTTGCGCCTCTTAAAGTAGAAAAAAATCATTACCCCTTGAAAGCGATGGATTTAGTAGTTTTTGTTATTTATTTTTAGTAATCATGTTCTAGCTTAAATAAATGACATTATTATTGCTGACTAATAGGATATGTAATTTGAAACTAAATTACCCACGAGTAGTTTTTTTTACAAATTAAGTATTCTTACGTTTTGTGGTCCCCACTAGCAAAGCAGATACTTATTAATGATACAGTGGTATAGATGAAGTAACCCACAAATATTCCAGATGCTACAATTTCCGCATCGGGATTCTTTTCTTCATTTAAATTCCATGTACCTCCTACACCAAGGAAGTAACCTTGGTATCCGGTTCGGTATAAAATCAAACATATCAAATTGATTACCTGTAACAAAAATTAACACTATTGTAACAAGTAAATTGGCAGCCCCTAATTAGAATATACAAATAATAATGTCTCAATATCTGTTATATTTGAATATAACATTTATCTCTGGCGAATACAAATTTCAACATATACGTGTTGTTTATCAATATTATTTAAGTTGCCTATCTTTTATCTTTACAGTTTGTATTACTCATATCTTTTAAATCTAAACTAAATTTTTAGACAAATACGTATTTCTAAAGAGAAAAAATTTACCAAATATTGAGAAATTTTATAAAAGAAAATGAGCTTATTTAAAAAAGCTCATTTAGTGAACGAAAATATCAAAATTGGAAATTATTAGAAGTGCTACATTTTTGTTTAATAAATGGGTAAAATCGTGGAAATATCGAATACCTAATATCGTTATTGTAACTTGCAAAACGCTGAAACTCCAAATGGAGTTTCACGGTATTGTAAATTACAATTACGATATGTTAAAAATTGCAACACATTAATATGATTCTGATATACTTATGATGGGAATATATAAATATCTGTAAAAAAATTGATATTAATAATAAATAATGAAATATACTTTAATTTTTATTGATGTTAATTATTTAACTGAGCTTTAGCTAAATTGGTCTGAAAAAATAGAAAGAAATTATACATTTTTTACATTGTTCATAAAAATAAACAGATAAGTACCCGCCCTACTTATCTGAACGCTACATCATATATTTATCAATAACTTAATTTAAAAATATAATATAAATTATTTCAACTTACCAATTTTAGTATCTTAAGAACAATAGTTCCTACGGTCTCTATACTCGTCATTTTGGAAAAATTAGCACCTTTTTACCTTTACTCGAAACAACGTATTTTCACCTGCTGCAAACGAAATGAGGCGAGTCAATATAGATAATCATTTTATCTGTTCTGATAAGATTCTATTTTGTCTTTAATGTGCTCATGAAAAAATTGTACAATATTCCTAGTACCTAGCGTAATAAATTCTATGACAAACTTAAGTAAACATTAATATATTTGTCATAATTTTATTACCTTAATTTAAGTTCTGCACTTATTAGCATCCGGTGATAGAATTTTGACTTACCAGAGTGTACTACTATCCTAGAATAGAAATATAGTTGCTTTTTTACTAACTTGGATGAAATTTATTTTGAAACTATAGTAATGTTTTTAGTCCAAAAGGTTATCCATAATCTCAAATTTTGTCAACTAATGAGGTAATAACGAAAACATATCCTTGCAATACTACATATATGCTTCTCATATGGAGAACTGTATTATTCACGCGGATGAAGTTTACCGTACGAGCCGTAGACGAGTGTTGTAAATCATCCATACATCTCGCATGGACAACTGGGATATGGCTCGTTCACTCGTCGGAAAACAAACATTACTTAACTAGAGATAATAAAAGTCGAACGCCAAGTACCATAATGTAATACATTTGTTACTAGTTTCGGCGATGTTTCGCCATCATCAGGCCTGTAATACATCACGTTAATAATTAATAAATAGGTACAAAATCAGAGAAAACGCTTACCATTGCAATCATGGCGAATTGTAGAGAATTTGCCCAACTACTAGATTAAAGTTAGGTAAACATTAATTTAAAATTGATGTGGTACTTATAAGTGGTAGGTATTAGTGTAAATTACGGACAAGGACTGGAATTGAATAAAAAATGGAAGCAGGAGCTCTGCGGGCACTCCTAGTATTAGGCAACCAAATGGAGCCATATGGTGTGCGTGAGATTCGATCGATATACTATTTACTGATGACTTTTTCGATGAGGTTAGGTTAGTCAGTACACCACGGCCGTCGGCCAACAATAACATCGACAGGTAACACTTCAAGAAATAATTTTGATTGTTCTGAATAGAGTTTTTCAAGTGCTTTCCAATGACATATTACAAATCAAATTTCGTGACATATTGCTTCTGTCATTTTTTGACAGTGACGCTTCCATTTGACAGATGTACAAAAACTAATGGGTTCTTCCGACGGATATTCCAAATCCATATACCAAATTTCAGCTCAATCGGATTAAACGTGGCCTCACACAGACAAACAGCCTTCCATCTGGAAATGGTCTTAATCATCTCAGGGGACCTCAAAATGTATATTTCCATTTATAAGCCGAAAAATTTTTTTAGGTCCTTCACAATACTCTCCCTTCTCCGAGGTGGGTCGGGAAAGTAATAATTTAATTATCTCTGAAACTAATAGAGCTATAGAGAAGAACTGTATTTTTTTTGGAATCGACGCTCTTTAGAATGTACTTCTGAATGAAATCTGAATGTTGACAAATTTTGAAGGCTATATAGCCTGCTTGCATTTTTTTTGGGCCACATTTTTTTTCTCTGATTTGAATGAAAATTAATTTATAAATAAAGTAAGTTAATTGGAATTTATAGGAGCCATCTGTTTTTTTTTCATTTCACAGCTATAAAATTTTTAATTTGGAAAAGTTGAAAAAATTGAGGGTCACAATTTTTCAAAAAAAAAAATTATGTCTGAACTAATAGAGCTAGAGAAGAACTGTTATTTTTTTGGAATCAACGCTCTTTGGAATGTACATCTACCAACTTTCATTGAAATCTGAATGATGACAAATTTTGAAGATTTTTGAAGGCTGCCTTATTGCACTTTATTTGGGTCACATTTTTTTTTTCTCCGATTTTAATGAAAATTGATTTATAGATTAAGTTAAATGGAATTAATGGGAGCCATCTGTTTTTTTCATGTCACAGCTTTAAAATTTTTAATTTGGAAAATTTGAAAAAAATTGAGTCTCACAATTTTTCAAAAAGAACTCAATTTCCTGTGAAAAGAGCTAGAGAGGAACTGATCATTTTTTTTTTAAATTAACGCCCCTTAAACTACCCCTCTTCCATTTATTTTGAAAATCTGAGAGACGAAAAATTTTGAAGATTTTTGAAGTCTATAGCCTTTTTTGGGTTCAGATTTTTTTTCTTTCCGATTCAACTGAAATTTGTAGTATAGAGATATGTAATTCGAATTAAGGGATGCTGTCTGTTTCTTTTTCTAACGTCTTTTGTGTCGAATGATTTAGGAGTTGCGCTCTCACCATTTTTTAAAAGAACTTAATTTCCCCTGAAACTAAAAGAGCTAGAGAGGAACTGATCATTTTTTTGGAATCAACGCCCCTTAAACTACCCCTCCACCATTTATTTTGAAAATCTGAGAGATGAAAAATTTTGAAGTCTATAGCCTTGCCCTTTTTTTGGGGTCAGATTTTGTTTCTTTCCGATTCAACTGAAATTTCTAGGATATATATATAGGTAATTCGAATTAAGTGATGGTGTCTGTTTTTTTTACTTTCTTTTTTGTCGAATTATTTATAAGTTGCGCTCTCACCATTTTTTATAAGAACTCTATTTCTTCTGAAACTAAAAGAGCTAGAGAGGAACTGATCATTTTTTTGGAATCTACGCCCCTTAAACTACTCCTCCACCATATTTTGAAAATATGAGATGAAAAATTTTGGAGATTTTTGAAGTAGACTGACTTCAAAAATCTCCCCTTTTTTTGGGGTCAGATTTTGTTTCTTTCCGATTCAACTGAAATTTGTAGTATAGATAGAGATAGGTAGTTCGAATTAAGGGATGCTGCCTGTTTTTTTTTACTTTCTTTTTTGTCGAATTATTTATAAGTTGCGCTCTCACCATTTTTTATAAGAACTCTATTTCTTCTGAAACTAAAAGAGCTAGAGAGGAACTGATCATTTTTTTGGAATCTACGCCCCTTAAACTACTCCTCCACCATATTTTGAAAATATGAGATGAAAAATTTTGGAGATTTTTGAAGTAGACTGACTTCAAAAATCTCCCCTTTTTTTGGGGTCAGATTTTGTTTCTTTCCGATTCAACTGAAATTTGTAGTATAGATAGAGATAGGTAGTTCGAATTAAGGGATGCTGCCTGTTTTTTTTTACTTTCTTTTTTAATGTCTTTTTTGTCGAATTGTTTAGAAGTTGCGCTCTCACCAAAACTTCTTCTATTTTAATGACAATTTTGGAACATTTTAATGCCGAAGCCTATTTTTCTCGATTAACAGTGCAAATGCATGTTTATTCCCGTTCTTTTATTTTCATTAAAATCATATTTTTACCTAGTGTTGGATAAAAACGAATTAAAAACAAATTAAACCTGCCAATTGATTTTTTATTGACATTACACAAATTATTAATTATAAAATATTAATTAACAATATATAAAATTATTTTGGATAAATAACTGTACAACTTAAAAAAAATACAAAGAAAAAAAATTGTATATTTCATTATTATTACAAGACTTTTTCCGAAGTCTTCATTGTCCGCCGAATCAATAGTCACGTTGGTATGCATACCACGTGTTAGCATAGTTCTCTTTCTTTATCACTAGATTTTTTAAACGTTCACTAGACTTTGTAGCTCTTCCGTTTTGTTCGGTTTTAATTTTTTTTATTTCGCTCTTAACTTGAGGCTTCGAGGTGTACTCCTCGTCACTAGAGTCGTTTCTGTTCAAGCATGTACTACTCGCCAATTGAGGAGGAGTATAAGTGTATCTGGAACAAGTAGGAGCATCTAAATCTGGTGACATTTCTTCTTTTAAACTACGTCTTAGGTCAGGAAAGCCCGAGTTGTATTTTGAACAACTCGGTAAATTTATTTCGTCGGCGTCGTTTGGGAACTCACTATCGTTTTCTGAACATTCTTTGGCTGATGATTGAGTATGATTAATAATAGGCTTTGATAATTTACGACGAAATTTCGACTTTCTCTTATTTATCAGTTCTGAAAGAGACGTTTCGTCATCAGAGTCTGTACTATAATTCGCGTCACTTTCTGTAGAAGATTGACGGCGTCTTTTAGTCCTTTTAACTTTTTTCTTTCTTCTATGCCTAAAATAAATAAATTGGATTTATTATATATTCAAAACTGATCAAAAAATCTGCGTTTTACCTTTCTGTTGACTTCCTAGAGCTATCAGTGGATGAAGTTTCTTCTATTCTAGATCTACGTTTATTTTTAAGACGCAGCTTCAACGGAAGAAGGGGCTTCCTTGTTTCCCGTTCGGGTTCTGGACTATTATCTGGAATGGGAATTAACACTGGAGCGGGAGAGTCATCTGGAACCAATATGGGCTCGTCAGAATCCGATTCTACTAGATCTATCACAACGGGCTCTTGTGGATTGCTACTTCCTACTATAATTACATCGCTGTCATGATCACTATCAGACACGTCATCAGGCAGGGTGACCACGTATGGAGATTCAGGTCTTTCTGAATATATCACATGTCGGTCATAGCCTATCATATCAAACGGCGATCTCATGAAATTAAAAAATTCATGAATAAAATGGTCTGTCTTGTTGTCCAAATACTCGAACAATAAATTGCGGAATGTTCTACTGCAAATGTGATGACGGAGCAGATGTTCCATAATTATGTCTACCAGTCTCATCACCAACTGAGTATTTTCGTAGAGCAAAGCGTTTAGTTCTCGGTTTAGCCATGGGGTAAGTCTTGTGCGGGCACCGGGGAAACGCCTACAAATTACAAAAAACAACTATAATTTGAATACAATCAATATTTTACTCTTAATAACTATTAATGAAAATACAAAAAAAATATGTTACACATAGTACATCAGACATTCATTCATATTCTATTGTTATATACGAATCTGAAATCAAAATTAAAAAATTCTAAATAAAATATTAGACAGGCACAAACAAATAGTCTTAATTAAAATAGGTCCATCAATCGGCTGTTAGGATTTAGTTTGAAATAAATATAAGAAAAGATGAAAAAATAAAACAAGACTCTAGAGAGCCAGCGTAATTAACCTGGGTATTTTAATTTATTTTATTAAAAGAAGTCTTGACTATCTAAATCCAGCCTATGTATTTAAAAAAAGAAATAACTTCCATTGTGTGACTTATCAAAATTATGTTTATTTAAATGAAAGACCCTGTATTTTTTATATTGTTAAATTCGTCGTGAAAAGCTGAGTTCAAAGGCTTATTACACTTTTAATGTAAACTAATAATTGTATTTTTTTTTTTCATATGGTACCAAATAGTACTTAAAATGTTAAGCCGTTTTATCCGATTTTATGTCGTTTGGCCCGAGCAATCACTTAATGTTGAAAAAAGGCAGTTTTCAATTGTCTATAATTTCAAAAATAATTAGTTTACATTAAAAGTCAATAAGCTTTTGAAATCAGCTTTTCAAGACTAATTTAAAGATATCAAAAAATGCAGGCTGTTTAAATAAAAAAAAATTGACTTGAAAGCAACAGATGACCTATCTGAGGACTGCAAAGCATGGAGAAGACAGATAACCGAATGAATGATATTAGATACCACACCAGATTTTTTAAACGAAGAAGATTCTTATTTTTATTCTTGTGAAATATAAAACTTCATAATATTTAGAAACGTAGAATCGGAATTCAATTAAGGTGAATTAATAACACTGTGTCTGAGGTAATGTTGACAAATTTGATACCCTCATACATACAATCTTGGTTTTTAACCTTTTGACAGGTACTGTTTACGAATTATATATTGCCTATAGATGGTAGTTAGTTACATGGCGGCAAAGCTTACAATATGTTTGAAAAATTTGACGCTTGACTGCGAGAGCCGTACGAATCCGCACTTTTTTATCAGGCACGCACTTTCATTTTTTATTCCATTTCGTAACGCATTTCTTATTCATATTTTGTGTTTAGTTAGTTGGTGGTAGGTTGATATCTTGTTAGATACGAATTCCCTTTGTCGTTATGCAACTTTTAATATCTTTTATAGTTTTTAGTTCATTTTTAGTTACGTTAGCTTATTTTTTTTAATTATTAGTATGATAACAATATTTTTTTAACATATTCTTGAGTGTAGTTAGGTATTTTTTATATTTTTGACGAAAATAGCAACAAGTCAAGTTCAGAGTTGACCCTACTTAATTGTAAATACGGCCCTGAATACAATATATTGATATACTGCGGGAACTGTATAGTATTTCTTCGCCTTGTATTAAATGCTTGCAGCAGAGAAAAGGTTAACAAACCTGATGTTTATACCTTATATATTAATTTTGAGTTAGATTCTTCTATAAGTTCTAGAATTCATTATTTATAGTTTTATCAACGAATAAAAATAACCCATTTTAATTAGTGATAAATTTAAAGAGCTCTATAAAAATTTGTTACGTACCAAAAAAACGATGGTGAAACATCTCTATATCTTCCTGTAACATCAGGTGGGGATATAACCCATAGATTCCTGATATAGACGGATCTACGGAAACTTGTTGTGGTTGCATTTTCACGTCGTCTTCTATGATAGATATTCCTAAAGAAAATTTATTGTAAATAAAACATTACAATCTAACTTGTATCATTTAGACTGTAATTACCTTGGAGGTGGATATCCACTGGTACTGACAGAGATTTGTGGATGAGTAAGTAACATTTGTTGAATAGCATGTTCTCCATGTGTATCAACGGTAAATGTAGTTCTGTAAGTAATAATAATTTTATTTTTCTAACAATATTTATTGATTTTGGAATAAATACAATATCTATTAAGGTTATTTTAATAGATCGTTCTCAATACTTATAATAAAAAATAAAATCTGTTTCAAAAGTATTGATCAAAGGTAAATAAATACTGAAAAAACTTTTGTTTATTAGTATCAACAGTTAAATAGTTTTTAAATATGTTTATTTAAGCTAAATGGAATATAACAAAAAATTACATGCTTTGTACAATATTTTATATGAAAACCTAATACATCTTTAAAATGTGGTAAAATCTTCATTATCAAAGATGGGTCATATCTATTATTATAAAATCAGATATGAAAGATAAGTAAAATTTAGTAACTTTCTTCTATAATGCTACAGTTATCAAACATATCCTAATATGTTGAAATAAACTCGACATTACAGTTGAATTCATTTAGGTAGTATAGGAAAATGACAGAAATGCAAATTTAGTAAAGGGTAAAATTAAAACAACTCAAGGTAAAAGGGAGATAATTATATTATGTTATTGGGTGAATTTAACCCAATATGACTTTAGAAGTGAAATATATTTAAAGTAACTGATTAAACATACCTAAAATGGAAATGATGTCTAGTAGACTGTTGAGGTGGTCCAAGTGGTAAAAATAAGTACTCTTCATTATCTATAATATGTACTTCTTCAGGTTGCGTAATTTCTACCACATGCTCATCGTACTCATCATTACTTTTAACATTGTGTATTATTTTCGTAAAAGGCTGCTTACAAAGTGGACATTCTGCTTTGATCTAAAAGGAATAATAAATAATTTATATATAATACATATATCTTTAAATATAATCTTACTTTGGACCATTCCAAAAGGCATTTGAAACAAAATTGATGCATACATGAATCAGAAAAGCATTTATTTGAAAAAACTCCCAAACAAATTGCACAATTTGGAGGTGGACTCGAGGAACTTGGACACCTTATAATCACTTTACTTTCCGCCATGATTACTTTTCTGATTAAATTTAGTTTAAACTGAAAAAATATTGATTCCGAAAAACGATCTTTTGACTAGATTTGTCATAACAACAATTTGACCTTGTTGGCACTGGATACATAGAACTTTAATTGTAACATTTAATAAAACATTACAATAATTGTCCTAATACGAATAGCAATACGGAGATTAATATTATATTTTTGTATTAATAAACACAAAGGAATTATAACAAAAAACTAATTTGGAAAAAACCATACGCCATGACACTCGACTCAACTCAAAACAGAACCAGAACAAGAATAAAAAGATAAACGACAAGAACTGGAACTACACAGAACTACAGAACATGTCATTTTTCTGAGAAACGAAAAGGGAAATGCTTTCTCAATTTTCACTTTACATTAAAATTGTATAGGAGGCGCACTCGAGCTCGGGTAACTTCGGGTTTGGCCACCAAGTGCGTCATAACTAACAATGACGTAATTAAAAAATACATAATGGAAAAGATTACATATATTTTTAAATTGATAAACATAAAATAAATACGTTTTTATTTTTAAAAGAAAAAGTGATTTTATCAGCGAATAAATTTTGATACAATAATAAATTTAAGATTTCCCAATCAGCGGGTAATTTGGCAACGTTGTCATCGATTCATTCATTTCATATCATTCGATTCACGATTACAATGGGTAAATTGTCTAGAAGAATAAGTCGGGTTATCTGTATATGTCAAAAAATGTTTTATTTTTAATCATGAAAATTCCAAATATCTTAATTTCTCAAAATTACAAAAAAGTTTCCAATCGGTTACTATCAAAATTAAATCTAAAAACAAATGACATTGTATTGTTTAATAAATCTTACCTTAGAGATGAATATTCTAACATAACCCCAAAAGTGTGTGGATATTTAGGAAAGAATATATATTTACAGCCTTTTCATCCACTTAGTTTGGTACGACAACGAATAGTTAATTTTTTTTATGGTACATTCGTGAACAGAAGAGGAAATCCAATATTTTCCATTCATGATAATCTAAAGCCAATTGTTAGTGTTTCACAGAATTTTGATAGTTTGCTGATTCCAGAAGATCACCCTTCCAGAGCAAAAAGTGACTGTTATTACATAAATAAAAAATATTTGCTTCGAGCCCATATGACTGCACATCAAAGTGAATTAATTCAATCTGGACTTAACAATTTTCTAATAATCGGAGATGTTTTCCGAAGAGATGAAATTGATAGAACACATTATCCTGTATTCCACCAAATAGACGCCGTTAGGCTGGTGCGTCAAGAGGAAATATTTTCAAGTGATACAAATTTAAATTTATTTGAAGAGGGAAACAATATTGCTTTTACAGGTACAAAAATGAATTTTATTTACCATTACAATTTGTCAAGATACAAATATTTTTTACAGGAAATCAGGAAAAACAAGCTTGTCATTCCTTAGAAGCTGTGAAACTATTAGAATATGAATTAAAAGAAACTTTAAGTTCTCTGGCTAAAGCACTATTTGGTGATTGTGTAAAATATCGGTGGGTAGATACTACTTTTCCGTTTACACAACCATCTTGGGAACTTGAAGTATATCATAATGATGATTGGATTGAAGTACTTGGATGTGGAATAACGCAACAAGCAATTTTAAATAATGCTGGTGTAAATGATAAAATTGGTTGGGCTTTTGGCTTAGGATTGGAAAGGATAGCAATGTGTTTGTATAAAATACCAGATATACGTTTATTCTGGTCAAATGACAGTGGATTTCTTAACCAGTTTAAAAATAAAAATGCAAGTGATGAAATTATTTATAAATCTATAAGTCAGTATCCTCAATGTAAAAATGATATTAGTTTTTGGTTACCAACTACTGGAGAATTTTGTAGTAATGATTTTTACGACTTGGCTAGGAATTTAGGTGGAGATCTTATAGAACAAATTGAATTAATTGATAACTTTACTCATCCAAAAACTGGAAAAACTAGTCATTGCTATAGAATTACTTATAGACATATGGAGAGAACTTTAACAAAAGACGAAGTAAATGTGGTTCATAATAATATAGCACTAGGTGTGAAAGAAATGGGAGTAACTATAAGATAAGATTTTAAGTTGTACATATATAATTAGTGGAAAATAAATTTGATTTATTTCTTAGCCATTTACCTTCAGGTGGTAGAAAAAAAACTATTTGTTGATTTTAAAACCTGCTATCAGATTTTATTTCTTTTTGAATTTACTTACACATAACTAATCACATATTTACAAATATTCACATTCAGATGTCCTAATTGAGAAAAACCCAGAACATTCATAGACCCGTAATATAGAAATTGGTTTATAAAATAAATACGACATTCTAGTGAAGCAGTCCGCAATCACGTCGGCAAAAAAACGTAATGGTTACAGTAGGGACTATCCTTCATAAAATTACTTAAAAATATGAATATGTTAAGATTACGGACAGCTAAGCGATTTACATTAAATTAGAAAAAGTTAGTTGAATATTTTTTTTTCGTTAAATACACCGCGAAACTTTACACATTATGAAGTGATTAGAGAAAATTGATAAGTAAATACTTATAGGGGATGAAGAAAGTAATTAAAATGTAATCCAAAAGACAACTAATCTTATAAGAGAAACAGTACAGATATATTTTTTGTTATATACTTTACATTCTGATCAAAAGTGTCTTGGTATTCAATAATCTCTCACCAGATATTTAAAGATACATTGAAAGAAAAATATACAAGTTTCTAAATACTACACATGTATGCTGAAACTTACTCTTATGACATTAAACATTTCATTATTAGAACACTTAAGGTAATGTAGGTTACGAAAGTCATCAGTAAATAGTAAAAAATAGCTTTAGTTTTTACTAGTAATACCAATATGGTTTTGGGTTCTGTATTGCTACAGGGCAGTCCAGTAGTATATTCATCACTCAACACAAAATATGTCTTACAGAATGAACTATTTGTTAACAGTTTAAGCAGTGAACAATTCAAATCTTAAATGACATACAATCCATAAACGTGTGGATAACTTAACAGTAAGGTTATAAGCAGATGGCTGATCCGTTGTCAAGCTTACAAAAGCAGTAAATGGCCAGATTAACTAAAAAATAAGGCAGCGAATGAATCTAGCACCAATTATTCATTATGTTAATATAGGTTGGCCTGAGTTGATCATTCATAGTTAAACCGTGTTGCAAAATTGGACATGAAATCACTTAGCTGGATGGTATTTTAAAAGTAACAGTTTCATTGTACTAGTAAACTTTCGAGATAGTGTAATGAAAATTATGTAGAGTATCAAGGCATAAAAATGATAAATGTTTGTGTATTTAAAGCAAGAACAGTCTATTACTAACAAAGCCTTTGAAACATCTAATATTTGTATACAAATATCTTAGATCAAACGAAAACAACCAATCATACCACATTCTGTAACAGTACCACCATGATATATGATTGGCGTTGACTATCTCGTCATTCTAAATCTGTGGCAGTAAGTCAAATTACTAAAACTACAAACTATTGCAGTCATTTCACTTACTGCCATTAGAACAATGAGAGTTATATTACAGAATGTGGTGTAATTGGTTTTCTTGCAATCAGAGACAGCTTGTTTTGTCAAATTTCCAGCCGACAATCACGTTTTTATAAGTTGTTTCTATACACCTTAAATATTAAATTTTGCACTATATCGCGGCCATTGTAGAAAGTTAAAACTCCGATACTATAGACACATTTTTAGAGCCCAGATACTTTTGTTCAGAATATCAAGAAGTAAAATAATATCAAAAAAATAATAGGGAACTATTTCTTACCACAAGAATATGTTTTAAACTCAGTGAGACAAAGATCGAAATTGTCAAGTATTTGATAAACATTAGCTGCCTAAAAATTATGAATTGTTACTTACATCATCCCATATACATATTTTTAAACGTTTCAGTGAATCAACAGATTTCTTATAGATAATAAAATCCTAACGGTTACATGATCACATTTTTTTTTGTAATTTATACTGTTGAATCACTTTTTATAATAATTCAAGGAGCACGAAATCCAGGAATGTTTAATGGGGGCCTTAATTCAAAATCTTAACACACGATCAATGACAAAGACAAGTTTATAATTAAATGATCACATCTTTAAAGATTACCGTGTATATAAAAAAGATGTTAGAAACAAAAAAATGGCGTTCCCCGAAAATTTTAACACAAGATTTTTTTATTAATGTTGAAATCTTGTTTTTGGAAATGTGTCAAAATTTAAAGGGACAGTCAATGCATTATCACACAAAAAATTCGCTTTACCAAAGCACCAAACGATTTTTTTCTTCTGGTTTTTAATGTGCCCCAAATATTTTACTTAACTTCTATTTTGCACCATCGATTCTAAATTTAGGTTCATATTTTTAAATAACGCCTTTACCAAAAACTAAGTGCTAAAAGTCTAAAAAAAAATACAGTTTGTACAAAAAATACTGTTTTATACATTTACATGTATTTACAAAAAGAAAAAACAAGTATTTACAATTTTTAATGAATGTTGATAAAGGCCTTATTTAAAAACAATCCAGTAAAACAAAACTAATAACACATTTTTCATTTTGGACTAGTGACAGAGTTAAAAAAACTTCCAAAACAAAATAATACACCTCACATTTTTCCAAATTAGGTCTATGAAGATTAGTTTAATATTTTCATGTCAATGAGAAATAGTGTTGTTGAGACTGTTAAATTTTTTGAAATTATAAAATGTACTGTTTATCATGTTCCATATAAAATAATTGAAATATTAGACTAAGCTAACATCTTACGAGCTTTTTATCTTCTATTCACTAGTCAACCTGATGTCAGTACCCCTCAAATATGTTTATTGATTTATTCAACTTCCAATTATTTCAAAAATAAAGTGTAGATATCCAACAAAATTATATTTTGTCCAAAAATGAATAAAATAATGTTCCATCACAAGTATGCTACTAATAGATTATCTAAAAATATTGCAAATGTACCTATGTGTTAAAACGACTATTTCATTCATTAAAACGAATAATTGGTACATTTAAAGGAATAATTCGGTACTATTAAATTTGTAGTATGCGTTAATATGAATTTTTTGTGTATGAGAATTAAATATTTTTATTCCTTATAGTGATTTTCGATAACAATATTTAATATGAAGTTCTTCTGTTTTAATGAAACCATGAAGTCATTAAAAATATTAGGGCAGTTATAAGACGGATCAATCTGGTTGTTTTAAGGCTTTTATAAAACATACTACTGGAGCTTTTTTAAATAAATCAGTTTGTAAATATAAAAAGATGATGATGCTGATGAACGTTACAAGCAGCTGTAGCCATTACTCGCGAAGGAAAATATTAACAATGAAATTCCGAATTCTTTGACTTGGAATAATATAAAAAAAATAGATATAAAGATAATTTAAAATTGAAACGCACTATCGTAAGTCATGCTACAATGATACCAGTTCGTCGAATATTATTTATATCACCAGTGCAATTAGAAATTTCTATATTTTGTCACAGATTATTTGTATTGTATCCTGTTTTAATATTTGTGCATACTAGAAATAAAGTATAAGGCAACAACAGTTCATCTGCGACTTTGGAATTCACTGTGAATTCTATACAATCTTCTATCAAGGCGTTTAGAACAAATGGTTCTTTAAACGAAATAATTTGGAAATAAACCGTAAAATGTACAATATTTTTAATCCCTTTTTTACCTACAATATGACTACATAGGGTCAAGCCCCCGAACTATCCGTTATACTATAAACAAAGATTATAGGAACAGGCATGTCTGATTAAGAATCGAATTTTGATTCTGGCAAGTTACAAATATTAAAAAACTAAAAGGAAATGATCATATACTGATGTAAATTTAATTCACGGTAACTTCTCCCACGAGAAAAATGAGATCAACTAAAATTTAATGTATCCTAAGATTGATGAACTAACGATAAATGAAAGCGACGAAAAATAATATTTTACCTTCAACTCATGCTTTCTTTCCATATATTGCCTAGATTGATCGGTGCATTTTGCTAATAACGAAGACCAAGGCAATTGATCAGAGATCCAACCAGTAGTAAGAGCTTATGAAAACATTTTTTTAAGCCATCTCCTGAAGCACCGTTTATATGATACTTAGTAATGCGACAATAAAAGACACAAACCGTGTATAATTTTGACTATTTACGTTGGTAAAAATCATCTTGAACGACAAAATATTAAAACTGCGTCTGTGAACTTGTATTTGACCAAAGTAGAACAATTATTATAAATTTGTAAACCAATTTAGATTTGAAGACATAACTTACTAGAAATAATAATCTAGTTCAACTAGAGCTGTAAAATTGTGTTCCTATCCCATTTTTAAGAATGTATTAATAAATTAAATAGCCATTTCTGTTTATATGCCGTGACTTTCTTTCCTAATTTATTATACAATAACGGCACACTTAAAATAAGATTTACTGTACAAAGTGATTTGTTAAGACAGTTAAAATAGCCACTTCTCAAATTACCTTCATTAATATTTTCCGATATCCATTCCCCAAGGTACCATCAACAATTTAAAGGCATATTATGGTCTATGACGTAATAGAATAATTTTATTAATTGTTTTATTGCCCATTTTGAGAGTGTTTGGGTCCTGGGTTCTGTAAATCGAATTAGCAGTCAATTAGTCTCGTCTTGCTAAGAAAAACTGTTTTACGCAATTGTTATACAATATACTATTTATAATTTTTTTTTATCAAACTCGCACTACTGAACTATATGTTTGCAATATTTGTTTTATTGCACAAAAATTCGTTTTAGCGCACACTACAGTGAGTTTTATTATTTTATTGTACAAATTATTCGTTTTACCGCAAAAAGTATCGACTTTAATGAATACAAATTATTCCTTGTTAACAATTCTAAAAAAGCAAGATGTTTAGAAAGATAATAACACTTCTGTTAGAAAAATGACGGTATATTTTTTATTTTTTGCTTTTTCTTGTCCAGCGAATAAACCAATACAGATCCATTAACATCAGGACTGAGTACAAAAATAAAAAATGCATATAATTCATATTAACAAAAAATATATACAATAATAAATTTAGATATAGAGAAAAAATAATGATCTAAATGAAGTAAGTACATTCAACAAAAATTTCATTTACAAAAAAAGATAATAAGTTACTAATAATATATCAACAGCCTCATACAGATATTAACTAGTTTTACTTATAAATACAATAACTACAAAATGAAAATAAGTTATTAAGAACTCTTATAGCTTAACAGGTTTTTTGTTTTTTTTTTTGTTTATACAGGGTTACCCAACACATACTTATACTGTATATACACCATAATGTTTAAAATTCATGTACAGTTGATGTATGTCACGCATCAATTATCAGCAATAATTATTTTATTTAATAATACACAGGGACCAGGAGAAATAATTTTTTTATAAACGTTTTTAGTAATAGGTACAACAAAATTTTAATTCAAATTTAAACGATTATAATATTTAAAAAACAATTTAAATATTTTGAAAAATGGATATTTTGTAGAAAAATCGAAATTTATTAGCATTATTAAGATTAATATGCACCCATTCATACTCTCAACACAAGAATTCGAGTACCACCTTTAGATTTCTTAGTCTGCATCTTGACTCCAGTATATATTTTAATAAAAACCTGAAAATAAAACCCAACAAGAGAAAAGCAATATTTACGATTCACATAGGAACGAAACTGGTTAGAAAAAATCGTTGCAGCCACACACCAATTTATTCAGAAATCATCGTATGTCAATTCTCGCTATTTGTAATTTTGAACATTAGTAATTAACCTTTAAGGCAAGAGCCAAATAGTATATTTTGGAAGCTATCTTAATTACAAGAGCTGCTCGCATAGAGCAAAATAATGAAAGTGTCAAGAAATTCATTAACTGGTTTTCAATCCATCCAAATATATCATTGTGTACTGAAATCATTAAATATGCAATAATCAATTTGGAAAATTGAAGAGGATAAAGAAACTGGAGAATCAGATAAAAGTACAATACAGGCACAAATGGTTGAATCACGTGAATCAAATCGAATTTCATGTTGTTAAAGCTGTAAATTTAACATTTTTTTAATTAATCCTTCTCATAAAGTATCCGATTAGTAGGATTTTTGTAATGATGTTATTTTTTAGGTATTCTAAAAAAAGTTAAAAAGCCATTTTTAATTTGTTTAAATACATTTTTTTTATATAATTCTGTAATATAAGTTAAATAGAAAAAAAGAAGCATAAGATATCTAAAAATGTTGATTAATAATCCAAATAATTTTTATTCATATATTTAGACAAAAGAAACCGAAAAATTGAAGAACACTATATTTTTTTTAAGACAAAAAGGCCTTAAGTCCATAATAAATTTAGAATAAACAGTACTTTCTGAATCACTATTTAAAAACACAAGTACATGTATAAAAAAATAATTTAATTAAACAAAACAGTTCATTTAAATAAAATTTATTCGACGTGAATAAGAATAATGAAACAATAGTTTTATTCCAAAAAAGTGAAACGATGAATAAAAATATCGCATATATATACAGAACATCATCAATGTTTGTTTCAAAAAATGATCATTAAAATTTTTATGTATTTTTATTTTTGAAGCAGTTTTATATTATTCATTTATCACAAATTATAAAACTTCATTCTTTATTAAGAGAATAAACTGAAGATAACAAAATTTTCTTATGAGACATTACTCTTTATTTAGAATATTTTTAGTGCATGGAAATGTATTTGTCTTTATAACTCGAAGTGAAAATTGCTATTTATGTATGTATGAGCCTTATTTTGCTGTCACATAATATTAAATATAAAGTAAGGTCAAACTAATACCAATGAAAATCAAGGTAAAAAATTTGTGAAAAAGGAAAACCCTAGATTTTCCAACAGGAGAAAGATAAGAATTCAAATTTCCACAACATACCCTATTGGAAAGTAACGAATCACTTTTAAAACAATAATTTTTAGCTACCTAGTAAATAAAAAAAAGAAGATACTGATTGACGCGACATAGAAAAATCGAAGAAAGTTATAGAAAATCACATTTATTATAAATATCTAATTTTATTTCATTACAAATAAATCTAATCTAATTAGATAAAGAAACCTCTTTAAAGCGTTAGCTTAATTTCAAAAAAAATATATAAAGATTTGACTTATACAGTACAAGTTTTATGTATTGACCAACCCTTATTGTTTATCATTTTTTTTTGTATCTTGTCAATTGGAATTATGTGAATACCATATATATGAAACTAGGAATAGAAATAAAGCCACATTTTTTTCATTCAATAATGATCACTTTCATGAACACATCAAGATTAGAAGTGAAAACCTTACATTTTTTCTGCTCTGAAGGTGATTCACGACATTTTATCCAAAATAATTTCAGGTACCCAACTTCAATTTAAAAAAACTGAATAAAATTGCCAATAAACATTTTTTGTTCTAAAAATTATAATAAAATACCATAGAGCAGTGACATGATGGATTTTTGTTTGAATCCCCACTGTGTAAAACAAAGCCTTGTTCGGGATAAAACGTCAAAAAAAACCAAACTTTTCATTCAATACATTAAAAGTATTACAATTGTTACAAATGTCTAAATCCAGTAAATAAAATTATACAATTTTAACAAAAAAAACAATAAAATATTTTGATTATTTAATAATTTTGAACAAAATATATCTGGTAAATTTATATGATAACTATGCATTAAAATAAATAACATGAATATCGTTTCAAAAATGTTATTAAATCATAAACCCCCTTACCCTTTTATTTATCAATTATTAGAAAAACTATAAAAAAAGCAAAATTTGAATCATAACTAGTATTAGATTAATTTAATTACTCTTTTGTTTTAAATCAGAATCACATCAAAGCAGAAAAAACATAGAAACACTCCGTTTTAACTCTTCAATTATTTTTTTTAGCAAGTGATACACGAGTTCTAGTTTCTATATTATATAAATCATAACTTAACACCGAAATCATGCAGGCATATATATGCTGAGTTTTTTTTTTGTTTTGTGTAATACAACACCCTGTACTCAAATTTTAAATCCTCATCCTGCAATCCTGAAGGAAGGCAGGCGCCAAATCGATCATCACGTTACCTCCATTATGATGTTATTTTTTCGAACTATATTCTTCGATTTGTTATTTGTAGACACAGGCCCCCCAGTGGCTTCTGTATCCATTTTGTTTGTTTCTGAATCGTTAGCCATTGGAATATCCAATATGTTGGCACTAAAAAAAATGGTATGTTATTTGTTGGCAGAAAAAAGCAAATAATATTAATAAATGATCAGCGACCGAAATCCTATAGCCAGTGATATTTAACAAGTATTTTATGATTACAAATACTTAGCATCAAGATTAAGCTCAGATAAAATTTACAAATGTCCACTTATAAATATATTAAAATTTAATCAGCATAGTACAAATAATAGTCGAAAAATCAAGAATTTTTAGTGGTTCTAAGTCAAATTTTAAAATTTCGGCTTCGTCACAATCCGGTTTATGTGGTCAGCTAACTGCAGTAAAATTTTCATTGTCATAGAATCACTCAAAGCAGTTTAATTTCGCGGACAAAGTTTTCAATCTGAGAAATGATGAGACAAAAAATAAATCCTTTTATTTCTCTTGAAATTTCAACAATTAGGTTGTTTTATTTTTTTTGTATTAACAAAAGTACCATTTGTATTATTCAGGCAAATAAAATTTTTGGTATTCTTTACTTTCCAGTTATATCAAATCTCAACATTTTCTATAATATTTTTACAAGAAACTTTCTAAATGTATATTAAAGTACAGTAACTAGTTACTTACTATATAATTAAATATATTTGATTGTAACTTACCTATGACTATTAAGCGTAAGAGTATGCGCAGAAGTGTGGAGACTCAGGGTGCCTGAAGAAGCGTTTGGATATCCCACTGCTCCCGAATAAGCGTATTTATTATTTTTAGTTCTAGTAGGAGGTACTAAAAAACAACATTAATTACTTAAAATTATGAATAACATCCGGACTTTTCGTTTTTCAGTAAATTTTAATTTTTCTTATTAACTGTTCAAAATATTTTCAACTAATAATTGAATTTTATTTTATATTGTTCACTTAAACGTCATTTTTTCTGGTTTTCCCTGAATTGTAAATGCCTGCTGGCAACCAAAACAGGTAAGTTTAGTTAATATAGCAGAATTTTTAATATTGCATAATATTAAAATGATTTAATTACGTTTTAATAGATGAAAAGTTATAAAAAAAACTACTTAGTTTTATTCATCTTCCAGATTATGTAAAAAAACCTAACTTCTGTCAATATTTAGGAAACTGTGCACTTCAGTCATTAAGTATCTTTTTTATTTAACGAATAAATCATTAGTTCCATAATAATTATAAAAAAAAACAGCAAATGATTACATTTTCAATATAAAATATTTCAAAAATATTATTAAAATAAAGAACGTACTTTTTGTACCATCAAAACAAAACTGACTCAACAACCCGTTGGTATTTCCGTGCACGGCCGCTTCAGTATTGCTTCTCGCCGGTTTACAATTGTCTTCCCCACTCGCAGAGGATATCATATTCACACTATTAATTTTAGGACTAGCAGAGGTACTGGAATATTGAACTTTAGTGTGTTGTTGACATTTCGCCGGTGGAGGAGGCGGTGGCGGAGGCGCCGTTGGTGTAGGGGCGGCGGTACTAGCGTTGCCCAGATTATTCACTAAAAAGTTTGAACAACCAATAGTTCTGAAGTCACTATCGCTACTAGAATCACTTGACAACAAACCGTCGATGTCATTACTATCACTACTAACACTAGGTATAAGCGTATTGAGAGCAGACGAGGAAGGCAATGGCAACGATGGAGGTTGCCTGCTGTCCAAGTCCAGCTGGTCGAGGGAAAATGGATCAGAGACGAAGGTGGAGGTGTCTAGAAGTGTCGAGCTCGGCGCGTCCAACGTTTGTATCTCCATTGAGAATATGTTGGCACTTGGGTTGAAGAACGTCTCCTCAGACAGAACCATATCACATGGGGTTTCATAGTCGGGCGGTGGAGTTTTAGGTCGAAAATGCAACCTATAAACAAAAAATATGATTCACAATAATATAATATATAATAAAAAGCAAAAAAGGGTTTTTACTGTTCTGGTCTATCCAAAAATGATGTTTCAACTTTCCGTTTCAAAAATATAATAGTGATTGTTTTCAAAAATAAAAGCACCAACACAAAACTAAGAAAATCATAATAACAGTTAACAAATTTTTAATGAAATTTATTAATATTCCCAAAATTTGGGGTTTTCTCTGAAATTTAGTTTTGAATTTCTTTCCAGAATTCAAAAAAAATAATTTGTTTTTTAAAAACTTGAATGCTACATTTTAAATTAATAATATTTAATAAATTCTTTGTAGTTCATAATATAAAATTATAAACGACTTTTGCTTTGTGTTAACATTATCCAATATTGATATATGTGGGGAGTTTTGGGATAGCAGATTAGTTAAAAATTTATTTAGATTAAGCTTATCTTTATACAAAAAATTAATTTTGTGACAGTTTTCCCTAAAATTTAGCATTTAAAAAAAAAAAACAAAATAGCATTTATATGAATAAATCATGCATTCATCTAAAATTTACATATTACATCACATATTAAGTATCAATGATGCTATCTAGTTTTTGATAAAGTTAACCTTAATTATGAAACAAGATCATCTATTATCTCAATGAAGTGCAATCACAATCAAAATAAATATACACCAAACATTTATTGAATAAAAACTTATGTCACCCTTCAATAAGGTTTAAAAAAATTAACGTTTACTAAAGTAAAACAGTTTGAAAAAGTTAAGTCATTATATAAACATAATAATTTTTTTAATAACCCAAAAAATCCAAATCAGAAGTAAGCAAATTGTCTCATTTATCTTTATTTTTTTGAGGATGAAAAACATTTAATACTTCTTAAGTCAAACCTCTTCGCTAGAGTTAGAACTTTGGACAATATTTGTCAGTTCGGGTTATAAAATGTGGGATTTAGGGACCCAACATAGATTTAAAAGATAACAACTGTAGGAGAACAGATGTTTTAGCAATGATAAATATTTTTAACAGAATTCCGTCAATTTCAGATTACACTCAAATAACTGGTGACACAAAATCTAAGTTTAGATAATAATATTTTCACTCATTGTCAATCTTAGAAGTATTAGGCACAAGTAAATCTGATCACTTTGGGTCAAAAAATTAAATTACCGTTAATACATCAGTATTAATTAGGGCAGATTTAATAAAAGAAGGGCAATATACAAGTAAAATCTGAGAGAAAAATTTCCATATAAATGATCAGCAGTTGAAGTAGTGTGAGAACAGACAATAAAATAAATGAATTTAAAATGTATGTGATCTTATAACCCCTATATCTCTAATCAGGGGTGACCACTGAGACTCAAAATCCCATTGACCTAAGGTGTGTACCAAATATGAAAATTAATAAGAAAGACTTTAGATAAAAATTGTCAAACAAAATTGGAAATTAATATTTCTCTTCAAAGCGAGGAGATAAATGAACTTTAATGCAAAAAGTGTAAAAATCTTTTAGACATTTGATTTGTTCTCAGCAGAGCAGAAAATCAGTCTCTGGAAGCTCACAAACAAAATGTTTTTTAAATAATAAAGTGTTACTGGAAAAAGTAATAAGCCATGGAAGTAAAATATTATTCAGAAAAAGATGTAACTTCAGGCTAACACAGGGAATCACAATGGGTGCATTGTTATTTGTATATTTATAAATGTTGCATGCATATATACAGTCTTGTTAACTTTGCAGATGATACAAATACACTAATAGTTAGAAAATTATTAAACGACCTATTATATATTACTAATAAAAATGGGGAATGAGTACAATAATGGTTTTCAATAAATAAGCTATAATGTATAATAGACAAAAATTTAATTTTGAAAAACATATTGGTGAATTGAGTAAAAAATTAACTTCTGTTATTCATTTAGAGTAACTTCAAAATATTTATTACTTAGTGCCAAATGAACTATATATTTATAGAGGGCAATTAAAATATTGAAAATTAGTCACACAAAGGTAAATTTAAACAATTCAAAATAATTACAATAATATAAACTTATATGCTTATTCTCTCTTTTTAAAAATCATAATTTTGAAAAACAGCATAATTTAAAGGCATGAAATCATAACTTGAATTGCAATTTTCCCACTGATATAATGATGTGAAATGCCTAGGATTTATGAGTTGGGGCAAATGCCCAAAAACCATAAATGTTATAAATAAGATCTATGAATGTTGGTTTTGTAATTGGGGAAAAAATTCACTAAACACATCTTTTGAATTATTTAACGAGTTTGATATTTTGACTAACAATGGAACTAATAGTGAATAGATCATTTATGCTATATTAACTGTAGAAAAATGAAAAGAATCAGGTTGACATATTTTAATATAAAATTAATTGTAACTGGCTGTATCTTAATCACTTTATTGTATAAACTCTTCATCACTTTTTTCTGATGAACTTTCAAGTAGTTCTGGCTCAGATTCTAAATCCTCCTCAGTCAATAAATCATTATTTACTGGAAGTTTTGTTTTTTCTCCTTATTCTGGATTACTCTATAGAGTCTCCAGTTCTTTTGCCGTGCTTACATGTATCAACTTTCAATTGTATGCTAGATAAGTCAACTTGGCTGCTCTTGCTATGTATCCAGTTAAAAGAGCTGAAGATCTGCTTGGTGGCAGCAGATGTAACAGGTGCCCCAAGAATTGCAACTTCTCCTAGTTCAAGAGTTCCTCTCTACCACAATAAAGGTGTTACAAGATAAATATTCTTTTCTTTAACACTACTGACACAAATTGTCCGGACAAAATTCCTTGTTTGTGTCCCTGTAATCTGCATAGTTCTCTCTAACTTGAGTAGCATTTAATCCTATGTTCTTTGCTGTGTTATAAACAAAGCTGTACAGAATTCACATTTAGGAGCTATTGACAACAATAACAACCGATGATAATTATTATTAGTAATAATCAGTCACTACAGTTTTTTCATAAAATTTACCTTTGATTAATGGTTCTTATGAAACTCTAGTAAAAATCACGAGAAGTAAAAAGCTAAAACAATACTTTTTTTATAAATGCCCAGATTGCTTTGGACAAATGCCCATTTATAAATGTCCTGCCCACTGCACATTTGCCCGGCCCACATCGCTACACTGATAAGAGTCAAATTAATAGAAGGCAGCCTAGAAATGAGTGTGTATCTAGTTGCCTAATGATATAAAAACAACTTCAGGTAAAATATACACTTAGAACACAGTAAAACATTTACTGGAGCCATTCACAACATAATCAAGGCATTTTGGTAAATTATTGCTTGTTTTTAATTATTGTTGGCTTCTCTCTTATACTTTGTATATTTGTGAATAGCTTTTTCTATTTCATTCAATCTGCTACGGTTTTATGGCAAATTTTGCACATTTCTATGATATCATTTATATTTGCTTATTTTTTTTATATAAAAAAACAACGAGGTTAAATAAAATTAAGTTGAGTATGAAATAAAAAAGTCTTACCAATCCCTCCTAAGTGATCTAAGAAAATCGACCATATCGTCCTTATCCTCCTTTGTATAAACAGGTTCTAATGGCGTAACTCCCTCTTCTTGCACTTCCTCCGGTTCTTTCTTAATCTCCACCTTAATACTATCACTAATCACACTATCACTTATCTGTGCACTGTTACTAACACTAATTTCTTTTTTAATATCAGTTTGTTGAACTACGAGCGGTTCTCCAGTCTTACTGGACTCAAGTTCTCTATCAGGTTCCGTTATAGAATAATCTAATGTCCTCCAAAAATCGTCATAATTTGTTGAAATTCGATCCAAAATTATTCTACCACCTCTGCCCACCCTTCGTCTCGCAAAGCCGATGCATCGTCGCGGGTTCGAAAGTGACGTCAAATTGAATCGGTATCGTTTGTCTGCCAGCCCGTTTTCTTCTTTTGAACACCAAGGCCAGTTGCCTTCATTGGGTAAAGGCTAAAAAAAATTATAAACATTATACAAAACATCTTGCTATGATTAACAATTAATGCTTACCATATGATAAGAACATAATTTGTTTCTCCTAAAGGCGAACTGACTTTCATCCTCCGTCTCTTCGGGTTCTGGAGACATTTGCGACATTGTCACTTCTTCATCTGATGAAATACCACCTAAAGAATCGACACCAAACGCTCCAGATCTGTTGCCTCCCATCGATTTATGTTTTCGTTTTTTGTACTGCCTTTTTTCTCTTCTAGGTATGCCCTATAAAACAAATTTCATTTTAGTTTTATAAATGTTGCGAGAAAAAAAAACTTACGTCATCTTTAAGTATGGATTTGCCAGCCCAACTCTGATTTGGATAATGATTTTGAAAGATGGGTGTAAATGCAGGTCTGGACGACTTTATAGCTGATGCTTCGGCCATGACGACGCCGCTGAAATCTTTGGCTTGGAAGCGTTTTTCAAAAACTTCCACTGTCAGATGTACATATTCTCTTTTAATTTTCTCTCGTCTTTTAACAAGTTCTAATAAAGTCACAGCCCTGTACAAATCCCTTCTTAATTTCAGCATCTTTTCGTAGGAAGCCTCGTCGTTTTTACGATTTTTCCTAGTTTGCATTTTTTCCGTTCGACGTCTAAACGCTAGGTATGGGTTGTTAGCTGCTGTACCAGATCTGTGTTCGGTTTTCACAGTCAAAATTAAAGGATGTTGCTAAAAAACACAATTTATTTAAATAAACAATAAATATCTATTTGATAACACAACATGGTCTTGGTTGAATTGGTTCCCAGGTAAAAAAGTAAAATTTATAATAAAATTAGTTACGATAGTGAATGGCCAAATGCTGAATAAACTCCCAAAAATCATTTCACAAAAACCTACAGAACTAGATATAATATCTAATAAGCTGCATTTCATGTGAAAAATGTTTAGTATATAAAGTTATTTACTTGTAATAGGTAGTAATGCATTGAGAGAAATGTGTCAACTTTACCATATTCTCTGTTCAGTAGGCACAAGAAAAGGTTTAACACGCTGACAGCCACGGAACTTTTCACGATTCCGGTCTAAAAAGACAATTTGATTTAATCGCCTTATGAGTCAATCAAATTAAAAAAAATAATTATAGTAATAATCAATAAGTTTAAAAAATATCAAAAAAAAAACATGTTACGAATTATTTTGC
The DNA here is from genome assembly GCA_963243735.1 of Neocrepidodera transversa. Taxonomy (NCBI): domain Eukaryota; kingdom Metazoa; phylum Arthropoda; class Insecta; order Coleoptera; family Chrysomelidae; genus Neocrepidodera; species Neocrepidodera transversa. Next base: position 2,104,525 of record OY725337.1, on the reverse strand, counting down.
ATATTTGTACTTTCTGTTCATTTAAGACAAACCTGATTTTTCTTCTCTATCCTGAGGCTATTTATTCATTACTACGACTTTCCATGTAGCTGTACAAATGTGACAAGTACTGAAGCGACGAGATATCTCTTACTAGGCGTCCTGGGTAGGTAAACAACCTACGAGATATCTCGTAGTTGGCAGTCAACGTGTTAAATTGTTTTACAAACGAAATTCTGCAGAATCTTTTCATTGATCTTTGAAAACAAACGTAACAGCTAATAAACGATTTCTAATATTTAAAAAAATCCTTTTATAAGACTGTTCAAAATTCATAAAAAGTAAATGTTTAGCAAAAAGCCATGACATTTGAAATGGATGATAGAAGTAGCAAAACCTGACGAGGAATTTATCGTTATTTACGATACCATTCCCAACTTGGACTAAAAATTACATTTTTGGAGAAGTCCAAGTCTTGGTCTCTACCCCCTACGCCAGAAAGGAAGACGTAATTAGTGTCTCTTTTAATACATTTGTTATGCCAAGCAAAAATTTTAAGATATGCCACTTAAGAAACAAGGAATGAACAAAACAGCAGCTTCCATGATATATTTATCTATTTTCTTGACCGCTGCTAAACTATGAAGATTCACTTTCTCAGTATAAAATTATCCAGTAGAGCAGATCAACATTATTTTTTGGTAATATTCATGTAAAGAGTAAGGCATTAAGAAAAACCTTCCCCTAATCGTCCATTTAATCAAAGGTTGAGTGGATTAGTTGTATAAAACTAAAACCAAGGAACACAGTTCATATGATGAAGGATTTTAAATGATAATCCTTTGACATTTGTTAACCCTTAATAACTAATCATCCATTTTACAGATGACAACATAGTCTTTGTGATAATTATTATTCATCTTGTTCATACATACATAAATTAAAACATGGAGAGAAACATAAAACAGTAGAATTTTTTGTTTCATTTAGGGCAATGTGGATTGCCGAAAACTTCGTTTTCTGTTTTTCTGGAGATATTTTGTGGAATTTATTTCATCATTTCACTGCTAGATTTCATTTAATAGTAACTTTATTTTTATTAAACATATTTTCCCCTTCTTCAAAGGACCCGCATGTCAATGATTTAATAAGATCTATTTTTTTTTGTGTTTGCAAAGACCTGCAGATAAGTAAGAAATTTAATTTAACATGTTAGTATCCTAACGAAAGCATTTTGATAATTGGCGTGACAAAAATGGAACAAAAACTAAAATTCAAACATGAAGATATGAGAAATCAAAGAAAAATGTTAAAAATCTAAAGAGTAATATAAATAAAAAACGTGGTACAATAGTAGTTGGATGCTAGTATATCGTTTTATCAGATATTTTTACAGATCAAAACGAAAGGCCAACTACTAACAGAATTCGTTATAGTCAGTAGTTAGTCTAAAGGATAGAAAATTTCGACTCTATTGAAAAATACAGATAAAGCAAGAAGAAGCTTAAGGAAATCTGGAAAAAGTGATGCTAGCCTAATTGTACAAACGGTGCAGACGCTCGCGAATCATAATGCTTTAAGAATGTCCGTTAAGTTGGCCCCGCCATTTTCGAATTAAAAAAAAATTAAATTGTGCCGTATTGTGCCGTAAATAAAAAAATATTTTTTTCCATCTTTTTTTAATTTTTCACCGTTAAGTTGGCCCCACCGTTTTCTCCGATTTAAAAAAAAGAGACGTGCTATATTTTGCCGATTTTTTTTTTAATTAAATTAGCCCAGAAAATTGCAAAATTAATTTTCAAAAATATTTAAAAAAATTTTTTGGCAAACTATTAGTTGTGCTGAATGGTGATATACCATATTGTATTTTTGTATTCTTGACTTTTTCTCCGCCGAGAAAATTGTAATTTATTATCAGAAAAAAAACTGAGAAAATGGCGGACCAACTTAACGGTGAAAAATTAAAAAAAAAATTATATTTTTTTTATATACGGCACAACCCAACACAAACAGCACGATTTATTTTTTTTTAATTCGAAAATGGCGGGACCAACTTAACAGACATGCTTTATGACTTGTTTTCAATTTCAGAAATTTTGTTGCTACTTTGCTACAAATAATTATGAATAAAAATTAATAATAAAAACCAGATTGATTTATCCAAATACCCAAAAACACAAATTCACCATCATCAACATAAATTTAAACAAACAAGTTTATATATTATTAAAAAGAATATATTATTTCAATTTTGTTTTATTTATTACCAGTATGTTAAGATATTAGTTGTAGTGTTCAAATAAATTTATAGTTTTTAACAACTGTTTATTAAATTTGATTATAGAAAAGTATAAGTATACAGAGTGAGTTTTAAGTAAGGAACGTCTCAATTATATCAGAAACAGATCGCACGATTTTTATAGACTTTCAAGGGTCTGACAACAATGTAAATACCACCATAATATCGGTGATATACACAATATACACAAGACCCTTGAATACCAAAATCTATAAAAATCGTGCGATCAGTTTCCGAGATAATTGAGGCGTTCCATACTTAAAACTTACCCTGTATACAACTTTCATGCAATAGTTATTATTTATTTGTTGAAATAAAATTCCAATTTATGACTTGTTTTTATCTTGCAACAAAAATTTATCGTTTCATTAAACAAACTTAAATCTTGTGCAACTAAAACTGACTGATTTTACTTAACTTGTTTTATAAATACAAATATTTATTCCATGGGACATTTAGAATAAAAGATTTATGTAAAATCCACTTGTTCAATAAAGGTATAAATTATATTATATATATTTTTTTAATTTTACCGTTTTAAGACGTTTATTCAACCAATAATCAAATACTGCTATGATGAGATCATCGTCTTCTTTCAGCAGCGCTTTCGCTTCATTTAGTGTAACGACAGTTTGACCACTGCTCTTCTCTAATCGGTCCATCATTTCTTCAAATTTGACTGGGCTTAGGTCTAATTTCTGAGCCTGGGATTGTAGCCATCTTTCATCTTCAGAATCCATGTCATAATCGGGAATATCCTGTTCCATCGTAAATGCTAAGAAACAATTAAAAAGGGCATTATAAATCTATTAAGTTTAATTCTGCTTATATTTTAAGTTTCATCACAAATTTCTGCTAAACATAAAAAATCTATCATAAAACTAACCATACATTTAAATTTGTATATTTCAAATGGATACTAATATGGCAAAAATTAATAAGAAAATTAGAAATTTTTATAGACATAACATTGGTTATTGGTATCATTAGGATAAATATATAAGAATTAAATTATTTGAAAATAAAGGGTATACTTCTTAAATCTTATTAATTTAAATATAATAATTTGGTACTAAAATTAACTTTTGATACATCAATTTTAAGGCCTTAAAGCCCTAAACCCTTATTAAAATAGTACATTCATCCAAAGGCAACTAAATTTTAATAAAAAAAAATCGTTTAAGAAAATACTATGAGTATTTAAATAAAAATTGCATCATGGACTGCAAAATGGAAGTAGACCTAGTGATCATATATTAAATAAAAGCAAGTATAGATTTTAATACTTTTATACATATCACTATGTCTTATGTTGATGAGACTATGCTTATATTAAAGTCAATGAAAAATTACATTGATAATAGAAAACCCATTGTATTTAAAAGATAAATTAAATAAAAATGATTCCTTGCGAAATATTGGTACTATCCGAGTTTAATTGTGGAGATTGTGTATTTGGCCCCATTTTAACTGACAATTATAGTGTCAAAACCAAATTATTCTTGTATCTAAATATTTAAAATAATACTTTACTCATTCTGGTTTAATTAATTAGGTCTTTTATTATGTGTTAATATCAAGTTTAATTAGTCTTTACAATAACTTTAATTATGTACTTAATGTTATGTTTTTGTTATGCCATATTCATTACATATTTGTTTTTTAGAAAGGAAAAATGTAAACAAGCTTGTGGTTATTGCATATAGATGTTTTTATGTAGGTCTTTCAATAAAACACAATTGTATACACTTTGTAATTGTAAATTAAAAAAATATACTACTCCCAAAGACTGTTTGTTGTACAATTAGTTGTTTTAACAAACTAAACAGGACAATCAGGGAATTTTCATATGAAGTATCAGATCTAATATCTGATCCATTGACACATGTTTTGGAAATGGAAAAGACCCAAAGATTAATAAACAAGAGACTAACATCAAATAATTACCTAGTACAGGTTGGTCCCACCATTGGGTGTACTTTACATATTCTTTACACCAATGAAATTATTCAAAATGTACATAAAGAAGAATTGATGTACTGTGATGTTTTTACAAAAGAAAGCTGTCAGGAAGTTGTTCAAAACATTTGGAAAAACAAACCAACTTAAATATCTGGTTTAAAGGTAATTTAATACTTATGTCAGAAAGAAACAAGATCTATACTTTGATGGAATTAATTAAAAATGTCATATCGAAGATTTTATTGCCCAATATAAAACCTGGAATATACCCAAAAAAAAGGAACTATTTAAAACATACGAGGTGTGATTTTGATTTAAGAAACACTATGTTAGTTATATGTGGCTAATCCCCCAAAAATCAATGATCCAAGAAGCGAATGGTTTCACTCCATATTTCCTTTCAAAAACTAAAAAATTGAATTGTTTCTTAGTGTACAGCCATCCTCATTCGTTAGTAGATAACAAATTTTGTATAAATTAACTTTTATAATAAATTTACAATTTACAATAAATTTGATATTACTAAAAATATTGAACCCTGAATCTATTCCAGACAATATTGAACTCATACAAACAAAACTGTTTTAGTACAAAAATCTATGGACAGAATTTTTTTAAAGAATTATTGATGTCCAACGCAAAAATTACTGGTCAAGTAAAACTGTTGAAGAACTTTACACTACAAATTCAGAAATTGCTGAGGCTTTGAAACCACACTTTATACTCCCACATTTCTACATAAAATAGTATAGCCTACATTCTGATCAAATTCTTTTCCAGTGTAAAAAAAATAAAATCACTGCCAGAATTAAGCACTTTAGATCTTTAATCTTTAACATATAAAAAGAAGGTATCAAAAATGCTATCAAATGATAATCTTATAGAATTGGAAAAATCTGCTATAAAAAATGTAAGTTGTCTGCATACAAGAATCAAAATTCTCCATCCATTTAACTGTTATACAACAAGAAAGGTTTCTTGAATGAGATAAAAATTTCGTAGAAATTGGACACAGCCATTCTAAACAATTTCAGTCAGCACAGACAACAAAATTTCAACAAGGGAAAAACATTTTAAATCATACATTATTATATTTTTTTTTCTCCTTATAAGTATGGTACTATAAGATAAATAATGTATATTTGAAAACTAGGGCCCTGAAATATTTAGATTGAGAACCAGTTGGGAATACAATAGATATTTTGTTTTTCTAATTATTAGTAGATTAGAAAATATTATATTATGGTATATTTTTCTCAAATTATTTTTTGGTAATCCTTCTAATTATTTAGATAAAAAAAAACGTTTTATGATTTTCACAAAAATATTATTGACAAATTATCTTAAAAATTTATAATACAACAAGTGAGGCTAAAAGGTATTTCAATGATATTAAAATGGCTTAAAATATTGGAAATAACATTTATTTGAATTTTAGGAAAGGATTTAATAGAGATAATTAACATTTGTTGAAAGATTTACAAATATTAAAAAAGATTTAACAAAGGAGAATGGTTTAGGTCAAGCTGGTCATTTAATAATAAATCGGATTTTTTTATTTATAATGATTCCAATTAAGTTTAGAAGGGTGTCTTTACTTTGAATATGTAAAATTTCAAAATTATGATTTTCATTGATTAAATGGTTAGAATCATTTGACTCTGTTTAACTTAGTTGAAAAGATCTTTTATGTTCATTAATCCTTTTGGCAAATGATCTTCCCATTTGAACTATATATCTGTTTGGACAAGCTCCACAACTTAATGAATAAACTCCCGATTGAAATTTTTTATTTGTTTTGTCTTTATTATTTTTAATTGACATATCTATTTTGAAAAAGCTAAATTTTTAGTTGGAAATCAAATGTATGTTAAAGATTTGAAATGCGGCTTGTTAATTTTAGGTAATCGATAAATTGAACAAATAGCTTACTTCTATTAATCAATACTTTGGAGCAGTATAAAGTGAGGGGTACTATATTAGATCTTTTCAAAAACTATTTGCTCAATAGAAAACAAATAATTAGAATAAAAAATATCGTAAGTGAACCAAAAATCGTTCAAATGGGAGTGCCCCAAGGAACGGTTCTTGGTACAATTTTATTTAAAATCCCAAATGGTTCAATAATTTCATATACTGTCATTGTATTGGAGGAAAATAGCTGGCAAGTTGTTAAAGAAAAATCCAAAACGGATATAAGTACTATAAAAAATTGGCTTGATTCTCATAAACTCTCTTTAAATGTATATAAAACCTATTTTCTAGTATTTTCGTTAACTAATATAAATAAGCCTTCTTTGAACATAGAAATTAATGGAAACTTTATAATTAAAATGAACAATAAAACAAAATACCTCGGTATAATAATTGACCAAAATTTAAAATGGAATGCTTTATTTAAGTTAAAAACATTATTAGACTACTATCTGCTTATTGTAATACTCTTTTCCATTGTTAATAATGATAAAATAAATCCAAAAGGTTATCCATTATCTCAAATGTGGTCTACTGATGAAGTAATAAAACTCTAAGGCGAGTACCACAAAATTTTTATTAAAGATGAAATGAAGAGGGTTGGCAACTAGTTTTCGACAAACTCCCTCTTTTTCCTGTACCACAACTTCCCTGCCCTCTAGTGCACGCACATTCTTCTTAAGTTATTTGATATATTAATAATTTCATTAAGTAATAGCAATGCTCCTATTTTAATTTTGGTAAGTTGTACTATGTTTTCTTCTCTCAGCCCTAAGAACTTTGTATCCTAGGCCTGATGATGGCAGTTTGCCGAAACTAGTTGCCAACCCTCTTTAATAAGAATTTTGTGGTACTCGACTTTTATTACTTCAATAATAATAATAGTTCCTGCCTAATTTAGTTCTTGTTTTATTTGATACATATTATTTATTTAATATTAAATTTAATTCTTTATTGAAATCCTCACCTATAGGTACATTAATCTATGGATGGCTAATTTATGTTGATATAGGTGACAAGATGTGTTATGAATTGTAATATCCCTGTGAGGTTTTTGAAAAATGGAAAACTGGTGTCTATTGATTATTTTTCAATTGTTAAATAATCTATAAATTGAAGGAAAGAATCTGTATGTTCCTCCAAAACATACCAAAATATCATCGACATACCTACACCAATAAACGCATTTTTGGAAAAGTTAATTTTTAGAAATACTATTTTCTAAAAAATCCATAAAAAACCCTGCCAGAAGAGGACTTAAAGGGTTACCCATTATTAAACCTTTATTACAAGAGTAAATTTTATTTTGAAATTATTACTAGTAGATTTGTGTTTGATTCAATGAGTAGTTTCTCAACCAAAGAGATTGTCTCAGTAGGACTACTCGGAAATAAATTTTGTATATCAAAGGATATAAATTTTGCATTACATGGTATAAAACTGTTTTCAATTTTATTAATTAAGTCATTTTTTAATATTTGTAAATCTTTCGACATATTAAATTCTTTTCCTAAAATTTTAATCCTTTAATGAATGTTATTTCCAATATTTTAAGCCATTTTAATATCATTGAAATACCATTTAGTCTCAGTTGTTGTATATATTTTAAAGATAATTTGTCAATAATATTAGTTGATTAAGTTGTTTTACAACAAAACATGTTACTAGTCGTAAAATAATCATAAAACGTTGTTTTATTTAATATCTAAATAATATAATGGATTTTCATCAAGCAAAAGCCTACACAGTTAAACAATCCTTCTAATATTTATTAAACCTAAATACGACCCTGTTTAATTACCAATAAGGTTATTGTATTTATGCATGTTACTGCCTAATAGTAGATTATAGCAATAAACTAAATAGTGGAATAATATTACGTAGTATTTTAAGTTAACCAACAGTAATATTCTGTAGAATCTGATTGTATGAAGATATATTCATATTTTATAACCTTTCTAACCTATACAAATCATTAGTATTTAAAGTCATTTAAAAAATAAATGTTATGGTATTGTAAATATAAGAGACAACTATTACTATTAAAGATATTATAGTTTATTAGTAGTTGCAATTATTAATACTAATCATAGATCACTTTGGTCATTAATGCTATCGCAAATATGTATGTATAGTGTTTTGTTTATCAACAGCAGAAATTTGTGATGTGGAAATTTTTTTTAAAGCATATCTTACGTTGCATATGGATAAGCTGTCGAGGTTGCTTATAGTTTGCAGGATAAACCCTTTCAATGAATTCCTTGTCAGGTATTTCAGACACATCTGGAGTAGGAATGATAAGTCCCGCAACGATCGCTCTTTGAAGATGGTGTTCCTGTTAAACATCGTTTAGTGCTTAGTATATCACGTATTTAAAGGAAAACTCGGAAAATAATATTGTTTACTAGTACTTATATATTGGTGTGTATATCATGTACTAAAAATACATTACGAGGTAATGTCAACATCGGAACAAGGTGTAAATATTTTTAAATCGGCGTTTTGCTCATAAAAAGTGTTTTTTGTTTAGAAAAAAGTGTGGTATATGTGTTGTTCTACAAGAAAAATATTAATTCGCCGGTTGCGCATGGGAGCGCGAATACTATCAATATGGCCGCCAACTATGTTAACAAATGCCTGATGTCGATCTGAGATAACTTACACATTCCTCCTCTTTTTGCATCCCTGATGGCATTTGAGGAACTGCCCGGTTAATCGCTGAATAATCAGGAAGATCCGGGAGTTCCTCAGCCATGTATATAGGCATGGGTTTGCTAGCATCCAGGGCCCTCGCCCTAAATGAAAGCTTCGACATATTTGTTGACAGCACAAAACACTCGACAAGGCCAACATAAAATCTCCTAAAAACTAGCTCCCCGTCCCTCGGGCCGTTCGAGGAGGGCACTAAACAAATCTTCGTTTCCTCTAGTACGTTCCCATTGTTTTTATTTACACGCACTCAGTCACAAATACGATAAAACAACTTTGAAACTTTCCATGTTGAGCGTGTTGAGCATAAAGCCATCATGGCGGATATGCCATGGAGCCATGAAAATACTAGGAGCACGCAGTGCGCGGGAACCTTTTACGCACGTTCACATGTAGGGAGAAAGCTTCATTCATACCTATATACAACTGTCTTAAAAATATTTTTTTAATTAAATTTTTTCCAAACTATTCCTACTTAAGGAAAATTACACAATTTTTGACGTTTTGTGATAATTTATGACAACTGTAAAATACAAGGTAGGGGGAAATGAAGCGCTGAATACGTCCTTTTTTTGATTATGAAAATCGAGTATTTTTGTTGGTTTTTAAAAAAAGCAAGAGTTCTAAATCTAATTCAATTAATAAAATCATAAAAGTTTGATTTATATAAACCGTAAATTTAGAAACTAGAAGCAAACGAAAACAAAATTTAATACAACCTAAACCCTCTTATTAGTTTTGAAGTCGCTGTTGCCAAGTGTAACATATTTTTATAATGGGATTGTCTACGTAACCTACTAGACGGATATGTATTCGGGCTGCGTAAATGAACAGTAAAAAATGTCACAGTTCGATTTTTTATATTTATATTGAAGTTATATTCCTTCAAAAATTGAATTGAGCGAGTATACATTTTCTATATGATTTTTTTTCCAGTTTACGTAATTTTCAGAAACTGAGAAAATTGTGTTAATCCATATTTACAACATGTCAAAAATTTGGTGATGGTTAAAAAAAAAAATTTTAATCAAAATTTGGGGACAAATTTCTTACGTCTATCATAGCTTCATATAACTTTCGTACCTACATATGCGCGTTAGTGTCGACTACAAACTTTTAATTTAAATTTGGCTGCTCAATGCAAACAGACACTATATTTAACTGATTTATATGAATAAAGAAAAATAAATTAGGAATTTCAACAAGCAGAAATAAATAAATAATTATCAGATAAAATGAAGAAAAAAAATGCAAACCAATACTGGTAAAAGTATTATAAACATCGGGTAATTATGTTTACATTTATTTACATATTACTTAAATATAGTTCTGTTGAAGTTGTTGTAATGAACTAAGAACGCGCACCCTCATGTATGTGTTAGTTTTTAGTGATTAGTTGTCGTTTGTTAATGATATCTCCATTATTATTAATATATGTAAAAATAAATAAAACTGATTTTTCATAACTATTTACAACGATTTATTTATCAGTCAGTTATATTTTACAACAGGTTATGGGCCCAAATTTATTTAGCTTACAAGTTAAATAGCCTACCAGTCGGACAAATATACACTGGGACTTTATAATGTTTATATTTAAATAGAAATTAAAATATTATTTTTTTATATTTCATAAAATTCAGTTTGATATCTTTCTCCACATCCATAAAAATAACAAGCAGTTTTAAGTTTCCAATCATATTTTAAACCAAAAAAGTAACATAATACAATAATAAATAACGCGGTTATTAAATTAAATTCTTTTTATTTCAGAAATCAGAGAAAAACTGACACCAACGCATTATTTTAAAGGAGTTTCCAATTTTCGATGGGAGAACCGAAAATACACGAACATTTTCAGTGACGTAACATTTTTCGGTAAAGGCGTTTTTAGATATATGCGTTTATGAACAAGTCGTTCGACGAAGTTAAATTCTATTGGTTCAATAAATAACGCAACGCCCTTGAACCAACGAATCAGAAACATTAATTTCAAATTGTTGAAATAAAGTGCGTATATTTAAAAATAAAAAGTAATTTTATTACGGATTTCGTATTTCTAACAATATACTTAAATTTAAAAAATATTTTATACATATACACAACACAATGTCCATAGGTGCCATAATTGTTAGGCAACACACAATCAAAATATATTGTACAGGAAGAATTTAAATGTCCAGAGGATTTATTGATTAGATTAGTTTAGTTTTGAATATATCAATTTTAATGATTTATTTTTCATAATTTTCTACTATTCCCTCCTAAAGAGTCAATTAACCTAGAAAATAAAGAAAAAGAAAAGAAGACTATTTCTTTCTAACCTCATTTTATGTCGGTTATTTTTTGTTTTGATTTTGATACATTTTTAAGATGGATAAGAGTTATCACAGTCCTATTTCGGTGAAAAGTCCCTTTTCTCCTAGATCTCGTCAAGGCATTAGTTCAAAAAGAATTTTACCAACCAGTTTTAGAAAGTCTTCGTACGTATAAACTATATAATTTTGTTTATGGGAAAAAACCTAAACGCATGTTTTTATTTCAGACGACTGAGCGTATCAGGAAAATCTACACAATCTGTACAAATAGTTTTAAAATCAACGCATAATTATGTTGAGCGCTTCGGCCAGTCTCTACCAGTTCTTATAACTGAAGCTCTAACATTTGCAGATAGTAAGTAGTAATTGTATTTTATTATATTTGGTACGATTTAGATAATATATCATTTGTAGGAAACACAATTGTTTCGGCTAGAATATCAGAATCTGGTTATGCTTGGGTTGTATGTGGAAGAAGACTACTCATTTGGCAGTATAGACAAATTATATCTGCACCGGGAACTCCCCAAAGAAAACATGGTAGTCTGAACCAATGTTTTGAATTACAATTACCTCAGAGTGATTTAGCTCATCGAGCTGAATTGGTATTTGTGTTCATTAGTTCTGGCTCAAATATCCCTTCTTGTATTGCTGTTTCTCCAGAAGGTATTTTTTAAATTGGTTGTACTATTCTATAAAATTTAATAAAAAAATTTTTTAGGAGTCCTTAGGTACTGGCCAGCTATAGCACATGAGGGAGTAACTGTAGAACAAAGTGTTGATCTCCAAGGTCAAGAATGTGACAGTTTAACTAATGTTGAAGGTTTGGGATGTGTTTTAGCAACAACTACATGTACAGTAGTTTTGGTACAACCACAATTAAACAATGGAAGACATTTTTTGCAATGTAAATCACTTAAAACTCCGAGCGGTTGGTTGGGTGGAATCAGCAAAAGAATGTCATCACTTATATTTGGCCCACTGTCTAGTGAGCAATCAAATGAGACTGTAAGTTAATATTTATGTTTTTATGGGATTATAATTATTATTTATTATTCAGAGACTTGTTAGAGTATTAAGCACACCAGGAAAAGATGGTAATTGGATAGTATTTGTTCTTGCTGGCCATTCACTTCAGAAATGGATTTTATCTAGTTATGAAAGTGAACAATTAGTATTTATGTCTGACTTGACAAGAATAATAAAAGAAAAATTCCATAGTACAGTGTGGAATATGAATGACTCATCAGAGACAAATGCTTGGTTGTTTGATATTCAAAATATAGACACTTGGTTATTAGATATACAGGCTGATAAAGATAATATTATTATTTTAGCAGCTGCAATGAATACACAGGTGTCACCTAAGGTAAAAGATCTGATGCCTTAAAATATAGTCTTTTAATATGTTGTTTTTAGGTTAATTATGCATTGATATCATTTTCTACTAGCGGTATTACACCTATAATTAAAGATTTTGTATTACTACTGATGTCAGGATTATACAGAGAAGAGAATCCTGCCGATTCATTATCTTACAGATTTTTAATATGCAGTACCAGTGCTTACCTTTACAATGCAAAGACAATTACAGTTGTCAAACCTCAGGAAGAACCAGATATACTAGAGTTTACTTCTTCACAAGATGTTTTGTTAGGTAATAAAACTTTTATGGAATTTCTAAATGTGAAGTAGTAGTAGTAATTTATTTAAAATATGTAGTTATGCTTTTGTATATTTTTGCAAATAATTTTAATTATACTCCATAATTTACGCCATCAAATACTTATCATTTGTTTTGGAAACTATCAGAAAATTCACAGAGATTGGTCACCCCCGAGTTGGGTTTTATAAATTCATGCTGTTCTATTATTAAGACACTGGAAACATGTAAAAAAAATCTATTATAATGTATACAAATAATATAAAATATAACATAAATAAATTTTCTATAAATATGCGCCCAAGTGATTTAACACTTGTTTTGTGCAGAACGTTTTTATCAAAATTTGTTTTATTATTTTTTTCTATACTATAATAAACAATTTTATAATTATAAATACAAATTAATCAATTAGTTTTATAAAAGAAATACAGTTGTCATTTATAATCGTCTTACATTGCATTGAAAATTTTTTGTAGTTTTTAATATTTCTAATATTCAAAGGTAATAAATTTTAAGCCTTTGGGGCTAGATGGTAAGAAAATCTTGCATGTACATTTTTATTAGAGTTAGATATTTTCTGTAATATATTTGTCATATTACGAGTCAAGTAAATGTTCTTGTTTATGCATAAATATTACCAATGTATGAAAGTACAGTGATCTTACGTTGCATATACCCTTCCATGGGTACCGTCTATCTTTTTTGTAAATAATTTTCAGTATATAATTTTGAATTGTAGACAAGGTTTTTAATGAATTTTCATGTAGTGCTCCCCAAACCACTATTACATATCTTAAAAGTGATTCCACTCGGGATTTGTATACTAAAATCAATATATTTTTACTCAAGATATCTCAACTGATAAAATTTGTAAATTAGTTTTCTAATTTGCTTTGTTAAATATGTTGGTTCCATTTTGTCGTTTTATCTATAATAATTCTTAAATATTTAGTATTTTCAGCTTCCTTTTTGTCTCCAATGTCCTTAATATTAATGTTGTAAAATTTGGGTTTGTTTATATCGTATCTGCATTTAGAGACAGCTGATACCCATCCGGCCGCATCTTTATGACATTAATATCTTCTTGAACGGTTTTATTAGTAACTTCTCAATCATATCCACTAAATATGGCAACAGTGTCATCAGCATATTACTTTGCTGTCTATGTCAAGTGTTAAGAGAGAATTTATCAAGCCTTTAAAACAGGTGGAATATACACTGACCTTAAATTTTTAATCAGAGTTATTAATTTTAAAATATTCTTTTTGTAATGAGATTAGTAAATATTTAGCAAAAGCTTTGAAAAAATAAGACGGGAATCTGTCCACTCCTACCATACCTTTAGGTTTAAATATTATAATTACTTTATTAATTTAATCTGAAAATAAGCCAATTATACTAAATTAGACTCAATTATATCCTTAAAAATTTTTATCCCCTTCAGGTAAGAGTTTTGTCTTTGTTCAAATTAAGTTAGTCGTTTTTTCTATTATGAATTCAAATTGTGAATTATTTATTATATTTCAGGTGGGTCTGTTTGTGTAAACGCGCCAGTATTCTTTTCCAGAATAAATGGTCTTATAGCGGTGTGCAGTAATGATCAAATAACTGATTTTATGAATCAGAGTATGACACCTAACACACCAGTTGAAACTTCTTTTAACGAAAATCTCGGTGTAAATAATCTTTCTATTTACAACATTGATCCAGAAGAAATATACAATGCTTATAAAGACACTATTGGTCAATTGAAAGCAGCATTAATTTTTCACATTAGAAACCAGCAGGTTTGTTATATTAATATTAAATAAAATAAAGAAATATAGTTTAATTATATTTTAGTCTGCTTATCAAGACATCATCAACGAACTGTTTCCATCTGATAGTTATTCAGTTCCTAGTATTAATAGTGCTCTAGATAAAGTAGTAATTTTAATGGGTCGAGATCTCTTAGATGATATCCCGGCAGGTGATCCTCGTTGGACAAAAGATGTTCAATCTGGTATTGGTAGTTCATATTCTATGCAAGTATTACATCAGTTAGAAGATAAACAAAAAGCCATGTCTTTGTACTTAAAATTTTTAAAGGAATCTGGCTTATGGCATAAACTTTCTGGGTGTATTGTTAGAAGTACAACTATGGCGACTATTTATGCTTTAGGAGAGTTTATGGAAAAAATTACTGCTGCTATAGTATTTAAAAGTCTACCAAATAATCTTTTACTGGAGAATGCTATTGAAAAAGCAATCGAGAATTATGAAACTGAACCAGGGAATGGACTTACGAACCAAGATGTTTTTTATAGAGAAGTTAGCAAAGTTCATACTGCAATTCAAGAATTGGCTAATTGTTGTGAGGATGCAGCTCATTCAGATTTAAGTCCTGCACAAGTTGCTCAACACGTTCAAGATACTAATGAAATTATACTGGTAAAATTTTATAATTTCATTTTATTTTTATTATAAATTGTACTTTTTTTATTTCAGACAGTATTAAATGAGGTAATTCAATGTCGTAATCAAAACGCTAATAACTTTTTACCATCAGAATCAACAAAATCATTGGAACTGGAATATTTACCATGGACTATTGCAAACGGAGATGAAGGTCTTGCAGATGCTTTATTACAACAAGTTAGTTCAAATAAATAGAAAAGTTGTAGAAGATAATTTATTATTTTTCAGCATATAATGACTTATAATTATGGATTGAAACTTGTAAGTCAGGGCCAATTAAGAAATTCATTACTAGATCATTTTGTAGCTTTGACAGATTTGTTGTTAGATGGAAAAAAGACTCACTTAGAATATGTAAAAAATTCAGCAAGAGAAAATGTTTTGTATCGACAATATTGTACAGATAGACATAAATTTATCAAACCGTTATGTAAGATTTATTATATTTATTAATAACTTTATTCAAATATTCTTTTTTTTAGTGAATGAAAAAGAATATGAAAGAGCAATTCTGTTAGCTGAAAAATATTTAGATTTTGAAACTTTGGTTATAATTTGTGAAATAACTGACAATCAAGCTCGTTTGGACGAATACATGGAACGTTTTAGCAATAATGGATTTTCTGAATACGTTTATAATTGGTTTATTAAAGAAAATAAACAAGGGAAATTAATAGATAAATACAGGAAAATTGGAAAGACGAAAAATTCACAAAAACTATCAAACTTTTTATCAGATCATCCGTCACTATCATGGATGCAACAAATATTTGATCACAAGTTTCCAGTTGCAGTCTCTACTTTATGTAAGTTTTCTTGTTATGTTTAACAGTTATATACATTGTATTTTTTATAGATAATCTTGCTAAAATTGAAAAAGACTCGCTTACAAGACAGAAAACAATCTTAAGTCTAAGCAAACTGGCCAAACTTGCTGGTCCAACTACAACTGATGTACAAACTTACATAGATAATATAAACTCTCGTTTAGAGCTGATCAACTATCAAGAAGAATTACCAGATTATGTTTTGCAACAATTTGGCTACGAAACCGTTAAACCATGCGTTATTCCACCCAAAGATTTGATCTGCTTGTTTATTTCCAAGGAATATTCAGATGCAGCAGAATTAGAATTCAAAAAAGCTTTAGATATTTTAACTTTTATAGAAGATGGAGAATTAAGGGAAGAATTACGTCTGAAGATTTGGAGAGAGGCGATATTACGGGATTCTTGGAGTTTTCCCAACTTGGATTCTCCCATGGAAGTTTTAAATACGACGCTGTTTTATAAAATTATTGATTTAGTTTTAGATTTAGGCGGTAAGCCTCATATATTGTTACCTCCAATAAGCTCATTATTAGATGATCCAGATCTACGAGAATTACAAGAAAATCCCAATTTTCAATTTTTAATTAAGACTGCCTATGAATATATTTCCCGTACTCAAATGTTAGATGAATAAGTTTATTTTTTTAAATTAATAAAAACACTATATTTGTATGAATTTTTTTTTTATTTCAAACATAATTGTTGGGGAACTATAAAAACAGACTGATTCATTAATAAATTTACAGTAAGAAATCCACTCTGAAAACAAAAAATATATCTTCTTTTTTTAGTGTATCCTAGTTAAATCTTCAATCATTTTTACTAAATTCTCTACAGTCATCTGTAAAAAAAATCATATGTAAGTGTAATTATTCTATTAAAACTTTATACCCACTCAAAGAAATAAATTAACTTTTTAACTTTATGATAATGAATTTCATAATTTATTTATTAAAAAAAACTTACTCCAACACCATCTGCTACTTCCTTCATCTTATCCTGTGATAAATCTAAAAAGCTCTCTATAAGATCTCCATCGATAAAACCCTCACTGTTTTCTGTCTTTATGTCCGTGTGAAAAGCTCTCCAGAAGGAATGTTCAATTTTTCCAACTGATTTAATTACTGACGACAGTTTATCTTGAAGTTCTTGTAAAAATTCGTAGAATTCTTGCGGTATTTGAGTTACCAAACCTAAAATAAAAAAATCGTACTAAAAATATATTTATTAGGAAATGAAATAATCATACCTATAGCGCCACCGACAGTTCCAAACAAGACACATCCTCTTGTAGGAGTCGAAGTTTCCCCAATATTTTGCATAACGAGTGATCCATGTCTGAAAACGTTAATCATATCTCCTAGATGGAACTGTCCAACTTCGTGCATTTGCGAACGTTCCTCGTCAGTAGTTGCAGCGCTATCTTTTTGACAAACAAACATATTAAAACTATTTTCAGCTCCAAGGAACGTATCGTCGTCTAGTATTTCTATAGCAGTCATCCAGTTCGGGTTGTAATCTCGCGCGATTTCTTCGAAACTCCCTAAAAATAACACACAGCTTGGTGATTTTTATATAACAGCAGCTGAAACTCTAAAAGATGTATAAATATATACCTTCCATAGTTTTATACTGCAAAAGAGTCATGCTTCTCATCAAATCACCAATCAAAATAAAATCTCCTTTGGTTTTCAAGAAAAGCGAAATAATATTGTTAAACTGGGAACATTCCAACCTTAATTCTTTTTCCGCCGTCCATTCAAAGAGACGAACGGTACTGTTTATGCTGGCGAGAAGTTTACCATTGAATTCCGCCAATGAATAACAAGCTCCCTTAATTTCTTTTTCGGAAACCTGCACTAGTTTGTTGTCGTTCCAATGGAATACCAAAAGCCGACCTTGTTTAGGTTCTGCTTCTTCAGGATTCACATTTGCAGTACCTAAAATGAAAAAAAAATCAAAATATCTATTTAAATATGCCAATGTAAAACATACCCACTATAAAATATGGATTTGAATCGCTCCCAAGTGTACAAGATATTAGTGACATTGCATACTCCTGTTGCATAAGTTGATGTGCATGTAATACTTCGAACGTATTTTGATCTATAATAAGTAAATTGTGAACTTCAACTTCTTGTCCATAATCAGGAACTTGACTTGTTAACAAGCTTGTGCTTCCCGATTTGCTGATTCCTAACGAACCCACACTACTCGATATTGTAACTGATTGCGCCATAGTAGAAGCGCTCTGCCTTGCTGGATTTAAACCAGTCGAGTCTTGAATATCAATACGGGCTGTGACTACACCAAAAGTCTATAAAATAATGTTTATAAGCATATTCATGAGACTAATGACAGTAATTTTACCTGTGTTTGTTCTTGATAGGCTATTCTACGAGCAGATTCTTGAAGAGGAACTGTTCTTATATGTAATTTCTGTATTTCATCGATAGTTCCTATTGTTACTGATGTATCCGTCGCTAATGCCAGACTAAAAAATAAGTTAATGTTAATATAAATATAATTTACCAAGATACTGAGAAAAATTAACCTGTCTGGGTAAGCTTCAGCGTTCAACGAGCACATGTGATTGACTTCCTTCATATTAACATTGGAAAAAACTAGTTTATGATTAGAAGAATAAATAACAGTGGGTCTATCGGAACATGCGAAAACATTTGTAGTACTTAGAGATCTAAAGGTCCTTAAAACTGTGGGTTGTGTACCTAATGTTACTTTTTTCTTTTCACTCAATAATCCTGAATCTTTATGTAGTGTAAAATAGAACATTGATCCGTCTCCTAGAGCACATAAAAGATAACTGTGGCCCTCGAAACTAGCCATCAGAACTGAACGAGGTATTATTTCTCCACCTAACAATTCTTTCGTTGCTTCAGTTAAATCTGGTAGCCTTAAAATTCGAGCAGAAATATCAGTCCATAAACCTACTGCAACTAAATCCGATGTTGTTCCTTCACCAAGAACGCTGATATCGAGACACGCAATTTCCACATCTAATGTTGTATTTCTGTAAAATTATATATATTTATAATGTCTAAAGTGTATAATAGATTAAAACAAACCCTTTAAGTATCAGTTCGTTGGGATGAATTTCTAAATAATATAAAGCAGATCCAGTCGAGACGATAATTTGTTGTGTGTTACAAGCAACAACGCTGATATTTTTATCCGTAGGAGGCTTCCATTCCGCCAACAGATTTTTATTTTGTGCCGAAACTAATCTTGCGGAAATTGGAGTGACTTGAATAATCTGATCGTGAATAACATTACCGCAATAGAAAGTTTGTTGATCAGATGCGAAGCCCACTATGTCAGTTTCTTCTACCTCTTCTCCGTTTAAGCTTAACACGCGAGTTTGGCCAACAAAAGATAAAACCAAGGTATTGTCTTGGTTGCTTCCTGAAATAATAATTTTAAATTTTTTTGTTCAAGGATATTTTCAATAAATCTTACCTGCTACCTGAAGTGCCCACATTCCTTTGATACCGGGTAAATCGATTGAAGCATGTTCCTGTATCCCTATTCCATTACGGATAATTCTTAATGAACCTTCTTTAAACGCTCCAGAACAAGTAACAAGTTGTCCTTGTCCTTGTCTTTCCAAATCAACAACGCACATATCCAAAATGGGCGCTAAATTTGTAAATGATTCCATTACAGTAACATAAGAACCATTATCATCTGCTTTAGTGTTTAATTTTACCAATTGCGAATCGCCAATTCTGGATCCGATGAATAAAACTCCGTTATCGAGATAAGTAATACATTCCGGAGTAGCGATTTCTCCAAGTAGTTCAACTTTGAGATCTTTAACAGCTTCAGCACCATCTCCTCTTGATTCGGTTTCGATAAATAGCATGAACAAGTGACCTGCCATATCACCCAAAAGGTATCGTAGACCACCTGGATCTACTTTGGCGTAGCAAATAATTGTACTTTGCTAAAAATACATATAGTTCATATATGGCATTGAACTTGCGCAACAAATACTAACCTTAATAACAGGTGGTGCCACTACAACTGGTGTAATACCATCATGGTATAAAATACTTTCTTGGCCAATTATTATAGCTCCTCCAAGTGGTGATGGTACTGGAATAATTATGGATGCCTCAGTTTCCACGTTATCTTGACGCCATGGAATTTTAACAAATTCTTTTTCTCGCAGAGAAATTTCATGGGTTTTTACATGGCGACCATTACCATCTTGGTGTATTAAAATTAAGGTAGGGTTTGCGCAACCATGCAAGAATTCAACATCGTGAACCTGCAGTTCTTCCATTCTAAAATATTATTTTTTACAGAACACATTCTACCTTATATTTCTGATGAATATTCACATCTGAAGTGAGGGCTTTAATGTTGCAAAAAAGAAGTACGTGTACTTCAAAAGTGATACTATAATAAAATCCAAAAATGTTATTTAAATATTAATAAATCAAATAAGTAAATAATACAGAATGAAATAGATATCGTGAATTATTGTCAAAAATTGAAACTAGACCTTTAAAAGTAACGTTCTTATAAACCAGAAATTGTTAAAGAATAAGATTTAGTGAATTACTCCTTTAGATTTTCTCAAGTTTATACCACTATGTTTAAATTTGAATCGAAATTAGAAATTTTTAGAAACAAATAACCTAATATAATATGTGTCTGTTAAATTATTTCGAAATTCTATGTTTTAGTAATAGATATTTGTAGGAGCGATAAAATTCAGTATTATTCAAAAAGAAGATGTATGCAACTATAATAATGATAGCAGAATCTATCGATTCTTATTCTCCAGATATAAATGGCCTAGCGCCCCTATTCCTGGTTCTGGGTCCCGATATTGAATCGATTACAATAGAATAGAAATCTACCTAAAAAGATGTCAGAGCCAATCGTAGAAGATTCAATAAGACAATATCAAGCTGGATTCAAAAAAGGAAGAGGAATAACTGACTATATTTTAACAATGAAAGAGGTGTTCCCTCATGCTATAAGTAATATCCCCGCCACTGCACTTTCTTGATTTTTAAAAAACATTGACTGTATTCACAAAAAAAATTAATAGACTATGATTGAATTTGTAGTTCCATGGGAAATAGTAAAACTAGTAAGAATGACTCAAGAAAAACTTCCAGGAGTATCCAGATCAGAGAAGACAACTAAAGAATTCGAGATTGCGATTGATGATCCTCTATCGACGCTGCTGTTTAATCTCGTATTGGAAAATATTATAAGATAGTCAAATTAATATAGAAAAATCATCATACATGACATAGTAGTAAAAGTATGAACGGAAGACGAATTAAAAGAAGCAAAATAAAGAAAATTGGAAAGCAAAATATTGATGGAAGCTGCAAAGTAGGGACTCAAAAAAGAAGTTTAAGAAGAAAAGAAATTAACGTGAGAGTAAAGGCAGAGCTCCAAAAAACTGGGCTAGCCCGGCGGCATGTGGTGCCGGCTTTTGCCAGAATAAAAATTTAGAGTAATTCATCCCATGGGCCACCGGCATTAATTTGCTAGTGGTAAAATGTCGGTAAAGATCAAAGAATTTCTGCGAGCTATGCGGGTATGTAATACGTTAGTTTTTTTTGTTTTATATACACAATAACTTACATTGGATATTCAAGTGATCTTAAAATGGATAGCCATGATTCGAATACGGAAAATACCCAAGATGATGAACATATTTCTAACGAATGGACTGAAAAAAAAGGTTTTATTATGATAGAATTATTCCGAAATGAAATTAATTTGAGGACCACTAGAGACAATTCCAACTGCCACATTTAAAATTTAATTCCGCGGCATTTTGTGCCGCCGGGATAGCTCAGTTTGGTGGAGTCTCGCCTTAATAAAAGTGCAGGTTAAAAAACCTATCAAGAAGAATGAAGTTCAGAATTTGATACTATTTTAAGATCAAATATTACTAGATATGAGAAACGAGTGGTAAATAAAATCAAAAAGAAAAGGTACCTAATGAAATGGGAGATAATTATTGTAGGAAAAAATAAGAATTAACGAAGTATATGTATAACATAAATCGATAAGAAAAAATAGATGAAGGAATATTATCAAGGAGATTGAAGTGCCAAGGACATTTGGAAAGGATGACGGGTACCAAAACGAATAGCGCGGATTCTGTTGGTAACAAGAAAAAGATGCGACGGAAGTAGCTGTAGAAAATTTGAGAAAAAAATGTAGTAAACTAGGAAAAGGGACAGATAAAAACTACGGCCTGTTAAGCTATACTCTATATATATTCATAAGATCTCCCTATTGTAATTCAGAATTTCTCAGATATATAAATTATATTTAAAAAAATGTTGATCATAGGGTCAATAAAAAAATTAAAAAAGTGAAGTATTGATATCAAATGATGAAGTAAATCATTTCTCTGTCTAATTCCAGCTTGAATCATTAGAAATTTTTTTGTACATTCTTAAAATTATGGGACTTTTATATTGTACTAGATCAAATATTATTTTTATTATATATAAGCAACCTGTATTTTTTCCTGAATAATTAGTTAAATATTTAACAAATTATACCAACAATAGAAATGCTTAATTATTATACACATTCATAATCAATCTGTTTATTGGAAAAAATTCAAAATGTTGGCAACTAGAGATGTGTTGCGACTGGCTTTTTAAGTCGCAATAACAAACTGTAACTGCTCCGACAAAATCGCAATGATAAAATATTGTAATATTTGGAAGCAGTCACAGTTACATCATGAGTAACAAGAATTTATGGAGGGATAAGCGAATTGTAATGCCTAGAAATTTTTATTGTTTCTAATATTGGTTGTAAACAAAGGATCTTAAGTATTATTTGATCTCATGAATATTATGTTTGCTCTACAGTTTTGTGATATAATGTACGAAACTTCTGAAAAATATGACTATACTGCGACCAGCGGGACGTGGCGTAACAACTGCTTCAAAAATCACTGCTCTTTTTTAAAATTCAGGGCAGATAGTGAAACTCATCTGTATTGGCATTATTCTTTCTTTAATTAAAATTGATGAGCCCATAAATTGGATTGAACTGAGTAGTAAAATAAATAAAACCATCACAAAATAAAACTGAAATCAATAATCAGAAACAATTTTGTAATAGATGCATTATTGTATGTAAATTGCATATGTACTGATGCAAGACAGATAGCAAGTTAAGTTATAGTCTAATATTCAGATTTCCGACTGATAAAAATTCATTTAATGATTAAATCTAACACTAAAAATATATTTGTTGTACCTAAAATTAGATGCCTTTAATTCGTAGTTATCTTTATCTAAAGGTATGATTTTAAAAAGGCCTTCATACAGTCTTAACCCAATAACTCTTGCTTTAGGATCAATCACTGCTAAAATACCCGTTTCTGAAGGTTTTCCAATTCGATCTGCCACATTTCCATGTGCTTTTGTGATAATATCAATATTCTCTCCATCGCTAATACATTCCAAAATCATAGCATTGTATCTCAAAGTGACTATAAACAGTAAATCTTTCTTCTCATGCTAAAAATTATGTATTATTATCATTTATAATTTATGAAATCCATCTATGTGAAATATAATAAACACTAATTTACTTGTGGTCGAAATAGCTTCATTACTGCAACTTTTCCATATAATCCAATTTCCTTGATAGGCCTTAAACCTTCAGGAGTTACCAAGTATATTTCTAATCTAGTATTTCTAGCGACAATAAGATTTAAATCCGAAGGAGATGTAAAGTTGCCTAAAAATGTAATAATGATAAAAGGTTATTTGTTTTTAAAATTGGACGTACCGGTTACACATGAAGTAACAGCAGTCGGCTTATGAGCCGTAACAACATAGTGGTGAGACATGCTCTATTATTTCAATATTTTCTATGTATTTAATTTTTCAAATAACTGAAAATGACATGTTTAGAGATCGGCATTTACGGAAATCTTCTACTTGACAGTTGACATTACTGACAATACTATTTACTTCTTCTCTATTACTTTTTTAAAATGGTCTTTAATCTGTTAGGAAAAGGCCACATCAATAATCAGCTGTGCTGACAGATTGAAGTTGACGTTAAATGTGTCATGGCCTCCGGATGGTTCGAAAAAATCTAAGTGGAAAGTCGCCAAGCAAAAAATCAAAATCACGAAAGAGTGACCCTGATGCATCCCACACTAATGTGATGTTTAGTTCATACACAAACACATCTGTACATAAGCGAAATTTGTGTATTGTGTCCTTCCCTATTATATTTTTATTCAACATTTTGCGATCACTTCTTTACCAAATTTTTGTTATTTTACGTTTTGTTTACTGTAGTTCATCAACATATTTTGTGCGTCATCGTATAACTGATTGTGAGAATGGTGAAAGAGATAACTCTGTAGTTATCGAAGAAGTTACAGAAATGGCACAAACTAAAACGACAGGTCCGGGTCCAGGCGACCCCTTGTTAGCCAAACAAAAGCATCACCATCGTAGAGCTTTCGAGTACATTTCCAAAGCTTTGAAAATTGACGAAGAAAACGAAGGTTAGATTTATTTATTTTTTATTAAAGCAATTAATAACAAATTGAACACAATAAAGGGTTGGTATATTGTTTAATATTTATTATATGTTTATAACTTTGACATAACTTTTCGTAACTGCAAAAAGTTTTGTCAAAATTCTTGATCAGAAACACGTTAGAAAAGTATGATTTTGTTTAACTCATGTGTTATTGCAGAATTTCGCTTTGCTAGTCCCGCAAAAACACATTCCTTACACAAAATAATACATTGCATAACTGGTTAAGTACATTAATATTTATTTTAATAATAGTAAGAAGGGATGAGAAGATTGCTTAAAAAATTGTTTTTAAAAACAAGACGAACAAACTATATGATATAAATTTTCTATTCATTTATCTAATTACGTTTATGTTAATTGATAGTAAAATTGAAAACAAAATTCTCTAGATTAAAAACTAATTGTTAATTATGTTATCTATTTTAATACATGCTTGTATATCTCTTACAAAAGTAGAAAACAACATAGATAATAATAAAATATTAATTTTTTGATAAAGAAAATCAAAAACCTTTAAAACCAAAATGATTCAAAAAAGGTTTCTCTACAATAAAAGAAATAAACCTATTCTAACATAAAAAACCATTTAATATCGATATATTAAAGGCTGATTTTTTTAGTATTTATAAAAACGTGTTTGTTCGTGCACACGAATCGTGATAAAAAAATGATATGTAGTATTATTTAAAATATTTAAATATAAATAATAGTTCAGTGCTAATATAATCTGTACAATTTCACTTTATCTCTATTATTTCATTGGGTAGCTTTTTTGATTTTTTTTTTGAAATCTTGTGCTAATTCCAGTTTGAAATCCTTATTTTTTGTTTAATTAGCATTATTTTTGAATTATTCCAAGCATTTTCAAGATTCTGACTAGCATATATGTTATCTCATTGGATTTCACTGATTAATTCTTTAAATTTGTTGTGACTAAAGGTGGAAAAAGATTTTAAAATAACAATTATTTTTTTTTTAATTTATTTATTTACTCTATGAATCCTTTATTTAGTCAATATGGCTAATTTCCAATGTTAAGCTTAAAAAGATATATACATTTAGGTAATACACTTAGAAACCTGAATAAAAACAAACATAAAAAAATTTACACAATTAAAAATCAACAAATGGGCTTTTACATTTCTCTTAAAAACGCTTAATGAAATAGGATTGTTTAACGATTCTGGAAGTTGATTAAATTCTTGTAGTCCTTTAACACGGGATTTTGAGATCTTCTTTTTGTTACAGGTGGTATATAAAAATGTTGTCTAGATCATGTGTCATGATTAAAACTAATTTTATCGATTTAATATGTCTGAGCCATTCCATTTTTTATTTTAAATATAAAAATTAGCATTTGGCATTTTAAAAAATCCTGTATTGACAGCCATTGTAGCGTAGTCAGCATAAGTATTTATTATTGTTGTTAATCTAGTCTATTATTATCAACTTTTTTCATTTTGACCCAAAAGGTATAATACGGTAGAGCAATTAGTAAAGTAAGGCAAAATTAGATAGATAGATAAATATTTATTTCTTCCAGTAAGAATTTTACAATAAGCCACAAGTGGCATGGAACTATGTCAATTTTCAGTTTTGGTTCAACTTTCTGCGTTGATAATTTCATATCTTAATACATATTGAATTAAAATTTTAAAGTTATAAAGATTAAAGATTACCAATTTATGTGCTAAACTACTAAAGACCAGTTAAAATTCTAATTGTCAGTAGATAGAACGTTCGTTAACTTTAACGGTTCTGTAGCTAATGACAATGACGTTTAGATTGTGACAATTATATAAGAAATCAACGTAAAGTTTTATTCTAAACGTCATCGCCTTTACTTACTGAATCTTTAAAGTTAATGGACGTTCTATCTACTGACAGTAAGACTAATAACAGTTTTTAATTTTCAACAAAATTGAATTACACATCTGCATTTGAGAAACTAAATTTATAGAAGGTCTTTATCCTTATCAATAAACTCTTGGAATGAGTAAAATGCTTTCTTAATGTGGTTATTTTTTATAACCTGCTTTTTTAATTTCTGTTGAGATTTTTTACTTTTTTTTTGGAAAGAGATTATAGATTTTTGTGATACTGTATTCTACATTTCTTTGTACATATGTAAAGTTGCACCGGCCCATCTGTAAATTAGATTTGTGCCTGATTGTAATAAATAAATTTTTGTAACTTTCCATTTGTTTAATTTTGAAAATACTGCGTATACACCGTTTTTGTAAAATCATGATTCTTTGTATATCATATGAGTAACTCCAGAAAATAATGCCATATTTTATTCTGGTTTGAATATAGGCTTGGTACAATTAAAGATCTGCATCCTTGCATACTGTTTCAAAGATTAGTCACATATTAAATTATGTTGTTCAATAAAATCTAGTATTTGTTCATGAACCACTTTTTCTAGAATTTTATCTATACGAAGCTTGTTTAGGGTTTGAAACTTTTGGGACTGGAATAATAGTTGACACTTTAATGTCTTGTGGGACTTTACCACTCTCTAAGGAACTGTTAATTAGCTTAAGTAGAGGATTAGCAATACTAATGAAATTCCTTGGGCAAATGGAATTTCAACTATTATAATATCACTATATCAAAATATCCAATATTAAAAAAAAAGGATAAGTTCCACATTTTCCCTTGTAACTTATAAAACCTTCTAAGTCGCCTAAACTATACACATCAAAATATTTCATCATCCAAAAAAAAACTGAATGAAACTTTACGTTTTTATAAATTAATGTGTCAGAAAATTTCATTCTTCATAAAAGTTTTCACATGACCTAATCTATACTTTTTCATATCAAAATATCCCATTGCCTAAAAAGAGTATATAACGAGAATAAAATTATTCAAGAATATACTGGGGTACCCAGAAAGATTTTATCCTGAAAGTACACCAACCCATGCAGTTGAAAAAATGTTTAAAAAATAATTATATTTTGTTAATCTCTATTTAAAACGGAAAGATTGTGTAGGAATCCATCTTAGTCTCGTAATACCTTCTTTTTTTCGTTTCTTAAAGTTTTTACGGCAAAATTTCTTTTCTGTTTATAGACATCTTTATTTCCCGTAGTTCTGTTATTTTATTAAGGGATATTTTATTACTATTATCTCTTTGATCGTAATAATAATAATAATATCCATTCTAAAAAACAATTATATATGGTATAGAAAGTCCTGTTGATATTAATCAAAATATCCATCTGGATTTAGGAACTATACTTTTCTTGGATTTTCAAAATAAACTATGACTCGATTTTCAGAAAAAAACTAATATAGACAATGATTGAATTTGCAGAGCTAATAATAATTTTATTTGTTAAAGGCAATTTATTATTAATATACGTAACTCATTTGTCGTAACTTATCATTAAATTTAGCACATACTTTTTTTCTAAATCTCATATGCCGCTACTGTGATTATTTATATATTTCTGTATATATTTATTTTTGTATGCATTTCGTTAAATAAAATTCTAAGAGAATAATTCTATTCTAACATGGTTTTTAACTTTGGTATTTCAGGTCAAAAAGAATTAGCAATTGATTTGTACCGTAAAGGCATTACTGAGCTTGAACTCGGTATCGCTGTACAATGTTGGGGTGGCAGAGGAGAAGTCTGGGAACGGGCTCAAAGATTACATGAAAAAATGAAGACTAATTTGGCTATGGCAAAAGACAGACTACAGTTTTTAGGTAAATCAATGTTGATGTTTTTTTAGTTACCAGTCTTGCTAGAATTTTATTAATTTTACACCATTTTATTTTTACAGCACTTTATTTTTCAATTAGTCTTTTTATTTATAGAAAGCATGGATAGGTTAAATAATTTGGAAGTAAACCAACCAAGGGAACTACCTAAACTTTCGTACACTACAAATATCCCCGCACCCAAATTTAATGTTCCAGGTATAGATTAGTTCTAAACTGTCTTAAACTTTTTGCTTATTCAGTAACAGCAAAAATTGTAAAGTTCTATAATTTTACAATTTTTCCTAAAATTAATAACAGTATAAATTATCCTTTTGCTTTCTAACTTCCATTGCTATTAATATTAATAGTTCGTGGTACTCAGTCATTCTTATAATTTGATTAATTGCCTTTTTATTTAATCATAGGATGTTGGGTAATTGCGATTGAAAATAATTTAATTACTCTATACTTACATTATCTTAAGACAAAAAATAATTTGAATACCAGAAGATAATGACAATACCACTATGCTATTTTCGCCAACAGGAGACATAATAACATCGTATTATGTATAAAAAATATTTAACATATTTCCTTAACTTTCGCCGTAAAGCATTCATGAGAAATAACAATTTTATTTGTAATTTGGCTTTAACTCTTTACAAAAACTACTCTGGTTCTTTCAAATATAATCTAGTAACTGCTTTTTTTTTAAATTCAGCATGTAAATCTTTTTTATTGAATTGTACATAAAATCAGTGTACAATTTTTCTTATTTTTCAGCTTCTGGTAAAAAATTAACAGTAGCTAGCAAACGTCCCGCGAATTCTCCTTTATCAAAAAGTCTTACTTTACCTCGTTCGATGGGTTCCCGCAATGCACCGGTTCAACCAGTTCGTCCATTTAACAAGATTTCTTCCACTCCTCCAGCTATTAAAAAGCAATTATCAGTACCAGGCAATTCTGGTTCCCCTGCAAGAAAGCCTAACAATGTTAATAATGGAGGTAATAATAGTTTTTCTCGTAAAAAATAATATATCAATAAATGCTTTATAAGTTGCAGGTACCAGCAAACAAGGACAAAGAGTGAGATCTTCCTCTTTAAGAGGAGTGGATCCAAAATTAGCTCAAGCTATTTTGGATGAAATTGTTGAAGGAGGACCTTCTATTCAATGGGAAGATATCGTCGGACAAGATACTGCTAAGCAAGCATTACAAGAAATGGTCATTCTACCTTCTTTACGTCCAGAATTGTTTACGGGGTTGAGAACGCCAGCAAGAGGATTGCTGTTATTCGGTCCTCCAGGAAACGGGAAGACTTTGTTGGCAAGAGCTGTTGCTACAGAGTGCCAGGTAAGAGATTTTGTTAAGGCTATATCAAGGTTTTTCTTTATTAATGTTCTGTTGTTTTATTATTTCATTTTCTTTAATTTAATTAGCCAATCAAAAATGGCATCTTTTAAAACTCACAAAAATATACTTGTTATGAAAATCAAAAAGTATTTACAATATGTATATTTATGTACTGTGTTGTAAATAAATCGAAACATTCTTATTCGTGTTCACTTTAAAAAAATCACTTATTTTATAAGTGTCCATACAAGAAACATATATTTCTAGGCTACATTTTTCTCGATCAGTGCTGCAAGTTTAACTTCGAAATATGTTGGAGATGGTGAAAAAATGGTACGGGCATTGTTTTCTATAGCAAGAGAGTTACAACCTTCAATTATATTTATAGATGAGGTAGACTCTCTGTTATCCGAAAGAACAAATAACGAACACGAAGCTAGTCGTAGACTAAAAACAGAATTTCTTGTTGAATTCGACGGTTTGCCCAGCAATCCAGAAAACGAAAAGGTAAAACATTCAATTTTTTATCTGTTCAAAACTAGTTCTATTTGATTTTATTTAGATTTTAGTGATGGCGGCTACGAATAGGCCGCAAGAATTAGATGAGGCTGCTTTGAGACGGTTTCCGAAGCGAGTGTATGTAAGCTTGCCAAATTTAGAAACTAGAGCTAAGTTATTAAAGAAATTGTTGGCGAAACAGGGTTGTACACTAACACAACAGGAATTAAAAAGGTTAGCGACTTTAACCGAAGGATACTCTGGAAGTGATTTGACTGCTCTTGCCAAAGATGCCGCACTTGGTCCTATTAGAGGTAAGATATAATTGTATATCTTCAATTTTGATTTAAGAAATAAATAAAAGTTCATAATATGAATAGGGAGTCGGGATTAAAAATGTAAAGGTCTTAAATATTGTAATTATTTTGGTTTGTTCATAATGCCAATCCAAACTTGCTCATTCTTAACTGGTTTTAATTATATTTTTGTTATTTTTAGAGTTACAACCAGAACAAGTGAAGCAAATGGATCCCAGTGCTATACGTAGCATAACTATTAATGATTTTTTGGATTCGTTAAAGCGTATTAGACGTAGCGTTTCACCGCAAAGCCTTGTTGCTTATGAGAAATGGTCTTTACAGTATGGCGATGTTTCATTATAAAGTTCACATTCCTAGGATGTTAGTTAGTTACATTTCTTTTATTTATCTGTGATAAGTATATGTTATTCGATATTATTCGAAGTGGGTGATTTCTTACGAGTTTCAACAAATCGAAATTTAGAATGAACTAAAAAATAAACTTAAAAAGTTTAATGTAGATTCTAAACCTCCCCAATTTAATCGTACTTGTGTTTTATTAACATTTAAGATTTTCAAATAGGAAAATAATACTCTGAAGTCTTGAATTTTAAATATCCCCCCATCTTGTAGTTTAAAATTTTTGGAATTGAATTGGATCTCTTAAAGAATCGCCTTGTAGAGTTTTGAGTATTATATTTTTTATTAGATTTTAGATGTAAGTAATTTTAATAGGTTTTAGTTTTATTTTTGTTGTTTTTGATAATCGATTTTTTTGTAGTCGAAGAATCGTGTGTTACAAAATAGTCGTAGATTGAAATAGAAAAGATCTTGTTTTTAATAAATATGTTATTGAGTTCGAATATTTGTTTTAAAATGGTATTGGACCAAGAATTTATTTCATTCGAGCTAAATTTGCAAAAATCGCTTTTTTAAATATTTGTATTTTCATTGAAAAATAAATTTTTTTAAACATATTTTTATTCTAGCGATATTTATTTTTCTTTAAAATTACTATTGTTCCCCTTCTTTCTATTAAATGAATTGCTAATAAAATCAGACAAATAGATATTTAACAGCCTACTGAAGAAAGTAAGTGTCTTTGATTTGGATTATTAGATTCAATTTATGTTTTACTCTGGAGACAGAATTTATAGTATTTACTGTTGGTCCAGCTAATGATTACTCCTACGTCACGGATACACGACGATATCAAAGATTAAAGATCTGATATCCTATCAAAGTTCCTGTACTATAGACAGAAAAGGATGAACTATTAAGTATTGTCTGTGCCATCCAAGAAGTACGTCGTTGGAATTTGCTGTAAATCGTCTTCACACCATAAAGTGAGACAGAAACATAAGATGACGTTCTTTATAAATTCATGCTGTAATATTTTAGCTTTTCCACAGAAGATGAACTAATACAGAAGCGAAGATTTCTGATGTAGCGATGGACAAAATTTGAGTGAAGTTTCTGTCGCTTAATACACTGGGGGTCGATTGCACCAATCAAATTTTAAGTTTACTTAAGATAAAACTGAGTTTAAATCAAAAATTCGATTGCATCAGCGTCAACTGCAGATCTAAACTTGGCTTTACCTAAGCCCAGAGATATCTCGGCTTTGTTTATTTTTTAACTGAACATAATCTCAATTTTTTTATGCAATTTATGTTTTTACACGGAAATTACTTTTTCGAGTTTCTTGGGATGGAAGACGATCTGGAAATTCTAGATTTTTTGGAATATGGCATTCCTAGGCGTCATAATATAAGAAAAAATTATTATCAATTTTTCCAACTTTTAATTTTTTCTGCTACCGTTGGCCCATCAGTCCGTTTATTTTCTATAGCATTTTTAACTTTTGCTACAATAGCAAACAATGTCTCTTTTCACGGGCCGTATAATTAACAGATCTAACTCTTTTATTGTAACGAAAAAATAAATACTGAAAAACCTGTTAACTGAAAACAAATTAGAACTAGGGCAAACCAGGTTTTGTTAATTTTTAACAAAATTTCAGGATGTCCAATCCAAAAAACGATAAATTCCAGAGTCTTGACTTAAAATGCGTTGTTGCCAGTTTTATTTATCACTTTATAAAGCCGGAAATGGTGCAACCCGAATAAAAGTAAAGCTTGGTTTTAATTTTAAGTAAACTTAAATATTCTAAGCTTATTGGTGAAATGGTGCAATCAGGCCTGGGAAAAATGTTCAAAATTCGTAAATTCGTCTGTATTAGTTTATCATCTGTGGCTTTTTTTTTGACTAATTTAGGAGCTGAGCTGTCAAACCTGTAATTTTTAGTTTTTATTGTACTTTTATTTGTTTTGTGTCTTTTTGCGTTTAAAGTAATATTTCCTTATTAAAACAGTTCTTTTAAGAGCTATTTTAAGTTTATTGTTATATTTCAGTTTAAAGTAAGTATATTTTTCATCAATAAACACATTAACCTTAAATTTCGACATTGAAACTAATCTTACGCCTAAGAGTCGTTTTAATACGAATTAGATGAAAAAGAATATCAAAACCTTGGCACCTTGAGTAATAATACAATAAAAATGATATTGAAAAATATTTTTATCGTTACTTATTTTTAGAATATGCCTGGAAAAATTCTTAAGCGCGGCAGCTGGTCTTACACTTTTGCGAGTACTTAGAAATGGAGAAAAGGAATGGCGGACCTTTTGAACCAATGTCATCTGTTCAAGAGGTAAATAAAAAATATTTTACTTATAGATTTAATACCCAATGCAAACAGACACCAAAGTTATCTACTCAAAGTAGTCAGGTGTTAGTTTTATCAACATTTCTGATCAAATTTTCATTCATTTATCAGAAGTTGTCTCTGGTTCTAGACCTTTTGAACTGAATTAATGCGGTTCTATTCGAAATAAAACTATTCTTCTTCTTTTTTTTCCTTTATTGGGCTATGTCCATAGGCAATTTACCCAGCTTACTCCGGGTAAAATAAAACTATTAATAATTAGTTTATGCAACGATCATGTATAACTTTTTTATTATTCTATAGTGTTGACTAAACATCTATTGTAAACATTTATGCATTCGTCTAAATTTCGATCTGGAATTTCTAAAAATTAGTAAAATATTATTGTTTTTATGATACATATTTTCTAAGAAGGTATAATTTGAAACATTTTCTAAAATTTTCAACAATGACAAGGGTACGTATATCTAGTAGGTATGTACCACTAATATGAGGAAATGTTTGAAATACTGATATTACTTGTAATGGTATACTGGATTGAACTAATTTTAATTGCGTAATTTTATTATTTAACAATAAACTACTTTTTATTATTAAATTATAATTTTTACTTATATAATTTTCTTTCCCTGTTTCGACATTATAATAACATTCTCGTATTCTGTTTGATGCTGAGCTTCAGTTCATTCTTAAACGATTTTTGGCGAAACTCGTTACATTATGGTAAATATATATTTAATTTCATTAATGTTAATTTAAACACTTAGATTCATTATAAAGTCATCAAATTTACAAGATTAAATTGAATTTACCAATACAAGTTTAGAAATAAAACAAACACAAACTGGCAAACTTGTCAAATTTAAACTTTCAGTGTCACCAACCTAATTTTTTTCTACTAATACTTTCCATATTATGCAACGCGCATTGTGCCATCTATTGGTTTAGATAGCAGGTAATAGAAACAAACTATTATTTTTGCTCTGTCTGAGTTTACGGCATCGGTATACATGTATTTTTTTTAAAGATCACTCAATGTTTCGTCGAATAGACGGTGTAGGTATTTTAGAATTATGATTTATAAACTTAAAGACGCAGCGTTACTTATTTAACGTTAACAAAAGTTGTAATTTATTATTTTCTTTGAATATGGATTATGTTACCCCGATATGACTATAGTGATTGCGATCATCAGCCCTTGGCTGACTCATCAGTCGTGGATCAACCACGAACCCCTGGAGCATACCACCCAGTCGCAACCCCCCATCAGAAGACAATTCCATTGCACATGAAAGAAAAAACACAGTATTTCGATATATATTTGCTAAGGGTCGAAGTAGCTGTCCAAGGTGCAGAAGAATGGCTGATTGCGGAGTGTGAGCCGAATAAAGCAAAAATGAAAAAGGTAAGCAGCAGCGGGATTCTCAACATTCACGATCGGAACATCCCGACAGTAGGTCTCGGTCGGGATCATATTCGGTTACAGTCGATACCAATTGAATCGCGATTCTCAATCACTCCCGACTGAAATTATATTGGCATCAATGAAAATATGACAATTATAATAATTACTCACATTTGACACTTGGGATATAATAAGAAAAAATATAGTAGATTCAGGAAAGAATTTTAGATTTTTTAAACAATCTGAGGAAATATTCGAAAAACGTCAACATTTGAAGCCATTTTTGAATCTCAAATTTTTCATTTTTCAAATGGTATAATTTTTATTTTTTTTAAAACTTTTTAATTATGGAACGATGAATTGTTCGAGGAAAAAAATTGAAATTTGCTAAAAAATAAAATATCGAAAATTTTTTTTACCAAATTTCAATTTTTTTCATAAATTAATCACCGTTAAGGTTTCACAATTAAAAAAGTATAGAAAAAAATAAAAATTATACAATTTTGAATAATGAAAAATTTTTTATTCAAAATTTCCAACTTAAAATTGTCTTTCCTTGAATTTTCGATTTAAACTGAAATTTTTGGTAAAAAATAAAATATCGTCAATTTTTTTTAACCAATTTCATTTTTTTTCCAACAAATTTCAATTTTTTTTCCTCAAATAATTCACGTTATGATTTCCACAATTGACAAAGTATTAAAAAAATAAAAATTACACAGTTTTGAAAAATGAAAAATTTGAGGTTCAAAATTTACAACTTTGAAAATGTCTTTCTTTGAATTTTCAATATTTTCGATTTAAACTGAAATTTGGTAAAAATCTTGGGTTAAATGATCTGTCAAAAGAGAAAAAACTACGGAATATGAATGTTTTGTGTCATAAACACCAACTTCGAACTCAACTCGGGACCTTCGTACCTACCGACTGAAATTGACGTTTGAAAACGGTATCCAGTCGCGTTGTCTGAATAAAGACAACGCCAGTCGCTATCAAGTTGATTGAGAATCGCTGTTTCGGCTGCTACTCGGGACGGTAGGTAACGAATAGCTGTTGAGAATCCCGCTGCAGTACTTTGTTTTTAAAAAATGAAGATGGGTTTATTCTTCTTTTAAGACCTCAGCTGCCTGGGCTATTCGGCCCAAGATGGATTTCAGATGATAAGAAGGAATAGAAGAAATATGTCCTCGTCCAAAGTTTATCATCAACTCCTAATGATGCTAACATAGTTAACGAAACAGATGTAGAGTGTTAAAAAAGTGTAGTTTCGGTTAGTGGTGAAGATATTCTTCAAAACTCTTTTGTGTTAATAAACAAAGCATATCACACATGTTCAAAAATTTGCAATTGAGATTCATTGTGGTGTACCTAGATACTTATTATAATGTCCAATTTTTTTATAACAAAGCATTTAATATCTACAGAGATCTTTAAAATTTAATACTAAACATATCGTTAATTATTTGGTTTTGTCTAGTGGCCGTTAGATGGCTAGTTGGCAGAATACCCGGCTGTATCCATAGCAACGACAGCTTCCAAAGGCAGCACACGTCGAACTCATAAGTTGCCGGTTAGTGTTCCGCAGTCAAGCAAAAACTTTGATGAGTGGGGAAGAAGGAATAGTCCGCGATTTAGTGACTCGCTTACGGTTTTCGAAAAAAAAAATTATTTAAAAAAATGTGGGTCGCATTTAGGCAAGATGACGATTAAAGTAAGCTTGTTGTTTACTAAAATCTTGTTACGATTTTCGAAATTTTTAAATTATTATTGTTATGTTGATTTTTAAATTACTCGTTATTTTTGAATGTATATCAAGTTTTGTTGTTTAAAATTTTATAGCGATTGAAACTTTGCGGTATGTTTTTGCCAAAGTCATGAAATATCTAAACAGATGTGAAATAATATTTTTAGGAATGCCAAAAGTAATATAAAAGTAAAATTTGAAATGCACCAGTCGAGCGTTCAGCTGCTTATTTTATGATTTTTCCAAACAAAATAATTCAGGAAATATACTTTTATAAAATAAATGTTTATATAATTTTCGCCGATTTAAATTCCAACTTTTATTTGCGCTTCATTCCAACATGTTATAAAACAAATTTTGAATGTTTACAGCCACTCCATAAAACAAATAAAAAAATTGTTTATTTTTTATAGTAATCACTCATTAAATCTTGGATAAAAACATCCCATATGATAAAATATACCTGCAACCTGTTGTCTAAAAATGTAAATCAGTGACTGACACACCCCTTCGGATAATTTTAGGGTTAACGACAAGTAAACATTCAATTTTCAAAATTAACTTCATCGCCTTACCATAGTGAATAATTTATTAAATCATTTTTTACCAGTAGCGTAGTTTAACTAACTAAATTTATTTTTTATTCACCTATTATATGAAAATCAAACAATGTTTTTTTTGCATGATATTATTACAAAAACATAAAATTAGTTGTCCAAGTTTATATGTTAACTCAGTCCAATATTTCTTTTTGGATGTGTCTACTGGGCCAGAACCAATTAGTTTAAAAAGTAGTGGATTAATTAAACATGGCCTTTTGTTTTTGATAGAATCTGCAGTTGGTCCAATCTTTAAATGTCTTGACATAATATGAAGATTTGAAGACACATTGAGGTCATTTACGATGTGTTATAACATGTAGATATTAAATTAATAAAAGTAACATTATTTTTCTCTTACCACCATAGAAAATGAGACTTAAAAAAATTGTAAGCATTTTTAATAAATAATTGAGTAGTTTCAATAGACACTACCACTTTTGACCGATTACTGACAGAATTTGTACAGATTTAGTAACTTTTTTTTTTCGCCAACTCACCTGGGGATTGTCAAAAAGTTAAAAGAAATATTGGATGTCCAATATTTCTTTTTTCTTGAAATGACAGACTTTAGGTCGACTAGTAATTTTGTGTTCAAATATATAGTGTGGCAAAATTGTTTGGATGTGTCTACTCGGCCAGTACCACGTTTAAAAAGTAGTGAATAATTTGAATATAATCATAACAAATATAATTACAGGGAATTTGATTTAGCATATTCTAATCTATTACTAAAAAAGGCAGGAAAACTGTTGAAAATTTAGAATACCTATATTTTTTATTCTAACTTAAAATAGTATTAATAGACACTACCACTTTTGACGGATTATGTACATAATTTGTGCACATTTTAGAGAGTTTTTTTTCGCCAACTCAGCTGGGGGTTGTCAAAAAGTTAAAAGAAATATTGGATGGACTAAATTTCAAGATAATTTGGACTTCATCAATTTATTTAAGCTAAATTACGACATTATTAAAATTGAAATCTAGTACAATGTATAAATCAAATACGCGTTTTAATCTCAGAGTAAATATATATAGAGAGGGCATTCTATCCTTTTTTATTAAGCCAACATCTAGTTAACTTTTGTTGACATCGTCCTCTAGAGATTCCATAAGCGTACTTTCAAGCAGGATAATTTAAAATCATACATTAAATAGTTTACAGTTTGTGAATTGATTTGTATTATTTTTTAGTGTTATAGGTTGTACCGTTGTCTGTATATTCAGACAACGGTTGTACTAAATATTTTTGTAAACATTTTGAACTATTTTAAGTGATTTTCTTGAGAGGTTGCTAACCATGAGAAAGAAATATGAAAAATGTGGTGCTTTTCTCAAGCCATTAGATAATCAATCTTACACTTCACAAGTAAGTTAGGAAAGTAGTTATATACCATTCATATTTTTTTATGTTATTCGCATTTACTCCTTACTGTAAACAAGGTTTTAGAAACAATAAAAAATATTATTTATTTGATTCCATTATTAAATACGTACATTTAATATAAATTTACAAGCATTTGCTATGTTTTAATGTTAATATATTTATCAGTATTAAAGAAAATACAACTTTATCGAAATTATATAACTTCTCACGACATATTTAATTCAAATGTGATATATTAATAACATGTAAAATACCCAATTTTAATTTTCTATTTTTTGCTATAATAAATAAAAAGTTATAATTCTTCGCGTCGCCACTGTCTAATACTTCACGTCAATTTTTATTGTTGATTTCGTCCTCTGCACGAGATTTTTCTGCGCGTCTCACGTCCCTCGCCTACAAACTTTGCCGAGAGAGAGGGCTAGATGTTGGCTTAAATTTTGTAAATGAGATTAGATATACAGGGCATATCTAGTAGTTCCTTTATCTGAGGTTTTAATAACGGTAACTTTGTTAATTGACAGTTGTCATTAAAAAGGTACTAACTTTATAAAGTTGGTAACAGTCAAAAAACATTTTATAAATTAGTTAACTTATTTAATAGAAATAGAACATTTTTGAAAGAGCATGTAAGTATTTATTCTCGAATTTAAAT
Source organism: Neocrepidodera transversa (assembly GCA_963243735.1). Taxonomy (NCBI): domain Eukaryota; kingdom Metazoa; phylum Arthropoda; class Insecta; order Coleoptera; family Chrysomelidae; genus Neocrepidodera; species Neocrepidodera transversa. The sequence goes on along the minus strand of OY725337.1, from coordinate 2,065,357 downwards.
GAAGTTCAGCCAATTTATAAATTTTGTAACAAGTCTTTGCTAATATGAAACTTTACCTCTTTACGATTTAATATTTCACTTAGGAAGTTTTCGAATTCGAAATGTTGGATAGGTATGGGGAAACTATTTTACAACACCGCCTTCGGCTGTATCTAACTCCTACTCTGGCTGTTATAATGATTTAAGTTCAACTTACGTCAGGTAAAACTTCGACATATAGCCTGAAAAAGTTCTTCCAAAGTTTTGCCTTTAAATAAATAAAATAAGTTTCAATGGTTACACGATACTTAAAATTTTCTTACTTAGGTACTAAAGAAATAGGTCTCGAAGTCATAGAGCATAGACACCCATTAGGGGGGGATTTATTAGTCTACACTTTTAAATTATTTTTCTTTTAATTTTTGCTACCATATGAATTATACAAAATTTGTATTTATCAAATGTACGTTGTTTTGATGCGAACATGCCTTGTAAATGTAATAGTAGATTACACACCGAGGCGGGAAGTGCATCATTACTGTCGAGGGCAAATATACATCACCGAGGCGATCGCACTGAGGTGATCTATTGCCCGGGACAGGAATGATAATTTCTGCAAAATTGTATGATAATTTATGGGATTTTATTAATTTAATTGTAATTAAAAACCCACCATTGATCTTTATAAACATAATTTTAATTTAATTTTCAATAAATTCTTAGATTTTATTATACTTAAAAAGGTAATTTCAAAGCATAGGCGTCGAAAAAAAATAAAAGGGACAGGTGGATGTTAATAATAATACTATAATCTTGAATTTAAATTAATATGTGTTCTGGATCTGGATTTTTTATTTTTTACCTTAGATCTTCTGAAGTAAATTTATTTATTTAAAAATTAATAAACTCTGTCAGATTTACGTTTCCTTTTGTCCCCGTAACCATTTCTCATTTTCGTTGGCAAACTTTTCCAAAGATAATCAAAACATTCCATAAACTCTAACCCATTTTTCGTTTGAATGCAAAATCTCTAAAGTCATCAAGTCCGGGCACTTCCACTTTGTTGGCGAATTTAATAAAAGTAGAAAACTTGTTTACAAACAACGATACTTTGCTTTGCTGTTACTTCCATCAACTTTTATAGAAATTCTCATTTAATTCTGGCGACAAATAACCTGGAAATGGGCAATATAAATGTATGAAGCGACGTCATTACTAGCTCTAACCAGGAACGGATTCATGGGGGAAAGGTTCAAATTTTCCCCTCAAATGGATGTCAGGTTTGATTGATTCATTTTTCTGAATTTAATTGATTTATTTTTTGATTTTAACTCCAAAGGAGTTAAATATAAAACACCATTAATAAGAGGTTAACCACTCTAGTGTCCCAAGTTTGTGTATGACGTTACTTGGATAGCAGACGAAGCGGAAAATTCAAATTGTTCATTAGAATTACTGTGTTTAACAAGTATTTCTCGGCAATTTTATCGGTAATCTAATTAACTGTTAAATATGTAATAAATATAATACTTGACATGGAGCCAATTTTATGAATTATTTCTATTATAATATTATTTACCATGCTTTTAATTACTAAATATTAGAATTCTCGCTATATTAGAACAATTAAATAATATTATTTTTTAGTTACATTACTAAAAACTACCAAGTACTATAAGTATTTAGAATAAATTACTGCAACCTCCCACCTCCCTAACCAGTAGCGGACTGACTTCATTTACTTTGGGAGATGAAACTACTTAAATGAGTATAACATCTTAATGGTTTTGATTTAAAACTCAAAACAAATATTTACATAAACCACTAAGATTTTTTTAAACTATGCACTTTGTTCACAAAGCTTGCTAATAATTAAATCATCGTCTATTGACGCAACTTGCATCAGTAGAAGAGATTCAAGATGTGGTTGGTTGAATCATAATTTATTTGTGTTAAGGCGATTGTCAAAATAAGGTTGTAAATTTCAGTATATTTTACTGAGTACGTGTTGTAGTTATGTATAACATTAAACATACACTTCATGTAGTACCTGTATTTTTTTCCTATTTTACAAACCCTTTTTTCGTCTTCTTCGGATTTAGATACAGAATCATCAAACTCAGGATTTAGTTCTTGCTCTTCTTCAATCTTTTCATGTATGGAAGACTTTATATCTGGACAAGTGTCAATTAACGATGGTAACTCTTTTAGTTTTTCATTATCAACTTCTTTTATAAGTGAATCTGACAAACGCATTAATAGGCAGCCATTTTTTCTTCAGATCTGGAAATCTTCTTGGCAAAACAAGTCCAAATCTAGTTCCTTTTGATTTGAAAACCTCGTGTTCATCGTCTGATTTATTTTATCCATGACGACATAAAAAAATCTTATCTTGAATTTATCTTCTTCACTTGAGTTGATAATAGATTCTGTAGGTAGACCATGATTTTTTTTTGGCAATTCGATTCCTTTCTTTGGGAAATTCTCCGATCCAATACTTAGTTTGTCAGCATCTAAGGGTCTTTGCATTTATTGAGAAAAAATCAGCTGATATAAACAGTATGAGCCTGTTTGCTGCATTAACCACATCACCAAACTCATTTCTGTTTTTTCCAATTCTTTGTGTGTTGGACACAAATGACCAAGCGTGAGCAATGTCTATGTTCCTTATCTGTAGATAGTCAGATAATGGAGTTGTTGAGCTAAATATTTTTAAAAACATCAGTGCTTCTAGTCTTTTAGTTAAATTCCATGAAACCACCTATCAGACGTCCTATGAATGTCTGATGGATATCTGTAATAGATATTCCAGATATCCATAAGAGGTCCAAGAGATATCTGGGGCCATTAAATTGGACATCCATAATATATCTGTTAAGGATATCCATGAGATATCTGTTACATCCATAAGATACCCAGAAACAATCCATTACGGATATCGATAAAATATTTTTAGCGGGGGTCCATGGAGATATCCATTGTGAATAAAACTAGATTTGATATTCTTTAACTGATTCAGAGTTTGTTATAAGAAAAATATATAATCATAGACAACTAACGAGACGTGTAACTCAATGTATTATTTTTGTTCGGCAAAAGTTGTTTGCTGGATTGTAATAAAAGCCATTTAGAGATGGCGCTGGGTTCAACTGCGCTCATGAATGGCGGGAAATTCAAAAATAAATATTTATAAATCTTGTAAACTTTACAGGAGCACCATGTATATTACGAAAAAGCAAACAACATTAATAAATAAAAATACTTATCATCGACTCCTGATGATGCTAACATAGTTAGCGAAACGTACGTAGAGTGTTTTAAAAAGTGTAGTTTTGGTTAGTGGTGACGATATTCTTCAATATAAAACAATGTATACAATATATGTATGCAAAAAATTTGCGTATGGGTGCAAGTACTGTTTTTTTTCACAGGCCAGGCCACACTGTCGGGCCAGTACGCCCCTGTCCCTGACCAATATTTACATTTTACTATATTCTGTATTTTGTGTTTTTGTGCTCGTTTAGATTTCATGTTTTATGTAAACCTTTTTGATTGAGTGTTTTAAATAATATGTATTTAATAAGGTCAAGACATATTAACGGTCTTGACCAACTTTTATTTGTATGTAATGTATTGTATATTGTGGCGATTGGTAAATGGGACTCATAACCTAACAATTTTACCCATACAAAAGAACACTCCTGAAAAAAAAATTGGATAAATAGTTTACAACAAACTAAATTATCTTTGAGTTATCAATCTGACATTTTGATATAAGAAGAAGACTTACGAATTTTAAAAGAAATCTTATTATAGTCAGTGGAAGCGGTATTTGAGATTCATTATAAAGGTCGACTATAATAGTACCTACCCTTAACCAAATTTAACAATGGTTTATGAGTACGTCCATAAATTCAAAACTTGGACACCTCTCTGGTCCGTATTACAAATTTTGTTTTTAAAATAATAGGTATAAATATTATTTTCCAACAAAAAACTGTAATTTTAATTTTCTAGAAAATTAGATAGAGTCGATTATAAGGTAATTAAAAACTAATTACTTTTTACGCAACGCAAATGAAATGGTCTTTTATATTTGCAATAATAGTCCAGTCACCGAGTCAGATTTTTTCAAAACTAACCACTTTAAACCAATCAAATGACTAGAGCATATTATAAATAAACCGAATTATAAAGTGGTAACGGTTTATTTTTAATTGAGATGGTAATAAGGGGGTAATTTTCACATTTTTGTCACCGAAAAAAATAGGGACCAACTTTATTTTTGTCATAACTCTCTTAGTTTTGAGGCTACAGGCTTTTATACAGAACGAAAATAAAGATGTTTTCAGGTACTTCAAAAAAATTTCTATAAGTTTTCCTCGAAAATGCATTGTTTTTTTATATTTATAATTAAACTAGAATTACCAAAAAAGTCTCAATTTTGTTAATTATTTATTTTTGTTTCTTTTATTAAACGTTTAATTTAGCAAATACAGTTTTTTAGTTGAAACTCAATTTTTTTACCATTAAAATGATGTACCTAACAATTGTTTTGTTTTTCTCAAATAAAGGAGGCATGTTATTTATTTACAATATAATATTTTAAATATAAATAATTAAGAAACAAAAAGAAATCATTGACCAAATTTAGACTTTTTAGGTAATTTTAGTTTGATTATAAGGAATTAAGACCAAATCATTAGCACTTTAAAAAATTGATTTATGAAACCTCCATGTTTTTACTTCATTATAACTATTTTTTTTGTAATATGTTCCTATATTAATATTGAGTTATGTAGTACATTTATTAAAATTACTGTATAAAATTAAAAAATAATTCATTTGTGTTGTGTTATGTGGTTTACAAATTGTTGTGTTTTTTTAAACTAAACTGTAACACACTATTTGTATTTAATACCAATTAATGAGAAAATTATTCTGAAATACGGACCATGTTTAAATTTTAAAAGAGGTACCATTTCTTTAAAAGATTTATAACAGTTACTCATAAAGTAGTAAAAACCCTCGTAAACCATCATAAAACTATCATAAAAGATGCATAAGTCAATATCAAATAAGTCTTCGAAAAACTATAGTGTGAATTTTATACAAGGAAAAGTAAAAGATATGTGCAAGATAATTATACGAAAATAAAAAAACAGGAATTAATAGAAAATAGCTCGATATACTTAAAGTGCCTCAACTCCGATGTCAATTTTTTAAAAATTATTACAATTTAGTATTAACAAACTTGTTAATTAGTTTATAGATTTTGGGCGGCACGCCTCTGGTTGTAATTTTATTGTCTGATCATTTTAGCAATAACATAAAATATTTCTCATTGTTCACTATAACATGATCCAGTTTTATGGCTATACAGTCCATTCATTCTTTATTTTTTGATGCGACGAAAATAGATCCCGATATCGTTGTGGCACATATTAAATGTCAACGAAGAATTTTTTTGCCAAAAATAATGAATATACGAGACGAACCGAATTTTCAAACAATGAAATATTCGATTTACATTTTTTCTGTAAATTTAGTTTTTTACTTGAAGTATCTAAAAGTATTACAATTTTTTTAATATGTGTAAAATTTTTCTACCAGTGAACGTGTTAACGCTTCTTACCGTATGTTATATATTTATTGTATTCATGAGTATTAGTATTATTTCATTAGATAAGAGATCAGGTATTCAATTTAATTATCTAGATTAGAAGCTACAGGGAGTCGTTCTAATTCATTACAATATTGATTTTAATATTAAACAATCCCGTATTAATCTAATGAATTTTATAGCATTTATTTTTATGTATTATTAAGAAAAATGTATTTGAGAATTATGTGACTATTAAGGTTCACTATAAGATTTTTTGCTCACTATTACAGTTATATATATAGACCAGAAAATTGTAAACTAAGAGCTGTAAATGGAAATTATTATTATCAACCTCTCATCTTTCTATATTTTGGAATATTATAGGGGCATAGTAAATTAATTTGAAATCTTGAAATAAATAACAATAAAACAAAGCATTTTGACGCTAACTCATAAAATTGTTGTAAAAAGTTAATAAAACTATATACCAGGGTTGGACAGTTCACAATAATTGTTCTAATCTATATTTTCGAGCATGATCGTTGTCTTTATTTTACTTGTTGTAAATAGTAGTGTGATATTTCGCATCCGCTATTGGATATCCGATGAGTTAATAAAATTATAATTTTTTTCCAATACCTTATTAGTAATTCGATCGCTAATAAAAAAATTATGTATGCATCCTTACGTTATATTTATACACACAATGAAACAATTAAATAATTGGTAAATATTGACGTCATTTCAACAATTAGACCTATCATATGGAGTTATTTGTTTACTTAATGATTATTATAGTTTTGTTTATATTAGGAAATGTGTGGGTACCTGGGAAACAATTTTAATGAGACAAAAATCAACCAATTATTTATTATTTTCATATTTGTAGAAATATACCTACAAGGTGATTTGAAATTCATCAAAGTCCATGGAAATCAATAATTTGCACTTAAATCGTTAATTATAATAAATTGCTTAAGAGGCTTTTGTGTTTGCCGGTTAGAGAATAACCCAAGGAAAATGTGCTTCTATTCTAATGAATTGGGTGTAAAATTTTTTTTTTTAGTATTTTCCAGTTAATGTTAAATAATTCTACCTTCTAGTCTAATTTTTTCTGCGCAGAACAGGGTAGCGCCATAAAACATAATTATTCGTATTTGGACTAAAAATATGCGGGTTTTTTCATGATATTTAGAATATTTATGAGTAGAGCGCGTCTGTGCTACATTTTTCAAATTTGTCCTGAGAAAAAAGTTGATAGTCGTATCACTTTTACTAAAATTATGGTATTGGCGCCTCTTAAGTGTTTTTTTACACTGGGCTCTTGGTCTATATTATCTCCCCAGTAATCTCAGTAAAATGGGATTGTTTAAAAACACATTTATCATTTGGTGATCGAGCCTAATCCTTATACCGGGTGTCCCAGATTTTTTTGCCCAGCCGGATATTTAGGTTGTTTGATGACATAAAATTGTGAAAAAAATATGAATAATGTATGCCTAACGAATTCTTTAAAGGTGTACTACTAAAATCCACCCTCACCATTCCATCACTTAGGAACGACTCTTTTTTTCAAATTCCATCCTTAATTTTTACTTTATGCGTATTCTAGTCTAGTCAACAAGTTCTTTTCGGGTCAAATTTTTTTCTCCGCCTCCGAAAAATATGAACGAGGTGTCATTCGATTCGGAATAGCGTGTAGATGATTTTTGAAAAATATTAAGATCCACTAGCAAAAATTGCAAAAGTTATAAACAATTAACTGAAAAAAAATGGGGTTTGGTTTTTTGCAAAGATCTCAAAAACTGTTTGACATTTTTCAAATTTGAAAAAGGATTCAAAAAAGGGGAGCAAACTTACCAAAAAAAAAAGAAAAAGATCTATACCTCCCGGAAGAGTAGGGCCAATATTTATAATTTTCCTAGAGTGTTGAAAATACGACCGAAAACGAGGACTCCGGCTTGCGTAAGCGCTGTCCACTTTGGACCTTTAGTGAATAAATATTATTTAAACTTATTAAATATAAAAATTAAAAATTGAAAAAATTTAGGCATCTACTGGATAGATTTATGAATAAGAATCCGCGGTCAAAAAATTTTTGTCGCGATTTTTCTATTAATTAACAATTTTTTCCTACTTAAATATGAACATTGTATATAAGTGCGATAATTGTTAACAAATCTGATTGTATTTCCCTTTTTGGAACTATTTTTGAGAGATTCCCGTTGGAAAAATTAAAAAAACTGTTATTTTTCACTTTGTTATTAACAATTTACTTTGGTTAAAAATTAAAAAGCTTGATTACCATTGAAAAAAAAAATTTTTTTTCATATTACTATTGATCTGTTTTTTTATGATCAGAAGTCACATGAAAAAAAATTTTATTTTCTATTGTTTACAAAATTGTTGTAAACAAATGCGCTGTTTATAAGATAATTTAAAAATTTTTTTTGGAAACTTTTTTGAAGCAACTTATGATTTTTTTCCAGAATTTCCAATAGCTGCGCCGGTAGAGATAGCGCAAAAAATGTGCGTCTAGTTTTTCCAAATTTTTAAGACAAACAATGCACTTTAGTGCAAAATATTCTGGTACAAAGTTGTAGATCACCAAATTTCTTTTAACATTTATATGTAACTTTTTTTCGAATTCCCCATAGTTTCGCCGCTAGAGGGCGAAAAATATGCTTTAGGCTTTTCGTCTACAAGTTGTAGAACATAAAATTCCCAACAAATTTTGTATCAAACTTTTTCCCGAATTTCCGATAGTTTTCACCCATAATTGTAGCAGTGTGCAATATAATGTGTTCCTTCTTATACGATTTTTGTTATTTTTTGCCTTTGGTTTTTTTTACCTTTTTTCTTTTTTTGGCATTTTTACCCCTTTTTTGCCCTTTGTTTTGCTTTCTTTTTAATTTTTTTTTGGTCTTTTTTTGTTTTTTTTTGAGATTTCTTTGCCTTTCTTTTTTTATTTGTCCCTATTTTACCTTTTTTGTTTTTATTTCGTTTTTTTTTTGCATTTATAGCACTTTTTTTGTTTTTTTTTTTTGCTTTTTTAAACTTTTTTTAATGCTGTTTATTTCATTTTTTTGGACTTTTTCGTCTGACCTTTTTTTGCATTTTTTTGGCGTTTTTTGCTTTTTTTTGGCGTTTTTTTGCTTTTTTCCCTTTACTTCGTCTTATTTGACTTTTTTTGGACTTTTTGTTGATTTCTGTTTTACTCTTTTTCCTTTTTTTGCTTTATTAAGCCTCTTTTCTTTTTTTGCTTTATTTTACGTTTTTTTCCTTTTTCTAGGTACAAAATGTATTAAGATTCTTACCGTATTTTTGTTTTTTTGCGTATTTTTACTCTTTTTATTATGGTTTTAATTTTTTTCTTTATCATTTTTAACATTTTTTTGGAAATAATTCTTTACCTTGTTACCATTTTTAGTAATTTTTGTCGTTTTTCATTTTAATTAATTTTTGCGCATATTTGCAATATTTACCCATTTTTTTCAGCAATTTACTTCATTTTTACTTCCAATCCCGCATGGAGAAAATACTGAAGTCCAACCTTTTATAACTGTCGATTTAGACATTTGCGCAAAAAAATCAACGCGCATTTAGACTAATTAGACCAAGATCTGTCGATTGATACCTTTGGCCAATTTAAAGAGGATAGGGGGCAAATACAATACCGCTACCACTTTTTTGTAGAATTTCTCAATTTCATCCCCTTCTTTGTCTTCTATTGGTGCATACACTTCTATAGTGTTGATAGAAGATATTTTTAAATTCAGTTCAGTATTGTGATATGGCCAACTTACCACTTGATTTTGGTCTCTACTAGAAATGACCCAGCATATGTGTATTATGCTCATTATATTATTCTGCATTTAGCATTTTTCTGATCCTGGCCACTTCACTGGATGTCTCTTATTCATAAAATTTTTAGCTATAGATGTTGCATTTCTGAGACGGCGTTGTCCAGTTTTCCGTCATTTCAAGTCGCAATTCTCGTATCTGTGATTTTTTCCCATTATGAATATTTTTCTTGATCGTTTTATAGCTTTTCTACAGGTTGACGACCTAGATTGTCTTTTTCTTCCCCTACTGGATCTTGGTTCCGATATCCATGATATTTAACTTCCAGTGAAACATTTTTTATCACCTCAAGATTTGTATTAGTCATAGGGATTTTTAGGAGCTTTTTGTCCCTATTTTTTATTGGTGAAACAAATTATAAGAAAATAGTTTATTGACTGACTACCCTCAACATTTGAAGGCTAAAACAGCCCTTGTCATACATATACAGTAATTTGTGCTTTATGGATAAAGAGTACAAAGTAAAATAAAGAATTTGTTTTTTTTTCCAGCCGAGCCTAATAGCAGCCATAGTTTAGATTTGAGTATTCTCTCATCTGAAAATGTCTTTACAATGGGATAAATTATCACCGCAAGAATTCCAGCAACTACAAGATTTGGCAGCATGTAAGTACACACTTTTTTATTTTTTCCTTTTTCAACTGGGTCTTAAAATGCTTTTTGATATTTTGTATTACACAGTATCTTAAAACCTCTACATTCTGTTAATTATATGCACATTATCCCAAATTTAAGACAAGGCCGATTAAATTTAAACTTAATCGGGATAATTAAAATCGGTGACCTTTAAATCAGTAAATTTTATTCCATAATTAAGATTGTAGTAGGTCTATGATGGAAAATACCTAATACGTAACAAGTAAAACATTTTAAACCTCATTACTCATTAGTAGGTGTGGTACGAGAATAATGGATATGTCGGAAGTATAATAATTTTTATCCACGACTAATGTAGTATTTGTTCATTATATACATGAGTTTACAAAATAACAACAATATCCATTATTCACTAGTGAATAATGATTCATCATTATACACTGGTTCACTGATTTCTAGATTAGACATGAAAATCTTAAACTCGCGTATATTTTGTATGTACAATATAAAAAAACAGAGCTGGTTATGAAACGTCAAGTCAGAACGTTGCCTGCGCTGTCAAGATTAAATTTAATTTGAAACGTCAAACCGTTTATAAGTTTGAAACATTTTATTAAAATTAAAATTACTTAAAAATGGAGTCAAATAGTGAACATGAGATGTCTTGCACACCTCCAGATATAAGAGAAGCTTCAAAAATTGTAAGTTTAAATTTATTGCCAGAAAAATCTAGAAAAGTTTATATATCTGCGTATGCAGCGTTTATGGGATGGAGAATTGACAAAAAAACTGAGTCTTTCTCAGAATCCGTTTTATTGGTTTACTTTAGCGAGTTATCCACAAAATATAACCTTCAACATTATGGACAACCTACTCTATGCTGAGAAGTACAATACATTTTGTTTCAATGTTACTTATTTTTATAGTAATTTAGTCAAACATTTTTAGTAGTCGTGGATAAAATATAGTATTCTACTCGCATATAATGGCTATTATTCACACATGTGGTTTGCGTCACTCGCTTCGCTCGTGACGTAAACGGCACTCTTGTGAATAATAGCCATCATTATATGCTCGTTGAATAATATACTATTATCCACGATTAATTAATTATTTGTTCATTATACATGAGTTTACTAGATAATAATAATAATCAATTTTTCACTAGTGAATAATGATTTTATTATTCACTGGTTTTACTTATTTCTAGACATCCATTATTCACTAGTGGATAATCATTATTTACTGGTTTTAATGAATTCATTAAATAAAGGTTTATAGTAGTTTTAGTCAAAATTATTTAATAGTCGTGGATAAAGTATAGTATTTTCATTCACACGGGTGGCTTGCGTCACTCTTGCCACTCTCGTGAATAATAGTCATGCTCGTTGAATAATATACTATTATAACCAAAAGTCTCGTTTTTATTACCTCTCGTCCTTCAGATTGGGCAAATATTATTATTCATTAATATTCGTTATTTTATCTCTTTGAGAAGTTTAGGTTTTATATATGAAAACTAAAAAAATATAAAAATATTGTTTGAGATACCGGACACGGTTTCCAGGTTGGTTAAGGCATCAGCCTTTATATTTGCTAGATGTACGGGCTGTGGTGGGTTCGAATCCCATTGAAACTCAAGTAGAAAAAAGTCTGATAAGACTTTGGGCAAGTGAAAAAAAGTATTTGTACCAGGCCGGATGCGAGATCGGATATCTCGTGTAATTGATATCGGTTGGTGGCACAGGAACACACTTGTTAGTCGGTGCCGCTATTGATATCACTCGCATGCATTCGTCTTCTGCGTTTCTCTGTGAAGCGGGTTTTAACGAATGATGCAAGCAAACTGTATTCTTGAACAACCTTCGAAATTAAACATTATCCCTTCGTGTAATTAGCTTGGCAACATTGTATTTACGAGAGCGGCTATATTCACATTTGTTTATCTATCTGGTTTTTGTGTCAACTGTCAATGAGTTTTGTCGTAGATGATTTAATTCATTGAAATTTCTTGTAAAATGGATCCATTGATTGAAAATTTCTGGTTCATTCAATACTGTGGCATCTTGAATGGATCTGCTAATTGATAACTGTGACACGGCCAGAAACAAATTTTTGCCAATCTCAATAAAAGGGTTTACTTTAATTATATCTATTTTTGTGTATCCTCTCATTTTCTAAATTTTAAACAAATTTACTTTAATTTTTGCTAAATCTTTGTAATACAAATTCTAGAAGTGTGTATTATTTAAAAAATAAAAAAAAGAAAATTCTAAATTCATTGAACAATAAGTGCCTAGCGTTTAAAATAAGAATCGCGAAATCATTTTTAAAACCAAATAATTTTTTTTTCTGGACCATGTTGAGATTATTTGCTCATATTATGTACTTAAAACACACTTTTAGTATAAAAAAAATCAAAGACCAATTTTAAAAATTGTGAATTTTATATTAAATCTACTACAAATAATTTCTTTCAAGTCCACAAAAAATTGCGGGACTGCCTGTGGATGCCCAAAAAGTGGACAAACATGTCAATGTGCTAAATACATTTGATGCCGTGGAAGACGAAATCGATGAGGACTACAATTTTGATTTATTTCCTTCAAAAACAGAGGCAGAAGACGGAGAACTGCTTTGAAACTATAAATTTACGGGAAAAATGTTTACATGAATTTTTAGTACCTGGCTCTTGGACTGTATTTTGTTATGTGACAGTTAATAAATTACAATAACTGAAATTAAATTAAAAAAGTCAATCGTGTCGTGGAATAAAATAAGAGTTTGGTTTGTAGTACGGCGCTTTGGTTATACGGAGACGTGACGTCACAAGCACCACAATCCGCGCTAAAAAGCAATAACTTTAACATTATATTTCTTCGTTATTTATTGACCGATTTCAAAAAATTGTTTACCAATTTGATAGTTTTTATATTATCACTACAATGAAACTTTTCCATTGTGGAAATCAAACAACGTCGATCTGTAAAAATAATAGTTTTCTGTCTTTGGAAGTGTGAGCTCCAAAAAAACTTTGTCCAGTTCTGTACATTCATTTTTTTTCATTTTTTTTATAATTGGTGACTATTCCCACCACTTCTTGTTTAATTCATAAATTTGCCTCATATTATTGAGATGATGTGCTTTTGTAATTGTCATTTCCTTTATTGCTTTCCACAACTTGATAAATTAGTCTTCTAGTGACTTTGCAATTAGTATGCTGTCACCTGCATTTACGATAGTATTAATGGATTTCCCATTTTATCGTTTAATATCTGTTAGATTAATAATAAATTATTAGTATCATTTTCTTGTTTGGTTAAATATGTTTTTAAATATATTTTTATAAAATGCGATGGAACCATTGGTACTATTAAAACTGGCGTTCCGCACCACAAATTTATTGTTCAGTACCGTCACCTTCTATAGGTAAGTTTCCACCTGGTGAACTCACACATGGTACGAAAAAATTTAGTCGCTGACACCGTTTCAAGACCGATTCAACTGTCTCGTTTTTATTAATAATTGCATTGCTGATTAATTTTAACTTGAGACTATGAATAAACCATTCATATTTATTAGTGAGAAATTATAGAGGTGTTCCCGTGTTACATTAATTTGCTAATTAACCGACGTTGTCCGTTTTGTCGATATTATTGGAGTATACGCTTATGATGATGTGTATCTAGTTTAGTTGTTTACGGGGGTGATTTTGAGACGATAATAATGGGTGCAATACCAGGCAAGTTTTGTGTTTTAAAAATTACCACAATAAATTAATCATAGCTTCGGATTTTTTTACCCTGTATATCAAAATTTTTAAAATTTGTTTAAAGATTTAAAAAGATAAGTTAATCTTTTCCCCTTTTTCCGCATTTAATTCTACTTAGAATTTTTTTAATAATTTGGGGATTTCCATTAAAAATATACGTTTTTCTCAATAAAGTTTTGTTTTTTTGCATACATTTTACATAGATAAACAACATCTTTTACTTAAATGTGATGTAAAAAATCTTATGTTATCTTGAAAAATAATTTTTCCCATATTATACGAAAATAACGAAAGATAACATTTAGGTATAGAAGACAATATTGTTAATATGATACGAAACAACCCAAAAACAAATAAGGAAGATACAGGGCGCTTTATTAATTTTAGGTAATTATTCAGTGGGCCATAAGTTACGATCCACCCGGTATATTTTTTTATATAGAGAAATAGTGAAAAATGGGGGAAAATAGGAAAAAATAGGGAGAAATGGGAAAAATAAGAAAAACAGGAAAAATCGGGAAAAACAGAAAAAATAGGGGGAAGTGGGGAATATATGTAAAATTGGAAAAATAGGTTACAACGCGAAAAATTAGGGAAAAATAAAATAAAATATGGAAAATAGGGGGAAATAGGGATAAATACTAAAATAAGGAAATATAGAAAAAATGGAGAAAAGAGGAAAAAATAGTGAAACATGGAGAAAAATAGGTAAAAACAAGGAAAATGGGGAAAAGTGAAAGAATTCGAAAAAAGCAAAAAATAACAAAAAAATGAAAAAAAAAGAAAAAATCGAAAAACCGAAAAATTGAAAAAAAAATCAGAGGAATAAGAAAACAAAAGAAAGAAATAGAAAAAACAGAACAATGAGCAAAATTGGAAAAAACAAAAATCAGAAAAATGGGAAAAAACGAGAAAAAATTATAGACAATTTAAAAAAAAATCTGGAAAAAATCAGAAAAATGAGAAAAAATCGAAAAAATCGGAAAAGAAAATAAAAAATTGAAAGACAATCAAAATATTGGAAAAAAATGAAAAATGAAATTGTACAATACGAAAAAAATCGAAAAAACCAAAACAAAAATGAAAAAAGGGCACAAAAAATCACAAAAATCGAAAAAAAAAAACAGAGGAATAAGAAAAAAATTAAAAACAAAAGACTGTATACCTTTGTATAGTAAATATACATTCCTATCCATAACTCACTATAGTGAGTTATGAAAAATTTTAAATCACGCTATTTGTTTATGGATACTATTAAAGCAGTTGAATAATTAATATATAACTTAATATTAGTAGATAAAAGAACAAATATAACCCATATAAGAAGTCCACAAAACAAATTATAAACATTAGAAAAGTACATTTAAAAACAAATAATGTTGGGTGGGATGAAGCCGTTCATTAAGACAAGAAAAATTGTTATTAGATAGAGCTTTTTTGATTTCAAACATTTCTAATAGACTCAATTTAGTATTTTTGGTACAATGGAAACATGTTGCCTCCCACTATTAAATATCCCAAATTATATTATTGTGGTATGACTACGAGTTTTTTTATTATTCTTTAAAAAATCAATTAGACTGGCGTCCATATATATTTTTTTATTAATATTTTTTCGATATATTTCAAATTCTATTCGTGGAACGAACCCATAATAAAAAGAATTGAGCTTAAATCACATTTATCATGAAATCATTTAACAAACAAAAAAGAATCGTTAGACGTGGTACAAAATGTAAAAAGTGTTGTACGCCCATGTTTATTATTAAGTTTGTATAAATAATGAGGGTTTATGTTGATTTATTACTTTCAAGCAATCCTAAATTGCCTAAGATAATTTAGACAAGCTAACTTTGATTAAAGTGTAACACAATTCTTTTTAATTGATATGTAATCCTTCAGATTTTTTTTATTTTTTATAAAGTCTAATCATCTGAATAAAGAAGAATACTAGTAATCAAATCAAATCATTAAAAAAAATAAACAATAGTGGTTAGAATATCTATCCAACGGTACTGGTAATTAGCTCCATAGATTTAAAATTAAGAATTCGGCCTTTAGCTTTCTTTTTAATAATTGTAATAAAGATAGAAATTGGTTATAATAAGATTTTTCAGGACGTCACTTTTTTATAAATAAATATCATCATTTTATGTTCCAGATTCCACAAAAAAATTACAAGACGTTTTGGTAGAATTTTGTGGAGCAGGACCACCTTATAAACACAATCCTGATGGGGTAAGTTATATTTACATTTTAAATATTTTTCATAAAAAATTGAATGTTTACACTTGAAAATAACTTACGCTCTTAATCAAAAAAAAATACTTCAAGTGGTTATTTTTTTTCATTAATTACGCATTGACGTATTTTTGTTTGATTCTACTGCAGCAATTGTGAGTCATATGCGGTGGTTGGCTCTAAATGAACCAATTGAATTAGAAATAAACGATTCCAGACTATACCCGCATATGTGTTGCGTTAGTCAAAGGACTCGAGAGGCCCCGATTTAACTTTAAATTCGCTTGAAATATTCGCCAAATTGATTTTCAATAGTGATATATATCGAGGAAGGAAGGAAGAAATTACATTTTTTCGTTTTCAATTTTAGACTCATATTTAAAATTTATAGTTTTTTTTTTGTAATGTAGATTAGATTTCTCTAATACAGGTTTCGGCCTCAATTGGTAAACCTGGAATCTCAAAATTGAGAAAAAATTTAAAAAAAAACTAAATTTTCTATATAACCCAAATTTGAAAAAAACTTACCAAAATTAGAAATTATTAACCCTTTAACTGCGGGCAAAATTTTGGAGCGCTAAACGCTCTGGAGATAAAAATGCTGAAAAATATAAATAAAACATGAATAATCTTGATTGTAATAATTTTCAAAAATTTAAAAACAAATCTTAGTTTTAAGAAATTCAAAAATTTCGAAAATATATCAAAAAATTCCAAAATTCAAAAAATAATAAATAAAAATTTAAAAAATCCGATAATTTCAAAAGTATATCGAAAATTTCAAAAATTTCAAATAGTAAAAATGTCAAAATATTCAAAAATTTCAAATAGTAAAAATGTATCAAAAATTTCAAAAAATTTGAAATTATGGTATTTTTTTTTCGAAAATTTCAAAAATTTCATAAAGTAAAAATTTAAAAATGTTCAAAAAATTCTGATATATCAAAATTTTCAAAAAACAAAATCATTCGATTAATTAAAAATATTTCAAAAATGTCAAAAGTTCCAAAATCATTAAACTTATCTGGAAATTTCAAAAATTTCGAAAATTGTAAAATTAGTAAAAATTTATAAAAAATTTCAATAATTTCAAATGGTAAAAATGTCAAAATATTCAAAAATTTCTTAAATAAATCAAAAATTTCAAATGGCTAGTGAAAATGTCAAAATATTCAAAAAATTCCAAAATATATAAAAAATTTCAAAAAAGTTGAAATTATGCAATTTTTTTTCGAAAATTTCAAAAGTTTCAAATGGTAAAAATGTCAAAATATTCGAAAATTTCTAAAATATATCAAAAACTAAAATATATCAAAAAATTTGAAATTATGGAACTCGTTTCGAAAATTTTAAAAAGTAAAAATTTCAAAATGTTCAAAAAATTCTAAAATATATC
The DNA here is from genome assembly GCA_963243735.1 of Neocrepidodera transversa. Classification (NCBI taxonomy): domain Eukaryota; kingdom Metazoa; phylum Arthropoda; class Insecta; order Coleoptera; family Chrysomelidae; genus Neocrepidodera; species Neocrepidodera transversa. The sequence continues at coordinate 2,047,903 of OY725337.1, read as the reverse complement.
AAAATTTTCAAAAAACAAAATCATTAAACTTGTCTGGAAATTTCAAAAATTTCGAAAATTGTAAAATTCGTAAAAATTTATAAAATTTGAAATTATGCAATTTTTATCAAAAATTTCTAAAATATATCAAAAAATACAAAAAATTTGAAATTATGGAACTTTTTTCGAAAATTTCAAAAAGTAAAAATTTCAAAATGTTCAAAAAATTCTAAAATATATTGAAAATTTCAAAAAATAAAATTATTCGATTAATTAAAAATATTTCAAAAATGTCAAAAGTTTCAAAAACCAATAAAAAATTATTTGGAAATTACAAAAATTTTGAAAATTGTAAAATTCGTAAAAATTTATAATATTTGTGAAAAATTTGTAACAAATTTGTAAAAAATTTCTAAAAAATTGGTAAAAAATTTAAAAAAAAAATGTAAAATTTGTAAAAATTTGCAAACATTTTCAGGAAAATAATAAAATATACAAAATTGTTCTTTTGCGATGAGTTTTTACAAATCATTCATATACGATAGAAGCAGCTAAAGGGTTAAACATTGTCTTTATGATCGAATATATTTTTATTATATCACACGTCCTCCACCACTCAATAAAAATAGAAAAAAATAAATTGAATCAAGTTTCTTTAACGAACTAATCAACTTCTTTTCTCTTCTATAAGTCGATAAATATAAAATTTCGGATTGTTTTTTCGTTGACAACTGACGCAGCTTACAATCCCTTTTCGATCAAACTAAGACCCCCGTTCTTTGATATTTGTCCCATCGCGCTTTTTTACGGTTTTCTTCGTTTAGGGAACAACGAAAGGTCAATAAAAGTTTTTGTTCGAGATGTTTCAGCTTGGGGACGTTTTTCTCGATCAAGAGGATTTTTCTAGAGAGAAATCGCATGTTCCTTGATTTATTTATAACCTGTAAAAAAAAATAAGTTTTCGTTATCCTATAATACGGCTGTTGTAGAACGTTTATAGTCCGTCAAAAAGTAAATGGGAGCAAACAAAACATAAAATCATATGCCACAAGTTTAATAATAATAGTAATAATAATTTTCCCGATGATTGACATATACTCATGGACATGTCCATATATCAATGCTAAACTTGCCCAACAACTAAATCGACCGCTAGGTTAAAAATTGGAGAAGTGGGGAACGAAAGAACAAAGGGAAAATTGGATAAGTGGGGACGCTGAAGGTGTCGTTTTAGTTGTTGTTAAAGACCAGGCACTAATATGAATTTTGTTCTTTTCTTATGTATGTGGAATTTTGTGAATTCTGTTAATACGAATAAAAAATCAGATACTACGCAAGAGCAAATACGTGTCAGACGTGTAAATTGACATTTGACATATTTTACGCTTTTTAATCGAATATTGTACTTTTATGTTGGCCGCATTGCGCTATCTATCTCTTCAACAACGGCAACACTGCGTATAATACCCCAAAGGGCATTGGTAGATGCCTGGCTAAACTTTATTAAAGCGTGACCTATTTTGGGGAGTTTTGTTTACGCTCTCCATTTTGTACCATATTTAAGCGGAAAATAATTCAACAACACAGTTAATTAAATTCCAAGTAGCTACTGTAATGCTCTTTGGTCGTTACGCAATCGGTTGGTTCTTAAGTCCAGGTTTCGAATTGCCTCGGGCGCCACCTTCCGTTGATAGTGTGAAGGTCACTTGCTCCGGGCAGCGTCAGTGGAGAATTAATACTAGCGGCCAGAACGGCGGGCTTTACTTGCCCTATTGGGTTCAGTACCTGAATGTTTGCTGCTGGGATCATAATACTCGGCATTCAAACAAATAAAAATCATAAAGTATAAAGTAAATGTTTTTATTAAATACCAATTCTGGTGAAGAAGTCAGGTAACTACGGAAGCGCTGAAGGATCACAATAATATATTTTTTAACTCGACCGGTCGACTTATTGTGTTGATTTATTTATGTCGACTCATTTTTGTCGACTTATTATCTCGACCGGTTGATTTAGTCTAGCATTAAAATTGTGCAGTTTAGTTCAGCAAAGAGAGCCGGAAAATTCCCCGACAACAATTTACCGACGGAAAGTTTCCCCGACAACAATTCCCCGACAAGCAGTTCCCCGACTGGAAACTTCCAGGACAGGAAAATTCTTCGACAAACAATTCGCCGAGAAGAAAATTCCCCGACAAATAAGGTGCGTACGGATTTTTCTTTTTGCGTCTTATTTTTCCTCGCTAAATAAAACCTTAATTTGGTCAAACCAGTTGTTTCTAACATTTCTGCAACATTTACATCTGATGACTCTATTCTGTGTCTTTTAATGTCGAACAGATCAACTGTGAATTCATCTAGATGACCCTTTGGAGATTTTCCTTTGGGAAAAAAACAAATCTTTTCCATTTTCTATGATGTAGTCTCTGTCGGCCTCTTTGAGAACCTTAATTTTTCGTGTTCCACCTCCGAAATTTCTCTGACTTGTCGATATTTATTCTCATCTTCATCTAGCCAACACTACCAACCGATTTCTATTTATTTATTATCGTGAACCTTGCTCCTGGTTTTAGTTTTCTTTGGTTTATTATTTTGATCCCCATCATTATTTAAATTTTCTTTATTGTTTACTTTTTGACTTAATTTAAGCGTTTCCGTAGGTATGTTTATTTTTAAGCTTAAACAATACTATTTTTAAAGTTTATTAAGCGACTGTAGTAACACGATCAGAATAGTAGATTCTGTAACAAGGTTAGAATGAAAAATTCGAAACGAGTGGAAAATTCCGAACGCGAGCGAATGCGAGTGTGAGGAACCACGAGTGTCGAATTTTTTCATTCTGACCGAGTAACAGACTATATTTTCTCCACGATCAAAAAGTATAAATCAAAATTAAATTAAATCTGAACACAAGTTATTTGTTGACATATTTGTATTACATTATATTAATATTTATAGTGCTGTGGTACACTTACCGATATTAAAATCTGGTGCATTAGTGTTTTTTCATAATTTGTAATTTCAGATATTATTAAATTCTATATCTACTTCACTTGATTTTTCACTCATTATTTTGTTTAAATTAAAACTTGTTTGAAAATAATTATTACCGTCGCCATTTTATATCTGACACTGACACTTTTGAAGTCCACGGCAATCGATATTGTTTAATTCGATTACAGAAAATCCATTCTTTACCTTGATAAAGAATGAAAATACATGCAAAATGCATAAGAGGCAAGTATTATAGAATAAATATTCAGACTCTAGAGTGTGAATGTTTACATTCTATTATTAAAAATGATTTCAGAATTCATACATTCAGTAATGGTCGTGGAGAAAGTGATTTTACGTGACTCGCAGCCTTCCAGGACTCGTCTATGGCTCGTCCTGAAATGTGCCTACTTGTCCCGTAAAATTTTACATTCAAAACTTGTTGAATAACTATTTTAGTAGCTAATTTATTTTTAAATTGAATTCGATTTAGAGAAAATTACACGAAATTAAAGTAATTGATAACAGAATTAATAATAAAAATAGTTCATTTTATAATCACTTAAATTTGCATAAACATTTAAGAATATTAATTTATATAAAAAATAGGATATTCTCCACTACAATAAAATAAATGAGCCATCAATATATAAAGATCGATATCTACATTTATTCTAATATTAAAATGGCGTCCGGAGTCGATTCCCAACTATCACCGTCCCAAAAACGGCCCACAAAGTCCCTACAGACTCTAAATTTCCCTTTGGAGAGAAACGTAATCTAGCAAACGGACGTCATCGTCACCGGCTCGCGTGCTTCTACATAGGCGTCCAATCACCTGGGGCTAATAATCACACGATAGTTTAATTATTGTTTTGTTGGTCACACCTGCATTAATCGCGAAAATTAAATTAGCGCTTAATGTAGAATCGGGACTAATTTGCATAAATCTACAGGAAGGAACAATATTAAATTCTATCTTGCAATATACAGTGTCAGTTATGATCATCTAAGTTGAAGTTTTATTTTTTTATTTTTTTTTAAATGAGGACTACCAAAAAAAAATTTGCTAATTTTGTGGAGCTTTTCTTGTCCAAAACAAAATTTCACTTAAATGGCCGTGAATTGAAATCTAGATGTATTTTTTAATGCTTCAACTTCAACAACTTTCCTAAATAACATTTCCTGAGATTTTTCAAAATAAGGGTATGTTACTCTTGTATCAAAATTACTTTTTTGAAGGCTCCTCGAATATTACATTTTATTAGCACATGTTTGGTTTTAGGGGATCCACAAACTTTTACCAAGAATAAGTTTTTGTCGAAAAACCCTTAATAAATGAGTTTTCTATATGGTGCATACTTTGGGGGTGACACTGTATATTGTTTGGCTTATAGCTTATCGTTTTATAAATTTTTATTACTTGAAAAGAGAAAAATAAAAGTTGAACGAAGATCGTAAAGTGTGTTAAAATTGTTTTCATAAAATAGAGTAAAATATAATAAAGCACCGCGAATTTATTTTCAATGGAACATGTTGCGATATAAATGAAATATACATCGCTGATGAAAATCGGAAAAGGGATCAGTAATATTTTTAACAACGAAAAAATTATTTTTTTTATGATCACATAAGAAAGTAGCAATTATCGCACTGTAGAGTACCCAGGCCCAATTCGACTTTTGGACACGAAAAAATTATCTACATAGCAATAGCAGAAATCATTGCTAAAAATGGTTACAAGTTAAAAAAAATGGACCCCTGCACTTGTACCGGCTTCGAAGGGGGTGAGTTTAAGGGTTTAAAATCGTTTTTTGCAATCAAAAATGATCTAGAGCAAAGTTGTATGGGTTATAAATAAATCTACAATTTTGTTTCAGACCAATTTTCAATATAACCTCATATTTTTTGAGATAATGGTGAAAAACAGTTTTTGTGAATTTTTGAGTTTTTTGTGTCGAAAAAAAATTTCAATACACTTGAAATTTTGATGAAATGTGTACCTATGCTTTAAATTTACCAATTTAACCGGAATTTCAAAATTAAATAATTCATGAAATATTAACGTTTCGAAAAAAATTAAATTTTTTCAATCGAACTTTTTGTTTTTTCAATTTTTCAGGGGATCTTTTTTTGTCTTCAATCAAACTTTATGATAGAAAAAAAATAAATACTTATCGCCCTGTAGAGTAAACCGGAAAGCACGCAGGAGGAAATTTACTTTCCTTACTTATGCAGAAAATACTGTAAAAACTGCCAGATGCATCATTTATATTTAGAAATAGCTATCTAGCTAGATTCAGTTATTTTGGCTTAGAAAAATGTGTCAAAAATCTCGTAAAATAGTCATAGAACATAGAACCTGCCAAAAAACTTTAAAATGTACATTATTTGGTAAAATTATCGCGTAGTCGTAAGAAAAATAGTGTACATCACTTGTGCCAAAGTGATTTTTCGCATGTAATTTAATATACTGTTATTTTTTTTGATATATTTTTTAATTATCTCCACAAATTTTACTTTATTTAACACTTATTATGATCTACTAAAATAAAATTCTCTTTAAGTAAAAATAATCATTTTATAGATGTGTACGTCTACTTTTATTATATTTTGTGTAGGTAGAAGGAGAATAATTATTATTATTTATCTTCTAGTTATATTGGTTCTATAAAAGTATGATATTAATTTGCATTAATTGCATTAAAAGTCCAAAATGTTTATTAAATTAATTAATAATACCGGGTGGCTCAGGGAGTCGGGCCAAGTTCATATCTTCAGAATGCATGAACGGATTTTTTTAAAATTTCGGGCGGTCATTCTAGACCTAATTTTGAATTAAATGACATAAAAATCCAAAATACCGGACTTCCGGTTTCTTTAAAATTTGCGTAAAAACTGAATTTTTAAATGGAACACCCAGTATATTTTTACATATTTGGATTCTACTAGTCAAATTACTTATAATTCATATGTCAAAAATGATTTTGTCTGTCAAAAATAAAAATTATTTTTAGAAATTATTTTTAATTGATGAAGCTGCGACTTGGTTTAAACCTTTCAAAAGGTGACCAAATGTTCCTTAAAAAATATTAGTTTTGCATAAATTTGAATATTTTTCATTTTATTAGTGTTTTTAATTACTCTACAGCCATTTTTTATGAAAAACTCATTTTTTTTTAAAAACTGTGAAATGATAAAAAAAATTTCGAAAAAATTAATTTTTATCTTTGACAGTCAAAATGTTTTTTGACATATAAATAATACGTAATTTGACTAGTAGAATCCAAATATGTAAAAATATACTGGGTGTTCCGTTTGAAAATTCAGTTTTTATGCCAATTTCAAAAAAAACCGGAAGTCCGCCATTTTGGATTTTTATGTCACTTAATTCAAAATTAGATCTAGAATGACCACCCCAAATTTTAAAATAATCTGTTCTGAAGATATGAACTTGACCTAACCTCCTGAGCCACCCGGTATACCTACACCCAAATAGACATAAGAAGATATATATTTTATTTATTTATTTTTTATATAGTGTATAATTTCTGGTAGTACAAAAAGTGTGAGGATTTTAAATTTTGAAAAAGTTATAAACAAATACAAATTCAGAAAGGGGTCTATTTTTTTCCGAATATCTCAAAAGTAAAAGCAAAAATTTAAAAAAAATTCCGAAACGGAATAAATTAAAAAAAATACCAACTCCTGGAACTCTAACTCAATTACTAATGCTTTAAATTTAATAAAATAAGGAGCGCGAGGAGGACGACGATCCTGTCCTTGATGAATGTTTTTATACTATGAAAAAATATTTTAAAGAGAAAAAATCTACCGTTTTCGTTTCATTCCAAATCAGATAATTGTTAAACAAACAGTGGCGTATTGGGGCCGGAACGATACTGGAACGCGTTAACTGGCAGAAAACGTCACCTAAGGAAAAAGCGTTATACCCCCTCCAGGCAACCTTCCCTCTCGTTTTTCTCATTTTTCAGATTTTTTTGTTTTTTCTGTTTTTTTTTTCATTTTTTCTTATTTTTCCTCATTTTCTCCCATTGTTCTGGTTTTTTTTGCTATTTCTTTTGTTTTCTAATTTTTTCAATTTTTTTTTAAATTTATTTTATGGTTACAATTGTTTTCTTTTTTTGGGTATTCTTTGTTTTTGCGATTTTTTGCAATATTTTTCGATTTCTTGAGTTTTTTTCTTTTTTTTTCCGATTTTTTCGATTCTTCAATAAATTTTTCTCATTTTTTTTTCTCATTTTTCTGTTTTTTGTTTTTTTTTCTGATTTTTTTCGATTTTTTCTAGTCTTTTCTCATTTTTTTCTCATTGTTCTGTTTTTCTTTCTAATTCTTTTAAGTTTTTCTCATTTTTTCTTATTCTTCTGATTTCTTTCAGTTTCTTTCGATTTCTTTCGGTTTTTCCGATTTTTTTCTTATTTTAAAATTATTATTATTAAAAAAAATAACGTAAGGAAACTGGTTCCCAGACCTCACAATTTTTTATGGGTATTTTTAAAAAGAGAATTTATCGGGCTTTCCAAATATGTTATACTATACAGGGTATCGCATTTAAGAAAACTGAATAAATTTACTTTGGAAATCGGAAAAGTTGACTTTAAATTTTGTATACCGAAATTAAACATACTTTTACTGAGGGTTTTCTGGTTCTTACGAAAGATCATGTACAATTTTTTGATTAAATTGCCTTTCGTATGTCGGTTTATAAGAGGTTCTGTAAAATTCGAAAATTTGATACATTTCGTAATAATTTGGCAACGGTGTATAAGGATATTAAAACAAAATTAACTAGTAATATAGACCCAAGCGATCATTCAAAAAGTGTAAAAATATACCCACCATTCCATTAAAAAAAAATGTTTATTTGTGCCACCTTTTCTTGGAACATCCTGTAGAAGTAAATATATTTTTAAAATGTAGCTTAATTGGTAGTAATTTTTGCATCATATTTCAAATAACGCTGTAAATGCCGCACTAAATGGACACACTGTATATATTAATTGGGGTATAATTTCGTCTTCTTTTGGATTATTTTGTTAAAGTTTCACCAATGAAATTAGTTTTTGATATATTTACAAAAATCAAGACGCTTTTTTTTGGAATCTTTTTTTTATAACCTTTGCAATTGTTTGAAACTTTTGCACATTTTTCTGGATATCATTGCGAATCATATTTTATTACACATTAACTTTAATTAATACATTTTTGAACTTGAGCCTACTGGTACCTTTTTTCAAAACTTAAAAAAATTAAATCACATTAGCTATAAATATTTATTCCCAACCTTTATAACAAAAAAATATATAATCTAAACAATTTTTACTACGTTAATTAAAGATTTAACTTTTACATGCTTCGCTCTTTTAATTTTTTTATTGGTTTTATCTTGATCCTCTAGATATTTTCCTATGGCTTAAAGGATTTATTTGATAAGGTAATCAAACTAAAATTGGAATTTCGGTGAAATGAAATGGATTTGCGTCTAATTTTTAAACTTCCTCTTGCAACTTTTATAAATCCTTTATCGCCGCAAGCACTTTAATCGAATTTTATTTCAGACACGAAATCAATTTTTCTTTAAGGCTTCTTCTTTTATTATATTATACAAACGCGAATTCTAAATTGTTATTATGTATATTCGAAATTCAGGTAAAATAAGGTAAACGGATTTTTGGATTCAGAATTTGGGATAAAAAAGACAGCATTTTTTTAATCAGTGATGTGAACACATAGTCGCCGATGGCTAAAATTTCGGGAGGATTGAATAAACCGTGAAATTATGTGGGTGATTTTTACACTCTACTAACGCCAATACGATTCAACGGATGGATTTTTAATATTTGATTTGGTATTGATGATAATGAACCCAACACTTTTTGTATATGCCAATAAAAATTTCCAAATAATATAAATTATTTATTACTAAATTCTTATAAAGAATGAAAGTATCAATCGAATAGTTTTATATATGTGTCGCAGCGTATACGAAAACTGTTGAAACCAAATTTACTTATTCACTATACTGTAAACACCATCTGTATTATAAGCAATCATTACATAATAATATTGACTTGCATTATGAAGGATTAGGCCATAAACTGCAGGATTAACTTGCTATGTTTACTTTAAGTATGTTACTGAAATTTAATGGTGTATCGTTATACTATTTAATCTGGTCTATAGTGTACTTACTTGATAGTATGCTACGATTTCTGGGTCGTTTTAAAGTTTGTAAATTCAAATTTGATACACTAAATTTATAATGAAAAATAAATAAAATAAAATACAAACCATGTAAAATAATTAAAAGTGTGATTATTTTTCAAAATTTTAAACACCACATCTTTGTACAAAATAGATAATTTCATGTGTGTGTATTAAGTTACCCCCCCCATTTTTCGAATTTTGATATTTTGAAAGTTGTTTCAAGTTGTTCTAGGGTTGTACTAAATTGTTCCAGAAAATTATTCCTTAAACTTAACTACAAAAGCCGAAAAACTCAAAAAACCATTTTTAGAGTTAGCCCCCCATTATTTTTATTTCAAGGCCAAAACCAATAAAAACCATTTGGGTTCAACCCCCCATTATTTTTTTTACGAAGTTTTTTTTATTGTTCTAGTTATTCTTAGCATTGTTCCAAATTTTCATGTCTTAAAAAAATTATTTCAAGTTCAAAATCAATTACAACCATTTAGAGCTAGCCCCAATTTTTTTTCGGATTTTTTTTGTACCAGATTGTTCTAGTTGTTCTTAACATTGTTCCAAATTATCATGTCTTAAAAAAATATTTCAAGTTGAAAATCAATTACAGCCATTTAGATCTAGCCTCCATTATTTTTTTCGGAATTTTTTTGTTGTACCAGATTGTTCTAGTTGTTCTTAACATTGTTCTAAATTTTCATGCCTTAAAATAATTATTTCAAGCTCTAAATAAGTAAGGAAAGTACAAGAGAAATTGATAAAAGTTTGAATGTAAAATCAACAATATCTGATATCACATCATCATCATTTATTGAAGTTACAAAATCAGAAATTCTAACTACTAGAATAAATTTAGACATATTTATCTGTTTCACTTTTAAAACTAAAAAAATGGTTGTATCACTCCAGAATTTTCCCAGCTCTTCTGTGGAGAATAGAATTATTTTAATTAAAAAATACAAAATTTCTGAATGGGAAATTAAAATGCTGTAAAAATGAAGTAAACTGCTGAAATAAAATGAATTCAAATGAAAAAATATAAAGGTAACGAATTATTTTCAAAAAATTGTTAAAAATGATAAAGAATTGCTAAATTTCAGCAAAAATTAAAACTTTAATAAAAAAAGAATGAAAATAGGCAAAAATCAAAAATACGATAAAAATCTTGATACAATTTATACAAATTGGAGAAAAGAGGCAAATATGCAGAAAAAGACAAAGAGCAAAAAAGGTAACTAAACAAAAGGAAAAAAACGCAAAATAAAGCAAAAAAGAAAAAGGCAGAAATAGGAAAAAGGGTAAAACAAAAATCAACAAAAAGTCCAAAAAAAGACAAATAAGACAAAGTAATGGGAAAAAAGTAAAAAACACCAAAAAAGGCAAAAGGTCCAAAAAAAATTAAAAACCATTAAAAAAAGTTGAAAAAAACAAAAAAAAAAAAAAGGCAAAAAAGTGGTAAAAATGCCAAAAAAAGGAAAGAAAAGCAAAAAAGGCAAAATAGAGACAAATAATGGCAAGAAAGGCAAAAAGTTAAAAAAAGTTCAAAAAAGACCAAAAATTAAAAATAAATTAAAATAAGCAAGAAAAATCTGATGTGGCCAGCACATGACCTCTCGCCATTTTTGAATCAAAAATTTACAGGTTGACACAAAAAAGTATGAAAAAAAATTATTTTTTTGTAAATCTGGCAACAATGGCAAAAGTTTCGAAAATTTTAATGAGATGAAAATAAACTATATGGTATACAAAATATATGTGTAAAACTTTATTGCCGTTTTGTATAATAATGGAGTCATTACCCATAGCAACTGCCACTTCCGGTTGTGCGATTGGCACCAAAATCTAATCAGATCTAATCTAGGGTATCAGAATCCTGTATGCAAAATTTCAAATTTTTTTATTCAGTAGTTTTTGAGTTATCGTTACTACAACATCCATCCAAACACACACACACACACACTAACACACACACACACTAACACACACACACACACTAACACACACACACACTAACACACACACACACAGACATCATCGCGAAAATATTAAAATCGTATTCTAGGGACCCCAAAACGTGTTTATCAATTGAAAACTCACTACCCAATTTTTAGCATGATTCCTATACCTCTCTTATCTAAAGGGCGAGAGGTAAAAATGGCAAAAAGGGGTTAAAACGCTAAAAAAAAAGCCAAAATAGGTAAAATAAAGGCAAAATAAAGCCAAAAACATGGCAAAAAAATCTGATGTGGCCAGCACATGACCTCTCGCCATTTTTGAATCAAAAATTTACAGGTTGACACAAAAAAGTATGAAAAAAAATTATTTTTTTGTAAATCTGGCAACAATGGCAAAAGTTTCGAAAATTTTAATGAGATGAAAATAAACTATATGGTATACAAAATATATGTGTAAAACTTTATTGCCGTTTTGTATAATAATGGAGTCATTACCCATAGCAACTGCCACTTCCGGTTGTGCGATTGGCACCAAAATCTAATCAGATCTAATCTAGGGTATCAGAATCCTGTATACAAAATTTCAAATTTTTTTATTCAGTAGTTTTTGAGTTATCGTTACTACAACATCCATCCAAACACACACACACACACACTAACACACAAACACACACACACTAACACACACACACACTAACACACACACACACACTAACACACACACACAGACATCATCGCGAAAATATTAAAATCGTATTCTAGGGACCCCAAAACGTGTTTATCAATTGAAAACTCACTACCCAATTTTTAGCATGATTCCTATACCTCTCTTATCTGAAGGGCGAGAGGTAAAAATACAAAAATGGTAGCTACAATTAGGATATCCTAAAATCATTTTTGAAAACTATTGGGAGTTCGGGAAAAAGTTTGATACAAAAATTGTAGGAAATTTCATGCTCTACAACTTTGCACTGGAACATTTTGTACTAAAGCCCATTGTTTGTCTTCAAAATAAACAAAAGACGGAAAGCTTAAATGTGTATATTTTTCGCACTCTTGCGGCAAAACTATGGAAACTTCGAAAAAAGTTAAATATAAACGTTAAAAGAAATTTGGTGCTCTACAACTTTGCACTGAAGTGCATTGTTTTTCTTAAAAATTTGGAAAAACTACACATTTTTTGCACAGCTTTGGAAATTCTGGAAAAGGGATTGATAGGAAATTTTATGCACACAGATACACAGACAGACCTTACTCAGAAAATGGTTTCAATCTTCTTGGAGGACCTCAATATGGATATTTCCATCGATATCTTGATTTTTTTTGCTCGTTCACTATACTTTCCCTTTGATGGGGCCGGGAAAGTAACAAATACATCATCACTTAGTAAACTGTTAGATTTCATAGATGAAAATATAAATTTAGCGGGACACTATGTATCCTATGTATTATTGAACAATATATGGATGAAATTCGATGATGTTTCAAAGAAGAGCAAAAGAGTCAGCGAAAATATTTTAATAAGACCAGAAATATGTATTTATATTAAGCAATAAAATTTTTTTATGTTTTATTTGAAGTTTTGTATAATAGTCTTGCCTTAAATATTTTGAAAATTTGATAAATTGATACAATAAAAAAAATTGTCGTGATCGTTATAATTGTTTTTTTAATTAATCGTTACTATAATATTTTCTTAGGATTAAAACTATAAGGAACAATCTTAAATATATTTTTTAACAATCTGTTACAATAAAAAAAAAATGGAAAGAGTAGTAAAGGAATAGAAATAATAGTTTTTTCTAAGATCGTGCGAATAGTTACTATTTTTGCACTATCTTCTGTACCAAAATTTTAAAGTTCGCAAAAATCACTGGAAATGAAGTTTGTCCATCAATTACCATAGTTAATTGCTCTAACTGCGATATTAAAATTGAAATTCAGTAAAAAAATAAAGATTTTTTTTTAAAAGAACGTATATTAATTTTGAATACAATTTGAAATAAAAAATTTAATTCGATAGCATAAAACATGTTTTGTGCAATAAAAAGCATATTTTTAGCACTCGGCCAATAGCCCAAAGAATAAATATTTTTTAAATCCTTTGAAGTAGTCTTATCAGTATTTATGCATTGGATCTCATCTAGGATAAAAATATTCTTCATCCATTGCATGGAGATATAATTGCTAGGATCCTTATCCTATCTACTATCTCATCTGCCTTTGGAACCGCGTCCGCATCCCCTTCCTTCGTCGTTTACGACCCCAAATGCGCCAAATAAAGCACTTTTTCATTCGCTGTAATGAATAGCATCTTTTGGCGATGATGCGTCTAACGCGGTTTTTCCTTCTCCAAAAAAATAGGACGAGCAACGAAGATAAACGATCCTATGAAAACTATAAGGTGAGTGCGCGCTGTGGTTATTTCTTATATACATCGTCGAGATATAAATGGTTAGTAATGATGTCAATTTAATTGGATTTTTGTCATTCGGCAGTGTTGGATTTCTTTTAAAATTTAAGTGCTCCTGCTAATGGAGACGGCCCTGCGCAAACAGAGATTTTGATATTGTTAGAAAAATAATATTTGTAAAGCAAGTGACACGAATACGTCAATAAGAAGATTAAATGTTATTTCATATAATTAAATCACGTTATTGTCACAAAACTACTATTTATCGCAATAACCAACTTCACTAATCCCACAAACATTTTTGGTCATTCGAGCCGGATATAGTTGGTCACGTAGAGAACAAATGTCAGAGCGTTACATTTTTTATTAATCTTAGGCAGTTTTTCCGATCTATATCCGGCTCGATGGACCAAAAAGTTTGTGGGATTCGTGAAGTTGGTTATTGCGATAAATAGTACTTTTGTGACATTAACGTGATTTAATTATATGAAATAACTATATATATATATATGTATATATATGACATTAATCTTTTTATTGTCACTTGCTTTACAAATATTATTTTTCTAACAATATCAAATTCTCTGTTTGCACAGAGCCGTCTCCATTAACAGGAGCACTTAAATTTTAAAAGAAATCAAACAGGCAGCGGTTGATTTCCTGTTTTGTATTTTGTTGTAAATACTTTTAAGTTAATAAAAAAACTTGATAATAAAGTAATTGGAATGATTAGCATAAAACCCAAAGGGATGGAATTAAAATTAGGGAAATCCAGCATTAGCTAAAAGATCGAAAATAATGAAGTGGATTAAGTATAGAAATTGAATATTTAATTACCCTTGTCATTTTATAAATAACTATATTATTTTAGAATGTTCCCCTGTAGAAATAATATTTTAACTCATGCTTGTGACATTAAATATCAAAATATTGCAAAATCTAATTATTTAAATTTTGTTAAATGCTTCGACAAATCCATCGGTTACTGACACCAAAAAAAAATCAAAACTGCGCTAAATCAAAACCATTATAGTGAGAAGAACAGATATTTGTAATTGACTTATGCAGGACTCTGCAGGACGAGGGTTTTACTGTTTTACAGGCACCTGTTATAAATCAAATAAAGTATCCTGTATCGCTTTTAAGATTTAAATATGGACCGTATTTCAGAAAAAATTCTGTTGTTTCATGAATTCTTTGTAATTGCTTGATAATCAAAATATTAGGTACAAATCAAAGTTGTTTGTAGAAATTAATAGTAATTACAATATGATTTGAGTGTACCTAATTCAAAATTATTTAAAAAAGAAAATTCCAGTATGGACGGTCGATATTGACAATTATTTTACTCACCTGCCAAACCATGCAGTTCCGAGAATCTGATTGGATTATCATGTCCAATCAGATTGAATAAACTCGACTATTGCCCTGCTGGGAAATATTCACCTAAAATAGTCTTCCAAATACCACTCGAACTGAATAAATTAGCGGCTATTTATTGTTTAAATTTAAAATTTGACTCGAGCAAATTTGCAATTAATAATCAGACATATAATCCTTCGTGCTTCGTACTCGAGATTCTATCAGATTATTAATTGCAAATTTGGTCTCGTCAAATTGACAAATCGCACACTCGAAAAATTGACAACAATTTATTTAGTTTTTGTGGTATTACCTTCGAATGTATAATTTATGTCCGCAACCATAAAATTTTGTTAAATGTGCTAAGGGCAGGTAATTTATTATAATCGACTTTTATATTGAGTTCCAAAAATCTATTCTCCTTACTATAATAGATTTAAATAAAGGTTCATATTTATAATTTCAACAATAAAACGCGTAATACGGTCCAAAGCTTGGACAGCTCTATGGTTGAATTTATGGCCGTACCATTGTTAAATGCGGTAAGGGTAGGTAGTTTATTATAATCGACCTTTATAAAGAGTTTCAAATATATCTATAATAGAAAAAGTTTATGTATTATCAATTGCAAAACATAGTTATGTACGGAGTAATCAATATTTAATATATATGCACTGCACTCATGCTAAATTAAGAAACAAAAAATAAGGTAGATATAAAATTCGGTAAATATCAAAGAAAGCGTCTGTCCATGTGGACTTGATTGACATACGTCAAAATTCACAATCTATGCTGTTGAAATAATTAAAACGGCGAATGTATTGGCCCAGGGGCGTATCGAGGCTAAGAAACTAAATCATATTTTTCATGTTTGAAACGCATCTTTCTCATATTTGAAGTTCAGACGAGTCTGACTGGAATTTTTTTTGTTTTATGTTGGTTTTTTTTTTAATAATAAATTAATAAAATGAGGTATCCGCCTATGGCAGATGAAACAAAATTGTCTAGAAGGGTCTCGAACGAGTTTTATGGATAATGGTTAAACTTTAGTAAATGACAGAAGCAAATTATAGTCTAAAAATAGATAATTGATAATTCAACTTCCACATATCAAAATCAATTTATTATACTAAATATTAATTTCCTATATACTTGCATAATCCAATTCCATTTTATATATATTGTCGGTGTCGATCAGAAATTTCACATTTTGTTTTGTTCTATTTAAATAGTGCTCGCTTTTGTCCGAACCGAGATACCAACACTTCCGGGAAGTTACATGTATTCTATCTCTTACTATTGATTCAAGTAACAGTAAATCTTCATATTAATGCATCTTCTATACATATGAACATCTAAAGAGACTCTCGATATTTATCCAGATTTTTACATTGCAAAAATTTTACATTCAGCAATATTTATATAAACAATAATCCATTCAAAACTGATAATCATTTAAATTGTTGATTAAGGAAAATATTCAAAAGATTTTCACTGTGATTAAATTAGTCCAAAATTACGTATAAAAAAGGAGTCCGAAGCATCACAAAAGATCACTCTAATTACACAAATCGAACTATCAAGATCATGTAATATCCATCAAATCAAAAAATTGAAGTTCCAAATTCAACGTCTCGACGCCGACGCAACGTATGTTATCTGTCCGCGAATTTCAATAATTCGATTTTATACTTGAATTAATAACGTCGACCCTGCAACAATAATCCAGTCTAATATCAAAAATCAAAATATCCAAACCGATTCAAAATTTCACAAATAAGACGCCGTGACACGGTGCTTTAACCGTTGTGTCTACTTCACATTTTTCGTAGAGTTTAAAAATCGTCTTGAAAGTACAAAAAATCGTTACGAACGTAAAAAAAAATCGTGCCGAAAGTAAAACTTTACAATATATAGTTACTGAAATATTACGAAAAGCGTGGGGGCTCGCACGTGGTTACTCTGGGCCCTGATTTTCTCTCGGCGGCCCTGATGGCACTTGTCTAACTAACAAGCTGAAATTATGCTTAAACATCCCAGTACGTTACTTTGTTTAAAATAATGCTCAAATAATAATAATAATAAATAAAGACTGTACGCCATTGGCTGTATGTACGAGTCAGAAAGGCGGCTGATCCCCAATGATTAAACCAAAAAACTAAAATATTTACCATTTACCCTATTGACGTCATATGAAACGATTCTAAATTCGCTATTTACATACACTAGAAAGGGACAGATATTGTTAAATACGACCTGAACATACGTACTCTTTACGTATACGACCGCAACCAAACCAACTTCAAACTATACAGTTTCTGGCTTATTTACCCTTATCTGGGCAAACAAACCCTCATATCGATTCAAGGCATGATCTTGTACTCGCAGAGGCGGATTTATGGGAATAAACTCCGCTAAATCCAATTTTATTGTTAAAAAATGTAAATTATTACCGAGCGAAAAGTATATACACTCATGAGAATAACGATAATTTAAAGTAGCTTGTAAAAGAATTGAGTTATTTATTAACTTTGCCAAATGGGTCACTAAACAATTCAAATTTTTCATCAACCGTTTGCTTCTCATAATGATTTATATAAAGTTAGTACAACAATTATAGCACAATCTATGGACCTTTTTTATATTTTTCTGCAATTTATGTGCAATTTTTGTGCGCTATTCGCTATTTTTGTGCATTTATGCTTTTTTTTATATTGAAAGTTGTGCTAATTTTTTTTAACGGTGGACCAATACTGCGAAAAAGTCTAATAACTAATAACCTACTTGTAATATTCGATGTTTTTTATTTATTTAATGAGTGGGCTCAAGTTTTTTCATTTTGGGCTCGTTCTACCACAACGAGACCTAAATATACCAAGAACTAATTTAAAAAACTAAACGATAATTTTAAATGAAATATGGGCGCCAACTATTAAATTGTTTATGGTGAGCCTGCAAGAAATAAACAGAATTAAAAACCGAAACTAACTGCCGGTATAATTCAGATCTCTTTTTCTTTCGATTATGACGACATTGGAAATATTACAATTAAATTATTCATTTTGAGTTCATAATAACAATAATTAATAATAAAATTATTTATAAATGAAAAAGTTCATAATGTTAGTTTAAGGTTGCAAATTTAAAGGGAAAAATACATTTAATATCCGTAACTTATCTTGAACTTCGTGGAAGTTGAGTTAGTTACGGTCTCTATATAGTTTAGCTCTGTCTAACTGTGACCTAACTCCGCCGTAACTATAAAATACAAGAGGACGTACTCTTTGGCCAAAATAAGTTGAATCGCAATATGCGTAGTGACTTCACGTAGCTCCCCAGCTTGTGAAATTTATGTTGACAACACTGCACTAAATTCTTACGAAACGAACAGCTTGAATAATCAGATTAAATGAGCTCCGTGATGGAGTCAATGGGTGAAGCTACTGCGTACCCATGACTCATATTAAGGCCTATTTACACGGTTCAATTTGGATGAATCATCCAAAGTGAATTAGAAAGGAACCGTCTAAAGTAGCATTCATGGAAAGTGATTATCCTGGATGAATATTGAATGAAGTTGAACTGGGCGCTACTTTCGTTCACTTTCGGTGATTCATTGCGGATAAATAAAAAAAATGAACCATCTAAACATCCACTTTCATTGGAGGTGACTAGTAAACGACCAAAGGCACACTTAATCGTTTTGATTTAGTGATTTTCATTGATTGATTTATTAAGAAAAATTAATGCAACAATAGATTTTCCAAAAAAAACTTTATTAACTAATTATGAATCGGTTCCCATCTATTTCGATGGAGAAGAAAAGGATATCAAAATATCGAAAAGGGTAAAAAAAATACTATTTTTAACATAGACTTATTGCCAATTTCCTGTTGATAAAGATATATGTGAAGGAATTATTAACTACACTAAATGAAATGCCCTCAGCTATTGTACTAGTCAAAAATATAAAAGCAACTATCACAATTTTAAACCCAACAGAAAAAATTCTTACCATAGAGCTTTTTGAACCTATAAAAATTGACCAAATGATTTATTTTGATATACTACAAAAAGAAAATCTTCAAAATTCCGTTTGAACCATATGAATGAGGATGAAAATAAACATTAAATACTTTGCCAACAATACCGCGACATTTTTTATTGTGAGGTAATTCCATTAATATTTAACAATCAGATTAAACACAATATTAATGAAACACGAATATATACCAAATCATATCGATATCCACAAATCCATGAAGAAGAAATAAGAAATCAACCTTCTAGTCAAAGGGGTAATTCAACCGTTCATATCACCATGGACTTCACCAATGTGGATAGTACCAAAAAAACTGGACGCAAGTGGGAAAAAGAAGTGTAGAATAGTTATAGACTACCGGAAATTGAACCAGAAGACGATTGATGACAAATATCCTCTACCCAACATACATGACATATTGGATAAATTGGGAAGAAGTCACTATTTTACTAGCTTAGATATTGCGGCTGGCTTCAACCAAGTTGAAATGAATCCTAACGACATTGAAAAGACAGCATTCAACTCTGAGAATGACTATTACGAATACAAATGGATGCTAAAAAACGCACTAGCAACTTTTCAGCGAGTCATGGATAACATAAAAATAAAACTTCCCGAGAAAGAGCTTTAAAGGAAATCATAGAAGAGTTAAATATTGAAGAGGTAACAGTCGAAGATGTAAAATTGAAGAACAATTCGTAAAAGATATTCATCCGAGCTGGCTAAAGTGAATCAGTCAACAAAAACCGGAGCGGGGTTAGGTGATGTTGAGGTCCCAAAACTTTTTTGGTATAAACTTGCGGATTCCTTTCTAAATGCAGTATGTGTACCAAGAAGCAGTACACTACTTACTTTTATATATTTTGTGAGAAACTTGTAAATGGCAGCCAATATTTCTGGTAAAAACTGAGAAATAGAATATTTTGGTACATGGTATAATGCTTCTAGTGTCGTAAAGCAATCTCCTGCTGCAAAATATATCAGTACAATTTGCAGTTTTAGCCTGGGATGAAGATTTTCTGTCATAATTTTGTTTTGTTTCTTAATTAGTGACATCACTTTCTCAAGTAGTTGTTCAAATTGCAGTGCAGATATTCTTAACATTACTTGATCTTCGGCAATCCATTCTTGTAATAAAAAAGTTGACGCACGCATTATATTTCATTTCGTCGATTTACTTAAGGCCGTCTCCGCCAACACCTTTTTCTTCTACGTTTTATTTTTTCTAGTTTACTATTAACATATTCACCAATAACCGCTATTCTCGCACGTACAATTTGATTCGGCGCCATTGTTAAATGAACTAAATAATTCACTTCGGTTGATCCATGTAAACTGGTTTATTTTTTTTTTCGTCAAAATTACTTTGGATCACATAAATTGAATCTTGTAAATACTCCTTTACTCAAATAGTAATTAACCAATCGAACCACGGGCTCATAAAAGGTAATAAATTAAAAAAAACGAAAATAATGTTTCAGAATGAAAAAACACCAGTTTCCTTTTTTGATTATCAACATGGTTGAAAAAAAAAAAAAAAAAAAAAAATTAAATAACGAGAACAATTAAAATTTAAAAAAATCTTGGTATCACTCTCACGTAACTAATATAATAAATCAAATAACTACACCTGGTTTAAAGAAAATTAAAAAAAATTAGAAAATGAGAACGATGTGAGACAGAAGTATTTATTTTGACGACGCATTTTATAGGTATTTAATTTATCGATATAAGTAAAAGTAGAGGTGGTAAGGAATAAATAAAAATAACTTAAATCTTAGAAATTCCGGAAAATATACCGCTAAATAGAGATGCTGCGAAAATTGAAATATATTTTAATTTCTTAAATCAAATAAGTAGTTCAAACAGTTTCAGTTTTTTTTTCGTTTGATTTAGAAATTGTATACAAAATACAAGTTTTCATCAGAAATTTATTTGTTGTTTCCTTCCGGCGCGATTTAAACATTGAAGACATAAATTACAATAAAATACTTATTTGAAATAAGAGTAGAATATATTATTCTTTTCTAGAAAATACATTTTTCATCCCGCCTCTGTAGAATATTCTACGACGAGATATCCGCGTGCTGAGCTCTAGCTTATGTGAGCTTTCGCTCCCCAGCGCCCTGTTTTCGTTTATTATTAACCGTCATCTTCAGCATTAACAAAATTACGCGTGACATAAATCTTTAAAAGAACGGAACCTTTGTCAACAAAGAGTCGACGAGTCCAGAGTGTATGTAAATAAATAATAACCACCATCTCACTTGACGAATAACGGTAAAAATTGATTTTCATTTTATAGTTGTGTCTACAAAGCCATAAAACTGAATGGACTCTTAGACTCGCCTCGTTACCTCCATGAGGACCTAAATATACATTGTTAACTTGAAAATTTTACATTTTGATAATCTTTTTTTTTGGTCAATAGAATTAAAAAATGTTATCCAAGTATTTTAAGAAAAATAAAACGCCAAGTCAGTACCACCTTTGATGATGGCTAGTTAGCCGAAATTAGTTGTCTTACTTCCAACATTCGCTGTTATTATACGTTGTGGTACTGACTTGACGTTTTATTATTCTTCTTTTTCGAATTAGTAAACAGAGGTAATTGGGAAATAATAAATTTTGGAGATACACAGAGTGTTCTAAATGTCTGACAAAATTCGAAATCTTTGTTATACCTCTACAATTGGATCACTATATCCCATTAGCTCATAGCGTTTCGATTATGTAACAGTGAAGTGGTGCCATCTAAATAAATCCTCTCTCGCACATATCGCGAATTCTCAGTTGGAAATGGATCAGTTCCTGTCAGAAGGTGTTAGTGTTCACATTGTTCCAATTTTGCGATTTTCTTACACTGTGTGTTGAAACTGTGCTTCGATATAATATAACAAAATAAATAAAGCTTCAAATAATGGACTTCGTTGATAAAGAGTAAGTATACATTTCTTGTTTTGTATAATACAGTTGATATTGGTACAAAAATAGTATAAGTATATATATACATATTTTTTGTGTACAAATAGAAAAATTGTTAGGTTAGGAAATTAACTGCTACGCTAGGATGTAGTGTAAGCATATTTTGTATCAATGTAATGTTTTGTTTTTTTTTGTAGGGTATTTTTATTTTTTATTTTTTTTCGAAGTATTAGTATACAGAGTAATCCGAGATTTTAAAGAAATTGAAAATGCAGAATTAAGCTTTTTTTATTTCAGAATCCTTGCTGCAATTCTTCAAAACGGCCTGGATATTTTGACGAAGTAAATGATTGTATAGAGGCAGTTTATATAGCGCCACCGGATCCGGATACTCTGACGGATGAGGATTCCGGAGACGAGAACGAGGGCGGAGATTTGGACAATTTGAGCAAACGTCAGTTACTTGCCGATGCAGAAGTTAGAACTGCTGGAGGCGTTATACTAGAGGAAGATATTTCTATTGAACAGTCAGAATAGAACGAAGATAACGTTTCTTTGGCAAATGATATCGATATGACACCTGCTGATATGTTATACGTAAAAAGTTCTGAAAAGTCCGGGAATAGGTTTCGGGGGATTTCATATATAGCTAGAAGCAATTTCCTGAGTCAGATTATTGACTGTTTGAAAACAAATCAGTTATTGATACATTCGAAATATTTATAGATGAATAAATTATTTTATTCCTGGTGCAGGAAACAAACCAGTGTGCTATTTTCAAGAACCAAATCGACCCACGAGTGTTGCTAAAGGAAATGAAATGTTTCATTGTTATATTGATTATTAGTGGTTATAATGATCTTCCTATCAAGCGTATGTATTGGGATTAAAATCTTGATACCAGAAACGAACTTGTATATAATTCTATGAGACGTAAGAAATTTTAGCAAATTTTGAGGTTTATTCACTTGAGTTCTAACCAAAATATAGATCAAGGTGATAGGCTCTGGAAAATAAGGCCATTCATAAATAAAGTAAAAAACAAGTTCAGAAAGTAAGCAGTTTTTAAGAGCCAAATCCATACGGTTTGGTTATAAAGTGTCTGGTGCCGAATACCGTAATTGACTGTTTGATTGATTTCGAGATATATTAAAGAAAATCTGTGACTCCTGATATTGACATAGAAAGAAACTTTGGAAAAGTGACAGCACCACTCGTGAAAATGTTAGAAGAACAACCTGAAAATCTGACTTCTTCTCCATTCTCTTTTTACTTTGACAATTTATTTACTACCTTCAGCTTATTGTATTATTTACGTTTGAAAGGAGAGGGAAGCTGTCCTTTATTAGGTAAAAAAGATCTTCAGAAAAAGGAAAGGGGATATTATGAAAATACTATTAGTAAGACGGGCGTTGTACTAGTAACTAAGTGGGTCGTTAACTCCCTAGTTTGCATTGCTACAAATAAATATGACATAAATCCCGTATCAAACTTTAGACGTTATTCACAAAAAGAGAAAAAAACAAACAAGTTAGTCGACCAGCAGTACTAGCAGAGTATAATAAAAAAATGTGTGGTACTGATTGAATGGATCAAAATGTTGGACAGTACAGGATTCGAAATAGGAAATGGTACTGGGCATTGTTTACATGGCTTCTTGATGTTTCAATAAATAATGCATGGTGTTGTTATCTCAAATGCCCCAAATAAACTTTCGAAGATCTATCGTGCAAGTTTATTTGAAAAAATATTCGGCACCTCGTAAAGTCACTGGCAGAACCCTATCTTCATCTTCTAATGCGCAAAGACCAGCCTATGAAATTAGATACGATAGGATGGACCACCTTGTGGAAAAAATTCCAAACGATAAAAGAAGGTGTTGTGCTGGAAGATTTTGCAAAAGTTACATATGCACGATTTGCAGAAAATGTGACGTAGGTCTGTGTATTGATTGTTTTATTACCTATCACAAAAGACAAAATGTTTAAATCACTTATTCTTTATTTTTGAATAAATAAAACCTTTACAGTTGCATTTTGTTTTTTTTTTGCACCAGTAAAAACTGAAAAAATGAACTGGGCACTAATGGGATATTTGGATCATTCTGTATTTGATGTCGCTATGGAAAAGTATCAGGCAAATTTCAACAACAGAAATAGTTATTTCCCTAACAAGTGCGGAAAGTTATACTTTTCCGCACGCAATTGCAGTTGCCCGAATGACGCGAAGCGGAGTTCGGGCATGCAATTAAGTGGGGAAAAGATACTTTACGCAAGTGTTAGGAACAATATTTTTTCTACAAGCGCCTAGAATTAAAAAAAAATTTTAGCAAAAATATTTTTTTGTCATTAAACAAAAATTTTCTTAGTGCTTTCTTAATAAATAAAACATTAGGCTGAAAGTAATCATAGTAACCAAGCAAGAATTAAATTTTTAATCATTTTAGCATTTATAAAATCAGTGCGAAAAGTAATTTTTCCGCACTAGTGCGGAAAAGTACAACTTTCCGCACTAAAATGCGTGCGGAAAAGTATACGTTTCCGCACGCTTGTAGAAAAAATAATTTAATACAATTTGACAGATGAAATAATAATTAAAATACACGCAGGTGAAATCTTTTCCCCAAGTAATAAGTGACACCATGTCCCATTGGTAGATGGCGTTAGCTGCCTATCAACGTTTTACTCACATTGCACTATTATGTTTCGAGGTGAGATTTTAATTCTATTGATCTAGACACATTCTATAATTTCATAATCAAAGCAAACCGTATATAGGCGAGCTTTCTTTGTCGTAACTCGGATTGAAATATTTGTCCCCGAAATTGAACTGATTTGAGTGATTCTACGACAATGAAAATTTTTCTGCAGTTAACTGACTATGCACATAAACCGGGTTGTGAAAATGCCGAAATTTGGTTCGTTTTTTTTGGGAATTTATGACCGCTTAGTAAGAACGGTAAAAGATATTTCTATCTTTTTTAATTTATATGTGGTCGAAGGAGATAAAAATAACAACCATTTTACATCTGACCATATTTATAATGGGCTAAAATAGTTATGTATGCAACAAGCTGCAAAGTGATACTTTTTTCACGAATGAGTGAAAAAAGGCACTTTACACACTAGTTGCATACAATATTTTTTCTACTACCATAATTTTTATGTACAAAAATAGATTTTGCATGTAAGAGGTTAACAAGCTATTTTCCAAAATCTTGAAGTTAACCAGTTGATTTCTGGCACATAGAACCTTGGCAAGAAACATAAGGATATTGCAAAAAATGTGTTGTACATGTAAAAAAGTTGTTTTTAAAATTTTATTTTACTTTACGCACTAGTGAAAAAAGTGAAACTTTACGCACTACTGAAAAAAAGTAAAACTTTACGCACTCCTTAGCGTGCGTAAAGTAAGTACTTTACGCACGGTAGTAGAAATAATAATTTAGATCTGAATTTTAATTAAGCACGCGTTATTTAATAAATAAAATTTTGTTCATGCCTGTTTAAATTTTGCAAATTGGTTTAATTTTCTTCACATTAGCTGCCAAATGTATAATTTTTCTCGAAAGTGCAGAAAAAAAATTGCCTACTGACTATGTTCTTGACTATTAGACATCGTTTTGTCAAGATTGTTACGTTACTTTTTCCTTGAGCCACATTATTATCCATTTTTTTCCGCCCTGTATATTGCAATTTCGATTTGTTTAACTTATCATTTTCATCAAGAGTGCCATCTCCATTAAATTCCCCCTCCCTCGTGAATCGATCTCAGACTTTACCTATTTTTATCTGATAATTATCTAAATATCTAACTGTGTTATATTGTTAATTTACCCCATAAGTTCTTTGGGGTTCACGGCACCTGCTACATTCACGGCACGTCATGCGATTTTTTTCAAATTATATGTTTTTTCTGCCAATCATCAGCTGAAATTGTAATAACATAAACGCATTGGATCAAATAATTTTAGACAATCTATAAAATATCATCGTATTTGCATATTTGGGAAATCTACATAGTTCTGTTATAAGCATTAAACATTTATAAATACGCTGTCAAAACCTATGGAAGAAAAATTTACACACATACTATCAATTAATGAGCGTACAAATATTTTACTTCCTTATTTTTAGGGATCAAAGTGTCATTTTTACTCACTTGGGAATAAAATATTTAATATTTTCTATAAATGGAATAAAGTGAAACTTTTAATCCCCTGACACTAAAATATTTACTAATCTCTATGTTAATGACTAAAGTGCCTCTTTTACTCCTCTATATGTCAGTGTGACGCAACGGTAGAGTGCCCGCCTCGTAAACAAGAGGACCCAAGCTCCTTGAGCCACATTATTATATATTTTCTTCTGGCATTACAATTTCGAATTGGCTAACTTAACATGTTCATCAGCCTCTACCTATTTATATTTGATTATCTAAATATCTAAGTGTGTTATATCGTTAATTTACCACAGAAGATCTTAGTGGTTCACGACACCTGCTACATTAATGGGAAGTGTTACATTCACGGTACTTGTTACATCAATTGCAACTGCGCAGATTTAGAGCATCTGTAGTTTCTATATTGCATTTACAACTGCTAACGAAAATACCTGAGAGGTGTCTCCTCAGCACAATCAAGAAGCTTTCTGCTCCCTCTCTTCAGCTAAGCTAAGTGGATTGTTCCTCTTATTTGTTTAAATTATAAATAATCTCATTAAAATTCATTATTTATTCAATTAATTGAATAATTTGTTATATATTTTTTTAAATTGTTATTTGCGTTGTCAAACGAATTCTTTTTTAAAATAAATTCAGTTTAATTTTCATTAAAAAAAACTTACAAAAAAGCAAGGACAGATTTTGCAACATACAAATGTTTTTTTGTTAATTATTTCTAAATCCAGCAAAAAACTGCTTGAATAACGCTTGTAAATTTCACTTAATTTAATTATCCTACTACTTGGTATATTATCTATTCGTGGTCACGAACTCAGAAATTTGAGCTAAAAAATAAACAAGAAAAAAATTTCATTGCACTATTTAGAAAAAACTATAGCTAACATTAATAAACCTCAAATAATTTATGTAAAGTATGTAGATCAAGAACGAACACACTCAAATTTATTAATCGACAATGCATACTTTGATATGTTGTGTCAAAATCAATGAAATGTCAAAATTTGCGAACTTTTGATCACCCTGTATACATTTTGTTCTTATTCCACCAAGTAGAACTTAAAAATGTAAGATCGAAACATGTAAGCCATTTTATCCGATTTAATGTCTCATATGTTTCATTTTCATGGAGCACTCTGTATATTTAAGATTATTTTTAGATTGTCTTTTCTAATATAAATCTCACTGTGAAAACAGATTTTAACAGATGTATAGTTTTTGCTCTACAGATCGAGACGTTACCGGTGGGTCACCCTGTATATATAATATATACAGGGTGAAGGGGATTTAATTTGCGTATATAGAGATCTCGTAATCCGCAGTAGATGCAACATCGGTTAAATGGGAAAAAGATGCGTATTGGTTTTTTCAAAATTAAAATATCAGGTTCGGTTTGTGAGATA
Organism: Neocrepidodera transversa; assembly: GCA_963243735.1. Classification (NCBI taxonomy): domain Eukaryota; kingdom Metazoa; phylum Arthropoda; class Insecta; order Coleoptera; family Chrysomelidae; genus Neocrepidodera; species Neocrepidodera transversa. Next base: position 2,020,430 of record OY725337.1, on the reverse strand, counting down.
TTTGGGAAAAAACGAAATTGACTATTTTTGTTTTATTTAATTAAAACTTAATTTTTAAAGATAGAAAAAAACTTTATATTGTTGTATATAGTAAAAATATATTTTATGATTAAATTTTTTGATGTAAATAAATATATTTATAATTTAAAGTATTGTTTTTATTAAAATAGAAATCAAAATAAGCCAGTACAAAAGAGTTATAACAATTATAATTGTCTGCTGTTTTTCAATTAATTTCATAAATATAACTCTAGTGACTGAAATTCCTAAGATAAATCAGTTTTTTTGTCTAATTGCTTCAAACAATATTATTATCTTAACGAAAATAAGCGACAAAAAATTAATAAAATGTCCAAAATCTAAAACCAAATCAAATTTTAATCTCTACACGTTGAATTAATTTTTATTTAAGATTATTTAAATTTATATTCAATATTATGAAAAGTTTGAACAGGAATTGGTTTATTTAATTTAATAGAAAAAAAAAAACTCTTATAAAACGGGTTTGTCCATCCGTCCATCTGTCCGTCCGTCTGTTAATCTGATTCAACTCGAGAACGGTGCGAGATAGAGACAAACGGACAATGGCAGTCGATTCAGCATCGTTAAAATCCCCAAAAGTGATATTAATCTTTTACCTATTTTTACTTTCCCGCTACTTATACCATATATACTGTAGTATATAAGTTATATTCCTATGAAGAAATTTATTTTCGTAACTTTGAGTTTTCGAAAACTCGAAATGGTGGTAAAAATATTGCTGTTTTTCACTTGTTTATTGATAAACATATAAAAGTTTGACATTTAAAATGACTTATAAAAAAATCAGTAAATACCGTATTACTTGATATGAATTTGTGATTCACCAATGTGTTCCGTGCCTATATTACATTCCATGAGATTTATTTATAAGTTGAAATTTATTTATAGGGTAGCCCATGCGAACCAAGAAGCGCGATATATCTTGATGATTTTTTTAGCAAATTTTTTGCTTCTTATATGTCCACAATTTTCCTAAAAAAAATCACATTTATAATATTTTTATTCTGTTTAGATTCGTATGATATAATATAGTTATCTTGATATATCGGTCAAAACATCGATTATGAGTAAAAACGATCAATACAGAGATAATGAGTTTTTGAAAACTATACACCTTATAGGAATCAACAGTAGTTTTCAAACATTTACTCCCTCTGTTTTGATTTAACGGCGCTAAGTTGTACTTAGCAGTTGCTTTTATAAAAGGATTGTATCCTAATAAATAACTGTGTCCGTGGTATTCATCAAACTACGATCTATCATTTTAAATTTTTAGTCAAACAATGATTATTAGATTGTGATAATTGTAAAAAGAAATAAACGAGTAGTATTTAATTATAATTTTCGTCATCTTTCTAAGCCATATTTAAAAAAAAATATTAATTAATAAATACGTTTTTAAGCATTAAAAAAATTTTTAAGGAACGATTTTTAAAAAAAAAATCATAATTATCTTATAAACAACGCATTTGTTTATAACAATTTTTTTAAACAATAAGAAATAAAAATTTAAAAAATCATTTTCATGTGACTTCTGATCATAAAAAGCGAATTAATAGTAATATGAAAAAAAAAATTTTTTTGAATGATTAATCAACCTTTTTAATTTTTAACGTAAGTAAATTGCTAATAAAAAAAAAATCAGATTTGTTATTTGACAATTATCGCACATACAATGTTCATGATCAAGTAGGAAAAAATTATTAATTAACTAATGCATAATTAATAAAAAAATCGCGATAAACATTTTTTGATTGCGGATTATTGTTCATAAATCTATCCAGTAGATGCTTAAATTTTTTCAATTTTTAATTTTCATATTTAATAATTTACATAATATTTATTCATTAAAGGTCCAAAGTGGGCAGTCCTTACGCAAGCCGGAGTATCCGTTTTTGGCCGTATTTTTAACACTCTGTAAAAATTATAAATATTGGTCCTACAGTTCCGGGAGGTTTTTTGGTAAAATTCCTCTACGTTTGAATCTTTTTTCAAATTTAAAAAATGTCAAATAGTTTTTGAGATATTTGCAAAAAAACCAAACCAAATTTTTTCAGTTAATTGTTTATAACTTTTACAATTTTTGCTTCCGGCTCTTGAATTTTTTCAAAAAACATCTACACGCTATTTCGAATCGAACGACACCTCGTTCATATTTTTCGAAGGCGGAGATAAAAGTTTGACCCAAAAAGCACTGGGCCGAGTAAGACACATGTGAGTTCTGGTAAAATAATAATTATTGGCATAATTAATTATAGAAATTTGCGATTCAATGAAGTTTCATATCGTTACTAAAGATACAAAATGTATCTACCTTTGATCCTGAATTTATTGCTGAAACCAGTCGTCCTTAATTGGGAAATATGACACCTTTTCATTAATTATTAATTACCGAAATTAATTATTATTAATATTGATTAAAACTCTGGATTTTTTCTGACTAATTTATTGGCGAGGGTTAAATATTTATAAAAATTAAATTAAAGAGTAAATACAAAAATTGAATACAATTAAAACATGAATAATTATTAACAAAATGAAGATGATTAAAAAATGGGGATTTATTATTAATAGTTTAGTAGAAAAAATAAAAAATAAAAATCTAACTAAGTTATATTTTAAATTTCTATTTCCCGTAACGATTAGAATTAACAAATCGCTTTCGTATTGATATTTCTAAGAGAGATAGCTAATATTTTAAATTAATTTACCATCTATAGCAAAAAGTTTGGTTTTTCAGTTAACCATTTAGATTTTAGCGAGATCCCATTGTTTATATCAGAAAACTGCCCAAAAACTTGCTAAAGTTTATCCTTGTGTCTTCAATAATATTTTTAGGTAATATCTATATCATATATTAACCATCATAATATGATAATCGTTACAAAAATATATTCTACAGGGTGTTTTTCATTCTGTTACACATTTATAGTATTTTTTCTTATTCTCATCAAAAAACGTTTTGTTATATTTAAAGTTTTTTTTAAATTTGTTGATTTTTTGGAAAAAGAAAATTTTACATTTTTACGAGTCACCGTGTATATATTATATACTAATTCTCCGCAACACTCGAGTGTTATAAAAATAGAATCGGTTTCAATAAAACTAATTGAACAGTCCCAATCAACACATTAGAGAAATTTGTATTTATTTTACATCTTAAATGTTAAATAATCTAAACCTGCGGGATTGCATCTTTAGGAACAAAATATGTAATAAACACTGACTTAATTGCTAGGTGAAAGTGTTATGTTTATTTAATGTCACGTAAAATATTTTATTTTAATTAGAAACATCTTAACACAAATAATTTCTAGTGTCAAATATAATGGATGTCATATATACAGACTTCTCCATGACATTTGACAGAGTTCTCTGATCTTATGGTGGCTTGGTTTGCAGATTCCCTATGAGGCAAAATAGGTAATGTTGTGTCAATTTTTATTAATGTGTCCTCTGGTGTTAAAAAAGAAGGCCTTTGCTCTTTAATGTCTTCGTAAATGATATTTTTGTAAAAAGTTGTTGTTTTCTGCTGATAAATTATTGTCTAGCTTCAAAAAATGTTACTTTCTTCACTCATAAAACATTATATTATTTTACTTTTTAGTTTACACTGCTAGAAAGGCAGAGTTGGGCCTAAGCATTGTGCTTAGGGCTTTGCTAAGTACTCTAAGCACTTTGTGCTAGGGAGCACAATGCTTACGAGCACTTTTTAAAATTGGTGGTTAGTTGTTAGTTCTTAAAAGAGTTTACCAAAGTGCTTGGTGCTCGTCAATAGTACTCGAGAGCAATTCAAAAGGCTCGAGAGCACTCGAAAAGGCTCGCGAGCACTCGAAAAGGCTCCTGAGAACGCCAAAAGACTCGCGAGCACTCCAAAAGTATCGCGAGCACTAAGACCTTTCATGAACATTTTTAAATTCACACTAGAAAATATTAGTATCATTTGAAAATAGTAATTTACAAACAAGTCCCGAAAATACTGTTTTATTGGACGAGTAGGCAAAATTCTAGGACGAGCCGTGGGATATTGGTTACTCTAATCCAATTCTAGACAGTTTTGTTGGATTTACTTCATATTTAATAAATACGCCAAGAGACACTTTTATTTCGATAATTTAAATATTCAAAAAGTGCTTAGTGCTTACTGCTCGTGAATTTAAAACACTTTTTTAGAGCGTATAACTTGCGAGCACTTTCCTGTAAAAGTGTTTGATGCTCGTAATTTTTAAGCCCTGTTTTGAATGCTTATAATGTCCTCGAGCACTTTTTGTCAGTGCTCGTCACAACTCTGTACCAAAGCGAGTTTTTTTTCAAAAATTTCATTTTCATTTTAAAGTTTTAAAAAAAACTCGTGTCTGAAAGTATTGAATATACTCAAGTCTTAGCTTTTCATATCTGATAAATAAACATTTCGGATATTATAAACACTTAAGTGAAAAAAAAATTATATATTTAAATTACTCAAACCAAAAAATGTTTGTCCACTCACCCGCATTACAAATTTAATAATTAAGGTAGTTAGTTAAAAATAAAAAAATAATATTATTTGACTGGAGGCACTTAGCGGTGAGAATAAACCGCAAGTCGGAAATATCGATTGAAAAAGTTTACAACCTGTGGATTTTCGGGACCCAGGTGGCCTCTATGCCTTTTCCAATTTCACGGTGTTCCTTTTAGTATCACCGCATTAGGCATCGTATGAATTTTTGCATAAAGGGAAAACATAAAACGCCGGATATTATGTAGATGACCTACTTGTTTTTGCTTTATGCAAAACCGGATTGTGAACTACAGTTGAATTTTTTTAGAAAAGGCTTACGTATTTTATGAATTACGCACTTACATAGAGAAAAATAAATGCTTTTTTTAAGCGAAATTTGTGTTGACCTTCTATAAAAATAGTTTTGGAACTTTCTATTTTCTATTTATGACGGGGCTTGAATTGAGCTGGGTTTACACCATATAAAGCCATTATGGTTTTAGATATTATTTGGCACAGATTTTGTTTCTCATAAAAAATACTTTAAACGCTTGCCAATAAAGGGGGAGAAAAATATGAGGCACATGGTGAAAATATTGTTTCGGGATTGATTTTTTGTCTCGATAAATTTTTACTTTGTAAGTTTCTTCGACTTTTAATTGGATAAATCTATATACATAGTATAAAAAATTGTTGGATCGGGGGACGAAGTTCCTCATTAGGTTATTTTTTCGACTTTTTTAAATTTTAAAATGAAGAAAATAATAAGAATAAGCGAAAAATCGGAAAAACCAAAAAAATCCAATGATCAAGAAAAAACGAAAAAATCAGAAGGATAAGAAAAAAATGAGAAAATAACAAAAAGAATAAAGAAAAAACAACAATGAGAAAAAAAATAAGGAAAAATTAGAAAAAAACGAAAAGATATTAGAAGAATCGAAAAAATCAGAAAAAATTAGAAAAAAGAAAATTGTAAATTACGGAAAAAACGAAAAGAATAAAAAAATTATAAAAATTTAAAAAACGCAAAACGCTAAAAATCACAAGAAACGAAAAAAGTTATAAAAAACGCAAGAAATTGAATAACATCGTAGAAAATTGCAAAAAATCGCAAAAATCGAAACAAGATCCCAAAAAAATTGCAAGAAACATCAAAAAAATCTCAGAAAATAGCAAAAATTAAAAAAAAAGATTACAAAACGTGCAAATGCAAATAATCGAAAAAAGTATGAACAAAATCCCAAAAAAATCTCAAAAATATACGCAAAGAAATCACAGAAAATAGCAAAAAAATTCAAAAAAGCTCACAAAAAATTCCAAATGCAAATAATCGGAACAAACGCAAGAAATTCAAAAATATCGCAAACAATTTAAAAAAAAACACAAAATATCGAAAGAAAATCCCAAAAAAATAGCAAAAAATCTCAAAAAAAAGCAAAGAAATGGTAGAAAATAGTAAAAAGTTTCACAAAAATAGAAAAAAAAATCACAAAAAATTTCAAATGCAAATAATAGCAAAAATTCCGAAACAAAATCCCAAAAAATCACAGAAAATTGCAAATGCAAATAATCCCAAAAATACCGAAACAAAATCCCAACAAATCCGCAAAAAATGCCAAGAAATCGCACAAAATAGAAAATTTTTTAAAAAGAACGGAAAACAATCACAAAAAAATTGAAAATGCAAATCATCGCAAAAATATTGAAACATAATCCCAAAAAACGCAAAAATATCTAAAAAAAAACGCAAAGAATTCGCAGAAAAAAGCAAAAAATAAAAAAAAAACAAAAAAAATGGTAAAAAATTGAAAAAGACGGAAAAAAACTCACAAAAAATTGCAAATGCAAATAATCGCAAAAAATTGGGAAACTCGGAAAAAAAGTAAATACAAAGAATCGCAAATATACGGAAACAAAATCCCAAAAAACTGCAAAAAAATCTCAAACAAAAAATGCAAACAAATCGCAGAAAATGGCAAAAAAATTTCAAAAGGACGAAAAAAAATTGCAAATGTAAATAATCGCAAACAATTGGAAAAAGAAAAAAAAATTGCAAAAAAATCGAAACAAAATCGGAAACAGATCACAAAAAAATGCAAATGCAAATCATCTCAAATAATCGATAAAAAAAACAAAAAACTACCAAAAAAACCGAAAACAAATGTAACTGTCTAAAAAAATTAAAAAATTCGAAAGAATTGAAATAACTGAAAAATAAACAATGGAATAAGAAAAAAATAATAAATAATCAGAAAACAAAAAAAAAAGAAGTAGAAAAGTGCAGAATGAGAAAAAAATGAGAAATTAGAAAAAATCTTAAAAAATCAGAAAAAAACAAAAAATCAGAAAAATGAGAAAAAAAACAACGAGAAAAAACAAAAAATCTATCTCTCTCTTGCATTTGTAGAGGATGAAAAAATTTAAATCAATTACATAAAAAAAATTCTAAATAAGAAAAAAATCTTTTTAAATCTTCATCATTGCAGAAAAAGAGGGAAGATCGTCTAACGCTTTTTCCTTACGTATCCCTTTCTGCTAATTAACTCTTACCGCAAGCCGCGTTAAGAACTTCGTTACAAAAATAATTCTCCCAAGTTTTTATGCTTCTGTAATATGGTCTTTTAGAATAACGCCAACTGCGAATATGGAAGTTATGATGGGGCTCCTTCCACACACCTAATAATGGAAAAAGAGGCACGCGTAAAATGAGTCTGAAGGAGATTTTGTCAAAAAACTGATTTTTGGCGCCATTTTTATAATATGGCGACGCGAGCGTCAAAGTAGACATCCGGAATCTATAAAATTACCAATTTTGAAAACTCTCAGAAAATTTACCAGGTAACTTTAACTTCTTTTTTGAGCACCAATTCAATAACACCTTATATTATCACTGCCTATTTTTTTTTGCAAACCGTTCATTTTATTTTTAAAAGACCCTAATCAATTCTCCATTTGCGGAAGAAGTTAATTTGCGTGATAGGAGATGAGGAAGGAAAATAGGCGGACACTGTAATATTCCGTGATAATCTCCGGCCACTTAATTAACGATAAGGCAACCGAACTTTAGTAAATTTAATAATTGAGTACTTTGCACTAATTAAAAACGGAACATCGCTGAAATTTTATTTAATAGTAATTTTAATCTAGTATGTTAAAGACAACGTTCATTTTGTAATACACTTTGAGATCTAGTATGGGTTCATAATATTCATTGATATAATAAATATCTAATATCATATTGAAACTCGATATTATTTTGCAGCAATGTTTTCTAAATGGCTAATACGGGAAAAATAGCAAGATCTAAAAATAGATTTATGTTTTTTGGTAATTGTTGTACTTTGCGTTTGTCTCTCTTATAATATTTTTTATCCTCGTCTCGCTTCCCAAGAAGCGAAAACAAATTGATCAAAAAGTACAATCTCGCCTAAATAATATACGCGTGTCAATTTTTGTTGCTTCGTTTCTTGTCTCTCTTCAACTAGCTTTCTCACAGTAAGACTAACTAGATCAGGCATCTTGCATCTCTTTCACCCTTGACCATGTTTCAATGTCACAAAAAACGGTTGCAATCCTACTCCGTCGTGCTCGATGTAAAATCCTTTTTATCTCTAAAATTTGTTTATTTTAGTTTTTCAGATTTCGTAGAGATCAGTCGATTACAACATGTAAAAGATCTTCGTTAAAATGCCGGGTAATACCGCGCCTTTTTTATCAAATCATTCCGCAAACATTGTGTAATTAGTGAATAGTGAGTGATAATAGGTAATTTGATCATTGTTAAAGTGTTTTAAAAAATAATGTACTTTTTCTAATATAACTTTTTAATATTAACAAATAGGTATAAAAAGAGCCCATACAGTTCACTTCAATATGATTTTTCTATTAATTTAACAGCTTGAAACTGAAGTTGCTTGGTCCTTCGATGATTAGTGGGTCTTAACACGTCGACGCCATAATAACTTTTTCAAATATTTGTTGATTCTTAATCATATTCTTTCAATTTTGATTTGTTTTTTTTCTTTTAGAAAATAAAATACTTTAGTTAACTTTAATAAGAATTTCATTAAACCACTTGTCAGATCATTAAATGTGAAAAAAATGTATTATTTATTTAAGGATTTTGCATTAATTAAATAACAGAACTAAAATTTGAAAAAATTAAATTTTTGTTGCTAATGATTGAGCTTGATGAGAAGTAATTTAATCTTTTAGTATAAAACCAACATTAGCAAAGGACTTGTATTAATATTTTCTTTAAATTCCGTCATTTATTAATTTCGTACGCCCCTGGAAATTCTAAGAAATTCTTGTAAATACGGACCAAGATTCCAAGGATTAACGACCGATTATCTCTTGACGATGTATAGAAAACATTTATTGTACAAACTCCATTTAATAGATGAACGCGTAAGGGGATGCCGCTAATTAATATCATCTGTCAGTGTAACCCTAACTTCAGATTGTAACATTATCCGTTTAATAAATCTTGCTGTTGTTTATATGTCTCAAAATAGAAACCGCAAATTATTAACTGCATTCCGTTAATTGATAACTATACAGGGTAAAACAAGAGCATTCATAAGAGTCCGTTCGTCTGTGATAAGATTCAACTAAGAAACAGACAATCGACTGAGCATTGTTAAAAATCTGTCAAGTGCAGATGTAATTGTGATCATCGGGCGAGTCGATTTTCATACTAGAAAGAAAATAAAACCGTTACAACCCTCACTTGCACATAATCTTTTGGCGCTAGCAATAGCTTCAGACCACATCATTATCTTATCATCTCTTGCAGAGTTCGGTTGAAATAAAATGTCTCGGCATTATAAAAAAGCGGTTAACCGCCCCCTGAAATTATAACAGTTATTTTCTGAGATTTTAAATGTATTAAAATTATGAATATTATTTTTACAGTGATAGTGAGTGAGAGCAGTTGCTATATAAAAATAAAAAATGTAAAAAATAGCACTTGATTTATTTGTGTTAAGATAATAAATCCTGAGATGCTGTATTCAGGTTGGTTCTTCGATCTAATGATGGTTGATGTCAAAACGTCGACCGCTTAGTAATTATTCCAAACTCATATCGATTCTTAATCATATTTGTTCACTAGTCTTTGGACAAATGGCCGAAAGTCGTCAAATCGACCTTTGTCGTACAAAAAAAAAGTTTCCGATAAAGTGACTGATTAAAAAGACACCACTTTTTTATATACTTAAGACAATTTAGGAAGTGACTACTTTAACTCATAATAATTAGCAACTGAAGTGGATAAATACATTTTTAATATAATATACTGATACGGACCTCCCGATAAATCAGATGCCCTTTCTAAGATTCTCAATCGTTTACTATACTATAAATTTATAAAATTTAGTAAAAAAAATACAATTTTATTAATTTTAATGTGTCTTCCCGGCTCATCAAATTACATATTTCCACTTACTCCATTTCTAGTCTCACATGTCACCTTCTGATAAAATAATGTAAATCTGCTGTTATCGACATTCTGTCCCAGTCTCAACCATTTCTTAGTGTATCTGTCTGTTTCACCTGCCTTTTAATCTTTTCTAGTATTATACTTTGTAATTATTTATAGTTTTTTTCATTTATCAATTTTCAAAAATAGGCTCTTCTACTAAATTTTTTTATTCACAATCGTATATGTAATTGCTCAATTACACACTTTTTAAAGGTCGGGAAATCAGCTATTACAAACTTTACTTCCTGCCCACGGGTGGGAAGTGATATTTGTTACTTGCCGCCTGTGAGCCTCTAATTTGGTCGATGATAGAGCAACCTAAATTCTCATACAATTTTCAATATCATTTTCAGAAAAACTGCAGTCTTTTTTGTTTTACAGCCAATGTTCTTTTTCTTTAGAAAATCTATAAGTTTTGATATATATTGAGTTTGGTCTTTAATATTGAGTGTAGATTTCAGCATAGAGAAAGTTGCCCATAAAGTTGGTGGTTTTTTAGTTTGTGACTGTACATTGAAGTATGCCAAAAGAACACTCTCAGATCCTATATTTTGGAAATTTTTTCTCAAAACACCAATTTCTATAATGCTTATACAAATTTTCATATCTGTCTTTACTTTTGGTAGATAATATATCTTCAATAGCCATTTGGGCCATTTCTTGTATTTCCGGTGGCATACATGGTTCAAATATTTCAAAATAATCGGACATGTTTTATAGCTAATTAACTATTATTGTTGCTCTTAATTTTTTAAATGACAATATAAAAGTAAAGTCAGGTCATCTAAATGCCACAGTATTTTGATTTCAAAGAAAACTTGATGAGAGCATTTTAATACACATTTAATACATTTTTTTTTTAAATTACGTATTAAAATAAAATTATTGTGATTATTTCCCTCGTAACAAATAAAACCAATGAGAGACCTCCAAATTTCACCACGTGACTTGTATTGATAAGTGATTATATTGCTACAGATCGTTTAATCGCGATAAACGACGTCTAGCTTTGATTAAACGTCGCCTAGCTTTGACAAATATGCATGTTAATAAACAATAAAGATAAAATGTAAATACTACATTCCCAATTTTGGAAATAATCTTAACATATACCCCTCGATCTGTAAATTTAACCACATAAACTGCGGCTAGCTTTTTTTGAAAAATTTTGCTTAGAAAAAAAAGCTAGCCGCAGTTTATCCGGTTAAATTTGCAGTTCTCGGGATATAACCTGCGAATAAAATAGCATACAAACCTTGGCGGAAATTATCATTCCTGTCTCGGGCAACAGATCACCTCGGCGCGAGAGCCTCGATGATCTATATTTGCCCTCGACAGTAATGATTCATTTCCCGCCACGGTATGTAATCTACTTTTATTTCTATTTTTCTTCTGACATTTAATATAATATTCAAAATTATAGTAACTATTTCTTAATAAGTTCTTACTTTTGACAATTTAAAATTGCAATAAAAATTTTCACACCTAACATTTTCGACCAATTAAAAGCCTGTATTTTGTATGGTTACCATAGCAACTAAAAAAATTTCCGGAATTTTTTCTCCTCCTAGGAGTAAAGCAGCATGAAATTATACTGGGAATTTTTTGACGTTCATAGTAAAATGATAATTAACCGTCATTGTCCTAGTATTTTTTTAATATTTCGGTGTGAAATTTTCTTACCGTGCTTGAATTAATTGAGGGAATTCTGTCTCTTACATGAATTTTTCAAAAAATGTATGTACTCAAAAAATTTCAGGCAATAATTCATGCTCTCAAAAAAAATAGATCTGACCTTTTTATATTTAAATTTTCTTATTAATACAATCAATAGACATAACTCTCAGTTCCTGTATTCCAAAGCATATCTCGATTTTTCAAATATCTCATTTAAGTCACCTATACAGGGTGTTTCATTGGAAAACGTCAAACCCCGATAGGTCGGGTTTGCGCTCTTTATAACCGAGATACAGGGCGTTTTATTCATTTTGCTCGTATCTTTCTTGCTTTAAACCACCCTGTATATATTTTTATATTTAATACATGTACTCACTCTATCCTTGTAAATCGATTGATGTATTAACGATAAAAAAATTCCAGGACCGTCTCTACCTAAAATTTATAAATTCGGTCGGCTAGAAAACAACACCCTGTATATTTGAATTTTTACAATTTTTTTCTACAGTTAAAAAGGCTTAAAAAGCAAATCCAACGATATACTTTTAATTTTTGAGCAGACGATTTTATTTGCTATTTTTTAGAATTTTTTGGTAACTGGTAACAACAACAGGTTTCGATTAATTTTATTTCCGTCTAATTATATTTGGATCACAGAAAATGATGTTGCAGGTCCGTACTAAGACGTAAATATCACATTAGATTTATCTTTACAACCATCTGTACATTTGTGTTTTTGTTAGCAATGGACAATTTTGTAGGCGAAAAGTACAGAAATTAAATTAAGAATTGAATAGATGAGGCTTTTACTTGATGAAGATCCATACTAAACGATGAAATAAAACAATTTAATTTGTTTAAATCTTCGCTGACACAGTAGCTTTCTCACTCGTTTGAGAAAGCTACTGTGTTAGCGAAACGCGTCACGAATCTATATTGAACTTAGTTCAAATATAATGAAGATTTAAACAAATTAAATTGTTTTATTTCCTCGATTAAATTAAGACCTTCAAATGTACCCTTTTCATATTTTCTGGAAGAAGAAATATAACACATTTTTTATTTGCAGTACCTAATTTCAAAAAATGACATACTACAAGCCAAAAATATGATTATCACAAAAAAATTACAACAATTATCCGAAACGACCTCGGTTTTGTTATATGTATATTATTGCTCTTAGTAAAATGTCATTCACAGATTTTCTAATATTGGGAGTTATTTTTATCGCTTAACAGGCGTTTTTTATCATTTCAAGTAGTTCATCTCTAGTATTTATAGGACTAGTATATATTTTGGACTTGAGATGTCCCCAAACATAGTCATCTACAGGATTAAAGTCTGGTGATCGCGCAGGCCAATGGGTAGGACCACCTCTGCCTATCCACTTATTCGGAAAGTTTTCATTTAAAAATTCCCCCACAACTAGCCACAAAAAGATATCAATTTAGGACAAGTAAAATCGTCTGCGCAAAAATTAAAAGTAGATTATTGGATTTGCTTTTTTAAGATTTTTTTAACTGTAGCATAAAATTGTATGCACAGTTAAAATTTTGACGTTTCCCAATAAATGACCCTGTATACGTTTCATAAAATACTATGAAAAAGAATTTCTACAAAAGACAAGTATAAGTTTCGGTGTTTTGACTAGCCTTTCGGCAATTTGTCTGGTCAGAGTTTTGCCCATTCGGCGTTTTGCCCATTCGGCGTTTTGCCCATTCGGCGTTTTGCCCATTCGGCGATTTCTAAAAGCCATGTCACTTGACATTAAGTATTTGAAAACTCGAAAAAATTACTGCACTAATATTGCCGGTTTTCACTTGTTTACATGTATATAAGACAACCTGTATTTAGCAATAAGAAAAACATACCAAGCCAGACCAGGAGTGCTGTTGTTAACCAAACATGCACTTGAAGTAAGCCATTTACATGTGATGTACATGAATCGTGTATTTACCTACATGCACGGTATTAGATGTTATGTAAAATATATATGTATATGCAAATTTATTGTGATTAACGGAAATTGCAGCTCCAGCTTGAAACGAAAGCTGGATAAGCTTGTTTACATAATCCCATGCATATAAGATGTGATAGATCGCCGGATTTGTGGATAATGTCTCCTCGATTTTTATGTTAGCAAAATAATTTTGAATTAAAAAAAAGGATAGACAATACAAATCAATATTAACAATAAATTGAAGTTTAACTTTAACAAATATTTCTTAAATCGATCTCACGAAATCAAAAGAGATCAATGGTTATTTAAAACTCTTAATCTAGTGATCTTATATTAATTTATTCTTAAAACTGTGCACGTTCACGTGAAAAATCCAAAAATGTTTTATTTAAGGTTTAAGTTGGCTCCCGGAAAAATTAAATAGAAATTCAAAAATTACAAAAAAAATCATGAATATATATCATAACTAGACTAGTATTTTCCCAAATTTTCAGCAAAATCGGCAATGTGGTTTTCGAAAAGATCGAGAAAAAGTAAAGAATTACGTTCTCGATATCAACTATTTTTTGTGAAATAATTAATTTTTAACATCAAATTCCTGGCCTAGATTTATTTGCCTGCGGAGTGCCCTCTAGCTGAGACATAGATTACCTGTCTGATATAATGTGGATTTTGGCCCCATGTAATTTTTCAAGTAAATGTTTTTATATTTTCTTAATACAGCAAAAACTCTGCAATTTCTACTACTTTTTTACTTAGGATTCTTTTACTCTCTTCCATCTTTTATATTTTTCCCTTTGTCATCGCAGTGTCTTTCTATTTTCGATACTATATCATGGCAATTTTTTTGTTTAGTCTTCTGGGAGAGTCAATAATCTAAACACCTTATTTAATTCCTCCGCTTCCTTTTTGGTGGGTGACTTAACACGTTGACTGCCATACGAGTTGCATTCAACTTATACCTTTTGTGTTCAAGAGGTTAAATATAACTCCTTTCATACTCCTTCGAATTTTTTCTGTAAGTTGTCTATGCTTCACAAATACCATGTCATTGTAAAGTAGGTATATTTTGTATGGCCTAAGAGACAAAAAACTGAATTTGGCCTAGGCTTTTCTTCAAAAGGTAAATTTTTTGTTTTGGAACTTTTATGTGAAATAAACTCTTTATTTTGAGAAAAATGAAACATAAAATAAAGAAATATTTATAAATATGAGATAAAGCACAAGTTAACATACATTTTGATATACAGATAATAAACTAACGAAAACAAGAGAAAAACGAATAATACTGAAACATTTTTGAAAAATCACAGTATTTACACTAAAATAACCATGCGATTACTATTCTGTGCTATTATTTTATTACCTTGACTTCAATGAATAATTTTAACCTTCATCTTGAAAACGTGAAAAATAATCAAAATTTTGAAGTCAACATGTAATAAAATAAACATAATAATTAACCTACAATATCCTTTTATACCTCTAAAGTTCGTGGTAGCACTTTTATTAAAAACTAAAAACTTTTTTTTTAATTCATACTTTCCAATAGGTACTTAGTTTTTAGAATAAAACATAATAGTCAGTTCTACAAAAAACTGAGTGGTCCTTCGATGCAAGAAACTTCAAGTCTATTTTAAGATTAGCAAACTATAATAGTTGGCCATTAACCCAATAAGAATTACAATTTTTTTACTTTTTTTGATTTTAAGGACGACTCTGAGTACGATTAATAGTTTTGAAATAAACAATATGTGCATTTGATTTTTAAGAATCATTTTTATTTTTTTTGCGATGGACCCATTTCAATTAATCTGATGGACATAAATGATGAATAAAAATAATATTATTTATCATAACAGTTCTAATACAAAAAAACAAAAACCCTTTTATATATAAAGTTTGTGGCACAACAACTGCTGTTTTGCAAGCCAGGTGCTACTTTCACGGCAACATCAAATTTTTTTGTTTTTTGCACGTCACATGAACTGCTATTTTGCAAGCCATGTGCTAATTCCACTTCAATATCAAAAAAAAATTGTTTTCACGCTGTTCCTTTGCAAGCAACGAGCTATTTTTACGGCAACATTAAATTTTTTTGTTTTTACGGCACAACAACTCTTCTATTATAAGCCACGTGCTATTTTTATGGCAATATCAAAAAAATTTTGTTTTCACGGCACAACAACTGCTGCTTTGCAAACGACGTGCTATTTTCACGGCAACATGAAAGTGGCACTCCGATTTTTTATTAAAAACTAAAAACTTTTTTAATTTATACTTTTCAAATAGGTACTTACTTTTTAAAATGTAAACAAAAACAGCATTATTAAGCAGTAACGCAGAATTTTTTTGAGCACACCATCTAGTTAGTATTAGCGAAAGATTTTCAAATCTAGATGTTATGTCAACAGTATTTTGTATGACTAAAAGTTAAACGATACGTTTCGTAGAGCCCTCTTGTAAATTTTATTTCAACTTAAACCTTAACAATTATCAAGAAAAAAATCTGATATGGCCAGCACATGACCTCTCGCCATTTTTGAATCAAAAATTTACAGGGTGACACAAAAAAGTATGAAAAAAAATTATTTTTTTGTAAATCTGGCAACAGTGGCAAAAGTTTCGAAAATTTTAATGAGATGAAAATAAACTATAGGGTATACAAAATATATGTGTAAAACTTTATTGCCGTTTTGTACAATAATGGCGTCATCACCCATAGCAACTGCCACTTCCGGTTGTGCGATTGGCACCAAAATCTAATCAGATCTAATCTAGGGTATCAGAATTCTGTATGCAAAATTTCAAATTTTTTTATTCAGCAGTTTTTGAGTTATCGTTACTACAACATCCATCCAAACACACACACACTAACACACACACACACACACTAACACACACACACACACACACACACACACACACACACACACACACACACACACACACACGCAGACATCATCGCGAAAATATTAAAATCGTATTCTAGGGACCCTGAAACGTGTTTATCTATTGAAAACTCACTACCCAATTTTTAGCATGATTCCTATACCTCTCTTATCTGAAGGGCGAGAGGTAAAAAGACAAAAGAAAACTTTTCTAAAATTTGTAAGAACAAAAGGTATTTGTGTTATAATAGTGAACGCTTTTGAAACCCGTTTTATAAATAAAAGTTTTAATTCAATTAAAGTTCAACCTCGGATATGTTCCTAATCTTGTCTTCCTGTTCACAAACAAGGATAAAAACATTTTTAACGCCGGTATAGTTAAAGCTGGATTTAAACAGTATCCTTTTTGGTGATGAGTTCCTGTTAAAAATTAAGGATATCAACAATTTTCAACGCCAGTGTAGTTGAAAATTAACGAAGCGATTATACGTTCGTTTTTGAGGTGACTGTTAATTAATTTTTTTTTTATAAAAAACTAATTAAATTTAATTTATTTTTGAATAGATGTTATAATTAGATATTTTATCCCTGCATTTCAAATAACTGAAATACAGTTCCCTATAAATCAAAATTCTAATTCTTATTGGGTTAACAGCCATGAATTATAGTTTGTGGACTTAAAAATTCTTGCATTGAAGGACCACTCAGTTATTTGTAGAACTGAGACTTATGTTTAAATGAATATACTACGATTTTAATCCTGAAGAGCTTTTACATGCTCATTTATCCATGTTAAAAAAATCCATTATTACATTTACATAAAATTGATCAAAATTACATGACCAAGCAACAATACCGATTTACTTTTATTTTCACTGGTTTTCATGCACTAGACGTGTTTAATTTATTTTTAATTATAATTTCCAAGACAACATTATTTAAAAGAGTATCTTTTGCACAATTTACCATTTTTATTTACATATTGTTTATTTAATAACTACTAATGGTATCGTAGGGTGGCGTGGATTAGCAAATGTGCATCTAAAAAAATTAGAAATTATTCAAAAACATTTTATTAAAATATTATTTAACAAACCTTACTTATATCCAACAAAATTACTATATCAGGAAACGAAGTTATTAAACATAAGACAAATATATTTTTATAAATAAATAAAATAAAACTCGAAGTTATGTACCACATAAATATAATTAAAACAATATTAGGAAACTAGTTTCGGCTTACAAGCCATCTTCAGGCCATAATACGGTTGATTACATTTAAAATTTTTAAAATTTAACAATTGTACGTTGTCGATCGAAGAGGTGGTGTAATGCCAAGAGGGGTTTTTTGTACCAGGGGAGGAGTGTCATATGGGAAATAAAAAGGAAAGGGTGGTTGTGAAACATGAAAATTTAAGACTAAAATAGATAGGAATATTATCAAATTTCAAGGAAGAGACAATTAAACTCTCCAATATGGAAGACCCACAAAGTATGGTTCCACGAAGGAATCGAAAGGAAATAAAAGGATCCTAAAAAGGAAAGGATCCTTGTAACATGGTCTCCAGGTTCAGTTTCTTCAAACCGTCTAAAAAGAACTAAAAATTGGAAATAGTCCACCCTGGAACTAGTAAAAGAAGAGCAACTATGTACCAAAACACGAAATCGAAAAGATCAGGAGCGAGAAATACAAAATTAACTTTAACAGCACTAGGCAAAGCTGAAACATCCCGGATAAATGCATTTTCCTGACCATTTATTAGCCTGGGTCCATTAGAATACCTTCTTTGATGTTTGGGCCCACTTTCCTAATTGGCTTATTTTTACGTTTTTACGACCCTTCGGATTAAAAGATGTTGTGCTCAGATTCGTACTGCCCAAAAAAACTAGCAGTTTACTCTCGTTAACGAGAATTTTTGTTTTTCATCTCTTTCTAACGAGAAGGAAAATATTTTCATCTCCATCTCTCTCTAACGAGAATGGACATTTTTGTTGTCAATCTCAAGCTTTTCTGTTCAATAACGAGAATTTCTCCTCCTTATCTCTCATCGAAAAAGGAATTTTTTGCTTTTCATCTTTCTCTGAGAAGATTGAAAATGAAGTCAGTATCATTATTTTATTATTATTAATATTACATTAAAAATATTTGTTCATTTCTATTTCACCTTCAGCAATAAATAATCTTTAAAGAAATTAAGTTGTTTACCCCTTAAATTCGTTTTGAATTTATTTATCCAAAGACTTAATTGAGGTAAATTATTTTGAAGCTACTGACGCAATTGCTCGTATATCCAACGTCACAATAAGTGTTTTATTCACACTATTTCGATGAATGTACTCAACACTCCATTAATCATCGGAAAAAGAGTTTCACTTTACTACTTGTCATTTCTGTTTCCTAAATATTATCAAATTAAAATAAATATGTTGATGTTAATAAATTAAAGTATATACATTATTGCTAATAATTATTTTTGTTTAATTTATTACTAAATACGTTTATTATTCGTATTTCTATGAGTGCTCCTAAAGCGCAGGAAAACTAAGTTATGAATTTTTAATTGTTTTCGGATGAATTTATTTACTTAGGGGTGATTTTGGAGACGCTGTCTCTTCAAACTTAATTTAATTTTATAAAGAGGGGTTCAACAGTTAGTTGATTTTAAATGTTATATTGGTTATTTTTTGTTAAGAAATAACTGTCTCTTTCCAAGCAAGAAATGTTAATAACAGGAAGTTTTTCGTTTGACAGAAAATGCTTCAGGAATTTGATGTTGTGTAAATAAACTAGAAATATTCATTAGTTTAATTTTTTTGACATTAATTAATTTACAACTGAAATAATTTGTTATTTCCTTGTTTATACAGGCTATTGCTTTTATCATGTGCTATCATTACTATATTCTACATCATAAGAGATACGAAGACCAACTTATTTCGAGTCCTAACTAACCCTGGCTTCCCCTATATATGAATAGCACCTGTACTTACTGTACTAATTTTAAAAATAAGGTTATCCATATCTCAAATGTGGTCAAATTATTCAGTAGAAATAAAAATCATCATGTACCACAATATATTAGTAAAACAATAGTTTTAAGGGACAACTAGTTTCGGCTAATGAGCCATCTTCAGACCTAGGAACAAACTACCCAGTTCGACCAACTTAGACTTACCACATATATTATTTAAACAAATATTAAAAATAGGAGCATAACACAATTATATTGTTTAAGGAAGTAGGATTGGGATATGAAAATAGAGGTAAAGTAGAAATCAGTAATAACATTTAAAAGTCATTCAAGACTTTCAGGTAGGAAAAATAAAGAAAGAACCTTGTTCCCATTTTTGTTAGGAGCACTTGCGTCGTGCAAAGAGGTAATTGATGTCTTAGAATTGGAAGTGTCCATATAAATTGGTTTTCCAGCTACACGATAACCAGAAAAAATTGTGAATTTGAGTGATGGATTTTCCAAGTACAACGCATGCGTCCGCACCAGGAGCGTCGGCATGGCCAAGAAACCACCTGGAAACAGCTCGAACAGGTGCCAAAGAATTGATAAAAGGTGCAGCAGAAAGCACCAGAAAAATAACTGGTGAAAAACCCGAATTTCGGATAATTTTTTAACTTCAAACATGGGTTGAGCGTTTTTGTGACAATTTAAGTAACATGAATAAATCACTATAAGGACAAGATAGCTTCGTGACATATGACAGTTGACTGATTTAAAAGGGCACCGGATGAGAGGGATAAGAAAAGGACGGAATTCAAAATTAATAAATTTAAATATATGACCGATGGTGATATGTAACCGATAACTAGTGATTAATGGACAAGAAATTAATAATTAAATATTGTAAAATGTAAAAGTTAAAGTTAATAGTTTTACTAACCTAAAAATTTAAAAAAATATTGTTGAAGTCTGTTAATTACATTTTTCAAAATGAAAAGTGTTTGTAGAGTTTGAGAAGAGTGCACTACAATGTATTTAGCCTGAATAAAAAATTAATGTGGGCCAATTTCATCTTTGCCAAGAATGGTACAGAAAAATTCAAAGTTTGGGACTAACAAGATATGGAAAGTGGTTAAAATACAGTTTTGGACTCAAACTATTTAAACCCAAACGATGTTCAATTTGACTAAAAAATGAACAAGTAGTTATTGCAATTACCTTGTCAAGTCATATACTGAAGAAGGCTCAGATTTTCCACCATATATGGGCCAAATGTATCATTCCACTAGAAATTTAACGACTCATTCTGCACCACTCATTCATATTTGTGGAGAAATTGAAAGAATTTCAAACTGATACTTATATCAAAATCCAAAGTCTACAAACGCCTGCAAAAATTAAGGACGCCTCCGTTAGAAGTAAATTAAAGACAGTGCCAGAATTATGCGACAAAGTTAAAAAAAAATGCAATATAAAAAATTGACTTTGTGTGGCCGTGTTTTTGTTAAACGAAGAATTTTTATTGATAATCCACGTTTTTTGAAAAATGTCCTTGACCATACAACAGATATATGAAAATACAGGAAAGCGTTATAATATTCATTTTCTTGAATAATGGTTGAATATAACAAGTTGAACATAAAAACCGTATAACTTTTTTCTAAATTATAAAAATCTATTTTAATTCATTAAACCTTTAGTGGTAAAAATGCCTGTATATTTTTAAAGAACCGTTTTGGTCGGTGGTATGTTTACCGGTACCCTTTTCTGGTGGCAAGTTTACCTATGCCCACAATCATTTATGTTTCCATACGTATATAATGACTGGATTAGGAATTTCGCTCCGACTCCAGCATGTTTAAGTCTTTCTTCATTCTTGCTTTATCTTTGATTTTTTCCTCCTAATTTGCATTTATCAGTAGATAGGCTAGGCCACTCCGACCATAGGTATAAGGAATTCAACGTGTTAAAGAGAGAGGTATAGGAAATTCAGCGTGTTTTTTAACGTTCAGTATTTTGAAGCGTTAAAAATCGTTCAAAACGTCACATTTTACAACGTTTTTTTACGTTTAATTTTGATGTGCATCAAATGCATATATTTCCCATAAGGAAACATCTAAAAATAAGTTGTCAAAATTGATGAAGTATGACATTGTTTGACGTATTTTTTCGAATCAAAATTCTATCGTTGAAAAACGTTGTAAAATGTGACGTTTCAAAATACTGAACGTTAAAAAACGTAAAATGTGACGTCATAGAGCTCTCTCTTTCTGACACGTTGAATTCCCTACACGGTCGGAATCGCCTAGACTATCTACTTTTATCTTTCAGAACTTTATGTTTCTTAGACCACTTTGTCATTTCAACTGCACATATTATGTTACCTATTTTGTAAACGGTTTTTGCTTTTATCTTTATTCCGAATTGTCTAAAAGTATTATGTTGCTCTGACCCATATTTTTACAGTGAAACTTCTTTGATGAAAGTAGTGAGTGAGGAAAAATGAAAATGAAACGCTTTGAAAGTGCCGGAGAAACAGGTAATATATGAATGCAGATAAGTTTTAGTTGGAACATATCAAGATAGAGAGGATACTCATTGGATCGTTTGTCTAAAACCTGATTCCTACCAACTAAGTTGTTAAAAAATAGAAGATATGAAAATATAGTACACTCTTTAATTAGCTTTTATTCACGTAGATGAAGTTTCCGACAGGAGTGAGTGCAACGAGCGAGTGTTGGAATCATCTAAGTGAATAATAGCCATTATATTTAAGTAGAAGACTGTATTTTCTCTACGACTATGAGATTTATGTAAAAATTATATACCTAAAGTCCATTGATTTAGTTTACACTGATATTCAATTAAGAGTAAGGGGGTGAAATGTAGGGCGAGTATTATTATTATTATTGTTATTATTATAAGAGAAATAGAGTTCAGATATGACCTAATAGAAGCCTCTCGCTGCTTGTCTCATTTTGAACAAGAAAAATTAATCGAGAATAAGTAGTTCGCAGCTTATTTCAGTACTTAATTGAATATGGGTGTAAACTAAATGAATGGACTATAAATCATAATTTTTAACATAAATCTTTAATTGACACTTAAAATATTAAACTTTGACGTTAGTGTATTTGACATTTCAAATAAAATTGAAAACTTGTTAGCAGGTTGCTAAGATGCGATTGGTTATTTATTTTAAAGCAATATGATTTGTTGATATTAGCGTGAGTGATAGAAATCACTAATTTAGCGTGAATTCTTAATTCACGGTGTGGAATAATGTTATTCAATTAAATATGCAACAAGACTGAGTTTATTATTTAATAGTCGTAGAGAAAGTAGTTTATTATATTACATAGTAGAGTTGTTTTGACGTGAAGTTATAAAAATAAAATCAGAATGAAATATTTTGATCCCTGCAGAATATTATCCCGCCGAAAAATACTTATCTTCGGATTTGTATATTTTTTCAAAAGATTTTAATAATCTCATGCTAATTTTTATACCAAAGTTAAAATCAGTTTATAGCACGTAAACAGTATTTCGTTTCTTTCGAAATCCATAAACATCGGTTCTAAAATTGTCTGACTTATATACAATTTAACGGGAGAGAGAAAGGGAGCAAACAAACAGAAGCAGACCGCTGGCTGCTGCGCTCATCTCTCGGACTGATTGACGTACTTTTGCCTGCTTTTATTACCCAATTTAACTTTTACATAGTATTTCAAACCACCGGTAATCAATCTCGAACTCGAAAATATACCGACATTTATACTGCTCCACTTCTTTGTTTAGCAAATTACGAAAGTTCCCGTTGAAAATCTGCTGATAGCAATGTAATTCGTTTATAAATAATACGGAAAAATTACTGAATTACTAATTTTTTTTATTGAAAAGTTTTTCCGTAACAAAATATTCATTTATTATAATTAATTTTTAATTTTGTAGGCAAAATTGCTTTTAAAAATAAAATGATATCTAGCGTTTATCACTTTAATAATAATTTACATGTAAATTTTCTTAAATTTAAAAAAGCACAAAATCAGGTACTACAAAAATTTATTGTTTTGAAAGCGAAGTAGTTTCGGTTACATTCCATCATCAGACCTATAGATATAAATACAATACACGTACAAATCTAGATTTGCAAATTTTTCATATATTTTTCTTATTGTGAAAAACACGTTATTAATTAATACAGTTTGAATAAATTACATAAATTAAATCTGCCAACACCGCTTTCAGAGGTTCGTTATGAGTCCAAATGTAAACATTTAGTGCGCACGTTTGTGTACTATGTGCCTATCAGTGCCAATTAAAAACGAACCGACAACTTTGATAATCTCATTTTTAGACAGAGATGATGCGCTGGAAGTCAAATAAGCCAAAGGGTCAATATACCCAGTTTTACCCAATTGATTATTTTAATCGGCATAATATTCAAAATACCCAAATTTAGGGTAAAATACCCGGAAACGGCAACACTGATACAAAGTAACGATCAAACAAAACGTAATTTTAAAGATCGGAGATTCCCCTGCCGATCTGTATTCTACCTACGTAGTTTTTACAATAATTAAACGAATGACTGCGAAAATAAGTCTTAAAGAAAATAGTAGTGAAAATACTTTTTTTATCAACAGTATTTCTTTTTAAATCGTTTTTAAATGATATTTTTTCACAAAAATCTGTATGGAATAAGAAACCCAATATTTACAAATTATTATAAAAAAATCGTCAGCAAATAAGCACTTTCTTTTAAATTCCTATCATTTCAAGTAAATGTTCGACCTACTTAAATAAAATAGAGGTAAGTAATTCTTTATCAGATATATTTTCGTTTAAAATAGTTGAAAGTTATGTAATAAATATTTTGATATTGATTAGTGCTATTTATGCAATAATACCTATAAAACCGCAGTGCGATTAATATAATGAAATATCAATTTAATTTATTGAATATTCTTATTCAATTGTTTTTACAAACTGCTTCTTTTCCATTAAATTCCTTTCAAATATATACCAAAAAAAATCCAAAGAATATCATTGTAAAAATGATTAAATGTTCTAGTAGTGGAACAAATAGTATATAAACCACGGTAGAGAAGATTTTTCTCAGCCTTGCAACTTATTTATCCCTCGATGCTTCGCATCTCGGGATAATAATAATGCTCGGCTGAGAAAAATTTAACCTTGGTGTATAATATACTATTATTATTTACAAACCAGTGGTCGAAAATTGGACTTACGCACAATGCTAAAACAGGATAGGCATCTCTTTGGCTAAGAATTTTTTGACCAACAAAGTTGAGACATATATTTTGTTACTAATAAAAAACTTTGTGAAAAAGTTTAGATTTTCCGATATATTAATGCAGATTTAGATATATTTAATGGGACCACATATAAAATAGAAATTTTTAACATTTCACTTACCATTTTCCGTGATAAATTTCGCTTTAAATTTCACTGTTTTTGCGCTTTATTATAATAGCCAACATGTTGATTCAATTTTTGTTGCTGCTGACTGTTGAATTCCCAGAACGTAATGTAAATTAGAATGAAAATTAATGGGATTTTTTACTATTCACATTCACTCTAATTATTATTTTAATTTACTATTATGCAATTTACCTCATATATATGTCATTAGCATACAACAGTAGAAATTCTTGTAGGTTATGAAAATAAAAATAATGTTTATTTATTTTATACGTATAATTTTAAAACGTTATTTTATAAGTTTCTAGTAAAACTGCATTTAAACTGGAAATTCTTATACATCAAAGCAGCTAGTGTCTATATATTTTATACGAAATTGTCGACCTTTTTCTAATTTTAACAACGACGCTTAACGCGAGGACCTCGTCCTTAAACAAATATCGTTAGCTTTATGACGTGACGTAATCACAACAATCGATATGACGTCAATATAAAACGGAAATAGTTAAGAGGAACGGCATCCGCAACAACCATATGCTCGAATGTGTTAAAACGAATTGATTAATTTTTTTGAATTGAATATTTTTCTTTAGATTATTTGTTGGAAAACAGTTTTTTCAGCAGTTTATTATCAGTAATATATTTAATGATTATATTACTTAATTTTTGCCACATTTATTGTCCTATATTTATTTTTTTATCATAATATCTTGGTAAGTCTGGCAACGGTGGTAAATGCTTTTAAGACTATTGTCATACTAAAAAAATATATTATAATGATATGCATTATAAACAATAATTAAAACTTTTGATAATATATCTCAATTGGGAGTAGGTTCAGATCTAAATAAAAAAAATCATAAATTTGTACAAATAAACTGATAATTAACAAAAAATTTGAAATTTGAGTTGTATGCCAAGTTCCTCTTCTCCTTTTCTATTCTTATTTTACACCTTCATTTGATGCTGCTCTTCTTCTTCATGATTATAATTCCATGGAATATACCATTTATATTTCCCCAATTGCCATATTTCTTCTACCAATTTTTTTTTTATAACTTGTAACTTTTCATTTTATTTTAAATAAAATAAAAACTTTTTCCTTTTATAGATTATATCCTTTTTTTGTTTTTATTAATTGGAAATATATAAATTTTACATATTTCAGTATTTTTTATCAAATATACAAAATTTTAAATTTTTGACAAATCGTATACAAAAATATGACTTTTCTTATTATTTTTCGTCTCTAATTAATTTTTCCCCTTCTTTTTTTTTACCCTTACTTGATTCATAAACCTTATCCCAAAATTTTTTATACCGAATGATTTTTAATTTTCAAAATTAAATTTTAAATAATTTTCTAATTATAAAATACATTTTATTTCTATTAACATTTTAAAAATCTTCCCTCAAAATCGAAATTTGTTGATTATACCATAATTTTTATTTATATACCCAATTATTTTAAATTATATCATTATATTTAACTATAAAAACTTGGAATATAATTTTATAATACAAACTTCTTTATACTATTAACAATAATACATTAACTTCTATAACTCATACAACTTGATTTCATTACAATATTTATATCTACCACCTACGATTCTCAATCCGTGCTGGGTTCAGTCTATAATATATTTATAGAAACAAATAGGTACAATATAGTATATTATTCAACGAGCATATAATAATAGCCATTATATGCGAGTAGAATACTGTACTTTGTCTACGACTGTTAGATATATATTAACAAACTTTTATTGAGGCAAACATTGATGGAATATTATTTTTAATATTTATAGCATAACTAGAAAGAATATTAATATTATATAACTACAATTTAACATCAATTATTTATGTTAATAGTTACATTTGAAAAATTTGTTAAGTTAGTAGCAGAAATAGGATTAACGTCAACATTAATATTCTGATTATTAGTTGAAATTTTTGATTATTGGCATAAGAATTAGAATCATTTACTTGTATGGAGCTTGATATTTACTTCTGGCGGTGCAGGTGTTAAGCACATTTCATTTTCACTTTCTCAGTCCATTATTTTATTACAATTTAGTAAAAATTTTAATAAAATATTCTGCAGTCAAAAGTTTGACATTTCAATTTAAATTATTAATTTGACTTTTAGATGACAGTCGCGGCTTACTAAGAAAATGGATAAAATAAATTCAATACAATAAAATAATTTTGCAATTTTTCTGTCTTCACATCTTCTGCGATGCTACTTATGTCTTTTTGATTGTTATTTATTTTAATTCTTGTCTGTCTCACTTACTAGATAATTTCTAGTTTCCTCTTTGTCTTCTCCCACCTAACCATATGACGTTATAAATACGTCATTTATACGACATTAAATCTCCAGGCTGACGTCAGAAACTGACGTATTCATAATATCTCAATTACGTGAAAAAGTGACAGCCCCGTAAAGTCGGCAGCTGACGTTTATTATATGTCACCCAAAATTGTTACTAAAAATTCATAATTACTAAGACTAAACTTCCCCCTCCTAAAAAATTGTTAGATAAAATAATTACTCCACTTCCCTTGTAAATATAATTTGATTCCCTTTTCGTAAAATTTTGCAGATTATTTCTCTTTTTGATAAACCATTTATCTCTTAACGAAGTAGAACTGTTATTAATGCCCTAGTAATCTGAAATAACCTTCATGTTATAATGCCATTAACCGTAAAAGCGAAGAAAATGACCATCTGTAATTTAGAAAATGGATAAATGGAGAATTTCTACGTATAAAGATAAGAGGGAAATATTTTCGTTCGTTTAACGGCTCGGTGGTCCATCAGCATCCTTTTTTCATTCAGGAGTGACGTCCCATTTTCTCGCCAATCAATTGTTTCAGCACTCGCACACCACACATACACTCGATTAATGCAGAGGGCTGACCTGTGACCTTAGTTTATGCTGCGGATCGTTTGTGTCCTTTCCCCTCGTACACCACACCACTTCTTGTTACAAATGACTCGGTAATATTTTTCTATTGTCAGGAATGTAATTGATTTTTGTATGGGGTTGAGTGACGGATGGTGAGTTGGGAGTTTTATTGCTTCAATTATGTGTCGTGAATGGGAAACAATTGCCGATCATAGACGTACCGAATGAAACTCTTTCATGTCTATTTTTAGAAAATAAATGTTTATCCTAAAACAAGTGAGAAAAAATAACAATAAACGTTTATCTACATTTTTTTTCTTAACGTGATCACTTTGAAGTTATTTTTCTTTAAACTTTAAAATTTATTTTTTATTTTTTCAACTACAGTTAGCACGTTTTAATAACGTCGATAATTTTTTTGTTACAGGGGTTAAACAATATGAAAACTAAAAATTTAAAGAATAAAATGTCTTTTTTATCATATAACAAAAGAAATAAATGATATTTTAAAATAAACTTAATACCATTAGAACGAGAATAAAATATTCTATAAGTGCAATTTTTTTCAAAATTGTTAAGCGAGAATTGTGAATTTGAGAAAAGGTAGAGACCAAAGAAGGGGAAATTAAAAAATCAGTAAAGTTGTGGTCTCTCCCTATTCACACAATCACAATTTTTTATCTAAAATTTTGAAAAAATTATCATATACATAATTTTTTTTCTCTTTTCAACTACAGTTAGCACTTTTTAATAATATCGATAGTTTTATTTTGTTACAGGGGTTAAACAATATGAAAATTAGAAATTTAAAGAAAAAAGTGCCTTTTTCATCACATAACAAAAGAAATAAATAATATTTTAAAATGAACTTAATACCATTGGAAAGAGAATAAAATATTCTATAAGTGGAATTTTTTTCAAAATTGTTAAGCAAAAATTGTGAATTTGAGAAAAGGGAGAGACCAAAGAAGGGGAAATTAAAAAATCAGTAAAGTTGTGGTCTCTCCCTATTCTCACAATTACAATTTTTTATCTAAAATTTTGAAAAAATTATCATATACATAATTTTTTTTTCTCTTTTCAACTACAGTTAGCACTTTTTAATAATATCGATAGTTTTATTTTGTTACAGGGGTTAAACAATATGAAAACTAAAAATTTAAAGAATAAAATGTCTTTTTTATCACATAACAAAAGAAATAAATGATATTTTAAAATAAACTTAATACCATTAGAACGAGAATAAAATATTCTATAAGTGCATTTTTTTTCAAAATTGTTAAGCAAGAATTGTGAATTTGAGAAAAGGGAGAGACCAAAGAAGGGGAAATTAAAAAATCAGTAAAGTTGTGGCCTCTCCCTATTCTCACAATCACAATTTTTTATCTAAAATTTTGAAAAAATTATCATATACAGATTTTTTTTCTCTTTTCAACTACAGTTAGCACTTTTTAATAATATCGATAGTTTTATTTTGTTACAGGGGTTAAACAATATGAGAACTAAAAATTTAAAGAAAAAAGTGCCTTTTTTATCACATAACAAAAGAAATAAATAATATTTTAAAATGAACTTAATACCATTAGAAAGAGAATAAAATATTCTATAAGTGCAATTTTTTTCAAAGTTGTTAAGCAAGAATTGTGAATTTGAGAAAAGATAGAGACCAAAGTTGTGGTCTCTCCCTATTCTTACAATCACAATTTTTTATCTAAAATTTTGAAAAAAATATATACAGAAATTTTTTTCTCTTTTCAACTACAATTAGCAAGTTTTAATAATGCCGATAGTTTTATTTTGTTACAGGGGTTAAACAATATGAAAACTAAAAATTTAAAGAATAAAATGTCTTTTTTATCACATAACAAAAGAAATAAATAATATTTTAAAATGAACTTAATACCATTAGGACGAGAATAAAATATTCTATAAGTGCAATTTTTTTCAAAATTGTTAAGCAAGAATTGTGAATTTGAGAAAAGGGAGAGACCAAAGAAGGGGAAATTAAAAAATCAGTAAAGTTGTGGTCTCTCCCTATTCTCACAATCACAATTTTTTATCTAAAATTTTGAAAAAATTATCATATACAGATTTTTTTTTCTCTTTTCAACTATAGTTAGCACTTTTTAATAATATCGATAGTTTTATTTTGTTACAGGGGTTAAACAATATGAAAACTAAAAATTTAAAGAAAAAAGTGCCTTTTTTATCACATAACAAAAGAAATAAATAATATTTTAAAATGAACTTAATACCATTAGAAAGAGAATAAAATATTCTATAAGTGCAATTTTTTTCAAAATTGTTAAGCAAGAATTGTGAATTTGAGAAAAGATAGAGACCAAAGTTGTGGTCTCTCCCTATTCTTACAATCACAATTTTTTATCTAAAATTTTGAAAAAAATATATACAGAAATTTTTTTCTCTTTTCAACTACAATTAGCAAGTTTTAATAATGCCGATAGTTTTATTTTGTTACAGGGGTTAAACAATATGAAAACTAAAAATTTAAAGAATAAAATGTCTTTTTTATCACATAACAAAAGAAATAAATGATATTTTAAAATAAACTTAATACCATTAGAACGAGAATAAAATATTCTATAAGTGCAATTTTTTTCAAAATTGTTAAGCAAGAATTGTGAATTTGAGAAAAGGGAGAGACCAAAGAAGGGGAAATTAAAAAATCAGTAAAGTTGTGGTCTCTCCCTATTCTCACAATTACAATTTTTTATCTAAAATTTTGAAAAAATTATCATATACAGAATTTTTTTTCTCTTTTCAACTACAGTTAGCACTTTTTAATAATATCGATAGTTTTATTTTGTTACAGGGGTTAAAAAATATGAAAATTAGAAATTTAACGAAAAAAGTGCCTTTTTTATCACATAACAAAAGAAATAAATAATATTTTAAAATGAACTTAATACCATTGGAAAGAGAATAAAATATTCTATAAGTGGAATTATTTTCAAAATTGTTAAGCAAAAATTGTGAATTTTGGAAAAGGGAGAGACCAAAGTTGTGGTCTCTCCCTATTCTCACAATCACAATTTTTTATCTAAAATTTTGAAAAAATTATCATATACAGAATTTTTTTTCTCTTTTCAACTACAATTAGCATGTTTTAATAATGCCGATAGTTTTATTTTGTTACAGGGGTTAAACAATATGAACACTAGAAATTTAAAGAAAAAAGTGCTTTTTTATCACATAACAAAAGAAATGCATAATATATTAAAATAAACTTAAAACCATTGGAAGTTTAAATTTTATGAATTAGTACGGTGTAAACATAGTTAATAGATAATTATAGCTGTTCCTCATTACTTCTTGTAATTTCATCTTTATGAAAGAAAAGACTAATTTAAAAAAAATAGTTATTTAAGACAGTACACTATTTTTTTTAATTATTCATTAATAAAAAACATTCATATTTTATTTTATATAATAAATTGTTCTTATTTGTGGCCAAATTAGAATTAATTAATAATGTTTTTCATCTACACTTCAGGTCGCTTTTTGACGACATCCCTGTAGTCCGTTAAATGAGAATTTTAATTATCCGTTCATAATCCAAGTCCAAAAATTTAATTAAAAATTAGTTTTAAGATGTACACCACACCACATTAAACCAAAAACCACTTTTTTACAAATATCTCAGAAAATATGTAAAATAACATTCATGTTTTAACCAAAATGGATAGATATTATAATTAATTATAAAATTGTCTTTAAAAATTCTTTTCAAGTTTTTTCAGTAGAAAACAAAAATATTTGCAATTAATAAAAAATTGCGTTAAAAATTATAATTTTTTTTATTATTTTGAATTTTTTCGATTTGTGTATTTTTTAGCATCAAATGTTCAGTTACAAATTCTTGTTTTCTAATGCAAATACGTGGAAAGAAAACATAGATTTTGATATCTATAAACATTTTGATTAAAACATTTTTCTGTAATTTTTATATTTTCCGAAATATTTGCACAAAGTGGTTTTTTGGATAGTTTTTAATTTTTTACAACACTTCCAGTGCAATTTTCAGTTATTGATTCTTGATATACATCTGAAAATTAATTTTTACTTGAATTTGTAGGCTTGAATTATTAATGGACAATTAAAATTCCTCTTTTAAGGCTGCTAGAATAATGGGCGAAAGCGCTTGGATTATTTATTAAAAAAATGTACATTTTCCATTAAATACTTTTCTTTGACGTCGTCATAAGAAAATAACAATCGTACAATGCGAAAATTTACGTTTACAAACATTATGCTAAAATTGGTGGAAATGGATTCAGGGATCAACAAACGAAAAAATTATTTAAAAATCCTTTCTATACAATTTCGTTGTGTTCCAAAAATAAAAAAGATTTCGTTAAATTTAATTGATTTTTCGAGTACTAAATTCGTTATATTTGTCTTATTTAAATTTAAAAATAAAATGTAGAATGAAAAATAAAATGAGACTAAAATACACCTACTAGAATATTCCCTTGACTACCAAAGGTAAAACCATTCAGCAATGACTTTAGATCAACTTCGATATAAGAAAGACAAAAAATTACAGGTAAATTTTTTTAACGAATTTAGATGTTCTCCGAGGAGTAGATGAAGAAATCACATTCTTGCCCACACATTTATTATGATAAAAAAGACGACAAACAAATATAATTCTCTACAATCTTTATATAGTCAATATTGTTGAAAAATCATTTATTGCTAATAATAAGCAAAAAGTGTGAACAATTAGGAGAGTGGCTCAGTTTTTTCAACTTTTCGACTATTTTTTAAAATAAAAGGCACATCTAAATGGAAAAGTTTTAGAGGGTTCAATTTCCAACACCTTTTGTATAAAGAAGTTTTTCGTACGACGTCTAGATCACGGCCGGGAACGCGTTCATCACGGAGGCATGGCGAAAGAACTCATTTCCACACCACCGCAGAGATAATTTTCTAACCTTAAATGTCATGAACGTATTAATTAAAATTTATTATTATATTACTAATTTTTGCTTATTATTAGCAATAGATATTGATTTTCAATAATATAAAGAAAATTAAATGTGTTTGCAGAAAATTAAATGTGTTTAGATAAGATTTTTATAGAGAAATGCAAAATACGCATGCAAATCAACAAAAATACAAAATCCGAGATGGAAAACAATTCCCATAATTTTTTTGATGAGAAAATCTAAAATAGTTGGGCTAGAAAATCGCCTTGATTTGATATTTGTCCAGATTTCTTGATTAAATTTTTAAAAAATATAGATGTTTGGTTTATTGACTAAAAACATGAAAAACATCCAGTATGGTCGGATCCGAAGTTACACCAAACTTCTAAATCTTAATAAAATATCCTTTTAATAAAAAAGGTAATGACGCGGAATAGATACGAAAGCAAAGCGCTGATGGCGCAGTGCTTCCAGTCGACAGACGAAACTTCTTCATTCCATTCTCACTTTATACTCACTCTATTGGTTCATTAGTTCGGGATTCTGAATCTGATTTTTCTACCTTTGTTTGTCAGAGAAGAAAAATGTATACTTTTAAATATTCGACTTTTTTAGATTATCAATATTTAAAGGATAAATGTCTTTGTAGGTCTGAGATAATTTTAAATTTTAATACATTTACTTTTCGAATCCAAGAAAATATTGAAATTATGATTTTTCCCATACCCCGATTTCGGAGTGATGACGTCTAAACAAGAAGGGCATAAAATTTTGCACATATAATTTGTATAGTTTTTTTGCCATATTTTAATAAGTCAATTTTTTCACACTTGTTTCTAATTTTTTAAATTATGATTTTTTTTTTCTTAAATTATCCTCGTTACCCACAAATATATTAAAATATGAATTTTTATTAAAAATTGTCTATGTCTCCCTATCTATTTCATCTCCTCTTTTTCCAAATCCGTGTTCATTTATTCTTTTAAATAAATAATTTAATTTTTTTTTATAATTTTTTTTATTTCTTAATATTCGTTTTTTAGATACATGTCACAAAAACAGTAATTAAAAATAAAGGTAGTTTATTTTTTACTTAAATTCATATTTCCTTTGATGGTTTCATTTTTGGATTTAAATGAAACTTTTATAAAAGAAAATAAAAAACATTCATGTTAACAAAAATGTCAATAGACCTCCTCACTTTCAAATAAATCAAGATAGGCCTCAGTCAAAGATTTTTTTTTTAGAAAAAAGGAAAAGTCCCTTTTCAGAAAAGGAAAGTTAATATACTCCGGAATAAATACCACAAAGCGAGAAAGTTGTTTGATCTTCTAATTTATTTTCTCCATTCTCATCATTATCTTTTTTCTTTAAACTCGAAAAAGCCTTTGTCGCCTAAAATATCAACATAAAATAAAATATAAAAAGTTTAGCTATGCGTGTTACATGCAAACTCATACGGAACGCTGCTTTTTATAAATTAAATGATTATGTAATATATTTAAGAGTTTCTACACACAGAAAAATAATTGTATACATTGTAAAAGTTTCAATAGAGAAATTTACTATATCTAATCTATATACGCCTGGGATAATAATAATAATATTAATAATGCTCTTCCTACATTTCACCCAATTACGAGTGAACCCTAGAAGCCAAAGGCTTGTGCAGGGAAGGGACGGCTAATATTATTTGTCGTGGCGCTCCGAAGCGACTTACTGATGAGTGATGCGGCCATTTGGCTATAGGTGTAGGAAAACACGGAAACATCATCATAAGAAGGGCAAGACGAAAGAATTATTTATCTTTATAAAATGCAAATTTTATTATGCATCTACTAAAACTTTATTTGGATCACAGACAATTGTTTCTGCATAATTTGTAAGCACTAAGAAGTTAACAGAATTTTTTGCGGTATGTAATAAATGAACTTATATTTTTTTTCAAAATATAAATAATGGTTTTTATATGAGACCATTTAGACTATATATACAAGGTAAACATGGCATAAATTATACTGCTGATGGGACTGAAAAATAAGTAGGTTTTGTTTAAAAAATTTAATAAGTCCGTCCATTTTTGTATTTACACTGAGTTAAAGTTAAATGATTTATTTTAAAATTGTTATATATTTTTTTATTAAACTTGGCAGACTGCAAAAACATTCGATGAACTTTTGCCAGGCTTATGCGATCACTAAACTGCCTTTAACTCCTATTTTATACGATACTGCCTTAAATTTAATTTGGTTATATTTGGCAATTTTAGATAAGAATATATGTATAAAAAGCAAGTGTACTAAATGGTGTTGCAACAAAATGTCTCTTTATTATGACGAGCAAACCTGAACGTGTGGATTATGATAAAATGATAATTATTGTTCTATCCCCTCATGAGTGATGTCTATA
Source organism: Neocrepidodera transversa (assembly GCA_963243735.1). Lineage (NCBI taxonomy): Eukaryota > Metazoa > Arthropoda > Insecta > Coleoptera > Chrysomelidae > Neocrepidodera > Neocrepidodera transversa. The sequence goes on along the minus strand of OY725337.1, from coordinate 1,985,217 downwards.
AAGTTTTACGTGTCTTTGCTATTTACAGGAAAATATCAAACCTTTTCACTGATTATTAATTATATAAGTTAAGTAATTATTATTATTGTAAATAAAGCTCTAGACTTTTCCTAACTAATTTATTGGGTAGGATTAAATATTTATAAATGTAAAAACAAAATGAAATGAATACAAAAAATGAGGGGGTAATCCCACCCAACTTTCCGAACACTCCTAGTAAAGTAATTGTTTAATCGATTATTTTAGTTTTTATGCACTAAAATACATTAATTATATTACCTATCGAATGGTATAAATCCCATTTTAATACCTTTAATATTTTTAAAGTTATTCAATTTAGTTTAAAATCGTAATATAATCTTAAATTTCTTAGCCAATTTTGTAAAAATTCCAAAATTTTTGTAATAAAATTTTGAAAAAAATTATAATTATAAAATTAATTATTACAAATTTAAAGATATTTTTTTTAAATTTTTAATATAAAAATTTAACTAAAAAATAATAATTTAATAAAGACAAAAATTAAAATAAAAACTAGCGGCGCAACTTGAAAAAATAGTCAAGACAAAATTTAGAGAAAATTTATTGTTCTACAATTTTGATACCATGAAATTTTTCATAAAACTCCATAATTTTGTCTCAAAATCTAAAAAAGTCACAAAAATGTCAATACAAATTTTTTTCATGCCCTCTAGCGGCGAAACTATCAGGAATTCAAAAAACCGGTAATGACAAAATGTGTAGAAAATTTTATGTTCTACAACTTTCATATCCTGTAATTTTTCATAAAAATGCATTATTTTGGTTATTTAAGAAAAATATGAAAAAAAAATACTTTTTGATAAATCTGGCAACAATGGCAAAAGTTTTTAAAAATTTTAATCATTCGAAATTAAACTATAACGTATAAAAAATATATGTGTAAAACTTTATTGCCATCTTGTTTAGTAATGACGTCATCACTTATAGCAACTGTCACTTCCGGTTGTCCGATTAACTCCAAAATCTATACAGGTCGTCTCCTTGTTACCCTAAATATGTATATAAAATTTCATCTTAATCGCTTCAGCCGTTTAGACGCTATCGTGTTCACACACACACACACAGACACACACACACACACACACACACACACAGACACACACACACACACACACACACACACACAGACAGACATCATGCTAAAAATGGTATAAATGGATTCAGGTGACCTAAAAACGTAAAGATCCGTTAAAATCTGGGTATGGTCAAAATATCATGATCGCAATACTTTCCTTCTATACAACTCTGTTGTTCGGAAAGTAAAAAGGCATAAATAATTATTACTAAATCGACAGAATGGTCCTTTTCATTTACGAAAAATAAATTCTAAAACTTATATAAGTTGATTGTATTTTATTCGAAAAATGCATTTCACTTAGACTTCTGCAATATATTTTTCGTTTTGAAAAATATCGCATTTTTAAAGTTCCCATGCCGTCATCGAAAATATCCCCGTCGATAATTTACGTTCCGAAACACAAAAATATAGCTTACTACTTGATATACACATTTAATACTCTGTCAACTGATCGACTCATCCAAGTTTCATTCAAAGTTTCTGAACTGGATTTCCTTTTGACAAAGAGCGATGATTGGCAACGCTGCAAATCCTAAATACAGTTTCTTAAATAAAATTATAACGCTCCTTAAACAAAATTATAATGTAATGTACTCAAAAAGCGCTGTTCAGTTTTTACAGAACGTTTAGTTTATGTTTATATTATTTATATTTGATTTGTATATAATAATATTTTTACGCTACCCCTGGATGGTTCTTCTATCGGACCAACAGGGTGTGGATTGAAATAGACACTCTTCGTCAGTCAATCAAACGTTCAACATGTTTTTTTACTGTAAATATAGTTTACAAAATCTAATAATCATTTCAATTCAATATAACAAAATAAACTAAGCTAGTCTTTATAATTTATGGTCCTTCGAGCCGGATATGGCTCCATCCTTTTAAACTCTCAGTTGAGGAAAAACATGATAGTTTTTTACAGATTATGGAAAAATTAGTTATCAGAAAATTCCAAAAAAATTCCCAAATGATATTAGCACTTTTACCTTACAGTGTTCTCACATGGTTCATAAAAAGGTTTATTTCAAAGAGCCTGAAAATAGGTCTGTACCGAACGACACACAAATATTAACTGGCTTATTCTGGGTTGAAAAGGTTTTAACAATTTATCTGAAAAGATTAACATTTACAAAAATAAATATATTTTTGAGTTTCTCTTTAATAGGCGATATGTTCAAACCCTTTTATGACTCAAAGCACGACTAGGCAGTACTTCATTTGATTTTCGACGGGGCCTCATTGTTTATATCAGAAAACTGCCAAAAACTGGTAAGTCTCGCTGAGAACCAGCTTTGTGTCGCAATGTACTTCTAACTAAACAGATTTTATTCTTTGTTTGTACGAGTTGATAATATCCTTACGAATAAAAATAGTAACTGTTATATAAAATATATTTTACTGGGTGTTTTCCACCCTGTTACACAAGTAATATGACATACTGAAATTTAAGAATTAAAATGAAGAAAAATATTCAAGATTTAAAATATAATATGAGAGAAGAGAAACAAGAAATTGTAAAAAAATGAATAGAACAAATAAGGAAAGATTCATACAAAAAACAAAAATGGACACAAAAGTGGAGAGCGTTATAGAAAAAACTGAAAATTCAAAAACAGAAACGGCAAAAATAAGGACCGAAACAAATATTGCAACAGAAGAAGAAAATTTAGCGGTAGATAAGGAAATCATAAAATTAACAGATTTTAAAAATAAACTCAGCAATCTTACAGTATCCAAGTAGCTCAGCCACGGACAGAGAGGCCATTTTAGTTGACTGAAAATAATAAAATTCGAAACCGATCTATCAATTGGTGAAAACAGAAATCTAAAATTTGAAACCGTTCCGATTTATTGCTGAGACAGACGGAAAGACAGACAGACGGTTGAAGTTGACTTAGAAAGATGGACAGAGGGGGCGGAGGGACGGACAGACAGACAGACGGACGGACAGACAGGCGGACGGAGGGATGGACGGATATTGTAAAGTCAATAAGTACCTTCGCTTTGCTTCGCTACTTAATAATTAGAATTAATGAAGATAAATAAAATCCAATATTTAAAAACTAAATAAATAAATCGCCAAGTCATAAGGTACAATATTCCGGAAACTTTTTTATAGAGCTTTAAATCGGATAAAACATACATTTTTTTCGCTTTTTCTTTCAAAATTATAGCTTATTTAATTTTTTAAAAGACATTCCAAAATTTTTGATAAAAATCCGTTTATTAGACTAGTAGTTTTCCAAGTAATAACTATTAGAACAAATTTACTCGCTTATTACTGTATTTTACTTCCGTTTTAACTGTCACATTGATTGGTTTTGCTTTTTGTGCATTTATATTTTCCTCTCTGTAATCACATTGTTATTTTAATTGGATCGTTTTTAGGTTATTCCAAAACATTTTAATTAAACAAAAATACATTATTTATTACATCCCGAAACCATTGACGTTACGTGACTTATTAGTACCTATTTAATAAATATAATAAATAAATAAAATAACGTTTTATGATTTTCACAAAAAAGTTAGTTGATGACTAGTGACATGTTTCATCAGACTAATTTTTTTTTTCATTACAACTATTGTCCTGATTTGTGGTATACAGTGGGTATTTGTTGATCTGAAAGTAAAGAGATTACTATCTTAAGATATTTCAATCTGGATTATTATTAATTAATACTCACGAGCCTCCCGGGAGGTAAGGCTCAGAGTGTTGTCCTATAAGCGTCAGTGGCCGGTCGAGCTTATCTGATGCTGAGAGGCGCCGCCTCCAATAGATCAAGGAGCTCGTCTAGGAGATCTATGTCCTCTCTTGCTCCGCGAAGGATCCTAAGTTTGAGCTGGATGAATTTCTTGATGGGTCTCTATTGAGTGCTTGTCTGTTCCTGTTAACTGTCCATTTCATCCTTAGATTTTCTTGGGCGTGGGTGTTGGTGCTGTACAACCTTTTCCTTTCCTCTTTGGAGTTTTTGGAATCTGGAAATGATGGGAGGTATATTAGTGTGTTCATAAATCTGATTTGAGGGGAATATCCAGGGAGGTAGGACGTTTTTCATACGATTCTTCTCGCGGTTGCCGTAACGTGTTAAGAAGTTTAGAGCTCTATAGTCCATTACTGGACGGATAGGTCTCCTAACTCTGTCCAGTGTTTTTTAGACTTCGGTCGCCAAGTTAAGACTAATAATAATAATAATAAATCGTCTTTGTTAATAAATTGCACAAAGAGGCGCAGTTTAGCTACAAGCTATTCTTACACTTGATCTAAAAGTGCAATGTACATTTCGAAATATAAGACTAGATATAAATAAAAAATAAAAATAGTAGAAACAGAAAATATAACACAGTGGATTAATTTAAAAATGGTTGAGGAGTAAAGTTTAAAGTTTAAATTGGCATTACTGTGAGAGTAGATTATTCTTTAATTTTTCTTTGAAAACAGATTTGTACGTAAATGATTTCTGAAACATGGCTGAATTATGATGAGGAATGTGAAAAAGACATTTAGAGAGGGAAATGCTGATCTCACAACTAACTTATCCAAGAGTGTTTTAGGAGTATTTCCTTTTATGACATTATACAAAAAATTTATAAAATTATATTTACGTTTATTATTCATTTTCAACCATTTAAGTTCATAAATTTTATGCGATACTCTATCGTATTTTCTAAGTCCATAAATAAATCTACCATAATAATTTTATACTTTTTGTATGCGGTTTTGTGTATCAGAATCACTAAAATGTCCATAAACGACATCCCCATATGAGAAAATAGACAGAACCAAGGACTCTGATGACATTTTCTTGACCTTATAGAATATAATTTTTTATAGTCGAAAATTTTAGAAGGTAGTTTACATGCAAGTAAAAATTGAGTTTAGAGTCAAACAGGATGCCTAGATTCTTTATGGAACCCGCTATATGTAAAGTTAGTTAATCAATGTTTATGGAAATACTTTGACTAAGGTAATTTCATTGTTTTTTGTTACCAAATAGGATTAGATGACATTTATTTTTGTTTAGCTTAAGATTATGTTTAATTGACAATTTATGAATAAGATCTTCATTTAGGGCATGTTCGGCAACTTGATAATTATTGATATCAATATTGTAATAAAATTGGGTCTTATCGGCATATACTTGTATATTACAGTTGAGAACAGACGTCAAGATATCACTGGTATATAAAATAAAAAGCGTGAAGCATACTTAAAAGTAGGTAACCTCGTCCGAAGGGACGAGCCTCTCTCCCCAGAGCCGTTCATTGATGTCATTGGGGTTTTGGTTAGCTTTTCTGGTGTGATAGAGATGTTTGAATATTATGAGATGGGTTTTTTTATCCCTTCATTGCTACACCATTGGGCGATGCGGTTGTTGGATTTTGGTGTTTAGAACTCTGAAGCGGAGATTTTCAATTAGAACTAATACGCACATGCATTTTTATTCACATTAAATTCCCCTCCCATTTACTTAACATTAGTCCTTTGGCCTCGAATATCTCCAGTTCTAGGCTAAATTATAAAATTTGGGTTTCGTCATAACCTAAATTTCATGTAAATCGGCTGTACGAAGTATTCAAAACCAAAGCGTCACTTTTTTGTCAAGAGATGCTGTGGAAAAAGAAGGCGAAAGTAACTATAAACTATAAAAAAATTGAAGTTAGTGAAAAGAAAACTAGAAAGCGAATCAAAATGTATGTTATATAAAATTCTACAAGAGCACTTTCTTCAGACAACATTATTGACGAAAGGATAAAGAAAAGGAGAAAAAAGAAATCGTTAAAATAGGAATTAAGTGGGTTTTATGAATAAGAAAACTAAAATCAGTGATATTAATGAAAGTAAATGATGTTCAGAGGCGGAGATTAAGGTATCATCACCTTACAGCTGGAGGTCTTCGCTGGGTGAGGGAGGAGGTGGGATATCATGGGTGTATATGACGTAGAAAACGGGAGCAAGCTCAGAACCTTGGGGTGCTCCTGCTAGACGAGTGAAGGGGTCAGATAGGGATGTTCCTACTTTTACCAGGAATGATCCATTTGGAGATAGAAAATAATGAGTTTGATGATTTGGATAGGGAGTTCGATATTCGAGAGCTTACCAGCGTGCCAACTTGGTCAAAATCTTTTTGGACATTAAACAGGACTGCCGATGCATAGTGACCTAGGTTTAGAGATTTAGAGGCTGTAGCGTGGAGTGATTGGTTAGAGTGATCAAGCCTAAATCCGTGTTGGAATTAAGGGATAGTTCCCCTTTCATCCAGAAAGTTCCAGATACGATCCTTGAGTAAGGTCTCAAAGATCTTACCCTTCCTTTAGCGATATAGACCTGTAGGGGTTGGAGGATGTTGGATCTTTGTGGGGTTTGAGGATATGGATGGTGTGGTCGGCTCTAGTGAACCCAATATGATTACAAACAGTTTTTTGCTTAATTGATTTTAAAGTTTCACGTTGTTAAACATTGACATGATGGTCTTTAAGATATGCTTTTTTAATTTTAGAATAAGCTTGAAATTTTAAAGATTGTTGTAAATTCAGTATCTAACCTAGTAATTCCAAAGATTTAATGTTATAAGTAGATTTTTACATCTGTTAAAAACCTGATGGTCTGTAAAATTAATTTTGTTATTTGATAATTTTTGAGTAGGTTTTTTCAAAATTAAGTTATCGAATTTTTGTTTTTGTCTTTGAAACTTTTTATCAATTAAGTAATTAACCTAATTTCTCACCTTTCACTAGTCATAAAATAAATTTTTGTTATATACTTTTTGTGAAAATCATAAAATATTATAATGGATATTCATCAAGTAAAAGCCGACAAAGTTAAACATATTTAAAATTTACTTATTTCAAAATTATACATCGTTTAAAAAAAAACTTTCTTTAATTTATTATTTTTTCCACCATTTCTACCATTAAATACATTATTTAAATCACTTATAACTCATCAAAACCTCTAGTACGTAATATACGAATTTAATAACTTAAATGGGGTTAAAAGTCTATAAAAATTTAATTGAAATTTGCACATATAGTCGCTAGTGCATTTTAGTTAAAATCTTTTACGAGTAGGAATAATCGCTGCAATCTTCAATTAATTCGGTAAAAGTTAGACGATGAGGCGCCGATAATAGTTTTTATGAAATTGAATTATTCATTACTTGATAATAAATTAAAATACTTGGCTTTTCTCGTGGGCGAAAGCACAGGGAAATAAATTTGCCTTTGAGATAACTTACAAAAGTGATTTAATTTATAACAACAGAATAATCCCTCTCTCATATTTATATTTTTTTTCTTCTCTTTTATCTAAATTCGACAAAAATATTTGAACACCCACAACGAATCCCATATAAGATGTTTTTACAGGGATTATTCCCGACAAGGACCATAGGGACATAATTTGTACGAGAAGATTGATGAACCTGATGAAAACATTTCTTTTCGGCTTGTCTCACTTGTCACGTAGAGATTGAAACGTTTATATCTGGATAATTATTTTATTTCGATAAATCAATCTTATTTTCGCTGTGGTGCCCACAATTTTACTTCTAAAAATCTGAAAACACATTTACAACTTTTTATCTTCTTGCAAAGTACTATTAAATATGTATTTAATCTAATTTATTATTTAAAACGCTGTTTTTATTGTTCATTTATGTATTGATAATAAAACAAATTTGAACATATTGTTTAATACATGAACGATTTTCACTTCAAAAGTTGAGAACGAATGCAGGCATGAACCCCACATTCGATTACGGGCTTTGGTCCCAGGATGGCCCCCTTTTTGCAGTTGCGTATTAAAGTATTGTAATATTTTTGTACTCTCGGTTCGCTCGAATTTAAACACTCCGTGGAATTATTACTAATTTATTTGAGTAATAAATCTTCTAATTTATATGAAACACGGCTAACAAAATATATTAATTCATCACAACATACAAACTCTTTTCGGTCCTTTCCGGACTATTTATATTCATTTTGCGTGCTGTAGTATTATCGCGTCATTCCCAGAACAATCTTGATGCGTCACTAATATAGTGTGTACATTCCATCAGACACGGCTGGCTTTATTCTTCTTAACATCATTTCGTCTCCAAATGTTCCAACCCACTATGAAATGGCGGTATCTGCAAGACTCCTCATTCCGGCACAGGGTCGTTCGGTGGAAATAAGAATCGATGGTCTTCAAGTCTGAACTGCGACTATTGAGACAGCATATAAGTATTTTGATTCCACTGAATCGAAAGATATTTTCCTCTACAACCGCTAAGTTCTTGAGGTTTGTGGTCATCATTACGTTCCTCAACTCTACCAAAGCTTTCCAATGGTCGTGATAGGAACGTTTTTGTTACCAGATTGAAGATGTTTTTTTGTCCAATGGTTGCTCTTTTTCGAGTTGAAAGACATTTCTCATCAGTAGATTCTGGCCGAACTTCTTGGTGAATACATTGGTGATTCCTTTGGACATTTGAAGGTCTTGAGCAATGATCCAAGGAAAACTCTAATGGCACTTCAAACACTTCTCATGGTTCCTCTCTGATCACGCCGTGCTGCACTTTCTGTCTATTTCAGTACAGTGCCATGAATTGCTCGAAGGTCATCTCGTCATTGGGTGGTTGGATGCTGCGAACTTGGGCTTGGTCATCTTCGCTATCATGGCTTCCTGCTAGTCTATTGAAATGTACTACTCTTGGTTTTCCTCGAGGAAGCTTCTTAATATCCACGACGACGTAGCGGGTTATACAGAAAAAAATGATCACCCAGTTGTAGTAATTCTCTATCTTCAGTTTTGATGTCATAATGCTTCTTTCATCCGGGTACTGTCATTTTCGATATTTGACATTCTTTTGGCGTAACTTGGTCTCTTCTTCTGGGGGATACCCAAACTTCAGATCACATGGTAGTCGCAACTCCTATCCCATAATAATGGTGGAAGAGGTTTGGCCCGTTGACTGGTGTACCGATCAACGATATGCCATCAGGAATAGATGGAGATACTGGTCCCAATCTTTTTGGTGGTCAGAGACTACTTTTGATAAATACCTATTAATGGACTTTTTTTCATTTGTTCCACCATTCAATCGGATTGCAGATGTAATGCTGTAGTCCGTGTTTATTAATCTTCAGAAGTTTGCAGACGTCTTGGAATGGGTTAGACTGATTTCTTCCTTGGTCTGAATGTAACTCTAAAGCGAACACAAAGTACAAAAATATCACATTGGTGATAGGTGTGAATATTTTTTTTTGTGTACTTTAAACTTGAAACATAAATAAACTAAAAATGTCAAAAACGGTGTGCTTAGATCATTTGAAGGTAGTTGATTTAAAAAAGGAGCTGGAAGAAAGATATCACTAATATTCTGTGTACATTTCATGAGACAGGGTCGGCCTCGTTCCTCGTTACAGTATAAGTGTATAAATATTTTTTTACCAATAAAATTAGTATAATGTAATTCAGACTGAAAATAGAGGGTATATATAAGAGACACAAGTTTAATTAACATATTTTACTTAAAATGACATGTTTATTTAACTCACTAGTATTAAAATAAAAATTAAAATCAGTGATCAGTGATAATAGTTCGTTACTGCCACTGAAATACTGGTTGCAATAAGACTAAAAAGATCAATCACATGAGAAAAGGTAATCGGATTGTCCCACTCGTTCTCAATCGACAGAGGTTCTAAATAGTTTAGGCGATTTTAGTCTGTTGTACTTCTCTCCTGGTTTTTTAAGAAGTTAGACAATATACTGTACAGAATTATGACAATAGTCTGAAGATTTTTCTCCTATATGGAGTTTAGAAGTTTAATTTGGTCTTTTTCTGATTGGAATGCTATCCTGTGGACGCTCTTCATATGTATAATTTCTTCAGCTAATCTATCTAGATCTGGATCTGAAGGATATTTAGAGACAAAATCGGTTGTTTTAACTTTGAGTTCATCCATAAACAGGTTACAGATTTGTTCACAACTTGCAAATTTTGTTTTCAAATCGGTCATGACAAAATCCAAAACAGGAAAAACAACAGACGATTTAAATTCATTTAATGCCTCTAGCTGAGGTTGTTCAGGCGTCTTTTCAACGGCATTGGGGTTCCTTTTAACAACAAACTAAGGTGGAATGCCAACTACCTCTGCAACTAGTTTTTCTTTATTCAAGTTTCCCATAAATCTCATTAAGTAACTCTTTAGGAAAGATTCCTTTCTTCTGTATTATGACATTTTTTTAAAACAATAGAAACCAAGATATTATTCAAAAATGATTAAATCAAGGAACCTTTGAAAGATCCGATGTACATCTTAAATCCCAAAACAGTATTTCTTGCTGATGCAGTTAATGCGAATAATTTATCTGCCCTGAGAATTTCTAAAACTTCGAGGATTGAAGGATAGTGCTTCACAATTATTCGCACAGCTTGTAGTCTTTCGCTCCAAAGAATTTCAGAAAGGCTTTGCAAAGATATTGGGAAATAGAAAATAAAGAGAAAAGATTGCCAATGTTTCCTAAAAGTATCATAACATCATAATCCAGCTTACCAGCATTGAACTCTGTTCAAATAATATACTCCACAGTGAGAAAAATAGCAGCCTTGTTTTTTTTTAAGTATTTTTGACTGAATATTTTAGCCTTTGATCATGACAAGTAAGTGATATTCTAAGAGTTTTCAATATGGACAGGCAAATGAATTCAATAAAACTTTCACAAACTTTGAGTGACTTTTTCTCTGTTTTTCGTCCACCCATCCCCACCTTTGCAAGGGCCATGGCATCTCAGAGATCTAATAATTTTTATTGGGAGTGATATTTTAACAGGAGAAAAAAGATAAAACTGTAAAATGTACTAGGAAAAGGGCCAAACAGAAAATCTGAGACGTATAGCAAATGTTTGGAAAAAAATTAAAAAGAGAACCAAAAAATGTTCATTAAATGAAAAACAAAGTTTGGGAAAAGATTTCTACCAGAGAAAAATAATAAGACTATAAAAAGTGACAGGAAAATGTAAGACAGAAAATCAGAGAAGAAAAGCAAAAGTTTGGGGAAAAATTTGGAAAATTGTTGGAAAAAAATACAGAGAGTACCAAAAAAATGTTTCATAAAACAAAGTCAAAGATTTGGAAAGATTTTCACCAGAGAAAAATGATAAAACTGTAAAAAAAAAGTACAAGGAAAAGGTCAAACACAAAATCAGAGAAAGCAAAAGTTTGGAAAATTGTTGGAAAAAAAATATAGAGAATCAAAGAATATTCTATAAAGGAAAAAGAAAACTTTAGAAAATATTTCTACAAGAGAAAAATGATAAAAGTATAAATAGTGCCAGGAAAGCCAAAAGTTTGGAAAAAAATTACAGACAGAACAAAAAAATGTTCTATAAAGCAGAAAGCTTTGGAAAAGATCTAATTAATGGATAAAATTGGTACTTACAAATCAAGAGGATAAAAACAATTACTAAATATTTGCCGATATAATCATTGGAATTTAGTGTCACTATTTAATCTTCAAAGAAAGCGTTAACTGTCAAATTGTGCCCATAAAACCTAAAACATCAATCTTGCTGACTTTATTCTCGGATTCTTCTTCATCATCAATTATCTCTTCTATATCATGTTCCAAATATTTAGAAATTCCTTCAGTAGATTTTAAATCCTGTTTAGTTTTTAATTTGGTCACTTTATTCTTAGATTCTTCTTTATCTTGTAAAATGATTATAGATTTGTTTTTTTCATCATTTACCTCTTCCATATTGATATCTAAACATTTATAATTTCGCTTAGAAGGTTTTAATTTCTTTTCAGTTTGTATTTTATTCTTGGATACTTTATTATATTGTGAACTATTTTTAGGTACGATTTCTTCAATATTTTCCTCACATTATTGTGAAATATTAATTCCGGTATTGAAGTTAATTTTTTAGTTTTCATCTTGCTGACTTTATTATATATATTGTCAATTTCAGTTTTTTCTCGGTTACAGTTTTTTTAACCGTTAGTTTATTCATTTTTGGAATATCAAATTTCTCATTAGTAGAGACCATTTTATTCCCCAAACTGCTAATTTCTGAACTATTATGTCCATTTTTGGAATTGTCTTGGGTCGATAAATTTTGTTTGGCAGTTTCCGATACATCACAAGACGAATGTATATCTTGAGTTGTGCTAACTTTAAAATGAGGTTGAGCAGATTCATATTTATAGCTGTCCTTTTGAGAATTTTTAATTTTACTATATTTAACGGAAGAATGGGTGGATCTACCCGCCATAATTTGAATACTATTATTTTGATCTTCAGATATAATCAAATCAACATTGTTAGTAGAATGACCATCGCTATTTGAAAGTTTAGAAGAATTGATTTCTCGCCTTGGAAAATATATACTCCATGACAGAATGTTCTTCTATTATAGAAATTATAGGAGACATACATGTATGTTTTTGAAAATTAAATTAGTAAATGTGTTATTTTATTGAATTATTTCTGGGTAAAAGATGAAATTTATCAACATACTGAATTACTGTGTTCATCCAATCCAATCCCAAAAGATGAAATGTTCATACATATAAAATCCTATATGAGATACACTGACTAAAACGTCCAGCCCAAACCACTCAACCTATTGATAGTTTGATAAAATTAGCATTTGAATGAAAGTAACTTTGTAAGGTAAAACATTGCGACAATCGGTTTAGTTGTAGTCGCAAATAATAAAATTTAAAGTATTCGATTTTCTAAGGTATAACTTCATTTTTGTATGCGCATAAATTCGGCGGTTATAGCGTATATTTCGATTGAATTTAGTGTTTATATGCAATCCGAAGCAAAGAGGAAATGGGATTGTGAAAATATCAAGGAACGTGATATCGTATATATACTTTACTTGTCGGGATAGTAGAAGTAGAATGGGTTTTACTTTGGAGGAAGTAGTCAGACGGAATGTTATTGGGGTAATTCCAAAATGTGGAAAGATAATTTTGAGAGAACTATAAACTAGATTGAGTGAAATCTACTTTATTTAAGAAAAATCCTAAAAGAGGATTTAGGGCGACGAATAGGGATTTAGAGTAAATTAACTACAGAAAACATTTTATTTTTTTTTTACAGTTATACTGAACAATTTTCTCCGACGGAATTGGTTAATTTTCTCCAATATCCTCACCGTGTCGTCTACTTCAATTCTTTATCATTAAGGAGCAAATAAATAAAGTTTCTCTTTCTCGTTTCTTACCATTTGCTGTTTATAAATCCCTTTTGATCAGTAGCGAATCCCAAAAAGGGTACAAATTTAAAAAAATACCAATACGTAAACTGGGGGAAAACATATAACACATCAAATTTTATATCAAACGGAAGGAAGTTCAAAGCGTTATTGATTTAGAACGAAACTTAGTTCCACCTACACCTTTTTGAAGACTTGAAATATCACCACCTACATCGAGACACACCAAATTATATCTAAAGAAAAATCTATATAACTAACCAATTTATTCTGTAATAAATACATTTTGTAGCGAATGATATATTTTTTGATATTTCAAAAAAACTGGGATAACTCTCGTGATCGAAAATGTAGATAATTTAGTTTTTTAAAACTAACAAATTATTAATTATTATCATTTTCAATTCAAAATTAATTTAGTTTTAAATCTTTTGTTAAAAATAACAGATTTAATAAAAGCAACAATTACTGACGTGTGAAAAAGTGGATTATTGCTCTAAAAATTGGAAATAAAAAATGAAGTCTGCACTATATGGGAAACTTTTTTATTTTTAGTTTTATAAAAAAAAGTTATTCTTTATAAAAAGTTCTGCATGATCTAAAACATAAAATACAATCATCAAATAATACATTTTTTTGACCCGTATACCATGTGCGTCAAAAATATAAATGTACCGATTTTTTAAAAAAATTAGAATATAAACTAATTTTATATGTAACTTTGCTACAAGAAAAAATTAGAAAAATATTGTTTTGAGATAGGACGCTGTGATTTTATATTTGGAGGTAAATATTTTTTAGCATAATTTGTATTTTTTGACGCATCTTGTATACGGGCCAAAAAAATGTATTATCTGATGGTTATATTTCTGGTTTTAGACCATACAGAACTTTTTATCAAGAATAATTTTTTTTCATAAAATCTATAATAAAAAAGTTTCCCATATGGTGCCGACTTAATTGGACACATTGTATATTGTAAATATTTTTATGAGAAGTAATAAAATCAGACAGTGCTAATTGAGAATGGTTTTTGCAAACAAACAAAAAATATTGTAATCAAATTTACTATGTTGATTTGAGACAATGTTTATGTTACAAATGTGTATGTTTTTTTTTCTATTCACTTCACATTTATAAACATAATTTTTTTATCCCAGAAAATAATTTCCTTTTAGAAATGCAAAACATACATAATATTTAATTCTGTTGTAATTACACATAGTCAAAGTCTTTCGCAAAAGTGGACAAAAAACGTTGGACAAATTAAATTAAACACACAGCAAAAAATAACATGGAAAAAATAAGTAGGGAAAAATGGGGAAAATTGGGGCGAAATAGGAAAAAATGTGAAAAAATAAATAAAATAGGAGATATAATGATAAACAGGAAACAAAAAGGAAAAATTGAAAAATGATGAAAAATATAAAAAACAGTGGAAATAGGGAAAATAGCGTAAACTGGGAAAAACGTGAAAAAAAATAGAAAAAAAGGCAAAACAGTGAAAAATATATAAAAAATAGTGAGGAATATTTAAAAAAAAATAGGGAAAAATAGAGAAAATCGATCAAACAGTAAAAAATAGGGAAATTGAAATGAAACTCAAAATCATGTACCGCAAAATATATTTTAAAAGTTTGGCGGCGACAAGTTTCGACTCAATAGTCATCTTCAGGCCTAGAAATTTGTTTAAAATTTTCGATATCAAGACGAAGGTAAAAAGAATATAAACTTACCATCTACATATATTCTAATCAACAAATTGAAAAATTAACATGAAAAGCATAACGCTTAAGTATAGGATTAATATTTGGGGGGGGGGGGGTTGGAAGAGGGATAAGAAAATTATAAGTACATGAAAAATTATTTGAATGCAAAATGCACATAAGCGTTACGCTTTTCATGTAAATTTTTCAATTTTTATGGTAGTATATATTATGGTAAGTTTATATTTTTACCTTTGCCTTGACATCCAAAAATCTATACCTGAAGATGGCTATTAAGCCGAAACTTTGTATAATTTGTGGTACATGATTTTGAGTTTTATTTAAATTTTTTGAACACTCGACCATATTTGAGACGTGGAGATAGCCTCTTGGATTTAGTTATTATTTTGTTAAATTTGGAAGATAATACTGATGAAGAACTAAAAAAATTATATTCGTCAAATAAGAGGCTTTATTTTTTGATATTTTTCGACTGAATTTTATTTACTTTTTTTCAAAAAAGTTGATGATGTGTAACTGTAATTTTTGCAAGGCCGTCTAATTTGATTAATTCTGATTTATTTATAGTATCATTAATGATAAATTAAGGTTTTGTTTGTTCTGTTTTAATATAAATACAATATTTTGCAATGAACTCTTTAGTAGATACAGTTCCTGAATTTATTGAGAGCCACTCCACTTTTATCACATCCACGCACGAATCGCACAACAATTCGATATCAAATCAATCGTTAAAACCAAAATTGCACACATGTGATACTCAATAATCCCAGAAATCCTACTGACTGCGCCAAAAATTTCACGAATAACTGAAAATCAGTTTCTAAAATATTTACTAAATGAAAAGTTCTACAGTATTATGTCAATTGCAAAATACAAACTGGTTGGACTTTGAGGTAACATAAAATTTTTTACGATGATCCAATCTTCCGATGAAAGATTTTGCGATATTGATTCGTGTGTATTTGCATGTGGAGCTGTTTTTTATGTCGAGGAGTTCTATTTCACAAGGATTGTCTTTCATAGTAGCTTTTTTATTATTTCTAGGATATCTATCCTCTTGTAACTATAAATTTTTTGTTTGTTAATTTTTTTTTCCATTCGTATTTTAATAGGGACTAATCGATATGCTACTTTTACCTTTTTTATAAATAATATTATAAATTCATTTATTATTACAAAATGCAATTTAGAATTTTGCTGTAAACAAATTAAGCACTGAAAGGATTATATTAAATTTTCGATCGAAAAGGTACAATTTGCTAGTCCAAATGATTGTTAAAAATTCTATTACAGAATTGTTCTGAATGTGTATGCGACTGGGAGGTAACTACCAATAGAACTATGCATCAGTGGGTAGGAGATGTTTTGGAGAAATTCAAGTATAAAAGAATCAGTTTATTGATTAATAAATATTTATATGCTTTGTAACAGAGTGGAAAAACCCCCCAGTAAAATATATTCTTTAAATGTGACCATTTTTATGGAACAAGAATCTGTTTGGTTAGGAAAACATATGTTATATATTTTAAGTTCCATTGTCGATACAAGATGGTTCCCAGCGAGGCTTGACATATTTTGGGCAAGTTTTCTGTCATAAGTATTTATGCCTCGTCGGAAATCATATGATTTAACTTGCTAAATCACGCTTGGGGGTTTTAAAAATGTCGCCTGGCCACAGAGAAATGAAAAAAATTACTATTTTTTTGTCAATATTTGCCAAGAATTTATAAGTTAAAACCTTTTTCAGTAATGGCCAGTTTGGTTACGGTTAGAAATCTCAGAACAATTAGTTACTTTTTGTGTTTCGTTGGGTAAAGACCTGTCGGACAGGCGAGGGTTTCTAAGCATTAATCAATCGTTTTTATAATTTCGTAGGATTAATATGATTAATATAGTCAGTTCTCGGTTCTCGGTGCTCGGATTTTCTTATACTTATTATCGATACTTGGGATTCCCACATTATAAAGCTTAAGTTTTGTAATGCTAGTTTCGTTTTTTGTAGTTATTTTTTAATTAATTTAATCTTCTAAAAACATGAAACCTGGAGGAATGAAATCTGCTGTAGTGGAACCATTTCACGCGAAATAAAGTAACCAATGCGGTGGCATGCTCAATATGCAATAAAGAATTAAAGTATTTCGGAAATACAACTAATTTTATACACTTTACCCGCTATTGTATCTCACTACTAATTGTCTGTCTACGTCAACTCGATGCAGCAGTTAGCACACTCGACATAATCCGATGTAACCCGAGCTAGAATCAAAAATTGAGAACGCAATCGATATCGGTCGAAAACTTAACTTATGAGTACCGGCACCGATTTTGAGAACTTTTGGACATCGGTTCTTGAGAACTTCGAGAACTTTAAAGAATCAAATACTTCTGGATTCTTAGGGCCAGTTTTTCAATCATAGTTTAAACATTCGTTCACCTGATCTTAGATCAAATATAGAACTAAGATCAACATGAATAGTGTTTTGCAATCATGTTAGTAACCTAGTTCCGGTGATATAAGTTTAATTTATGTTGGCAGCACTAAAATCGAGGCGAATATTTATTTTCAAAGTCCAGGTAGGAACCAAATTAAATAATCAATTTTTTTAATCGTTAAGTAAATATAAAACCGTGAAATTAAATTTGTTATACTATTATCATTACTAGAATATGTTTATAACGTCATTAAACAATTAAAAAAACACTTTATCTAATTTGATTCCTGGCTGGACTTAGATGAGAATAAAGACACTTCCATGAGTTAATAAATACTTTTTAATAGGATTTTCTACCATTTCACCCCTTTCCAATTTTATCCAGATGTTGCAGTTCCTAAATTTGTTTGAATTATGTTGTGACCCTTCCCATCGCGCCACAATATTTTTAATTCTTAAATTTGATATAATTTGAACATTTATTGAAAAGTATTGTTTTCTATTTTTGTAAATTTCAGCTTGCTTCCCGCCAGGATCTTGTATTTTTACATGTGTGCAATCCAAAGCTATAATACAACGCGTAAAGCTTGCAAAACTATAGAAACCATAGCGCACACTTCTGATTTCCTTTTCCGTTTTAACGTATTCCGAACGTAATGCAGCTTATTGCTCTAGACACATTTCTAATATTGTTGCTTCATTTACTCTACAGTAATCACCTGTAGTAATTAAAAATCTTATTGTTAACAAAACCATGACCCTCAGGTGTATGTGCATAATTTCTAGAATACAAAACTCATACTGTCAGTAGATAGAACGTTCATTAAATTTAACAGTTCTGTAACTACTGACAATGACGTTTAGATTGTGACAATTATACAAGAAATCAACTTGTAAAGTTTTATTCTAAACGTCATCGCCTTTACTTACAGAATCTTTAAAATTGATGGACGTTCTATCTACTGACAGAATGTATTATAAATTAGTTTGAAGATCTAATTAATATAATTACCTGTTAGTTGGATTTACATTTATTTCTTCTATTTGCTAATCCCAGTTTAAAAAATAGTTTGATGTTACTCGAATGATACTAATTCTTCTTGGTACATTAAAATGCCTTAAAGAGGCATCAATCTCCTCATCATCTTCACTTATTACCTCTAAGTCGCACATTAAGTCGTTTTTTTTGATAAAATATACAAAAATAACTATTAGCGCATTCGACTCGTACGCTCTTACTCGATGCCAGAGCGCTTTTAGTTCTGCACTGATTTCGTGCAGCATTTTTATAATTCGAAACTTTATCGAGCAATGCACACTGGTGCGATCCAGTTCGGCAATGGCAAAGTACATAATTTTATCGATATTCGACTGATGCAATATGCAATTGACATTTCTAGTTTCTAACCTAATTTTATATCTGTATTTGTTTTTAACGAAATTTATTTAAAATGTCTATTAAACTCTTCCTCACTGTCATCACTAATATCTTCATCTTCACTACTACTGGACAATAATAAAGACAAGGGTAACATATTTTAAAAATTGAAAATAAAACCTAACCTCTAAATCGGCACTGACTGGCACTGAAAAAAAGTACAGTTCCAAAAAATTCGAACTTTGAACAAACGCTTCTACCAGTCGAACAAAATTTCACTCTGCCCTTGTGCCGAGCAATTCCAGTCGAATGCAACAATTGGTTCAGTTCCGCCAGCCGAACAAACAGCACTTAAAAAACTCGAACTAAATGCGCACCAGTGCTACCAGTCGAATGCGTTATATGCTTCTGTTGTACAATAAATACATATTATGTCAATGTCTGTCAAAACAAGCTACTGATCATAGTTTAAACCAAAGTCCAGACTAGAACTTCATTTGAAAAACACCATATTTCAACTGAACCAAGTTCATATGCTGAACTTAGTTTAAACTATGATTGAAAAACTGGCCCTTAGTATTCGAGAACCCAATCACTAATTTTGATAATAATTATTTGTTTTATTTACAAATTAATAATCAGTGAAAAGGTGTAATGTTTCTTCAAACGTACTTAAAACTTTATAGACTTCACTCAGGATGAGATAGAACTTTAATCACTGTTGATAACATAGTCTTGTATAATTATTTATGTTAATAATTATCATTTTATTGTAATTCACGCGCCTCTAGGTTCGCTCGGCATAATAAGAGATATTTTGTAATAATATTGGTATTTATATAGAAATAAAACACCATTAGTACACTTGAGATACACCTTTTTTACAGCTTCAAAAAAAGAAAGATATTCTTTATTTAATTCGATTTTAGAGCATTCTATTAAAACATTTAGAGAATCGTTTAGTTAATTTGAAAAAATTGTTAATGAATCTCCTACAGTGATAGAAAACCTGTAATATGTTTTCGGTATCGGGAATTTTTTATCGTTTTGATTGTCAACTAGATATGTCATATATTTTTCATTTTGAATTGTTCACCATGCGTTGAAAAGTAGATAGGTCATTCTTGAGGCCAAAATGCATATTAAGATCTACTCGGTATTAAAGGCGGTTTTTGTAATACCATTTTCAACCATCTCAATTTGATAGAATCTACTAGCAAGATTTAGTATCGTGACTACTCATACTTTTTGTTTAGTAGGTCCGTTAAATTGGAAATGGGGTATAGTCTTCTTTAACGTTTTTGAGCTCTACGTCACACATTCATACGAAATCAGTGGCGGAGTTGCTCAGAACCGTTGCGAGTTGTACCCTAATATTTAGCAATGTTATTAAATATTTCAATGTTTATTACCTATTTATACATCTTATTTTGCTATATTTTACACAATGCAATATTATTACATATTACTGTTATTCATAGTCGTCTTCAGTGGAAGAACATTCATCTTCTAAATCAATAACAATTATTTATATCTGTACCCTCATCACAAGCTATCAGACGTATCCAATCATCCTGAATGGTCGTTTTTATACGTTTTATACGATTAGTTCAGACTGTTGGGGGTTACTGTTCCCAGATAATTGCCCCACTCTTATTTACTTCCTCGTCTCTGTAACCATTTTGTCCATGTGATCATAGTCTTAGACCATTTACTATTAGACATACCTTTTTTACATTTTTATATACAATATTTTGAAGTCTATACATCTTGTCTCTTTCTATGACATTTCTAATGGTGCAGGGGATCCGGTGTGTGCGGGGAAGTGATTACAAACATTAATAGAAGTAGCGTACGCCCACGAAACTTACCACAAGTATCGTTTACAATTTAGATAACTCAATAAAACTTTAGAAATTGGCTCGGACATTTATTTAAACCCTCGATGAGTTATTTGCGATACTGTTTGTTTACATGTTTGTATACAAACACACTGTCATATCACAACCTGCTATGCTTAGATATCGACTTCAAGAGAAGGATGGAAAATTGATGTCTAATAGTAAATGGTCTAAGATCATAGTATTGCTTACAAATACTCCAGACCAGTTCAATTGGATTGTACTGACAATGGTATGGAGGCACTTGCAATACATGATGTCCATGTTGCTGCAGTATTTTTAATACACCTACAACTGCTGTTCTTGTATCACTGATACTGGCAGTAAAGGTCCGTTGTTCTCTTTCTCCTGACGATTTTCTGCAGTTAATATTTTCCAGGCATTTTCTTGACAATTGCTTTTAATGTGATAAAAAATTCAAGGAAAGTACGAATCAACTACGAATCAAGAAAACACATACGTACCAGGAGTTCGTACGAAGACAGGTGAGATAAGTGAATATAAGTATCATATACATATAAGAGAGATGGTACAATGAAAAAATGTCTTTTATTATTTCAGTGACGGCTCAACTATATCTGTCATCCACCATTAAGCCTCCTGTAATCCAGGACAACTCTCAATTTTTTGCTTTTCTAATGCGTTTGGTGACAACCCAAATTTGGGAAGACCTAATATTTTTGCAATTTGGTTGTTAGCTTCATGTTTGTGAATAAATGAGTATCTATATTATTTGGTATCTTATTTTTCTTGTAAAAGTTAAGTGTAAAGATTTTGAAGACTTATACGCGACTTACTCATGGTCATTTGATCAGTAAGGGTCCCGACCCAATTTGTGAACAAAAAATATTATTTCATAGGTAAAAGCAACAGACGTAAATATCTAATAAACGATTGTATCTCGCTAATAACCTTCGAGGTTGATGTGATATTAAAGAAGATTTTTGATTTTTCTTTAGAATTTAAATAATCCATTCTAATCTTTAATAAATCTAAGCTTTGTTTAGAGGTCCCGTTAAAATTATTTAAATTTACTTCTTAGCTTTGCTATCGAAACTTTCTACAATAATGAAAAGTCTAGAGAAATCGTTTATAAATGCTTAATACAATGGTGAATCCTTCAGCGTTATTTGCTGTTGTTAATGACTGGTATTTCGCAGTTATGTATTTTTAAGTGTAGAATTATTATTTCTCCATTGGATATAGAAGTTCCGGTTTTATTACATCCTGTAAATGAAGATCTATTTTCATTAAATTTATTTCGTTTTGAGTAGGGTGATAAAGAAGTTTAATTTTCGCAAAAGGTATTAATCAACCCCCCATTGAAATTTAAATTAGCTTATAAGATTATCTAATCCTATTAGAGCATCAAAAACGTTTTGAAATTTAAACAAGAAAAAATTTAAATTGTTCCAAGCTGGCAGAAGAGATCGTTTTGTTTGTAACTTTTGATACTAAGAATGCGTCATTTGTTAATAATAAATGATTTGATTAATCATGTCTATTAAAATTTTTAGGTTGTCTTCAGGGAAGGTTACGTATTGTGTTAAGTCATATAATTTGCGGATTTAAATTTAAAATTTAATCCAAGACTTCGTCTAAAAAATACATTTGGATATGTAAGATCGATCAAATTGTTACATAAGGGATCCAACGGCCTTCTTTTGAAATTCCATTGTCCTTGGAAAGTTTTTGTTTTAACTCTCGTCGTTATCTTGTTTGAAAGGCTTTAAGCGGGTATTGCATCTTCAGAATTTCAAAAATTTGATTTTTTTGCATATTTATCATCTACCAGACTTAAAAAATGATAGATAGTCACGACATCTATCGTAGGTTGATGGGTACCAACCAGTCATTTATTAGGATGAAATTCTCTCTAAAAGCGACTTACCAACTTTTTGCCGATAGATGGGACCCAACCTCCATCATATTGCCTTGTAGGGGAGCGGGCACCACGCAATTAAATTAAAAACAGATAGAGAAGTTTTTGAAACTATACACTCCGACCATTATGATACATCTTTCATCCTTATAGGAATCATCAGTGGCACAGAAGACGTTAGAATTATGTCCTTTCATAGGATTCAGCGGCGGTCGGGCTCACCTCCGCTGGCGAAAATTATTTCCGCCATTTTGGCTTTCGTTCTGCGCATGTTTATTCTATACGTATTTATTATACGTCCCATTTCAAATATAGCGCCGTTTTTTTCCATAAAAATTGGACCAATAATAACGGAGATATTAACTAATGCCCTTTTGGCAACTCATAAATATTTAATATTACGCTCGGACTGGAGGGTTTCTTATCATCATAACGCATCTCTGAATAGACGTGACGGTGGGTGTGACGTCTTTCTGACATGCTGAATTTTCTATACCTCTCTCTCTAACACGTTGAATTCCCTATACCAATGGTCGTATTCCCGTAGACTAGGTATCTAATATGGGTTTGACGAGTCATTGCCAGATATTTCTATATGTGTTCTCTTTCGTTTAAAATTTTTGGCCCTGATATGACGATGTAAGTTCTTTTATACTTGATTTATTTCGATAAAAAGCTTTAAATTCGTTTTCCCAATAGTCTTACTCCATCAACTTTATGACAATAGTTTGAAAGAACCATTCAACTTATCGACTTATTTTTTTTGTAATTTTCAGAAAATATGTCGCTATAACTTGACCGAGGCTCTTTTGTAAATAACGTTTGATTCAATTTTTACAGCTACGAATAGCTATAGTTCCTTTCATCGTTTTTGACCCGTCACTGAAATAATATAAGATTTTTTTCATTATACCATCTCCCTCAATGACATTCGTATATGAGACTTGTATTCACAAAAGTTTGTTATTAATAAGTCAATTTATCTTACCTCAGACGAACTCTCGGTATACGTATGTTTTTTCTTGATTCGTATTTGATTATCAGTGTAGTAGTTTGCTTGAATTTTTCATGATATACTTATTACATATCATTAATGTGTCTTGATGTACCTACTTGAAAACAATTGTAAAGAAAATGCCTGGAAAAACAAAAATCGGCAATTTGTATTAAATTTGTTAGATACTTCAGCAAGGAGAAAAATAACAATGGACTTTTACTGCCAGTATCAGCGGTACATGAACGAGTTGCAGATTCATATAAAAAGAGTGTTAGTGTTATATTCGGATACAACTCGCAACAGTACTGAACAACCCCGCCACTGATATTACATTTCTTCTTACTTATTTCATATGAATGTGTGACGTAAAGCTCAAGAACGCTGAAAAGGACTATTCAAAAAAACATTTTTGAAATAATGTCCGCTATTGCAGAAAACTTAAAATTTTAAAGCTAACGTGATACCAATTAAAAATTTTGTGTATTTTTTTGTGTCAGTTGAAGTGGATGGTTAATTTCTTGCCACAAACTCGGCTCTTCCTTTAATCGGATACTCGGATACTAAGGTCAGGCCTGTAGAAAACCTTTTAATTTTAAACTGGAATCTTAAAGTTTAATAAAGTATAAATACAAAAAAAAAATGAGGGGGTAATCCCACCCAACTTTCCGAACACTCCTAGTAAAGTAATTGTTTAATCGATTATTTTAGTTTTTATGCACTAAAATACATTAATTATATTACCTATCGAATGGTATAAATCCCATTTTAATATCTTTAATATTTTTAAAGTTATTCAATTTAGTTTAAAATCGTAATATAATCTTAAATTTCTTAGCCAATTTTGTAAAAATTCCAAAATTTTTGTAATAAAATTTTGAAAAAAATTATAATTATAAAATTAATTATTACAAATTTAAAGATATTTTTTTTAAATTTTTAATATAAAAATTTAACTAAAAAATAATAATTTAATAAAGACAAAAATTAAAATAAAAACTAGCGGCGCAACTTGAAAAAATAGTCAAGACAAAATTTATAGAAAATTTATTGTTCTACAATTTTGATACCATGAAATTTTTCATAAAACTCCATAATTTTGTCTCAAAATCTAAAAAAGTCACAAAAATGTCAATACAAATTTTTTTCATGCCCTCTAGCGGCGAAACTATCAGGAATTCAAAAAACCGGTAATGACAAAATGTGTAGAAAATTTTATGTTCTACAACTTTCATATGCTGTAATTTTTCATAAAAATGCATTATTTTGGTTATTTAAGAAAAATATGAAAAAAAAATACTTTTTGATAAATCTGGCAACAATGGCAAAAGTTTTTAAAAATTTTAATCATTCGAAATTAAACTATAACGTATAAAAAATATATGTGTAAAACTTTATTGCCATCTTGTTTAGTAATGACGTCATCACTTATAGCAACTGTCACTTCCGGTTGTCCGATTAACTCCAAAATCTATACAGGTCGTCTCCTTGTTACCCTAAATATGTATATAAAATTTCATCTTAATCGCTTCAGCCGTTTAGACGCTATCGTGTTCACACACACACACACACACACAGACACACACACACAGACACACACACACAGACAGACATCATGCTAAAAATGGTATAAATGGATTCAGGTGACCTAAAAACGTAAAGATCCGTTAAAATCTGGGTATGGTCAAAATATCATGATCGCAATACTTTCCTTCTATACAACTCTGTTGTTCGGAAAGTAATAATCTAAATATCTTTTTTGGATCCTTCAGAATTAATTCTTGAAAAATCAGGCTGAAGATAGATGGGATTTCTTAAATTTTTGAGTCACTTCACTTCTACCATTTCCACGTGCGAATCACCTGAAAATTGCACAAGTTCGATACGTGATAATTCCCAACGGCGCCAAAAATCTCACGAATAACTCAAAAACGGCATTTGAAAAATACATAATTTTCACTAATGGCAAATTCCAACACTAAAAGACCTAAATAACGAAATGTTAAGATCGGCTAAACTTGTCGAGGTCGCTGTTATCATATTCCGGCAACTCCTGATATGAGATTGTGTTTAGTTTTTTAATAAGTTTGATAAAATAATTTAGCATTCAATCTAAATTTAAATAACGAAATCACTTTACAACAAATTAAAAAATCACATGAAAAATTAATAAATATATAAATAAAAATTTGCTACAAATCAATATCCTCATATATATTTTATTTTTGGCTTCCGTACACCCTCTCGATAGTATAAAAATCGGCAACCACTGCCTTTGACGTCATCAGCAATGACCTACATCCCCTCTCTTCCTCTCGTCTCCCATCAGCTTAAAGGGGATTCATCCTTCTCCCATCCCTAGCATGACGTCACTTAGGTCCCGAGACCGTCATATCGATTGCAGAAAAGCTGTCGGAATTTTCTTTTACGATAAACAAGTTTTAAGTGGATCTGTCCAGTAAAATAAAGGTGATAGGGAAATGGGAGATAGAAATAACTTTGTGTTAAAAAATTTAACATCCCGATCAGATCGAATTAACGAAAATTTAAATTCAGCTCTAAAATCCATTTACGACGAAATTGCTTTTATGTTGGCATTATCAGGATTTATACTTATACTCAAATTAAACATGATAGAACAGATTTAAACTAAGATAAAATTACAGTATGTGGTTGATTTGGGAAATTGTAACACGGAAATATGTAGACGAAACAACCTGGATTGTAAAATCGTATTACAAATTTTAGTTCATTTACACCAATAAATGGTGCATATATTATCGAGTTTAATAAATTTGAGTATCGAATTATATCGACTCAGCATTTGAGTACTTTATAAATAAATTTATTGATGTTTTCGTATAAGTCGCGAAAACATCTAAATCAATTTTTTAATGAACTCAACTTACTTTTGACACACTTATAGACCAATGGCTACATAAAACTACAAGGTTTTTTATCTGAAATTCAGCATACAGTTTAGTTCACAATTCAGTAATTATTTCCAATAATTTTTAATCATAAGGTTTATCCTTTTTTTTCACATATATTAAGGCCACTTTGGTGCAGTCTGCTAATAATTTTCAGCCTTTTGTAATAAGAAATACTTGATATTTATATAATTTTTATCCGTGAGGTTTATCTTCTTTTTTTATTAAATTTATCATTTTTGATCGCCAGCCCCTGCTTTAATCTTCCTGAGCGCTTTTTCAGATTGGCCACTCAATGAAACCTCTCTAGCTATAAATATCGCATACCTTATACCTTGTATTTTTATGTAGGGCTTCTTAGACCATTATGGGGTTTTCAGATCTTAATATATTATTTCATTTTAAATTAGCATAAGGAGAATACGTTGTAAATAACCGTCTGGAAAATTATCCCAAGATGAAAATATGTATTTATTTCGTTCTCATAGAGCCTCCCTGTGTGTTGACGATAAGTTTTGCAAATTGGTGATTAATTTTATAAATCTTCCTGCTATCTGAACTGTACAAAATATATTTTTAATTAAAAACAAAACTAACGTAACTTCTATACATTTATTTCATCTCAACATATATAAAAAACGCTTTGTTTTCACTTTATCCTCGGAAGCTTATATAAAACTAATTGCTTTTTTCCAGCATATCCTCGACAAAGAGCGGAATGAAACACAATGCAGTAGTTTTTTTTTTCTATTATTTTTATTTCATTTCTTCATACAACCGTATAAATGACTAAGATTCCTGCTGAGATATTTCGCAGAGGCAAAAGTCAGATTGAGTTAGTGAAGGAAAATTTAATCGAGTTTTCAGAAATGAAATAAAAAAACTTAACACTCGTTGGCTCTTGAATTTTCTCAATTTCGTCGATATTGACATAATTTCGTCGCAGAGATAATATTCCAATATTTAATAACGTCTACTACGCTCTTAAAAATTTAGTAGACACACAATTAAAATTCGATGTTGTTTTATTTGAATTTATTTCCACGAAACCCGAAAATACAGAATACAAATTTTTTTATGCTCATGGGAAAATAAATAGCAAATAAAACCGAAACAAACTTAACTTTTGGTATAATTCGATTATATAAGGAAATCAAAAATATTTCTAAATTTAACCATTTATTTCTGTACGGTGTCACTTATTGCTTGGAAAAGATACGGCCTGATGCATAGTGTAGAAATTTAAATTAAAAGTCGACCTTAGGGACCGCCAGTTCAATAATAACTCAATTAAATAGTTTATCCGATAAATCTTAATCGGGTATGTCCGACGCGTCCCGAACCAACGCGAAACATTTTACAAATAACACGTATCGATCGATGAAACAATCGATCACTTTTTGTGAATAGTGCCGCACAGGTCGGATCGTCATATCACAAGTCCGTATTCTGTATCTAATCCTTTTTACGTAACTATCCTCGAGGGGTGTCGCGATTTTGCCACTTCTAACTCAAAAACTACTATATTTAACTAATGTCTGAATACCTATTTCCACGATAAATTTATATTTATACAGTTATCTAGATCTGTTGTGCCATTCGTTGTTCGGGTTGGAGAGGAAAAAATTTATATATAAATACTATGTGTTTTGGGTTTTATTTATTCGTAACTCTTTAATACCATAATATTTGTTGCTCCGGTAACTGGTCCTTCGAATTCTTTAACATAAAAACAATGAAGTGAAGAAAATCATAAAGTTACAAACTCTAAAAATATACGAATAGTTTACTTCTTCCTTCATATAGAATTCAAATTGCACACCTTAAAAGTTTTATACCTTTTTAAGATGGGCTCTTTTTCGGTTCTAGTTAGTATTGGCTCTTATTACACAGGTGGAATCTTTTCCCCAGCAATAAGTAATACCGTGTCCCATTGGTAGATGGCGTTAGCTGTCTACCATCGTATTTATATAATTTTTTACTAAATATTAGCATTATTGTATTTCGAAGTGAGATTTGAATTCTATACATCTGGGCACATTGCCGCTAAAGAGTCCTTAAGGGGCGAAACAGCTGTCAGGTATACGGCCTGGTGCATAAAAATGAAATTCTCATAATTAATCATTTAACCAAAAATAGCAATAAATTTAATAAAAAACCGATGTTTATAATGAACAAATAGATATCTTTCTTATACTAACAAAGAGTACGGTCCAAAAAACGAAAAACAAAATTAAGTAATGAAATTACAAATAAAAATTATGATCACTTCAACTCTTCGATATTAGGCGGTAAGAGCGTCGTTCCAGTCGTTCAACGATCATCGACACGTCCGTTGCGGCGTCTAATTTGGGGCTTTGGACTTCGCACCATGTTAAAGGCACGATTTAATAAATTAAACTTCTTTTGATACAGAGTTTTTGGAATAATTGATGCTACGCGAAATCATGTTGTTTATTTCTGAAGATCAAAACTCAGACCCATAAATGTATACGATTAGAAAGAATTATTATCAACCTCTCATCATTATATATTTTGGATCATTATAGAGACACAGTAGTAATAATTTTAAGATAACTTAAGTATTCGGTGTCACATTAATTGAAGAACGTTTTTTGATTGAACTGGAGTTATTTTTCTAAAAAATCTACAACTAAAAGTTCTTAGCTGAATACCATCAAGAATTAGCTTTTTCAATAGACAAATGGATATTTTATGCACCCCTAAAGCACAATGGAAATAAACGGTTCAAAATTAAGTTGGCGTAGGGCCAATTGCATCTGTACTGTACGCCTGGGATTATTAGTCGAACTTGAACTTTCTAAAAGCGCATAACTTTATTTAATTTCCTCTCGAGTTAATTATAATTTTTTTAATTTTCTATTACTCGGTAATTGAAACGTTTCTCTACTAGAAATTTGTTTTGCTTTTAATCGAAATTAATAATGCATGATGGTCTTTGGAACTACGAAGCCTGGAGTTATTGCTCCTAAAAATTTTGATTATTAATATTATTTATAAGTGTCTGAAGAAAGTTAATAAAAACCTATTGTTAATAATTTAATAGTTAGACACTTTCATTATTATTCGCAGCAATTTCAGCCATAATTAATGGTATATTTGCAAAATAAGTTTATATATATTATTAGCAAGATTGATTTTAATAAGTTTTGAAATATCGATTATAAAAAAAATTAAACAATAAAGGAACTAGGTTTGTGCCTTGAGGTACCTCAGAATTATCAGTGTATCTACTGAAATAGTAAATCCAGGGAATGAAGGGTGGATTACATTTCTCTTATCCGGAGAACTCCTCTTCTCAATAGCGTTTAAATAAACAAAAATTACAATATTAAAAAAAATTAACAAAAACAATTTTCGTTCTTCTACTTCTTCGGATATCTTGTTATTTATTTTCTGTTTCCGCCTTTCACTTTTGGTATCTATTCACCTTTCAATTTATTTACTATTTTGCCCCTTGCTTTCTTTATTTTTTTTTTTAATAAATAATATTGCTTACTTTTTAAAACAAATTATTTTTATTTCTTCATATCAATAACCATACATTTCTTGCCTTTTAAAAATTTTTTGACAACCTTCTTCTTTCATCCACCACAAATAATCTTCCAATTAAAAAAAAAAAACTTTTTACATACTATTTTTTTACATAATTTAAACTATAATTTTAATTGACCCCAACCCAATGACAAATCATTTCACCTGATAGGAAATATCATCCAACCTGTCAAAAGGAATTTTTACTTCAAATAGCAAAATTAAATTTATATTATTTTTTAATATCATTTACTGAAATTTTCTTTTCATAATTCACTTTTTTTTGTTAATTTTACTTCCAAATGCTATTCATTTTCCTTCATTTAAACCAACCCCTACTTACTACTACATTTTATAACAAATTAATTTATCCTATACAGGGTATAACAAATTTTATAACAATATGTTCGTGTTTTGTGTTTCTTGACAGTTACTGCAGTTGTCTTTAACTTATTTAATAATATTCATTAAAATACAAAGTGATCTTTGAAAACTTAACAATATAAAAATGTCTATTTATTCCATTATTTGAAGTTACTGTTTGTTATTTACTTGTCTTTATTTTGTTTCAGGATATCGACTATGAGGGATTCCACAGATTCCTGGACACCTTTCTGGAAGTGCGGACTCCCGAAGAACTGTGTCGGCATCTGTTTTTGTCGTTCGTTAGACGTGGGGTGAAAGTCGAAGGTAAAGCCTTCAAGGAGATGACTGTGCTTAGTTCAACAACAGCTTGTGCTCCTGTAACGTCGCATAACAAAGGTGGCTTTGCTTTTACGCTAACATATTTCAGACGGTTCGGTTTCGAAATAAGAATTTTCCAAAATTACAACAATTTGATATCATAACCAGAAGATTAGAATTTTTATTTTGTTTTGTCTCTCATGAGTAACGCAACAAAATGTTATGTTATGTTTTCTTTTTTTTTTCTATAATAACTACTGTCTTGAGTTGTGTAGGTGGGAATCTTTTAAAGACACCTCACTCTAGGATCTATGCGTAAGGTAGTGCCGGACTCTCCCCTGATCGTTTTGAACGCAGAGTCAGGGGCATATCTGCTAAACCCTCCTCGGTTATTTGTCCTGGTGTTGTCCTCTTCCTTATACCCTGCTGTAGGAGTGATTACTCCTTTTCAGGGATACTTAGTCGGATGTTGTGCTGGAAAGAAAAAAATATTAGTAGTGCCATGACACTGTAACAAATCTTTAAGTATAGTTGGGTTATTTGCGTAGTTTGCGTTATATGATTTTCAATAAGATAGGATGAGGTACCTAAAGGCGCGCATTATGGTCGGAGTACGACAAATTTCAAGATCTAGGCAATCTCTGATCTAAATCATTGTCATACATAAATAGGTTTTGCTTTTTTAAAAACAGTTATAACTACCCAAATTAAGAAGAATTCAGCTATATAAGTAGAGATAAAATGGATTAGTCCTTTAGATCTGTTTATGTCACTTTAAAGTAAAAACGTTTCTGAGAGGTTATAACTTTTAAGATTACTGGAACAATCTTTTCTAAGAGCTTTCAACATATAATAACTTCATACTCGTCAAATGACCGGCATAATACACGTTTCGTAGATTTAAAAGGTTTATGTTGGTTTCCCATTTACTGTTCGACTTATGGGCCTCATTCTCGACTTTGTTTCCGTAGAAATATACAATAAGTAATATAATATATTGGTTTTCCTATAGGAATAAAGTCGAGAATTGAAGGCCTGCTCGTGATCAAATCTCAGGTTTAGCAAAATAATTTTGGCGTATGCAAATAATAGGCAACTCGTGGTACAGAGAATTGTTTAAAAATTGGCCTAAATGGTAACGAGTCAATATCGATATTTATTTTTTCTGTTCTTATTTCTATTGTATCTTAATGGCATTTTTCCAACATTCCCCGTATATTAGCAGCATGGCAACTTTCGATAGCGAAGCAGAAAGGTAATAATATCGTAATCCCGTTTGTCTGTAGGTATATGTGTCTGTCGACACGATATCTTCCGTTCTATTCATCCGATTGACTTTATATTTAGTACACAAATGTATCAGGTTAAGGAAATCTAGATGGCGTAGATGGCGTTATTTCTGTTGAGATCTATGGAATTTATTTTTAGCCCCAACGGTCACCCGGACTAGAAATACAGGGTGGCGCTAATTTAATTGAACACTACAATACTGGGATTTTGTAGACCATTATAGATCCAAAGTGGTTTATTTTCAAGCCGAATTGACCGGTTTCCGAGATATTTGGGGAAAACCGAAACTGACGATTTTTTGTTTTATTTAATTATAACACCTTAAATTTTATAGATAGAAAAAATCTTTATAAGGTATAGCATATCCAACTTTTTAGAACAACGTTTCGCCTTTAAACGGCCACCCTCAACTATATTCTCACATTTTCATCAAAAGTTTTCTCTCAAATTTTACATCTTCTAGAATTTCCTATACATGTCTTGATCAACTTTAATTATTGATGTTTGTTAGATCAGGGAAAGGAATTGAATTTTAATTATTTAATTATAATACATTAATGTTATAATTTGACATTTAACTATTTACTAGAAGGAAAAGCTTTAGAAAATACTATCGGATAGAACCCTATCACCTAACGAATGCTTTTTCTTCTTAGCTTACCTTCCTTGAAAGCGACGGTAAATCTTAAAAATTCGTTAGCCAATAAAAGTCTGTTTTTGCTCAAATTTTACTTTCGCGACCACCTCCTAGAAGGGAAAGTATTGTGAACGAGCTAAAAAAAAAATAGATAATAAACGGGAATATCCATTTTCGGGTCCCCTGAGACGATAAAGACCATTTCCAGATGGAAGTCTGTCTGTCTGTGTGTGTATTCTTCCACGATAGAGGCCACACGTTTAATCCGATTGAGCTGTAATTTGGTATAGGGGTTTGGGTTACCCGTCGGAAGAACCCATTAGTTTTTGTACGACATCTGTCAAACGAAAGTATCACTATCAAAAAATGAGAGATGCAATATGTCACGGAATTGGACATGCAATATGTCATTTAAAAGCCCTTGAAAAACTCTATATGGAACAGTCAAAATTATTTCTCCAACTATCACCTGTCAAAAATAAAAATATGTCAAAAGTTGAAACTTTAACATTAAATATATGAAAAAATATTCGTGGATACTCGTCGGGAAAGTTTTGGGGCGACACAACCGATTTTTTAGATATGTAGTCGGAAAAATTGGAGACATCTATGCATTGTTGTAGTTGTAGAAGAAGGCGATGTTTTAAAGGAGTTTTTGTTGTTGAAATAAATTGTATCCTACTTCCTTTTCTCCTTTACCATGTTCCTAATTTTTTGTAAAAAAAAAGCGTCAACACTTGTAATTTTTTTATTATCATCACAAGTCATCTAAACGTTTATTGTTATCTTGCCTTGGATATGCGAAATCGACTGGCAAGTCTGGGGACAGATGAACTTGTAAATGTACGAGTATTTCCTTGCCACGGAAGTACTTATTCACACCAATTTAGGCGTTTATTGGGGGTATACTTATCTCACAAGTATTTACTTGCAAGTAATAGTAAATAATTGATTTATTCACTTCAATTTTTGCGTTTACTCGTTTTTTAATACTATACTAGTATTTACTCGTAATACTCGTTTTTATTCTCCCGGCTCAATAACTTGGATTGACCTGATCACTTTTAGAAGTAACCCCTAACACCTAGTTTAAAAACATATTTTTTGTAATTATTCAATTAGTGGAGAAATATAAGAAAAAAGGAGGGGTATGAAACCCCAAAATGTAATAACGGCCACTAAATTTTTATATGCAGTTAAACTTAATTTTTCTTTAATTTTAGTTCGAAAATACCCCGTATACGACAACGTATGAAAACTGAAACATCCCTTGTTGTTCGTATCACTTAGATATAAGTGTGCGCCTGTCACTATCTCTAACGAAGCTGACTACACAAAACTAGCGTGTAAATTGTGTCTAATCAAATTATCTCAATAATTTTACTAACGATTACATTCCTTAATTGTGCGATAATTGGTCGGAAAATAAAAGCTTTCCCAGTTATTGATTTTTATCTCTTGGCTCGTTTGTCAGTTGTATTTTATTTTTCGTTTAAAATAATCCAGTGCCAAAAAAAGACTAACTATCAATGCATAGTAAATAATAAATAATTTTTAATCAATTGAAATGCCTGTCCTGATTGTTTATATAGCGATAACCGACAACGAAATCGTGTCGTATTTTTCTAATTTATATGCTTCAAAGGAACGTTAAAAGCGTAGAAAAAAATTGCGTATCTGCCGGAATTCTAAAGTAGATTCTTTGTAACGAGCAGTGGCATGAATTTTTCTCTGTGTGTTAAGAGCGAAAAGCCTTTGGGACACGCTGAAAATTGGTTCACGGGAAATGGGCTTTTCTTGTATTTACATCATCAATTTTTAAGTATTATTTGCCACTTGACTGTGTAAAGAACGTATTACGGAGGTTACGTAATTACATTCTGAAAATTAACATTTGTCGAGCTTCTTTCTTACGAAGGGAAATTTAATTTTAATTAATGAAATGACGTTTTAAATCTAAGCAACACAATTACATGAGACGTAAAACAATTTTCGAGGCTATAATTTTTCTTTTTTAGGATATAATAATACGTGAAAAAATATTCATGCTTTGTTTTAGTGCTGAGATTTTGACTTACAATTATTTTTAATTCCAAAAATACAACAAATAGACCACCTTTTATTTAAAAGTCACTTTCTGAAGAATATTAAAATTCTAGTTCTTCGTCCGTATCATCTTCTCTTAGTTAATAAAATAATAACTGGTTTAATAATTTCCAAAAACGTCTCCTGAGGAAATGATTTTTTTGTTTGTCTAATATTATTATATCAAAAGGTGTATATTTTGTTTTACAATTAACTTATTATAATAATGTTTATTGGGTGAAATACACATTTTATTCTGTCTTTCATATCCTGTCTTTTTTTGCCACGCACATCTTCTTTCTTTTTATTCTTCTTTGTTCTTCGTAGTATCTTTTGTCTTCTAGATATGATGCTGCATGCAGTCCTTTTGGGCCTATAACTTGGTGATGGTTCTCTTCCACTCTTTCCTATCTCTTGCTTTGGCCTTCTAATCCTAAATTTCTCCCTCTCTTAGGTCTTCTGCCGCTTCAATTTACCACCTTTTTTGGTCTTCCTTTTTTTCTGGTCTTCCTTTTTTTCTGGTTTATGTATGATCTATATCTATCATTTTTTTTTCATTCCGGTATCTGGTATTGTCTGTATTTGATCCAGTCATACTATTCTTTTTGCTCTAATTATTTTACTTACGCCTTGTTCTCCATATAAATGGGGAGTTCAACTTGAAATATTAGTCCATCTTTTTTTGAATTACTTTAGAAAAAAATGAATTTCCTTTCATGAAAAAATCGTTTTTCTGTTTTTTTTCTTTAATTTAACATGAAAAAATTGATATTTAAAAATTACTGCATCTATGCAACTTGTAGTGCACCTACGTCACTTATGTGCAATAGCTGCAGCATAATATTAACGTGGGCCAGTTTCTCTAAATAAAATTGACGCTTTCATTTATAGATGACGTTTGCTGATAAAGTGTCGTTTGGTCAATATATTTTTAATTGTGTACCTTTGTTTACGTATCTTTACAAATACAAATAAACACGGAAAATTATCAACATCAACCACCTCTACAAAGTACAAACTACAACAGTGACAGTGAACTATGCAGTAAGCAGACGCGGACGCGACCTTTCACTTAATCAGGAACGCTTGTGCCCAGCACTTATGTACCAAACAGCAAATTATTACCTGATCTCGTTAAAATAGTCGTTTTCTTTATCTAACGGCGGAATCTAATATCTATTTATCTCTCTCGATTTTGAATGCGAATTCACAGTAGATAGGTCCAAGTTTTCATCTTTATCCAATTATCATATAAAGGTTTTCTCCATCTTTGTCTGTATAAGTGAGATTTAACAGCTGTTATTCATTCGTATTCTCTTCTTTATACATTTGCAGTTAATGGCTTGACGCTAACTTCATTGCACATAAGTGACGTCACGATCGTAATGGCGGCATATTCAAATAATTAGAAATTTGAATTTTTAAATTAATTTATTCAAAAATCTAGCTCAAATTACGGTAGATAATTAAACTCTTCATAAGCATTTTTCTTTCCCATATATTAATTTTACTTTCTTAGTATTTATTCAATATCAATAATTCAATATTTCTTTAAAATATTCTTCCCAGCTTTATACCATTTCCTTGTTTGTCTTTTATACATATGATTCTCTGTTTTATTTTCCCTTTACTTTGTTTGACTTCCTGATAATGTTCTTCATTTATTTATTCACAAATCTTTCTTCAATTCGTTTTATTCTGTCTTTCATATTTTGTCTCTGTTTGCTCCCTATATCTTCTTTCTATATTGTTCTTCTTTGCTCATCGTAGTGCCTTTTGTCTTGGTATGTACCTGCCTGTAACATTATCTATTTGGCTTTTCCTCTTTTTTATTTATTCTTTAAATTCTGCATCCAACAATTTGTCTCTTTTCATCTTTTTTGTTTTCTGTGGAATTATTTTTTTGCTGCTTTCTTTATAGTTTCTTTACTAACTTTTTGATCTCGTTTTTGATAAGTGGAATTCCCAAATCTCTGTGCTCTTCTATCACACTAATAGATTTCAAAAATTCTTAAACATCAACAAAAATTTGTGGTTATGCTTCAATTTCCAGTTCTACACACTCGTCTGTTTTAAGTTTTTGATTATAAAATACAATGTGAACGATTTTCCGTTAACTAAAAATGTAATAAATCTCAAAGTGCTGCTGACACTAATAGAAAACAAAATTCTATTTTGCATTCTATAAAATAATTCTACTTGCACCGAATTTAAATTCTCTAAATGAATCTTTCTAGACTGACTTCTCGATATAAAAAGCAATTTATATCCTAGAGAACTTTTGAACAGTATTCGCGCCCTGATAATGACAAGCCATATATTATATTCACATCCATGCACGTGGACTTAGCATCCCGTACACGAACTAAACTCAGCCTAGTGGAAATATTTTCACTGTCAGCACCATGATGCAGTAAAACGTTTTCTCCTCTAAATATTTTATTCATCATTTACCGCATAGGGATTGTGTGTATATGTTTTTCCTTGTTTTTGCAAACAGAACGAAAAATTGTACCGGTGAAATCAGGATTTGCGAATATTCGCTTCACCGCTTTGTAAAGCTCCCATCGAATTTGAAGGAGGATATTCAGGTAGAATATATACGTAAGTCGGAAATCTGCATCAATAGATGCTTTTATTAAATTTTCATCGAGAGCACGAAATATGTATATTGCGGATATTAGACTGTTTAAAAAAGTAAAATGAAAGAAGCAAATACAAAATCTATGAACAAGAAATATGAAGAAGAAAAATAAATTACGATAATAATGCGATAAATTAATTAATAAAAGCGAAACAACTCTCAAGGAGATAAGAAGTAATCTACAGGTTAATATGACTGCAAAATGGGTATGAAGTAAAAATATACAAGAAATATTAATAAAATGAAAAAGGAAAATAATTAAAAGGGTAGTCGAAGGAATAAAAATTGAAGATGGATACGAAAGCAGGACAAATAAAAGTTTTACTTTCTCACTACTTTACAAGTTTATTACCTTTCTCAGGCTTAGCAGCTTCTTCACAAGATTTTCTCTGGGGAAGGCCTCCTGTGTATTTTCTGTCTCCAGGAGGTTGTACCTCCAGCGTATAAGTGCTTGGCACTCTAATATAATGTGAGAGGCTATTTTCTCCTCCTCATTACATAGTCTACAGATAGGTTCGTCGTAGTAGATGCCCATTTTCTGTAGATGTTCCCTTCACATGCCTTATTTGATTTCTGCTTAGCTGCAGAATATCGTTGGTCAGTGCTTTTGATAGCTTTTTGACCATCAGTTTACTGTTTTTCTGACCCGGCATGAGATTCCAGCTTATTTGATGTTTTTTAGCAGCACACCTAGTCAGTCAGAGTCGTCCTGAGGATTTCGGAATCCCAAACACCGGCTCGGGGCTCGTAAATTTGATCACTGAGGCGTCAACTTCATCATTGGCTATTATCATCTTGTGTCCGGGAACCCATTTAAGTGTTACCTTGTTTTTTTAGTCGCACAATACTTGCCTTTATAATACTTTACGGTGCAGTGTTATATGGTACCGCCTCTGCTTTTGACAATTACTATCTATTTTTTCGGACCACGGGTATTGGTCGGTTGGTTGATTAAGGTGCAAATGCCCCAATACTGCAGCCATCGGCTTATTGTATTATCATGTTCATCTATTAGTCTGTTAAGAGATTGGTGACTTTGTTAAGGTTTTAGAGCCTCTTCGCCATGTCACATTTCCTCATCACACAATCTGCATATAGAATTTCCATGTGTGACGGTGTTTTCTCAGGCTACAATGTCCAGCTATAAAACCGGTTATTAGCCTGATTTGTTTCCTGTTTAATTTAAGGAATTCTTTTGGTAAACGTTGTTTTACCATTAGCTTACTGTGTTTAAGATTCAAAAGTGTTTTCTAGTATGTTAGGTGTACCACGGGTATAGAAAATGTAAGAGTATGTTTGTCAATCTTTTAGTTAAACTGCTTCAAATGGGAATAATTTGCCTATCCTGTATATAATGATAAACTAATAAATAATCATCGGAAAATTACAATATTGACTTGATTCCGGAATATCTGTAATATATCCAGATTATTCATTACTCATTTATTCGACTCGTTCCATATGAACGGGTAATCTGGCAACTTCCAAGTTCATTTTAGCGAGTAACGGTAGGGTTAAAATTAAATTATGTATAGACGTTTACTTTGTTAACTAAATTTTAACCTAACGCGAACGCGATACTTTAGGGTATATTAGACCTCTATTTTATTAATGAACTGTAGGAACCTAACCGGTATATAAAGGGTTGGTCGATTTTGACATCAATAATTACAATTCTGAGTACCTAAAATCTATTTTCAAAATTATTTAGATTTAAAAGTGTACGACATGTGTGGTAAATTAAGTTTAACTGTTAATTAATGAGGAAAATAAGTTGTCACGGTACAAAACGAAAGGAGTTATTGAAGTTTCAAAAACACGCAAAGGTTCGTGACAAAATAGAACTTGTGAGGAATAAAGGAATTGAATTAAGAGATGTACGTGGTGTAAGGAAAATAAAAATGCTAAGAACCGAATTAAATTAATGGCTTTATCGCGCAATTTCTGATAATTTTACAAGAGATCTTGAATTAATTTTTATTCTTCTTAAAAATATTATTTCAGGTATATATTATGAGCTTTTTTGGCTGTAAATTTAATTTAATTCGATAGAAAATATTTTCATATTATATTCTTTAATTTACATAGTTTTGATATGAATTCAAATTTATACGTATTAAAACTAAACGTAATAATAACTAAAATTACTAAATGGAATTGTTATTAAATAATTTGCATTGAAAATTAATTTAGATGCACACCTCTAATCAAAGCATAACATGAATATTCACTAATTCTATACATAATTCTATCTAAAATTAAAAATTAAACACACATCCCAACAAATTAATATAGATATTATAATAACAGACTAACGAGTTATTGCAGATTAAATTTCGGAATAAACAATTTACGAATATAAATAAAGCTGTGGTGAAGGTTTTTTTTTTAAGTCAAATTACTAATTCTAGAAGCGTAAAAAACATATTGAAATTTTTAAAATATGGTTTTCATCTGCTAAAAGCTAATAAAATAAAAATACATAAAAATTTATCGAAATTGATAATATAATTTTTTATAGGTTCCACCCCAAATGTGAATTCGATAGGGGATCCACAGAAGCCGCACGAAGAAAAACCAGCCACTTATGGAGAAATGCTCGTCGAGAAAATCCATGGGATCGGAGAAAAATTATTAGGCCATCACAGATCCGACAGCGATTGTTCTACAAGAGGAAAAACAGGTAAATTCTTTGATTTTTCCAACCTTATGTCTAGTTAATCAAACTGTTTTATTGTCTTCTCTACTATTAATTATGAGGCATCTTTAAATAATTTGTAACTATGTATTTTTTAAGTAAAGAGCAAGACTTTTCAGTCGTAAGAAAATAGGATTTTCAATACAATATGGTAATTGCTGAATCGTTTCGGTCTTAAATCAGGCATTACGAGCACCTATTTTAAACTAATTCAGTATTAAAACGCGGTGTTTAACTGGTAAATTTTACGATTTGGTTTAACAATTTGATTACTCTTTTACGACTTCCACACGAACAGTCTATGCTTTTTCTTCTTTAAAAAAAGGGAAATTTAACTACTGCATACATTTTATGAATTTTAAACATTTTGCAACTTTTCAACACCGTTATTTTTTAATTATTATGATAAAAATTATAAAAAAATTGCAGTTATAGCATTTTTATTTTCTGTTAATGGGCATTTAAAATTATTATAACATTTGTTACGGTATTTCTTTCTCTGTTAACTTGTAATTTTCGTTGCTTTTGACCTTTTACTTATTCTGTGATTACGATTTAATTTTACACAATCTATAATTGACTTCTTTCAGGTGAATTTACAGATTTCGTTGTGTTCAAAAATGAATTTGGTATGTCTAAATTATTCTTTAATCAGTATTTGTATCTCCTCGTTTTTCATCTTTTATATAGTCATTAAAATCTTCAAGTATGATAAATCTTCCTCTTATTTCTTCCGTGGCCTACTCCAACTATTTTCAGAAATCATCTTTTTGTTTTATACATCTTTATTTAGTTCTATTATCGTCGTTTTTTAAAATTTCAATCTCCATTTCGATTTTCGTTATTCTCTCTTTACATTTCCTGGAATATTTAAAATAGCTTTCTTTTATTATGCATTCTACTCCTTTGTTTGCTCTTTATTTCATTTCTATCTCCCTAAATGTAAGAAGATGGCGTCTCATGGACGTACACGGCGATCATAAGACCTATTGAACGAACAACATGTCTCAACATAACTGAAACCATGAAAACAACACCAACCAAAGCTATGAAAGTCATCCTCAGTCTCGCCCCTTTAATTTTTATATCAGGGAGGTCGCGTCGACTATGATAAGACTCTCCGCTAGGTTAGAATAGAACCTGATGTAGGATCCGAATAGATGAGATGTCGCAACTGGCGGGAAGTACTTGATAGTCTTCCACTGCTCTATCTCACTGCGATATGCCTTTCACAGGCCCTACAAAGTTATCACAAAACATATAAAAGAGACGGAAGTGGCATGATTCATATTTACATTGATGGCTCCAAAACAAAATAAGGTTCAGACCCTTACCAAACATAAAATGGGATGTGGGAAAAAATGCCAGCGTAGCTCAAATGGAGCTCACTGGCATCCTAATAACAGGAAAAAATCACCAGAAATAATATCACTGGAATAAATATGCTTATTTATACACGTCAAGAATTTGCTCAGGGTTAGTACAAGAATGTAGCCAAGCAAGGATGCGCCGTCCATATGGGCAGGGTCGTACGGCGCACGACGGCGCGAAGACTTTAAAGGCGCATTTACATAAAACCAAAAAATTATCTATGAATACCGGCGGTGAAATTTTATTATGTAAAAATTAGGAACCCGTATTTTAAACCATCTTGAAAAATAGAAAACTATTTTTTTGTATTGCTCAATTATTTTCACTTAAAAAACGTATAACCTAGACGGAACAGAATTTTTCTGCAAAATTGCGGCCAAAATGTGATGTCTGTAGTATAAATACTCAATTACATTACAATCAATAACTTAACCCACTCATTCCCATATTTAACGATTGCCTTACGTATATTGTTAACTATACCAATTTCTGTAGCTATAGCCGAGAGATCATTTTCTAAATTAAAGTTAATAAAGGATTACTTTCGATCTAGAATAGGCCAGGAACTATTAGAAAATCTTGCTATTGTTGGGGCTCCGCGCGTCGTATAAAATAAAATACAAATTATTCCCTTTCTTTATAATTCACAAAATAAATTACATAACAAACATAAAATTACAACCATAATCTTACTCCATCTTTCAACAGCTAAAAACATAATAATCAAATAATCCCGCCTTAAAAACCCTCAACCCTCTAATTCACTTTCATTCCCTACCACTCATACAGTGTCACCAACCCAAATAAAATGATCCG
Organism: Neocrepidodera transversa; assembly: GCA_963243735.1. Classification (NCBI taxonomy): domain Eukaryota; kingdom Metazoa; phylum Arthropoda; class Insecta; order Coleoptera; family Chrysomelidae; genus Neocrepidodera; species Neocrepidodera transversa. The sequence goes on along the minus strand of OY725337.1, from coordinate 1,942,847 downwards.
GTGCCTTAAATTGTTGGTTATCTGCCAAAAACCTCTACACTATAATTTCTGAATTTGCTAAAAGTCAAGCTAGAAAAGTTCAATTTCTATAAGACATTTCCATTGTTTTCCATCAGATATATCTGTTTAAAACACGGCAATCTAAAAATATATTTTTTTGACCTTTTTATAACTTTAACGCTGTTTTTTGTTTTGTTACTATTGTTTCATTGTGCAATAAAAAAAATTAATAATATTTTTTGTATGTATACTCACTGTTTACCTCAAATAAAAAAAATATACATAAGAGTTTGTCATAAATGTCAACGTTGAACCGTGGGAGATTGTGTGGTAATTTTGGCTCAATACATATAGGGTAAAGGCGTCTATCAGTATTTCGCACGACAGCGCCGAAGAGTACTTCGCTCGTCCCTGTCACCAAGTATATGTCGAAATGTCCATCAACAATGTGGTCACTTTGAAATGGATCAAAGACCGCGTCACACCAAAAGATAACCGTCTCGCCGACTCATTGGACCTGCTTTCTCTATTGGACTAACGACACCGGTCGTGTTGATTAGAAGACGAGACAAATGAGCAAATTCTCTATTATTGTCCAACACTCTCGTCAACTAGGAAAATTGTGTTCGGCCAGTGTTGGATAAAATCGACCAACATAAGAGAGACGACGTTGTCAACTATATAAAAACTATAGGCTGACTGATAAGCTAAGTAAGTCCTCACTTACTAAGGAGGATGTACAATGGTACTAAGTGCTGTGGGGCAGCGCAATTGTATAGCAACCCATCCTCCCACCTTACAGTTATAGATACGTAAGAGGGTGTTCATCTTTCAGTATTTCATTCTTTTTACCTTTATTTTTGTTTCCGTTATACCTAAAATGTCTATAATGTCTTCTTAAACTCTTCTATTTATTCTACTTCTTTCACTTCTGTATTTCTGATCTTTCATGCCATTTTCCAAAATGTTTGTTTAGTTTATTTTCTTTCTATTATTTTCTTCCGGTCCTTGTTCGTTGTGTATTATATTTCTTTCCGGCAAATCATCTACTTGTTCATGTCCTGTCTTGAATCTTATCTGTGACTACTAATTTTTTTTGGTTTATTTTTATTATTTTCTCAGTTGTCACCTTCTTGTGACCTTTAATTTGTCACCCTTTTTGGCTGTTGCTTTCCATTTCGCTTACCTTTTCTTTTTCTGGGTCATTTGCCGTGTATCTTATTTATCCTCTACCCATGTTTTCTAGTAATCTTCTTATTTCATCTTGTACAAATTTGGGATAGTCCTCATGGATCCAAATGTCAGTTTCTTTCAATTTTCATAGTATCGTAGATTCTTAGTCAGTCTGAATAATATTTGTCTTCTTTGTACTTCCTGATTTTTCTTATTTCGTCTATATTTTATTGTACATCAATTCTTCTTTTGTAGTATTAAGTTAACTTTGTTAACTACTGTCTATTCAGCAATCTTTTCATTCAACTTTGTAATTTCTTACTTTATTAACTTTCGATACCGAAGCAGAAAGTTAATAATAATGTAATCTGTCGACACGATATCTTCTGTTTTATATCTCAGATTGACTTAATATTTGGTACATAAGACACCTCAGGTCAAGGGAAGCTATGGAATTGATTTTGAGTCCCAGGGCCACCCCCGACTAGAGTTATAGGGGTTATAAGATCACATTCATTTTAAATGGCCAAAATTTTTTATTGTCTGTTCTCACACTACTTCAACTGTTTTTCTCTCAGATTTTACATTTTGATTTAGTTAAAACATTACGGAATCTAGTTTCTTGTTTATTCGTTTCATATTTCTATTTATTTAACCTAATATCCTTTCCATTGTTCCCAAATTGGTTATTTCTAACCTGCTGTTGATCGGGAAAAAAGTCAAAATCCAGTCTACTACAGTCCAGATTTTGTCGATCTTCAGTTTATGGATTTTAACGTTTGTTGTTCTTTCTTTATTCTTGTTATTTTTTGCACGTCTTGCAACACCGCTTTTGATTTGGTTCCAGCTGTTGTTTGTGAAATACCGATGTATAATTTCTGATATTTTTCATCTAATTATAATTTTAGAATAACATACTGTGTGATTCCAACGGCCAATAATTATTACACCTCTTTTTTATTTATCCATCCATTTTTCCTTTAAAAATATAAATCAAAACTACGTTGAATATTAAATTTAAACTGACACACGTAATTTTTTGTTACACTATTGTTACTATAGATTATCCTCTTCTTCTAAATTACTATGGCGGCCGTTTTTCAATTTTAGAAATGAAACTATTTAATTTATCGAAAAAACTCTTGTGTTAGTGTAAAATGCGAAGGTTTTTCATTTAATTGTAATTAAACGCATTATTTTGTCGTTTTTTTTTCAGGGACGGTCCATCCGATGTTGACGGTAACCCACACTTCGTATTCTTGTCACGAAGTCCTCGGCAAAAAGAGCACAGATTCTTCCCCGTCGCACAGCCAGATATCCAGGAATTCGTCCAAGAAGTCCAATAATTCTCTCTTAGTAAATAATGGGAAACTCGAAGGTATGATGTCGATTCCAGTCTTTTCTAAATGTATAGTAGGTTGCTAAATATTTTGGATAATTTATTTTAGGTTTTCAACCAAAAAATAAAAAAATCTAAATTTTTCTGGAAAATTGTAAAAATAATATGCAAAGATAAATATATATAGTGTAATTTTCTTTTTAGAAATGAGGCATATTGTGAGAAAGGCAAGTATGTTAGATGTGAATCAAGTGAAGGTATCTCTGAAAGACATCGTTTGTTATCTGTCGCTGCTGGAAGCGGGTAGACCCGAGGACAAATTAGAATGTAAGTCGAATAGATATTTTTAGCACGAAAATGCATTAATATACACACAACTTTGTATTTTCCATTTTCATTTTATAATAATATATGGTTTGTTTTCACGATGCTATGCACGTCGAGTCCCGATGACAAATGGATTTTCTTTTTCTTTTCGTCGCTAAAATTTCAGTTCAAGTATTTAAGTACACCAGCTTATTTATCTATTTTTAAATAAAAAGAAAACATTAAAAATCAAATTTCTCAAAATAAAATTATTTGAATGAATTAAATTTAGATTAAAATGTTTAAGAAGATTTATCACTTGACTTTATTAAGCAGAAACTGGAATAGCAGTGACAAAATTATTTGAAATTAAGCTTATAAAAATCTACAATATTACATTTATAACGTTAATCGAATAAAAAAGAATCATTTTATATGTATGTTTTTTAGTTATGTTTCGTTTATACGACACAAACGGAGATGGAGTTTTGGACACCGTCGAGATGGATTGCATCGTGAATCAAATGATGACAGTGGCGGAATATCTTGGATGGGACGTCTCTGAATTAAAACCCGTAAATATATTTTTGCTTTTAACATTTATGATGTAGTAGATTTGAAAATGCTATTCGAAAAAATGACTGAGATTGGAATCAGTAAAAAAGAATCTGCCAATATAATAAACCTTTTTACCAATCGGAAAATATTTATTCGTGATCATAGAAACGTGCTCGTACGGTTCACAACGGTTTAACTCAAGGGTCCATTTTAAGCCCTTTGTTCTGCTGATCTTGATACATTAGGTGATGGACGAGTTAATATTATTCAATACGCGGATTGAATGTTTCTATTTCACCCACAGATCATATGAACAGCGTATATCTGATTTAAAGTTGTTCTTGCCGTTACTTAACAAATGGGGGCAGATACCAATATTTCCTTACTTTTTTATATATATGGACTATGGGTGCACTCTATATGGTGCGTTATCAAAAACAAATTTGGTAACTATCGACCGCATACAATATAAATCTTTGAAAATATGTCTAGGTGTAATAACGTCATCACCTAATGTGGCAGTTTTAGCAGAATCCCAAGAACCCTCGTTATTTTTACGAAGAAAATATTTAGCTGAAAAACAACTCATTAAATATTGAACATTTAACATGAATATGATCACAAAAATCTCCAATATAAGTACCAGTAACCTTATTTTACCTTATTGGCGGATAAAAAACTCACCTCCATTCGCAGAAGCTTTCACTGAGACAAATCTCTGCATACAATACATTACTTTAATAACCGACTGCCTATATACCAATATAAGATATTGATACATAGACCAGAAATCGTTTTTCCCTAATACACTAAGGTACCTAGCCTTAATAATATACTCCTAAAGTCCATACTGAGTAGGATGGGTAAGAACTTAACAAAAATTTATATAGATGTGTCTAAATGTATCGATGGGACAGGAACGCTTTTTGTGTCAAACATAAACCCTTGTTCAAAAATTCATTATTCCTAAACCCTTCAATATTTACAGCAGAAGCTTTAGTAATTAAAAGGCATTAGAATGGTGTAATATAAATCCAGTTCAATCGACTGTTATTTTATATCTTTAAATCTATCCTACAAGCTATACAAGGCTCTCCAATTAAACATTCCAAACAAAAATTGTTTTTTGAAATAAAAAACCTGTTGAATCTATTATAATTCCTCATATTGCCGTTTTCGAATACAACAAAAAATGCACGTCTATTCTTTCTCGCCTAAAATTTAATCATGGACGATTTCCCTCTCATCTTCATAAGATAATTTTAATAAATTCACAGTATTGTGTGTGCAATAATAATATAATAGCAGACCTCATTTATCTAATTTTTGAATGACCAAGGTTTTTAGTAGAAATTTCAAAGCTATACAAGTCCCTAATTTCAAACAATGTCCCACTGCCCGTACATTTAGCTACGCTTCTTGCAAGTAACAAAAAATGTATTCTAGATATCTAAATGTTCTGTTCTCCCTACTATAACATTTATACTTACATAGATATATAAACTCATTTAATCATTCTGTGGCTTATGGACTACGTCTAAGGCTATTTTCCAAAGCACACAACATTAATTTTATTATTTAAATATAGTTGCTATAATAGTTTATCATTTAGGAATCATCGTGCAACATGTACTTTAATAGTCACTAACTGTAGGTTGAGTATTTACTATAAGTTAAAAAAAGTATATAATGCAGCAATTTTATTCTTTGGACATCAATAGCGCACCAATTTATAAATATAAAAAAAACAAATACCAAAATATAGAAGCATACTGAAGACACGGTCGGCTTTTGACTTGTCCACATTATCGACATATAAAATGTCCCTAAAGATGGCTTTTGTCGGTATAAGACGGCGTATCCCGCGTTAACCTCTTTGGAGGTTGGTTTTGGCCGTTTGGAGTATGGGGTCAACTCTAAAAAAGTATAATCCGCCGCGATCGTGCTCAAGATCTTCGAAAATGGGGGTTACGCAGGTTTTGTTGTATCTGCCTTAACTTCTTTAGTTTAAACCATCGCCATCGTGTTCAACATCCTCGAAAATGGCAGGGGTATATAGTTTCATTAGGCTTTAAATTATTGTTCAACTTACCGAAGCCACCATTAGTTTACGATTTCCTTTAATTTTTTTGTAATATGTTTATCATCCGTACTTCATCCTTATATCTACATTTTTAACATTTCTCTTTACCTTTTATTCATTTTTTCTTCTTCCCCAAAAAGAATCATACAGATTATCAAAAAACGTTTGTTTATTGTAAATTAAAAAACCGTCTTACTAATGAATTAATTTTATTTAATTACAGATCCTTCAAGACATGATGATCGAAATAGACTACGACGCAGACGGTACGGTTTCCTTAGAAGAATGGAAACGAGGCGGTCTCACGACGATTCCATTATTAGTACTACTAGGTTTAGATTCTAACGTGAAAGAAGACGGCAACCATTTGTGGAGGTTGAAACACTTCAGTAGACCGGCGTATTGCAACCTTTGCTTAAATATGCTAGTCGGTTTGGGAAAAAAAGGATTGAGCTGCGTTTGTAAGTCGAGTTTTTCTTCATCCTTAGGGTCTCAGCCTTTCTGGTACTATATGTTTTTTGGGGTATTTTGCTCTAATAAGAGATTTGAGCTTCTTGTGGATTCTGAGGAGTAAATAAACCCTTTCTTAACCATGACTGATTATCACCTCTTTTTATTTTTCTATTAGACTCTAGATAAGTTTTAAAACACTGATCTTTCTTGAACATTTTTTGTTCCAGAAACGTATATATAATAAATAATTCAGTTTTATTAACTTCTAGCGGCATTATTTTTTATTGTTTAATATACAAAAACAGTCATAAAGATTAATCATTTATATTAAATAAATAATAAGTTTTTGGTAATTTATATTATTAACTTTTTCATGAATAAAATATAATAAAAAAAATTCAGATTTAATTACTTACAAATAATCCCAGGCTTATATCAATAGAAAATGACTTGACTTTATTCAGCTAATTTAAATTCCAAACTTTGTTGCTTTCTTTTCTTTTATGTACTCTTCAGAACTTGCTTGATACGCTTGGTGCACAATAAAGTGTAAATGTTTGAAATTTATGAAAATTTTTAAAATTTTTTTCTAATGATTCAGTAGTTCGTCAGATTTAATTTTCTATTAAGTTTACCTGTACCTTCACCAAGCATTTTCTCTATGTACTCATTTTCTAATAATGTAATAGATTATATTATATCTCTACCACAAAGTATCTTCAAGTTCTTATAAAGTTCACTTTATGAATTATTTTAAAATCATTCATTGTTTAACAATGTTATAGTAGTTTATTTATATTTTGTAGCAATTAAAATTTCAATCATTAAACGTTATGAAATAAAAATTCGAAAATTTATGTTTATTTATTTAATTGATCTGTTATTTTTGAATATTCTAATTCATTCTTGGCAATTTATCAATTGGAAAATCAAAATGTAATCAGAGAAAATTAAAGAGCGTGTTATTGGTAATAAAATTGATTGTTTATATTACAATATTGGAAAGTTATCAAAAAAGTTTATTAGTAGAGACGATATAATCGAAATACTGTAAAATCTCTCACCATACCTTTTTGTTTATAGAATATTCTTCTTAATTACAAACATATATAAAATTTGTTGAATATTTTAGGTAAATTAATAATTGAACAGATATCACCTGTTCATTAGCCTATACCCATATCGCGTGAATAAATTGTTAGTTTAAAGTGTCACTTCGAGTGATTAAATTAATCATTTAAAATATATTAAGTCTGCTACTTCTTATTTTTTAAATTTTATTTGCAATATAAACCTTCCTGCCTTTTTTTACTGTTCAACCCCCATTTGTTCCTGCTCTGACAGAAGTCGCCTGTTCATTCTCCTTTTTTAACGCCCTTAACCTTAAGGCTTGAATAAATTATAACTGATTAAAGTGTCCCTTTGAGTGATTAAAGGACTATTGATCATTTAAAACCGATTGCTACTTCTTAATTTTCTAATTTTAATTACAACTGACATTTTACTGCCCGCCTTTTCCTAATCTGTTTAGTCTTCTTTTTTTATCGTTGGAAAAAATTATTTCAGCCTAATTTGCCTTTTATTCTTATTTAATTGAGGCTTAAAATAAAATAAAAACGTCCATTATTCGAATCAATATAAAAAATTTGGTTGTGCCTTTTATCCAAAACACTTGTTTAATTTTTAAATAAACAATAATAAAAATTGTGATATTTGTCAGTTAATTATATCTTCTTCGAATGTAAAAAATATACAGAACATTAATACTATATATGAATTTTGTTTAAAATAACATTTATACCCTAAAATATTGAAACCGCTTTAATTAATTTTTTGATGCTGCCTTAATAATTCTTTCTTACAGTTTCTGAAAGAAGCTAAGATTCGTCTCTAATTAGAATTTTAAATTTGCATCTTCTATATTATTACATTTTTTTGGTACTAAGGCCTACTAAATTTGCTATTTCTCTGCCTAGTTAAACAAATAACTATTAATTCCAAAAGGTTATCCATATTCTCGAATGTGGTCAAATGATGAGACAGTAAAACTCTTAAACACAATACCACATTTAATATAATTCTTCTTATAAAAAGGCTTTTTAGTTACATTGAATAAAAATAGGGGGACGGCGACTAGTTTCAGCAATATTCCATCATCAGGCCAAACTAATTACAAATGAGACGAAGAATAAGTCACATAACAGGTTTACCGAAGAAATAAAAAGTGTGCGAACTATAGACACCAAGGGGATTAAGTGGTACTAGGAACTTTTAATTTTTTTTTTGTTGAATGAGAATTTTCAAAACGAATATAAGTGAGGTATTCGTCTCATTTGTAATTAGTTTGGCCTGATGATGACATATTGCCGAAACTAGTCACCGCCCCCTCTTTTCATTCACTGTAACCAAGAAGCCTTTTTATAAAAAGAATTATATTAAATGTGGTACTGTTAGAGTTTTACTACCTCAAATAACTATTATCAACGTTATATCTTTTTGGACAAAAGAATGAGAGTAATTGTGACTAAATATTCGTTTATAATTATAACTAAGATGTGTTAAACTATTAACCATCCTTACGGCGTCAAAGGCAGATACATCAAAAGATTCTGAACAGTGCCCTATTAGAGGGAGTAGGCCCTCAGGAGCGTAAATAACACAATATCCAAACTAAAACAATTTTAATGGTAACAGATATAATAATTATAACCGCCAAGCGGAAAAACAAAACAAAAAATTACAACGAATATTGTCGAACCACTCTCGGGTCTCGAGGTTAGTGGCCGACTACTGTTCCTGCTGGTTCCTGCCGCTTTTCATACCTCCTCCCTCGCACCTGGCACTGAAGAACCGAACTCCGATTCCGATAGAGGATCACCGGGCCGACCTGGCACAATGCTGATCAAATAAATAAATAAATAAAAATTGCTTTATACCTCCATTACTACTCCTCGATAATAATTACTTCCACTTCATAAAGAATTTATTACTTTTAAATGTGGATTTACCTACCGTTGATTTGATTTCAGTTTGCAAGTATACAGTTCACGAAAGGTGTGTGGCTAGAGCTCCGGCAAGTTGTATAGCGACCTACGTGAAAAGTAAAAAGTCTTGTCAAACTTTACAGCATCATTGGGTAGAGGGAAATTGTCACGGAAAGTGCGCGAGATGTAGGAAACCCGTCAAAGCTGGTATCACTGGATTACATTGCCGATGGTGTCAAATAACGGTTAGTAGACTAGTTTATAAATAAATAACTTATTAGATATGATATAGTTTTTATTTTAAAATAGTGGTTTATAATTTATTCGAATCATTTAACTAACAATAAACTTAATATGTCAGCCATCGATATACACTCATTAACGTGTCCAAACCGTACATCGTTATATTTTTTTGCTGAAAAGAGTGAGGGAGATGGCGTATAGTTACGGAACTAATTGTGCTGCACCCATTCAAACACATTATCAGCAAAATCTACATGTAAATCTCCATAGGAAAATCCAAGCTTAAAAATAGCAAAATTTGTCCACATCAAGGTAAACGCTCTTATCAGCTTAAAAATAACTCCGGCTCTGGTTTAGTCTTTACGTCTGTCAAATACGTCTGCTATAGGACTAAACTGAGCTGAAATACCCGAAGACCAGAGCCAGCGTTAAGATGATAAGAGGGGTGACGCGTGACCTTGATGTGGACAACTTTTGCTATTTTTGAGCTTGGATTTTCTTACGGAGATTTACATGTAGATTTTGCTAATATTGTGCTTAAATGAATGCGGCACAAGTACTTTCGGACTAGCGCTATCTCTAACATCCTAACTAAGATAGTCTGAAATATCGTTATATTTTTTTATCACAATTCTCTCCGAGAGTGCCAGATAATGGACTGGTCTTGAGCGACCAGTAGTAGACTCTATCAAGACGGCATGTGAGATCGTTGTCTCAATTTTGTATTTGTGCAAATAAAGTATTTTATTAGTTTAAAAATTTCTTTATTACGTTCATGGTTTGGTACTACGGAATCTGACATAAGTGTCAAAGCTTACCTCTAATCAAATTGTTGGTTTATCTCCTCTTCTTCTTTTATCTTCGTTAATGAATGCCTTGACAAGTTTTTAGTCTTCTTTTCCATCATTACTCTCATCAAGTTGTTTATGTTTATTTAAATTATCATTAGTGATCATCGCTGTTGTTTGTGTTTTCTTTATTCCATTTTATTCCAGTCTGAACGTTATTATTTGTAATAGTAGAAATGCTTCGGTCGTATTTCATACCAGACAATTTTTTTTTAATCATCCAATTACTTACTAGTCTTCTTTTGGCACTTGTGGTAACGAGAACTTCGAAGTCGTTTGTAAAAATGATATCCGGTACCCCGACACGCAGTATATCATCATATAGTTTAAAATATGGGTTCCGGGATGAATCCTTAATACTATAGTTCATTTTTAGGCTAGGTCAGATTGTAGGTTTAGGATATATAATAACTCTTTTTTTAAGGCTTCGGCCGTTGACCCAACAACCGGGGCATTTTTTCCAAATATCTATTATTAAATCACAGATTTTTGATTTAGATCATCTCTCGCACACTTTATAGTATGTGTAATTCTGTTTTTTCCTGCGCATTTATTGATTTGAGCTGTTTTATACAGGGTGTTTCGAAATAAGTTTTTAGGGGATGATTTCTTGTCGAAAATTAAAGGGATTTTTTCATGTAAACAAAAGCTCTTAGGCATGTCATTGAAAAGTTAAAAAATGGAATAGGGGTTGCATGTTTCACCCCTTTAAAATGTCACAAATTCAAAAAAATATTCATAAGTAGCCTTTATATTGGTAGAACACGCCCACAGAATGCCATTTCTTTAACTCTTCTACAATTCCACAAAAGCAAAAAAAAACTCTGTATTTTATTTCACTTATCTCTTATCTGGTGGGTACTGATATTTTGCTAGTATTGTCATATACTTCTCTTTCTTTTTAGTCTTCCTTATTTTATTTTTGGACATAATTTTCTATTTTCTTTGTTTTCTGTTCATTTTCTGTTCTCGTTCTTTGTTTGTATTGCTTTATTCCTTATTTCTGTTTCCATCTTATAATCTCTATATATTCCTCAGATTCTTTTTTTCTGCTATTTGAATTATTTCCACGATTTTTTTCCATTTGTCATCCATATTCTCCAGATTTTGGTGATGGATCTATTGATTTTCTTTCCTGATTTCTTTTTCGTATCTTTTTTGTGTTTTTTGGTTCTGTATTCTGCTTCTGTTTTTATTCTATTTTTTTTCTTTTTGGGTCTTTTAATTTTCATATCAATTTTCATCATAAAATGTCTGCCTCTCAGCACAATTTCACATTTTTTATTATATTTTTATGTTATGTTTCATTATTATTTAATTAATTTGTTTTGCATAAGACTTCTCTCTTGAAATGGGTAGAATAATTATCATGTTATGTTTTTCGGCAAATTCTATTTACTTTCTTCCATTACTATTACATTCTAGGTTTTCACTTTCTGTACCTATTATTAGTGAAAGTAGATAGCGGCCAGCAAAAATCCAACCGGAGGAATCGTCAGGCCCCAGCATACTTTTTGTCAATCGGGTGGACCCGAAAGTGAGGAATAAAAATTAATGGGGGCCTGATTATATTCCCTGCCGGTCGGCCATCTTTAATGAGCTCAGCACCCGAAAATTTACGACCGAAGTAATCCTCCATAACTCCTGCGGTCGCAAGTTTTCAGGTGCTGGGCTCATTCAAGATGGACGATGGTTATATCGGCCCAAAAGCACGTCAGGCACACTTAGTGTTCCTCAAGTCAATTCAGGCCTAATTGTTTGGTCAGCAAATTTCACTGAACGTGTAAGTTGCTTTTTATAGAAAATATCAGTCAATTGTTTTGTTTTTTAAGTGCTCTCACATGGTTATGGCCCTACTTTTTTGCTTTCTGTCGCTTAACTTGGTCGCTTTCTTCAGTTTCATCTTATTATTATTCTATTAACTTTATTTAATTACTATTACATTCTAGGTGTTCACTTTCTTCTCTTTTGAAGTTAATATCACCTGATATCATTTTTGCTTGCTGGTTCTGATTAAAATTATGATGGTTTTATAATAATATTAATATGTAATAAAATAATAGATATCAAACAAATTGACTTGAAAATAAATGGTTCGGTTGCAAAAAAAATAGCTTTTGGTAAGAAATTTTAAAACGTTCAGTACATTGTGAATTAACAACCGAAAGCAAATAAAAACACGTAGAAAACAATTAGCCAATTAGCGAATCAATATTAAACATTAAGTTCCAAGTATTATTTCGTAAATTGCGGTTGACACCCCCGTTTCATCGATTTTTAATTCAATTCACAAGCTCTAATTAAGAAAGTAATCATTCATCCAGTTATTTATGTATTAACCTAACGACGTTTTAAGATAAGAGCCTAATTATTCGCGCTTCCATAAAATAAATTAGAATAAGAGAAAAGAAAATATAGGTTAATAATAAATATATGGTTTATTTATAGTTACATAACAAATGCGTGGCCCAAGTAAAAGCGGAATGCGGACTGGGAGAACATGCCGTCCATATTTTACCACCAGTCTCAATCTGCCCTATCGTTTTAGATAGACAGAGATCCGTACAAAAGAGAGGATCCAAATACGGACACGATAATGTAAGTACATTAATTATTTATTATGATATTTTTTAATAAATTGTGATTAAAATTTGTCCCATTTTAAGTGAAAACTGTTCATAACTGTTTTTCTGGAAATCTTAATTTGTTTTAATATGTATCATAAGGATATTAATATGTGACATTTGAGCTTAATTTTTGAAATTCTGAGAGGTAATTACCCTATTGTTTTTCATAGTACTTTCTCCCAATTTGTTTTTCTCTTTATACTATTAATACTTTATACTATTAATTGTCAAATTTTTAAATTATTCCTTTTCCGATTCTGTGTTATAATTTATTAATTTTTCTACCAGTTTTTATACCCATTAAGAAAATAATAATAATCCAAATAGAGTCGTAGAAAAATAAAGTTCGATTCCCAATGTACATTGGTGAATTTCTGTCGTTTTTTTATTATAAGTACAATCCTCTTATTTTTGAATATATATTTATTTAAAAAGTATTATTTTTATTAAAAAAAAAGAATTTTGCTTGAAAGGCGTGATAGTAATATGTTCACTAAATATTTAATCATCCTTGATTTTACTTTAAATGGTGTGATATAAATTTCAATCTTCGTGAAGACAAAAATAGGTTTTTGCCTAATTCGTGTATATTAGTAGAATTTTTTTTTAACATCTGTTTAGTCGACTTATTTGGAAGTTGGGCTTTCACCATTTTATACACAATTTCCTCTGAAACTAAAAGAGCTAGAGAGTAACTAATCATTTTTTTGAAATACACGCCCCTTAACCACCCCTCTGCAATTTTTTTTTAAAAGTCCGAGTGATGAAAAATTTTGAAGATTTTTGAAGTCTATAGCCTTGCCCTTTTTTCGGGTTAGATTTTTTTCTTTCCTATTCAACTGAAATTTGAAGTATAGATAGAAATAGGTAATTCGAATTAAGGGATGGTGTCAGTTTATTTTTTTTATTCTCTTTTTCAACATCTTTTTAGTTGAATAATATAGAAGTCGCGCTTTCACCATTTTTTAAAAAACTCAATTTCCTCTGAAATTAAAAGAGATAGAGAGGAACTGATCATTTTTTTTGGAATACACGCCCCTTAAACCACTCCTCTGCAATTTATTTTAAAAATCCGAGTGATGAAAAATTTTGAAGATTTTGCCCTTTTTTCGCGTCATACCGTTACTGCGAAATTAAAAATTTAAATGGGAAGAAAAATTAATAACACACTTGCGCCTGCATATATTTCAAACAAAAAATAAATAAAATCATTTTGAACCAAATTCACTTTTGATTAAACCAGTTTTTCGCTCACTTAACAATTCACGTTAATTTTTATTATTTCCACAATAAATTACTTTTTCAAATTTCACATTATTTTTTATTTCCAATCAGGGTTCCATATCAAATACGAACAAGCAACCGGCGATGTCCTTTCAAATAACAACGTCCCCAACTTCCGTGCCTCTGTTAGTTTTCATCAACCCGAAATCGGGTGGTAGACAAGGATCTCGTATCCTGAGAAAGTTCCAATACATACTCAATCCTAGACAAGTACATATCCTGGGAAGCGGAAACGGCCCCATGGCGGGGCTCAGTATGTTCAAGGACGTCCCAAACTTTAAAGTCGTGTGTTGCGGAGGAGACGGAACCGTTGGATGGGTTTTGGAAACCATGGGTAAGTTTTTTTTTATCTTTAATAAAAAAAATAATGTTCCTAATAAAGTTATAATATTATGATAAAGATTTGTTTATTAAATATATATTCCTATTTCAATTTCTTCTAGGTCGCTTTTACCATTTGGAGATATTTATCCTTGTATTTTCATCAGTTCCTTATTAATTTTTCTCTTCCAGAGATTTTCTCTGCATATATTTTTTAATGATCTACACTCTTAAAAATATTTAGTGATTCTTCTTCTTATTAGTTAAACTTCCATGCTGCTTTCCCATAAATCTTATGATTAACAAGTTGTCTTTCAATAGACATTCATTTTTTTCCAATTTTGTCCGTATTCGTAGAATTTAGCGTTAATATCTTCTCTTCTCTACATGTCTTCCGTTCTAATATGGATTCTTATCGGTCAGAATTTAACTCTTGAAAAACCTCATCATTCTTGCATGGATTTTACTTTGATTAAAAAACAGACGAGTAAATTAACTTGTTTTCCTTTTCCTTTTAGATAAAGTTGAATTAGATTGTCAACCTGCGATAGCAGTAATACCGTTAGGTACAGGAAACGATTTAGCGAGATGTTTAAGATGGGGAGGAGGTTACGAAGGAGAATCTATACACAAATTGTTACATAAAATCGCTAGAGCGTCTACGGTTATGGTTGATAGATGGATGATAGATTTATACGATACATCTCCGCCGGATCCGGATCAAAAAATTCCCGACACCAGAATACCTTACAACATCATCAATAATTATTTTTCGATAGGAGTAGTAAGTATCATCTAAAATAAATATTTAACTAGTCTTAAATACGTTTTAATTCTATAGGACTAAATATCGTGTTCACAAAGTTGACACGCGAATTTCTAATTGAGCCTAGTAACTAGGTGGGTCAATTACATTATCGATTAATTTGTACCAAATATATTCCTTCTCAAGTCAAGGCTCTTTATTTTAAAAATCATTATATAATGAATTAATGTGTGGAGTTATTAAAGATAATTTTTTTTGCAAATAAATTAATTTTAAATTAGGGAAAACAACATCATTCATAAAACTTGAAGTTTATTTCTTATTTTGTAAAATTTTAATTGGGTCTTAGCATTTACGATATTTATATTTAAATTAGAACCACAATCCACAACAATATAATGATACCTTAAGCTAATTAATATTATTTAGAATCTTGTTACATATTTTTATTTTGCAAACCAACTTATATTAATTTTTTATGAAGCATAACACTCGTTGTTCAAAATTAGAAGGATATACCACGTCTTTAGTAACAAACGAAATATTTTACTTATACAATCAAAACAGGAATACCATTTACAACTAAACATTAAATCATTCGGCATTCAACCTTCAAGATAGAGTGAAAGACAAAACCCCCATGGGAAAAGAAAGAAAAGGGGTCCAGAAGATATCCTAGCGAAAGATTGGATTTTCAGCTAACTCTGGAGTTTCCCTGAAAAATTGTTGGGTGGTGTGTAAATATTAGTGAAGAATCTGAAAAATTGCCTGAGAGCTTTAGTTACTTGCATTGTCTTTAATCCAATTCCATTGTTCCCTCTCTTCCGCGTCAGTCCTCTACTTTCTTCTCTCCCAATTTCTTCTAGTAATTTTTCTTACCCACTTCTTTAACCTGTCTCGTAATTTCTTATTAATACTGAGTTGAAATGTAGTCAACAGTTCATGTGGTATTCTTTCCACCTATTATTACCCAGAGGCAAAGCCTAAAGGGGTTGGTACAAAAAGAAAAGTGTTTTCAAACAATAGTCCGCAAGCTTAATAAAAAGTTATAGCGTCTTTTTCTATCTTAGTATATATGCGTCATCGCATAAACTATGAATGTGTTAAAAACTACTGCGCCTCGGGGTTTTATCGTTCACATTGCGTCCGAAATTTTTTATTCAAATTTTAATTAAAACAACAATTGAACTTGAAATACGAATAATGATTCTGCACAATGCTAATATTTGGAAAATCTACCTCTTTTATTCAATTTTTTGCACTTACCTTCTTTGTACTGTGCATATCAATGTCTTGAGTAAACAATATGACAAACAGGGCTTTACTTTTTGCGAAAGTCGACGATCGAAAAATCTATTCCAACAATCACATTTAGATCCCAGCGAACACGCATGCTATAAGGCATGTCTTCCCTGCTTAGAATAAACGCCGTTACTATTCTCGATAAACGTAACACCACACAGTAGAAAATCAATATTCAGCTGTTATAATTTTTAGACATACAGCAGAAAGATTTACAAGCTGAATGAATAATCTGATGTCTGTAATTAGAAGACACATGAAACAAGAGATAGTACAATGGACTCTACCAATAAAAATATTTAACCATTTCCCATAAATCTGATGTATGACATATTTTTTTCTTTTATAGGACGCTGCTATTTGTGTAAAATTTCACTTAGAAAGAGAGAAGAATCCTGAAAAATTCAATAGTCGGATGAAGAATAAACTTTGGTACTTCGAATATGCTACTTCTGAACAATTCTCAGCGTCTTGTAAAAACCTTCATGAACATATTGAAATAAGTGTAAGTAATAGTCATACTAATTGTATTCTTACTATATATAATTTTTTTTTAGTGTGATAATCAAAGTCTAGATCTTGCTAATGGTCCCCCATTGCAAGGCATAGCCTTATTGAATATACCTTATACCCACGGCGGTTCCAATCTATGGGGTGAACATCTGTCTAGTACCAGAAGGAAAAAGTCCAAAAAGAAACAAAAGGAACTAAGTACCAGCAGTTTTAATTCTGTAGATCTTAGCGTGGCAATACAAGGTGATTAAAATCAGTATAACAGAATGTGTTCAGTTAGTTACCTACTTTACTACATTTTATAAGAAGAAATGTTTAACTCTATATCTTGTTCTATTTAGTTTAATTTCAAGTAGCTGTATATATTAGGGATGTGTTTCAATATTCCAAATAGATTTCTTTAATTTTACTCTTCCTGATCCAATTAAAAAACAATTTCTTTTAGATATCGGAGATGGTTTAATAGAAGTGATTGGATTGGAGAATTGCCTTCACATGGGGCAAGTTAGAACTGGATTGCGAGCTAGCGGCAGAAGATTAGCTCAATGCTCTTCGGTTCTGATAAAGACGAAAAAGACTTTCCCCATGCAAATTGATGGAGAACCGTGGATGCAACCGGCAACTACAGTTAGTAATTTCATATATCCACTTAAACGATTCGCAAATTGAATGATTCTAATTAAATTTTTTGTAGATACGTATCACTCACAAGAACCAAGTGCCAATGCTGATGGCGCCCCCAACTGAGAAAGGCAAAGGCTTTTTCAGATTCTTCCGTAGGTAGAAACCCATTTACCTTACCAGAAAGTGATATTAAAATATTCAAACTATTCCTTAATCTCTAGTCTTCGAATATTTTTAATTTTTAAACATGACAATAATATTATTTATTCTTATATAATTTTACATGGTGTCAGTATTATTTTTTTATGTATTTAAAAAGAAAAACCGAATTAACATGTTGACTCGTATTTTGTTTGTACTGAGGAAAAAGTTCTTTTCTCAGTAGTGGGGACGCTGGGAGAGATTTTAAATCCGCTAAAAGGGGGAAATTAAGGGTTGCTTAAACTTGCTAAATATTTACATCCGTATTATTCGTCTAAATCTACAAAGTTTTTTAATGACTTTTTTATTCCTAATTGCTTCTCTTCCATGATATGTTTATGATCCCGTAATACTGTCTTCATGTATTAACATATCTTTTGCCTTCTCTCAATTCTAATTAATTTTATTCACAATCGTATATGTTGTATGCTCAATTACACACTTTTTAAAGGTAGGAAAATAAGCTATTACAAATTTTTCTTTCTGTCCACGGTTCACTTCCCACCCGTGAGATGGATAGATTTCTCTATACCTATCATATCAGTAGAAAACGACACATAGAATTATTAATTACAACAATAAAGTAACAGACTATTATAAATTATACTTATTATTTGTTGAAGTCTAATCATAATGTTTTGAGATCATAATTTGCCATTTTCCTTTTTTATTTTTTTTTAAATTGATAGTACAAAAATAAAATGTCATGTACCTAAAGTATCCGCAACAAAATTGGCTGCAAATTAATTCGAAATCACATCACCCAATAGAATAGATTTTCCGCCTAGTTGAACCCATCTTGACAAATGAAATTGAAAATGTAAAACTACATTTTTTTTTTGATAGAATCTACTCATCTTTCTTTATTGCCTTTGTTCGGAAAGAAATAGACAATAAAAGACCTAGCGACGTTTCGTCACACCAATCGTATGTCTGTTTGAAGGCGCCTAATCGGGTTATCGAATATTTAAATTTAAATTTTGGTATCATCCACCTTTCCAAAGCATTAAAAATGTTTGTTTGAAAATATATTGTCTAATAAAGGGTATTCGGGAATTAGGTAAAAATAAAAAACTTGACAACTCATTACTTTTGGGAAAAAAATTACACAAATTTCTTCATTCAGTGCCAATTTTCTAGGTAAAACGAAATTAAAAATAACTCTCCCAGGGATCCCTATGATTACAAGACTATATTATGGTTTAAGTGTTACTTTATATAAATGTTTCTACTTATTTATTTATTTTCATTAGTACCTAATTGTAGCTGATGCTTCCTATTGAGATACCATTTAGAGAGAAGAAAAATATATAAACAGTTAAGTATACTGTCTAGAAAACTATAGGGACCATAATTTTGCTTGAACTGAACCTCAATGAAACTACCTTACGTACTTACCAACATTAGGCGTTATATAGAATCTGTGCTATGACCGATTTAGCTGTTACATTTCATAGAAATACTAATTTTACGTTTAATTTATTCCTGCACAAATGTTTTGAAAAAGTCACAAAATATAATAGGTTATTTTTAAGAGCATTACTTCTGTTATTTATTTATTTATTTTTCTTCGCAATGCAAATATAGCTTTTAGATTTTGGTATTAAACTTAGATATTTTAAATTTTTGTTAAAAATTCAAAATCTAAAAATTATTTTTATTTAAAAGCATAAAAAGAAAATGTTTGAATTTATTAGTAGCTTCAAAAATATTTATAAATATGTGAATAAAACACAGAAGTAAGGCAAAATTTAATTTTTACAACTTAGCTAAATCATGAAAATATTCGTATAATTGCTACTTAAAAATTATCTTTATACACTATCGTCTTTGGAGTTAAAAAAAAAACGTTGGAATCTAGTTGGACAGTAAATAGATTATGTTCTACATAAATCTTTAATCACCAAATAAGTCATTTTCAAAATGTCCACTTATCTTTCTGTGGTAAATTTTAGAACCTTTAGTACAAAATTCAACAACGCGGCCTTTCACTCAGTGAGAAGAAATTGAAGTTTGAACTTTTTGTATTTTTGGGTAACAGAAAAGTATTTATTTGCTTATATTATCAGAAATACTACATTAAGACATATCTTAGTGTACTAAAATTGTTAGTCATATGAACAGTTCTGGTCGAGTTCAAGTAGAAGGTGTCACTATTAATTTTTGATCCAGATTTTAGTTACAATGCAGAATAAAATGTTTCACTGTTTCCTTTTATTGTCACTCGAACCTTGTTATGTATGGCGTTTTTTCTGTAGTTGGGAAACCAATATACGGAACGCTTTTTGCGCTGAATTTTCCCAACCGATCAACCTACCAGTCGATCGAACAACCAATAGACCGAATCATCAAAGATTAATGGATACTAACATTGTTTTCGTCTAACAAACCTTCGCCTAAAACAGTTACAATATCAATCGGCGAGTAACTATTAGCGATATTGATATTAAGTTGATGAGAACGCGATAATATTCTTTGATTTGTGTTAGTTAAGTAGATAGGAAATAGGGGTACAAAATGTGGCCACGGGTCACAATTGGCGACAAGCTGAGACATGCATTGCTCCGCGTTTATAAGAGGTCGACTATATGGCGTAAATCTTTTTAAACTGAGGAGGATGCTATAACCCCGTCAACGCCAGATGTGACGCGTAGCCGGAAATGCACATTTTGTACCGCTATTTCCTATCTACTCAGTTGGTCGGGAATAAGTGGTAATATTTAAAGAAAAATGGGAAAAAAACTGTTAATATTTGTAGAAAATTGGAATCAAAGGGTAATTATTTAAAGAAAATTGAAAAAAAGGGGTCAATAAGAAACCAATTTGCAAGGACTGGAGCTGAAGAACAGATTTAGAAAGAAACCATAGTCGAAACCGTAGTGGACTGAAATTCGTGTGATTGTTTTAAATCATTGAGCTGCGTTCGGTCTATTGGGAAAGTGTATTCGGTTTATTTTAATTTGTTCTGTTGGGAGAGGGTAGCAAAACAAAAAGCTCTACAATGTTCCGTTGATATCAATGAAAAATACTTGGATAAGAGCTTAAAAGTATTAAATATATTCCCAAATATAATAGTGCGATAAAGTATATTTGCTACGATACATTTTTCGTAAAATTATTGGACAGATTAGCAAATTGAAGAAACATCACGATGGTTTGTGTATTGATGTAGATGGATCTTTAATAAAGCGGGTATCATTAGCGAATACCGAATTAAGTCTACACATCTTTTTGTATCAAGCCGTTATGAAGATTGTCGTTGGCAGTGGCCCGGACTTTCATGATTTCAACTTCACAAAACATAAATACAATCCTGTAGTGGCTAAATGAATTCATCCGAACAAGTCGGGATCATAAAAGCATTTTTTTTTTTTCGAAAGCAGTAATTATGGATTTTGATCGTACGTTGATGGGAGCAGCAGTAAAAACCTTTACACCAGTGGATTATTTATCCGTGTGTTATAACTTATTACAAAACAACACAAAAAATTCTTCCAGAAAAAAATTAACTGGCTCTTGGACTATATTTTGTTGTGTGACAGTTAATAAATTACGATGACTGAAATTAAATTAAAGTCAGACATGCGTCAATCATGTCTTGGCATGGTTTGTAGTACGGCGCTTTGGCAATGCGGAGACGTGACGTCACACGCACCACAATCCGTGCCAAAAATCACCAACTTTAATATTTAATAATTTTTTACCGATTTATTAGTTTTTGTCGATGTTTTAGTTATATTTTATTTTATTTCACTACCATGAAACTTTTTATTATTTTAGTTTTTGGAGGTATTACATATTTATTCTGATAGCAAGGCACTATATATTTTGAAATTGTTGTTTTTAGAGAGAATGTTGGTAACAAATACGAATATTTCGGTGATAATTAGCTGTAGAAATTTGACTAAAATAAGGTAGAAACATAAAATTGATTAAGTAACATTTTATGACAATTCTATATATATTGTTGATTAATGGAATTAGGCATTTATAAAATTGTGCAAGGTGGACAAAAATATTTTTAGAAAGAGCCGTCTTTAATAAAATTTAAATAAATCCTAAATCTTAAAATATATTATTGTAAATAACTGCCAAGCGTGACTTCAGTAAGAACTATAATTTTTTTATTCACCTTGTATATAATAATACGCTTATGCGTCTGTGTATAAACTATGTTTACATTAATAGTATTTAATATTTGAGTTTTTGATTGTACTTTATTTATATGAAAATGGCGTATATCTAGATGTTGACTATATTTGTTTATAAATTGTCCGTTTATCTTAAACTGATTTTTTAAACTTATTGGCAGCTAGGAAAAGTGTACCTACATCGCTTTGCTTCATAGATTTAAATTACCCAATATTTTCAAAACAAAATATTTTCCCAAAATTTTCTTTTGTGTAGAATTTATTTTTTACTTCAGGTTCTTTATTTATATTATTTTTAATAAAAATATGAAAAGAAAAACAAAGCATTTAATAGAAAGTAACCGTAGAAAAAAAAATTATCGAGTCACCAAATACCGTTTAACATAGCTTAGTCAGTTTTTCGATACGTTTCGTCTTTAAAGATCATTTCTCAATTTTTTTAAATACGGATCTGTACTTTTTATTTAATTTTTGAAATATTCATTTTGTTCTCTATCACACTTAATTTTTTTTATTAAATTTCGACAATGAAATGTACCTTTTAAGAAATTTTGTAAGTTTTCTTCTATCTTTAAAAATAGAGGAGATAATTAAATAAACGAAAATCGTCAATTTTGGTTTTAAGCAAATATCTCGGAAACCGGACCTGGCACTAAAATTTTTCAAAATCTAGTAAATTTGTCTTGATAATCAAACCCAACTTTCCGATCACTCCTATTAGAATAATTGTTTAATCACTTATTTTAGTTTTTATTCCTCAAAATACATGAATAAAGTTAGTTTAGGTTAAAAAAAAACAAATATTTTGTCAAAAATTCGTTATCTTTGAATTGTTGAACTTTATGTTTGGCTATAACTTCTACAAATATTATTTAAAAATTAGGAAATAATTCACATCTTTCGGATCCTCTATTTAGGGTACATATCGTTTGGTCCGGTAATCTCCTTATAAAATAAAGGTAGTAATGAGTGTTTACCTGATGAATTATCGGTTCGTCCGGAGGCCCCATTTTATGTGTGTACGCAATATTTTTACCTGACTCAAGGGATGGCCTCTTCGTGTACGCAAGTGGGACAAAATTAACCGTTTACGCAAGTAGGACGATACCGTTGTAACCCAGATAAAAAAAATTATGGTGCATTATCTCTTTCTGGTCTTTGTCTCATCCTTTTGATGAAGATTTTCTCTAACTTCCCCCTTTTTAAACTATCAAAATAAATATTTTTTAATAATAAATATTATTTTGAACATATTGGGTACATATTTGGCTTGTAAATTTAAAAAGCTTTTTTTAAAATAATTTCTCCAAATGAATAAGCATTTTTTCATAAACTATATTTTTACGATTTCCAAAAAAAAGTACAATAACATTTTAATTGAAATTCTTCAAAAACTTAACTCAAATGAAAAATTTTAAAATTACCCTTACTGGGAATGAAAATATTCAAAGGCACAATGAGTTTAAAAGTGAGATAAATATATATTGAAAGAAAAAGTGGTAATTTTAAAAAATTACTTTATAAAGCTAAAACTAAACTAAAATATTTTTAATACGTCCAATTTAAAAACTGCGATAAATCTAAATCTTTATTGTGATAAAAAAATATATAAAGTTATGATTTTTAAGATCTTCAGTCTTTTATATCAAAATAATTATATCCCACTATCATACAGTGGGATTAATTTGCTGTAAAGCTTTAATTGTAACATAAAAGAAGATTGTATATTATTGTACCAAGATTTTAAGGACTTTTTCGCCTTGTAACTTACGTGTAAAGCTTTACGTCCAAGTTGTAGATTTTTATAAAATAGAAGCAAATGGCTCTCAAATGTCATAGGGCAAAGTGTTCCCTCTACCTCTATAATTTACAAAAATAATTCCAATTTTAGCACAAAAAAATATAAAAAATCATAATGAATAAACAGAAAATTAACTAATTAAAGATTAAAAAAAGAACGCATAACAACTGACTTGGACTTGAATAAGTTTAAATCCAACACTGGTTTCTATTGGGGAATTTAATCTGAATATGTTGAGAAAGTTAGACAACAATATCATATATAAAGAGTATATGATATTGCTTGTGGTGAAATATTTCTTTGTAAATTAATGAGGAAGAAAAAATATCCATTTTGGGACACCTTATTGCAGACTGTATTTTTTAACTGAAAATTATACCTGATGAATTATTTTTTACTTTTCGGAATTGGCTGTTCTATATTTATTCATGCTTTAAAAAAATACATTCTGCATTCAAATAAATTTTACCCCGTTTATTAGATTATGCTATACTGAATTGTAGGCCTTAATAGAATTATTTAAATTTTATATTATCCAATATGCGCTAGTATGCGAATTTGCAAATTTTTTCATTAGATTTATAAATATCAGTACTTATAACTAATTTTAATTATTTTTAAGTTTCAGATTTTGATTTTTTATTGTTATATATTTTTACTCAAATTTTAAATTTTATTCTGCGTTATTGAATTTTGATATTCACTAATAAATATTGTGCTCATACGATTGTGTTTTATTTATTAAATTCATATAAAAGTAAAAAATTGTGCGGTCGGGGGATCCCCGTCAGGAACGAAGTTTCTTACGTTATTTTTTTCTATTTCGAAACTCTTTTTGACGCTGGTCATATGAGAGAAAGATAATTCGAACTAAGGAATAATTTAAAAAACTCAATTTTCTCTGTAACTAAAAGAGCTAGAGAGGAACTGATGATTTTTTTTTTGGAATCTACGCCCCTTAAACTACCCCTGTACCATTTTTGATTAATATGTGAGCAATGAAGAATTTTTGAAGGCTATATAATAACCTTGCCATTTTTTTCTGGTCAAATTTTTTTCTTTCCGATTGTGATGAAATTTGGGATATAGATAGAGAAAGATAATTCGAACTAAGGAATACTAAAAAAAATCAATTTTCTCTGGAACTTAAAGAGCTAGAGAGGAACTGATGATTTTTTTGGAATCTATGTCCCTAAACTACCACTTTACAATTTTTTTTATTAATATCTGAACGATGAAGAATTTTGAAGATTTTTGAAGGCTATAACCTTGCCTCTTTTTTTTTGGTCAAATTTTTTTTCTTTCCAAGTGTGATGAAATTTGAGGTAATATATAGAGAAAGATAATTCGAACTAAGGAATACTTAAACATCTCAATTTTTCGCTGGAACTAAAAGAGCTAGAGAGGAACAGATGATTTTTTGGAATATACATCCCTTAAACTACCCCTTTACCATTTTTTTTATTAATATCTGAGCGATGAAGAATTTTGAAGATTTTTGAAGGCTAACCTTGCCTCTTTTTCTGGTCATTTTTTTTCTTTCCGATTGTGATGAAATTTGAGGTATAGATAGAGAAAGATAATTCGAACTAATAAGGAATACTTAAAAAAACTCAATTTTCACTGGAACCAAAAGAGCTAGAGACTAACTGATGATTTTTTTGGAATCTACTCCCCTTAAACTTCCCCTTTACCATTTTTTTAATTAATATCAGCGATGAATAATTTTGAAGATTTTTGAAGGCTTATAACCTTGCCTTTTTTTCGGGTCAAATGTATTTTTGCAATTAACAACACAACGACTATTATGAACCATTTTTATATTTAATTTTGACGCGTTTATTTATGACAAGAGCATGCTTTCATGTAATTTTGACCACTATGAGCGCTGGGATCGTTTCAGTTGTCCCCACCATGCACTCTGCGCCCAGCGACAAAAGTAAAAAAATACGGATTAAATATTTATTGATCAGGATTCTTAATGGCCAATTTACCTAAAATCCATTTGGTACTTTTTTTTTGAGTATTTCATTTGTTATAATACACCTTTAGCAATCTCCTTTATATCTATGGCTAAAACCCTATGAAATAATCTACACACTTCCGAATCAAATAAAGCGTAAAAGTATCCAATTAAAAATTAATTTGCATTTAAAATA
The DNA here is from genome assembly GCA_963243735.1 of Neocrepidodera transversa. Lineage (NCBI taxonomy): Eukaryota > Metazoa > Arthropoda > Insecta > Coleoptera > Chrysomelidae > Neocrepidodera > Neocrepidodera transversa. The sequence goes on along the minus strand of OY725337.1, from coordinate 1,917,111 downwards.
TTTATAAACACTCTGAATATTATGGCAACCTGGCAACATTGAAATGTCGTCTCCGATAAATAATATTGGTCTCTGTAATATATGTGAAAGAAGATCTGTAGCACAAAACAAATAACACACAGAAGGGACACTCTCAAGGCGGTACTTTGATCTTTTGCAGCCATTTCGAATGACCTCGGCCTATACCTATGTCAGGGTCGCTTTTTACTTTTAGCCAATTGGTCTGGACAGGATTGGATCGACCACAAACGTTTAAAATAAACCTTTATTAAAAAGGTAAAATAATAAAAATACTGACGTGCATTAAATTTTACTGATTATATATTTTTTTGTAAATATAGTACAATAAAAAAATATCTACAATTCGTTAAATAAAAATAATAATATTATTTGTTTTGTGTCTTTAGCAATTTCGTGTATAGCTGAGTTCGGCTTGAAGAATTGGAAGCGTTAGAAGTAGAGTGTGAGCATTTGGAGGAACGTCTAAACCGAATTTTTGTCAGTACCCGAAGGGACGGGGTAAAATGAGTGAAAAAAGTAACCAAGCCGAACTCACTTTATATCTATGACTAAAACTGTCAATATGTCAATAAGTCTCTTACAAACCGTACACAGTAAACACAACATTGATTTAACGTTTTTTATAGCCAGTTACCATCCAATGAAAACGTTTATTTGGACGTTGAAGCCACGTAAAATTGTCGCCCAAAACAACGTTAGAAGTAACGTGTTAATAAACGTTATTTTAACTAGACGTCAAAACCGGTAGTAAACGTTGTCAAATTGACACAAAAAAACTTTTATTTGAATATGATGATTCCTCTCGATGTAATATTAGCCACGGGTTATCGACGTTATTTATACGTGAATTTAATTCGCTACAGCAAAATAAAAATATTAACTCAATATAACGTTAAAATTACGTCTATGAAAAATAACATTTTTATATACTACACTTTCGTCCCATGAAATATGTTGGCAACGAGTTCTCCACGTTATTTATAAGTAAATTTATTACGTTAGGGTTGCGTAAGAATATTGACATAATATAACGTTATCTTACTGTTAATTTTCATTTGAATACAACGCTACGAGTCTAAGATTTAATAATCCATTATAAATAAAATTTAACTTATTATTAACGTTGTAAGAACAAACTAAAAACACGTTTTTTATTAACGTTGATATAACCTTAATAGGATGAAAGGAAGTCACAATTGCGTTTTTACCGACGTTTTTTTTACTTTGAAATGCCAAAGTTGCAACAACTTTGAATAAAATCCTTTATTCAACGTTACCGAAAGGTGCACAGTAAACTTCAAAAAGACTGTTAATTTTCACGTTGATATAACGTTAAATTTAGAAAAAGGATAAATTGTTTTGTGTTATCGACATTTCTTTAACGTTGCCATTTCAACCGTTATGGAACAACTATTTATCAACTGTTGAATATTTAACGTAAAACGTTTTTTCAACGGCACCAACGTTGAATCAACGTTTTTTCAATGTATGTGTGTTTACTGGGTAGTGTCATCTACGAATGTTACTTGTACCTACTATGCTGAAAACAGAGTTTGACGATGTCTGTAAAAAAATATACTAAAGAAAACGGCTTGAATTCAATTGAGATTTGCCTATTTTCCTGTAGATGGTGCCAGTTGTATTACTTTTTTAATGTTAAAAAATTTAGTTTCTCTCTAAAAGACGGTGCAATGATCTATTTAAAAAAAAAACGAAGTTAAAGTAAAATAAAAAAATATTACTAATAAAAATAATCATAATCATTTATTCCAAGGAAAAGAAATGAAAATTGTGAGACATGAAACTCACCTTCGTTTATCTAGAGGCTGCCTCATAAGGCACTGTATTTGTACATTTTTGATTACATAACTTTTGGCTTCAATATTAGAATTTTGTTATCAAATAAATATTGAAATTAGTATTTTTTAAATAGTAAATATTACACATACAAAAAACCCGATTGCTCTCCTAAAGATGGCGCCACTTTTGAAAATTTAAACTTGTATCCGCATTTAATTATGTCGATGACCTCCATACCTTATTCTTCATTAAATCTTATTAGAAAAAACAATTTATAGTTCCTCATTCACTTATTAAATAGGAATTTTTAACAAGCAATTTTAATTTAAAATAAATTCTGCATGAAACTATAAACGCTTCCGAATTCCGTCCGAATTGTTTTCAGGATACTTTTGAGAATAAATGTAAATTAGAAAGTATGGGGAACTTGTTGTCTACCTTGTTACCTTGAAAGAAGGTGAAATTCAGTAACAAACTAAGTGTTATGACAAATACAAGAAGTTGCGCTGCAATATTTGTTACAAATTAAAGATGTAATTGATAATTATGTGATTAATTTTCTGTGTTATAGTTGCAATAGTGTTTCTGACTTAGTTATATTGTTTTTTAGTTCAAAAGGTAAGAAAATAAAAAAATACAGTTTTAGAGGAATATTTCTAATTCAGAAATAATTTTAATCATATATTTTGATTGTGATTCATAACCCTCAATTTTTTTAAAAACTGCAGATGCTGATGATGTTTACGAACCAATATTTTTTTTTAATTTTGTGTTAAAATCTATGAAGATTTCTTTCAAGACCATGTGACGATTTAAAAATACTATAATTTTCATTTTTTTTGCATTCTTTCATTTAAGGCTATCTCCAAAAAGTAACAGAAATAGAAACAAAGTGAAAAACGGCAATATTTTCCGGTAATTTTTTTTTGTTTTGGAAAATTTAAAGTCACATATAACTTATATAGTATATATGGTATATGTAGCGGCAAAATAAAAATACGTCAAAGATTAATATCATTTTAGTGGTTTTTAACGATGCTGAGTTGTTATCTGTTGGTCGATATCCATTACAGTTTCTAAGTTGAATTTTGTCGCAGACAGACAAGCAGATACACAGACAGGCAGACAGTCAGAGCCGTTATATAAGTTTTTTTCGAAAATTCCAAAACGCAGTTTACAGCTAATAAGGAAAAAATCTATTTGTTCGGTAAACCGAGTGTTGGTAAATCAATAAACAATAAACAAGTAAAGAAAAAATGTTGAAACATTTAACTTTTATTTTTTTGATTTTTTAATATTTTGGATATTAAATATTCTCAGTGTAAAAATTTACCTCGCTTATTATTCTAAAAGCAAATTAATTACAGTAATAACATCCTTATAAGAATCAATTCAAATAGTTCTTTGAACTTTTAACAGTTTATTTTACTCACTTAAATCGGCAACTTTTTTTCAAATTTTAAAGATTTTTTTTAGAAACCAAAAAAGAAAATATTTCAAAACCAATTGTTCCTTCATTAAATAAGAACAAAATAGAAGTTTTAGTGGTTATAACATATTTTTTTTTACTTGTGTATACCTGATGATGGCTGTTAATTTCATAGAAACTTTGTCTAAATAAAAAGGAAGTTTTTGGCGATATTTAACAAGTCTTACAATCACTTAATTAACAGGTAGAAAACCACTTTCCCGCCAAGTTGCATGCAATATTTTTTATCAGACATGCGAATTAGTCACAATTGCAGTATACTCATTTTACCTTAAATCTGAGAATAATGGAATCAAACAAATTATGCAAATGAAATATTTAAAATACATAACAATTGTTTTCTTTTTAGATTAGAACATGATGCTGTTATCACTTATAATAACCGTCTTAATTTGTGATTTAACATTAAGCGAATACATTCCACCGGGCCCCGAATACCGATGCCCAAAGGACAAATTGCTTCTACATCCTTGCACCTGTGATATTGAATCTGATAATGGACTTTACGTTAGTTGTAATAATACAAATTTGGCAAGTATGAGCATCGGATTAAATAATTTAGCCACTTTTAAATTGCCCATAGAAAAGTTAACAATTTATAAATGCAACATTGGTAAGTAAACATTCTTCGGGTATATATAGGGCTTATAACATGCCACACATACGCGGGCATTAGTAATTCTTAATCCCGAGCGGTCATTAAGTAGTCCCTAACAAATTTAATACATAATAATTCTTAATGCCCGATCGGTTATTAAGTAGTCTATAACAAATCTCATACAAATAGAGAGTTATTGGAATTTCCATAAGGTCAACCAGTATTAGTGCTGGGGTCAATTTGACATATAAGCATGCGCATTAGGATCTTCGAATAAGGGAAGCGCAAATAAGGCTATTGTCTTTATATTTGTATCAAGTTAAAGTAGTGGCAAGAGTGGCGTTATGTGAACCTTATATTCAATAATAACCTCACTTTTTGACTTTTCTTCCTTTGAAAAATCAGAGGAGGTCATCTTCCATATTAAAACTCATTACAACCCAATACAATACAAATGGCCAAACTGTGCCAAATACAGATTCCACAGAGTACGGCGCTGCAAGCTGTGCTAATGTAGCAGCAAGGGGCGTCAATACAATAAATTTAATTTATATCATGGTTTATGAACCTCCTTCCACTAAATACGTTGCAAAAAAGTCACTATCAGTTGAGTTTTGGCCGCCGGAGTAGGTAGAACACGAAAATGGAAGAAAAAATAATTTTAGTAGTTGAAAATCATCCCGTACTTTATCATATGAATGGATCTACTTATAAAAGTGCAAATGGTCATGACTATGCATGGAAGAAAGTGGCCATTGGTATTTCCGGGTATATTTCTAGTTCCTGGTGAAATTCACCACATTCCACTCTTTTCGTATTAAAAGGGTGGACCCAATATTTAGATATATATCTCCTTCTTTTTGTTAATAACAGAGCAATAGAGCTTTTCTTGACAATGTCATGGTTACTGTTTGATTTCAATAAGACTTCTAAAAATTTGCTGCACCAGTGGAATTGACGTATCCGGATTTCTGTCCTCCAGCATGCAGCGTCGTACACAGTGGAAAGTTCGCTTTAGTCTCCAAGTATTTGAACTACAGCTCAAAGCAAATTAACCGCAAAAAATACAAAGGATAAGTAAGAATTAAACACATTTCTACCTGCAACACTTGAATTCTGACGAAATTTTGAGTTTACATGTAAAAATAAATTCTAAGCAGTACATTCTCCAATCACTGTTATATTATGAAGCTGGTTATGGTTCAACCGTATTTAAATAAGGTTAGCAGTAATGCTGCTTCCAATAACTCTCTAATTAATACACCGATATAAAAATAATTGTCAAAGTCGTGTCTAGCATTTTTTTACTGGTTATTATTAATTGAGACTGTGACTTATGCTTCAGAAGCCGGTATAGTTGCGAAATATTTTACTAGGGCTTCACATGAGACGAGCTAAGGCGAGAATTTCAAAAATCTAGTCTGAGAAAAAAATAAGTCTCGTTTCAGTCTCGGTATCGTCTCGTAACCGTTCGTCTCGTCTCGTCAAATCTCGTTATTGCTAGAAATTATTTCTAAGATAGTATTTCCATGATATTTAAATACCTTTTTACATAAACTGCAAACTATATCTATATCACCACTTTGAGATTTTTTAAAAAAACGCATACGTATGATTTAACTGCACCAGGTTTCATTATGGAAAAAAACGTAGAAAAAGTTCGAACCAAAAGAGAAAACCCGAAACATGTTTTTGTATAATCGAAAAATAAAAAATAATTCTTAATGACAATCAATAACTTTAAAATTTATACTTGAAAGTTGTCGTTACCGAAAATTCCGGAAAGCCGAAAACTGAGAACTGAAATCCGAATCCCAATCAATTAAAAATTAAGCTCTACTAAATAAAATAATATAAATAATAAACCATGACCGTTCCCTAGCAATACAATAGATTCTCTTTTTCGTAGGCCCTTTTGTTTGGCACATGTATGGATTTGTAGGTACTAGTAGGTAGAAAAGATGTTTTCAAGATGGTTTCGTAAAGAAGAAAAAAATTCTGAAGAAATATGAACGAGACCAAAAACGAGACTCTCGGTATCGCTTAAATAATTTTCAAAAAGGTCTCGTCTCGCTCTCGTCTCGGTTTTACGAGACGAGACAAGTATCGTTGTCGTGTGAAGCCTTAATATTTAACACTATTATATGTCGTACTGGCATTTAAATTAGCTGAAAAACGATGCGATGTCATCTATAAATGTAGGTGTGTACATATAATAGACTAAGACACCACCTTGAGGAACGCCTGCTTATTTTTTTATTATACCCGTAGTTGTAATATTTATATATTTTTAGGGAGATTGTTTGGAAGCCTACTGTATAAACTGAATTTACGAGTATTGTTAATAGAAGATACACCTATTGAAAGAATTGAAGAACACACATTTCTTGGTGTAAATCTCACTTTAAAAGAACTGTATCTGAAAAATACTAGCTTGAAGGAGTTTCCCACGTCCGCTTTCAAAGTTAGTATCTAAAATTATTGAAATAGTATCATTGTCAAAATTTGTTTATTTATTAAAAAACATGAATTCACATAAAATTAGAAAGCAAATACAAAAAACAAACTTCTTCTTAGTCATAGACAAAGATGAAGTTGTATGGTCATAAAATACATTTCCAGACCATCCGTATTCAAAGACCTTTAAAACCTGCATCAGCAAATTGCCTAAAAATATCGCCTTGTTTTATATACTTACTGGATAAATTTCACTGAAAAATTATCCAGAATTTGCAATATATATCTATACCGGGTGTCCCAGATTTTTTTGCCCAGTGGATATCTAAGTTGTATGACATAAAATTCTGACCATAAAAATTTGTAATGTATGCCTTAAAGCCTTTACATGTGTACTACTAAAAGCTACCCTCGTCATTTCATCCCTTAGGAACGACCCTTAACTCTTTTTTTCTTCAAATTTCAACCTCAGTTTTTTCTTTATGCCTATTCATGGCTACCAAATAGTTTTAATAAATTTTAATATTAAAAAATAAAAAATAGTTAAATAAAAATATTAATAAACATTTTTTTTAATTTCCATGGCTAAAAAAATTGTTCAAAGTGTCTACATTCTGCATACTTCAATACGTCTAATTAGTTCCCGAGTGCAAAATGCTTTAATCATTTCTGGAATAATGTTATCACAGGCCTGAACTATTTTATTTTCCAAATCTTCTAAATTCAGAGGCTGTGTTTCAAACACCACTGTTTTAAGATATCCCATAAGAAAAAATCAAGAAGTGTTAAATTTGGAGACCGTGCAGGACACCTGAAAGGGCCTCTGTTTCCAATCCACCGATTTCCAAAACGTTATTTTAAGTATTCTGTTACCACATTACTATTGTGGGCAAGAGCTCCATCTTGTTGCCGTCACATATCATCTCTTTCCTCTAGAGGAATTTTTTCGAAAAGTTCGGAAAGATCATAGTCTCGGTATCTAGGACCAGCTGACATGCCTTGAAAAAAATAAGGACCTATAAGCCGTCCATTAAATAACCCACACCATACATTTACTTCACAGATGGTTTGGAAATTAGTTTCCTGAATCCAGTGAGTGCAATGAAGATAATTCTTTTTCAAAATCACCAGCTCTTAGTTCCTAAAGCAAATGAATTTTGAATGGGTGGAAATTATAAGATTTAAAGATTCTATGTACTGATGACAACCTCGTTAGCTAAGTTTCGAGTCGAAATATAGGGATGTACCTGCAAGTAAGCTAACACATTAATGCACATTTCTTCAATTCTTGCAGGAACAGCATGTTGACGATGTTTTTCTTTTCCTGGAAATGAACCTTCTCTCAACCTGTTTAAGAAAACGTTTTACGCGCCGGTTGTCGTCGCTCAGGAAACCTCTGTTGATACAGCATGAGAATTTTTTTGGCACTCACCAAAAATTAAAAGCATATCAACGTATTTACTTGAAGTAAATGTAAAAGACATTTTGTTGTTTTGATAAACGTAGCGAAATATTTCAGTACTGGTATAAAAGTCTTATTAATTTCCGAAACAAAAAAAAGCAAAAAGGTAAAGACAGCAAAAAAAGTATAAAATACTACAATATCAAAATAAAGGTAAAATACCAGGTGGGACATTATTCACAACATTAAGCCAAATGTATGTTTTTATTCTTTTGTGACATAATGTTCCTTAAAGTAAATCAAATAACATGTCACTGTATTCGAACAACTAGAATATCAATAAAAATGAAAAAAAATATATGGGGTAACATTAAAAAAAAAGAGTTATGTGTCGTTCCTAAGGGATGCAATAATAAGGGTGACTTTTAGAAGTACACTTTTAAAGGCATCAAGGCAAACATTATTCAAATTTTTTTTCAGAATTTTATGTCATCAAACAACCTAGATATCAGCTGGTCAAAAAAATTCTGGCACCCGGTATATATGTTCTTAAAATCACATTCAATAATAAATATTTAATATCATATCCAAAATCGCTATTATTTTGCAACTACATCATTCCAATTCCTAGAAAATACAAAAAATTTTCGCAATAATCTCTGTCTTCATTATAACTTTTCCTTCTAGGCCGTACTCATACGAGACGAGAAATATTGTCTTAATATTTTAATTTATATTTGCAAATGAGTCAAAACAACCGTTACACAAAAGCACATCACTAAATCTTAACCAATCAGATTAGGTCAACTTATCTCCAGAATTAGCCTTTCAGATGGGTTAGTACATTATAATAAAAAGTTATTCGTTAAAAATGGCAGCATAACCGCACCCTTAATTTAGTAAATTATTAGTCAGAATGTTCTGAGATTTCACAACGTAATGTACTAATTTTATACAGTGAAAGTGAGCGATTGTGTTTACAGTGTTGTACAAATAATTCATGTTTGTTATAAATAAATAGATGATAAAATAACCCACCCTTACATTTCACTTTAATACACGTGTTTTTATTTGTAGTAAGGCAACTGTTTGAAATTCATTTTCATATTAAAATCTATTAACGTGGTTGGTCCTTCGATAATTAGTCGATTCGACTGCCCTATTAAATTTTTCCAAACATTTATCGGTTCTTAATCATATTTGTTCACTTACGAAATTGAAGAATATAATTACCACTAACCAAAACTAAACTCTAGCGAAACATACATAGAGTGTTTAAAAATATAGTTATCAGTGACGATATTCTTCAACATTGTTGAAAACCAAAGGTTCCATATTTCCAATTTTACGTTTTAATATTTAGATTTTAGGCAACCTAATGATACTTAACATAAGTTCTCATCAAATGACCGAACTTCCAAAAGACGCATTTTCTTCAAGTGACATGACGGGAACTCTTTTGAGACTTCACATAACAAACGGAAATCTTAGCACGCCTCTACCTGAGAGTTTACAACCTTTAAGAAAATTGAAAACTCTTGATTTACACGGAAATCAGATAAAAGACCTGAAGAAAAATCAATTTAAGGGTTTAAGAGACGTGGAAATATTGGATTTGAGCTTCAATGAAATACCCAAAATCGACGGTTCTCATTTGTCGGATTTAACTAAAATGTCTTGGTTGAATGTATCTAATAACAGATTAACTGAAATCACTAGGTAAATTTCAACTATAGATTTGCAAGAATCAATTTATTTATTTATATTTTAGGGGAGCTTTTTCAAGGAATGTAGTATTAAAAGTGCTCAATATGGCGGCAAACAATCTAAAGAAATTAGACCAAAATTCGTTCAGAGGAATGAGATTTTTAAGAAGATTACATCTTGCCGATAACGAAATTGTAGATATTGGTAGGGGAACTTTCAATGCTTTAAAAAGAATCGGTACGATCGATCTAGCAAGAAATAGATTGAAAAAAATCGATTACCAAATGTTTTTTGATCTAAATTACATTGAGGTAGATAATAAATATCTTTTCACAAATTTTTTCTATAAGTTATTTTATTTACAGATATTGGATCTTTCCGAGAATCAGATAAAAGAGATACAAAAACTTGCGTTTAAAGCTTTATATTTAACAGATATTAATTTATCGAGGAATCAGATAAGTAAAATTGAAAATGGAGCGTTTGAAAATTGTGCTAATATCACGGTATTGAATTTAGCTTATAATCAATTATATTCTCTACCTAGTAAAGCTTTTGATGAAACTACGTACGCTACTGAGCTTCAAATGTCGTATAATTTCTTCACTAATCTCTCGCAGGTATGTTTTGAGTAAATGGATTATAAGGTTTCTATCATCAATTGCAAAACACAATTATGTTTACTACTCGTATAAAATTCGGTAAATATCCATGTCGACTTGATTGATGTGGGTCAAAATGCACAATATATGCTGTTAACCAATTAAAACGGCGAATCGTAAGTTTAAACGCATTGTATTGGCACAGGGGCGTATCGAGGCTAAGAAACTATAAATTATCTTTTTCATAATTGAAAATCACAGGGCAAATGGTTTACAAATATCAGTGGAGTAGCATTCGGGCTGTTGTTTATGGTGTAGGTGTATTGAGTTTAGAGATTTTAATAAATAAATAAAAATATGGCATTTTGGAGACGATGGACTAATGAAAATAATGAAAGGTATGAATTTAACAATAATGATTTATACGTATAATAAACACAACAAGTGATTCTAAATATGTTCGATTTTTTTAAAAAGGAAAAATCCTCTCTTATGTAAAAATGCCATAATACAAAAATTATAGTTTGCTATCGGATATTTACCCAATAAGAAAGGAAGAGAAAATATAACTGGATAATAAATCGATAATATCACGTTACCAGAGTAACGATTTGTTTTGGTTATTTATTATTGTGTCATGTTAGATTAAAATTTTTAAACGTCAAATTATATTATATTTGAAAAGAATATGTCTCGATTTGGTAATATTTCGAAAGAAGAAATAAGTAAAGAAATAAAAAATTATTATTATTATCCATCATCTCAAATCCAGTCGAATATGATAGTCCGGTCAAGTTAGCTCTCAAAATAGGGATGAGGTTACAATAATTCGCATAATCAGTTTTGGAAACACCATTATCAAAATTTTGAATCGCTATATCTCAGAAATTTTGATTCTTATGGAAAAAAGTGTAAAGACAATTGCATGATCTACAATTTATGTTTTACTAGTTTTATGATAAACCTTACTGTTTAGCTAAAAAATGCAAAAAAAATATTTTTGCAAACTTTGACCTTGAATAATTTTTTTACAGATATGGGAACTTTTCACAAGTAATTTATAATGATGTTCCCAATACTCGTGCCGATTATCAAGTTTATTACCTTACTATTATTTAAATTATATTACAATTGAAATATTTCTTGATTCATGGAATTGTCTTGCCAAATACCATATTCGAGCTCAAATTTTGGACAGGATATTTTTTAAGTTTTTTTTGTCACTCGATCTAACGGTCTCGTGATTTTTTTAAAAGATCTCGTTAAATTGCCAATGAAAATAAATACTCAAAATGAAACTTATAAAAAATACCCCGCTAAATCTGAGCTCTAGTGGTATTACCCCCGAAATTATTACGCAATCTGATAATACAATCATAATAAGAATTGCTGAATTAATTCAAATAAATAAATTTTCAATTTATCGAGTAATCACAAAAGGTGTTAGTAGAATAGCTATGACAGTTCTGGTACACTCCTTATGAAAAATAACATGGGAAATCACTAAAGTCCATTCTGTTAATTTTGTTTAAATTCAAGGTCACAGCTTTTAACAGATCTCGAACAATTTTTAACAGATCTCGAACAGGTCTCGAATAGCAACAGGTACGCGTGTTACGTTTTTTTCTGTGCCACCCTGTATTTTCATTATTCCTCTGCTCAGTATATCTTAATTTCAGACTCGCTTGATATCCCTTCTTAATTTCCTCGCGTCGTGTCCCTTCTCAAGATCTCCCTCTTCTCTTGGTATGACTATAAAATGTCTTTCCCACGTTAACAATTCTCTGCCTCTTCAGTCAGAACAATTGACTTTTTTTTTGTCTGTGTCGCTTATTGAAAATGTCTTTTCTTCCCCTCGATATGTAGGGTTTTTTTTTGGAACGAGTCCTTTTTGAAACAAGTTTTTTCCTTGGGACTGAACGTTTTTATATTGGAACAAGTCCTTGTTTTTTGGGAATAAGTTTTTTCTTTTAACGAGTTTCCTTTTCCTACTGGATCAGAACTTGCTCATGGGTTGACTTCTTTTACTGCGGGATCTAGGAAATTTTTGGAAGAAACCCGAAGACAAGAACAAAACCAAGCTAAGTTTCCCAACAAATAAAAGAAAAAGTCTCTGAAGGATTATTAGCTAAAATTGAGCTTAAATCACATTTATCACTAAATCACTTTTATCAACAAATAAAAAAATAACGTTTCACGCAGATCAAACCTGATGAGAAGCGGATCAAACCTGATCAAAAGCTTTTCGAGATCTGTTAAAAGCTATTGGAGACCTGCTAAAAGCTGTTCGAGATCAGTTAAAAGCTGTTTGAGACCTTTTCCAGGCTTGATAAAAGATGTTCGAAAATCGTCAAGTGGGGTCTGATGACGTCACGAGAGACCATGAATGTGAACATAATTAACAGAATGGACTTTAGATATTTCAATTGTTATTTTCCATGGATAAATTTCACTGCAATATTATCCAGAAAATACAAAATAATTCATATTTCTTTTAATATTAATCTTTCAGTTCATACTAATGTCTATTATTGTATATTTTAATATTTTAAAATCTAAAAATAGATTTAAAATCAACACAATATTATTCTGTCTTTATCTCAGACGTTTTTCTGTCTACTTGCAATATACCGTTAACAAAAACAAAATACATAAGCGACCGTTGCTATGCAAGCAAGCTTATCTTTCTCTCATATTATTCCATCATTATAAGAGACAAAAAATATAGATATATTTCTTCCCGCTAAGATTCTGAATTCAAGGCTAGTTAGATACCACGTCTCATGTCTCCTACCAATAAAAAACCAGCCACCCTCCTCTCCGCTAAAATTCAGAGCACAATAACTCCCTCTCGCTTACCGACTGTAACCAGATGCAGTCGCATTCAATAGAGCAAAAAAGTTTCTTCAAATAATTAAAATGATGCGTAATTAACCACACCCAAAAAGTTTTCATAACAAGAAAAAATGTAAATAGTTTTTTACAGTGACTGAAGTGATGAGTAATATTTGATTTCGGTTTCATAATTTAAATTAATGTGCCGCTTTATGATTTTTATCTTCATGTTCGTACTTGGAACAAATGGAATAAAAATTACATTCCTATTTCAAATACTGTTTTTATTTTGGTTTAACTCATACCTAAAGAGTTTGGTCCTTCGATGTCTTCAAAAAAATCTAAGAATTAAAATTAATGCTCGCAGTCCAGTGTTCTTTGAACATTTATGAATACTAATATTCGTAAATCGTTCATTCCATAAGGATTGCGCCAGAACTGTCATAGCTATTCTACTAGGGTTGCTGTGGATAATTTATAAAATTGAAAAACGTGTAAAGAGAAATTGAAGAAAATTGACAAAGCTACACTAGATATCGTAAAAAAGTTATAACAGCAGACCGCCAATATCTTTGGAAAAAATGTGTTTAAAAAAGAAGATAAGTATGTGGTATTACCCTCTGTACATACAACCCATTATAATTCAACTAAATAATGATTGTAGCTGTCGAGTATGACTGTTCTGATTATTTATAAACATACATTGTAATTAAAACGTTTTTTGTTTGTTTTATTTAAAAAAAAATTAATAAAATCCATTTGAAATAAAACTCCAAGTCACGTAGCACAATAGTTTTAAGGGGCAAATAGTTTCGGCTGATGAGCCATAGATCATTTTAACAAGATTATAATAAAAACAAACGTATAACACAATTATATTGTTTAGGGGAGTAGGGTTGGGAGAGGAGGTACATGAAAATAAAAGTAAAATAAAAAAATTAGTAATAAAGTCTTTCTTAGGTAGGAAAACTAAGGTGAGAACCTTGTTTCCATTTTTATTAAGAGAACTTGCACCGTGCAATGAAATTATTGATATCGGAGAGTTTAAAGTGTCCATAAGACAGGAAAAATTGGGTTTTCCAGTTATTCGATAACCAGGAAAAGTGAATTGAAGTGATGAAATCATTTGGAAAAAGCCCGAATAGGGGCCAAAATATTAACAAATATGTAACCGGAAAAATAACGGGTGAAAATCCCGAAATTCAGATTATTTTGAGCTTCAAACATGAGCTTAGCGTACTTGCAACAATGCAAATAAAATGTTAGTTGCTCCTTAAAAGTATTGTTTTATTAACATATTGTGGTCACTTCTACTGAATAATTTGACAACATTTGAGATATGGATAACCTCTTAGATTTACTTAATAATAAACCTATGGCAGATCAAAAAGAAAATTGTCGGAAAGGCTCCCGAACGAGTTTTTATGTTTTGCAATTGATAATGGAAAAACTTTACCTCTAACCGTACTGAATTCTTTAAAGCAATCTGGTAAAGTGAAATTGTCCGAGCATATTAACATTTAAAAAATATTATAATATTATTGTTTTAGATTCCTTTACAAAACATGACAGGTATTAAAATCTTGAATGTATCCCACAACGCCATCACCTCAATCCCTCGAAAAACTTTCCCAAAATTATACGAACTCCATACAATCGATATATCGTACAATAATCTAACTGATATCTACAATTCGGTATTCCAAACCTTATTTTCACTCAGATTCCTCTACATGAGCCATAATGATCTAAAAAACATAAAACCTAGTATGTTCGGAACACTTCCTACGTTACTAGAATTAGATTTGAGCTATAATAATCTAAATACGGTAGCTAAAGGATCGTTTACTAGATTAGCTAGTGCTAGGACGTTAAAATTGAGAGGTAACAATTTGAAAAATTGGTTCCAACTTCCTATTTCTGTTGGTGAAATGGATCTGTCCTATAATAAAATCGAGAATTTGCCACCGGAAACTTGGCCTAGTATGAATTCGCTACTCAGTTTAGATTTGAGTTACAACAATATCGGTGATAATTTAGAACAAGGAAGTTTTACCAATCTACTTACGCTACGAATATTAAATTTGAATTATAATGGTATTGAAAATCCTCCATGGGTTGCTTTAAGTGAACTGAGGTCTTTACAATATCTTTATCTTGAGGTAAGGTTTTATTTTCTATAGTGTAACCCATATTTTTGATTTTAATTGTATTTTAGGGAAACAATATTACAAAATTAGCAAGAAACGCTTTTGGAAAGCTTCCTGTAGTTTTTGAATTGAATTTGGCCCAAAATAATATTTATAATGTGAGTTCTAGGGCATTTGAAGGGCTATTACAACTTATAGTGTTAAATTTGACACACAATCAATTAAGCTTCATACCTAATGGAGCATTTCAAGGTAAATTAGAGACACTTTTTTATATGTTTTAGTTCTATATTCAGATATTTACACAACTTACATTGACTAATCTACTAATAGACTAAGTTACACATTTGACTATTGACTAATTTACTGGTACAATACTTATAAAGGGGAGGCTAGATTGGCTCTACGATGGCTACAGGACTCACCATTCTATGAAGAAAATTATAGACTTGTATACACGAAATTAGAATATATGGGAGGTCACATGCTTGGCATAAGGTCAGACCATATGACTGCTAAATATATATTTAATAAAGATCTGAGGATGATAATAAAGAATGGAATTAGTTGAATGCAAGCACAGATTTCAGGACAAATACTAATGGAAGTACCTGGTACACAAACGGATCAAAAACTGAAGGGTAGAGGTCTATGCAATACTCGAATGTACAAGAAATAGTAATATGAAGGCCCCCGAGAAAAAAAGAATCATAATCTACTCCAGACAGTCAGGGTAGAGCCCAAAAGTGACATCTAGACTGGTATGGGAATGTGACTCACAATAAGGTAAACTAAGGTAAAAAAGACATCGTTGGAAAGGAAAAGGCTAACGAGCTGGCAAGAATCGGATCGTCAACCTCATTAATTGGTCCAGAACCAACGAGTACCAAAGCGTACGTTCAGAACCATATAAAAGATTGGATCAAGCGAGAACACAAATTATACTGGCGCGATATACCCGGACTACTACACGAAAAAAGTTTATAAAAAAAAACGTCAAGTTTCTAAAGAACTACTTTTAATGAGTAGGAATCAATTATGAATTACCACAGAGTTCCTCACGGGACAACTTCACACCAAAAAGAAACTAAACAAAATGGGGCTATACAACGGTGACCTTAAATGCAGACAATGGAATAAAGGGGCCGAGAATGTACTCCATATACTGTACAACTGTAGGAGGTACTAACTCACATAATGCAAAGGATATAGGGAAAACCAAAACTCGATCTAAAAGACTAGTGCAAACAGCTATTAAAGAATCTGTGCAAGCTGGTACAGGGAATAAGATTAATTGACTGGGTGCAGTTGACAACCCATTTAGCACGAGACATTATGGGGACGTTCATTTTAGGAGGATGACTATAAAAGTCGAAACATCGGTATCAGATCTGTAGTGATTTTAGTCATTTTTACCTTTTCCAAAGCAACTCCAAGTTACAACACTAATTTTAGTTCTGACAACGAACAGGTTCCGCACATTCGTACATCCCCAATAAGCTCATTTTGAGCCAACAATTACCTAAACTGGACGTTTTGGATACATACTCAAAAGGTCCAGTTTAGGTAGTCGAGAATTCAAAACGGACGTACTAGGGATATGCGAATCCGCGGCATTTTACGTCCCCAATAAGTATCTGGGGCGAAGACCGTACTTAATCTGGACATCCCCAGTACAAACGGTACGTCTTGGTGGGATGTTCTCCATATGTTTTGGAAACATACTTGTGCTATATGGGAAAGAGACGGGAAATAACACGCAAGAAGTCCACGAGGCTGTAGTGAATCCGGTTGATAAAGAACGGTCCCGGAAAAATAAATTTACTGATAGCCAATATGTAGGGATCAGTCTATTGTTATTTTCAGCGTAATCTAACACTACGTGACTCGATTTCAGAGTACGATCTCTCTAATAGTTCTCATAAATGTATTTATCTTATCTTGCAAATAAATGTTACCTTTTCCCTTCCGGTTTTTATCTTTTACGTCAATTTTCAATTTGTCTTTCTGTCAATTGTCATTCACTTATTAACTGCCGCATGGTATTACGCCGTATTTAAAAATTTAAACTTTTTAATTCTTGGTTTTTTTAGTGCATCGTAGGTTGCACTTTGATGTAATTTTGCCATATTTTGATCCTCTAGTTTCGAGGTATCGTATTGGTTAAATGTCTAAAAAAGTTTTTTATATTATTTTTTCAATGTGACTTGTTTAATTTTCGTACCAATTTTTAATATCAAGTTCTTCGTTTTTTTTTTGTAAGTAACCATTTTTTCGAGTATGTTATATTGTAATCCAATTTTATAATTATATTGTAGGCCTGATGATGACCATCGTTGTGGCCGAAACAAGTTGCCGCCAGGTTAATCTGGTTTAACCAAATAATAAATTGAGTCAATTTCAAGCGTTAATAAATCTAAAATATATTCATAAAATAAGGCTAACTGTTTACCTATTTCATATGATAGTAACGACACACATGACAAAATCGATAAAAAGAACTATAACCACTAGATATAAATTATTACTATTATTTTGCCTAAAATAACAAGTTCATTTTAGGTTTAGTGTCTCTTACGAGTTTGGACCTTTCATATAACAGATTATCAAAAATGGATAATAAGACTCATGGAGTTCTCGACGATTGTCTGTCTTTAGAGAAGGTAGGATATTATTGTTTAAAAAAGTATTTATTTAATCCTTAATTATTTGCTTTGGTAAAAAAATCCAGAATTTAAGTGAAAATGTATGAAATAATCTGATTAAGTATCCTATTTGTTCAATAATAGGATCTCTTCATCGGTCAGTGGCGGACTGATACTAGTTCGTCATTGTCGCAATTTGTACCGGAGGCCCATGTCTCGGGCTGCCGAGAAAAAAATTGGGCTTGGGGTGCGCAATATTTCAGTAACTGTATATATATACAATGTGGCCACTTATGTTCGCAGCATATGGGAAACTTTTTTATTATTAATTTTACGAAAAAAATTTTTTCTTCATATAAACTTTTGCATGGTCTAAAACCTAAAATGCAACCATCACATAATACATTTTATGGGACGTATACGAGGTGCGTCAAAAAAATATTAATTTTGTTCAAAAAAAATATTTTTTCTAATTTTTTTCTTGTAGCAAAGTGGCGAAATGAACTGATACATATAAAATTAGTTTCCACAAAGTATTACAGACTGAAATACTAATTTTGCATAAAGAAAACACGTAATTGTGTATCTTTTTAACTAAAAACCCATAAATAGGCTTAAAATAATTAGTGGAAAAGAATTTTATATGTATCAGTTCATTTCGCCACTTTGCTACAAGAAAAAAATTAGAAAAAATATTGTTTTTGAGATAGGAGGCTGTGATTATTTTTTCTAAAGAATTTTTCCAAATAATATTTTTCTATATTTTTTAAAATAAACGTACTTTACTCCTGAGCCAAACTTATGTTTTTTGACGCACCTCGTATACGGCTCCAAAAATGTAGTTTCTGATGGTTGCATTTTAGGAATAGAATTTTTTATGATGAATAATGAAGACAAATGCCGGAATGCGAAGTTGTAGTCATTAAAAAAAATTCATTTTTTTTTAAATTCCCGGCACTCTCCTGTCGGTGGACCCGCTCATGTCCACAAGGGCTCTTAATCTTCAATTTAGTGAGAGCGGTAAAAATATAAAAAAACACAGAATATCATCTGCACCTAGTCGTGGAATACTTTTTTCTTTAATAAAAGGACAAAGGACCCTTCGAATACTTTTCGAGACCGATAGGACCCTGAAGCGATCTCCACCGCGCCACTATAGTCAGTCCGCCACTGTCTTTGGTAAAAGTATACAAATATTTGGAATTATTTATAATTAAATGCAAAATTATTTACTATTTTACCAGAAAATAATAAATTTTAGATAATATACTCACTTTTTCATTTCGGCACTAAAATGTTACATTGACAAGAGAAATATTTGTAAAATTAGGTTTTAAAATCACTGTATTTATATAAAAAAATGTTGGAAATAAGTGAGGTTATGTTTAAAAATATCTCCAGAAACTTAATCGTGTTTCAAAAATTAAATATTAGGGTAGCGTATTTAACCGCTTACGCAATAATTGATTTTAAAATTACTATTTATAGTTTGTTAAAACTTATTATTTTTTTACGTTACAATTTTGTTCTTCAACAGTTTTTCAAAATTATTACCGAGGCAGATTTTACTGCAAAAAATATTGTATAATAATATACAGGGTATCCCAAATAACAGTGATCGATTTTAAATGTAAATGCACAGCTTATTAATTGCCATAAAGATATCAGGTTTTCACTAATTGTTCTTGGTTACCAAATAGTTTTTTATGAAGTTTTTTTACATTTTTTCCTATCAATTAAATGGAACACCCGGTATACTTCTTTTAAAAAATGTAAGTTTGATATCGTTTACTTTCCTAACCACAAAGATATTCTACATTTTAACAAACACTGCACTTTTTCTTATGTAAAAAGTGATATTAAATAAAATTAACAAAATTGACAAAAAATTTATTCAGCATCAAAACCTAACACAAGAACTAAAAAATAATAATACGGACATTGTCGAAAACATTTCGTCAGACATATTAGAAAAATCGTTTGAAAATTAAAAATGTTGCTTGCATATATGCATTGAAGAAGAGGGTAGGCACATACAGCATTTATTACATTATTTATTACTGAAAAAATATGATTACGAATCGATATAAGTTTGGAATAATTACTAGGCGGTAGACGTGTTGACATCACCCATCATCAGATCGAAGGACCAAATCAGTTAGCAAACTGATTAAACTTAATTTTAACATTTTATTTATTTAAGTAAGGTCTTTTTTTATAGAGCAACTGCTCTCAGTCAATATCACTGTACAAATAATAGTTACAATTTTATTACATTTAGAAACCTCAGAAAAATCTACTTATCAACGATAACAGGATGCATTGAGTAAAATATTTTGAAAGAGATGTATTTTGCACACGTCTCTATTTTAAGATTATGGCATGGTAAAATATACAGTACTGGCCGAATAATGAATATTTTTTAATTTAAAAAAAAATATATTTTGTTTGGTAAATTCTGGATAATATTTTTGTGAAATTACTATTAATTGTTTTATCATGTTTATTAACGGTTTGTTATGTTTTGTTGTTGAATACATTCTTTGTCAGATTTGCTAATTTTTATTTACTGCTTTCATAAGGAAATCTCGAATATTTTTATTGTTAGGAAAACAAAAGCTATCAAATTATACATTTTTTTAAAAGAAGATGAATCGCTATTTTAAAAGCCATTAAAATTAACAGCGTGTTCCACTTAAAATAATATATTTTTTTTAATTTATTTTGACCAAAATTATTAAAAGACCCTGCAATAAAAAAAAATTAACAAACTTCATAAAAAACTTTTCGATAAACGAAAAAAACCAATGAAAACCCGATTTCTTTAGGGTTTTAATACGCTGTACATTAACATTTAAAATCTATCAGTCTTTTTGGGACACCCTGTAAATACATTACATTTTCCATAAATAGTTACAACTTTGGAAACTAAATAAATTTGGCGAGTAGTTTCTATTTCTTTTTATTTTATGTACTTTGATATATTATTTCACTCTCTATTACTGCTATTTGGAAAAATACTAAGAACTAATTAATTAATGGAAATTCCAGTGGCGTCGAATAAAAAAATCTGATTCGATTTTTATTAATAATAATAATAATAATAACATCGTCTATACTTTTGAGGAGTTATATTTTTTTTATTTTTAGCTCGATTTAAGTCATAATAAAATAAGTTTTCTGTCTAAAAAATTTTTCCCAAGCAATCAGTACATTCCATACAAATTAAGTGACGTTGATTTATCTTACAATCTGATGCCAGTTTTAACCATAGACCTTACAATTGGAACCAGAAAGGTCGAGAAACTAAATTTATCTAATAACGCCATCGCTGACATCAGAACAGGTCAATATTTATTCATTTATGGGATAATAGTTTATAATATCGTAATTTTCTTTTTAGGTGTTATTGGAAATTTGACCCGATTAAAAACTTTAGATTTATCTAACAATAAATTATACGATATTGTAAGTGACAAGGAATTCTTTAGGTTACCTTCAAATATTACCAATTTGTATTTATCTAATAATATACTGAGTGACTTTCCCTGGAAAAATTTAAAAAATGCTACACAGATTTCTATAATAGACTTGAGAAGGAATCGATTTACTAATTTTGTACCTGAACTTACACAAATGGTTGAACAAAATGTTGATGTTTATTTTGAAGGTAAGTTATTTTTTTTACTTGTTAATCTATACTATTTTTACTACCATAGTAGAAATTTTAATTGATTTTAGTAACTTTTAGTTACTATATTCTTAATTTTAAGACTATATTTGTTAAAATGATCATATTTTCTTGTTAAACTATTCGCCAAATGACGTAGACATGTTGATACAAGTTAACTGTAAAAAAATCTATAGCTTCAGAATCCTTCTGCAAAGATATAAAAATTGCAGATTTGGTATTAACTATACTAGCAAATATTGCAGGAATTCCTACTTTAGCACTGATTTCTGAAAATTCAAAATCAGAAACTCTACTTTAAAGTTATGCTCAGAGTTTACATATGAAACATAGGAAACAATCTAGAAATGCATTTTATTGCTAAATTGCAAAGAATGTTAATATTAATTATAATAATAAAAATGTAATAAACATCATAAAATTTTAGATTTCTATAAAGTGACCTTATCTGCATTCTTTGAAAAAAATCATGATAATAATGAAAAATTGCAATTTTTTTAGATAAAATTAACATCAAAGGCAAAAACAGATATTTTTCGCAGAATAAACAGAAGTTCGACCGTTATTCAATAAAATTTAAGGTTTATTTTTTCATATTTTTCACTATTTTTATTTATTTTTTCTATTTTTTCCTATTTTTACCATTTTTTTATTGTGTTTTTAAATTTTTTACACTTTCGCCTATATTTCTCTTTTTTCCAATTTTTCCTTATTTTTTTCCTACTATTTACGATTTTTTCCTAGGTACTTATTTCTTTTACTGTTTTTTCCGTTTTTCCGTTTTTTCCTGTTTTTCCCTATTTCTTTGTTTTTTTTTTTAATTTTTTACTGTTGTTTCATGTTTTTTTCTATTCCTTCCTATTTTTCCTGTTTTTGTCTGCTTTTTCCTATTTTTGCCAGTATTTTCCAATTTTTGCCCATTTTTTTATTGTTTTTTTATTTTCCCCTATAATTTTTCTTAATTTACCTATTGTTCCCCATTTAACCCTATTTTCCACTATTATTTCTTATTTTTTCTACTTTTGTCTATTTTTTCCTATTTTTCTCTATTTGTTTATTTCTTTCTATTTCTTCCTTCTTTTCTATTGTTTCATATTTTTTACTATTTTTCCCCTTTTTCCTTTTTTTTTATTTTTACTGGTTTTATTTGATTTTCCGATTTTTTCCCGTTTTCCCTATTTTTCTCAATTTTTTCCTATTCTTCCCTATTTTTCTTGTTTTTTGCTATTATCTCAATTTTTTACCATTTTTTACCATTCCTTACTATTTTCTATTTTTGTCTAGTTTTCCACATTTGGCCTATTTTTCCTTATAATTCTCTATTTTTTCCTGTTTTTTCAATTTTGCTATATTTTCCAATTTTTCTCTTTTTCTCTTTATTTTCTCTATGTTTTAATATTCTTTATTTTTTTCCCATTTTTCCTAAATGTCCCTATTTTTCCATAGTATTTCCCATTTTTTCTATATTTTTTTCTAATTTTGTCTATTTTTATCCATTTTCCTATTTTTCTCTATTTTTTCTTCATTTTTATATTTTTTCCTCATTTCTCTATTTTTTCCCATCTCCTATTGTTTCCCATTTTTTCATGTTTTTTTTCTGTTTCTGTTTTTAATATTTTTGTTGAAGAATATGTCACCACTAACTTAAACTCCTGATGATGCTAACATAGTTAGCGAAACGTACGTAGAGTCATAAAAAAGTGTAGTTTTGGTTAGTGGTGACGACATTCTTCAACGTTATTAAAAACCAAATGTTCCGAATTCCCAATTCAAGTTTAATGTTTTTACTGCTTTTTTACTATTTTTCCCTATTTTGTCTTATTTTTTTCTATTTTCACCATTTTTTCTATTTTTTACGTATCGTCCAACGCGCCCAGACAAATTTTCAACTTGTTTCTAAAAATATAAAAAAATATACGACATGATTAGGATTCTAACAAGCGCCTTTTGAGAGTATGGAATTTTAATTCAGCTCCTTACCCCACTTGATCGTAGATATAGAAAAAATACATATAGAAAAAATAGTCTAAAGTATTAAATTATTTGAATTTTTTTGTAATACATCTAATATATTAATTTTGGCTTTCTGCATTCCTCCTGTATATAAACTTTAACTATGCAAAATATAACACGTTAGCGAATCCGTTAGGGTCCGAAGTTTTCTCTTTATGTATTAAATAAATTAGTATTATCTTATTGTATAAAATTTTCTGCTCTTTTGATTGGTGAAAACAGCACTTGAGTAAAATTAGTAAAACAAGCCGTAGGAGAGTTTTGCAATCAATCAATTTTGGTAAAAACCTAATTATCATTATTCATATAAGATATTTTATCCTTAGGCTAAATCTCGCCCAAGCAAATTGTACAATTAATTATACAAATGTTAGATAGTCACGGAAAAGTACATAAAAATACTTATTGGGGTATACAGAGTAGGTTTTTGAAACTATGCATTCCGACAAACTACCACTGATGATTCCTATAAGGATGAAACATGTATGGTAATAGTCGGAGTGTATAGTTTCAAAAACTTACTCTCTCTGTCTTTGTTACAATTAATTGTATTAATTTAAACTGAAATACAACGCCAAATCGTGTACCACAACATATAATAAAACAAGATGAGTTAGGCAGCTAGTTTCGGCCGAAAAGCCATCATCAGACCAGAAGATAGAATCCAATGGGAAAAATTGTATCTTCCAGGTTTAATAATGGCTTTTCAGCCGAAACTAGTTCCCTATCTCATCTTCTTTCTTGGCTACTTGGACCACATTTGAGATATGAATAATATCTTGGACTTAATTGTATTTATGCAAATAAAGACATTTATTATTATTATTATCTACAACTGTTTTAGTGTTAGTAGAGATACTTATACTTTTAAATCTAATAATTTTTTTTTAGGAAATAATCTTAATTGTGATTGTTTTTTGCGTCCCTTGTCGAGGTACTTAAGAAGTCAAATATTTTTAAAAGATTTATATAAAAAAATTAGATGCGATACTCCATCTTTCCTACACAATTATACTTTATTTGATTTGCCTGAAGAACGATTAAACTGCCCTGTTAATGTAAATACGACGCAATTTAAGGAACAACTACCGGGGGATTACGATATTTTGTCGGATTTGAGATTTAGAGAATTATCGCAGTAAGTGAAATAAAAATTAAAAAATCTATGATTTATTATTTGCATTATAAAGTAACAGAATTTTATCCATAATCATTTAATTTTTTTTTGAATTTTTTACAGTGATTTTTTATGCTTCCTATTATTCTTATTATTTTTAAATTTTTCTTTGGAAAAATTTTCTTCCTGTAAGAAATGTTCTTCTCTTTTGACTTTAAGAGCATTTTTCAATATATTTCTCTATTTTCTATTCAAGTTTTTGAAGTTTGACCACCAAAGTGTTTTTGTAAATTGTACACTTTACCTTATAAAGTAATTATTTTCATTTGTTTCTGCTCAGAAAATACATATTAAAATTTTGTACCAAAAATTTCACTTGAATTTTTCCAATTTTTTACTTATGATTTTTATTTTGGGCAAAAATTTTTCCAATTATTATTTTTTGTCAGTTAACGTGTTAATTTCGATATATTTTTTTAGCAAAAAAGGCATATTTAAAATAAAATGGAGAGTGATGAAACAATCCGATATTGCCGATACAGAAATATTTGTTAGAGATTCGACAAATTCTCAAAACGTCGTTTTCAAAATGACGGTGCCTTATTTTAAAAGAATTTTGGAGATAGATCCCAATAAAAAATTTACCAAAAAAGTTTTAAATGGAAAAGGATACCAAATTTGTTTGTTGGCTAAAGATAGTAAAAATATAGTTAAAAATTTTTATACCGATCAATGTAAAGATTTATCGGATACGTTTTCAGGATGTTTAGCACTGGTTAGGCCAATTTATTATTTATATAATGTAATATTTGTTTATATTGTTATATTTGTTGTATAGTGTTATTATGTGATTTAATAAAATAATTGTTTGTTAGTTCATTGTTTTGATTTATGATTGGTTTATTGGTTTTAAGACTTCTAAAAAATGTCTTATGGTACGGCTCTGTCCGTCTGCGCTATAACTCAGGAACCACAATAGACAGAGACAAACTAACAACGGCAATGGACTCAGCATGCCTTGATTATGTGCCCAAGCGAGTTTCAAGATTCTGCGACTTCCGGTTTCAAAACTGGAGAAATTATAAGATTTATGATTTTTTAGAAGTCTCATTTGCCTGCTTACCAGCGGGCGCCGCTCACATATTTTAGCTTGGGAAGAAACCGGTTATTGATGTTTCATATGAGAAGTTTTGAAATTTCAAAAATTATTTAAAAATTTAGTAACAGGAAGCAAAATGACAATGCGTTTAGGTCAGAAATGTTCTTAAACACTTTACTTAGTGCTTTCCCCATCACTCTTTTGTGCTCTGGAACAGAGTGGTTACGAGCACTTTTTAAAAAGCCCTCGAGAGCACTCCAAAAGACTCACGGGAACCAGAAAAAGCTTACGAGCACTCGAAAATTCTCGCGAGTACTAAGCACTAAGTAATTTGGTGAACATTTTTAAACTCATACTGTCCTGTCGTAGTTTTTTTGTAAATTCGTTTTAATTTCACGAATATAACAATAGGCATACTTCGTTATTAACAAATAATTTCAATAAAAAGGATGCATTATCAGTGAATTAAAAAAAAATTAGCAAAATTTTAGGAATGCTCAAACGATGGTGCACCGTTTCGGGACTTCGGCCCATCAGGTACCGGAATTGCTAGTGCAAGCCTGGTCAAACTTCTCACATATATCTAGGGTAATTTTCTACGTGAAAAAAGTTCTAATAAGTTGAACTGGAAAAAAGTTTTCTAATGCAAAACACCTAATTTGTATAGTGAGTACTGGAAGGCCCGGCCTGATCCTGCTTAAATTCAATAGGGTTCTTCTCTGGAGAAAAGTAACTATTACAGTGAAAAGTAGAACTCGATCTTAGCATTCGTTCGAGAGTTATAATGTTTATATCCAGACGAGTGCATTAAAATCGTCTAAGAGCAGGTAGAAGATCTTAATGACACCATTCAACTCCACTATTCTATAGTCGCAATCGACATGGAGTAATAAATCAAAATTTATGGGAGTTTTACAGCACAGGCGGCTCAAACAAAATATGTGATTTTAAAGAGCCGGTAGTTAAAAGATACGGTGAATTTAAGAATTTTACCTGTGCCGCCCGGTTTTGGCTACCCTTATTTTAATCCCTTCTAAGACTCTGATGAGCCCACGATTAAATAAATAAAGAGGTATTTGTTTGTATTATTATTTTTTTGTTGTTACTATTTTAAACTTAAATAATTGTAATAAATAAAAAAATAGTGAAATTTCTCGGTTAGAATTTGTAAAATGTTTGGGTTTTTTGTGTATTAATTAATTAAAACAATATGAAATAGTTATAGTATAACAATATCCTTAAGAAATAATATACAGGGTGGTCCACCGGTAGAGCAAAAATAAACATTTTTTTTATAAACTGTTTTCAAAGTGAGATTTATATCATAAAAGACAAGAATCTAATAATAATTTAAATTATTCAATATATAATATTTTTTTGGAATCAGCTTCTCATGATGAATAGAAAAATGTAAACAAATATAAACTATTTTTATATTGTTGTTTTTTATGATATAACTGTGAAAACAGATTTTAAAAAAAGTGTTTAGTTTTTGCTCTACAGACCGAGGCGTTACCGGTGGACCACCCTGTATAACTATAATGAAATAAGTTTGAATTTTATATTTTTCTAATTATTACTGTTAATTATCCAAAATAAATTAAAGATTTAAATATAGTGTAATGAAATACTTTTTATGAGTTTTGTTTGAATTTTATAAACATAGTTTATTGTTAAAAAAAGTTTGAGTTTAAAGAATTTATTGATAGTAATTGGTATTGGTATATAAATTATTCTAAATCAACAATTGTGAATATGAAGAGTGTAATTTTTATTTATTTGCAAATCATTATTATTATGAAAATAATAAAAAAATTTGGAAATTATTTAAAAAAAAAATTTAAGTAATAGATTTAAAAAATTCTTATTATTAATCAAGAAAAATTAAAAAAAAAACAGATGAAAAGAAATAATAAATAAAGAGAAAATGTCATTAAAATTTTATAAAAAAAAAAGTATAGGTATAATAGAAGACAATTTTTTTTCAAAGATGTGCACAACTGGTTAGAATCGTGGAGAGAGTTTGGATGGAAGGAATCTGGTGGATCAGAGGAGATTTGGATTAAAAATATAGCATAAAGGTTAAAAAAGAAAAATCAATTTGTGTTGGGAGTTCGTTGAAGAGAGAAAAGTCGGCTTTTGCGGAATCATTAGAAAAAGAAAGTGGACGGGATATACAATATGTCTCAGTAAGTTGGAACCATATGGGAAACTTTTTTATTATTAATTTTATGAAAAAAATGTATTCTTCATAAAAAGTTCTGCATATTCTAAAATCTAAAATACAATCAACAGATATCAATTTTTTTCAGTCGTGTACGAGGTATGTCAAAAATATGAATTTTACACACGAGTAAAGTACCTTTAAATTTGACAATATCGAAAAATGTTATTAAAAAAAGTTTATCAGTACCAAAAACTATGTTCAAATATGAAATTACATTCATTTATTTTAAAAAAATAGGTTTTGTGCTTGTTTACTATTGTTTCTATTTTGAATAAACATTTATTTCTTGTGATTGTAAAAGTCATGATAACCTCGTTTCTTAATGTTTTCTAACTATTTTGCAATTTAAACACGTGTTGAATGCATATGCATTTATAATCAACTTTTTATAATAACAATTGTCAATATTCAGAAAAATAAAGGTACTTTACTCTTGAGTTAAATTCATATTTTTTGACATACCTCGTACACGACTGAAAAAAATTGATATCTGTTGATTGTATTTTAGATTTTAGGACATGCAGAACTTTTTATGAAGAATACATTTTTTTCCTGAAATTAATAATAAAAAAGTTTATCATATGGTTCCAACTTACTGAGACATATTGTATAACATTTATTTATTTGGTTCAATTTTTTTTTTGTAATGTTTATTATTTTTTTCAATTTTTTGTAGAGCCCACCCCAGAAATGAGAAAATTTTTGTAAATTAGTTAATTATAACAATATATTCTTATATTACTCTAGTTTGTCTGTAGGCGAGTTTAGTAGTGGGATTAAAGTAAGGTAATTCATTTCTTAAATACTCTTCTTATCTCAAGGCGAGTTTAATTGCACCCATACAGACAGACAGGCGTCCGAGGACAGAACTTTTTTGCTCTTTTGGACTATGGGAGCTCAGAAACTGATATTTTCTTCATTTAGGAATATGAGAATTATAAAAACCGTTTATAATAAAAATTTATTCAGGAGAAATCAGATTTGAAATCTTCAATTTTCGTTATGTTGCATTATTTTTTTTGCCAAATTGTTAAGTAATGTCAAAGTATGCCTATTATGTTCATTTTGATGATATCAAAACGAATTTACAGGATAACTATGACAGGACCGTAATTATAAATTATTGTCACTAATTATGTTATAAAACGTTGTTAATAAAATGTCAAGTATGATATATTACTGAATTTGAATTTTAACGGTTTATTAATTTTTGTAATAAAAATGACAGGTCCATATTAAAAAAAAAATAACTTGATGGTGACCGTTAAGTCACAAAACGTCATATCGAAGATTTATTAGTACATTTTTGTAGCAAATTTGAGATTCAATAAAACTTTCCTTTTCCATTTTTTGATATTTTTTTTTAATAAAAATTTTATGCGTAAAAACCAAAAATAGCATTTTTAGTTCTCCCTGTGGGTTTTAGAAAAATTTACCTAGATCAATTCCCCGACATCAATTCATCGCTATCAGTTCATCGCTATCAATTCACCGCCTCAGCAGTTCACCGCCTCATCAATTCACCGCAATTAATTCACCGCCGAAAATTTTTAAAAAATTTTTAAAGTCTTTAAAGAAAGAGACATCAGATTCAAACAAAATTTTGAAAAAATAATTAGTAACTTATAATTATTTCCCAAAATATTAAACTCATTGGCTTACACAGAGGGGTTTTTAAGTGAGTTGGAAATTTAATTAAATCGTAAAAATTAACTAATGATCTGATTTCAGAGGGAGTTACTTTATTACACACACAAAATAATAAACCCAGTGGAATACGTTAAAGGGGGTTTTAGATGGGTTGAAAATTTAATAAAATCGTAACTTGAATACGCCGAAAAATTTAATATTTTCATCCTGAAACAAACTGTATATTATTTTTAAATTAATTTAAAAAAAATTGCTAAATTGCCTTTGTAGTATAAGTGTATCAAGTATTAAATTTTTCAGCGCTGAATTGATTAGGTGGTGAATTGATTAAGCGGTGAATTAATGACGGTGAAATGATGAGGCGATGAATTGCTGAGGCGGTGAATCGATGGCGATGAATGACGGCGATGAACTGATGGCGGTGAATTGGGCGGTGAATTTACCGGACACCCTTCCTGTGCCATGTATAACTCGAGAACGAAGAGAGTCCCTGTAGATGTTTTCGACCAATGTCATGTTATTTAAAATAGTTAAATTTTTGCCTATTTAATCGTCTTCGTATCTCTTATAGTTTAGAATATAGAAATGTTAACACATGATAAAAGAAAGCCTGTATTATGTAGAAAGAGTGAATAATAAAAAATGTAGGTTCATGCATAAATTATTAAAATTACAAAATCAAAATAAAACTTGTGTTTTCTAAATTGAAACTGAAAATTCCTCATAATAAACTTAATCATAATGTCTGATAGGCAAAAAAAACAACTTCTTACATATTAACAAATATTTCAAAACTAATGTAACGGCGCTGTCAAACCATTAAAAAAAATTCAACTTTGAGAATGCAGAGAATTATTTTTTTATTATTATGAAGAGATCAGGGTCGGAACACAGACTTTCGATTTACGATTACAGAAAATAAAGTCCGTAATTACCGTTATATTAGATTTAAACATTGCTATTTAACATTTCAAGAAGCTTTACATAACAATAATACAGTTGCTCCCGTGAATGTTAACTTAATTCACTTTAAACTCTAACATCTAGAAGCATACCGAATTTAATTAAAGTATCGCTTGGCGTGGGTCAGACAAAGAACAGAACATAGGTGGTCAAAGATTTACCAGTGGCGTAATCAATAAGAAAAACATTTTTATTTAGTTTATAGTGTGTTTAAGTATTGATGTTTAACTATTAGTGTAAGAAAAATGTAGTTTTTTCATAATTTATAAATAATAGATTAAAGAAACGTGGATAAATGAAAATCACGCCTTCACTGGCTGTTCTCAATTAGTGGCACTGTATTACGTAAGTCAGTAATTGTAACTATACTGGCTCCTATTGTGAATATCTAATTTCTTATATTTTTCACCATGGTAATCTCCCACATGCGTAGTTAATTACATAACTGCTTATTTTCTTGGGTCAACATAAAACCATTGTTCTTAATAATTTCCATTCGGCAATTTTTTATATTTTCGAAAAATTGTCGCACTGCTGATATAATTACTAGTTTATATTATATGAACAATGATGTACGCAAAGATAAAGATCCCTTAAAAAAAAATCTATTTCCTTAACTTCCTTGAAAATGGTCGGAATAGTTCGATTGTCTTGGATTTTTTCTTGAGAAAATTATGTCCGATACAGATCTAAAGCAAGTAATAACAAGTAACTTTGCTCGTTGTGGTTTGTGCAATGTATTGCAGAAGGAGGATCGTGAATTTGACTTTTCACGAACTAGATTTTTATCTTTTTTAAGTATAAGTTACGTATTTCGTACTGGCAAAATAGCTCAATTGTACGAAATGTCTACGTTAATTTTAATTAACAATAAATAAAATTATTGATTCTTTGGTTATTACTTCCAAACGTTTCGACCACAACTTCAGTGGCGTGAACGAAGTATAGTAAGTATAAGAGATATTTGAGAGTGACTTATGCATCTGTTACGAGGGTTTGACAGCTCTATAGGCAACTGTTATAAATCTTTTAAACAAAATGGTACCTCTCTTAAAATTTAAATATGGACCGTACTTCACAATACAGTTTTAATTTTTTGGCTCTTAAAAATTGCTTTAAAAGCGCCACAAACAAATATTTCAAAAAAGGAGTAATTTGGAATTAAAGACAGAGTACCTACAACAAATAAAAAAAAACTAGTTAGATGAACTTTTAAAGTCAATAACACTATCGTCGAAGTATTTGCGACAGATTTTTTATTTCAACCTCAAGATTAACAAAGCCATATTTTTATGTAGGTGGTGGTACACCGCCTACAATCCATAATTATAAAAACAGCGATACCAAATATAAAGAATAGATGTGGGCGGGGTAAAAACGTGATTTTACATACCTCCTACTATTGCTAAATTCGAAATGAAAAAAAAATGAGTCATATCATAATTTATTTGAACGGTACATTGGTTATTAAAAATTAATTATACTCAGAATTAATAATTCTTTTTTAATTATCCGATATTTACAAATATAATGATGATTATCATTATTTTAAAATTAAAATCCGATTTGTTTTAAACTGTTCATAAAATTCTACTGGGTGGTCAATTAATTATGCTAATTTTAATTGATTATTAATTAATTACAAAAAAGGCTTTTAAATATTTTTTATTTATTTAATATCAAAACTGTATTTTTGTTGACCCGAATTTTGTTTTTGTTGAACCATAAAATCCTACGCAAATTCAAATTTGTTTCTATCTGCCTACAATTTAACAGTAATATATTATTATAAAAAAAATTAAAATTTATATATAAAAAAAAATATGTTAATGTATGAAAATACTTTATTATTATTATTGTTAATATTGATGTGTTAAATAATCTATTTGAAGATTATGTTATGATAATTTTTCATCCACGGCTTAGGTAAGCGATAATTAAGATTCGCCCTGTATATGACATTATTTATTTTATTTATATACAATTTCCAACACGCTTTATAATGTAGAAAATTTTTTAAAACAATATTTGTTTAAAAATACTTTTTTATTTTTTGCAAGGTGAACAAAGAAACTTAATTTCGCTTATTCAGCAAATAACTAAAAAAAATCAAATTTTTTGTCAAAAATTCATATATACAGGGTGTTGAAAATTTCAATGTACACTATTGAGATTTCGTTAACCGTTATCAAGACAGATTTACTGGATTTTGAAAAATTTTAATATCACATTCATAATAAAACATTTAATGCGAGGTTATCAGATAAATTATTAGTGGGTATAATAGTTAACACTCATTAAAGACTTGCCAGTAAAATTTCGATTGGGAAATCATTCTCGATATTAATTTCACATGTAGGACCATTCACCAGAACCATATTAGTTAATTCAATGTTAGAAAATATTTTACCAGACAATAAAATCGCACTTCAAAAATATTTTACAATTAATCTCACAACACCGTTTGAATGTCAACTGATCGACGTAAATTTATAACCGATTATTCAAAAAATACTCGAACGTAGAAATTCACATTCTGTGTATTCGGATTGAATCTAATACAGGGGCGTACTTGATTCCTTCTAAGAACTTTCAAAACTTTACTGTTTGTTTAATAAAGCGAATTAAAAAAATTCTCAAAAGCTTGTTGCATCTACTAGTTTACATAGTTTAAATATTTGTACATATTTCAAGAATTCTAAACAACTTACAATCAGAACATATTTAAATATTATGGAACCGTTATTGTTGGAAAAATTAAAATTTGGTAATTACCGTTAATATTATTAAGTTTTGACTTAATAAGGATTAGTCAGATGTGTCGTGCAGTCTTTATGTCTGTAGGTGATCGGTCCATAGCGACATTCGACGCCAAAAAGTTTTTATTTACAAAAACCTCTGAACACTGAAGGACGATCGATCCTTTTATATTTCGGTATAAAAAATCTGTTTTCTTGGTGATTCGTGTAGCGCCTAACGACATTAGATTAAATGGTCCATAATACTTAAAATCGGGATAGAAAGAGCAATAAAATATATTTAAAGCGACAAATTTTTTGTTAGTTTGCCATGTTTTAGTATATATTATAATTGGCTTATCCATATATTCTAATTTATCGGCGTTCATAATTTTTATTTTAGGTTAGGTAAGAGAGGTGGGTTCTTCTTTTCCTTTTCCTTTCTTTTCTAATATTTTTCATATGCGTAAGTTGTTCTTAGATAGAACAATAAAATATATTTAAAGCAAAGTGAGCCGCACATTTACAGGGTCATCGATAGGGGTTAACGGGGGCATCCCTCTCGAGTCGGTAGTCCTTGGGGGCCCACGAATTTTCATAAAACATCGATTTTTAAGTGATAAACGATTTTATCTAAGTTTTCATATTCACTCGTTTATTTACTGGTTTAATATTCACCGACAAAACTGAAACTTGATATATATTTTATCCTTGAGTAATGAAACACACAAAGTACAGTACCACAGACATTTGTTGTAAATATTTATTTTAGAAATTGGCAACTAGTTTCGACTTCCGCCATCATCAGACCATAAACAACATGGAGCAATCGGTGAGATAAATTTTGGTTAAGGGATAAAATTTTTTAACATTAATTTAAAAATTGTTTACATGCTGACAAATTAAACTTATTATAATATAAAATTAACATAAATATTAAGAGGACACAATATATGTCTTATTGATAGTGCCTGTGTCCTCTTAATGTTTATGTTAATTTTATATTATAACAAATTTATTTTAAATTTTCACCCCAAAAACTACCCTAATTTTGAGATGTAATGACCAATTGATGTTTTACGAGTTTCAGAAGTTTCAGATTGTTATCCACTTTTTGTGGTTTTCGGCAAACGAGAGATACATTATAGTAAAAAAATGTTTATTATTTATATAAAATATACAGAGATGCATAATTGCAATTTTATTTTCTGCTTGCTTAAGCATAATCCATTCTGGTGCTATTCCTAACTCAAAAAAAGAAGACTTATACACGCAGACTATACCAACAATGTTCGAAAAACAATAAAAGGAATATAGTACATAAAAAAATAATTAAATGCAACAATCTTGCAAAAACATACTTCTGACTCATTAATAGTCATCCTAAAGTTTATTTATTATTCTTAGGATTTAGAGGTCGAAACCATTATTAACGATTTTTAAAAAATTGAATATAAATACAAGTTCTTGATAATAAAAAAATATTACGTCAAGGTAATTTTTTATTTATATCTTTTAATAATAAATTTATATGAACGATATCGTTTAAAGATTTATTATATTATTTTCATTTAAGGTTGCTCCTAATATATCTTTACATTTTCCAAATAGTATATTCGCCAGTAAAAATATTAAAAAAAAACATTGTCTCCATTGAGGCACTATATCATTCGTTTTATTATAATTAACTATACAAGAACATTAATCAAAAATTACTAATTCATATATTTTTTTTATCCTAGAAAATAGCTGTCCAATTAGAGCACCTTGTAGAGTATCTTATTAAACCATACGTATTTGAAGATTTGAGTTGGGAGTATACCAATTGCACCGATTTTGGAAGTTAAAAATATTTGATATACTTATTCCCGGTTTCACTAACGACAAATAAATTTCTAAATAGTTAATCGATCAATAACTTTTAATCTCCCGTTAAATATTTGGATGTTTCACCAACACTTTTAATCTTTAGTTACCTGTTTAACACTTGAAGTAAATATTTCTGTAAACCAACCTTTAAAACTCAATTCTTTATAAAAAAAAGAAGAATTTGAACTGTAAAATTGTTTTTGATGCTGAATCAACCAAAAATTGTCTGAATTTGATAAATAAGAGACGTTTTGTTGTCAGAGCTTATAAACTGAAAGTTTTGATTATCTAAATTTAACCTGTGAATTTTAATTTATTTTATTAAAAGAAGTCTTGACTATCTAAATCTAACCTGTGTATTTAAAAAAAAGAAATAACTTTCAATTATTTCGTAAAAAAAAAAACAAATAAAAAAAAGATATCCTCAGGAATGGAACCAGGAACTTCTATATATAACGTACACACATTAACATTAGACCACACTGTATCATACTGATAAATAATCAAACTTTCAATTTAACGTACAACTATTAGGCAGTCGAACCATGCGCATGCTGAAGCTCTGGAGACGAAGTGGACGCTGGCTCTCTAGACACTTCTGTAGCTGAGGCCTCAAAGAAGGAGAAGAAATTTACAACCTGATTTTTTAGTGTGTTGTGTGTAAGATGTCTAAAAATTCGGATGTATCTACTGATTCGATTTTGTTTAGAACTTTATGTGAGTTCCACAGATCAGTTATAGTGGTTTGTGGTGAGCAGCATATGTTGAGTTCAATAGAACTTAGAAGAATTCTATAAGGTGGCTCTTATGCGGTCCGTTTGATCTTTTTAGGCACATAAATTTAACCTTGACGTCATTTTGCGCGCAGTTTTTCAGGGTTGTCAAATGTAGCACAATTGTGCCAAAAGTGGCACCAGCGCACGCACTATTGAAAAATAGACAAAACGAGCACTATTTAGTTCTACAACGTTTTGTTTTGCTATTGAATATATTTCTTCTTCTGAGTATCACAGATTAACGGAATTTTGCACTTAAATGTTTTGTAGAAACTCGACAAGAAAGACACGTTCTCTTATAGAAAATACCTTTGTCTTTGTTTGCTCCCTGAGCAGCTTAATAACCGCCATATTGTGACGTCGGCTGACAGTGACCTATTGTACTATTTCGAAAGAAAGAGATGAAACCATGGTTCGGTCAATCTATATCTCTCTCAAAACAGTATCGTTTAGTTAGGATGTTAGAGATAGCGCTAGACCCAACCTATACGTCATCTTCCTCACTCTTTTCAGCAAAAAAATATTACAATGATATACGGGTCGGGCTATGATATGTAAATGGGGTTATACAGGGTGTTCCAACATAAAATGTACATACGTTATACAGGTAGATAGGGAGCACCAAAGCGAATCTAAAAACCCCACTGAAGGTTGCTCCAATGTCATTTTTTACTGAGATACAGGGTGATTAATTAATTTTGGTGAAAACTTACTTGAAACAGCAAACATATAATCAATAAATTGATTCCAGGTCCGTACTCAAAAAAAATTATTCTATTTTATTTGGGTCAAACAACACCCTGTATATCAAAATTTTTAAAAACGATTAAAATAATCGAAAACAACTGAGTCTTCTCCCAAATTTTCAAGAATGCGACGCTCACCGTGTTCTTACAGCATAATTTTGATTTTTACAATTCATTGAGTTACAATTTTTTTTGCAAAATTAATCAGTTAAAATAATTCTATTGAGAGATCTGTAAAATTTTAATATTGTTCGTAAAGTAATATCTTGATTTTATCAAAACTATCGTTTTTAATCAACCATTCACATTAAATAGAGCAATTTCAGGTCCGCATTCAAAATTTTTAATTTATATATTAAAGTTTCAAAATAAGAAGCACTTGAAAAAGTCTGAACAATTAATTTTGCGAAGTTACACTAGATTTTACATTTTACCGATTTTTATAAGCAATATTAGAAATAAAAATAAAACACGGCATATTAAATTTAATAAACATCAAAAAACCAAAGAAATATAAAATAAATACTAACTTTAATTAAAAATAAATAACTCTGATTTAAAACAAATTTTCAAAATGTCCGTCATTAGCTTCAAAACATAATTTCTCAGTTCGTTCAATCAATCCTCTTGTATTCATTTCACTAGCATAAACTATTGATTTCAGATGTCTGCATAAATAATAATCCACTGGATTAAAATCTGGCGATCTAGCAGGCCCAGCATGGGAACCACCACGACCAATCTATCGAATAGGGTAATAGTTGTTTAAGAAGTTCATGATCGGTATTGAGAAATGCGGAGGTGGAAAAAAATGAGGGCCAATCAAATTATTGTTTATCATACCATACCACACATGGACAGAAAATTTGTGCTGAGACTATGAGTTTGTCGTATGGCATTAGGATTTTCTTGTACCCATATGTATGCATTTCTTAAATTATACCTTCCCGGCCGCGAGTAAAATTTTCTTCGTCTGTAAATAACGTTCTGTAGAGTGTTCTTCTATTATCTTTAATCCATTTGGTGAACGTTAGACGGTTGACGTTATCACCTGGTTGTAATTGTTGGACTTCTTGAAAATGAAAATGATACAAATGTTCTTTCTTTAAGATACTCCATACCGTACCCTTAATGGAAGTTAAACTCTTCTTGTACTATAATTTCTGGATTTTCTTCTACTACGTTAATTATATTTTCCCCAACGTTCTCATTTCAATTAGGAACCATTTCTTTAAATATTTTAGTTGGATATCTTCCATATTCTTTAGAATAATTGAAAACTTTTCCGAAGGCTTGGTGATTGCGATTGGGAAAGCGTCGTGAGCTGTATCCATAAATGTAGATCAAATCAGCATATTCTGTATTAGCAAAATTGGTATTGCATTGTTATTGCATTTTTAGTCAAAAAGAATGACCTGCTTGATTGAAATTTAAATAAGAATATTTGTATGTATTGGTATTTTTTGTGTTCTAATATGCGGTGTTTTATTTTTATTTGTAATATTGCTTATAAGAATTTGTAAAACGTCAAAACTGGTATATAACTTCGCAAATTTAATTATACAGATTTTTTCTAGTGTTTCTTACTTTGAAAATTTAATATACAGGGCGTTAATATTGGTAAATTTAAATTAAATAATAATTTTTTAATACGGACCTGGAGACCTGGAATTGCTGTATTGAATGTGAACAATTTTAAAATTTTATAGATCTCTCAATGGAATTATTATTTGTGATTAAATTTTCAGAAAAAAAAACACGGTGAGTGTGGCATCCTTGGCAGACATTCAGTTTTTTATGAGCTTTTCGGTTCTTTTAATTGTTTTTAAAAATTTTGATATACGGGGTGTTGTTTGACCCAAATAAAATAGAATTATTTTTCTGAGTCACCCCAGAACTTTCCCGGCTCGACCGTAGAGAATATGTTATTTATTATTATTATTTTAATTACAAAATACTAAGCATTAGAATAATTTATGGATCACATTAAAAACAGCGATCCGATGGGAAATACGTCTACCGAATTGATATTTCAATGTTGATAATGACATAATCTCGCACGTTGTATATCACACTGCTACAATTAGGATCTCCTAATATCATGTGTGAAAACTATTGCGAATTTGGGAAAATTTTTCATACAATAGTTGTAGGGAATTTTATGCTTTACAACTTTGCACTGAAACACTTTGCACTAAAGAGCATAATTTACCTCCAATTTTTAAAAAATGGAAAATCCTAAATGTGTATTTTTCTCGCCATCTAGCGGCGAAATTTTGAGGAATTCGATAAAAAGTTAAACATAAAAGTTAAAGAAAATTTGATGCTTTACAACTTTGCACAAGAAAATTTAGCACTAAAATGCATTGTTTGTCCTCAAAATCAAGAAAAACTAGAGAAAACATACATGCACATATTTACGCGCCCTCTAGTGGCGGAACTATTGGAAATTCTGAAAAAAGCTTAAGACAAAAGTTGTAGGGAATTTTATGCTCTAAAGCATTGTACTACAACATTTTACACTAATGTGTATTATTTGTCCTCAAAATCAAGAAAAACTAGAGAAAACCTACATGCACATTTTTACGCGCCCTCTAGTGGCGCAACTATTGGAAATTCTGGAAAATGTTTGAAACAAAAGTTATAGGGAATTTTATGCTCTAAAACTTTGTACTACAACATTTTGCACTAAAGTTTATTGTTTGTCCTTAAAATTTAAAAAAAGTAAAAAATTGTTACATGTGTATTTAATCAATGTCGGTCTTGAGGACCTTCTACTGAACCAATTTAAACCAAAATCTAATAGTCGCATTCTAGGCACACACCGACCCTCCATACCAAATTTCAGCTTGATTGGTCAAACGGTTCGGCAGTTATCGTGGAAGATTACACACAGACACACAGACAGACTATGCGCTGGAAATGGTTTCAATCTTCTTGGGGGACCTCAAAATGGATATTTCCATCGATATCTCGATTTTTTTGCTCGTTCACCTTACTTTCCCTTTGGTGGGTCCGGGAAAGTAAAAATTATGAAAGGTCGTAAATTTTCTTCAAACGAAGAGGTTATAGAAGCTGTGGAGGCCTGGTTTGTAAAGCAAGATAAAACTTGTTTTTGAAAGGCTTAGAAGCTTTGCAGGTTCAGTGTTATAAATCTATTAAATTAAGAGGAGGATATGCTAAATAATAAAATATTTTTATTTTGAAAATCACGTAGAAAACTAGTTTATCATTAGGGGATTATAAGAGAATGGTCATTTTAGTAAATTGTTACAAATAAAGGAATTTGTTAGATTTTTATAGAATTTTATTAACGGAAAGTGCAAGTTTTTTATTTGTATAAAATAATAAGTTGTCCTGTTGTGCAAGGCTTGGGCCCCCATAAGCCCCGGGGACCATTATTTTGTACCGCCTTTAACATCATCCTCTCGTCGGGCCTGCCCCTAACAATTTTAGGATTTATAGTAGACGAAATTGGTGCTCCTCGTATATCATAAATAGCACTCAAGGTCAATGAGGCGGAGGATGTTTTTACAAAGGTTAATGTGCGTGTCCGGTCTTATTAAATTATACTAGTCTTTGGTATTATGTAAAGGCAGTATCGCCAACAAGCTGTTATATATAAATTTAGTATTTCTTTTGCGATGAGTGCAGTAATTGGTCTCCCATCAAAATTCTTCTTATTGCCAATTCCAGAGCTCTTTTATACGCCAAGCAACCTCTGTCTTACCTCCGGCATGTCCATATGTGACACAGACAGGTATGAAACCTCAAAACGAGGTAAAAAGAGAAAGAATAATATATAAAGAGAGAGAGAGAAGAACGGCCGCATCTCGCCTGGGCAATCATTGAAGTCTCTCAGTCGGTCTCGCGGTACTAACAGTGTTCGACTCTTCGACATCGACATGGCTATGGGATATGACAATTAGAGTTGTGTGCCTTAGTTTTAAATCATTTCACTTTCTATAACAAGGTGGTTTTAGTGGTTTTGTTTCGTTCAAATCATGTTTAAGAGTGTCGTATTGGTTCTTGCTACTATTGCAGTTGCGTCTGCTAAAGGTAGGTTTGATTTTTTACTTTTTAGGTTAATTATGTTATTCTTTTTAACGATCCTTTTATAGAGATTATTTATTACTATTTACAGATATGGTATTTTTAATGATAATAAGCATGTATCATAATTTTAATTTTTATAGCTTCATTTTATTGCAGCACTTTTATGATTTTTCTGTTTATACAAGGTGATTCAGAAACGGAAAATAAGGCAATAAATTTGGAAAAAATAAATTATTTCTTCTTTTTCACTTATTTAGGGGGTCATACCTATAAA
The DNA here is from genome assembly GCA_963243735.1 of Neocrepidodera transversa. Classification (NCBI taxonomy): domain Eukaryota; kingdom Metazoa; phylum Arthropoda; class Insecta; order Coleoptera; family Chrysomelidae; genus Neocrepidodera; species Neocrepidodera transversa. The sequence goes on along the minus strand of OY725337.1, from coordinate 1,876,186 downwards.
TATAGTATATTGCCTTGGTGAGACAAGTAAAAATACCGAAAAATGTAAGCTTCGATATTTTTCAACATAAAATTCACAATTTTCAAAATGGGTTATTAATTTTTTTTATACGAAAAGTGTGTTTCAAATACTACATAACAACAATGAAATATAACATGGTCATGGCCCGATATATGTGATAAAAAGCTGTCCAAATTATGTTTGTCGGGACTTATAAGGCTTTCAATAACTTTTAAAAATTTGTAAAATTTGATGTTTCTTTTTCGCACTTTCTAAATTTGACTTGTAAGTATTTTAAATCAATTTTTATTCGCATTTATAATAAATTCTAATACTGTTAATTTTAGTTGTCCTGAAGATGGCCAGTAACTGGCCGAAAGCGCTTAACATTTAATTAAAATTTAAAAAAAAAATACATTAGACACTTTAAAGTATGATTCTACGTTTTTTATTCTTCATTAAAATATAAAGAAATAACCTTAACATTATCCAGAAAAAAAATTATTTGGTTTTAAAAATGATTTTTATTTTAATCGCTAGGCAGTTATTTTTTAGGGTGGAGCCCTTTTTGGCACGGCGGTCAGTTATATCCGAATTTAATCTTTTATTGCTTCTAACGGTGTAGCCGTTCTAGGCACGAAAGCTGGATTAAGGGTTCTAGGAAAATGAAATTAGGATTATTTAGATTATATAAATTATCTAAATTTTAAATAATATTTTTGTAATTTCTTCAATTGTGGGTTATTCCTAGATACAGTTTAAATAAAATTATTGTGAAATGATTGTATTCATGAATGGGGTTGTAATAGTATAATTTTTAATCGGTATTTTATGTAGCTATTTAATATTTTTCTTAGTGTCGTATTTATGTAACATTATATTTCTTGTGATTTTTCATATTATTTTCTATTAATTATGAGTTTTTTTAATTTGTTTTATATATAGTTTAAATATTTTTTTTGTCAAATCATTGTTTTCATTTGGAGAAAAAAATTCTTGACTATACAAATCAAACCGAGATTATTTATTTGGACAAAAAAAAATCTTTACCATACAAATCAAATGAAGCATATTTATTTGGAAAAAAAATTAAAACAAATCTTTGAAATTTTTTGTCAAATAATTGTTTTTATTTGGAGAAAACAATTCTTGACCATAACAAATCAAACCGAGATTATTTATTTGGACAAAAAAATCTTTACCATACAAATCAAATGAAGGATATTTATTTGGAAAAAAAAAATAAAAAAAATCACTGAATTTTTTTGTCAAATAATTGTTTTTATTTGGAGAAAAAAATTGTTGACCATACAAATCAAACCGAGATTATTTATTTGGACAAAAAAATCTTTACCATACATATCAAATGAAGGATATTTATTTGGAAAAAAAAAATAAAAAAACATCACTGAAATTATTCCTAATATTTTTTCTTAAAAATATTACTTTGAATTAAAAGGATTAGTTACTTTATGGCCGATTACCACTGTGCCCAAAAGGCCCACCTAATTTTAAAACTTTAGGCCAAAAGACCGGTAGGTTTATGGAACCCCGCTGACAAAATGAATATCAAATTTACTTTTTTTATTTTTTAAATAAATTTGTTTAAAATTGGAGTTCAGGCATTTTCTAATTTTTGATATTTATTTTTGAAAGTAACTAAAAAAATTACTTTTTTTTAATACGAATTCAGGTGATATCAATTATCTACATACTTCTTGAGCTTTTTTTTAATTAAGACTAATAGTAAATTCACAATGCTTAAAATGCCCCAGGGTTACACGCAAATTAATTTTTTCCGGAGCAGTTTTTTGTTTATATTTTAATATTATCAATACACTTTCAGTGTAAAAAAATCAAAAACTCATTGTGAAAATTGTGAATTTTTTTTATCAAAAATTCGTTTTTCGGCTTTAAGTACAGTTCAGATAGGATATGTCATTATTTAGGGTTTGATGAGCGATTATATTTTCTAATTATTTAAGTCCCAATGAATAAACAATAAACAAATTAAATTTGACAATTACTTTATTTAAAATGAAATCCAAAATCAATCAATTCTCATTTAAATTTTAATTCCAAAAATATACTCAGTTATAATAAATGTTAACATTTAAAAAAAAATCTGACAAATATTTAATAATAAAAAAATAATAAATAGATCTATCATTTATATTATGTCAACACTGTAGAAGAGAATAAGTGAATTTTTTTGTAATAATTACCTAGAAATTTATTTTAGTTACGAAGTTAATTATTTTATGTCTTAGACTTGAATTGCACCAAAATAATAAAACAATTGCTCCTTACATTTTTTTTCAAATACATATACAGAGTGAACCGGATTTAATTTGCGTATACAGACATCTCGTAAACCGCAATAGATACAATATCGGTTAAATGGGAAAAAGATGTGTATTTTTCCAGGAGAATTTAATGGTTTTTTTCAAAATTAAAATATCAGGTCCGGTTTCTGAGATATTTGGGAAAACCGAAATTGACCACCTAACCTGCACTTTTTATTTCATTTTTTTCCTTTATCCAACCATTTAGAATATTTAATTTTTTAATTAGTTTTTGACAGTGAACTGTACTTTAGGAAGTTTTATAAGTACGGTCCTGTTTCATTTTCACTGTAAATATTTATAAATCTCTTTAAATAAAATTAATTAAAAATTGAGTCTACTTTGAGCTTGACGCCCTAAATACTTAATTTGTATTAAATATATCAATTTAAATTTTCTTAAATAACTACTATCAAAAAATAAATAAAAAAAATAATTAAAAATGGAGTCTACTTTGAGCTTGACGCCCTAAATACTTAATTTGTATTAAATATCTCAATTTAAATTTTCTTAAATAACTACAATCAAAAAATAAATAAATAAATTTCAATTATTGAATTTATCATTCAACTATAGAAATTACAATTATTAAATACTCATTGTGAATTATTTTAATTATGTAAGAATTGCTCAAATTGTCCTCCTCCTTATTCAAGATATTTTATAATTCCAGTACTCATATTTTTAGAATAAAAATGAACAGGACCGTACTTAGAAAAATTCCATAAGTACAGTTCATTGTCGAAATCTAATAAAAAATTAAGTGTTCTACATGGTTGAATGTAGAAAAATATGAGGATTTTAAAGATGAAATAAAAAGTACAGATCCGTATTAAAAAAAAGTTGTGGGTGGCCTTTCAAAGACGAAACATTGTTTTAAAAAATGGGATACGCTATGTTAAACCATATATGGCTTTCAATAAAAAAGTTACATAAATTTTTTTTTATCTTTAAAAATTAAGGTGGTAATTAATTAAAACGAAAATCCTCAATTTCTGTTTTTCCCAAATATCTTAGAAACCGGACTTGATATTTTAATTTTGAAAAAACCATTATATCCATCCGTAAAAAACACATGTTTTCCCCCATTCAACCGATATTGACTCTATTGTGGTGTACGAGATCTCTGTATACGCAAATTAAATCCGGTCCACCATGTATATGATCTCACCCTGTATATCAGTTGTATGTGCAAAAATTATGAAAGCAAAGAGAGAGTTGTATATAGTTCTACGAAAAAAAAGGTTTGAATTATTTTTGTACTAATATGGGCGAAAACATATAATTTATGATATGTTGCATGATTTTGGACACCCTGTAAATCTAAAAGCGTAAATCTTACAGTTTTGGCTTTGTAAATATTTGATTATTAGATCAATGTCTACAATATATAAAAATTTCGTCAAATTCTGACCGAATTTAAATACACAGATACACAGACAGACTTTTATCTGGAAATAGTCTTAATCGTCTCAAGGGATCCAAATGGATATTTCCGTCTTCATATCGAAAAAAATGTTTAGCGCGTTCACAATACTTTCGTTCCTCGTTGGATGATAGAATTGAATAGGTCCGATGTGAGTGGGGCGTTAGCTCACTCCTTCACTGCGGCCAGGGGGCAATTCAACATACAATCCCACACCTTCTCACTCAATACAATCCCACACCTTCTCACTCACTAGGGATGTGCGATTCTTTCCAAAATATCGATCTAGTGAATCGATTCACATCATTTGGTATTTAATCGATGCACTTAAAGACCGAATCGAAAAAATCGATTTCCTTAAAAATCGATCTTATAATCTATTTTAGTTAACGAAGGCATTTTTATACAAATGTTATTAATTAAATTATTAAAGAAAAACGACTACCAATGTGAGTTTAAATAATAAGAAAATGAAAAATAAGGAAATACAAGCACCAGCTTGGGAATTTCCCGGACTTAACACTTAACCTATACCATAAAGCTAATAACTGACTCCAACTGTAATCTGTAATAAATAACTAATCTTCCCGCCACCTGTGCAATATTTATTTCACTAGTTACCTAAACTGTAATATACATAAACAGAAAAAATAAGAGATTGCTTTATTTTTATTAATTCAAGATATCTGCAATTTCTTGTTTCTGTCTAAATATAAATATGCTACAATTTGTGATGTCGCTGTAAGAATATAATTTGGGAACATCCGATCTTTGTTGAACGATTTTGTAATAAAAAAATCGATACACTGATTAATCGCTTATGAAAAGATCGAAAATCGCAGATAAAAAGATCGATCTTGTGAATAATCGATTTAGATCGAACATTACTACTTCTCACAAAGTCTATAGTTGATTTAGATGAAGCTTCCTTGAAATCGGTAGGCTCCAGCTGTACGAAACCAAACAAACGTAAGAAGCCTATTCAGTTCCAGGGCAGGACAAAAGCGTAGAATATGCTCCAAACATTCGTCTTCAACACTGCAAAAGCGATAGTCTAATGTTTAAAGGCGACCTTGCATATACCAGCTACTACAAGTTGACTTCTTATTAATTAGAAGCTAATTTTTGTTTCCATGCCTTGCACACAAGCTTCTTTCAGCCCCAACTGTACAATAACAATGCTATATCATTGTCCACTATAAAATTGTAAATACATCCGTTTACTTGGAATTCTACGCTTGTCGTTTTTGTACTCATTTTGGTTTTTATTTTTAAAATACTACAGTAAACACAGCCTAGGAGCCTAGCCACAAACAAATAAGTTTGGTTATGAAATAAAATGTAAAAAAGCCGCTAAAAAGATAAAACTTCACCCAACATTTAGCCACATGACCTTGAAAAATAGCGGAAAGAAATTGAGCAATGTGATTGGTTACAATTTAGAAGCTGGCTTCTAGAAGCTGGTATGCAAGGCCGCCTTAACTCAGACCTAGCTTCTTCAGATAGTAACGCAGACCACAGTGCCCTGTAAGCAGTCCAATTAAGATGCGTAGATCACTTCTACTCCATTCTAGGATCTGCGATAGGGTACTACCTAAGGGTTGGACTATGAACGCCTTAGAGTGATCTAACCCAGGAATATCTTTCCAGTTCCGGAGAATTTTCCGCTCGGCCCATTTCCAGATAGTGTCTTTAGCTATGCCAAAGAATGGTTCCGGTCCAATAAACTCGGATTCTGCACCTTTTCTCACAAGTGTGTCGATTTTCTCGTTGTCCTTCACCCTTTCTAGCACAGGTACCCAGAGTAGGGTTACTCTGTTACTGGTAGCAATGTGGTCCAAGAACTCGATGCAGTTCCACACCAGCTTCGAGTCCGGCCGGTTGGAGTTCAGTCATAATATCATTTTTTTTCAAAATAGTCAAAACAGTAATTATTTTTTTTCCAAATTTTACACTAATATTTACTAGTGTGAGTTCAAAAATGTTCATGAAAGTGCTTAGTGCTTGAATTGTTCGGGAGCCTTTTCGAATGCTCGCGAGCACTAAGCCCTTTGGTAAATTGTTTTAAGCACTAAGCTTTTTGGTAAAGTGTTTTAAGCACTAAGCACCGACTTTAATAATAAATTGCACGTAAGCACTGTGGTCCCGAGCTCTACATATTTAAAGCTGCCTGGCTGACAAAATGTAAATACTTTTGTTAACAAGAGGACGGTTTTGCCAACTCTCTTGCACACAATTCTATCACGAAGACCTCAGCCTGAAAGATGGTATCATACCTGCCGAGGCTTACTATGATCTCAACTCTCCTGTACACTTCGCGTCTTTGAACCATCTCTGTACAGTACATAAGCCATCCCTAGAAAGAGGATCTTCCTCTTTTCCAATTCGTCTCTTCTCGGAAGAAGGACGTTCTCGTTGGATGGTAGGTCGGGAAAATAAGAAAACAAATTCAAAAAAAATTAATATTTTTTTAAAAAAATTTCTTTTATACACTTGATGTAAGTAATTTTTTTAGAAATAATTTTTTTTTAATTATTCTTTTTTTTTAAGTTATGAGCAATAGCTATTTGCGTAACCAGTTAGGAAATAAGGAAATTTGTTTGACGAAACACAAACCGAGCGTTAGCGAGGTTTGCAAATGCGCGAGTCAAACAAAAGTCCTTTTTCCTAACGTGTTACAAGATATTTTCTAATTTTGAAAAAAAGCTTAATAAATACTACTTATACAGTGCAACTCAAAAAGTCTGCATCATATGGGAAAAATTTTTATTATTCATTTGACAGAAAATTTTATTCTTGATAGGGGCGGGCAAAAAATATGAATTTTGATTAACAGTAAAGTACCCTTATTTTTGACAATATCAAAAAAATTGTTTAAGAAAGTTGTTTAGAATTAAAAATTGCACTCAGATTTAAAATCACAGCCTCCTACGCAAAAATCCATTTTTTATGTTTTTAGCCTTCCTTCAATCACTATAAAAATGGTTAAAAAAATTTGGTTTTCTTCGTTATTTTTACACCATGATCGGCCTTTTTTTAAAATTTTTATGATTTTTGATTTTTCTTGGTGCAAAGTTTTTATTTTCTTTTTTTATTTTTATTTTCAAAGCTTCATTTTGTTTAGTTAATTTTAGCTAGATTTTGTTTTACACCGTTAAATTGAATAATATTTTTGACGTAAATAAGTGAATATTATTTACATTTTGGTACTAAAAACTTTTGGGTATCATTTTTTTACCCATTTTCTTCAATTAAATCATAACGGTAGTTTTTATGTGCATGTCTACAGGGTGAAATTTCAACTTTACACCAAGAAAAAACCAAAAATGATAAAAATTTAAAAAAATGCTGAGAATGGTGTAAAAATGACGAAGAAAATCAAATTTTTTTAACCAAAATATATTATAGTGATTGAAGGAAAGCCCCTAAAGTGCATCCGAAACGATATTATTTTGAGCTAGGCTAAAAACATAAAAAAATAGATTTTTTGCATAGGAGGTTGTGATTTTAAATCTGAGTGTAATTTTTAGTTCTAAACAACTTTTCTAAATAAATTTCTTTGATATGGTCAAAAATAAGGGTACTTTACTCTTGATCAAAATTCATATTTTTTGCCTGCCCCTGTATACCATTTAGAAATTTGACGCTCGCAATAGCTGTTTTACGCAATGCACCAACTTTTATCAAGAATATAATTTTCTGTCAAATAAATAATAAAAATGTTTCTCAAATGGTGCAGACTTTTTGAGTTGCACTGTATAATTTTTTAATTTTGTTAAAAATCATGTAGGCAAATTATATTGACAAGTTATCAGTCAATAATAAATATTAGAAACCAACAATCACAACAATAAAAATATTAATAAATATGTACTCAAGCCAGTCAGATGTACTAAGCGACGTAGAAGAAGCTGCTCAAAGAGCGTTATCAACAAAATCTAAAGTTAGATATAATATTTGTTATGAAAAATTTGAACAATATTTGATGAAATAAAGATTTCATCACTGGTTATGTAATATTTTACTTTACGCAACCAGTTACGTAAAATATGCCCTATCATAACGTCAATTAGTTAAAAAAAAATGACAAAATTAGACAAATGTATTTTTCAAGTTAATTTTTTTATTATTCAAATTACAAAAAAATTGTATTATTATATTGACTAAAGGTTTATAAATCGTCAAACCTGTAAAACTTGGGGTTTATTTTTTTGTAACCCCATTTTACTGAGGCTATCGTAAACCGTCTTCGGTAAATGAGACAATTACCGGTACGACCTCCATTAATTTACAAACTTAACACACGACTTGTTATTTTTTTATTGGAAAATGAGCCAATAATTGATATATTTTTTTTAAAATACAACTAAATAAAACGACTAACATAATTGCTACTATTTTGTGCTATATAATTTAGGTTTAAAGATTTTAAAATTATACCAATTAACCATTTTTTGCACAAACAGAAAAAACACGCAGTGAAAAAAGTGACCGAGGAATCTTGATTAAAAGTATCAGAAAAAGATGCAATGGAAATAATTAAAAAAACTTATTACCTATGCAAATTTGAAAAATCTTCTTAAACAGTTAATAACTATTGCTATTTTCATTTTATTACATTTAGTGACAAAAACTTTGTGCGTAAGATACCCACCAGATGGTGTACGAAAGAAACACTTCCTTATCGTAAAACTACTTAATGGAATAGTCAATTGAAAGCAATATTAATTATTTTAAAGACCTCAACAATCATCGAAAAATTTAAAACGGTTCTCTAATTGCACATTAATTGAATTTTTAAAGTGAAAGTAAAATTACTTTATGAGTGAGTTGCATAATATTATTTTAGTTTAAATTAAAGAAAATTAAGTATATTGTTGAGAAAGTAAAAATGACGTAATCAGTTTTTTTATGTCCAAATTTTCATTTCTATTAAAAATAAGAATAATTAATAACAGTATCGAAGTAGCTCAACGACGGACAAACGGATAGACAGATGGATTTAATTGTGAAAATAGTAGGTGCGAGATAAGGTAACCAGCTATTGATTGCTGAAAGACGCACGCACAAACGGACAGACAGACTGTTGCAGTTGACTTAGGTTATTGAAAATAATAGGTGGGCGAGCTATTGTGACCAGCTATAGATTTCTGAAAACAGAGTTCCAAAATTCGAAACCGTTCTCGAATTTTCGGTGTGACAGACGGCCAGACAGACGGACAGACATTGTAGCGTCAATAAGTACTTTCTCTAGTTAATCAAATATATGAAACTTATTTTAATTAAATAAAAAAGGTTATCCATATCTCAAATGTGGTCCAATTTTCAATATATGAAATGTACAACACAAATATATTTCTTAAAAATTATTGGGGGAAAGTGGCGACTAGTTTCGGCTAAACAGCCTTCTTCAGGCCTAGAAGTACATTAATCGATAATGAGGGTAGAGGATTTTTTACAAATATAAACAAACTTACGTAGTAAAAATAGTAGTTTTAAGTACAATAAATCCATGTGGATAAAATAATTAAAAGGGCTGTGAGAGGACGGATACAAAGGATTAAAATTTACGCGACATGAAAAATTTTTAAAGTAAATTTAGGGGTTGGATGAGTAAATCCTGGTATAAAACCATTGATGTGGAAAACTATGTAAAGTGAGGTAAAATCAAAATAAATATGAAAATTCTTTGGTATAGAATTAACTCAAAATCACTAGAGAAAATTTTTTTCTTAAGGCACTTGCAGAAGTCTGGAACCTATAATATGATTTATTTAGTTTGTATTTATACGATCTAAAAGATTTTGTAGTTTTGTAGTTTTAACCAATTGACTACAAAGAACCAGGCACTTTTCTTATGGCGGATGGGTCCCGGGCCGATTTTTTTAAAATTTGGTACATATATTTCTCGAGTCATATGCATTATTTTTGCTCATTGCACCATGACTCTAAAAATACAGGGTGCCTCAAAAAATTGGCATTCAAATTAACTGTGGTTTACTCTACTAATTAATTTAGTAATTTTCTGTTCATAAATATTCATTTTAAAACATGAAATATAGACAATAAAGCGTTTAAATTGAAGCAATGAAAAAGATCTTACAAAAATAACTACCAGCATACATGGTATCTGATAAATCTGTGATTTATCCAATTCATTTTCATTGAAACACCCTGTATTTCTTCCGTTCTTAAATTCATCCTGATTTCAAAAACCTAACCTAGGCTAACAGCACAAATTGACCCATGAACTATTAAGACCTATGACCCATGACTCATGACCTAAACTTTACAAATGTATGAAGTGTTCTATACATAATACCGGTTGTCCCATTAAAATCCGAATATTAATAACAAAGTTAGTCCCTAATGCCCTTTTTGTCTTTGGTTCTGCTCATGATTTTTCTTCTACGTCATATATAAGCTATACACACCAGAGTCAATTTTATAATTATATGTTTTTCTAGGTTTTTTTATACACTTTATATTTATATTAAGATACAATTCTTAACAAAAATGACTAAGATTAGGCTAAAGGAAAGCAAGTATAAATAAAATCGATTAAAATAAAATAAGCATAAGAGTAACGACTTATTTTTTAAGACAACCTGTATGTTTGTTTTCACTAAATTCAATTTTAACGCATTGTTTACTATATTACATAACAATAAAAAAATAATAGTAAGTATTTATCATCCTGTACGTTAATTAAAAAACAATATAATAAAAACTCTTCATCAAAACGCTTTGATATCTTGAATGTCTTATAGTTTTAGTTTTAAGCTATTTTTACCTTGTTTTTTTTGGACTTCTCATTATCATTTTTTAGTCATTTTTAGCTATTTTTTAGCCATTTTTAGCAATTCTTTATGCTAGTTTAGGTTTCCCAACGTTTCTAATGGTTTCTAGGTAAGTTTAGCCTGTTTCATTCATTTTTTTACAAATTAATAAAACCTGCTGTAGTTTTTTTTAAAATTGTGTGCCATATGTTTAGGCTGTTTTGTCAATTTTTTAGAATTTCTTAGAATTTTTTCCATTTTTGGCAAGTATGTAAGCTAGCTTAGTTTTCTCAACGTTTTTAATGGTTTCTAGCTAAGTTTAGCCTGTTTCATCAATATTTTAGAATTTCTTAAAGCCTGCTGTAGTTTTCCACGATTTTTGATAGTTTTGAGCTGTATTAGTGCTTGTTTTATTTTATTTTTTAGCTTTCATTAGACTTGCTATAATTTTTACGGTTTTTAATGGTTTCATGGCATGTTTGACCGTTTTGTCAATCTTCTACAATTTTTGTATTCATATGTATTGAAAGTCATTTTCTTGGACTACCGTGTAGTTTTAGAGTCATGGTGCAATGAGCAAAAATGATCCATATAATTTAAAAAAAATCGGTCCGGGGCCCAACTAACATAAAACCAATAACAGACTGTTGGGTATTAATCGCAGTTATTTTTAATATTTAATAATTAATTTTATTTTTTCTACCCTGTATTAGTAGATATGTGTTTATTGTGTTTTTGTTTTACACTATATTTAAGACTGTATGTATGATGCGCCACGTGCCCCGGGTGGTCCGAAAAGGACATAAAAGATGCGCCACCTATTTTGAATTTGAGGATTAAGAGATTAAAGAAGATTACCATAAAATAATTACCATACTTGATTTTATCCACATTTTAGCAAAAATAAAACAATGGTTAATTTACCCTTTATTTTTATTTAAAATATGATACATAATTATTATGCAATATAAAATCGAATAAATTTAATGTTAAATATTTACAAATTTGAAGGGATAAATTTAAGTATTCTTTAGTCTATTTTTTGTTTAATTTTTTTTTCTGAATTTTTAATGTTTCATTATTGCAACTTTTAACATTAATTTGATTCATAATTAACAAAATATTAACGAACTGAAAAATATCCGGATGTTGTTTGTAGAATTAATATGGAACAAAGCTGTAATTTTTCATCATTGTTCTGTTTTTCTTTTTGTATTTTTTTTTTCTTTAATTTTTTTTATTGTTTCTTATTTTTCTTTTCTACTGATTTTTGCAATTATTTGAGACTTCTCTGCGTGTTTTTGCATTTTATTTCAATTTATTTGAATTTTTCCATTTTTTATTACAGTTGGTTTTTTGGTTTGTGCGATGTTTTTTGATTTTTCTCGATTTTTTCTCATTGTTCTGGTTTTTTTCAATCTTGTTTTTTTATGATTTTATCGATTTTCTCTAATTTTTACTCGTTTTTTTCTCATTGTTCTGTTTTTTTTTCTATTTGTTTTGTTTTCTAATTTTTTCTCCTTTTTCTTAGTCCTTTGATTTTTTGTGACATTTTTCGATTTCTTGCGTTTTTCCGTATATTACATTTTTTTTTCGATTCTTTTAATTCTTTCAATTTTATGATTTTTTGTTTTTTTTTTCTAATTTTTTTTTCAATTTTTTCTAACCTTTCGTCATTTTTTTGTCATTGTTCTGTTTTTCTATTGTTTTTTTTTGTTTTCTATTTTTTTCTCATTTTGTTTTATTTCATTGATTTTTTTGTCATTTTTTTGTAATTTTTGTTGCGGTTTTTTTGCGATTGTCCCTATTATCCTTATTATTTTGTTTGCAGCTTTAAATACTTTTAAGGAGCTTTAAAGTAATAATTTTCTTTTATCTAGTGGCGCTCTTTACCTGAGTTTAATCCCTAAAATAATATTTTACCTGACTTTTAAGCAAATGTGGGGCACTTTACATAGTGCCACATTTAAGCCGTAACTATAGGAGCTATAGGACGCATTCCCCATCTTAAATTCCATAAGAAAACGCTAAGGTCTGTTGTGTCAAAATTGTGTTACCAATAATAATATTATACCTGTTACGAATTTAGGATTTTAGAATTACACATGTATTTGTGCCACCAGAGAAAAGGGCCTCTACCTGACAGGTTAATCAGGGCATAAGCAATGATTACCAAGAAATTACCACTCGAGGTTTTAATGACTGAATGATGTTTGCATTTATCATTGTAAGGTACAGAAATATCACCCTGGAAATTCCAAAGCTTTAATATATTTATGGTTTAAGAACCTTCATCTGGAAATCTCAGCAAACATTGTAGGAAGGACAAAATTAGGGTTTTTCCTGGGTAAGTTGATTGGTTTTTAGAGAGGGGCTAAATAAGTTTACCAGAGGGTTAAAAATAATTTTTTGTTACACTTCAGTAGTTATATTTATCGGTCTCAAGTTGTCCTTTGTATTTTTCATAATGGATCTTAAAATTGTCAAAAGTATGTACGGAAATGAGCTTTTGGTGCTCAATAATTTTAAATTTAAAAAAAGAAAAGACTTTAAAAAGTAGTGAAACATTTTGGCGTTGTATAAAACACTGGTTAATTCAAAAAAATAGCTTAATCTATGTGACAGTTAGTTTAAAGAATAAAATGTCACTTATTTATTGCAATTATAGTGGCACAAATACCTGTGTGTATTTAAAGAACCCTTTTAGTCGGTGACACATTTACCGGTACCCTTTTCTGGTCAGGTATATTTGGTGGCACATTTACCTCCGCCCGTTTTGCATATTTTAAATATTAATTTAATATGAGGAAAATTTTTGAATTTTATAAAAATTGTTTTAGAAATCTACTTATACCAAATAACAAAAATTAATTTAAAACATTGTCAACAAAATTAATTCATAATTAAAATAATTAAGATGTCAGTAAATAAAATGAAAATTAACGTCTTAACAACATGCATAGAAAATTTTCCGGCTGATATCCGTTCTCTCAATTAATTTGAATATAACTGAATCTCGTTGATTATGTAGGTCATCCATTCTGATTTGTAATTATCGGTTTTATCTTGACTAGTTAATTATTCAGTGTCTATCTAAATTGTACGGTAATGTCTCACGAAGATGACTTTCAGTTCAAGGTGTCAGCGATATTGGATACCTACTTGACGGTAAGATTCTGGTACCTGGGTCTATGGGTGGGTCGCGCCCAACGGACGCAAGATGTAATCGGTGCTATAATAAATTATTTAAACAAGGTGAGACGAAATTTTATTACCTATTTATTTCTCAATTTAATAAAATTTTTATTTAATATTAGATACTGATGCAACATTAAGCATCCCACCTAATAATGATTTTATATTTTCATCTTTGGAATTTTCCCCATGGCTCTAATCGTCTATTTAAGTAGTTAGGACCCACATTGTGATTAATAGTATATTATTTAACACCTATAATGGTTACATTACACGTGGATAATTATGGCGCGACAATAATATATTGTAGTGAAATTTATTACACCCTGTATATTACAAAATCAATTTAAAAAATATATAATAGTGAGTAAGGGTTTATTTTCAGAATTAGCAAAAAAATATTTCTGCTCTACTAAACTTTTTTCTAGATTTTTGCTTTTTTTGCCATGTTGTATCCATTATTTTTCCTTTTTTGGATTTTTTACTTGTTTCCATTTATTGACCATTTTACCCCTTTTTTTATCTTGTTTTAACTTTTTTGGACTTTTTTTATTTTGTTTTACCTTTTTTGTCTGTATTTGCTTCTATTTTGTCTTTTTTTACCATTTTCTATTCTTATTTTTTATATTATATATTAAAGATGTGGACCTGAATTTTTAATCCTATTCTTCACAGGCGAGCCGAGAAAGTTCTGGGGCGACACAGAAGTTTTTCTTCTTTTCTTTTTACCTTTTTTGCCATATTTATCTTTATTTTGTCTTTTTTGTTTTTTACCCTTCTTCCTTTTTTTACTTTTACTAAAGCTTTTTTTCTTTTTTAACTGTACTATAAACCTTTTTTATCTGTACTAAACCTTTTTTACCATTTTTGTTTTCTTGCTCTGTTTTGGCTTTTGTTTCTTCCTTTTTTGACCCATTTACCCATTTTTTTCCTTTTTTTATTCGTTTTTTACCCTTTTTTGGCCTTTTACCCCTTTTTGATATGATTAAATTTTTTTTCTACTTAAATTCTATTAGTACGGATCTTTATTGAATTTATAGTCGGTATTCATTTTTATAAATTGTACAATACTTCGAGCATAATTAGGAAAAAATAAATGAGAATCAAGTATTATTTAATTATTCAACTATTTCAAAAAAAATGTTTTAATAAGATAATGATCATAAGTGATCGAATTTCGATTTTTCGTCATTTCTTAAGCACCGGCCCTGATAATTTAACCGACCTTTCAAGTAGTACGGTTTAGAAGTTACCAATACAATCCCATTAAAAAGTGGCCACCCTGTATACGTAATGTTTTAAGTACTAATTTCCTCGGAAACGTGGGTTTGAATCCCACCGCTTATTTTTTTATAAACATTGTAAATACATGGAAAAATGTTTTCCACGAAAAAAAGAGAAAAATATGGAAAAATAGGAAAAATACTAAAATAAAAAAAAAGGAAAATATGAAAAACAGAAATAAAATAGGGAAAAAATAGAAGAATTTGGGAATAAGATTGAAAAATAGGGAAAAAATAGAAGAAAATTGGGAAAAATAAAAAAAAAATGAGCAAAATGGGGAAATTTGTGAAAAATATTGAAAACAGGGAGAAATCTAAAAAATTGGGGAAATAGTTAAAAATAGAGAAACAAGAGGAAAATAGGACAAAATAGGGAAAAAGAACTACAAATTAGGACAAGTAAGGAAATATAAGTAAAAATAAAGAAAAAAAGAAAAACCAATGTAAAATAGGAAAACATAGAATAATAGAGAAAATAGGGGAAAATATGGGAAAAAGAGAAAAATAGTAAAAAATTGGGAAAAAGAGATACAAATAGGGCAAACTTGTGAAAAATGGAGAAAAAGAAAAAATAGGGAAAACTATGGGAAAATCGAGAAAAATAGGGAAATCCTGGAAAAATAATGAAAAGTGGGGAAAAATCGGCAAAAGTAATAATAGAAAAAAAAAATGGGGAAAATAGGGAAATTAGAGAATAAATGTGGAAACAGTAAAAAATAGGGGAATATTGGGAAAAATAAGAAAAAAATGAAATATATAAAATAATACATATGGAAAAACAGGAAACGTAATAAAAATCGGAGAATATGAAAAAATAGGGAATAATTGCGAAAATTGGGGAAAAACAGAGAAAATGGGGAAAAAGCGAAAACTATAGAAAATAGGGGTAAAACAGTAAAATTTGCGAATAATAAGGAAAATAGAAAAAATTAGAAAAAGATAGATAAAATAGAGAAATATATGGGAAAATAGTGAAGAATAGGAGAAAATAAGGAAAAAGACTAAACATAGGAAAATGAATAATAATAAAAAAAAGTAGGGAAAAACAGAAAAAATAATTAAAAACAGGAAAAAATGTGGGAAATGGGAAAAATAGTTAAATCAGAGAAAATAGGGAAAAATATTAAAAAAATTGGAAACAGGATAAAATACGCAAGAACAAGGTAAAATAAGGTAACAAAAATGGGAAAATTAGGAAAAATAAGAAGCAATGGTGAAAAATACAAAAATAGGGAAAAATAGGAAAAACATAAAAAACAGTAACAATATTAAATAATAAGAATAAATGAGGAAAAAGGTCCAAATAGGGACATGTAGAAAAAATAAGGAAAAATAAAGAAAAAGTGATAAAATAATAGAAAAAAAGGAACAATTAGAAAGAAATGGAAAAATCGAAAAATAGCGAAAAATAGAGAAAGTAGGGGAAAATAGTGAAAAACAGGAAAATGTAATGAAAAAACAGGAAAAATAGGCATAAATAGGAAAAAACAAACAAAGCTCGGTCGTACAGGTACTATTAAAGTGACTCCGTGTTTTCAAATATTATAAATCTATAATGAAAAAGTTGATTTAAAAAAAATTCAAAAGCTAAAAATCGGTTTTTTTTAACAAGAAAAATGGGCATAAATAGGAAAAACAAGTAAAGCTCGGTATCCAGGTACTCTTAAAGTGATTCCGTGCAGTGGCGGCTCCTCGAAGGAGGCTCAGGAGGCTCAGCCTCCTCACCAACTTATCCAGAAAATAGCACCAGAAATATTTTGTTGATCATTCTTCATTTTATTTCCTGTTTCTCTAATAATTTTTTAAATTTTACGATAAATTCCTCGTTCTCGGTAATTATTTTTGAATCTGACAACAGTGCCCTGAGGTTAGAAAATAATCATTTTCTACTCTCAAAAGAATTAAAACTTAATGCAAAATACAATAAGCCAAAATCGTTTATACAATGTTAGTTTAATATCTATTGAAAAAATCTGATGTGGCCAGCACATGACCTCTCGCCATTTTTGAATCAAAAATTTACAGGTTGACACAAAAAAGTATGAAAAAAAATTATTTTTTTGTAAATCTGGCAACAATGGCAAAAGTTTCGAAAATTTTAATGAGATGAAAATAAACTATAGGGTATACAAAATATATGTATAAAACTTTATTGCCATTTTGTATAATAATGGCGTCATCACCCACAGCAACTGCCACTTCCGGTTGTGCGATTGGCACCAAAATCTAATCAGATCTAATCTAGGGTATCAGAATCCTGTATGCAAAATTTCAAATTTTTTTATTCAGTAGTTTTTGAGTTATCGTTACTACAACATCCATCCAAACACACACACACACACACACACACACACACACACACACACACACACTAACACACACACACACACACACACACACACACTAACACACACACACAGACATCATCGCGAAAATATTAAAATCGTATTCTAGGCACCCTAAAACGTGTTTATCCATTGAAAACTCACTACCCAATTTTTAGCATGATTCCTATACCTCTCTTATCTGAAGGGCGAGAGGTAAAAACAAAATGATACATTTTATGATAATATTATTGATCATTTTTCGCAAACTAAAGACCATAGAATTAATATATAAATAAAAGTTAATAAAATGAATTAAAAAAAAACAACATATGAAAAATAAAAAAAGAAGAAAATATATAAAAAATGAAAAAAAATGAACAAAAACCACGTTGGTTCTTGCTGGGCAACAATTAATTTTGTCACTAAAGTAGCTGGTACTGCCGCTGCGCAAAAGTAAAATTAATTGGCTGAAGAGTATATTTTTATAAAAACGTTTCATGTCCAGCCTCCTCTCTCAAAAAGTTCAGGAGCCGCCACTGATTCCGTGTATTCAAATATTATAAATATATAATGAAAAAGTTGATTTAAAAAAAATTCAAGAGCTAAAAATCGGTTTTTTTGTAAGGAATAATTAAAACCTGAATAAAAATTTTGTTTGGACACCTCGTACATGGTTAATGAGATACTTGTTCGGAATAAAAATATCTTTATTTGGTATTATTTAATCGTTAAATGGTTTGTAATTACCATGACATACATCTTTAAATAAACATTTACAATTCACCACATCATCCTTTAATTTTTTTATTCATTTTTCGCTTAAAATTCGGATAAAAATAGCCTTTTAATAACGGTAATTAGGAAATTTCAAGGTAAAAACCATAAAGTTATTATTAATGTTTATTATATAAATTTTTATTATTATTCTCTTATGTACTTTTATATATTTATTTTATATTTTTATACTATTAAAAAATTTTTATTTAAAAATAACAGTAAAATTTTGAACTATGCTAAGTAATAAATGAATTATTTTATGATGTGCATATGCATTTAATTTTAAAAAGATAAAGACAAAAGCGATAGTTTTACACCACAAAGCGAAATGCCAAAGTCGATGGTCAGGTTCTGGTTTTTCAAGTTTTGTGCTCATATGTCAGCAAAGTCAACAACAAGGCTAAAAGGAAAAAAGGTTTCACCGACGCAATGCGCTGTTTCGTCATTCACCGCACTTACTATGAAATTATTACTAAATAAAATTATACAAGGTGCATCCGAAAAAAAATTAAAACAAAAAGAAAATTTTCTCAGACTTTCAAGATCAAAATAGACTGTTCCATTTTTTTTTTGGTTGTACACATAATTATTAAAATTCCAGTTTTTAACGAATCTTTACGTTTTGAGGTCACCTGAATCCATTTATGCCATTTTTAGCATGATGTCTGTCTGTGTGTGTGTCTGTGTGTGTGGTGTGTGTGAACACGATAGCGTCTAAATGGCTGAACCGATTTAGATGAAATTTTATATACATATTTAGGGTAGCAAGGAGACGACCTGTATGGATTTTGGAGTTAATCGGACAACCGGAAGTGACAGTTGCTATAAGTGATGACGTCATTACTAAACAAGATGACAATAAAGTTTTACACATATATTTTTTATACGTTATAGTTTAATTTCGAATGATTAAAATTTTCAAAAACGTTTGCCATTGTTGCCAGATTTATCAAAAAGTATTTTTTTTTCATATTTTTCTTAAATTACCAAAATAATGCATTTTTATGAAAAAATACTGGATATGAAAGTTGTAGAACATAAAATTTTCTACAAATTTTGTCATTACCGGTTTTTTGAATTCCTTATAGAGGGCGTGAAAAAAATTTACATTGACATTTTTGTGATTAATGTATATAGACATTTGCGACTTTTTTTTAGATTTTGAGACAAAATTATGGATTTTTATGAAAAATTTCATGGGATCAAAATTGTAGAACATAAAATTTTCTATAAATTTTGTCTTGACTATTTTTTCAAGTTGCGCATAGTTTCGCCGCTAGTTTTTATTTTAATTTTTATCTTTATTAAATTATTATTTTTCAGTTAAATTTTTATATTAAAAATTTAAAAAAAATATCTTTAATTTTGTAATAATTAATTTTATAATTATAATTTTTTTCAAAATTTTATTACAAAAATTTTGGAATTTTTAAAAAATTGGCTAAGAAATTTAAGATTATATTACGATTTTAAACTAAATTGAATAACTTCTAAAATATTAAAGTTATTGAAATGTGATTTTCACCATTCGAAAGATAATATAAAACTCTAAATTTTAAATCTATTTTTGTTTCTTAAAATTTAGAATTGTAATTATTATAGCCAAAATAAAGAATTTTTTTTAAATTTTTTGTAATTTCGTTTTATCAATAAGTATAAAATAAATGAAAAAAGTAAATAGCATATCCGAAAAGGATCCAAAATTACCATGTGTGTAAATTATTTCAAAATTTTAACAAAGTATTTGTAAAAGTTATAGCGATTTTTTTTTGGTTTTTCCTTATTATCTCGTTTTTTGTCATGTTTTTTTTTTTTTCTATTCCTTTCTTTTCTGATTTTTCTCATTGTTTTCTTATTTTTTCTAATTTTTTTTTATGTTTTTTCCGATTCTTTCTACTTGTGTTTTTTTTCTATTTTTTTCTTTTATTTTCAGATTTTTTCTCATTTTTTCTTATTCCTCTGATTTTTTTCGACTTATTTCAATTCTGTCGAATTTTGTAACGTTTTTACGATTTTTTTGGTTGTTTTTTGTTTTTTTTTCTAAATTTTTGTCGTTTTTTCAATTTTTTGTGGTTTTTCAAGTTTTTTTTCGTTTTTTGCAATTATTAGCGTTTTTTGCAATTTTTTCCGTATGTTTGTTGTATTTTAGTTTATTTTTCTTTTTTTCCCAATATTTTCTGATATTTCCAATTTTTCGATTATTCTAATTTGTTCTCGGTTTTTTTCTCATTTTTCTGTTTATATTTTGTTTTTTGTTTTTTTCTCGTTTTTTCCCGTTTTTTTCTTGTTTTTTTTTTCTATTTCTTTCTTTTGTTTTCAGATTTTTCTCATTTTCTTCTTATTCCTCTGATTTTTTTTCGATTTATTTCAATTCTTTCGGATTTTTTAATGTTTTGTAAGTACGAGTTTTTTGTTTTTTTCCAAATTTTTGCCGATTTTTTAATTTTTTGTGATTTTTTCGTTTTTTTGTGATTTTTAGCGTTCTTTTACCATTTTTCATTATTTTTTTGTTGGTTTTTAAAAATTTTTGATTTTTCCGTTTTTTCTGTACTTATTTTTCATTTTTTGTCAATATTCTCTGATTTTTCCAATATTTCGTGTTTTTTTTTTCTTCTTATTTTCTCAGATTTTTTCGATTCTTCTAATTTTTTCTCGTTTTTTTCTCATTTTTCTGTTTATTTTTTTGTTTTTAGTTTTTTTCTGATTTGTTTTGATAAAAAATTTGATTTTTTTTCGTTTTTTAAACAAATTTTGATCCAGAAAACCTGTATTAATGTATTTTGATGCAGGAAAAACTAAAATAATCGATTAAACAATTACTTTACTATGAGTGTTCGGAAAGTTGGGTAAGATAACCCCCTCATTTTTTTTTATAATTTTAACAATTCAGCATTAAAATAAATAATGACATCAATTTAACTGAAGAGGATTTGTTCAACATAAATAATTTCAATGGCGACGATTTAATTAAAAATAATTGATGCTATTTCAATAATGTCAATGCCACTAACTGTTTTTTTTTTTATTTCCTATCAAATGACATTCGATAAACCAAATTATTATTTAATTTCTGTGAGTGTCCATGAACTATGCTAAAAAATTAATCATTTTGTAAAAATAGAAATCGACTACTTGCATCGTAAAATAATTTTGGAATAAATTTAAAATTTTAGTATTATAGTCAATTTTATAAAATGATAAAAGACTCTCAATTTGGAAAGTTTAATGCTTCTCATTGGTAATATTACATTTTATAGGATCGTATTTCTTTCATGTTCCAGTAATTCTAATGATACATATTCTGTGGGAATAATTATGTAAAATTTAGGAGAATTTATACTTTCCCGCTACATACAGGATCCGGCAAACCTATGTTGTAGTTCTTTTACATGTATTGGTCAAATAAATAGTACCGCTTATAGCACATCTCATTACCTTAAAAATGCACTATAAAAATCTTTCTTTTTTCTTATTCGCCAATTTAAAATATAATTTTTATTTGAAATTAAATAAAAAATTGTGCGGTCGGGGGACACCCGTCAGGAACGGAATCGAAAGAGATCGAAAGAAATCAAAAGTAATCGAAAGAAATCGAAAGGAATCGAAAAAACTCGAAAGAAATTACAAGAAATCGAAAGAAATCAAAAGAAATCGAAAAACCAGAAGAATAGGAATAAGAAAAACCTGAAAGGATTTGAAAAAATCAAATTAGAAAAAAATCAGAAAAATGAGGAAAAATCGAAAAACCGGAAAAATCAAAAAAAAATTGAGGAATAAGAAAAAAAGAAAAAAATTAGAAAACAAAAGAAATAATTAGAAACAAAAAAACAGAACAATGAGAAAAAAAACAGAAAACATTGGAAAAAATTGAAAGAAAAATCAGAAAATAGTGGCAAAAAATTAAAAAATAAAATACGGAAAAAACGAAAAAAATTAATAAATTGTAAAACAGTTGAAAGAAAACCAAAAAAAAACGATAAAAACCGCAAAAACGAAAAAGATGTCGCAAAAAACGCAAGAAATCGAAAAATATCGCAAAAAATCGCCAAATAAAACAGTAAAAAATCGGAAACAACTGTAACAAAAAAAAATTAAAAAATTCGAAGGAATTGAAATAAATCGAAAAAAATCGCAATAAGATCCAAAAAAATGGCAAAAAATTGTAAATATTCGCAAAAAGTTAGAGGAATCAAAAACAATTAGAAAACAGAAAAGAAATAGAAAAAAAATAGAACCTTGGGAAGAAAATAAGAAAAAATAGAGAACATTGGAAAAAATTGAAAGAAAAATCAGAAAATATTGGAAAAAATAAATAAAAAATAAAATTGTAAAAATACGGAAAAATTGAAAAACTTAAAATTGTGAAACAATTGAAAGGAAATAAAAAAACACAAAAAAAAACAATAAAAACCGCAAAAAAACGAAAAAGTTGTAGCGAAAATCGCAAAATAAAACAGAGAACAATCAAAAAACCAGAAACAATTGTAACCAAAAAAAAATTAAAAAATTCGAAGGAATTGAAATAAATCGCAAAAAATCGCAATAAAATCCCAAAAAAATTGTAAATATTCGCAAAAAATTAGAGGAATAAGAAAAAATTAGAAAACACAAAAAAAAAACAAATTAAAAAAAACAGAACCTTGGGCAAAAATGAGAAAAAATTGAAAGAAAAATTGGAAAATATTGGAAAAAAAATAAAAAATATAATTATAAAATACAGAAAAATGAAAAAAATGTGAAACAATTGAAAGAAAACCAAAAACAAAAACGCAAAAAAAACGAAAAAAACCAGAAAAAAAACCAAAAATAAATCGAAAAATATCGCAAAATAAAACAGAGAACAACCAAAACTCCGGAAACAATTGTAACCAAAAATCGAAAGAAATTGAAAGAAATTGAGAGAAATCGAATAAAATCGAATGAAATCGAATGAAATCGAATGAAATCGAATGAAATCGAATGAAATCGAATGAAATCGAATGAAATCGAATGAAATCGAATGAAATCGAATGAAATCGAATGAAATCGAATGAAATCGAATGAAATCGAATGAAATCGAATGAAATCGAATGAAATCGAATGAAATCGAATGAAATCGAATGAAATCGAATGAAATCGAATGAAATCGAATGAAATCGAATGAAATCGAATGAAATCGAATGAAATCGAATGAAATCGAATGAAATCGAATGAAATCGAATGAAATCGAATGAAATCGAATGAAATCGAATGAAATCGAATGAAATCGAATGAAATCGAATGAAATCGAATGAAATCGAATGAAATCGAATGAAATCGAATGAAATCGAATGAAATCGAATGAAATCGAATGAAATCGAATGAAATCGAATGAAATCGAATGAAATCGAATGAAATCGAATGAAATCGAATGAAATCGAATGAAATCGAATGAAATCGAATGAAATCGAATGAAATCGAAAGAAATCAAAAGAAATAGAAAGGAATCTAAAGAAACCGTAATAAATAAAAAGAAATCTACAAACATATACAAAAGGCGAAAACCCAGAAGAATAAGAATAAGAATAAATGAGAAAACCTAAAAGAATTCGAATAAATCAAAATAGCAAAAATCAGAAAAATATGGGAAAAAGGAAAAACCCGAAATATCAAAAAAAAATCTGAGGAATAAGAAAAAAATGAGAAAAGATTAGAAAAAAAACAAAAAATCAGATAAATAAGGAAAAAACGGGAAAAATTAGAAGAATCGAAAAAAATCAGAAAAAATAAAATAAAAACCAAAAAAAAAGAAGAAAAAAACAGAAAACAATGGAAAAAATAAAATAAAAATTAAAAAATATTAGAAAAAATAAAATTGTAAAATACGGAAAGAACGAAAAAATTAAAAAAAAACGCAAAAAAACTATAAAAACCGCAAAAACACGAAAGAAATCGAAAAATGTCGCAAAAAATCGCAAAAAATAGAGAAAAAACCGGAAGCAATTGTTACAAAAAAAAAAAATTAAAAATTATAAGGAATTGAAACAAATCGCAAAAATCGCAACAAAAATTGTAAATATTCGCAAACAAATTAGATTAATAAGAAAAAATTAAAAAACAAAAAAAGAAATAGAAAAAGAAACGAAACCTTGGGAAAAAAATGAGAAAAATTAGTAACAATTGAAAATAACCAAAAAAAAAAACAAAAAATGAGAAAAAAAACCGAGAAAAAAATTAAAAAATCTTTACGTTTCCTATTTTTACCTATTTTTCTTTTATTGCCTGTTTTTCATTATTTCCTATTCTCTCCTATTTTTCCCTATCTATCTTTCATTTTCCCTATTTTTCTCTATTTTTCTTTATTTTCATCTATGTTCCCTACTTGTTCTCATTTTTCCCATTTTCTTAATCTTTTCATATTTTTTTATTTTTCTTTATTTCCATTATATTCCCAATTTTACTTTATATTTCCCGATTTTTTCCCATTTTTCACAATTATCTCCTATTTTTTCCTCTTGTGACCGATTTTTTCCTATTCTCCCTATATTTCTACGATTTCTCTCCATTGTTTGATATTGTTATATAGGAGTGGGAATACAAAGAGTGTGGGGAAGGGTACGACTAAAAATAAATTGAATCATCCACGTTCCTTCTGGCTTTCCTATTCTACATTTAATTTTCTAAAATTCGCTTTATGTCCTTTTCGCTAACTCATTTTAATTAATTTTTACACAATTTTTTATGTACCTCTCCTCGCCCTCTTGTATTCCTACTCCTATATGTGCGCACCTTTAAGCGTCCTACTTATTAAGTTTTATTATTATTGTATTTTATACTCCAAGTATTGTTTATTAGTATATGGTAAGTTGTGCTTATGATACTTTTTATCGAACCCTTGTAATATTTTTAGACCTGAAGATGGGTAGGAGCCGAAATTAGTCGCCGCCCTCTATTTAACATTTATAAATACATTGAGTTTTATTTGCTTTTATTTAAATTAAATTGTTTATTTACTGATTTGGGTTTTTGCAAATATAGACATTGTCAATTTTTTTTTTTTTGAAGATGAAGATAGTCAAGATGCGTTAAGTATACTGGGGTGTGTTCAGTATACTGGGTTGCATTTGATAATTGATTTGTGAACGTATTTTTCTATATTTTTTCCTATTTAGCATTGAGGAGACAGTTTAACTTGTAAAAACATAAAATATTTATTGCTGTTTATTACATCCTTACATGATTGGAAATGTGTATAATTTTTATTTTTTTTTTTAAATATATTGTCGTATACAGCTGAAGTTAAAAAAGTAGGTTTGGAATTTCTTATTAGTTCCTCCCATCTGAAATCAATTCCAACAGGCGTAGTAATAAAATTAGCGTACAAGAATAAATTCAGCATATCGTTCAACTACCCAGAATCCATAAAATTTCTGCATAAGTCGAACTTATAACGGAACCATTTTGCCGATAAGAAGTCGGGGACAATTTTTGCCCGTCTGGGTGCGACTGATCTTGTTTAACAGGTTTATTTATAGGCTTATTAAAAAATGACACAGTAATTGTAAGAGAAAGACGTGACTATTGCCCATTCAGGTCAATGCGAATCTAAAATCTAACGAACTATGCTACACCAACACCGACAACAAATCGTTCGAGGTGTGGTTATACATTAAAATTAATTTTTGGAACTAAACAAAAAAAAAACCAAACAAATTTTGGAGTTTTAAATGGTTAAAGTTTTCAACTATTAATTTTTTTTTTAAAAAATTTAATTAATTTGTTTGATTTTTTTATAATATGTTATAATGTGACTTGTTATTTCATTATGCATAAGTTCTTCGTTTTGTTTGTAAGTACACTTTTTTCAATTAATTGTCAAATTGTAATCCATCTTTTTATATTTGTATTGTAGACCTGATGATGGCCATCGTTGTGGCCGAAACATGTCGCCCCCAGTTTAACCTAGTATAATAAATGTATGTGGTATAACTTTGAGATTTATTATTCGTTGAATAATTGACCACATTTGAGCTATGGATAATCGTTGTTTTTTTTAAATCTTTGCTGAAAATTAATAATAAAACAAGAATTCTTGTTATACAAAATAAAATAATTTTTTGCTATATAAAGTCTTATTTTAAAATTCGTAATATGTTGTACAATTATGGTCAGATGCACAAGATATTAAACATGGTTATTAAAGAAAGTTACTTGCCTTTTAAGTTGTTTTTAGTATAGTCTGTGAGCAGCCAGTTGGAAATTATACAATTTCATTATTTATTATTTCCATTTTGCGTCTCTATTGCATCATTTTAGACATTTTACTTTTTTAATTTTATTAACTAGCAGTGGTGTTCTCAGTTTTCTACGCTTTTTTATATTGCACTTATATTTTTTTTTCACGTTTGATGTATTTTTTGTATTTTTAGTTCATTTATATTTCACCTGTTAGTTGTATACTGATATGGACCACCGGGTAGTCCAGATACCTTACCAAAAAATTATAAATTTTAATTTACTAAAAAAATATAATTTAGTTAATTTTAATATTTCTTCCTGTCTATTTCTCCCCTGTTGCCTTATCTTCCCAATAGTTAGTTGTATTTGTATCCCTATCTCGGCCCTTTCTTACTCTTACTGTCTGCCTCACCTGCCTTTACCTTTTTTGTCTCGTCTAACTCTAATTCACCTTCTATTACTACTTTGTATTTCTTGTAAATAAATTATTTTATTTTTCTTTCAACACTTAATATAACATTCTTGTATACCTTTTATAATTTTAAAATTATCATTGACAATTTTAAAAATAATTAATTTTTTAAAATTCTTTCAAAATTGTTAAAAATCTTCCCTTATCTCACCAGATTAATGTTCTTATTCAAAATTGCCAAGTAATAATAATTAGCCAGGATTGATCATCTTCAATCTGACATCTGTGACTATTTTATATTAAATTTCTTATTAATACATTTGTTTTCGTTTGATTTCATTTGTTTTCGTTTGTTTTCTTTTGTTTATTTTCATTTATTTTCGTTTGTTTTCATTTGTTTTGTTCCGATCCGGCTTCAAAGGTTTCGATCCGCGCTAGACGAGTCTTGGTCCGCTTTCGACAAGCTTCTCATCAGGTCTGATCAGCTTCCGATCCGCGATCAGGTACAAGAAGTCGTCTTCTTCTACCACTTCTGGTCATTGTCGTCGGTCTTACGTGCCAAAAAAGGCAGCACTCATTACGTCCGCTAGGGGTAGTTTCATGACAAAAAGGCAATAATTACGTCAATTATGGGTGATACACCCAAGGGCACTTCTCTTCGACTAGGAGTGCTACTTCTTCGACCAAATGGGAGAACTGGATGGAAGTGGTTCAGAACCATCATAGGTATACTACTCCTGTTTCCGATTGGCCTTTTTTCTTTTGCCTTATATCCAATTTTCATCTAAATTTCTTTCTTCTTATGTGGTTAAGTCACCGTTAATGAATAATTATCGCCTGATCTATTCCCATTCTACATGCTGATTTTACTATTGCTTATACTACGACCACCTCTTTTATAAACATTTTAATTATCTCTTTTATTGTCATTATCTATTATCAGCTCCTATATTTTTTTCTTTTCTAGTATCTCTATTTTTTCATTGCTTGAATTTCTCTTCGTTTGATTTTGTTAGACTATATGTATTTTGGATCCTTTAAACAAATCCTCGTCTGGTTCCTCTCCACACTCTTCCGCTTCCACCAGCGTATGACACGGATTCCGTTCCAAAAATATTACAGATTCCAATAAAAGTCAGTCTTCCTTCCACCCTTATATTCAACTAGCTTTGTATTTATTCTTATTTTTCCCCATTTTCATTATTTGTCCCTATTTGTCCCATATTTGTCAATATTATTATTTATTTTGTTGTTTTCTCTTTTTCCAATATATTTCCCATAGGTTTGCCTATTTATTCTCTAATTTCCTTATTTTTTCATGTTTTTTCTAATTTTTCCCAAACCCTATTTTTCCCAAATTATCCTGTTTTGTCCTGCTTTTTTCCAATTTGTCACTGTTTTTCCTTTATTATCCCCCATTTTCTCTATTTGCAGCTTTTTTTGTTTATTCATACTTTTCCCTATTTTACTCTATTTTTTTCCTGTTTTTGCCCATTTTTTCACAATCGCCATGTTTTTCCCTATTTTTAAGTTTTTACCTATTTTTCCCGGTTTTCCCTACTTTTTCATTAATTTTTGCTATTTTCCCCATTTTTCTATATTTGTCCATGTTTTTATTTATTTTTCCCTATTTGTCCTTATTTTGCTTTATTTCCTCTATTTCAATTTTTTTTCGCTATTTTACTATATTTTTACTTATTTTCCTTCTTGCTTCCCTATTTCCTTTATTTTTTATTATTTTTTCCTCTTTAATTTTATTTTCTCCTCTTTTCCCATTTTTTTCCCTATTTTTTCGCATTTTTCATTATTTTTCTATTTTTTCCCAATTTCGTTTTATCCCATTTTTGTATGTTTTTCTCTATTTTTCCCCTTTTTTTCATGTTTCCCAATTTTTACCTATTTTCTCTATTTTTTAAATTTTTTCATGTTTTTCCTATTTTTCATATTTTTTTCTATTTTTCGCTTTTTTCACTTTTTTCCCCCCTACTTTCCATATTTTTTCCTATTTTCCTTATTTTACCCCATTTTTTCCTATTTTTATCTATTTTTCCCTACTGCCATTACCCACTTGAGTAAGTGCGTCAACATATAGAAATACTTACTGTATGTCAGCAACCGTTTTTTACCCTTTTTCACCATTTTCTACCACTTAAAATCAAAATTTTGCAAAATCCTTTCTTTGCTGCTTATACAGTGTGACTCAAAAAGTCTGCACCATATGGGAAAAATTTTTATTATTCATTTGACAGAAAATTTTATTCTTGATAAAAATTGGTGCACTTTCAAATTTCTAAATAGTATACAGGGGCGGGCAAAAAATAGGAATTTTGACCAAGAGTAAAGTACCCTTATTCTTGTAATTATTATATTCTTTGTTTTTATTTTAATTTAAAAAGCTTAATCTTGTTTAGTTTAGGTTTGATTTTACACCTTTAAGATTAATAACCATTATTTTGTAATTTTTATTTTTTTTTTATTTTAATTTTCAAAGCTTCATTTTGTTTAGTCAATCATTTACATTTTGGTACTAAAAATATTTGGGTAGCATTCTTTCACCCATTTTCTTCAATTAAATCATAATGATAGTTTTTATGTACCTGTCTACATTGTGAAATTTCAACTTTACACCAAGAAAAAACAAACAATCATAGAAATTTTAAAAAAAGGCCGAGAATGGTGTAAAAATAACGAAAAAAACTAAATTTTTTTAACCAAAATCTATTATAGCGATTGAAGGAAGGCCCCTAAAGTGCATCCGAAATGATATTATTTTGAGCTAGGCTAAAAACATAAAAAAATTGATTTTTTACGTAGGAGGCTGTGATTTTAAATCTGATTGTAATTTTTAATTCTTAACAACTTTTCTAAATAATTTTTTTTGATATTGTCAAAAATAAGGGTATTTTACTCTTGGTCAAAATTCCTATTTTTTGCCCGCCCCTGTATACTATTTAGAAATTTGAAAGTTTAACACTTGAAATAACAGTTTTACTCAATGCACCAAGAATAAAATTTTCTGTCAAATAAATAATAAAAATTTTTCTAATATGGTGCAGACTTTTTGAGTCGCACTGTCTTATAGATATCGCAGTGGTACGTTTACTATAGGCTCCATTATAATATTCATGCTTCGATTAAAAACCAACTTTAAGACACTTATAGACCTTTCGTATTCAAATATCTTTTTCAATTTTGGCAGTAAATAAATATTTATATAACTGTTTAATTTCTTTTTAGAATAATTACTAATCAAGATATTTATCTATGTACTTAGACTGAAATAGCCTAAAACGATATAAATTTACTACTACCAATTTGATATGCCACAAAACTGACCTTTAATAGAAAAAATTACCTCACGGACAAACCTACTTATTTAGAGAAATCTGTACCGAGTTAAATCGGTCAAGTCCAGAAAAAAACTGGTAGGTATACAATCACATATCTTTAAACCGCAGAACAGAAACCACATAATCACCATCGTTTAAAACCATAACAATCGTTTTGTTTGTAACTTGAATGAACCGTATTGTTTGAGTCCATAAAAATTGCAACTTTAGTCGAACAATTTCAAGTGTTTTTTTTTAATAAAGTTCAGGACTTTTCTTTGACCGAGTACCCAAGAAGATTTTTACAAATACTTCCGGCATTAGAGGATATAACTAGATGGGGAAACGGATTTATTATATTTTTACCAAAAAAAAATTGACTATTTGGTAACTTTTAAATATTGTAGTATGTAAACACTTTTTACCCCTCTTTCTCCAAAATTTCCCCTCTTTCATTCACATTTTGGAGAAAGTGAGGAAATTTAAGAAAAAAGTGACAAAAATGGGAAAAAAAGGATTTTAGAAAAAAAAGAGGTAATTTCAGGAAAAAGTGCCACAAATTAAGAGAAAAGAAGGGAAATTTTGGAAAGAAAAAAAGGAAAAATTTTCAAAAGAAACGAAAAGAAATTTTCAAGAAAAAGGGGAAATTTTCAAGAGAAAAGAGGGAAAATTATCAAGAGAAAAAAGGGAAAATTTGATAAAAAAAAGTAACAAAACTTGAGAGAAAAGAGGAGAAATTTTTGAGATAAATGAGAAATTTTCAAGAGAAAAGAGGAAAAATTTTCAAGAGAAGAGAGGGGTAACAGATGGGCAAAAGGATTTACTACATTTTACCAAAAAAAAAATTGGCTATCTGGTAACTTTTAAATATTGTAGTATGTAAACACTTTTTTTCTCTCTTTCTCTAAAATTTCCGCTCTTTTCATTCACATTTTGAAGAAAGTGAGGAAATTTAAGAAAAAAGTGACAAAAATGAGAAAAAAAGAATAATTTTAGAAAAAAAGAGGTAAATTCAGGAAAAGTGCCAAACATTAAGAAAAAAGAAGGGAAATTTTGCAAAGAAAAAAATGAAAAATTTTCAAAAGAAAAGAAAGAGAAATTTTTAAGAAAAAAGGGGAAATTTTCAAGAGAAACGAGGGAAAATTTTCAAGAGAAAAAAGGAAAATTTGATAAACAAAAGTAACAAAAATTAAGAGAAAAGAGGATAAATTTTTGAGATAAGTGAGAAATTTTCAAGAGAAAAGAGGATAAAAAGAGGAAAAATTTTCAAGAGAAGAGAGGGGTAATTTGATAGAAAAAAGTGACAAAAAATTAGAGAAAAGAGGAGAAATTTTTGAGATAAAACGGGAGAAATTTTCAAGAGAAAAGCGGGGAAATTTGATAGTGAAAAGTGACAAAATTAAAAGATTTCCCCTTTTCTCTACATTTTTTTCACTTTTTACTATAAAATTTACCATCTTTTCTCTTTTAATTTTGTCACTTTTTTAAAAATTACTGTGCGAACCAGTGGTGGATCCAAGGGTGAAATCCTCTCCCCGTTCTCCCGAGCTAATAGTGCCTATAAAATTTGTTAAGTATTCAAAATTGAAGAATTTTTCCCCGACCCCCTTCTATTTGGAAATATTCCATACCCCTAAAATCCCTTTCCCCAACCCCCTTTTTCCATACCACTATAGGACCGTCGTGTGGGTTGTAAGCGCCGGAGCGAGATTGTACCAGGCGCCCCCCGCCCTTAAATATTTTTTTTATAATGTTATTTGAAGAAATAAAAAAACAAAGTCTAGTACCACAAAATACTTTAATATTTATAGTTTGAGGGTAAACTGGCAACTAGTTTCGGCAAATATATAACATCATCAGACCTATAATACAAAAGTTGTAATAAATTAAGAGAAAAAAGAACAGAAAAATGAGACTTACCAACAAAAATTACAGAGGTTGTTAAAATTTAATTTATACAGTATGGTAAAGAAACACGGTTACATGTGCGCATTTAAAATTAATGGGAGGAAGTTTGGAATTTAGGTATGTGGTACTGGAAAAGAAGGGAGACGTTAAGTAACTTTAAAATATTGGTGGTAAAGAGAAAACATGTTGGTGTGAACCCAACATTAATGAAACCTTTTGGGGAAAGGAAAATTTGTAAAATCTATACAGGACTCGCTATGGGTTTAAATCGCTCAACACTTCTAGCTAAAATTTTCATGAATCATCTCGAACATTCTTATATCAATCACCCACCATTCAAACATAAAATCCTTTTCTACTATGGACGATTGCTTCGTCCTTTTCCAAGGTCTCCAATCAGAAGCTTTAGATTTTTTATCCTACTTAAACACTTTATATCCCCAAATAAAATTTACTATCTAGTTCGGATCGAACAACAAACTTCCCTTTCTTGACCTTCTTATATATAAAACACATTCTATCTCTTAGAATTCCAAATTTATAGAAAACCGACTCTCTTATCATCCCTTATCTCATAAATCAGCATCTTTCTCTCGAGCAGATGGGTGGGTTGTCAAAGTACTAAAGTGCCAAAATATGGTCAAAATCGAGGAATCGACGATCTGTTAGTATCTGAACTGATATACCAGAATAATTGAAATTTACAGCTCCGTGAAGTTAGCACCCAAAGTGCCAATTTTTTTTCGGAAATTTCCCATTTGTTAATGCTTCGTTAGTGCTTCTTAGTGCTGTAACTATTTTCGTTAGTGCTTTTTCCGGTTTCTGCATATTAAGGATTTTTTTATTTCAAGGTCAACCCTAAAAATCTACCAAAATGGACGAAATTTGGTACTTTCATTTAGTGCATCGTTAGTGCTTCTTGGTGCTTCAAGTAATTTCGAAAGTGCTTGTCTATTTTTTTAGATATTTTAGATTTTAACTTCAACGTCATTCCCAAAACATTTTCCTATTGACTTAATTTTGGTTTCAGTTTTTTAGTGCTTCATAGTGCTTCAAAAAGTTGCAATCACGATTCATTCCCTTTCAAGATATGTAACATTTAATTTTCAAGGTCAGCCCTCAAATCATGTGGGATTGACTTAAATCTAGAGTCGTTTCTTGACGCATCGTTAATGCTTTTTAGTGCTTTAGATAGTTTTCTTAGTGGTTTTTCGGTTTCCGCATTATTCAGTATTTTTTGTTTCCAAGTTTGCATCCAAATTCTTTCGTTTTTGTTGTTGTTGGTGTTATTGTTATTATTGGTGTTGTTATTATTGTTGTTGTTATAAGGGGCAGTGACATTTTATTTTGGACACTCTGAATAGGGTGGCCCGTTTTTAAGGGACACTACCTTATACCAGAAACTAAAAAGAAAGAGCAAAAAGTTATTGACCTGTTATAGATTTTATTTTTAAGTTTAAATGGTGAGTCATGTTGCCGTGGCCATTGACCTTTTTTATTTTTAATGAAACATCCTGTATATTTTTCAATTTTTTGATTCTTCTCGTACTTCTGAATGTTTTTCGTATAGTACTTCTCTGCTTCCCTATATTTTTAGTACATTTGAAAAGAATTTGGGTGCAAATTTTGAAACAAAAAATAATGAATAATCAGGAAACGAAAAAAGCATTAAGAAAGCGATCTAAAGCACTAAAAAGCATTAACGATGCGTCAAGAAACGACTCTAGATTTAAGTGAATCCCATATGATTATATAATTTGAAAGCTGACCTTGAAAATTAAAAGATTAAAAGTTAAATATCTCTAAAAGGCATGAATCGTGATTGTAACTATTTGAAGCACTAAGGAGCACTAAAAATTGATACCAAAATTGAGTCAATAGGAAAATGTTTTGGGGATGACGTTGAAGTTAAAATCTAAAATATCTAAAAACATAGACAAGCACTTTCGAAACTATTTGAAGCACCAAGAAGCACTAACTAAGCACTAAATGAAAGTACCAAATTTTGTCCATTTTGGTAGATTTGTAGGGCTGACCTTGAAATTAAAAATCCTTGATATGCAGAAAACGGAAAAAGCACTAACGAAAATAGTTAAAGCACTAAGAAGCACTAATGAAGCACTAACAAACGTGAAATTTAGGGAAAAAAATTTACACTTTGGGGCTAACTTCACGGAGCTGAAATTTACCTTCAAAAAATCAATTTAAAATATTGTTAAATTTATATTTTTTGAACATCCCCATATTTCTAAAAACATTTGAATATCTACAAAACGATAGATTCTAGATATAACAAACCTTTAATAAAGTTATATTATCTTTATTTGTAGATTTCAAAAACATAACTTTGATATGTATCACTTTCATGGAGTACCCTGTATAATTAAAATTATTTTTAAATTCAACGAATAATAAAACTCCAAGTCATACCACAATAGTTTATCAAGTTTTAAATGATTAACAAAGGGCGGCAACATGTTTCTGACAAATGAAAATAGAGTTTGTAACGCGGTTGTGTATAACTTTATAATATTTTCTTTTTATTATTTTTTTCAAAATTTTTATTGTGTTTTTCAACGTTTTTATCATCAATTTTCATACCATTCTGTAACTTCAGTATTTGTTGTATTTGAGAGACTTCTATTTTGTCTGATGATGGCCATCGTTTCTGATATCTCGTTGTGAAAACGGATTTTACAAAAAATATTTGGTTTTGGATCTACAGACAGAGGCGTTACCGGTGGACCGCCCTGTATATGAACTCTGGAGAATTTCACAATTCTAAATATCATTAATTACAGTAAAAAGAAGAGAACTGTTTATTGCTCTAAAAACAAAGTTAGGTTGAACGAAATTTTTTTATTCATAGTGTAAAATTTTGACATAGAAATTCTAACTTTGGAATTTTGTTTATTTATATTTCTAAAAATTATAGCATATATTAACATAGGTTTAATTCCAGACTAGTTTTTGACCATTTATATTAATAAATTAATAATCTCTCTCTCGTTATCTCTGTCTACGATGAGTAAGTAATTCACATGGGAAAATAATTCACAACATTGTCCTTGTCTGCAAATCGCTTTTTAAAAATTATTTACGGCATTGTATTCAAAATTATTAATGGAAAACATACATTTATAAAAAATTGCTAGGTATACTTAACTGTAATTTTTATGTCTAAACCTTCAACTTTAAACGGTCTTTAAAGACAATTACATAATGTTTACCTAGACGTGTCCCTCAAGGAAGTGTCCTAGGTCCCATTCTAAATAGCTTATTTATTATTTTATTGAAGCAGGACTATTTCTTTATTTGTTGCGTTAATGTTTTCTGCAAAAGGTCTACGTCTATCTGTTTAATCTCGCATATCTTTTTGTACGGTTATATGGAGACTTGATGTAGAGAATGAATTTACAAAAATTGAAAATTTATCGCATTACTACGCGTAACCGGTAGCCGGCAGTCTTCTTCTTCAGGATAAGCATTTGACGATGTTCATAAATAAGATGAATAAATCTTTTGCATTTGACGTACAAGGAACTTGTTTTCATGAATACTTATTTGTAATTAAAAGTTAAACAATGGGTATATTAATAAAATAAATGATGACTTTTCTTTTCAAACAATATTTTAGAAATAAATCGCAGGAATGTAGAAGAAATAAACTATAAATAACGCTAATGTTGGTACTAAAATGCGATTCAAAGTTTTTTAGTGATAGTGTGGTGATTTGATTTCCTTTTTTGTGTCGATTTATACAGGCTATTTAACACTAATAGCTTTTCATCTGATTTAGAAGAAATTCTTTATGAGAAAGAAACAAATATGTATGTTTCGTACTATTAATTTGAGTTAAAATGTAACATCAATGCTTTATGGTTATCGATGCTTAATAAAAGTCACTATTTGGTAGATGTTTGTAGTTGTTTTCATATATAGATAAATTAGACTCACGATTGTGATAATAAAATTAGCCAAAGTTAAGTAAAACTGTTTGATTGTCATCAAGCTTTCAGAAGTTTTCTTTGTGACACTAAAATTATAATATTCAATTAATTGTTAGGTTAATAACAAAAGAATTCCAAAGATTAAATACATTGTGAGAATTTAATTTCTATACATGACGGACAGCGGTTTCGTCCCTTGAAGACTCATCAGCGGCAATGTTCCCAGGTGCATAGTGCTAATATTGAGTAAACATGATGTAAAAATGATGGTGGACAGTTAACGCCATCAATGGGACACGGTGTCACTTCAAAGGTTCCACTTGTGTAATAAGAGCCATTACTAACTGGAACCGAAAGAAAGCCCATCTTAAAGATGTATGAAACCCCAAAAACAAGTGCTAAATACTTGTATTTTACTTATTAAACAGGTGGAATCTTTTCCCAAGTAATAAGTGACACCGTGTCCCATTGGTAGATGTCTACCATCATTTTTACATCATGATAATCGAAGAGTTTTACTGAGTAAGTTTATTGGGGTTATTTTGTTAAAAAGTGAGTGAATTAAAATTTAAATATTGTGATTTGTTCAATACCCTGTATCTTCTACACAACAGGAATGAGCCCGCAAGTATTTTAAGTTACAGGGTGTTTCATTTTAACTAAGAATGTTAGTCTAACTTTGCGCGAGTATGTAAAATTTAATAAGCCAGTACAAAAAAAATTTCTATTTTATTATCCAACATATAATGAATACCATTTTAGTATATCCTTAATTTGAAATATGTTAATTGATGTGAAACTCAATTGAATACGATTAAATCATAAATTATTATATCCTTTATTACTAACTACCAATTTCTTACTTAATCCTACTTAGCATTTTAATAGTGTCAGTTCTGCTCACTAAAATGGGCATTCATTTTCATAATATTTTGAACTCTGCGCGTTTAGAGATTAATGATGAATTATTAACCAAATTAATTCTGTAGTTTCAATTATTTAAGCTTGATATGTGAAACAAATTTTTAATATTTTTAACATTCACAAAATTCTTCTTTAGTAAAAAAATTTTTCCGTATTCTTTGATATGATGAACGCGTATGACAGTACATGATAGAACACAATCATTGATAATTTACACCCTTCAAAATTAGAGTCTTATTAACATATTCCAAGTTAATGAAGTTGGAGAATGGAATACCACAAGGATCAGTCCTTAGTCCTAATATTGAAATATAATATGCAATTACAAATAAAATATAATTTAGTATAAACATTGTTATAAAATCTCCAAACTATTATAACAAATTGCGGTGGCCCACAGAAATACTCGGCGTGTGTTTATTACAAGTAAAAAATAATATTCTTTTTAACATGACTGGTGTACATTAAATGTTCTTTTGTCTATTTTTTGAATGCCATTGGTTTTCTCTAGTTGATTGATCTGGTATGTAACACTTTTGTTGTTTTCGATTGTTAAATTTTCGTAATCGATCCGATGATCTTTATCTAAACTCTCCATTACATGTTTAGCCGAAGGCAGACATAAAGATCTGGTCGACTACAATCACGTTTCGTTGTTGAGAGATAATAATGGTGTTTATATGGACTAGAAAACTGACCTAAATTACACTTTTCAGTTTCTAAACTCTTGTTTATTGTCATCGGATGATCATAAAATTTTGTAAATATAAGTAGGTGTAATGGATGAATAGGCTAATAATTTATTAGCGAAAATTATTTTGTTCTTTTATTGTACGACATTCCAAGATTCATCGTTGATTTTCGATCTCTCGTTTAGGATAACAAATCTTCCCATTAAAATGCTTTTAAAAATTATAAATTTATTTTAAAAGTATAGAATAAGTATGTCGTGTCATTTAATTTCATTAAAATCAAGGTTAATTACATTTTTTATTGAATAAACTTTGTAGGTAGCTGCTTAAAGAAAGGAACAATTTAAACACCTTAATTATTTACTTAGGTGTGGTTTCTGTTATTGTTTTGAATTTCCTGGTTGTATAACTTTTACTCATTTGATAAAATTTAAAACAATTCTTAACTAAATAGTTAAAACGATTATATAATGGAAAAATGTTTTTTAGAAACAATATTTAATACAGAAGTCACAATTTAATTTGTCTACGTAAATAAGAGTAAATTAACACACAAAAATTAAAACCAGCATATTATCAATACTCAAATTTGACATATAGTCAAAGCAACATCTTTCGGTCTACAAAAAGACCATCATCAGGCCTATAAACAAAGCAATATTGTTAAAAAATATCACTAATGAAAAATATATAAAAATTACTTACAAAATATGATTGGATCCAATAAAAATAGTCAATTAGTTAATATGTATGAAAATAACTAAACTCAAAAAATATTTTTAAAAAAACAAAAAAACTTTACGTGTTAATTCTTTATAAAAAAATTTCTTTAACTTTACAGTGCACTTTGGTGTAAATTATATTAATTTAAATAACTCCAATGGAGTTGTTTAATTATATTTAAAGTTTTTTTGTTTTTTTTTTTAAATAATTTTTGATGTTTTATAATTTTAGTTATTGTCATACCTCAATCTAACTAACTTACTGTTTTTTATTAGATCCAATCATATTTTGTACGTAATTTCTGCATATTTTTCATAAGTGATGTTTTTTTAACATTGTTTTTTATAGGTCTGATGATAGTCTTTTTATAGACCGAAACATGTATGCCTTGACTATATGTCTCTATATTAAATATATGTAGTATGACTTTGAGTTTCATTACTCTTTATTACACAAAAATTATATGAAGTATTGTACTAACTGAAAAAATTCATACTATCAATTTACTTAATTAAAAACAAGGTAAATTATAATTGTTATTAAATAAACTTGTAGGAAGCCGCCTAAAGAAAGGAATAATTTAAACACCTTAATTATTTAGTTAGGTGTGGTTTCTGTTATTGTTTTGAATTTCCTGATTGTATAAATTTTACTTATTTGATCAAATTTAAGACAATTCTAAACTAACTAGTTAAAACTATTATAAAATGGAAAACTGTTTAATTAATAACACTATATTTAATCTATCATAGGTACTGAGTAAATTAATACACAAAGATTATTTGAAATATTGTACCTACTAACTGAAAAAATTCATGCTATCAATATAAAATTCCAAAGTCAAAAGAACCGAGCCTATAAATTAATAAATTATTACTCACCTTATTGTATATTTCCAGAAATCTCGTTGTGTTGAAAACCCTCCGGGACCGTGATTCAGTGTCTCTACGAATGAAATCTAATAAATCTTATTGATTTTTATATTGATCAAATTATTCATTACCTCCCAATAGTAAATGTATGATCGTCTAACTTCTTTATAATCGTTAAAATACTTAATTTAATTCACTTCACATATTTGATTATGTATCTGACAGCTACCTAACGAATTAAACTTCTTCTTTTCGCATAGTACTCAATTCAGGTCTCTTACTATGAGTTATTCGGTTACCTATGATTCGACCACCTTATTTATCGTAGGGTTTCCGATCTCTATTCAATCTTATCGATTTTTTGGATAAACATAAATCTGCTTGTTTTAATAAAAAATAAATTCAAGTTCCAGATTTTTTTTGATTAGTTTCATTCATGTTTCATTTCAGATTGTAAATTGAATCGATTTTCATGAGATTGATTTTTTGTTGATCTGAATCGATCTTTAACCCAATGATTCGAATCTATTTTAAGAATCCATCTTTTTGACAAAGATCGATCGTCGATATCGACTGTTCTTTTAATTTTGGCCTCGTCCGTCGTTGACATATGGCGACATGCGTAGTTGGCAGTTAGAAATAGGTTGCTATTTCAAAAATCAAGATTTACAAGGACGTGTTTATCAAAAAAAAAAACATCCAAGAACATTATTTCATTAAAATCAAGATTTTTTATATTATATTTAGAGAGAGAAAATATTTTTTTTGCAATCGATAGCTGGGCATATTAGCTCGCCCACCTACTGTTTTCATTGACTTCAACTACAACTGCAACTACAACTGCCTGTCTGTCCGTCTGTCCGTAGCTGAGCTACTTGGAATCTGTTAGCTTACTGGGTTTATTAAGTAGCAAAGCAAAGCGAAGGTACTTATTGACTTTATAATGTCCGTCCGTCCGTCTGTCTGTCCGTCTGTCCATCTGTTACAGCGATAACTCGAGAACGGTTTCGAATTTTGGATTTCTGATTTCATAAATCGATGGCTGGTTAACTTAGCTCACCCACCTATTGTTTTAAATGACCCAAGTCAGCAGCAATTGTCTGTCTGTCCGTTTATCCGTCTTTGCGTCTATCTCAGCGATAACTCGAGAACGGTTTCAAATTTTGGATTTCTGTTTTCAGCAAACGATAGCTGGTTACCTTAGCTCGCCTATCTACTGTTTTCAATGACTTAAGTCAACTTGAACCATCTGTCTGTCCGTTTGTTAGTCTTTCCGTAGATCTCAGCAATAAGTCGAGAACGGTTTGGAATTTTGAATTTCTGTTTTGAGCAATCGATAGAACGGTTTTGAATTTTATTATTTTCAGTGACCTAAGTCAACTAAAACAGTCTGTCTGTCCGTCTGTCCGTAGCTGAGATACTTGGATACAATTAGCTTGCTTGGTTTAATATATCCAGAAATTACCTTTTTTTATCGGTTTTTAGTCTGGTTTTGTTATGTTAAAAAAATCAACCTAATTTTTTTTTATTATCTAATGGACTAATTTTCTATGTACTTTAGACTGATTAAACTGTGGCAGCTATTTTTTAATTTGCAATTTAAATATTGTACAGTTATTTACAAAAATCCGGAATTTATATTTTTGTAACTATACATTGAAGGTGTAAGATTAATATAAATGAAATGTCATAAAACATGAGTCATCTGGTAAACTATAGCTTTTATCTGCCAGCTTATGTAAATACAATTAATAAGTAATCACGAAAATGTCGTATATATCGAAGATTTCTACTAAAATCGCACCTCAGAGGAAAATAACCAGTCGGAACCATAGGCGTGCAGGCCATCTTGTGTAGGGGGGGGGGCGATGCGGTCACATGGCGATCAAATGAATGCACACGCCAACGTGTTTAATATTACAAATTTAAAATTAGTTAATTAGAGGAACCTCAGAGGTAGGCCTTAAAGTAAATAAAGTTTTTTTTTACCGAAGAATTTGGGTCGACGGTTTGGGGTTTGGGGCAGAGAGTTTTTTTTGTTTATTTTAGAATGAAGCACTTTTTCGATGAGATTCTCTATATAACACATCTTTCCTATTGTGACAGATCGTACGAATTCGACGGAAAAATGGTGTATTCACAGCGGTTGCCGTATCGCCACAGCGTCCGCCACCGCGCCCGCTATAGCTCTAGTTTGCGCCTCGTGCAGATGAAGATTTTGTTTTAAAAAAATTGTGTTTTAATTTATTGATAATAAATGTGATTTAAGCTCAATTCTTTTATCATGGGTTCGTTCCACGAATAGAATTTGAAATATATTAAAAAGCAAAAAAAAATTTGGACACCAGTCTAATTGATTTTTTGATGTATTTAGAAACAATTGACAAAAAAACTAGGATATATTTCAAAATCCGTTCTTTCTTTCTTTTTGTGGGTTTTATTTTATGAGAAAAATTTAAATCTTTAAAAAATTTTTAATTTTTTTTGTTTGGAAATGTAGCTTGATTTTTGGCTTGTCTTCTAAAAATTTCCTGGATCCGGCAGCAAAAAGGAGGAATAAAAAATTGCTCGTTCGGTCCAAAAACTTGGTAAATAAAATGTTTTGTCCAAAAAAGCTTGTTCTGAAAAAAGCTTGTAGTCCCAAAAAAGAAAATGTTTGGTCCATAAAAAACTTGTTCTAAAGAAAAATTGTAGTCCCAAAGAAGAAAATGTTCTGTCCAAAAAACATGTTCCAAAAAAACTTGTCCCAAAAACCCTAAAAGATCACATAAAGTAAATATAAGACAAAAATCTTATAAATTACCAGATTTCGTGGTCTCTGTATTTTAAAAAAGAATATAAAAGAAGAATAATATTAATATCAATTACATGAATTTTTAGATTAAAATATAAAATATAAAAATAATCAAAGTCAATGAAATTTTAAGACAATCTGTAAAAACAAATTAAAAATAGATTATCTTTTTGTAATCGATACTAAACGAGCACCACAAACATCAGATAATTTATATTATTATAAAAGATAAGTGACAGGGGACAGGGG
Organism: Neocrepidodera transversa; assembly: GCA_963243735.1. Taxonomy (NCBI): domain Eukaryota; kingdom Metazoa; phylum Arthropoda; class Insecta; order Coleoptera; family Chrysomelidae; genus Neocrepidodera; species Neocrepidodera transversa. The sequence goes on along the minus strand of OY725337.1, from coordinate 1,834,005 downwards.
ACAAAAGTGAAAATATAATATAATATAATAAAAACTAACCCTATAGTTCAGGGGAAGAAAAGAAATTTTCAATTAAACAGAATAAAAGTCAGTTGTTTTGTCTGAAGATTCAAAGAGAGAGAATTCTTAACATGGGAAAGACATTTTATAATAAATAACTGGTGAAATTGTGAAGAAATTGCTAATAGCAAACATGTGTCTACGAATTACAAAAGATATTATGGGTCCGAAACCTAAACCAATGAATGATGTCAAAATATGTTTTAAAAAAATTGTCAACATTAATAGGTCAACGGCCTTCCTAGCACTAAACACTAATTTATAAATTAAGTAAAATACTGTCAATAACATATATAGTGCCAATTTGATTTGGTTCTACTAATTGGGTTTTTTTATCTAATTTTTGTTAGATTTCAAATGTATTGGGGCGCTAGACTTACTTCTGGTGACTGTGCAGGCTTAATTAACAACCATTAGTAAAAGTTTAGAACAATAAATAATAAAAATAAAACAAGAAAATAATATTGTATGATTTGTAAATTTGGAGAAAATTATTTGGATACGCTTATGTGCCGACACAGACATAAAGGCACCGTTATTTCTTTAATCTCGGTGAGACTACCTTTTATATTATATACAGAATTGGTAATTCTTCGTGTGGTCCTTCAAATGATAATAAATTACTATCAAGCTATGTAACAGTATCTCAACAACGAAAGGATATCTTTTTACTATATCAATTCAATTAATCAATCAATATTTTGTCTAAACGCTGAAAGAAAATCTTGGCTTCATACAGCTGTTTTTGACAAGTAAACTAATAAATACGTCTAAATGACACAAGAAAGTTACATTTACACAGAAAGTTACCAATTTAAGCAGAGTTAAAGAAATATTCTGCAACAATTCAAAATTCTAGTACAACCAAACCACTAAATATTATTTTTTACCCATCAAAAACTATAAAATTTACTAATAAATAATAATTAACGTTATATCTTCAAGTAAGTAAAATATTTTTATATTATCAATTAAAATTATTTAATGCAATGTTTTAGGAACAAACAATTTTTGCAATAGAATTTAATTAAGCCTATACCAAGTTTAAGAATGTCGCCATGCCCACCGTGTCCGGCACCATGCCCGCCTTGTCCGCCCCCATGTCCACCTCCATGTTGTAAACCGTGTCCCCCTTGTTTGCCACCGCCATGTAAACCATGTCCACCGGTTATTCCACCGCCTTGCCTACCTAGATGTCCACCACCAGCATGCAAACCATGCCCTCCCGTTATTCCACCACCTTGCTTACCTAGATGTCCACCACCAGCTTGCAAACCATGTCCGCCCGTTGCTCCACCACCTTGTCTTCCTAGATGTCCCCCACCAGCTTGTAAGCCATGCCCTCCAGTTGCGCCACCACCTTGTCTTCCTAGATGTCCACCACCAGCTTGTAAACCATGCCCTCCCGTTGCGCCACCACCCTGCTTGCCTAGATGTCCACCACCAGCTTGTAAACCATGCCCTCCAGTTGCCCCACCACCTTGTCTTCCTAGATGCCCACCACCAGCTTGTAAGCCATGCCCTCCAGTTGCGCCACCACCCTGTCTTCCTAGATGTCCACCACCCGCTTGCAAACCATGCCCACCCGTTGCTCCACCGCCTTGTCTTCCTAGATGTCCACCTCCAGCTTGTAAGCCATGTCCTCCAGTTGCGCCACCACCTTGTCTTCCTAGATGTCCACCGCCAGCTTGTAAGCCGTGTCCCCCAGTTGCGCCACCACCTTGTCTTCCTAGATGTCCACCTCCAGCTTGTAAGCCATGTCCCCCAGTTGCGCCACCACCTTGTCTCCCTAGATGCCCACCACCAGCTTGTAAACCATGTCCTCCAGTTGCACCACCTCCCTGCTTGCCTAGATGTCCACCACCAGCTTGTAAGCCATGCCCTCCCGTTGCACCACCACCTTGTCTTCCTAGATGCCCACCGCCAGCTTGTAAGCCATGTCCACCCGTTGCTCCACCACCTTGTCTTCCTAGATGCCCACCACCAGCTTGTAAGCCATGCCCCCCCGTTGCGCCACCACCTTGTCTTCCTAGATGCCCACCACCAGCTTGTAAGCCATGCCCTCCAGTTGCTCCACCACCTTGTCTTCCTAGATGTCCACCGCCAGCTTGTAAGCCTTGTCCTCCAGTTGCGCCACCACCTTGCCTGCCTAGATGTCCTCCACCAGCTTGTAAACCATGCCCTCCCGTTGCGCCACCACCCTGCTTACCAAGATGTCCACCACCAGCTTGTAAACCATGCCCTCCCGTTGCGCCACCACCTTGTCTTCCCAGATGCCCTCCACCAGCTTGCAAGCCATGCCCTCCAGTTGCGCCACCACCTTGCCTGCCTAGATGTCCACCACCAGCTTGTAAACCATGCCCTCCCGTTGCGCCACCACCCTGCTTACCAAGATGTCCACCACCAGCTTGTAAACCATGCCCTCCCGTTGCGCCACCACCTTGTCTTCCCAGATGCCCTCCACCAGCTTGCAAGCCATGCCCTCCAGTTGCGCCACCACCCTGCCTGCCTAGATGTCCACCACCAGCTTGTAAACCATGCCCTCCAGTTGCGCCACCACCTTGTCTTCCTAGATGCCCACCACCAGCTTGCAAACCATGCCCTCCAGTTGCTCCACCTCCTTGTCTTCCTAGATGTCCACCGCCAGCTTGTAAGCCATGTCCTCCAGTTGCACCACCACCTTGCCTTCCTAGATGTCCACCACCAGCTTGTAAGCCATGCCCTCCAGTTTGTCCACCTCCTTGCCTTCCCAGATGTCCTCTACCATGTTGCAAATCATGCCCTTCCGTTTGTCCACCGCCGTGTCTTCCCAGATGCCCGCCGCCTTGTTGCAAGCCATGTCCTCCGGTTTGCCCACCTCCATGTCCACCTAGGTGTCCGCCGCCTTGTTGCAAGCCGTGTCCTCCAGTTTGCCCACCTCCGTGCCCACCTAGGTGCCCGCCGCCTTGTTGCAAGCCATGTCCTCCTGTTTGTCCACCACCTTGTCCTCCTAGGTGTCCACCGCCTTGTTGCAAACCTTGTCCACCTATATGCCCACCCCCTTGCCCTCCAAAATGTCCACCACCATGCTGCAAGCCATGCCCTCCGGTTTGTCCACCTCCGTGTCCGCCTCCATGTCCGCCGCCATGTTGCAGACCCTGCCCGCCTCCCTGTCCACCACCATGCCCGCTGCCTTGCCCCCCACCATGTTGTAGTCCATGCCCACCTCCATGCCCACCACCTTGTCCGCCTCCATGCCCGCCGCCATGTTGCAGACCCTGCCCGACGCCCTGTCCACCACCATGCCCACCGCCTTGTCCACCTCCTTGCCCGCCGCCATGTTGCAAACCCTGCCCACCGCCATGTTGCAAACCCTGCCCGCCTCCCTGTCCACCACCATGTTGTAGTCCATGCCCACCGCCTTGTCCACCTCCATGTCCGCCACCATGTAGTCCATGTTGCCCACCATCCCCATGCGCTAGGATATGCGCTACGATTAAGGCTATGTGCATGCCTAAACCACCACCATGTTGCAAACCACCGCCGTGTTGCAAACCACCGCCATGTTGCAAACCACCGAAATGTTGCAAACCTTGCTAACTTTTCTGAAGACAAAAATTTATACGAGTTTGGACAAATGTGGATACTTAATCAAGAACGAATTTTAATTTCCACTTTTATGGTTACTGTCCAAATTGAAATTTGGACAGTATAGGCATAAATATAGGAGCAGATTTTTAATAAAAAAAGATTACTATTTAATCGTTTAGTATATTTTTATTTGTAGGCTTATGAATTTGATTAGTTTTTATCTCTCGCCCCTCAGATAAGAGAGTTATATATAGTAATCATGCTAAAAATTGGGTAGTGAGTTTTCAATGGATAAACACGTTTTAAGGTACCTAGAATACGAGTTTGATATTTTCGCGATGATTTCTGTGTGTATGTGTGTGTGCTAGTGTGTGTGTATGTGTTAGGATGGATGTTATAGTAACGATAACTCAAAAACTACTTAATTAAAAAATTTTAAATTTTGTATACACCATTCTGATACCCTAGATTAGATCTGATTAGATTTTGTTGTCAATCGGACCACCGGAACAAAATGGCAATAAAGTTTTACACATATATTTTGTATACACTATAGTTTATTTTCGTATCGTAAAATTTTCAAAACTTTTGTCATTCTTGCCAGACTTTTATAAACGTTATTTGTGACATATTTTAAAAGATATACTAATAAGGACGTTGTATAAACGTTATTCATGGTATATTTTTAAAACATAGCAAGGACGTTTGTTTAACGTTTTCATATAGCCCTATTTAAGAATCACAATAAAAAACGCCAATTAAACGTATTAATTTTTGTCTTACGATTGAAGCACAAAATTTTTAACACGAGAGGGTCACGCTTCAAAAAAATTTACCACTTTCTGGTATTAACTAATAACAATGCGTTTAATTATAGATTATAATTTACGGTTGAATTAATCATTCCTTTAATTTCAACTACAGCCAAGGGCGTAGATAACTTTTTTTCCTGGGGGAGCGGGTAATCAAACTTTTAGACAAATATGTTTCTGAGAAAAAATAGGAAAAAATAAATAAAAACAGGAAAATATGAGGAAATATATGCGAAAATAGCGAAAATGGAAAAAAATTGAGAAAAATAATTAAAAAACGGGAAGAACAGGAAAAAGAGAGGAAAAAATAGGGATACTTAAATAGAAAAAATAGAAGAAAAAAATTGCAAAAAATAGAAAAAATAGATAAACATAGTGGGAAAATATGAGAAAATAAAAAAAAGGAACCATTAAAGAAAAATGGGAAATAATAGTTTGACCATTGGGCGACCACTAGTAATTATTAATAATAAATTGTTGTACCTTATAATAATTAAGGTACTTAAGCCCTTTAGAAAGCTTGGACACGAGCCTTGCTTCTAAAGTTGATATAAAGACTGAAATATTGCCCCTCCAATATAGTGCTGAAATCCCGCCACTGAAGCCCAGTGTTAGAGAATTTAAAAATTAGTATTTAAAAAAATTATTTGATACAAATACATTATTATTTTCTAACCAGTTTGACTGAATAAAAATAAAGCACTCAGCAGATATCGTATCGAATACTTTTAAGAATTCTGAATTTTGTTACGAATGGTTTTTTTCCTGGGGGGGAATACTTTTTTCCTGGGGGGGGGATCAAAAATTTATACAAATATGTTTTTCCGTTTCTGCATTTCGTATAATTTATTTCTTCATTTCGGGTTATTTTTTGATATCCTGGGGGCTAATTACCCCGTTAACCTGACGCCTTTGACTACAGCTTAGAGTAGGTGTAAATTTCTATTAATTATCGTGGTTATCAAGATATTTTTAATTATACACTTTTTCCTAGGTACCATCTGTAAGAATGTAAATTTTAAAATAACGCGTGGTTAAAGCTATAAAATCGGTACCTATCAGTATCGAACGGTACTTCCCAAAGAAAGCCATAAGTACGTCGAGCTTATATATACGCCATCTTACTTTTGTAATAATTTATTCTCTATGTGAAATTAACATGTTCGAAAGCCTTGAAATGCATACAAATTAAATGTTATACTCGTATGGTGTGCTTCCTGTCCATGCAAGAGAAAGAAACACACACAACACACGGCATTGCGTAAAATTAGTCTGACGACCATTGTCCATTGTTACATACTTTGCTTCTAATTCTAGCCTCGAGCATTAGCGGGCAACCGCTACAAATATCCGTAAAAATATATTATAATTTTAAATATTTGTTCTATGTGGATTTAAATAATGAGACGCATAAATCAATTCAAAATATATATTTAGCTCAACATAGATTTGTCAGAACATTGTAATTTAATTAAAGCACAAAATGTTAAAAAATTGGTCCTCGGTGGAAGTTATTGAAAATTTTATGTTGTTTTAGTTAATAAAAATAAATAAATGGTAAATTTTAAATTTTTCTTCTATGACTCGATTAGCCTCTACAGAGTGTTAAAATTAATACTGTTTAGGTAACTTGAATGATACGAATTTTAATTTATTTGTATTTCTGAACTGAAACAACATAAAATCGGATAAAATTGCTTACATGTCCCTATCTTAACTTTTTAAGTTCTACTTGGTGGCATAAGAATCAAACGTATACAGAGTTCGCGTCAAGGGGGTACTTTTTTCAAACTTCTAGACAAATATGTCCGTTTCTATATTTCTTACATTTTATTTCTTCTTTTCGTGCTATTTTTTGATATCGTGGGGGTAATTACTCCCTTTACCCCTCCCCCATATCTGCGCCCTTTTTTGCGCACTTTTGATAATGTTGAATACATTTTTCAGCAGTTTTATTCGATTTTATGTCGTTTGGATGGAGCATTCAAAGTTTACAATAAGGATATCAGGTTCTCAGGACAAACATAAAAATGTAAAAAAAATACAGAGTGTTCCATTTAAAATAATATAACTATGGTGCAGATTATTTTATTAAGGCAACCTCTATAAATGAAATTTGTCTCAGCCGCTATTCGTTATCTACCGCCCCGAGGAGCAGCCGAAAGATCGATTCTCAAAAAATAAAATTACACAAATTTGAAAAACGAAAAATTTGTGAATACAAATTTTCAACTCTCTTTGGATTTCTCTTTGTCGAATTATGGACTTTTCAATATTTTATTTATTACCAATTTAAATCGAAAATATCCAAAATTCAAGGAAAGACATTTTCAAAGGTGGAAATTTTAAATCTCAAATTTTTCATTTTTCAAAATTGTATAATTTTTAATTTTTGACATACTTTTTCAATTGTGGAAACCATAACGATGAATTATTTGAGGAAAAAAAATGAAATTTTCTAAAAAATAAAATATCGAATTTGAGAAAGGAAATTCAACGAAATACATTTTCAAAATTGGAAATTTTGAATCTCAAATTTTTCATTTTTCAAAATTGTATAATATTTATTTTTTTTATATACTTTTCCAATTGTGGAAACCCTAACAGTGAATTATTTGAAGAAAAAATTGAAATTTTGAAAATATAATTCGAGTCGTGAATGATTAAGAATCGCAATTCAATCGGTATCGACTGTAAACCGATTATGATCCAGACTGTGAATTACCGGCGTGTATATGATGGTCCACTTTATATATTTCGTTATATGGTTTTAAATTAAAATTAACAAAATATAATTATTTTTTAAACATTTTTTTAACCGTACGGGTTGGTGTATTTATATCGATATTTGAAGCTAAAAAGTAATCTGTTCTTTCCATACAAATGAGACATCCTGTATATTAGTACTAAACGTTTTTTATTAGTAAAAATTGTTTTTGAAATTGGGTTTATTTATTTTTTTAGTTTTTTTGTTGTTTCATCTCAGAAATTTAAATGAATTAATCTTAATATCGTTCAAATTACCAAAACAGTATTAGTTTTAACATTCTGTAGAGACTAAAATAAGTATAGAAGAAAATTTTAACTTTATTTTCCACATAAGAGTACACGTATTAAATGAATATGTGGAGACATGAAATTTTTCAAAAAAATAAAAAATAATTTTTATTGAATTTAAAATCTAGGCCACTTTACGAAACGGCAAATGTGAAATAAAGGTTTAATATCTACGTTCTGCGATATAAACTTACAACAAAAAAGTGTTACTTTTACATAAAGTTTTTCTGTCACTGTAGAAGAAATGTTTTCTTAATCAGTAGCAGGATGGTAACACTCCTTTTGGACACACAAATTCACGAAATTGTTACTCCAACTGCCTTTTTTTGTGAACTGAAAACCACAAAAATGTGAAGAAATTACTACAAAAAAAATATATGTGCCAGTAGTACGGATCTGTCATAGTTAGCGAAGAAGTGAGATAAAAAGCTTGAATACCTCAAGAATTTCACAACTTGCCACCAATTAGCCATCATGCCCAAATTAAAAATGCAAATGTTGCAAAAAAAATCTATGCTTTTTAAGAAACTCAAAAATGCGAAAAGAATTCCCATTCTAGGAACAATAATTTTAGAACTCACTTCGAACTGTCAAGTGTATATTCTACCTATCTATCTAGCATCGGGCTTGGGAAATCCAACCTACACTAAGGCCCTAGGCCTATTGTGCCTCGCTAGATTTAACATCAAACCAGTACTCTTGACAAAGTCCAGAATAGTTCCTGTCAGGACACCTGCAGTTTTAAGCTCCCATCTATTTAGGCATAAACCAGGCATCTTCATTTTCTTCTATGCTCTCATGTCCAGGAAATCATTCAAGAGTTGTCTTTTTATATTCTGACAGGGCATTTAGGTTTTTAGGACAATCCTATAACACTAGTTTGGACCGTATTTCCACCTTTTTCATTGCTTTAAGAGAAACCTGACTATTTGTGATTATGCGGATTCTCTTATTTCTAAGAATCTCGTGCAATATCATATTCATGTAAGCATTTATCGCAATCATTTCCTCTTAAAAGACCATTTTCATAGATCGCAGGTTTAGAAGGCATGTTCTCATATGCTAGAATCCGGCACCTGTGTTGTTTCCTGTTTTGGACCCGTCTGTATAACAGACTGATTGCTTTTCCTGAGTCCTGATGTCACTTTTTCTGTCCCTCTCAGGTATATTTACTTCAAAAGTTCTCACAAAATTGTGGCCGATTGCATGGTTAGCACCGGATATTCTCTTAGTTTTCTGCAATCATCTCCATCCGTTTAGACTCAGCCTATAGGTTTCTGCCAGTGCCTCTTTTTCCACTAGTATATAGTTGTAGTCTCAGCAGAACGTCCATATCTTCAGTTGGCGTTGTTCTAAACGCCCCTGTAATCAGAAGAGATGCTACTCTCTGTAGTTTACCCAGTTTCTAGCGTCACAGAATGTCCCAGATTTTTATGCGAACTGTATACGGCGAATCGGATTGTCTACCAATATATCGTCTCTTATATATTTGTCAATCATCTTTTCTAAAATTTTTAGAAAGAATGATGTCAGACTGATATGTCTATAAGACTTAACTTTAGAGTAGCACGTTTTACCCGGTTTAAGTGTGAAGACAACTCTTATAAAGCTCCATTTTGCTAGTAGAGAGGACCTTCTAGCTGATCCTATCCTTTCTGAAAATCTGACAATCGGTCGAGCTGTCTTGTATGGCTGAAAACTTCTCAGAGCCAATGCAAGTTTGTTTCTTACAACTTTGTTTGTCAAAGTTTAGTTCTGTTTTGTGGGACTTGCTACAAGAGCCACCTTAGTCCCTATTGACTTCGGTTAAGCATCCTGGGAAGTGTGACAAGTTTAAAATCTCCTCCCCATTTTTATTTTTCAATGAATAAATCCTTGTTTTTCACTTTACTGGAGTAGTCAGGAATACGTTCTGTGTTCTCACGTAATTTTTTCCAGGAATTAATCTTCCAATCTTCCCAGTTGCCAGTTCTTTTGGTTTTTTTTAAAAGTCTGCGTACTACTATTCTTTTCTTAGAAAGGTCCCTATTCCACCAATCGGAATCTCGGTTCTCTTTCTTGTATACTAGTGCATATCGAAGAGTTTAAATTAATCACCCTTCATATTTTGAACATTAAAACTATCAGTCTTAAACCGGATTTCCACCACAAACAGTTTTGTTTTCAAAAATTTTGAAAAAAGTTCTATAAATAGTTTGTTCCAGTTGAATACAGAATGTTTTTGTTTCTCGCTTGTCTTTGTAGTGTCCCAAAAAAATGTCTGACGACGACGATTTCATAATTAGCTGTATTTTTTTTTAATAAATGATATCTAAGAAAAATAAATATTGGGTCACTTTTCAATTAAAAAGAAGAGTTGATGATGGCATGGAAGAGGCATTTATTTTTCTATCAACTTCTTCCATTGAAGTTTTAAAAATGCCACTAAATTGCTTTTTATATTCAATCTCTTTTTTGTTGGAACTCGTTATATAAAAAACACAAATAATAAAAGTTGTACACTTGAATTTGAATCATAATAAAATGATAACAGATTGCGTAGTTGAGGGCTATCGCAGAGAACAAAAGTACGTGTTCCAATCAACTAGAAAAAAATCAAGAACAAACGTATTTTCCATTGATCTTTCCAACTCGGAATAAGAATGTGATTTGTTTACTAACAGTTTTTAAAGACAAAAATGTATTCAGAACTGTTCAGTTTATACAAAACATTGGTGTTTTTGTTCAGAAAAATAGTTTTTGTTTGTGTTTGTTATTTTGTATCTTTGGTAGAAATCCGGAATTAACGGGGGTTAAGGTAGAGCGACAAATTTTGTCAAAAATTTCGTTTCCTTTAAATCAAAAGTCGACGTGTCTCACTATTTTTCTCAAAAATTATTGTGCGAGAGTAAAGTGAGGGTAGGAAAAAACACCCTGTATTTCTGTTCAGCGGGGTAGTAAAAAAATTAAACTTAGTGATTTGAATTCTGAATTGAATTACCTTTTCCCTTTTGTGCCACACATGGTATGTTCCCTATTTAAATTTTAAAGTTGAGGGGCTTGGGGTGAAGGAGGTTGACGTTAGAGTGATGTTTGTTATCAAATATTTTGTCCCCCTCAAATCAAAAATCGACGCGTCTCGCCATTTTTGCCAAAAATTATTGGGTAAGCCTAAATCGGGGGGTGGAAACTTTTTAAAAAAACTCCCTGTATATCTGATTGATTCTCGTTGTTATTAACGGGCATTACCATTGGCAGAATTTTTGGACAAGAACTGTTTTATGTGATTTTGATATACAGATAAGTCACATTATATTTGGGTTCATTCTTCTTTATTTCAATAAAAGTCTGTCAACAACCACGGCTATATATTACTATTTTATAACAATCACTGAACAACAAATTTGTGTTTGATAGAGCGAAAATACAGTGTTTGACTTAGTTAAACTGTTTTCGAACAATTAACAACGCTCCAATAATAACAGTTAACTGTTTTGAGTACCAATAACATTATCAAATTCCAAAGATACAGGGTGTTATTTTGTCACGTAGTAAATTTTAATAACAAAATCAATTTACCAAGAAATTATATACGTTGTAGGAATAAATTAAAAAACTATTAATTTTTATGCAATCTTTAACAATTTAATTATAGTTAGAGTGGTTATTATTAACTGAAACTTGCATTTTTATAATATACGATGTTACATTTTTTTGCCCTACTACACATATTACCTAGTCTGTTCTTCTGCCTTACAGATAATAATTGCAATTAAGAAACATTGTAATATAAAATCATTTTGATTTACCAGCTGGAAAAATATAATGTACTAAAGTATAAAAATGTTACTTTATAGCTTTTTCAGTTGCCATTGCATAACACAAGTAAAATCAATCAAAAATCAATCCGTTCAATATTTTAAACCAACTAATCAATCATTCAACGATCTTATCGCAGTTTTTGATGCAGCAAACAATACAGGTACATAGATATTTTTTTCACGTGGAATATTTTTTTACGTGTGGCTCGGCATGATGCCGAAGCCAAAATTGCTAAAAAGCTTTATTTTAAGTCGAGTTTCAGAGGTCAACGATCCGTATTTCACATGTTGAGGTACTCCGAAGGAAGTGTATATCTGATGGGTAACACGATAATCTTAATAAATTGGTTTCCAACAATATACACTACTACAAAATAGGCGTTAATGATAATGAAGGATTCACACATGCGAGATTATTAACAATCAACTCGAAAACAAATAAGAAATTACATAAGAATATTTTATTTGGATTTCAAATTAATTATATACAATCCAACTAAACCATCTTCAATTTTTTTCTAATTTATTTATTAATTTCAACTAAAAACTGAAATATTTAGAAAAATAATGTCCAGTAAAAAGAGGCCGTTAAGTTAAAACATATTTATCCAATTTGCAATTTTTTCTATACACAATTGTCTCAATAATTTTTATGAAGTCTATACATACTTTTTGGAAGTCTCAGTAATTTTTTGGAAGTCTATAGATTCTTTTTAGAAGTCTCAGTAAAGTTTTGGAAGTCTATACATACTTGTTAGAAGTGACAGTAATTTTTGGAAGCATATACATACTTTTTAGAAGCCTCAGTAATTTTTTGGAAGTCTATACATACTTTTTAGAAGTCTCAGTAATTTTTGGAAGTCTATACATTATTTTTAGAAGTCTCAGTAAAGTTTTGGAACTCTATACATACTTGCTAGAAGTGACAGTAATTTTTTGAAGTATATACATACTTGTAAGAAGTCTCAGTAATTTTTTCTAAGTCTATACATACTTTTTAGAAGTCTCAGTAATTTGTTGGAACTCTATACATATTTTTAGAAGCCTCAGTAATGTTTTGGAAGTCTATACATATTTGTTAGAAGTGACAGTAATTTTTGGAAGTCTATACATACTTGTAATAAGTCTCAGTAATCTTTGAGAAGTCTATCTATACATACTTTTAGAAGCCTCAGTAATGTTTTGGAAGTCCATACATACTTGTTAGAAGTCTCGGTAAAGTTTTGGAAGTCTATACATATTTGTTAGAAGTGACAGTAATTTTTGGAAGTATATACATACTTGAAAGAAGTCTCAGTAACCTTTTGGAAGTCTATACATAATTTTTAGAAGTGTTAGAAATGCTTTGGAAGTCTATACATACTTGTTAGAAGTCTCAATAATTTTTTGGAAGTCTATACACCCTTTTTAGAAGTCTCAGTAATTTGTTGGAACTCTATACATATTTTTAGAAGCCTCAGTAATGTTTTGGAAGTCTATACATATTTGTTAGAAGTGACAGTAATTTTTGGAAGTCTATACATACTTGTAATAAGTCTCAGTAATCTTTGAGAAGTCTATCTATACATACTTTTAGAAGCCTCAGTAATGTTTTGGAAGTCCATACATACTTGTTAGAAGTCTCGGTAAAGTTTTGGAAGTCTATACATATTTGTTAGAAGTGACAGTAATTTTTGGAAGTATATACATACTTGAAAGAAGTCTCAGTAACCTTTTGGAAGTCTATACATAATTTTTAGAAGTGTTAGAAATGCTTTGGAAGTCTATACATACTTGTTAGAAGTCTCAATAATTTTTTGGAAGTCTATACACCCTTTTTAGAAGTCTCAGTAATTTTTTGGAAGTCTATACATATTTTGAGAAGTCTCAGTAATTTTTTGGGACTCTATGCATATTTTTAGAAGTCTCAGTAATGTTTTGGAAGTCTATACATACTTGTTAGAAGCGACAGTAATTTTTGGAAGTCTCAGTAATTTTTTTGAAGACTATACACACTTTTTGGAAGTCTCAGTAATGTTTTGGTAGTCTATATATACTTGTTAGAAGTGACAGTAATGTTTTGGAAGTCTATACATACTTGTTAGAAGCCTCAGTATTTTTTTGGAAGTCCATACACACTTGTTAGAAACGACGGTATCATCAGGTCAAAAGAAAGTTTACTTGAGGCACTATTTTTATAATCTGTTTCACTTACACATGGCCCCCAGGGCCAGAATCGGAAGAGGGGGCTCATCATGGGATGCCGTTAATTTTTTTAATTAAAAATCCCAAAGAAAACCGTAAAAAATCGTAAAAAAAAATCGTAAAAAATTGTATAATAATCGTAAAAAACGTAAAAATCGTAAAAAACGTAAACAATCGTGAATAAATCGTAAAAGATCTTAAAAAACCGTAAAAAATCGTAAGAAATCCTAAAATATCCTAAATAAATCGTAAAAATCGTAAAAAAAACGAAAAAAATCGTAAAAAATCGTAAAAGTTCTTAAAAAACCGTAAAAAACGTAAAAAATCGTTAAAATACGTAAAAAACCGTAAAAAACATAAAAACCCGTAAAAAAACCGTAACAAATCGTAAGAAATCCTAAATAAATCGAAAAAAATCGAAAAAATTCGTAAAAAGTCGTAAAAAATTTTAACATATCGTAGAAAAATCGAAAAAAATAGTAGGAAATATTTAAAAACCGGAAATAAAAAATCTTAAAAAGTCGTAAAATTTCTTAAATAATGCTAATTTTTCGTAAAACATCATAAAAAATCGTGAGAAATCGTGAAAAATCATAAAAGGTCTTAAAAAACCGTAAAAAATCGTAAGAAATCCTAAAATATCCTAAATAAATCGTAAAAATCGTAAAAAAACGAAAAAAATCGTAAAAGTTCTTAAAAACCGTAAAAAATCGTTAAAAACCGTAAAAACCCGTAAAAAACCGTAAAAAAACATAAAAAATCGTAAAAAACCGTAAAAAATCGTAAAAAATCGTAAAAAATCGTAAAAAATCGTAAAAAATCGTAAAAAATCGTAAAAAATCGTAAAAAATCGTAAAAAATCGTAAAAAATCGTAAAAAATCGTAAAAAATCGTAAAAAATCGTAAAAAATCGTAAAAAATCGTAAAAAATCGTAAAAAATCGTAAAAAATCGTAAAAAATCGTAAAAAATCGTAAAAAATCGTAAAAAATCGTAAAAAATCGTAAAAAATCGTAAAAAATCGTAAAAAATCGTAAAAAATCGTAAAAAACCGTAACAAATCGTAAGAAATCCTAAATAAATCGTAAAAAATCGAAAAAATCGTAAAAAATAGTAGGAAATATTTAAAAACCGGAAATAAAAAATCTTAAAAAGTCGTAAAATTTCTTAAATAATGCTAATTTTTCGTAAAATCGTGAGAAATCGTAAAAAACCGTAAAAATCCGCAATAAACCGTAAAAATCCGAAAAAAACTGTAAAAATCTGGAAATAATTGATAAAAGGGATAACATAGGGAAAGACTAAAAAACGCGAGTAAATTAGAAAAAATCGAAAAAATCATTACGGTTACTTACTCCACAATTATGTTATATATATTTTACAATAAGAAGTAAACTTTATTTTCATTATGTTTATTCCACCAAATGGAAAATACGAATACAAATACATGTTAGCCAAACAATGTATTTTTTATTTAATTGTTAATTAAAAACAACTAAACAACATTCTTTATATAAACATTAATTGTTTTTTATTTGTTATCAGAAAATAATTATCAAACACTTTCAATTCGATACCAGTGGCAATTAGTATTATTTTTATAATAATAAATATAACAGTATATTACATAACAAGAGTGGCAAGAATAAGAAGCATATTACACATGATTTCGATTATATCGAACTAGAAACCTTTGGAATTCGGGATTAATTAAGCGTAAAAATGAATCCCAAATAAGCTAAGTAACAGTTATAGTCATTTGCCAGAAAATTTAGAAGTTTTAATAATTTTATAAATAAAATCAGGTACAATTTTTATTCATTACATTAAAACATCACCTTGTATAATGAAGTATGTATGGTATTTTCCGAAATATGAAAAACTACGACGAAACCATTAGTATGATGGACGCACATAGAAAAACAGTTATCTTATTTAATATAGCAAAATATTATATATAACTAACAACTTTTTTTATGAGATTTTAAGCTTATAATTAATGAAAATGCTTCATCAATATCACTCGAGTGCTACTATGCGTGATATTATTTCGATTTAAACAGCATTTAAAAAAAAAATATGAGAAAAATTGACGATCATTAAAACGTAATCAACGCAATAATCTTCAATTCTTATTTCTTCAGTTTAAGTACCAGTTCACTTACTTAATCTTCTTAATAATAAATTGCGCTTGATTTTAATGAATGGTTTTGATTAAAAGAAAAATAAAAAAAAAGGTTTGTGTTTACTTTCGTTTAGCCATTCCGATTATAATATAGATTACTTGTTGAAGAGAAATAAAAGAGCAAAAACGGTGTGTTGTCTGTTGATGGATGATAATATTTGCGGCCAATTGAGGTCAACTAGAGGAAGAATTCAACCTTGTAATATGAAATTATTGTAACGTTTTCTTCCTTTATTGTACTTTTACTTTCATCTTGGATTTAATCGATTCTGTGGAATTTACCACAAGTTTGTTTATATTTAAATAACAAAATAAGTAGGAGTGGAAATTTAACAGTAAATTGTCCTTAAATGAACTTTATGATAATTATTTTATTTTTTTATTTTAGTTTCTCCAAAAGTAAAATGCACTCCCAGTCAGATGCGGGTGGAAGTCCCTATTTCTTCCAATACTATGGCAGTTTATATTCAAGGATTAAGGGATTATCCTGATCCTGCTTGCAGACCTCATACCGATTCATCTGGTTCTTTAGCCGTCCTTGAGCTCGACTTGCAAGATGTTTATAGATGTGCTGTTACTAGAGCCATCAACAAGCAAACGGTAAATATTTAAAAAAATTGTTTTTGTCTATTTTTTTTTATAAATTCAAACATACATGATAAACTGTTAGTAATTGAAGTAAATATCGTCAAAAAAACCGTTGAGTAAAATTTCACTGTATACCATAAGAAAATTGTATTATTGTTAAAAAATTATGAAGAGAAAAATAAAGAAAAATTGTGGAAAATAGTAAGAAATGGGAAAAATAGGGACAAATCGGAAAAAATAAATCGGTCAAGTGCGTGTCGGACTTCGCACATTTAGGGTTCCGTACCAAACGTAGAATATAAGTCAGCTGTGCAGAGGCAGGATTCTTAAAGGACTTTAAAATTTTAATCGTACTAATAAGTCAAAAATACTTGGTAAAAAGATTTAATGAAGTGAAAAGAAGAATAACCTGGAGCATGTGTGTTCGACGAAGAAAAAAAAATTATTTTTATCAGATTCCGCATATATACTTAGATGTATTAACAAATTTTGAAATTCAACGAACAAATTTGTTAATATCAACGTAACCGACAAAGATAGAAAAAAAAGTATAAAATGAAAAATTCGTTTTTTAATACAACTAATACGATTGCACAGATAAAAATAATAAAATATCGAACATCACAATTCGCATAATACAAAAGTACGGAACCCTAAAAATAAGGGAATGTTAATGAAAAAATCATATTTATTAATATATTGGTATTTTTTGGTAAAATATACGTAACAATAAACATTATCAGCAGATTTCAAGTTAATACTGACTTTGGCGGCTTCTCATGCCTACGTTTTGCAATATTTTTTAAAAAAAAATATGGCTTTTATCTACTCAATGAGCTCTATTCAACGATACCTCACTCGATGGGATTGGCCAATTTTTTTTTCAGCGACCCCCTTTAGCTATATGGGAGCCTCCCTTGAAAACATTTAAATATTTTTTATATACTGTGAAAATTTGAAGACTCTAGCTTGAACGGTTTGGCTGCTAGACCGGTGTGGTGACGGACGGACGGACGGACGGACACACGGACACACGAGTGAGAGCAATAGGGTTCCGTTTCGACCCTTTGGGGTACGGAACCCTAAATAAAAATAGGAAAAATTACGAAAAATAGGAAGAAAAAAGGAAAAAATAGGGAAAATACGGACGTGGAGAAAAATATGGAAAAATTATTAAATATATGGGAAAATAGCGAAAATAGGGAAAAACTAGTAAAAATGGGGAAAAAAGTAAAGTATGAAAAATAGAGACAAATAGGAAAAAACAGGAAAAAATACGTAATGAAAAACAAGAAAAATCTAAAAATAGGAAAAATAAAGAAAATAGGGTAAAATGGGGAAAATAGTTAATATAGCGAAAAGGGAAAATAAGAAAAAATGGGAAAGAATAGGAAAAAATAAGTACAAATTGGGACAAATAGAGAAATACAAGGTAAATAGGAAAAAATAATGATAAACAGGAAAATTCGAAGTAGGAAAAATAGAAAAAATGGGAAAGAAGGAAGAAATAGGGAAAAATTGAACAAGATAGAGAAAATAGAGAAGTTAGAGAAAAATAGAGAAAAATCCGCAAAATTAGGAAAACATATGGGAAAATAGGGAAAAATAAACGAAATTAGAGAAAAATATAGAAATATGTGAAAAAATAGGAAACACAAGGGAAAATAGTGAAAACTAGGAGAAAATTGAAAAAATAGGAAAAATAATGAAAAATAGGGAAATGGGACAAAAAAGAAAATAATAGGGACAAATACGGACAAATAGCGAAAACAGGAAAAAATAATGATCAACAAGAAAAATACGTAGAAATAGGAAACATAGGAAAATTAAAGAAAAGTAGAGAAAACTAGGAAAATAGGAAAAAATATAAAAAATAGAAAAACCAGGAAAAAATTTTAACAAAAGGGGGAGAATGGAGAATAATAGAAAAAATAAAGTAAAATAGGGAAATGGGACAAAATAGAAAATAATAGCGACAAATATGGACAAATAGGGAAAACAGGAAAAATAATGATCAACAAGAAAAATATGTAGAAATAGGAAAAATTTTAAAATTAGAGAAAAGTAGAGAAAACTAGGAAAATAAGAAAAATATAAAAAATAGGAAAAAGCCGGAAAAAATGAGAAGAATGGAGAAAAGTAGGAAAAAAGAAAGAAAAATAGGAAAAAATACACAAACTAACAATGTATTTTTCCATACTCGAATTAGTAAAATAAAGCCACAATGCATTTTTCCACATAAAAATAGAAAATTCGAAGCAAGAGTGAATTTTTCCATACACAAATTTAAAAACAAACTAACAATGCATTTATTACCCACGAATTTTAAAAAACAAGACACTAATGCATTTTTCCACTTTCTAATTTGGAAAATAAGCAACAACTTTAATTAAATTGTTAAAAAATCAATTTAAAATCAAATTATGAAATACTAGACTTCGAAAAAAATGAAAATTTAAGTACTTGAGTAAAGAAAAAAAAGCAATAATGCAATTTTTCACTGGGTTAAGGAAAACAAAGAAACGATGTATTTTTTTTCACCTGATTTTAAAAAATAAATAACAATGCATATTTGAATAAAACTAAAGCGCCGATTCTAAAAAAAAAGCAAGAATGAATTTTGCCACACTCAGTAAAAAAAAGAAGCAGCAATGAATTTTTTCACACATTTAATAGTGAAAAATGTGAAAAAACAGTTAATAATAGGGACAAATTTGGACAAATTGTGAAAAACAAGAAAACATAATGATAAACAAGAAAAAAGAAAAACTAGGAAAAATAAAAAAAGGAAAAAACAGAAAAAAATATTTGTAATGCGAATTTGGAACTTTTGGTTTTCAACTAACCAAAACTACACTTTTTAACACTCTGTAGAGTGGTTAGTGGTGACGATATTCTTCTACGTAGGAAAGAATATGGAAAAATTCTGAAAAATAAAGAAAAAAGAATAAAACAGGAAAAAATAGGGATAAATGGTTAAAAATGAGGAAAAATGGTGAATAATGCAGAAAAATAAAGAAAACTAGAGAAAAAATATGGAAAAATATAAAAAAATGGGGAAAAACAGAAAAAAACAAGCAAATCTCATCCAGGTACTAATCTTAAAGAGAATCCGTAGCAAATCAATGGATATTCAGCTAATCAATATACAGGGTGTTTCATTGGGAAAGTGACATACGTTAACTGCAAATAGGGGACACCTAGGCGATCTCAAAAAACCCCATACTTAATGGGTCTAACTACTTTAATACCCAAGGTACAGGGTGTTTTATCTATTTTTCCAATATCTTGCATGGTTCATAACTTTCTAACCACACTGTATATGTTCATGATATTTGGCGGGCATATTATGTCTAAAGTAAACAGTCGATCAATAAATTTACAATAAAAGAAATCCAGGTCCGGATTAAAAAAAATATTATAAAATATTCCGACCAGAAAACAACACCCTGTATATCAGATTTTTCTAAAATCGATTTTGAATTTGCAAAGAGTTTTTTTCTTGTAAAATTTCGAGTTTAAATTCTAAAATGGTGTGCGAATTGTAAGAGCCCAAGACTGAGACTAAATTTTTTTTTAATGTGATTTAGTTTTAATGAAGACTTATTAACCTAAATTGGTAAAATTTTAATATTTTAAGAATTTTTTTATTATTTGCCATAAATAATCAACAAAAAATATTCATCTTTAATTAACGAATAAATAATAATAAATTTACAAAAACTTTAATTAATGAATAACAACAATAAAATTAATGACAACAAAATAAATCCATTGTGGATTAACATTTTTCAAATACAATTTGTCCATATCCCAATGAAACACCCTGTATAAAAAAGGTGGAAATGAATAATTACTAAGAGAAGACTCTCCAATAATCAAAAAAATAATTGGCAAAAAAACTCTTTTTCTCAACAAAAAAAATCAAAAATTCTCCACTTCACTTCAATATTTAAAAAAAAAATAATTTTATTTGGTTAATTTTAGGGTTGCAAAATAATGCGTTGATTTTATAAACAATTTTCACAAGAATTAATTCAAAAATAAAATGCATAGACTCAGTGAAAAATCGTAAAAAATCGTAAAAAATCGAAAAACCGAAAAAATCGTAAAAAAACGTCCATCAATTTCGTTTTGCGCATAGTTCTTGTGTTTATTTATAAAGTGAATTTTTTGCGCCAAAGTAGTAAAAACATGTTCTAATCCCGTGTAATATTTTTAGGCGTTTTTTAAAATGCTTGTAATTCTTCATTAAGTAAATTTTTGGTGGATTCATTATTATGTATTGATTAATTAAAGATGAATGATTTTTTGTTAATTATTTATCACAACTAATGAAAAAATACTTAAAAAATTAAAATTTTACCAATTTAGGTTAAATAGTTTCACAATTTTACGCCATTTCAGAATTCCAACTCAAAATTTTACAAGAAAAAACATTTTGCCGAAAATGCAAAGTATATCACTAAATTTATTTAATCATGCTCTTTGCCAATACAGAATCTATTTTAGAAAAATCTGGTATACAGGGTGTTGTTTTTGGGTCGGAATATTTTATAATATTTTTTTTAATCCGGACCTGGATATTGTAAATTTATTGATCGATTGGACACTTTAAAGAAAACATGCCCGCTAAATATCATAAAAATATACAGTGTGGTTAGAATGTTATGAACCATGCAATAAATTGGGAAAATAGATAAAACACCCTGTATCTTGGTTATTAAAGTAGTTAGACCCATTAAGTATGGGGTTTTTGAGATCGTCTAGGTGTCCCCTATTTGCAGTTAACGTATGTCACTTTCCCAATGAAACACCCTGTATATAAGAATACATTGTCATTAACATTAAGTCGATGTGCAAAATTTCAGCTCAATTTAATGATTTCCAAAATTTGTTCATAAAGGATTTTTTTTTTTTGTGTGGATCACCTTATATTATATTTCACAATCCTTGTTTTTACCATAATATACTTCATATCGGTACTTTGAATTAATCAATTAGATGTTCAACCATACAAGGTGATTATCTGAAAATAACGGCGTAATATGCAAAAAAAACTACACGTTTTCGATTTCACTACCTCACACTTAAAATTCTGATCGTGAGATACTTAGTCTCAAAAATGTATCTCTCAATGAGGATATAATAAGTGTAAGCTTTTTAGAAATGAGCGATTTTGAGATAATGACATGTAATTTGTTATATCTAGAAGCAAGCTGATGAATTATTGCAAAAACTAAAGGTGGTAAAACTCCACTTTGGCTTTTACTACCGTATAATAAAATCGAAATAGAGGAAATAGCTGAAGGAATATTATGAACTGTGTGATTATTATAAATGTTAGCTTGTTTTTATTAAATAAAAAAATGCATTGCGATTTTTATAAAGCTATTTCAAAGGGGGCAATTTAAAAAAGAAAATTATAATATTATTAAAATTCAATATAATGCATTAATTTAAATTTCGAAACTGTAAAGACCTTTGGAGGAGTGAAGGACTGTGGAAAGTTTGGACCATTTTTAGGTTTCTTTAGGTCGGTTATGATAAATATTTAAATGGTCTCGAATAAATGGGTCCGTTTTTTCAATCGGAAAAACATTTTTTAATCCAATAAAACATTTTTTTCACTCAACAAAATTAAGAAAACAGTTCTTTTGTTGAATAAAATCATTTATTTGGATATTTAAATAAACAGTTTTGTTGAACCAAATAGCACGTTTTGTTTGACCCATCCAAATAACATATTTATTTAATTCAAATAAAATGTGATTAATTTAAATAATATTTGCTCTCTAATAACCCAAAATTCAAGAGATTACAAAAATATTATTTAATACTTAAATAATCCTATTTCATTTTCCTAGAACCCTTAATCCAGCTTTTGCGCCCAGAAAGGCTACACCTTTACAAGTGAAAAAGGATTAAATTCCTGTATAACTGACCGCTGTGCCGAAATGGGCTCCGCACCCGAATAAATAAATGCTATTTTTAATTATTATTTTTTTCTTTTAGGGTAAACAAATATATTACCAAACTTTGGTCATAGAAAACGTCGAAAGCAATGGAGAAACAATCAAAGATACTCTTCACGTGAAATGCTCAATATATTCTATCAAAAATCATACCTTAACGAAGAGAAATGTTTTACCAGCCGGATTCCAAGAACCTGAGTAAGTATTAAATTTCTAAAATTGAAGCTAAACGTATTATCCATAAAACTATACAAAAATGCATATTAGAGTAGTAATTAAATAGTTTTTACCTATGCTTGGCGTTGCACTTTTCCTGGAAACACATCAAGTAACGGAAACTCATTCCCATTCATTATTTTCTGTTTATTCCTCGTGCATTAAATGTGTCCCAAATTCAATTTGTTTTATTGGGTATAACCACCGAATACCCCGAAGGTGCACTAGAATAAAATTCAGTGTTGCCAATGACAAATCACCAAAATACCCGAAACTTTGCCCCAAAATACCTGATTTTACACGCGTGGAATTCCACAGTACCCGCATTTTACCCACTTACAATTTGAAGTGTTTGTCAGTTAGTTATAACGTTTTTTTTAATGTTTACAATAGATTACAACACAAATTGCAACATTCAAATGAAAAACAGACAAGAGCTTAAATGAGGGAGTTACCTCAATGTTGCCAACCTGGAAAAAGGTCTCCCAACGGGGAAGGATTATTTTTGGTCAAAATCTACTTCATTATTTTCGCAATGATAAAATATGAGTACAAAATTCTATTGAGTTTTCAAGAATATATCGTTAACGAAATATAATGATTTTAATAAAATCTTACTTCTGATTGGTTGAAATTTCGTTGTCAAATGTCATTCGTCATAGAGTAAATATTAGAGAGTGACGTGTTTCATTTTCAGCGACTGACCTACAGCCTTGGAGGATTGGTGGAACTAAACTGAATTTGGCGAGTATTTTGAATATTCTATAATCTGAAAATGAAACATGTCGCTCTAGAGAAAATATTGAAACATGAGGGAAAATAGCGAAAAATGGTTAAAAATAGAGAACAACATACAAAAATAAAGAATAACGGAACAAAATAACGGAAATGGAGAAAAATAGAAAAAAATAATGAAAGATGCAAAAAAAATAGGAAAAAAACGGGAAGACAGGAGAAAATAAAGTAAAATAGGAAAAAATAGTAAAAATTATAAAAAATAGACAAAATAGGAAAACATGAGGGACAAAAGTGAAAAATAGGAAAATATTTAGTAAAATAGCGAGAAATAAAGTGAAATAGCGAAAATAAAGCAAAATATTGACAAATAGAGTAAAATGGAGAAAAATAGAGAAAAATAGAGAAAAACATACAAAAATAAAGAAAAATATATCAAAATAAAGAAAAAATGGTGAAAAATAAGGAAAAAACGGGTAATATAGGAAAAAATAGGTAAAAACCGGGAAAAGAGGAGAAATTAAAGTAAAATATGAAAAGTAATGAAAAATATGAAAAAATTTTCAAAAATAGGAAAACATAGACCAATATAGGAAAAATATAGAGAGAAAAAATAGTTAAAAATTGGAAAAAGAACAAATAATGAATAATAGAAAAAATTAAAAATAAAGAAAAATACACTCAAATGAGGACAAATAGAGAAAACAGAAAAAATTAATGAAAAACATGGAAACATAGGAGAAATAGAGAAAAAGCCAAAAATAAGGAAACATGGTAAAATGTAGGGAATAATAGGGAAAAAATTGGAAAATATAGAAAAATAGGGAATATAGTGAAAAATAGGAACAAATTGGGAAAAATAGGGGAAAATAGGAAGAAAAAATGAAAAATTGGAAAAAATCAGTAAAGAAGCAAAACTAGAGAAAAATGGGGAATTATAAGAAAAATAAGTACAAATAGGTAAAAATTGGAAAAAATAGTTAAAAATTGAAAAAAATCGAAAAACATAAAAAATAGAAACAAATCTGGATAAACAGGGAAAATTCGGAAAAGCAGAAATAATGCATGAAAAACATGGAAAAATATCAAAAAATGGGAGAAATAGAGAAAATAGCCAAAAATAAGGAAACATTGCAAAAAATAGGGTAGTATAGGAAAAATAGGGAAAATAGCGAAAAATAGGGACAAATAGGGAAAAATAGGAAAATAGAAAGAAATAGTAAAAAAAGGAAAAAAGAAAAATAAAAGGAGAGGGATATATTAAAACACGTTTAGAGTTGAAAAAATAACGTAAGGAACTTTTTTTTTAATAAATATGTTTTTAATTGTTTTTTTTTAACAAATAGTCGATTTTAATATTTTTAGGATCTGAATTATAATTATTTGAGGCTTTAATTATCATAATTCTTACTTAATTATTTGAATTAAATTGTCAAATTTATTAATTTCTTAATGAAGGATCTGAATATTTCCAAAAGTTAATCTGTTTTTATATTGCCGTTTATTTTTCCCATTTCCTCCCTCAAAAAACATTATAAATGGATGGCGCCCTTAATTTAAAATTAATTATGAAATCTTATTATGGTAAAACGAACCCTAACAAACAAAAAAACTTTAACTCAAACACGTTTTATAAAAATAAATACATCAATTAGAAAATGTTACAATACAGGGTGAACTTTTGGACAGGAATTTTGAGAATGCCAATTATCAAAAAAAATTAAATAATTTTAAAACCTATTTAAATACCGGGTGTCCACTTATATTTTCCATTTTAACTGCCTTTAACTTCTAAACGGTTCAGGATAGAAATATGCAGTAATCACATAGAGTATATTTTTTTGTAGTTTGACCAATCGAGCAACGCAAGATTTTTTAAAATCAGTTAGCAAATCACTGAGTAAAAAAAAATTAAAAAATTGTCAAAAATCTGTCGTTGTTGTTATTACGTCATCGAAATCGATAGAAAAAATCAATATATTCAAACAAAACTCATACTACAATTAAATATTTCAGTGAAAACCACATATTTCTTTCCTGAACTATTAATAAGTTAAAATAGTGGAAAATATAAGTAGACACCCGGTATTACAACCCATTGTGTGTTTTTTTACAAATTCAGATATTAATAAAGAAAAAGTGACTTACCCTATAAATACAGGGTGGCCTACGATATACGCATCAATATTTATATGGAAAACTGTAAGAAGTAATGAAAAGTATCAGTTGTATAATGGACGATTTTAGTAAGTAAGATTTTTGAGATTTTTAATATTCCAACACTTAATCTTAATCATATCGATTCGGTTACAAAACAAAATCCACCCCTTTTTTTAAAAATTATGATTTTTTAAATACGTGGCGTATTTACTGATCTGGGGAGTTTATTCGGTGATTTAACTAATGTTGGTACATATGATATTTCGGTCACTAGAAAAATCGGTTAAAATCGAATAGTATCTGTTTTTTTCATTTTTTTCAATCTCTGATTTCTGACCTTTAAACTATTATCAATTTTCTGATTTCTAAACTTTATTAGGTATTATTAATAATTATTGCAAATAGCGTATTCATAATTTCACAATTCGATTATCAATGACAGATCGAATGATTTTAACAAGTGATGAGTAGACAGTCCTTATTTATCGATACAGTATATGACGTATGCAAAGCTTCTGTTATGACGTCATCAAGCCCGCGTATTTTAAATAAAGACGATGTTTTTAGCTGTTGTCTTAAAAAAATAAAAAAGTGTTATAAACAGTACATTTAGACAGTCTATATTCAAATATCAATTAAAATAATACTAAAATTATCCATTCTAGACAAACATGGGCTTTTATTATAGATTTTGTAGATTATTACTTTTTAGTTAGTTTTTTTAAGTAAATTATTTGTTCTGTAAATGGTCCTTCCTGTAAATTAATATGTGACTTTTTATAAATAACTACAGTTACTTATTGTATAATTGAGTTATTATATTTAGCATATAATTTCTTTGATAAACAAATATCGGTAAAAATTATTTTTTCTAACTGGATTTTTTTTTGTAACAAGGTTAGAGACCTTTCAAAGTTTTTTATTAGATTTATTTAAGTTCGATTTATGCAAATTTGATATTTACGTGGGATTTTAATATTGATACCTGTGTTTTAAATAAATAATCGACTCTTAAATACCGATTGATTTTATTGAAATGTTCAAAAAGAACAGTTACAAACGAAGCGATCGCGGCAGAGATTCATTTTATCTAGATTAAAATATTATTGATGGCGTGTAGAATTTATCAAAGTATCCATAAAATTACGTAAGTGTAAAGAGTTGTCGTAAAGACAGAGTCGTTATTAACACGTTCAACGCCGCATCTATTTTATAGGTGTGTCTAATAAACGATAAAACCTGAAAGCAAAAATTTGTTTGTATAAAATTATGTATATTTCGATGGGTTTAAGAAAAAATATAAATAAATATTTATTATACATTTGTTTACTTTCCTCATCTGTAAATCTTTACCGTTAAAGGAATTAACTTATTTAAATTATATGAATACATTTCTTGTAAATTTATTCAAAATAATTTAAATCTAACAGCATATTTACCCATTGAATATTTCAAAAAATATATTTGTTTTACAATTATTAAACTCTAAGTAAAAATTTTACCTCAGATTATATTTTTTTCATACTTAGACTATCTGTTCAGTGTTTTTATATCCGGTGGTCTCTATTTAATTATTCTGTGAGCTCATTTCCTCTCAAGAAGAGGAGAAAATATATTAGTTAAATAACATGTCTACAAATTTTTATCCACCGATTGGTTACATTCACAGGTCGGAATTTTAGTATAATGGCATATAAAACTCATTAAATGAAGAGCATATTCACTAAAAAATATTCCCGTTAATGCCAATAATAAGCATATTTCAAAAAAATGAGGGGGTAATCCCACCCAACTTTCCGAACACTCCTACTAAAGTAATTGTTTAATCGATTATTTTAGTTTTTCTGCATTAAAATACATTAATTATATTACCTATCGAATGGTATAAATCCCATTTTAATATCTTTGATATTTTTAAAGTTATTCAATTTTTTTTTAAACTTATATTAAATTTCAAAAAAAAATGAGGAATTCTACAATTTTTTGAATAAAATTTTGAAAAAAAACACAATTATAGAGTTTTTTACTACAATTTTAAGGTAATTTTTTTTAAATTTTTAATATTAATTTTAACCTTAAAACAAATCAAACCTATTTTTGAATAATTTTAAAATCAATAAATAATTAATATCTCATTCGATTTTATTCAAAATGGGAAAGACCTTTTTTTTAGGTTTCTGGATCAAAATGCATTAATAAAGTTAGTTTAAAAAACTAAAAAAAAATCAAATTTTTTTTCAAAAATTCATGAGTCCATTGAATTGTTTTAATTTTTTTCATTTTTTGCTATAACTTTTACAAATTACAAAAAATTTTTAAAAAATTCTTAATTTTGTCTATAATAATTACAATTCTAAATTTTAAGAAACTAAAATACATTTAAAATTTAGAGTTTTATATTATCTTTCGAATGGTGAAAATCCCATTTCAATAACTTTAATATTTTAGAAGTTATTCAATTTAGTTTAAAATCGTAATATAATCTTAAATTTCTTAGCCAATTTTTTAAAAATTCCACAATTTTTGTAATAAAATTATGAAAAAAATTATAATTATAAAATTAATTATTACAAATTTAAAGATATTTTTTTTTAATATTTAATATAAAAATTTAACTAAAAAATAATAATTTAATAAAGATAAAAATTAAAATAAAAACTAGCGGCGAAACTATGCGCAACTTGAAAAAATAGTTAAGACAAAATTTATAGAAAATTTTATGTTCTACAATTTTGATACCATGAAATTTTTCATAAAACTCCATAATTTTGTCTCAAAATCTAAAAAAGTCACAAAAATGTCAATATACATTTTTTTCACGCCCTCTAGCGGCGAAACTATCAGGAATTCAAAAAACCGGTAATGACAAAATGTGTAGAAAATTTTATGTTCTACAACTTTCATATCCTGTAATTTTTCATAAAAATGCATTATTTTGGTTATTTAAGAAAAATATGAAAAAAAAATACTTTTTGATAAATCTGGCAACAATGGCAAAAGTTTTTAAAAATTTTAATCATTCGAAATTAAACTATAACGTATAAAAAATATATGTGTAAAACTTTATTGCCATCTTGTTTACTAATGACGTCATTACTTATAGCAACTGTCACTTCCGGTTGTCCGATTAACTCCAAAATCTGTACAGGTCGTCTCCTTGCCACCCTAAATATGTATATAAAATTTCATCTTAATCGGTTCAGCCGTTTAGACGCTATCGTGTTCACACATACACACACAGACACACACACACAGACACACACATACATACACACAGACAGACATCATGCTAAAAATGGTATAAATGAATTCAGGTGACCTCAAAACGTAAAGATTAGTTAAAATCTGGGTATGGTCAAAATATCATGATCGCAATACTTTCCTTCTATACAATTCTGTTGTTCGGAAAGTAATAAGGACTTTTTAATTTTAAAATATATTAAGATCCCGCCATCCTCAATATCCAATCACGGAAATGCGGGCCAATGCCACGTTGCCAAGTCGAGTCATTCGTTTGACTTCTCTTTATTACCTACAAGGATAATTTTACTGAAGGAAATAAATTTTCAAAATGTAAAAATCCTTTAACAAAATCAACAAATAAATGTCTGACAATGTTATTGTTAGTTATGTTGTAGAAAGACGATAAAGATGTAAAAATATTTTCTAGTGGGATGGAAAAAGATAACAATATAATCTCGTGTTATTAGATTACCATGGTAATTGACTGGTAATACTATAACATTGCAACAGATAAAGAAATTTTATTGGTATTACTTCACTTACCATTTTGACCACAATTTTTAAATTTCAAATTTTTTTCTGTTTTATTTGGAACTTAATAAATAGTTTATTATGTACCAAGGGACTAAAGTAGCACCTTAGTCACTTGGTACGTACGCTATTTTGTGCACCTCAGAAACTAAAACTTTGAAATTAAAAATTTTGAGATCCTTATTTTAAAGCTTTCAAATGAGGTGTCACGTTCTCGAAGCTTTTATGCTAAAATTCTGTCGTTTTGCTCATTTTTTTTTATAAAATAGTGGTTTGGGTAACATTTATTCCAATGCACTTTGCTCCCGATAAAGACTGTTAATGACTAAATAGAATATAATGTTTATTTTTATCATAAAAGTAAGTTGTTTTGTTTATTATTTTTTATAATTATGTGAAAAAACACTCAATATTATTTTATAACAATTACTTAATCGATTCCTTAATGGTTATGAAAAGTTATTAAAAAAAATTAAAAATAGTTTGCTATGATTTCTATAGGTTTTGTTATTCCAGGGACTAAAAATTTTTTAATCCCTCGTATGGGAGACAAAAAATATTTTAATCGCAGGGGAATAAAAGTGGCACTTTAGTCCCTAAAATGAGAGAGTGAAATGCATGTTTTAGTTCCTGAGGTGCAAAAACTAATTTTTTTACCAAAGTGTTTATTTTATCGGATATTATAGCCTTAAATTTTATCTCAGTTGATAACTGAAGCCCTATATCTATCAACTAAGAGCTTGTTTAGACAAAATCATTTCATTATTCTCACAGTTATCAAATAAACAACATGTGTCCTAGGGACAAAATTTTTAGGCGGTAAAACGGTATTATTGGATTATTTAGAGTGAAAGTTTACAGTTTCTATAAAAATGTTGTGTTTTAATAAATCAGTAATGTACCGCACTCTAAAATATAAAATATTCTCATATTTATCTTTAACTATAATAATGATTGGTCCTTCGTTTTTTGAGAGTTATTGATTTATAATTTTTGTCTATGAGCAAAAAGCATGTTTGAAAATTGCAGTAACTGTTTTTTTATAATCAATAAATAGTGGAGAGTCGTTAGTCGTAATAACGTAAATAGAAAGTGCAATAAAAGTAGAAAATATTTTTTTCTTTTCTGCTAAACGTGATCCAAAATCTTTATGACTAAAAATAAAAACGTGAAGCCCTTATCCTA
Source organism: Neocrepidodera transversa (assembly GCA_963243735.1). Lineage (NCBI taxonomy): Eukaryota > Metazoa > Arthropoda > Insecta > Coleoptera > Chrysomelidae > Neocrepidodera > Neocrepidodera transversa. Next base: position 1,803,705 of record OY725337.1, on the reverse strand, counting down.
ATCAATTTCTCTACAATATACACCTGTAATTTTAATGGGTGATTTGGGATTTTTTTTCTCAAAAAACTATAGCAATTTGAAGAAATTTTCTATACATGTCGGTGATTTTCAACTCAATCACCTCCCCAATGCCTCTAAATTGTGTTCTACTTTAAACTACAATTTACTGTTGGTCCTCCATTAGGTACTTTATATTGTTACGTGGTATTTTGGATAACTCAAAAGGTTCTATAACATCTGAAATTTACTTTGGGGTGTAGCTTCCAATATTTCTCAGTAACGTAAGGTTACCAGAAATCAAAACCAACTAATTCAACAATAAAGATAACAAAATTTATTAAATAAAACAATATATAAAAATACCAACTTCTCAAACTAATTATACAAAAATTTATACTTATTCTAACATAATACCACTGAGGACAATCTTTTACTTTTAATTTTTGATGTACTTTAATCGAGTCCCAAAAGTACCTCAACGGATTTTGAAATAATCACCAAAAAAATCCCTTCTGCTGAGTAAGCGAAATTAAGTTTCTTTGTTCATCTGGCAGTGATTCAAGTTTATCCAAAATAAAAAAGTGTTTTTAAACAAACGTTATCTCAAACATTTTAAAGCGTATTGGAAGTTGCAAATAAATTAAATTTAAATAATGTCATACAGTGAGGACCAAAAGTGTTACCCCCCCACTTTAACTCGTCTACGAATGAATTTTCGAAAAATCACTAGAACACGTCAATTTTAATTCATATCGAAGTAAGTTTATGAAGAAAAATTTCACCCTTAACTTAATCCCCTAGAGTAGGGAAGCTACCCCCATGAAAATTTTAAATAGCAAGGGGGGTCAAGTGGCAGCTCTTCTGAAAGAGGATTCAATCCTCTATTTGGCAGTGTAAAAAAAATAAAATTTGCTTTATTAGTATAAGAGAAAAGTATCTTTAAAAATAAAATAAATTAAATAAATCAAACGGCCAAATATATGCAATTCATTCATACAGTGTGTCGCATTTAAGATGAAGACACCCCCATATTTTAGTTATTTAAAGGAATACAGATCTGAATTTTCGCACAGTTATAAACGGTGACGGGTCACATTTTTTAAGATACTTAACCGAATTCTGAATTTTAAACTCAGCCGACTACGAATTGACAAATAGGGCCGATTCTCAATATTTTGTTTCGCGTTAGAGATATCGAAAAAAGTTATTAGAAAAACTTGTACAGAATATTTTTTAGGCCATTATACCAATTTTCATGACAAAATTCGCATTTTCAATATTTTGGTATTTTGGTCTCCCGATATTACACCCCTCGATTTTTATTTTAGGGGCATGTTAAAGAACAAGGTCTATAAAACAAGACCCAGAAATCGAGGTGAACTTTATGAGAGGATAAGACAATAATGTCAAGAAATCAGCATCCCCCAACTTAGACGAGTATTTTCGAGATTTATTTGTTTTCAGCCAAAAAGGCGCCGCAAAATACACATATATATTGAAATAGTAAATCCAGGGGATGGTAGATTACATTTCTTTCCCGGAGAACGCCTTCTTACTGGGTTGGGTTCAACAGCGCCTAAATAAACAAAAATTAGAATATTAAAAAAAAATTGAATAAACTTAATAATCTTCTTTTTTTTTCTTCCTTCGGCTACCTCTTCAGATCTTGATATTTATTTTCTGCCTTTCTCCCTTCACCTTTGACCCTATTTATCGTTTTGCCTCCTCAAATGAGCACTCCTTTTTCCTCAGATCTTTGTTGTTTGTAATTTTTTTAATAAATAATATTGTTTACTTTTTAAAAAAAACCTTTTTGGTTTTTGTCTCTTCTAGTTTTTTTTGATACTTTTTTTATATAATTTTTGACAATTTTCTTTTAAGGGTCAATCATCCACCAACAATAAATAAAATTCAATTGCTTTTTTTGGAAAACAAAATTTTTACATACTATTCAAACCGACTACGAATTGACAAATAGGGCCGATTCTCAATATTTTGTTTCGCGTTAGAGATATCGAAAAAAGTTATTAGAAAAACTTGTACAGAATATTTTTTAGGCCATTATACCAATTTTCATGACAAAATTCGCATTTTCAATATTTTGGTATTTTGGTCTCCCGATATTACACCCCTCGATTTTTATTTTAGGGGCATGTTAAAGAACAAGGTCTATAAAACAAGACCCAGAAATCGAGGTGAACTTTATGAGAGGATAAGACAATAATGTCAAGAAATCAGCATCCCCCAACTTAGACGAGTAGCTAGACAGAATAGAAAATGAATTGAAAAATATATTAGAACAGACGGAGATCTAGTTGAGAGAGACCACATCTAATTACAGTTAATTAATTGTTTTGTATTAGGAAAATTATTGTTTCATTAAATTTTATTATTTTCCATGGCACACTAAGTATAAAAAAAAACTTAAGATTTAAGATACCAAAAAATTGGTATACTGGCCTAAAAAATATTCTGAACAAGTTTTTCTAATAACTTTTTTCGATATCTCTAACGCGAAACAAAATATTGAGAATCGGCCCTATTTGTCAATTCATAGTCGGCTGAGTTTAAAATTCAGAATTCGGTTAAGTATCTTAAAAAATGTGACCCGTGACGTATAACTGTGCGAAAATTCAGATCTGTATTCCTTTAAATAACTATAAAATGGGGGTGTCTTCATCTTAAATGCGACACACTGTATATAGTATTTAACCTCTTCAGTATTTAGCCCGTACCAACACCGATATATTATTATACAAGCCTTAAGATACAAGTGTGTATGTAGTAGAGAAATGGATTATGATAAGCGCCTCACACTTTTATTTTTACTCCTAAAGATTTTGGATCACGTTTAAAAAATGATTTTCTACTTTTTAGTGTACTTTCTATTAAGAGTGTACTTTTTAAAACGTTTTTTTTTTATATAGTATTATTTTAAATATTTTTTAGGACCCTCACATACCAATTTTGAATAGAATCAGACCATAATCATATAGCTCGTCCGCCATCTTGGAGCCGCTATTTTGAATTTATTAATTTTGAGAAAAAAATTCATAATATCCGACCTCAAAAACTCCAACTAACCAATTTTGAACAGAATCGGACCATAATCGCAGATCTCGTCCACGCCGTTTTTTTTTGTCCAATAAAACATCACTGATCAAAACAAAATGCCAAAATCACATTCGACTCACCCTGTACTTATACTGTTGAGTCCAGGTCTCTAGTGGATGCAACTAAACATCTCTTGATGCTAATCTTCATATTTATTCGGTGCGATTTCCAGATAGACCAGCCAAACTTCACCAATAGGATTACAACCAGGATATACATCAGGATTCTGACATCTCCGCCTACGTGGATTACTTTCCTCTGATTAATGAAATATAAATTCACCACTCCGTTCGCAATCTCGTGTTGCGCCTTGGATTTCGTTTGTCCTATTTTTAACCTTCACTTGTCCTATACCATCTTTTATATTTCTTCTTTTTCCCGAATTTCGTCCTTCTCGAAGTGGTCAAAATTGTACTTCATCGGGATCGCCTACAAAGTTCTCGAAACATCAGGAACGTCAGTAGCTTCCAAAATGGGTCAGAGGATTTTCAGGTGGTGGTAGTATGTCACCTCGTTATTGGTAGAATGGGTATAGGGTCGATTGACTGGTAACGATAAAACGTGGTGTATTTAACTTAACTAATTTATTACTTTTAATTAATTAGTATAAAAAACACAATGATAAATATACATATACGACATACTCTATTTCATAATCAAGAACCGACTCCCTGTTGATGAAGAGTTAACTCTCTAATTACGATTAAGCCCCTCCCTCCCGCTTATTTATTTATATTATATTTTACACTTTGGCAAACGTAATATTTCGGGGTTATCGAAAATACTTCATACGTACCAGGTCAGTGTCAGATATAGCTTTTATTTATTTAAACTTGACCTTACTTTACGTGCTAGTTATAAACTGCTTACTCGTGTAATTTAATCAATTGAAATATTTAATTTATTTTCGAGATTTATTTGTTTTCAGCCAAAAAGGCGCCGCAAAATACACATATATATTGAAATAGTAAATCCAGGGGATGGTAGATTACATTTCTTTCCCGGAGAACGCCTTCTTACTGGGTTGGGTTCAACAGCGCCTAAATAAACAAAAATTAGAATATTAAAAAAAAATTGAATAAACTTAATAATCTTCTTTTTTTTTCTTCCTTCGGCTACCTCTTCAGATCTTGATATTTATTTTCTGCCTTTCTCCCTTCACCTTTGACCCTATTTATCGTTTTGCCTCCTCAAATGAGCACTCCTTTTTCCTCAGATCTTTGTTGTTTGTAATTTTTTTAATAAATAATATTGTTTACTTTTTAAAAAAAACCTTTTTGGTTTTTGTCTCTTCTAGTTTTTTTTGATACTTTTTTTATATAATTTTTGACAATTTTCTTTTAAGGGTCAATCATCCACCAACAATAAATAAAATTCAATTGCTTTTTTTGGAAAACAAAATTTTTACATACTATTCAAAATTATGTAATTTAAACCAAACCTATCGAAATATATGTATTTTTTGTTTAAACCATAATTTTGATTGACCCCAAACCAATGACAAATATAAACAAGGAAAACTGTGAATTTTACTTCCAAATCCCATTCATTTTGTTTTAATTCAACCAACCCCTACTTAATATTATATTTTATAACAAATTAATTCTATCCTATACAGGGTATAACAAATTTCATTACAATATGTAGTCTCATAACTTGTAATAGAACAGAAAATGTATTTACAATTATTTAATAGTTTCAATGTATTATCTTTCATTTTAATTTTGTTTTGTTTTTTTTTTAGGGAAATTGAAATTTTGACAACGAACGAAACGATAGGAAGAGCACCGGAGCCGATATTAGGAGTCGGGGTTAGACAAGCTGGCAAACTCGTTACTGGGGAACTCAATGTATCTCCTGGCACACCTCTCCAAATGGAAATATTCTTAGATAAAGTCTCAGCACCTATTTATGGTCTACTAGTGACTCACATGCAAGTCACTGATACTAAAACACAAGAAGAAACTATTATTTATAATGGGTAAGTCATACATTTTTGGTTAAATTTTGTGATAGTTAAATTATAAATTATTCTTTTACAGGTGTTCAGTAGATCCGTATCTTTTTGAAAATTTCAATACTGAAGACGGAGATTTTTTATCGGCGAAATTTCGAGCTTTCAAATTTCCAGAATCGACTTATGTTCAATTTAAAGGAACAGTCAATGTCTGTTTAGATAAATGCAAAGGGGTAAATACTATTTTTTTATCTATTTTTATTCATTTGCTACAATACATATTATTAAACCAAAGAAACTCGGTTATTTGTAAAAAAATCGGCTGTGTCACTCCAGGACTTTCCCATCTCAACCGTTGAGAATATGTTATTTATTATTATTATTTTAATTACAAAATAATAAGCATTACTTTGATTTATGGAACACATTAAAAATAGCGAGCTGATGGTGAATTAATATTTCAATGTTGGTAATGACATAAGCTGCGCATGCGCACGTTATATATCATACTGCTACAATTAGGATCTCCCAAAATCATGTGTGAAAACTATTGGGAATTCGGGAAAAATTTTCATACAATAGTTGTAGGGAATTTTAAATGTGTATTTTTCTCGCCATCTAGCGGCGAAACTATGAGGAATTCGATAAAAGTTAAACATAAAAGTTAAAGAAAATTTGATGCTTTACAACTTTGCACAAGAAAATTTTGCACTAAATACATTGTTTGTCCTCAAAATCAAGAAAAACTAGAGAAAACATACATGCACATTTTTTACGCGCCCTCTAGTGGCGAAACTATTGGAAATTCTGGAAAAAGTTTGAAACAAAAGTTATAGATAATTTTATTCTCTAAAACTTTGTACTACAAAATTTTGCACTAAAGTATATTGTTTGTCCTCAAAATTAAGAAAAACCAGAGAAAACCTACATGCACATTTTTTACGCGCCCTCTAGTGGCGAAACTATTGGAAATTCTGGAAAAAGTTTGAAACAAAAGTTATAGATAATTTTATTCTCTAAAACTTTGTACTACAACATTTTGCACTAAAATGTATTTTTTGTCCTCAAAATCAAGAAAAACTATAGAAAACATACATGCACATTTTTTACGCGCCCTCTAGTGGCGCAACTATTGGAAATTTTTTAAAAGGCTTGAGACTAAAATTGTAGATAATTTTATGCTCTAAAACTTTGTACTACAACATTCTGCACTAAATTATATTGTTTGTCCATAAAATTTAAATAAAGCAAAAAATTGTTACATGTTTATTTAACCAATGTCGGTCTTGAGGACCCTCCACTGTACCAATTTAAACCAAAAACTAATGGTCGCATTCTAGGAACACACCGACCCTCCATACCAAATTTCAGCTTGATTGGTCCAACGGTTCGAAAGTTATCGTGGAAGATTACACACAGACACACAGACAGACCATACGCTGGAAATGGTCTCAATCTTCTTGGGGAACCTCAAAATGGATATTTCCATCGATATCTCGATTTTTTTTTGCTCGTTCACCTTACTTTCCCTTTGATGAGTCCGCGAAAGTAAAAATATAGAGATAATCAATAAGCATGTATTTTGATGGACAATTAATGATTTTTTGATTTCAATTATTATCAAAATAACAAGAAATATTCTCTTAAATTAGGGACTATATAGATTTATTAAGAAAATTCAAATAACATTTTTCTGTAAACCCCCCGTTTCCAATCTACAGGATGGTCAAGTGAAAGTGAAAAATATATATTTTTTTAAATATCTTTACTTAGAGTAAAAACATTAACTTGAAACTAGGTACATATTAGTTGTTGAATAATACGAGTTAGTACACTTTATTTCGGCAAATTAGGATAATCCATTGGCGTAGAAACACGAGGGTGATCAAAAAATTTTGAGCTTAACTTTTTTTACTCCCTGTATTTCTTAAAAGTTAAAGCTCATAGTTATTTCTCATACAGTTTGCCACAGAAAAGGTACTCTTAGTTCATCTCTGTAGAGCATTTCATGAGATATTTCAAATTTAATGCTACTCATACATGAACGCGATTTATTATTATTATTTTGTTATTTCTTAAAAAATTTTTATATATTTTTACAATTTTTTACAAAATCTTACAATTTTTGCAATTTTTTGAATTTTTTTATATTCCTGACATTTTTGAAATGTTTGAAATTTTCTGATTTTTAGATATTTTTGCAATTTTTGAAATTTTTTGAAAATTTTTGAAAATTTATTAAAATTCAGTTTTTCATTAAATTTTCGATTTTTCTTTTGAAATATTTGATAAATTTTTGAAGTTCTTAAAACAGTTAATATTATTGTAGTTAGAATTTTAAAATTCTCGGAATTTTTAAACTAAAATTCTCGGAATTTTTAAACTAAAATTCTAGGAATTTTTTAAATTTGACATTGATATATTTTCAACTTTTCGTCACATTATCAAAATTTTTGAATTTCTAGATATTTTTATTTATTCATTTTTTAATTTCTTTAAATTTTCGAATTTTTTCATATATTTCTTAAAATTTAGTTTTTTTTTTGTAATTTTTAAAAATTATTAGAATCACATTTATTGGTGTTTTATTTAAATTAACTAAAAATTCAACTAATGCCAATGTAAAATTTTACCCGCAGTTAAAGGGTTAAAGTACTGAACATATTGTACTGAATACTTACTACATTTTATTTGAGTCAGTTATCAGTTTCTATTTTGTAAAATAAAACTTTTCATTTTTGGACTTAATTTGAGTAGCATTAAATTTGAAAAATCTCAAAAATGGAATGATCTACAGAGATAAACTAGGAGTACCTTTTCTGCGGAAAACTGTATGAGGAATAACTATGAGCTTTAACTTTTAAGAAATACAGGGTGTGCAAAATGTTACCCTCCTGTTTCTACGCCAATGGATTATCGTAATTTGTCAAAATAAGTATACTAATTCGTATTATGGAACATCTAACATGTACATAGTTTCAAGTTAATGTTTCTACTCTAAATAAAGATATTTAAAAAAATATGTATTTTTTACTTTCACTTTAACACCTTGTAGAATGAAAACGGGGGGGGGGGGTACAGAAAAATGTAATTTGAATTCAATATATTCCCTAATTTACGGTACTTTATTCTGAAACACCCTGTATATGTAGTGTCCAATGGGTACGTACTTTTCCCAAATTAAAATTTATTAAGAATTATCTCAGAACTCCACGATACAAAAAAGATTGTCTTTTTTTATTGACTCAATACAGGTCACTTTTTGACAAGTAAAATAACTGTTATAAATACGTCTAAATGACACAACAGAGTTACATTTACACAGAAAGTTACCAATTTAAGCAGAGTTAAAATAATATTCTGCAAAAATTCAAAATTATAGTATAACCAAACCAATAAATATCAATATCAAATTTTTTAATAAATGTTAATAATCTTCAAGTAAGTAATATTTTTCATGTATTATTTAGTATTCAATAAGCACTATTTTAGGAACAAACAATATTTATAATAGAATTTAAGTAAGCATACAAGCAATCTAAGAATGTCGCCTTGCCCTACATGTCCGCCAACATGTTGCGAACCATGTCCGCCACGCCAGTCTACATGTCCACCGTGTCCTCCTTGTTTGCCACCGCCATGTAAACTATGTCCTCCGGTTATTCCACCACCTTGTCTTCCTAGATGTCCACCACCAGAATGCAAACCATGTCCTCCAGTTGCGCCACCACCTTGTCTTCCTAGATGTCCACCGCCAGCTTGTAAACCATGTCCTCCTGTTGCGCCACCTCCTTGTCTTCCTAGATGTCCACCACCAGCTTGTAAGCCATGTCCTCCAGTTGCGCCACCACCCTGCTTGCCTAGATGTCCACCACCAGCATGCAAACCATGTCCTCCAGTTGCTCCGCCGCCCTGTCTTCCTAGATGTCCACCACCAGAATGCAAACCATGTCCTCCAGTTGCGCCACCACCTTGTCTTCCTAGATGTCCACCGCCAGCTTGCAAACCATGTCCTCCAGTTGCTCCACCACCTTGTCTTCCTAGATGTCCACCACCAGCTTGCAAACCATGCCCTCCAGTTGCTCCACCGCCCTGTCTTCCTAGATGTCCACCACCAGAATGCAAACCATGTCCTCCAGTTGCACCACCGCCCTGTCTTCCTAGATGTCCACCACCAGAATGCAAACCATGTCCTCCAGTTGCACCACCGCCCTGTCTTCCTAGATGTCCACCACCAGAATGCAAACCATGTCCTCCAGTTGCACCACCGCCCTGTCTTCCTAGATGTCCACCACCAGAATGCAAACCATGTCCTCCAGTTGCTCCACCGCCCTGTCTTCCTAGATGTCCACCACCAGAATGCAAACCATGTCCTCAAGTTGCTCCACCGCCCTGTCTTCCTAGATGTCCACCACCAGAATGCAAACCATGTCCTCCAGTTGCGCCACCTCCCTGTCTTCCTAGATGTCCACCTCCAGCTTGCAAACCATGTCCTCCAGTTGCGCCACCTCCTTGCCTTCCAAGATGTCCACCACCAGCTTGCAAATCATGTCCGCCCGTTATTCCACCGCCTTGTCTTCCTAGATGCCCACCACCAGCTTGTAAATCATGTCCTCCGGTTGCGCCACCATCTTGTCTTCCTAGGTGTCCACCACCAGCTTGCAAATCATGTCCTCCCGTTATTCCACCGCCTTGTCTTCCTAGATGTCCACCACCAGCTTGTAAATCATGTCCTCCGGTTGCTCCACCGCCTTGTCTTCCTAGATGTCCACCACCAGCTTGTAAATCATGTCCTCCAGTTTCCCCACCACTCTGTCTTCCTAGATGTCCGACACCAGCTTGCAAACCATGACCTCTAGCTTGTTCATCACCATGACTTTCCAGATATCAACCACCAGCTTGCAAACTATGTACTTTAGTTTGTGCACCAGCTTGATTATACCAAAAATCAATCATTCAATTCATTAACATATAATTTTTTTAAATAAATTTTAAATTATTATCATTTATTTATTTTTTCTTTTCGATAGACGAAATGGGGTAATCGTTACAAATGGCGCCCAACGTGGGGCTCTAATAAAAATTAGAGCTTCAACAAAAAGAGGTTATAATTAAAAGTGGCTGGAATAAAAAATTAAATAGTTAAAGTGTAGAAAAATAAAAGTATCAGTGTATTATATAATAAATTTGATATAATTATCTACGTAGAAACTATTTCCTAACTACTGAATTATTTCAACTGGATATTAGGAATCAGAACTTAATCTCTTAATACTTTTAACGAGATGATATTTTATTGTAGTTCCTAGCAAGTACTATTGACCCCAAATACCACCCGCTGATGACGGTAAACCTTTGATTTACCCTCATCATTGATCCATAAAAATCTAAGATAATCCCTATCTCTTTAATGCAATCCAATTTGGAGGAATCCCCTACGAATATCTGATACTACTCCTAATTTTTTTTCTGCCTAAACCGAATTAGGATAGAAGGAATTATTTCTAGAAGAGTGGGTTCTTTTTCAAGGCAGCGATTCCCATTTTTCATGACCTGAAGCGTCAAACACTGATCTAATTTTTCTTTACTCACAAGGTGGATAAATTTCATTGGAATATTATCTAGAATTCACAAAACAAACTTATATTTCCTTTAAATTTAATAAGATTCATTTTTAATTTATACTTATGTCCAGTACTATAAATTTTACCATTCCATAATCTTAAAATAGATTTAATTATTCCTTTCATGCATCGTTGGCATTAGAGCCGTGTGCACAAGTACAGATTGTAAACAATAATGCACCCCATCCCGCTGTTGCTACGGACATCCATCTCTGATCACAGGACGAGCCTATTTTCATACTAGACAGAAGAAAACCTACACATAATAATGGTTAGAGGTCTATTTGAAGAGATAATTTCTAATATCCTTCAGGAAGCCCTTAACATCGTAGGCCTTGTGAGGAAGAACAGATGTCTGTGAACCCAACAAAACGGTATTAGTTCCTTTTACAAAAAGAAGGAAGCTTGATAAGCTACGTCATCCAATTTTGGAAGGCGTAACCATTCCGTTTGCGGAGGAGGTAAAGTATCTGGGGATTTTCCTAGATAGAAAACTTACCTGGAACTCCCATCTGGAAAGAACAATCAATAAAACCAGGGCATCGTTCTGGAATATCAGAAGGGTATGCGGCAAATCGTGAGGAATGATCCCTAAGCAGATTTACTGGATTTATCACATATGGCGCAGTGGCCTGGTGGACGAAGGGGCTCCAGTCTATTGCGGTGGCTATATTATCTGGTCTCCAGAGATTATCTTGTGTGGCTATTACAGGCGCCATGTCAACTACCTCGGTGGCTAGTCAAATTGAGGGGCAGAGGCTATGGGACCACTCTGGACTGCTGCAAGAGATGAGTACTCTCGGAACGTCCTTTTTCCGAGAAGAGACGAATGGGAAAAGGAGGAGACCCTCTTTCCAGGGACGGCTTATGTACTGTGCACAGATAGTTCAAAGACCCCAAATTGTACAGCAGAAAACCGACAGTTGACACAATAAGCCTCGGCAAGCATGCTACCATCTTTCAGGCGGAGGTCTTCGCTATAGAATTGTGTGCAAGAGAGTTGGCAAATCATCCTCTTGTTAATAAAAGTATATACATTGTGTCGGACAGCCAGGCAGCTTTAAAAGCTCTGAGATTCAACCGGCAGGACTCGAAGCTGGCGTGGAAAGCCGACACTCTTGCGAAAAGAGGTGCAGAATCCGAGTTCATTGGACCGGAACAATTTTTCGACATAGGAAAAATCAGTCCCACAGATACTATCTGGAAATGGGTCGAGAGGAAAACCCTCCAGCACTGGAAAGATAGTCCTGGGTTAGCTCACTCTAAGGCGTCCAAAGCCAAACCCTCAGGTAGCACCCTATCGCAGATCCTAGAATGGAGTAGAAGTGATCTACGCATCCTAATTGGATTGCTTACAGGGCACTGTCGTCTGTGTTACTATCTGAAGACGAAACGGCGGAGCATATTTTATGCTCATGCCCTGCCCTGGAGATGAATAGGCTTCGTACGTTTGGTTTCGTACAGCTGTAGCCTAGCAACTTCAAGGAAGTTTCACCTAAATCAACCATAGACTTCGTAAGAAGGTGTGGATTGTATAGTGAATTATTACCCAAAGGGGTGAGCTACAATAGGCCTCTGCTGGCTGCAGTGGAGAGGCGAGCAAACGCTCCACTCACATTGAACCTTACCTAACCTACACATAATATTTTTGCATCAAAAATATTGAAATAGCTTCAGATCAATTCAATAGCTTCTAGATCGTTGATTAGCATGGTGGTCTGGCAACGAGAGCTGCTCAATTAAAAATATGAGTAACCACCCCCTTAAATTAAAAGTAGATTTTCCAAATTTTTAAATGTAAATAAATTGTAAATATGTTTTGTATAGTAATATTGAATGAGAGCAGTTGCTCTATAGAAATAATAATAAATTGTATAAAAATTTAAGATTAATAATTTTGTTGGCTAATAGCCCTTACAATGATTTATTTGTGTTAATATACTAAATAAGGTTGGTCCTTCGATACTAAGTCAACGTTCAATACGTTGACTGCCGTAGTAAATTATTCCAAACTTATATTGATTCCTAATCATATTTATTTACAGGGTGATGTGGCAAATTATAAGCAGCATTATTTGAACTACTTTCAGACAGTTCCTCTATGATGCACAATTTTTCCCATTATTTATATTTAAGATCATAAGTTCCCACCATTTGAGAATTTTCCAACTTTTTAAGAGTGCTCTCCAGCCTTTTTTAGCAAGACTACCTGTAGTTGCTTGGTCCATTTATCCAAGGCAATTGAACTTTTGGTTTGAATAAAAAAATCTTGTGTTACCAACTATTAATTCCTCTCTGGATCTCCTACGTTTAGATACAAAACGTCTAATTTCCACAAATCAACTACTGAACTCTAATTTCCTCAAATCAGCTACTCTCATTCGGAAATAAAGAAAAGACAGACATTGTAGTACTACTGCTTGGAAAATCCTTTCGTACTTTTCCCAACCTAAGGTAGTACGTACTGCTTCTAAACCACAGTTTAAAAACTTGTCTAGATATATATATATATCTCTTACGACACTGCGTACCTTCTAAAATAATCCAAGATTACATTAGCAGACATATTTCGTCTCTTGTTAAAATTATTATTTCTTTCGCTCTCACGAGTACGTAGGACGAATATAAAAATTTGTTAAATATTTTATTAAATCTGAAAAAAGTAACAAATTCAAGGAGACTATTTATCATTAACTCTTTAACTGCGGCTGTCGTATATAAAAGATTTGTCAAAAACTATGTTGTGATGTCATCGTAAATAAACTTTTGTTACTTAACTGCAAACTTTTATAAATCTTACAAACTTTTCCATATGTTTTTACATCTTTTTACATATTTTTACATATTTTTCCATATTTTTACATATTTTTACATATTTTTACAAATTTTTATAAATTTTTATATTTTTTTAGAAATTTTGCATATTTTACAATTTTTTAACTTTTTACAAATTTTTTAAATTGTTGAAATTCTTGACATTTTTCAAATGTTTAAAATTCTTAATTTTTTTTAAAATTTCCGGGCTTTTTAAAATCTTTACAATTTGTGAAAATTTTTGATATTATTAATTTTTTTGATGTTTTATGAAATTTTTTATATACTTCTGAAATTTTTGAATTTCTTAAAATTCAGATATTTTTTTAGTTTTTAATTTTTTTTAAAATGTCTCTGAAATTCTTAAAATTCATAAAGTTTTGAAATTTTTATTTTGCAATTTTTAAAATTTTCGAAATATTTAATATATTTGGATATTTTCGATATATTTTAGACTTTATCGAAATTTCTGAATTTCTAGACATTTTTATTTTGATTTTTTAAAATATTCGAATTTTTGATATATTTTTTAAATTTTCGAAATTTTAAATTTCTTAAAATTTAGTTTGATTTTTAATTTTTGAAAATTAATAGAATCATGTTTATTGGTGTATTATTTAAATTAACTCAAAATTCCACTGATGCCAAAAAATTTTAAGTATATTTTTCAATATTTTTTGTCTCTAGAGCTTTAGCACTGCAAAATTTGGCCCGCTGTTAAAGGGTTAATAAAAAAATATGTAACATATTTTCCACACCAAATTTCATTAAAAGTGAACTACAGTCTCGTGCGGAAATGTAATACTTTCCACACTTATTTGAAAAATTTATGATAAATTAACTCCTATATAAAATGTGTCATTTAATGATGACAGTTTTGTCAGTTTGTCAGCGATAAAAAAGGTGCATAAATTTTTATCGCGATAAAAATGCCTGTTCCTCGCGATAAAAATGCATGTTCCTCATAATCAGACTAAAGTAGCTGTGAATCGCGTCGGCACGTCACTTTAACCTTAGTTCTGTCAGTCAAAATTATTTGTTTGGTTGATATTGAAATATGGAAATAATTTAATTGTATCAATATAGATAATTATTGTTGTTGTTCATTCTATATTTTGTCGTTAATTTATCTTGCCAAAAAACACTCAAGCTTTTTTTTAAGGATAAATTTCTTTTAAACTCAAAATTTTTCCATCAGTAATTTTCCTCGAAAAACTAACATTTGGTAAAATCGCTCGACCTCAGGTCTCGCGATTTTTCCATGTCAGTTTTTCTCGTAAAATTGCTGATTGGCAAAATTTTTCCTTATAAAGAGAAATTTGTACGATAAAAAAAGCTCTTGTGTTTTTACTGTTGATAAATAATTTTTATTATTATGAGCTCTTAACGAGATATTTTGTTTTTAGGTTGAATGTAGTGATGGTCAAATCGGATACGGTAGACGAAAAAGAGCCATTGCAGAATTACCAGCTGATCCGAATAAAATATTCGAAATAACAATAACATCATTCATAAAAGTCGGATCTGATAATTCTATCGTCGATACAAACAGCGAAAAAGTCTACAATAATAAAAAATTCATAGTCGGAAATCAAATGACTGAAAGAGAAGTCGTTAAAGGTATAGTTTATATTTTTAACCATGTAAAAGATTTATAAAATACGTTTTTTATTTAGATAAAACTTTCTTCCACGGAGATCCCGTCCAAGAGGTCCTGGAACTTAAAGAAGAAGAAAAATACACGTCAATTGTGGCCGAAAACGGATCATCAGACGCTTTAGTCCCAATATCGCTTCTTCTAATAGGACTTTTCCAATTCATATTGTAAATAATTCGTCGCGCAGGCTCAAATCTCGTAATTTTAAATTTGTAAATATGTCTGTGATAACGTAAAAGAAAAATGAAGTAAGAGTGAATGGGATGGATCCATGAATAGAATGAGAAAGTAGAAAAGTAGAAAACAGTATTAAAAAAAATTTGAAGACCAAATTATATTTTTTTTATAATTATTTCTATCTTCCATTATAATCCAGTCAACAAATAATAAAGGACGAATAACTTCCTATTACAGAATTTCTTACTCAGATGAATAGTTTAGACGATATGAAGGAATGTTTGATGGGAAATGTGAGGTAAAAATTTTTTATTCCAAAATCTTCACTTTTCCTGAGCGTCTAGCTCTAAAATAATTGGGAATTAAAAAAAGTTTATAGAATAAAAGTTGTATAGAATTTTTTTTCTGCTCCCCGTTTTCGAGGTCTTGGCGAAAAATGCAAAAGTGGGACCTTCTTTGCCCCTCCTCCTCTCCTGCTAGGACTTTTATTATGTTCATTCCCAAAACATAAAATCTTTCAGTTTTTTTTTATTATTTAATTGAATCAGTAAAAAAATTAAAAAGAAAAGTTTACCTTTTTTATTTTTCTACTTTCTGTCTGCAAGCTATAATTATAAGGTTTTTTTCTTCAATATTGTCATTCGTAACTGCCAAGCGTTTTTTGAACTAATTTATTTAAAAAACTAGCTATGATAACTAGTAACAAGTGATTTGTTTTAAGCAAATTTTATGTTTTTTGTTACCATAAAACAAGGAACCCGTAATTGAATAATTTTTTATTATATTATAGCTTTTTACATCAAAAAGTCACTTTTTTAACTAAAAAATAATATAATTAGTGAATTTTGACCGAAAAAAAGCTATAAAATATATTTTGGATGTAATTTTTAATATTTTTGGTGCTAACTGTTAAAAAATGAATTAAGTTAATATACTTATCTGCTTTTTTGTAAATAGGTAAATTCATTTCGCAGAAAATAAAAAATAGGATGTACATATCTTTCAAAAAAAAAAAACGAGGAATATTTGAGTACTATACTAATCCTAGAGTATAATTATTGCTGATTTTTAGGTAATGTTTTTTTTTTTGGTTATTGTAATTTATTTTATAAATTCCAAAATGTAACTAGTCTTTTTAAGCACTCATTTTTTAATAAAACAAATAATAAAATTTAATAAACTATTTTGATTTTTATTTTTGGCGGAGGTTAAAGTTGGATTTTATTTAATACAAAAACATAATTCATAAAGTAAAAAAATTTAAAGTAATTCAACAAAATAGAAAAAAGAAAAAACCATCGAGAGTATGGTAGCAGGAAGGTCTTTGAGGGCCTGACATTTGATTTGGTCAGGACCTGGAGCAGAATTTTTACCCATTTGACAAGATGATGCTATATCTTCATTGGTGAAGGAAGTGAGAATTGGGTCTTGGTTGGGGGGATCGGGGGTTAGGAGGATATTTTGAAGGAGAATATTCGTATTATTTCGTAAACAAGGATTAAAGGAGGGGTTGTGCGGGTTCAAATCAAATCAAAAAATGCTATATTGTCGAAGATAATAATCTTATTGATAAAGTGGTATATATACCTGAAATAAATACATACAAAAACACACAAAAACTTTCAAGTTTTTGATAATCAAATTATATAAAAAAAGAAGAGAAAAAAATATACAGATAAATTTAAACCTACAAGATCGAGTAAACTAAAATATAGAAATAGATTAAATAAATTACACGTGTAGCGTCCACGGATTGGGTATCCTATAGGTGAAAAATTTTTAAATTTTAGATTTAGAGAAAAATGTCATTTTTGATAAAAAGTTTTGCTTATTCTGAAATCTAAAATTCAATCATCCGGATATCAATTTTTTCCAGTAGAGTACGAGGTTGTCAAGAAATATGAATTTTACCTTTAAATTTGACAATTTATTTAAAAAAGTTGATCAGAACTAAAAAATATGATTAAATATGTAATTACATCCATTTACATTAAAAAATAGGATTGTGCTTGTTTAATGTTGTTTCTATTTAGATTATAAAAGTCATGATAACCTTCTCGTTTCTAAATGTTTTTTAACAATTTTGCAATTTAAACACGTAACTATAGTAAAATTTGCATTGTTATTGTACCTACAAATACATTTCATAAATGAATATATTATGAATTTTTGACAAAAATTGATTTTTTTTTAAACTAACTGTTTTAATATATTTTGATTAATAAAACCTAAAAAAAGGTCTGTTTCCCATGTTGAATAAAATTGAATCAGATATTAATTATTTATTGATTGAAAAAAAAAATGTTTTAACTTTTTTAGTTAATAATAATACTAAAAATTAAAAAAATACCATTACATTTATAGTAAGTAAAACTCTATAATTGTCATTTTTTTTTAAATTTTATTCAAAAATTTTTTTTTTATCAAAAATGAGAAAACAAAATGAAAATAGTACATTCGTAAGGGATCAAAAAGTACATTATGTGTGAAATATTTCATAATTTTAAAATAATGGCTGTAGAAGTTATAGTCAATATTATAAAAGTTGAAACAATTTTGACAAAAAATTTAATTTTTTTAAACAAAGTTTATTAATATATTTTGATACACAAAAACTAAAACAATTGATTGGGTACGAACTGCAAAACAACCAGATACCAATTTTTTATTGAAGTTAAATATATTGTAATGAAATACTTTGTATGAGTTTGTTTTTGAAGATTTAATATAATTTTGGAAATTTAAAAGAAAATTTTAGTTAAGGAATAAGTAAACGATAAGAAATAGACAAAAGTGATTAAATTTTTTTTAATAATCAGGTAAGAAAAATATTCTTTTGGGAAAAAAATGAAAAAAGAAAATTCATTTAAAAAAAAATTAAAAATACAAAAAAAGATATTTTTCAAATAAGGGAAATACAGCCAGTTCAGTATGGAAGCAATCTAAATGGAGTGGTACAAAAAATTTGCCATTTAGGAAAAAATTTAAAGAAAAAAATATATAGGTTAAAAAAATCAATTTCCATAGATGTCATCAAAAGAAGATGGAAGAATAGACAGATCATATAAAATTTGTTATTGATTATGGTTCTTTTGTAATGTTTATTATTTTTTTAATGTTTTCTAGAAACCAACTCAAATAAGAGATTTAGTAAATCATTACAATATATTTAAGTGATTGAAATTAAATTTAAAAGTTAAAATTTTCGTTTTATTTACATTAAATCATAGAAAATTTGCATCACACCACTTTTTTCAATATCCTTATCACCCCACAAAATAGATATCAGCAAAAATAGTAAAAAGATCTTGAATTTTAATCGTTAACAAATCATTTATATAATCAACAAGGGACCGAGTACAGAGCCTTGAGGAATTCCGTCAAAAACAACGAAATTAAAATATTCTGATAAGTAGAATCTGAATCAATCTAAAACTACGCCTCTCATTCCATTTGTTCAACAGCAGTTCATGATTTACACAATCAAACGCTTTTGAAAAATCGAAGAACTGTGTAGCTGCAAGATCACCCTTATTTAATTTTAAATAAAGTTTTTCTAAGAGTTGGAAAATTGCATCATTTGGACTTTTATGATTTTGGAAACCAAATTGACTATTACATAAGATATTATATTTGCTTAAAAAGTTATAAATTTGTTTCTTTGCCAATTTATCAATAATTTTTGAGAGGGTTGACAATCGGACGAAAATTTGCAGGATTAGTTGGATCTCCACCTATGAACAAAGGAATAACGACCGAGATTTTAAAGTAGATATGAATTGGCCATTACTAAAGGAAATATTGATTTGTTGATTAATGAGGGTGTTTTGGAGGTGGCCTTTTAAAGCAGTGGTCTTCTGTTCAGGGATATGGAGGATTTGTCCGTTCACCTGTAGGTGGGAATTGGACTTCTTATTCTTTTGATCGGTGAGGATTGCGAATTTGTTCCAGAACCTTTTTTTTTGGCGGGTGGAAATCCTTTATGGACACCAGCTACTGGTGCTAGCCTTTCACTGGTAGTGTGATACTCCAGGTACGATACCTGTATACTCACTAAAACCGCCCCGAGCTCATCCAAAAACCTCGGGACCGTCCGTTCCGACTTACATCGAGATTTGGTAGCTTTCCTACAGAGCTGCTCTCCTTTCTTCGTCTTGGAACTCCCTTTCCTCCGACTCTTTCTTCCTCATAACCGTCGTTATGTAGTCAAAGCCACTGTTCCACTCCTGTCTACTGACTAGCATCCTGTTGAGAAGTGCCCTCGGGTTGTTCGGTTCCACTCTCCAGCCCAGTCGTTTCCTGTTGTCCTCCCACCTCGGGCATACTAAACACGTATGGGTCACTGTGTCGATCTCGTCACAGTATCTACACGTGTCTACTAGGTCCTTGCCAATCCTTCTGGTATACTGCCTGTAGCTTCCGTGGCCCCTAAGAAATTGCGTGAACCAGTAGTCCGTCGACTTGTGTTCACATTTTACCCACCTATTCAAATCAGGGATGAGCGTTTTAGTCCACTGTCCCACATCAGTCATTGCATCCCACCTATCTTGCCATCTTCGAGTTGTTCGCTCCTTCTCTACCCTTTTGGCTGCCTCGGTCACCCTCTCCATTCGATGTAGTCTAACTCTCTCTTCGGCTTGTTCGTCAATAGGTGGGATTCCACAGATGACGGCAAGGGCCTCCGTATATACCGTCCTATATGCCCTGCACACCCTCAGGAGCATCCTCCTTTGTACCGACAACATCATACCCTTGTACTTTTTGAGCTTTAATACGTTCGACCAGACTGGTGCAGCGTACAACAACACAGAGGTGACTACTCCTGCCAACATCTTCCTCCGTCCGGTGGCCACTCCTCCTATGCAGGGCCTCTTGCACCTTATGAATCAGGTCCTCTTTATTTTGTGGCGCGGACAACCAGTGCCAGATCGTCCGCGTATTCCGCCTCTTCGCACCCCTCGGGCAAAGTAATCTGTAGTATACCGTTATAGAGGACGTTCCACAGTAAGGGACCTAGGACTGACCCCTGCGGAACGCCCTGATCCACTGTCATACCCTCTCTGCTTGCCACAATACTCCTATTCTTGAAATAGTCTTTAACTATGTTGCACAAGTAGGGGCTTATTTCCAGCCTGCTGAGTTGCTCGATGATTTTCCCCCACTTGGCCGTATTAAAGGCGTTCTTGATGTCAACCAGGATAATAGCGCTCCAGTTTCCGTCAATAGCCAGACTCAGGACTCTTTCCACTGCTTGTATTGTGGACCGCCCCTCGCGGAAGCCAAATTGCTACTCATTTATGCCTCTTCTTTCCTCGATTTAGGGCGCTAATCTGGCTTTAACCATATGCTCGTATAATTTGCTTACTACATCAAGCAGACAGATTGGTCTAACTTCGTGTCCGGATCATCTTGGCTACCCTTTGGAATCAGTACCACTTTCTCCCTCTTCCAGGACTGTGGAATTTCCTGATCCATAAGTATCTCGTTCATCATCCTGAGGACGACCTCGGTCCTGTTTTCCGCCGCCCATTTTATAGATTCCGCGACTATCCCATCCATTCCTGGAGACTTCCTATTTTTTAATCTTGCCGCTACTTGAAACACTTCAACCTCTGTGAACGGTGGTGGCGGGTTGCACATTTCCTTTCCAAGGAACGTATGGTTCCTTGTCAGTGGAAACAGCTCCCTGGTTATTTTCCTCGCTTTCTCGTCTGATATGGCATATGGTTCCAGCAAGTGTTTCATCTTGCCTGTTAAAATTTGTAGCCGTTCCAGAACCTAGAACCGTCCTTGTGGTCGAGGTTAGAAGATTTAGAAGATTTAAATAATTTTATAAAATTAGCCACACAATCTCATTCTTATTAAAAAAATTTAGACACTGTTTTATTAACTATATAGTAATTTAAAGAAATGAAAAGGAAATGCATTGGAATATTTTATCTCTTTTTCTAAAAAGCAAATTTTCTTTAGATGCTTTCTTGTGTCATTTGTTGCCCTAGGAAAAATTTTCTGAACTAAGCCAAAGTGGTTAGGAAAGATCAGAACTGATGGAAAATTAAATTTAGGAAAGGACAATTTAAGATATAAATGACAATCCAAAGCAATAATAATAAACATTAATTCCAGTAAAATAGGATATTTACCACAACTTATTTTTTTATTAATTTTCCAATAATAAAATTCCCGAAAATACATTAAATGAAAGTGAACAATGACTTTATCCCATTTCGACTTTATTCATTTCATTTAACATAAAAGTGAAACGACAAATACTTAAAAAGTTGCAACATCCATCCCTTCTTGTTATTTGCCACACCCTCCTGAAATTTCCTTTAGAAAATTTTCCCACGCGTCATCTCTTCTGTTATTTTATTTTGACAAATGTTATTTTCCGAGATCGGCAAAAACATACATAAATAAAGCAAATGGACTATCATCTTTCTTTGTAACTTTTTAACCAACGAAAGGGCAACTTTATTTCGACGTACGCACGTAAATTCCCCTTACTGTTTTAAATGTATATAAAGATAAAATTTGTAAAATAATTATGTAGAAACTTAAATTCCAATCTAAAAGATAGTTTTGGTTAAAATTGTATAATTTTGAATTCGATGCATTAAGATTTTTATTAATAAATAATTGAAATTCTATAAAGGAGTGAAAAATAATTATTTTCTTTACTGATCTAAAAACATGTAACAAAACTCAAAAATAATAATTTTATGTATTTTTATAAAAAATGTTCTCTTGAATTATTTGACAAGCCCATTTTTACAGCTTTAATCTGTGCAGTTAGCGGATCGAAGATCTAGGCGTCGCGGCGCCTCCGAACGGCGCCAATAAAGTAACATCGGTCGTCCCGGCAATTCCGACGAATGTCTATCCATCCATTCCCGGACGAGATGAGAACTATCTATGAAAGATTTTGGGCAGGACCAAAGGAAGGACGATTGTCAATACATCTAATTTGCAATAAAAAAATGTTTAATAAATTTTTTTAAGGTTTTCCTAGATTTTTTTCATACTTTTCTATATTTAATTATCAATTCAGATCTTATAAGAACTTTATATCTAGTTAGAATTATTATTGTTCATATAAAATTTAAAGAAAAATTATTTATATTAAACAAAGATTATAGGAAAATTTAGGTGGTTCGTAAAAAAATTTTTATAGTAGCAAATTTTCATTTTTTTTCAATCTGTAGTAAGTTAAAAAAGTGCAAAGATGTTTAACAGTTTTATATCTATTTATTAATTTTACATAGCCCCAATAAAGTGTTTTGGGTGCGATGGGAACATCAATAAAAAAGTAGTGCTAAAGGGACTAATAATGAAACATACCGTTAGTTTCTATTGACTGGGTATTGACTCGGCATTTAATTCTTTTAATTCTTCAAAAAAAGGATGAAAAATCCTTGAAATATTCTTTAAAAATCATTGATAACTCCCTAAAAAAAGCATAAAATATTCTTTTAAAATTCTTAACAAATCTTTAAAGTCACCAAGAAATCCTTGAATGCAAAATCTTCAAAATAATTTAAAAAAATATTGAAAAATCCATGAAATATCCTTTAGAAATGCTGAAGGAAAGAAGCTTAAAGATTCGCTCAAAAATTATTAAAAATATCTTGAAAAATCAGTGAAGAAACCTTTAAAAATCCTTCAAACAATTTATAAAAATCCTTGTTTCTCTGAACAATTTTTAAAAAATTCTTTGAAATTCCTTCGTCTTTATAAAAATTCTTTGTAAATTCTTAAAAAAATCCTTAAACAACTAAACAGTATCTTTGAACAATTCCTTAAATAATTCCTGATAAATCCTTGTATAAAATACTTGAAAGAATCATTTGAAAAAGCTAACAAAGAAATTTTTAAGTAACATCCTTTTAAAATTCTTAAAAACCTTTAAAAAAGTTCTAAGAAATCCTTAAATACAATTTTTAAATAATCTTGAACAATTCCTGAAAAATCCTTGTAAACATAATGAAACATTCCTGAAAAATCCATGAAAACTCTTCGAGAAATCTTAGAAAACTCGTCGAAAAATACAATAAAATTATTAATTTCTTTATGGATGAATTTTTTAAAGGATCGCTTAATAATCTCTTAGAAAAATTCTTGAAAAATCTTTGAAATTCGTTTGTCTTCATAAAAATTCTTTAAACAACTGAACAGTCAGTATCTTTAAACAATTCTTAAAAAAGTCCTTAAATAATTCCTGATAAATTCTTGTAAAATACTTGAAAGAATCATTTGGAAAATCATTCACAAAGAAATTTTTAAATAACTTCCTTTTCAAATTCTTAATAAGCTTTAAAAAAGTACTAAGAAATCCTTAAATACAATTTTCAAATTCCTGAAAAATCCTTGTAAATTTAATGAAACATACCTGAAAAATCTTTGAAAACTCCTCGAAAAATATAAGAAAATCCTTAATTTTTTTAATCATTGGTGAATTTTTTAAAAGATCCCTTAATAATCTCTTAGAAAAATTCTTGAAAAATCTTTAAAAAATCCTTGTAAAATTGTTAAAAAATCTTGAAACCATACTTTTAAAATTATTACGAACTTGTCAAAAAATTACTAAATCCTTCAATACTCCCCACAAAAATCAATGAAATATTGTTCATAAATTCATAAAATATTCGGAAAAAAACTTGAGAAATCCCTAAAGAAGTACTGAAAAATCCTTAAAAATCCTTAAAAAAACATCCAAAATTTCGCAGCGCTGAAAGCTCTAGGGAAAAAAATATTGAAAAATATACATTTTGGCATTAGTTGAATTTTAAGTCAATTTAAATAAAACATCAATAAACTTGATTGTAATAGTAATAATTTTCAAAAATTCAAGAAATTTTAAAATTTCTAAAAAAAAATTAAAAAACGTCTAAAAATTCAAAAATTTCGATAATTTCCAAAATACTAAAAATCTTTAAAATTGCAAAAATTCGAAATTTTTAATTTGAAAATTTCAATAAATTATTTAAAAAATTTGAAAAAATAAAAAGATATTCAAAAATAGCAAAAATATATAGAAAATTTCAAAAACTTTAAAAATTTCAAATATTTTAAAAATATATTAAAATTTAATAAACATCAAAATTTTAAACAAAAATTAAAAATCTTGAAACCATCCTTTTAAAATTATTAAGAACTTGTCAAAAAATTACTAAATCAGCACAAAAATAAATGAAATATTGTTCATAAATCCATAAAATATTCTGAAAAAATCTTGAGAAATCCCTAAAAAAATATTGAAAATTCGTTAAAATTCCTTAAAAAACCATTAACCCTTAAATTGCATTCAAAATTTTGCAGCGCTGAATGCTGTAGGCAAAAAAATATTGAAATATATACATTTTGGCATTTGTTGAATTTTGAGACAATTTAAATAAAACATCAAGAAATTTGATTGTTATAATAATAATTTTCAAAAATTCAAGAAATTGTAAAATTTCTAAAAAAAAAAGTTAAAAAACGTTTAAAAATTCAAAAATTTCGATAATTTCAAAAATGTATCAAAAATATTGAAAATCTTTAAAATTGCAAAAATTCAAAAATTTTTATTCGAAAATTTCAATAAATTATTTAAAAAATTTCAAAAAATAAAAATGTCAAGATATCCAAAAATAGCAAAAATATATAGAAAATTTCAAAAACTTTAAAAATTCAAATAGTTGAAGAATTTTAAACATTTAAGAAATGTCAATTTCAAATATTTTAAAAATATATTAAAATTTAATAAGCATCAAAATTTTTAAAAAAAAATTAAAAATCTTGAAACCATCCTTCTAAAATTCTTGAGAGGCCCGCACACCACGGTTAATGTTAAGTAATTGTACTATTACTTCGGTAGGTATTTATTTACTAAAACAAAGACATGTTTTCTAATGATGTTTAAAATATTTTCAATTACAATAAAAAAAAATGTAAATTAAATCATCCCAACATGTCTTGATTCGTATATTATTACGTCATTGTAAAATTTCTTGATATATCGATGTTATTTCCCTCTTATACGCTGCAACAAGTATTATATCGAAAATTGTCCATATTACGAATCTTAATCTACAGACGTTCTCTTAAATATGTCACACCACTTTTTGTTAACCAATCAAATTAAGTTAACATCTCACCCTACATTCAACGGTTTTTCTAGAAATGGCGGTTAGAGCTATAACGCGCCTAAAGATCAGTTAATCATTAACTCTCAAAGAACGATGTGCTCAATTAAGAATTAAATTCCATGAAAGAAAGCCGGTAGTAATGTAATTAATATAATTTAGTAATTAATGAATAACTATGATATAAATTTTCTAATATGATTTATTTAGGTCCAGTAAAATAAGTGCGGATGAAAGTGATTTCGTTAACAATGTTATTAATGTTTGTAATATTTTGGAAAGCTTATTAAAGAATATTTTATGATTAATAAATGAACATGTAAAAGCTCTTCAGAATTAAAACATTTGTCTCTTCATTTAAAAACACTAGTAATTTATTAAGTAGTTAAGCAAGGTGAATTAAGGTACTTATTGACTTTACAATATCCGTCTGTCCGTCCTTCCGTGCTTCCGTCCTTCCGTAGTTCCGTCCTTCCGTTCTTCGAATTTTGGAACTCTATTTTCAGCAATCAATAGCTGGTCACTTTAGCTCACAAACCTATTATTTTTAGTGGCCTAAATCAACTATAACTAACTGTCTGTCCATCCGTCCGTAGCTAAGCTACTTGGATACTGTTGGCTCGCTGAGTTTATTGTTTTTGCTTATTTTTCTCAAATTATTGAAAGATATAAGATGACTAATAATTAATTTTTCATCAGAACTAACCTTAATTTTTTTTATGAATTTACACACGATTACAAATATGTTTTTTGAAGGATTTTCAGCAAACCATTTGCTTCAGATTTATTCATACTTCTGAAAGAATTTGACAATATTATTCCTGCTTTTATTTATATGACCCAATATATAAAAATCTCTTTTCGGCTCAGTTACTGAAGCATAAAGTATTCTTTAGAAAATTTCGCGAGCCAAACCAGCAAATAAGCATTTTTCTCTAATTCGGTATAAATGTAGCCGAATGTGTATGGAGAGCAATAAAGGGGAACCATTTTTATTGTTCTGCACTAGATTTTACGACCATAAATAACCCATTAGGGTCGCAATTCCACTGCCCCTCGAGAACTATGACAAAGTGAGCTTTCGCGATATTATCTTGTCGACGGTTTGTAAAATACATCCCCATCTATACAAAAATTAATCAAATGACGTTTAGTGTCTTCGAGGGATGACTAAACGGGTTTAGACTCACAAAATTTCTGAAAAAAGAAACGGCGTTTTAGAATTTCAATTTATGTTCTCTATTTTTTTGTCGATGTGATTCTCTGTTTGTTGTTTTAATATTATCGCTAATATCACAAGAACCATTCATTAATCCCTTATCAAATTCATACTCATTAACTGACTCATGCTTTAGAAAATCTTTGGACAGTTTGTTGCACTGAGTTTAAGGCAATATAAAACAAAAGACTTTTACGCTACTTCAGTAACCTAATATACCAAACAACTCCCACGATGCGTTCTAAATTTAAAAAAATTAACAAATATTTGGTTTTTTTTTATTCATATGTTTATTTACTTACATATATTTTAGAAAAATATATGATAAAATTTTTTTGAGCACACTAAATATGGATATCTTATAAGCTGTTTCAGTTGATAATTATTTTAATCTCTGGCTCACCGACTATAAGAAGTTGGTAAATTAAAATGTGAAAATTATCTGATTTATCTGTAAGAAGACAAAATAAGACAAAACGACGTGAAGAAATTGTCGTTTACGAAAAGAGATTCAAAAATGTGTAGACGTCGAAATCTTGGACGTCGGGAGAAAGAGCATCGCGACGTTGAATGTTGCAATTTCTGCTGATGATGTTGGTAGTTTAATTTGCGAATTTGATTCGTGAAATAACACTAGGATTGGGGAAGTAAAATATAACTGATTGTCGTAATTATGGGCGTCGGCGTCTCGACGCTGAATACTAACCATCTTTTTATACTGAGTTTGAATTAAAATTTTGTTGGAATACAATAATGTCTCACCCTATATCTGTTATATTATATTTATTAAATCAAACATACTAGATAACAGACATAGGGTGAAAGATCATTATATTCCAATAAATTTTGGGTAATAACGTTGAGTGAGTATAAGGATAATTATTTGATGCCATAAATATTTATGTGCGAAAAGAATTATTTTCAATATTTCAACATTCTATATTTTAGATTTTAAATGGGGACATTAATGATATTAAACTTGTTCCTTATCTTTTTGTATATACATGCACAGACAGACAAGTATCTGGGAAAATTAAATTGAATAAGATATTTTGCTTAAAAAATTAATAAAATGAAATACCGGGGGTTGGTTGGTCACAGTTGCAGTTTTTACTGTGTAACAAATTTTTTTAGCCAAACTAAATTGTTGTATTTGTGGAGAAACAAATAAATGATTTTTTATTATTATTAATATTGAAAATTTTTGTTTTTACGGCTTCTTAAAAATCAGTAAACAATGGTATTATAGAGTCCAAATAAATCAGTTTATTTGTCCAAAATTAACTTTTCTCTCGGCACAAAAAATATTAGTTTTCTTTTATAAAAATAATGTGTAGAATGTGATAATCGTACTTGCGTAAAATTATCTTCAAAAGCCTTCCATTAGTTTCCTATAGAAGGGTGGTCCTTATAGATAGTTCCCCCATTTACTGAATATTAAAAACAAGTATATACAAAAACAGAGTTTTCCCTTTCTTAGGAAATTTGTTTCTAACTGCGAACAATAGAAAAAAAAGTCATGGATCACTTGATGGCAGCTTCTTCCGGAAATGCGTCAGCGAGCGGATATCGCGAGAAACAAGTGAATTCGTCTATGTCGACGGGGTTTTCCCTAGTCTGTTTTCCCCGTTCCGCGGATATTTAGTGATTTCTTTTATGGGCATGTTGACTAGGGTTAACTTCAGTAAAAGTTTCTCATATCTCCCATAACGGTCCATATTTTATCTTTATGGATTTATTGCATGACATCTTTTATGTTGATTGATTAATATATCTGGAGGGATAGGCCCGTTTCCGCAGATTCTCAATCAGAGATAATATTTATCTATAACTGAGTATTGAGAAAACTAATGTCAGAACTAATTGTTGATAAAAAAATAATTGTGCAAAATGTTTTTAGAAATGATTACAATTAGAATAAACGAATTATTTTCCTTTAAACAACATATCCTTTTTTCTATTTTTTATTTAAAAACAAATTAAACATATGTGAGTGTATGTTCAAAAACCGATCGCCCCAAAAACCGATAGTCCGGTCACCAGTGTACCCAACACCCCTTAGACCCATCCTATTTACCTTTGTTATTATACAACACGGACCTTTTTTCGCCAATAACTATGATCATTTTTTTTAAGTAGTTAGGACCCATGTTTTGTTTAGTAATCGTAGTAATAATAATAACATTATTATTAATAGTATTATATAATAATCTCAGAAAATATTTTGTAACACGTTGACATAAATCAAAACACAAAAATGTCAAATATAATATTTATTCGTTAAGAGCCATGGGAAGCGCGTCATCAACTTCGAATTGCCTCCCGATTCCTACCACTTCTGGTCACATCGAGTGGGTATCAAAAACGAATATTATTTATTTAAATACTAGGTTTCGTTTTACAAAATATATAGGAATATTTGAGAAGTGATGTATTGGAAAAAAACAATGTTTTTTTTAATATTGTTCACCGGAACTTCACTATTTTCTAAATTAAAAGCCATAAATAAAAATTATTTTAATTTTATTTTGTTTAATAATTTATTTTGAAGCTCCGATAATCATTTAGACTTTATAAGCATGTTTCTTGAAACAAAAACTAATTTCTTTCCCAAGGCTCTTAAAAAAATTACTGCCACACTGTATTACTGATGAATAATGGCTACATTTGGTATGAAGATATAGGGAAACTCCGAATATCAAATTATATTTATGTATTTTATAATTTACTTGATTACAGATAAAAATATCTGAAATAATTTTTCAAACGACGAAAAATGTCAAAATGAACAGACGCCAAACCCCCTTCAAATCTTGAATGTCAGGTCGAAAGGCGTCGCGGCGTCTGGGCTTTGAATTTTGGAACTTTGGTTATCGGTCTTAATAGTTTTATTTTTTGAAATCCAACTGGTTCTTCTCTAGTGCTTTGGACCGTCCTTTTAATAATATATGAGTTTGAGATAAATAGCGTTATGAGGAATCATGTTGTATTTATTTCTCATGGTCATAAATCCGAGCCATGATTGAAAATAATTCTTTTCAATATTTCAACATTTTATATTTTGAAATATAAAAGGAAGGTTAATAATCTTTAAATATTTTAAGTGTTGGTGTTCTAAATATAGACGAGTATCTGAGAAATTTTAGAATAAGATGGAATAAAATAATAATTCTTGTTGACGTTATACTTTATAAAATTGTTCAACAAATAAATAAAACGATATACCGGGGATAGTGGTATAATATAATATCATTTTTGTTTTGTGAGCTATAAATGAAATATTTATTAAGTAGCGAAGTCCGTCCTTCCGTCTATCTGTCTGTCTGTCTGTCCCTCTTAGCGATTACTCGAGAACGGTTTCGAATTTTGGAATTCTGTTCTCAGCAATCGAGAGCTGGTCACCTTGGATCGCCCACCTACTATTTTCAGTGACTTAAATCAACTAATACCGTCTGTCTGTCTGTTCGTAGCCTAGCTTCTTGGATTGTGTTAGATTGCTGGGTTTATTGTATATAAAATAATCAAATACGACTGGTTTTAGTGTAAGAAGTAAGTTAGAAAAGCTGCTTTATTAAACCCTCATTTAGTTAGATTAGGAAATATTGGTTTTCATTGAAGTCCGCAGTCAATACGTTGAACCCCCCCCCCCCCCCAGATTAGGAAATATACAGGATTTAATTGTCTACTGATTCACTTCTATTTTGCATTTTTGCCAAACACAAGGACAAAAATTATTCATAATAAAAAAAAACAAAAAAAAAATTAAAATGTTAATATAGGCATAACGGAAAAGTAGTTTGAGATCGTCCTGAACAGGGCTAAAAATCTCCCTCCTCTATTCTTAGTTTTATCTTGGTGACAGTAAATGAACAAGTTTGTCAAGTCATTCGGAACCGGAATATCGCATGCCAATAAAACAATTGCTGAGGGTTAAAGTGGATTAGTTTATAGTTGTATTAGTTGATTAAAACTTCCCAGAAATGGTCAAATTGTAGCTATTAATAAGATTTTAAGATGAGAAAACTTCAAATCTATTGAATTTTAAAAATTTCATAAAATAGAAAAAAAAACAGACAAATAACGTACAATAAAAGAACATCTGGTATATCGTTAAATAGTTGTCATACCATAAGTTATACTTAAAAAAGTATTTCACTTCAATTCGATAAATTAAAACTTTCGTAATAGAAATAATTAGTAAAATAGTTGGAAATTATGAAAAAAAATAGGAAGAACCGTTTTAATACTGGGATTGTTAAAACGCTAGAGTACTAGTTAAAAAAAAGAAATTTTTAATTTATTGCAGCTGTGTGAAAAATTAGTTTCCTGAATAAATTCTCACTGTAGTTTTCTCCAGGGAAACGAGTTAGTTAATCTCAAAGTGGAGATGAAGAAATTTGCGAAGGACCATGCAATTTTTATCAAACTGCAAAACTTGTTTTTAAATGAAGATACAACTGTTTTAATTCTTAAGAGCTTTTACATGTTCATTTATTAATCGTAAAATATTCTTTTATAAGAATTTCAAAATATTACAAATATTAATAATATTGTTAACGAAATCACTTTTATCCGCTGAACCGATACCTTTTTATTAAAAAAATTGTCAAAAAACCAATTTAAATTTACCAGAATATTTGACTGAACAAACTGTTCTGTTTATATATATAAGAGACTCATCTCAATCAAAATTAAAAATTTTCTTTTAGAAGTTACAACATATTATTATTTCTTTAATAAAACAATCCAAGAAAATCAAGACCTTGGTAGAATAAGAAAATTATGAAAAAACAAGTTCTCAAAAAATTTAAAACAAACTTTTCTGATGGAAATCTAATCATTTTCAAACTAGGTAGTGCCAAAGGGCGTTACATAAAAAAATCGTAAACCTTTACCAGTTCTAGTTGTAAGATTAAGGGATAATTTATTTACTACTACATGGGGTCATCACGATGAAGAATATAGAATTTGGATTATTAAGCCCAAGAGTAGCTTCGAGAAACCGAAAGAATAATGTAATCCAAGAGTCTATGGAATCCGAGATACAAAAGACGATCCGAAGAAGGACCCGGAAGTCACTAAGAAGAACCACAGAAACGACTAATAGCGACCAAAGAAAAGCCATGAAATCACAGGGATCGACTGAAGAATAGCCAGAAAATGCCAAAATATTGTATTTAATATTGTTTCGAGTGCTACAGACGGTCGTTCGTTGTTGATGGAGTGGGGTAACCGTCTTCTCCTCTTATCCAACCCCATTGGGTGGATGGTATGGGGTCGTTGAGCTACTGTTGTATCTGTAAAAAATAAATAAACCAACACCACCATGAGTGCCTGAAACAAAATAATATTTATAATAAGAAAACAGTATCTGACAGCTGTATGTGAATAGTAATGATTTACCTGTAGATATTGAAATGTAAAATCCACGGGATACAGAGTGGATCACATTTCTCACCTGAGAAGCTCTTCCTCACTGGGCTGGTTCAACAGCGCCTAAATAAACGAAAATAAACAAATATTAAACAAAAATAATAAATTTAACAATCTTCTTTTCTTCTCTTCCTTTGGTCTACCACATCTTGATAATTATTTTCTGTCTTACTTATTTTCTGTCTCCGCCTTTCCACTGCTACTCTTCCTTGACTTTTGTTCCTATTTGTCGTTCTGCCTCCTCAAATGGTCACTCCTTTCTTCTTATATCTTTGTTTCTTTGTATTTTTTTTAATAAATAATATCTCTTACTTTTTGAAAAACTTTTTATTTCTTCCTTTCAACAACCCATACATCTATTAAAAATTATATTGCTTTTCCCAATACTTGTTATTTACAGTTTTTTTTTAAATACCTTTTTTTAAACAATTTTTGACAATCTATTTTCTATTTAATCCGTCATCAAGAACCACGTTCAATAGTTTTTTTTTAAACCCAAAATATTTACCTACTATATTTTTTTTAATTTTAAACTATTTGGTTGACACCAACCCAATGACAAATCATCTCACCTGATAGAAAATGCCATCCAACCTGTCACAGGAATTTCAAATGGCTTAAGCCCTATTCATATTACAAAAATTAGTTTATACTTTTAATACCAGTTACCAAAAATTTCTTTTTAATTTACATTTTTCTCTTTAATGTTAAAATAAAGAAGCACTGTTAATTTTAATACCAATTACTATCCATTTTTTTTTAACTCAACCAACCCTTACTTACTATAATATTTTATAACAAATCATACATATTTCCTAACAATTACCCAAAATTACAGGGTATAACAAATTTCATAACAATATACTCTGAGCGAGTGCTGTCTTGCAGCTCCTCTTGTGGAATGTAGAGCAGTCATATCAAACTTTAGCTTCGAAGAGACCTTCAAAAAAAGCTGCATAGCGATGTCCATTATGGTTTTGTCCTGGAGATGCTTAAAATATAAACAGAAACATTTTTTCTCCAGCCTCTTCCACCTCTTCTAGTGAAGATTTAGGCGGCGGCTGGTCAGAGGAAGCAATTAAAACTTAATTTATAATTTTATAACATAAAAATGTCATTTTTCAAAATTATCTCATTTTCTTCCCTTTATATATTCTTCCGTATTTTCTCTAGCGAGAAAATATAAAAAATCTTTTCTGTAGGAAATTTTGCGTAGAATAATTTAGTACTTCAGTATATTTTCGCTGGGTGCTCCAGTTTTCAAGTTATTCAAGTAAAAAGTAAAAAAGAGACCTACAGAGACCCTTCTCCACTGTATCTCGTCCCCCACCGCTCAGGACTTTTAGTATATTGTTCAGGACACCTCACTCTACACCTATACCAAAATTTACTTCTACACGAATTATGTCCCCTATCCGACATTTTTTGTTCTTCGTTGCCTGGACTAAGTCGAGATATCGCTGTTTCTGAGCAAACCCAGATCTACCAAAAATCTGAGTCTAAATCCGCCAGCTTCTTTGCTGAGTCGCCTTATTGTTCGGGGCTCAAATAATTACAAGAATAGACTGGCACCCTTTGAACCCTTATTTGTGGTCAATTTTCAAATTAACTAGAAATGATAACAAAATGTTACGCCAATACATAATTTTAATTTTACATTTCTAGTTCACTTCCTAGTTCTTTGGCTTTGGACTTCAACATATTAAATTCTTAGTTTTATTGTCAAACCAAGAAGGAGTTTTACTGTTACATCTAAAAGGGTATTTTTTGTGTTACAACATTTTTCATTCAATGTGTTGAATTGTTATTTGACAAAAAGTTGGGTAGGGCTCAATGTAGAGCATTGGTGCATTCTACCAGAAAGATAACCATTGTATACCATTTTCAAAGTCATATACCACACTACGTATTTGAAAAATGTTAAAGCAGCGACTAGTTTCCGTTAAAAATAAATCTTCAGGCCTAGCAATAGTATACTTTTGTATACCCTCTTTTCGCACAATATATTTCTAGGCCTGAAGATGGCCTTTAGCCGAAACTAATCGCCGCTTTAAAATCTTTTCAAATACATAGTGTATATATGACTTTGTGTTTTATTTCAATTGAACACTGGACCACATTTGAGATACAGATATCCTTTTGGATGTATACGATTATGTTCCAGCGCGGATATCAGTATGTTATGATTTACAGTGTCGAACGTTTTTGTGTGGTCCCAAAAAGACAAACATGCAGTTGAATATTTTATTTAACTTTGCATAAGTGTAAGTTACAAGATCTGTAGTTGTTAGTATAATACTTGAGTCCTTTTGAGGATTGATTTTTCTTATAGGGTAGGTTTATGTTTTAAAAGTTTTATTATTAAATTCTATTCCTTGTATAATTTTTCTTTTCCTCCTTCTATTTTTTTTTAATGCAATTCATTGGCTATGAAATGAGAGTAATTTTTTGCATTATCAACTGCTGACCTAAGACCCTTCTGTAGATATTAAAAGTAATTGTTTCGTAATAATTAGAAAATGTTTAAATTTTTTAAATAATGCTTTCTTAATTTCATATAAGTGTAAATTATTGACACACCGGGGAATTTTAAAGATCTGAATTCAGTATCGTAATCAGCGACTTCAAAAACGCAATTATTCGGAAAATTTTAAAATTCCAATAACACTTATTATATTTTTGCTAATTTTTACGATTTTTCGACCATTTTGCAATAACATGTATTGATGTTTACATGATGTACTTATTCTGTTGTAACATTTAAGATATAAGTGATCATTAAAATTGTAAAAACAAACAAAGCCACTAGAATACAATAATAATAATAATAAAAATAAGGGGGTAATCCCACCCAACATACCGAACACTCCTAGTAAAGTAATTGTTTAATCAATTATATTAGTTTTTCTGCAGTATCAAAATATATTAATAAAGTTTGTTTAAAAAATATTTTGACTATGACCTCTATAAGCATTATTTTTAAATTATAAAATATTTCACACATATTGTACTTTTCGATCCCTTTCGGATGTACTATTTACTTTTTTCATTTGTTTTCGATAAAACGAAAATTACAAAAAAAAAAATAACAATTACAATTTTAAATTTGAAGAAGCAAAAATATTTTTAAATTTATATTAATTTCAAAAAATTTTCGCCATGTTTTTAAGAATTCTTTGAATACAATTTAAAAAATTGAAGAAAATGTAAAAAAAAAATCACAATTATAGAGTTTTTTACTAAAAATTTAATGGTATTTTTTTTAAATTTTTAGTATTGTTATTAATCTTCAAAAAAATTAAAATCTTTTTTTGAATAATTTCAAAATCAATACATAATTAATATCTCATTCAATTTTATTCAAAATGGGAAACAGAGATTTTTTAGGATTTTGGATCAAAATATATTAATAAAGATAATTTAAAAAACTAAAAAAAAAAATAATTTTTTGTCAAAAATTCATGGTTAATTGAATTATTTTAACTTTTTACATTTTTGGCTATAACTTTTACAAATATTACTTTAAAATTATGAAATAATTTATACAAGTAGTACTTTAGGATTCCTTTTGGATACACTATTTACTTTTTTCATTTGTTTTATAGTTTTTGATAAAATAAAATTATAAAAAATTTTAAAAAAATTCTTTATTTTAACTATAATAATTACAATTCTAAATTAGAAGAAACTAAAATACATTGTTAATTTAGAGTTTTATATGGAATTTAGCTTAAAATCGTAAAAAAAATTTCAAATTTTTTTGATCCATTTTTTTAAAAATTTCACAATTTTTATAATAAAATTTTGAAAAAAATCGCAATTATTAAGTTTTTTATTAAAAATTTAACAGTATTTTTTTTATTTTTAATATTAAAATTTATCTAAAAAAATATTTAGGAACATAAAAATTATTTAAAAATTAAAATCGAAACTAGCGGCGAAACTATGCGGAATTAGAAAATAAGATTACGATAAAATTTGTAGAAAATTTTGAGTTCTACAATTTTGATTTCCATAAAAATCCATAATTTTGGCTCAAAATCTGTAGAAAACTTTATGTTCTACAACTTTTTGATATCCTGTAATTTTTCATAAAAATACATAAATTTGGCAATTAAAGAAACAAAAATGGAAAAATTAACTTTTTGATAAATCACCTTATTTAGTAATGACATCATCAGTTATAGCAACTGTCACTTCCGGTTGTCTCCTTGCACAGCTTAATATGTATATAAAATTTCATCTAAATCGGTTGAGCTGTTTAGACGCTACGTGTTCACACACACACAGACACGCACACAGACAGATATCATGCTAAAAATGGTATAAATGGATTCAGGTGTGCTCAAAACGTAAAAATCCGTTAAAAGCTGGGTATGGCCAAAAAATCATGATCGTAATACTTTCCTTCTATGCAACTATGTTGGGTTCGGAATGTAAAAAGAAATATCTCAATTTATTATACTCTTCAACTATTCCGAATCGCCTATAAGATGTTTAATTATGGATTCCAGCACTACCCCACTCGCAGAAAATAGTGTGGGTTGTCTATAAAAATCCCCCCCCCATATTTCAGTCTTACTGAACCCTAGTACTTTTATTAATTTTTTTCGACACTTCATAAAATAACTTCATTATTTCATTTTATTCCTATATCTTCCCATAACCGAACACTTAAACTGTTTTAAACCCGATTTATTGTATCTTTATATTATTCCAAGATATACAGAGATGAGATGTTGATAATAATTATTTTCAGTCATAAACATTTATATCCTTTAAATATGAGGCTGAGAAATAAACAGAGCACTATATTACTCCCAAACTATTCCGAATTGACTATAAGATTTTCTGAAAACTTTCTGAATAATAATGAAATTTAGTACAAAATAACACAAAATGTTTTCCAAAATATACCAGTAATTTAATGAATTGTGATGGTTTCCATTTTACAGGTCATAAATTGAACCACATATTCTGGTGTCAAAAATAACTCGATTGAACATAACTTGCCTTAATGCAAATGTGGACACAAAAAAAGTTACGGCCTTTGGAAAGTACAAAATGAAAATCGATTTTTTCCAAAACCGAAATACTTTTAATTTTTAATAATTGTAATTTTGGTGTATATTAATATTTACAATGTTTCAAAATTATTGCCAAAGACAATTATTTCCATAGTAAAATCTAAAATACTTGACAACCACAAAACGAATTAAGTGACGGACGCCTCTTCACTCTTGACAATTTATATGAAATCAAAACAATACGTCCCATCGAGTAAATGACATCGCCTATCTAAGTGTAGCTTCACACCCAAAACATCATCCTAAGAGCAACATTCCAACAAAAAAAAACGTTGTTTGTGTTTTCCCATATTATAACAATTTGTTATTTGAGCGTCGTTGAGAACGACGTCGACGTCGTGACGCCGTCCGAAGGGTGGAGGCGGCGCCGCCAAAGTCGGGCGCCGAAATGTTTCGGGAAATTCGCTGAAAAACTATCTACATTTCGTTTGGAAGTTTAGGGGGTGGTGAGGGGCAGGGCTAGCATTGAAAGTTGTTTTTCAACTCAGGAAAAGTTTATTTATTACTATTTTTATTAGGGCTGTTACGGAATTCGTTCTAGAATAATATTATTTTAGGGAGAAATTTTCTAAAATTGTAAATTTTTGGAAATAAAAAAGAAAAATCGGTAATTAAATTACACTGTTTTTGGTTATATTATTAAATTAACTAGTTGTTTTTTGTTATCATAACATTGAGAAGAATTTATTATCTTATTTAAAAGTTCGTTTTTTTGTCTTCAAATGAAAAAAAAATGTTTTAATTTAGAATAAATCACTTTATAATTATAAAAACTGAATTTGTTCTTTGCCAATTATTATAAGCCATTATTTGTTCGGAAAAATAAAAAATTTAATATCTATAAAACAATTTTAAATTTGAGACCAGACAATCGTCAGTTTGTATCGAACGTTGCATCACACATATCGCTACCCCCATGACATAACTCAATCCATAACAGTGATTAAGTGTCCCCCAAGAACATTTCACAAAAACGATTAGTTCAAGTTGTTTGCGATGGTAAATTTTATCAGATACTTATCCATCTCCATTTTGTCTCCCCTTAGACGAATCGTAAATGCGATATTTTGAATCCATCCACAGGGCGTTGTATTATTATATATTATTTTTAAATAATTGATTTAATAAATAATAAATATACCTTAGAGCTAATTAAGAAGAAAATCAAATAAATAATATATTGTTATGAAATACTGATCCCTCAATTTAAATTTCAAGGTTTTTTTAAGTTATATATTTTTTAATTTTCTATATCACTTTATCTCAGGTAGTTTGGGTTCAAAACAGATTTTTTTATATATAACGATGTGGTATTAAATAAATTTTTTACACCGCGGGGAGTAAAATTAGTACTTTAGTCCCGCATCTGCTAAAAACCAATTGAAACCAGCCACCTTGTTTATTCTAGTCTAATTCAGAACTGTCAAATACTTCCACAATGGAGTATAGGAAACAATTTTTGGTAGTACAGTCTTCAATTTTCTTTTCTCCAACACCATTTTACCAGATTGTCGTAAGCTTTATTATATATTTTTTACGATTTTATTCTAAAATATTTTAAATGAGACAAGTCGCAATCTTCTGACATTATTGATTTGAATGCTGATCGAAATTGGTCTGGGTTCGAGTCCCCGTTTTTTGTATAACTTTTTTAAGAGCCGTATTTTATAAAAAAATACATAATTTAATAGCAAACATGATTACCCAATCAGAAGTAGGAAACTTAAAAATAATAGAATTAATTGTTACGTTTAAATATTTACAAAATTAACAAGTAAATAATTATTTTTAAATTATCCTTTTTTTTCACGTTTTTGTCAAATTTTTCTAAAATTACCCTTTTTTCTCATTTTTACTACTTTTTCGATTTAAATTTTCTCTCTTCCTCAAAAACTTCCCTTTTTCTCTTAAATTTTGTAACTTTTTTACTGAAATTACTACGGTCTCTCTCATTTTTGTCACTTTTTTTATTTAAATTTTCCCTCCAAAATTTTCTCTCGTTTTTCCTAGGTTTTTTTCCCTTTTTTGTATCAAAGTTTGTCACTTTTGTCCTGAAATTTTCTCTCTCAAACATTACCACTTTTTTTATAAAATTGCCTTTTTTTTCTTATTTTTATCGAATTTCCCTTCTGTTCTCTTAAAAATTCTTCCTTTTTTGAAGAAATACACGTTTTTTTAAAAAACTACCTATTTTTTCTCGTTTTTGTCACTTTTTGGCGTTAAATTTTCCCTCTTCCTATAAAATTTCCCTTTGTTTCTCTCAACTTTTGTCACATTTTGCCTCAAATTTCCTTTCTTTTTTCCATAAATTACTTTTTTTCTCTCATTAAAAGTACCCCTTTTTTCAGTTTTGTCGAATTTCCCTTCTTTTCTCTCAAATTTTGTTACTTTTTTGAATAAATTATACGTTTTTTAAAAAATTACCTCTTTTTCGAAAATTACCCTTTTTTCACATTTTGTTTACATTTTTGCCTTAAATTTTCCCTCTTCCTCCAAAATTTACTCTTGTTTCTCTCAACTTTTTCAATTTTTAATTTGAAATTTCCTCTTTTTCCCTAAAATTACCTCCTTTCTCTCATTAAAAATACCTCTTTTAAAAATTAAACCTTTCTTTTTCATTTTTGTCAAATTTCCCTTCTTTTGTCTCAAATTTTATCACTTTTTTCTGAAATTACCTCTTTTTTTAGATTACCTCTTTTTACCTATTTTTGTCACAAATTTCCTTTCTTTCTTCAAAATTTCCCCTCGTTTCTCTCCAACTTTGTGTTCCCCTCAAGAGTATGCTTTATATATCAAATTATAAGTAGTTTTTTGAAATGTTCAAAAACATATTTTAACCGACTAAAATTCTTTAAAAGAAGTTTTAGAACAAAGTTATATTAAAAAAATTTTATATTTAAAAAAAAAATTGTATTTAAATAATTATTTGAATTTTAAGGGGTCTAGGGCACGGCGGTGTAAAAAATAGCGTATATACCACATGACTAAAGTGTCTTTTAATCCCTCAAGTGAGGGAAACAATCTTCACCCTCGGGATTAAAAGATGCACTTTATTGCCTTGGTATATAATATACTATTAATTATCAAATTTTTTTTTATAATTATGATTAAGGATTTGGCATTTTCAAAATTTATAATAAACCATCTATCACAATATTACTAATACTTTTAAATTGTTTATAAATAATTTACCCTTAGATAAACAAATACTGTCTGTCCAATTAAGTACATGATTCTTCTTCCTCTTCCTTTTACATTTTTTCAAAGTCTCGTCTCCTGATTCTTCAAAACCCAATGAAACATAAACCCACTTAGTTTCTAAAATCACCCCCTCCTTAAAATATTTTTAACAATTATTTAATGTAAATTTGCTTATTTAATTAGTATTTCTACCAAAACTTTCTTTATATGTTTTAAAAATTTTTTATTTCTATTGATATTACCATTAGAAAAAATGTCAAATTGACCAATATTGTAATATTTTAATAGTATCTTGATTTTCATTTTTTTTGTACCGGATTTAATTAACTTTAATTTAGAATACAAAACCTTAATGTACCCTAAGGTGTTGCCCTTAATTATGAAACAATTTAGACCAATCTTGAATATTTCTGTCCACTATCGCTGCCTTTTGCCATTTTTGTCCGAGTTCTCTTAAGATTTCTGCTACTGCCTCATCCCATGCTTTCCATGGTCTTCCCTGAGGCTGCCTACCAGAAGTCCTTGTCTGCCATATCTTCGCTTACTGCTTATTCTCCATATGTGTTAATAAAAATCCATCTCAGCTGATTTCTTCCTATACAGATTTGGCGGATCATAGGATATTTCATTCAACAGACAAGAAGCCCAATAAACGATATAGGAGGAATAAGAACAAAATATTTTCATATACACCTTTTTAAAAACATTCGTAATTTATCGTAGCGCATCGGATCTACGTCAGTGAAGCCAGCAGCGAGCACATCGCTCTCATCAACACGTTACCTAATCTATGTTTCGTCTGATTTTTCCCCATTGAATCTTTGCATAAATACATTTTTCTTCATCTCATTACAAATTCCCTATGTCCCGTATATTTTTTGCCGGATTTGTATATTTTTCCAAATGTTCTCTTATACTTCCGCTCTTATATGATTATTTCGAATTTTATCCATTCTAGTGATTCCTGGTACTGCTTTAAGATACTTCATTTCAACTATTTGTAATTTATTTTTTTTTGTTTTGTTATGATCCAGCTTTCACTCTCATACGTTACAATATAAGTAGAAAAACGATTTTGTATACTGTCAATTTTCTTATTTTTTGCGATCATATTACATTTTGTAAGATCATATTACATTTTCAGTGTACTTTCAATTCTTTTATTTATCTTTTCGTCACCATTATTTTGAGGAGCATTCTTTTGGTGTAGAAGGTGCCTGTAAATATGTCATTAATTAAAGTTCATTATTAATTGATTTAAATTAACTTACAAAATGTATTTTATTAGGAAGGTATCGTGTAGGAAATTGGAAATAAAAATCTGATGTGGCCAGCACATGACCTCTCGCCATTTTTGAATCAAAAATTTACAGGTTGACACAAAAAAGTATGAAAAAAAATTATATTTTTGTAAATCTGGCAACAATGGCAAAAGTTTAATGAGATGAAAATAAACTATAGGGTATACAAAATATATGTGTAAAACTTTATTGCCGTTTTGTATAATAATGGCGTCATCACCCATAGCAACTGCCACTTCCGGTTGTGCGATTGGCACCAAAATCTAATCAGATCTAATCTAGGGTATCATAATCCTGTATGCAAAATTTCAATTTTTTTTATTCAGTAGTTTTTGAGTTATCGTTACTACAACATCCATCCAAACACACACACACACACACTCACACTAACACACACACACACACACTAACACACACACACACACACACAGACATCATCGCGAAAATATTAAAATCGTATTCTAGGGACCCCAAAACGTGTTTA
This sequence comes from Neocrepidodera transversa, assembly GCA_963243735.1. Taxonomy (NCBI): domain Eukaryota; kingdom Metazoa; phylum Arthropoda; class Insecta; order Coleoptera; family Chrysomelidae; genus Neocrepidodera; species Neocrepidodera transversa. The sequence continues at coordinate 1,761,513 of OY725337.1, read as the reverse complement.
TCAATTGAAAACTCACTACCCAATTTTTAGCATGATTCCTATACCTCTCTTATCTGAAGGGCGAGAGGTAAAAATGAGATACAATCTGACAGTCAATTCTTATTAAAAAAATCAAGAAGCAAAATAATATAATTTACTTATGCAAAAAGCTCTATGTGCATTGACCGAAGAAGAGGATCAATATGGTATTTTTGGTAAATATGTAGCATCAGAAATGAGAACCGTTTCTTCTGATTATTTACGTAAAAAAATGAAGAGAAAATTTCAGCAAATCATAATGGAGATAAATAAGGACGAGCGACTTTCAAATTCTACTTCAATTATATACAATAGGGTTGTTCCCGAAACGAGTTCCTAACATACTGAGTTGCGCAGTATAAAATAACTCTTCCATTATTTTGTACTGTGCAGACTCCTTATCCATTATTTTATACTGCGCAACTCAGTATGTTCATAAAAAATTAAGAACTCGCTTCGGGAACAAGCCTAATAAGCCTAGTTCGGTTCTTCATTTTCTGGGTATTCTGGTGTGTCAAGCAATTCCGAGCAATAAACAAATCAGGATCAACCAACACAAAAATCATGTAATCATCCTTTAATAATGTTATAATTGCCTTACATACTTCAGGAACAATTAAACTTATATTGTGCATTTTGGTATTCTGAATAAATAACTTAGGCTTGCGTAAGAATCACCTAAAAAATATATACCTATGTTGAATTTTATATATTTAATAAAAAAAATCAACATTTTTACCTCTCGCCCTTCAGATAAGAGAGGTATAGGAATCATGCTAAAAATTGGGTAGTGAGTTTTCAATTGATAAACACGTTTTGGGGTCCCTAGAATACGATTTTAATATTTTCGAGATGATGTCTGTGTGTGTGTGTTAGTGTGTGTGTGTTAGTGTGTGTGTGTGTTAGTGTGTGTGTGTGTGTGTGTTAGTGTGTGTGTGTTAGTGTGTGTGTGTTTGGATGGATGTTGTAGTAACGATAACTCAAAAACTACTGAATAAAAAAATTTGAAATTTTGCATCCAGGATTCTGATAACCTAGATTAGATCTGATTAGATTTTGGTGCCAATCGCACAACCGGAAGTGGCAGTTGCTATGGGTGATGACGCCATTATTATACAAAACGGCAATAAAGTTTTACACATATATTTTGTATACCCTATAGTTTATTTTCATCTCATTAAAATTTTCGAAACTTTTGCCATTGTTGCCAGATTTACAAAAATATAATTTTTTTTCATACTTTTTTGTGTCAACCTGTAAATTTTTGATTCAAAAATGGCGAGAGGTCATGTGCTGTCCACATCAGATTTTTATCAATAATTTTATGATGCTAAAAATCGTAAAGTTACAGCAGGTGTTGAGCACTTGGTCTTAGTGGTCAATTTTGTCAACGGGATTTCGTAATCCCACCGGTCATTTGGTCTCAAGATTTAAAATTAAGTGGGTCTTTTGGTCACAGTGATTATCAACCGATTTAAACTAATATTTTTAAGAAAAGATATAATTTCAGTGATTAACTTTGTGTACAAAAAAATAATAGTAGATATATCCTGTCTAATATTAGGCAATTCTTTATACATGAAATTTTAAATTTTAAATTATTTCTTCCACACGAAAAGAACTATAACAATAACGTAGACGAATACATTTTTTAAACTGTATATAGGAATAACCCAAAATTGAAGAGATTACAAAAATATTTTTTTGCCATAGGGTAGATGCCCAACCAGCCAGCCACAATGATATTTTTGTTTTTTTTTAATGACGAATTAGCTGCATTCCTTGTTCCTAACAGCATAAGGAAGGATTGAAGGTTACACATTTTTCTCGCCCAGGGGTCGATCAGGGCAATTTTTAACACAGGGGAGACCACGCGGTTATATATTTCTGTCCAGTCAATTTTATTTTCCCTTAATTGAGCTGTGATTTTTTTATTTTCTATTGTATTTATTCATTTCTAAATCCAGTACAGATAGTTGATGAACTTTTTTTAAGCCAATATTTATCTTGTAGGTCATTCATATTCAGTTGATTTATGTTTTTGCAAATTGGTGATTAAGCTTTAGGTAAAATTTGTTTGCCAAGTATTCCCTTCTAAGATTGAGTGAGGGTTCGAGAGCTTCTACTCGCAGTATTTCTGTAGATATGGACCTCATTGCTCCTAAACAAAGACATACCTCTTGTAAGTGTTGTCTTAGTAGCAGATCCATACAGTATACATCCATATTCCAAAATTGATCGTATGTAGACATTATAGCACCATGTACCACGTATCATTTTAAGAAAATTTAATCCTTTTTGACACCTTGTGCCTATTTTATCACTAAATGGTTTCCAACTTAGTTTTTGTCTAAAATAGTTCCTAGGTATGTTACTTACTGTTTGATAGGTATTTCCATGCCTTCCAGACTTAGATGTTGTTGATTCGGTATATTTTTTTTAGTAAAAAACTTAATATTATTTAATATTTAAATAATCATATTTCATTTTCCCTTAATCCAGCTTTCGCGCCCAGAGAGGCTACACCATTTGGTATCTTGCTCACAATAAGACCAATTTTGTTCACAATAAGACCAATTTTGCAACAAGCTTTTTTAACTCAACTGGTATCATTCTCACAAAATTTGAAAACTGCGATGGATCCTCAATACTGAGTTCGGACATTATTTGATTATAAGCACGTAAGTTTTCACGTCTCAAAATCCAATATCGAACCCACACGAGACGCTTTTTCTTTTTTTTTATATCTCGAGAATAATCACACTGGTTACAATTTTTGGTTTCGTTACTTTCATAATGGCATGAACGTACAAAGTTCACTAAAAGAGAGAATATGACAGTATATTTGGCATATATGTAAACGGTTCGTATATTTATTGTACGCTGTCTCATGTCATACACATTATGACATAAATGTATACTAATTTCTATCAGAATGTAAACGGTCAAAGCGATATTATATCAGACACTAGACATATATATCCAGATATAAATGTCAAATGTAAACGTACCTTAAGTCATTTTACTGACCGCCGGACGCATCTCGGTTCCAGCCGGTCAATTATAAGAAGTATGTTTCATCCGTTATATGATAAAAAGACACATTTTATTTTTGTTAAATTGCAATTGATGATACTTAAGGTGAGTACAGTACCGAGCTTTGAATTCAACGTCGGAAGTATCCACATATAGTTAGAAAAGAGATGAACTGCGGCCTTTGTAATGCTGACGTAGATTAAAAAATATCACGGGTAATAAAACGTGTCACCAATTTTAAAAACTGATTAAAAAGACATTAAGAACTCAAATTTGGCTATTATATTAAAAATAGTGCTTTTGATGGATTCATGTATTTGCATATTGAAATTTTGAAAAAAGCTCCCTGATTTTTTTTCTCTGAAACTGGAAAGAATTAAAATTTAAAAATTCAAGAATCCCTAGATAATATTACCTAATTTATTTTGCCAAAATTTTAATCTTTTAACAATATTTCTTTTTGAGATTACAAAGGGTGCTGTAATCACCTTAAGGGGAGAAGGGAATCATAACAATAAAAAATCTGTATAAAATATCATTTTATTTATATAAATTTGTTACACAGTTCTTAAAATGATCGAAACATCCACTTCCTGTCATCGTTATAAGAATATAGCATGATTAATATATCCCTTTTCAGCATTATTTTCACCCCGTATAATTGAGAAAATAACTACGTATCAAATAAAACGTCATGAAACAACTTTTAATTAAGATCTCTTGAATGCATCTCCGACTAACGATTCTATAATTATAACGAGTTGAATTGTTGATGTAATAAACCATCCCCGGCAATATTTGTAAGTGGAAACCCTTGTAGAAAAACGACCCTAGCTGTCATGGACCGCCCTTGCCGAACTTAACCGCTTTGTTATTCATATTTATGTAGTTTATTGATGAGTTCCGGCCTCCCCGAACAACTAGTTTGGAAGTAATTCGCGAATTTTCATAAGTGCGATCTCGATAGACAGCGAATCTGGCAACTGAAAAAAATAGCTGTCCGGTCTTGTAAGTATGTACATGGAGATTTATTAGATTTCCATTCGATTATTTCCATTATGTGACCGCTGCACTTCAATCAAACAGTACGAAAAATATACAGAATCTTTTTATTTTGTTTTGGGAGTGAATATACTTATAATTATATTTTTAAACTCAATATAATTTCATTTTCAAACCAAGGTTGGAGGCAACTAGTTTCGGCTTAAAAGCAACTTCAGGGCAAATATACTAATACAATGTTATGATTAAATAATAATAAACATATTGTTTGATTATGGTACCGTTACTAAGAAGCGGTGTAAAGAAATTAGGGTACTTAACCCAGTAGGGCAAGTACGGACCGCCCTAATGACCTCCAGTGATTTGGTCGATACCATAACGACCCCTGGAGTATTTATTTATCCACTGAAGTTGCCCTTGCAAGTAGCCTTCACACTATAAACGGAAGGTAAGTAAAAATTTTAAGAAATTAAGTAAAATTAAATAAAAATGTGTACGTAAGCAACATAAACAATTTGTTACCACTAAGGGCGGTTAGTTCTCATAGGAGCTAACTAATAGAAAGGTTGTTTATTTTCCAAATAACGCTTTTTCATTTTATATTGTACTTTATTCATGTTAACGCAAACTTGAAAAAAAAAACAAAAAAAAAATTGACTTCAAAAATAATTACTAAAACTTAATGTTACGACTCTTAGGGGTGGTTTCAGGCCTTACTATAGTATTTTGATTTAATTATGGATTAAGGATACTGGGAGCCAGTGTATTCTTGTAGTTGGTTTTAGTCCCGATGAATAAACCAAAAAAGGACTGTTTACTTATAAAAATAATTAAATTTGAAAATGCGAAATCAAATTATAAACATTTCGATTTGATTCCAAATATATAATGTCACGTTAAATGAAATAATCAATAATTTTATAATTTATATTTGGTCTACCCACAGAATTCATGGCAGTAAGTTCACGTTGGCATAAATCTCTGACCATTTCGTCGTCTCCTTCAAGAAATTCTGTAATGGCTAATGGTTATACTTTAGCGTTATAACTTATTCAAAGTCTCAGATCTAGAAAAGTCCGCGTAAACAAAGTACATTTGCCTATATGCAATAAAAAAAGATGCGCATATTCATCAAAGTGATAATGAAATCAATTAATTTAACTAATGATATCCCGAAATATAATAAATGGAACCTGAAGTGAAATAATATCATATACGAAGTTACTTAATTACCGTGATAATTAAAATATATTAATTATATCGCTCACAGTACTGAATTAAAATTGACTAAAAATTATGGTAAAGGCAACCTTCCTTCAAATATAAGATGGAGACAATCGTGTACGATGTCTTCATAAGCAACAAACCGGCCTGATAGACTTCCAGCAGTTACAGTTCCAGTTCAAGTAGGAACTAAGCCAAGAACTAGATCCAGCGACCTTTAGAGATAGGTCGAGTTGAAGCCAAGCTCAGTCAACCGTAAGCTACTTGACCAGAAGGGAGGGAGAGGGACCCAAACCTGGGAACTAGGAACACCAGGAACCATCAATCCGACCCCACATCATCCTTCAAGTCGTGCTTTTATCGTCCGGGTCCGACAGCCGTCAGGTCACCGAGAAAAAGGACATTCAAAAACAGTAATAGAGAGAGTAAGTTTTTGAAACTATACACTCCGACCATTACCATGTTTCATCCTTATGGGAATCGTCAGTGGTACTTTGTCGGAATGCATAGTTATAGTTACAAAAATAAACTATGTATGCCCCAAATATTTCAATGTACTGCAACAATGATAGATCGTCACGACATCTATCGCAGGTTGATGGGTTCCAACCGGACAAGCCGCTTCGTAGGATGAAATCCTGTGCAAGCGACAAATGAAGTACAACTTGATGCCGGCAGGTAGAGCAACCCATAGATTTACAAATAGAGAGGATGCCCGATAATTAAAAATTGTGTATATTTTAATTTGATTTTTTTTTACAAACATAATGGGATGTTGGTACCAATACAAAAGCATCATGCACATTTAAAATAATTATTAAACGTTGACGCCTGCACAAAAATTATTATCATGAATTTATTTTTCACTATTTTAATCAGAAAAGTTGACTCTATTATTGTTTAGTGATAACTGAAAATGGTACCTGAAAACGCATATTTAATTTCAAACAGCATTTTTCACTTATAATTTTTTAACAAAATTTGCGTTCTCCAGACCAAAGAAATATACTATTGTATTTTCTGATATTGTCGAAGGACCTCATAACGATGAACCTTGATTTTATATTAAAAAAATATGGTAGAAGAGCTTTTTCCTAGCTTTGTTTATTTGTACCAAGCACAAGAATAATTTTCTATTGTTACAAACAAAATTATAGAAACCGGGACATAGTTAATAGGCTTCGGGCCCACGCCTTAAAAAGTTTGTGATAACCTAATCGTTAAGACTTCTTATATATGTTCCCAAAATATTTGTCCGACAATATTTTTTTCGCTTTTAAATTGAGATTGAAAGAAAAACTATGTTTAGGTCGTTCATTTTCTTTGTGCATTAAAGCAATGAGTTTGCAAAGGCCAGAAAAAAACGCCCCCCCCCCCTACCCAGAATTTTCCAAATAAATCTTTTGTCCGAGTAGACATAAAGAACATATATACGAAGTCTTAATGCTTAGGTTATCACAAAATTTATTATTCGTTGTCCCGAGGCCTATAAGATATCAATACTGGCACTGGACGTGTTCACTTTACAACGCACTAGTTATCGATTCAATTGCCTTTATAAAAAACACTGCTTATTTCACTAATTATCATTTACAGTAATTTAAACCTTAAAAAATTTGATATCAATTACTTTGCTACCGACAATATTTCTTTGGTGGTAAAATGTAGAATATTTTTCTTTTATCGAGAAATTATGATGAACTAAACTTTTAGATGCGGTCATGTCTGTGAAGTACCACTACTAGAAAAACTGTTAAACCGTCACGAGATACGTAACTTAATTTGATTGGTTGACAAAAGGTTGTGTCATTTTTGAGAGGTCGCATTTGTAAAATTCGTAAGATAAATAATTTTAGATATATTTTGTCGCTGCGTACAAGAGGGAAAGAGAAAAGCACTTAAAATTAAGATAGAAACATGTTTGGATGGAGATTCATATTATTTTAAAGTAAAATAAATTTTAAAATATTTAATAAAAACTGTGTTTAAATTTTAAGAAAAATGCATCCAATTATAGTTAAATCCATATTCATGTTCGATTTAGATCGCAATGCAATGTCTTGCTTATGCCGTCAATCTTATGTTAATTTAAGAATAAAAATTAAAGAACAATCATACATATACGTACATAACCTGCTGTTGAATATGTACCAGAACGGAAATACCATTGCCCATGGCTAGTCCAAACCTGTGGTAGGTCATTTTGCTCAGCCTCCATGCCCACGTCTGTTGAAATTCGCGTTGGCGCCATTTATATGGGGCATGAAAGGCATGAAATACGTGCTTGTGTAACGTGGTTTTACTTTTATAGCATTGTGGCGACAACATCCTCCGTTTTTGTTTCCATGTTATGCTAATTGATATCGGCCATAACTGTATTAAACTTTAAATCGATTAAATTTTAGAGAAATTGGTTATTCGATTTGTCGCTAGGCGATACCAGTCAGTGGTTGCAAGATATTTCGTAACACGATTTTAAAATTATTATATTGCTTATAAAAATAAAAATATTAAAGTATATAAGGACGTAAATCAAATAACTTTATTAAAAAATCCTCAAAGATCAACTCTTTGCCCGCTTTTTTTATCATAAAAAATCACACTTCAATATTTTTATATTTAAAAAAACAGAAAAATATCCATTCTCAAATTTGTAAAATTATTCAAAGAATAATAATAAACTCAAAGTCATACCACATAAAATATATTGCAAATTAGTTGAACAAGTGGGCATGGGCAACATGTTTCGGCCAAACAATGACCATCATCAGGCATATAATACAAATTATAAAATATGTGATTTCATATTGTGTTTTAATATATTTTATAATTTTTATTATAGGCCTTTTTATTATTATTCTTTGATTTTTATATTTATATTACATTTTTAAGTATTATGATATTCATGCATTCATTTTATTTGTATATTTTAAGGAATTATTTTATAATTTCTTATTCAAAATCTTATTTTTATTTATATACAATTATATTAATCACCCCTGAACCCATTTACTTTCGACGCCCATGGTCAACCCTAATGCAAATAATATTAATGGCCCTGTTACTATTAATACTAAGTAGATCATCGTAGAAAATAATTAAAAAATTAAATATGTTTTTTTAATATTGTTAAAAGTATTTTTTATTATTATTATTTATAATTCATCAGGTCTTGTTTTAATCAGTAGCAGTTTAAAAACAATAAATCAGATAATAACTAAAATAAAAATATATTCTTCATTATTAATGTATCAATGCCAAATTCAAAATCACATAATATTTGTGTCACCTATTAATATTCATATTAGAATGTTTTCAATTCATTGAAAACTGTTCTTAGCCGGAGATGCCAAAACAATAATTCACTCAAATATTTATTATATATTTCTATGCAATTATCATTAAATATTATGTTTTTTATCTCCTATTGATTAATTAGTGTTTAATCATTAAATTAACTCAAATAAAATTAAATCGATTTCTCAGAATCTAAATTCATCATGGTTAAAAAGAAATTCCTTCTACGCCCATGACTAACGTTAAGTTCTGCAATTTGTCGCCAGAAGCCGCCACGCGCAGTACCAGAAAATCAGTCGAAATCTAAATAATCGGGGTTGGGCGTGTTACTTTTGCAAATCCGTGAATTGTTATTTGTTTTTATTAGATATGTAACTAAGTGAATTGTGATTAAAGGTGAGTACAACAATTTTGTATATATTCTGTTTGAGTGTGTTGAATTGTAGCCCCCATAAACTGACCATTTTGGGATATACGGAAGTTTAAAGTTTCATCTGGTTGACATAACACTTCTAAGGGTTTAAAAATACATTGAAAATGAAAACATATCGGGTTTGTACTGTTTGTTACATTAAAAGTTCGTAATATTTCTGGTAAATACATATTAACTGACCAAATACTTTTTATTTTGACAGTCCTAACCTCACTGATTACATTATGTAAAATAACTCAATACATCATTTTTGTTTATATTAATTCTAAATTTGTCGGTTACTGAACAAAGCCTAGTGTAGAATTTCAGTGGTATTTTTTCAGCTAATCAATATTTTCTGAATCTGACGTTGACTTTATTTATATTCGGGTTTGACGCACCTACTCTTAGTCTGCCTTGATTCTGTGCTATGTACTTTAAAAGCCCCCCAGAGGCGTGCTGTCAAGGGATGATATCGAGTTAATTAAATTGTCATAATATTAGGTATAAAAAATATCAAATGAATTTACAAGGTTGCGATATGACTAACAATGAATTTCCTGTTCTGTTTTTAAAAACCACTGTACTTGATAAAAATCCTGGAAGGGATATGATATATTTATCTGCGGTAAACTTATTTGTAGGTAGGAAGTTATATTCAATAATCAACTGTCATTTTTAGATAAGTATTCTTTTCTTAACAATTTTTTTATTAAATAAATAAAGCAATCCAGATTTTAAAAAATTTTGATAAGGATTTGTTGTGAATAAGATAAAATTTTATTACAGTTGTCCGTTTTATTTCTTTTGGGATTTATTTTATGTATTTCTTACATCACAATAGGTATTTTGGTTTCTCTACAAGTCTTTAATCAAATTTAATTTGATTTTTATTGTAATAAGTTCATTTTAGTTATAACTAAATAAAATATTTACATATAGATTGAATAATCTGCACAAAAATACAATTTTAGATATAATTATATAATGATATATACTGGGTCAAGGTCATTATCATTTAATATTATATTTATACATATTATACCTTATATACACTGAAGCAATAAATCATTCTCAAAAAAATATTGTTGGAACAAATACATTCACCTGTTACTCACTATGTTTTATATAAAAGACACATTTTTGCCTATTCGTTTCTTTCCATACGACCTTGATCAAAATTATTTAATTGAGCAATACCAAATATAGAAAACTGGAAAGAAAATAATCAATCGAAACGAGATGTGGGATAAAACTGAATAGTTCATTAACCCTAAGTAACATATACACGTAATATCCCTTTCATGACCCGATAAAAATTTATTTTATTTCGGATCAGCTTGCCTAAGATGGCATCTGGTTAAGTTCACAATGAACCAGGCATCTGGCATTCTTCAGAATGAAAGAACTACGATGATAGTAAAGTTGTTCATACCTAAATTGGTAGTTTATGATGTATTGTATTTTTTTTATAAATTCAATTTAAAACATCACATTATAAACGAAACCTTTATTTTTACAATGAACTTTTTCATTTCAGATAAATACATTCCAAAACTTTTATATGTCGATTGTATTTCATATGAAATGTCGATTTCACTTAGAATTTCATCATATATTTTTTATTTGAAAGTGTACCCATGACGTCACGTTCATCGGAAACATCCCCTTTCATAATTCACGTTCTAATTACTGTTCTTCCCCAAAAATGTAACTCGATGCTTGTTATACACCTTTGATATATAATTAAACTGTGTCATTTGATCGACTCGTTCAAAAAAATTTACATTTTAGTTTCTGTTTTCATTGGCAACACCACAAATCTTAATGACAGTGACAGTTGTAAAATAACAGTTATGATATTTGAGGTTAATGTTGGTTTTCAATAATTAATATTGAACTATTGTGCATTGAAGTGTTATCATAAACAATTTGGTGTGATTTTATATTTATTTAAAATATGGAACAATTATTAAAATTGTAAAAGAATTTCGGGAACTTTTGTATTTTAAGTTGAATTTCTCTATATCTGGTATTTTCGAATCGCACTAAACAATAATTTTCAAACAAAATATTTTCTCAAATTGCTTGTACGTTTGCAGCAGATCTGACTGCCAATCTCGTAGTAGGTACTTGTTAAAAAGAAATAAAGAGCTGAAGAGAGAAAAACGATTGATAATATTTTGCTCCGTGAAACCTATCAAGTATTTAATGGACAAATGTCATACGTCACAATGTAGATGTAACGGCAAATTGAGGCTCCATCAGTGTTGCCAACTGCTTTAGATAAAATTATGCGGCTCTTGAATAAAAATAATGCGAAATTTTTGGACTGGGGTTTGTTTTTATTACTTCGTCATATCACTTATTTTATTTAGCTTGCTTCCTGCAGTAAAGTTTTTCGTTGACATTAAAATCGACAATTATTTTTTTTACTAGTAGATAGCGACAGTGATAGTTTAGTAGTAATATAGTGTTCCGAGTTTATATTCAAAACAAAATTGGTGATAAGGATAAAATGCGGAAATAATGCGGTTTAATTTAGATGCAAAAATTATACGCAGACTTGGCAACACTGGGCTCCATCTGCCCAACTTATACAACGATGCCATAACTAATTTTTTTCGATTATGAAAAAATTAGCTATCAGAAAATGTAAAAAAAAATCCGAGTAATAAGTATCAGATCATATACTTTCTGATTACGGTATTCCCACATGGTTCATAAAAAGATCATTTATTTATCTTATATACTATTTTAATATAAATACCTAGTTTTTCAGGATAGAGTGTACGTTATACGTGACACTGAGATGGTACCAACATGACCTGCTCTAACTATTTTTTTAACTGAGATACAGGGTGATTATGCCCCTCTATGTAAAAAAACTCAAGCAATTAAAATACATCATGTATAATCTCAAAAAATTAGTTTTATTGAAATTTACCAAAGTATATTTTAATTTTCAATATACGTAAAAGTGCATTAAATATTGTGATCAGTTTAAACTCATAGTAAATAATTAAAATCCTGTATTATATTTTTTTGAACTCAAATTTTATTTTCCAATTAGATTATTAAATATTCCGCGCATTTACAGTACTTTTGTATTGAGAATGTTATTATCTAATTCATGAAAACACAATAAAAATTTAGCATTCATTTTTGATACAAAAAGCATTTCGTTACATTACTTCACGTCCAGCTGGACGAGAGACCAATTTTATTTTGATTTTTGATCTATCCTATCCAGAATCGTTATAGTTTTTTTTTTGCATCCACAGATATGGTCTTGAATCTTCTGATCTAATTCGTGTTATCGAGAAGCTGAATGGCCTCGCCATTGACATAGTAAAGGAGTCGCTAATCATAACTCGACGAATTTACTAATAACCTATTTAATAGTGTTCAAGCCCCTGCCGATGTCACATTTTGTAATTGCTGGTTCTAACTTTTTGGTTTTGGCAGAACTCTATATCTGGACAAGATTTTCTCAAGAGTTTTCGCTCTCACTGACAAGTCTTTTTAACCCTTTCAGAACCGATTTTACTTGGTAATAAAAAAATTATTTTGAAGTGTAAACATGTTAATAATACAGTAAACATATTTTTATTACAATAATTGTTCTGTTTTAGATTTTGATGGTATGTCCATTAGAATGGACAACCAGACTAAATAATAGTTCATGGTCATAGTAAAAACCGTTTATTAAAAAATATGAAACAAAGTAAACTATTTATATAGAACATATTAGTTACAATGAAAGAACTTGAAGCAATTTCTTCCCTTTACAAAGCACAGGTGAACATTACAATTTTCACAAATATGAGTTTTCCCTTTACAAGTAGGTTTTTTACATCCCGTTTCTTCTTTTTTCTCATCATATTCCGGACAATGTCCATAACTATCCATTTGTACTTCTCTCAGAGGTCTTGGTTCCGTAGTTTTTCTATTAGGGACTGCGGCGGATAGTGGTGAGGAAGATGCACTTGTTTCTCTTTTGTGATTTTTCTCGGTATAAATTTTCGTTTTCTCCATGTAACTTTTGATTTTTGTTTTGGGTTTCTGTTGGTTTTCATTTAGTTCTAAATCAAAATATTGTATTTAGTTTATTCTACATCATATAGGTATAATCAAAATAGGCATATTTCATTTTGAAGCTAAGTTACAACTTTTACTCTACTTATTCCCCTTTCTCTTTCCATATCAAAATTACTTCCAAGGTCTGCATCATGGTGATCACTCTCTGCTTCGGCATCTGAGTGATTTTCAATATTTTGTAGGACACTTTCACATTCTTTTTCCAATTCATCATCATCTAGAAGTTTCTGATCCTTGGCCATTAAGATCGAAACCTACAAGTCCACAGAATCTTAGTTCATTACAATGGACAGATAGCTTTTGCACATAGCTTACAGAATTATACGGGAGTTACTACGACATGTATGTTTATGTATTGTCAGGTAGTCAATTATTAGTAAAATAATTTTTTATTGACTTAATCTTCAAAATATTAAAAGCAAGACAATATTTACGTTTATTTTTGCTCGTTGACTCCGCCATGCTTTTCCACACAATAATTCCTTTACCCTCAATCAAAGACTACTTGCGATTTTAAACCAAACTGTCAGTGTTACCGTTTTCAATAAACCATATCCTACCAACATTTCGATAATAAACTACCAAAATCTACTAAATTCTACTAAAAATCTACCGTTACCTACATCTAGCAGAAATTTTATGAAATACTTAATTCGTATTTGATATAAATAAGTTACTACCGCTACCGTTAGAGGGAGAATTATTATTTTTTAGAAATCAAATTGAAACGAACAAAGAAAATGTTTATTCAAATAAAATAAAAAAAGAAACATATTATGTAAAAAAAAATAAATTTTGCGTAGCATGCCAGAAACAGGTTTAAAATTGGTTCAGTTTCCCAATTCTGATATTCCCTGTTTGACATGCAAAAGAGATGATACATTTGTTGTTTTTAATTTATTTCTCAAGTCAGTTTTGGGACACCTCCAGCGTCCCCACTTCTCTACTTTTCCCTTTGTTCTTTTGTTCCCCACTTATCTATTTTTTAACGTAGTGGTCGTTTTAGTTATTGGACAAAGTTTACTTAACTTCATCGTTAACATTTTTTAATTTAATTTCATCTCAAAATTTTTCTACGGTTATACGGTACCACCACTTGTGAATGAGGAACACATTACATTTTGAATCTCAACGGCCAGTTTTAGTTTACGTTTGAAATAATTCACAAAATAACACTAAATTTGGTGTGATTTACAAATACGACATCTATTGGACATACGACATCTATTGGAAAAATATCGAACTTACCTTAATAACTGCAGCAGTTGTCTAAGTATAATTATATGAGGTAGTTCAATGTTGTTCCAATAGGCGATGCCTAGACTAATAGCTTAAATATACCATAGATAGCGATAAAATATAGTTTTAAATTTAAATCCAAAAAATCTACTGAAATCTACTAAAATTATCAATTCTACCAAAATTCTACTAAACACCTTCATTTTTCTTAAAAATCTACTATTTAGTAGGAATTCTACTGAAACTGCAAAATGTCCATTCTAGATGATAAGAATTTAGATATAGGCAACATAAAATGCAGCAGTCCGAAATTATTGGTTGCATAATTTTATATCCATTGTAATGGACGCCAGGTCTGAAAGGGTTAAGGTATTCCTATTATCCTTTTGTATCTTGCTTTTGCTCATGAGCATTCTATCTGTATTTTTAATTATTGTGATTATTGTCTAATTATGTATTCTAATTTGAACTTGATTAGCGTTAGCAACTCCAGACATCTAATTATACCATTAATTAATTTAGGAGGAAAGTAAAGCATGGAATTATGTTCTACGATGCCAGAAAGTCTAGATTATAGTAATCATAATGTCATTTTTGTAGAATAATTTAAATGCGCAATATCAATAGCAATAGAGTATAAAATAATTTAGTAAAGATTTTTAATACTCCCAATAAATAATATTTGAAACTATAAGTATTCTATTTTTGTAGCACTGATTCAGACAGAGCAGTAAACATTTGTAGAATAACCTGCCAAGTTTTTGAGGAAATCCTCATTCTAAAATTGAATCGTTTCACTAAAAGGTCCACTACACTAAATTTTCAAATATATATAGAAATCATACAATTGCCAAACCATTATAAATGTTACTGGAACAACGTAATTATGTCTTTGGATATCAAAGCAAATTTTTAAACAAATAGCTAGTTAAAAATAATTGATTGGATATATAAAATTGTAACTTGTTTTATTAATTCTGTGTAGGTAGTACTTAATTTGTTATTTATTAAACAACTAATTTGAATAGGGGAATTAAAGATATTTTAAGGGATAAAATTAATTAATTTACATAAAAAAATCAACCATGAATTAGTTTGATTAATTTTTATACAGATCGAAAATTTTGGATTTGCTTAATTAATATATCAATACTTTTTGATCTATTTAGTTTTACATTTTCCTGCAAATTTAATTATCAACAAATTATATGCAGTTTGATATTGTACTTTTGTTTTCGTTCAAAGTTCAAGGTATTCAATTAGTCCATACGGTTCGTTTGCCTTAAATAACAATATTATTGTTTATATTTAAATTCCTACCATTTAAAAATCACTTGATGTGTGCATAAGTCACGCACATGTTTATTTTTATCATCCATAGGTCAATTAGTAAAATATTTTCTTGATCAGTTTTCAAGTTTATAAAATTAAGAGGCGGCACAACTTTAAGAATACTTTTAATAGATATATAAATTGGATGCAGCTGGTTACACTGCTATGTAAATTCCCAAAAAAACCATCTGAAGAAAAAATCTTGTTTCTTAAAAAGAGCCCAATCCCATGATAAAACATGAAAAAACTCTCTATACTATGTTAGAAATTTTTTTCAAGTTCAGCAACATTCGACTCAACTTTTAAGCCACACATTTTTTATGCAAATCGAGTTGTATAGTAGGTTGCAATAAAATGTCAATCCCACTTATTGTCAAAAATTCCGTACCTAGTAGATCTGGTTAATGGTAACTATTTATCAGGACCATTTCGTGTGCAATATTTGTCCAATGGAATAGCCACTGTAGCTATTGCCATATAAACCTTATACTTTGGAAATTTATAACAAAATTGCAATATCCACTTTCATAATATAATCACATGGGATTGAAACTTTATTGCTACTGCTATAGTAGTATCTTTTTCAGATTAGAATAAGGCAGAAAGTCATACCACAATGTATAAAAACAATAATATGTTAAAAATAAAATAAGCTAAGCGACATGTTTCGACCTCATCAGGCATAAATGGAACCAATATACTAAATTTGGCTCACATCAATTAGACAACATGTGGTAATGAAAATTAAACTAAAAAAACTAAAACAATCACAAGTAAAATCATGATTGTGATTGTTTTAGTTTTTTAGTTTAATTTTCATTACCTAGTTTATTGTTTTCGTTGCTGTTCATTTGTTATATTGGTTCCATTTATGCCTGATGAGACCGAAACATGTCGCTTAGCCTATTTTGGTTTTAACATATTATTTTTATTATACATTGTGGTATGATTTTTTGTCTTATTCTAATCTGAATACCTATTACCACATTTGGTTATGGATAATTTGGTTTACCCTAAATATGCTAGTATCTTTTTGTTAATAAACTGGTGAATTCTATAAATTTCATTCTTGTAAACAAATTTAATTTTACTAGATTTATTCCTAACAAGTGGTTTAAAATGTTTGCACTAAAACATTTTTCGGCAAATCTCAAAAATTAAGAGTTAGACCTGGACATGTTAGTATTTTTGGTACTACCTCAGTATCACCCAGCTCTTATTATGTACAGTCTAATGTGAAACACCCTGTATATAAATATTAGAGTAATATGTCGGATTTGGAAGTGACATTGGTCGAATTGAGGATAGGTAAGAGGGAAGTTTGAAATACTGGTGAGTGGAAGGATAACTAACAAGATCGAAATAAGTGTTGACTTATCAAAAAATTGACAATAATTATAGTAAATAAACATTAAAAATATATGAGTGAGAACAAGACAATAATGAGAACAAAATTTAATTATATATTGCAATGTCGTGCTCATAAAGGGTGTTTCATAAGGAATGGTCAATATTTTAATCATAGGTAAGATAACCGATGTGAACTTTCTGCCAGCCAATTTTCACCCAGCAGCCAAATGACCAGTGGCGTCGGAAGATGATTTTATTACTGTTAAAGGGCCTGTATTGTACTAGAGTAACATATAAAATGAAAATATTAAATATTGGCACACATCAGAAACTCTATACAAACATTATCAAGAGTTTTCTAGGACAAAGTTATCAGGAATGGAATTATTAAAAAATCAAAAATACTCTTCAGAAAAGTTTAGCCAAGTTAAAAATTTTTCACAAACATTACTGACGGCTACAGGGTGGCCACGAGTTAGTGTACGTCCCCAATATTTTGCTTGTTTTTGAATTTAAACATTAAGTTTTTGGCTCACATCAATTAGACAATAATGGGCTACTTACGGTTGAATCGGAAGTGACATCAACTTTTTTCTTAAATGGAATGACTATATTGTTTTAATACCACAGTTCCATTCAAATACATTCGATAGGATCCCTACGAAAATGAAAATTAAATTCCGTTTTTTTGAAAAAGAAAACCTAAAAATACTGCTATACCTATCATTAATTCAAACAACTATTTTCTTCTCTACAGACCTTACTAATAATTTGCACAACCTACTTGGTAATTTTCTTTTAATGCATTCATCTGACTTGGCTATTATGAATAAATTAAAAAATTGTTCCTATCTCACTTATTTTTTGAAATTTTTTAAATCTGAAAAAACTGTTGTACTTAGAAATGTATGCGGTTCAACTGGGAGTGATATTTTCATTCCTCTTACTCTAAAAGTAGCACATTATTGTCTAATTGATGTGTGCCAAAATCTTGATTTTTAAATTCAAAAAAAGCAAAATATTGTGGGCGTACATTGACTTGTGGCCACCCGGTATGTAGAATAACTGTATTAAGATGTAAATTATTTGCAAGCCATATTTAAATAAAAAAACAAACGTAACCTTCAGAAAAGTTTAGCCAGGTTCAAATTTCACAATAGGAGTGTGAAGGGTACTTTTGATTTTTTTCTACTTTTGTGGGTGTTTACTACCCCTTTGACGGCTTGATAATTCACATCTTAATATAATTATTCTACATATACAACATTTGAACTTGGCCAAACTTTTCTGAAGAGTATTTTTGATTTTTTAATAATTTTATGGCTGATATATTTGCTCTAGAAAACACTTGATAATGTTTGTACAGGGTTTCTGATGTGTGGCAATATTTAATATTTTCATTTTATATATTAAAATCGGCTGCCAGAAAGTGGCTGATAAGTTCACACCGGTGGTAAGGTACAGGGTGTTGAAATTACATACTTTAGATGGAATCTGGTGAACAAAGTTAACACTGTTTTACATTAACTTAAATCTAACAATCAATTATTTGACAGATGTACATTTTCATTTTAGTTTTCAAGCATATTAGGTTGAAATATTGTAAAGTAAACTAAATAAATTATGTGGCGAGAACATTTTAAAAATTAATATCATGTATACCTTTTTTGTTCAAATTTATCATAACGACTTGAACAAAAATCAAAAAAGACCAAGTTTAAAAAAAATGGATACTTTTCTTCATCCAGTAGAGAATAAGTGGTACCCCCTTTGTCGAATCTCAAAATTGATAACACGCTTATGATTTACTAATTTAACAATATAACCATACTGGATTTCAAGTCAATACGTTAAATAATTGTTGCAAAAAAACGAAAAATAAATTTTAACTTCAACACCCTGTATCTTAGTAGTAGGTAACATTTAACCCAGAGTTATTAGTAAAATTTTAACATTTGGAGGTCCTGAGCCTATAATTAAAATATTGACCATTCCTTATGAAACACCCTGTATATAAATGAAAAGAAAAAAGTTGATATAGTATCTAATTCATTCTTTTTTAGTGTATAATTTTAGATAACTGTTATTGTAATGGTGCAGCCAGAGGGGGGGATTAGGTATTATACCCCCCTCACACATGTTTTGTTTTCAACAGTTTTCTGTAATGTATTCTCGTATACTTCTCCTATTTTTTTGAAAACCCCCCTAATAGGTAAAAACCCCCTCTAATAGGTACTTCTGGCTGCGCCACTGTGTTATTGAATAACGAATCTGGATTATTATTTAAACAAGAGTTTATTTTCCAAAATTAATGCTAGGTTGTGACAATTATCTAGTAAAAGTCTCTTTGTATTTGTCAATATATCTGATGTTCTTTTATTCTAGTTTCCGATTTCCTACCTGACTTTCCAATGTATTATACCGTATTACAATCAATTTATAAACCCCAGTTTTCCAAAAATAATGTAATATTTTGTCTTTAGTGTAAACTATCCAAAACTCCAAGAGTTAATTTAAACCAAATTTTTAATTATTATTTAACTTACATCCCGACACAGCTGTTTCTACCTTTCGGCTTAATGAATCCGTCAACTAAAAAAGAAAATTAAAAAACATGTGACATATATGTTTAGTAAAGCTGTTATAGTCTCTCTGTTATCGCGTGCATTTGTAAAATTCGGAAAAGCACCATAGAGAATTTTCTCGTACGCGTGGAAACGCGGAAACTGCGGGTGGCCGGCTGGCTGGCGCCCAGAGACTTTGCTTGTTTTTCATCCTGGCGATGCGCGCCCCCGGGGGTGCCCCCTTTCCATTGGCGGAGAACTAAAATGCACTTAGATGTTGGAGATTTTTCTTAATTTAATTTTATGACATAGATTTTGCTTCAAATGCCGAACTGAATCTTAAGATGATTTTGTCAATATTTTTCTTGATTTTAAATTGAAATTTTATAGTTTTCAAACATTTTAAAATTATTATTAAACCGAAAGTTGTGTGTCTGTCTGTTAGTATGTGGGCAACTTAATTTCTGTTCTACTGGTGCGATTCACTTTATATTTGTTTAGTCATAAAATTTTATTTAAATTATTTCAAGAAATTTTAATGGCAATTCAAGATTTTATCAAGTTTGAATTTTATGTGATTTGGGAAAAATTGAGAATTAGAAAAATGGTCGAAGCTTAACAATGTTTCTCCTAAATTTGAGAATTAGTAAGAAAAATTGTATTTAAAAATATTAAAATTATTATGTATAAATTGGTCATAATCAATCTCCTGGTCAATTAGGAGATACAAAATTCATATGGTGCAGATATTTATAGTCTTCTTGTTATGAGTATTAAAATGTTTCAGAAAACCGTAATTGAACAAAATATTGCTCTTAGGACAACATTTTCATTTTCTACGAACTCTTTTAACTTTTTTTTCCGAAATTTATGTGTTTAGTATCTCTAAAACTTATTGTAGAAAGTGCCAATTCGTACCCCAAACTAGACATTCTCCACATCGAATCTTATTTTTGTTATAATTTTTTTTTCTCCCTTGCAAAAATCGAATCTGTCCAATGTGAGATGGAAACATTTGAGTGTGGCGCCAGACTGTCCCGACCAATCGTCGCTTACTGTGTTCCCCCTCTCCACTGTTTCCACCCCTTACGTTAACGTCCACCAATAAGAACGATTTTTCTCTTAACGGGGGATGCGAAAACCAAGGAAGTCTGGCAAACACAAAATTGCGTCATTTTCAAAGTGAACCTTGTGCTGTTCGGTTTGTCCGACGTTTTGGTTTCATGTTTTCCTTCCTCAGTAGGTCTGAGTTTTAATTTTAGTTTAGTTTTAGATTTTCGTTAAGTTTTTTTTTTGTTTTTGCGACGAAGAACCATGAAGTAAGTTGTTTTGTGTGCTGCTTTTGTTTATATATTTTTTAAATTTTTAAAATTATATGAGAAATACTTTGGGGAGCAATGTTTATTTTTTATAAATATGTATGCTTATATTATTCGCTGTAAAGAAATATGTTTGACTATATTAAATTATATAGAATTCTGATACCGTATACATTTTATGAGTACTACTGGTAGAAAATCTGTCCAAGTATTCAGGGAAGGACTAACCGGATTGTTATATGCAAAATTATTATGTGCTTGTATTATTGTAATATCCAATAACATTTTTAGATTTTTTAAAGGATTTTATAAAAAAAATACTGTTTATTCGCAAAATGCTGAAATTAAGTTAAATCATCACAAGAGGGAGAATAATAATTATCCAACTGTACCAGTATACCTATTTTTTTGTTCAATTTTATTTTTTATCCAATTTCACGAAGACTTTCCAAGACACAAAACTAATAACTCTGTATGTTGTTTTGATGCCAACATAACATGTAAATGTAAACATTATTTTCTCTATTCAGTGGCGTGCCGTTATCGAAGGTTATATTTTGGAAAAATGAACAGATATTAGATTCAGCTATTTATTTATGTGTTAAAATTGTTGCATTGTAGTTATAAAGTAGTCCATATAATAATTCGAGAACGGGGTTTCGATTTTGGAACTTTGGAATTCTGTTTTCAGCAATCGATAGCTCGCCCACCTACTATTTTCAGTAACCTAAATCAACCGTTCGAAATTGTTAAGCTACTTGGATACTGTTAGCTTTTTGGGTTTGTTTATTATCTAATTGTATTACAATCTGATTACTTATTCTTACAGCCCAAATTCAAGCCATATACAGTGTCATCCCCAAAGTATGCACCAAATGGGAAACTTATTTATTTAAGTTATTCTTGATAAAAGTTTGTGAATCCCCTTCTTCAGAATTTTTTTCTGAATTTCCGAGAAAAATAAGCTAGCAAGCAGTATAAGCATTTAATGTTTTTTATAATAAAGAAAAGGTCTGCATAGGGTACGATAAATTTAGGAAATCTAAAAATCTGGTAACCACCTGTGAAATATTTTATTTTATATAAAATGACACTCTCAACGTGTTTCGAATTTTTAGGTCTTCCAAACAGTTTTGGGTAATAAGTCTTAGGTATACCCAAGGGTCAGAAACTACATTTGTTGTTAAAGGTTGAAGGTTTACTTATTATTTTTTATCATTCGCGTTATAAAAGTTTGCAATTTTAAACAATCTAAAGATTATAAATCCGACTTTAAAACAATAATTACGTGAAAGATATCTAGAATAATTACTCATCAGAAAAATAAAATTTACAATTCTATTGAAAATAGGAGTAACGAAATGTAAAATGTATGTTTTCGAAAATATTGTAGTGTGTATGAATATTACACTTTTACAATTAAAATTTTTATAGATAATGATTTAGTAACGTCCAAATAAAAAACAAAAATAAATAAACAATCACGCATTTATAAATTACAATAGAATTAATAATTACCTCGTTTTCTACTAGAAAAAAGTTCTAGCAATAACGAGATTTGACGAGACGAGACTGAAACGAGACTTATTTTTTTCTCAACTAACCAGACCGAGACGAGATTTTTGAAATTCTCGCCTTATCTCGTCTCGTGTGAAGCCCTACATCCCCTAAAACCACACATGCACCAACAAAATATAGTAAAATACACGTAATATTCGAGGAGCCTTCAAAAATTTGATTTTGAGACAACAGTAAACTGCCCTTATTTTGAAAAATATCCAGAAACGTTATTTAGAAAAGTTGTTTACGGTTTATTTAAAAAGCCTGTTATATTACAAATTACACTACTATTGTGTTAATCACGGTTAATTTTTTTGGAAGAGTAAAGTAATTTTCAAAGTTTTTGGTGCAAAGTTATTTTTATTTTTCGTTAACACCGAATATTGCT
The DNA here is from genome assembly GCA_963243735.1 of Neocrepidodera transversa. Lineage (NCBI taxonomy): Eukaryota > Metazoa > Arthropoda > Insecta > Coleoptera > Chrysomelidae > Neocrepidodera > Neocrepidodera transversa. The sequence continues at coordinate 1,738,671 of OY725337.1, read as the reverse complement.
CTAAATTATACAGTATTCTAAAAAGAACTTAATATTCAATAATAATATCAATATAAAATAAGTATTTTGGCACAAACTCATTGTTTTTCTCGAGATTTTCTTTTGTCTCAAAATCAAATTTTTGATGATTTGTATTTTACTGTATTGTACATCATATAGTGACCAATTATCAACTACGATATGTGAATCAATTATGGCAATAAATTTAAATGAATACGTAAATTTCTTGTCCAACTGCAATTCTAATAAATCAATTACGTAAATGGCTTCTAAAAAATTACTATTTGTATTTTTAAAATTAATGGGTTAACAACCTGATAATATCTCAACTACTCAAAAAGAATAATAAACGAAGGTCCGAACCCGGATTAGAAGTGACTAACCTAACCGAACTGCCGCGTATTTTCTCTCCCGAAGCGCGGGATTAAGTGTATCCCATGCAAATAACAGATGTACCCTACTTCGGCAGTTAGACTTATTCGATTCAATTCCGGGAGATTGACTTTAATCAATCGGCTCAGAAGTTCACGAATGACGCGGACCAAAAAATTTAATCGAATACATTGTTATGACCATCAAAATTTTAACGGATCTGTTATTTTAAATAAATTGTTAAGCCTATCAATTGCACCTAATTGATGATAAAACTGAAAAGATGAGAGGATATCAGAAAAAAAATGAAAAATACTAACACAAATTCAAAATTTGAGAAGTACTGACAAAATAAACCAAACAAATTACAGGTTATCATAAAACATATTGTCATATGAAATTGAAATAATGGAAAATTAGTAAAAGAAAGTCACAGGTAATTCTAAGACTGTTAAAGGTACTGGATCAAAGGTGTTTGAACAAATATGATTAAGAATCGATATGAGTTTGGAATAATTTACTACGGCAGTCGACGTGTTAACATCGACTAATTATCGAAGGACCAGATCAGTTAGAAAACTGATCAATTATTATTTTAAATAACTTCTAACTGCTTTTCAATCAGTTACATGAACTTGAATAAAACAAGCGACATTTACTTGGACTCTAGGGGCCATTTTTTCACCCATTTATTTATAGTAAAAACAGAAATTATTACAGGCAAATCATTTTTGATCACTGAAAACAGTTTATAAAAGATTAGCAAATCACCGCTAATACGCACTATTCACTTTTTCTTCTAATCTTATGAAATCCCAGAAACATTATACATGTGCCTACAGCAAGAAATGTTTGCTGGAAACTTAGGCACAACAATGTATCATCTAGTATTTGGCGGTTAGGTTATATTATTTCAACGCAGCCACTTCATACGCACGTGATCTGGTAAGAATTTGAATGAATCTCATTGGTTTAAAATATGGCCTGATGTGGATTCATTATTTTCAACAAGATTAGAATATATTTTTTTAAGATAATTTTATCGTCTTGAGACAGAGAGAGCAAGCTAGCTAATCACTAACAAGCATTGGATATGAAAGAAAATAATCACTTACAAAAAAATTTCTCACAAAAAATTATAAATTTTATATTTATCCACTTATCCAATTCTCTTCAATGTCAATTAACCAAAAAAACAATTTCCAAATTCTTTTATTACATTCTCCAACTTCTCTCAGTGATAATAGTAACTTTCTTCTACAGTGATTTCAATATTTTTTTTTATGAAATAAAATTTATTTTTTAATACAATTGGTATATAATATCATTTCTTCCTTTACAACTAACCAATACCTATCCACCCCTAATCTAGAGGGTCACGAATAAACATCAAACTAATTGTTAATTTTTAAAAAACTTATCTTTCTCTTCTGAGTGCATCGTTGATGTTTATTTTAACTATGAAACTAATAGTATGTCCCAATTCAAAATAAATTAAAAACAAATTTCTTATTAGCTCATCAACATATTTAATTTTATTATTAATAAATTTTTTTATAGTCGATTACGAGACACAGCCACTAGCATTAAATTGAGAAGAAACTCGGCATTTCAGGGACATTTATCTATTTACATAGAATGAAGTTGATGTTATATTCATTGATTTACGCGAAGTGCTAACAAAAGCCGATTCCTTTCTCTAAACATCAAACCCAACGTGTGTATATGAAAATTCAATTATAACGATGTACAAGGTGTCACATGGCTATATTCAAACATGTAAAACAGTTGGGAGATATTCCTATAAATTAGATATATGGGAATTATGATTCCTATTTTTAATTTTAATTTGCTGCACCTGAAATGATAACCTATCTAAACGGCTGCACGCTTATCAGTATTAAGTGACAAAAGCCATATTTACTAATTAATAGTGTAAAAAAACATTCTTAATCAGTTGAAAATGTGCAAGCTAGCATTACCAAGACTGATTTTTTATTCGCAAATTTTAAAACTAGGCGCTCTGGATAGGCACAAACTTTTCGTAATACATTTTTTTATATAAATGACAAATCTTGAATCAAATTTTTTAATTTTTCACAAATAAAAACGGAAATTACAAATTTTAACACTTCAGACCCTAATCTTTTGTTTTGACAAGCACAAACTTTTTGTAACACAACTTCTTGATAACTTTTTTATGCTGAATCCAAATCTGAAATCAGAATTTTAAATTTTACACAAATAAAAACAGAAATCACAAATTTTAAAACTTCAGACCGTATAATTTTTGTTTTAACAAATACAAACTTTTTGTAATACAATTTCTTGCTTACTTTTTACGCTGAATTCAAATCTGAATTTTAAATTTTACACCAATAAAAATAGAAATCACGAATTTTCAAACTTCAGACCGTATAATTTTTGTTTTAACAAGCACAAACTTTTTGAAATATAATCTCTTAACTTTTTTATGTTGAATCAAACTCTGAAATCTGAATTTTAAATCACACAAATAAAAACGGAAATCACAAATTTTAAAACTTCTTACTATAAACTTTTGTTTTAACAAGCAGAAACCTTTTGAAATATAATCTCTTGTTAACTTTTTTATGCTGAATTTTAAATTTTACACAAATTAAAACAGAAATCACAAATTTTAAAATTACAGACCCTAAACTTTTGTTTTGACAAGCACAAAATAAACTCCTGTTAGAGAATTTTAAATCTTACACAAATAAAAACGGAAATCACAAATTTTAAAACTTCTCACCATAAACTTTTGTTTTAACAAGCACAAACTTTTTGAAGTATAATCTCTTGTTAACTTTTTTATGTTGAATTTAAATCTGAAATCTGACTTTTAAATTTTACACAAATTAAAACAGAAATAACAAATTTTAAAACTTCAGACCCTAAACTTCTGTTTTGACAAGCATAAAATAAATTCCTGTTAGAGAATTTTAAATTTTACATAAATAAAAACGGAAATCACAAATTTTAAAACTTCAGTCAGAATAATTTTTGTTTTAACAAACACAACCTTTTTGTAGTACAATATCTTGCTAACTTTTTTATGTTGAATTCAAATCTCAGAAATCGGAATTTTAAATTTTACACAAATAAAAACAGAAATCACAAATTTTATAACTCCAGCCCCTAAACTTTTGTTTTGACAGGCGCAAAAGTAATTTTTGTTTCCTTTTTTATTGCGAATCCAAATCGGAATTTCTAAATTCCATGAGATAAGAATCATTGTGTAAGAAAACCTTAAAAAAGATTAAATGTTTGTAATTAATATATTGTAATGTGTGAAGCTATCATACAAGTTAAGGAATTTCCCCTAGTGGAAAGTATGCCCAAATGAAAAGCTGCTGACGAATTTCCATCTCATCCCACATGCAAATTTGAACATTTCACGAATTTAATAGTCTCAAAAGTACCAAATTGGCGATGATGGTGTCTTTTTATTATTCATTATTCGGACCTGTAAATAATATAGCTCGCTTTTATACCCCGGTTTATTACTATCGATATTAAATTTACCGCCATATTTGAGATACGACGAATTATTTAATTAAGGGAATTTAACGTTTCTACTTATTTTAAAATTTAGTTTAAAACAGGGATGATCTTTAAAAAATTTTAATCTTTGAAGTCTTGTTATATTTGAAATCAAATAAATTAAGCCTGATATAGAAATAAATTATTTACTTTTATTTTTTCAATAAAAATCTTGTAATTTTAAAACACCACATATATATTTAATATCAACCCTGTTTTTACTCCGCGCCACTGGCCCATATGGCCCAGTGTCGGTTCGTCAATTTCAACGAAGCCCCTCAACTCAGCGTTGCCAGATCAGTTTTTTGTTGTTATAGGTAAAAAAAAAAACAAATCAATAGTTGATTTTTTATTAAAATGAGATAAAAGTTTTACACATATATTTTGTATACATTATTTTCGTATTTTCAAAACGTTTCACATTGTTGCCAGATTTACTAGAAAGTCAATTTTTTTCATATTTTTTCCGCCATTATGTTATGTAATTTTAAATAGTTTCAGTGCGTGTGTTTGGCATTAAAATCTCCTTTTAAAACAACGTTTTGTCCTAGATACCGTGAATAATGTTAATTTATTTATTATATTTATTTAGAATAATTCTTTTGGATTTTTTGGGTACTAGGGTACTCAAAAATAAATCAATTAGAAACGACGTACAAAACGTACAAATTTATAAAAAATTAAATACAAAAATTTTTGTTTTGATTCCAGTGTTGATATTAGAAACGGTACAAACAATTTTTGAATCTCCATGACAACCATATCAAAACCAGTGGCTTTAAAATTGTGTTTTCACCATTATACACGTTTAAGATTATCCAGTTAGAGGGCTTGACAGGTATTTGCCGTTGTTGTCAAATTAATCAGATTCGCCAATAAAATAAAAATAAAAAAACTGTTAGAGGGTTTGACAGGTATTTGGCGTTGTTGCCACATTAATCACATTCGTCAATAAAATAAAAGTAAAAAAACTGTTAAAGTATGAGACATGGCAACGCTGGTCGCTGTTGGCATTAGGAGTTCGCGTTGCCGGGGTAACACAGCATCCCTTCTCTGTTACTCGTCCACAGCCATCCCCTGGCCGATGGTTTGCCCCCCGCACGTTCAGTTTCGCGTATGATTCAATTATCAGATGCGACATGTTCCCTTCTTAGTGGTTTATTGACTTATTTCTTAACTAGTCCTTCGCACACGTCGATAAATGAGTGGCCAGCGATACAAAACAATTGCTATGTGGTTCGTATCGCGAAGGGGTGGTTTTTCTTTTTCGAAGTTTTCACAAGTACATAACCTTAAAAAACTGTGGCGTGAAATGGTTGTTACGGTGTTTTGTCGGGGGTTTCGTTCACATCGATTTATTGTCTGTTTTTCGCTGATTGAGTGCCTCGATATTAGATTTACTTCTGACAGTTTCAAGGGTTTCATTTTAGAAATGGTCTTAAGAGGGTATATATAATTTTAAATCACATAAGTTATAAATTCAAATACATAGTCATTATCAATAAGAATTTTTGTAGAAAAACATACTTTTAATAGAAAAGTTTTACTTAAAGGATAATGAACTTTTTATACTCCCGTACTTTAATTTACTAATTAAATGTCAGTTATCTCTTTTGTAATGAAATTCATATCACAGTTTTCATTATAATACAGACTTTTGACCAAAAGAAAAGATTTTCACAATAATTATTTATTTTATTTACATTTTCTATAAATTTAACAAAATGAGATACATTTTTCATATTTCAGATTTAAAAAAGTTGATATTGAGCCGGATATCCGAGTGGTTTAAGGTAGTGAATGAGGTATGATAATGTAATTGAACTTTTAATCTTATTTACGTTGAATCCATCAATAAAGGTCTTTAGTTTTCTAAGAAAACCCATTCATCCATTTAATTAGGCATTTAGAAGTAAATTGATATTAAAATAATATCGTTTATTATTCGCGCTCAAAACTAACCAATAAAATAAGGGAGTGGATAAAGATCCGCGAGTTGCGGACCTTTAACATATTTTATAAAAATCCGCGAGTTGCGTGAAACATGATTCCCTTAAATAATAAGTTTGAGTTTAAGCATGAGCTCTAATAGCAGCGTGACATAGTGCCCGCTAGTGGTGCAGTGGGAATCCCACATTGCTTTTAATTTTTTTTAAACACAGGTTAGATTTAGATAGTCAAGACATCTTTTAATAATATAAATGTATTTTTTAAATACACAGGCCGGATTTAGATAGTCAAGACTTCTTTTATTTTATATAAAGGTCAGCGGATCATGTTGTCTAATTTTTAGATTTTTCGAAAACTCAGGATTTAGTTTAAAAAATAGATTTCAATATGACGAAAGTAAAAATATAAATAAACTGACAGATAACAAGTATCCGCCCACGGTTATTAAGGGCGTAGATAACTTTTTTTCCTGGTGGTTCTTTTTTCCTGGGGGGTAATTTTTCTCCTGGGGGGGTAATCAAACTTTTAGGCAAATATTTTTGTCTGTTTCTACATTTCATATATTTTATTTCTTCTTTTCGTGCTATTTTTGGTATCCTGGGGGGGTAATTACCCCGTTTACCCCCCATATATACGTCCTTGCGTGTAAACGAGCCAGATGGAATTGGTTGCGGATGATCATCCAGAAATAGTTTATCCAGGAAGTGATTTCTTTTCTCTTTTTGACCAAGATGTAGAAAAATGCATTGTTGCTTTGTTTTTCAATTTTTATGAAAAAATGCATTGTTGCGTTGTTTTTCAATACCCTAAATGGAAAAATGCATTATTCCTAAGCATTTCAAATCATTGTGTAAAAAATATGCATTGTTGCTTTGTTTTTTAATTTGCTTAGTGGAAAAATGCACTTTGCTTTGAATTTCAAATTTTTATGTGACAATTTTTTTTTGATTTGTTTTTCAATTGTCTGTGGGGAAAAATGCATTGTTGCTTTGTTTTATAAATTTCTGTGGGAAAAAATGCAGTGTTGCTTACGTTTTTAGGTATTATTAATTAATATTTGTATATAGTTGACATTCAAAAATGTTAATCACTTTTGTCTATCTCTCTAAAATTTTGTTTTAAATTTCCAAAATTATATTAGAATTTCTAAAAAAAATGACTCATGCAAAGTGTTTTATTACAATATATAATTTGTGATAGTAAACAAATGTGTTTTATTGGCAATATGTATGTCTTGTTCCTTCTTCTATATTTTTTATTTATAAAAAAATTCATTAGTTGCTAAATAATAAACATAAATAACTCAACTTTTAATTGGTATGTATTAAGGTATAATTTACCCTAGTGAGGGATCGCCTTCACCAATAAACTAATTATTTAAAAAAATTAATGTAATTAAGTGCAAACCGATTTAAAATTTTACGTTTTATAATTCATTATGCTAGGGTAAGAGTAAGACATACCTTAAAGTTCTTAAACAATCAAGAATTTTAGCACAAAGTGGCAATCTTTTTTCGAGTGGATACCTTTTTTTGGTCAGATAAATATTAAATTTTTGGGGTACAACTCGGATGTCGCCTTTTATTTGGTTACTACGCAACATCATGCATATTAAAATTGAGAAAAGATCATAATTAAGTCTCTATTTCACTCTTCCTACAATTCAAACGTAGATAGAACTAATGGGAAAATATTAAATTCTCTTAATTCATTGGTACCCGTCAGAAGACATTTAAATTTCAATAATTATTTTCACTAAATGGCCAAATTTTGCTAAAGTACTTGATATACGATAAATTTTCCTATTAACTAATAAAAAAACTGACTATTGATAATTTTAGTGTGAACGTTGCGAATTAGTTTCTTTTTTTATTGGTCATAGAAGAAATAACATATCTTACCTGATCATAACATATTATTATAATTTTCTAAAGAAACAGAAACTAAATTTGTTTTTCTAATCAATCTTGGGCCACAGATCATTTATTAAAAAATACATCTGTAGTTCAGTCATTAAGTATTTATTAATAGGAAAAGTATTTTATAAATTTAAAACCTGACAACTACTGTTTGTTATTGTAATAACCTACTCGTTAAAAAAAAATTATTTTTTATATTTAAACTTTATGACTTGTCACCAGTCTAATAACAAAAAAAATTTAGATTAGTTTTTACTTTAATTAAGAAATCCGTATTTATTTAATACAAGGTCCAAAAAAACAACTTGGCAATATTACTGTCACCACTTTCCTAGGAGAGAAAATAGGGCCATATTTTGCCAATTTTTTCCATTTTCATATTGGTTCCTATTTTTCCTGCTTTTTACCATTTTCCCTGGTTTTTCCTATTTTATACACCTTTAGGTTGCAACAAAAAAAAATGATTTTATACTATAGGTGTTTTTTTTTGTTAATAGAATATCGAATTTTATGCGAAATACTTTTTTTATGGTGGTTGGTTATTTTATGTTAAAAGTTTGTCTCTGGTTTCCTTTTTTCATGTTTTCCATTTATGAAATTTTAATATAACTTTAGTCTTCTTACATTATAATAATCTTTGAAATAGTATTATGGTATACCTAGATTTAGTAATAATAATACTTTCTTTCGGTTAGTCTCAAATTTTAGAGCTTGTGCTATCCATTCTAAAAAAATTGGTAAAAAAGGATGTCAAAGATGTCCACACAAGTATTTTAAAATTTAATGACGATGACAATATCTACCTCAGTACCTTATCTACGGTTAAATCCCATTATAATTAACTATTAAAATTATAACCATGAATGCATTTAAAAATTATTTTTATTTAAACTCCATACAAAAGATGCTAAACAGTACACAAACATTGCAAAACCAGTTTTCATTGCGATATTATTTACAATTATGAAATTTATTTCTTACAAATTGAAAAGTAAACTATGATTCTTTTTTACAGATTAATACTTCTGATAGAAACATGGCTTTGTCGCTCAAAATTAATATCATCGACGAAAACGTTACGAAAACCATCGTTTTCGATCCTGCCACAACCGTTCACGACGCCTGTCGAATCATCAGAGATAAATGCACAGAAGGAGATGGACAACGTAAGAAAATAAATTTAATAATAAAAAAATTCTTCTTATAATTAGTTTTAACAATATTCTATTCTCAATCAAAAATCTAGAATTCATTTAATGTTGAAGAATATCTTCACCGCTAACCAAAATTAAATCTATATACGTTTCGCTAACTATGTTAGCATCATCGGGAGTTGATGATAAAACTGTTAATAAATTTTATCATCAACTCCTGATAATGCTATATTTTTTTTCGACTATTTTGATCCTACCAAACTCAGGGAATATAAAAGTTTCGATAAATTACATAGATGAACTTTTTGCCAAGTGAAGACCACCACTAAAAAGTGCACTTGTCACATCTTGGTATTAGCCTAATGACAGACCGCAACGTTGTTTTTCAGGTAATAATAGAACTGGTATCCTATATTTTACGTAACATATAAACGAAGGTTACAACATTATGTGAAACTTAATAACAGCGGTTATTGATGGACTCAAATAAATATGACAATCCGAAGCAATATGTCTTAAATTTGTATACCTTCTTTCTAACTTCTAATTTGTCTCATAACTTTGTTAGAAATTTTTGCGGTCCTTTGTACCTTCGTCAAAATGTGGTTACCCTTCTTAATTGTGGCCTTCTGTAGCCAACGTTCAATAAAGAACAGCAAATTGGGTTATAATATTTTATACATATGATATGAGCGTTTATCATAGTGATTACTGTTAACGATTCTAGGGAAACTTTTGTATTCCATTTACCCCTTTTTGAATGTCATTTGGTCAGATTTATCAATCATTTTTTAACTTTCTCTATTTCACTATTATTATTACTTGTTTGGTTTCTTAAATAACTTAAATACAATTCTTCCTCATTCTCTTCTCCTGTACTTCTTTCTCATTTAGTTTTAGATGAGCTTCAACAACGGATTTTCACAGCAACTTACTCTTTTAGTAATTTATTTTGGCTAATTGTACCTCAGTATATAAATTATCTTGATTCTAGTCAAACATGCATTCACAAAGAACCAGTACAACTTGTTCTGATAATCATTTTATATTTAAAACATATATACTTAACAATTAATTGACCATATTTTTAATATTTTCACACCATATTTGTGTTTTTTTTTCTTTTAATATATTGGCGGAAAGGAAATCTGCCTTTGGTACCATAATTACGTTTATGACCATTTCTGGAAATTTCTTTTTAAAGATACTTTCAAATGTTTTTTTCAAAATGAGTATTTAAATCTATAAAATGCAGCATTATCAGAATCATTTGACATTTATTTCATAACTATCTTTTACTTTGATAAATAAACTAATCCAAAGAATTTATTGTCAAGTTTTCCACTGGTTCAATCTGAAGGTTCTAATAATTTTTTTCTAACAACTAATAATCAACAAACATTAATGAAATCCCTCTTTTTATCTCTGCTAAATAAATCACACAAAAATATTTTGTAGTTTATGAGAAATTTGTACATTCTTTGATACTAATAACATAGTTTTTGGTTTATTAGGCTTATGAGTCGATACTTTTTAATTGAATAGTAAATATTTACATTTTTTGCAGCTAAAGACTATGGTTTGTTCCTTACTGATGAGGACAATAAGACGGGGGTGTGGTTAGAACCAGCAAGAAATCTGGAATATTACATTTTGAGAAATGGAGATACAATTGAATATAGAAAGAAATTAAGACCTTTGAGGGTGAAAATGTTAGATGGTAAGTCTATAATCTACCTATTTGCTCTTGTTATTGCTTTGGATCAAAAAAAAATTACCAACTAAATGTCTTTTATCGCCAACCGTCAATAAAACTATGCATTACCATACAGATTTGCGACAGTAAACAAGCACTTTATCTTTCAGTTTTACCTGTCGCTAATATTTATTAAGTTAGCCAGACATTAATCAGAAATCGTTTGTCGCTGTCACGGCTTTGACAGTTAAACTTTTTTTGTCAACTTTTGTCAAGATTTATTTATAAAAAAATAATAGATTTTTACGGTTGGCGATAAAATGTTGTATGCACCACGTCAGTAAAATGTCTTTATCGAACTCGCCTCGCTCGCTTTGCTCGCTCGGTTCATAATTTCAGACTCGTTCGACAAAGATTCACTGTACTGACTTGATACATAAATAAATATTATGTTAATCATAATTTTAAGAAAATCTGCTCTTTAATTCTGATTTTAATTTTTCTAAGATTATAAATAAAAAGCTTTAACTTAGATATTTCTTTAATAAACTTGAAACTACATACTTTATACATGCAATAAAACAATAGTTATTTGTGTAACTAGTGCAAAAAGTGCATAATGCATGAAGTTTGCTGCTTGAAACGAAGCCGAGAGCTGCAATCATGCTGAGTGCATCAACATTTTTTCTACAATCGAATTAAATTTATTATTTCAAATTTTATTCAAGAGTATTTTACAATACAAGAAATGTTATTAAGTTAGAGCAGTTAACTATGGTAACTGATGGACAAACTTCATTTCCAGTAATTTTTTGAATTTTTTGCACTAGTGCAAAAAGTTAAACTTTTGGTATAGTAGATAGTGCAAAAAATAGTAATTTTTTGTACGATTGTAGAAAAAAATTATTTTCCTCCCCAAAAACATAGTGTGTAAAGTAAATAATCCTAATCTGGTGACCTGGATGGATACTCCTCCAATCTCCATATTTGCTGGTTTTTTTTTAAATAATGTTAATTTCCCTTATGTTCTTTTAAAACCCATATCTGTTACCAGGTACAAATATTTGTTATTAAAATGTTCTCAAACTGTCATTTTTTTAAATCATACAAAACTTATCAAAATTACAAAAAATTTCTGCATCCCTTTGAAACTTTCAATAATTTTTTAAAATCTACTGAAATCATCTAAAATATTTTAAAACATTCTGTAAACTTCCTGAAACCTTTACCAATTAAAATGTTTGTATTAAATGTTTAATTTCTACTTTATTTAATTGTACAAAAGGCAGTTTTCATGTAGACCTATCTCCGTCTCTTTTAAGGTGCCGTAAAGACCATGATGGTAGACGACTCCCAAATTATAGCGAACCTAATGGTAGTCATCTGTACAAAATTAGGCATAACGAATCACGACGAATACTCCATCGTACTCGAAGATATTGAAAACCAAGAAAACATAGACAACCGCAACTACGGAACTTTAACCTTAAAACGAAAGAAAGAAGAACGCGAAAGGGACGCCAAAATGGAGCAGTTACGTAAGAAACTACATACGGACGACGAAGTCAATTGGTTGGATCCTTCAAAGACGCTGAGGGAGCAGGGCATTGACGAAACGCAGACTGTTTTATTGAGACGGAAGTTTTTCTATTCGGATCAAAATATTGATTCTAGGGATCCTGTTCAATTGAATTTGTTGTATGTGCAAGCCAGGGATGCTATTTTGCAAGGAACTCATCCTATTACACAGGAAAAGGCATGCGAGTTTGCTGGACTTCAGTGCCAGATTCAGTTCGGGGATCATGTTGAAACTAAGCATAAAACGGGATTTTTGGAGTAAGTACACTAAATAATTCAATAAAGTTACATGCGTAGTAGGAGAGTGGTGGAAATTTATCCACCTACATTTTTATTTCTTCCAGTTTAAATCTTTAATATATTAGCTGAAACTGATAACTAGTATTGATTAGTAAAATATTTCATTATACAATAGCTTCATTAGATTAATTTGTTCGTTATATAAAATGTTTTTATTTCAAACTCTTTGTGCTAGTTTCTTAAATTTTTTCCAGTCTTAAAGAATTTCTTCCACAATCCTACACGAAAATCAAGAACATAGAAAAGAAAATATTCTCGGAGCACAAAAAGCACCAAGGACTCTCCGAACTCGACGCCAAAGTAAAATACACGAAAAACGCCCGCTCTCTTAGAACCTACGGAGTAACATTCTTCCTAGTAAAAGAAAAAATGAAGGGCAGAAATAAACTTGTTCCTCGTCTACTCGGAGTTACCAAGGACTCCGTTCTGCGTCTCAACGAACAGACTAAAGAAATTCTTCAAACTTGGCCTTTAACGCAAGTTAGAAGATGGGGTGCAAGTCCTAATACTTTCACCCTGGATTTCGGTGATTATTCCGATCAATATTATTCAGTGCAAACTACTGAAGCGGAACAGATTCAGCAAATTATCGCCGGATATATTGATATCATTTTGAAGAAGCAGCAAGCGAAGGATCATTTCGGTATCGAAGGTGATGAAGGATCTACTATGTTTGAAGAAAATGTTGCTAAACAAAAGTAAGTGTATTAAATTTCTTTATAATAATAATATTGTTTTTATTTCTAATTACACCAAATGATTCTTAGAACAAGAGAAGTATGCATGTTCTAAAAGTATTATTAGTTCTCTAGCCGAATCCCCATTAATATTTGTCCAATTTGTGAATTAAATAGTTCTATCACTTGGCTGTTTATTTTAGGGCGACAATTTTGCAACACGAATCAAGCAAAATCGGTAAAACCAATATTGAATCTTTGGCTAAACCAGCCGTAATGCGGGTCGCTGACGGTAAGTTTTTAATTTTTATTATTATTGCAAAAGATAGCGTCTTTTTGTGTTTTTATAGAAAACATAAATCTAGGAATGAGCACCTACTTCAGTTCAGAAACTGTTAATCAAGTGTACATGCGTAACGTGATTAAATGGGACAGCCCAAAACGTTTCGACGCTTTTGAATACAACGAAATGTATCTTGAAGAACTCGAATATTGATAAGGATTTAAAAATATTGATAAATGTACTAAATCATTCCTAATTTAAACTTGTAACTTTCTTTTTAAATTTGCATCAAATATTCAAATATTGAGGTGACAAGTTTAATATTTTCAATCCCGTTATTTTCTTATTTTAAAGGTTCTACTATCTACTTTATTTAATGATTCTTCATTTTTTTTGTATTGTTTATGTCTATATCTTTAATTTTTGTCTTATAATCGTTTATTTCATTTATCCATAAACAGTAAACATTTGGAAAAATCGGAAAATATTCCTAAAAACAATAAAATAACTGAAGAAAGTTAAATTCTGCTAAAAAATGCAAACAATCTTAAAAACCTGAATTTTTAAAATAATTCAATTTTTGTATCTTATCTTTAGTTATTTTAATTAATTTTATATGATTTGTTATCATTTTTAATATTCCCCTTTATTGGTTCTCAGAAATATAAATTAAATGATTTCTTGGAAAAATAACTCAGAGAAAAAAAACTTTGACACACTGTATAAGCGTTTGTTATTTATTTTTTTAATAAGTTATCAATAAATGTGGCAAGTTCATTTGTAAAATACTTAGTATTTTTTTATGGTGTAATTAACTGAATAGCCCGTGAGAAAAACTTACTCAATTCATTGGCCGAAATTGCTTCAGGCTTGATGATTGAGATCAATTCATTTATGTTATTTCGTTGTTAATTTTTATGCTGAAATGAATAGTTTTTTATGAGGATCTTCAACTGGCCGAATTTAATTATTTGCAATCCTAAGAAAAAATGTAGTTTTTTTTGTGCATTTTTAATTTCATTACTTTCGTAGTCTATTTGTAATAAATAAACTAGATTATCCATTCCCAAATGTGGTTGGTACAAGTATATCAAAGGAGATAAAAACTCAAAGTCAATACCACATGAAATTTAATTAAAGGTAATTTCAATTAAAAGTATCATGTTTAGGCACTCAGGCCATCATCAGGCGCACAGGCGCATCAAACATTGTAATTTCTATAATATGTTTTTTTACTTTTTGTACTTATGTAACTTGTAATTTTTAGCGCCTGATGATGGCCTGAGTGCCGAAACAATATTGATACTTTTAATTGAAATTACCTTGAATAAAATTTCATGTGGTATTGGCTTTGAGTTTTTATCTCCTTTTTCAGTATATTTGTGTTACCCTTTTTCAAATTTATTCCATCGTTTCTTCTACCTGCTTCATTCAGTTTTTTCTATGTATCTGAGTTGTCTTTTTGATAATTAATTTATTTTTGCATTTCCTAACTTGTTTGGTCTATAAAATATATTTCTTCAATAAAACAACAATTTATCTGAAAAAGTTTGTTAAATCAAATAATTGATATCCTTTGAATGGTATTTAGAACTGGTAGTTAGAGATTTTTTTATTAAAAAAGTTACAAGTTTGGAATCTCAGACATCGTAAAAATCTTAAATCAATGCACCATTAAATGACGCACTTTACTAACATTTAACAGTTATTCGAGAAATTAAGATTTAACACTGGTGAAAGTTCTAAACCGAATTAGGTGACCAAACCCTGTAAACTTTATTTTTTATCATCATTTTTAACAATATGTTATCAAATAAACCAAAATTAATCCTCTGGTTAACTTTTGATACCATCTGGTAATGGGTAGAGTAACTTTAACAAATATTGGTCTATAATAATACTTTCTCGCAGTTACTCTATCCTCCCAGATGGTGGAATAAACGACCTTCATTGGTTATCTCACACCCTGCATTTTGAAAAGTTGACATCTTTGTAATAATTCATTCATATAACAAGTAAATAATCCATTCCATTTTCAATAACAGTAAAGATTTTTATTATAATTTTATGTTTTTATAAAATTTTCGTTACTGATTTTTTGAGATTAGGTAAAAATTAAATTATTTTTTTCTTATTTTTGTTGTTTTTTTTTTGTTTTCGTTATTTTAAATATAGGAGAAAAACCATTTACGATGGGCATGATGAGTGGGCCATTACAGACGACTGTGAGTGGAGCCGTAAATGTTGGTCATGCCCCACCAACGGTAAGATTTTTTTTTATAGATAAAGTAACAGGGAAAATATAGATTTAACCATAACTTAACAGTGTTTTTTTCTTTTTTATGTCTGTAACTCGGACAGGGACGAGAGTAGGTACAGTTAACAATTTTTCTTGTAAATATTGCCGCACTTAAGTAATGTTTTAAGTAGTTTTCGTTATATTCCTTTTTATTTCCTGATTATTCATATTACAGTGATTTATTTTTACTTGCTCCTATTTTTTATGTCAAACAAATATTGAGACCTGTGAATATCTTTATTCATATTACAGTGATTTTTTTACTTGCTATTATTTTTTTTGTCAAACAAATATTTATACCTGCGAATATCTATTTTATTCTTTTTTTTTACTGTAAATTATCACTTTTTTGCCCAACAATACCCTTAAGAGTAAGTAGACAAAGATATTATTTAACGATATATAATACATGCGCGTCGCGTTGATTAGAATCGATTTTATGTGATGGCAGTCAAAAAAATTTAAAATGGGTTTTTCGTATCAGTTATCATTACCTCGGAAAATTTGAAAAACAAAACGACATATACAAGAAAGTAAATAGTTATTAATAAAATAACAAAGTAAAGGACACATTTAATAGCATGATCCCGTAATATGAATAACTTTTATTTTTATTATCTTGCATGTTTTTTAATGTCGGTTTTCTTTAATAGCTCATACAATTACATATAGCCTTAAGCAAAATTATTTAATTATGTGAAAAAATGCAATTCGTCCTACTATAATTAAAATAATAAGTATCTTTTTAATAAAACGGTTAATCAACGTCTCTTTGTACAATATTGTCAACGATAAGTTATAGAATAGATTTAGTATTTCTTGTTTGTATGTCCAATTTTCGATTTTTTAAAAAAAGTTGTTTGATCCGAATTTTTCTATGACAAATTATCGTTAAAAAGTGCAGTGAGTGTAATTTGCTGTTAACTTACTAATGGTTTGTACACAGTGATGTATTTTATCTAATAACATACAAAAGAAATAATGTACATTAAAGATGTGAAAGAAATGCTGCCAAATTATAAGATAGTTGACAAAAGACAAGATAATTAGAGATAGTTGACAGAAAACATGATATAAGTAACAATTGACAAGTGACAAGACAGTGAATGACAATTGATAAAACACAAAACATTGGCATTGGGAAACTTAAGTTTTCTACCAAAAAAAATTATAAACCACTAAGGAAATTTTGAATGGTAAAAAATTGACATTTAAAATAGTTATTTATGCAACTCATGTGATTGTCGCACTCGCCTTATTTACAAAAATATTCAATTTACGCACTAGTTGCATACAATATTTTTCTACTAAAAAAAAATATGTAGGTATTTACTTTACGCACTAGTATTTCATTTTACCCACTAGTATTTTATTTTACGCACTAGTATACAAAATTTAACTTTACGCACAATATGTAAAGTTAGTGATTTACACACGGTAGAAGATAATAGTTAATTATAATAAGTAACGTTTTTGCGCACTTATACAAAATTTTATCTACGACTTCTCCTTAAAATTTGTAATTCATAGATGGAAAAGTACCTTTATACAGAGACAAAATTGGATAAACAATGCGGCGTTTCGAAGACTTGCTTAATTATCCCCTTTATCACGTGCATTTCTTTCTTTTTTGATGTTTGTCACGAACTAGATTAATCCATTTATTACGTGTTATTAACTAGCTTAAAAAAGAAGGTTATAATGAAAAGCCCATTTAAAAAGCATTGTTCATTATAAAACAAGTTTTGAGTCAATTTGGTGTTATAATGAAACTTCCATTTAAAATGCATTGGTCTTTTACGCACTATTTTAAATTGTGTATAAAGCGAATCTTTACGTACTAGAATAAGCGTAAAAATGCTCGTTTTTAACCCTTTCAGTCACGACTTTTGTTTTGAGGAATAAAATTCTGAAATTTGGCATGCAGGATAATTGATTTCTTTCAAAAATTTTGACATTAAATTTTTTTTTCTCATTTCCTTTTCGAGAAAAAATGTCCACTATGGAGGTCAACATGACTCAATGGTTTAACTATTATTTCATTTATCCTTTTTTGCAGTGAAATATTCAGGCTGAATAAGAGCGAGAGTATCATTTCAAGCATGTATTTAATAATTAAGTATGATAATGATAAGAAACAGTTTTGATACACAAATGAACCTTACATTTGTAACAATAAAAATGAGTTTTACTCCCACAAAGTGGTAACTTTCATCTTGTGATATTGTGCTTTTTGTCGAAATCTGGTAAATCTAAAGAATAATATATTATTAAAAAAATTAAAATGAAAAAAGAAAACTTCCACATGGAGAACTCGTGGAGTTACTATACCATCTATCATCATCATCGTCGCTACTTAGGATATCTATGTCAGATAAACCTTTTTCATTCAATGACTTACCTTAGGCATTTCTAATACGAAAAATAATGTAATTTAAATTCCAAAACTATCAACGCAGTCGATAAGAAGCTTCAGACTAACACTAAAATTTTAAATATTTAGCGATATACATTGACAGAAAAAAAATTGTCTTTTGGTTAAAAATACTCTATTGCCTTTGAATTTTATTATGACATGGATATCGCCAGATTTATTAGAAATTAAAATATGAGCATGAGTAAATTAAATGCATATAAAAACCTTGAGATGAAGAGTTACAAATTATAACAAAAAAATTCGGAATCTGTAGAGGACAATATAACTGAGTTAAGGAAGGTCGTAGATAAACATATATTTTGTGACCAGTTGTACAAACAACAATGCTAATAAGTAAAAATTTATTACAATTCGAATTGTTGCAATAAATTTCATGTAAAAATTCGGATCGACATTACTTTACATCTTCATAATTTTTACGTGTTCGTTTTCAAGTTTGAACTGTCAAACAATTACTTGTTTTACTTAGGTACGATACGTTATGATGTTATGAATTTCAAAAGTATTTTTCAATAAATTATAAATATACATAAAAAAATCTTTGGTATTGAAGTCACAGTGAAAAAAAATAACTTATTTTACGTATCCTTAGCAAATAATAAATGTACTTTATTTGCTAGTAATATAAAAAGAATATTTTTAAACGAGTAAATAATGTAGATATGTAGTATAATATTATTTCATAGTTTGTGTAAATATTGAAGAAATACTGTTACAACTATTAAACTCTAATTCTAGACAACAACTATACAACAAACAAAAATAACAACTGTTCTATCGGAACCGCAACGAGCTCTCATCTCTACAATCTCCGCCACTCAAACGAGAATCAAAGAATCAGAAATCGAGTTAGAAGGAAAAGCTCACATTCCAGAACTGGGTACCGATCCTGCGGCCAAAAAATGGAAGCAAGTCACTTTAGACACAAGAAAACAAAACGTCGGATCGCAAATCGCCGCCATGAGCGCTGCAACCGCTCAAGTCGTCACGCTGACCTCCGGACCTCAGGATGAGGTAAATACAAATGTTAAAAATAAAAAACTTAAAAACTATCGTTGGAAAATTGTGAAAATAATTTATTAACTTTAGTAATTTTTCTCTATGGCTGATTAAATAAAAAAATCATTCCCGTTACGAATTATTAGTACATAAATATGCTAGTTTGTATAATTTATATTTTTTATGGTTACGTGCTCCTTGAACTAGAATGTTTTTTTAATTTGAGTCAAATTATCTCTTCATTTCATACTGAACTTGATACTTTTATCTTATCTTACAGTTCAGTAATGGTCTTTCGAGTCAGATTTGACATTTTTTGTCTTTCTCTAAAAGCATATTAGCTTTTTGTTTCTATCAAGTACTTAACGAGATGTTTTTGTTATTTGATTTCTTTTCTTCTTTTTTTTTCACTTGTAATCATTAAATGTTTAAAATACTTGATCGTAAATCACTCATATTTTTCATAATATGCGATTTTTAATAAAAATCAGTTAAAATTCCCCCATATTTTCCAGTTAATAATATTTATACAAAAAATGTTTTGAAAAAAACATACAGAATTTTTAAATACGACTCATCCTCATTCAAGCATATTGTACACAGTGATTATAAATTTTTCTTTAACTGGTCATAAATTCCATTCGCATTACAGATTTAAATATGTACAGTTTTTCTTTAATAACATTTTTAATTGTTCGGTACGTGAATGTTAACGAATGAGCGAAAATATTTTATTTCAAGTATATCAAAATTTGGATATTATCTCTTAATGGTGAAAGTATTAATATTTTGTATATATTCATTATAAAATCTTTAGATCAGATATATAAGAATAGATGAATTTTCCATTAAAAAAAATATCTAAAAACTTAAAAGTTCTTGTTCCTTTACATACTCACAAATAATAAAAATTTTATTTAGGTGGACCATACAGCTGTCGGTGCTGCAATTACAACAATCGGTAGCAACTTACCAGAAATGACTAAAGACGTCAAGATGATAGCGGCTTTAATGGACGATGGAAATATGGGCGAAAAATTATTAGATGCTACAAGAAAACTTTGTTTCGCGTTCAGCGATCTACTCAAAGCCGCCGAACCGGAATCCAAAGAGGTACAACATGATATTTCATTAAAATATATTACATTACTTAATATTATTTATTTCGCAGCCTCGTCAAAATCTTCTTAACGCAGCCTCAAGAGTGGGTGAAGCAAGTACCCAAGTTCTGGCTACTATCGGTGAAGATACCGTTGAAAATAAAGAACTTCAAGATATGCTTTTATCGCTTGCTAAAGCCGTCGCGAATACAACAGCAGCTCTTGTACTTAAAGCCAAAAACATCGCTTCTACTTGTGAAGATCAACAAACTCAGAATAGGGTAATTGGTGCCGCTACGCAATGTGCCCTGGCTACTTCTCAGTTGGTGGCTTGTGCCAAAGTTGTGGCTCCCACTATACATTCTTTGGCTTGTCAAGAACAACTGACCACTGCTGTTAGAGAGGTAAGTTTTTAGTTCATATTTTTGTTATTAAATCAGTGAAATCATGATATTTTCTCTGGTAATGCACTGAAACTATTCAATTTAAATCATTTGACATTTTTATGAAAAAAAAATCCAATTTTTTTTACTCCTGAAATTAAAGGGTGGCTTAAAATTATTGGTAGACTAGGAATATAATTTTTTTAGAAATTATCCACAAATATTAACAGCTTTTGGAATTCTTATAACTTTGAGTGTTTAATTTAAAATGCAATGATACTTGAGGGATAATACAGCTCAAGAGTTCTAAAAATATTTCAATGCTTCAGAACAGTGGCAAATGAAGCTAAGATATGATAAATTTACCTTCATTTGTAACCAAAATATTTCGTTTTAGGTGGCAAAAGCGGTGGAAAATCTAGTAGCTGTATGCAACGAAGCTTGTCCTAACGAGGAACTAAATAATCAACTCAAAGCTGCAGCTTCAGACGTAACGCGGACATTAAACGACCTACTTAATCACATGAAACTAGGTAGAGTGTGATTACCGCATAATAAACTAATTTTATAACAAAAAATTCGTTTTTAGCTTCTCGAGAACGCGCTAAAGAAACTGTACATGAACACAGCGTTGAAGAAATTTACACAGCTACTGATAAATTATCAGCAGCATCCGGGGATCCTAATGAGATGGTTCGTCAAGCCAGACGACTCGGTCAAGCCACTGCTCAACTCATCCAAAGCATAAAAGGTAATAAACTTCTTTTTAAGTAGTTTTAAAACTAATTAATTGAATTATCAGGTGAAGCTGAAAAATTACCAGACTCCGAAATTCAACGACGTTTGTTAGCCGCTGCTAAAACCCTAGCGGACGCTACTGCGCGAATGGTGGAAGCTGCACGTCAATGCGCTAGCCATCCCCACGAAGTGGTTTATCAAGATCAATTAAGAAAAACAGCGGAAGATCTTAGAGACGTCACAGTCGTAGCGGCTACCACACCCGCGCTTCGTTCCAAACTAGTCGATACTGTTCAAATTTGCGCTAGAAAAGCAGTATCGTCGGCCACTCAATGCATCAACGCGGCTCAAGCCAGCCATCCGTACAATACAAATGCAGTAACGAGAGAAACCCTTTCTCAAGACACTTTAGAATTAGCCGAAACTATACCGCTTTTAGTGCAATCTATTAAAGATAATCATCAAAGTCCGGAAGAAACAACTAGTCAAGTAGAATTGATGTATATCGCCGAAGTGTTTTTACATCCCGCACAACAATTTATACAATCCTCACAGTAAGTTTTTTTTAACTACTCGATATATTTTATAGTCATTCTTAATTTTATTTTCCAGATCTGCATTACCAACTTTAACAGAACATTCTGTCCGCGAACAATTATCGAGCACGACTCAAAAATTCAATTCGGAATTAAGCGATCTGCATAGCGCGATCAGCAGAGCTAAACCAGCCTGTCAAGGTCTGGGAATCGACGCCGCCCAACAACTAATAGCAGATCTACAAGAGGAACTTAACGAATTCGAAAGGGCCGTAGAAGCGCACAGAGTGAAACCCTTACCGCACGATACTCCCGAAAGAGGCTATCAACAATTAACGGCCAGTACCAAGCTTGTTAATCAAGGTAAGAAATATTCTAATTGTAAAAAAAAGTATAATAATAATTAATATTTAGGTGTTGCGCAATTACTAAGTGCCGCGGCACAAGGAAACGAAATGTACACGGCTCAAGCCGCCAGAGACACAGCTCACAGTCTTAAGAATCTCACGAATGCTGTTCGTTGCGTTGCTGTCACTTCCGACAATATTGATGTTCAACGGAGAATCATCAACTCCGGACAAGATGTCCTGGCTCTCTCTTCGAAACTTGTCAGCGAAGCCAACAAGAGTCTAACAACCGTAGGTGTAACACCCGGACTCCAGAAAGCCGCTAAAGATGTTACACAAGCTCTCAATTCTACAGTTGGATGCTTACCTGGTCAGAAAGATGTTGATACATCCATAACCAATATTATAGGTAAGCAACCTCATTTGGAAAAGTCAAGGAATTCAAAATAATCAAAAAAAAAATAAGGGAATTCCTAAAAATTCACTATATGTTCATCGATTTATCATATGGTCAGTAACTGGCGACTATAGAAGAATAAATTGAAATTTTATTTTTTTTAGAATGGTCTTCTTCAATAACCATGACAAATTTCCCGTCAACCAACAAGAGCTATGGAGAACTTCAGCAAGAACTTAACACTGCAGCTGCCAACTTAAACGAAGCCAGTTCTAGCGTATTAGACTCCGTTTACAGTCCTATTCAGTTAGCATCAACTTCAAAAGATTTTGCTTCTGCTTACCAAGACCTCTTACAAGTTACTATGGAGATGGCGGGACAAACAGTCGACGTGTCAGTTAGAGGTAAAGCTTATTTTTGTTTTCAGAATCAATTTTAAATATTCTTTTTCTTAGGAGAGATGGTGCATTCGCTAAAAACCGTCTCTACGACTTCTAGTACTTTACTAACGACTGCGAAAGCACTTTCTGCCGATCCGCAACTCCCCAATGGTAAAAATCAGTTAGCAGCTGCAGCTCGCGGCGTTACAGACAGCATTAACCACTTAGTCAATGTTTGTACTTCAGCTGCCCCAGGTCAAAACGAATGCGATAACGCTATTAGACAAATCAAGGCCATGAGATACTTATTGGACAATCCCACAGAACCAATTAATGATTCTTCGTATTACGAGACTCTCGATACAGTTATAGAAAAGAGTAAAATCTTGGGCGAAGGTTTATCGGGTATCACCGCCAGTGCGAAAGCTTCAGAGCACGAAAAGTTTACTGAACACGTTAAGAGTTTCAGCGGCGCTATTTGTTCAATGATCGAAACTTCGGCGCAAGCAGCTTATTTGGTAAAACTTATAATAAATAAAAAAAATCCGTATAATTATGTATTTCTTTAGATTGGTGTCTCAGATCCTTCCAGTATAGCAGGTCGGCCAGGATTAGTAGATCAAGCACAATTTGCTAGAGCTTCTCAAGCCATTCAACAAGGTTGCGCTGCTTTATCTTCACCTTCAAGTCCACAAAAACAAGTCTTGGAAGCCGCTACTTTAATAGCTAAACATACCAGTGCGTTATGCAATTCCTGCAGAATAGCCAGTTCCAAAACAACCAATCCAGTAGCTAAAAGACAGTTTGTACAAAGCGCCAAAGCAGTAGCTAATAGTACCGCTGCCTTAGTTAAAGAAATCAAAGCTCTAGATGCTGATTATTCTGAACAAAATAGGATGAGATGTTCTGAAGCTACAAGACCACTTCTAGGTAAGAAAATAATGAACTTCTTACTGTGATTGTGCCTTACCATTTATATTTTTAGACGCTGTCGATAACCTATGTGTCTATGCCAGTTCAAGCGAATTCGCAACTATTCCCGCCAAAATACCGATTCAAGCACGTCACGCACAGCAACCGATCGTCGAAGCCGGTCGTAAACTTATCGACAGTTCGTGTTCCGTCATCGCCGCTACTAAAAACCTGATTATAATGCCAAAGGATCCATCGACTTGGCAACAATTCGCCGGAAGCTCCAAAAACGTTTCCGATTCGATAAAACAACTTGTGGTCAACATAAGGTAAATTAGTTCATTATATGCATATATGTCCATAATCTAGATTTTTTTTCAGAAATGAAGCTCCTGGAAAGAACGAATGCGAAACTGGCGCCCAAATTTTAACGAACCACCTCAAAACATTAGACGCTGCATATATGGATGCCGTCTCGCAATCCTTAGCACCTAGAAGATCTGCTACTTTACCAGTATATAGCCAACAAGTCGAACGATCAGCTGCCGGACTATTCGATATGATCGAACCTCTAAGACACGCTGCTAAATATGAAGCTGAAAGTATCGGTCACGCCGTTAATCAATTAATACAGTACTTTGAACCATTAGTAGAGAGTAGTGTTGGAGCAGCATCTAATTTAAACAATTCGAAACAACAAGAGCAAATATTGGATCAAGTTAAGTCTGTAACCGAATCTGCTTTGCAATTCATTTATGCCAGCAAAGATTGTGGTGGAAATCCAAAGGCAGTAAACATACATCCAGACATTGACGAATGTGCTAATTCCACAAGAGATAATCTTCAAGACCTCGTAACCAGTCTTGAAGCAATATCAACCCAAAGCGGTATCGTTTCTGGCGTTGTTGATAACTTAACTAGAGCTATGACGAGACTATCAGACAACCGCGCATCACTAATAATTTCTGATGGTGATATTGGGTTCGTGGATTACCAAACTCGCATGGTAGACTGCGCTAAAAGCATAGCGAAAATAGCTGGAGAGATCGCTTCCAAAGCTGCTACTGATACACAAAAAGTTGCACAATTATCCGCAGATCTTTCACATAAATACAGCCAGTTGGCTAGCGATAGCATTGGAGCCGCGGCAGCTGCTACGAACGCTGAAGTTGCTATTAGACTTAAGGTAACAATATTAGTTTTACTTATCGGTTTTTTTAAATACGCCAAATTGACATCGCGAAAGTAAAAACTGATCTGGCTTGTCAGCATAAATTTCTGAATTTTCGTTCGTTTTAGGTCTATCGATAGCATTATAGATGACAAAATTAATTGCCATTAAAAGTTATTTAAAGGTTCTGATTCTTTAATGAATTTTTTGTAGGAAGTTGTGCAACAACTGGGAGGTGCCTGCGTCGAACTCGTCCAAGTCGGCGGTCAGTGTTTAGTCCGCAAAGACGACAGCATCCTTCGCGAAGTCGGAGAAGCCTCCCGAAACGTAACTGAAAAAGTGTCGAGAGTTCTTGCCACGTTACAGAACGAATCAAGGGGTACGCAGGCGTGCATCAATGCCGCTTCTACGGTTTCCGGAATCATCGGAGACTTGGAAACTACGATTATGTTCGCCACAGCCGGTAATCTGAATCCCGAAAACGAACATGAATCGTTCGCCAATCACAGAGAGAATATTTTGAAGACTGCTAAAGCACTGGTTGAAGATACAAAAACGTTGGTAGCTGGTGCCGCGTCTTCGCAAGAACAACTGGCGGTGGCAGCTCAAAATTCAGTTGCAACCATTGGTAAGTTGATTAAAATTTCTCCGCCTAATTTGAGATTTAACCGATTTAATTTTTTTTAGTGCAATTAGCTGAGGTGGTGAAGTTCGGAGCAGCCAGTTTGGGCGCCGACAATCCCGATTCCCAAGTCATGCTAATAAACGCTGTAAGAGATGTTGCCAGTGCTTTAGGAGACCTTATCCAAGCCACGAAAGCGGCTAGTGGAAAACCCATCAACGATCCGGCGATGGCTCACTTAAAAGACAGTGCTAAGGTACGCTATTATAGAGGAATTCATTTAAGATGAGTGTTTTAATTTAATTTGTTTATACTAATTAGCGTTTTTTTTTTAATAAAAGCGTGTTTTTTTAATTGTGTTAATATTAGTTTTAATGTTGTCATTATATTTACACCACGAGGATATGGACAGTTTGAATTGTTCCATCTGTCTTAGGTTTTTGACGTTAATTGTTTGTCCTCCAATATTTTTATCGAAGAGAATATCATTGGATTTAAATTAAATTGATAATTTAAGATCAAAACACTGAAAAATTGTCTCATTTTGGTAAAAAAAACGAAATAGTTATTCCTTGTGGTGTAAATATGCAGCGTGTGGCCCGTAATAAAAAAATTAGTTTGGTAAATGTTAAAAATGATTTCGGTTAAGTGAAAATAGTGGTACAAATAATAAAACGCAAGAATAAGTATAATTTCAAGAATCATTTTATTATATTATTTTAAAATGCTAATTTTTAGGAAATTTCCCGTTAATTTGAAGTTATGGTTTATTAATATATACCTTAATCTATCGTAAGTTCTTTGATTAAATATACACTTGGGTATCTCATAGTGTTTGTCTTAAGTAGATCGCCAGAACATTTTCTGTGGGTATTGGTTCATATTCAGCTTAAAGGACATCTATAGAACTGTTTTTTGCAGTAATGAATAACTTGAACTGAAAATATATATAAAGATTTGCTTTTGCAGTTTTTGTAAATATTTTCAAATAAATTTTAGGCCAGTATTCATTAACAGAAAAAATAGGACTAGTTCTCTACCTTTTAAAAAATCTTGCAAATCTGCGTTTCTAAAGCTTTGGGTCAATCAATACTAATCATTCTACTAACTTTCATTAATGCATGTGCATTGTGCTAATTATCGTTGTGTTTCAAAGTGGACTTTAAATAAGGCTGCTATTTATTTGGTTAGTATTTTTCTAAATAAAATACTGCTACTTAATTATAATACTGACTAAAATAATCATATATTTTATAAAATAATTATCATTTAATCATAAAAATTAAAATGCTGACTAAATAAATTAAAATAAATCATTAAATATTCTAAATTAATTGATATAACGCTCATGCTATTTGTTTTAACTCCCCATTTTTTTAAAATTAATTTCGTAATTACTGAGCTTATCAAAACATGTCAATGTTTATTTAAAGTCCACCGAATCGAGATTATGTTATTTGCCACGAATTTTTCAGATTTATATTTATTTTTCAAATATCAAAAATCCTACTCCCAGAAATAATAAAAATCTGAAAAACTTGTCGCGGGGTAATTGTTTTGTTAACGAAAACATGTTTTGATTGGCCCATAGGTGACGGATTCTGAAACTGAATGGTGGATATCGGATCAAGAAGATGAATTGTTGAAACTATTGAGCGACAGCAAGGAAAACGTTAACACCGATTTGCAATCTGATATTGTTCAGTGTTTAGTTACGGCTTCTTCTTAAGTTTTATTCTTTAGCTTGTTTCTTTCAAAAAATAAAATAAAACTAGTCTTTGTGTGATGCTTTAAAGCATTTATTTAAATTACAAGAATAATTATTCAGAATACTTCTTCGCTCGCGTTTATATTTCCTTCTTACTATCCAAACATATTAAATTATAAAGGAAGGAAACTATTTATATTTGAAGCATATCTGAGACCATTATTTTTAATGAGAACACGATAAACCCAACTAATTGAATTCAGATTTTGTGAATTCATTTTCCATTACAGATTTCGTTTTGTTTTGACTCTGTTCTCTTTTGGATTGTTTCTGATTCATGTTCTGAATAAAAACTTTGTTCTTTCTACTTTTTAAATTGATCTAAAATTATTCTCAGGTAGTTTTTTATAAACTATGTCTATCAATTCTTCTTATTGTATATTTTTTCTACTTTGCTTTGTATTTGTATTCCTAGCAGCTTCTGTATTCTTTATTGTATCCTGATTTATAATATTGTTTGTTACTCTCCAGTTCTTTGGTACTATTTTTTTATAGTTTAGCATTTTAATAGTTCAAGTTTGTTTCATTAATGTATTTTTCTTGTGATCTACAAGTGTTTTTTTTATAATATTTTCTACTTTTTTGATTTATTTACTAATCCTTGATAATGCCTTCTTCTCTTTTTTCTCTTTCTTTAACGGACCTTTTTCAAAATTGTTCTTCCATTGTCATTAAACTTTCATTGGCACTTTACCACATACAAACAGTTATTAAATATCCTTTTAAATTTGAATAAATTCATATTAAAAATATTTTAATAATCAAAAATTTTAGTTGAAATATTCTGAATAATAATTTTTTAATTAGTTATTTGTTTTTCTTACTTTTATATTTGTTTATTTATGTTTCAAAACCTAAAAATTATCTATTTTCCTAAACGTTTTATCAATAAATGGTGTGTATTATCAAGTAGTTTTTTATTAGAAATAGTCGACTTTAAAATATTCTTTCGGTACGTATTTCTATGTTTGATCTGTTTTTTCCCGCATAATTTCTTCTGGCGCTGCATTAGTTTCTTTCAAAACTGCTGTATTCCAAAAAAAAAGAATATTAACACAATTTGAAAACTTTCAGCTTCATGGAATTTTTTGTCGATCTAAAAGCATGTCTGTAAAAGCGCATACACTGTAGAACTGGACACATTACTAAATGTAACATTGTTTCGTTATGTAGTGTAAATGCCGCTTTGTTTAATATTTAAAAATAGGTTTCTTCAACTATTCTTTTTTTACAGGTTATGGTGACGAATGTAACATCTCTTCTTAAAACCGTAAAAGCAGTGGAAGATGAACATACACGAGGCACCAGAGCTTTGGAATCTACAGTTGAAGCCATTGGACAAGAAATGAAAGTAAGTTTTAAAGCGGGAGTTAGATATTTTCTAAGCGCCACTTAGTTCTATTAAAACATAAAATCAATGACGGAACTTCAAACTTTTCGGTTCTACCCCTGTTAAAAAATTCACACTAGAAACTTACAATTTTTTTAATGGAATAAACATTGCATTTTTATAATATTTCCAATACAAGAAACTAGAATTACTTTCTAGCTAAAATATACAATTACAAATCACCTTAGTGAAAATAACATAATTACATTACAGATAATTATCCTATTTTAGGCACTCTACGCGAACGACGGTTGCAAGCAAGGAGTAAGAGCCGAAGATCTAATCCGTTGTACCAAGCAACTAACAAACGCTACTGCCAAATGCGTGTCCGCCGGAATCAGCAACAAACAAGACGACATCATATCCGCGGCAAATCTCTCTCGCCAAGCCATCTCCAACATGTTAATAATCTGCAAAAGCGCCGCCTACAACTTAGCCGAAACTCCGGAACTTAGAAGCGAAACTTTAAACGCTGGTCACGACTGCGCCAAGCAATTTAGGGAATTGTTGTTGCTTATCTTACAAGGAAACGGATCGGTCGATGTTAAACAAACGCTACCGTTGGTATCTAGGAAAATAGCGCAAAGTGTTACCGAATTATTGAGTGTGGCGAAGAGACTGAAAGGCTCGGATTGGGTAGATCCTGATGATCCTACCGTTATAGCCGAGAACGAGTTACTGGGTGCCGCAGCTTCTATCGATGCAGCTGCTAAGAAGTTGGCTAGTCTGCGACCGAGACAACAAATTCAGGTTAGTAGATTTTACTTTCTAAAATATGTCGGTAAAAATTAGCTTTGTCTTATTAATAAGATTTGTATTCTGCAATCCAATTCGATTTTTAAATTTGAAAACGTGCCATAAGACGAAAATACTGAAACTTCTTTAAATTATAACGTAAAAATGATTAAATATTTGAATTTGGCGAAAGTAGACTGACCAAATTAAATTCCATTTAATTGTCATAGCTTTGTCACTTCCATTCAATACCGGTTTTTCGCCTTAATTGGGGTGTAAATTATCTTTTAACTTACTTCTTGTTTGGTTTCTTTTGTGTCTCCAAAGTGTATTGGGAGTTATAAATTAGATAATTTAGCATACGTCAAGAACTTCCACACGACCATACAATTGCTAGAGTTACTGAGAAAGAGTTAAGAAGCTAAAACTTTTTGAAAATCAAAAAACCTATATCGTGTAGAAATTTGGGAATATTACAATTATGTGTCACTTTTAAAAAATTAAATTGTTAAATTTTCTTTCCGTGTATTCAAGTAGATACTGACCTAACATCTTAGAGAGAGGACGTATATATCTCCGTTGCTGTTGGTCCATCTGAAAACGGCGTCGGCTCTAGTCTTCAGGTACGTCAGCTCTAGTCTTCAGGTTTTTCAGCTCCGTCTAGTTCTGTAGCAAACGTACCTGACAGAGCTGAGGACTAAACCAGACGGAGCTGAAGTACCTGAAGACCAGAGCTAAGGGAGCTTAAGTACCTGAAGACCAGAGCCGTCGCCGTTTTTAGATGTCAATTTGGACCAATAGTACCGCAGATAGATAAGTTCTCTCTCTAACACATTGAATTCCTATACCTAGGTCTGTATCGGTGTAGAGTATCTACTTATTTATTTCGTTGAACTCGAAAAATAAGGGCTTTGAAATACATCAAAGATTTTTCCTTGTTCATTTACTTTTAACATAAAAATGGACAACTGGTGCCCTTTGAACTGTTTTTTCTTTTTAATAACAAATCAGGGTTGGTATGTTTCAAAACTCATTGTGGTTACGAACTTCGATAATTTGAGCTAAATACCAAATATGTATAAACTATAACAAACAAAAAAGATAAAATAATATAAATAGACAAACCAACACGGCTACTGGCCTGCAGGTAATAGCGGGTAAAATCCCAAAAGGATGTAGCAGATCAAGTGAAAAAGAAGTTGTTCAGGCTAACAAAATCAAAACCAAAGAATCTAGAAAATTCATTTGGATTGGTTTTATAAATTCTGATTGAACTGAACATTTTATTTTAGTCAGACTGAGCGATTTTTATCAATTAGAGATTATAGGTTTGTTTTGGTTCTAATTTAAGAACAGTTCGACCATGCGCATTAAGTTCGGAGTGTTTTGGTTTTATGAAAATCGATTCGGAACCAGTCATTACAAATAATTTTGTGTTTTGGTTCGTGTGTAAATTTATTCCAGAACGGTTATCGAACCATACAACCAGTACTTTGTCGACGATGAGAATATTTTTAGGATTTTCAGTGCACACATGCGTATTGTGATTGTGATTGTGAAATATACTACCGCGCAAAAACTGATATTTAAAAACTATTTAAATATATAATTATAAATTATTAAAATATATATTTATAAATTATCAAATAAAAATAAAAAGCAAATACTTTGGAATTAAACCATTGCTTTTTAAACCAATTGTATTTTTCCAAAATATTAACATTCTGAATAACTTACCGGTTTCCATATTAAATTAGTATTTTTTTATATGCTAAAATAATAGAGAATTTTATGGGATAACCTATAAATATAAAATATTCTTCTATTTTTGTAATATAAAATAAACTAGCTTAACAGAGGCCAGATAATAAAAAAGAAGATTTTAATTAGTGTTTTAGTTTTCGGTTCCTAGAATCAGTTCGGAATCGGTTTAATAAATATATACCACTACGCAACTTGTTCTGCGCAGTTCTCAAATAATTTGCGAACAGTTGTAAATACGAAACCAAAACAAACCTTATATAAAACTCGTTTTTTGTCGCTTGATTAAAAAGAATCAAAAATAATGAGGGTAAATGATATATCTAAATATATAAGTTCCTAAAATTAATCTACTAACCACACATAAGAAGATATTGGTGTATCGCTGTGAGATATGTTTGATATTCTTGGTTGTTATTTAAGAAGCACCCAGGAGTCAAACATATTATTACAGAGGTGCACAGAACCTACAAGAATTTTTATGTGACCGGGTAAGAAAGTACTAATATTTTAATTTTAATTTGTTTTTATTCACTGCGTTTCAATGATTCCTGTGAACACTTATTATTCATTGTGAAAAATATGTTTATATGGAATTTTGGAATATTTTCTTGTCAAATAATATTTTATCTATTTCTTTTTTAATTCAGTTGATCGGTAGAGTTTAAGACAGGTACTCATTCCTAAATTTTCTATTTGCTAAGATGAATGTTTTTAAAATTCACAGAACAAAGGTGATTATTATAGTTAAAATCCGTGTAATTTTAAAAATTTAAATGGTACTGGTACACCTAATGATTAAAACATTTTTACAGACTCAAGATTTGGATGAGTCCATGAATTTCGACGAGATGATCCTCGAAGCAGCAAAATCAATAACGGCGGCCACTTCGGCGTTAGTTAAAGCCGCTAGTGCCGCACAAAGAGAATTAATCGATGCCGGTAAAATGTCCGGCACACCTGTAATATCATCCGATGACGGACAATGGTCAGAAGGTTTGATATCGGCTGCTAGATTGGTCGCTGCTGCTACACATAGTCTTGTTGAAAGTGCTAATGCTCTTGTACAAGGTGAGAATTATATAATAAGTTATTTAAACACGTATAAATTGTTTTCTTTAGGTCTAGGTAGTGAAGATAAACTTATAGCTGCCGCTAAGCAAGTAGCCAGCTCTACAGCGCAACTCCTAGTATCCTGCAAAGTAAAAGCGGAAGGCGATACAGAAGCCACCAGGAGATTACATGCAGCAGGAAACGCGGTTATAAGATCTACAGATAATTTAGTAAGAGCCGCACAACGGGCTAAGAGTGTAGAAGAAGAACGATACTTAGTATTGAACAAGAAAATGGTAGGCGGTGCGATACAAGAAATAAATGCAAGGTAATATATTAAATCTTGTACCTAAAAAATATCAAGTTATAAAAATACAAATATAACATGGCCTAATTATTATTTTATTTTTATAGATCGGAAGTAATTAAAAAAGAACGTGAATTGGAAGAAGCGCGTAATAAACTTAGTGCGATCCGTCAAGCCAAATATAAACTTAAAGGTTACGATACCTCGGGAGATGATACAGATGGTTATATCAGCTCAGCGCCTGAAATGGACTCTATGCGGTGAGTACAAGTAGTGTTTGTGTAGCGTCTTAACTATTGTTTTTTTTTATTTTTAACTAATATGCACACAAGTAGTTAAGTCAAAGAAATATACCAAGTCTAGAAATAAAAATAAGACTATTACACTATTACAAATCAGTTCCTACGTATTTAGTCATGACCAGAATGCTTCCATTTTTTTAGCGTTCTTGAACCTGAAGATTTTGATAACAGAATATTTTTTATCATCTAGGAATCATTTTAATAAAAGTTAAATAAATGGAACAAATTTTATTTGGGAGTTCAATATACAGACAAAATTGAAGTGAACTAAATATGGACCAGACACACGTTCGTATATATTAGGCCAACAAGAGTCAAATTTCAACAAAAAAACTCTAAACCATATTGTTTTAGTATAACAATTCAGTCTTTTTCAATTAAAAAAACTAAGAAGATTATTAATTTTAAATATTCAAGCAAAATAAAAATAGTCAGGAGCCAAGAAAAATATTATCCACCCTGGAACTAAATTATACTGAAATTAAAAAAAAACTGCGAATTCAACTCGTTAAGTTTACAAACAACTGTTTTCGGAAAAATCGAAAAATGTATTCGCTTATAAACGAATAAAATTATAACTAGGTAACTTGTTTTGTAGCATTTCTGAAAAATAGAATAAAACATTATATACTGATATGGAACACCCGGTATTTCAGATGTCCTATCTAAGAATCTCAATCCGGGCTGAATTCACCAGACTATAAATTAAAAAAATTATAAAAAGAAATACAATATATTTAATTTTTTTTATCTTGATACTTCTTTTACTTTCTTCTATTCTTCCTTCTCCCTATTTAGTATTCTGTTTTTTTCTTCTTTGTGGCTCTCACCTGGTATTACCTTCTAGTTCATCTTTGTTTCTATATGTGTTTTGCAATTTTCCCTTTGTTTCTGTTTTCCAATTTTCCTCTGTTTCTAACTTTCCATTGAATTTAATCTGGAGTTTAATTTTATATCATTTAATTCCGCTGTTTGTTTCTTAAAGAAAATATTGTCACTTTGTTTTATAACTTTTATTTCTATTTTACAATATTCAATAATTCGATAACTATTTTCATACAAAATTTTGATATCAGGCAATTCAAAAATAACTATTTTAAAATTGACCAAAACTCAATATTTATTTTCTTTTTTCTCATTGATTAATTTTTTTTTATTACCAAATAATAATTCAACCAGGACTGATCATCTTAGATATGACATCTGACATGATTTTTATATTTAAATTTTCTTATCAAATACATATTATTGATTATTGTTATGGCTGATTTTTAGACTACATTACTTGATGTTCCCAATTAAATACTTAAGATCATTAAAAAAACGACTTTGTGTATTTCTACGACGATTTCGGTTATTGCGTTTGTTATGGGTGGTAAAAGTGAAGTAGGAATGAATTCTTTTATTAAATAGAAATAATTATTGAAAGTAATTTGTAAAAGAATTCGTTGAAATGGAGCAGTTTGGTATTGTTTTCAATTTTTTTTAATATAAAAAACATTTTTTGGGCATAAAAATAGACCTGTTATTATAAATTTAAATTTCACTGCCAAACTCTACATTTATATTTAGTAGAACAAATTTTCATAAAATAGATGAAATATCGTTAATACATAAGTTGGATTATAATGATTATTTATGAAATTTTGGTATGCTTCATTATGTTTTTGGGAAATTTTGCATGAACAAATGTCCGCTTGAAATTTTGGAATTGTTTTTTTACAACTAAATTTAAAATTCCTTCATGTTTTTCATAGTTTGTTAATCTGAAAATTGGCTCAAAATCAATTAATGACTAGATTTGAACCTTTAATAATATTTTTAGTTCCTATCTCTTTTGGTGAAAAGGATATTGAACACTACACTTATTATATTTTTACTTCCACCGTATTCTTTACTATTTATTTTTCAATACTAACTTATTTTGCTTGTTTGTTGCATGTACAGAGTGAAGGTTGTTGTAACTAAAGAAATTAACAGACATTGATAAGGTGAGTTTTTTGTTCTTCATTATTTATTATGGTTATATAAAAGTACCTTTTTGACATATAAAAATCTTATTTTTTTCATCAATCCACACATTTTAAACTCTAAATATACCATTTAACAGGGTTCGATCTTTGGAAAACAAAAAAATCAGGGAATTTCCTACATATCAGCTAAAATCAAGTGATTTTTTTTAATAATCAAAAATTTATAAAAGAACCAATGAAAGAGCCATCACTTTAATCCGTAAGGACAAATTAATTTTTTTATGATTTTTTTAATATATTGTTTCTAAAAATATAAATTAAAATGATAATATATTCACAAATAACTGCAATATATTTTCTAAAAAACAAAAATGATAGCTCAGGAATAACCTTGTAAAGTTAGTAAATATTGATCAAGCCATCGAATCCTGTTTAACCTCTTTATGTTTAGAAAATACACAAAGATAATTAGTCAAATATTTTTTTAGCTACAACCAAGGATACGATTATCATCAACCTCAATCCAGTCCACAACCAAGCTACGATTATCACCAATCAAACACCAGTCCACAACAAAGATACTACCAAGATAGTTATTCTCACTTGGAAAGTCCCGAGAAAGTCAATTCTCTAGAACGTAATAAAAACGCTCTTAAGTCCCAAATCAACGAACTCGATTCGGCTACTTATGGACAAGATTACAATTCGTATTTACAAAACTCGCCGAAATTTTACCCGAAAGACACTTACACTAGCACTCCTAGTCACTTTAGAAGTTACGAACCGCCAAAAATCGACTCGTACTATCAACCCGTAGATACGAAGTATTATTCGGATGGATACTCTAGTTCTGATTACGTCACTAATAGTTATCAAACTCCTGAAGGTTACAAAACTACTTCTTATAAATATGAAAGCTACCAGACACCACCCCAACACACTTACTCGTCCAGTACTGATAAATATTACACTACTACATCTCCACAGGAGAAGAAAATTTTTGAAACATTCAAGAACGGTGGGGATAATCAATATTCATATTCTAATATCGAGTACGTGAATGAGCCTCCTGTTCTCAAAGATGACGATACATTAGAGCAAAAAATGTTGAAGAAATCTGTTACACAACAGATTATCGAAAAGAAAACTGTATCGATGACGAAAAGTAGTAAACAAGAGTCTTCGATGAAGAGTTTTAGATTCGAATGAAAAGTTCTTGGCTGCCATAAAAGCATATTTATTGAAATGCTTCTTCTTTATTGTATATTTTTTTCCTTATGTAAGTGTCCTTAATTAAATTGGTGCTAATTTGTTTTTGCTTGTCCTATTTACATATTTAACCAAATATTTTATTATTTAAGTGCTATAATTAAGCTTTTATTTTATTGTGTACATTAAATTTCATAATTGTATTAAAAACAAAAGAGAAATCCGAAAGTGCCTATTTTTCTTATATTTTTATTTTGTAATTAAGGTTTTAGAATTTAGTGTAATAACAAGACTTAATAGTGCCTGATACATATTAAATCATGCCTTATATAATTGTATACTTTTTACATACTTCTAACTAGGAATGTTTTTATTAAATATTTAATATTGTCTTTTAGTAATGATTGGAGTAAATAAAATATTTTAACATTTTAGACTTTTGATTTCAATAAAATATGCCAAGAATCGTAAAAATATCATTTATAATTCTGGTAACTAATTTTCTTTGAAAAAAGTGTCGATCTCAATTCAAAATACATTTAGCACATTTCTACCCTTTTCTCAATCTTCCTGTAGATTACAATTTGACTTTACTAAGGGAATTAATATTTGCTAGACGCCTTAATCCGATCCATCCAAACCTTTTGACTCTATTTTAGTCGTTTTTGTTTAAATTACATTCGTTTCCAATACTTTTCTTCTTAAAATCTGATAACTTGAATATAGTTAGGCATTGTTGTTAACTCTAGTACTTTTACATCTAGATATTCTAATTATTTGATTATTTTCTTCACTTGTTAGTATTACTCCCAGATAGTCAAATCAGTTGACATGTTTACAATGATACTGTTTCTAAAGTCACCATAATCTAAATTACCTTTTATTTCCACATAATTGGTTTTCTGTTCGTTAACTTCCAGACCCAATAAATTTGACTTTCTAATTTTTTAATCATTGCCATTAATTCTCCAATTGTACAAGTTATTAGATCGATATTGTCAGCGTAAGCGACAAATTGATGCCTTTGGTGATTTTTAGGTTTTCTGCAAGAAATATTTGTCAGTGGAGGGATGAAAATAAACAGCTGCCAGAAGTAACCTCTTTCCACTGTCAATGAGGACAAATAACTTCTATTTCATCACTAGCTTTAAAGATTGTGTTTGTTAACTGATATGTGGACTACCTCCCTCCTCATTAAGCCCAATTTGGAAGTCGCTGAAATCTTCTGTTATATTTCAGTGAGAATAATTTTATAAAAATCAGTGGCCACTTTACAAAAAAGTTGCTTGAGCAGTATTGGCTCCAGTGTGCTTGAGAGCCTGGAGCATTGCAATTAGGAAATCACATAGTAATTCTCAACTTCTTGGGCATCGGGAAAATTTTGAGGAACTGTGAATCGTCATGTATTTGTAGTCTATTCTGTTCATTGTTAAGGTATTCTCACAAAGTTCTCCAATTATTTTTATATATCCCATTTTAATTTGCCTAGTTGTCTTTTTTTAACATTTTATTTTGCCCTAAAGCGAGTTAAAATGTGGGTTGATGTATCGCTTTATCTTTGCTACTAATCTTGTCTGGTTGTTATCATTTCTAAAATTGTGGTAGGTTCGCATTTCCTTGTTTATCTGGTGAACTTTTGTCCAATGGTGTGTTATTGCAATTGTTTATATTGTTCAGGTAAGTCTCAGAAAAATCTCCAAAAATTAGGATTCCCCAGTTGGTATGAATTAGAGAGAGCAACACAAGATATCCACTGGGCCAGTGCATAAATAACAGTGCAGTGCCAAGATTTTTTCGCCCAGTATTTTTTTACTAAAATTCCATTGAAATTAAGCATAAAATCACGTTTTCAAGGTTAAGAATCTCGAAATTTTCCTGGGGAGGATCTCCGCTTTACTTAGGGGAATTCGATACCCACAGACCCTCGATAGGGTCCTCTTGGAAATCCCTTAAAATATGCACTGCACTGAGTCATTTTGTATGAGTATCACATATTTATGTATGTTTGTCCCTTAATTGTATCACCATAACAAAAATAAAATCGAGTGTTAAATCTGAACCATAAAATCAACTCATTGAGGTTGAACAGTCATTGACATGCCATATTATACAGAAACAAGTTATCAAGTTTAAAAATCGTTATTGTTAATTTTATATTTTCCATTTCTTCAAAAAAAATTTATAATTGTAGTTGTTTTAAGAAAAACTAAGTATTTATTTTTAATAATTTATTTAATATAGAATATTTTAGTGCCTTGCTGGTACTTGTGTTGCTAAATAATTTGAACTAAAATCTATTATTTTGTTGTTTGGTTGTAGTAATTCATCATACTGAATATTATCGAACCATCTGCATACATTTAAATATTTCTCTTTATCAAGGTTTGAAAGTGATTCCTGTAAAAGAGTCTATTAATTTCCAAATAAAAATTTTGAAATATTAACTTACCATT
The DNA here is from genome assembly GCA_963243735.1 of Neocrepidodera transversa. Classification (NCBI taxonomy): domain Eukaryota; kingdom Metazoa; phylum Arthropoda; class Insecta; order Coleoptera; family Chrysomelidae; genus Neocrepidodera; species Neocrepidodera transversa. The sequence continues at coordinate 1,699,906 of OY725337.1, read as the reverse complement.
ACGTCTCTTAATGCATAAAAAAATAGAATATCAGCTATTGTTAATCTATATCCCACTATATATGTTTTCGTAGCCAACGTCTCATTAAGTTCCTAATTTTAAAATTAACAATAATTTATAAACTTTCACTAAATAAAATATCTTAATAAAGTATGTGGAAATAAAAATAATCCTTATAATAATAAATATGTTTAAAAAATCTTACTTTTAATACAATCTTTGCATTTTGTGGAGTATCTACGTGGACAGCATAGACAATAACATATTCAATCCATTGCTGTATTTCGAGCGTTTCAATTCGATTACTCGGACTTAATATTGATTTTGATTCATTTAAAAGCTTAAAAATATTACTGGTTATACTGGAATCGGGAATCTAAAATAAAAAGTCCATGCCTTCATGTCGAAATGTTTTTTATTTTTCTACTTACATTATTCGTTTTAGAGTCGTCTAGTTTTATTTTCAATAATGAAGCAATTTGATTTAAGTATTTCAGCGCGTTCACCACCATGTTTAATTCAATATAAATTATTTAGACCTAATTTATTGAGTATTAAATTAAATATTAACCCTACTTATTGAGAAAGTTCTTCTTCTTCTTCTCTTTTATTGGGCTATGATCTATAGATCAATTTACCCAGTGTAAACTATGGGAATACTCTGGTCTTGCTCTCAGCAATTGAGCATTCCTCGAAACGGTTGACTTTTTCGTGTGAGGGTTGAGGTTGTTAGAACATATAAGGTTAGACTTTTCTCGCTTGGGGGCAGCCGCCAAGCTGACACAGTTAGAAATGCTGCCGACGGAGACAGTAGAAGCACCCAGGACTATAAAGAAAAAAAAAGGGGGAAAGGTTAGGTTTATAGTTGTATTTTAAATTTGTCAAGAAATTTTACCATTATTGTAAGTCTTGGACTATTCATGTTATTTAGTAGGTAGCATATGTCAAATGGGGTTTGTAAATTAGTTTTGGATAGTTCACTGTAGATGTCAAAATTTTGTATCCGATTGATAGGACATTCTAATATAATGTGGTTTAAGGATCCAATTTGTCCGCATTCACAGTGTGGATTGTCTTTCACTCCTATTCGATAGAGATGAAAGGGAGTTAGACAATGTCCTGTTCTCATCCTAATCAGTGTTGTAATATGTCTCCTATTCATGTACGGGAATTTTTTAAACCATGGAGATTTAGGCAGGTTTGGAGCCACCTTGCAATGGAACGATTTATTGTTTCGTCTACATGATTTCCATTCTATGGACCATTTATGCCAAATTTGATTCTTTATCTTAGGTAGGTAGTTGGAATAATTTAATTTTACATCAGCTGGCACCTTGAGAGTACGACCAACATTGGCAAGTTGATCGGCTTTTTGATTGCCTTTGATGCCTTCATGGCCAGGGATCCACGCTAAAGTGATATGTATGTTATTTAGTTTAGCCTCTAGAATGCCTCTTTTAGTCATGAATGAACATATTGAGAAAGTTTTTGATGCTGTCATTTTTATGTAGTGTCATTTAAAATTTATTGCAGTGTTGCCAATACCCAAACTTGAAAATATACGGTGGCTGAGTACAAAATCGCTTTTTATACGCGTTTGTAGATTTGGCTTTGCAGCCACATCTATTCAGTCAGACAGACTGCCAAAAGTTTCAAAGTGCATTTCAACAATACGAATAATATCGGTTTGGTGAATCCCCGGCTCCGGGCCTGTTTTCATTGATCCATGACATAGAGTGAGGACTTCTCTAAAACAAGCAGCCAGCTACCAGTCAGGAACAAGTTGTCTCCAAAGTGGTGCATTTCAACAATACGAACAGTATCGGTCTCTAAAACAACCATATAAGTTGTCTAAAAAACTCAGAAGTGTCTAACTTATTTCTAAAATAAATGGAAATCCAAAAAGATCCACAGTTTTTCCCAGAATGTACGGAAATTATACGGAATTTCAAAAAGATACGCTGGCAAGTCAAAATTTATTGTCTTGGTGTAATAGGAGTGTACGACGGTGTAAAACCAGAACGTGGTGGTAAGTTGATAAAGGTTTCTTTTTTCTTTATTTATGCAATAAATTGTTAGGTTAGGTTTTTAAGTAAATAATGTTAATAATTTGTGGATTTAAGACTTTCTCGAAAGAAATATACAGACATAAGTCTACTTTAAAGGTCCCCGTGAAGTACATTGATCAATTTTCACTTTTTAGTTCAAAATTTCAACATAACCTCAAACAGTTATTTTCATCAAAATTATGCTCGAATTATTCTACAGAAACAAAAAAACATGTAAATGTTGGTACGATAGGTCATGTAGATCATGGAAAAACTACATTAACAGCTGCCATAACCAAAATTTTACAGAAAAAAGGTCTTGCAAAATATACATCATACGATGAAATTGACAAAGCCCCAGAAGAAAAAGCACGAGGTAAATACCAATATTTTATTATAAAATAACTGAGTTATAATTTTATTTAAGGTATTACAATTAACGCTGCACATATTGGTTACAGTACAGCTAAGCGTAGTTATGCTCACACAGATTGTCCAGGACATGCTGATTATATAAAAAATATGATATCTGGGGCATCTCAAATGGACGGCGCTATTTTAGTGGTCGCAGCTACAGATGGTCAGATGCCTCAAACTCGAGAACATTTACTCCTTGCTAACCAAGTGGGAATAAAAAAGATTATAGTATATGTTAATAAAGCCGATTTGGTAGATCTAGAGGTACATTTTTTCTAATTCCAAAAAAATTAGATTTAAAATTTTTTTAAAGCCATATTTAATTATCTAGGTGTTAGAATTGGTTGAAATTGAAATGAGAGAATTATTACAAGATTTTGGATTTGATGGTAATAATTGTCCTGTGATATTCGGCTCAGCTTTGGAAGCATTAAATGAAAAGGACACTGAATTTGGAGTTTCGTCAATAACAAAACTTCTTGATAATTTAGATAATTATATACCTGATCCTGTAAGGGATTTAACTTCCCCATTTATGCTGCCCATAGACAATGCTTTTACAGTATCTGGTAGAGGTACTGTTATAATAGGAACTATTTATCAAGGTATTATAAGAAAAAACGCTGAATCTGAATTGTTAGGTTTCGATATTAAACTTAAAACGACTATATCTGATATTCAAGTTTTTAAAAAGAGTGTGCCTCAGGTAAACCATTGAGTTAATTAATGAATTGAAGTCTTGAAATTCGCAGTGTTTTAGGCAAAAGCTGGAGACCATGTAGGTGCCTTAGTGCGAGGAGTCAAATTAAAAGATGTTTCAAAAGGTATGTTTTTATGTGCAGCTGGTAGTCAAGAAATAAGTAATAGATTCAAGGCTAGTATTTATTTCCTTTCGAAAACAGAAGGGGGTAGGTCAAAACCAGTAACAAACAAATATTGTCAACAATTATTTAGTAAAACATGGAATGTATCATGTCGAATTGATATGGGTAGGTCTAGTTACCAACTAAAATTAACAAAGTATTATTACATTTTATATTTGTTTCAGCTGAAAATATAGATATGATTATACCTGGAGAACATGGGAACATTTATCTTACATTACTTAGGAAGATGGTTATGATGCAGGGACAACAATTTACTATTAGAGAAAATAATGTAACAGTCGCTACAGGTATTATAACAGAGACTTTACCTAACATAAATATTATTACCAGTTTAGGAAAGCTTGAATTGTAGTTTATTTTATAAATAAAACATAGTTTTATAAAATTTATCTATTTAATAAAAATATGTTTAACTTAATATAATATACACTTAAAATAATATCGTCACGATAAAAATCAATTTCACCTATACATAACTAAAAATTAATACTAAAAAGAGAAAGTACAAAAAATAGAATTTATAAATCTTTAACTTAAATAGGTACAATTTGATTTGAAAAAATCCAAAGCGTTTATCACTAAAAACGTTATTCAGATCACATAATATTTTTATCTGTTCATAGATTAGAATTCTATAATATTTTGTATGCATTTACGAGAATATACAAATTTAATGTAATTTCTTTAGATAAAATACATATTATTCTGTAAATACCACAGTTCTAAGAGCATCTTCTGGCCTAATTTCAAGTTTTGCTACAGCACCATCATTAAAAGGAAAAAATATTCCTCCATCTACTACCAACATAGCCTCAAAACAAAACGAGTTTACTTCAATTTTAGATGCAAACCCTCTAGGTTTTATACCTTTTGGATTTGGCCAAACACCTGAAGATATCAAATCCCTAATTGTGTATCCCATTTTTTTATCATCTTAAAAAAAACTAAATTAATTTAAACTTTTATAAAAGTAAAATTATTGACTTACCTGGTGAAAATATAAGGTTTGTATTATAGATATCTGCTAAAGCAGTCGCTAAACTATCTTTGCCCTCTGTAGGATCGAGATCAATCAATCTCAAAAGTTCAGCTACACTTTGAGATGACAATCTGTTAATACTTAAGTGCCAAGAAGTTGAACCTGTACCTGTTGAAACACAAATTCCCGAACATTTTAAATTTGTATTTTCTTGTGAACCATTTAATTTCAATTGAAGGTGTGATACTCTTGCAGACAAGGTTTCACCCATATATACCTAAAAAATCTTATAGATAAACAAATCAATATTACTTATATTATAATTACCTCATTAAGTGCTAAAACTGGTAAAACATTATTACTTTCAGCCCTAAATGGTGGTATGGAGAAACCTTTAATATCATGTAAACATTTCGGTCTTAAAAGATCATTTTGGCTTACAGTTAAAGTTGTTCTTATTCTACTACGCATTAACCATTTAAACTGGCCCTAAAAATATTATTTTACTAAAGATTCTACATAATAGTGAATATATACTGACCTCTTTTAATTTTTCAATAGTTTTTTTTACCCCAACTGAACACCATCTAGGTAAACAAAGACATCCTTCAGATCTATTTGGATCGGAATTAAATCCAATAACTGGTTTTTTATTATTTCGAACCCTACTAGATGCTAATAGATAAGTACCATCTCCACCTATAGGAATTATAATATCTGCACTATCTACCTTTTCCTCTGTACAACTAAATCTAAAAAAATTAATATTGGGGGTATTAAGAGTTCCAAAAAGTAAGCTAAATATTTTTGTTTTAATGTTCTTATACAATGGCGTATTGTAACTACAAAAAGTGTATACATTTAATATTCTTTCTTGGACAAAAATTTTGCCAAAGGAACAAAAATATATAAAAAAATGCAATTTCATATTTGAACTGAAAAATATTAGCAATATTAACATTTATAAACCTAAAAAAATGGGGGGGCCCAGGAAACGCCACTACTAACTATTAAAAGACAAAAAAAATTTACCTCAGATTAATGATATCTACGCCCTTGTTTCTATTAAAAAAATTACCTATTTACTATTTCCACTTCTGTTCCTAATTGATTTAATGTTTCTTTAAGATGTTCCTCAAATTTTTTGTGTAGGGTATGGAAAGACACAAGTTTATCATAATTTGTTCCTCGTTTCGTTAATACATTTTCAAATTCTTTTTCACTACAATCTTTATATTGTGTTCTTTCAAATTCGTATCTGGATAACTTAGAAACTATTAGGGCTTTATCAATTTTTAGTGGATGTACTTCGTTGGAAAGATTTTGCGTAAAAATATAAAAACTATTTGTGATACCTGAAATAATTTAAATTTAATATTACTAGTTAGTAACTTTTAACATTTTGTGTTGATTAACTGATTTTCTAGGTTGGCTATAATGAGTAGTATGTTCAAATTTTAAAATTCTGTACTGCGTTTTTTTGTCAGATCTAGAAGAACATCAATTAGTATCTACTTGTTTAATTAAGTAGGCATTAACAAGTAAAAATTATGTGTAATCTCAATAAATTAGAATCACTTAAATATAAACAAACGGACAGAGTAACACTGTCGAACGAAGTACTTAATCTGTCAACATGAAATGTGAAGTTTCAATCTTTTTATACTTTTATATAAAAAATAACAAATTTCTTACCTGAATATGTGTTTCGTAGCAAAGATCTTGGATTATACATTGAAAATAAATAACTTACAACAAGGAAACTAGCTTAAAACGCAGAACTTTTTGTATTAATCCTTACAGGTTAGAACATTTAACTGCACTTTGGACTTACTCAAAAATTATCAGTAAGTTTTTACGTTTCCCAATATTTGTTTATACATAGCTTTAATCAGTGTTGCGACCTATTTCAGCAATGAATTTATATTATGTACTTTTTTTATTATTTATCCCGCATCACGTTCATTTTGATCTTGACAAAATCTACCGTACATAACCTAAGTTAATAATTTATGATTTTAGCGGGAAAAATAAAAAGCAATTTGGTAAATAGTTTTTTAATACCATGTAATTTTAAAATTACTTAACAATAAATGCAACGTGGATTCCATAGTTTATTTACAGTTTATTCTAAAAATAAATCAAATCTGGAGTATCGCAACGACGGCACACTGCCAGATAAGAGAAAACGAATTATCTGAGAATATGTCGTAAAAATTTGCGAGATTCCAGTTGCGCACATAAAGTAAATAACGAGAATAGGTCTTTGATTACTTTTGTGAGGTGGAGAGTGAGTGTTTTTTTGTAGTTGTAGTTGGTATAAAAGCTTTTTCTATGTTTAGTAACATGCTGTATTAAAATGTGCAATATTTACAGGTCAGAGTGCACCGGAAGTAAAAATGGAGGTTTCTTCTTTGTTGAATTCATGCGCCTTCATAAGAGTATTCTTTAAATAAAATAACAGATAGGGTGTATGAATTCACCTTTGAAAAAAATTGAAATTAGCAGTGGTACATGCATTTGGCTTTACAATATAATATGTATAATTACATTTTTTTCTTATTAAAATATAATTTTAGTTCCTGTTCTTTTTTGAACAAACTGAGAAACGACATGCAATATTAAACTAAATTTGTTCAAAAAAGCACAGATGACAAGATAATAGAAATCAGGTGGTGAAACACCATGCAAAGAAAAGGTTTAAGGTTTATGACAATTGTGAAAAGCCATTATATCGATGCATCGATTGATTTTTTAAGAAACTTTTTTATTAAAATATTGGCTTTTTACATTGAAAATTTACCATGTGCAAGATGTCACAATTGCATTTCATCAACATTATTTTAAGAGATTTAATTACTGAACCACCCTGTATTTTTAAGGAGAAAACTATATTTTAATTAAAATTTTTTGAATTTTAAACTACTTATTAAATCTTCGGATCCTTTTTCATTTTGCTACTGTATTGTGTTCTTTTTTATTTATACTTTCTTAAAAAAGCAGTGCTTTTGAAATATCCATGCTATAATTTGCTATAATGCAAAAACCATGCTTAAAAATTAAGCTCTATATTATTTTCTAATGAATAACAATAGATCTGTTTGTTATATTTAAAAAACGCAACTTAAAATTGTTCTGATTAAGCTGCTTTTTTTGGTTTAAGTACGAACAAGATTTAATGTTTGATGAAAAGTAAATGCTCAGAAAATACAGGGTGTTTTTGAACACTGGCAGAAAACTATTTGTATATTATTTATAAAAAGAATGCCATTAAAATTGTAACATGAGCATTTATTTTTAACAATAGTATATGAATAAAGGTTTTTTGTACCATTACTGAGTCTTTTTAAAAAAATGAACACTACAATGATATGAAATGATTTAAGTAGGTATGACAATTTCTTGATATGCTCTACAAGAGATGTGTGAAAATAATGATTACTTAGACTAATATAATTGAAATATATCAGATGTTATATCAATTTATTTGTGGCTGGCTTTATACGTATTTTACATATTTTGGGAATAAAATTTTTCTATATCTCATCTGATATATTTACAGAAAATCAGCAACTTATTAGAAAAGCAATTTGTAATTCTACTTATTCTTTTTTTATCTATTATTTTATTGTCTAAAGGTCAGAAGGTTTTAATTATTATAAAGATTAAAATTATATTTTATATTTATTAAAATTCAACAATAGATATTTATCTATTTAAAAAATGCGTTATTTATTCGTGAGCACTATAATGATTATTTTATTTTTATGGACACCAATTACATAGTTATTTTAGTTTACTTTGATGTGCTATTTTTGTTAGTATCCAAAAAAATCTCTTGAGAAAAACTACTTTACTACATACATCACTTAATAACATTGCTTCAAAAATTGACAATATATTTTATTTGACGCCCAACCGGTTTTCCCTTTTTTTTGGAATAAGAATCATTTTTGTTTACCCAAACCTAAAGTATAATTCCAACTCAAACTTGAGCACAATTTTATTCAGGATATTGTGATATCAATTATAGAATAAATTTTATATTGCTGTTATTTATTACCTTTCCGTTCAAGTGATATGTATATTAATAATAAAATTGATATGCAAAAAAAACTGCGCACTAAGTGACTTAGTTAAAGTTCAATATAGTAACGAAAATTATAAAAATCTCGTAGGTAGTCCATTTTTACATAGCCCGACACCAATCACGATCCTTTAACTGTGGAATACTTTTATTTACTTTTAAAAGTGCCAGAAAACCCAATATCTACTAGAAGCTTAAACAAAGTAGATAACACAATGATGAATTATATTCCTCTTTAGCTTTGGGCTTGTGAGATGTTAATAAAAATTTTATGCGATTTTTGGTAGGACATATTTTGTTGAAAATTGAGAGTCTGGCGCAATAATTGTGTAGATTATTGACCAATATGATTACGATTGTTTTAATATTAATGTAGCATTTTTTCGTTCAACACACTTTGAAGCAATGTATAATTATTTAATAATGATGAGAAATTGGCATTCTACGCATCGATTTTTAAAAAAGTTTTCATCAGTCTAGTGTCTAAGAAACATCTCTACCTCATGCACAGGCGTGTAAGTAACAATACTAAGGGGGCGAGCAGCAGCGCAACAACCGTGTCTGCCGTGGGGACAATTTTAAGTGAGGAATTGCACATGTCCTCCTCACAAAAGCACATGTGACCCGTTCCGCTACTTTCCATCATGCACACATGGTCCACCATGAAGAGGTTGATTTGCAGTTGAGACGTACATGTCCGACGAACCACTTCGTAAGCTGCAACAAAATAAATAAAAAGTTACTCCCTGATAAAAAATGACAGTAACATATCCATGCCAAATGATCTGTTTTGAACCAAATAAAGTACAAAATAAGTCTTATGGGAAAGACTCATATACCAGAGTTAAGGATCTACACGATCTAGCCAATATAGTAAGATTTTGTTGGTATGAGAGGGCGTATTCACGTTTTACCCCTTTCGGGGCAGGTTTTTGTCTTTTTGGGGGGTGCGGTTAACTGGGATGTAGTTTAAAACAATGCCATCGTATTGAGCAATCTCGAAAACTGGGGGGGGGGGAATAATTACACTTTTCGAGATTTTTCCGATTCACAGAATCCACTAATTGTCCCGACGCGCCGTTGCTACATTTGAAGCTACTTGGATGTTTATTTTCCACGAAATTCAATTTAACCGCTTCGCTAATTATATTTCACGTTTTAAAATGGTAGTATTTATGGATAAATAATTACTAATTTAATTAGGAGAGTAAACCATAGTTAATGTATTGAAAGTCAATTTTTTGAGTTACCCCGGGACCCAACCGCCATAAGAAAAGTGCATGTCCTTTGAAGTTTATGTAAAAAAAGTTCTGACCTCATCTTTTATAGGAAATAAAACTGAATCTACTTACGTGATTTTGAATTCCTAACCATTTTGACACAACAGCCATTGCAAGTCATTAGAGGAGGCTGGTCTTTAGGAAGAGCAGTGTAGTTAAATGGATCTTTGCATCTCATATCCGACCAAGAGTCGCATTCATAACAGTAAATTTGTCTCGCTGAAATTTTAGCAAAAAGAACAATTTAAAATACAGTGGAATTTTTTTATATTAAAAATAGCGTTAGAAATTTATTAATCAAATACTTCTGAATTCGTACTGTATATTTTTAGAAAATTAAAAAATAGTGACATCCTTGAACTCGAGCGATTTTAGATCAAGAACAAAATTTGTTATCTTAATTGAAGTTAACAGAAAATAATAGTTTAATAATAATAATATATTAGATACGTTTTTATTAAAAACATTTTAATTTTTTAAAAAATACATACGTTATAAAGAAGACTTATTCAATTTCTATAAGAAAAGGATAAGATATAATCTTGTTATATTCTTAATTCCTCTTTTTATAGGATAACTACATTTTAAATTTTATTAACAAGAACTCTAAACATGCAATAGAACTATATTTTTGTGCATTGTGTTATTTATAGTGAAATAGGTTTTTTAATCGTGCTAGTCAAAATGTCAATTCTGTGAGCTTTTTTTGGTAAAAAGTACAATCTTTGTGCAATCATAGCATCAAATTTTTCGTGAAGTATCAAAAATCGTTAAATTTGCTCGAATAAATTTTATTTTATCTATGAATTTATTTTCTTTCATATATATTTATAGACAAGAATTTGAAAAATATTAAATGAAAGAGGCCCGCTTACCACGTGCTTGTATTCTAATAAATTGGGTGTAAAAATTGGTTTTTTTAGCATTTTCCGGTTAATGTTAAGTAATTCTACCATCTAGTCCAATTGTTTCTGCGCGTTACAAAACATAATTATTCGTTTTTGCAAGAGATCTCGCCTAATATAGCAACTGAAAATATGCGATTTTCTTATGATATTTAAATTATTTATTAGAAGAGCGTGTCTGTGCTACTTTTTATCTAGAGAAAAAGTTGATAGTCGTATCACTTTTACTAAAAATAATTTAAAAAAAAGTGTCACAGGCGCGCTCTTAATAATCAAATACAGAATCGATTGGTGAAAACCGCAGCTTCCTATTTGCAATATTAACGAAGCGCTCGTCCAAAGCCCATTTCAGGCACGCTAACATATATGACCCAAGGACAATTATTTTTTATTTATTTGCGTATGTTCATTTTCAACCCAGAAGTTTCAAACATTTAATAAAACTTTTTAAAAATGATTTATTCAATAATTTTCTATTTGTATTATAGTAGTAATGAACAAGAAATATGCACAAAAGAAACGCATATTTTATGTACTATTATAGTTAAATTGTCCATGTTAAGAATAAATATGAGATCATAAAAGGCTATGAATTAAATAATCTGAACACTTAGCGCAAATACAGATTGCTAAAAATATGAACTTGCCACAAATGAGATTTACCTACTATTATTGTTACAACAAATGCCTTGAATGACATTGAGCGAGTTGCAAGCTGCTAGTTGGCGAATTCACTAGCTAGTAAACTAGCTCAGTGTAATCATGTTAACTAGCAGATTGTAAACTATATGTGAGTAAAGTTCAAAGCCGGGCTACTTGAAGCCTCGATGACATTGAGCGATTTTGCAAGCTGCTAGTTGACGAATTCATTAACTGCTAGTAAACTCGCCCAGTGTAATCATGCTACATAGTCAACTAGCAGATTATAAACTATCTGCGAGTAAAGTTGAAAACCGGGCTAGAAGCCTCGATGACATTGAGCGATTTTGCAAGCTGCTAGTTGACGAATTCATTAACTGCTAGTAAACTTGCCCAGTGTAATCAGGCTACTTTACTCGCTATTAGCTTGCTTATGGGATTGTTAGTCGGTAAACTAGCCGTCTGTCATCATAGTTGCTTGTGAATTAGTTACGAATAACTCGGTGGTGGTGGTTTTACCCATCGTTGATCTATCCGTTCGGGTTCTGACAAAAATTCGTTTTAGTCGTTTCTCCAAACATAGTAGACTGTGCTCCAAATACTCACACTCCACTCCCTGACGCTCCAAATTCTTCAAGCCGAACTCAGCTTGATTACTTGGCTACTGAGCGAGTGGAAGCTTTTGTGTGTCATTACTATCGCAATAGCTGACTCACCCATTTCTAAATTCGCTAACTAGCAGCTTATAAACTCGCTCAATGTCATCGAGACTTTACTCGCTACTAGCTTGCGTGTGGGATTGTTAGCTAGTGTGTCATAGTTTCATTGTGAACCAGTTGCGAATAACTCGCCAACTAGAAGCTTGTAAACTCGCTTAATAGATTCGAGGCTTAAGAGGAACTCAGTATTTTGCTACATACAAAAATGTTTTAGTAAAACTCTTTCGCCAAGCTTTCAAAAATGTATATTTCAGTCAAAGTACTCATCTTTAAAAAACAGAAATGAAATTCACAATATCAGAGGGTATGAAAATTTCCAAAAAGTTTTGAGAGGACGCGGACGCTGTAAAAGGCATCCTCTCGGGAGGAACATGAATAAGACAAAAAAAAATGTTGAAGAAAAATAACCAGGATAGACGTAAAAACACGCTTCTCGTCCAGAACCTTTTATTTTTAAACACAAACAATACTAGGCTTCGGTAAAAAGGATTACACAGATGGGTGTCAAAACAGATTTCGCTTATAGGCGAATTGCATTATGTTTCAAAAAGTAAACTAACTACATTGTCATTGAAGTCTAACAATATAATTTCCATCAGGGGCGTTATTCACAGTGTATTACATTGATCCTTATATTTGTTACATTCAAAAAAAATATGATTGAGGTCACCGGTTCATGCCAAATAAGAAGATAAGAACAGATAAAAAAGAAAATACAACGAAAAAAGTCTTCAAAAAATTGAAAAAAAACAAAGAATGGAAAAAAAGCATTTCAGGTAAAGTCCGTTTTTTATAAAGGAAAAAATGTAGAAATTATTGCTGGAAAACGAATAAAGTCTAAATAGATAGAGAGAAAACAGCCGTTTTTTCTTTAAAATGCCACACCTCAGATATATCAATAATTTTGTACCCTTTTTCTATTGCTTTGTTAACTTTCACTTATAATCTCCTAGAGCATGAATTTGCCGGAAATTTTTTGAGAATATGAATTTTTTTTTAAATTCATGTACGAGACAAATTTCCCGCAATTAATTCAAGCACGTGGGGGATTCGGTAAGAAAATTTCACACCGAAATATTAGCATAATGACGATTTTTGATGGTAAATGTAAATGGCAGTTTACTATAAACGTCAAAAAAGTTCCAGCGTAATTTCATGCTCTACCCCAAGGAGGAGAAACATTTTTGGAAATTTTTTTAGTTACCTTGGTAACGATACAAAATACAGACTTTTAATTTGTTGAAAATGTTAGGTATGAAATTTTCAAAGTTGTCCAAGTGCCTGTAAACATACGGTCTGAATCTGTGTGCGTATATTATTTTGTATCATTTTCCATACACGCTCTACATAAAGCAAATGCTAATTCTATTGTTTTTACCGGCAATACAGGTTGATACAGACTTTTGGGTGATAAAACGGTACATTTTATTAAGCCGAACTAAATAGGAAGTTTAAATATTTACAACATTAATGTAGCGTAATTTACGGCCTGTAACATTGATAGTGATAGAAGGAGAATACTGACGCAGGCTGGGGAAATTTGCTATACCAATGCATGGAGTGACGTCACAATTTCCCGAGATCTGGGATCTCGGAGACGAGCGGAAAGTGCCTTTATACTTGATCGATGTCCAGGCGGTGTGTTCGAATCCCATTGAAACTGAAGTGGAAAAAAGTCGGATAAGATTTTGGGCAAGTGCAAAAAGGCATTTGGGTAATGCTCAGTTCCATTCACGCCGACAACTAGGCCAGATTAGATCGTATATCTCGCTAAATAGGGATTGGTGGTTAAGTAAAGCACTTGCGGTAGATCACCTGAATGATTACGGCATAATCTAGGGTTTAAGGTGATCGAGGAGTCCATGTTAAGCTGTAGCTCCAATCCAGATTAGTCCTGGTCGCAAAAGGCAAGAGAATACTTTAATGAGCTGTTGAACGAAGAAAGTGGGAAAGAAATGGAAAACAAAAATATCAATCAACGACGAGAAATAATACTACATCCAAATGACGAACAAATTGTAGAAATAATAAAAAAGTAGCGTAAAGTATTCGTGGATAACTGGTCTTGCTCTATTTTGAGTACTCCGATTACACCGTCGTGGTCAAAAAATCGCGCGTGTTTTAAAGACCTTTTTCTACTCATATGTCAGCAAACGTCAAGGACCGCACTGTCAACATTCCTTGTAAGTGACAACAATAACGTGCACGTTATGAGATCTCATAACGCACATGTGCGTTTTGATAAGAACTTAAATTTCCTGCTTTATTCAAATTGCAGTCTAATTATATTTATGTATTATGTAATCTAGTCTATTTACATAATTGTAATTCAGTAAAAAACAGAAAACAATGTATTTTTATTAAAAAAAAGTTTGAATTGAAAGCGTGTTGCCCCTAAATGTAGGCAATACTTTTTACGCGAATAATAAAATAAAAGTAGGTAGAATACTTGACTCGCAAGTTTTATTTAACGGCGTAGAAAAAGTACGGTGCGTAAGTCGAGTTGTAAGTCCATTACACACTCGTAAAAAGTACGCGTAAACTTTCTCACTTCGTGCGTAATGGTCTACTTACAACTCTTTACGTAATATACTATTTTATCCACTTATACCCAAGGATGTTATATATGACAGCCGGCCGCCATGTTGCCAAATCCTCCTTGTCAGTCCTTGTAATTTTGTCGAAAAAGAGATTTCAAAATTAAAAAAAATTATGTTCCAGGGCGTTTAAAAAAAAGGGAAGTACATTTTTTCTAAGAGAAGAATTTCGTACGGCGTCTCAAAAAACGATACCCTCCTTTATAATATTTATTTAAAGTAAATTTATTTCTAAATTATCGCTAGAATTAAATTAGTTGACTTAATAAATAAGTCCCCTTATGACTTTTTACATTATAATAAAGGGGTATTGAGAATTTTAATATATATACATATATTACTAAATGGCTTTGTTTTAATATTTTTCAAAACCTTGTCTTATTTTAATAAAAGAAATCGTTGTGTTTAAACATGTAAGTAGAGTAGTTTCTGTAGTGTAAAACTTGTAAAGTAAAATAACAATGCCTTAATAACATCTAAACAAAAAGTCATCTAAATGAAATGGTATTAGTAAAAAAGCTTTCTATTTATAATATATTTGTCAGAAACAATTATTATTAACACCAAAATACACATTTATAACGGCTGACATCAAGACTTACTTTGGCATTCTGCTTTAGATACTGTAGCAATAGCTATCAATATTATCACTGAAAAATAAAAGCATAGGAAATATTAATTTGTTTGATGCCGTAGGCTTCAATTGCTTCTTTTCAAATAATTTTTTGGTTAATTAATTTTCATCTGAGCAATTCAACCACATTAAAAAAAGGAAAAATAGTGTCTGAAAAAGTACGCCAGATTATTTTTTTTTTATTTTGGTAATGTCTTGTTTTAGGCCATTTCCCAGCCATTCAAAAAGTATATTTAGTAACTGAATTGTTTTTGGTAGAATTGTGTATTTGGGAATATTTTTTTAAAACGAATATCCAATTTCTCGAAAAATAGAGATATTTCTCAGTATTTGGTAACAATGGTAACCAAGGTTTCCAACGATAACTCTTTGTTGTTGTTATTCCCCAAAATCCTGAATCATGGGAATAAATATAAATCCCCAGAAAATCACCCAAATACAAAACGTGTTTATATATTATATAGAATATTATCAGTTTTTGTCTATCTGGAATATCTCAATTTATTTAAAATAAAGAAATACAAATTCAAAGTCTAGTACCACAAATATTTAATGAAAAGTTGGAATTGACAACTAGTTTCGGCATACTGATGCCATCGTCAGGCCAAAGAAATTTAACATTATTAAGGAAAAATTATTAATTGAATTACGTACTGGTTACATTACTTAAATATAGTTTTGCGGTTGGTTAACCCCCTTTGTAAATTTTATTAAATAATTGTTAACGTTACTATTATTATGTACCACATCCCCTTGTTGTAACACAAAATTATTTTAAGTTTAATGATTATTTAATAAACTATATTTCAGTGCGCGCTAGTAACCAGTACTCAATTCAATTAATAAGTTTTCCTTAATAATGTTAAATTTGTTTGGTCTGATGATGGCATTAGTATACCGAAACTAGTTGCCAATTCCAAATTTTCATTAAATATTTGTGGCACTAGACATAACAAGTGTGGTAAGAAGCCCATTACACAATTTCGAAGGTTACGGTACGAGCGTTAGGCGTCGTAATATATTTACATTTACCACATGAGGAGTGTACTATACTTTTTTTATGACTATTAAAAAGTAATTAATTTAAAATGATAAAAATACTTCTTATTAATATCATTTTTGGCATTTTTAAAATGCTGAATCGATTGTCGTTGTCCGTTTATGTCTCTATCTCTCAGCGTTCTCGAGTTGACTCAGGCTAAAAGACGGACGGACAAAACCTTCTTATAATAGTTTTTTTTTTTTCGAAAAATAAAAAAGGAAACAAAGCAAATGAAATGAAAAGCGTGTTTTCCCGATTTTTGTGATTATGATATGTAAGTTTGTTTGTATACAAACAAGTAAACAAACAGTATCGCAATAAGTAACTCTGCGAGGGTTTATTAAATGGCCGAGCCATTTTCTAAAGTTTTCTTGACTTATTTAAATTGTAAACGATACTTGTGGTAAGTTCCATGAGCGTACGCCACTTCTATATTGATGTTTGTAAACACTTCCCCGAACACACACCGAATACTCCCGCACCAGGAGAAATGTCATGAGAAAGAGAAAAAATGTATCGACCTCAAAACATTGTATACAAATATGTAAACAAGGCATGTCTAATAGTAAACGGTCTAAGGATAAAACAATTTAATGTTCGGGTCCATTTTTATCAAAATCATGATCGCCTGTAATGAAAGAGATAGCGCTGGTCCGAAACTATACTCCATGTTTATCACTCTTTTCGGGTAAGACACGTCCTTTAGTTTGCATGATTTAAAAATTACACAGGTTAGACACTCATGCGACCCAAATTCGTCCAAGTTTGCGCATGACGTCAGCTGGAGTCCAAACAAAATAATTTAACATTGGATTGCATAGGGTTATTGTGTATTTCGGGTGGTTTTCATTTTTTTACGGCTATATATTTACTAAAAATGTATTATAAAGTATTGTACACTAAAAGTGATAATTACTTTATGAAAGGGTTAAACTTTTTTTACGATTCCGATATGCTTCATATTTTAAAAACTGTTAATACTAGATGTTAAAACCAGAAAAAGCGCGATTACATATTATGGCTAATTTTATCGGTCAAATATGTAACAAATATAATAATTTAGATTAGTTCAGAGTGATTTTATAAATTTTTACTCAAAAATCTCATTTGCATATCTGAACTTTTTGGTGCATATTGTTATTGTAGATTTATGTTATGGATTTTATATACCTAACTAACATTTTACTGAACGAGTGTGCCATATGTAAATATGAGCATAACTAATATTTACAGTCATACAAATTGGTGTATAAAATAAATGTTATAAAATTGTTGTTATAAAAATGTTGTGAAGTGCTTTATTATTATTATTTATTATTATTGAATAAAGTGCTAAAATTAATAAATAAATAAATACGTAACTACTTAAAGCTATTACACAAATCTTACAGTACTTCTTTTATATTATTTAAAATAAAGTCTAATAACATTAACGAACACGTTTATTCATATAATGACCTACTTTTTTTGTAATAAAAGATACTTCGAAAATCGTAAAACTTTGTACTGTTTTTAGAACGAGTATTACTTTTACAACACAAACACTGCACAATACATTTTTAATCAGTTTATAGGTGAAAATTAATAAAAATATATCAAAAAACACAATAACCTCATATAATGACATATTAAAAATTTTTGATGGGCGCCAAGTGACGTCACATTTCCTGCGCAATGTCTAACCTGATATACTTCAACCATGTTTAGTTTGTATATGTCGATGGCCACAACTATCCATCATACTTTTTTAAGGGTTGGTAGCAATGTAAATATCGTTGGTTTGATCAAAATTTTTATTAATAAAGTGAAATCAGGTAAGTAGTTAAATGGTGATTTTTTAAACATGGTTTGAGTTTTAAAGTTGTTCTACCAATTAGATTTTAATTTACCTTCTAAAATAAAAAGTTATTAATAATGACTAATATGAATCTCTGAAAAGTTAAGTTATGTACCTATTTATGTTGATTGTAACAACTAGTGAAAATTAAATTATACTACCCTACAAAAAACCTGAATGTTTTAGTTTAATAAAATGTTAATAATGATAAATTATAAAGATTTTAAACTATGATGATTTTAGTAATTTAGTTTTCAAACCTGATTAATAAATTTTGCCAAAATGTGTAATTTTTTGTGTTGATTTGACGTTACTTTCCCAATAAACCAAAAATCTATTTTAAAAAATACACAACTCTACCAAAAACTTAGGATACATTAAGAAAACTGTTTTTTTTTTGGTATTTTCGATGTTAACAAAATTGAGTTTATGTATAGATTTAATTTAATTTATTTTACGTAATAATTGATTCTGATGTGCAATATTTTAAGTAAAACATGATTAAGGCCGGTATGTGGATCCCCAAACTACAAAATCCAATGCGATAATTTGTTTCTCGTTTTGGTGTAACAAAAATTGTTCCAGGTGCGCCAATTTTCACTAAGGGGATGGGTTATAACGGCCTTTTACAAAATAAAACGCTTTGTGCCCAAAAATAAAATAAATGGTACAGAGAACTTTGGCACGACTCCAAACTAAAATAAATCCCTTAAAAGTATTTACTGATAAAGCCTACGTTAAGGAATAAATGATTAGGGCCATGGGCGTCGTTTGAAAACATTTGAAACATTGTGAAAAAAATTAAAATAAATATTTCTGTACCTGTATGTTTATTATTATTATTATTTTAAAGTTAGGGTTAGATAATTTACTTTTGTTTTGCGTAACGAGGCCGGTGGCTTAAATCATTCTATGAAATATATTAGAACTTAGCTAGGATGTATTTACATATAATAGAGATTAAATTCAAACAGGAGCCGCACCTGCGTTCCCGATGGTTAAAATTTAAAATGATTGGTTATGTTTGTACAAATTTTTTGTAAAATGTGGTTGAATTTATATTATGTTTTCTAATTTATAAATATTTATATATAAATTTAAAATTTACGAACATATTAACTAGGCGTCTAGATAAAAAAATCTAATTGAGTATTAGTAATAATTACTTCAAGCAACAAGTGTAAATCATTTTTTTACTCACGAGCACATTCCCACTGAGCACTTCCAAAAGATATAAAACAGACTGGAATAAAGTTAACGTTTATATTAAAAGAAAATCGCGTAAATTATAAAATATAAAATATGTTAAAAATTATTTGAAATACATCAAAGCTAAAAAGTAAGAAGAAGCTGATACCTTTCTTCTGGAAAAAATATTTGCTCCTAAATAGAATTGGGAATTATACATTTAAATATTTGTTGTACAGTGTGTCCCGTTGAAGAATTATTAGGTTCGTAAAGTTTTAGTTAAACTAGAAAATCAAAATTTTATGTGTGTTATTGATTAACATTTTTTAGTAGAAATCATTTCGCAACGGCTTGTGGAGATCTTTAATGAATACCAAACAATTTATATCTATTTTTTTATATGTACGAAGAAAGTTAACTTTTAAATCAATTACAATACAGTCCATTCGGTAGAAATATGGTCATGTTGGGTATTTTCCGTATTCGAATCTTAGCTGTCCATTTTAAAGTCACTTGATATCCACTGTAAATTATTGTGTATATGAACCAAAAAAACTAACCTACCATTTAATAAAACATTCAAAACTAATTACATTTGGATGCTAGCAAAATTATGCCGCAAGGGATGTTTTTACTAATTTTTTTTCCGGCAAAAGCTGGCGGCATATACCGCTCGGCTAGCCCAGTTTGGTGGAGCCCCGCCTTAAGATATTGTGGATGGTTGAAAAATGTTTAAACTGTTCTGGAAATGGAACAAGAAAGGCTATTAAATATAATAGCTAAATAAATCCATGATTTTTTAGTTTAGTACTCGTATGCGGAATTTGTTGATAGGAACTACCCAAATACTGGAGTATCAAGGGCTAAATTATATTCCCATCAACAGTATATTTAAGTATGATGAGTTAATAAAAAATATTAATAAGTGACGTCTTATGTTATCTCTTATAATATAGTACAAATATTTTAGAATATCCACAGACGCCTTTCCGAATCCATAAAATTTTTCGGGAATTCCGTATAGAAATAATCAAGATAGCTAAAGTTTTTAGTGATATTTGCCAATAATATTCGAAACGTTGAAAAGAAATTCCATCAAATTTGCGCAACTGACGTCATAGGTCACCTCGAATTTTTCTGCATTCCTTACACGTATAAGAAGCGACAAAAAATTGAATTTTTATTATTGGTATGCTGATCTCGAACCAATTAAATTTTGTATAACAATTCAATGAATTATTTCTAACTAACTCACCTTTTTAATACTAAAATTTGGTACAAATTTTCACTACGATTTTATAAGCAAATAATTTAAGAAATGGTTTATGTTTTCGGCACAAGACAATAAACGGGACACACTGTATAAACCAGACGAATATCTAACTTTTTGTGCACCACAAAGTTATTTTATTACCTAAAGTTACCAAGATTTTGTACATCTTGGGTTTTTGGGATAAAATCACAATCACATAGATCAGGTACCTAAATTACTTATTTCGTCTTTTCGCACTAATCTATTAGGTCTTCCATAACGATTATTTTAAATAAATTTTCTATTTTTAAACGAACTATACGATGGTTGCACATGGTTTTTAAATTTTTATTTGAGCTGGATACTGCTGAGGTCTATCTATTTCTCAGCATTGCCAAAGCGTTGGTTATATTGTTCTATATTGATTTTGTTTGGCGTCCTTGTTTCATTGAAGAAAATGCATTGGCGGAGTGCCGTTATGGCGCAGTTCATCTCTATTTATCGATAAATAATTTATATGATATTGTTGAATTAAAATTATAAATGAATGTGGAAGAATAACCATTTTCGTTAAAACAAAATCATATAAAAATTGTAATTTAGTTTATTTTATATCCACGTTAGAAGTACAGATTAAAAATAATTTTGCTATTCAAAAGAATGTTTTACAAAAATTTATCTCTAACTATAAATATAATTTGAATCACTCATATGTGAACTTTTTCGATTTAAATATTTATACAGTTATAAAAATGGAGGAAAATGGAAGATGGAGGAAAATGGAAGATGGAGGAAAGTTTAAACAGTTACATAACAAAGGCGGGAGAATAAATTTTAGAAAATTTAACACTGAATTGAGAAAAGTAACAAGTATAGAAATGGTTCAAGAGTGAGTGTAAATAAAAAGAACTGTTTTAATCTGGAAGACAAGATCTATCTGCGAGGCTGACTACGAACAAAGAAAAGAAAAAAATAGATTGCAAAGATGGATTAGTTTTGAAAGAAGAAAAGTACATTCTGGAAAAATGGAAGATCTTTATAAAGCAACGGATAGACTCATGGTCTTAACCAGGGAATCAGAAGAGTAAGTATCAAGGGATAAAGAGGTGAGAGCGGCAATGAAAGATATGAGAATTGCCAATGCAAGTGGTGAGTTGTCTCCAGGAGGAAGGCATGAAAGAGTGACATCATTATGCAATAAGAATTTTGAGAGTGGAGAGTGGTCTGAGGAAATCTTGAGAACCGAAATAATTCCACTGACAAGGAATTAGAAATTAAGGTGCAAAATTTTAAACTCACAATAAAGCAATATCAAGTAATCCTACAAATCATCACTACATGTCATTGGATAATTTTTAACACTGCGAAAAGTAAATGCAGTCGAACACGGGCGTATCACAAGGGTAACGGAAGGGATAATAGTGCTGTCTTGTAGAAAGTAGTCTAATTTGTGAAGTGGGGAATCAGCGACAGGCAGTGTTGCTATGGAGAAACTATTGTGTGCTAAAGTTGGTCACAAAATAGTGCCCAATGGTGCTTCTAGAGGCGCGCCTTGCTTCTGGACTCGTTTGATGGTTTCATCTTCATCGCTGCGTGGTTTATGACTCCATAAAATAGCAGATTCCATTTGACTGAGTTAATAACGTGCATTTTTTGTTCGATCCACTTCAATTGCGGTTAATTTCAAACATTTCTGAGAATTTCTGAAGAATAAATTCATTTCTGGCCATCTTTGGACCAAGAAATATATTCAATAAGAAAATCATTGCAGGCGAATAACGCCTTGGAACGAAATAGTGCTAGTTTTTGTCTATTTTTCAATAGTGCGTGCTCTTAGTGCCACTCCAAAGCTGAAAGTGCCACCTTTGGCACAATTGTGCTACATTGTCAACACTGGCGACAGACGTTATCGTTTATACGCTTGTAAACTTTTGTGCTTTACATAGGATATCTGTTGTGCACATAATAAACGCCGCAAGTCATTCTGAAAATAATATATGACAGCTGAGTATTGATTTTCTATGGTATGGTGTGATATTTTTCGATAATTGTAACGGGGTGGAACTAAGTGGAAAGTTATGCCATATAGAAATATGGCATCCTTGCGTATTTGCTTTAATGTGTTTATTGGAAGGGATTTTACAATCGTCGGCCACTGTAAAAAAACAAGCTCTGTTGTCAGATTGCTTACTCGAGACCTCCCTATGCACAGTACAAAGATTTACAATCTGTCGAACAGGGAGTCAAGATATTGGATTGTTGTTTCCCAAAGACGTTCAAATATAAGTGTGGCAAATTTTTATTTTTATGACCCACCTCCGAAAAGGGAAAGTATTGTGAACGAACTAAAAAAAATTTTCGAGATAAAGATGGAAATATCCATTTTGAGGTCACCTGAGATGATTAAGACCATTTCCAGATGGAAAATCTGTCTGTCTCTCTGTGTGTATTCTTTCACGATAGAGGTCACACGTTTAATCCGATTGAGCTGAAATTTGGTATATGGGTTGTCGCCTCAATACTTTCCCGAGGAGTATCCACGAATACTATTCCAGATATTTAATGTTAAAGTTTCAAATTTTGACATTTTTTTATTTTAAGTAAAAATAAGAACAAAACAGGAAAAACGAGAAAAATAAGAAAAAATAAAGATAGGCATAAATTTTAATAAATTACGATCTAATTTCGACCACTGGGCGCCCCTAGTACAAATAAATGTGCAGATGATTTTTTCTTCACTTAATAAAAATTCCTAACATGTGGCTGGGTAATAAAATAATTCAAAAAACAAAAAAAATCGCAATGAAATGAACCATTAATAAATCAATAATTTTTGTGGCAAAGGAAAATATTTTTTCTGGATTTTGACAATATGGAAAAAGCAATAAGTGGTTTACACATTTAGTTTTTTATAAACTATAGCCAACAATTTTATTTATTTAGTTTATTGGGCATTCCTGTACAAGATGTCCAGACATATCCCAAATGAGGAGTTTTCTGTCGCGCAAAATCCAAAATGATCGCAGCGCAGAAAACGACGTAGGAAAACAGAACAGTAAAAATATTTAATAAAAATTCGGCCTACTGGAACGACTTTTTAACTGAAAATGTGATTAAAAGTGACTAAAATTATCAGTAACAGTAAAAATAGCACATATAAGACTGAATCCGTACAAAAGTAAGTAGAAAATTTTATCAATTTTTCTTTTTAATCCAAATAAAGTTCCTCCACTTACTATTTTAAGTGTTTATCAATAATATGATAATTCTATTTGCTATTGTGATTAGGGTGAGCCCTTTTTCGATAAAATACAGTGATTGTTATGATGGACGAATGACGTAGTTTCGGGTAATTTGATACTATACTCGGGGTGAAAAATCAATAAAGAATTAGCAGCACATGATAGAATATTGGAGACAAACATTTTGCGACATTTAAAAGAAACTAATATACTAATTTTAGCAATAATTACATTAATATTATATTTAAGTAATTTATATTAATATAAATATTAATACTATAATTAATTTTTAATTGGAAGAGTCTATTTTACGTCTTATATATGTCAATAATTATTATCAAAATATTCCGAGTATGTACTTAAATTTGTGACGTTGATGATAGTTACCAACTTACGAAACGTCGTATTTCAAAATTAACAGAATAATTTTTCGTATATCAACGAATTATTTTTTAGCCTCAACGATGATTTTAACAGAGATATCGATATCAGATTTTAAAGGAAAGTAAACGAACAACGTATTCAAAGTGGCCCCTTTCAGGTTTAAATTCAGCAGGATGTCGAAATCGAATTCTTCAACCAGAAGTAATTCGGTGGAGACTACTGCTGAATGCGATAACGAACTGGAGAGTCCGAGGAACAATGTCTCCCCCATTTTGGAACACGCCGATGGACAAGAGGTCGTCCCTGCTAGTCCGCCCCCATCTTACGAATATGTATTAGAAGAGGTAAATATGAATTTTTTGTCCGTACAGTTAGTATAAAAATCGGATTTTTTTTTTACCAAGGAAGGGTTACTTATATTTAGTGGATGGCAGCTCTGAAATCAAATACTTTAAATGGAGCCAAAAGTTAGCTTAAATCGTTTTTTGTTTTGTGTCATTTAATAACACCACTGCAATTGACCCTAGAAAAGCCCGGAGAACGAATTAAAAAAATTAAAATCCAGCAAAATAATCTAGTCTTTTTTGGTTTTGCCCCTCCCCCTGGGTACGCCCTTGTACACTTGGACATAGAACGCATTTCTATACCCTGTAAAATATTACTTTTTTCTTAAAATGACAGACGTCGCGTCAGAACGTTAGGCTGACTAGTAATTTTGTGTTAAAATATATAGTGTGGCTAATCTGTTTAGAGTGTCTACTGGGCCAGTCACAAATTTAAAAAGTAGCGATAATATTCATAAAAAGTATAATTATAGGGACTAGAATTTTGCATATTACTATTTATTATTCTAAAAAAAGGCAGGAAAACGGTTGAAAATTTAGAATATCTATTTCCTTTATTTTAACTTCAATTAGTATCAATATACACTCAGTTTTAACTGATTACTAACAGAAATTGTGCAGATTAGCGATTTTTTCGCCAACACAGTTGGGGATTGTCAAAAACTCAAAATAAATATTACATGAACTATTCTATTCTTCCAGTATTTTGACATTTCCAAAACTGCCAATAATGCCAACTTAATTCTTAATGTCGCAAATACAAAGAATACAAATACACTCAGCGATCTGGTCCGTTTATAGCAAACCAATAGTCTAGTCGAGAAGTGAGTTTTCTGCGAAAAATAGTTAGAAGGGTACGAAAAATATGAGCGATGGCTCATTCGACGCGAAAATGTGTCATGTCGATTTTTTTCTGCAAATAAAAATTGTAATTGTTATTAACGAAAATCGAAAAAAAAAATCCATTTTATTTTTTGATACTAACTCAAAAACTATACAAGATAGCAGGAATTGCAAAAAAGATCCTTAAAGAGGAAGAAATTTCCAAAAAAAAACTTCTAACTCCCGGATATCTAGTACTAATATTTATATTTTAATTTGTTGCTGAAAATAGGGCTCCACGCGACGGTTTCGGGATGAGTGCGGCACCTAGAGTGAGTACCGCATCTAAAATAATTTTTTTAAAGCTCTAAATAAATTAACTCATCAGTATGAGTACTCTCTTATACGCATGGCTCACATGATCCCTAAAAAGAATATTCACGCTGATTCGGCGTGGAACGACTAACTTTGACCTATTATTTAGTTAAAGGTACTTTAGGATTGTAAAATATATATAACCACACTCTATATGAAAAGAAAAGGCGCGTCTGTGACACGGACAAGAAATATTTTTGATAAGTAGTTGTGAACGTGTGCAAGTGTATTTTTGAGACGCTGTTAATTAATTAATCATTGAAAAAAAAAATGTGTGAGACGAAAAAAAATACTCGAATATATGAGCCAACATGATGAGTTGCGCAGGGGACAATTTCCGCCAATTTTTACGTAAAAAAAGCCCAACAACTTTGGGAAGAAATTAGTATACAGTTAAATAGCGTCCCAAATGGACAATGTAAAAATTGGCACAATTAAATAAATTATTAACAGTAATTAAACAAGTTGAATAGTGACTGGTGGCAAGTTTTATTAGTTTTGTGTTACAAAAGCGTGGCTTAAAATGGAATTTGAAGTACTTGGAGGCTCGAAAAATTCCTGGACCGCTTTAGAGATAAGTTTTACAAATTAATCATACGATATTCTCTAATTATTTTTGTCTTGGATATAGAATATAGGTACCTTAAATGTTAAAGTTTCAATGATACAATTTGTCTGAACAAAACACAAAATGCAAAATAAGGATGTATTCTTTTTAAATATATGTATTTAAAATAAAAATTCTGTTATTTATCCACGACAAAAAAAAAATAGAGAATATTGTAATGTGATTAATTTGTAAAACTTATACCTCTAAAGCGGTCTGGGAATTGTCCGAGCCCCCATTATATGAGAAGTACTTCAAATTCAATTTTTAAACCACGCTTTTGTAACACAAAACTAATAAAAAATTTGTCGCCAGTCACTATGCACATAACCAAATATCGCGAATTATGACTCGTAGCCTCAAACATAAATGACGCCAACCATTAACTTACAAATGTGCACGATCTTACACCCGATCTTGTCGTTAGACTTCGTTTATGTCAGGTATAGTTCAAGTAATCAATATAGTGCCAATGATCTAAGGGTCTATCCTCTTTAGTTTAGTACAGGAGCTAACTAACATAAAAATTCCCCATAGAATGGGTACTTATTTTGATTATTAAAATTGTACCTAGTTTTTTATTAACGTAAAACTGATCATTTTATGACTTACTTTAAACTGATAAAAACAAGACGAACATGTGCTGATTGAACAACTCAGTCTAGATAGACGGATTATTGGGGTGAGTTTAAACATTATTAAATACATTTCTGTACTAAATAACGTGTCCAGACACTTTAATATATCTCTTTGACTGGGCTAATGATTTTAGCCAATATAAATAAATGAGGCTGCAAGGAAAAGACCGATTACTTTAAGATGCACTATATTTTTTACTTGTACTATACCTGTGATACTTATTATAATTGAAATAATTTCAGAAAAAAAAATTAATTTCTCGAAATTTCAGAAAGAGATCTTCAGAAAACAAAATATTTTTGGAGTTTGATTGGGGTTAGCGAGTTTCTTAATTCAACTAGTTTACTTGGCCTATTTTTCTCTGTGTATATTTTATTTTTTATTGTTTTAAAATTAAGAGGCAATCGTTGCTTATTTCGTTTTTTTCATTCATAACAGACATAGCAAGATTTGAAAAAAATGCAAAGGACAAAAAATGTTGCCATTAATCCGCACAGCAACATGACGGGAGAAAGCCCAGCGACATCTAAAACGCTATGAAATTTTCAGTTTTAACTAAGATTATATTTTTCTAGTAAAATCAGATTTTTTCTTGAAATCGGGTATGACTGTAATAATGACATTATTTTATAACTATTTTTAGTTCAAATGTTTTTTTAGAACTTGCCTCCTACTGAAAATTTAAAAAAGATGTTCTCCATTGAAACTGAGATATACAAAATGTCAAATCAAATAAAAACAGGTGTCAGTTTTTAACATTTTTTGGCATACACCATTTGCCCGTCTAGTTCGCGTCAAAGAATATAAGGTTATTCTCTATATTCTTATGGTTCGCGCGATCTGCTACAGTAGAAAATATGTATGTCATGCAGAGAAACTCATCGAAAAAATGCGTGGACACTTATTCTAAAATAAATGAAAAATCGCTCAAAGTCCTCTCTCAGTTCTTGAAAAGATTGTATAAAATTAATTTTCTTTCTTGATCCAAGTTACCATCGTGAACCCAAATTTTTCGTTTTTTCCTGAAAAAAAAACGTATATATCATAGTAATACTGAACGCATTGGTATGGGCATTTGTTTGTTCGCCACCGTACTCGCCATCGCTCTATGTTTGCTCCTCGCTTAAAACCCCATTAGAAATGCGCTGTGGTCTTTAAAAGTATTAATTTAAAAGTTTGTAATTTATTTTTGTCATTATTTAACTGATTTGTTCACACTCCGGTGGTGTAAATATGACTTAATTGTTGTTTTAGACACGCCTGAAAGCGCAAAGTGAGCTTTCTTCCCCTACCAACCCCATCAGAGGACCAGAAATAATGCACAAGTCGAGCAAAGAATTATACAAAGCTGTAGCTAAACAGTTTGGAATTACTTGCAAGATGTCTGACCAGTGTAGGTTAGTATAATTTCTAGAGGGCGCTGAGATTCTGACAGCTGACAGATTGTACGTTATAAACTCTATAATAATTTAATTTTTTTTAGATGTTTCGACTGCCAAAGCCATTACTTTGACTGCGAGTACGAGAAAAATGAACAAGAAAAAACTGATGGAGGACTAGGTGCTGGTACTCCTATGTTTATTTCTGAAGTAATGCATGGTACTGCATGTAGTATATTGTAGATAACTCCTAATAGGTTTAAGTATATGTGAAATCAAATTGATTCGAAAACGGTTCTGTTCTTTTTAATAGACATGTATAATTCTCAGGAGCAGTGGTAAATATTTCCTAAAAGAAAATTTTTGGTTCTCTAAAAACCCCATATAGGTATTTGTGTTGTGTAGTAAATGTCGTCGTGTATCTACAGAATATTTGTAATATAAAAAAAATGAATGCTTTCCAAAGATCTCTCGTACTAATTAATATATAAAAAAATATGGCATAACTTACAATTTATTAGAAATTGGAATTTTGTTAGATATAAGTCACATAAACAAAACTCTGGCGCGAGATCAAAGGGTGAGTGAGCCACTGTTCTTTAATGACTTGTATACAATAATCTGTTTGTCTAATACAAAATTTTATACAATACTTTTATATTACCCCTAAATGACATTGAATTGTCAAATTGTTAGTTTACTGGACTAGGATTACTGGAGGGCATGTGTCAACAAATTTAGACATTCAAGACATCATATGAAAGTGTTGAATAAAAAATATTTTAAATGTGAGCTACTAGACATTATAACCAACTAGTAGCCCAATAAGTTTGTGATAACTGTTGATAATGACCACGAGGTGAAATTAGTTTTGAAAGCATAGAACACTTACAAATTAGTTTATTACAGGGTAAAACAAACATAACATAAATATATCATTTTTTTAGAATACAAATAGTTTTTATTAGAAAAATCATTTCTGTGGTCAATTTGTCAATCAAATATAGCGTAGAAAACACGATAATGTAAATACACCTTGTAGGTATTTAAATAAGATAAATGTGGCAAATGAAAAACGTTAGATTTAATATTAAATGACAAACTACATATGACATTTTCTATATATTCTCCAAAACACCGACATAAAAATTAGTTATTTAAAAATCTGAAAATAACCCTGCAGATATTTATGTCTAGCGTCAGAAATATTTGGAAGCACATCGAAAGTTTCGACATTATCAGGGTTGCCAATTTGTGAGTAATTAGTCACATTTAGTGAGTAATTTTGTGAGAGGAGGATAATTATTGTGAGTAATGGGAAGGTCAGTGTATATTTTTAGATGGTAGTTAGGAAAAATTCTGATCTACTTTGATAATTTATTAAATCCCTTTAGTTTTCAAAAATCTTACTTTAGACCTAATTTTACGCGCTCTATTAGTCATTAGGTATAATTTTCAGTTTTCCAATATAATAGTAGGTTAGGTTAATTAAAGCAGGTTCCTATATGATTCGTCTGTTTGATATAACTTACAACACTTAAATCTATTACTAAACATTAATCTTTTTTTAAGCTGCTTAGATCCCCATAGTTTTGTATCTAATTTTTTGTAACTTCTAACACCTGTGTTTTTGTAAGATGGCGAAGGTGTAGAGAAAACGATGCACCCGTTTTGATTTTTAACATTTAGGGAATTTCTCTTTTTTGCTATGGCAATACCAAACCAAGCATTGCACAGTCACAGATTTAAAATAAATTCCAACAAAGATATTGTGGTATTTATAAGAATAATAGATACATAATTTAATATACAATACGATTTTCAAAAAAACTGCCTTGATATTGTCATTTTGAAGTTGTGAGTAGTTTGTGAGCAATCTGGAAAAGTTTTGAGAGTAAATCGGCAAAGGCTGGTTGGCAACTCTGGATATTTTGTGAGTTCGTTTTAGCCATCGGAGAGCGGATGAGAGCAGACAGATTTTTTGATCACGTGATATTCGAGTCATCTGGTTGCTCGATAATTTCCGAACTGTTTAGGAGGTTGAGGTTATCTGTTTTAAACAAGAAACAAATTCGTTATTAGTTTTATACAAAATGGAGGTTGCTGAATTTCTGTGAACAATCTCCACTAACTGTCGACTTTCTGTATATTCCATTTAAGAACTTACTATTTAACCTTTCCCTCCAATAAACAAAATTTGTGGTTATATTAATGTTATACTTATGACTTTTTGCAACTGCCATACTCTGTCATCTGAACGATCGATCAAAAAGGTCCGACGAAAACGATGATGCTCTAAAACATCCGGATGACTGAAACGAACGCAAAATATATTTTCCTCAGACTCATCAAAAACAATAAACGAACGCAGTAGAACGTAGAACGAGAGGCGTCCGACGACTAAAACGAACTCACTATTTACCCGCTTGGTGTTGTCGTTGTTTTTTCTCATATTTTGTGTCGTCGTCGTTTTGTGATACGGCTCACGCGGTCCTCTGAACTATTTTTATTGATATAAGTCGAAATAAGGAAGCCCATTCCATCCACCCCCCTGTTTCATTCTACAGGGGCTCAGTCAAGCGCATGCTATTTTGCATTATCAAGCGCACCGCGAGACATTGCGGTGGGCGGGGCTGGCTTTTTATTTGGTCAGAACAGCGCATGCGGCAGGGCTGCCACTTCTGCGGAAATTTTCGTAGCTCTACGGAATTCAGAAGATGCCTACGGAATCTCCGAAGAGATTGAAGAATCTACGAAATTTTTCACAAAATAACTATTACCAGAGAAGAGAGATAGATACGCATATATGTATCTTCTCCATTATTACTGTTTGTAAAGCTGAGCAAGCAACCACATATATAGAGCAGGATTTGTGTGTTTGGTTGCCTAGCTTATATTGTTGAATTGTTATTACTGTAATCAGACGTCTTTATGGATATTCACAATCAACTTGGCAAAACGTTAGAACGGGATATAAATTCCATGAAATGTGCAGCAGAATATTTCTGTCGCTAGACTCTTAATTGTAAATCCCACAACATACAATGCGCTGTGGTAAATCCTATAAGGCCTGATGTTGCGAGCTCAATAAGTATAGATTGTACAATAACTAAAACTACATCTACAGCATCCCCACTTCTCTAATTTTTCCTTTGTTCTTACGTCCCCACTTCTCCAATTTTTCCTTTGTTCTTTCGTTCGTTCTTCACGTTTCAAATTTTTAACGTAGCGGTCGGTTTAGATACAGTAAATTGATTATATACCAGTGTTGCCAATCGATAAACTCCGAACGTCAAACCCCCTTGTATGATCCGTTTATGGATTAGAACTGAATACTTGAAAAAATTGTTATTTTTAAAATTACCATATAATAAAACGAATTATCGAAATTATTATTAATTATTTTTTTCTACGATCACTACCCAAAGTAGGCTTTTGCACACTCAAATCTAACCGCAAAGTTGATGTTTTCCGTGATCTGTAATAATTTGACATTATTGTCGCTCTAGCGCGTACTTTTCCGCTCGCCTGTTTTCAATTACAATAAACTAAAGAAAGGTAGTAAATAATAGGTATATTGAAACAAAATGTAGGGCAGTCTGAATATTTTAGTTGAAATATTACTATTTGAAGATATTTCGAACGAAATTAAACTTTATTTTATAAAATTTATCTAGTAAAAATATAACAGTCAGAAGGTGCACCTAGATACACCTAGGTACACCTATATACAATAGTGATTGCATATTTAAGTACCTACTTACTATTTTGTGCAAATAGTAGACTATGAAATTAATGAAACGTCATTATTTCAGTTTTAGTTTATGAAAAGTGTATTTTTCATGTTTTTTTTTAATTATTTGTCTAAAAATAATGTGATCGTAGAAAAAATCTTGTGTGCAATTCGAGCAGAAAGTGCTTTGCCGCTTTCGGCAGATTGCCCGCGCTCCGCTACGAGTCGCGCGGGCAATTCTCTGCCTCAAGCGGCAAAGTATCACTTTCCGCTCTTAATACACAATAGCTATTTGTGTATTAAGAGCGGAAAGTGATACTTTGCTGCTTGAGGCAGAGAGTTGCCCGCGCGACGCGTAGCGGAGCGCGGGCAATCTGCCGAAAGCGGCAAAGCACTTTCTGCTCGAATTGCACACAAGATTTTTTCTACGATCACATTATTTTTAGACAAAATAATTAAAAAAACATGAAAATACACTTCATAAACTAAAAATGAAATAATGACGTTTCATTAATTTCATAGTCTACTATTTGCAGAAAATAGTAAGTAGGTACTTAAATATGCAATCACTATTGCATATAGGTGTACCTAGGTGTATCTAGGTGCACCTTCTGACTGTTATATTTTTACTGGATAAATTTTATAAAATAAAGTTTAATTTCGTTCGAAATATCTTCAAATATTAATATTTCAACTAAAATATTCAGCCTGTCCTACATTTTGTTTTAATATACCTATTATTTACTACCTTTCTTTAGTTTATTGTAAATGAAAACAGGCGAGCGGAAAAGTACGCGCTAGAGCGACAATAATGTCAAATTATGACATATCACGGAAAACATCAACTTTGCGGTTAGATTTTAGTGTGCAAAAGCCTACTTTGGGTAGTGATCGTAGGAAAATAGCTATTATTTATACGATCGTTCCATTGTAAAACTTTAATGAAACATAATGTATTAGGTATAAAATAGTTTAAAATATTTAAAAATGAAGTAATAATTATTAGTTGCAATAATGTCTATTAATGTTAATGAATTTATACGTAATCAGATGACGTTTAAATTGTGGCAAATACGCACCAAATAAACTAAAAGTTAGATTAAATAGTAGTAACAAAAGTTCTTATAATCCAACAACTGTAACAGAGTTCGGCTTGAAGGATTTGGAGCGTTAGGAGTAGAGTGTTCGTATTTGGAGTAACTTTTAAACTGAATTTTTGTTCAGTACCCGAACTAGGGATGTTCGATCTAAATCGATTATTCACAAGATCGATCTTTTTACCTGCGATTCTCGATCTTTTCATAAGCGATTAATCGGTGTATCGATTCGTTTATTATAAAATCGGTCAACAAAGATTGGATGTTCCCAAATTATAATCTTACTGCGACATCTAGTATATTTTAATTTAGACAGAAACAGGAAATATGCCATTGTATTGTTTCGAAATCATTTGTATAAATATTAAATTATAAGATTGATTTTTAAGAAAATCGATTTTTTGGTTCGATCTTTAAATACCAAACGATCGGAATTGATAGATCAAGAGCGGGGTAAAACGAGTGAAAATAGTAACGAAGTTGAACTCACCTTGTAAATACATGTTTTTGTACATAAGGTTTTTATAACCTAATTATGAACATTTGCGAGACCAATATTGTATAATAAGATAAATAAAAAAAATAATACTCACCTTATAAAGCATCTTCGAATTAAATAAATTTGACTTTTCTTGAAGAACCAAAGATTTTAAAATACAAAATATTTACTGACTACTTCTTAATATTTTATTTATCATCCATAAACAAAAAAGTAATGCAAACAAACTTATACTTATTTACTTGAAATATTTTGATAACTTTTAAAATATATATCAAGCTTTTTAAAAATTGGCGAATCCGATCTTGGCAACAGCGCATTCTCCTTTAAACTGGTTTCCAATATCAACACCAGAGTGAGTATCGAGATTCGCCAATATGTATCATGCTTTTAATATATAACGTTATATTGTATTTATTGCTTTTATTATTTATTTTCGGTAAATGCACAATTCTTAATACATTAGATACAACAAAATTGGGTGCAGTGGCGTGCCTAGTCTTCATGATTTTATTGTGAGTATATGATTAGGCACACCACAGACAAAAAGACTGTGGGATATCCTTTGATGTTTTAGAGAAAAAATATTAAATAATTCAAATATATATTGTAGAATACATTTTGTCTTGAGTAGGAGCTGTCAAAAAAGTATATACAATTCTATTTTACTACCTTAAAAGTTTCCAAAAATAATTGTAAATAGCTCTGCAATCAACGTTATTAAATTATAAAGAGTTGTTTGAATTAAGATACCTAAACCTAGTAACTTTTCGCACAATATGGAATGGATATCCTTAAAAAATATAACATTTACAAACTTTCCTATATTCAAACGTACCTACTAAATAAAAGTAACGGATTTTTTTTCTCCATTTTTGCGGATTTAACGTATATGAAAAGAGGCCTTTGCAATCAGAAAGAAACAAGAAAAAAAGTAGTTTTTAAGGTTATTAAAAAATGCTCTATTATGGTAAAATGGTGCTGATTAATTAGGCATTCTTCAATTGACGAATTTATAATTTTTAAAGTAAATTATATTCATTCAAGTAATTTATTTATCTATAATCAAATTTGAAATTAGAAAAAACCATGTCACAAAAAACAATTTTTTTTGTAAGGGAACAAATTTTCAAATAGAATCGACACTTTTTGTCTAAAGACCCTTAACTAGAAAAAAACCAGACGAAGTTCTCAAATATACGGTTTTTTATTATATTCCAATAAAAAAGGATGTTTGGAAATATGCAATCGAAGAGAAACTTTCTATACTTTGAGAACTTTTAAAATTACGAATAATATTCCAATGTAGGGTATTAACTAAGTTATTAATGCACTCTAAAATGCACTAATATTTTTGTTAAATATGCAAATATACAATTTATATACGTGTGATGTATTTGTGTAAAAAAATAAAATGTATAACTATATCAATTTTGTTTTATTATATCTTTTCAGTGTACGGTTTTAAAATTAACTTTAAGAAATCTAGTAAATAATTCTCCATTATAGATTAAATAGATTTTCTAAATCAACATTATTCAAAATATTAATTTATAACATCTCAAAAATCCCATTTGTTTGATATCTGATTGTTTGACCACAATGGTCGGAGTCCTGTTTATTTTATAATAAAAAGAAGAAGATAATCTGTTTAGAAACTATAAAATTGTCAGAAAGTTTTAATTTTCTTTATTTCGTTCGGTAAGTGTTGTCGGAAAAACCTTTCATTAATGCTCTGTTTTGTGCAATTACAATTGTGAAATCCTAGTCTTCCAGTTATTGCTGTTAAAACACAATATGTAAGTAAAACTGTAAGTAATTTTGTGTTTGGAAAAGAAATTTTAATCATTGTAATTTGATACAAAGTTGATTCTGCTAATATATAAATGTATCCATGATTCTGTAGAATACACATAATGAAATTAAATTGAAATAAAAGAAAAATTGGTAGTGGATAATCAACCACCACTCCGGCCAAACTGGTAATTTTTACTTTCCCGACCCACCTCCTAGAAGGGAAATTATTGTGAACGAGCTAAAAAAAATTTCGAGATAAAAACAGAATTATCCATTTTCGGGTCCCCTGAGACGATTAAGACCATTTCCAGATGGAAGTCTGCCTGTGTGTGTGTGTATTCTTCCACGATAGAGGCCACACGTTTAATCCGATTGAGCTGAAATTTGGTATAGGGGTTTGGGTTACCCGTGGGAAGAACCCATTAGTTTTTGTACGACATCTGTCAAACGGAAGTACCACTATCAAAAAATGACAGATGCAATATGTCACGGAATTTGACATGCTATGTCATTTGAAAGCCCTAGAAAAACTCTATTCAGAACAGTTAAAATTATTTCTCCAACTGTCACCTGTCAAAAATTAAAAAATGTCAAAAGTTGAAACTTTAACATTAAATACCTGATAAAGTATTCGTGGATACTCGTCGGGAAAGTTTTGAGGCGACACAACCGATATTTTTAAATATGTTTTGACATAAAAATGTTCGATTTATTTAGTAAAAAAAATCTGTCCATGCTGGGATTTGAACTCGAACTCCTGTATGAAATTCACTAGAACACTTACATAAATATAATCAAACTTTTATATTGTGGTTATATATTTGTACTATATTTTTTTAACGAAAATAATATAAAAAAAAAACAAATTTTATGTATCAATGAAATAAAAGTTGAGAACAAACAAAAATTAGCAAAATAAGCGGGTGTATTATTTTTGATCCACCGTTTAAAGATTTTTTCAAGAAAGAACAAAACCTTATATTTTGACTTGTAAAGCTAAAAAAACTAACAGAAACTATATCGTAGATCTGTAAAATTACTTGTATTTTAAGTCTTTATAATTCTAAATTATTTTTTAAAAAAAGGAAGTAATTACAATTACAAAGTACATGTCTTAAAAATGGAAATTATATTCCTAATAACTTTTATGATAAATCGATACAAAAATCTTTATTTTTCGGAAATCATATTAAATTTTTGGATACTCAGTATGTCAACCGTACTACAGGCGAAACCCGTCAAAGGCTGCAGACGAGTTTGACATACTGTGCTCTTCCGAACTTCTGAAGAAATTGTCTAAAAGAGGGAGCGAAACGTCAAATATCCATCTCGAAATTAAGTTGATATAAAAAATGTATCTCATAGCCACAATAATAGATATTTTACCCCATATTTTAGTGAAAACTACAATTAAATTTGTAAAAAGTTAGGTTAGGTTAAATTTAATAAATAATACTGCCTTTGTTTACATTTTACGCTAAAACGTATAAATTTTGTGATTGTAGGTAAAATAGTGAACAAAAAGTAAATTTTATACACTAGTACTATCATAGACATGTGAAAAATTATTTAATCTAATTTACAAATAATAACTCCCATATATACTAGTTGTACTTCTTAATATATTTTCACTAAAATCAAAATTTGGACTATTTCTCAATTATACACTAATATAATTGAATTATAAAACAATTAAATAAAATGTCACGATTCTTTTGGTAAATATACTTACAATTGTATTAACTTTTTCAAAGCAAGCCGAACAAACTTGAGAAAAATATTAAGTTTGTCTGTTATAAATATTTGTTTTTAAAACATTATTTCAGACACCACATACACAAATAGTTCACCATCAGTCACTAGTCTGTGGTCCAAAATTCCCCATTTGAACACTGATGTTATTATAATTATTTTGGAATTCTTGTGAATTATAATCAGATTGAAATTCTGTATACTGATAATCTGTTACTGTCACCTCAGTTTCTGGGTTATTCTCAACTATGCATTCTGCAGGATCATAAACACTAGTTTCAGGATCATATGCACTTGTTGCAGGATCATACACATTAGTAGCAGTATCATACACAATAGTTTCAGGATTATATTCACTAGTTGCCACTGTGGTATCATTTATTACACTCTCATTCTCCTCTACTTTAGCTAATTCATCTTTTAAATCAGTATTTACATTATTCTCCGTTTGAACTTCATGATTGTTTTCATTTTTGGTGATTTCTTCAACTTCCTTGGCCTCGGGTTGCTCAGTTTTATCGTTTTTATCATTAATAATATCCTGTTGTGTTGAATTTTTAGAATCCTGAATATCATCAAACTGATCTTCTTGATCCTTATCATCATCATCATGTCTTCTTCTGGAATTGTTTTCTTGATGCTCTTCTTCTTTCTCTTCTTTATGACCAAATTTGTAATCAAAGTTTTTCTTCATTTTATCTTCTATATGTTGCAGCTCATCTGCTATTTGCTTTTTCTTGGTGTCCAACATTTCTAAAAAAAAAATACCAATCAAAAATCATACCTAAATTATTATTATTATGGACATACCTTGTAGGTTTTTATTACTTTCTTCAAGAGACTTCTTAGTCTGATCTGTCATTTTTCTAGGAATATAATAAATGTGAGGTTTAGCTTTTGTTAAAATATAATTTAACCTTGGTTTCTGGTTTTGCTCCCATGATGCATATTCTTTCATTCTCAACATTTTCAATTCTATCACCTTTATTTCAGCCTGTTTTTTCTTGCGATTAAAAAACAACTCTTGTTTTTCCTTTCTGACTTCTTCCTTTTCTTTTATTTCATGATCCTCGATTTTCTTTTCCAGTTCAGCACGTTTTTGCTCCTATAAATTAATATAATAAATTTAAGGAATTTAACCATCAGAAAGTACTCACCCTTTGTTTAAGTTTAGATTCTTCCTGTTGAAACTTTTGTAATGTCCCAAGTAAAGCACCAAACATTCGTTTATTCCTAGCCCTAAACTTTTCATCTTTATTTTGCGCTTCAAGTGCTTGCTCTCTACTAGGTACCTCTTTGGGCGTAACTATAACTTTACTAATTAATCCTTTATGTGCTAAGTGATGATCATCATCAGGAACTTTGTCTGATAACCTTTTAAATACAGAAATATTGCTTCTTCTTTTAATAGGAGGTTCTTCATTTTCGTGTGCAAAGTTGCGTACTCTATTTAGAGTTTTAACCGGTCTACCTTTTTCTTCAGTAGGTCTTTTTTGTACATTTCTTGGGGGTAATTCTGAAGGATCTCTGCCAATTAACCTCTTTATACTCTCATCGACTCCTTTTAAACTGCTTCTTGCTTCATCTAACTCATGTTGAAGGTTTCCAAACGAGAGGATTTCAGTTCCCATCACGATTTAGATATATTCTTTGAAATATTTTTATTTCTGGAGAAAATTAAAATGGAATATTTATATATAACATTTACACGAACATTGCAGTTGCAGACATCAAAACAATGTTGCCAACATAACGAACTGACACAAAGTATAAATAAACTGACAGCCGTTGTTAGGCAATTTTTAGCTACTTTACGGAACCAAAAATAAGGAGCTATAAACCATTGACATACACTCATGGACGTGCCCAACCCGTATATCATTCTAATCAGAGATATGGTAGGTAGATGTAGCATCAGAGAGAGAAGTTACATCCAACATAAACAATAAACGTTTACATCAAGACTCATAACTCATAAAGACTTATATAACTACTATACGATACTGTTTTGAGAGAGAGACACAAAGATTGACCGAACCATCGTTTCATATTTTTCTCTCGAAATAGCACAATTCTCACCGCTGGGCATGTCCATGAGTATATGTCAATGTTATAAACTTCATTTAGATATTGACGATTTTGTCTCCATGGTTTAAAAAAAATGCAGATTTTCAAATTGTAGTATCACAAAATTTATTTTTTTTCACATTTTTGAACCGAGATTGACTGATTACGAAGGGAGAACAAAGAATAGAGTAGACCGCGAGGAGTTCAGGAGGGCGATTCTCATTCATCATTTCGGGACGTTACGTATCGAGTTGGCGTTTTGAGCGATTCGCATGCTAAATCGCACTCGAAAGCTCTCGACTATAACTGTCAAATTTACTCGGGACATCTGGGACCCAATTCTTGAAATCGTAGGAATCGATTCTCGTGAGAAATTTACGTCATTTTCTCTAGATTTTGTAATATGTCTATTCTTGAAATATTTCGTAGGAAAAAATTCTCCAAAAATTATGAGAATTAATTCCTAATGTCATTGTCTGGAGAAACTTCAAATTCTCATGAGAATTTAAGAAATTAGAGTGTGAATTGTACGTATTTGACGTATTTTGTGGGAATTGAAATTGAACATTATTGTTTTTTTGTTGTTACCGCCATAAATATTGTTAAAATGAAAAATTTTTTACTTCAAGCTATCGTTTTAGATAATTTAGAAAGTTGTTTAGACAGCATTTTCGTCTATCCAAACAAGCCTTTAACGATCTAATGGAGTATATTGAGCTTTTTCTGCTACCAACAATCCGAGTTGGAGATTAACCAAAAGAGAAAAAGTTTTAGTAGGTGAACGAAGAGTAGGAAGCCCTAGTTCCTAGTCTGCGTCGTTTAATTAACACAAATTTTATTTGGTTCTGAGATTTAATTAATGCTTGAATACATATATTTTTCTTTTTAAAATACAATATAAAAAAAACGACATATAAAAATTTCGTATCTATCATCTCGACATATAACAAAACTTCAACTCTTTATTTTTTCGCTATCTTAATTTTTATTAAAAGGTTTTTGGCTAGCCACAATAGCTAGCCACAAGTAAGCTAGTAACAAGTATAATAAGTATAATTTCAACAAGTAAAATTATAAAATATATTATAAGGAAGAGTATTCTTTCCTCTAAGAAGTTCCTTATCATTTTCTAAGAATTCTACAAGGATTTTTTTTGCGCTTCACTCACGAAATTTCGTTTGGCCATCGCAAATAAAAAATGAACAAATAACAAATAACCCATAGTCAATAATAAACGATAATGCACAATAATAGGATAATAACTATGTAAATTGTTTCAATTTGTTTCCTCAAAAATGTAAAATGTCAAACATATGGTATCAATGACAACTGATATTCATTTCTGCGAAAACGTATTAAAATAATATTTGAGCACAGAACTAATAGTTCTGAGTATTTGATTGGTTGAGTTCATGAAATACTTGGATTTAGTAAAGACATACGTCACTTTTTTTAATTCACTAGAATTTCAGTTCAGCAGTGGGATTCAGAACATTCGATACGAGAGACGATATCGAAACGAGACCAAATTCGATACCGTTTATGGAAATGGGATTCAGAGCAACTATCGTAACGACAATATACTTCTTCGGCTTAAGTCGGAAATTTAGTACATTTGAACTACAATTTTTCACGGAATTGATTTTTTTCTTGGAATTTGTTCCTGTTTCATGATTTGTTTATGATCTACCTAACCTATGATTTTGCTTATCTGAAATAAAGTGTTTGTTGCTGTTTTATTTTTAAACGTTAATTTTTGTTTTTTATATTGAAACTGTCGTTTTAATTTTAATACATGGTGTATATGCTGAAAAACCTTTTGTGAAAAGATTCCTAGGTTTAAAATTTTGGTTAATTTATTTATTAGTGAAGACATTTTTTTTGCTAACACTAAAAGATGTTGCCAATATTTTTCCTTCTAAGAAGAAGGAGACAAAATCTTCTATCCATTAGACATAGAATATCGAACCGACAACAGTTTAATAGTTTTGATTTGTCGCATGACCGCTTCATTGAACTGTACCGTCTGAATAAAATGTTAGCGAGGCAACTTATAGAAGAGTTAAGACCCTATATTACAAGCTCAACACAACGTAGAGGTGTCACTATTGAACAGAAGGTATTATCAGTCTTAAGATTTTATGCAACTGGCTCCTACCAGCGTGGTATAGGACAGGAATACAATACCAACGTTAGTCAAACTTCAGCACATCGATATATTCATGAGGTGACGCTAGCAATTATAGATGTATTTGGCCATAATATAAAATTTCCCCAAACAATAAGAGAAAGAGTTGCCGTGAAACAACAATTTATGGAACATTTTGGATTCCCTGGTGTTTTAGGGGCTGTAGATTGTACACATGTGGCTATTTTAAAACCTACTGAAGAACATAATTTTATAAACCGCAAAGGTAATGATTGTAGTATGCATTTCAGTTAAATTTTAATTGTAATTTTTTTAGGATATCATTCAATAAATGTCCAAATTGTATGCGATGCAACTTTAAGAGTTATAAATATTAATAGCAACTATGGAGGTTCAACTCATGACAGCTTCATTTTTAGACATTCTGCTTTAAATACATATTTAGAAAATTTAGAAGTTGATGAAAACTTCTGGTTACTAGGGGATTCTGGTTATCCTCAATTATCATATTTGATGACCCCCTTTCGTAATCCACTACCAGATACACCAGAAGCAAATTATAACCAACATCACATTGAAGCTAGAAACTGTGTTGAACGGTGTATTGGATTACTGAAAATGCGTTTCAGGTGTCTTCTTAAAGAGAGATCTGCACGATATAAGCCAGAGTTTGTTGGTGAATTATTTAAAGCATGCAGTATACTTCATAATATGTGTATTGATGAAAACATTGAAGTTAACCAAAATGATCAGGACAACATTGAAGAGAATATACCTGCACCTGGACCTGATGGTGCTCAAAGAAATATAGCTGGTCAACAGGTAAGACAAAATTTATTAATGCTATATTTTAATAATTAGAGTTCTCGGAAACGAGAGATTAATAAAGGGCTAAAATTATTTTTGTTAAATTTTAATCATTAAATAAATATACATTATTCATAGTTTAGTTTTTTATTATATCTATAAAACATAGTCACAAAAGCAAAAAAAAATGCAGGGAGTTTCATTAATAATTCCACATATAGCAAGTTGAGAAACATTGGCACAAAAATAATAAAATAAAAACTAATAACAAATGCAATAAAAAAATATTCCTAAATACCTAGCAACCTAGACTAGCCAAACTATTTATCACAATTTAAACATTTTTGGGATTGTAATGTGTTGTTCAGCTCTTTAAGGGATTTATCAATAGATTGAAATCCACTGGCCATTACATTTTTTATATCTTTTAATGCTTGTAATGTTTCCCTACATAATTCAATTTCTTGATTGAGTGTTCCACGTTTCATTTTTTTTGCTTGTGAGGTTTTTGAGTACATGTGATCTATATTTGTGGAGGGCATTGAAGCATTTACAACATCTTCATAAGATGTGCATTCCAATTCTTCACATCCCCGCTTCGTATTTGGTGCGACATCCTAAAAAATAGTAGTTTAAATACTTTTTAATATATGCAGGAATATTCACTTAATACATAAATTATCAATCAAAAGGTTCTTGAAGGAAATGTATTTTATGTAGCCAAATATATAATAGTGATAGTAGCACAGAAGT
This sequence comes from Neocrepidodera transversa, assembly GCA_963243735.1. Classification (NCBI taxonomy): domain Eukaryota; kingdom Metazoa; phylum Arthropoda; class Insecta; order Coleoptera; family Chrysomelidae; genus Neocrepidodera; species Neocrepidodera transversa. Next base: position 1,656,949 of record OY725337.1, on the reverse strand, counting down.
TTGAATTTTCTCATCGTTGCCTAATCTTTTGTTTTAATTTTATTACTGCAACATTGCACATTCATGGTTTTAGCGTTATTCTAATGACATGTAATTTGCTTATTTTATGTGCATTTTTTATGTATTGTTGCTGTTACATTTGGCTACACAAACTACATTACTTTCCATAGTGACATGGCTGGTCATGACTTAATAAATCACCATGGTTTTGATATTTTACTAAAGTATATACATTTTGATTTGTGCTGTCCAGGCCTAGTTCTTGTACCCCAGACCCATGGGCAAAAGTGGATCCTAATATTGCTAAACATCTCTCCTCAATTTCACTCAAAGGCTGGGTTTGCGCAGGGCCTCCGCCAGTAGCATTAAGATCAACCTGGATTGCAGCGGCCTTTTTCTTTAAATTATATTTAAAGTCTGACCATGTCTATAAAAGTTTTTAAATAAATAAAATAATTCAATAAATTATTATCATATTTACTTTTTGCCATTTTTGGATTGTTTTTTGTCCAAAACCCTGGGAATCCAAAGTAGATCCCAGTTCTTTCCACAATTGTTTTTGTTTCTCTCTGCCGGTAGGACCACTAAATTGACCTTTTGCCAAATCTGGATGAATTTCCATGAAATTTACCAAATTTTCCCACAAAACACTCTTATTAATGGGATTAGCCATAATTTTAATTGAAAAAAACAAATTACTTCAGATGAATAAATTGGATTTTTATATATTATTAAATATACCACTAACTAACGCGCTACGAAAAAAGAAAAAATTAAAAGTCTATGCCATAGAGTAAGTATAAATAGTGTATGCAAATTGCACATGTTGCATTTTTGGCTGTTTGATGTTCGATCCTTTTTATTTGCTACTCTAAAAAATGCGGGGGAAATCCCATGCAACTTTTCGAACACTCACAGTAAAGTAATTGTTTAATCGATTATTTTAGTTTTCTCCATCAAAATACATTAATAAAATTAGTTTACAATAATTAAAAAAAAAATAATTTTTTCTAAAAATTTTTTCAAACTTTTTATAATTTTGTATAATTTCTACAAGTATTAATTTTAAAATTATGAAATATTTCTCACATAATGTACTTTTTTGATCCCTTTCGGATGTACTATTTACTTTTATTCATTTGTTTTACCATTTTCGATAAAACAAAAGGACAACAAATTTAAACTTTTTTTATTTTGTTTATAAGAATTACAATGTTAAATTCGAAGAGACTAAAATATTTTTTAAATTTAGAGTTTTATATTACCTATCGAATGGTATAAATCCCATTTTAATATCTTTAATATTTTTAAAGTTATTCAATTTTTTTTAAACTTATATTAAATTTCAAAAAAAAAAATTAGGAATTCTACAATTTTTGAACATTTTGAAAAAAATTACAATTATAGTTTTTTACTAAAAATTTATGGGAATTTTTTTTTAAATTTTAATATTAGTATTAGCATTAAAGAAAATAAAACCTTTTTTGAATAATTTTAAAATCAATAAATAATTAATATCTCATTCTGGGTATGGCCAAAATATGATCGCAATACTTTCCTTCTTAGTTGGATTCGAATAGTTAAAAAAGGATAGATATTTCGAAACGCTCTTTTCGAGACCTCGAGAGCTATCGAATTATTTGGTCGTGAATAGACGTGAGTCAGACGATATGTCAACGATATCGAATTGTTCCGAATTGCAAAAAAGACGTATATGTTTCGTATCGTTGTCGTATCGAGTTGTTCTGAATTCCGCTGCAGACTTATTCAAGAATAGGACTGGCGATTCTCAAGAGAATTTTTTTTGGGGAATCAATTCTCTGGAGAATTAATTCCTACGATTTCAAGAATTGGGTCCCTGTAGGTACCGAATTCAGTGAAAGCGCCGAAAGAGAGAAAGTGAACAGTAAGTAATAAATAACTTTGTAGCATATTTGAAAAAAATGTCTTTTAAAACCAAACAAGAGCCTTGTTATTTTGAATTTTATGTGGCAATAGGTGGTTTATTTTTATAATTTATCTAAAGAAAAATATTTTTTCATTTTTAACCTGAAAATTAATTTTTTTTTAGACTTGGTCACTTTTAAAAGCAATCTTAAATTAAAAAAAAGGCATGAACTAGGGACTAGGTAGTCCACCAATTGATAAAAAATTATCCGAGTTAGAGATTGATGTGTTAAATCTGGTGGGTAAAACATTTTTTATCTTGTTGCCTCAAAATTTCATTAAAAATTGTTAATATTATAACGATTCCCGAAACTTTTAAAATATCAAAATAATTATTGTTTAGGTATTCGTCAATCGTCAACACAAACTCGACAGATGACAGAATGATACTCGTGAAATCGTAGTAAACCGTAGTATTTCGTAGCTCCAAGTCGAGAGATGACAAGAATCGCATTCTACTCGGTATCGAAATGGGTCCCGAGCGTGAGGTATCGAGACGGCACGTAACGTATCGAGTAAAGAGAATCGCACTCCAGAGCGACTCTCCTATTTTTTTACGCTGACAGCTGTGTTAGGACTGTTAGGTTGGTATTACGTATGACAAAATTTTGACATAAATTTAAAGGTATTGAAACTGTAGGATAAATCAATTTCTGAATAAAAAAAATTACATATAAATACTTTATTCACTACAAGTAAGTTATACATACTATATAAATAAAGTAACTATTTTTTTTTGTTATGCAATAAATTGAGGTTATGTTTTTATTAGATTATGGGGGGACACGGTCACCACGAACCTTACACTATTCCCGATTATAAAATCTACAAGGTAGAAGATGTACCTCAACTTTTGAAAACCCAAAAAGCCTTAGCCTCAATAGGTTTAAAAGATCCCTGGCTACGTAATGAAGTATGGAGATACAACGTTAAAGAATTCGGAACTCATCAAAGTCGACTTATGTTGATGCTTTTTAGAGGATTTAAACTTGGTGCAGCAGCTTGCGTCGTTACTGTTTTAGGTACCGCTCTTTATGATAAAGCTTTTCCTAGTGAACATGATCATGGAAAACACCATTAATTATTGTTTACGCTAGTTGTTTATGTAGAAATAATATAAATGTTTGTTTAATAAATCTTAAGGTATTTCTATGATTTTAATTTAATGAAATGTATATTGGAGCATTGGTTATATATAATTAATACTAAAAACAAACTATATTTATGTTCCTTAAAGTTTTAACAAATAATAATGAAGCTAAAGTTTATTTGTAGCAAAAAGTCACTATATTGTTATTTATATAGTTCCTACAAGAAAGAAATATCAATCAAAATAACTCGGTCATTATAAAAAAAATTGTAAAAATGACTGCAGTAAAAAATTAATGAAATAAACAATTCTTTTATTTATATATTTTGACCAAAAACACCTTCAGTCATAGTCACAAAATATAATATTCAAAACGAAACTAAACATTTAAAAAAATAACGTTTTGTCATTAAATTAATGTAAAATATTGTAAACAATGAGGGTCGGCCTATGCATAATTAGGAGTTATTTAATTGAGATTTTTTTTCCTCTCAAATTGTACTTCACTGGTTAAATTGGTACATTTTTAATACTTTACGTAAATCATGTTTTCTTTGTTGTACCTGAAAAATGTATATTTTTCCAGATATATTTATTTATACTTAAAAGATATGATTGCAAGATATTTTTATTAAATTAAAACAAAAAACTTGTTGACTAAAAAGTATGTAGGTATTACATGGCGAAAGTTTTATTTACAATTATTTAAAAAAAATTAAACTTGTAAATAACTTAATAGGTTGTTAAATTTGTTAAAAATGCGTTTTCATAGTAGATTTAATAGAAAGATATCACTCTCATCTTTAACATGAAATAATCTTTTACTTTTATTAAAAGCACTTATCTGTTAAAATAACATTTCATTTACTTGAATATATTTGATTACATTTTTAGTTTTTAAACAAATTTTTAAATTTGATCAAAATCAATTATCATAATTTAATCTTACACATAAATAATGAACCTATATTTCATTGTAAAATTAAAATATGTTTGAAATACCTGAAATTATTGACGGTACAAACCTATTTTTTCTGTTATAATTATAGATAATCATAATATAATATTAAATAGATTTTAAATAAAAGTATTAATTAAATCCTATTTAATATACATCAACGAAATCTTAATACTTATCCATTCTCGGAGAAATTTCTGGTTAAAATACACAACTTTAATCCCTAATAGTGCATAATAAATTCAGAATACAATTATAATACCATTATCTCCCCCTCCTGCCCTGTCGGATCCAGTATTGTTTATTACCTCCGAATGGAAAAACAGATATGTACCTGTACTTATAGTGCGCAAAACGGTAACCAAAAACAATAAAATCAGTTTTTTTTTTGTTTTTCTTAAAGATGAGAGTTTGTGAAGTGATAGTTTTTGTTTGTTTATTTGCAAAGTTTTTTTGTGTAAAAAATGGGACTGTGTTAACAACTGAACTTTGTTTCGAATGTTCAAATAAGGTATGATTATTATTAACTTTCTAATTGATAATAATAAAATATGGCGTTAAATGATTAAGATATTTAAATGTCATTTAAAGCTAAAGAGTAATGTCCGGTCACAATTATAATTTCAAATTTTCCAATATCGGTCGATTTAAATTTCCATAAAACATCAGACATTCGTATATGATCTACATGTTCTTTCTTATGGCATTAATTGGGAATTAAATCACTGTTTTGTATTTTTTTAAACGTTAGTAATAAAATTCAAGTTATATGATATGGTTTATTAATTCCCAATTAATGCTTTTTAATCAGACATTAAGAATAGAGATCAAAAGAATATATTTTTTAGTAATAAAAATCATACATGTTTATTTTATATATAATAAAATAAAATACTTGAAATATCCAAATTATAAAGAGAAAATGGTATTTATTTAACTACACTGTATGTTATTAACTCATGAGTTCTATAGAGGCTGCTCAAATCTTCCAAAGGGATTTATAATGCTAAATGGATATAATTTCCATAAACATCAGACATGCAAAAGTATTAGTGATTTTTAGAATATAAATCTAAACAATAACTTGCACATTGACCATTTATTTAATGGTAATTCTTATAAATGGTTTTTTATATAACGGAATAATTTACGGGGCATCGCAAAATAGAAAGAGGTACAATTTTTTTTCCCAATATTGGATTCCGAAAATTTCTTTATATCAGGTTAGGTACATCTTATAACGGAATTTTTAATATTATCATTAGCTGCAATACTATAAATTCGTATAGAAATATAAATCACTGTCAAATCAAAAAAATTTTTTTAGTAATAGACAGGGACAGCCCAATAAAAAAGGGAACCTCAAAAGATACAACTTTTTGTTTTTATTTTACTCCCAACATTTTGGAAATTATCTCAAATGTCTACTAATGAAGGAATCGAGTACCACAATTTTTTTATTAAAATGAAGAAGATTGGCAACTAGTTTCGGCAACATGCCATCATCAGGCCTAGAATACAACAGTTCTTAGCATTAGGAGGAATTCCCAATTCCCTACAAACTATACAATATCCGTTCGCGGATAACGTGTGTATCACATCTCCTTTTAATTTTACTTCTTATCCTGTATCACAAGAACTGTTTTATTCTAGGTCTGATGATGGAATGTTGCCGAAACTAGTTGCCATCTTCATTTTAATCAAAAATTTTGTGGTACTCGACTTAAGAGTTTAATTACTTCATTTTGAAAATTGTTTTCCAATTTGTATTCGTAAATCCAATTTATTTTTTTAATTTATATATAATAAAGTATTTAAATTAATATTAGTGAAATTCAGATTCATTGCGAACGTTCTGAATTTTGAGGGGTGATTATCCTCAATAAACTGAATTTGCCTATATGTATAAATCCTTTTGTTGTATAAATTTTTGAGAAACTGAACTCGCGAGTAAAAATTACAGAACAATCAATTTTTTAGTGATTTCGTATTGTAAAATGATATAATTTAATAATTTGTTAGATACTAGTACAATTGGCCGATAAAAGGTTATTCCTGTGAAGTAATTTTTATTCAACTATCAATTCATTCACAACTACCAACAGAAACCAATTTGCAGTATAATTTTTTTACCGGTTAATTGACTTTATGGTCGAATTACCCGAAAAAAATTGGGGTATATGTCAACCTCTAACACTCTAGAGCGTTTCACCAAAAATCTTTTGAAAATGAGCTTTATTCCGACATCAAAAAGCATTTTTGCGACTTTGTGACTTTGTTTGGCAATGTGAAATGTGCAGTTTTGTTAATTTACTTTTATAGTCAAGTTTCTTTAATATTTTCTTTTTGCAAGTATCTGATTCACATTAGTGTGTATTTGGAAACACCTTATATAAAAAACAAAAATTTTTGGGCTTGAAATAAATAACGTATATTATTGATTTTTTTCACAAAATTCAGATCATGAGTGAATAATTAGTTTACCAATACTTTTACAACTTATTTCCTTTCGGAATCTACCTGTTTTTACGGATATTGATTGTAAATTACCCTACTTAAACACTAAATTCTTTATAATATAATTACAATAAATCGCTTAAAATGAAAAGGATCAGGATTATAAAAATTATGAAGGGATTAGGAATTTCCGATATTTTGAGAAGACCCTAAATTTTTAATTCGTATAGGGGATGAGATGAAATTATATATTTTATTTTGTCGAAAACTAGACAGACATAATATAACCTTGATATAAATTATTAATTTTATGCATAAAATTTATAACCGTAGACATATTTATATTTATCGATAGGGAGCTCAATATTTCGTTTTTATCTTAAACCCCGTAGTTAATAATTGTCATTAGAACAGAGCTTTTTTTATTGACAAGATAATAAACATCATAAAACTTTCAACTACAAAATTCTATATTAAAGCTTTTTTGATTTATGTAATATCTCTCAAAAATTATATAACACTTTCTTAATCGGATAGAAATACCGAAAAACATAAGCTTCGCAATTTTTAATATAAACTTCACACTATTCAAAATGGGTTATTAAATTTTGTATACTAATAAAATGTTTCGAGGACCAGCTAGAAACAAAAGAACAAAATGTGATCCAAAAAATTAATTTGTATATGATTATGGGGCTGTCCTAAAAATTGTGTTAATAATTGATATACACTTTGTATTGAAAAAATTTTAATTTTTCTAAATTAGTTTTCAATACCGTCAAACGGGGTAAAGTCGATCAAAAATAACAGTTTTTTTAGCATAGCGCCTAAACGATTTAATTTTTTCAAATGAAATTAAAAATGAAGATACCTTAAACATTCAGCAATTTAATGAACCCATTATCATTTTTTTATGTTTTACCATTTAATTTTTATTTTGTCTTTAAGGGTGATCGACTTTACCCCACATATTGGGTAAAGTCGATCACCTATTTAAAAGCCATGAAAAATCGACTTTATCGTTTGTAAAGGTAAAGTCGATCAACAAACATTGAAAAAAAAAGCCACCATATCTATTTTTTTTAATTTTAGGACAATAAATCAATCAAAAAAATAGAAAAATGCTACTTTATTTAATGTTTTTTCATAAAAAACAAAAAATAATAGAAAAATAGGAACAAAACATAATCACAAATTCTTAGATCAATAAAAAATACAACAAAAAATATAAAATTCTTAACTGTACAAAAGAAATCATTTAAACTTATTCCAGAAGATCTTGTTCTTCTTCGCGTAAATGAAAGGTGTGCCTTCCACGTTTTTCTCCCTTCAAATTAACTTTTCTTTTAATCTGCTTAAACGTAATTATCGATAGGTCCGGAATTTGCGGATAAACAAAAAACATATCTTTGTTTGACTCCTTCTTGCGCATTGTATTTATAGTTAGTTCTTTGTCTGAAATAGTTTCAATTTTGGCAATAAAATGTCTGTCTCTTTTATTCGTTTTAAATTTTACTAATACGTAGTCGTTTGTGATAAAAACTTCAGAATTTTGATTTTCTGCAAAGCTCTCGTTTAGGGTAGAGGGTTCTCCTATTTCGTAATCTTCAGTAAATGACTTCTCTGATTTTATGGTAAGATTGGGATTTCGCCCTATAAAGCCATTAAACCAGTCTGTTCCAGGTAAGTTCTCTTTAAACCTTGGTTCTGTCAATCCACGCTTTGTTAAATATTGCTTAACGATATGTCTAATGTCGATAGGTTTTAAAGGAAATCCCCAATTAGCGCAAAGTTGCAGGCCTTCAGACAACATTTTTTCCTCGTTTGCATTTAGAGCGGACGGTCTCCCATACTTAAGCTGATGTCGTCCGTGACAATGGTCATTAAGTGTCGAGTAAGGGACGGCAAATTGCTGAGCGGCAGCCCTCATTGACATTTTTTTTGTTTTACCGCCGCCACTGCCCTCTGAAGAAATACTTCATTATAATTTTTGTTCCCCCGGGGTCCCAATTTTTTTTTATATTGTCGAGGCATCTGAAAACAAACCAAGAGAATAATATAAACATAAAATGACTCCCTCACTAAACAGGAAATGGCCATATGCTTGGCAACACTGTACAGATCGTTCTCTGTACGTTAGTTTACTTCACAAACAAGCATAACCTAAAATATTGCTTTTAAAATTAAAAATTAAAAACATATTTCTAAAACTGCGAAAGTGATCGAAATTACCCCTCAACAATGGATTTCTTTTAAAAATATCCAGTATATCTTTAAAAAAATTAAATTTTAATGTTAGTTTTGTTTATTCGCATTCACAAATAACTACATTTTCCCGTATATTTACGAATTCGTTCCCTCCGTGCAAGCTCTTAGCTGTGGAATCAATCGTTTTCGCATGTTTCAATTTTAGCCAATTTTAAACCTTTCATAAACACATTTTTCTACACGTACTTACCTTATTTATCGCTAAACGTTCCGCACTCGAGCACAACTACACTCTTAACTCAACCGGTGGACACCTGTTAACTAGATAATAACCTACCCCTTCCATTTTACGCGCCATTTTCTTCACCGAGGCGTGCTTGATCGAATTTGCCCCGCATGATCAACTTTACCCCGTTTGACGGTATATGTCAAAAATGGGAGAACCCTAAATTTTTAACAAATTTTTGGTAAATATTTGTAATACAAATTGTAGAATATATTTAAAAAAAACATTTAATTCGTTAAACAATAAACTGCCTAGCGATTAAAATAAGAAGTTGATGTTTTTTTCTTGACATTTTAAAATTGTCAGGTAGTTCTTAAAACACACTTTCGGTATAAAAAAAATCAAAACCCCATTTTGAAAATTGTGAATTAAAAAGCTTGCATTTTTCGGCATTTCTACTACTCACCGGGGCAGTAGATCTTATAAGTGTGTAAAAGAAATTTCTAATTTTTAACGATCCCATTTTCCAATCAATTAGAAATATTTTTGATTACGTGTTTAATTATAATTTATTTTCATTCATTCATATAATGTGGTATATTGTCGGTTTGATGGTCTTAATATTTAAATTATAAAAATTTTGGTAGAGTAAAATTAAAATAAAGACAATTTTGTCAATTTCATTCATATCTTTGTTGGTTTCTAAAGTATTCGTTAATTCAGTTTAATTTTGTAAGTTGAAATTTACTTTATAGTAAATTAATATTAGTAAAAATTGTTCATTATAGATTTACTCTATTATTTATGAAAACAAAATTCCAGCATCAAAAAGCGTGGGATAATATTCTTTCCAAATGCCGAAACATAGAAATAATCGTGTGATTATCGCCAGAGTCATTTGGTAACATTTAATATCTCGTCACGCTCAGATCTATATAAAATACAGGGACGGATACACGGGGCTGAATGGGGAGAATTCCCTCCAACAATACGCTGGAGAACTTCAAAATTGAAAAAAAAACACGCTGTACCTGAGAAACAATCAGATAAAGTGACACCAGAGACCTATAATTAACGTACCGTTTTAGTGACTTTTTTTAATCACAAAACTTCTTCGGTTATGCGAAACAAGACTTTAGTAGGCCAGAAGGTCCATAAAAATGTCTCTAAAAGGTCTTTGGGTCCGAGGACACTGCATAAACATTATTTGAGATACGTTTTTAAAAGAAACCAAAAACGATATTTGACGCACATTTTTAATAAATATGCAAAAAAGGGCGTTTTATAAACGTTGTTTTTGACACATTTTTAAAAAATATCAAAAAAGGCGTTTTATTAAACGTTATTTGAGGCGTGTTTTAAAAATATACTAAAAGGGTGTCCGCATCTATTTCTAATGAACTATAACAGATAGCGAGAAACAGTCAATGGCTATAAATTCGGCACGCCTTGAATGTGCGTATAGGCGAGTTTCAGGTTTCTACGACTTCCGGTTTAAAACCCGGTTTTACAATCATGTACCGGTAGAGATACTTCCGGTTTTAAAAATAACCATTTCGAAGTTAAATTGAACGCTGAATCCATTGATTATTCAGATTTGCGCTATCTCTTATACTTTTGACTCTTAGACAAAAGTTTCTACAATAAACGATTTAATACGACTATTAACCACCGAATCTCAACACCTACACAACAAAGTATAGTATTATGACTTCATTATAGACGCAAAATAGAAAAACTTAGTTTCATGTTTCCAATTTTATCGTCCGTTATCAGCTTGGTTTTATAAGCGGTAAATCAACAGTCGCTAATTTAGTGTGTAACGCAGTACTTAAGTGAAATATTAGATAAAAAATAGTCAAGTGGACGTTATCTATACATCGACTTTTTTAAAGCTTTCGATCGAATCACAATTTATTGTTCAAACTCTTCTTGCCTTTTCACCATCTGTTCCAAATAAAAGGATTTAATCAAACAAATTCCTTCAGATATTCTCATAATTCCCACTTCAGACCTATCGTAACTAATGTCATTTGTGATATCATTTCCGGTATTTCTAAAGCTAAGAATAATAATAACATAAACTTACAGGGTCAGTTTAACATAGAGAAATAACATTTATAGCTATCTATTCGTGTAACTGCAATGAAATAAAACGTAACTTAATCCCGACTTGTAACGTACTCACTTCCCTATTTTAAAAGACTTAGGTTGATGGGAAATTTAAGATTAGTTTAAAGGAAAATTACAAATGCTCTATTGATAACTGGATACCTATTATTGGTAATAGATAATTTAAGAAAAATATTCCACTTTGTTTATATAATTCATAAATTTTGTTGTTTTTTATTTTTAACTATTCTACTGTAGATTTTTACTTTTCTCACTATTAATCAAAGTCTTTTTAAGTGAACATTTTTTTAAATTGTAAATTTTTCCTTTTAACCTTTTTACAGATTCTATTTCCTCTCTCTACAAAAATGTGTAATAACAACTGTGGTTATGATTTAACTATTTATTTTCTCTATCTTTTAGCCTAACCCTTCTTGCATTCTTCAAAGATGCAGTTGCGATGATAATCCAAAGTTGCGGTTCAACGGTAAGAAAATTTAAAAATTATAATATACCAAATTGGTTATTACTTCTTTAATATGTATCGCTTCTCACGATTCGCCATTTTTTATGCATTTAACAATTTATCTTTTGGTATTTGGGAGCAAATTCAAACTAATGTACTATAAAAAACTTATTTAAATTTAATAATCTTTTTTGTAATAAGCGTCAAAGTTGAAGTATACTGATTACTTCTATATTGTGAAATAATTCTCGATTAACGACTTAATACTTAATTTTTCCAGTGACAAAGGTGAAATATGAAGATGGTACGACAGCATCATTAGATTTCAATGAAAGCAAAGAAGAGGGACAGAAATCAGTGTCTAACGATAAAGAAATTCCGAATAGCGTTTTAAAATCAGTAGTTTTAAGAGATATTCAAGACTCTTTCCATCCTAGACCTCCTCCTCCTCCTCCACCTTCTGTATTCACACTATCTGTTCCTAGGGTATACTGCGTAGAATCTGATTATATGATTCTGTATTGGAACGTTTCAGAAACTTTACATCCTTACACGTTTTACTATATTCGGTACCAGGAAGTTCGTCATCATGGTCGCACTTATGAAACAAGCTTGGTAAGTCATTTAAACAAATATATATATATATAAAATGACAACAAGCGATTGTCCAGGATTATTTCTTACCTTTAACTAGTGGATACTGCCAACTTGCACTCTTTTTCATTAATTCATAAATAATCAATCCATATCGCATTGTCATTCGAATCATAAAATGTAAATAAAATCATAATGTTGAAGGGATCTTAAAGCAGATAATATCAGAATACAGAGGCATGGTTCGTTATAATAATTTCATCAGACTAATACTATTTATAAACATTTTGATGATACATAGGGTGTTTCATTGGGAAAGTTAACCGTGGAAAAGGGTCCATATAAGCTCTTCTAAGAATTATTACGTTGAGCGCAAACTGGCTGAATTAATGAGCGGGCGCAAGTTGGCGGACACGAACCAGCTGCTATTATATCATTTATAAATATTTTTTTAGACTGGCTGCAACTACATGAAAATGACAAATTTAGCTCCAAATTCTGCATACAGAGTGGAACTTCGCAGTTACAGTGTATTCCCAGACGGTCAAAATCCAACGCAAGGACGTAGCCGAATGGTAACGTTTTGGACAAGGCAACTAAATGAACCATTAGGTCCAGTTTCCGCTTTTTTTGTTCGTAACTGGACTTTGACTGACGATCGGAAGTATACAGCTACCATAAGATGGAATAAAGGACCAGGTAAAAAATAATGTTGTTGAATTAAATATATACAATAATCATCCTTACTTTTTAGATAACGCTTGTTACTACAATTTAGTTTATTTTCCACCAACAGGTGATTACCAAGAAATTGATGTGGATGATGTAAGTTGCAAAAAAGAAACATTTTTATATTATCGCATTTAAAAAGCATACCACTGTTATTTTATTTTAGACTCCAAAACGTCAATAATAAAATACGATTTGTATCAAAACAGTGGTTTATTTTCAAATTAATGGTTTTTAATTTTAGTAATGCCAAAAGAACGATCATATAGATCATAATTTATTTTTTATTTCAGCCTCTATTAAATACATATAATATTACTGGTCTAGAACTTGGAAGTTTTTATCCAATTGCAATATCACCTTATACACTATCAACGACATATAATTTTCCTATAGATGGGCCCAAAACTTGGCTAAATGTTACCACTCCAACTTGCTTAGAAAGTTTTAATCAAATGAAAGCATGCAGTAAGTTTATATAATTATTTAATATTAAAGACACAATTTGTTCAAACAAAATCAATTAAACATTTAATTTGTATCAAAATACAATTTCAAACGACTTGTCCACTGATAACAACTATCATGCGTGGAACTATTAACTTTTTTTTATTTTACAGCACCAGAAACACCGAAAGACCTTAAAGTCAAAGAATTTTTCTTAGGCAGTAAATTTAATCAACGTTATAATGTAATCATGGAATGGGATAAACCTAGATATACACCAGAATATTATACAGCTCGCTTGAACTTAATAGATACCAATAATACGAAGTTTATCCTTAATATCACTGGAGTAAGTATTACTTTTAAAACGAGGCATCTTTTATTAAATTTTTCATTTTAGGATTCTACGAATGTGACTTTTTCTAATATACCTCTGAGTTCAGAGTATGAAGCGCTTTTATTGGCTTATTCTATGAGAGGACCGAGCAACCCTGCAGTAATTCACAGACAAGTGGTCGCTAATTATTCATTAGTAGAAGATAACGAAACTGTTGTATCGGTTGAAATTATTTTAGTAATAATTATTCCACTGATAATCGTTGCGATATTCGTTATGATTGCGTTAAATCGTTTTTTTACTAAGAAAATTAAGAAACAAGAACGAAGTAATTTTTTTAAAGTAAGTACAACTCGTACTTTCGAGTTTTTTTCAGTGGATGATTGATTGATTAATTTTAGAATATAGAAGAAAAATCATCACGACCAAGTACGACAACAACTATAAGTACAATATCGTTTGGCGACAATATCAAAACAGACAGATGGGAAATAGATACCAACAAATTGGCAATTAAAGAAGTTTTAGGAGGTGGGGCTTTTGGAATAGTACATAAAGGATGGTATACAGTCGAAAATGACCAAGAAATTGAAGTTGCTATCAAAATGCTAAGAGGTGACAAAATAATTATATCATTTTCGAAATCCTATTTTTTTTTATTTTTTAGAAAATCCAACACATGACGAAATCAAACAATTTTACCAAGAAATAGAGATAATGAAGTCCGTTCCTTTGCATCCTCATCTTGTATCACTTATCGGTTGTGTTACTAAACAGACCCTTTTATTAGTAGTAGAATATTGTTCTAAAGGGGACCTTCAGAGTTATTTGCGTAGTGTGTCGGATAAATTATTAAAAACGTAAGTAAAAAATGCCCAATTTATTATTATTTTTGACAGTTATTTGTTAACTTTTATTCTTTTTATATACCCCGTTCTTTTTTAAATTCATTTCAGCCGCTTGTAGCTTGATTTTGTATCTTTCACTGTATCAACGTCTCAAATTCTCTCATTCATAAGTACTCGTTTGAAAAAAGCTGATTTTGGTAACAAATTTCTCTACAATTCTAGAATAACTTTGCTTGGTAAATTATTTCGATATTTCTATACACAGAAATATGCTGCGAAAGTATTGACTTGAGGCTCACTGTGTCGTTTGTCTTCGTTTTCGATTCTGTCTTTGAATAGTCTGGATTTTCTAGGCGTGTGATTGTTTGTTTAAAACTTGAAACAGTATTTCACATTTTTTCGTCTATTTCACGTTCTACATTCTCCATTGAATCAATATTTGGTCCATTATACTGTTTTTTTTTATAAATATATTCATTGTTTTATTATATTTATTGTCTTTATGTTTGCATCTAATTCGAAATTTCTTGTCGCTAAGTTCTAGGTTTATGATTCCATCTATATTCCTTTAATTTTCATTTATTTATTTTATTTATAAACTATACTAGACTTAACTTCCTAATTTTCTTTTTGTTGAACCTTTTTTATTGTACATCTTTATCTAATTGTTTTTTTGTATGTTTTTCGTTACTTATTGCTAGTTTCGACAGCTTTTTCCATGTCCATAAAATTTAACCTATTTGTTGTTTTGCATTTTGTTTATTGAATAAAATTCTTATTTTGCAGAACTCTTATGCAACAAGAAAATGACTACGAGAAGTTCAATAATGTATCGAATAAAATGTATGATATCAATGAATTCGATTTTGAAGATATTCCACAACCCAAAGATCTCATTTCTATTGCACGGCAAGTTGTCTTAGGCATGGTAAGTCATTATTTCGATGTGTTTTAGACACAAAATAGTGTCACGAAATGAAATAATATACGTTTTAGAGATGACTTTTTCATTTCAGGAATATCTAGCATCTCTTAAACTCATCCACAGAGACTTGGCAGCTCGAAATGTCTTAATTGGCGAAAACTACATTGTAAAAATATCTGATTTTGGACTAAGTCGCGACGTTTACTACGACAATATCTACCACAAATCTTCTGCAGGTAAACTACCCATCCGATGGATGGCATTAGAATCAATGACACATCAGATTTATACAATACAGAGTGATGTTTGGTCGTTTGGTATACTACTTTGGGAAATTGTTACACTTGGAGGTACTCCATATCCCGGCATTCAAACACAGGAAGTTTTGGGGATGCTTAAATCTGGATATCGCATGAAGAAGCCTGATAATTGCAGTGAAGAACTGTGAGTACTGGTATTATTTCCTATTCAGTTTAATCAGCCAAAAATAGCGAATGTTTAAAAAACAGTTTTTTTGTAATTTGACAGAATTTATTTTAATTTCAAAGTATTTGCATTGGTTGTATAGTAATCTTCATTTCATTTAGGAAATTCTTATATGTTGGGAATGTTCACAAAACATTTTTTTATTAAGCCAAAGTTAGGGTTTATGCATGAAAAAAGATATAAAAGAGCAAATGACGTCTTGATATTGATTGTATATATTGTGACAGAACTAGGTCTGTAACTGAAAGCAAATAATTTGTTTTTAAGAGTGTTATAATAAACTTCAACATAAGTTATTTATTTCCTTAGATACGCCTTGATGTGCAAATGCTGGACCACAGCTCCTGCGGACCGCCCCTCGTTTACAGAACTTAGACGAGCTTTAGACGATTTACTCGCATCGTTTTCACATTATCTAAATTTAGATAAGAATGATATCCTCAAAAATAAGGAAGAATATATAGAGCGGTAAACATATCGCGCTTCCTTTTTATTTATATATAATTTTGACATTGTACTACTTAAGTATATTTTTTGTAATGGACTGTGTCAAGTTCCCAAACAAAACATGGTAACTTTGATAATTAACTGTGATTAATTTTACAATGTCTTGTTTGAAAACTGTTATGTACAATTTTGTACAGATGCTTTAGTTTATAGAATTAAAAAATATAGGAATATTATTAAGGTAAAACTAATTTAATACTAAATTTTTAAACTATATATTTTTGTACAAAGAAACTCTCAAACTGAAGAGTTAAAAAAACAGTATCACTTTATCTAGTTATAATAGAAAATATATAATTTTTAAACATACCATTATAAATACTTTTTTAGCACATACAAATAATTTTTATATCTAATTTTAATATACATTTTTATACAATAATCTTTATACAGTTGAAAAAAAAATGTGTTACCTTTACTCTCAATCCGTAAATAAAGTGTTAGATCAGAAACGGCTGTTGTTATATTTTTTATTTTTGGTGTCTTCTATTGCTTAGGAATGTGTTCGTCCTTTATCACTTTGGTTCTATTTTTTTTCAACCACAATCACGGAATTATCAGAGACCATCACTTCTTATCGTCGGATCGTCTCTATCTACTGGAGGAGGTGCCGAATTTATTTTCGCACTGGGCCCTTGTGTCAAGTAACCAGCAGTTGCTGGTGTGCCTGCTAAAAACACAGTTTATTAAAAAAACACAAAAGATGTTTTAAATAATCTTGTACACAAGTAAAGTCAGACTGAAAATTAAATGGTTTAGTAGAGCACAGCCGATAAAAAAAATTTCGCCCACCTACCACACGTTTAACAGAAATACCCTTATTATATATTAAAACATGAAAAAAAACACTTATCTGAGAATGACACAGTTTACCTTGAACTTACGAAAAAATACACAAAACGAACAATACAGGACAGAAATATACAATAAATACAAACTCAATTAAAACGACAGATCAAATAGACAAACCAGACAAAAGTTCATTAGATGTACAGGAACATTTTTACAATATTTAATTGGCCAAAAAAAATCTTAGATGGTGATGCTTTGACCAATGTGATCACAAGAGGTTTTTTCAAGAAATTATATTGACAAATAAGCTAATCGTAATTTCCTTAATTTGCAAAAAAATAGTAATCAGACTGCTTTCATGGAAAACAGGGGTTATTTTAATAATTTTTTAGAACTGCATAATCGTAGAAAAAATCTACCTATTCAAATTGTACTGTACTGTAATTTGAATTCAATTAAATGCCACTAAAGACGTATTCAGAATAACTGCCGCATTTAAAACAGTTTAAAAGTACACAATGATTCCTAAAGGTGCTTTCAGATGGTGACACAACGATTTCGCATTGAATCAAGAAGTGTTTATGAAATACATACCCTTGATTATATATTTTGTGAAATATGTAATTATTATAATTAATTTATTAATAATTGTGACTTAATGTATATTTACTAACCTGTTAAATATCCAGATATATTCGTATTAGAAATAAACAAATCGTGTTTTTGATCTTTATACTCAGACCAAACCCTGCTCTGTTCCAATATTGAATTGACTTTTTCTCCGTACATCAAACTCCTCGTCATCGACTTGAGAGCTTTAACGATTTGTGCTTTGGTCATGGCTGGATTGTCGATAAGCTCTAAACGCCCTTCGAGAAGAGTCAAAAGAAATTGAACAAACTCCACATCAAGAGCTTGTTTAATCAGTTGATCCTGGTTACTGGAAAAAAGCCTGCTAAGGGCTTCGCAAGCTACCGCCACCATGTCTTTTCGTACCTGCATTGCCTTTTTTAAGGGGTGCATACAATCCGATTGTGCTATTGCACTTACACATATCTAAAAAATATATAATTTGAGTGTTATTTTTTCGTATTATCCTCTTAAGATAAAAACTTACAGTGCTCATTGATAAAGAATTCAGTATACAAATTGCTGATTTTGGTACTGAGACCTGTCTAATATTTGATCCCATTTGTCTACATAATCTAGGAATGTGACCCATAGATGGTATTATATCTAGAAGAGCAGGTTGCGCTTGAAGTAGAGAGCATAAGGCAGTCGTACAAAGTTCTAATAACTCTACCTACAATTTTAAATGTATTTAATCCATGAAACACACAATGTAATATTGTACTAAGGAAAAACCTTTGTAATTATTATTTAAATTATACATTAATCAAGTTGTTCAGGTACATAAAATTGTTTTTTGTTCTAAACCTCGAAACACTCAACTTCCTGTGTGTGACCATTGGTGATATGTTTACTGACGAAGGTGAATTTTGTAGAACGTCGTTTCTAGATTGTGTTAGTTCAAATTCGGTACCCACCTAACCCCCCCCCCCATTGAGAGTATTGTGATTGTGTATTGGTGTCGTCTACGTGAGAGAAGCAGTGCCAATATTGGAATTTTTATCACCGCACCACAGCTTTTTTATCTTTTTATATTTTGTCGAATAAATTTCTTTCTTTTAGGTATGAAACAAAAGTGCCAAATTTAATCAACCAGCATATTTTTGATGTGTTCCTATCAAAAAAATATTCCAAGAATAAATCGAAATTTCATAAAAGAAATAAATTTTTTGTAAAACAATTAATAGTAAACAGGAATGCCATTTTAAAGGTTCATATAAATTTGTATAAAGATAGAATTCATATAATTGGTGCACAATATCTTCACTTCTCTTAATATTTTGAATCCTAATTTTTTAAATATTTCTTTTTTTTATAAATTACACTTACATTTGGTTTATCTTTGCTCATTAAATTAAGGCAAGTTTCTAATAATTCAGTAAGGAACTCTTTGGGTTTTCTCAAGTTCCAAGATGGATTAGCTATAAATATTCTTAAATAAACACCTGCCACCATAAGTTCATTAGGCGTGGCTAGATTTGTTAGGCCGTTTGTGTCCGGCATCTTCCAAAGACTGGAGGGGTTTGAACTTTGTTCAGTTTGGTGTCTAAAAACAAATTAAATAAAGCAGATGTTGTAGTAAAAAAAAAGTTAATTACTCTCGTCTAAATCTAGCAACGACTTTGCAGACGTTGTCTTTGGCATCTTGATCCCAAATAAGCTCTGGGTGTTCGTGGGCACTTTCAAACATAGTAACTGAGGCTTCCGGACTGTCACGCATAGCATCGGCAAATATGGGCGGTAAAAAAGTCCCTAAAGCTAATCTCACCTTAGGACCTACCAATTTATCCAAATTCATTCTTGCTAATAATTCAGCACAAGTTTGCCTTATTTGTTGATTAGTTGAATTACAAAAGAGATCTAAGAGATAGATAACCTAGAAGATAAGAGAAATAAAGTATTGCAAGAAAACGAAATTTAATATTCTTACCGCTCCCTTATTTAAGGACTCTTTGACAATTTTTGTTGTAGTCATCAACGCATACAAAATCTCTAAAGTCTGCGGCTGCGAATCTTGTAAACTATAAAGAACTAATAAAAGATAACCTAAAACATCGCTCGACGCTATATCGCTTATGCATTCGTTATTTCTCGTGACCAACGAAATAACGTTGAGCGCTCCTTTCTGAACGGGTATGTAGTTGACATTAAGTAAACTAAATAATAATCTAAAATGACCAATGCATTGCATCTCTACACCGGTATTATTTCTTATCACATTTGTTAAAGCTTCAAGAGTCATCACAGATTTTGTTAACCTATCTTCTATGGTAACAGAAAATGCTATGTTCACTAAGTTGAGGAGGTCGCTGGATTGTTCTTTTAGGTAGCTAATGAGTTCTATCACAAAGCCCTTTGGGTCCTTAAAACAAGAAAATTGCTAATTAACTGGAAGATAAAAATGTAATATTTTACTAACTTTAATTGCATAGGTAGGTTGCTGATTGTATATTTTAATAAATATACCAGCAATTTTATGTTCCCCATCGTGGGCAGAATACTTGAACTCGTTAGCTACATTAAAATCTATTTCATTTCTACTATTCCTTTGCGTCTCTAAAAAGTCTATTAACTCCGCTCTTGTACCGTTATCCCATAACAAATAAGGAGTCTCACTGTTGCTGTTTAAAATTTTTAATATCTAAAAACAAATTTAATTAGAAATTGTCAATAAGTATTTACTAAATTTACCTCCTCCGGTTTTTCTTCTCCGAGTTGTTCGCTCAAATATCCAGTCAATAATTGTCTTAAAATATCTCTGGTAAGGGTATTCGGAGGTGGTTTATCTTCTCCCTGCATATAACCACCCAATGCGGCACAAGCTTTAACCGATTTTTTAGCGAGAGTATTACTGACTTCTTGTTTATTAGCATCTTCGCTTTTTTCAACTCCACCTTCATCCAACGTAAAATCGTAATTGAACATGTAAAGTAAAAGATGCCAGAGGGCTCCAAATTTTAAAAACTCCATTTGTAAAATCGAATCCATAGATAAAGCTGTCACGCATTCCGTCGCTACTGAACAGAGCTTGGTCAAGTGCTAAAAAACATAGTTAGGAAATCACTTAAAAAAATATCTTATTCATAGCGATGAAGTTCAATTCAAATACAATTAAATATATCCTTAAAAGTCACATAAGAGATTAATTGGGAGTCAAGGCAGATAATGATGAAATTCGGTGTACAATTGGCGGAAACCATTTAAAAAGTAGACCAATTAAAAAGAGGAAATGTGAAGGATATACTATTATTTCATTCCTACTACTGTATTGCTCAGGCAAATTCTACATGTACAAATAAAATCCCTCACCTTTTCGATTTTTTCATCTCTCGTAAATTGTTACCTAATTTACGATATTAAAGAGAGTTTTGAGTTAAATTCTAATCAAAGAGATTCAGATTATTTTTTGAAAAAAAAGGGTCAAGAAAGTGGTACAACATATAAAAATAGCACAAAGGCAAAACCAAGCAGAAACTCAATCTCGTGAATCTAAAGCTGCGGTTTTAAGAACATTGGGCGTCGCAAAACTCAGTGAGTCGAGAGCGGCTGAATTGTGATGTAACCCAGAATCTGACATTCCACTATATTCTTAGGTAAAACGCTGACGTTTTCAATAGATTTCCTACTAAATTAGTAGATGTTTAAGAAGTTTAGTAGAATTTTAGTAGAAATGATAATTTTTGTTTAGTAGAATTGATAATTTTAGTTTGAACAGCATTGAAGTCATTTAAATAATTATACTTAGACTTAAAACAGCGGCTGTTTTTTCTGGACTAAGATCACGTTGTGCTTGAGCTAAGAGCTTGTAACCAACCATAAACATTTTAACAGTCCAATGCGGATTACATTTCTGTTTCTCTTCTGTAGGAGCCCCATGCCAACCCATCGAGTATGGAAAGTTACACATAAAAATATTATCGTATTTGGCTAGAATGCATTGTAGAGTTATAGCAAGGGCTTATTTTTGTGAATCGTCTATGGCGGAGAACCTTTCAGTTTGTTTCTTCGGAAGTACCATGGTTTCAAAAAGCCATAAAGCCAATAAGGTACAAGTACTACCCAATGTTCGTTTTCATAGACAATCCGCTCAGAAAACAAAAAAAAATGATTTAACTAAACTGCCAACAACCGCGAACAACTAAACATTTATGAATACTGTGAACAAATGACTAAGTTTAGATTAAAGTTTATCAGCGTTATATTAATGGTTAAAAAAATTATGAGTTTGGGAAAATTAACTTACTTTGAAAAACAATATCCTGCACAAGTCTTTGACTAACTGTTTCAAATCCACCATTCGTTCCCTACAAGCAGGAAACTGGGCTGCTACAGTAAAGCATCTCGTTATATGAATACAAACTTGAACCGGAACTTCTTCAGGTTTGGAGGAATTGTTCAGGACATTGACACATCTGGTGTAAGCATCTAATAATATCTGGAGATAAATAGATATATTATTGGAATTCTAATAATTTTCGATAGAATTAATACCTCAAGTCCATTTTCTCTCCTTAATTCTTCTGCGTTCAGAGCTGAACAATCTACAGTGTGATATGCTAATTCACAGGCAGCAGTTAAAAGAGGAGCGTTTTTGGAAAATAGTTGATCATCAGCAGTTTCTATTTTAATTGTTTTTATCAATTGTGGGTAACCAGCATATTTATAAGGTTGTAAATCTAAAAGAAAATAACAATGAATTAAACTATAATTTGTAAATATATATATAATTACCATCTGAGTAACGTCGAAATAGGATACTTTGGGTTTGCAATACTAAAACAATATTATTCGGATTTGGACCATCACCTGTCCAACTAGTTCGGCTACACAAGAACTCATAAGCTTGGTTTACTTTCTCAAATATTTCCTAGAATAACAATATATTTAAATTCGAGTTATTATTGTGAGACATTTTATTTACTCTTCCTTCAGGATTTTTATCAGGATGGTACTGTTGAGCTAATTTATAATATGCTTTTCTTATAGTAGCTTCATCGTGATGATTGTCATCCAACCCCAA
This sequence comes from Neocrepidodera transversa, assembly GCA_963243735.1. Lineage (NCBI taxonomy): Eukaryota > Metazoa > Arthropoda > Insecta > Coleoptera > Chrysomelidae > Neocrepidodera > Neocrepidodera transversa. Next base: position 1,634,170 of record OY725337.1, on the reverse strand, counting down.
ATTCTGATAGGCATCTTTTATTGTCATTAACGGTGGTTTTTTCTCGACTTCTGATCTCCAAGCTTCCAAAACATCTTTCAGTAGTTGAATCTTAATTTAAAAATCGTTAAATTATTTATATAAAAAATAATATATGTATTTACCGGATCAGGTATGGGCCAATCGGGAAATTTGTGAGCATCACAGAGATGACGTAAGTAGAATATATTACAGAAGAGTTCGTGTTCTAATTGTGGATATCTAACTGCTGGTATAGGTATGTAATGATATCGGACCATGGTATGACTGCGTAAACGGGGAGTAAAGTCCGCTATGTGCGCTGCTACTTTTTCTATCAACATTCGTCTAATAAAAAGTAAATATTTGTTAAAATTATAATCTAAGAATTGTAAATAAGGTGTGATTACCTCATTTCAGAATTCCAAATGGCTTCTGGAGTGTCAAACTCGCCTAGATATATTTGAGCGAATCTTTCAGCATCGTAATTTTCCAAATAGTGAATCATAGCTTCGGGGAGAAGCCTTCCTAAAATACTTTTTTGTAGAATTGGAGAAGTTTCCTAAAATACAATTACAATACAAAAACCTACATAAACAGACAATTAAATTTACCTCTTCAGATTTAAACGCCTGTTTCATATGTGTAAGTTTCAAAAACCTAGCCACTGGCAAAACGTTACTACCTGTATACATCATGATGAAATAAAATACACCTGTTGTGTATAATTTCGACATATCAGGATTATCCTTCATGACTTCGCATAAAAGGCTAGCGACTTTTTCAACTAGTATAGGGTCGAATGTTAGCAGCAATTGAACGACGTTCGGTAAAGCGGTTTGATCGGAAAGTAATCTTTTTACCTTTGGCAAGGGCCGTATGACTGCATCATCAGCGTCTCGGCTAGGATAGTACTGACACATTCTGAAGGCCAAAATAATAATAAATATAATTATTTTACAGTTAAAGTTTTTTTACCTTATGAGAATATTTAATATATAAGTGGCCAAATCGCTTTCATTGAGTACAGGACTGCCCTTAGCTAAAAGATACCATTTCAGTTGAGGTAGTTGAGATAAGGGTCGCCATCCTGTGATTCCCATCGCCCAACATCGAGTTTTGTGGTTAATGTGACCTTTTTCGTACAACTCTTTCATCTAAAGAAAGTATTTAAAAAAAATACTCTTAGAGGTATTTAAATAATCTAACCTGAGTATATGAAACCGGACCTTCCCGTCCTTTATCGCTATTGTAATACCATTCTTTTTCTTCCTCGAATTTCATACCAGGACCGGCTTCAATGACATTAGTTTGTGTCGGTATCATAGCTCTTGAAGTATGAAGGTGAGCTAATGTCATTAAATCGACCAAAATTTGAACTCCGCCTACGTCAAGTATATCACGGACGTTTCTATGATGTAGTATTAACTTTTCGATAAACATAACTAACCTATCTCTTTCCTGGCGATCAATGCACTAAAAATAAATGATCAAAATAATTTTGTTTGCAACTTTACAAAAAATTATTGGAGAAACTATTTTTTTATTTACCCTTTCCAACATTCCTACAATATATTTAGTATCACTGAACGGACCAATGTCTTCGAAATATCGACCATAAACTATCGACATTGCCTGAAGACACAAACACTTCATTTCAACTTTATTTGTTAACAAAAATCTATGATATAAGTCGTTAAAAAATTCGTATCTAAAAACATTTAAAATATTAGATAATAATGTTTAAAAACTAATTATTACTTACGTTCTACGAATCGGAGAATCATCATCATTAATTTCTAAGAGCAGTCTTAAGTAATAATCACCAATTTTAACTTCGTCGGCAAGACAAGCGTAATTCACTTCGAATTCCTGATGGTTCCAGGCAACCAAAGCTAGTCCAGCTAGCTCTCTATCGGAAGCAAAGTTTCGAACTTCCGCTTCTAAGGCACTTCTCAATTCCTCTCTAGTCTAAAAACAAATTAAAACTTAACTCAATGTTGTTAAGAGGATGGAAACAAACCTTATGATTCCAAATAAGGTTAGGAAGAGCATGATCTCGATTAAAATTCCAATAAAACAAAGGCCAATTCGATTCAGCCTTCTTGCGTTCCCTTCTCCTTCTTAAAACTATTGGTCTCTCTTTAATCTTTTCCTCCCGTTTCAGAGTAATCCCCACGGTCGTACCCCAATGTTGTAGAGCAAGATTCGTATAGTGTTCCACGCGTTTTTCCATTAACTTTAACTGTCTTTCGACAGCCACCCAATTTGGATTTTTCTTTGTTTTATTCGCATGGTCTTGTGCCATCTTCAGATTATCTCTGTTGTTGAGCATTTCTTGTTCGATGGCTTCTTTTGGTATGTCATCTTTAGAATCCAAGAGTACAATTAGTCCCGTAGGCTGAAAACAATCAGTTTTAATGATTATTTAAGAAATTATATGTTTAATAAACAAACTACTAAGTACGTTCATCTTATTAAACTTAGCATTTTTAAACAATATAATACGAAATATTTAGAAGAAATACCAAAGTTTTACCATTATTCTTTTTAATAGTCCCATTGCAATAGGATTGCCTGTAACCCAGAGGCCTATCAAATGCCTTGATAACTGTCTATGTGTCAACAATCTACCATCGGTGCCTTGAGTATAGAGAGACGCCAAAAGATGTCGCGGTAACGCGCCTTCGGCTAAAGCCAAGTTTTGCATTTTTTCAGCCACTTCTGATTCACCTTCTTCTATTATTGAACGCATCACTAATCCCGCGCCTTTTACTATAGCCATCGAGGGATGCTAAAACATGAAGAATATTAATTTTTTTAATAAACATCAATTTAGGATCAAGGTTTACCTGAAATAAACGAAACAGCATTCGACCTCGCTCAGAAACCATTTCTAATAGAGTATCAAAGTGTTTTCCATCTGTTGTTTCACTGTAAGGAACGCATAGCGCGAAAGTTAAGAAATCCAACATAGCTGATACTATCAAAGCACCAGTACCTTGTGCCTAAAATATAAAAATTCACTTTGAAAAGAATTCTGTTTTGGTAGAATTCAGATAATTTAATCCTTTAAAATAATATTTAAAAACACAATAATTTTTATGAATTTGTTAGAAAAAGACTTACAATGTGAGTGGTCCACATGTTCAAGAGGCTTTCTAGGAATGATTTCGACTGTAATAATGAAGATTTGTTGAGTTGTTCCTGTCTAAGATCATAATCATCATGCATAGGATGCATGAGAGCACATATAACGTCGATGGCAGCTTGAGTCACGGCATAATCGTTTCTTTTTAAAGCTGCTATGACCTTGTGACCTACAGCTTCTCTAAAACTATACCAAAGATGTTTAGAGATGTACACAATTTTAAATAATAACTCTTACCCTGGAAGTTTTGTGAATGAAGCATAACCTACTTTACTAGCTACTAGTCGTCTTAACGCTTGGAATTGGGCTTCTAACTCTTCCAGAGTTATAAGCTTTGCATCGCCTTCTTTTGAAACCAACGATTGGAGAACGCCGGTGATAAGTTTCTCCTTATTTTCAGAAAAAATGCCCTAAAAGATCTATTTGTGAAAGATATTAAAAATTTAAACAGATCCGTACCTCTTGCGTTATACTATATAATAGACCACTATAAGGAATGTTAGTATTAAATCTTTTTAAACACTGAGAAAATGGTTTCGACGGAGGAGGATTCATCAGTAGTTTTAAGTGTAAACTTTCTGCCTCCTCATCAACAGGTATACTCAAGGGACTTAACCGTAACCCCCTGTCTGTAGGAAGCATAGTAACATGAACATCTTTATTACCAGCAGCTCGTACTCCATCTAATAATGAAGCTAATAAGGAATCTCTGAAAAAATTTTATTTAGAAAATTTAGTTATCTTGAAAAAAAAATTACTTACCTATCTGTAGTAGTATATGTTCTAGATTGTCCGTTTAAATATTCAATGGTAAATAATTGAGGATTAGAATTGTCTCTGATGAGGGCAAAAATATTATTCAAGGGTTGTAGAGTACAAATACTGTAAGTTTGGGGATCCCGTTCTAATATACAATGCTCAGAAAGACACAGCGTTCTTCTAACAGGATCAGTGTGTCTAGATTTTTGTATTTTATAAACTGAGAACTCCGATACAGCAGTAATGCATTCATCATCGCTAGAATAATTATTTTAGCAAAAAAATATTGCAAATTGGTAAACCTGATATTTACCTATATTTTCCAAATCTTTGATTTTGAAAATCTTCTACTGTTATTGGCATACTCAAAACTTTTATATTTATGCCCAAATTAGATGTAGCCGATTCCAAAATTTTAACTTTTATATCCTCGTATTCTGCCGATTGAAATAAATGCAACCTTCCAAAACCGCCACATACGACCACAAATCCACCTGAAATGAAAATAACAAAAAAAAAAGAATGCTTGCTTAAACTATTCAATGCAAATAACATTCAATAGTTTAAACAACACATAATTAAAAAATTATAATAGAACATTGTCAACTTAAAGATCGAAAACAATAATATAAACTTTCGTTTCACATCAATGAATTTTTTCATCAAAAGATTCTATGCTTCAGGGAAATTCGCACAATATAAAATCTATGGTGCGTCAAAAAAATGTATCTGGCTTATAATAAAAAACTAGAGATGTAAGTTTTTAAAGTTCTAAAGTTTTAGTTCGTCTTTTAAGGTTCTAGATCGTTTCTTAAAGTTGTAGATCATTTTTAAAAGTTGTAGATCGTTTATTAAAGTTCTAGATCGTTTTTTAAAGTTCTATATCGTTTTAAAAATTTTTAGATGATCTTTTAAAGTTCTAGATCGTTTCTTGAAATCCTAGATCATTTTTAAAAGTTCTAGATCGCATCTTAAAGTTCTAGAACGTTTTTTAAAGTTCTAAATCTTTTCTTAAAGTTCTATATAGCTTTTAAAAAGTTTTAGATCATCTTTCAAAGTTGTAGATCGTTTCTTAGAGTCCTAGATCATTTTTAAAGTTCTAGATCGTTTTTTAAGTTCTAGATCGTTTTTTAAGATCTAAATCGTTTCTTAAAGTTCTAGATCGGTTTTTGAAGTTCTAAATCGTTTCTTAAAGTTCTATATCGTTTTTAGGAGTTTTAGATCATTTTTAAAAGTTCTGGATCGTTTCTTAAAGTTCTAGATCGTTTTTTAAGTTCTAGATCGTTTCTTAAAGTTTTAGATCGGTTTTTGAAGTTCTAAATCGTTTCTTAAAGTTCTATATCGTTTTTAGAAGTTTTAGATCATTTTTAAAAGTTCTAGATCGTTTCTTAAAGTTCTAGATCGTCTTTTAAAGTTCAAAATCATTTCTTAAAGTTTTATGTCGTTTTTAAAAGTTATAGATCATCTTTTAAAGTTCTAGATCATTTCTTAAAGTTCTAGATCATTTTTAAAAGTTCTAGATTGTTTCTTAAGGTTCTAGATCGTTTTTTAAAGTTCTAAATCGTTTTTTTTAAGTTCTATATCGTTTTTACAAGTTTTAGATCATCGTTTACAGTTCTAGATCGTTTTTTAAAGTTCTAGATCATTTTTAAAAGTTCTAGATCGTTTCTTAAAGTTCTACATCATTTTTTAATGTTATAAATCGTTTCTTAAAGTTCTAGATCTTTTTTAAAAGTTTTAGATCGTTTCTTAAGGTTCTAGAGGAAAGCTTCCTTCAGAGTAACCCCATAGATCTGGTCCACTTTGATCTACAGGGCTCTAATTTAAACTCAACCGAGGTAGGTCACTAAGGTATCTACATACCTAGTTTGAAGCAAATTGGTCTAATGGAACGGCTGTGAGAGCTCTTACAGGCAAACACACACTAACACACAGACAAACTAATCCAGAATGATCTCAATAACTTACTTCTCTGTTGCTCTGAAGTAAGTTAATAAAATTTGGTGTATTGTATCTAAAATGACGGTAATTTTGGTCATAAACACGAAACCAAGGAAAATTTCAGAGAATAAAAAAAAAACAATAGCTTAAAGTAACCTTGTTAATAAAATAGATCTTAAAGTCAACTTGTTAAAAAAATATATATATATATACTTTTAACAATATAAAAAACAGTTCACAATAAAAAATGCAATAATCAAATTTTAATTTTTTTAAAAATTGTCTATTACATTTTACAATTTAAAGAGACACTTAAACAGCTTGAAAACATTACTATTATCGTTTGTAAATTACTAACTTTACACATACATTGTCATGTGTAAAGTTCAACTTTACGCACTAGTGCGTAAAGTATTTTACGCACTAATGCGTAAAGTATTTTTTACTTAATACATACATTTTTTTTGATAGTAGAAAAAATATTGTATGCAACTAATGTGTAAAGTGCCTTTTTTCACTCATGTGATTGTGAAAAAAGTATCATTTTACACACTTGTTACATAAATATTTTTTAATTATGTAAAATCTGCTAAAAGCATACAAAATCAATATGAAACCTGTTTAAACTATGTTACTAACTATTAAAAATTGTACAATTAATTACATTGAAAACCATTTAAGTGTCTATAAACATTCTAAAAACCTACTAAAACAATTTAAATGTAAGTGAAAAAAAATACATCGTTTCTTTTTCTTGCTAAACAGAGTGGAAAAATGCATTATTGCTTTTATTTCTTTACTCAAGTGCTTAAATTTTTATTTATTTTTTTCGAAGTCGAGTATAAAAAATTTTGTAATTCGATTGAGAAAATACGAATTAATTTTAAATTCGATAAAGAAAAAACCAATCGTTTTTTAACAATTTAACTGAAGTTGTTGCTTATTTTCCAAATTGGAATGTAAAAAAAGCGTTAGTATATCGTTTTTTAAATTCGTGGGTAAAAAAATGCATTGTTGGTTTGTTTTTAAATTTGTGTATGGAAAAATTCACTTTCGCTTTGCATTTCAAATTTTTATTTGGAAAAGTACATTATTGCTTTATTTTCAATTTGCTGTGTGGAAAAATGCAGAAAACTATTTAATATGTATAAATTTATATTAAGCCATTTGAAAATACTGCAATTTTATTTAGTGAACTTTTTGAGAAAATTGAAAATATACTTTATTAACTAAAGATTAATGCTAATATTTTTGGTAGGCAGAAATTATAGACTTATGGTGATTTCAAATAATAAATTAAGTATATTCATGGTTAATAAAATAATTAGGGCTTTTGGATATTTTTTTTGCATAGTTTCGACACCATTGTGATAAATGAATTGTAAATTTAGATAATTATATTTTTCATATCACCTAAAAGTGTTAACCTATGCATTCTGACAACTCAGTTTTTATCAAACCTATTTAATAGTGTCAGCAAATTTCCCTTGAAACAAATATATTTTTATCTCTCTAATTCTTAATTAAGATAGTTAATCAAAACATCTGAGAATTTTTAATGAATAATTGATAACAATAACCTAATTTACTCTTATTTCCAAATTTTACTACCTTATTTACTCAATACTAAAAAATGTATGTGTATCACATCGGAAATACTTTCGATATATTAATCTGGATAAACAACATGAAAATAGTGTACGTAATAAGTATTCTTTTTATATATTTTATGTAAACAACTTGATATGACATAAAATACAAGAATCAAATAATTGAAATATTGAATACGAATTAAATAACAAAAGCAAATAAAATACTATTCTTAGCGCTCTACAAACATTTACACCAGTTGAGTTACAAGTATGTAAGTAAATAACATGAAGAATAATTGTCTTTTACTGCATTGTTTGAAATTTAAAAAAAATTGTAAGCCCACATGATATCGATAAGTTTACCGATATGAGCTGATTGACTTGAATGATAAAATTCATTTCTTAAAAATATCCACTTCATTTAGAATCAATTATGATGACAGATTATATGGAAAATGGATTTTCAATTTCTGAAATAAGATTGGAACAACAATGTGGACAAGATATATACTTTACTCAATATTGTGGTAAGTTAATGCAACAAAATATTCACAAAAAAAATTTCATTCTTTTCTTCATTTGTTACATAATAAAAAAATTGTAAGGTGATATGTAACAGAAAATACTTCTTTGGTAACTGTATCTATTGGAAAAATGCATAGTCAGATGTAAGTGATACAAAAAGAAATACCTGTAGACAAAATATACATTTACATTTAATATTTTATATCTCTTACTACTTGCATATATTAATAATCAAAATATTAGTAATCTTATAATAAAAGATTTAAATCTAAATATTTTGCAAATTGGGATTATTTTAGAGCTCAAATATTTTGCATGATTTATCAAATATTAAGATAAGGTTTAATTTTTACCTGGATAATCAGAGACTGTACATACACCCTCAAAATCCTTAAAATTGTAACTAGCAAGAACAGTATTACTAGTGGGATCTAATTGATCTAAAGAATATGACGTAACTTCTAGAATAACTGGAAGTCTAATATCAGACCAATGATGTTTATAAGCTTGATATCTCTACAAATATTTTTAATGTTAACAAATATTTAATCATTATTAAAAATAACATTTACCAGCACTTCTTTGGGTTTATCTGAGAAATAATTCCTGTATTTGAGGGCTTCGGTTAGAATAAATGTCCTGTGTTCAGATGAGAATGTCATCTTATCTATTTTCCTTTCCTTTTTCATGGTTATTTGAAATTCACAATGATTCCCTGCTCTTAAAGGAGTGATGGCTATAAAATCATTATAAGCCCACCTATTCGTAATTTCTAAATTATTAGGATTATAAGTTGTAATACCTTGAGTACCAACAGAAAAAATCCTTTTATATCTAAAAAAATTACCAATAATAATAATTATTATTAAATTATTATCAATACTAACTTTCCCTTCCAGGTGGTGTGTTTCGTGCAAAAGAAGCACGCCACATCCTGATTATCCTTTACAGGCATCATCTTGTTTAAGCTTTTCCTATACTAACAAAGTAAATACGGTGCAACTTCGACATAAAAGACTATATTTCTCTCAAAATTAAGTAAACCGATAACTGACATTAGCAGCTATACTGAAATAAGCAAAAGCAGCATTAATTTTAAAGAAAACACAACTTTTCTTGTTCACAAAAACATTTTGGGGGTGTCAGCTGTTGATTACTGACTGATTACTCAAATCAAAACTAAAACGTCAAAATTTTGACGTTTGACATTTGAATAAAGACGGATGATCGGTGTGAAACATAGAGATATGATAAGACTGGAGAGAGCATGAAAGCGACAGGGGTATTCAACTCGAAAAGCACCTTTTGTTTTGTATAGGACTCATAAAAATGCAGTAGCATCATTGGTTCAGGGGCGTAGTAATATTTTGAAATTGAAATACAAAAACCATATTCTAATTTTTGTTCATCATTTTTTTTACTTAATTATCCAACTTTCAATGACAATGAATTTTTATAACAGTTGATATGTACCAAGAAAAATTATAAAACGAGAATATATTATATAAATTAAATCTGACAACACCGTTTTCAGAGTTTCATTAGGAGTCCTTCTGTAAACATTTAGGGTTTATGTTGGATACAACTTCTCTCTTTCTCTGATATTACATCCATCCTACCATATCTCTGGATCACACCATAGAGATGGGAAAGGTAATCAAACAACATAACGTCGGTACTACATATTTCGGGTATTCCCAGAAGCGAACAACTCGTTTTGCTAAACGACTACCGTTTGCAAACCGAAATCTACCGTTTTCTCTGTGGCAAAACTATCGCTTTGACCATTTTAGATCTGGCAACACTGTATCCAGTGTAAAATATACATCTTTGGTGTTTCTTTACACGTAAAGAAAGAAGAGATTAGAATAATTCAGGAACTCTCTACTTGTCCTATATACGGGTTTTTAAACTTGAGAAAAATAATTTACTACCAATATGAATACATTTAGATATATCAATTATATGGTAAATAAATATATTATGTTTAACAGGATATTTAGCTTAAAAACTATTTTTCTTTCTTTTTTGGTAATCGATTACTTTATAAAAGTAAAAAAACACTAGATAACTTTATTTTTGGTAGTCGATTACTTTATAAAAATAAAAAACTAGAGTATTGTATTTAATTCTGTAATAAAGATTTAGTATTACAGGAACTTATCATGGTTCGTAAATTTTCTAATTCTTCATTGGAATTTATGGCGTTTAAATGTTTGGAAAATTCTAACATAATTATTTGCTTTTTTTCTTCTAATGTTGTCTCGTTTTCTTTTATTCCTATTTTTAATGGTAAATTAAGTTGAATGATTTCATTATTACCTACTATATTATCATTTTTGGGAATTATTTTTACGTCATTTTCATTATCATTTTTGGGAATTATTTTTACATAATTTTCATTATCCTTTATATTAGCTTTTTTAACAGCAGCTGATTGCTGATTAAAACAAATTTGAATATTATAAAGGTCTTTTTTTGTCAATAAATGGATTCTTTTAGTATCAACAGGATCTGCGGATTGTCTAATTTCTTCTATTATCTTCTCAAAAGTGAATCCCGCAGCAATTTTCATAGCCAGATCTTTTCTTTCAGAAGGTGTAAGTTGCAAGCGACCAAGTTCTGTCTCATGTCCAATATGAGTCTCTATAAAATTTACTTTACACATTCCATTGTTGAGTTTTTTTAATTTGATACCTGCTGGGCAATAACCATTGATTTTATTACTACCTTTTGATTTTAACTGTCTTTTACCTTTACCTATAATTACAATAAATAAAGAAAATATAAACTTTATTAAATAATTATACCTTTAGGTACATAAGTACCAGATCGATGACAGCAAAAATAAATAACTTCAAATATATCTGAAGAACGAATGGTATCCTTGGAATTTTGTAAATATCTGGAATACGTCTCCATTTCTACATCTGACTTCCACATCGTAAATTGACCTAATGACGAAAACTCTAATTCTCTAGACTCAATATTAACACCATGACTATCTTTAAAATGATCCAACATTTTAAGTTTATTAAATTTAGAATAATCACACAACGGACACTTTTTTTTATATGATGTATCTTTAATTTCACTTGCATGGACTTTTTTATGGGATTTAAAGTGGTGTATATAATTAAAGTTTTTACCACATTCGCAGGCAAATTTAAATTGTTTACTGTTTTTATAATAACATATTTTATCTAACAATTCATCCTTTTCAGTAGGATGACGTTTCTTTATATGTTTTCTTAAATTTGAAGGAGTACTAAACAGTTTACTGCAAACCGAACATTCATTCATGTTTTAGTTAAATATTAGACCTTTTTGTTATCCAATTCAGGTGGCATAGGTTAACTCACTGATTATATCTACAATAATATTGATTGCTCTTACTTCTGAGTTCAATAAAACATACATATAATTTCTTCTTCTTCTTCTTCTTTACGTTTATTTGGGCTTAACCTTCAGGTTATCTACCCAGTTCAATTTTCAATGTTCTATTATTTTAAATGAAAAGAGCTGTGCTTCGCACGTCTGACTCTTAGTCATACTCTTCTCAGGTTGCTAAAACAGAAAACAAACAAAAAATGTTCACTACAAATCTTTCACCCTTGGGGTCCAAATTCTAGCCTATAAAGCCACTAATTGTCACTGCACTACAAGTTATTAGTTTCTTTTAGAAATGCGTATATGAGGGAAGCACTATGGGATGTGGGATTTCTAAGGATGTCTACTAAGCACAGGGCAGTTGTTATAGGAGCAAGCGTTTTAAGCAAATCAAAATATAGTTTATCACTTAGATTTCTGTTAATTGGGCATTCAAGCAAGATGTGATTAATATTACCTATTTGGCCACATATACACTGGGGGGTGTTATTTACCCCAATTCTATGTAGGTGTTCTGGGGTACCATAATGTCCTGATCTTAGTCTACATAGTGTCGTGATTCTTGGTCTGTCTAGGTTGACTTCGCAAAACCATGGCTTGCTAGGTATGTTTTCCATTATTTTAAATAGATGTTTTCCCTTTATTTGGCATATTTCCTTCCTTTCTTCTTCCCAATCCTCCTTGATCTTTGCTTTAACTATCGGATATAATTCTCTGTAATCTACACTTTTATAGTTAATATATTCCTTTGTTAATCCTTCTTTGGCAAGTCTATCTGCTTCTTCATTATCTTTGATGCCTGCATGGCTGGGTATCCAACCCAGTTCTATATTTATATTTTTTCTCCTGGCTTCCCATAAATATTCTCTGGTTATAAGTTGTGCATATTCCGATGTTCCTGTTACTCCTACTCTGGCTATCTTTTGTAAGGCACTCATTGCGTCAGATAGAATTAATACTTTTGGGATATCTAGTTCTATGACTCTTTTAATAGCAGTTGCTATTGCTAGCATTTCTGCGGTACATATAGTGGATACATCTGCTATTCTAACACTAAATTTCTCTTTTCTCTTTGGCATATGTATACCAAATCCAGTTCTGTTTAGAGGAATGCTTTTAGAGCCATCGGTAAAGATAAGAAAGCTTTCTGGAAATTTTTCATTTATAATGTGACGAAATTGGATTTGATTAGTTAAGTTAGATTTAGAAAGGCCTAGATTTATTATTGGAATCTGGGTAGTTTGGGATTCAAAGCTAAATGAAAAACAAGGGATCACTTCAGATTTTTTTAAAATGGGGTGATAAGCCAAAGCTCTATCAAGTCCCTCTAGTAAAGGAGAGTTGGTACTATTTTGAATGAGACCCTGATCTGCATATAAGTTAATAAGTTTATTAACTATTGGACTATTTTCAAGGGATAATTGTTTGAGAATATATTTTTCTACTAGCCATATTCTTCTCCACTTAAGGGGCATTTCTCCCGTTTCTGCTAATAATGACACCGTTGGTGTACTTCTCATGGCACCTAATATTATTCTTAGGGCTTTGTATTGAACTTTGTCTAGTTTGTATAGGTTTTGTTGCGAGGTGTTAAATATTAGAGTCATACCAAAATCAAGATGAGATCTCACCAGTCCCTTATACATTATTAAAAGTATTTTTGGGTCCATACCCCACCATGCCCTTGAAACCGATCTCATTACGTCTACCCCCCTTTGGGCTTTGGCTGAAATAGAGTCAATGTGGGAAGTGAATTTCATTTTTTCATCCAGTATGACTCCTAGATACTTAATCCCTGAGGTGTAAGTTATAGTGTCGTGTTCAAATATAATGTCAGGTATTCTTATATTTTCCCTTCTTTTTTGAAAAATTACTGCGCGTGATTTGTCTACTGATAATTTTAATTCATGTTCTCTAAGCCAATCCGCTAAATTATCTAATGATTCATTCATAGCTCTAGTCATATTTATTAAATTTGAACCCTCAATAGCCAATATAATGTCGTCTGCATAAGCAAACATCTCTACTCCTTCCACAACTGTGTCATAAATTTCATTCATAAATAAGCTGTATAACAGAGGACTCAGTGCAGAACCTTGCGGTAAACCTTTGTTTAATGGTCCTTGTTTTGACAGAGATTTGGTAATTAAATCTTTTACAACTACTATCCTTTGTAAAAACAGTTGTTGGATGAGATTGATGACCTGCTGTGATACGTTTAACCTAGCTAGCTTGTCCAACAATATAGGGATCCGAACATTGTCATATGCTGCCTTAATATCTAAAAACACTACAAGGACTTTTCTTTGATTTTTAAAAGCATTAAATATTTTGTTTTGTAAAATAACCAAATTGTCCATAATCCCCTTACTTTTCCTAAATCCTACTTGTCTATTATTCAAGATTTTTTCTGACTCTACTTTATATTCCAATCTATTTTTGATTAAGTTTTCAAAAGTTTTCATTATACACGATTGCAAAGTAATAAATCTATAATTTTCTATTTCTAATGGGTCTTTTTTAGGTTTCAAAATTGGACAGATTATGTTTACTTTCCAGTCGTCAGGGATTGGCTCTCCGTTTATCATGTTATTAAATGCATTTACAATTTTATTTTTTACTATATCTGACAGTTTTTTTAATTGGGAGTATGTGATACCGTCAGCCCCAGGCGCTGTGTCTTTTTTCCTTTGTTCTAATACAGTATTTAATTCATCCATTGTGAATGGTGGATAGACTTTATTATCTGATAATATAGTATGGTGTTCTGTTATTGGGTCGGGAGTAGAGATATGGTTAATAAAGTTATCCAAGTTGTTTTTTACAAAGAGTTCATTATTAGGGGTACAATAATTATTTTTAAAACTTTTAATCACTTTCCAGACATAAGAAATACTGCTGTCCCTGTTGAGAGATGAGCAAAATTCCTTAAAACTGTTTTTCTTTTTTATTTTTAGGACTTTTTTCGTCTTTGCTACTGCATTTTTCATTAGAATATAATTTTCTGTACTGCTGTTATTTAGATACGTTCTAATGGCCTCACCTCTTTCGTGAACCAGTAGAGAGCATTCATTATCCCACCATCTAGTAGGATTTCTGTTATTTTTATTAGATATGCCAGGGACTTTTTTAATAGGTACTGCTAGGGAGGTTGCTTCTCTTATAATGTTTGTAATGTCTGAATAATTATGTCCCTCTACTTGCAATCCTAAATTATTACTAATATGCTTATATAATTCCCAGTCAGCTTTTTTGAGATTAAATATTTGATCTGTTACTAATTGATTGGTTGTTCGAGTATTGTCTAGTCTGGGTTCTTTTAGTACCTGAGTTGTCATACAATTGATAATGATAGGATAATGATCGCTCTCACCTTTATCGAGTGGTTTAGTACTCCATTGGCTACTTAAGCCTAACTGTGATGTACAAAAGGTTAGGTCGGTTATACTTTTTTTTTGACCCGGTAAATTGATTCTAGTGGGACTTCCATCATTTAAACAAATAAAGTTATTATCTAAGATATTTTCCACAATAAGATTACCGTTATGGTTATTAATATCACTACCCCATACTAAATTTTTTGAATTAAAGTCTCCCCCTATAATTATATACTCAAATTTGTCGTTTTCTTTGATCAAGTCCATCAGAAATGCTTTACTTAGTTTCACGTCTATAGGATTGTATATATTAATTACCAAGAGTTTGTCAATTGAAATGGCTTGGGTTAATGTCCCATATGCTCTATGTCTAAGGTTTAAAGGATATATTTGGGCTGATATATAAGATTTAGAGAGGATGGCAATGCCATTGCGACCTTCCATCATATCTATTCGAAAAATATTATAATTTTTAACTTTACATTTCATATGTGATTTTAAAAAGGTTTCCTGCAGTATGACAATATCCGGATTCTCCTTGTGTAAAATGCATGCTAAGTTAGTGAAGTTAGAGTTTATACTTCTTATATTCCATTGAAGGATTTTGAATTTACTAATTATAAAAACGAGATTGGGTTATGATTAATCTGGATTAACTATGGTTTTACACAAGATAATTAATGTGCGTATATATATTTTTTTTTTTTTTTTTTTTTTTTTTTTTTTTTTTTATTAACTATTTATTTAATCCCAGCAGAACTCAGAATAGTTCCATGTCACTCCCTTGTGACAGGTCACTCCCAGCCCTACTTTGTGTTATATTAGTCATATTTTGTATGTCAAGATTTTGTTGTGCTATCCCTCTCTTTTGGAGGTTGGTTAGAATAATTTGGAAAATCGAGATAAGTTCCTCTGTGGGTATATCTGGGTGCGCTAAGTAGTCTGACATTTCTATGGCTTCATTTAGTGACATGTCAGGGACATTAGCTCTTGTATTTCCAAGAGTTGGAGAGTTAATATTTGATATTTGTTTAATTGGGGATTTAGGATAACGAGGTGGACTGATTAGGCACTCCTTATGAGCCTCCTTATCATACCCAGGACTCGTCATGCATTTCCTCTTTTTTCCACTGGCTACTACATCGTTATAAGTTTTAGTGTTAGTGTTATATTTAGTAATTGTGTTTGATCTCTGTGTTATACTTATCATTTCATTTTCTGGAACATTGTGTCTTGGCAGGTGGGGGAATTGTCTTTCATTGAGCTCCACTCTTGGGCTGTTCTGTGGCCTGCTGTTGGTTTCTCCTTTTCTTGGGATCATTTTACTTGCCTCGTAATAAGTAATATTTTGAAAACTCATTGCTTCATTAATTTTTTTTTGTCTAGATAACTCCTCACACTCTTCTGGGTTTCGTAGGTGATCTGATATCAAATGTTCTTTCCTACAATATAAACAATGCTTTTTATTTACATATTTTTCACAGTTCTCTGCCTTATGGTCTGTTTGCCCACATTTAATACATCTTTCTTTACTTCGACATTGCTTGGCAGTGTGGTTAAATCTATAGCAATTAAAACATAGAATAGTTGGTCTAATATAGGATGTTACCTCTAATTTATTGGAGTAAATGGAAACGTACCTTGGGAATAGTTTACCTTTAAAGGTAAAAATATATGTTCCAGTCGGGATATATGACACTGCCTTCGTTTCGTTGTCCGTTACTCTTCTATTTAGCCTCTTGATATCTAATACCTGAAACATACCTGCAGCCTCTTCGTTTGCTCTTCTTATCACTTCCTCTTCTGATATACTCACTCCTACGCCCTTAACAACTCCTTTACATGATATTAATGGGGCCGGAATATAAGTTTCATATCCCAAGCTCTTTATTGTGATGTTTTTTCTGAAATTGTTTGCGTCTCCTGGGAGCCTGAATGTCACACAGATTCTATTTCTGCCCTTTCTTCCTATACTTTTTATTCCTTTAATTTGATTGGTGTGTAATATTTTTCCTACTTCTACAGGGTGTAGATTTCCTATATTTTTATCAGTATGCTCCATCATTACTTCAAATGGTTCACTGTCGTAAATAGAATACTCAATATTAGCTAAGACAGACTGTCTTTTTACTTGTTTCGTACTTTCTTGATCTTCCTTATTATTTACATTGTTTTTGTCATTGTTGTGGTCTTTCTCCAGAGAGATTTCGGGCGGGTCCTGCCCGCCCGTTTGGTCCCCCATGTGGTCTTATATAGGTTAGTTTATCTTTTCACTTTTAGGTTAAAAAATATTACGTGCAAGATGCAAGCTATTACAAATATTATATATGTTGCACAAACCTTGGGGTTTCAATTACTATAACAGTGCAGCTGCTATAATTTTATTACTTGGTGGTTGATATTTTTTAGGATTTAAACGAACCTTTCAACTTTCGTTCTCCTCAACTCTCACATACATATAATTCCCCTTTTATTTTACAGAAAAAAATCAAATAGTGTTAGTTACTTAGTTTCTTCTTCTTTTTTCATTAAATTTAATGTGAAGTGGCTGTGCTGCCAATTTACCGATAATGACCGAACGCCCGGAGGCGTATATGATAAAGTACATAATGTTATAAATAAAAAAAAAACTGTACAAATAGTTACAAAAGCCTTGTTAAAATAAAAATATACTAATCACTTATGAAAGTTAATTTTATGGTTTATATATATTTATTATTTAGGTCCTAAAGAAGAGTTTGCGGCCATATCGAAAGTTTTAAAATTAAAAATTGCCATTTATATAAGAAAATATTTATTACGTTAATTTTATCAGAATTTTGAATCTTGTTAATCTTACGTTAAGATTATTGATATATTTTTGTTTTAAAACAGTATTTTAATTATTTGTATATATTTTTTATATTAGATATACTTCTGTAAAAACACGGATACACGCCCCTGCGCGTTCGGTTATTGTCGTCCCATCGTTCTTCTTTTTATTAAAGTTCATTTTATTATGTTGGTGGTATTGCAATCATGCGCAAAAAGATTTAAAGAACGACCTTGATGATTCTAGTCTTCTTTCTCAGTCTTGAGTTTTTATTTCCTATAATTTTATCTTCGTTTCCAGGATATTTCTTTTGAAATGTCAAATGAAAAGACCTTGAAATTATGAAATTGTCAAATCCATTATGGTATCTTGACACTGACGTTTTTATTTACATAATTTTGTAAGTTTCTTCTTTTAAGTGTAAAAAAGTGATAAATCTAAACGATTAACAATTAAAACAAGTTATTTTATATCGTTCTCCAACAATAATAATTGCGTTCGAAAAGTCACAGTGTTAGTTTTAAAATAGAATTGTCTAAAGGTTGAAGAAATGGATATGGTTGTTTAATTTTTGTTTAAAACTAATATAAACAATCATTCTACGATTACTTAATCTGATGCCTACAAAAGTGTTTAGGAACGCTTGCTGTTAACAAAACAAGGATTGTGAGTATTAGGTTTCCAAATTTTAAATTGCTTACATTCTTAGTACCAATTGTCATCTTCAGTGTAGAAAGTACACTTCTTTTCAGATCCGTTTTTACGACCTAAATTCCATTGGTTACAGATAATAAAAAATTATCATTAAATATTTGATACTATCTCCAAGGCATCTAACTTAAGAAGAAATTCCTAAAATGCCTGAAGAGTTCTTTACTATCACTTTACTTAACATATTGCTCTTAAGAAATTACTTTCTTTTAATAGCCAATGTGTTTTGATTCATTCATAAACGTGATAATGAGGATTTTTAAGTATTAAATGATTTGTGTTATTAATAAATGAAACATTGTAGTAAAATTAGTGATTAAATGTTATTCAATATTATTATTTATTAACAATTAGTAAAGGGGACAGTAAAGGTGAGATTTTTTTATAGATGAATTATTATTCTTGTAAAATACAAAAATGTAGAGAAATAGAATTCATATACAAAATAACTTATTTTATTTTTGATATGCAATTTGAAAAACAATGGAAATCTTTATCTAATAGATAAAAATGCATTTTGATCCAACATACATCATTATTAGTTCATTGTTAAAACCTTGATTAAAAGTTATATTGATTATTTGATTACCTATAATATAATTCTGCCAAATAAATCCTGATTTTAAAAATATACTAAAACGGAGAAAAGGTATAAAGGTAAGATTTTTATTAAAATATTTGTTAGTAATATTGTTTTTACATTCTTTGTTTCTAAAAATTAATCAATAAACAATTTTATTGAAAATCTACAGTGATGCTCTATTTCTTACCCTAAAGTGCCTCTACTGTCATAAGTTTTAATGCAAAAAAAAGTATTTATGTTTTTGATATTCTAATTTTTATTATAATAATTATCATATTTAATCAGATTATTGCGCTAGATTTTATTTGAAGTTTTTTATCTTTAGTTACAAATTATTTTTTGTGCTTATGAATAACTTATTTCATTTATATTTAAAAGTGACTTTGAATGTAGGTAAAACAATTAAAAGAATGCAAGTATGAAAAATATAACAAATTTGTGAATAATATACATAAAATATATTGAAAATCTAGCTGGATTTTGTATGTAACATTTCTTGATTATTAAATGTTATTAATCAATCAAAATATATAAGAAAAATTAATGATACTATCGCTGACATTTTTGTTTATTTGTGTGTTGTTTGGTTTGTTATAAAAGGTTGAATCAAATTAAATTTTGTAGTCTAAATTGTATTTTTGTTATATTAGATTTATATTCATTTACCCTCATTTTAATATCCTTGGGTCTCTCCTTTGTAGAATTTGTCATTGTATATTATATTTTTTTAATTTTGGTTTTTATTTTCTGTTTTTGTTTAAATCTTGTGTAAAGTAATTTTAGTTTTAAATGACCCTTTTTGTACAGTACTTTTCTTTTCATACAGTACTTTAACGTTACAAATTTTTTGTTTCTGAATATTTAATTATTTTCTATGTCCAATTTCTTTACTATTGAATTAAAATTATGTTTATTTTTGAAACTATTTTCATATATATATAATTATTTGTTGATATGGTGATTTTGCTATAACTATTTTCTTTTGTTATATTTGCTGTGGTACCCACAATATTAATACCAAAAATCTGAAAAAATTAACTCATTTAGAAATGTTTCTCTTCTTTCGAATGGTATAGTGTCATTTTTGATATTTTCAGTAATTTAAAGATGTAGTATTCTCAGGTGATTTTCTTCATTGTACACTCTTTGCTCTTTCCCCACAATTTTTCATTTCAATTGTTATTTTTGTAAAATTCACAATTTTTTTCAAAGAAAAATTTCACCCTTAAATTAGCTTTTATGCTCTTAAATAGCACAACTAATTTTTTATTAGCACGTTATTTCGAAAATTTTTAATAAATCAAATCATATTTTTGCTGTAGTGTCTAAAATTTGATTTTAAGAAATCTGAAAACATTTTATCTTTTTTTTAAATTGATTTAAAAGTTAAAGAAATTGCGAGAGAATTAAGTACATTACCAGTGAAATTTATTCTAGGATATTGAAATTGAAAACTAAAAGTAGTAATGGGTAATAGATCCTATAATTGATGAACAGATATAAGGAATTTATAGTTATATTTTTTGCACTATTATTCACAAACACCCTGTAGAAATCATATATATATAAAAATAACTTTTATCTCGAAGTATGATATCAAGCTATTATTTTAATCAGTAAAAAATTCTTTTTTACCCAAACTAGAACCTAATATTGAACCCCACTCTTATCTAGCTAAAATGCATCATGTCTATTTTCGCGACGTCACAATCCAAAAAAATCTCATTAACATATAATAGAAAACTGAAAAAAAATTATACATCAAATCGTATCTTAATTTCTGCTAGACAGCAATCAATTTGTCAGTTAAATTGTTGATTAAGGCCAATGTAGACCACCTGGGCAGATAAAGTGTTGATTAAGACCAGTGTAGACCACCTGGGCAATTAGTATTATTAGATAAGTAACTGCCTTTGATATGCCCGCTCTTTAAAATGTTAATAACAAATTCCCTCTAACAGATGATGCTGTTCCTATTGTTATCGCCATGGGAACTCCAGGCGATAAGGCAGGCAGTATCGAAAAGGTAGTAGTGAAGACAGAGCCCGAATCTACGCCCCTAGCGCCAGGCCAACAACCGCCGCCACCGCCTCGGATCCCTTTGTTTCCATCTCCAACTCCCGCCTTCCTGGTGCAGAATTTGTCTCCATCTGATCAACCCTCGGGTTTGGAAATGGGTGTAGTCGAGCGATTACAACCACAATATGCTTTGGTTAGTCCTTCGGAAGTGCACGTGGGAACCAAACCGGAGGCTTTTCGACAAATCGAGCTAGAACAATCCACAATAGGTAATCTAAATTTTTTATAATGAGTTAAAAGTTACTTTTTTTGCATGTTTCTTTAATGTATTAAATTATATACAAAGTTAGTGCAATTTAAAGAGATTTAAATAGGCAAAGGCAAGGCAAATAAGTGATTATATGAAAAAAATAATTAAAATTTAATATCATAAATAGTACTATGTATTAATAATATCTGATTAAACTTATTTCATTGTACGATTTTATAAGTGACAAAACATATATAATTTCTCGGAAAGCATCAAAATTAGTGATCAGCCAATAGGGATTTTTTTTGCCGATATCGATATTATACATATATTTAAAAGATAAGCAATATAAGTTGATATAAGTAAAAATTGTCAGCAGTGACAACGTTGTAAAGTGAAAGGCATCGGTAAGTCAAATACATAACGTAAATAAAATGTTGGTAATTCCCCGGCCGCCCGAGGATTATCCGCTTTACAAAATGCCTTATTTGATTTTTCATCTAATTGGTAAATAATTAAAAAATAGAAATAATATGTTCGAAATAATTTCTTAAATATGTCAATATAAATTGTTAAATTTTGCCGATACGATACCGATACATATCGGTATCAGCCGATCACTAATCAAAACGGACTTGGTCAGAAACCAATTGATATGAGACCAATAGAAGCTTAATATTATAACCTTGGGGATTTCTACTTGTAGCATTAAATCCTGTTTTAAAATAGTTTAATTTTAAGATATAATAATTCAGTCAAACACCTCTGGAAGCGGAGGTACTTGATATCATAAAAAAGTATTTCCTTTGTTAAAAAAATCGACTTTCAGTTACTTTTATTTAAATAGATTGATTTTTGGTTCCCAAAACTATAAATTAAATGGTAAAAAACACAATTGGTTTATAATAATAATAATCAAACTTAATTACTTCACTTATAATTCTGCGTTTTATTCTCCAGTGAAATTTTATACATTACTTATTTATGGTTTTGTTGTTTAAGAAAAACAAGTGAAAAACGACTATATTTTTGCCGTAATTTTGAATTTTCGAGAATTTAAAGTTACGAGAATAAATTTCTATATAGGGATCTACCTTATATACTACAGTATATATGGTATAAGTAGCGGGAAAGTAAAAATAGGTCAAATATTAATATCATTTTTGTGTTTTTTAACGATTCTGAATCGATTGCTGTTGTCCGTTAGTCTCTATCTAACGTTCTCGAGTTGAATCAGGCTAACGGACGGACGGACAAAACCATCTTATAAGAGTTTTTTTTCTTCGAAAACTCTAAAAGTTAATGATCCATATTCAGACAATATTTTTCTTCTAGTTATTATTTATCATATAAATAACATTATTTATCCATGACATGAAAAAACGAATTTGATTTTATTGTATCTATATTTAGATCCTAATCAATTTTTTGATGATGCCAAAACAAAGTACCTACTTGCAAATAAGCATTATTATTATTTTTATTATCCTCCTAAATTTAAATGTGTTCAACGAATTCAGTCTTT
Source organism: Neocrepidodera transversa (assembly GCA_963243735.1). NCBI lineage: Eukaryota > Metazoa > Arthropoda > Insecta > Coleoptera > Chrysomelidae > Neocrepidodera > Neocrepidodera transversa. The sequence goes on along the minus strand of OY725337.1, from coordinate 1,611,538 downwards.
ATTATATCAATTAAACGATATTATTTAAATTTCCACCTGTTTCTTTTTTTCGACAACTTTCACTGTTCATACTGTTTTTATTAAACTAATAAGATCCAATATTTAAACGATATTGCCAATTTTTTTTTAAATCAAAAATATTAAAAATTGCCATATTTTTCTATAGTATCTGATATAGGATTTCTCTTGTGGAATCAAAATACTTCTAAAAAATGATAAAAACTAAAAAAATGAGGATACTTGCAATATTTTAAAATCTCAATTATTATGGATCTCGAGAGTATAATTTTTTTTCCAAAAAATTTTCACAAATTCCAGAATATAACTCGTATCTAAAGTTGATAACATTATCTGTCGGTCGTGCGTTTTTATTTATTTTTTATTTTTAATTCAGAATCAGATAGTACATCATAAATAAGGTATAGAGGATCAGAATCATAAAGATAAATGGGCAAACTCAAGGGGTAAGTGGATCAATAATTTTTAAATTAGCAGACATAAGTGGTAAAAGGACCAAATAATTTTACATGTACAGAAGTAAGAAGTAAAGTAACAACATATTTTACATGTCAAGTTTAAGGGGCAAAAGAACCAAATAATTTTAGATGAAAAAATTTAAGCAGTAAACGGGCCAAATATATTTACATTTCTATTGGTTTTTTAACACCTACTAAGCACACGTTACAGTAAGCGCCAACTAGTACTAGTACGACGAATTTCGGGATCTGCGCAACTTCATCATTGTAGCTAGGATGAGGTTAAACCGCACCTTTTTTCGGAATATGACGAATTTCAGGATATGCGCAATCTCTTCGTAGTAGAGGCTTGCTGTACATAGAGTCAAAACGATAACAGTAACTATCCTGATTTTAGCATTAAAAGAAATAAATTTTGTTTCTAGACGATTATTATGTACAAACCAAATACTGCCTAGACCTTCAGCAACCGACAACGAGCTACGCGTTAACTTCAAAATCGAAATCATTCCTAAGCAGCTCCGATCAACCGGGTCCTTCTGGATTACAAACACCGAAAACGAAACCTGCTGTTTTTTCATCAAGTCCAGGTAGACTGAAAAGGGTGAAGAAGGTTCCGGCTCAGGAGCAACAGGGTACACCGCAATCGAGGAAAGCTTATCAATGTCCTTCCTGCAAAAAGAATTTTACCACTTCCGACAAATTAAACAAACACGAACAAACTCATACTGGTTAGTTCATTACAAATTAGTAAGATATAAAATGTCTATTTGGTTTCTTTTTTTTCAGGTTCATCGCCTTTTAAGTGTGACAATTGCAAGAAAATATTCACTTCAAAGTTCAAATTGGTTAGACATGCTCTAATTCATTCTGATCGTAAACCATTTAGTTGTACAGTCTGCGACCGCACGTTTCATCGTAAAGATCATCTCAAAAATCACATCAAAGTTCATAGTCCACAAAAAGACGTCCACATTTGCGATAATTGCAAAAAACAATACACATCCTTACTTAGTTATAGGTAAGCTTTTAATTTTGCATTTTTTTAAACAGTTCCCTACAAAATGTAAAAAAAAACTATTCTTTAAATAGGAAACATTTAGCCCTTCACGCAGCCGAAGAGGGAAACTTGACTTGTCAGATTTGCCATGATTCGTTCGAGACTAAGGAAAAAATTTTATATCACTTAAAAATTCATGCGGGTAGTCGTACTGTCAAGAACCCAAACGAGAAAAAATTTAAATGTGAAGTGTGCGGCCGACGATTTTTTACCAGAAAAGACGTCAGAAGGCATAACGTTGTACATACAGGTAAGTTCAACTATCATTTAAACCAGAGTTTAAAGATGCAATGTAAAGTCACTTTTTCTGCTGATTTGAGTTTTGAACCACTGTAAGCCTCTAAAACAGTTCTACTCTTCTCTCTTTTGACTGTTTAACCTTCACAAATGAGTCAAAACACCTTTTGTAGAGGAATATTGACTCCTGATCTTGTATCAATTTTGAACTTTCTCGTGTGCACAGTGCTCGCGAGCACTCGAAAGGGCCTCCGAGCTCTCCAAACGGCTCCTGAGCACTCCAAAAGGCTCGCGAGCACCAAGCCTTTTCATGAACATTTTTTTATTCATACCGGTTTTTTTCTTATATGTATACAAAAATAATAAAAATTGCTTTGGTTTTATATTTAAGAAGTTCAAAAATAAATTTTAATTTTTGATATTGGTTCCTCTATTCCAATTCTAGGCAGTTTTGTTGGATTTAATCAATTTTTATAAATAATCTAAGAGACACTTTCACAGCAATAATTTAAATATTCAAAAAGTGCTTAGTGCCCGTGAATTTAAAGCACTTTTTTAGAGTGCTTAGAGCTTGCGAGCACTTTCCTGTAAAAGTGCTTAATGCTCGTAATTTTTAAGCACTTTTTGAGTGCTTCATGCTCGCGAGCACTTTTTGTCAGTGATCTGTGAATTAATATATGCATATTCTATATTGTTTTTATTTTTTAACTACATGTTGTATTTTGCTATTTTTATTATTTTATTGTATTTTCACTGTAAATTTTGAAAAAGTTCCTATCGCCAATCTAAATTATAGTTACGATTTTAATTTTCCTGTAGGTATGCGCGATTTTCTTTGTCAATATTGTCCCCAACGTTTTGGTAGGAAAGATCACTTGGTACGCCACATCAAAAAATCGCACAACTCCAAATACAAGGCCGAAGAGACGATCACCTCTCCAACTATTAAAACCGAACCGAAAGACGCTTCTATAATTTCCGAAACCTCAATAAAATCCGAAACCTCAATAAAATCCGAATTTTCGGAAAGCAGTCTTTCGAACGCTCCAGAAACGTTTACCGCGACGGATTTGGGTCTACCACTGATAGAAGGCGATCTAACGCCATTTTTAGGAAGCGAAAGCTTGTTAGCTTCCGTACAGGAGGAACTGAAGGATCTAGGTAAGTAATTTTAATAAAAATCATACATTTTTAAACACACGCATCCTTTTGTTACTTTAGCACCTATCATTGGGTATTTTAATTCTATAGTGGCTCTTAAGACATAAATATATAATTTATTAGCTTCAACTTTAGGTAGCACAATCTTGGAGGGTATAGAAAGTACTCCGGCCGCTCCGGACATGCTCATCACTGAAAATATAGATGCTAGTCAAGGTGTTTTGGACGAGGATGAGGTATTGTTAAATGATTCCGAGTTACTGGGAGACTTGTTGCTGGAGACAACCGACGACAAAAATCTACCCTTGCCTGGATTTAGTCAGACGTTTCAGTCACCCCCGCCTCCAGGTCCTCCTCAATAGATTTAAAATAAAAGGTATGTTTGTTCTTAGTCAGTTTCGATTTTGATTGCTAAAAAATTATATTTAACATAGTAGAGGTTAATAAATACAAAAAGTGTTCTCTTTATTAAAATTTTATAGAAATCAGCAGCAAAAAGGTTATTATTTATTCTATTGACCTAAAACCTAGATATATAGAAAATATTCTTTGTTTAAAGTACTTATATTTAACACTGCCATGTAAAAACAATTTTTCTATACTCTGGTTTCAGATTTATCCTTAAGTTTCATTTTCTTCAAACAAATTGAAGCTGATTAAGAAACACACTAAATATACATTCTATAGTTGTTATTTATAATTATTATTTCGTTAATGTCAATATTTTGAAGGTTGGCCTTAATTGAATTGTTTACCTTTTAAAATGTACAAATTTAAATCCTAAAACAAAAATACCCGACAACGTGTTACCAAAAATTATAAACATTTGTTTTTTAATTTATTTAAGTTAGGAGGAAACGAATTTATAATTAGTTTTTAGTGTTCAAAGTATTTACGATCGAAGGCTAATCTTCAAAAAAAATGTCTTCCTTTTCATAATGAGATTTATTTCGAAAAATTAATATTTGATCTGAAATTAAGTAAAATGAAAAAATAAAACGTTGAGTTCCAACTTAGTGCGCAGTTGCAAGATACTATTTCGCTTTTAAGTCTCATTTCTTTTAAAAACATAATAAATCATTTATGGCCATTTTCATAATACATAAATAAAGGTTCTAAAGCTTAAGTGAATTTTAAGGTAAAGTTTCGTTTAAAGAATTTTACATTTTACAATACTTCAACATTGATTTTGTTTTACCACTTAATTCATAATCACTATAAAGCTTTACAATGTTAGATACCTAACGCCTACCCTTTTATTGAGGTGGATAAATTCTTGTATTCTGGGTTTTAAAACATTTGTTATGGACTCTTGTCCACTACTCTCTTTTACCTTGTCTTCGGCCTCCCTCTGTTCCTCTGTAATATTTTTCCTGTGATCCAATGCATAATTTTTTTAATCATATCACACGATTGTGTGTCCTGTCTATTCATTTTATGTTTTATCACACCATTATTGCTGTGGGCGTGGTATGGATTATATTTTCTACACAACATTGAAATTTTGCTTTTAATAAATAAAGAAAACTTATTGACATCAACTTGTCTATAAAAATCACAAAACTATGTAAAACCAGCAATAAAACGATGTAAAATTGGCTAAAATTGTCTATATTGGAAAAAAACAGTTTCAAAGCAATGTAATAATTCTTTAATGAGCAAATTCGTAAAACAGTTACAGAATCTTGTAAGATGGTCTACAATAGTCAAAATTAGCGAGCGTTCATCTAAAGTGGTCAATAACAATATCAAAACCAAGTAAAATTGTCTAAATCGTTAGAAATTGAATAATAATCGATAAAATGACGTAAATATATGTTAAATTGTCTAAAATTTTACTTGGTTGTCCAAAATTTGTGAAATATTGTCTAAAATAGTCAGAATCTTGTAAAATGATCTACAATAATCAAAATTTGCGAGAGATCGTCTAAAGTGGTCAATAACAATATCAAAATAAAGTAAAATAGTCTAAAATCGTTAGAAATTGAATAATAATCGATAAAGTGACGTAAATATATGTTAAATTGTCAAAAATTGTACTTGGTTGTCCAAAATTTGTGAAATATTGTCTAAAATAGTCACAAGCGTTGTAAAACCGTTAACAATTGGCTATAATTTGGGGGGAGGGATTTCAACGTGTTGATTTGCTAAAATTGTCTATACTAGTAAAAAATACTGTAAAATTACATAATTTTAGAAAAATAGATATTTTCTAAAATGGTTTGTAACACTCACAAAACTATCTTAAATTAATACAATAATAGTAAAAATAATTAAAATAAGACAAAGCACAAAGTCAGGTGCCACAAGAATATATTTTCATAGAAAAGCAACTAGTTTCGGTTATACACCATCAACAGACCATTATTTCATACTAAGCAGGAAAAATGAAAAAACGCACAATGTGGGACCCATTAGTAAGAAAGGTTAATAAGACATATGGTGCATGAAAATATTATATAAAATTATAACTAAATGAAGAACAATGTGAAGTTCTAAGGGCGCAAACAGCACCGGAGGTTATTGGATATCTTGAATACCACCCTGAATAAAATTTGATCACTTGGTCATAGTCAAACTGACTAAAGGGAAACTAAACTATTTCAAACTGAGTAGTTCGTAACTATTAAAAACCACTTTTAGTCTCTAATATATAGAAAACAAGAGATAGTGTATAAAAAAAGTTTATAACACTTATAATAAAAATAAATAAAAATAGCCAAAAATCGTGTCTAATATGATCTAGGGCAGTTAAAATCAATTAAAATTTTTCTCAATATTGACAGTCATGGCACATATTGAAAAAAGATAACAAAATTAACGAAAATGATTGTGGGAAGTATTCGATGTGGATTATAATAAAATGTTATCCAAGAAGTATCGTTTCAGTAGCTTTTTAAGCTTTTGTTTGGAAAAAAACAGATTGCAGAATCTTGAATTATTTGTTCAGTTTATATTTCGAACATTTTATCTCTTTGGTTATGGTGATCTTGAATTTCTTCAAAAGTAGTTTCACTAGATCTGGAATGGAATTGTTCATTCTATCACAATCATTTTTATTCATATTTTTAGGTTTGTCTTTTTGTTTAATTTTTAGTATTTAATTCCACTTTTAAAGCTTAATTTTCTGTCATCTTAGTTGTTTAGGCCTTTTACTTCGTTTTCTTGTTCTACACATACATTCTAACTTTAAAATAACAACTAATTATTTCAATAATAATGGTTTCAAATGTTTACGGTCTATGAAAACTTTTTTAATAGGCTTAATGCTTCAGAATCCTTTACACAAACAAAATCAACTTTATAAAAATTATGAATGAAGTGGGACAAAAAATAAGGTGAATGTTTTAAATGTATGTAATTCAAGTCGTCTAACTTTGTATGTATGAAACCCTACTTTGCATTTAATTATGAAACTGGTCTAGTGAATAACTAAAAAGAACAAAATATTCTTTTACCTCTATATTTTTAACAAAAAGTACTGTTAATTAAATTATATATACAAATATTTAAAATACCTGTTATGTTTAACTATTCTTTAACTTGTTGATCACTGCCGAATGTGAAATTGTTTAATTTTTTTATATATATATATATATTTGTTTTTTTTTGTATGCACAATCAAATGCAGTATTTAATACATATCACTTCCAATATGTAAGATATTTAGAAAAACGGATTCAAAAGTATCTTAAAAAAACGTCTCACTAAAGTCTCATTCATTAAAATAATTCTAACTACCCATCTTCTCCCTAACTTTCCTTTTCCACTTGGTAGATGTAAACTGACTGTTTTTTTTTTCATGTTTACAATACAATTATTATTTATCTAAAATTAATTGACTTTTTGGTGAGACATAAAGCAGTTCCAGGATGAGACTAAAATGAAAAATATATATCGTAACTGTTAGAATCGTTTACCTAAAAATATTTTGGTGCTAAATGTTAAGCTTTATATAATGTACGCGGTTAAAAAATTTCCATTATTTCTTTGACGGAATGAAATATGTGATTGTAATATATAAGGTTGGTAGTTTCGTTTAAGGGAAATTTTGGAAGTGTTTCAATTATTGCTAGATGTTAATTGTTATTTTTTAAAACAAATAGATGTACGGAAAACAAAAAAAACTCATAACTTAAAATAATCAAGTACAAACCATACAGATTTAAGCACTTTACTATTTTCATGTATTATTTTTTTAATGGCGTTATAGAAAATAGTGAGATGTACGATATTATTCAAAATGCATCAATATTAACAACTTTCATCTACTTAAATACAATAAATCAATGTTAAAATTATAATTCAAAAATGTAAAATAACTATATTGTTTAATTTTGGTGCATTTTGATTTGTTTCTTTTCGTTAATATATAATTAATCTACCTCATTTGCAACATTTCATGCTGTACAATCAGCTAGTCATAGTTTTAAGAAATGTAATTTTTTATATAATGTAATATAGAAAGAAGTAATATATTTTACCAACAGTTATGTATATAAAAAATATGAGTATTTTAAAGACATATGTACAGACTATATTTTTATACACATTATAGTATTATTTATATTTGTAAGTTGTTTTATTTTCTGCAAAATTAACCTTAAATCACAACCAAGACATTTTACATTTTTCAAGTTTTAAGCAACTTTGTTGAACTCCAAAATTTAGACGATGAATGGAAGAAACATATTTTCTACATATTAGATTCATCAAAATGGAAATGAAATTTAGTATTTGAAAAATTGTGCTGGTATACTTGATTTGCATTATAATTTTCTCTTATTTCTGTTAAGACAAATAAAATACTTTCAGGCCATAGCTTGGGGTTTCAAAATGATGTTTTATCTAATGAGTAATAAAAAATGCAGATATATTTTAACTTTAAATAAGTAATATTTATCGAAAGATAAGTAATTCTCCATTTTTAAACGTGGTTCTATTTATAATTTTTTTTAACAACTCCTTATTTATCAAGACAAAGATTTTAAATTACGAAGATTATTTCATTTAACTCAACTTTGTCCAAAAGAATTAATTACTTATTTCATTAAAAAGCAATAAAACTCAAAATCTACTACTACACTTGTTAAGTTGAAGAGGAAGGAATGACAACTAGTTTCAGCCATCATCAGGCCTAAACTACATACTGTCAGAGAGAAAAAAATACAAAGGTACAAATTTCCTGAATTAATTATAATTAAAACAGAATTATTATAGTTTTTTATCTTTTTCTGTCAGACACTATGTATTATAGACCCGATGATAGCAGTACTGCCTAAACGACCACATTCCAGATAATGGAAAACCTTTTAGATTTTACTTATTTTATTGTTCCAAAACCTTTTTAATCCCCAAAAAATTAATTAAGACTTAATACAAATAAATAAACGAAAAAAATTAAAAAAAAAATTATATTAAGTTATGAAAACAATTTTTTTTATATTCAAGACAAGCTAATATTTTATTAAAGCAATTTCATTACAATATTTAATCAAAATTGTAGATTTGTATCAATCCACTGGATTTTGTACCACTATAAGAATAAATTCTTTATCCGGAGCTACCATTATTTCGTGTTTTTTTGATCGAATTCGTAAAAACGTCAGATCGTTAGAAGGATCCAAATCTCTAACAACACTTCTTGCTTTATCGGCTAAAGAACTTATTAATCCAGCGTATTGAACCGTTGTGGTGTTATCCAATGTAGTTTTAATAGGAACACCTTAAAAAATATAAAGTAATTTGCAAAATTTACAGTTAAAAAAATTACCTTCTGAATTTACTACAATGGTCCCTACGATACCCTTATGGGATTGGATTCTTTTCATGGTTTCTTCAACTTCTTGTGCCTAAAATATATACTTATTATTGAAGGTATATTTGAAATTTTAATATAACATACCATTTTTGTAAATTTCAAGTTCTTTTGCCTTCGATCAAACTTTACTTCAAATGTCAAATATTCGATTATTCATCGAAGAAATATTTCATTAGGCAAATTTTTGCGATTAATAATTCTATGTATATTCTTGAACATTCCTAGACAGTGGCGTGCGTTATCAAATGTTTCATTGGTAAAACTAGTTTTGCACTAGTGTTGCACTGACACCTAAAGAAGTTGAAGAAAAATAGTTCATTTCCAATGCAATACAAAATTTTAGATTAGGTTGGTTTTACACTTTAGAAATGAATGACTATATCAGGCACTTATAGAGGGTCAGTTAGCTTTTTGTTTTTGGTTTTCATATTTTAGTAGATTTAAGCTGATTGGTTTCCATTCGTGGATCAATGGCCTTTTTGAAAACGTAAATCGGAACATAACTTGTTAGAAAAGTGAACGTACTCTCCAGTAGTTCATGTTTTGTGATTTTAGAACTTTTGGTTATAGAAAAAATGACATTGATATTTTACTTTTTAGTTTTACAATTATTTTAAAAACCAAAGGCACCAACACCAAAGTTCGGGGTCAAAGTCTAAAAAAAAATTGTATGTACTTTCGTGTTCTTTATATTTATATTCCTTTATTTTAATAAAGTATTAGGTCCATTTTGTTCAATCAACATGTCTCTTAGTTCAGCAATAAATTTTATAAAAAATCCAATTATTCTACGATATGTAAAACATCAAAGCAGTAAGTAAAATACATTTTTTTATCTCGATCATAAAATATTTTTTTCTAGATACCCAAAGAGCATTTTCAGTAGGCTTACAGCTCAATCAGAAAAAGACTTTGGCTCCCAAAAGTGGCCAAAATATCGTTTTAGTTGATGGGGTTCGAACACCTTTTTTGCTATCTGGGACAGATTATTCAAAGCTTATGCCACATGAATTAGCCAAACAAGCTCTTAGGTAACTAATAATAATAATAAATCATCCCGGTTTATTCTCACGTTTAATCTAAAAGTACAACACATACAGTTCAACTAAAATTAATATAAACCTCAAAATCACAAGGAAAATTAAGAGATCCAGTTAATTATTTGAAAAAAAATAGAATCGTAAAATGTTTAAGTACCAACAGTTAAAAAAATAGTTATTAGTTATTTTAAGCATTTTCGTTATCAGACATTTTTTATAATTACAATAATTATAAATTTTACCGATAAACAAACATTCACTAAATGTGTAAATTCGCATACTACTGTCCACACAAGTTATTCCTTATTTAAAAAAAAAAAAATAATTTAAAATATCTTAATAACAAAATCAAACTTACTTATATACCAATGCAGTTTTTTAAATGTACAACATTAAACTAGTTTATAATATAGATGAATAAAATGCTGAAAAATACATTACATCTACCACATCAAATCAGTTCAGTAACACTAATTTTTATCTTTCATTCATGAATTTAATGTAAATAAACACAATAATAAAATTGATGATATGTTAATTTGTTACTTTGTATTCAATTATGGAAATTTTTTTATTTGTTTGAATAGTGAAAATTTATCTTTTAAATGTAAAATTATTTCACTGCAAAAAAATAATCAGTAAAATGTGTGCTATTATAATGAAATATGAAACCAGTTCTATAAATCTGTTAAGCTTAAAATACTAGCTCAAGTTTTTTTATTTTTCTCAATTAGTTAGTAGCTGATAACTGATCTAAATGGAATTTTTAAACTTTTGCTAAAAAGTGTAATTACATCTTAATATATCATCACTATCACCTGCTTATGAATTATATAGAAAAGACAGACCAAATACGGTTAAAAGTGGTGGAAGATCATCATATTTTACCTGAGATAGAAAAGATATGCTTTGAATATATAATGAAACTCGAAATCATGTACCACAATAAATTTAATTATAAAAAGGAGAAGTCAACTAGTTTCGACTAAAAAGCCATCTTCATTCCTACAATGAATACAAACACAAGTTTGATAGGCAAATTACAAAAAAAGAAAAGAACAAAACTGACCAAACTATATTTATGTTGAAGTTAAACCTTAAAAAGCATATTGTTTAAATTAAGGGTACCGCTACTGGGAAGGGGAGGAGAGTAGTACAAGAGAAAAATTTTCTTACATATAAATTGTTTTTCCTTGCACCACCCTCGTCCCCTTCCCAGTAGCGGTACCCTTAATTTAAGCGATATGATTTTTAAAGTTTAAGTTTAACATTAATGTAGTTTGGTTCTTTTATTTTTTTGTAATTTGTGTTTGTTATTTATTGTCGCCCAGAATATGTCTTTTTAGCCGAAACTAGTTGCTCCGGTTTCTATGATTGAATTTATTGTGGTACATGATTTCGAATTTCATTTATGATTAATACCTGACCACATTTGAGATATGGATAACTTATTAGATTCTTTGAATATATGTTTTTAAATCTCAAAATGAGTCCCCGTTACTTACAATAGTAAAGTCCCATTATGTTGGTTAACTGATAACCTAAATTAAACTTTAAAAAATGGGATAAACCTTTCACAAAATAGTCGAAATTTTTCTTTGTCACGATTAAAAGGGAGAAAGCAGCATATCTAGGAACAATTACAAAGGGTCAAAAATGTAAAAAATCTTACAAGGACTAGAAAGTTTAAATGTCAAAACCTTCATGTATGCCCATATTCGTTTTTGTCTGGAATTTCCTTAAATATAAATTGTTTTTCTTCAGTGGTATCCTTAAAAAGACTGGCGTTCCAAAAGAAGTTATTGACTATGTCATTTATGGAACTGTTATGCAAGAAGTTAGGACTTCCAACATTGCCAGAGAAGCAGCTCTAGCTGCTGGTTATAGTGACAAAACACCTGCACACACTGTAACGATGGCTTGTATTTCATCAAATGTAGCCATAACATCAGGTAATTAGATTAAAATAAAAATTTGATTTGAATCTAATTTATTTCTTTTAAAGCTATTGGTCTGATAAACAGTGGTGTCTATGAGACAATAGTATGTGGAGGTGTAGAATTCATGTCTGATATTCCAATCAGACACAGCAGGAAAATGAGAAGCTTATTATTGAAGGCTAACAAAGCAAAGACTGTTCAACAAAAATTGGGATTATTGACTACCATTCGACCTGATTTTTTTGCTCCAGATTTGCCGAGCATTGCTGAGTTTTCTTCAGGAGAAACTATGGGACATTCAGCAGATCGGTAAATACTGAAAAAAAATCAATTTTATAACGAAAATTAATTATATTATTTGCAAATGTTACAAATAAATTATTTCTAGTTTGGCTGCGGCGTTTGAAGCTGGCCGCAAAGAACAAGACGATTTCGCACTGAGATCTCATACTTTAGCACAAGAGGCATCAGATAAAGGTTATTTAACTGATATAATTCCATTCCAAGTGCCTGGAGTTGCTAAACCCATCGAAAAAGATAATGGCATTCGTGTTTCAACTCCTGAAAAATTAGCTTCGTTGAAACCTGCTTTTATCAAACCTCACGGAACTATCACAGCAGCTAATGCCTCATTTCTGGTAAGTATTTACATTTAGAGCGTTTTCACATGGAGCAATATATAATACATAAAAATTACTTATTTAAACGCATGTATTTTAGCCGCAAAGCTATATTGCTCCATGTGAAAACGCTCTTAAGCATGACATATTGCTATGTTTTTTATTTTTAGACTGATGGTGCATCGGCTTGCATAGTAACAACAGAAGCTAAATGCAAGGAACTGGGTCTCAAACCAAAAGCGTATCTGAGAAATTTCTTGTATGTATCTCAAGATCCTATCGATCAGCTATTGCTAGGTCCCGCTTATGGTACACCTCAAATTTTACAAAGGGCTGGTCTTACTCCTAAAGAAATCGATGTTTGGGAATTCCATGAAGCTTTTGCTGTAAGTAAATTATATACATAATAAAACTTTATTGAATATAAAAATGTTTTTACAATTTTTATCATTGCAGGGTCAAATTTTGGCGAATTTGAAGGCTTTAGACAGTGACTGGTTCGCTCAGAAATATATGAATCTGCAATCGAAAGTTGGTGCTCCAGATCTGAAGAAATTTAACAATTGGGGAGGTTCTCTTTCGATTGGACATCCGTTCGCCGCTACTGGCGTGAGACTAGCGATGCATACAGCCAACAGGTTGATACGAGAAGATGGACAATTTGGTTTGGTGGCCGCTTGTGCCGCTGGAGGGCAGGTAAATATTGATATTGTTTTTGAAATTTTTCTTAACGTATTTTACCCATTTATAGTTGAATCCATTAATTTTATATGGTAACAGACTTTCCTTCACACTATTGACTATCGAACTAATATACTGTAGGATCCGAATCTGCGATAAAAACTAGATGTTCTTATTAAAAATTTCTAATTTGAGGTGTGGGGTGAGCGTCATTTAGTACTCACCGATGCCCCTTCGAAGATATCAAAATATTAATTCCGCAAACTTTTTGAGCAATGCATATTTTTCGAGATATTACAAAATTCCAGGTTAAATGAATCACTCGGTATATCAGTTTTGTTTTTGGAGGTAAAAACTTCACTGTTCCACTATTAGAGGTTCAGATTCATTTTGATCAGAATATTGGTCTGATGCAACTTCTTTTCCTACTTTCACTCAACAAAAGCAGCTACATTTTTAGCATAAAATTGGAAATATAAGTCAATTTTTTGGTAATAATTATTTTTAAATGATTTTAATATATTAATGGGTTATTTCTGAACAAGTTTCTTAAATAAATGATTTCTAAAACTAAACTTATTTTTAAACAAAGTTTTGTTCATTGATAACATTCATTTTTATTTATTTATTTGTACCACATAAAATATACAAGTATAACATTTATATATATAAAAGTTGTGAGTATTGTAGGTTTAGCTTTTTATTTTTTGCATCTAAGTGTACAACACTTGTGTGTGCAAAAATCAGTTACCTAAATTAGTGAAAACTTAATCTAGGTATAAGTCGAGCAAAAGGTGTTGTGTGTTGTTCATGTATTAATTAAAATTATATTCTACTAAATATTTTAACAAATGTGTTTATTTAGGGTGTTGCCATGATCTTGGAGAGACATCCAGATGCTAGTCCAAACTGAATTTAATTTTAAGAAATAAATAAGTTAAGACACAAATATTTTTATACTGTTTATGCTTTTTTATGTACATTAGTAGTTAAAAAATTGTATAAATTATTTTATGGCCAAAATGAACAAAATTAATCTTTCAACTTAATTATAGTTATAAATGGTATTAAAATTAAGTTGAAAAAATATTTATTCTGTACATTATTCAATAAAACTAAAAACGCAGCCTTTTATTATTTTTATTCTTAAATATAAAATTAACACCAACAAACTTCTTATTGATTAGAATTGGCCCATCCTGTTGAGCTACCAACATCTCTAACATGTAACCTTACAGCAGCATCCAAAATTTCTTTAACATCTTTACAACCTTGCAATGCTTTATTTAAAACTTTATCTAAGTGATCAAGATGAAATCTTTGAGACATCTCCATTAGAACAATTTTTCCACTTATAGGCAACGCGGCTATGGTTAAAGTTGGCCCTCCTAACACTTCTTCCTGATGTGAAATATCTAACATAGGTACATCATTATTAGCTAAGCTAGCTGTACAAGCACATACATATTCTTTTAAAGGAATCCCGGCATCTATTAATGCCAATGTTGCTGCGTTAACACATGCTGGATAAATACCTCCATCAGCATGAAGCACTTCAACATACACATCTATTTGACAGAAAGGATACAACTCTGTTTTTATTGCAGCTTCTAAAGCTTGTTGTAAATGCATCGATAGTTCGGTTGACTTCCTATCTCCTCTAGGCCTTTTTTTACGATCTGTTGTTGAAAATACAGCCATACTAAATTGGCAATTTAATACAGCACTATTATGTAAAGCTTTTGACCGACCACCTCTAACCTATAATATTAACAAATTAATTTTGAACCTTATATTGAAATAGAATAGTTACTTCATGGGGTCCATACACTGCTGCTAAAACTTTTGTCAAACCTTGCTCAAGATAAGCACTTCCATCCGGCTCTGTGAATAGACCCAACTTACAACGGATTCTTCTTAATTCATTTGCTCTTCTACCGTCTAAACGTAGACCAATTTTTGAAAGTAAATCTTTATTTCTACTCATGTTATTTTTGAAACTTAAAACAGATTTAACAGAGGTTATGTTTAATAACCTTCAAAATTCTTCTTCTCTTTTTATTGGCTATAACCTTCAAAATTTCCCTGCGTAGTGTCTAGGTTGCCATTGTTCAGTTATTCATTGCGCTCCTGTCAGAAGGTGACGTCATCAAAACATAAAAATAGCATCATACGGTAAATTTTCTAAAATTGCGGGATATTTTGCGGGTCTCTTTAACTGAAATACATTAAACAATTGTCATAATTGATACATGACCTACTCTAAAATGCATCGACTTTCACCCTCTTACGAGGGAATCTCAGAAGCCAAAAAGATTTGTGCGGGGAATTATTATTTGCCGTACCGCTACGGGCGACTTACTTACAGAAAACCTCACCATTAAAATAATAAGGGATTAATTAGAAAAAACCCGGCTTTTTCTGAGACCAGATTCTTTTTGTGTCAAAATATATAGAAAAATTCATTCTTAATACTATCTCTATCAGGAATATTCCTATCTAGTTTCTTCTAGAATTAATTCATATTTAATTACACGAATCCGTGAATCTGTAGCATCTGCTAAAATCTAATATTTATTTATTTGAAAATTTAATGGGATCCGTTTTTCGGGACTCTAGACACGGTAATTGAAAATAAATTTAGGGAATTTATATTTTTTAAGGTTGTCCCAAGCGTGTTGTTCTGTCAGATGTTGGCGCGTAAAATTCCCTCTCGTTTCATTCACACTGCAATCCGGTTCATTATTCCAAGTATAAAATTTCATCTTTAATTTATCATCTAAAAATATATTAAAACAAATTCAAAATGTTCGAAGCTCGTTTAGTACAAAGTGCTGTGTTCAAAAAAGTTCTAGATGCAATCAAAGATCTTCTTAATGAGGCTTCTTTTGATTGCTCCGATTCTGGAATACAATTACAAGCGATGGATAATTCTCACGTTTCTCTTGTGTCTTTAACGTTGAAATCAGATGGCTTCGACAAGTATAGATGCGATAGAAACCTCACCATGGGCATGAACTTGGGAAGGTAAATATACTATCCACTGAATATTAATATTTAGTTGTATGATTTTTTTTTATATAATTTTCACACTCATAAAATTGGAATACTTTCAAGGGGTATTAATTAGATTATTTTGTATCAACAGTATGTCTAAAATCTTCAAATGCTCAAGTAATGATGACACAGTGACAATAAAAGCCCAAGATGATGCTGATACAGTTACATTCATGTTTGAAGCTAAGAAACAAGAAAAAATCTCCGATTATGAAATGAAACTAATGAATCTTGATCAGGAACACTTGGGAATACCTGAAACTGACTTTTCCTGCGTAATTAGGATGCCTTCAGGTGAATTTGCAAGAATAGTAAAAGATCTGTCCCAATTTGGAGAATCCATAATAATCTCTTGCACCAAAGAAGGTGTTAAATTCTCAACATCTGGAGATATTGGAAGCGCTAACATTAAACTTGCTCAAACTAGCAACTTTGACAAAGAAGAAGAAAGTGTTACAATCGAAATGCAAGAGCCCGTTACTCTCACGTTTGCTTGCCAGTATCTGAATTCGTTTACTAAAGCTACTCCTCTTACAAATGTTGTACAACTTTCTATGTCTGACAATGTTCCACTTGTAGTAGAATATCAAATTCCGGAATTGGGACATTTAAGATACTATTTAGCTCCCAAAATTGAGGAAGATGAAAATTAAATATTAACTTTGAACTGGATTTAATTTTAGTGCCTTATTTTAAGTCAAATTTGTTTTTGTGAAACATTAATCTGTATAAACGTATGGTAGGTTATTTTATAATAAAAATTATTTTTATTTTATATTCATTCATTTTATTTATTTAATCAATTTACTTTAATAAAAAATAATATTAATAGAGATTATTCTTGATCAAGCTCTGAAATTGCTGAATTGTTATATTTGTAATTACATGAAACCACTACAAATTTTTAGGCATAATTTTTTATGTATTCGTGTTAACTCTTAAAAGGGATAATGGATTTAGTAACAAATTTTTTAATTCAATAACTTATATTTACAAATAACTAAATACTTCAACTACAAAAGTATTTTTAATAATCCTTGTTCCAATCTTCACGTTCTTTTCTCTCTTTCATGACCTGCTCAACAAGAGGAGAGAGGTATAACTTGTCATTTTCTAGCTTTGTCCACTGGTCTTTTGGTAAGTAGCTGTGAGCTAGTGAAAGTTGAACAGCCCTCAGAATACGGTAATTTCTTTGATCCACAATTGGTTCAGGTAGCCTTTTTATAGCTTCCTTTACATCATCATCTTCGTACAGGATATCGTCTCTCCAAAGGCCATATTTGTTGAATCCGGATAGATTGTAAGCCCATGTTTGTAGAGCAGTGGATACGAAACGTTTTTGAATAAAACTTACTGCCATTTTCTTTCGATTCTTGTCTAAGAACTACAAAAATTAGAATTTAGAAAAAAACACTTATTAGATAATCAATCAATCCCTACCCAGCTAGAAATTTAGAAATGACAAATTGACAATTGACTTGACGTTTATTATTTTCATGATAAATTTAAAGCGTTGCCAAATCTACTTTTGTAGGTTACACTGTCACCACTGTAATTTTCCATTGAACATGTTTGTCCTGTTATACAAACCACAGAATTGTAATTTATAATATAGACTAGAACTCGCTTCCAGTTGCGCGAAATGTCCCATCCATTTGGCCGCCGCCATTGTTTATGTCCAGTGGCATTGCTTCCAATAGGAAATAGGGTATATTATGATAATAATAAAAACTTTTTTTTAATAAATACAGGCAATTGTGAATATATAAATTATAAATATTAAACAACTGTGTAAAAATTGTTTGCTCTTCCACCCATCTACTATATGATATGAGAAACGTTATATACAAAAAATTGAAAAAAAATTTAAATCATTTAGCAACGCTTATAAGTGCCAACCAACAACGTCGTTATGTTTACAAATGTAATATGCTTATAAACTCATATGTTTCTTTATTATTTGGGTGTCCATTAGACTATGCACGTTCTAGTATTATTACACTAGAGGTGAGTTCTGCTTTAGTACTCTTTTCACTCGTTTTACCCCGTCCTTGATCTCTCCGTTTCTGTACTCACATAATTTCATTTAGACGTTCTCCAAATACTCTCACTCTATTCCTAATGCTCTCAATTCTTCAAGCCAAACTGAGCTGTACCAAAGAATAATAGTAAACCTGTACCCTTGGTCCGAAATAATAGATAGTAATTTACATGTAAAAGCAGAGACAGTGACATACAATACTGCGAAGTAACATATCATAGTAGTGAGATTCGTATTAAAAATTATTGCTAAAATCATATATAACGGGATTTTCCCTAGATCTAATTGAAACGGACATATGTAAAATGTACTGCTCATACTTATATCTATGAATAAAATAAAAATAATCGAACCTAACTAGTAAAATGTCAAATTAAATAAAGAGGCCTAATAGCCAAGGCCTTAAAAAAAGAAGAACATATATTTAATAACATAACCTACTTTACGACAAAATTCTTAGGTCTCTTTCGAATAAAGTTGAGAGAATATAAGTGAATTAAACTTAAAATGCCTGTTGATCACAAGAGAATAAATGGACCTGAAGATACTTTCCCTTACAGTTTGTTTGCGAAATCAAAGAAACAATCTTTGAATGAAAAATACGAAGATATTAAAAAAAAAGGACAAAGAACAGATTCCAGGTCGTTTTTAGAACACAGAAAAATTTGTAAGTACTACTTTGTATAATAATATAATTTTGAAATTTATGGTATTATATGTTTAAGTTTTTAAAACCGGTGTTGTAAGTCAAGCAAAAGGTTCTGCTTATATAGAATTGGACAAGACAAAAGTAATAGTTTCTGTTTTCGACCCTAGAGAAATACCGAACCGACCAGATTATTCTCTGAAAGGTGAGATATATTGTGAATTTAAATTTGCTCCTTTTGCTTGCAATAAAAGAAGATTACATGTACAAGATGCGGAAGAAAAACAATACAGTGCTATTATGAAACAAGCATTAGAATCTACAGTGTGTCGACATGAATTTCCCAATTTTCAGGTAGATATTTATACAATGGTTTTACATGATGATGGTTCAAGTTTAAGTGCTGCTATAACTGCAGCTGGTTTAGCTCTAGCACATGCTGGGGTCCCTATGTATGATATTATAACTTCAGTAACACTGGGAATTCAACAAGATACTATATTTGTTGATCCTACAAATGAAGAACATAATATTTGTTTGTATCCAAGATGTTTTGATACAAATACAGATCACGGAACTATTGTTATATCAAAGTTGCATATGCACAATCAGATTTCTCAATTTTATCAATCTGGGAGTATAACTTTGGAAAAAATGAATGAAGCTATTAATATACTTGACAAACTTTGTGAAGAACTTGTTCCACTTGTTCAGAAATATTTAGTTAAACATGTAATAAAGAATTTAAAAAATAGTAATACTAAATAAATTTTTTGGTTTAAATAAACATTTATTTATTAACAAAAATATAAATAAGTTCCAGCAAACATAAATATTAGGAATTAAAAAAGTCTTACAATAAAATTTGATATTTTAATGATTTTTTAACATGTGATATTAAAAGTCTTCCATCATAACTAAGTGAAGCAAAAACCCATGGTTCTGCTGGAGACCATTCAACACAATAAATACTATCTTCATGTTCACACCACTGAAGAGGTCCATCTTTTAATCTAAAACAATAAATTAAAACTAAAAGGAAAATCCGTTAAGTTTGTAATAGTATTTACTTTTGTTTGGTATCTAAACCTTCTCTATCTTCTGTTATGAGAGTTTCACTAATATTTTCTGAGCTAACGCTGGCAGCACTAGAAAGTAATACTCTTGCATCTGAACTTGCTGTTAGGATCAACTGATCATGGAATGGATTAAATCTTACACACCAAATCCTAAAATATAACAAATTAGATGTTTTTTTTTTTTGATTTTTTTACTTCTTACCAATGTGAATGATCACTCCTAGAAAATACAGGTGCACTTGTCTGTCTAAAATCCCATATTTTCAAAAATCCATCATCTCCACAAGTTGCTAGATGGTATAATTTATTCATATTGTAATCTATATCTCTTATATATTGACAATGAGCATGATCGATATTCCATGCTAATTCACCAGACCGAATATCATATGTTTTTATATGGGTCTCAGTTGCAGTACTAAACTAAGTAAGTTTTTTATTAATTCATTTAATTTTTGAATAAAAATAGTTGCTTACTTGATTGCAGTTTTGGTGAGGATTCCATTTTCCGTTTGTAAACTTTGGGTTATTTTTTCCTTCTAGAGCTATATTACTAACAGATTTTCCTTCAGAATCTGTTATATCCCACAAAATAAGGTGGCTATCTGTAAGTGATACAGCAGTAGAAGCTTCGTTAGGATGGAATTCTGTAGTTTTAACATCGGTTCCAAAATTAGTGAAATCAAGTTTAGTAACAATTTCCAGATTTTCGATAGTGTCATGGTTTTCTGTTTCAGGTAGTTTCAAAATTGCACTTTTCATCATACAACCATTTTCTCCAGTAAGAGTATTGTAACAAGTTGACATTTTGAAAGGATCTGTTGGACTTGAAGTTATTTTCCATATTTCCCCTTCTGAATGATGAAATACCTACAATTTTTTACATTTTGAATTGGCTAAAAAAATATGCTTCTTAAAATACTCTTATAAATTATTGAGTATTTCTACAAATTTACTATGGATCTGAGATCTGAAATCCATCAATCCATAGACCCATTGTTTATTTCTTTATTTATATTGTTTAAACAGGTTTGCACCCAACTACAGAACAGATGTAATAAGCAAATTAAATTAAAATTAACAGGTATAACAATAAAATACATACAGAAAATAAGAAGAAAAAAAATAACAGCTTATAGCATACACAATGAGAGTATAAATAATTACAGGTATAACAATAAAATACATACAGAAAATAAGAAGAAAAAAAATAACAGCTTATAGCATACACAATGAGAGTATAAATAATTACAGAACAAGCTTCTTGTTGAGGTGGAGTAAAGGAATTTTAATTTTTTTATACTCTTTAGATGCTCTTGTCCCATCTTCTTGTTTGTGTCCATTCTTGCCCCACAAGTAAGTGGAGAAATAGCACAAGAGGGTGTTGATACATTACTTACCGACGTTTTTAAAGTAGATATCTCTTCATTAAATTCAATTAAATGAATCTGATTATTTGTTTGTTTCAGTGACTGAGTGCCAATTATAAATCTTATTTTTTCTGTTTCTGCTAGTTGGGGCGTTAGAGCTCTTGCCTGAAACTCCAAACCATAAATAACAGAATTTTCATTATCCATAATTATTAAAAAATAAAAATATTTATTTATTTAGGGGTTATGATACGTTCAACAAAATTGACAGATAACAAAAATGTGTTCGTTTGTTCAGAAACATCTGAGAGAGGAGAAGGATAGATGTTTTATTTCCCTAACTTTAGATCTGGGATAACTCGGGTTACTTAACTCTACAATTTAACTCTTCATTGAAATTCCGAGCCTATACATTTTTTAGAATCATGATAAATATCTTTATATAAAACTAGTGTAGTTTGTCCCTAAAAATATTTTATCTGGAAGTTTGGGTAATTCAGAATAGATCTGGCAACATACCATTTTTAACATTTCTTGCCACAGAACAGCGCCAACGAGAATCATTTATCTCACTTGTATCAGAAATAAATAGGGGAATTCAAACCTTACTTTTCCATCACATTTAAAAAAAATTTCGTGTAAAACGTTTATACTTTCTCTATGGTAAAACGTATTTTGAATAAAATTAAGGTAATATATTATTATATTAATAGCTATATACAGCAATAAATATTTATTTTTCGTATTACATGAAAAAATTTGAATAGATTTGAACGTTGTTTAGGCGTTTTATACTTTGAAATAGCTAATTTTTTTGATTTTTTTCTGAAACGGCAACATTAATGATGCTTTAAATTCATAAAAGTACCTACTATTTAAAGTCATGTGCAATTACACAATTTTTTTAAAAAATTTTAAACGTAGTAAATTTTTGTCAGAGTCCACCATAAACTTTAACCACAACACGAATATTCAAAATTCATTGATAATTAAAGTTTTTACGAATTAGATAAATCAAAATAATTAAGACTCTTTATCATTGAAATGTGGATCTAAAAAAAATTTTTTTCAAGAAATAAATAGCAATAACTGGTATGGCCACGACTCGGTGCGAATTAATAATATATTACCTTTACATCAGAATTTATTTGTATATGCACTGATGAAGATAATAATAATAATAATAATCAGAAGTATTAGGAAAGCTACAATCGGTTTGATTATTTTCAATCACTAACTTGACTGAATGACCCCGACTTCAAGGTTTCTAACAAAATTATTAGTTTAAAATCTGATCTATGTGATTTTGAAATATACCTTAAATTTCTTGACTTTTTTTATATCGATACATTTTATTAAAGCTACTTAGGTACAAGTCTCTAAATAATAATTTATCTATGAAAAAGAATTTCAGCAATTCTTTTTGGTGAATTGTTAGATTCGATAAAGGGTGGATGACTCCCGAAGTCTTTTATGACTATATATATTCAATGATTTGTTAAGGATTTTTCATGATTTCAATTTTTAATTACTTCTCAAGGATTTTTCAACTGTTTTCCAATGATTTTCCAAGAATTTTTTAAGAGTTAAAGAATCTTTTACGGGCCTTGAAAGAATTTTTCGTATCACTTCAATTTTTGATCATTTTTCATAACTACAATTTTTGATAGTTTTTCAACTGTTTTTGAAGGATTTTCCAAAGATTTCCAAGAATATAGGATTTTTCAAGGGTTTCTCAAGTATTTTTCAAGAATGTTTCATGTTCAATTTTTGATGATTTTTCTATGACTTTTCAACAGTTTATCAAGGATTTTCCAATAATTTTTTAAGTATTTTTCAAAAATTTTTCAGGGAACTTGAAAGAATTTTTCATGATTGACTTCAATTTTTGATTATTTTTCAAGGATTTTTCAACTGTTTTCAAAGGACTTTAAAATAATTTTTTAAGTATTTTTTAACAATTCTTTAGGGATCTTGAAAGAGTTTTTCATAGCTTCAATAATTTTTGATGATTTTTCAATATTTGTCAACTGTTTTTCAAAGATTTTCCAAATATTTTTTTAGTATGATGATTTTTCAACTGTTTTCAAAGGACTTTCCTAGAATTTTTAAAAATTCTTAGGGATCTTGAAAGAACTTTTCATGACTTCAATTTTTGTTGATTTTTCATAACTACAATTTTTGATGATTTTTCAAGTATTTGTCGCAACTGTTTTCAAAGATTTTCCAAATATTTTTTTTTTGTATTTTTTAGAATATTTCAGGAATCTTTGCAAGAATTTTTCATGACTTCAATTTTGATGATTTTTCAACGGTTTCTCAAGTATTTGACAAGGATATATGTTTCATGACTCCATTTTTGATGATTTCTTAAGAGTTTCTCAATGATTTGTCAAGGATTTTTTACGATTTTAATATTTGATGGTAGTTCAAGGATTTTTCAAGTGTTTTTCAAAGATTTTTTCAAGACTTTTGTCCGCTTTTGATCGAAAATAATGTACAATTTCTTGCTGTATTTTTTCTGGATGGATATAAGTATCTCTTGACTTATATTTCGATAAATTAAAGAAACAATCTGATTAAAGGAAATTTTAAACGCAATAGGTGAAAATAAATAGCATATATAGCTTTTACTTATATAATAAATTCAATGATTTATAAAGGGTAGTAAAAAAGAAATAGATTATATATACTCAGTCATATTTAAAAAACATTTCTAGTTAAACATCACATATTTTAATAATTATGAAATTTAGCATATTTATTACCTATATTTATGTAGGTATAAATACTATTTTTTATAACGATTTTCATCAATATTACAAGTATTTATTGTTCAACAGATGATATATTAGAACATAATTTAATAAAATAATCATCTTTTTAAACTGTTTGCCGAATTTCAGTTCTAATATGGATTAATCACTTTGTGAATCATACAATTAAAAAATTTAATAAAATAAATTAAAAACCGAACTAACGTCTTTTAAAACCGTACTTTTTCCTTTCGTAGAACAAATCGGTTTTAGAACTACCAAGATTCACAATTTTAGGACACCCATCTCTGTCTTTCTCTTGAATTGTACATTCTTTACAATAATATGCATCGGATACTCCAGGACCCCCACAAATGACGCACCTTCCTTGGTAGGAACCATAGTTGCATTCATCACAAATTCTTACTAAAGTGCAAGGCCTTACATAGGAATCACATATAACACATTTACCATCGCATTTTTCGCACAATCTACCTATAGCAACACCAGGTTGTTTTCTACAGAAAATTAAGTCAGGATGATGCTTTGCCATAGCAAATTAAAATTGATTTCAGTTATAATAAAGTCAAACCATATAAAAACATCTAAATCCGATTTCAAATTGAAATGAAAACAAGAAAAATTAACCGAATGACAGAAGACAGACGATATTCTTCTTTTTATACTATTTTATAAAAATTAACCTTTTGACCAGTAAGTAAAATAATAACTAATTCCAGCATATTTTTAATTTGTAAATTCACAATTATTTTAAATTAAAATTACAATTATATGCTTAAACTAAAGACTTTTCCAATTTTAATCACAATAAAAAACCATAGATGTAAAATAAAGTCAGAAATAAAAACTAACGTTTTTTGAATCCAAATTTTTTTCTTTCATAGAATAAGTCAGTCTTGGAGCTACCAAGATTCACGATCTTAGGACATCCATCTCTGTCTTTTTCTTGAATTGTACATTCTTTACAATAATAGGCATCGGATACTCCAGGACCCCCACAAATGACGCATCTTCCTTGGTAAGAGCCGTAATTACATTCATCACAAATTCTTACTAGAGTACTAGGCCTTACATAGGAATCACAAATAACACATTTACCATCATCTTTTTCACAGAGTCTTCCAATGGCTACTCCAGGTTGTTTTCTACAGAAAATCAAGTCAGGATGGTGCTTGGCCATATTGAAGACGGATTAAATACTTGCGAAATTACCAGTAATGAAGACAAAGTATAACATAAAATAAAAATAAATTTATAAAAATGCACGTCGACGTTCACATAAACAACGTAAACAATGCGTTTTTATTTATGACTTTTGACACTATTTGACAGAAGACAAGTGACTGTTATGGACGTGTTCACAAATTAACCCGTCAGTATACACTAGCTGAGTTCGACTTCGTTACTCTCTTCACTCATTTTACCCCGCTCTTGATATATAAGTTCGGGTACTTACAAAAACTCGGTTTATATGTTATTCCAAATACTCACACTCTACTCCAAATTCTTCAAGTCGGACTCAGCTACTAAAGTTTTGATTATGTCTTCTTGACAGGGGTTGTAATTCATTGTAACTGAAAGTTGGATAATTCAGTAAAAAAAAATGATGAACAAAAAATAAATATGGTTTTAATGTTTCAATTTTGAAATATTACTCTACGCCATTGAACCAACGACGCTAATACAATGAAAACAAAAGATGTTCTCTCTTTTCTGGAACTCAAAGGTCAGTGTCACAGAGTAAATAAATAAAAGCGTCCCAGATCAAGTGGTTTTGCTAATGTTTTAGCAACGAACTTGTACACCAGAAATCACCGAACAGTATGGTATCAGTGTTACACGATTTACTCTGGTGTAAAATATTCTAGTTACTGACACAGCGAACAGACGTATTTCCCTTTCCGTCAACAACATCATCATTTTCGTTTTGTAATTGCCGACATTTTGTTTAGTAAACTATAATTCTAAACAGACGAAAAATGACTGAAAAGTATGAATCTAATGGTGATTTTTATGGTGACAACTTTAAAAGAAAACCCGATGGAGAAGCCGGTAAAAATAGTGAAACCGATAATGCTGCTGAAAACGAAGAAACCACCCTAGCAAACCAAAAGGCCGGAGAATATGTACGGGAATTGTTAGCAGAAAAGTTATTGATCGATCAGAATAAGTTGCCGAATGCTACTAGATTGTTGGAACAAGGTAAAAGTATAATTTGGTCGTTATAAGAAAATTTTTATTTAATTTATTAAAAATATTTACATATATAATTTAACTAATGAATATTTTAATATGAATAAGAATTAAAAATGCGGCTAGGGTCACTAGATCAGTAAATGAGCACATGATACAATTAATTTCAAGAAATTAGTTCAAAATTATCAAATGTAAAGTATCAATATTTTTTAAATAGTTTTAAGAGAAATACCATCCAAAAGTTCTAGTTTGTGTATAAAGCCTTGTTCAGAAGTATATGGTAATATTATAAATTTTATTTAGTATTTCTCCAAAAATAATAATCGGGTTTTAAATTTCTAGAAATTTATTCAAATTTAAATTTCTGTAGTGTTATAAAACTGCATTGTTTCATATGACAAAATTAGGTTTTAAAAGTAAAATTTTGAACGCTTATCTTAATACTGTTTTACTGTTTTTTTGTTCAGAAGTCCTTTGTTCATTTCATAAAATAAATATTTAACTATAACTGAAAAAATTGTCTATTTATTTAGCTATCTGGTTTGTTGAAAATTTCTGCAAACCATCAGATAAACAGTGAACTTTCACTAGTCAACTAATCTTTGGATAATTAAATAAAATTAAATTTATAGGGTAACTAATGTAAAACTACAATCTCAGTAAACTTTTTTGTACTTATAATTATTTGGATCATAATTATTAATCATTTTTTTGTAAATAAATATTGTTTATTATTAAAAACATATTCCAACATTCTTATTTAAACTGCACCGTGCAAAAATAATGTTGTTATTTCAATAAAATATTAATTTTTTCTTTTATTAGGTCCTGTTCATTTATTGGTCTAGTGACCCTAAATAGCAAAGTTTATTATGTATCTAAAAAATGTTTTTTACAGAAGTAACCAAGGTTCAAGCTATCGGTAAAGTCCCTTTAAGAGAAAACAAGTATGTAGACATTTACAGAGAAAAACCCATAAAAGTAACCATTAAAGTATTAGTTCCAGTTAGAGAACACCCAAAGGTAACAAAGGTAGAATTAATTACTAGCAGCATTGCAAATTTATGTTTTTCAGTTTAATTTTGTTGGCAAACTTTTGGGACCTAAAGGAAATTCAATGAAAAGACTTCAAGAGGAAACTATGTGCAAAATGGCTGTTTTAGGTAGAGGATCTATGAAAGATAGAGCTAAAGAAGAAGAATTGAGAAGTTCTTTAGATCCCAAATATAGGTGGGTATTTTAATAGATTTGTGTAGTGTTAAAATTGAAAAAAAACTTAAATTTTTAGCCACTTATCTGATGACTTACATGTTGAAATTTCTGCTTTGGGACCTCCAGCAGAAGCTCATGCCCGAGTGGCATTTGCTTTAGCTGAAGTAAGAAAATATCTGATACCTGATAATAATGATCATATTAGAATAGAGCAAATGAGAGAAATGGAGGTTATGACTAGTGAAAGGGATAGACATGGGGAACATTCCGTTGAAGAAAGGGAAATTAGACCAAGAAGACCACCACCTGCTGTACCAAGACGTGAGTAATAGATTTTTATTTACAATCTATAATATAAGCGGCAAAGTTCTGACTGATTGATTGACTGATATAGAATCAACGCACAGCAAAATCTACTTAACCAGAGACTTGAAATTTTGAGAATATATTTTGTTGATAATGTAGACACCCACTAAGAAAAGATTTTGCGAAATTTTGATTTTAAGGGGTAGAAAACTGCGAAAAACTGACTTACATAGAATAAGTATATCTATATGTTGAAGCACTTACTCGAGTGGGTAATGGTAGTAGGGGAAAATAGATAAGAATAGAAAAAATGGAGAATAATCGGAAAAAATAGGGGAAAAGTATGCAAAAATAAAAAAAAAGGGGGAAAAAAACGCGACTATGGGGGAAACTGAGGAAAAGGAGGATATATGGAAAATTAAATGGAGAAAAAAGGGAATAATAGAAGAAAATAAGGACAAATACAGTAGGGAAGCATGGGAAAATAGTGAAAAATTGGGAAAATGGAGAAAATAGGGACAAACATGGAAAAATAGAGAAATTAAAGAAAACGGGTTAAAAATAAGGGAAAATAGGGAAAATTAGGTAATAATACAAAAAAAATATGGAAAAATGGGTAAAATTGAGAAAAACAGGAAAAAATTACAAAAAGATAGATAAAATAGGGAAATTAGAGATGAATAGAGAAAAATCAGGTAAATATATGGTAAAATGGTGAAAAGTAGAAGAAATTAAGGAAAAATAGTAAAAACAAAAAAATAGATATAAAACAGGAAAATGGGAAGAAATAGATAAAATGTGGAAAAGCAAGGAAATAATAGTGATAAGTAAGAAGAAATAGGGAAAAATACAGAATAATAGGAAAAAATAGACTACTTTTGACCCCTTAACAAAGCACGGGTATTCAGCTAGACTTTTATAATTTATTTAATTTTTTTAACAGCAATACCTTCAAGTATATCATAC
The DNA here is from genome assembly GCA_963243735.1 of Neocrepidodera transversa. NCBI lineage: Eukaryota > Metazoa > Arthropoda > Insecta > Coleoptera > Chrysomelidae > Neocrepidodera > Neocrepidodera transversa. Next base: position 1,582,852 of record OY725337.1, on the reverse strand, counting down.
AATGCATCCCCAGTTTTGCGTACAGCAACAAGAGCGCCAGTTGTTACCCCAAGGGTAATGCCTGCTAAAACTAAAATAATGTCAATTTTGGATCGTGCACGGGTTGCTATGGAAGAAAGTTACGGTTATGAAGAAGATGCTTATGGGTCGACATCTCCGGCATACGAATATACTTCTACCAGACCTACTTATTCTTCAGGTTATCACGATGACTATGACGTGGAGTATTATAAAGGGGGCAGCTCTAGTTATGGTAAGTCAAAAAAAAATTAATCTTATAGTGCTTTGTAGTTATCATATTTTGGATTTATTTATCATCTGATAATAATTTTCTTGGATTCCAATCAAAGTTTTCTTTGTTGAAATTTAAAAATTCAAAATTAGATAAAGAATTACAAATTGTTTTTGTGTAAATCATATTCGAAAATATATCCAAAATTAAGGCATTTTAGAAATTAGAAGAGGTGTTGGCGGGTCTTGGTTTGTTTTTTAATAAATTTTATTGCAGGAAAATTATAAAATAATACCAAATTAATTGGTTTTTAATATAAAACCAATTTAAAAATAAATATTAAAAAAGTAATTCGCGATTTCTGATAAAAATAAAAACTAAATATTAAAAAAATAATTACCTTTTAACAATAATTAAAAAAAATTAATTTCCGTTTAAAATTAAAGCAATTACATGGATGGTTGTACAAAGTACAGATAATAATACTAATTATGTCGAAAATTCAGTAGTATCAGCACAAAAAATCCATCCATCCTTAAAACTGATAAGAATAAAGTCTTTATAAACAAAATTTAAGCTAAAATAGTACTAGTTTGACAATTTTTAACTTGATGACTTTTTACACTATTTTTACACCTGACAAATATAATGATTTGATTTTAACAAACAATGATACAACCATGACATTCTAAAAATTTTTGTCATGAATTTTGACAAGTGATGTTGGGTTTTAATTTTTTGTGATACAAGTAATGTTTAATTTGATCATTTTATATCAAATTTTGTTTATAAAAAGGCAATCGATGTGATAAAACAAAACCTAGTTCTTTTTAGGCGTTCTTAATTTTTGCTGTTACTCTGCAATATTTTCTTAAAAATAAAATAATCGTATTTTTTTAAAACATGCACAGCACAACCTTCGCCACCTCGTGCTTGGAAGCCCTCGCCTGTTTACGCAAAACCAACTTCAAGTGCATCTGCAAGTTCACGCCATGCCGAAAGTTCTCGTTATAGAACTTCTCCTTATTCTCGTCCTCCAAAATAAATTAAATATATTCTGTATTAAGGTTCCCACTTTGTTTAATAAAAGACAAAACGTAAATACCTGAGCAGTGTTTTGAAAACCGTTAACTACATAATAGCCAAATTTTGTTAATATTTGTATTCAAATGATAACCCATAAATTAAAAAAAAAATGGTAACAGGACACTAACTAAATAATAAAAAAAAACATGTAGTGGGAACCTTTCTAAATAACTTTTATTTAAATTTTGTAATTCTATTTTTTTTTTTTTTTAATACAAAACTGTAAAATCGGTGTCACTGTGCAGCTCCAATTACAAATTCTTAAATATAATTAAGAAAATTACCTAGTTGTAATAAACAATGTATAGTGGCTAACGGTAAAAAAAATAAATAAATGTATTTATTTATGTTTTCCTACAATTAAGGAAGTATTCAGATACAAACTTTTGGGTTTTAAAATAATTCATACATAAAAAAGAAATAATCTTTAGATTAAATATACAGAGTGAGTCATATATATTGAATTAATAGATTTTTTGTTGAATAGGGTAAAAATCTCATGTGCTGCATTCTTTTCACTTACAAAAAATGTTTAGTTTGTTATGGTTTATTTGAAAACTAAATAAGTTATGTAATTTTTAAATTGGACTATTGAAACTTATAATAAAAAAAATTTTGAGATAAAACATTAAATAACAAATGACAAATAATTACAATTTCAAGTCCCGAAAGAGCCATAGTACTGTAGCTCAGATAATATGAATACTACAATATAATCGATGGCTTTAACGATAATCAGAGTACAGTGCTAGGGACCCTTGACATAATAAAGGCATTCAACATATTATGGACTACAGGGCTTACACATAAAATGCTAACACACGAATTATATTTATACATGATAGTCATGATATACTCCTACATCAACAGAAAATTAATGAAAGAAAAAAACCGGTAAGCAACAGAAGATGCAGCAATCCGGTTAGAATATAAAGGGGGAGTGCACTCTTTCATCCAGCAAAAGAGACTTGCTAGTTTTTAACCCAATTCATAAGATGTGGGTATATACAAATGGTCAAATTTGAAATTCTTCGTTTTCTAGCGACGGCAAAATTTTCGCCGCCCCTTGGGATTCAAAGGAAATTTATGAAGAGAAATAACTGAATTGTGGTATGTAGAGCATTGTGGAACAGAGCACATAGGTCGATTGTTTGGACCTGTTTCGTTTCGGCGTTTTGACCAGCCTTTCGGCGATTTGTCCATTTGGCGATTTATCCATTCGGCAATTTTCCCATGTTCGAAGATTTGTACAAATAGTAGTTTTGGGGTTTTGATCAAGTTGAATATTCTGATCTCAGTATCTTAATAAAAATTATGACTTCGGCTTCGACGCCACAAACCTAATCTATGCATCGTCGTTTTACAGGATTCGGTTATTTGTCCACGTTCGGCGATTTGTCCAAAGACTTATTTTCGGCATTTTGACCACTTTCGGCGATTTGTCCATTGACTAGTTTCGGCGTTTTGACCAGCCTTTCGGCGATTTGTCCGGATCCCATCGAGGTAATGTGCGGAAAATTTAGGCAAGAGTTTGCCATCTGTCACCAAAGACGATAGACTTTGATTTAGTGATAATCCCTTGTTTTATAAAATGAATCATGATTGATTCAATTTGCTCTTGTATTCTTAGTTTAATTTGCTGTTATATTCTTAATTTTCTCAATTTTTTATTAAAAACTAACTTTTCTTTTTTTCTTACTTTTCTTTTTGAGTTTTATTATTGTTCTTTGTTGTGTTCTGGCTAATTTCCTTTTTGGGTTGTTTTTCTTATTAATTGTGTAACAGTACTATGGCCTTTTCTAACGCAGAATTAAGTTCACACAATACATTAGATAACTTAATCAGAACAGGAGTCTGAACTCTGTCAAACAATCTGTTCGATTTTTTATGACCCATACTGTACATACATATGAATAATTAAAATCCAGACGTGTGTAAATTTTGATTGCTTCAAATCTAGCTTATAATCCCCTTAAATTTACAACCTAATAATAATAATAATAATTTAGAAGTAGTTTTCAGTAATAACTTTTTTGAAACATATTTCTTAAAAATATATAAAATAAAACTAGATGTGGTCTTTTAAAATATGTGCGATCTTAATAATAATATTATATTCGATTAACTTAAATAAATCTACTGTGTTTAAAACTTGTAGTGTGCAAAATCTGATGCTGTATAATTTCGAAATAATAAACCTTAAATGTGTTGTATGTATTTAATTTGATTTCTAAATAATTGCAGCGTGCGTGGTAAATAAGGTAATGTATTTTAATTTAAACTTGGAATAGTACTGCATGCAGGTAAAAACAAACAATAATTTATTTTAAAAATATTTAATTTTCAAATTGTGTGTTTATCCTCGAAATTTAACCTTGAATGGACGTTAATGTACAAAGTGACAAAAAACGATTTTACCGATTTTATTCTGATGTTTTATAAAAATTCCATTGTTCATAAATAATTTTTTCCACTACTATTATTAGAAGATATTATTTATGCTGTGTTCAAGTCGAGATAAATTTCTCTCGTAGTAGAAGTTAATTTTTCATTATCTACTAGCAAGAGAGAAAAATGAAAAGACACATTAAGTAAATAGCAAATCATTGTGAAAATGAGTAAATGTTCTAGTAGTGGAAAAAATAGTATATAAACCACGGTAGAGAAGATTATTCTCAGCCTCGCAACTTAATAATAAAGCTCGACTGATAAAAATATCTTCTCTACCTTGTTATATAATATACTATTTATAATTACTACAAAAACAAACAATTTTAAAATCTATAAATACCACTTGATGAATAAAATATAATAATAACAGTTTTAATAACCAATATTTTATTAAAAGTCGTTATTTATTTTTACTATTAATAATTAATGAATGCTTAATTTTATTCTCCGCAGACTTCTACAACAAGAGAAGATTCCAAAATCCACCGAGACAAAATAAAATGCATTTAACGAAGTCTCCTAACTGGAAATCGCCTTCAAAAAAATTGGGATAAAGCAGATCGTTCGTTTGTATTGTGATTACTCACCGATGGTGATGGTTAATTGGAACCGTGAATCGCCACACATACTTTAAACTAGAATAATCATTGATTAAAAATACTACGTCTATTTATTGATTGTTATTATTGACTGACATTCAGACAGACAAGAGGGGAAATCTCGTTGAAGAGACATTGGCCAATATTTAATTACTAATTATATTTTTATAATAAAGAATTTATTATTTTTAACAGCGTTTTTTTTTTAATAAAAACAGTTTTTACACTTTGTACCATTTATTTATTCATCCTAAGAAATCTAATCCATCTAATCCCTTTCCGCTATCTAAATTATCGGCGTTTTCCATAATTATCCTCTCTACGTTGACTTGATTGAGGGCTTCTTGGATTTTCATTTTAATTGGTTTCTCCATCGCATCCATTATTTGGTATCTCAACAAATTAGGAATTACGTTCACTCCAAATTCAATAAGATAATCTACAGTTCCCAAACCATCGAATCTAATTTGGATATTGCCCAGTTCTATTTGGATATCATCCAGCGCTGGAGGATTAGAGGTGTCCATGCTTTGACTGGCATTGATTTGGACCTATAATTAACAATAAAGTAATCAAATTGTGTAATTTTGAAATTTCACACATATACAACTTCAATTTCTAACTAGCTACATTTTTATAATTGAAAATTCAAATATACGTTTTAAACTTCGTACTGGCTCAGTAGACACATCCAAACAGATTAGTCACACTAAATATTTTATCACAAAATTACTAGTCAGTCTGACGTCTGTCATTTTAAGAAAAAAGAAATATTGGGACAGATTTATAATATCTAAGCTTGAAGAATTTGGAGCATTAGGAGTAGAGTGTGAGTAGTTGCACCAAGGTCTAAAGCGAATTTTTGTCAATACTCAAACAAATAGATCAAGGACGGGGTAAAACGACTGAAAAGAGTAATCAATCCGAACTCACCTCTATGTACGAGTTCAAAAGACCCAACAAGTTTCATCAAATACTGACGAGCCCCTAGTTTTTGCGACAGGTAGTTTGACTCCAATGGGGGAGTTCCCTCAATGTTACCAACCTAGAAAAAGGTCTACCAACAGGGAAGGATTATTTTTAGTCAAAATGTACTTAATTATTTTCGCAATGATAAAATATGTGTACAAAATTCTATTGAGCTTTCCAGAATATATCGTTTGCGAATTATAATGATTTTAATAAAATCTTACTTCTGATTGGTTGAAATTTCGTTGTCAAATGTCATCATTCGTCATAGAGTAAGTATAGGAGAGCCACATGTTTCATTTTCAGCGACTGACCTACAGCCTTGGAGGATTGATGGAACTAAACTGAATTTGGCGAGTAGTTTGAATATTCTATTATCTGAAAATGAAACTTGTCGCTCTGTTATACTTACTCTATGATGAATGACATTTGACAACGAAATTTCACGCAATCAGAAGTTAGATTTTATTAAAATCATTATATTTCGCTAACGATATATTCTAGAACGCTCAATAGATTTTTGTACACATATTTTATCATTGCGAAAATAATGAAGTAGATTTTAATCAAAAATAATCCTTCCCCGTTGGTAGACCTTTTTCTAGGTTGGCAACACTGAGGGAACTCCCCCATTAATGATATCTTGAACATATGAAATGTTTGTATAAATAATTCCAAAGTACGGGATTTTTCTAAACCAAATAACTCCATGATAAAAATAAATAATATTCGTATTTAGTTTTTCTGTTTTCGAACAAAATCCTGATTACTAGATTCGGATCGTTACCCCATGGAGTAAATTTCCTGCTCTTGGTGCGAGAGTTCCGAACAAAGCAGTGTTTCTATATGGCAGTGGATTTTGAATGCTTAATGGTGGTGTTTGTTAAAACGGTTTTTTTGTGTTGTAATAGTGTATAATGATCAAGAATGATTTACAATAAGTACACCGGTAAGCGCCGAATTTTATTGATATATTAAAACAAACAATTTCATAAAATAACTAGTACTTTTCACTAAATATCAACACTAGCGTCTAGATCCCAATTGCAACTCGAGTGCCCACCGCTGTTGCCAAGTTTAAGTGTTTCATTGACGAAAAGAAAAATATTTATTTTATTAAAAGAAGTCTTGACTATCTAAATCTACCTGTGTATTAAAAAAAAATAAATAAAAAAAAATTCCTCGGGATTCGAACCAGGAAGTTTTATGTATAAAGCATACACTCTAGCACTGGACCACTTCGTATAACAATAATATATAATCAAACTTTCAAGTTAACGTACAAAACGATGGCAACAGCGGTGGGCACTCGAGTTGCAATTGGGATCTAGACGCTTCTAATATCAACGAACTAAACATAGGTCTACGTTTACACATTAAACTTACAACGGAAACATTTTGATACTTGGAGCTTTCGAAGAAAAAAAAACTCTTATAAAACTCGAGAGCAGTGAGAGATATATAGACAAACGGACAACGGCAATCGATTCAGCATCGTTAAAAACTCCAAAAATGAATTAATCTTTGTTCGCGCTTATATCATATATACTGTAATATAAAAATATGGAAATTTATTTTCGTAACTTTAAATTTTCGAAAACTCGCAATTACGGCAAAAATATTGCCGTTTTTCCCTTGTTTATTTACCATGAGAATGAACAGAAATCTATTCTCTTTTATTACATTATTGTTGAAACATTTTCATTTATTTTTTTACATTATTTTATTAGTATATGTGGTTTTGATTATTATTGAAAATAGGCCAAAAAATGTTAAACGGCGGTATCGTTACCGAAAAAAAGTTAAAAAAAAACATTTTTAAGAAGACGATTATCTTATTCGCATTAAGCTAGTAATTTAGTAGAGGAGAGAGTAATTTAGTAACTAAACATGTACGAACTACGAAAAATTACTAAACTAGAATCTATATGTGATAATTTAATTTAATAACTTTAATTAGTGTATAGCTTACTCTGATATAATCCACTGTAAACGAAACTATTCCATCTTTGGAAATTAAACCAGCTACTAAAGACACCTCCCAATTGCTAGTCCCCTTTATAGTTCCTGTACCAACTTCTAAAAATGTGTGAATTGTCTTATTCTTCATCTCAAATTTAATATCTTTAGTTCTGTGAAACGTCGCCGCACCATATAACCAAGTATTGGTAAGACCCACGTCGAAAATACCAACGCTGTTATTATAATCCGGCACCAAATAAGGATCGTAACCCTTCGTTCTGACTTGATTTCTCACTTCGCAAATCAGTTGATCAAACGGTGAAATCGAATTTGGGAATTTTTTTGGAAACTTCTTCATTTCTTTATTAATATCGTTACGAATATTGGTGTTGGCTTCTCTTAATACGAAGGGTTTGATAGAGTCAAACACAAAGGAACCCACCGAGTTCATGATACCTAAAAAAATGTAATTATTTAAATCCAAAGTAATGCACTATAAAAGTGATAGTAGATCGTAGATGCGTAATAACTTATTAGGATAAAATCCTCTATAAAAGCGACTGACCAAGTACAACTTGGTGCCGATAGATGGAACCCATCCGTCATCATATTGCCTTATAGGGATATAAACAGTAGGTTATTGTAACTATGCATTCCGACAAAGTAACACCGATGTTTCTTAAAGGTCAGAGTTTATAATTTCAAAAACGTACTCTCTGTTTTTGACCAAAGTAATGCATTGTAATTAATTCTTGCCTTGAAATAAGTTGGCGAACATTCCTAATCCTTGGAAATCCAAGTTGATACTTTCAAATTTGATATCCATTTCCATCTCTTGTGCTTCTAAAGTTCCCTTCATTTCCACTTCCATTGATGCTATTGCTGTTACCTTAACCTACATACAGAATAAATGATAAAGATGATATCAAATATAGGTTTGACCCTTGTAACTTTGTACAAGGAGTTTACTAATTCATAATATATTGATTTAAACTTACTTTTTCCATTTTGACTACAAACGGACCAGCTGCTTTTGAAAACAACGTGCTCATTGTATAATTGCCACGAACTGTTAAAATATCAATAGATAAAGTGGCTTCAATTTTCATTTCTGTGATATCAGCTAACATGTGTTCGATTCTAAATTTTTTAAGACCATAGAGCTTAACATCCTAAAATTAAAAATATATTAAGATATTATTTAACTAATAACAATTCCCACTAAGCAAAGTAACATTTATTCAATATTTCAGTTACCTTTCATCGTAATGTGTAATGTTACATCAGAGTTTTCTGCTACCTTACTGCAAAGGTTCAGCAACTACTGAAACGGACGTTCAGCAATATTACAAACGATATGTGTCATTATCAATTATTCCAGCAAGGTTGCTGCAACATTGCCTATAATGTACAGGAAAATTGCAAATGTGATATTAAAAATGTCACCTCGTGACAATATTGCAGCAACTACTAAAATAGATTGATGTATGTTGTAATGTTTCATAATTAGTAATTGCAGCAAGGTTACCGCAACATAGAATATAAATTAGTGGAAAATAACATATTCAATATTATGTGATATAGAAGAAACTTCTTGTATAGACTTTTCAATAACATTTTTTTTACTTCTTTAATGAGAAGTTGTTAATTTTAAATGTCCATGAACGTCTTGGGGGACAAAATGCCAAAAATTCAAATATAAAACTTTATTAAAAATATTACAAAAAAAAACAATAAGAACTCATTAAAATCTAAAAATAAAAAAAAAACTGTTCGGCTTTGCTATCAGGTACCTGAAACAAAAAAATCATTAAATGGAATGTTCACCTTGAAGATTGACAACTTGACAACCTACTCTACAAAACCTGACATACATATATATATACAGCACTCAATCTCAACTGTCTCAACACACTATTGAAGATTTTCGAAATGTGTCGACATGATAAAAAATAACTATTACCTACTGCTTCCTACCATCCTAATCTATACAATAATAAATGATGCATCGTCTTACCTTAGATAAAGATGCCATAGTTTTATAATTATCCATTTTGCTGCTTCAACACTTCAAACAAATAAACGTATAACAAAAACGAAAACGAAACAAAAGCAAATCTATGTTTATAGAAACGTCCATGAACACAACGTACAACAAACTCAAACAACATGGCAAAATGGCGAGTGCTTTCACATCTTGTATAGTATCACCCCCGTTTCTTTATGTTTACAATTTAAAATTATCCTAGCGTATCAGTTCGTATATTTCTGCAATGATGCAATCGAAAACTGAAACTGTATTGCGTTTTAGAAGTACTATCAATATTGTCTGTAGTTAACTTATGTATTGTTGTAAATATCATGGAATTTCAAACTCAGTGCAACATTGCGATTTACATTTAATCGATAGTTCCAAATGCAACTTGCACTAACATTGTTAGTAGATAGTTTCTGTAATGTTGCATTTATAATGAATTTTCATGGTAGATGCAACATTGCGTTTGAAACTCAATCAATAGCTCGTTTTATAACTTATATACAACTTACCAGTAGTTTTTTCTGTTAAGTTACAAAATAAATATAGCATTGAGCCTTATGCAATATTATATTATTATTTTACGATAGTAAGCCCTGCATAATATTGTGGCAATATTTTGTAACATTACATGTTTAGTGGATACTTTTATTTGTTAAATCATCACTATTAGATTTCCAGATATTAGAGTTCTTTATATAAAACATTGTAAATTTTACCTTCATAAACAGTCTTCCAATAGACAATGATTTTTTCATGTCAGGAATAATCATTGGATCTGGTATCGGTGCTCCAGGTATACCTAGTGGATCATCTTGCTTGTAGTGCTCCAAGATCATCATTATTGTTTCACTAAGTCTCTTTTCTGATTTTTTTTCTTCAACTTCTATAAGTTCGTTTTCTTCTGGTGGTGCCGGCGGGTATTCCAATGGTGGGGGAATATCTATAATAAATTTAAATTATATATTTGGGTGTCAAATCTGCCTGATTAGTAGTTTTGTTGGAGATTCGTTTTATATTATTTTTATATTGCTAATTACAAAATTAAGTCGAATAGGCTATCCATATCTCAAATGTCAACTAATGAGTAATAAAACGCGTTAGTTACGTCCAGTACTACCAGGAAAATATTGTAATAGTGGGTTCGCAACTGGTTTCGGCTTTATGCCATCATCAGACTCAGTTTCACTGTTGGGAAATCAACATTGTTGTCATCAAATTTGATAAGTAAATTCTTAAAAATACATAGTAAAAATTGTTACAATGCCGTTATTATTTTTCAGTACCATACATTACTAATTCTTTTAATTTTAACAATTTTTACTATATGTATTTTTAACAATTTAATAATCAAATTTGGTAAAGCCGAAACTAGTTGCAAACTATTACAACATCAAAATTTCCTTGTGGTACTGGACTTGGCGCGTTTTATTACTAATTACTTACAAAATTGTTTATTTTTAGATAAATTATCTAAAAGGTCTAAAAACATTTAAAATGCTTCAAAACCATTTAAAATGGTATAAAACCATCTAAAATAAATTATGAAAGTTCTTCTAAAAATTGTAGATTTCTCTAAAAATCGTTGAAAATGGTTAAACCGTTCGAAAATGATCTAAAAATCATTGAAAATTGTCAAAATTAAGCGAAAATCGTAAAATATTTTCAAATTAATTAAAATAATGTAAAAGTTCTTCTAAAAATTATCTAAAATTGTTTAAAATAGACTAAGTAGTATTTTAAAAATCAATGAAATTTTTTTAAAATCCTAATAATTCATCTAAAAATTTTGTAGTTTTTTAAAAATCATTAAAAATTGTCTATACTTTGTGCAGTCTTTTAAAATTGTTAAAAATAGTCTAAAATGATCTGAAATAGTCTAGAATTATAAAACTGATCCTAAACATTACGAGGTCTTTTAAAAATCGTTTAACATTCTCTAAAAAGATTTAAAATAGTAAAAAAAATCATAAAAGCTTTTCTAAAATTTGTCTATAGTCTCGTAAAAATCGTTGAAAATTGTCTAAAATGATCTGAAATGGTCTAGAATTATAAAATTTCTCCTAATAATCCTTTAAAATTCTTGAGAATTGTTTATAATATTTCAAATTTGTTTAAAATCACAAACATTCTTCTAAAATTGTGAAGTCTTTAAAATGTGTCTACAATATTTTAAAATAGTTGGAATTCACTAAAATTCTTCTAAAAATTTTGTAGTCTTTTAAATTGTTGGATATTCTCTAAAATTTTATAAAATAGTAAAAAAATGATAAAAGTTTTAATAAAATTTGTCTAGTCTGTTAAAAATAGTCTAAATGATTTGAATTCTTAAAACTTATCCTAAAAATTATGTAGTCTTTTATAATTCTTGAAAATTGTATATAATATTTCAAATTAGTTTAAAATGATAAAAATTCTTCTAAAAGTTGTGTTGTCTTTAAAAATTATTAAAATTTGTCTACAATATTTTAAAATAGTTGAAATGTAATAAAATTCTTCTAAAAATTTTGTAGTCTTTTAAATCGTTAGATATTCTCTAAAATTTTATAAAATAGTAAAAAATGATAAAAGTTGTAATAAAATTTTTCTAGTCTCCTAAAACTCGTTGAAAATAGTCTAGAATCATAAAATTTATCCTAAAAATTATGTAGTCTTTTAAAATTCTTGACAATAATTTAAAATAGTTGAAATTCATTAAAATTCTAAAATTTTTGTAGATTATTTTAAAAATCGTTGAATATAAAAAAAATGAAATACTCAAAAATCATAAAAAAAATACTAAAAATCGTTTAAAATAATCTAAAACAGTTTAAAATTATAAAAACTTCTAAAAACGTAATGAAATTATTCGCATTTATAAATTGAGTTCCTACAAGTTCAGATAAAAAGCAAAATACTTAAAGTTCTTCTAAAAAAAGTCACAACTTCTATAAAATTGCGTAGTTTTTTAAAATCGCCAAAAATTGTCTACAATTAGTCTAAAATCATAATTTTTGTTCTAAAAATTGTCTAGTTTTCTAAAAAATCGTTTTTAACAGAATTTATATTCTAAATTAAATGTATTTGTTTCTATTATTTGCGTACTCGCTTTCCCCTTGCTTCTGATAAAAAATCTAGTTAATCAATAATAAAAAACTCACCTTCATTGGCATTAATCACACAAATCAAGACATACACAAAACACACAATTATTTCGAATTTCATTTTGCTGAATTTTTTTACTTTTAACTATAACATGTGGAAAACTAAAACTGATTGCGTATCAAATCTTAACGAAAATGCAATTGACTGAATCAGTTTCACGAGAAGCCCATGTCAAAGTTCAGAGACTCAAGAATCGTTATCTTAATTGACGACTTATTGCTCTGTCTATAGAATAACATTATTTAAAGTTGATAATAATATAATAATGTCTTTGAAGATCCCAAAGATGTTCGATAAAATAAATAATCCGTGTTTCAAAACAAGTATAACAAAATCACAATTATTATTTGAAACTATTTATTACTAATAATGATTAACAATTATATTATTGTATTATAATTTTAATTAAAGTTATAAGCAACAAACTATATATCGTAGGAGTTACAATGACTGAACCCCCACCCGTTTGAGATCCAGAAAAATCTCTGGGAAAATCATCCGTCAAATCAGCAATGACGTAAGCCACTGATGCCCAAAGTGCCGTAGCTTTATCCAACGCATCTGGATCTAAAACATCCATGGTATCCGCATCAGTGTGATGGAACCAGAAGTATTTTTCATCTTGATTTAAAAGACTTCCAGTAGGAATCATATCTTTCCATAAAGTTATATCCGAGCCGACTCCTCCTTCGGACTTTACAGCTCTTCCCGCATCTATTGGAGTTAATAAGCTAGAACAATTACAATTACAGTGATTTACCTTAAAATAAATATTATATAATTACTTCAATATTTCTTCTAAAATACATCCACCTTTGTTGCCAGCAACGTACTCTAAGCCCAAGGGAGTAAAAGTACCTTCATCAGATTCCATTATAAAAACGAAATCGTCAAGTTCATCTTTATGGGTTTGATCGTAGGTTTGTACACCAGCCATGCCGTTCTCTTCGGCTGTCCAAAGTACTGCTCTGTAAATACAAATATTGTTTACTCTTCTTTTTTTAATTAATTTAATAAAAATATTTTATAAAACAAAATTATGGTTGTAGCTGGTGGGATAGAATCATTTTGTGGTATAAAATATCAGTTTAGTTACATTCAGTATAAATTTCACTGAAAACTTATCCAGAATTTACAATCCCTTTTATATGTGTTCCTAAAATCACATTTAATATCATATCTAAACTTTAGTTATTAATTGGCAACACCGTTTTATATACAGCTAATATTTTTCATCAAGTCACAGCTTGCATATCTCCTACGTCACTATCACTCTTGTTAAAACTCTCTTTCGCTCTCATTGCAGCTTCAAATATTATTTATCAATTCACACAATAAAAAGCCGATTAACTTTCAAATGTATGTACATGAGAGAAATCTTTCCACATATTTTTAGCCAATCAGAAATATGCTATCTCGTCAGAATACTTAACCGACGTTGTTATGTCTGGCTAAGTGACGACCGCGCCAGTATTGAGTATATCAGCGTTACCGACTTGCGTATAATTATACGATTTTCGTATATTTTGACTTGCCAGCGTATCTTTTTCCAACTCTTTGAAATTCCGTATAATTTTCGTACATTCTGGGAAAACTATGGATCTTTTTGGATTTCCATTTATTTTAGAAATAATTTTAGATACTCCTGAGTTTATTTGGACAACTTAGTTGTCTTCTGCTCTACTTTTATTGAACCGCACGCAGACAATGGCTGACTGGTAGCTGGCTGCTTATTTTAGAGAAGGCCACACTCCATGTCATTGACCAGTGAAAATAGGCCCGGAGCCGGGGATTCACCGAACCGATATTGTTCGTTGTTGAAATACACTTTGGAACTTTTGTCAGTCTGTCTGGCTGAATAGATGTAGCTGCAAAGCTAAATCTACAAAGGCGTATAACAGGCGTATCTTTATGTACCCAGCCACCGTATAATTTCAAGTTTGGGTATTGGTAACACTGCACTATATGCTTTGGCACTGTTTCATTATCTCTCATAGAAAGTAGTCTCAACGTTTTTAAACTATCCAGCTACGGCTGCGCTTTTTTACCATTGACTACAGCAAACATTTCTTGCTGTAGTCATATTATTTTATTGTAACATTTTCTATTTCACAAAATTATTGTACATATTTATAAAGTGAAAGTGAGTGACAACAAGTGAGTTGATATTTTTTATAGTGTTATAAAAGAATGTACCTTTTATAATTTCATTTTATTATAATAAATGGGCGAGAAAATAACCCTTACACTTCACTTTAATAAATCTATTTTGTATGATTGGTCCTTCGATACTTACTCGATGTTAACACGTCGACTACCGTAGTAATTTTTTTCAAGTATTTATCGATTCGTAATCATATTTGTTCAATTATTTCAATGGAAATAGTGACGGTTATACTGAATAGATCGTATTGAAATAGTGTTATTCCCTTACCTTACTGTTCGTTTAGGCGCCAAACCAAGATTCTTAAGCACTACCAATGAATACCACGAGATGAAGGCACCTCCTCCATCATCCATAGCTCCAACACCAACATCCCAGCTGTCAAGATGACCGGATACTATAACCACTTTTTCCGGTTTTGTAGAACCTTTTACTTCCGCTACAGTATTCCTTGATATAACTGGATCTAATAAACTAGATTGCAGGTTTAGTTTAAGACGAATAGGTTCACCACGATCCTAGAACATGTATTTTCTAGTGATGGAAAGAATCGAAAACTTTAAAGAATCGAGAACTCAGTTCTCGAATACTGATAAGAATCGAGAACTCGACCGAGAACCGAGTACCGATTCACAGTAAAATGATTATCATTTTACTGTGACTATTAAAATATTAAAATGTTCGGTCGAATTAATTTGATTAGTAAGTGTCAGTTCTCGGTTCATGGTCGGCTCGGTGCTCGGATTTTTGTATTGCTCGTTTCGTTTTTTGTAGATATTATTTTTCTTCATAACCCGAGCTATAATCAAAAATTAAGAACGAGAAGAAATATCAGTCGAAAACTTATCCAAGCACTGGCACCGATTCTCGAGAACCGAGAACTTTTGAAGATGGTTCTCGAGAACTTTAAAGAATCGAATACATTTCGATTCTTGGTATTCAAGAACCACATCACTAGTATTTTCTCACTGGAAGCTAATATTAGTAGAGTACTTCTAGATAATGTTTTATGAAAAAAAATACTTAAATTAAGCATCAGGAAATCATATTGTAAGGGTAAATAAATAATAATCCGCACTTGATTAAATCTATTCCATAGTATTTCGTTGACCTACACCAATAGGATTATCAGTAAAGAGTCTATAAAATACCCACAATTTGTGATTAAAAACCGAAAATAGTGGGCAGGTTTGTATGAGTTTTGTAATAAGTCAATTTTTGATATGTAAGTAGAGAAAATGAAAGGAAGGTATTATTGATAAATTGGCAATAAATTTAAAAAAAAAAGTAAAGAATCTTACAAGGGAATAAACTAAGGTTGCGATATCAATAAAAATCTAGTGGTTAAAAAATTTGAAGGGGAAGAAAAAATAATAAACAAAGTATTGTCAATCAATTAAAAAAAAATTATATGTGGTATGAAATGGCAATTGTAAGTTTATAGAAAAAAATGTTTTATTGAAAGTTGTACAATATGGAAATATAAATAAAACTGAAGGGTATTATAATTATAATAATGATGAATTTTATTTCGTAAAATTAAAAATTATAAAAATTTATTTTAAGAAGAAAAATTAGGGCCAGACAAAAGATATTACTAGGAGAACTAAAGTCTTAGGAAAAATACAAGAGGCATATAATAGAACAAACTTAAAATTTATATTTTTTTTGTGATACTTTTTGTAATGTTTATTATTTTTCTCTAGAACCCAACCCAAAATTGAAATTTTGTAAGTAGCATTACAATGTTTATTTTTTATCTTCGATTATCAGGTACGTAGATTTCAGATGACCATTTCGTCTGTGATCAGTAATTTATGGGTCATTAAAAACATACCTATATCTAAAACAGGAGTACGGATCTGTTATTGGTTATTACATAATAACTAATTTATAACCTTAATGATAATCCTATTAGGGTATAATCCAATAATCCGGATTTTAGAATTATTCTGCTTAGGGTCTAGTATTTTTTCATATGTATCCCTATAAATTATTTGAATTTTTCTTCTATGAATATCGTCTTAGAAGTACTATTTGATATATTTACCAAACTTTCCTTATTTTTACCTGATATCTCTGAAACATACGGGCGTGTTCGACAGTTATGGAAGCAGCCGGAATTTTCGTTATATTCGCTTCGTAATTCGTCTGTCCAGTATGTAAAGTATTCATGGAAAACGGAGTTACTGATCTAACTAATACAGCTAAAGCACCATATTTAGCTGCTCGAATTGGTCCCTGAGTTCTATAAGAAACTGAAACGCCGTAACTAACAAAATCGTTGTTGAAAACGACGATTTTATCCTTAACGTTAGTTGTATTGTTTTCAAGTTCGTCGAAGCTCTTGAAGACTATAACATCAGCTTCGAATCCGTTTAGAGTACTTGATACGGAACCACCAAGTGCTAGGACTGGAATATTGGCTTGACGGGGTGTCAGCATTTGTGCTGATTCTACACCTCTAAAAAATTAATAAGTCAAGTAATAGGAGCATTAGCTAATTATTTATGAGTCAACATACGGAGTGAAATTTTGTTTTTTTATTTAGTTACATTTTGCAATTTTGAGTTTTGTTTTATCTTTCTTTGATCTAAATTTTTTTAACTCAACACCAGGTGTTCGAAATATGATTTTATTCGTGATGAGACAAGAATTGCAAAAATCTCGTTTCAGTCTCGTTAGTTGAGAAAAAAATAAGTCTTGTTTCTTCTTTATAAAAAATTTTCATAAAATGCAAACTGTAAATTAAAATTTTTCTTTTATTTTTATTCTATCAATTACTCAATTTCAATGTCATAAATTATAGTAATTTTTCTGATGAGTAATTATTCTAGATATCTTTCACGTAATTATTGTTTTAAAGTCGAATTTATAATCTTCCGATTGTTTAAAATTGCAAACTTTTATAACATTAAGAATGATAAAAAAAATAATAAGTAAACCGCATTTTTGCTGTAACTGAAGTCCAAAATTTTAAAATAAAATATTTCACAGATTACCAGATTTTAGATTTCTTAAATTTATCGTAACCTTTGCAGACCTTTTTTTATTATAAAATAAATTAAACGTTTATACTGCTTGCTAGTTTATTTTTCTCAAAAATTCGGAAAAAAATTTTTGAAGAAATATGAACGAGACTCTCGGGTCTCGCCGTATGTGGTCTCGGTATCGCCTAATTCATTTTCAAAAAGGTTTCGTGTAGCTCTCGTCTCGGTTTTACGAGACGAGAAAATTATCGTTCTCGTGTGAAGCTCTAGTGATGAAAATTTTACATTTGTTTTCATATACATATATTTACTTCTTCCTTATTTTATTTTTAATTTATCTGTGTTTCTTTATAGCATTTTCCATTGACAAAATTACGGTGCACTGAAACTGAACTGAGTGCAAAATTTGTGTTCCAATCAATGGTTGCACTGCACCAATATTTCATATAATTAGTGCAAGCAAAGTTGCACTGAGTGCAGTTTTTTCTGCACCTGATCAAAATGGAAAACGGCTACGAATGATGAGCGGTGTTCTTTGGGAAGACAAAGCAGCTTATTTTTTATTATCAACATTTTCTTCGGTCTTTTGTGCCAAAAATTAACAATTACGCCAATGATGTAGTAAATGAAATGAATGAAGAGCAAAATTAAATCT
This sequence comes from Neocrepidodera transversa, assembly GCA_963243735.1. Taxonomy (NCBI): domain Eukaryota; kingdom Metazoa; phylum Arthropoda; class Insecta; order Coleoptera; family Chrysomelidae; genus Neocrepidodera; species Neocrepidodera transversa. Next base: position 1,564,565 of record OY725337.1, on the reverse strand, counting down.
TTAATTTCTTTTACATTAAGGATTGTCTCAGACTTTTACCAGAAACTGCTGATATGCTAATCAAAAAATTTGAAAATTCCAACTGCACTTGATATGACAAATGACAGCTTTTACGTGTTCCAATGGTCATGCACTGAGTGCAAAATTTCGTTGCACTCGTACAGGGGATCCACTCGGTGCAAAACTAGTGCATATTAATGGAAAACGCTATTAGTCTCTATTACAGTTAGTGATTATATAACAGTGTTTTTTAATAATGAATTTACTAATAAAGGAATAGAAAAAAATTCTAATCGGCAGTGCTAAATTTCCTTGACTGTAGGATATGTTATTGTGCATTTCACTTACGTAATAAAAATATAAAAATAAAATTATAAATTCAAATTCGGCTAAAAAGACGAACAAATTATGATAAAACATGAACTAATAATTTAAAAACAGTAATTTTATTCTTGCTTTACGAGTAATTTTAAATTCATATCTTTTAAGTTGGGAATACTCTTTCAGGAACCGTTGCTAGTTTAAATAATTCGAATTACTAATAGAAAAATTATACAGGAGACTTAAGTTATAATTGTAGTGGGATATAAGATGTACTTTCAGTTTATTTCAAATATTCAAACAGTAATGCATAAAATAGTTTTAACCAGTGCTGCTTTGACTATTTTTATTAGAGTTTCGTGTCTAACGCACCAAGTAAAAATATTAAAAAAATGTATTTTTTTATAATTACGTATTAAACACTTTCTAAATATAGTACACGTATATTTTCTAACTGGGAAAGATTATTTAATCTACTTGGAAATCTACTTCATTTAATTTTGGGTTTATCCATCCGTTATTCAATAGAAATGGTAAAATAACACCTTATTTGTAATTGAAAATTATATTTTAAGAAATGTACGTGATTGGGTTTTTTCTTAAAAATTATCTGGTTTACTTACCTCACCCAATGTGCCACAGTGACATTTTCTCCATGTACATTTTCTAAACCATAGCCATCACTTTTCATCAAATCCAATAGATAATCTATCGATTTTTCCAAAGATTCACTACCTGCTTGCCTAGCACCGAATTTATCCACAAATTTAGCAAGTTCATTGTAAGTTTTTCCTTTAAATTCTCCTTCTGTAACAGCCTTAATGATTTTGTTAACTTGAGTTTTATAACCGCGAATTTCCGTTAGTAAATTTTGCGGCAAGTTACAATTTGCCGTTTTTGAATAAGCCACCAAAAGAAGAAAAAATAGTAATTTTATGATAAACATACTTGAGCTGAAATCTACGTTCGGTAAGTACTAGCTAGTACACTACCTGAGTTATGAGTGTTATTCAACTGTTACATTGTTTATATTTTATTATCGAGATATGCATAAGCCGGTGTACCAATTATTATTTAAAGTGTCATTGAGAAATTTTTTTACTAATAAATAATTGTACCAGTACTATTCAAATAACGATAATAAAATTATAATGTGCATTATAAATAGACAATGTAAAAATCATAATTTGTTTTGTCATTTTAGGTTAAATATTGTACAATTTGACTCAGAAAAAATGAATATTTGTAAATAATAAAAAATTCGCTTTAGTCATTGTTTTCTTACACCTACAAATATATTTTAAAAATTTTGAAAAAATTCCAATTAAAAGTATTTTTGTTGCTACGTTAAATGAAATGACGCAAGTTTTGTTTTGAAATATTTTATAGTTTTCTCATTATAAAAATTAGAATATTGCATATTCGATCATTTTGTTGGATTTTTAAAATAGAAATAATATAAAAAATATCAAAAATTTTACTGTGTTTAGTATTTTTAACTTATTAATTTTTTCGCTGTTACAGAAAATAAATAAATAGTCACTCCGAAAACGAATGCATAGTTACTCCTTTAATAAATTGGTAAAAATCGATTAGTATGAAGAAAGTTTATTTTACTCAATCAACCTTAAAATGAAAAAAGTTCAATATGAAATGTCATTTACTATTAATAAAACAAAGTTGGTTTACTTGTAAATCACTTGTTTCAAAGAAGCAATAAATACACGCACAAGATTAGACCCGAATCTCTTGGCTTCGAAATAAAGTGAAAGCAGAGAAGCTCATTCCACAACTCCCTGTTTCTTCGGTTTCTTCAATCTGCGCACTCTATTTTGGGTTTGCTCCAGTGTTATTAAGAAGGAACTTTTGAATGAGCTGTAGTTGGTCAATAAATAGTGCCTAATGGTACTTCTAGACTCGTTTGATGGTTTCAATTGCGCTTAATTTCAAACATTTCTGAGATTTTCTGAAGAATAAATTCATTTCTGGTCATCTTTGAACCAAGAAATATACTCAATAACAAACTCATTGCAGGCCAAAAATGTCATAGAACGAAATAGTGCCAGTTTTTGTCTACGGCACAATTGTGCTACATTGGACAACACTGGTTTACTCCTTCAAATAGAAAAAGGACTTATCGTGGGGGGGGGGGGGGCGATCTTTTATTGTCTGTTTTCCCCTCACTATATTATTATTGACTCTCAGGGCCGCCGAGACCCGAGACGGGCTCTGGTGTACACAAAAAAAATACAAAAAATTGCTGATGACGGTGTAAAAAGAATCACAGTGAAACTTGTTAAATAAAAAGTGTTTGTTATCTTTTACCTGTTATTTATGAGAAGACAGTATAACAAAACAAAACTATTAAAATCAACAAAACACTTTTCGTACTGCTACAAACACATGTCGACCGAAATTGTGAAATCGAAAAATTGGAGTATCGAGCTCTATCATCAAGTAGTATTTAAAGGGATTAAGAAGTAAGCATGCAGATTTACGAAGAAATACTTGGCGATCAATGTCTGCCTTATGCGACCATGAAATATTGGATTGCAAACTTCGAAAGAGGTAAATTTTCCATTGAAGATGAAGAGCGATCAGGAAGGCCAGTTTCTGTGTCCGTTCCCGAAAATATCAATGCAGTTCATGACATGATTTTAGAATTGGGCTAAAACAAATATCTGAGGTACTGAAAATTTCATATTAACGTGTTCATCATATAGTTCACGCATATGAGAAAAATTTTTACATGTCTGAATGTTGACCAGAGCGTTAGAGCTGTGCTTGGTTTGAAAAAGATGTAGACCTTTTAAGCCGTATTGTTACTATAGATGAATCTTGGGTATATTTATACGACCCAGAAACAAAGCAGCAATTAATGGAGCGAAAACACAATGGTTTTTCAAGGCCTAAGAAGTTTCGTGTTCAAATATCTACTGGTAAAGTTCTTGCTTCACTTTTTTGGGATTGCCTTGGAGTAACCATGATTGATTATCTGCAAACGAGTAGAACAATAACTGGGGATTACTATTCGACGTTACGACCACTCTACGAGAAACAATTAAGGAGACAGGACGCGGAAAGTCGTAGAAAGGTGTTTTGTTTTCGCAGGATAATGCTTCTACACACAAATCGCATGTTGCCATGCAAACAGTTCGTCATTTGGGGTTCGAATTACTGAAACACCCAGCTTATTCACCAGATCTGACTCCGTCCGACTAGCATATCTTTTCTCAAATGAAAAAAAGTTTAAAAAGTCGTAAATTTTCTTCCAACGAAGAGGTTATAGAAACTGTGGAGGCCCGGTTTATAGAGCAAGATAAAACTTTTTTTTGAAAGGTCTAGAGACGTTACAGGTTCGGTGTAATAAATATTAAATTAAGATTAAAATATGTCGAAAATACAACATTTTGACTTTCAAATTTTGTTTACTTATATATAATTTCTCAATATATCCTCGTACTACTACTAGATTACTACTCGTACACGTACAAATATTTTAAAGATGCTTTACGACTTTTTTCTAGCTAATCTAGATTCGATATCTACTATATATATCAAACACTCAACCATTCTTGAACCATGGTCGATCTTAAAGTATTTTTAATTCTAGAAAGATGACTGAAAGTTCCGGACTACGGTTTCGTCGAAATACATTTTTCTTTTCCGTTTTCTTTTTTCGGCCGAATCTAGTTCGATTGACTTTCCCAAATTATTAGCCACCAATTTACATTCATTCAATATGTTAGGCCAACCATTTTACTTGTAGCCACGTTGAAGCCATTAAAAGGCATTAAAAAATTCAAATATTTTTAAATAAAATATTTTTAAATACTATTTAATTCAACTCTCCATTTTATTCCTGGTAACTTCTCACAGCTTTGTTTAATTCCGAAGAAATCGAAATTTAAACAAAAATCAAGTGGAAAACTAGTTTGTGAATTAGAGGATTATAAGAGAATTGTCATTAGAGTTTTTGAAAATTGTTACAAATAAATGATTTTGTTAAATTTTTATAGAATTTTATTAACCGAAAGAGCGAATTTTTAGTTGTATAAAATAATAAGTTGCTGGACCCGGGCCCCCATAAGCCCCGGTCACCGGTATTTTGTACTGCCTTCAACACCCTCTCGTCGGGCCTGTTGCCTCTTGCAAAGGTACTTATTTACTTTGCCGTTCGTCCGTTTGTCCCAACCGATACGGTTTAGAATTTTTAAACTTTGTTTTCAACAGTCGATAGTTGGTTACCTACTATTTTCAGGCACTTAAGTTAACTACAACCGTCTGTCTGTCCGTCTGTCTATTTCTCTGTCTGCCCCAGCGATAACTCAAGAACGTTTTCGAATCTTGAAACTTTGTTTTCAGCAATCGGTAGCTGGTTACCTACTATTTTCAGTGACCTAAGTTAACTATATTCCTCTATCTGTCCGTCTGTCTGTTTCAGCGATAACTCAAGAAAGGTTTCGAATTTTGAAACTTTGTTTTTCAGCAATCGATAGCTGGTCACTTTAACTAATCGTGTGCGTCTATACTCATAAAATATTTATTTTTATAATTTTATATTTCTAAGATGATGTTTCAGACTTATTTTTTTAACAAATCTACAATTTTGATTAAAACATCTGGAAAGTCTCTCCTGGCCATAATTTGAAAAAAACTGGAATTTTTCGTTAGGATTTAAATGGTTTAAGAGACCCGCATTCCACGTGACTTGCGAGGTTGCCGTTGAGAGAATTACTCAAGGAAAATCTGCTGTAAAAATTGTTTTTTCCAGTTAATGTTAAAGAATCCTACCGTCTAGTCCAATTTTTTCTGCGCAGAACATGCCACAAAATAAAATAATTCGTTTTTGGACGAGATCTTGCCTAATGTAGCAATTAAAAATATGCCATATTTTTTAGAATAATTAAAAAATTTATGAAAAGAGCGCGTTTATGCTACTTTTTTCAAATTTTTCTAGAGTAAAAAGATGATAGTTGTATCACTTTTATTAAAAATAATTTTAAAAAAATTCCACAGACACGTTCTAAAGAATTAAATACAGAATCGACTGATGAAAACCGCAGCTTCATATCTTTAATATTAATGGAGCGCCCGACCAAAAACAATTTCAGGCAAGATAACATATGATATCGGCGCCCTTTAAGCCATGTTTTAACATTTGTTATATTTTTCTTGTTATAATGGTTGAAAGTTATTGTTTTTATGATATTTAAAAAATTCAATAGATTTTAATTGACTGTTTTTGGATTCACCTGTAGTATTATTTCAAAAATATTATCTGTCTTTTATCATATATAATAATGCATTATTAAAATTTGTTATTTGTTACTTATTAAAATAACACTATAATCAGTTTAATCCCATTTATTAATACCTAGACAGTAAAATTTCATTATCTCGTTATTTTAATATGACTATGATGAATTGAAAATTAAGCTGTCATAAAAAAGTTATCTACACTTATTTCTTACTGATTTAAATATTTGTTTATTATAAAATTAAAGACACCTAATCATATTTTTAATTATCATATTTATTTCTCAAGTTAAGTCGATTTAGGTAATAAATCCATGCCCGAAATTGTAAAAAATGTATATAGTCTAGTTAAGAAGTGAGTTTTATGCGAAAAATAGTAAGAAGGGTACGAAAAATCTAAGAAATGTGTCATGTCGATTTTTTTCTGCAAATAAAAATTGTAATTGTTCTTAACAAAATAAGAACAAAAAAAATACATTGTGTTTTATTGATGATAACTGAAAAACTAAACAAGACAGCGAGAATTGCAAAAAAGATCCTAAAATGGGAGGATTATTACGATTTTAAACTAAATTGAATAACTTTTAAAATATTAAAGATATTAAAATGGGATTTTCACCATTCGAAAGATAACATAAAACTAAATTTACAATGTATTTCAGTTTCTTCGAATTTAGAATGGTAATTATTACGTCACATATATATATATATATATTTTTAAATTTTTTTGAATTATAATTATTATTATTATTAATATTAATTACTGTCCTCAAAATTTCATATTCCAATAAATAAATATTGCAGAGTGACTTATTCAAAAAAAAACTTAATGGGTTTATTATTTAAACTTGATTGTAGAAATTTTCTGTATGATCTTGGAAACATCATATGTATTTTTTTCCGCTGGAAAATTCGGGTTTATTGTAAAAAAAGTAAGTTTATTAAAAAAAAACTTTTATTTTATAATAGGATGAATAAACATGCAACGAATACGGTATTTAAAAAATGGTTAAAAAGCATTTTGATTTATATACATCCCTAGATATTAATATTAACCTACAGAACCAAGATTTTTTATTTAGTTATCCACAAACACATAATTTGTGTAAAAGTTTTAAGACAGGGTGAGCATTGTAAAAATCCATATATAAAATATTTTTAATTATATTCCACTAAAAAAGTAATAGAATCAATAAGAAATTGGTTTCCAAAACACTAAATTTTTTTGAAAAGAATTTCATAATTTTAACTTTATAAGTATTTTGCATTTTCTACGAACACTGATATTTTTTCTTACCCACCCTAAACTGTATATTCAAATAAAATGTTTACTATTTTTATAACAAAAACAAAAACGCAATAAATAAATAAATAATTTAAGCATTTATAAAATTTAACAAAAAATCTCTAACAATCTAAAACTTCTATTATCTTTAAACAATCAACAACATTCTGATTAGTCTATATTTAAAGGTACAATTTTTCTAAGCTTTATAACAAACAACTGAACAACAAGAAAATAAGCCATACGAAAGTCTAATGAAAAAAGACTTTACTTCATTAATCTGTTTAATTGGAGATTAAAGAAATATAATAAAGAAAGTGAAACAACGTGGAATTATTACAAATTGTATATGCCATAGAATAAAGTAAGTTTTTTTCGTATTTAAACTCGACCGAGGTATAGTCCTAAAGTATAACAAGTTTGAAGCAAATCGGTCCAGTGGAACGGCCGTGAGAACTCTCACAGACAGACACTAACACACTAAGAGGATGATCTCAATAACTTACTTCTCTGAAGAGCTGTGAAGTGAATTAATAATTATATAAAGATCAAGGATCAATTTGAGAATTAATGTGAACTCTTTTCACCAATGATATGGAAATTCAATATATCGTGACACTCTTATGGATAATTCCAACTTGCAGTCTTAATTCACGGATCTCACACGCTTCTGTTTGACTTAACGTTCTTAATGGGTACTTATGATACATATTTGTTATCATCACAGTCTATAGCCCATTTTTGTTGTAAAAATAAGAAAAAAAATCCACCAAGATAATTGAAAAATTACTGTTGTTTATTTTCTTCACTTTCTTCCATATTCGGTTCATACTGTTGGTTGGGATCAACGCCATATTGTTGATTCGGATCATTAGGATCATATTGTTGATTAGGATCGTACTGACTGGGATCGTAAACTTGATTAGGATCGTATTGCTGATTAGGATCGTATTGTTGATTGGGATCGTATTGTTGATTAGGATCGTATTGATTAGGATCATAGTTAGGATCGTATTGTTGGTTAGGATCGTACTCTTGATTCTGATCATATTGATACTGATCGTTAGTTGTTTGTGGATAATCATAGACAGGTTCTGACGGTTCAGAATGTTGTTGATTGTTCTGATTTTTATCTTCGTTCGTTTCTATAGAGGATTTTATAGGGTTCAAGTTTTGAATTTGGGGAGGTGATGAAATTTCTGTTGGTTCTGTTTTTGGTACTGTCGAAGGAGTGGTTGTTTCTGGTGAGGTTCGTGGTTGTGGAGTTCTGTCAACGCTTGTTGGAGTATGTTGTTCGTCTATAAAAAATTAGAAATGTTTATTATAGTTAAGTTCACATAAAGAGTAAAATTTTCTACAAACTACGATAGCTAAATTACCAAACAGTGAAATTACATGCAAAATTTACGGAACTAAATACTAAATCCATAATATTATGTGACAAAAGTCTAAAGGTACGTAGAACAAAAATAATAATAATCTTCTTGCTCGTGTACCTTTAAAATTGGACGTTGGAATCTGTGACTGACTAAAGTTATTTCTCAATAGTTCTAGGTTAGTTTGTAGTTCCCGTATTTCCTCCCTATAAAACAACACGCAAAATTATAACTAAATCACACTGTGTATATACCTGTCCATCCTTTTTTTCAAAATGCTTCAAGTATGTCCAAACATTTTCTAATCTAATCATGAGTTCAATGTTATTCGCTTGTAAGTTTCTTCTGCATATTCTGGGTGAAGTAAAAATCAAATTTTTTAAATGACAGTCATAAATAACTATTTTTCGCTCCGGCACTGTTTAATGTAAAAAGTTTTTTAACACTATGTACAGTTTCGGAGCGATCCAAATTAAGTGTCACAATTTTATACATAATTTAAATTATTTTCTTGGCGTTTAACGTGTTTACGATTTAATGTTGGAATATATTTATTTTTTTTATAATATTCTACATTGAACTGACCTTTCGAGGTTTGGGTACCACTTTAACACTGATATCGACTTTAATCGGCTCCTTGCGTTTGGTGGGCCGGACTGATGGCGAATCTGACCCTCTTTTGGGATTTGCCTGGTCCGTCCCTACCAAACACAAGTCATTATTAGATTTTCACAACAGCAGAACAAGCATAAACAAAGTAAAAAGTTCAGGAAATAAAAAATGTAACCCCAGAAGATTAATGAATGGGATAGTGAATTTTCATCATTTAATTTTTGTTATTATTGCGAAGGATTAGCAATTCTTGTTATAACTTTGTATTTATTTTTCTCACTATAAATTGAGTAACGCGATTGGAACGAGTCTCTTTTGCTAAAAATTCAGGTCAGGTTAAATTATTTTATTTTGTTAGTTCCCACCTCTATATATAAGATAACTGATAACAAATTTGTTACCAGTTATCTTATATATAGAGGTGGGAACTAACAAAATAAAATAACTTTATAGATAACTGAAAAACAAACATTACGTAACTACAGCTCTAATAGAACAAAAGGTCCGATTGACATTAAAGGTCAGAACGTCCGAGGACCAGAAAAAACGTTTCTGCAAAAACGTATTTAAAATGGACATAAAGAAACGTCTAAAATATGTTGACAAAACGTCCTAACTCATAAACTAAAAACAAAACATTTTGTACGCTACAGTACGATAAAAACCGACTATAAAACTTTTTTGAACGTCCATGTTAGAATGTTTTTTATAAAGTCACAATAGCTACGTTTTTAAAAGGTTTTATTTAAGTCATTTTTAAATACACCAGTAAAAACGTTCAAAAAATATATTTTCAGAAAATTACGTTTTTTAAACGTTTTTGTTGAATAAAAAATATACTGTTTATGTATGTAAATATTTGGTTGAGTAAATTTTTTTTCCGGATCTTAATGATAAAACAAACAAAATTATAGGAAGTTGTCTGGCCCTTTAAAAAATATCTGATTTTCAGATGTTTAGTTTTTGAACATTTTAGGGAGGGTGATACGAACCCCCCTCCCCAATTATAGCGAGGGGGGCCCATGTTGACCGCTAGACTTGAGGCCGTTATATTAGTAGTGTATTATACGCAAAAAACACTACTGGTACATATGAATGATTTTTATTCTTTTTACATTATAAAAGTCGAAAAATTCAAAAATAAAATTTAGGTTTCATTGTTTATTTTTCAATCTAAATTTTAAACCTACCTTTTCACCACCCACTCAATAAAATATCTTCGTTACAACCCTGTTGCCAATAACTTGATTTCGGTTTTATATTTTTATTTCCTGAACTGTCACTGATATAATGAATTAAAAATGAAAAATCAAAAATGCTTACTTATGTTTGACTGTTGTGTCTTCCAGTTTTTGGGTAAGCGCGTGACAGTCGTTGGACAATTTTTCCATGAGTTGATTCTGGGAGTAGATCATTCCCTCTAACTCGGCTACCGTGGCCGCTGCAAAACATGCAAATTCTTTAATTTTAATCTTAATTATCCCAGGTCAACTCATGGCAAAATGCCAAAAATATCACGCCCAATTATCATATAGTTTTTTTTGTTTTTCCTTCATTAAAACTAAAAGTTTTTATCACATGAAAGGAAATATTTGTTGCTTATAACCTTAAATTGATACAATAGCAACAAAAATGTGATGAGGGGTTAAATTTGAGTTGAGTTCGACGTTCGAGGTAAGGATGGGGAATATGAAGTCATTGTTTAAAAAAATATCACCTTACCGTGCTTATTTTCGATGTCATTTATTAGAGAATCCAATTCTCTGTCTTCTTTTTTTGGACCAGGAGGTGGCAAAGCTACAATTTCTCCAACTCTTGGTGTTACTGGAGTCTTACTTCGTTCATCTGATAAAGCAGCATTTAGTGCAATCTAAAAATAATTAATATACAAGATATTTTTTTTTCTTATAATAATTTATTACCTCTTTCTCCAATGAAGCGATCTGTTCGGATAATCTAATATTTTCTCTACGACTATGGATTAAATCAGCGTCAGCTCTATCTAACCGTTGTCTCAGAGATTGTATTTCAGCTTGTAATCGGACAATTTCTTGTTTAGATTGTCTGTCGTTTCTTTCGTTTGCCATTTGCAGGGTGGATATTTGTTGTTCTAGAGCACTTTTCTCCGCCCCACTTACACCAATATCCGATTGCAAATTGACTATTGAAAAAATCATATAATAATAATAAAAATAACTGAACTAACATGGTCTTGGGCTAGGCAGAATCTGCGTCTTTTAACAGGTATTCTGACTGATCACTGTTCAGTACGAAAACACCTCAACAACATGGGGCTATCAAACACCGCACTCTGCAGTGGTGTGAACATGAAGATGAGATAATCGTATTTTCTAACACCGGAAAATATAAGAGTTGGCGACGTTGTCAACTACATAAAAATTGTAGGCTGGCTGACGAGCTAAGTAAGTCCTCACTTACTAAGGAGGATGCATAATGAGCCTAATGAGGCCTAAGTGCTGTGGAGCCCCATCTTACAGATACAGATGCAAAACTTAAATATCGTAGCTAATGGAGAAGTTTACCATTTTTTTATGAATGAAACTGAAAATTTAAGCAAAACTGAACAAAAGCGTGAAAGTAAAATTAAGATATCTTAAAAACTAACAACGTTATAACATTCCGTTCGATTCAGTGGCCTGACGTCATTTCTCCTAACTAGGGTACGAGATGGAATTGTAAACAAATTGACGTATCACGTTTCTTTATTCTCGTTATTCCTCGCATATTTTAGTCCAAGAACCAGAGCAGAAAAGTAAGTTCCGCTATTTTTTTCGTACGCTTGGCACACGTTCCAACAATAAAATCTCTCCCGTGGAAGATTGCAGAAAAAAGTACCTGGCTCTTGGACTATATTTTGTTATGTGACAATTAATACATTACGATGACAGAAATTAAATTAAAATCAATCGTGTAGTGACATAGAATAAGAGTTTGGCTTGTAGTACGGCACTTTGGCTATGCGGATACGTGACGTCATACGCACCACAATCCGCGAAAATATATTTTATTTCTCCGTTATTTATTGATCGATTGCAAAACATTTTTTACCGATTTATTAGTTTTTGTCCATATTATAGTTAAATGGAACAACATATTATATTATCACTACCGTGAAACTTCTCCATTGTAACTTTAATTGTGTAGCCCCACGTTGGGAGCCAATTGTAATGGGTATAATCAGTTTAGTGAATTAACGAATCTGGTTAAATATAAGGTATCAAAATGATGCCAAAAATAACAATATTTAATGATTTTTAAGTTAATTTCGGGATTTTATGAAACATGGCGTCCGTACCAAGTTTGCCACCTTATTGTCTAAAATATAATGTATTTTCATTTGTTATTATTAAAATTTATGGTTTACGAATGAGATTACAAAGTGACCAGTGTCTCCAGAGACTTTATTTTAGTTGTATAAATCTGTCTGTCTGTAATATCTGATCTTAGGTGCGTTCGGTATTGCTGCTCGCAAATCATACCTCGTGTATGAATGGAATCAGATTAAATTTTATGTTTTTATTAATATGTATAAACTAGTAAATAACGCAATTTAAAATATGATGCTTCTTAGGTTTTTTGATAAATCTTCTTATTATGTTTTTTGTTGTTTTTGGTTACCCTCTCTTCTTTTGTTTTTCTTTTTTTTGTGTCCATAAAAAAGATGGTCTATGTTAACCGTCACCTAGGATAAATTACTCATAGGCGATCAAAACACGATCAGAGGTTAAAATGAGTAACGTACCAAAAATAACCTCAAAATGTGACATTGATATCTAATAACGCAAAATATTATTTAAACAAAAGTAAAACTTAAAACGAGATGCTACTTAATGAATGCCAATCCACCACAGTGGTCAAGCGGTCTTTTCGTGCCTTGGTTCTGGTCTCGGATTTCCTTGGGCACCATCTTTCGTTTATAGTGTGAAGACCACTTTCACCGGGCAGTGTCAGTGGAAAAAATTCCAGGAGTCATATATGGCATCGACCAATTTCTGTAGCGGCCAGAAGGGCGGGCTTTACTTGCCCTACTTGATAATATACCTGGTTATTCGTTGTTTGGATGTTAAAGTTAAATAAAATTTATTAAATAATTAAACTTTTATTATTTGTAGATAATAAACTCCGATGTTGATCATGTGATTGGTGAGTAAACAGAGTTTTAACAAATATTATTTATACCTACATCATTATCAATATACCTTTATAATATGCTATAGACGGGGTAGCTCAGTCAGTCAGTCAGTAATCAAACAGTAATACCGATTTGTGGGGAATTTCCCATTTTTTGTATTTTTGCACATCATTTTGTAGTTATTGGAGGATAAGTTTTATTATACAGCTGTGTACCGTTCTTTTTACTTAATGCCCGCACGGGATTTATGGCTGTCTAGTAATAGAGGGTGAACCGGATTTAATTTGCGAATACAGATATCTCGTAAACTGCAATAGATACAATAATCGATTTAATGGGGAAAAAGATGTGTATTTTCCAAAAGAATTTAATGGTTTTTTCAAAATTAGAATATCAGGTCCGGTTTCTGAGATATTTGGAAACCGAAATTGACGATTTTCGTTTTAATTAATTACCACTTTAATTTTTAATGATAAAAAAAACTTTATATAACTTGTTTATTGAACAACAAATATGGCTTAACATAGCGTATCCAATTTTTTAAAACAACGTTTTAAATACGAACCTGTACTATTTATTTAATTTTTAAAATCTCCATTTTTCCTTTATCCAACCATGTAGAATATTTAATGTTTTTATTAGGTTTTGACAATGAACTGTACTTTAGGAAGTTTTCTAAGTACGGTCCTGTTCCATTTTCACTGTAAATATTTATAAATCTTTTTAAATAAAATTAATTAAAAATTAAGTCTACTTTGAGCTTAACGCTCTAAATACTTATACTTAATTTGTATTAAATATCTCAATTTAAAATTTCTTAACTACAATCAAAAAATTAAGAAAATTTATTTAAATTTCAATTAATGAATTTATAAATTACAATTATTAAATACTCCTTGTGAATTATTTTATTTATGTAAGAATTGCTCAAATTGTCTTCCTAGATATTTTATAATTCTTTTACTTATATTTTCAGAATAAAAATGAACAGGACCATAGAAAAATTCCATAAGTACACTTCATTGTCGAAATCTAATAAAAAAATTAAATCTTTTAGATGGTTAAATCTAGAAAAATATGAGGATTTCAAAGATGAAATAAAAAATACAGGACCGTGTTGAGGGTGGTCCGTTCAAAGACGAAATATAGTTTTAAAAAATTAGATATACAAGAGGAATGAATAAAAATATTATTTTGGGAATAATTGTCAATTTGCTTTTTTAACAATTTTTAAAAGTAGTCAATAAGAAAAGAATTTATCGAGAGTTTGAATATTATATTGTTTGAAGAAATATATAAATAAAAATTTTTATATGCAAGGTGACCCTATTTTTTAAAACAGGTAAATAAAAAAATAATCAAAATATAATACCGGAAGGTTAATTAAAAGATAGAAAGAATAAAGGTAGTTGAGACAGACAGATACAGTAAGAAAAAGTTCAGGTAGGGACAGAATTTCAATAGAATAGAAGATTTAAATTATTTTATCAAAAAATGAAATTGAAGATTAGAAATGGAATAAACATTAAAATTAATAAAATAGTATTTTCTTTTTAATAAATGTAAAATTCTAGTATGGTAAACCCAGCGAGTCTACATGATAAGGAGTAGAAATTCTTATATATCACGGGTTTCCAAAACAATATATTCGACTTACTAATTTTGCTTTGCATATCTTTTCTGAGTTCATCAATGAGCGCTTGTTTCTGAGCAACGTCTCGTCGAAAATCCGCGTTTTCTCTACGTTGTTTATCCAACTCCATTTGTAATTTATTCGTACTTTCCCATTGAACTCCCAATTCAGTTGTTAATTGTTCAATCTGTTGCGTATATCTTCGTTCCACCGCACTTCTTTCGTCTGATATCCTTCTACCCTATAATAATGATTTTTAAGAATTTGATGTAATTCTAAAGAATATATTACTTGATCTCCTATGGCATCTCTGAGTTTCATATGTTGCCTGTCTAATTCATCTTTGAGTCTTCTAATTTCAGCATCAGCAGCATTTTTTTCATATTGAGCTTGCTCTGCAACATCCAAGCTTCTTTTAACTTTGTCTGTAACATCGTTTTCTTTTTCTCTGAGAATAGTTAAAGTGCTTTGGAGTTTTTGAACTGTATCTTGTAATGCATCTTTTTCTCTAAAAGAAAAATCTAAAATTCTGGATTGCTTTTAATTCAATTATTTTTACCTTTGCAAACTATCAAGTTGTTTTTTGTAAGACTCATAGCCGACACTATCCAATATAGTACCGTCATTAATTTTTCTACGTAGTATTTCGTTGTCGTCTTGTGATTTTTTCAGATCAATTTTGGTTTGAGTCAGTTTTGCTTCTAGTTCCGATATTCTAGATTCAAAAACTATGGACGGTCCTTCTATGATTTTTGTTC
Organism: Neocrepidodera transversa; assembly: GCA_963243735.1. NCBI lineage: Eukaryota > Metazoa > Arthropoda > Insecta > Coleoptera > Chrysomelidae > Neocrepidodera > Neocrepidodera transversa. Next base: position 1,549,168 of record OY725337.1, on the reverse strand, counting down.
TTCGTTGTTTCTTTGGTGATTTTAAACACTAAAATCGACAATATAAATGATATAATTTCCTACTAAAGTCACTTACATTATCAGTTTCCGTTTCTGTTTCCGTTTCTAAATGATCAAAAACTGATTTGATCAATTTGGATTTTTGTCGCTCGTGTAAATTTTCGTTTTCACTTATCACATCTTTGACTTTACCGAGAAGAGATGATAATTCTTCCTAAAAAAATAATTATTATAATTTATAAATAAAAATGATTGTATTGTCTTACTCTACAAAATCGGGATTCCTTTTCAAGTTGTTCAATGTAATCTTCTTGTCGTTCTATGAACGAAACAAGTTCTGGAGGAGCACTGTTATCCAATTTTGGTAATTCCCTAAAAAATTGTTGTTTTTTTAATAATTAAGTTAAAGTTAAATTATACTCACGGTAACGGTTTTTCTGGATCATTACTCAACGGATATCGATTTCTTAAATTCGGATAATAGTAGTACTTTTTCGGCGTTATCGGATTATACTGATAGTAATGTCTGCTGAACCTTGAATTCCTGCTTTCAGCACTTAATAAAGACTGATTATCAGTTTCTTCTCCTGCACTGTCCAGTTCTCTAAGAGGTCTTTTGATTGGAGTGTAGCTCTCGGCGAGTAAGATTCTAAGGCGACCTACAGCTTCTCGATAGGCATTTTCTGCGTAGTCAGGTTTTCTTCTCCATTCCATTTTTGGAAGACCTGTTTTCCTACCGGATATCAAAATACACTAGTATTTAGTCTAAATAAATTAATAACGACTAGGACAAGAAAACAGGGATATGGGAATGTACATGTTAGAAACTGAATGCCTGATCTTAGTTTTCTTCTTTACCTTTGTACCGATTCATGACAATTCATATATAAAAATGTAGATCATACTTTCCTACGTATGCTAACGTTACTCTTAAGTTAATATTCGCCGTCCAGGACCTGGTTAAATTTGATTCATTTTAACCAGAAATAATCTTCATACTTCATATTTTAATATATTTCAATCTTGTTCCTAAATCTTAGTTTCATGTGTAAACTAAAAATATAGTTCAATTCATTTCTACTTATCTAGACATGCATATCTCCTACGTCACATGTCACATACCATGTAGAATAATCCAAGATTACATTATCAGATATATTTTGTCTCGTGTTAAAACTATCATATCTTTCGCTCTCATAGCTGCTTCAAAATATTATATCCAAAATTATTCATCTAACGATTTTTACCCTAAATTCTGCCTCTTAACACTAACATATCATTCTTATTTAACCAATCAAATGAAGTTACGTATTGTGACGAATTAACGGTTTCTTGTGTGTGGTACTTGTCAGAGACGACCAACTGCCCAATTTAGTTCATCATAATGTCTCGATAAAAGATGTTCTCCGTGTAGAGAAAATTATTCTTCACGTTAAATGAAAATCTCGCGAAAGATGCCGGTAATTAAATGCTAGCGTGCTGAATGAACCAATAATGTAAATTTTCCAAGGTTGGAAAAAGATGTACAAGTATTCCTTTAACAATGTTGTGTTGTTCAGTGATTAAATATATTTAGTTCCTCGTTTAGTGCAAATGTCATAATAAAAGTTTTGATACAAATAAATGAGCATAGAAAAAGCTCTTTAAAATTGAAATAATAGTTTGTTCATTTTATTCGTCAGGTCTCAGTTCTGCAAACAACTGAGTGGTTCTTCGACAAAAATTCCACTTTGATAGTAACAAGCTATAATTCTTTGCTGTTTTGCTGTTAAACCACTAAGCAGAGCCCTAAACGTCAAAATGGCGATGTTACATCTCAAGACTAAAGTCTGAGAAGAAATGGAAGGGATTTAAAATTTCCTTTTAAATTATAATTAACATCTAGTTGCCTTTAAAAAAATGATGGAATATCTGCGAAATTTTCTTTAAAAAAAATATACCATTTTTGGCTAAGTTCATATATATTTTGAGAGGTAACTTTTAACAAAATTCGCTGTAACCGAAAAGAAATAGCGGATACTTTGCCGCTAATTGTGAAAAAATCAAATTTGTCACAATTTGTAAACAAAAAAAAAATCATTTTTTTACTTACTTTATAGCTACAACTATTTTTTCACAATTAATAAGCGGCAAATCAGAGGCAAATTTTCCGCATTTCCTTTTTTATCAGGAATTCTATTAATTTAAGTCTGGGTCACAAATTTTCTTTGGAAAATTATTTTATACCATTTGTGTTAGCATGAGAATCATTGGATTCCAGGTACCGTCAAACGGGGTAAAGTTGATCATGCGGGGCAAATTCGATCAAGCACGCCTCGGTGAAGAAAATGGCGCGTAAAATGGAAGGGGTAGGTTATTATCAAGTTAACAGGTGTCCACCGGTTGAGTTAAGAGTGTAGTTGTGCTCGAGTGCGGAACGTTTAGCGATAAATAAGGTAAGTACGTGTAGAAAAATGTGTTTATGAAAGGTTTAAAATTGGCTAAAATTGAAACATGCGAAAACGATTGATTCCACAGCTAAGAGCTTGCACGGAGGGAACGAATTCATAAATATACGGGAAAATGTAGTTATTTGTGAATGCGAATAAACAAAACTAACATTAAAATTTAATTTTTTTAAAGATATACTGGATATTTTTAAAAGAAATCCATTGTTGAGGGGTAATTTCGATCACTTTCGCAGTTTTAGAAATATGTTTTTAATTTTTAATTTTAAAAGCAATATTTTAGGTTATGCTTGTTTGTGAAGTAAACTAACGTACAGAGAACGATCTGTACAGTGTTGCCAAGCATATGGCCATTTCCTGTTTAGTGAGGGAGTCATTTTATGTTTATATTATTCTCTTGGTTTGTTTTCAGATGCCTCGACAATATAAAAAAAAATTGGGACCCCGGGGGAACAAAAATTATAATGAAGTATTTCTTCAGAGGGCAGTGGCGGCGGTAAAACAAAAAAAAATGTCAATGAGGGCTGCCGCTCAGCAATTTGCCGTCCCTTACTCGACACTTAATGACCATTGTCACGGACGACATCAGCTTAAGTATGGGAGACCGTCCGCTCTAAATGCAAACGAGGAAAAAATGTTGTCTGAAGGCCTGCAACTTTGCGCTAATTGGGGATTTCCTTTAAAACCTATCGACATTAGACATATCGTTAAGCAATATTTAACAAAGCGTGGATTGACAGAACCAAGGTTTAAAGAGAACTTACCTGGAACAGACTGGTTTAATGGCTTTATAGGGCGAAATCCCAATCTTACCATAAAACTGGCAGAAAATACAAAACGGGTTCGAGCAGCGTTAAGTTACGAGTTAGTGGAAGATTATTTCAGAAATTTAAAAGATGTTGTCAAGGATATTCCATCTTCTAATATTATTAATTATGACGAAACAAATTTCGTAGATGACCCGGGCGCTGTGAAAGTCGTCTTAAAAAAGGGCACCAAACATGCACATAGGGCCATAGATAGCACGAAAACTAGCACCACGGTGATGTTCGCGATAGCAGGTGACGGCACAATGCTTCCACCATACATTGTCTATAAGGCAAAACATTCGTATGTGGGGTGGACTGAAGGGGGTATAGAAGGTGCCAGATACAATCGCACTCTAAGCGGGTGGTTTGATTCCACCATCTTTGAAGACTGGTTCTATTCTATTGCTTTGCCGCATTTTAAAAAGCTAGATGGAGATAAAATTTTAGTTGGAGATAATTTAAGTAGCCACGTCACTATTAGTGTGATACAGGAATGCGAAAATAACAATATTAGATTTATCCTGCTGCCACCCAATTCGACACACCTGCTACAACCTTTGGATGTAGCTTATTTCCGACCTCTTAAGGCGGCATGGAGAAAGATATTAGAAACTTGGAAGTTAAGGAATAGAGGAGTACTTCCCAAAACATTATTTCCAAAGCTTCTTAAGGATGCTGTGGAGTCTGTTGGTCTCAAATCTCAAGCCAACTCTATTGCAGGGTTCAAGGCATGTGGCATTGTTCCATTCAATCCGGAAGCTGTACTTAAGAAAATTCCACGTAAAACAGTTGACGATACAATTGAAACATCATGGACAGATGCTATAGTAGATCATCTTGAACAACTTCGGACGGGTCCAACGAAGACTGTAAAACGAGGAAAAAAATTGAATGTACCTGCTGGAAAGAGCATAGGGAAATCGGATCTGTTAATAGCTGAATCACAAAACATCAAAACCAAAATGCAAAGACGGAAGACAAATTACAGCGAATCAGAAGAAGAACATGGACAAGCTCAAAATAGGGACATAAGTGATATTGAGTCAGAAAAAAAGACGGATTTAGAGGTTGCGGAATCAGAGAAGTCATTTACTGAAGATTACGAAATAGGAGAACCCTCTACCCTAAACGAGAGCTTTGCAGAAAATCAAAATTCTGAAGTTTTTATCACAAACGACTACGTATTAGTAAAATTTAAAACGAATAAAAGAGACAGACATTTTATTGCCACAATTGAAACTATTTCAGACAAAGAACTAACTGTAAATACAATGCGCAAGAAGGAGTCAAACAAAGATATGTTTTTTGTTTATCCGCAAATTCCGGACCTATCGATAATTACGTTTAAGCAGATTAAAAGAAAAGTTAATTTGAAGGGAGAAAAACGTGGAAGGCACACCTTTCATTTACGCGAAGAAGAACAAGATCTTCTGGAATAAGTTTAAATGATTTCTTTTGTACAGTTAAGAATTTTATATTTGTTGTTGTATTTTTTATTGATCTAAGAATTTGTGATTATGTTTTGTTCCTATTTTTCTATTATTTTTTGTTTTTTGTGAAAAAACATTAAATAAAGAAGCATTTTTCTATTTTTTTGATTGGTGGCTTTTTTTTTCAATGTTTGTTGATCGACTTTACCTTTTAAAACGATAAAGTCGATTTTTCATGGCTTTTAAATAGGTGATCGACTTTACCCAATATGTGGGGTAAAGTCGATCACCCTTAAAGACAAAATAAAAATTAAATGGTAAAACATAAAAAAATGATAATGGGTTCATTAAATTGCTGAATGTTTAAGGTATCTTCATTTTTAATTTCATTTGAAAAAATTAAATCGTTTAGGCGCTATGCTAAAAAAACTGTTATTTTTGATCGACTTTACCCCGTTTGACGGTATTCTAACCAATATATATCTTTTGTGTATCTTTTTCACTTTACTTGAAATTTTTCAGTTGAATTATTGGTGTTTATTATGCAAATTTGTTTCTTGTTTTTCTCTTAAAAAGACTCGCGCAAGCACCAGTGGCGCAGCCAGGAGGGGTTTAGGGGTTAAACCTCCCAGTACACCACACATATATTTTGTTTTCTGTAAAATATTTTCGTAATACTTCTCCTATTTTTTTAAAACCCCCCTAGTAGCTAAAAACCCCCCTGATAGGTAATTCTGGCTGCGCCACTGGCAAGCACTAGGATTTCATTGTCTGGGATACGATGTTATAGAGAGGGTCATCATTTTGAAAGACGAATGTCAACTTAAGAGAAATGTTAGTTATACATTTTGGTACATGATATGTTACAAATGTGATGGAGAAAAATAAGATCGGGAATTCAGTTTTCAACATGTATATCTCTATTTTCTAGAGAAGGTCTTCACAATCTGTGAAAACAATCTTACTTAATTGGCTATAAATTAAAAATAATTAATTGAGCAATATTTTTAGGATTTAGGAATTAAATATTAATTATTTAAATAACGGTGGATTAAAAATAATTAAAAATTAAATATAATGAATGTTTTTACCTGCACTTGTTTTAAATCTAGACGTACAGGAGCACGAACAATGACAAAAGAAGTGCATGACCTACTATGCTTTATTTCTTATGTTTGTATTCAAACGTATAGTGTGATATATTCAGTAAAATCAATAATTTCTAGATTTATCACTGTTAATAGTTTGAAAAATACTTTTAATATAACTATTTGTTATATTTATTACATTTAGTTTGTGATATATTTTGTAGATTTAAATTGACAGTAGTAAATAAAACACTGTTACTATAGTAACTACAAGTGGATTTTCTCGTAAAGTTCTTATTAAAATCATACTAATATTTTAAATTTAAATTCAAATCAAATTTTCAATAACTACAATAAAAAAGAATGTAAATTGAATCATCTCAACATCTCCTTCCCTTTTGTACGCTGCAACAAATAATATATCGAAAATTGTGCATATTTCGTAGCGTAACCTACAGAAGTAATCTAAAATATGCAGTGATGCCAACCAGATGAAACTTTCATTAAATCTTATCTCGTCTAAGTAATAAAATAAAAGAAGTCTTGTCTCCAGACTCGTCTCGAAATCTCGTCATGTATGTTCCAGTCTAGTAAAGGATACTTACCTACTGGAAAACGAGACTCTCATGGGTACCACTAATAATATATCGCACCATTTTTTGTTGGTCAATCAAATTAAGTTAACATATCTCCAAAACATTCAACGGATTTTCTGGAAGTTGTGGTTAAAACAAAAGTTGTATCTTCATTTAAAAATAAGTTCTTTAAAAATTGCGTGGTCCTTCAAATATTATCATGTCCACTTTGAGATTAATTAACTCGTTTCTCTGGCTGTGCAACACTGGAAAAACTGCCAAGAACTTAACTACTAAAAAATCTTAATAGGCTCTTAATGTGACAAAATGGACCGTTATCTCTAGAAAAGCAGTTTTTAATACGATTATTATATTTATGCTCTTTTGAAGTGGCATTGTTTTCGATAATGGCTTATTTCAGATATTCGCTATTTTACTCTTATTTTTGATCTCCAATTTTATTTTTTTATATCAAAAAAAGTCATTCTTATGCAACTTTTATGTTTTTTCGAATGGCAGTGAAATTTTCATAAAAAGACTTAAAAATCTGGAATTTTCATTAAAAATTCAGTTAGAAATGATCAATTGGCTTTAAAACCCAGAAATTTATTTTTCACTAAAAAACTTAAAATTCAGATATTTCTTTAAAAAAATTGCGGTAATTTTTATAAAAATATTCTTTAAAAATTAAAATTCAAACACAAATATGTCTATAAACAAATGAAATTTCCATTAAAAATTTTGAGGTAATAAAACTCTAGTCAATATTTTTATGTTGTTTTAATTAAAATGGGTTGGCAACTAGTTTCGGCGATATCTAGCCGTCGTCAGGACCATGCAATCAAGGAAAAACAGTGGAGCGTTTGTCATTAAAGACGTAACTTAAAATATATAAAAATAAAATTGGGTAAAACATTAATGTGGTACTTAATTGGTGTGATTAATGTAATAAAATGGAAAGGAGTAACAACAAGCACCAATAAGAAAGTTCTGAAAGTTTCTATAACGGAAGTTTCTATAAATATACTTCAAATATATAAAATTTAAATTAATAATATTGTGAAAAACGATAAATTGGCTTTATAAATAACGACTTAAAAACGTTTAAATTTCAAAATTGTTAAAAGTGATTTGCTTTATAAAGAAGTATTTTAAAAAGTGGAGTCTTTAGAGTCATGAAACTTTCTTTATAATGACTTAAAATGCAAAGACATTTCTTTAAAAATACTTATAAACAGCGAAAATTTAATAATATTTAAAAAAAAATTCTTTTAAAACACAACGGTGAAATTTAAAAAATATATTATAAATTGCGGAATTTTCTCTTACTCAAGTTATTTTAAAAAGGATTAAATCTCAGAAATGTCTATAAAAATATTTTAAAAACATGTTATTTTCATTAAAAATATTATTTGAAACTAATTAAAAACATTTATGACTTAATTTTCTTTCAAAACACAGTTTCTATAAAAATGTTTTAAATTATTGAAATTTTCATTAAACACATTTTTTAAATCGGTAAATTGGTTTCAAAAATGTGTTTTTTTAAATTTTTAAAGTCACGGAATTTTATTTAAAAAGACCTAAAATACAGAAATGTCTTTAAAAGATTTCAAAAAACGCAAAACAAATTATAATTTTTTTTTTAACATATTTTGAAATGACGCATTTTCGTTAGATATAAAACCACCAAATTATCTTAAAAATACTTTGAAGATACGCATTTGTTTTTTAAATGAAAAGTTTCTATAAAAGTTTATAAAGTTTTCATTAAAAACGATGAATCGGTTTTAAAAAAATCCATAAAACGTGGAAATCTATAAAAAGTCATTAGAGGCGCGAATGTTTTTTAAAAATAGACTTAAAATGAAGAAACATTTTATCTATAAGGATCATTTTGATACTTTTACAAATTTAATTTTAAATGATCGTTACTCAATAAAATATATTTTTCTCTTTGAGTAAACCAAAATACCTACTTTATTTTTTTTCTTTTATCAGGTGACATCGCAGAAAAGGGTCTGTTGGAATAGATGGACCGCAGGGCCCCGTACCGGGGCCGCACAAGATAACCTGTAGTGGGACGGGGTTTTTTACCTCCTCCGGTACCCGAATTGCCGTTGTACATCTTGCACGAAATCACTGATACTAGTGGAGGCGGCGCAACGTTTTATCCCCTTTTATAAACTATCCTAATCAATTGTCTGAGGGATCGGTGCGGAGAGGAAATTCGTTGTTTACTTGGAAACGGCAGAGATTTTTGGATAAGGTAGGTGTCATGTATTATATTTTTTTATTTTATAAAAAAAAAACACGATCTTGTAGACTATTTTTAAATAACGGTTTAAAATTATTTTTTGAGATAATTAAAATCCTGTAATATGGAATTTTTTCCCTATAACTTTATATTGATTTTACTTCAAATAAATCAGTATGATATGTGAGGGAAAAAATTGAAAACAGGAAATATATTATCTCTATTTTGATGTCATATTCTTTATTTTATTTTTTGGACCATACAAAGGGGGCTTCCTCCTAGAAAATTTTGGAATTTTTAACCCTGAAAACGTGATTTTCAATGAAATTTTAGTAAAAAAAATTTAGGCCAGAGTCGACAAAATCTTGGCACACATATGATTTGATTTCTAAAGACAATTATTTAATTTTATACTGGATTATCGATTTAATGTTAAAATAATTTCGATAAAAATTATCTAAAAATATAAGATTTCAAGTCACAGGTATAGTCGTTGGAAGTGTTATTTGAGATTGACTTATTCATCTTTTACGAGGGTTTTATGAGGGTTTTACTGCTTTATAAGCAACTGTTTTTTAAAAAAATGGCACCTCTTTTAAAATTTAAATATGGACCGTACTTTTACATACTTTTACTTTTTATCTGCTTTCGAATGGTATAAGCCTCGTTTTAATATCTGTGGTAGTTTATTTGTTTTTGTATTCAGAATTTTATAAAAAAAACATTGAAGAAATTCACACTTAGAGTATTTTTTATAGTCATTTAATTGACGTTGAGTTCAACTGAATATATTTTATAGTTTTCTTGTTATGTAGAGGAACATTTTAACAAATAATTCAACGTTATTTCATCAAATATAAAATAAAAGTATAAAATGGATCATTTTTTCTGCCTGCATCATAATTCCCCTTAATACTTCTGGAAAAGTGCTTTTCGTAATTTTCAAAAAAAAAATGGAAAGGGGGAACCCCTTAATATTTCTCGATTTTCGACAATAAAAGATTTATTGAAAATTAATTGAACAAATGGGCAACATGTTTCGGCCAAACAATGGCAATCATCAGGCCTACAATACAAATTAAAAAATTTGTTAAAATACAATAAGAAATCGCAAAAATTAAGTTACTTACAAAAAGCTTCCGCTCGTACAAATGATTTACAAAATGGTATGAATTTAACTGTACATATTCAAAAATTGAAAAATAAAAAATTTGTAATTTGGAGGAAAATTTAAAACTTTAAAAATATATAAAAACATTATACTGGAGGATTTCCACTTACAAAATAAAATGATATTTTTAACAAGTTTTATAAATTCTATTATAGGCCTGATGATTTTAAACGTACCCTAAATTTCGATGAACATAAATATTTTTTCTTAAGAAATAAATCTGCTTCTTTATGATAAAAGTATATTCGATCGCGTGACAATTTCGATATATTATAATCAGTACCCCCATTAATGCCCAGAATATCTACGTCACGTTATAAGCTCTTCTTCCATGTTACCGAAAATTTTCCTTACACGCCAAGCACCGCCAGGCACAAGATAAACCTGAAAAACGTTTATATACCTGGAAAATGCAGAAATGTGAAACAAATCACAAATATTAAGGAATAAATTAATTTCAAAATTTAAAAACCCGAGCAATTGTAACAAACCTCTTTGCGCGAAATTGACATTCGATTTTATAATATATTAATCATTTATTAATAGGATTAATAAAAATAAAAAATATTTTTGTTTTTAAAACTATTTTTCTTTTATAATCAACATTTTGCAATAAAGTTATTATTGGCAGACAAAAAAATGTAACGTATTTGGTGCAACAACTAAACCGAATTTTTGTCATTACCCGAACAGATAGATCAAGGACGGGGTAAAACGAGGGCAAATAGTAACCAAGCCGAACTCACCTCTTATTAACAAATTACTTCACAATTGACATGTGTCAGTTTTTGGCAAGTGTATAAAGCTCGGTCTACATTAAAGTATGTTCAAAATAAAATGTTTATTTATCTTATTTTACATTTAAAGCATAATCTACTGATTTGGAATGTGCATCTCTATTTCTCAAGGTTATCGATTGAATTTTACATGTGCTAAATTATTGGCGTAGTCAATTAGACTAAAACATTGGTAGCAAAAATATTGTGTGATACATATGTTAAAAATGATTTTATTTTGGTGGTAGAATTGCTCAACGCGCTACACTTTTTCTTTCCACTTACAAAATAAAATTCCATTTTTAACATTTTGAATAATAATCTGTTAAATTACTACATAAAATTGTACATTGTAATTTCGAGATTTTTCAAAAACAAGCATTTTCTTCCAATGATTTTTTCCTATAAAAAATATTGTTTCCAATTTATGTGTCGTATTTTCATATTTTGCCATTTTTTTATAAAGTGGATCAATATTTCATCTGAATCGATGAAGTTTGAACTCTTCAAATTAAAAAAATTGGATTGATGTAAAGACACGATTATTTTAAATGTCAATTTCGCTAACTCTTTTTTTCCAAGAGAACTTGACTCAAAATAACAGTTCCATTTTTAAATGGCCATCTCTAAACAATGTGAGATATTTGTATTGTTTTTCTAAAACCAGAGGGCGTTGGATTTCACACAGAATTTTTTTTACTAAATAAATGCAAAAAAATATTGCAATTACACTGGCATTTTAAAAGATCTAACACAAGGAAGAAATTTGAAATTGAGATAGTTAAAATAGGTTAAAATTTCTGTTCTTTATTATAAATATTCGGAACCTGGCCCTGGCCACATGCTGTCTGCAGCCACTCCTAGATTTTCCGAATCTAATCTGCAAAGCCAAAGGGTGTACAATATAGAGTTGGGTACATGAAACGATTCTTTTGCTGAATGGAACTACTTCCAAGAAACATGTCCAATAGTTCCAATATTTCGCACACATCTTTGCACTGGCGTAAAGATAGAAATATATTGATTTCATATAAGAAACTGGCAATAGTATATTAGATAACGAGTTTGGAAAGTGATATATTCCGCACGAGTTACTATTTTGGACGAGCCGCATTATTGTTCCCAAGACCACGTAGAAAATCCTTCAAAAAATATGCTTTTTTGTAGAGGAGTTTTAAGCTACATTCAAACACTAATAAAGCATTAAACTATTTGAAACACATTTTTATTTTAAATTTTTATTCAATTTTGTTTTCTAAATGCGAGTGAAAATTTTTAACGTCTCGAATTCTACTGAATGCGGCAGTTCAATTCTGTTCCGTAACCATAGCTGTATTTCTTTTGCATTTGGATCAGTTCAGTTCTAGATCACTTGCAACTGATCTGATTCAAAAATGATCTGGATCACCTCCCCCCTTACGGATGCTGCACCACCCACTGAAATGGTTCAAAAGTGATCCGAAACAGATTGCAGAAAATTATTTGACAGTAATTAACGGAGTGACAGTAACCTAAAAAAAGTGGACTGATCAAGAGCAATATTATTTGTTCGGATTTTTTATCTTTAAAATACGGTGTGGGTGGCCATTTCTTGATATCTTTTTTAGCAATCTAATCTATTAACTATTAATTGTGTCAGTTGCTTTGGTTAGGCGTGTTTTATTTGTATTTTTGCGTCAGTTTTGACCAATCAGAAGTGATCCAAGTGAACTGATCCAAGTGCAAAAGAAATACAGCTCATATCGCAAGTTTCAGTTCACATCCCCTCTCCTCGGTGTGACTAAACTGAAATCGGAATCGGATAATCGGAACTACATTCGAACATGCTAATTTTTATTTTGCAGAACGAAAGGAACTGTCTCCAATAAATAACGTAGGAACTATATAACTCCCAACTCTAATAAAATATGTAAAAAGTAAAGAGGAGTTCTGACAGATAAGTGCAGGGTTGCCCATATAGTGGAAAAAGTACAAAACCTGAAATTTTTTATTTTATTCAATTGTAATTTTGTCTTGAATTGAAGTTGAAAAGAACATTTATAGTCACATTTTGCAGAAATTAACAAAAATGATAAATAGCTAAGTAATATAGTATATGGAGATATGGATAGCCTTATGATTTTATTATGTTAATAAAGGCACTTTTGAAATATATTTTCATAATCCTTGTAAGTTTGGCAACGCTGTATAAGAAAAGAAGGGATTTAAGAGTTATGATGGAGTTTATGTGTTGTTATTTTTTGTTTAGTAATTGATTGATAACGTAAGGAATGTATAAAGATAAATAAATTTAAATATTAAAATGGGGAACCAAAAACGCGGAAAATATAACGATTATCGGCTGATAAATGATAACGAAATGGCAGACGTTGACTTTGATTTTCCTACTAAAAAACGTTCAAGATGTATGTGCATCACAATAACAATGTAATGTCAACGAGTATTCTATTTTTATTTATTTAAATGAAACAGTATTTTATTCTTCAATATGTTATTTTTCCTCTCGCTTTTAGATTTTCTGTGTTATCAATCGTGTTTTTGATTGTTCTATTTGTTATATTACCAGTGATTTTTATGAGCTTCAAATCATTGCAAACAAATTTGATTTTCACTCATTGTAAGTACAAACCTTCTTAACTATTTTATTCTGTATTAATCAAATATGTTATTGTAGTTAATTTGCCACAAGATCAAAAGTTTTTTACAACACAACGTTTAACTGCATATAAAAATAGATATGTAACTTTCAATCATTCAAAAAATGGAAAACCAGAAACTTTAGGCCTGTGGCATATTCTACCAGTGGATCTTGCATATAATAACGAATTTGAAAAGGCTGTGAATTTTGATGCAGCACTATTGAACAGCAACTATAGTGTATTGATATATTTTCATGGTACAGGAGAAGCAAGATCGGATAATATAAGAAAATATGAATTATTTGCTCCCTATTTTCATATTATTGCATTTGATTACAGAGGTAAGTTTTATTTATGCTTATATTAAAGATTTAATTATGTAGTTCAAACTTCAGTAATTATTTTCTTAGATTATATCACAATATAGAATCTTTAATTTCCTTTGTATTATCTGGGTAGGACAGGAAACATTCAAGGTTTACAAATTCTTATCATATAAGAAAAGTAATAAGATTCTCATTTTTGTATTTATATGTAAAATTCTCTTAGATTTGTTTTTATTAAACCTTTGTAAAAACCGAAATTTTAATGTTAAATTAATGTATTATTTTCCCATGCTAGACATAAATAATTTTGTACAAATATTCAAACAAGCCCTAAAAAATGAGTACTTAAATTAATTATCATTACAATACATTATTATTATTATGGTAATAAGTAAAATATATGATATAAAAAAAATTGATAATCTACTTCAAAGTTAGTTTATAGAGGGAGAACTAACTATTTTCATCCTAAATAATCAGATATATTAAATTTTACAATTTAAATTTTCATGAAATAAATTTTCTAAAACATCTAAAATCACTCTTATATATAGCTGACAAAAATAAATGATAAATAAAAATAATCTTTTTCACAATGGAATGTTTATAGAATATAATTCCACCCCACGGAAATTTGGCTGCTGTTGGTCTTAGAGGAATCTTATAAGTCTTCATTTTTCTTGGCTTGGATGTAATTATTTTCAGTATTATTCCTATTTTCTAGGTATCTTAAGTGATTAATAAAGAAAAAGATGCACTTAAAAAAACTTCGTTTTGGAAGCAATGAATATATTTATTTTGTAAGAGCGACTCTTTTAATTTAATTATTATTTAATAGATTTTACCTAATTGCAACGTTGGTGGTAAAAGTAACCGCCTAGTTTTTCAAAAAAAACATTGTTCAAAAAACATTTTTCGAAAACACCTTGTTAAAGGATTAAAAAAATATAAGAACCTAAATCTGCTGGATCTACTAATCTTTAAAAAATATTTGTAGCAGTATATTTTCCCAATGAGTTTGAAACCGGAAAATGTAGGCTTTCATTTTTTACATCTTTATCTTCTAAAAAACAGAATATTACAAGAAATACAAAAATACAGTAATTGAACCAATGATCCTTTCTATTATAAAAAAATTATTGTTAATGACTGTGACATTCTACCAAATTAATATTCTAACTGAAACATTGGAATTACCACTTATTAAGTTGTGTTATCTATAAAATACTACATTTAATTTGATGTTTTATTTTTGTCGATGAGAAAGTTTTTTTTATACATATTATTTTAAGGTTACGCAGATTCATCAAAAGGTGAATTATCGGAACAAGCCGTAGTAGATGATTGTATCGAATTATACAAATGGGTCAAAAATAGAACTAATTCTGACATTTACGTGTGGGGTCATTCCTTAGGGGCTGCTCTAGCCGCTGAAACTGTTGCTGTTTTAGAAAATAACAATAATATTACTGGAAAAGGTCTGATTTTGGAATCTGCTTTTACTAATCTTCGAGATGAACTTTATGTTCATCCCTACACAAAGGTAGTTATCTGAATAGAGTTGATTTTATTCTGTTATAACTGAGTTTTTTTAGATATTTGCTTGGTTGCCATGGTTTAAGGCGACCATATTAGATCCATTGATGAAAAATGGATTTTTATTTGAAACTGATAAGCATCTTTCGACAATAACGTGTCCTGTGATGATTCTTCATGCACAAGATGACCCCGAGATACCTTTTCAGTTCGGGAAAAAGGTAAAAGTAGAAAATAAGTAACCATAATTGATGTATAAAATATTTTTTTGTAGTTAAGTGAAATAGCTTCTAAAAGAAATGCGACAAGTATTTATTATGAATTCGATGCTAAACAAGAATATGCACATAATTTTATTTTCACGGATCCTTTTATGAAGCTTTATCTAAAGTAAGTAAAAATATATAAAGTTTTTAACAATACATAAATTTGTGTTTTTAGGAGGTTTATTGAAATGGCCAATAACTCGACAAAAATACAATAGTACAATTTTCTTTGTAAGATTATAAAAAAAGAAACAAGTTAGCTCGTATCAAAGAAAATAAGGCTGTGATTGTATAAACACCACACCTATACATAGATGACCATTTTTGTAATTTATATTGTAGATTAAATATATCATAAAAAAATTTTCAGTGATATATTAAATCTATAAAATCAGGTTTAACCGTTAAATTTTATTTTAATATTAAGAAACAATAATTGATAATAAATATATACATAATTTATATCCAGGAATTATTTATTTATAATTAAAATAGTTTAATATTGCAAAAAAAAAACAATAAAAATAGCAAAATATGTGGTATTCGATTATTTTTTTCCTTATTGTGAAAATTATCTATAATATAAGTAAAATTTCAAAAAAAAACATGGTTAATATCTAATTTAAACAGGAGAAAATATTCAGTAAGAAAAAATATCATTAAAATATGATAAATTAATGGAAAGTTCTTTTCATAGTGTCATTAAATATTCAGAAGTGGAAAATTATTATCACCAAATTGATATCCACAAATCGCAGCGAATATTATAGGCTTTCCTTGAAAAAAAATTTTCCTCTATATTTTAATATATACTCGACAAAAAACAGCAATGCACTCATCAGTTTCATTTTTTTTATGGTCCTGTAGGATTTCCCCAACTTTAACTCAATAACAGATCGCATTCGTCTTGTTTTTTTTTTCATAAAACAATTCAAATAAACTTTAATTTGAGTTGTAATATTGTTTATTGTTTTATTTTAAAATTTTCCTATAGCTAGTTTTGGGGTATGTGCTTTGAAGTAATTTAGTATTTGCAACATAATCTCTGTCTAATCGTTCTTTCATTCCTAATACATATTTTGTTCTCTTGAAGGCGGTAATAATTATAATAGTAATATTTTCTTTATATTTCATATATGACAAATATGTTTCCATAAAGACTTAATCAACTAGTAAAATTTTAAAGTGATTTAATTAATTTTAAGTCGTTATGTGCAGTTATTTTTGAATGAAGTTGATAAGATATTATTATCAAATATATACTTTAGAGATTGTAAGATTTTTCTCTTTCTCGCGCCTTTATACTTTAAATGGACTATATTATTTGAAGGTTCAAGTTAGTTATTTCTATATTTTTTGTAAAATTTTATAATCACTTATTGTTTAGCCTTCATTTTTCGCTTTTTTAGAAAAACCATGCACACTGCGAGGAGAAAACTACCAAGTTTTCGCCGTTAATTATATCTATCATTTGCAAAAAACAGCATGCGAATCGGTTGTTCCATTTACGAGAAATGCCCAAAAAACACTGTTAAGCAAGCATGTAAGTTAGTCCGCACGATAACTCAAAAACTAAACTGCATAAACGAGTCTGGTTTTGAATTTGAATTAGTTCAAGGACGAACTGAATATATTTTGGGATAATCGACGAAAAAAAGTAAATTCTTTCATTTTTTCACAGAAAAAACTTGGGACACTTGGTGTGATTATATATTATACTTGTTTCATAGTAGGACAAACAAGAACCATAATATAAAAGTTTGATTATCTAATGGCTTTCACCCAGAAGGTTCCGGGTTCGAAAAAATGTTTTTCCGAAACTAGACAAAAAAAATCATGATTTTAACTTGTTATTGGTAGGTAAATCAATTAAGTGGGGAAAAGATACTTTCCGCAAGTGTTAGAAACAATATTTTTTCTACAAGCGCCTAGAATTAAAAAAAAAAATTGCAAAAAGTTTTTTTTCTATAAGCGCCTAGAATTAAAAAAAAAATTTAGCAAAAAGTATTTTTTCTACAAGCGCCTAGAATTAAAAAAAAAAATTAGCAAAAAGTATTTTTTCTACAAGCGTGCGGAAAGTTACAACTTTCCACACTATTTCCGCACGCTTGTAGAAAAAATGTATATTACTGTTAATAAAGCACTTTACGCGTCCATAGATTTTTGCAATCAAAATGTATTGTGGTGTACCTAAACCATAGATATTATGTATACTTCTTCTAGATCGCCAATCCTCTACAAATATCAGTTACAAACTGATGCCCAGAAGCAATTTTTTTCATAATGCGCATGCTCATCATTTTAAAATTTAATTATTTTTATATGGAATCTATCAATAACCGCGTATTTGTGCATTAGGTTTTAGTCTAGTTTAGAAATACCTACACAAAAGAATCGATCTCCGAATTCAACTATTTTCTCAGATTCTTAGATCAATCTCAACTCAAAAAAATCGAACCAAAAAAGACCGATTCTCGATAAGATCGAATCGAGATGTGAAACCCTAACTGTGACAGTCACAATTAGAATATGACAACTGACATATTCAGAGATCACTCTTTTTAGTCAAAAAATATCGATGTGAATTTTTTCATAAAAGTTTTGAGTATTTCGAAATAAAAAGAAAATTTAGGTAATTAGTCTCCACATTCGACGGATATGTAAAATTATACATTTAATTGTCAACGTGGAATATAAAATTGACATCACCCTGTAAAACCTTGAATAATTTAGTTTTTAAGCTACAGTACTTTACAGAATATTTACGGACCAAAAAATATTAAAACTAATTTTTGCCCGAATCTAAAAAAACAAACAAAACAAAGATTTTGATTAACCTTGACCTAGAAGGGTCATTGTCCTATTAACCACAAGCTAAAAACATTTGCCAAATAACTGGACTTTATATATTTTCTTGGTACAATTCCCCATCTTCATTTTAACCTGACTTAAATACGTTGACAACACGTTACACTATAAAATCGGTAAACAAATGGTAATAAATAATTAAAGAGATTGTTAGAAATTAGACAAGTATAATTCAGACTATGTTCCGGTATTTAAAGGTTAGTTATATAAGATATCTAACTATGTTAGGTATATTGTAGTATTGTACTTTCTAATTTATATAATTCTACACTCGGTATCAAATCTGTTAAACTAATCGTACAGACGTCTATTCTCTGTTTTGACAATACGTTACTATCTCAACTTCTAAATATATCTGACTCCTGCGTAGTTAGTTCAAGAAAAATTTTAAAAATCGTGTGTTACTTTCTATTTTTAATATTAAATAATATAAAAAAGGCGCGGGAACATATTAATTTATTTGTTTATTCCAGTTATGAAGTATAAATTGGCATTCTAACTATAACATAGGTATGAAACTAAACATACTTTTAGTTTGTGATTTTAATACTTTTATTTTTAGATCATGCCTGTGCAGAGAAAGTTTAGGTCAAATTGTCAAAAATTTATATTAGGAACTGTTTTGTATATGTAAGTTTTATTTTCTTTTATATACAGGGTAATTACGAAGGTTTTATTTTGATCTAAGAGAAAAATTACTACCTACTCATTTTGTAAGATATTTTCTTTTTTTTTTGTAAGAATCCTTGAATTTTAAAATAAGCATATTGGTACAAGAATCCCAGAAATATGACAGTTGCTATGGTTACTAGAAACGTTTACAAGTTGCCAACTTAAAACATTACGTCATGTCTATCAGGACGTTTAAAAAATTTGTTTTATTTTTTTTAGATTAGTTGTTTTGTTTTTATTATTCATAATACTATTTGTAATTTTGCCAGTAACATTTAAATATAGTATTGGAATACAAAGGAATCTGATCTTTCCAACATGTAAGTATCTGTTTCCTCCTTTTAGTAATATCAGTATATATTTGGTTTTTGTTCTTTTAGTTGCTATCCCATTAAATGTTAATTACTCAGATATTGATAAATTTGGAATAAAAGGCGTGAAAAATTTTTACGTAGATGTTAATAGTTTCCAAACTCCTAATGAGTCTGAAAAGATCATACTGGGCGTTTGGCAAATTCTTCCACTAGAAATGCTAAGCGAATTGGTAAAAAATGAAGATTATAATTTTGATGGTGCATTAAAAAACGAAAAATATAATGTTTTGATCTATTTGCATGGAAATGGTCAAGATAGAACAGATTCGATAGAAAAGTATTTGATATTGAGGAAATATTTTCATATATTTGCTGTTGATTATCGAGGTAATTGTTAAATTATAACATTTTTTTTGGCAATTATGACAAATGACATAACTATATACTACCAACTATTTAAAAATAATGAGCAAATTTTATTTAACATTAGGTTATGCAGATTCTACTAAAGCTACACTTACAGAATCTGCTATAGTTGATGATTTGATAGGTTTCTATGAGTTTTTAAGAAATCAGACGAATTCTAAAATTTTTGTATGGGGTCACTCCCTCGGTACAGGTGTAAGTACACATATGTTGGCTAAATTAAAAGATCAGAAACTTTTTGCCAAAGGATTAATATTGGAAGCTCCGTTTACATCGGTTACTGATGTTATGGAGAGTGTTTTAGGGGTAATAAATAAGTGAAGTAAAAGGAGCTTCAGTGAATAATTTATTTTTAATTTTAGTCGCTTTGCAGTTGGCTGCCGTGGCTTAGGTCAACTGTATTACAGCCAATGATAGATAATGATTTTAATTTCGATTTAAAAAAATATATTGTAAATGTGGATTGTCCTATATTGATTCTACATGCAAAGGATGATACTATCATTGATTACTCTTTTGGCGTAAAGGTAATACATATTAGACTAGTCAATTATGTATTTTTTTCTCTATCTGGAAATTTTTAGCTATACAATATTGCTATTTCTAATAGAAGTTCCACTAACCAAGGACAAGTTACTCTTAATATTTTTGATGCCTTAGGTTATGATCACATGGACATTTATAGATCTCCGAAATTACCAGCATTAATTACGTAAATAAAATAGTACTAATTATTAACCATTTCAATAATCCGATTTTTTTTAGGCAATTTGTTAATGACAGTGAAAAATTTGAAAAGAAAATTGTTTAAGACTGAATTCAAAGAAAATAAGTACGAATATAAAAGTGAAATACAAATTGGGTATTAATGGCGAAAATTGTGCCATTTAATACGATTTTATTTATTGTATTAATTAATTTTTCAAAAACTAATTGTTATGAATATGTAATTAAAAGTACAATAAATCAATTTATTATTATCTTCTTAAGGTTTAAGTTTTATTTCTTTGTATTGATATAAATCTTATATATTTGAAAGAATCAATGTACAAGTATTTAATACAAAAATATACGACTCAGTTAAGTTTATTTAAAAAAAAAATCGAATAAAACTAATATTATTTCAAATTCCCGGGCTAGATTTATTTGTCCACGGAATGCCCTCTAGTTGAGACACAGGAACTTTTTTAAACACTTCGGCTGTAAACACAAATGCCACTAATCAAATCAACGGACTGTTCGAAATTGCCGGTTCGATATTATTACTTGGACTTGAATATTAGAATCCGCTACATGTCTGTAATATAAAATTCAAAGTACCACAAAATTATTTAACGATATAGTTGAACGTTGGCAACTATTTTCGGCATTTTAATGCCATAATTAGGCCTATAATCCAATTATTCACAATTATAGACCTGATGATGGCATTAATATCCCGAAATTAGTTGCCAACGTCCAACTATATCATTAAAGATTTTTGTGGTACTAGACTTTGAATTTTATTTCTTCATCTTTTGACCACATTTCAAATTATGGATAACTGTTTGGATCTATAAAATTATCGTTTTATTAAAATTACTAAATTAGACATCTATGGCCAAGCGATTAATCACGTAAAAAAGTAAGATTATTTTACTTCGCGAAAATGTGCCTATGACTCAATAGATAAAAACCATCGACATATACACTTGGACGTATATAACATTTTTTTGCTCCAAAAATGTGAGGAAGATGGCGTATAGTTTCGGACTAGCGCTATCTCAAGATCCCAACTACGAAATCTTATTTTTTCTGTTTCTGCTAGTTGGGGCGCCTTTAGTCCATTTTAAAACCTTAACTACGATACTATTTTGAGACAGATAAAGATGGTCTGAAACATCGTTTTATCTCCCTCTCTTTTTTTATAGCCGGTGGGCATGTCCATCAATATATGTGAATGATATAAACGAAAGGAGTATTTATCGAGACACAAATATTCCATATTACGCGCATGCATCGTTAATCTCGCGTCGATTTTTTTTGTTTTTTCTCATATTTTGAAGAAAAAAAATATGGAAAACAAAGCGAGGTTAGTTATTAATAAATACATGTATGGAGAAATGTTTGACATATGTGAGGCATACGCGTAAAATATGGAATATTTGTCCCTTTATAGCGGATAAACTTCGTAGTTCACACAGCTGATCGTAAACTACTAAACCGACCCTCTCGTTAAAAATTAGGGAAGTGGGAACGAAAGAATAAAGGGAAGTGGGGACGCTGAAATTGTCGTGTTAGTTGTTGGACAATCTATTACAGCTGAAATCTGACCTTAGTTCCATTTTTCTGCATATGCATCAACAAATGTCAACTATCGGGGTTTTCATTGAAAAGCAATTTTCTTGTTGGTCCGAAAATTGCCTTTATAGCAAAATAACAAAAAAATTAATTTACTACTGATGCTTTTTACTTTTTTTGTTTTTTAGTTGGACCGAAAATTGTCAATGAAAAAAAAAACCGTTTATATATTGTTGACGCATATGCGTAAGAGTGGAGGTCAGATTTTAGCCACTGATGGCACGTTGGCTGTGCGAAAGTTTATCTCTTCGTTTACGTACTCTATGGTTCGTGTAGATTAAACGTCAACGTCATTTATTTATAATTTATTTTTGAGGTTAGGTTAAAACGTGTGTTAATGGCGGTGGCAATGGCTACTCAATTCAGTGAAGACGGAAAATATTTCGGACAAATATCTACAGATGGAAAATTAAAAATATGGAATACCCTTTCGAATACATTCGAACAGGAATTCACGCCAGATTTTCACTTGACTTCACCATGTACTTGTTTACATTTCATTCAAACCAATTCTTTAAAACACAAGGTACCATGTGCTTATATTTAAATTAATAAAACGTACGAATTTAAGTTTTTTGTAGGGCGGTTCGCCGAAAAAGAAAAAACGGATAGATTCAGACTCTAATATAAGCCCAAAAGTAGCTTTAGGAACAACTTCAGGTGTTTTATTGTTGTATTCGATAAATAGCGCAAGTTTAGAGTGTACTATAAATAGTGAAACAAATCAATCTTTAAATTGTATATCCACTAATGACCAAAACATAGTTTACTCAGGTGCGGATCAAAATGTTCTTATATGGAATCTTGAGAAGAAAAAAATGGTCAAGTAAGTTTAATAAAATTATCTACAATTCAAAAAATTAATGTAAAATACATTTTAGAAAATGGAAGATAGGAAATGAGAAAGTAACAGCCTTGCTAGCTATCCCAGAGAGCAACCAATTATTAACTGCATCAAAAAATATAAAACTTTGGGATATAGATGCTAAAGAAGTACTAAGAACATTTGTAGGTCATAAGTCAGAAATCATATTTCTTCACTATGTTTGCCCTCAGCCATCAGGTGACTCGTATGTCATATCTGGATCTAAAGTAAGTAATTTATTTAATAAAATAAGTAGTAAATTACAATAGTGAAATATCAGAATTGATGTAGCAGAACCATCGGAGGTAAATTTAGGTATTGAAGAAATTTTCAAGTCTGTGTTATGATAATAAATTGTACATTATAAAAGAATTCCAGATTTGGGTAAATTTCACGTTAATTTCTTAAGTGTAAAACCAAATTGTGGGTACCAGAGAGCATTTTTTCGTTTCCCATGCCAAAAATTTTTAAAAATGTTTGCTGGGAGTTATCGCCGAAAAAGTGCTCTCTGCGCTCCGGGAAAGCCTTGCAAAAAGTGGAACGCCCTGAAAATTGGCCAGTGTGTATATTGACTACTTATATGAAAATGTCACCTAAGTTTCAAACCTTTCTGTACTCTAGGAGTTATGCCCAGACATGCTCATCTAATTTGTCATATTTATGTTGTTATGAAATCTAGCACATATTTTATTTGTCTCTAAATCAGAGATTATACACACAATGATGCTAATATGATTATTTATTTTTTTCTATATATATTTATTTTGTGTGTTTTCTGGTAAATAAACATTAAGCAAAAAGAAATGTTCAACATCAGGAAAAGCAACACTATTCTATACTAGATAAACCATTTACATAGATAATTTATTTTAGGGTGATAGAACATTAAGTTGTTGGAGTTTAAGTGACACTTCTGTAAATAAAAATGCTACTGCAAATTTCCTCATGGAAGATATTGTATGTAATCTTTCGATAAATGTAGCAAGTGATGGTTCTACAATTATGGCTGCTACTGTCAGAAGTGGAGTGGTGCATATATACCGACAAACGTTAAATGGGTAAGTATTACATTTAATTTTATATATTTTTTGTAACACAAATTGATTTATAGAAAATCCGGGAAGCCTGTAAAACCAAAAACAACCATTCAAGTGGTTTCAGAAACAGCACAGGTCAACGAAGTTGTTAATCCCATTAGAATTATTGGTGCTATTTATAGAGATGATGAAACGCTATGTATAGGACATGGTTCAGAAATTTTACTTACTTTTGAAAATGTTGTAAGTATCCTATTTATTAAATTTTAAAGCAATGAGACCTCCATTTATAAATTTTTAGATATCAGATCCCTCCAAAAAACTTCAGTGCCTTGTGAGACAAGACCCTCATAGTATAAAGCTGTCTAAACAAAACAAAGTGACGAAAACCATTACTCCAGTTATAGACGATCATGTCCAATACTTAACATCGGAAACCTCAACAATCCCCACTACAAAAAGGAAAAATGATGGTACTCTCGAAGTTCCAATGGAAAGGAGATTAGAAAATTTATCTTTGGGAAAAACTGAAAGCGGTAAGGTACCATCAGCTGATAATGTAGCTCAGTTACTGATTCAAGGGTTGCATAGTAAAGATAAAAAGATATTAAAGACTGTTTTGTATCAAAATAATGAAGAAGTTATAAGAAATACTGTCAGGAGGCTACCGATTACTGCATTGGTTTCTTTAGTTCAGGAACTTCATAGTTATATTCAAGGAAAAACTTTATCGTAAGTTCTTAGAAGCTGAATAAAAAAGTCATTAAAACTATATTTTTTATTTCATAGGAGTCAAGTTGGTTCATTATGGTTAAAATACGTCCTTCAATTGCACTCTGGTGTGTTAATGTCCAATCCTGAATTACCAGAGCTATTTGGTTCATATTTGGGAAGTATTGAAAGTAGACTTTCTTTACTTACACCACTAAATAGGTTAAAGGGGCGATTAGACATGCTTTTACCACAAGTTAGCGGTACTTCCAAACAAGAAATTAGTGACAATGAAAAACCTCTGCTTGTATATAATGATAAAGGTAAGTTCTAGTATACATTACAATATAATTACAAGACTTTATTGTTATAAATTAACAGATTCCAGTGATTCAGAAATAGAGGAAGAAATCGAAATGGATGCACAATCGGAGAGCGCTAGCGAATGGGAGGAAGAAAGTGATGTAGATCAAAATGAAAAAAATCATGTAAATTGTAATTCTGATTCAGAATCAGATGCTATGTCTTTATAATTTGCATTTTAACTTCGTTTTAATAATGAATCATGATCCTTTTTTTAATAATAATTCATACTTTTGTTATATAATACATAAGAGATAGATTATATATTTATAGTGTTGTCTCAATTTTTTTTAATATACATAAAGTTATATACGCTTGTATATATTTCACTAAAAGTTCAGTTGAGTTTTTCTTATATTTATGTTTTACCTCCTAGACATTAACAAAAGTGTTTTTTAAATAATTAAGAATGGGGTAAAAATTGCATTACAAGTTAATGGAAAGTTTATTCAGGTATTCCATTGTAATTATTTTTTTATTATATTAATATAATTCATAAAGTGCGCGTTGTGGAAATTCAAAACGAAGTTAAAAAATGTATTCAGAAAGTTTGGTGGGGATTTGAGAATTGCCACAATCAATTGATCTATATTCAACATTTTATGTATTTTTTTCATTATATTTAGCTGACGTAATACCAGGATACCATTTTGGAGGTCAATAAATGTTTCTATTAGATTTTTCTATAAATCTTGATTTTTGTGTTATATTTGACTAGATTCAACTTCCGTATTCTCTAAATTTGATTTTTTTTTTAAAGGAATTATTTATAAACCAATGATCCAACTTCAAATATCACTTTGGTTGTCATTTTTTAAATAATCTTAATGTATTTTCTCATAGTTTAACTAATCATGTTCATTGTTATGTGATCAGTACTTATTAAAAATCATAGGGAAATTCACAAGCTAGGATTGCCACGACGAATAAAAACAATTGTTAAACATGTTACTGTGACAACTATTTATTTCATGTAATACGTTATTTTCTGTATGTTCCTTAAAGGATGGAAAATTGGTTAATCAGGCTTTCTTATTCTACTTTTTGATGTATGTACTATCAAAATCCCAATAAGTACTTTTAATTTCCAAGACTTTTCACAACACACTGAATGACGGACGAACAGAGAAACAGACTTCAGGAGTAAACTATATTAGAAGATCTATAAAACAATGCATATGGCAAAACGGCAGTTGCCATTGTCGTGCTTTACGTATTGTAAATATATTAGGGTTATCATTGTGTTCTGGGTGTTTTTTCATTGACGCCGCCACTGTTGATTGTCGTAAACCGGAAAGGAGAAAATTTGGTTGGAAAGATGTCAGTTTACGGTTTAATTGAATAATTTATACACGTTTAAACGAACGTAGCATCTTCTTAAATATCCTATTTTCATGGAATTCAGTTACACGTCTATTTTATAATTTTACACAAATCATTTCTTAATATATTTAGTATAAATAATTTTGTTCTTAACTTTTGCTATTGTTACTACTAAAAAAGTGTCTTTTTCTACTATTTTTTTTTTAAGTTTTTGAACATATAAATAAATAAAAAAAGGCTTTTTTCTAAATGAACATTGCTACAAACCAGTTTTATTATAATTTTAATTCAACGTTTCTTCTTCACAGGGCCACTCTCAATTTTAATTTTTTTTAAATGTGGACCAGAATTTTGAATTAGTCTTGATACAATATTACCATATCTCACTTCAACTGTTATTACAAAACTTTGGGAGGTATTCATTTTCTTTTTGACTTCATTTTTTTAAAATTCTTATATACCCTTAAAATATTCTCGTGAGACATAATACGCCATCAAATTCCTTCAGGAATGGCCAGAATTAGATTAAATTTAAAGGGGTTTCCTTTGATGAGTAATTCGGCGAAAATTCGTTGCCTTCCACTCTCTTCGACCCTCTTGGTAGCCGACAATGTGACATAAGATGAACACAAGCGAAAAGAAGAAGTATGAAATATACATAACTTATAAACAGTTTAAGTTTTTGCTAATTTGTACAACGTTGCCAACAGCTTAATTTAAAAACGCTGCCTATTTAATTATGACGCAGACCAGATTGTTTCTTACTATGATTCAGTAATAATTACGTAGAATATCTATAATATTAATGTCTAGTAACATTACAAAGTGACTAGATTCTATTTATAATGAGCTACATGTGTGTAAAATGTAGTTATTCAAAGTATTATATTTTGTTAATTCTGAAGAAATGTAATATAACATTTAGACGTGGCAACATCGGAATTGATATTTATGCATTTAAAATTCTCGCATTCAGCGGGGTTCGAAGAGAACGGAAGGCAACGGATTTTCACGCGATTCGTCATACAAGTGATTCCCTTTAAATTTAAACTAATTCTGGCCATTATTAATTGAATTTGGGGGCGTATTATGTCTTACGGGGACTTTAAGGGAATATTAGAAGAATTTTAAAAACGCGAATTTTTTTTTCTCCTATTTGAATCAAAATTGGTGTAAGGATAAAGGAATACAATTGGAAATTAGGAGTACCATCCTGTTTCTTTAATTTAAAAAATTATTGATCTCTAAAACTAATAGAGTTAGAGAAGGACTAATCATTTTTTTGGAATCTGCGATCCTTAGATTATCCTTTAACAAATTTTCTTCGAAATCTGAGTGATGAAAAAAATTTGAAGATTTTTGAAGGCGTGGAAAAGAATTGCACATGATTGATTGTCCGGGAAATATTGTATGGGGAAGGATTGTCATGGATTCACTTTTAATCGTTAAGTTTGATGGTCGAAATGGGATGTTTAAGAATAATTACACGAACTAAGACCCAATTACTTGGTTCTCAGTCCACAATTCATTGTGCGTCTGTTAAAGGATTTTTTATTTTATTTGTATTTAAGAAATAATATCTGTTTTTAACCAAGATACGTCAAACAATATGAATTTTCTTCCGGTGGAGCCTTAAGCAATTCAGTATTTATTTAAATAACAGGTACGAATATAAAATTTTGATAATTATGTCAAAATATGCACCTTTGGAAATTAAAACCGAACTGAACTGTCTTGGCATTTTTGCAAAATCAATGGTCTACTAAAATAATTGTATATTTCATACAGTATAAACACACTGTACATAACGTATTGACTTGGGCAGTTTTGGCTGCTCTTGTAAAAATTTTGAAATTGTTAATATAAATTCTTGATAAAAATTTTTAATTGAAATTTTAGATAAAAATTTTTTCACTTATAATATCACCAAAGCTTAAATTAGTGTATAGATAAAGGAAGATAATTAGAATTTAGGGGTGCCATATGTTTCTTTCAATTTTTTTTAAACATTTTAATTTTCCAAAATATGTAAAACTTGTGCTCTCACTATTTTTAAAAATAATTAATTACCTCTTTATAATTTACTTGATCAGACAAAAAAATGCGGCCCCCTTCAGTTGTCGGCCTAGTGGTAAGTTCAGCACTGTCAAAGATAATGGTTTTCCGACATCAATTTATTATATTTAAAAAATTATTTAAAATCCAGGTCCGCATTTAAAAAATAATTTTTAGGGTGGTCCTCCGAATACGAACCGTGTAATTAAAACTATGTCATAGCAAACTTAATTTATAAAAAAAACATTCTTCTATATTTTTCATATTTTTAAAAATTAGCACATTAATTCAAAAAAGTAATAAAGAAAGATATATTTTTAGTGAATTTGACATAAATGGCAAACATTTTAGTTATACTAAAATAATATAAGATATATTTGTGTAAAATTGTAACGCCATCCTAAATTGTGTGAAAAATTTTATCTAAATCGGTTGAGACAAACCTAAACTTAAAAATCTGTAGGTATATAAAAAAATCGTGATTGAAATACTTTCTTTTTTATACAACTTCGTTATGTTATTTCCACCCTCAGACAAAAATCTAAAAATTGAGACAAATTCAAATTTGTAAAATATATTATAAGTCGTGGTACTTATTTCTTTAATATCCAAGATTTTTATTTCAAAATAAAATTTAACCACTTTTTAGCTTTATTGATCCGTACAGCGCGCAAACGCGTTCCAAACGTCCAGCATAATAATCCGCGTTTTTTGATAAATTTTCAGGCTTACTATTCAATCGGCTCCACAATTTTGTCCGTGAAACAATCGTCCAAACAAATCGACTAGAATAATCCAGCAGTTGATATTCATTGGCATTAACTTGGTCCGTTTTTCCCAGCCTCCCGATGGAGCCGCTCAGAGCAGAACAGATTTTTTAACTACTGTAATTAGAAATGTGTTTGTTATTGTTGTTTTGTTATTTATTGTGCGGTAGTGGCCAAATTCTAGGTAAGTAGGATGTCAAAGTTTGTTTAAAAGTAATTCCAAACTAGAAAAAAAAATTCAGTGAAAGGGAGGGATGTCCAATATGTTTTTTTATTATTGATTTTCAATTGTTTAAAAAAATGTGTCGAAAAAATAGAATTAATTTTCTCGAAGCGTTAGAAAGTCAATTATTCGAATTTAATTAAAGGTTCGTTAATTTATTGAGGAATTTTATCTTTGTATATATGCTTTTATATTAATTATACATAAAATTGTACAAAATTTATTTATATTTTCAAGTTAACATAATAAATATTTTAATGACTAGATCATAAATACATAATTTACTATTTAGCTTTTAATTAGGAATTGAGATTTTATTTGCTAAGAGGCGCGCCAAATATTTTTCTTAATATATATTTATTTAATTAGTGCAGGTACAGAGTATAACTAACGGAAGTCTTTTTTAATGTGTATTTCTTTTATATTGTGTCCTTTTGCCAAGATCTTTACGTTGCTGATTGTTGTTTTATGTTTTAACATTAGTTTTGGAAATTTGTAGGCATGTATTCTTTTCACTAGATGTTGTTTACTTTGACCTATGTAATTATCTGATAAGTCGCGTTACAGTTAATTTTTATACAGGGTTTCAGTTTAGAAAATACAGAATAATTTGTTATATTGTTTTTTAAGATAGTTCAGGTATTTTATTATTATTTGTATTATTTGATGAATTCTTTTTTGACATTTTTTCAGAAAAACGAAGTGGATTGGTTTATAAATATTGTCTTCTAAACTACTAGATGTTTGATAAATTCCTTTTTGACATTTTTTTTTTAAATGAAGTGGATAGGCTTATAAATTTTGTCTTCTAAAGATGTTTGGTGAATTCTTTTTTGACGTTTTTTCAGAAAAACAAAGTGTATAGGTCTATAAATTTTGTCTTCTAAACTTATGTGATAATTTAATGGCATGATCAGATTTTTTTGCACCTCAGGCACTAAAACATGCATTTTACTCCCTGATTTTAGGGTCTATAGTGCCACTTTTAATCCCTTGGGATTAAAATATTTTTAGTCCCCCGTCCTAGGGATTCAAAAATGTTTAGTCCCTCGAATAACAAAATCAATAGAACGCTTGCTTTGTAAACAAGAGGACCCATGTTAATATTTTTTTTTCAATAAATTTTCATAACCATTACGTAATCGATTAAGTTATCGTTATGAAATAATATTGAGTGTTTCTTTTCACATAAATATCTTATGAATTTTTAAGTTTTAGTCCCTGAGGTATAAAAAATGGCGTATGTACCACGTCACTAAGGTGCTACTTTTAATTCCTCGAGTGATTAAAAGTAGCACTTTAGTCCCTTGGTACATACAATACTATTTGTGACATTTTTATAACTTAAGACTATATTTGATTGGACTTTGTGAAGTAATAAGTTATATATTTATAGACCAACTGAGTCGCTTATTTCCGAAACGTTAAAAGTAATTTTTCAGAAAACTGATAAAACTACATTTTTTGTTTCGATTATGATATCAACCACTTCGGGCATTTGTGGCTAGTTTTAGCTAGAAATGCTGTGTACCATTGAATTTTATAATTTTTATTAAGAAAAATTCGATTTGGTCGGGTTTTAAAAAACGGGACTCGATTAATTAATATATGTTTCCAAAATTGCCATAATCTACTGTAACATTTATCTATTTAGTACTTTTTCAAGCTTATAGGACCCCGATGAACCCATCATAATTTCATAAATTTGGGAGTCAAATTAACATTTGGGAATTGTATAAATTTTAATGCTGCCTTTTAAAATATTACTTGCTAATTGCTTGTCAATATTGCTATAAATGAAAATTATGACTAGGGAGTTAATCATTATGATATTTGAATATTGTTATATCTTTAATAACAAATTGATTGTTACTTAAAAAATGGGTTCATGTAATTTTGGCAATTTATACAGGGTGACTCATTTTTAGAGGGTCATACGTTAACTGTGGATAAAGGTTACCGAGGCGGTTCTAAAGAACTAATACTTTATGGGCCTGATGTCGCCCTTCATAATCAAGATACAGAGTGTTTTATCAATTTTGTCGATGTCTTTCTACGCTCATAATTTATATAAACCACCTGGAATATTTGTTGGATATTTCTACCCCCTAACTAGTCAAGTCTGACCACGTACTTATAAAAAAGGAAATATAGGTCAGGCTTAGCAAAAATTTTACAAATTCATCCATCCCTAATACAAATTAACTCTCTGTATTTCTAAATTAAAAAAATCTGTTAATGTGTTTAAAATGAATCAAAAAAAAATGGAACCTGATCATGTACTTTTATTTTTTCGCAGATAATTTCATACTGAAATTTTATGTTGAAATTCGCTTTTTTGAGTATTTTAGGTATACAAACATTTCTAATTTGATTAAATAAATTTATGCACTTTATTCGTATTTTTAGGCATTTTTATTTACATGTCCATAATCGTAGACCAAATAATTTTGCTAAACCCTAAAAAATTGACTAGATTTAAAAACTTCAAAGAATAGAAGATTCTTTCGAAGATGTAAGAAATAATCATAACGTTATTAGAAAATCAGTCAATAATATTATAAAGAGAGCCAGAAAATGTATCGAAAGACGTGGATGACATTTAGGGTAATTTTGTAGATTTTTGTTATTTAATTAAGAGTTTTAGTCGGTTAAGTTTTTAATTTATTTTAAGTTTTTAATGTTTATTAATATTTAGTATTTAGTTTTTAATGAAGCAATATGTATTATTTCGTCCATAATTTGGGATCAGTAAAAATGTACACTGGCCTACAAATTCAAATAAATAGGTTTCTATACTTAACCGAATTAGAAATAATCACAACTTAATAAAATGTAAAATTATTCGTATGGACCTTTTTGTATACCTAAAATACTCAAAAAAGCGAATACAGAGTGTTGTATTAAGGATTGAGGAATTTGTAAATTTTTTGCCAAGCTGTATTTTCTTTTTATAAGTACGTGATCAGACTTGACTAGTTATGGGGTACATGTGTCCCAAATATCAAACAAATATACAAGGTGGTTTCATAAGTTAACGTGTATGACCCTCTCCCAATGAAACACCTTGTATATTGGAGGATAAAACTTATTAATACTTAGTTTACTTTTAATGTCTTAATGAATTTCTTTTTATACCACTTATCAATTAATTTGGATGTTTTTGTTTGAAACCGATGAAGAATTAAATTTAAGTGATGGTGATATAAAAAACACTATTGAAATTTATTCACTTTACTTTTCATTAAATAATTATTTTTGTTCAGGTACCAATAATGATTCAAACAGCCGCAAGTCCTCCGAAGAAGACTACTACTTAAACTACGATTATGAATTCGAAAATAATTCGGTAAATCTAGAGTTAAAACCGAATTCATTAGTCCTTCCAAATCCGCAAAACCTTCAATCAAAATATACCGTAGACGTTCTACCCAACGTGGAACTACCTGAAGATTCTTTAGCAGATCCCGACTTACGAGACCATGATTTCATAGACAACATTATGTATGTCTATTACGGGTCCCATACTAGAAATACTGGGACTTATGGACCCGAGATTATTATTATAGGATCGGTGCTCAGCTGTTTTGCTCAGTTGCTCACTATTTTTTGCGTTTTGCTTAAGAAAAACCAGAGAGGAGAGAAAATGATGACTTATATTTTTTTTCAAATTCTCGGAACTTTTTGCATATCAAATTTAATATTTATGTTAGGTGTTTATGTAAGTATAAATTTATCTTGTTCGCGGTAAAGATTTCTTTTCATATATTATTGTAGGCTACCAAAAGTGCAACAAAATGCTTAATCATATCGCTAATATTATATTTTTTGCATTTAATGACATCAGTGTGGCTGTGTTTATATTGCTTCTACATTTATAAGAGATTTTCAACTGGAGGTTTAATAAAAGAACGCCATCTTAAGGTCAAATATTTCAATATCGCCGCTTATGATATTCCAACGTTCCTAACACTGGTAAGTTCTTTTTATTTTTTAAAATTTTTAAAAAATTAAAACATTTTTTAGGCTACTTACTTCATGGCGCCGCACAGCTACGAATCCAGAAGATTCTGCTTTATATCAGTTCAAAAAGGAATGATCCTAAACTACATGTTCCCTGTCTCCATTTTAATACTCCTCACGACGATTCATTCTTTAAGCGGAATCAGAAAAATTAACATGGAACTTTGTAAACTTGAACTTAACAGTTCGGCGGAATCGTTAAATGCTCTCAGAAACGAATTGGAGATGTTGAAAGATCACAAAGATGATTCGATGGATGAAGAAATTACTAGTTTGAGAGAATCTAAGACATGCTTGAAGTTGCTTTGTATCGTACAAACTGGATATGATATTGTTTGGTTTATAGTTGTTTTGGCACTTGAGAATGTTAATGAAAGCAGTGGGATGGCTGTTATTTATGCCATTTTATCTTGTTTATTGGTAAGCATATTGTTTACATTTATTTAAACTTTGATTTAGAAAATGTGTATGTACATCATGGTGCCCAAATTCTGTAAGGGTTCCGGTCCGGTTCGGGTTCTACATAATTTGAAAAAATTCGGTTCCGGTCTGATTCAGTTTTTGTAAAAATTATTTCGGTCCGGTAAAGTTTTTTCGGTCCAAACGATTTATTGACAATTTTTTATTGAAAAATTTCAGATAATCATCTTTCAGTTAGTTCTAATCCTTGTGGAGTTTAATGACGTTGCAAATTCTTAGCTCATTCGGCAAATTATTCAATGAATTAAAGTGATTAGACACACGTTAAAGACATGAATTAAAAATATATGGTAATTCCATAACTTTTAATTTTATAATATAAGTATTGCCAGTAGATAATTTGACGTGAAATTATAAATGATAATTAATTTAGCTCACATTGATATATTTCTTTTATATTTTCAAAAATTAAATTCGTCAAGACAAGGAACTTAGAGAGAACCGGTATTTTTTGGGTCCAAATAAAAATTTCGCTTGCGGTCCGGATTTTGGTTCTCAAGGGTCCGGTTCGAGTCCCTGCGCCATACAGATTTTAAATTTCTGCTTACAGACTAAGAACTTATTACATAGAGACAGGGTGGAATATTTTTTTAATCAGTCAACATATTTTTATGCACCTTATTCCTGATTAACTTTTTCTTGTTTATATATTATTGTCGCAGAAAATGCAAGTTTTTCCTGAGGAAAAAATATTCCCTCTATGATAAGGAGTTTAAACAATCATTACAATAAATTACTATTTTGTAGAATTGGTATATATTCATCAAACGAAAAAGTTTAATGCCAACTCTCAGTGATCTGCCGGACGATATAGACGAAGTTATTATTCAAAAGGAGCAGACTCATATCGTTACTGCGTCGGCCAATGTTTCCCGAAGAGGTTCATCAGACAGTATTCCTCTACTTAATTCAGACACTTGTACTGAAATGCGAGAGTTGAGACTAGATCATATAAGTACAATAACTACGTAAACGTCTTATCAGGTATTTTTGTATTATTAAATACATTCAATTTAATAATCTTTTACAAAAATTATTATCTCAGTTAATATAATTATATTATTTTAGTGGTATAAGACCTCTTGTAATTGAGTTTTTTAATTATTCAGAATTTATAATTATCCAAGGAAAAACCAAACAAATTTTCTGAATTCGTTAAACCTAAAATAATGAAAAGTTTGATATTTTCAAAATTATCAAAAATGGAAGGTGACAATAAGCCATATTTATGGACATTTTACGCTTAAAACTTCCATTTTTGTCCAAACCCTTTCATATAAACGATTTGGGCTATCAACGATTTTATATATTAAAAAAAGTACCAAGTACTACCACCATAGTCATAATGTAGAATATTTCTTTTAATTCTTAAAAGAAGTAGGGAAATGTATTATACAATGCACAAATTTTTATCTTCCAAATATTTAATATCTACTAAACATTTTTGTTTGTGTATATAACTAGATATGTTAGACAATACTATCTGGAATGTAATTCTCCTTCTTCCAATTTCTCTATGCATTAAACTCGATGACCTATTATAAATATATGAGTAGTATATAGACCAATCATGACAAATTTGTATATATCCCTTTCAATACTTCACAATATACAAAGAATATGTGACGCGTGCTACACATCCCTTTAGCGAACAGAGGAGACTAGATAAAGTAGTTAAAAACATAATACACCCTATATATTATTAAATTTTGGTTATTCCACTAACCATTAACTAGTATAAAGTATTGCCTTTAATTTTAATTTGAATATTAAATTGCTTGTTACAATATTTTGAAATAAATACAGATAAAACAAACGACATATTTCTGTTTTAAGTAGATTTTTGTAAGTGTGTATTTTAACTTTATCCATGATCTTGTCTTAAAATTAATAGAAAAAAATCTGGGACCCTTTGTGTAATAAGTAGATATATTAAATACGAAAAATTTAATATTTACCTCAAATAATTTTGTACTTAAAAACGAACACTTGAATTTCTTATGGATTATCATTTATTTTTCAAAAACAAAAAAAAAAGATTCTGTATGATTTGACTAATACAAAATTATTTTAGGTAGATATTTAATAAAAAATGTGATTTGAATATATAGTAAATGATTCATGTTCTGTTTGTACATGATCTGCAACGTCAAACGTTTGTGATTTCTATATTACCTAAGTGTAAATATATTTTTGCAAATACTAAACTTTTTCAAAAAAAATGGTACACAAATTCTAAATAATTTTTTTAATGATCATGTATAAACTTTTTAAGGTCTTTTTATTCTACGGACATCGGCCTATATCAGTATTATTATTCTAATTATCTTAAGGTTTAATCAAAGCACAAAATAAATGTAGAGAAATTGTAGATATGTTGTTTCCAGTGGATCACTGGTATTTAAGTCTAATAAATGTTGTTGATCTCTCTAGTTTTTTTATTTTTATCCCCAACGGTTTAAAAATATATATTTTGTTTTATTTATCGTCGTACTAAAGATGTAGTAGGAGCTAACATTTTACTACAGTTAAAGACCAGTTGATCAAAAAAGTTTGTCATCAACTCCTGAAGATGATAACATATTTAGCTAAATGTTCGAATTCGAATAAAGGATAGTGTTGGTTTGTTTCTACTTTGTTTTTTAATATTTTTTTGTCGAATTATGTACAAGTTGCGCTTTCATCATTAAAAAAAACTCAATTTTCTGTGAAACTAAAAGAGCTATAAAAGAATGGATGATTTTTTTGAAATCTACGCCCCTTAAATTACCCCTCATCCATTTATTATTGAAATCTAAATTTTTAAATTTGAAGATTTTTGAAAGCTATAACCTTGCACTTTTTTTCGGGTCAGATTTTTTTTCTCTCCAATTGTAATGAAATTTGAAAAGATAATTCGAATAAAGAATAGTGTTGGTTTCTTTTTGCTTTGTTTTTGTCGAATTATGTAGAAGTTGCGCTTTCACCATTTAAAACAACTCAATTTTCTCTGAAACTAAAAGAGCTAGAAAGGAACTGATGATTTTTTTGGAATCTACGCCCCTTAAATTACCCCTTCTACCATTTTTGATTAAATTCTGATCGATGAAAAATTTTTGAAGTCTTTAGTCTTTTTTCGGGTCAGATTTTTTTCTTTCCGATTGTAATGAAATAAATAATAAATAGAAAAAGATAATTCGAATTAAGGGCTACTGTTACTGTTTGTTTCTTTCTACTTTCTTTTTTTAGAGCATTTTTTTTTGACGATTTATTTAGAAGTTGCTGCTTTCACAATTACAAAAAAACTCAATTTTCTCTTTAACAAAAAGAGCTAGAGAGGAACTGATGATTTTGTTGCGCTCACACTTTTTTTCTTTTGTAAACTCAATTATCTCAGAAATTAAAAGAGCTAGAGCAGAATGGATACTTTTTTTGGAATCAACGACCCTCAAACCACCAATATTCCATATTTTTTTCAATTCTAAATTTTGAAAAATTTTGAAGATTTTTGAAGGCTATATAACCTTGCCTTTTTTTAGGGTCAGATATTTTTTTACTCCGATTTAAATGCAATTTTTTTATAGATACAGAAAGATGATTCGAATAAAGAATTGTTGTTGGTTTCCTTCAAATTTGTTTTTTTAAACATTTTTTTATCGAATAATTTAGAAGTTGCGCTCACACTTTTTTTTCTCTTTTAAATTCGATTTATCTCAAAAACTAAAAGAGCTGGAGCAGAATGAATAGTTTTTTTAGAATCATCGACCCTTGGAACACCCCTATACCATTTTTTTTAATTATAAATTTTGAAAAATTTTGAAGATTTTTGAAGGCTATAACCTTGCCTTTTTTTAGGGCCAGATATTTTTTCACTCCGATTTAAATGCCAATTTTTTTTATAGATACAGAAAGATGATTCGAATAAAGAATTGTTGTTGACTTCCTTCAAATTTGTTTTTTTAAACATTTTTTTATCGAATAATTTAGAAGTTGCGCACACACTTTTTTTTCTCTTTTAAATTCGATTTATCTCAGAAACTAAAAGAGCTGGAGCAGAATGAATAGTTTTTTTAGAATTTTCGACCGTTGGAACACCCCTATACCATTTTTTTTTAATTATAAATTTTGAAAAATTTTGAAGATTTTTGAAGGCTATAACCTTGCCTTTTTTTTAGGGTCAGATATTTTTTTACTCCGATTTAAATGCAATTTTTTTTATAGATACAGAAAGATGATTCTAATAAAGAATTGTTGTTGGTTTCCTTCAAATTTGTTTTTTTAAACATTTTTTTATCGCATAATTTAGAAGTTGCGCTCACACTTTTTTTTTCTCTTTTAAATTCGATTTATCTCAGAAACTAAAAGAGCTGGAGCAGAATGAATAGTTTTTTTAGAATCTTCGACCCTTGGAACACCCCTATTCCATTTTTTTTTAATTATAAATTTTGAAAAATTTTGAAGATTTTTGAAGGCTATATAACCTTGCCTTTTTTTAGGGTCAGATATTTTTTTACTCCGATTTAAATGCCAATTTTTTTTATAGATACAGAAAGATGATTCGAATAAGGAATTGTTGCTGGCTTCCTTCAAATTTGTTTTTTTAAACATTTTTTTATCGAATAATTTAGAAGTTGCGCACACACTTTTTTTTCTCTTTTAAATTCGATTTATCTCAGAAACTAAAAGAGCTGGAGCAGAATGAATAGTTTTTTTAGAATCTTCGACCCTTGGAACACCCCTATTCCATTTTTTTTTAATTATAAATTTTGAAAAATTTTGAAGATTTTTGAAGGCTATAACCTTGCCTTTTTTTAGGGTCAGATATTTTTTTACTCCGATTTAAATGCAATTTTTTTATAGATACAGAAAGATGATTCTAATAAAGAATTGTTGTTGGTTTCCTTCAAATTTGTTTTTTTAAACATTTTTTTATCGCATAATTTAGAAGTTGCGCTCACACTTTTTTTTCTCTTTTAAATTCGATTTATCTCAGAAACTAAAAGAGCTGGAGCAGAATGAATAGTTTTTTTAGAATCTTCGACCCTTGGAACACCCCTATTCCATTTTTTTTTATTATAAATTTTGAAAAATTTTGAAGATTTTTGAAGGCTATAACCTTGCCTTTTTTTAGGGTCAGATATTTTTTTACTCCGATTTAAATGCAATTTTTTTATAGATACAGAAAGATGATTCTAATAAAGAATTGTTGTTGGTTTCCTTCAAATTTGTTTTTTTAAACATTTTTTTATCGAATAATTTAGAAGTTGCGCTCACACTTTTTTTTCTCTTTTAAATTCGATTTATCTCAGAAACTAAAAGAGCTGGAGCAGAATGAATAGTTTTTTTAGAATCTTCGACCCTTGGAACACCCCTATACCATTTTTTTTTAATTATAAATTTTGAAAAATTTTGAAGATTTTTGAAGGCTATAACCTTGCCTTTTTTTTAGGGTCAGATATTTTTTTACTCTGATTTAAATGAAATTTTTTTTACAGATACAGAAAGATGATTCGAATAAAGAATTGTTGTTGGTTTCTTTCTGCTTTGATTTTAAACACATAAACTAAAAACTATAGGTCAAATAGGATTTACTCTTTCGCATTTCTGATTTCCTAATCCGAAAATTTAAAAATCTCGAACAACTTTTTAAATTTTTCTCCCTACCAGGGTAGCAGGAACGATGAAGGGTATTTTGCTAAATTTTAAATTTATTTCTAAAAATCAAAAATCTACAAACGATACTTGACAAATATAAACTATTCCAACATAGCGAAATCGAGGTCAAAAAATAATAAATAAAAATATTGGAGTGTTAAAAGTTGAAATAAAAATTTTAATAACTATTTTGCATATCTGCTCTCCTAATACCAATAAATTCTAAAATCTAAAAACGATAACAGAAACGAAAAAGTATATTTTGAAATTAATTTTCTCTCGAAAAAATTAAGATTAATGAACAATACTTGGCAAGTTTATACTAGTCTAAATAGACCCTAAAAAACACCTACAGAATCTTAGATAAAGTGTAAATAAAACAAAACAAATATGTAACAGGAAAATATTTATTCATAATTAAAACTTCACACATCTTAAAATCCTAACATTTATAATGAATGCCAGACGAAAAGATTACATGAAAAAACCACTTTTGGCTTGATAGTTATCTACTAGTGTGGATATTCGAAGTTAAGACAAAGGATTCAGACGAAATTGAGCTAATTATTTAAAAAATGTGAATAAAACCGTTAAATTAACCACCTCCGCCACCCAATTCGTCTTCATACTGTTTACGGAAGCAGTCACCAACTGGAAAGAAGTCCCAGCATCGTTGTTGATACATATTCCAGACGAATGTTTCTTGACCGGTGTATTCTGTGTCCGGTTTGTTGATCAAATGCATAAGGAAGAACCTACAAAAGAAATAAAAGGTTTAATAAGATAAAAATTACACAAATTATTTTATCACAAATATTTTGACTTATAAATTAATGTTTTAAATGAATCAAAACTTACATGTAATTAGCAAGATTGTGCTCTTGTTGAACGTGAGTATCGAACCCGTGCGGTACTTTATCAAAGTAATCTTTTCCTATGCCGCAAATGAAGCAATTTGATTCCATATCATCTTTTACACTTTCAAGCTGGTCACGAAGCTCACCAAAAGCGTCGATGATCAAACCTAAAGTGATAATTTTATTGTTATTTAAAGTTTTTACCATTTTCTGGCTACTTACCCTGAATAATGGCCAACAGGATAATAATAACGAAGAAGAAGAAAGTAATGTCAAACATAATACGGTATACTTCGTAATCATCGCCATCTGGTGGCTCGATTTCATCACCAATACCACCACCTGCCCTTACACCTTTGTAAAGATGGAAAACAAAACACTGAAACGGAAAAAAATATAATTTAATTTTTTTAGACACCAAAACTTTCCCACTTACCGTAAACATATCATGACACTTCTTATCGATCTGTTCGTCTTCTTCTTGCACATAGAATTTCCTGAAGAAATTGAATGCTATCACAGTATAAATATAGACTATGATTGTCAGTAATAAGACAGTAAGTACTAGTTGCTTGCCGTTGTGAGTTACCGATTGCAATATGGTGCGCAAAGTTTTAAAACCAACGGCCACGTCCAGCAAATGAGCGGCGAAGAAGAAATTATTAAAGTTGCCCAAAATAGAGAATGTAAAGTACCACAAGGAGTATAAGAACGAGTTGTCGGTGATGGTAACGCCCGATTTCCAGATTTGGTAGCGCCAATCAATGTTCAGAATTCTGAAACACAAAATAAATATTTATATAAATTCGAAAAAATAATTTAGATCTTAGAAAGTTTTTTAACAATTTGAAACGTCATTTCGTTGCAAAATGTTTTTCGAAAGTAGAAAATTTTACAAACCATAAGATATAAACTTACAGAGACATAAGACTCTTCTTTTCTTCAGACTCCTGTTGTTGGAAAGAAGTTTTCTCCATACCCAAAAGACTGCTAATTGAATCGAAATCGTAAGTTTCGCTATATTTCTGTCGCACTTTCTTCTTTATAAATTTATCCCAGTAATTATCAGGAAAAGACCTAAAATAATAATTAACTACTTTCCTACACTTCCCATACTATATTTGTACTTACTTTGCTGATATAACCAATTTATCCCAGTGGGATTTAAGATCATCATCTTCCGGTTGTTCAGCTATGTACAATCCCTCAAATTCAAGTCTTCTTGCGATTTCTTTTTCCCTTTTGAATATAGCTAAAGGAACTTTCAAATGGTAGTAGGCTATAAGCATAGCTAAGGACACTATGCTGTGTAAAGCTGCCGCTAATCTCATAACATGAGCCATATAGTAAAAATCTTCACTAACGTGTACCAATTCTGGTAGGTCATCTTCTTCGGCGGAATCCCCAGATCCAAGTCCACTACCGTCATCTAATCCAGAACCTTCGATGATGTCCGGGATGCTTCTAAAACCGCTATTAATGCTACCGTCTTCATTTAAGCTAGATACCTAAAAACATGTAAAAAATTAGCTTATACAATTAAGTCTAAAATGCATTTTACCTTATAGAACAGTAGCATAAAATTGATGCAAAACGCCAAAACTAGAGCGACATACTTCAAGTTGTAAAAGTTTCTAGCGAGGAAAGAAACAGCTCTGTGTCCGTATGAGGCAAAGTTTATCTGAGACATTGCCGACGTTTCAACTTGATGTACTTGTTTACTTTCGGATTCGATTGCTTGCATCGCCGCTTGTTGTGCGGCCTGAGCCTCTACTTTCTCTTGTTGAGCTCTTTTAGCTTGTTCACCACTATAAAAAGATAATATATTTGCCTTTGATAAACGAGCATTAAATATTCATTTATTGCAATAAGAATTTACATTCAGAATTTCTTCCCACTTTATGAAATTTTTATTATATTTGTAGTTTCGCCAATTTTGGTCATTGTATCCACAAAATACTATTATATATCCTTACCCTAATAAATCTGCTAAAGATAATGGTTGTTGTTCAGTGGTTTCCGTTTCAGTATGTTCTCCACCTTCTTCTGAAGTGGTTTCTCCCTCTCCCGATGAAGGTTGACTACCGGCGACCGATTCATGGGTTGCAGTTTTGTAATTACCGTTATCCTCTTTCGTTGGATCTACTCCAAATGTTTGCATCTGTGTATTTTGCTCTTCGGTTGACGGCAAAGAAGGTAATACTCGTAACGGGCCAGTTTTTTCTTCTACAGCCACATGAATCACTGGTTCTTCGACAGCTGGACCTCTCATCAAAGACATAAGTATACCGAGGAGATATCTAATAACTATAGCTACACCAAAACCTGAATAATAAAACGCGAAAAATATCAACTTAAAGAAACCAATAAAAAGCTCCGAGAAAGTCATCTGTTGCATTTCGGAAATTTTGTGTTTTATATTCGAAGGACTTAAAGATGACAGTCCGTAAGAGATTCCTTCTTTAATGGCTGCGTATCCTCTTTGTACGGGATTCCGCTTGAGTCTATCTTCATCTTCGTCGGTCATGTAGCTGTAACTTGTAGATCTCGTTTGACCTACACCTCCGGAATCTTCTACGGCCATTAAACCGCTCGCGTGCTGCATTTCAAATATGGCATCTTCGCAGAAATTAATGAAAGCTTCCAATTTCTCTTTATCACCACCCTCGGTGACGATGGAGTAGAAGAACGCTCGCTTTGATTCCTGAAAATATTGAATTATAGAAATTAGTTCATTATTTTCATTTGGCAAATTTTAATAATTTTTAATAAAAAAAAAAACAGTTTACTTCAGAAAAAATAGGAGAAATTACTCGCTTTTACTTACTTTAATCTGAGGTTTCTCCCATTGTTCGATGTTGGATTCCTTAATTTCAAAGTAGACTCTTTCGATACGTTTGCTACCACCCATAATTTCGATACGGCCCAAGAAAGGTTCAAAGTAGTTCAATACAGAACCTGCGGTTTCTAAGAATCTTGCTAATCGCGGTTCGTTCGGCATATGTTCGGCCAAATTTGTAAGTAGTACCGCCAAATTGAAACCGATTTCTTTGGCTGGCTCGTGGAATCTAT
This sequence comes from Neocrepidodera transversa, assembly GCA_963243735.1. Lineage (NCBI taxonomy): Eukaryota > Metazoa > Arthropoda > Insecta > Coleoptera > Chrysomelidae > Neocrepidodera > Neocrepidodera transversa. Next base: position 1,505,818 of record OY725337.1, on the reverse strand, counting down.
CGATGAAATCGACGTAGTCTATTTTACCATCGTGATTGGTCTCGCAACATGCCAGTAAAAATTCAATTTCTTCCCTACAATATCAATGTTTCAATACATAAAAAAGATTCAATATTTAACACTTACGGTGTATAATTCTTAGATTGTTCCATTTTCTCCTTAAAATCTTTGGGATAGACCCAACCGTTACTGTCCAAATCGATTTCTTGGAAACCAGCGGACGATGTCAAAACTTTTAACTTCAAGAACATGTCAAAGTATTTTAGAATGAGTTCTACGTTACTAGCACTCTCAACCAATGTATCAACCATCTGTTTACCGATGGTACCATTCACCACGTTACCCTCAAGCATAGACAACATCATGGTAATCATGTCTTTTTGTAAATTGAGCAGTTCCTTCAACAAATCGACCTGGCTGGAGTGTTTGGAAAGTTTGTCTTGCATGTGGGAGAAGAGGAAGAGAAAACCGCCTACAGCGTCCCACAATCTAAAAGAAAACATTAATAAACAAAGAAACTATTTTAGATGCAAGAATTTATAAACCATCTGAGATTGTCTGAAGCGCTGTTGTAGTAGTAAGCATAATAAATACATACCTGGAATGTGCTAAAGCTTGCTGATTAAGGGTGCAAGGTCCCTGGATAACTTCAGTGAGTGTGTTGAAGACTTGACTAGCAACACCGATAGCTTTGAAGAAATTCGCTTTACCAGCTGGATCTATCAATTCTTTACTGGAATAGTGCCAATAAAAGTCCATTATAGATTCCTGTAACCTTAACAGATAATCAACAGTACAGATAACTACGTTTACCGTGGTTGTATTTCCAGCTTGAGTTCTTAAATAATTTTGCCACTCTAGAATAAAATGTGTTAATAACTAGTATGATGTCATGTTATGTTAAATCGTATTACCTAAATTGTGACCTTCACATGTTAATTGGATAAATCTAAAGAGAGCACAAGTAAATTCTGCGTCGTGCATATTTTTTTCACCCGCAGCACCTAAAAATATTTAAACAATTTATCAACTTATCATTTATTATTATAGTCTATCACCTTCTGATCCAACACCAAGTCCTTCAGCTTTTGTGTTCCTCTCAAATGCGTCCAAATCCAAGACGCCACAGCTATTCATGAGTCCGGCAATGCTGGTAAAGAAACCGACGTCTTTTTTTTCTTTAAGATGATTCAACATACCCATTTGGATATCATTATTACCGCCGCGAAGAACTGAAATTCCCAGTTCCAACGTTTTCATTACCATTTCAGAAGGTACTCCTTTGCAGGCGGATATGTGAAGAAGAACCATCTCTGCTACGCCTCGGTTCGCTAGACGGGCTTGGTTGAATAAAAGTTTTTGTTTTTCCATTTCTTGTTCCTAAGAAATAGACGAAAATCAAACAGAGCTGCAAAGGGCGGTATAGTTTACTTTCAAAATTAAAACTTTGACATTATAAATCAGACATAAGGGGATATACAACAAAGTATGAATATGCCAATGACTCCAAATTTAAAGTAACTTCTTAGTATCTAAAGCTATTAAATGGGATCCTTTCAATATAATTGTAGTATATATTTGTACATTTATACCATAGGAAACAACCTAAAAATATAGATATCCTTACCATGCCTTTTTCTATAGTCCTCTAAGTTTGCAGGACAAATAATTTTAAAATTTATTTATATGAACACTTAAAATTGTTGTAAATCACTTACATGAATTGATCCCGTTTCTTCGCCCTCTCCACCTCCTTCTTCCTCTTCGCCTTCCTCTTCTTCTTCGCCGCACGATTTAGCAATAATCTCAGCGTAGCTCATATACAAAGGATCTTCTTGTAAGGCGCCAGATCTTTCAGTCATCGCTCCTCTACAGAACGTCGTTACTAATTGTGTCAATGGATCCGGTTTGTTTTCGTCGACTTCTTCGTCTTTCTTCTTCAATTCTGAATCTTCAAAACTCTGAGTTAGATCTTCGATCATGACCTCCTGGCCGACGTTTTCGTCTTGTAGCCAAAAATCGCGGTAAGTTCGGATGAAGATATTTATCGCTCGGTGTCTAGAGAAAGAGAAATATTTTTGTAAGATTTGAATTAAAATAAGCAAAAAAACTGCCAAAGCTAAATTAAATTTAAATACCAAACAAGCTGGAATATCTATAAAAATGTATAATCTGGGGTAATTCTAAACAAAAAATCGTCTTTTAGTAAAAGAATCATTACTAAGTAAACGAACCTGGTTAATTTGTACAAAGGCGTCATTCTCAAACAAGCCAATGCGGCTCTTTTTCTAGCAGCTCCTAGAATTCTCCTCCAGCTATTTCGATTATTTGTCGGTTTCGAAGCCTGTTAGTTGGAACACAAATACACAACAAACAGTTAGATATTAGACAGTTAGTGGCTTCGATCAAAATAGAAGAAAAAAGAGAACGCAAACGCAATAAAGCGACTGAACAAACCTTGGCAAACTGTGCAAAGAAGCTTGACGGAAGCAAGAAAGTACTGCACGCTTCCTTTGGGTCGAAACGCAGCTTCTGTATACACCTTTCTGCTGCTGTTGCGGGTGATCGATCTACCAGCCAATCGCAAAATAAGATAAAATGATAAAAAAGTGCCAAAGTAAAATATGAGTATTACTAGTTTCACTAGATGTAAACATTAATAATTTATTAGCTTCATTAAAAAAGGTGTGGATTTGGTTTTATAATTCAAAAATATCTAGTTATTAGATGGTTTAAAAAAAGTATGGAAAGACGTTTACTGACACTCAGGTTGGATTCATAAATCAACAATGTGAAAACGAGTTTGGCTTCATAAATAAAGAATTTTACTAGCGCCGTTTTCAAAAATACAATTTTGACAAAATAAAATATAACACAACAAAACTTTAATGACAAGATATATAGCAAAATGAGAAAACTAATATACGAATTTACCAAGGATACTGTCATCAAATTGACATCAATAAAACACTCATTCGTAACCCCACATGTTGTGTTTATCATATTAATCAATTAATTTAAGAGCTTTCCTTATATGTTTAAATGTAAAAATCATAGGAAGAAAATATATGCATGCTTTGAAACTTGAAAAAAATAGAAGTTCGTAAAAGCATGAACTTTTTAAACGTTTTTTACAGTGATATTTGGATATTAATTAAAATTAAAAGTAGTTAAATGCAGATTAGTATTATTTATCCAAATGTCACAAGAATAAATATGAACCAATTCAATATATTATTGCATTGATTCAATTTTACTATTTACATGTATATATAGAAAATATTTAAATCTACAATAGAGATAATAAAAAAAATATTAAAAAGTTGTTATTTAAAAAAATTCTCACCATATGAAGTCCATATAATACTTTACTCATTGCTACAATCCTATCTACGGTTTCATCAACTTGATTTTTCCCATTATTATCAACAGGACTGATCGATATACTCTTTTTACTTCCTAACTGACTATAGAGGAAATGTTGCCAAGACATCTCATCCGCAGGGTCGATTTTGTCCGGTAGAGTAAGTTGATTCTTCGCGAAATCATTAATTTCGTATTCTGGCATTTTCTAAAGAAAAAAATCATGTTAATAACATCAACATAAAATTAATGGTTTTTATTTACTTTCAAAAAGCGATCTTTGCAGTGTTGAACTAATTCTTGTTCGCGTCCTGCGAACAGATTTAATCCGACTGGCAATAGACGTTTCAAACAAGCCACCATCAGCGATGCTTGAATTTCCTTATCTTTGTCCCTCTTTTTGTCGCGATGTTTTTTCTTTTTCTAAAATAACAAATCAAAATGTCTGATCCAATTTTTAACATCTATTGCAGCAGAATAGCCAGTAAAAGAGAGAGAAAAAAGTATAAATGTGTTTTTTATTTATTCGAACTGCATTTAAAAATGTTAACAAGAATATTTTATTTCGTTTTTAAATTTGCATAAAAATTAAAATGCTAAATTTGATTGTTTGAAATAAAATTCTCAATTTTCTATATCCTTTGAGCTGCATATATGTATTTTCTAAATATTATAAGGTCCTTTTAACCATAAATGGCCACTTATTTGAGTTTTTACCTTAAAACAGATTCTGAAAAAGTGTACATCGAACGTTGAGCTGTTATCTAATTAATAGCTCTCTCCTTATAATTGAAAAAAACTGCATAATTTATAAAATTTAGTTAAGTAAATTAAATGTGATTGTTCGAATATGAAACGTCGAATTAAAACTAACTTATTGCAAACTTAATTTAGAATTAAATAAATAGTAATATAACAAAAAGCAGTAGTAAAAAAGATAATGTTTTAGTGAATTTCAATAGGACTAGCTGAAATTCTAATTTTTGATCGCAGGAAAACGCAAAAATAAGTAGCATCTGTTAGGACAATCTTCAGTCATTTTTGGGATTTTTATGGATTTTCAAGAACTTTTTAAGGATTCTTAAGAATTTTAAACTATTTTTAGGTATTTTAATATTTTTTAAGGATTATTTTTAAGTATTTTTAAGGGTTTTTAGGAATTTTTAAGGATTTTTTCAGGATTTTTTTTAAGGATATTTTAAGGATTTTAAAGTATTTTTAAGGTTTTCTTAAGGTTTTTAACGATTTTTAATTTTTTTTTCAGGATTTTAAAGGATTTTTAGACTTTTAAGGATTTTTAATGATTTTTGGGATTTTTAAGGATTTTCAAGGACTTTTAAAGATTTTTAGTGATTTTTAAGAATTTTAAACTATTTTTAGGGATTTTAATGCTTTTTAAGTATTATTTTAGGATCTTTAAAAATTGCTTAAGATTTTTAAGTATTTTTAAGGGTTTTTAGAGATTTTTAAGGAATTTTTCTGGAGTTTTTGAGGATATTTTAAGGATTAAAATACTTAAAAAGTATTTTTAACAATTTCTAAGATTTTATTAAGATTTTTAAGGGTTTCTATTTTTTTTCAGAATTTTAAGAATATTTTTAACAATTTCTAAGTTTTTATTAAGATTGTTAAGGATTTTTATTTTTTTTCAGAATTTTAAGGAACTTTTAAGGATTTTAAGGATTTTGAAGGTTTTTTAATGATTTTTAAGGATTTTGGGATTTTTTTTCGGATTTTCAAACTTCCGCAAGAATTTTAGACCATTTTAAGGGATTTTAGTGTTTTTTAAGAATTATTTTAGGTTGTTTAAGAATTGCTTAAGATTTTTAAGTAATTTTAACTATTTTTAATGGTTTTTAGGGTTTTTTTAAGGATTCTTTCAGGATTTTTTTTAGAATATTTTAAGGACTAAAATCCTTATTAAGTATTTTTAAGAATTTATAAGATTTTTAAAATTTTTTCAGATTTTTAAATGATTTTTTAAGATTTTTAAGGACTTTGAAGGTGTTTTAAAGGATTTCTGGGTTTTTTAAGGATTTTTAAACACTTTTTTAAGAATTCTAAACTATTTTTAGGGATTTTAATGTTTTTTTAAGGATTATTTTAGGATCTTTAAGAATTTAAGAATTTTTAAGTACTTTTAAGTCTTTTTAAGTATTTTTAAGGGTTTTTAGGGCGTTTTAAGGATTTTTTAAGAATTTTATAAGGATTTAAAAGTATTTTTAAGGGTTTTTAAGCTTTTCTTAAGTTTTTTAAATTTTTTTAAGAATTTTAAGGGATTTTTAAAGATTTTTAAGGATTTATTATTTACCAAGAGCAGATGGAATAATATTTATAATCCAGAAAAAGTTGATTGAATGCAGATACCTAATTGAGATAATTAGTATTTGTTATTTTTGATGTCGTTATATATTTCTTCTTTCTTTTTTATTGTTCTATATTTTTCTCCAATGTACTATAATAATTTAAGTGCCTGTACTATAACAGTTTAAAATACAGTTGGCAACGTTGGCCAGCACTGCCAGCGACCCCCCGCCGTGTGAAGCTTATGTCGAGATTTTTCATGTTCGGTGTATCCACCATTTTTTGAAAAATCTCGTTTGCGATCGCTCGCTCGACTTTGGGGATTATTATTTTTATTTTATTATCAGTTTGTTTTATTTTGGAGGTAACTTTGCTTAATTTAGTTTTTAGTTTTAATTTTTATGTTTACTTTTCTTTTCTTTGTTTAATTGTATTTTTTTTTATTCATTAAAGAATGGGAGTTGCTCATGAAGCAGTCCATGAAAAAAAAGGGGGTTCGAATTGTTGGTGATAATTTATTTAGATAGTATTTGTTCGCTTGGAAGATTACATAATCCCTGATAAGATGGATGTCTGCCCTTCGTGCAACTCCGCTATTCTTGTTCCTGATTTTTTGCTCAGACACCGGTTCGGTAAGTACGTGCAGAAAAATGTGTTTATGAAAGGTTGAAAATTGGCTCAAAATTGAAACATGCGAAAAGATTGATTCAACAATTAACAGCTTACGCGTAGGAAAAGAATTCATAAATATACGGGAAAATGTAGTTATTTGTGAATGCGAATAAACAAAACTAACATCATATTTTAATTTCTTTTAAAGCTCTACTGGAGATTTTTAAAAGAAATCCATTGTTGAAGGGTAATTTCGATCACTTTTACAGAAATATGTTTTTACTTTTTAATTTTAAAAGCAATATTTTTATACTTGTTTTTGTAATAAACTAATACAGAGAACGACCTGTGTAGTGAGAAAGTCATTTTATATCTATATTATTCTGTTCGTTTGTTTTCAGATGCCTCCAAGACTACCAAAAAAAGTTTGGACATCGGTGGAAGAAAAATTATAATAACATATTTTTTCCGAGGACAGTGACAGTAAAACAAAAAAAATATTTTTAAAATGCGGGATTTTTTTTGCACAGTTAAGAATTTTATATTTTTTGTTGTATTTGATTTAAGTTGTGGACTGAACTATGAAAATTTTGTGATTATGTTTTGTTCCCAAGGTTTTTCTATTATCTTTAGTTTTTTGTGAAGTTTTTTTTTGTTATACAAACACATGGCTGCAAAAAGACTAAATAAACATTTTTCTATTTTTTGATGGATTTATTGACCTAAAATTAAAAAAATAAGATTTGGCGGCTTTTTTTTAATGTTTATTGATCGCATCTACCTTTTGAGGGGATAAAGTCAATTTTTCTATGATTTTAAATAGGTGATCGACAAAATAAAAATTGAATGGTAAAACTTATTTTTTTTTAGTGCTAAAAATTGACGAGAATTTCCTAAGAAGCCAAATTTTTGAAAACTCAACATATCTCTACAAAAACCTATTTTGGCTGCATGCATCTTAAATCAAGAATTGTGATGAGAATGTTTTAAGAAATGTGAAAAAAATAATTCAAACCCAACTTAAGCCGAATCCATTTCTGTCTGTTGTAGTTATCAGATCGAATACATAAAAAAATTAACTTTTCTTTAATTTATACCAATTTAAGAATAAAAAGTAGAATACTTACTTTATAAATCATGATGAATTTTTTAAATAATTTTAAAAGAAAGCGTGGAAAGAAGAATATGAAATTATATTATACAAAATAACAAAAAAATGTTTTTGAGCAGACATTGTAAAAATAATTTTTACTTACTTAACGAGAATTTTCAGAAGAAAAAGTGAAAAAGAATGCATGAAAATAAGTAAAGTAGACAAATATTAGTCACATATAACTTTTTTTGTTAAATTTGAATTGTTCCTATAAATTATAATAAAATATTACATACCTTTCCAACAGTAGGTTGACTACCATCTGGTACAACAGTTCTTCTCGTCGCTGTTGGCATAATCAACACCATATTATCAATTTCATTTGCCGAAATGAAGTTCTGTTCTTCTCGTAAGAAATATTGCGATTTAGACCATATATTAAATATTTCAGCAACGTGGTTATAAAGATCTTCGGCTTCCGCTACATTATGCCTCAACCAATGGTTCCTTTGAAGATCGACGTACTTTATTAAAAGGGGATAGAACGAGTAGATATCTCTTACTAAAAGGTGCCAGTCTTCTTGAATTTGTGTCTCAATCTATAAAAAAAAGTATCATCAGAAACTTTCTATCATTCATATACTAAATAAACTTATTTGAATTTCTTATTTCTTGTCATACTTGCGATGTATCTTCTGAAGAACTCTTGATGAATCCTCTCAGACTTTCTTCTTTGTGGAACATCGCTTCGGTACGTTTCTTCACTCTTTCTGCTAGAGGTAGGAATGGATCTTTAAGTAATTCTTCGCTGCTATTGATGATGATCTGTTGCGTGTAAGCGGCAATTCTGGTCATCCATGGAGAGGTTTCGTTACCGATATTTTTCTTGATCAGTTTCAGTACGTTTTTCAGTAATTGGTTCATGTGTTCGGACGTGACCATAGATACGTGAGTGCTACAAATAAATATCTTTAAATCTCATTTTCGTATAATATACAAAGAACAATAAAACCACTAAAAAAAATTAATTTTTGTTGTCAGAGAAGACAATCCCTCTATACTACTCGCAATACCTTAAGTCAATATATATAATATATTAATAAAAGTATGAAAAGTACCAAACCAAACGAACCGCCTGTTTTTTTATAGTTCTCAATATAGAAGCATGTTTTCAGTGTCAACTAGGAGAGGTGTAACTTATTATTTTTCCCTATTTTTTCATTTTTTCCCTATTTTTCTCGTTTGCACATTATCTGTTTTTTCATATTTGTCCATAATTTTCTCTATTTTTCACTATTTTTCTCTATTTTCCATAATTTTCATACTTTTTTCCGGCTGTTTCTCATTTTTTCCATTTTTCCCCATTTCCTTTATTTTCTCTATTTTCCATATTTTGATTAATTTTTCCATATTTTACTTTATTTTTCCGTGTTTTTCACAATTTTCCTTTTTTGGCTCATTTTTCACTACCGCAAGCCCGAGTAAAGCAACTTAGTTCCAAAAATTTTGCCATTTGAAATGCATCTGAACCTGTGACCCCATATCTCCGCTCCACTTTGAACTGCAGGGCTCAAAGTTAAACTCGACCGAGGTATGACCCTAAGGTATCTACATACCAAGTTTAAAGCAAATCGGTCCAGTGAAACTTCCGTGAGAGCTCTCACAGACAGACACACACACGTAGGTAAGTAAGTTAATAAAACGTACCCTATACCTACACTTGCGTGCAATAGAACTATTAAAAATCGAACATAACCTAAAACTCGTAATACATTGGACTTTTGATAGAATTTAAAGATTAGTGCCCTAAATCGGAAAATGCCAACCTAACATTAATAATATTTCAAGGCTAACCAAGAGTGTAAAATGTTAGTAATGTCATCGGTGCAGTAATAAATTGTTAAATTTTCAATGATATAACTGACATTTACAAATTTTTACTTTGGCAGCTTAAAATGAGTGACCAGCAAAAGAATTCCAAGAACGCCGCCGCAAAACCGGAAAAAAAGAAAAAAATCAAATACCCAAAGACGACAATAAGATGGACGCCGAATCCACCGGTAATTCACGAAGACCAAATTATATCGTCGGTAGCGAGAGAAAAAAATATATGGGGATTTATGCCAACGTACGAATACGATGAGTGTCAGATGAATTTACTCTTGAGCGGCGAATACGGTAGACAATGGTTCAAGGAACGGGACGCTTTCGACAAAGAAACTTACACGAAAGAGAAAATTATTAGAGTGGCTAATAATAATTTCAACCGGAAGTTCGTGCAGAGGATCATGAGTTACAAAAGACCGACCAAACATTCATTTTTGGAATCAAGATTTCGCGATTGGAGCAAACTAACAAAAGACGAAATCATTATGATCAAGTTAAGAGAAACAAAGTACAAAGTATCCAAAGATTGTTTAAAACCAAACAAACTCCAGACACAGCAAGACGTTAAGTGTATTTGTAGCAATAAATAGTAATTTGGTCACTTATACTTATTTCTATATACATTAATAAAATTAGCCCAAGTCTCTAGACAATTTAATTATTATTTAGGGTACATATATCTAGAAAATTTAATATAAATTAATTTTAATGATTATAAATTTAAATCTTGTAGAACCTTGGCAAAACGAAAATTAAAGCCAATAAGAGTATGTCAGCATATATTAAATTAACAGAAATAAAATGAATCGCGAAGGGCTAATCTGGGGCTTAATTGTGTAAGACAATGGATATAGTAAAGTAAATCAAAGTTGGACGCTGTTATGCGTAAATGATCCAGTCCTCATGAGAATATAATCTAAGTCGCTAGGATCAGTTTTGCTGATTGCACTATTATGTTTATTGTGGGTTGAATAACTATTATATTTTTAACAGGATCTAATACTAAAATGGACTAGATAATATTTGCAAAACAAAAATATTTCTATGTGAGACAGATTGGACCAGTTAACTCATATTTTAGGATTTTGTGGATTGGATCGTTTATGCATAACAGCGTCCAGTTCATGTTAAGTCAGTAAAAAGTCCAACCAACGTAAGTGTGATTTCTGACTAAAGATTAAACACTGAGCTAGGGTCATTCAGGGCCGTTGCAACCATATGGGCAGAGCTACAATTCTTGATTTCACTCGCGCAGACACGCATTCGCCTGAACACGAATGACGTACATAGCGAAGTGTCGACAAAATTCGTATTCTTCACTGCCTTCGCTTCATGATCAAATAACACGAAGGGACATATATCGGCAACGTTGTAAAAAGATAGAAAGAGCAGAATTTGGTTGAATTGTTCACAGCGCGAACTGTCGAGGCCTAGGTATAACTTTATTTTGTCAGAGAGTTGTCTCCGTTTTTGTTTTGTTTATAGTTGAATTTATAGTTCATAGTTTGATTACTAAATGAATGTGTGAAGATTAAGAAAAACCGAACGCCAGATGTCGGTGGAATATTTAAAGCAAAATAATGATTTACTTTCTGGTAAATTTACTGTTAAAAACGCTGAAAAAAAATGGCTCTGCATTTATATTGAAATTATTTTCTTCGGCATTTTACAATTCTTCCAATAAATCTAAGTAAATTAGATCTTATTTAGGTACTAATAAACACGAAATAATAATATATAAAAAGGTACAATAAAAAATATTCCAATAATACAAAAACAATGACACTTTTCTAAATATACTTTGGTACTACTTATTCCGTTCGAAAAATGTTAAGTTAAAACCCAGAATTATACAAAACGAGCGATCTATACCCACTCGCAGCAAGCCCATACGCATCACGAATTCGCGCTCATGCGAAGGGTCAAGAATACGGTTTATTAGGATTTTACTCGCGTCGACACGATTGCGAGCTACATTGACCATTGCGAAGGTTCAAGAACAGACCTCCATATATAAAAAATATGTGCGCTAATTTAGCAAAAGGCGTTGTGATAACATTTTTACAACGGCGTTCTAGCGGCTTGCAACGGCCCTGGGGTCATTGGTTGTAGTCAGATAGAAAATTGAATGATGACGCTAAACATATACATGAAGCAGCGTTGATTTTTCAGAAATTAATCCCGTTATGGAAAAATAAATCCAACGATGAAATTAAAAACGAAGTTACATAGATCGTTAACAAATCAGTAAAACAATAATATCCTTAATCAAAACATATATTAAAAAAATTTAGATTTGTTTATACTTACCCTCCTGTAGGGCTGACGTTATCGGGACCTTGTGACCACCAAAAAGGCAAATAGGAGCACAACATGGGCATAGTCACATCAATTATATAAGGCGCATCAAAATATGTTTTGTCGCTGTCTACAAATTGATCTACTTCAGTTATGATCGTTTCCAGTGTCGGCATCGAACTCTCCATCCTTGCCATTATATCTAAAACAAAATTAATAATAAATTCTCTGAAGATGAGTAATTATATACTTGTCTTATCTGGCGTCAAAATTTATTAAAACTGGTCAAATCTCACCTTGTGCTTCTAAAGAATGATCTGCGATTCTATTCAACAAAGAAAATTGGTTATGTTTGTTCAAATGCGGTTCCAAGAAAGCAACAGGGAACGTAGAACTGAATGCGCCCAAACAAGATCCCAACGATGGTCTGTATTTTTCCATTTCCGTCTTTAAATACTTCCTTTCATGAGATAGAGTAGGATCCGTTCCCAAAGTGTAAAGCGCTTGTAATATTTTATAAGAAGCTACTTGAATTTCATCCACTGAATAAAAAGAAAACAGAAATTATAATGATAAGTGATAATTATAGGTTACTTACATAAGAGGTCGCTACCATATTCACAATTGGCTAAATGATCGAAAAGTGAGGTTAAAACCGGTAAAACGACGACGTTGACGTAGAATAATGATGTTGAGGTTTTTAAATGCGTTCCTCTTAAATGACTGTATTTTCCCTGTAATCATTAAAGTAAATAATGCACTAAATAATTATGTAATATGAACGCGATTAGAAAAAACAAAATAATTTACCTCTTGTAAATTAAATATAGTATGGCCCAAATCATCAGCAGTGTTATTAAAAAATGTCAACATGGAAGTCCTGATGAATTCTGGACAATTCTTGACAAGAGATTTCGCATCTATACCCTTAACGAGTACTTGCAGACATCTAACTGTAATTCTGACATCAGCACCGAAAGCTGCTAGTTTGGATCTCAGCAAATTAGCCAATTTGCAAAACAAAGCTGCGACCATTTCTTTTTCCTTTAAGCTAGCAGCTCCCACGTTATTTGTAGCTGTAGCTATTGTTATGAAGTAGTTTCTGTGAGTGGAGAAGTATTTTTCCATTAAAGGTAATACTACTTTCGAGAAGAATTTGATGTCGCGTGAAGATGTCTTGTAGGAGCTTCTTCTACTGAAAGTCTGTGAAGGTTTTAATAGTTTCATGTTAACGGTAGCGCGATCTAAATATTGAATCAGTTTTTCCAATAAACTATAGGCGAAACGAAGTTCTACTGAAGGACCAGCTGTTGATTGTTCGGTTTCTATTTGACCTCCACGATTTGGTCTAAAAAAAAGTTAAAAATAACTAGGACTAAATTTTACTATAATTTACCTGTGTAATTTATATCCTTGGTACTGTAGATACTTTAAAAATTCTTGCGATCTTTCTCTATCCTTTTTCTTCTCCTTATCCGTTAGTAAATCATAAGGAACCAATTGCGGATGAATACCACCGCCACAAGTAATCAGTTCTTCTTTTTTCTTACGCGCCCAAATGTCGTGAGCATTTTCGGCTAATCTTTCGGCCATATTTTGCATTTCTCTCGAAAGAGTAAGATTAGTCATATCCACGGGATGAGGGTTGTAGTTAAAAGCTGAAGTACCCTCACCGGATTGTCTCATAGCAGAGTTTCTACTATTTGAAGGTAAATCAACTTCGAACTGTTCCACAGACCAGCCGATGGCTAATAGAGCCTTGAGGGATTCTCTGACAGGTTCTTTGTATCTTTCTTTTTCCTAAGAAAAATTAAAAGTTTACATCTAGTTCATAAAGAAGAGATTAAGATTAAGCATGCGTTCAACAAAAAATATGTGGTTAATGATTTTTGTTTGGAGATATTTGCAAAGAAAATTTTAAAATGCGAGGGAGATATACATAGATACGTAAAAATGCAAGTGCCCTTTAAGAAAAAAACTTAATGGAAAATAGTAAACCCATTAAAGCAATCTATGTTTTAATGAACTACTGATAAATTTGACAATACAACCAAGAAAAATATTGTTTTACGAAAAGTTTTTTAATGGATATTAGACATAAAAATACACTTAAAGGAAGATTTGCACAATTAGAAAAAAAGTAGCTGCTTGGAAAACATAATTTATAAATATCAGGATCATAGTCATATTAAAAAAGGTCTTTCTCGAGTTTGCCAATGATTTAGGGACAAAGAACAAAAATTACTTAAAAATAAGATTATCCAGTAAGAGACTAAAACAAAAACGGTTTAAAAAGTAGAAAAAGAAACAGATTGGGCTCATTAATGAAAAGCTTAGAGTAGTTAATAAAAAACTTTTTAAGATGGCGTATAAAATAAAAAACAAACAATATAAATGTTTATGGGCCAAAAATGGGAAAGTTTACTAAAAAAGAATACACCAGCAATCCTATATAGTAACTTATTTAGAAAAATTCTAGAGTAATGGACGAAGCTCACAACTATTATTATTATATTTATTATTTATACGGTGGGTGTTACTTACATAATCGTTCAACATGGCATATGGCTTCAACCTTGGATGAGTTTTATTACTATCCCATCCAGAATATGACTCTCCATATTGCCAACCATTTTCCAACTTCCTTGATGCCCAAGCGTCATGGTAATGTTCGGAAAACTGTTGGACGATATTATTTAAATCATTATTTAACACAATCGACAAAGTATTAATCGGTTGCGGATTGTAGGGCCCGTCTGTACTTGTTTTATCAGATTTATTAGTATACCATTCGTCGTCGTAGTTTTTAGAAAGCGAATAATCGGGAGGTAAAGCACAACCGATGGCGGTTAGACAAGGTAATGCTTTTCCAAAAAGTTCTGGTTCATACTCCATTTTGCTTAGGGAATCGAATATATTCGAGAAAAGCATCATAGTTAATCTCTTTTCTTCGTCGCTGGAGGATCCATAAATTCCTTGACCACCGCTAGAACCGTAATATTTGGCACACCTGTCATAATGTAAGGTTAACAGTCTCAAAGCGACCGTTGTATATTCTGATAGGTTAGAAACGTCCACGGTTAATTTTCTCAGTAGTTTTAAAAGCATAGACGGTTGTAACTGGCTAGTTAAAGCTACGAGGAAGTCAGATACAGCTTCTCTTTGACCTTTAGTTAACATTCTGTTCTTTGATAGTCTGTAGACTGTATGCAAAGTTGCGTCTAACAACGAAGCGTAATTTTCCGCTTCACTATAGAATTTACTGTGTTGGATTAGAAGAGGCAAAATAGAGTTCCCAATGTATCGATTCATACTTAGAGCCATGTCAGATTCACTGCCATCATTCTAAAATAATATGATATAATACAATTTTAATAAACATAATCTCTACTTACTCTATCAAGAATTGTAGCGCATCGCAAATCCGGCAAGAAAGCATCTTCCAGAAGCTTGTAAAATAATTCTTGAGTTTCAATGCCATAAACTCTCTCCAAGAAGAGTACTATAGATTGTTTATGAGGTGGTGTTAAACCAGAAGGCATGTCAGATTTGGGCCTTTCTTCTCCTGCAGCTGGATTATGAATAGTAAATTTTAAACTCAAAACTCCTTGCAAATCCTCCAAAGGCACAAGAGACCTTAAGATAGCTCTAGCTCTTAGAGATTCATTTTTTCCCTAAAAATGAATATTGGTTAACAAAATTTAGTATTGATGTTAGAAACATTCTTACCAGGGCTATTACAGCAGCATCCGGAGCACACCTTCCCAACAAATCAACCAAAGTACAATAAAAATTCAAAATTGCCGCACCAGTATCTATATAATCTTCATCGTCCTCACTTTCTGGCAAAGGATGTGTAAATTGCGCCACAACAACCGTTCCTTCAGCCTCATCCATCATTTTTCTTCTATCTGCTATTCTCTCAGACATCTTATTAGCATCCACTATTGCTCTTAGCAAACCTTCACCTTCTCCTCTAAGAGCCGGACCCAAACATTCAGGTCGGCGAATTAAAAGTCTTATTACTAAATTAGCGTTTTCTTCAACACTCTCACCGTTTACCCACACGCAGAATCTCAAGAAATCTAAATATCTTTCACCTTCCACCGGATCCCAACCCAAGTCCGGATATCCCTTCTCTATCAACTCGGAGTTAGATTGTAATCCACAACGTGATAGATAAACGGCGATTTTCTCGAGATAATGTTCTCGAAGAGCCAAAGCTAGTTCGGTGTTTTCCATCAGAGAAGAGTAGGACACGTCAAGAGGAGTAGAGCCTCTCAAACTTGGCCTTGATAGAAGAATGTTGCTATTGTCCAGCAAAAAATCGAAATGTTCGAACATAGCCTTTTGATTTTGTCTACCGGTCCGGCAGAAGTAGCACAAGAAACGGCAGCAAGCTACCACCATTTCGTGTGAAGTATCCTAAAAAAAAAGGATCTATTAGCATTAACTGAAATAAACCTGCAGTTACCAAACATAAAATAATCTGAGAAAAAGTACAAAAATTAAAAGGGAAGTATTAAATAAAATTTATTAAATGAGATTTACCACCGTTTAAAAGATGGGATTTACCTTTTCTTTGGCAACAACTTCTCCTTCAGGACTTTGCTGCTGAGTACTAGCATCTGATTGAGCTTGCGATCGTCGACCTAAAGTATTAATCATTACGGCCATAACGTTCTCGTGAATTCGCAAGACGCGAATCAAATCGGGATGTTGGAAGAAAGTGTGATTGTTTACTAATTTCCATAATCTTTCTCTCATTAATTCTTCCTCCTCTTGAGACATTTGTACCGGAAGTAATGCTCTAATTTGACTTAAACCTACCCACATTTCCGCTACATCAATTTTAGTTTTCGCGTTGATGATGTATGTTTTTTCTAGAGCTCTTATTAGTTCTCCTACTGAATCGTATTGCCTTACAAGCAAACTGAAAATAAAATTATCAAGTAAAGGTTAAAAAAAATTTTTATTCATCATACCTAAACATCTCTTGGACTAATTTTGGTGTTTCGATTTGTGTCTCTTCTGCCCATCTGACTATAGTAGCAATAAGTACTTTCCTGAAGGTTTCTTCAGGTGTCTTTTTTTCCTCTACAGGCTCCACTTTGTTCTCAATTTCCAATTCTTTTACGGCGTTTATCAAATTGTACAATTTTTTAAACGGTCCCGGTTTCACAGCTGCATCCGGATTTTCTTCTTCCCCCGGAGCGAGCAAAGCTTGCAACGATACGTGCTTTAGTAATCTTTCATGGAAAAAGTTCATCCTTTCACATAAGTCTTCACCAAGAGGACAATTTTCCTTGTCTTCGTCTTCTAGATTTTTGAAACCTAAAAATATTAAGCATGAACTTTGTTGCGGTATTAAAGTAAACAACAAATTAAAGCAACTGGCGCTAAAATAATTGGCCTGAAATACTTTTGCAACTGAAAATAAAATAGGAAGACTTGGGTAGTTGTATAAAGTGCCCAAGTGCCAAAAAAACAAAACAAATTGACACAAATTAAATAATTTGTTTGGTAAGAGGGAATTAAGGTAATCTATGTTTTTAATCTACTTGGTTGAGTCAAATATTTTAATATACATGGAATAGGATAGACTACTACAAAAAAATTGACATACGTATTTTACTTACGACAAAGTACATATATTTCCATGAAACGCACAAAATACTAAATATATAAAAATTAACAACACAAGTTTTAGGCCAATATATTTTAAATAATTATTAACATTTTATTTAAATAACTTTTAGTTCCTAATAAGCCAATTATATTAATATAGTAGCGGTAAACAATATTGGACAAGGGAATGAATTGAGTCCGGGAGCTTGACAATTAATTAATTTAATATAAACGCAAATTATTTATTATGCAACTACTAAAAATTTATTGTGTTATAGGCAACATTTTCTGAAAGTGTTTATTGCCGAATTTAAAAATCTGAAAAGGTAAAATAAAAAATCAATTAGCTGATTTATAGAGTAATGCAATTTCACACTGTACATTACTTTCAGAAAAACAGAATGTTGTCATTAAGTTATTTTAGAGAAATAAAGAGTTAATATAGAGAAATAAAGAGTTAAGATAGATTTTGTATGTTAATAAACCATTTTTTTTACATTAACGAAAGCCTCATGTACATATGACATATACGCTTGTCAATTTTTTCAACTCACCTGAAATTTTCTTAAACTTACACAAGATGGCGTTCATTTGCTCTCTAGGAGGGCACCTGAACTCTCTTGTTTTTTTAGCGGCAACCGCAGACGGCAAATCAGACTGTTTAATTTCGATGTATCTCCTCAACTGATCGGTCTGTAGTTCGCCGACGAAATCGTGGCTGAAGGCTATTATAGATTCCACTCGGTGCCTTAATTGAATATCGCATAAATGATGGAGAAGGTAGCACATTTGAAGTTTGGCACCTTCGGCCATTTTCATCGAAAGTAGTCCTTTGCGATGCTCGTCTTTACCGATTTTTTCAAAAGATGGATTCCAAGTTTCCGGGCATATCATGATCAAAAGTTTTTCGACGTCTCCATCGCTTAACATGCCGACCAATAGCAAACGATCAACCAATTTTAAAAGAGGTCTACAATAAATATATCACTTTATAATTTTTCTTTAAAATATAGTAAAAATGAAACTTACAAGAATAGATTTTCGTTAGACCCTCCGATTGGATCTCTATTGTGGACTTGATTAGTTTCAACGGATTCCCCTATAGCTGTCATTACATAATCCCGAACTACATCTAAAGGGAAATATGGAGCATACAGTTGTTTAATATTGGCAATGTTTTCCCTATAATAATAAAGTTAATATTAAGAATTACTAAAGGACTAATTTATTACGTTATATCAGACATTTTCATCTGCGGTTGAACGGATTCCATGTTTAGTTTCCTCAAGCTGTGTCCCATATCCGGATCCTCGTACATATCTTTTAGTTCTTGGCCAATAGGGATGACGTATTCATTTTTACATACTTCCCTAAATAAATATAGTTAAATTTATATCCAAAAAACTAATTGTTTCACTTACATTGTTGTCGCTGTAGACTCCAAATGAACCGCAATTAATAAATCATAAAATCCTTGTCTAAGCGGACCGCTCATATATTCGGATTTAATAGCATATAACAATTGCTTTTGATCGACGTGTTTACATAAAACATGTGCCGCTCGATAGTTGCTTTGATAGCACAACGCGGCGTACAAAGTCAATGTGTGGGCGTGGAAACTGAGCAGTTTATCCATTTCTATCAGTTCCAGGATATCTATACATCTGTCTTCTTCTGGGATATGAAGAGCTAACATTGATATTGGATCTTCACACAACATTGACCATCCTCTAATGTCGGAAAGCTTCAATGCGTGTACTTGAAGACTTTGATTTGGGACCTATAAAGAATTTATTATTTATGTTCATTGTAACTGTGCTACAATTTTTTTTGCAATATAAATTCGTATGAAAATTTACATTATAAAAACGCCGGCAACCTCTATAAACTATAACCTGCTGAACTATTTTCAATGTCCGAGAAAGATTAAATTCATGCAAGTTACTTGCCAATAACATATTTTGGGTCTGTTTTGTTTTATGGCACCTAATGATATTTCAAATAATAATAAAAAATTAACTTACCCTTGCCCATTGATTTGGCTTCAAACATTGTACTTTTAATCTAGGAGGAAATTGCGGTATGACATGCCTCGCACTATTTTGCAATACAGCAGCAGACAATGGTAGGCTGGTCGGGGTCCTACCTAACTCAAATTGAAGGACTTCTTTGCTTGTGGCTTCCACGAAGATGGCGGGGAATAATTTAGTTCCAGGTTCCATCTTAAAGTACGAATCGTAAAGATTATAGAAGAAAGCTGGGAAAAATAACTTACTTTAAATGAATGTGAAGTTGGTTTCCCGTCGCATGTAAACGTTATAATACCAGTGGCAGTATCTAAGAAACAACCGATGAACATTCCTTGTGATGCTCCTTTTCCTGAAGCGTCTTGAGTTACTTGATTGTACAATTCATCTGATCTAACCATGTAACAAGATTGTCTGTCGACTCTAAGTGAAACAATTTATAAATTATTATAAAAAATAAATCAATTACTTAGATGTACATACCCGTCAACTATACGATCAAAATCATCTAGAACTATTATTGAAGTTTTGCGGACTTGATTTTGATTAAAATCTTTGCTATGAAGATGGTACTGGGTAGTCACCCATCCTACGTATGTATGCGCAGGGTCTTGTCCAGGAAATATGCGTACACCTAAAATAAAAATGGAAATATGATAAAATAATTAAAAAATGACAAGTACATACCATAAAAGTATTCGTTTATGAGCTTGAGGCATTCAGCATCATAAATTTCGTTACCGACAGATTCTATGTCAGATGGTAGAGTTACTGTCAACTGCTTTTGCTGTCTATCTGTCGGAGATTGGGGCTGAAGATCGTTCTATAAATAATAATTACTCATTTAGTCAGGCTGTTTATAAACACATTTTAAAATGTTATAATAAAGCATTCACTTAAATTTCAAACACTGAAATCGTATCAAAAAAGTTTGTATTAAATAAGAAAATTGGTAGACAAAAATTAGGACATGTAAGGTTTTTACTTGAAGGATATTTTTATTACCTGAGACTGTTTCATGGTTGGTCTCCTCTGTAAAGCAGTATTTGACAGACCAACTGATCTCGCTTGGGGTGATAAATCAGTTGTTCTCGCCGATGGTTCTGGAGTTCTAGCTCTTCTCTTTACGCGATCACGATCTCGATCTCTTTCACCACTTGCACCAGCTTCGCGATTTTTCTTAGAAAAGAATCTTAAAGAACAGCAATGTATTTCTCAATTTGATAAAAAAATAGAAGTTTTACCTGAATGGTGATCTACCTCTTTTCTTTTTATCATCTGTCTTTTCATGAGTATTATTAGTCATTTCGTTGAATCTGTTCATGTTAAGTTCGCTACTAGATCTTTGTACACCTCTTCCTTGCATGACTCCAAGAGCTAAAATTAACAATTGTATATATAGAGGTATTACATTTCCTTTAGAGAAAATGGTCTATATATTTTATATGAAGGAAATCTAGTAGAATACAAAGTTCTGTTAATAACTTTCCAGTAAAAGTAAGCACGGACTTAAGAGGGCGTATCCGCGATTAGTTATGTAGATGGAGACACTGTCTTTTTTCGTGTATCATGGACATTTTAAAAAGTATCGTATATAAAACAAGATTAAAAATATAACTGATTAGTTACAATTCCATCCTTAAAAATGATATATTTTATATCTCTTTTAGTAACTCCTAATACATTACTTTAATCTTGAACTTGATCGAATACTACGCTTGAATTTAAAAGTGTAAAATATTTTCGACCTATTTATGGTCACATGATGATGTTCGTTTGTTATGTTATTAATAATTAAACCAATTGTTCATATCATCATAGTTCTTCTACGGTGCATTTTAAACCCCATCGAAGGCTCTTTAATCTCAAATAATTTCTACAACTCATGCAAAATTATTCACCAACAAGATATGTTTGTCTTTACTTCTGGTGAAATATTTGTGCTTATTTATAAGTTTCATAAGATTTATTCATGAAAATATAAGGAACTATCAAAATATGGTTGACACAAGTTTATAGAAAAAATGTCTGTGATAAAACGAAATATTTTAAATAAAATTTGAACACTACTTACTATTGTCATCAAAACCATTGACATTTCTGGATAAGGAGCCTTTTCTCGGAGGACGCGAAGGCATTCTAACGGATTTACCAGTTGTACTTTGATGCTTCATAACTTCGTCCGATTCAACGGCATCTTCGGCATAATTTCTATGTAGGCCCTTGATGTCACTCATCGAGAACCCGCTCTTCATTATATTTTCTATGTGAGCCGGTGGCCCTTGCTCGATTACTTCCGTTTTAAGTCTGTGTTGCCGGATTTTGATTTCGTCCCATCTTCGACGTTTTTCCTCTTCGCTAAAATCAACTAAAATTGTACAAATTTTAATAAAAATAAAGAATAACTTACGTAATAAATTGCGTGTGACAAATAACAGGCAAGCTCAATCTCAAAAATTCCCAGTTTGCCTTCTCCATGGTTTCGAAAGTGTTATGGCTAATCTTTAAACAAGGAGGCGTATCAGAACCGGCCAATAATCTTGTTACATCAATTTTTGTGTCAGGTATATCTTCAGTATTCTCGAATATCGGTTGATCTTTGGTATACCAATAAGTTACAGCACGATTCATGTTACTAGAAATTACAAAACTATAATATAAAAATATTTTAATAAAATGTAACTTACACGCAGAATGGTTCGTAGCCCTCTTGCAATCCGCACATCGTGAAATACTTTAATTGCGTGACGTCTTGACCAAAAATTAGTTTCGCTTTTTGACCGACGCCCAAAGTGAAGGCCGGTACAAAATTATCACCCTGTACATCAGCAAATGTCGTTTCGCCGCCGAGAGCGTCCATCAGGAGTTCGCCGTTCAAAGAAAAACCTTAAAATATTGTTCATTGAATAAAATTACTAAAGAAAATGTAGTACTGATGGAAAACTTGCATATACATAAAAAAAAGAAACCAAAAATAAAAGGCAACAATAAAATTCATTATCACATAATATACTGAACATGTTCAAAAAGGTTCCTTAAATAATTATTTTAGTGGCAATCGTCATGGCCTTAGTTGAGATCGAAAAAGTAAGTATCTTTATTTTCATATGAAGTTTTCTCCATTGATACTTTTCTGAAAAAGTATTTTTTTAACATAGCAACTAAAATTATAATAAATAAAAATATAAAATTAAAAGACAAACAGCGGCAAAATAAATTAATAAAACTATAAGCAGCTAATACGAAATATCTTACTTATAGTATGATCAATTAGATCAAGAAAGACTCCAACAACATCACCCACTTGCCATTGTTTGCCAAAAGATTCGGCTGTATTACTGTACACTTTCTCTTCCTAAGTACAAAAAACGTGCAATCTTAGACAATACAGTTAACAAAATTACTTGAGACAGGACGGTTGCATCGTTTAAAAAAAACAAAAAACTCACTTATATTGTCATCAGTAATATCAAGAAAACATCCAATAACGTCTCCTACATGATACCGTAATCCGAATGGTTCAAAAGAACCACAATGGTACTTTTTTTGCTGAAGATTACATAAAAAATCGATAATTCTTATAAAAGTTACATTTTTTAGAGATCTGATAACTAGTAATTTATAATAATTGTTTTTAAACACAAACTTAAACGATTTACATCAGCCAATAACAAATAATTTGTCTATTTTATATAATATTGTAATATTTTTAATAATATCTCCATTTTATTGGGAGACAATGGTTATGATACTTACATTATATCCATCAAAAGCCCAAGTATTTTCATCAGACCCAAGCATGCATCCAGGAGCGCAATCTGCCTTAGCCCAACCTACTCTCATAGGCCCGGCTGTCAAAATTTCGAATTCAAAATACCATTTGCCCGAGCCAACTGCATAATTTTTCTCAGCCCTGTAGGTTCTAAAATCTAACAATCTCTGTCTATTAATATCGGCCAATAAAGTTTCTTGCTGTTCACCGGTAGGCGGATCCAAATTGTATCCATAGACCAAAAGGGTTCTGACAGTTTCCGATGCTGTATCGCGATTAGCCTTTTTAATTGCGTCATCTACTTTGCCGTAAGGGACAAGATGCGGACTTCGGAACATGTCGGGATCCTTAAAAAAATTTTTGATACTAGAAAAAATATATATAGCAAATCTAAGCGTTGTAAAATTACCCTAAATACTAGTAAGCTTGAGTTTAGAAGATTAACTTTATCGAATTAATACTTTTAATAAAAATCTAAACAATAATATATTTAAAATTAGTATTTAAATAAACTTTTCTTAATTTAATTTAATATTGTAGATTTTTTATATATTCTGATAAATAATTATAATTGTTGTCATAAATGTCATTTTTCTAAGAACTTTACTAAGACCTCAAAAATTCACTATCCGAGTGTAGAATACTCTAAGTTACCTCATTAAGTCCATAGGTCCATCCATTTCGTATTCTTTCTTTCGCCCAAAGGTTATGTGTATTTTCTGCCAATTGATCTACCAATTCTTCAAGTTTAGCAGTTAAAGTAATAGCACTTAGATCTAGTGGGGCAGGCTTGTAACCATTGCCTTGTAAAAATGGTTCGTTAGGAAGACGAATAGTTTTTATCCTAGATGGTGGTTTATCCATTGTTATGTAGTAACCGAGAGCAATAATTGTCCTTAAAAATAATTAAACATCAGTAATTATTTACTTATGTAACCGGAAAAAAAATCTACTATTCAATACAAAAGTATCCAGATAAAGAGTGTTTAAAGAAAAAGTTTCTCTTCATAAAATGATTAAACAACAATTCATCTTTTTCGTAAATCTTTGTACCCATCCAACTGATTATCTTATCTATTGATCTAACTGAATTAAATAAATAAAAACATACTTTAACGTTTGAACTGCTAGTTGCGTATCATATTTTCTTTCAGCAGCCGGCAACTTATCAAAAGAAACAAGACAAGGATGAACCATTCTCATATCGTCCCTATATTCACCCCACTGACAGCCGGCTTCGATTTTATTCATGGCCCACATTTCATGTATATTTTCGGCGAGTTTATCTCTAATGGATTCAATGTACGGAGGCAGAGTTATCATGGATGTATCCACAGGTTTTGGTACGAACGCCGTGTCGTCTTCGACGTAGAGAGGACCAGCTATCACGTTCTTAGCCATATGACCGTAGTAGAAACAAGGTTCGAGAAGGAGGACTTGTTGAGGTAGGAGGCTTTCTACAAGAGGAGAGAAGTCTTCTGGTGGGTAGAATTTTAGTTTGCCGTGATCACCTCCCAGTAAAAATCGACAACTAAAAAATATAGAGGATTAGTTTTTTATTGCAATTAGGTTCGAAAAGTGTTAAATATATAATTAAAATTAGAGGTATGAATCTTGTTATCCTGTAACATTATTTTGATTTATTTCTCTCTAAATACTCTTCCCATATATTGTTTTTCATAACTAACTTATTTCATAACTGTAATTTTATATGAATCATATTTGCAGTGATTTAATGCGTCAATGGATAAATAAACACCTAGTAAGAAAATATTTTTTTAAATATAAATATTGTTTAATGGATATTATTACCTTAGTTTGGAAGAACAGCTTATAACAGGGAAGAACATGCCATCTAAGTTAAAATTACGAAAGCTACCTTTAATTGGCATACCATTAAATGTAAAATTTATCATTGGAATAGTTAAATCTAAGGCACATCCAATTACGTCGGCTAAAAAAATTGGATAAGTGTTAACTCAAATTAATTTGATAAATAATGAGAATAGTTTACTTTTTCTAATAAATGGTTCTGAGTTACTGTAAATTACTCGGGTACTTCTACCGCCAGTCCAAAGGTACGCGCCATCAAAACCATAAGAATATAAATCGTCTCCTACACCATTTCCACCCCACTTTTCTCCACCTCCAGGATACGGTATGTAACTTAAAAAAATATAAAACTTAAAAGAATCATCTACATAGGTAAATTTTACACACATTAATTAATAAACGTTTTGCTATGGTAAAAGTCTGCAATATTTAAACAATTTAAATCTGACCATTATGCGTCATAGTGCAAGCGAGATAACTGATTTAGCAGCAAAATCCGAGTTTAATTGATATCCAAAAATGGGAAATGATAAAGGTGGTCACAAGGAACTTGTAAAATAAAAACGGCGCTCATCTTGGGGTTGGTCTTATTTATTTGGGGGTGGTTAAAGGGGATAATGTTTTCATGTGATTTTTCACGATTTTCAGTGAAACTTGACGTCGTATCAGAAAATATTGAACAGCAAAATTGTAGCTTATAAAACAACTTAAAACTTTTATATAATCCTATAATCTTAAAATTTTCGAGGTAATTCGTAGTTAATTTTTTTTTCGTTTTTCATTTTTGACTTCCGCAAAAATCATTCAATTTTCATGACACTTTCTGAAAGTATTCACTTTTATGTCGTAAATAACCAATAAAAATGTTGATATAAAAAAATAATTTTTTGTGAGATATCATTTTTTCGGTTAAAATTAAAAGTTGAATGGCGAAATTTTATCGTACGGAGTTCTCCAGATTTGCATTTTTTCGTGTACTATACAAAAGTTGTAGGTTTTTTCATAAGCTACAACTTATTGAATCTTTCTTGATACGACATTAAGTTTCGCCGAAAATTACGAAAAATCGCAAAAAAGCTTACCACTCCCCAAATAAATTAGACTTTCCCCCAGAGCGCCGTATTTTTCTTACATGTTCCTTGTAACCCCTTTTATCATTTCCCACTGCATGTGTTTGGATATCAATTAAATTGTTATTAAAATGTATCTCGCCTGCACTACTAGAAATTATAGTTGGCGAGATAAAGACAAGATAAAGCATGAAACCCGCTTTAGACACGAAAATACAAGCTCAAATTCAACTAATATAACTATGTAGAAAACTCTTGTCTTACCCTTTAGAATTGGCCCAACCGATCCTCAAATGAGGCGTCATATGCGTGGTCTGTTCTAAATGATCAACAGTAACTTCAAAATACCATTTTTGATAAATCGCACTACCTTCTACTCTACCTACAAATATATTTGGTCGGACGCTAAAAAAAATATAGATATTATTATAATAATAACAATATCTTTTACAACAAACCTTGCAACGTGGTCAACTAATTGTGTCTGCAATAGCAAATTTTTTCCAGGTAGGAGATAATCACAAATATTGTTTTGTGAACTACGAACAGCCACTCCATTACCAACGCACAAAGAACATAGAACGTCTAGAACTTTAGGATCTCTTCCGTGTTTCTCCAGAAGAGATATAATTACTTTTATATGTTCATCCTAAAAATTAAATTGTTTAACGTCCAAACTACGATATTCCAATATATGCTTACTCTCATCATATTCAAAGCTTCTGGAGAATCAATCAAGACACAATGAAGTACGTCCAACATTCCTGTACCTTCACCTGAAGCTTGAGATCCTAACCTGGAAAACAACCAGTTAAGTCGGTTGGAATTGGCAAATTGTGCACAATTTGTGTGGTTCCCCTTGATTATGGCAGCTGAAAAAAAATTTGTTAAATCAAAAGGATTCCTCCTAACTTACTATAATTACCTAATAATTGATATAAATAAACTCCGATCGTTTCCCAACTTTGATCTCCTGCTAATTGTGCCAAGAATCCTTGAGATGTGATGACATTTATTTTGTCGATGGCTTCAAGGATTAAATTAAGGATACCCTCCTCTTGGAACAGGTCCTGTCTGTTTCTTAATGCTCGAAGTCGGTTTTGTTTTTCCTCATGCTCTAAAAAGTAAAACAATTGATTTTTTAAAAACCAGAAAGAAATACAATTTACCCATATCATCTTCTGGTTGGGCAAAATAATTAATCAAATCTTCTAAACACATCACCATTTCGTTTAAGTTGACTTGCTGGAAGAACATGGAATGTCTTCGGTTAGTTTGTAGTTGCTCTAAACCACTGTAAAAATAATTATTTAAAATTTATGGTATAAAAAAAATTTAAATAATTTACTTTATAAATTGTGTAAAAAGCGAACTACATTTACGTATCACTCTTGCTGTTCTAGATTCTTCTTCTTGGGATCTACTGAAATCCAAACCGTCGTCCATTTTACCTTCTTCGTGGAGCACCGCTTGTTTTTCCTCGACTTTACCCACACCTTTCTTCTTTGTCTCATATGCCTTAAAAAATATAATAAATCATTTATATTCATTTATGAAATATTAATTTACTTAAATAACAAAATAAAAATAAATTCTAGTAAAATCTATAATTTACCTTGTAAGATAACCAGAGACCTGTTTCAGAATGTTGTACAATGACAGTGGAATCCCCGTACTTGATTATTGGCGCTCCAATAATTTCCAAATCTTTGTCTTCTAGTACAACTTTTTGATCGTCTTTTTCTTGTCGTAGACAGAATGCCGTCGTCGCAGTATTGGCTTCTTCTCTAAAACAAATCAACAAATCTCAATAGGTCAACAATTTTTGATGCTTTTAATCGTAATAAGTTTATATTGTGGAAGGAAGCAGATTTGCCCGATTTTAAAAAAGGGTGACAGAAGTAATGTTGAAAACTATAGACCCATTGTTATTTTGAGCAAGGTATTTGAAATGGTCATTTCAGAACTTTTGTCCGCACATCTTAATCCACATATTGTGGATTTTCAGCATGGCTTTGTCCCTGGCAGATCTACGACGGTCACTATATAACTTAGTTTTACACAGTTTATCTCAGAGGAATTGGACAGCTCTGGTCTTCTCCTTAGAAAACATTCAAATGCTGGCTTGACTCAAGACTTTATTGAATTTTTTAATTCGTATTTGGATAGGATTTTAAGATGGTCACAAATCCTACGAATTAACTGCCACATCAGATGTTCCTCAGGGTTCAGATCTAGGGCCCGTATTGTTTATTAGCTTTATAAATTACATATTTGCCTTGACTTGTTTTAAGGCGCATTAGCAATTGGATAAGCACTTTTTTTAGGTTGTTTTTATTGTTTTAGCTCAGAAATACAAATAAATTAAACTTAGTATTATTCGAGTTACCAAAACAGTATTAAGTTTAATACTCTGTAGAGGCTGAAGCAGTCATAGCAGAAATTGGTATTTTTTTTTACTTTGAGTAACACAAAAAACATATAAAATTTTTATTAGCTTCCACCGAGTGCCCATTTCTTAACATTGTGTCATTGACCAAAGTTGGGTATGAATCTATTTACCCACTCGGTATACCACCATAATAATAATAATAATAAAATAATTTTTTTGCAAAAAAAGGTATTAAAAATAGCGTCCCGAATTTTGAAATTTAAAATCTGGTCACCTAATCAAAATCGAAAAAAATTGGCAAAGTAATTAATTTTAAAACAAAATTTTAATTTCATTTTTTGGATCTTTACATTTTAACCTTTTTTGGAGATTAGTTCTGAAATAATCATTTCCTGATAAATTTTTTTTCTATTTTTTTCTTTTGTTTTTTAATTTTTTTTCATTTTTTTCTTATTCTTCTGATTTTTTGCAATTATTTGCAACTTTTTTGGGATTTCTTTGCAAGTTTTTGCAATTTATATTAATTTTTTTATTGTTACCATTGTTTCCGGTTTTTTGGTTGTTCTTTGGTTTTTGCGATGTTTTTCGATTTTTCTCGCTTTTTCCTCACTTTTTCTCATTTTCTGTTTTTTTTTCTATTTTTTTTTTTCATTTTTTCTTATTCCTATAATTTTTTATGATAATTTGCGATTTATTTGTGAATTTGTTGCGGTTTTTTTGCGACTGTTTTGCGATTTTTTTTCGATTTCTTGCGTTCTTTCCGTATTTTACAATTTTTATTTTTCATTTTTCCTAATATTTTCTAATTTCTCTCTCAATATTTTTCTTTTTTTTTTTTTTTAAATTTTTTTGTTTTTTTTTTAAATATTTTTTCCGGTTTTTTCTGATTTTTTTTCAGATTTTTTCGATTCTTTTAATTCTTGCTTGTTTTTTTTTCATTTTTATGATTTTTTTTGTTTTGTTTTTTTAATTTTTTTTTTCAATTTTTTCCAATCTTTCTTCAGTTTTTTCTCATTATTCTGTTTTTTTTTATTCTTTTTTTTGTTTTATATTTTTTTTATTTCATTGATTTTTTGTGATAATTTTTTTTACAAGTTTTTTGTGATTTTGTTGCGGTTTTTTGCGATTGTCTTTCGATTTCTTTGAGGCTTTTTTTTTGGATTTTTTTGCGATTTTTATCGTTTTTCGGTATTTTGATTTCTTCATTTTTTCCGTATTTTACAATTTTATTTTTCATTTTTTTCCCAATGTTTTCTAATTTCTCTCTCAATTTTTTCCAAAGTGCGTAAATTAAGGAAAATAATGTTATAAGCATAAGAATCATGTCATTGTGATATTGTATGTGTCCTTTTTAGGGTTCCGTACCCCAAAGGGTCGAAACGGAACCCTATTGCTCTCACTCGCGTGTCCGTCCGTCCGTCTGTCACACCGGTCTAGCAGCTAAACCGTTGGAGCTAGAGACTTCAAATTTTCACAGTTTATGCGTCTTGTTGACCCAAAGCCACATAAACTGTAATAAATATTTTAAAAGATTTCAAGGGGGGCTTCCATACAACTAAAGAGGGGTGCTGAAAAAAAAAATTGGCCTAGACCATCGAGTAAGGCATCGTTGAATAGAGCTCATTGAGTAGATAAAAGGCATATTTTTTGTTTCAAAAAATATTGCATAACGTAGGCATGAGAAGCCGCCAAAGTCAGCATTTTTTACAAAATTTTGTTCCGAAGAATTTTTTATCTTTCCATCGACCTATAAACTTGAAATTTGGTCATAATGTTTATTGTTACGTATATTTTACCCACAAATATCAATATAGTAATAAATATGATTTTTTCATTAACCTTCCCTCATTTTTATTGTTCCGCACCTTCGGTATACATGCAAATTGTGATACTCGATATTTGCGGATTGTGATATTCGATATTTTATTATTTTTATCTGTGCTATTATTAATTTTGTTCAGAAATGCATTTTTCGACTTATAATTTTGGTTTCTTCGTCGAACGCACATACGCCAGGTTATGTTTCTTTTCATTTCTTTAAAACTGTTTTATTACCAAGTATTTTTGGCTTATATTCTACATTTGGTACGGAACCCTAAATGTGCGAAGGTCGACACGCACTTGACCGAATTATTTTATTATACTGTTTTTTTTTCAGGACACCTACAAGATTACAAAGAAAAAACCACGAAAATATTCTAGTTCTTATTTGTTAATTATTGCAGAAATTGTTTATATATATATTGTCTAATTTTTTGTATTGTTGTTTTGTTTTCTCTTTATTACTGAATTTTTCTTTTCTTTTTTTCTTAAGGCACATGCTATTAGCGTGGTGTATTACTAAATAAATAAATAAATAAATAAATAAATATTGGCAAAAATTCAGATGTTCTACCTTACCTGCTAACGAGATAAAGCTCGTTTTGTTCGTTTACAGCTAAATATCGTCCGGTAGTGATATGTCTTATTCTCATTGGGTGATACCAATTTATAAAACCACCAGCCCATTTGGTTCTCGCTAATTCCAATCTCCATAGTGATCTAGCTTGAGACATCACACTACCTCCTTCATATATAACCATACTAAAACAGAATATTATAATATCAAGAGAGAAATAGTTGTTATTGCCTGGTTATTACTTATGTTGAGGTTCTGTATCCCACGTGGAAGGTATGGTAAGACATTCATCGCCTCCATGGAAGAATCTTAAAACATCACCACCAAATACGTAACCAACATATTTGACTTTAGATATACCAGTTCCATAGGGTTGAACAGACCAATGTGTCACATGAAAACTTGCATTTACAATAGAAACTTCATTTTCTTTAGTTGTATGCTAAAATTATTACTCATCTTTAACTTATTTATTTCTTTAGTTATTATCTTACCAGGTATCTTTCAGTGGCAACTGAAACCAGAATTAGATCGTCACCCACTCTTACTTTTTCACCCTCAGATCTAAAATATAAAATTGTATTAAATATCATTAAATTAAAAAAATAGCACTTACCTTTGTTTGCTCGCTGGATGGACAGTCCACCAACAAGCTTCACCGTGGCTGTGGTCTTGGAGACCGACATCAAACGCCAATTTGTCGTTGCTTGAACTTGTAGAAAGACAAGCCAAGTACTGAAAATTGGAGTGAGAAAACATAATATAAAAAAAATATTGTATACATACCATATCACTATTCTGGTGTCGTAATAAAATCGCATTGCCGTATAACAACGTTCTGTGTCCTGATCCGGTACCTTTGCCCTAAAAAATAATATTTTTTCTTTATAAAATACTAAAAGTAAAATCTAAACGCAAACGAATACATTTTATATATCTACTTGTAATTTTTAGTACAATGTTGAGTGTTTTCCAAATTCTACCACTGCAAATATATCTGTTAGAATTTTCTACTGCCATTACGTGAATAAGTTATTATAAAAGGCCATAATAAATAATTATAATAATATTAGAGTATTGTACCAAGCTATATACGTTTATTTGTGAAGAAAAATAAGTTTATTTTAGCACCATTAGTACATTATTGCCTAAAGTGTCGTATATACAGATACATATACTGTATTGAAATGTAAACGACGCTTTAAGTGAAGTATAGAAGCGGATCCAGATTATATAAAATATTAGAAAATGTTTTTTTTTGCTCAAAGCTGGGTTCCTATTCTTGAGTTCATTATAGCAAATAGGATTAATGTTGATATTCTTTAGTCGTGATGGTGTTTTTGAATTGCGTTAGTAATTTTTACTTAAATTCATAATAAACATATCAAAAATAGCAGTGGTTGTATTATTTTATTAAGTATGATATCAATAAAAGCCTTCAAGTACTACCGCAAAAATTTACATAATTTATTTTTTTTAAATATGTATATTGTACAAATATATTTTTATAGAATTACTTTTAGAAATGGTGAGAATATTTCGACTAGGTCATAATAAATTACAGTTTATTGTAATAGAGAAAATTTATTTATTTAGTAGGTGTAATATCGACGGGCAGATTTCAAAACCGCGTAAATCTAGTTATACTAATTTTACAGAAGGGGTTAAAACCAGTTTAAAATAATTATTGATATTTTAATAGTTTTAGGATTAATTGATTTTTATGTAATTACATGTACAATGTTGTTTTATTTATAATAATTTAAAGAGCTTCTATAGTCGAGGAATGATCATCCAATAGTAGAACTTTTACTTGAGAACTTCCGGAACTGTTTGTTGTTGAATATAAAAGAGCAGTTCCTCATTCAACAATAATAAGGAAATTTGAGCTATCCGAGAAAATTTTCAAACTAGCTTCCTTCAACTTCAACACATTCACCACATCTATCATGCAGTAACACTTTTACAATTTTTTTCACATACTATGAGACTAAAGATTCTAAAGGTGCGTGTTTAATTTCGGCTTGTAATAATTAGATGTCATCTAGCGATTCTGCGTACACCAAGTCGCGAATAATTTCACATACAGAGAAGTCGTAAGGTGTGAGATCACACGATCAAATTGGACTTGGAAAAATTACTGTCGCCTTTTTTGTCTTGCTCTGTAAAGTGTAGCAAAACGTGACCTATGACACCAAATGTAGTTTTCAATTTTTTTTTAATATCTATTGTAACAAAGTTATTAATTTATCAATATTTTTAAAGTCCATAATCCTTGTTTTTATTACTTTTTCTTAATAATAATAACTCATATTTACATTTTAAAATAATTATTATAATTAACTTCGCTTTAAAAATCCGTCATTAAAAATACTTGCTATTAAAATATTGCTATCGGCAATTGATCGTAAATAGGTAAAATTAAAATGCACCGTGAATACGGAAAATATAATAAACACCGTGACCTTCCTCTGATATTGGGTCAAACGCGATCCTGTAGAAAATGCACAATCGGTCCGAACGCAGCGAATATCCAGGTACGACCCCTGGAGTATTTTCTCAACTGACGCTGCCCGTGCAAGTGACCTTCACACTATAAACAGAAAATGGCGCCCGAGGAAATTCGAAACCTGAACGAAGGCGCCAAAACACTGCTTGACGACGAAAAGAGCGTTACACTATTAATTCAGAACTTTTTAAATTATTAATAATTTTTGATAGATCTCTTAATTCAAGCAACTGAAAATCTGAAAATAAAAAAATAACCACAAATTCTGTGCCATTCTGTAGTAACGTCAATAGAGTACACAATTTTTCGTATTTTATTCAAGAAACAGTTTTAAATATCTGAAGATTTTTAAAAGTTGTATGGCAGCTGTCATTAAAATTTGAATAAAAAGTAACTCTTATAAGAGCTCGATTTTGTAGTTTAAATATTCTTTCCCTCTCTAATTACACCCTATTTTAAGTGAGAATAACACAGATAATCTCTATAGTGGTCTAAATAACAGTAAATTTAATTTCCTTGGTTCCTACCTACAAGTGGAGGTAAATAGTAAAAAAACATAAATTTACGCATTAATGGTTTGAATACAAATAACAATCAACTCTTTACAAAACGTAGTGGCTTCCAGGAATGTTTTTTGTACTAGGGTGAAAATATTCCATGAACAGAAGGCATATAGTTACATATGTCAAATGTCTTATATGGAAATTCAGTAATGACCATTTTATTCGCATGAAACCTTGTTCTAATGATTCGAGAATAGGACCCCTGGTTAGCTTTTGCTGTATTTGATACACTGACGAAATCTCCAAATAGTTTATTATTATATAAAATTTTAAGAAGATATAATATTATTGGAAACAACGTCGAAATATACCAAGTAAATTATGTTAAGTTAGGCTTAAATAATATATATATACAGTACTTGAATCTTCTATTAATGTTACTTACTAAATTTTCCCGGCCCTGAAAAGCAAAAATGTAAGCAGATCAAACATGAAAATAAAGAGTAGGGACATGTAGGTTTTATTTTATACAAAAATCAACAAAAAAATGAAAAAAAGTGACAGTCAAAAAATTCACGTTTAAAAAAACGGGTGTAAGTAAAGTGTTAAAAAAACAAATGAAAACACAGGTTTTATTCAGTAAACATTATTTTAGAAGATTTATGACCTTTTATATAAAAATTGCGGTATTTTTAAATAATTATAATATTGACAAACTATTCTAAAATAAATATGATGCATTCTAAAACTTACAGGAAAAATTATTATTTTCTTCTTTAAAAGTAGTGTAAAAAGTGCCGATCCTGACTCATATAATATGATCATTTCTAGTCATACAAATTCGCACAAGTGTCGCTAGGTGCCGAGATTTTGTCGCCCAGTAACTGGAGGCCTGATTTTTTTTAATAAAGTCAAAGAAATTGGTTTTCTTCAGTCTTTCAGGTTTAAAAGATGTATTATTTTTAGCACTCTTTTACATAAAATAAATAATAAAACTTTTCATTTTTAGAGTTAATTTATTAATAAATCGCGTTCATGTATGAGTATCATTAAATTTGAAATATCTCAAAAATGGAATACTCTACAGAGATGAACTAGGAGTATCTTTTCTGTGGCAAACTGTATGAAGAATAACTATGAGCTTTAACTAAGAAATACAGAGTGTGCAAAAAGTTAAGCTCAAAATGATTTGATCACCCTCCTGTTTCTACGCCAATGGATTATCCTAATTTGTCGAAATAAAGTGGTACTAATTCGTATCATTGAACATCTAATATGTACCTAGTTTCAAGTTAATGTTTCTACTCTAAGTAAAGATATTTTTTCACTTTCACTTTATCACCCTGTAGAATGGAAACGGGGGGGGGGGTTACAGAAAACAGTTATTTGAATTTTCTTAAAATTCGTCAAGATCTATATAGTCCCTAACATACGGAACTTTATTCTGCAACACAACAATGTGGACAAAGGGGAAATGTAAATAAGGGCTTCAATCAAATTAACATAAGCTTAAAATCATGTTTTCAAGGTAAAAATTTCAAAATTTTACCGGACCTCCCGCTTCATTGACTCCCCGTAGCCTCCTTTTGTGTTGCCCAGTGGAAATCCCTTAAAATATGCACTTATTTTTAAGACGTAATTTATAAAATTTAAGTAAAAAGCTTTAGAAAAAACCCAGATTCCGGTCCAGTCTTAGCATGTTAAAAATGGACAAAATATCAAGAAAAATCCAGATCCTGGCTCAAATAATTTGAACAAATCTGGTCGTGTTAAAAAACCCTGTAAACATTTTGATATAATTTAATAGGGAGTGGATAAAGATCAGCGAGTTGCGGACCTTTAACATATTTTATAAAGATCCGCGAATTGCAGACCTTTATATAAAAAAAATATTTATTTCATTAAAAGACTATCTAAATCCAGCCTGAGTATTTAAAAAAAATATTAATTTGATTAAAAAAGTCTTGACTATCTAAATCTAGCCTGTGTTTATCCATTCCCAATTTAAAATTCTCCTTATCTAAATATTTGATTCATCATAAAGTCTATGGATAATTTCTGATATTAGAAAATAGTTACATATCAATTTTCTACTCTTCTTGTTCTTTTTACCTATTTTTAACACATTCAAATTATGCGAGTCAGTACCCGCACTTCCTATGCTACTTTTAAATCCTAACCTGTATAAATAAGTATCACAAATAACTATTTTTTGTAGGATGTACAAATAATAAATGGATTTTATTTATTGCTTGGTAGAAAAATCTAGTGACAGGATTTTTTTTTTGGTTTTATTCAACAAATCACTCTAGAAATTCAACGCCATTTAGTTGAGGTATCTGGAGTAGTCGTAAGTGTCTCCTATGGATGGCAATTTGGTTAGTGAAACAAGTGTCAAGTGTATTAAAATCAACTTGTTTACAAATACAACTATTATTAAAAAAATATTGCACTACATGATTATCGGTAACTTTGCCAAAATATGTATTAGAATGTATAAAAGTATGCTTTATGAATGTAGTGAAAGGATTAATATGTTTTGTTGATATATTGCCAACTATTATTTGCTACATCCTAGGTAATAGTTACCTAAGTTTGCTGGGAGATTTTTATATAAAAAAATATAAAAATCACTTACGGTTTCGTTTCCAGCAGCCGTAACCAATTCTTGTAAAGCACGGACAGACAAAGCTTGTTCGATTACGAAAACGCATTGCGAAAGATCCGGTGGAATATTCTAAAAGACAATAATTAAATAAAATTTATGTTTTATAATTTTGGTACACCTGCATTTTACGGGCACGAGATTTGCGCAACCAGGTTGGCGCACCAAAATGACTGGGATTTGTAAGCGACGTTGTCAGATTGTTTTTGTTCATTATACTGAACTTAATTATATTATTATATTACAGTAATAAATGTTATTTTTGACTATTAACTAAGTTATTAATTAAAATAAAAAATGGTATTATTTTATTTTATTTTTGAGTAGGTATATAAAAATTCTTTGGAAAAATTGTTTAAACAAAAAAAATGGTGTTATATAGGTATAATGAATCATTTCTGAAAAATTACTTAAAATGTTCTTAATTAAAAATATAAGTGATATATTATTTTATCTTATTATAAAAATCTTAG
Source organism: Neocrepidodera transversa (assembly GCA_963243735.1). NCBI lineage: Eukaryota > Metazoa > Arthropoda > Insecta > Coleoptera > Chrysomelidae > Neocrepidodera > Neocrepidodera transversa. Next base: position 1,468,991 of record OY725337.1, on the reverse strand, counting down.
AAATAAATAATATATTAAGTTATGAGTGGATCATCGAGATGATTATAAAAATGTCAAAATATACAGGGGTGTTCTATTTAAATAAAGTCAAGTAATTATTGAAAATAGGCAATTTTTGTTCGTCACCCTGTATAACAGGGGAAATTGAAAATAGGCATTTTTTTAAACACTTTTTCCAAAGCAGTTTTATATACCTACCTACTCAAAAATAAGATAAAATATCATTTTTTTTTCTTATACAGGTAACTTTTCCCAAAGTTTTTATATAGTCAAAAATAAAATAAATTAATATAAAATAAATTAATATTTTTTTTATTCTAATAAACACTTTTTCTTAAGAATTTTTATATAATCAAAATAATATACCTGAAATAATACCATTTTTTATTTTAATTATTAACTTGGTTAATAGTCAAAAATAACATTTATTTATGTTCTACTGTATAATGAAATGGTCTGACAACGTCGCTTTCAAATTACAATCATTCTGGTGCGCCCACTGGGAGCGCAAATCTCGTCCCCGTAAACTGTAGGATAACCTTAATTTTTATACTTTTTTTTTACCTTATCAGCGATATTTTCCAAGAAACAATGCCTGTTTCCAAAACCTTCAGCTGCCAAACAGACACGTTCTCCTGTAGCAGTACATGAAAGACATACCATGTCTTCCTAAAATAATAAATTTATTAATATATTATTTATTTTTCTGCATTATAACCTCAAAAACTTACTGTTCGTAAGAATGAAACATCATCCTGTTCGGATCCCCCCTCGGCTTCAGCCATCGTGGGGGTTTATTTTTTATCTAAAATTTATATTATTCAAAATTATTACAAAAATATATAAATGGGATTCATTTCAAAAATGTTGTAATTTTTGTTGCGGATGCAGTATAAGTGTTGCCAACTTAAAAAATACAAACTTTGTTAAAATTTAAATGAAATATCCCTAAATGTGTTAAATTGATTGCATACCTACTAGGCTTTTGAAATTTAAATTATATAATAAGAAAAATTAGAATTAAATAAAAATAAACATATAAAAAGATAGGTTATAGACCAATTAATTTTAACCGGCTGTTTTTAATATGTCTTAATGAAAACTATTTATAGGTATTTGCAACTTTTAGAATTTTTTAAAACATATTTGGGTAGTAAACGGTTTTTATTTCAGTCACGCAAACAGGGATTATAGATGCAAAATATTTTAACGCAGTTATTTGTTTATTATAGAAATATATTTATTTGCTACTGTGAAAAAAAAACAAAAATAAAAAAGCCATATCGTACTTACTTTTTGCAAATTTCTACATTAACTTTATATCCACACAGGAACAAAATTTTGTTCGACTAATAGAACTGTTCTATTTTTAAACAGCTGAGAAAGTAGTATTTTTAGAAATCAGCCAATTTAAAATTAGAAAATTATTAAACGTAGAGTTATTCATTTTTTTCAGGTACTCAAAAAGAATCATATTAGTGGGTAGGTACTTTAATTTAATACGTCCAGACCTAAAATTATTCATTGACCAGTTTGTGGAAAAAATCATAAATCATTAAAATCCGTTGAACTACAATTCGCGACCTTGCAACGTGACTTTTATTCTACACTGAGATTAAGTTTTTGAACTAATTTTTCATATTACCATGCATCAAAAACTTCGCAATTTTATACTCCAATTACTGAAAAAAAATTGAATATACCTCCGAAATATTTATAATTGTATCGCCTATTCAAAAATTATATACGCGCTGCTGCCTCTTGTTTTTAAGTGGTAAAAACTTCCCCTCAATGATTTGAGTGATTTATAGGCTGTAATTATGTTTAACTTTGATTTATTAAGAAATATTGTAGACAAGCTGTTATGGAAAATAAATGAAATTAATTTAGAAAAAAAGGTAAAATTTAATTAAAAAAAAATATTAGAACTAAACACTGGTTAAGAAAAAGGAGCGTAAAAATCATCAATCAAAGTAGCAGATATAACAATAGAAGAAAAAGGAAAAACATGTAAAAGAAAACTGTTATGGTATATTGAACCCATCCCAGGTGAGAGACTGTCTGCTTAATGAAAATAATAGAAAATCCTTGCAGTATGTGGATTATTATTTCAATAGAAAAAATATCTTCTCATAGTATTATGATATGATATATTATTTGTTAAAATTATCCAGTTCTTATAAAAACCACCCCTTATTAGGATGAAATTATAGGGGAAAATATTTTCAACGGGTTTGAAGAGCCTTGATGGTGGCATTAATGTAAAAACAAATAAATATAAATTACTGTTTGATATAATTTATTATTTATTGCAAATTTTCAACCCTACAAAATTATCCCTTACGTAGAAAACGAGAAAAAAATTAACAGCGTATAAGATTTTAATGGTGGCATTTACATTAAATAATAATTCCTTATCTATAAATGAACTTAAAGGGGGTTTAGGCGGGAAAACCAGGACTCAGATTTTGAAATAAAATATTTATTGTAATCAAAAACTCTGTATGAGTTTTTTTTTAAGCTAATTATTATTTAATTGTTAAAGAAAGGTTTAATAGAAGAAATAATTTTTATGAGTTTTGAATGCTATAAACCTATATAGTTAATTCTATTGTTAAAAAAGAAAAATTTTTAGTAAAATTTTAAGTACTACTTGGTAGTATATGAAAAAATGTATACATGTTACCAAAAGTACGCAAATTTTGATCACCCTGTATATAGTTAGTTCTTATGCCACCAAATAAAACTCAAAAAGTTAAGATAGAGACAAACCGTTTTGTCCGATTTTACGTCGTTAGGATTCTAAAAGTTGAAAAAATACGATTTTCAATTGTCTATAAATTCAAAACTAATAAGTTTACATTATAAGTGTAATAGGTTTTTAAAATCAGCTTCTCAGGACAAAGGATATATTATCGCTTTCTGGGCCTTTGATGTTTTTTTTTGCAAAAAAATTACCATACACAAAATTTTATCGAATTTTACTTAAAATAAAGTTAATATCAGTTCATATGTATGTCAAATTGCTAATTTTTAAATCACAATTAAGTTTCTAATTAAATGAAAATATGTATGCTCTAGTTTTTGGTCATTTTGACCGAGTTGTCCAAACAAACTTTTCTCAATATTTGGTATGGAGGTACTTGGACTTAAGGTCAATAACACGATGCTAGTTAAAAATTGTTCTCGGATCCCTTAAGGTGTAAATTATTTTTTTGAAAAACATATACTGTTTACCTAAAAACTAAAGTCCCATTAACCTACTACATATAGGTAAACAGTATGTATAAAAAAAATTTACCCCTTAAGGGATCCGAGAACAATTTTTAACTAGCATCGGGTTATTGACCTTAAGTCCAAGTACCTCCATACCAAATATTGAGAAAAATTTGTTTGGACAACTCGGTTAGAATGACCAAAAACTAATGCATATATATTTTCATTTAATTAAAAACTCAATTGTGATTTCAAAATTAGCAATTTGACATAAATATGAACTGACATTAACTTTTTATGTATATTTTAAGCAAAATTCGATAAAACTTGGTAATTTTTTTGCAAAAAAAACTTCAAAGGCCCAAAAGCCCATTTAAACCCGATGATATCTTTTAAAAATGTAAAAAAATACAGGGTTTTCCATTTAAATAAATATAACTATGGTGCAGATCTTTTTATTGAGACGCCCTGTATAAATCAAAATAATTTTAAAGTGTACCCATATACACCATGTATAAACCTGCATTAAACATTTTTTTATAAAATCTTACTGTTTTCCATATAGACTGCGCCACCCTGTATGTATAAAGTGAATTATTCGTGGATTACGATAATTTTAATTCTATTAATAATGGGTTGTTTTATTGCTCAATTTTTCTTCTTAAATTCGAGCGACTCATCATCTTTTTCATCATGACTCTTGACTATCTAAATTTTTGTGCTACAGAATTATTTTACCACTACTCATTTTAAGGGTCTGTTTGAGTACTTTAATACAGGTTTTGAGTTTTTCCGAAAAAAAAATTGTTTTCCGTAATTTAACGTTCAAATTTTCGAATAAATTTTGCGGCAAACAAAAAATCGCAGTTAAGGAGCCATAAGTAGCTTTATATTGCATCTAAAATATTAAAGAAAAAGAACAAATATCTTAATTTTTTTTGCAACCTTCATTTGTGATAAGAATGATTTTTTTTTCATAAAAGCCAAGGATTTATTCGCGAAAAACTATTAAAAAACATGCTTTTTTTTCGACATTTCCAGTTATCATATATAATACCATTCGTGTAGTCGTAATTAATTATTAATCACATATAGATTAACACGCAACTAACCACAAGGGTGTAGTAAATGCGGTGTCGGGACAGATGCTACCCCGTACATTTGCTCCCCTGTATTATTTTTTCGAATAATGATAAAATTTAAGTGAGACAGTTGCTCCCCTACCTGCTATTGCCTACTAATAATGCATAACCATAGACGTCGAACAATAAAAAAATTAAAGATTTAAAATTATTAAATTTTATTTTCTTTTACATTTTAATTGTTAATACATTTCTACATAAAAAAATCAAAAATTTGGGTGGCAACCCCTTATCATTTTTTTTTAAATTAAATTCAAAGCACACAGTAATTCGTGTAGCGCGTTTTAAACAATCATATTTATTTTTTATATTTTGTGTAGAATTGTATAAAAAATTAAAATATAAAATAATATGAAAAATAAAAAATGATCTTCCCTCTAAATATTAAAACTACATGACGATATCTACTAGATCTGTAAAATATCAAATATCAATATCGGTTTCTAATACCAATAACATTGTTGTGGTAAAAAAATATTTGACCAATATGGAAAATTAATATTGAAAATCTCCTATACTGAACATCAATATTTTTACTTTCAATCAATATTTTGCCAATTTTACAAAATGTTAGAATTTCGACGTCTAGCCAATATTAAAATTAAATAGTTAGATAATATTTTCAACCCAAAAAAAATTGTAAAACAATGTTTTGCCAATATTTCTTGATACCTGGGATATGTCAGTAAACCAAAAAATCTTAAATTTTTTTATTATTCGTTATGCATTATTAGTAGGCAATAGCAGGTAGGTAACCCATTAATTGAGGTAGAGGAGCAACTGTCTCACTTGAATTTTATCATTATTCGAAAAATTAAGACAGGAGAGCAAATGTATCGGGGGAGCAAATGTACGAGGGAGCATCTGTCCCGGATTCAGTAAATGCGAGGACTATGATCCTCCATGCCGTTTTTTCCGTGTATAGACATTTTTTCACGCATGTTGAAACGTCGTTGTAGGGAAAGCACTATGCTTATATTTTTGTTTTCGAACTATTTAAAACTGACAAACAATTAGATTTCCTGGCTTCATTCGAAAATTGAACTGGTAATTTTGAACAATTTTTAAGTATCTCAAATCCTATCAAAATTAAAGAAAAATGGATAAAAACTTTTCACGTACAGCAACTAACATTTTTCGATATTACCCCTCCTCAATAAACACATGAGCGTTTTTTTAAAGTGAAAGAATAGCCCATGACGGAACGTTAATTTTTCAGGCAAATGTCGTCCACTTCAACGTTAATTTTAACCAAATTCACAACGTTTACTTGACTATATTCAGTAACTAGTTTTTTTAAAGAATCCCTCCATATGTTTTATTAATCTGAATTTCGAGAAACTTCTCTCCGAAATTTCCACTGGTATTGGTAAAGTCAAAAGGATACGATAGAGCTACAAAATTATAAAAACCATTTTCTAACTTGGTTTTACCCGGAGGAGCACATATTGGGGTTTTGTATCTTTTTTGTATCCAATAACTTTTCTTGAGAGCATATATACAGCTGCCATGTTATTTAAAAAAGATGGGAGTTTCTTAAGGGCTACACTGCTTATATTGTATGAAAACCAAATACTCTTGCAATTACGGTTTTTTTTAAACTAATTGCTATTTCCAATATTGCAAAAGCGAACAATTTACTTTTCCTTTTTCTAACCTCTGGTTAAAAAATTGGCTCAATATTAATGTCTTCATCTAGCTCTCGAATATCCTTTATATTTTAAAGCTCATTTATTATTTTTCAAGAGTAAATTATAATAATATACTGTACCATATTAAAACTGTTATAATAAACTTAAATGAAGTTTAGAAGAACTTCAGTTTCAATCTTAATCAGTAGAGCCCTTGAGAATTGAATCTTCAGTCATTTTAAACAATGTATCATACACATCGATCCTTTTTGATCACCAATTATCACTCAGAGGCACGGTAGTCAATGACGTGTCAGTATATCCCATCGATAGTCGTATAACATAAAAAATGCTTCACGAAGCAGTGTTATTTACCACGAGGTTCAGGAGACATAGTAGAACCACGGATTAATATCCAGAACTTTCTTCCTTTACCTTCAAAAACAAAATGACATTAAATTTATTATAAATCGTTTTCTGTTCCAGTATAAAAATAATCCATAAACTGTAAATAAATTGATATCATATAATTGTTGAAAATAAGTAAATGAAACAACAAAATGACACACCAATAATACCAAAATTTAATAATAATTTAATGGAGGTTTGCAATAAAAATCGATTGAACAATTGGAAAATATTTTATTAAATAAACATTTGACAATGAAGGCGATATTTTAAATCAATTAAATATTGTTAACAAAATAAGAAAAAAAAAGAATGTCTTTACTACTACTGCCGTGGTCATATTAAAAAAAAAGTCCATCAACCTATATAATAAATTATTTTTTTGGTATGTTTCACCTATTTTTTAAACTTTACAATATGTACAAGATAACTTTTCGCGTTAATAATTACATAATAGATAATAAAACACAGCCAAAAGTGCTGTTGACTACACAGAAAAATACAGAAATCTAATAAGAGTATTATATTTTTGATAAATATTATTTCTTTACAACCAAATAGGCGAATTATTTTTTTTATTTAGGGTAACCTGGTCAGCAGTGAACATGTGGGGTACAGTGAACCATACCAAATACAAACACAAGCCAACAAGTACGGATGTTCTCTTTCAGTCGATAACCATCAGTACTGAACTATAGTGCAAGCCAGTTTTAGAATGAAGTGTGGGCCTTATGTCAGGTAGTCGGAGAAGTTAGAAAACGGAGGGTTGAGCTTGCCAGGAACGTATTATCTGTTCCGTTACCGCGTCAAGCTGGCATCGCAGCATTTTTCCGTTCAAAATGCATTGGGCTATGCTTCCTACACTGCATTCTAAATCTGGCTTTTACTATAGTAAACCATAACATACCCCCACTTGTGGTGTGTAGTAAACTTTTAGAAGCGGTGGTGCGTACACGTGTTTTTTTAAATCGAGTGATTTTTACGAGAACAACAAACATTTTCCGTAAGTATTTATTAGTTTATTATTTGAATAAATGAAAATCAAAGTCTAGTACCACAAGTATTTATTAAAGTTGGAAGAGGCAACTAGTTTCGGCATACTAATGCCATCATCGGGCCAAATATTTTTAACAGTGATAGAAAATACTTAATTAAAATATTATATAAAATTGGTTAACTAACAAGGCGCACTTGACAAGTTTATAAGATTAAAAAACATTAATCTTATAAACTTGTTAGTTAACCAATTTTATATAATATTTTAATTAAGTATTTTCTATCACTGTTAAAAATATTTGGCCTGATGATGGCATTAGTATGCCGAAACTAGTTGCCTCTTCCAACTTTAATAAATATTTGTGTATGTCCCTAGATGTGATTACACTGTTGTTTATGTATTAATTGGTTGCTATATCATTAGAAAAATACTTTAAAAAGATATGACGTGCTGGTACACATTAAACTAGAATTTGCTAGCGCTCAGCAAACCATTTTCAATAATCTTAACGTCTTTGTGTATACGTACAATTTTTATACCAAGGAATAAACTGATCTTTTCAGATTTTTATTTCTTTGAGCTTAAAAACTGATCACCGGAGTAAAAGTAAATAATGAAAATGTAAGAGATTGTATTAAAAATTAAAGGGTTATAAATAATTTTTCTCCACGACCATTACTGAATGTATGAATTCTGAAATCATTTTTAATAATAGAATGTAAACATTCACACTCTAGAGTCTGAATATTTATTCTATAATACTTGCCTCTTATGCATTTTGCATGTAGTTTCATTCTTTATCAAGGTAAAGAATGGATTTTCTGTAATCGAATTAAACAATATCGATTGCCGTGGACTTCAAAAGTGTCAGTGTCAGATATAAAATGGCGACGGTAATAATTATTTTCAAACAAGTTTTAATTTAAACAAAATAATGAGTGAAAAATCAAGTGAAGTAGATATAGAATTTAATAATATCTGAAATTGTAAATTATGAAAAAACACCAATGCACCAGATTTTAATTTCGGTAAGTGTACCACAGCACTATAAATATTAATACAATGTAATACAAATATGTCAACAAATAACTTGTGTTCAGATTTAATTTAATTTTGATTTATACTTTTTGATCGTGGAGAAAATATAGTCTGTTACTCGGTCAGAACGAAAAAATTCGACACTCGTGGTTCCTCACACTCGCATTCGCTCGCGTTCGGAATTTTCCACTCGTTTCGAATTTTTCATTCTAACCTTGTTACAGAATCTACTATGAATCTACCACAAAATACTTGGTGATAATATCTGGCAATAGACAAAATTTTTAGTAAAACTGAACCTAGAAATATTATATTTTAATACATGTTTCATATAAGTGTCCTTTTGCTTTTCTTTCATCTCAGGGACTAAAACATGCATTTTACTCACTCTATTAAGGACTAAAGTTCCACTTTAACTCCTTTGGAAGTAAAAGATTTTAGTCTTAAGGGAGTAAAAAAATTTGACTCAATTGAATAACAAAATCAATAGAACCCATAGCAAACTACAGCATTCGCCAACTAGGAAGACATAGCGTAGATTCTGAAATTCGTCGTACTTCGCATATGACAGGACTTTACCTCATCCTACATACGAAGACGAGGTTGCGCAGATCCTGAAATTCGTGGCTCCTTTCCTAGTTGGCGAGAACAGTACTGTATTTGTCTCCCCCAACAGCTCCTCTGTTTATAAGGATAAAATACAAGCAAACATCGAACCCGTCAAAAAAACCTCAAAATGGTAAAATTATCGTGTAATAGTAGGAAAAATAGTGCGAAAGTGATTTTTCACACACGTAATGTTACTTTATTTACTCCAGTGGTCGGTTTTTAAGCTCAAAAAAATAAAAATCTGAAAATATCAGTAGATATATTTCTTGATATAAAAATTGTGCGGATAGATTAAATACGTTAATATTATTGAAAATGAAAGATATACTTTATCGCTCAATAGTTAGCCAATGACGTGCAAAAATACTCAAAAATCGGCAACACTGCAATTATTAATCTACGACCTACATTACACGTCGATAGCGCCCTCATTCTATTGCGGTAGTTAGTGAATTTAGAAGTCGATATGAAAATATTATATAGTATATGAAATTTTTCTATATATTGTGCAATATTATTATATATTATAATAAATAAGTGTTCTGTTCTAAAAATTATATTAGAAAGGTTTTTATAGTTGAATATAATGAGTTAATTTAAAATAACTGGAAATATAAGGAAACAATTTTTTTTAATTAACAATTTTAAATACCTAAAGGTCTAATGAAATTTTAATAAAAATAAAATTTTATTTGGAAAAGTAATGATTTAAAAATTTAACTATGAAAATTAAAAATCATTCAGTATAAATTTTGGGATAAGATTTAAGAATCAAGTAAGGATTTTTTGTTTTTGATAAAAAAAGGAGGGTCAGAATTAATTAGAGACGAAAAAAAATAGAAAAAGTCATAAGATTTGACCATTGTCCATGTTGTAATTATATTTATTTGTAGAAGCAATTTTTGAATGTAATTAATACTGTTGATACCAAACGAATAATAAAAGTATGACAAAGACTATAAGTTTAATTAGATAAAAAAAAATCATATATAATTAATGAGTATTATAGTAACTTCATAAAAAAGAAATAGTAAGCCAATGAAAGACCGGGTCCAGTAAATCATGTGAAGATTTGAAATCAGAAAGGGAAATAAATTTGAAATTTTGGCAGAATAAAGAAGACATTTTCAGTAGGAGTCAATAGAATCATCAACGTAGTGGGAAGAAGTAAAAAAAGACAAAACTTATTTTGTGGACAGGATATTAAAAAAATCATTAACTATTTATATGTTTGTTAAATTTTATGATTTTTATTATTTAGATCAGAATCAGAACCCACCCCAAAATTGAGATAAGTATAAAAATTTTCCATTAAGGATAGAAATGCAGATCATTATAATATATATTTTTGTATATATATGGTGTAACATTATATATTAGAGGAAGTGTTGTATTTTTCCCAAACGGCGCGACATAAAATTACTTTGGTTTATTGCAAAAATTACTATAAACTTACGTATAAAAATTTATTAAAACATTATTAATATGGTGTGTACAACTGTACAACACTGGTTCCATGGTTCACTCTGTACCATGCCGGTACACAGTGAACATAGTACAATTAAAAAAAAATGTTTGTACCTATTGATAAGACAAAAGAAAATAGCACTGAAAGATATTATATGCAAATGCAAATATATTTATTACACACTGTATCCTTCAAGTTTGGAGTCCCCAGGACCAAATCCTGCATACAAATGCTTCTCGTAAAAAAACAGTTGTTAAGTGTTAACCAGGTTACCCTAATCAAAAATTATTTATCTAAAACATACATTTTAATTTTGATTAGTTTATACTGAAATTTCGATGTTTTTAACTAGAAAAAAATGTATTTGGTTGCAAAAAAAATCGTTTTAACTCAGAACATTTTGTTAGTTGCTGCAGTTCTGGAACATACATACAGGGTAATCCAAAAAAGTATTTACATATGGCTCAGCATACCTAAATGTAACAATATTTACAATTCAGATTTAGTTAAAGAATAAAAAAAAATCAAAAAACGGACCAGTTATCGAGAAAAATAATTTTTCAGATCGTCAAGTAAAATTTAGGGTAATTCGGTCCCAAATATATAGATTTATTTCACCCTCATTTCATGAAATAAATCATAACAACCTTGAAAATTTGACAAAATATAATATTTACTGACATATTTGTTTATATTGAAATGAATATATAACCATATCCATATTATCAATATAATTTTTTTAATAAAAATTCTTCATTATTTTTAAATTCAGATCACCCTGAAAAAAAATGTTAATCACTAAAAATAACTAAAAATCCAACCACAACTTATTTAAAAAAATATATATAATAATAACTACCTTTTACCACGAGGAAGGTAGAATAACAATTTTTAACACTCCTCGATATATAACTATTAAAGCTTAATTAAAATTAAAATATAAAGCTATTTTAGTCTACACAAAAAACATTTCACCACTGATCTAATTGGATATGTATGAACATTTAAAAAATAAAATTATTTTACCAACATTTTGACTTTAGTACTAGCCAATGTTTGGTTTCAATGTAAAATTTCTTCAAAAAGTATCTTTATTATAGCAATATTAAAAAAATATGATACTTTAGAACGTCAAGTTTAATAAAAAATGGAAACTTCAAGTCGTGGTTCCAACGTTAAAAGTAAATTTTTGGTTTTAGAGGATCAAGATTAATAAAAAATCCTTTTTTATATATTTTAACCCTTTCTGTCACCATGTCCATTACAGTGGACATCAATTTTCTATCAATTCAAAAACTTTTTTTTTCAAATAAGTAACTTTGACCATGTGTTTATAAACGCTTAAAATGCATGCGACATTTTAACGTTAGTTTTAGCGATTGTGAAAAACAAGAAACAATAGAGCAAAATAAGGAAAAATATGAAAACAGAAAAAGGCAATTAAAAAAAAGGAAAAAAAAACATGAAAACCAGGATAAAAATGGAATAGGAAAAATAAAAAAATAGAAAAAAACGGAAAAAATTAGGAAAACGTAGAAAAATGGAGAAACATTAAGGGGAATACGAAAAAACAGGGAAAAATAAGAAAAAATATTGAAAAATGAAAATATATATGAAAAAATAGGGAAAAATGTAATAAACAATGGTAAAAAAAATGGAAAAATAATCGAAAAATAGGGAAACATATGGGAAAATAGTGAAAATAGGCAAAACTAGGGGAAGAGGCTAAATAGGAAACAATAGAAAATAATAGGGATAAATAGGGAAAAACAAGAAAAAATAATAAAAAAATAGGACAAATATGAAGAAATGGGAAAAATAATGAGAAAAGGGAAACATAGGGAAAAATTGTTAAAAATAGGAAAAATAATGGGCTGTTTTTTTATTCTTTCCATTATTTTAAGTAAGGAAAATGTGGAAAAATAGCGCAAAATACAGAAAATACGGAAAATAAGGAAAAGTAGTGAAAAAATGGAAAAAAAGGCAAAATATGGAAATTTGAAGATGAAGAAAATAGGTGAATTAAAGAAAACAGGGAAATTAAAGAAAAATCTGGAAAAATAGGAAAACATGAGAAAATTGTGAAAAATAAGATAAAATAAGGAAAAATACGGAAATAGGAAAAAATAGATAATAATCATCCTGTAACTATCAATATTTTTATTTTGATCATTAAGTATGTATTTGGCTACATATATCAGCCAAAATCTTTCAAAAATATTCAAAAGGGACTTTTTGGTACGCATTTAAAAAAAATTGGGATCTTGGAACTTCATATCGAAAACTAGTCATAGGATGGGATTGGGCCCATGGAGAATATTGCCCAGGACATCAAATACTACAACATATTAAAAATTCAGACAAATTGACGGTGCTCCCGTTTCCATAAGAAAAGTGCGTGGTCCTTTATTATTTATTCTGTATTAAAAAATATGACAAGTTAGAGGATCAGTATTACTAAAAATTTATTTAAATTATATAAAAAATTGGAATATTTAATTCAATAATAAAACTCGAAGTCATACCACACAAATTTAATGAAGAGATAAATAGTCAAGGCAGCAACATGTTTCGGTCTAATGATGGTTCATCAGGCATACAAACAAATATTGTTGTTATGTTTGGATTGAAAAACAACTTGTGTGGATCCAAACATAAATTGTAAGTAATAATTTGTATTTAATTTTTCACTAGATGTTATCTGAACAACAATATTTGTTTATAGGCCTGAAGATGGTCCCTTAGACCGAAACATGTTGCTGCTCTAACTATTTGTCACCTAATTAAATTTGTATGGTATGACGTATTATTCTTTATTGAATATTATGCCACAACGGAAACTTACTTTTTGCAGCCATAGAAGTATATATAAACATTTTGGTAATAAATTATAGTTTGAGAATAAATAAAATTTGAACATTATTTCTGTTATTTAAAATGGGAATTATTTAATTTAAATATGCTTTAAAAAAGAATGATTTAAAACAAAGGTATATTATTTATTTTTCTCGTCTTAATCCAAATTATAAGCTTTGATGTACAAATTATTGGTTTTAAAGAATAGTATTGGATTAAATGTACAAAATATTTGTTTAAAAAAAAATTATTTGCCTGACTACACAAATTAATCCCAAGTAAGCAATAATTATTCGTTAAAAAATTATATTAATAAGCAAATTATTGACTTTAATCCATTAATCATTTGTTTTAAAGTAACATATATTATTTAAATTTTAAATTAATTTCATATTTTGAATATTTGTTGGATCAGTAGTTTGAAACGAATTTTTTATGACGCAGCTCCAAGCATTTACCGACTAAAAAATAAATTGACTACCTTTTACTTAAATTACTATGGTGAAAAATTATTACTCTTCTTTTAAATTTCAAATAGAATATATTTCAATTTTTAATCACGAAAATATAATTATTGTATTATATATTTCATTGTAGGTACTCTCGTCTAAAATTTAATACGGTTTATAGGTATTTAAAATATTCAAATACCAAGACAATAAATTATCTACTTCCACTAGAAGAGAAGTGAGAAATTGAGGTATATATTCTTACAAGAGAAAACACTATCTCTCTTTCTTTAGGTTTAAAGCCGTCCTTTTTCTCTTTTTTTTTCTAAAAAATCACGATTTCTGTATTCTTTTCCGACTTAACTAGATTCTATTCTAATAATAAGTTAAGATTTTTTTTTTTGATTAGTCTAACTTCTTAAGCAAAGCGGAAACCTCGGTTTTACGATGAGCTTGTCTAGAAAACAAAACAAAAATTAGAAAAATGAGAACAATGAATAATTTTTGGATTATTCTTTCAAATTATCTCATTATTGAGTTCTGAGTATTTGGGAAATAATTTATTTTGATCTTGTTAAGAAACTAATTTTATACGTACTTTCCTTATTAGTAACTGGCTTCATGTCCGGCTAAGATATACAAGTCGTGACCTTCCTCATTTGTTAATGTCCCTGTTCGAAGTAAATTGCTCTCTAATATAACGACCCTAAAAATAATTAATTAAAAATAACTAAAGTGAACAAGTGTTTTAAATTTGGTCATTGAAGAAAATTTAAAAGTTGATTAAATTTTAATTCACAATTACATTATTCAAAATATTCGTAAAAATGTAGGTAATTGTTTACTTTAAAATTTAGATTTTTGGACAATAATATCGGTAAGTTAGAGTTCCGTATGGGTGGTACTAGCTTTCTAATCTGAAGAGGCAAGACAAAAAGATACTGTTTAGGTTTGGTCGAATTACTGACCAATTTTCATTTGCGTCGAGATCGAGTTGAAGACTGAACGCTGGGTTGGGGCCCATGGGAGAAAATATGCAAAATAGAAAAAAACAACAAAAACAAACAGGGAAATACAGAAAAAAATTGAAAATTAGTAAAAAATAGACAACAAAACAGTAAAAAATAGGAAAAGTAGTAAAAAATTAAAAAATGGGGAAAAATAGAAAAAATATGAAAAACTAGAGAAAAATAGGAAAGTATTAGGAAAATAGGCAAAATGGTTTAAAATAGAATAAGGTATAAAAAAATAGAAAAAAAAACAATAGGAAAAAAGTAGACAAAAAAGAAAAAAAATGAAATAAGAGGGAAAAATAGAAAAAATAAAGAAAATAGTTAAAAATAATAGGCATAATAGGAAAACGTAAAAAAAATTGGGAGAAATAGAAAAAATTGGGGAAAATAGGCAAAATAGAAAAAAAAAAGGAAAAAAAAGAAACAGAAATATAGAAAATTAGTAAAAAATAGAAAAAAAATAGGATAAAATAGGAAAAAGTAGTAAAAAATTTAAAAATGGGGAAAAATAGAAAAAATAGGAAAACGTAATAAATAAACAAAAAAATAGTGAAAAATATATAGGGAAAAATAGGCAAAATGATTTAAAATAGGAAAAAATTGGAAACACTAGGGAAAATAGGGAATATATGCAAATAGGAAATTGGGGAAAAATGGACAAAACCAAGAAAAATAAAAAAAACGGGAAAAATAAGAAAAAATAGAGCAACATTGGAAAATACATGCAAAAATAGGAAAAATAGGAAGAGTAGGAAAAAATGGGAAAAATAAAAAATAGTAAAAAACAGGAAAAAAGAGGAAATTAGGAAAAAATAGGAATGTATAAACGTAAACTTTAACCCTTTAACTGCGGCTGTCGTACATAAATCATTTGTAAAAACTTTACTGTGATGTGGTCATCGTAAATAAACATTAATTTTTTTTTTATTTATTTAAAAATTTTTATATATATTTTTTACATATTTTACAGTTTTTTACAAATTCTTAAAATGGTTATAATTCTTGAATGTTTTTGAATTTTTTCATATTCCTGACATTTTTGGATATTTTTGAAATTTTTGAAAATTTCTGATAATTTTTTAAATGATTTTTGAAATTTTTGATATATTGTCAAACATTTATTAAAATTCCGTTTTTTATAAAATTTTCTAATTTTGTTTTTAAACGTTTGATACATTTTTAAAGTTCTTAAAACAGTTAATATTTTAGTAGTTAAAATTTTTTAAATTTCTAAAATTTACGGAATTTTTTAACTATTTTTGAACTTTTCGACATCTTAACATATATTTTTGAGATTATAATTTTTTTGTAATTTTTAAAAATTATTAGAATCACGTTTATTAATGTTTTATTTAAATTAACTCAAAATTCAACTAATGCCAATGTAAAATTTTACCCGCCCTTAAAGGGTTAAATTTTAATGATTTACAGTCGAATTTCGACCACTGGACGACTACTACTAAAGCTAAAAATACAAACTTCGGGTTAGGCAGTTGTAAATTTATTAAAATGGTTAGAATATCAAAATAGCAATAAAATTGTAATTTTCAATGGCCCTTCAGTATTTAAGCGGCGTTGTCATGTGTAAACGATTGCCCTACTACAAAATTTTAGATACCCACTGGGTGTGACCTGAAGTGGTAGAAAGCGGGAGGGAATTCGAAGTTGATGACGCGCTTCCCATGCCTCGTAATGTTAAAATAAAAGAAAAAGGTTTAAAAAATAAAAAAAAATTCAAAAGTTTGAAAGAAGATTTTTTTTAGAAAAAGTGAACAAGGCTGATTAATATGATGGAGATAATTTACAATAAAGTAATGTCAAAAGAAGGAATTTTCAAGAAGGAAGATAGGATAAAGGTCGAGGAAATAAATAAACAAAGCTGGTTTGAAGAATATTTGAATTTGAATTTGTCGGAGGATTATAAAGAAGAAGTGGACAGGATTTAAAATTTATTTTTATGTATGTTTTTTTTGAAATGTTTATTATTCTTAATTTTTTTATAGAACCCACCCCAAAATTGAGGTTTGTTCATTAGTATATCAGTACAATATATACCTAATAAATTTTCAACAATATATATTGCGATTTTCCTGCCTTTTTTAAAAATAATTAATATTTAGTAATAGATTAGAATATGCTAAATTACATTTTGTCTGCATATTGTGTTCAAATAATTCACTAATTTTTAAACTGGGACAGAGTAGACAGATCCAAACAGATTATCACACCATATATTTTAAAACAAAAAGAAATATTGAACAGAGTATAATACATTTGATTCTACAATAGAAAGAATATGAAGTTATAGACTACATAAGACTTACTTATCTGATCCTAAAAGTTTGTACGTTCTTGCTGCATCAGAAATTTCTTGCGTAATTTCTCCATTTTTTAATGATCTACCTTGCATTCCATTTTTGTGAAATGCCAATACACTATCCGGAAGACAAACTAAAGAAAACATATTTTAAGGTAAATAAGAATATATCTTTATATAAGAAAAAAAGTAATAACTCACTTATACTTTCGATTTTGAATCCAAATTTTAACTCGGCAACCTGCTTTTTGTTAATTTTCGGCTTTCCCTGTGGATTTACTATTCTAATAATATTATCATAGCACACTAAAATAGAGTCTTTATCTAATTGAGTAACATTCACTATGTCCAAATTTTCTCTACGTGGAATAACCGTCGCTGTACCGTCCATGTCTTGCAATTCGTCCGAATGAAACCAACTAGCACCTAAAAAAAGATGTAACAAACATAAAAACATCCATTCCTTATCTTATCCATTTCTTTGAGCCGAATACTTTTGATTTATACCCCACAAAGAAAAGAAGAGATGGTAATTGGTCACACAAACTAAAACATGTAACCAATTAAACAAAATAGTGTATGATTTCGGAAAGAAAAAATCGGATACTTAAATTAATGTCAATTCAAAATTATAGTAAAAATTCATAAAGAATCAGTTCCATAAAAGCTAGATATAAATTTTTTTTCTGGATGACAGGATAAGTGGCGAAATAATTTAAATGTTCTTAAATCTAATTGACTAAATCAATTTATGGTTAAAGACTTTTACGAGAAAAACAAAATGTTTTGTTAATTTGTTTGCAACAAAATGAAAGCTTTTAACACTGCTTTTAGCTACCTGAACAGATTTTCATCCAAGGTGACTTATTTTGCCAAAGGTAACAAGAGTTATAAACTAAAATTAATAAAAATAAAGTTATTACCGAGTTATTTACATAGGTTTGTTCCCAAAGCGAGTTCCTAACTTGTTATGAACATACTGAGTTGTGTAGTATAAAATACCTCTTCGATTATTTTGTACTGCGCAGACTCCTGACCCATTATTTTATCTGCGCAACTCAGTATGTTCATAACAAGTTAGGAACTCGCTTCGGGAACAAGCCTATAGTTTTTAATATTATTGTAAAAAAATTAACACTTACCGGAATTCATATTGATCAAATCCAATTTAAACCTATTTTGCTGATAAGCTTGCTTTATTGACACACAAACTATCGGATACTCCAATTCTGGCGTTATAATCATTTCAAAAACGTGAAGCGGATTTGGTAATACACATTCAACATGCTAAAAAAATTAATATTTATGTTTAAATTCAATTAAATGTATAAAAATTATCTTACCTTTAAAAGCATGAATTTGTTCAAAGGATCATACCATTGCATTAAATAAATCCCATTGGCGGTCGCGCCGCACAAATATTTGTAACCATTGTATGGATTTCGAGCTACACAGCATTTTAATGTTCCCTTAGTATCAGGTACTCGAGTAGTAAGGGCGAATTTCCTCGGTACTAATCTCTCCGGTATCCGGTTCACGTGCAAACTAAATCTATGAGATTGCTTGTTGTGCAGACCCAATAGGTCGTGCCTGTAAAGTTGCGGTGTCTTTCCTAAAAGAAAAAATATAAAACTTAAGGCGGCGTTAGCAAATGGATAAGTATAGGGAAATTTTTTAACATATGAGACGGACTATCCATGCAATAAATATATGCGGATTTGCTTTTATAATGTTCTAATGGTATTAAATTAGTTCCTGAATATATTGAAGAGTGAAAAAAATTCAGAAAATTTAACTTCAAAAAAAGTCATCAAAAATTTTACAGTTCATGTACTTTTTTATAGATGGCGCCATCAGAAAAATTATTTTGGGGTATATAATTCATGTCTACGTAACGCAATGTGCCGTCATATTTTTAAGTAGCAGAAAAAAGGAAATTCGATGAAAATGTATGTCTTTGTTCCAATATTTTTAAAATGCTGCTAAAATTACTATTTTAGTATAGTACCTAATGAAAACCAAGTTTCTTTTAGAATTAAAATTATGGGGACTAGATTTCGAAATTCGGGACGCTATTTTAAATATTTTTTTTACAAATAAGAAACAAAACAGAAAAAAAACAAACAATCATAAAAATGAAAAAAAAAACCGAGAAAAAATTAGAAGAGTCGAAAAAATCTGAAAAAATAAAAAAAAATCGGAAAAAAATAAAAAAAAACAAAAAACTTTGGAAAAATTGAAAGAGAAATTAGAAAATATTGGGAAAAAAATGAAAAATAGATTGTAAAATCTGGAAAAAATGGAGTAATCAAAAAACCGAAATAAAAGGGGTAAATAAAACGCTAAAAATCGTAAAAAAAAAACGAAAAAAGCAAAAAACCGCAAGTAATGGAAAAATATCACTAAAAATCGAAAACAAAAAAAAGAATAGAAAAACACAATGAGAAAATAATGAGGAAAGATTAGAAAAAAATTGATAAAAATTTAAAAGAATCAAAAAAATCTGAAAAAAATCGGGAAAAATAATAAAAAAAAACAAAAAACTTTGAAAAAAAGAAAAAATTGAGAGAGAAATTTGAAAATATTGGGAAAAAAATGAAAAATTAAATTGTAAAATTTCACAAAATCACAAAAAAAATCGAAAATTTTCACAAAAAAATGAATTAAATAAAAAAAATGAGGAAAGATTAGAAAAAATTGATAAATAATAAAAAAAACAGAAAAAAACAAAAAATCTGAAAAAAACCAGAAAAAATCGGAAAAAATAAACAAAAAAACTTTGAAAAAAAAAAGGAAAAATTGAGAGAAATTAGAAAATAATTGAGAGAAATTAGAAAATATTGGGAAAAAATAAAAATAAAATTGTAAAATATCACAAAAAAACCCAAATCACAAAAAAATGGCAAAAAACGCAAATTATCACAAAAAAATGAGGAAAGATTTGAAAAAATTGATAAACAATAAAAAAAAAACAGAAAAAAAAAACAAAAAATCATAAAAATGAAAAAAAAACGAGAAAAAATTAGAATTGAAAAAATCTGAAAAAAATCAGGAAAAATAATAAAATAAAGGAAAAAGAATAAATTGAGAAATTAGAAAATTCTGGCAAAAAATCAAAAATAAAAATGTAAAATATCACAAAAAGTCGCAAAAAAATGAGGAAAGATTAGAAAAAAATTGATAAAAATAAAAAAAAAGATAAAAACAAAAAATCATAAAAATGAAAAAAAAAAAATAAAAAAAAGAAAGATTTAAAAGAATCGAAAAAACTCTGAAAAAAATCAGAAGAAATCGGGAAAAATAATAAATTAAACAAAAAACTTTGAAAAAAGAAAAAAATGAGAGAAATTAGAAAATATTGGGAAAAAATGAAAAATAAAATTGTAAAATAAGGAAAAAACGAAAAATATCGCAAAAAAAACGGCAACAAAATTGAAGATATAAATTAATAGAAGAAAAGAAACAAGGCCGTATAATATTTGCTCTCAACCTTTTATTGAATGATATAGTGTTTTCTGATGAACAATTATTTCAATCCTACAATGGTCACATTATTGTTTATAGACCACCACGATCTAGGTTTTATCACAATTATATTGCACCCAATAATATTTTTGTTAAGTTTTCAGTAAAAAAACGGATTAGGGGTCTGCTGGTAAAAGGAGGCTAAATTCCAGAAAATATTTGGAAATTTTAGAAATTTCATTTCCAGCAAGATAATTACTCAGTACATACCGCCAATTGTGTAAGAAATTATTTTGCTGAAAATAATATAGGAAGTTTTGCCTTGGGCTACCCAAAGTCCCGACTTGAATCCAATAGAAAACATTTGGGAAATTATCTCTAAATGGAGCATATTAGCTTTACCGTATCAAAATTGAGTCATCAGAAACTTAATGTTCATTTATGAGATTACACATTTTTCGCAGAGATTCTAAGTAAAAAATAATAAAAGGTCTAGTCAAAGTCTAGTCCAGGATGTAGAAATAAGTTTCGTAAAAAAACAATATAAGAATAGACCAAACTGTAATTAGAACAATGGTGACTTTTTCTACGAGATAACGGCATTAACTCAAAAAAATTAAGTAAACTGGAAATGAAAAATGCTTTGTAGAATCTTTGGAGAAGTAAAAGAAGGTGATATTTGGTGTAAAATAAAAAGGTGAGATTCAACTCTGATAAATGTGTTATTTCCTTACCTGATAAAGTCATTAAAACGTCTTTTATAACATACAACCACACTGTTCGCCTGTTATACAATTGGTCGATACAAGTTTCATGCAGTTCGTTCAAATTTAAATTGTAAATTCCTTCTTCAGCGCCGATAAGTATGTGATGATCCCTTGTTTCTGGATTAATCCAAGAAACTGTACAATGGATCCTTAAAGGACACCCGTTAAATACCTAAAATAAATGAAATTACTAATTTATATTTTTGTGAAATTTAAAATGGTTATACCTTAGAGAAACATGCACCCATATGGACTTTTGGAGTCGGAGGTAAACCGTTGCTAGGAGGTCTTGGAGGTGTATGTCTCCTCCTATGCTTCCTAGGAGGTACCGGAGGACAAGTTACCATGTCGTTTGGACCTCCTTCATGATTAGCATCATCACCAGTTCCTAAAATACATAATATCTAATTTCAGTACTGTTAACTTAATCACTAAGAGATAGATGACGTAAGTTAAAGATTAATAAACACAAACAGGATTTGAATATATTTTTTTGTAGTATCCAAATAAGAAAAAGCATAAATACCGTTAACTTCTCGGTCTCTGTTTTCCCGATTGCTTCTGTCTGTTCTGCTGCTATCGCTCAAAGATCTCTGTCTTTGACCGGTTATATTCATGGACGTGACCAATCCGAAAATTTCGTCCACGGAGGAATGTCGTCTTGGTGAACCGTTAAAAGCTGGTTCTTTCGAATGGTTCGATGGAATTGCGTGGATGTCGCATTTTATCGCGTTTTCGGGATCTTGTACCGGAAGGGTAGCTCTAAAAACGGATAGTTTAGTGTATTTTGTAATTTGTAGAGGAAAAAGATATTCACGAACTTACATTTCTTAGTATGGAGCTGCGATATTGGTTTTTTTTAAATGTTGGGTTGTATTTTTTAGAAATGTAAGTGGGTGAATTTTGTCAGTAGGAAGTTGATGAAGAAAATTCTATTTGCTTGGTTTTTTAAAAGTTGAATTGAAATGATTTATAAACGCGTATATCGTGCAAAAACATGCAGTAGTAGCAGGTTTTATTGACAAACATTTTTATAATTTTTGAAGCCTAAACAAATTCATTTTTAGGTCGCACACTTAATCAAATCCAATAAAAAATCAGACCCATGGACGATTTTTTTGAAACTTTGAGAAATTATTATACACGATCTTTTGATTAAATCCTATGACTAGTTACCAAATTTCAAATTTTCGTTATCTCGAATTTAAAAATTTTCATTAAATTTTTTTGTAGTCAGCGTAATTCTTGTATTATTTTGGAATATGTAGACCTATACAGAGAAAACGAAAAGTAGTTAATTATAAGGTTGAGTACCAGTTTTACTACTTTTTCTCTAGCTCATACAAGGTGATTTGTACATTATAAAAGATACAAAATGCCTCATAGTTATGAAAGATAAGGATTTTTCAAACTCAAATTTTTGTATCTTCACGGCTTTAAAACAATCATATTTTTATTATCACATGTCTAAATGTCCAATCAAAATTTTGTTAAATATCTTGATTTGAAGAGTTTTATTCAATATTTTTGTAGATGGTTTTCGTACTTTTGAAAAATTTAGGATTGGTGAAAGTATTATAATGAATTGCCCTGTATATTTAATGTTAAATATACTTTGTACATACTGTAAAATTATATATCCGGTGGCTATTATTATATGGTAGCAGTAACAAGCAACTAACCACATTTTTCAATATTTTTTCCCTTTTCTTCATTATTTTTCTCCCTATTTTTCATTATTTTTTCCCTATTTTTCATTATTTTAATTATTTTTTCAAATTTTTCATTATTTTTTTTCCCCATTTTCATAATTTTTTTCCGTTTTTTATTATTTTTTGCCCACTTTTCATTATTTTTACCCTATTTTTCATTATTTTTTTCCCTATTTTTCATTATTTTTCCAATTTTTCATTATTTTTTCCCCCATTTTTCATAAATTTTTTCCGTGTTTTATTATTTTTTGCACACTTTTCATTATTTTTACCCAATTTTTCATTATTTATTTTTCAGTATTTTTCATTATTTTTTGCCTATTTTTCATTATTTTTTTTTTCCTATTTTTTCATTATTTTTTTCCCTATTTTTTATAACCTTTTTCATTTCATAGGATCTTTTCAAGTACAGCAAAAACTCTTGACAATGAGAAAAAATGAGGAAAGATTAAAAAAAAAGGAATCGAAAAAATCTGAAAAATATAAAAAAAAGAAAAATAATAAAATAAACAAAAAACTTTGAAAAAAAGAAAAAATTGAGAGAGAAATTAGAAAATATTGGGAAAAAACGAAAAAAAAAATTCTAAAATCCGCAAAAAAAACGCAAGAAATCAAAACCTATCACAAAAAAATGGCAAAACAATCGCAAAAAAAACCGCAGCTAAATCATAAAAACTCAATGAAAAAAAAATGGGAAAACATTAGAAAACAAAAAAAAAGAATAGAAAAACAGAAAAGATTAGATTAGAAAAAATTAATGAAAATAAAAAAAAACAAAAAATCATAAAAATGAAAATTTTCATTATTTTTTCCCTTTTTTTCATAATTTTTCCCGTTTTTCATAATTTTTTTCTCTGTTTTTTGTTATTTTTTGAATATTTTTCATTGTTTTTTCCCTATTTTTCATATATTTTCTCCTATTTTTTTTTATTATTTTTAGCCTATTTTTCATTATTTTTTTTCCAATTTTTTCATTATTTTTTTCCCCTATTTTTCATTTTTTCCCCTACTTATCATTATTTTTTCCCTATTTTTTATAACTTTTTTCATTTCATAGGATCTTTTGAAGTACAGCAAAAACTCTTGACATTTTCCGAGATTTTTGGAATTTAATTTCCAAAAATTTTTTATTTTATTTTTTTCCCCAACTTTCTCAAAAAAAAAACAACGGAAAAATAGTTCAAATAATACTTGTTGAGCTATTTCAATCCTACATTTACGTATTTTTGTTTTTCGAATATCTCACGGTTTCAGAGATATCGATTTGTTAAAATGATGACAATTTCGGAAAAATGATCCGGGAAACCCACAAGGAATTTTCCGATTATTCCGATTTTCAATAGGCTTCGTAACAGTAGGCAAGGTATTTTTTTCCCAAATTTGAAGCGGTTTGCTCAAAAATTACATGTTTCCTGTGAAACTAGAAAAAAGTGGGAAAAACCCGGTAAACCACGATTATTCATTTTCCGATTTCGCTCATTTTCTACTAAACTATAATAATCGTGGTCTTAAAAAATGGTGAAAATTTCACGTCGATACATTGAAGCGTTAAAAAATTATGGTATTTTTAAGATTTGCGGACGACAACCAGATATACAGACCACAGAAAAAAATT
This sequence comes from Neocrepidodera transversa, assembly GCA_963243735.1. NCBI lineage: Eukaryota > Metazoa > Arthropoda > Insecta > Coleoptera > Chrysomelidae > Neocrepidodera > Neocrepidodera transversa. Next base: position 1,444,288 of record OY725337.1, on the reverse strand, counting down.
AAGTTATTCATAATTCAATGGGGATCATTTCTCCCCAAGGAAATATAGCCCGTTTTCGTTTAGTTACGAAGGTGGCGATTTCATATGGGCCGTAGTATGCAACAAGAATCTGATTTTCAAAAAATGATGATTTACAATTTCACTCTGTAACTAGAAACCTTTCGTTTCCATGTAAAATAATTTCCCAACATTTAAAAAAAAAATCGACCAGGGTCTATTTTCCATAAGGAGTGTGTCCGGTCCCATCAACAGACGAAAGTTTTATTCCATAATTTTTCTACAAATTTTGTTTTTTTCGTTTAATACTAAACGAAACCAACATAGTATTACTGTAATTTGAAAATTAACAGTGGATTGTTTTTGCGTATTGTTCAGATCATAATTTAAAAAAAATTCTTTGTTTACTTGTCTTACGTTTTACAGATTTTTCTTCTACAACTCACATTTTTTTTTAATTACATTGTTTCATACAGTGCAAATTGTGCTAGGTTAATATGGGTTAGTGACCTACATGTTCAAAAATGCATTCAGGTTGTCTAATACTTCCATGTATCTACAAATAATAAAAATGATGTCAAAAATTTGATATCGCATGAAAATAAAACCAAACTTAATTCAAAATTATGCCAGACGGAATTTCTAATTTTACAACAATAACACTGGCATTATTTAAAATCAAGTCAATAAACCTGAATGCACAATAATCAATATTTAGTAAAAAAATTCTAATTAGCACAAACATTTTTGGCGTGTCTAATATTCTGAAACATTTTGGTTGTTAGAAAGTCATTTTAATTTTTAAAAAATACTTACAGGTTTAATAATACGTAGGCGTAAATTAAATCTGAACTAGTCGTCTTTCATTTTGTATGTTTTTTAAATTAATACCAATCAAGAATTGCATCACGTGTAGAGTGGAACAATAAACAAATCGCATTTTAAGAGATATTTTAAGAGCAATTTCGAACTGAACTCGCGAGATATTTAGCCAATTGCCGGGTAACCTTGTTTATTATAGATAGAAATTGGAACACCGGAATCTATTCAGTTTTTTATGTTTAAGGTCGTAAAATTCACTCTAATATCGGATTAATATTGTTCAGAAATAAAATAACAACAAAAATATGAAAAACTATTAATTGAATAACTAAAATGGAAATAATAAGCAAACAAATTATTGGTTTGTTTTCAGAATTTAAGTAATTGTTCAAATTATCTTTTATTTTTATTTATATTGACAACCAAAATAAATAATATCTTCTATGAAAGATTTATGTTATGCAGAATCATTTCAACTAAATTATACTACCCATCACCCTCAAAATACTATTAATATTCAACTTACTGTTGCTCATAATCCGACTGGTGATATTTGTAGGTGCCCCTAGAATAATCAAACAACATTTATAAACTACTCATCAAATGTTCAACAAATCCGTTTACAATATAAAAAATAAACCATATTACCCCGAAAAAAAAGTACAAAACCAAATACAAAGCACGTCCCGTAAGCCACACACCAGCCATATTAAAATAATGTCAAATTGACAAAAAAATTAAGTAAGATTTTACTACACCGTTTTAATAAAATAATGAGGATTTTAAATACTAGCAGTTTGCAATTTTTTGCAAACAGAACTATGTTGGTTCAGAATAAATCGCCGTTTGTTTGATAGAAATCGAAGTTTGTTTGAAAGAGATCCACGTTTGTTAGAACGAATATTGTGACCATTAATGCCGCTCTTAAAAAGTAATTATATAGCCCCACTACTCCCTAATATATTAGTAATACAAACATGATATTTAGAGATATATTAAATACTATAAAAGTTAACAAAACAATTGACGTTTGTTTAAAATATTGGTTTAAAAGAAAGTGATTTTAAGTAGGAAAAGAATGACGTTGGTTCGGAAGAAATTACCGTTTGTTTGACATAAATCAACGTTTATTTGACATTTGTATGAAAAACTTTAGTCTAATTTATAAAAATCCGTTTCTTTTGCAGGTTACACTTTTTTACAACAGTGAAATAATAAATTTCAAATAACAATTCTAGAGACGCTCAAATGGTGGTGCACCGTTTCGGGACTTCGGCCCATCGAGCGAACACTTTTTATGCTGTGAAGCATTGGCGCTACTTATTTTTATAATTTTTTTTTTAACTTGCAGTGTAAAAAAGATTATACCTTGAGAACTTGATTTTTATGGATCGTTATGGGGCGGGTACCCGAATGGCTTGTGCGATACTGGCCAAACTTTTCACATAGGTGTAGGGGAATATTATACATGATGTGAAGTGGTAAAAGTTCTAAAAATTTGAATTGGAAAAAAGTTCTCCCAGACAAGCCACTTTAATTTGTATGGCGGGTACCGGAAGGGCCGGTCCGATCCTGCTCAAATTCAATAGGGTTCTTCCTTGGACAAAACTAACTCGGTAAAGTAAAAACCGGAACTCGATCGAAGTTTTCGCTCAAAAGTTACAGTGTTTACATACAGACAGACAGGTAGATATCCAGACGTCCGGACAGGTTTTTTTTTGCATTTTCGGACTCAGGAAGCTCGGAAACGTCGAGAAAAAATTTAAAAAAATAAAAAAAAATGACAAAAATCGAAAGAAATCGAAAAATAAAAAGACAAAAATCTAAAAAGATCAACAAAAGTCGCAACAGATTGAAAAAATCAATTGAAATAAAAAATAATAAAAAAAATCCAACGAATTCCACAAAAATCAAAAAAAATGGACAAAAATCGTACGAGATCGAAAGAAATCGACAAAAATCGAAAAAATAAGAAAGAGTTAGAAAAAACTGAAGGAATTTGAAAGAAATCAAAAAACAATAAAAAAAATCAAAAACAGAAAAATGGGAAAAAAATACGAAAATACCGAAAAATCAAAAAAATATCGGAGAATAGGAAAACATTAGAAAAGAAAAGAAAGAAATAGAAAAAAAGAACAATGAGAAAAAAATCAAAAAAATATTGAAAAAATCAAAATAAAAAATGAAAAATAAAAAAAAAAAAAAAAATTTAGTGAAGAACGAGAAAAAATTAGAAGTATCAAAAAAATAAAAAAAAATCGGAAATAATCGAAAAAAAACAAAAATTATTGGAAAATATGGGAAACAAATAAAGAAAATTGTAAATTATGGAATAAATAAAAAAAAACAAAAAAATCTCAAAAAACTGAAAAAAGTTGGAATAAATCGTAAAGAGCAACCAAAAACCGGAACAATTGTGAACAAAAGAAAGAAATAAAATTAAATGAAAAACATCGAAAGAATATAGAAATAAATCGCAACAAAATCACAAAAAAATGGCAAAAAAATCGTAAAAAATCAAATAAGAAAAATGAGAAAAAAAAATAGAAAACAAAAAAGAAATTGAAAAAAAATAATTAGAAAAAAAAGAAATAGAAAAAAGACAAAAGAGGAAAAATTAGAAAACATCGAAAAAATCAGAAAAAAAAAACAGAAAAAAACAAAATATCAGAAAAAGGAGAAAAAATAGAAAACGCCTCTTTCTATAAAATAATTATAAAATTATAAAACTAAAGAAAAAGAAATGAAAAACAGAACAATGAGAAAAAATGAGAAGAGATTAAAAAAAAAATAGAAAAAGAAACAAATCATCAGAATAATAAGAAAACATGAAAAAAGTAAAAGAAAAATAATAGAAAAAAAAATGAAAAATAATACGGAAAAAACGAAAATAATCAAAAAAATTGTAAAAAAGCCAAAAAAAAATTGCTAAAATCAAACAATAATTTCTGAAACATCCCCATCCATTTCGTAAACTCCGTTTGACATTTTGTTCTAAAAATTTGAATTGGAAAAAAGTTTTCCTATGTAAACCACTTTAATTTGTATGATGGGTACCGGAAGGGCCAGTCCGATCCTGCTCAAATTCAATAGGGTTCTTCCTTGGATAAAACTAACTAGGTTTAAAAGTTACAGTGTTTACATCCAGACAGACAGACAGACAGACATTCAGACGTCCGAACAGGATTTTTTTTTGCATTTTAGAGAAAACGTCGAGAAAACTGATAAAAAGTGGGGGTAAGAAATATTCTTCGCCATCACGAAACTAATACTGAGGCTTTTGGGCCTCAGTAATTATGTATTAATTTTAAGATCGACATTTGATTAAAAGATATTCAAAGCAGTTTCAAAAGATAAAATATCAATTTATACTCCATTTTTTTTGTAATCAAAGACAAAGCTCATTTTTTCATTGATGAATATAAGCTTGTGGAAATAAATATATTTATCTTGCAATTTACACATATTTTAAATTTGTTTGAAAGATATTGATTAAAAAAACATCAACATCAACGTTTGTTTGAAAAGATCAAGGTTTTACTGAAATCGACGTTTTTAAAACATTAATGTATAGGTATTTTTTTATCAATTAAATGTTCTAAATGCCCGAAAACGCGCTTTTAGACTTCTAAGCAAACGTCGAAGTCTTATATTCTGGCTTTGTCTGTCCGTTGGGGTGTAGCAAGCTTCAGCAGACAAACGATAAGAGGTAGAGCTAAGCGGACAATGGCAGCATTAGATTCAGCATGGTCTGAAACCTCTACATTAAAAAAAAACTATATATTTTTAGAGTTTATCAAAAATCTAATCACATTACATATTTTCGGCGGTAATGTGACTTCCGGTTCAGAAATAAACTGAGAAAAACATGTGATTTGTTTAAAAGTCTTAAGTACATGTCACAATGTGGCGCTTCGCTACTTGTTTATTCTTAAGGAGCATAATCTAGTAATCTATTTTTTGCAGTTCTATAGTATTCCCGAAGTATGACATTAAAGGAGAAAATAGTAGTAGTAAGTAGTCAATAAATTTGCTTGAAACAGGGCGTTATTTGTTTAGAAGAAATCAAATCAAATTAAATGTCCAATTTTTTTGATAAAGGTTGCACATTTTTTAAAAATATTATCAATCGGCTTGTTATGCCTTATTTTTTATTTCAAAAATCGTAAATACAAATGAAAAAAATAGATCTGCAAAAAAATCAAAATTTTATTTGCATGATTATTCCTTAAAAACGACAACATATATCCACTCCGTGAGAAAAAGGGCGTAACCAGGCGCTACGACACTATACGCATAGTCCCAGCGATTTCGCTCGACTCGAAGCTTTAGTTATTGCAAGTGTATTCAGAGTATTGTTTATGTTGCGTAATGGTTTTATTTTCTTGTATAATACAATCTTTAGATTTTCATCCAAAGTATGATATGGAAAAATATAAATACGTATGGCAGTTCGACTTTTCATGAATCAATGAAACAAAATAGACTTTTGTAGATTACACATTTTTTACAAGGCTGAAATAAAAATCAATAATTTTGTAGTTAATTTGAGATCGGGTTAATATGGCTGGTTGATTTTAAGAGACCAATTCCGAGCAGTGTTCAAAGCATTAAAATAAAAAGTGCGGCAAACCAAAAACAAACAAAAAAAAAATAACAAAAACAAAGCAGCATGAAGTGGTGTTATATCTAGCTGATGAAAATTCTGTCAAATTACCTCGTCATTAACTCTTCATCAATGTACTGCAAGAGACTCCTAAATAACATAATATAACAAATTAAAAAATACAGACTAAATGAGCGAGTCAATTAAAATAAATCAATCCTGTTAAGTATTAGTGCTGGAAATTCTAAAAAAAATCAAATCTGTTATGTGTAAAAAGAATAATCTGTAGTTAATTAGTAATTTAATAATTTTAGCAACTAATTATTAATTCCCAAATCTAAGAGTTCAATAATTGTAGATAAGAGCTAACAAAACACTGCAAAATAAAAATAAAACAAACACAATAAATAATAAGTGCAATAATTTTAACGTAAGAACACACCAAACGGCTAACCTTAACGACATTTTCAAAATTTGTGACCCTGTCATGGCTTTTCGCTCTCGACTTTGACTAAAAAGTTAGTGAACATTTAGTTAATTCTGGTGGCATATTGAAAAAAAATACTAAATGATTATGTACAAGTACCACCTTTGTTTAGGATTAAAAAAAATAAAAATTATGTACATATAAAATATATAAGAATAGAATACTGAAAAACACAAAACAAAAGCAAAGCTAATTTTTAAAAATGAATTTTTTTAAACATTTTCTCGGACCACCATGTAAAATTAAGCCATGAGATTTTTAGCAAAAAAAAACCATGTTAACTAAATATAAAAAGTTGACTTACTTTTCCCTGTTCAGAGAGTCAAAAGCGTTTCCAATACCACATTTTTTATTTTGATGTTCAACACAATTATGCACACTCGTAACATTATTCATGATATCCATCAAATCCCATTGGGGTTGTTTTTCTTCAACTATAACAGTTGGTATGTCTAAAAAAAATGAGCATCATTAAATAGAATTTTGTCAAGATTATAAGGCTTATAAATGGATTAAAATTTGTGAACACATAATTCAGTAAAAGGAAAAATATCTCGTAATGAGAGATTTAGAATCTTTAACAATAAGGCAATAAATAGACTAAAGAATAATAATAATAAACTAAAAATAAGAGATATTTTAGAAGGCAAGAATAATAAAACTTCAAAGATTACGTTGCTATGAATACATTAAAGAAATAAAAGATGATATAGGAGAATCACACAGAGGAAAAAACATGGAAAATGCAAATCCAGATAAGTTAATAAAAGAAAAAGTCAAACAATAGAATAGAAATGAATAAAAAGAGCTTAAATTAAGCAGCAATTATTTCAGAATATTGGAATAGTAACTCAATAAATATCATTATTTTTATTATTCAGTACCTGATCTTTGTAAAGTATTATTAACTTCATCAATTCTGTCAATATCTGCGTTCGAAACTACGGCATTTTGCGGTTTTGGTCTAGAAGTCAGTCGTGATGCTATCCTATGAGGAACATTTGGTACAGCCTGAAAAAAAACACGTTAGTAGTCGGAAATACAATATTTTTTATTTATTTCTTACCCCATCTTCATCAGGTTCAAGGTCAGTAAACATGTGTGAGGGATTGTTAACTTTCTGTAGTAACTCTAAAGCCAGTCTTCTATGCATGTCTCCTTGGAAAAAGGAATGCTAAAAATATAAAACACAATTAAGCTTAATAAATCATAAATTATTTAATTGTATACCTGTATTAACTTTTCTGCAGTCGGTCTTTTCTTTGGATTTTTAGTTAAAGCTACTTTTACAAAATTGTGAAATGTCGGACTCCTGTAAGCAAAACAAGAGATTAATAAAATTACTGTTTGAAAAATATAGATTTGTACCATTTTTCTTTGTCTTTTAAAGTTGGAGGTTTAAAACCACTTTTCGACATCAAAAATAGAGCTCTCATAGGATGCAAGTCAAACATGGGAGGTTGCAATTCCGCTAACTCAATAGCAGTGATGCCAGTTGCCCAAATATCACAAAGCTGATTGTAGCCTCCTTTTCGTTCAACCGCAGCTACCTATAAAAATGAAATACAATACCAAATAGTATCAAAAACAAAGAGAATATTACCTCTGGGGCCATCCAATACGGTGTGCCTATAAAAGATTTCCTTTTATTTATTGTAGCGGTAATTTGAGCAGAAACACCGAAATCAGCCAGTTTAACATCACCATTTTCAGTCAATAATATATTGGCACCTTTAATGTCACGGTGCATTTTTCCCATAGTGTGGAGGTACTGTAAGCCTAACAATGTTTCTCTGCACATGTAAGCTATTTGATTTTCAGCTAAAGGACCCGTAACTGGAAATAAAATTTTTAAATCAGATAGGCTGAAAAGATTTATCAAGCAGCTAAAAAACAGACGTTCAAAGTAAAAAAAATGGTTTAAGGAATTTATTTATAAATGAAAAACCGCTCCAAATGGTAAACTGTCAGAATGAAAATCATAATTGTATTAATATATCCAGCAGAGATTAGGAACTAGTCAGATTCCCTATAAAACTGATAAAAATCAATACTGTTTCGGTTTATTGAATTTTTTCAAGGAATTTTAGAGACAACCCAAACACATTATATTTAACCTGTTTCTTTTTATGTAGTTATCTAAGTCAAGTAGATTTTCCCAAAAGCACTTGTGCTTTTGTGAATGTTTATAAACGACGATAAGACACACTTGAACCAGTTGGAAAACTATTAATGTCCCACTTTAAATTCCAAGTTAGAATGTTGAAATATTAGAAAATAATTCTTTTCACAGCTAAATAATTTAAGTGCTACATAACGTTCATGAGAACCAAAAAAGAAAAGATGAACCACACAAGATTATACCACCGAACAACCCGAAGGATAACTCGTCGAAAATCCCATTAAACTTTATAAGCAAATTTTTTTGACCTTGCGCCATTTTTTTGGCTACATATGTACTGTCCAGAGTCTGCTTTAGCTGGCTGGTTTGTTTTAATACAATTTGATATTATTTACAGCGATATTTCAGAAATTGGTTTTACAGAGCCCAGAAACTAAGTTATGTGTTGATTGAATATTTTTCATTTGGAATCGGATTAACCCTCGACTATATTTTAATTTGCTGTAACTTTAATTAACATATTTTAAACTTGTGAACCTATAGAGGGTACAAATTTATCATTAAAAATATATTAAAAGGTATAAAAAGTTAAAAAAGATATATAAAAAGTTAAAAACAGATGTATAAAAAGTTAAAGGAAAATGTATAAAAGCGCATAGCGCAAACTACTTTTAATCTAATTTTAATACATATAAGTCCAAACAGCAAAACCGACAGGTTACTTGCCAATAAAGAACTTTCCTATAAGCTCAGTTGCGAGTTACAAACAAAAATAAATTATTGGTGTTTCCAAATAATAATTTATGTTTTTCTTTTGTTTATTTTGACACTGGGCATAGTTGTAAAATTTCTATTTACATATTTTAAGGAATAGTACAATCTTAATCTACAATATAGATTTAAAAATTAGTCTTTTGGGGAAATCCTTACATAGGTGTACAAAATGTTCTAAACAAAATTAGTAATTTTTGTAATACACTATGTTGAAATGAAATTTTTTCAGAATACTATTAGAAAAATCCGTAAATGCTTTGAACAATACAACTTGACAACTATGGCCCAAAATAAAATGCGACAATGGCTGAAATGTGGCCTAAAAAATGGCGATTGGGTGTGCGCAACTTCGGATGCTCCAACCTTTCCCGCTAACGTGAGTTAGTCTTCGGGTTGTTCGGTGATTATACTAGGAGGGGTAAAAGCGAAAACCAGATAAGAATATTTAGGTAGAGATACAGATGATTAGATTTTTTTTAATTTTAAGCCTACTTCTTTTTACATCTGTATTTATTAAAATAGAACTAATGCAACAAGGATTTATAGGATTTTTGATCTAGCAGTTATTATAGAGTTCAGAGGTAAAATCAGGCAAGTTTCTTCTGTAAATTAACAAAATACATTTCCAAGGTATTTTATACCCAGATATCTGCTTTTTGCCCGAACAAAAATTATAATTTTGAATAAAACAATGCACAAAGCTGTATTACAGGATTCTTGCCTATACGAAAGTTGCTCTTTTAGAAATCGGTGTTTGGAAATTTCAGTTAACTCATTTAGAGATGGAATTTCATATATTGGACTGGATCAACAGAGAGAGCGCCAAAACTAATTTTGTTGTTAAAAAACTCATTTTTAAATTTTGATCAAATTATCAGGTGGTTGCTTTTACCCCTCGACTATAATCTCCTTTATTAAACAAGTAGAGAAATACCCCTCATTATACTTAAAAACAGAAGTATAATCATAGAAACAAATTACTTTGACTTATATTAAACCTACCATCATTATTTAATTTTATAAAAATTCAATGCATACTGATGACTATGTAAAAACCCATTTTTTCTGATTTATTTTATAAATAAATGAATATTTATTGCACTACTATAAAATGTTTAAAGCAAGTTAAAATATGTCAAATATGTACATAATTAAAATTATAAGCAAAACGAAAAGTTATGTTAAAATAATGATACCAAAATATGTTATGTAAATTGTAATTGATTGAGTTTTTCTGTGATTTGGTTAATGATTATTTTTAAAATTATTAGCAACCTTTTATTTATCCTTAATTAGTAATTTGATGTTAGAAAAATCTATTAGGAAACGATGAAAACTGGTTCATAAAGAAATTTAGTAACTGAACTTTGATTTAGGTCAAAGCTTTCTCTTATAGTATTAAAGGGTGAGATTTTACATGGACTTTAACCTGTTATCATTATTTAATTACAAATCTTTAATATATATTTATCTCTACGGAAAATATAAGTTTTTCTAGTTTATATAATATAATGATAAAATATATGAACTAAAATGTATTCACTACACTTTAATAATATTGTTGAATATGTTTTATTTTCTTACAACAAAATATTTGTACTTACTGTGATAAATGTCTTGTAAAGATCCACCTCCACAATATTCCATGCAAATCCATAATTTATCCCTACGTAAGTAACTACCATAATAAGCTATTATATTGGGATGTCTACAGTCTCTCATCATAAGAATCTCTTGCTGAATGATACCAAAATCATCACCTAATAACAAAAATAGGTTTCAATAACTAATAATTTATTAACTTACCTAGTTCACATTTAATAAAATATTATCTTACCAGGTTCTAGTTTTATCACTTTTATTGCAGCAAAATCGTTAGTCGAAAGTCTCTTAGCCTTAAAAAATATTATCCGTGAGTTTAATTAAGGAGAATTAAATTTTTAATAAATACCTTATAGACGTCCCCGTAAGTCCCACTCCCTATCCGCTGAATTAATTCGTAATCATCCTGCGGGTTTCTTCTGGAGATGTCCGAGCTCAATACTCCTTGAGCCATTTTTATTTAAATTTAGCTGATTACATTGTATGTTACTGTACAGTTTTAAAATGATGAAATTAAAAATGTTTACGTGAATTTGACTTTGACAGTAAATGCTATGCAAGTAGACATATTTGATTCAGTGTTGGTAACAAGTTTAAGATTGGCTAAATTTCCCTAGATAGAAAGCATGGTAATTTTTAGATGTGCCAGTGAATTCTAGCGTGGTTTGCAACCGCGGTGTGTTGCGTATCGCGACAAAAATTTAATAACCAATAAATTTTTTAGTTAGTTTATAAATAAATAATTATAATAATCCTTTTAAAGTGCCAAATAATCCGACAATTTTTCGATTAGTACGGTTGGTAAAAGTCAAAATACTGTTTGGTTGTTTAAACATAAACATAGTCGTCGGAACCGTTCGGTAAAAGGGCTTCAATATTAATCACTTTAGAAAATTTGGTAAGTATTAAATTAATCTTTGTTTCAAGTTTTTCATGCATTCATAATTTTACCTATTTTATTTTTAAAGTATAGGTAACTATTTACAATTATTTTTTGTTGGTTTGTCTATATTCAGATAATTTATGAATAAATAATAAAAAAACTACAAAAAGGTGTGAATAAACAAATTTCATACTTTGCATTGGTTCAATTACCTATCTACTTGATTTTTAAGTTTTTCTATAAATATATTAATTATTTTTGTTTTTCCTATAAAAATCGCCAAATTTTACATGCAAATAATGCATGAATGTAATATTGGTTGCATAATACGTAGTAAGTGATATTATTGTTTCTAAAATTTTATTCAATAAATCAAAGTATATAGTTATAAATAAATCTATAAGCTAAATTTATAAAGTAAATTGCTCTAAAAGCATTTTTGAGTCCCTAATATTTCCAAAAAACAAATCATAATCTAAAAAAATTATTCCCTTAATTTCACTAAATATGATAGCTGAAAATTAGTATGTGCCATTTTTGTGTGTGATCTCCCCAAGTACCTGTTAAGTCCCCTTACGAGATAATTTTGGATGTGTATAACAGTGTTGTAATGTAATAGGACTGAAAATATGATACAAATGCTTTGGATTTCATGAATGATCTTTTAGTGTATTTTTTGTATTTCCTGTATATTTTTTATGGATACAGCACATGCACAATAAGAAATTCTTTAAGCCGCTTCAAAAGCGGTGCGTGCACGAAAATAGCGATTTCTAAATCTTATAAAATTATAATTAGGTTTATTTTACTTAAATAAATTGTATCGAAGTCTTAAACAGAAGAATAAATTATTCAAATTTCCAAGTAGAAGCTCAAGGGTACGAATAATCCAAGCAGATCATCCTACTTGCATGATTAATTGAGAATAAAACACTATTGTTAATACAAAACTAAATTTTATTAGCAACAGTCAATGAAACGTTCAATTTAATCTGATTATGTATGAAAATAGTAGTTTAATCTTAATTAATACATTTTCATTACAGTGGCGGATCCAGAGGGGCAACTGCAGGGTACCCAAGAAAAAATTAATAGTGCTACTGTCTTTTGAATGTCCTATTATGTATATCAGTGTATGTAAAATTCTGAAGTTTGTTAAAAAGTGAAGTATTTAAAATTTTCCTCAGGCGCCCCTTTTCCTTGGGAACGGTTGCCCCTCCGAAGTTAAGTCCTGGATCCGCCACTGTTTCACTAAGGTTTCTACCCAAGTCAAATATGATATAACATCGGTCCGTTTTCATTTTTTTTTTTGTAATTTTCTGAATAGTGTTATTTAAAATCGAAAGTTGAAAATTATAGATATTTAAGTAATTAAGATTTATTATCTAATTTGCAATATTAAATTTTGTTTATTTAATTTCAGACTAGATTTGTATTGTTACAAAATCATTAAGTATTTTTTAAATTTACTTTACGGATTTAAAATGAGCCTTGAATATGCTGTTACTGAGATTTTTTTTCGTTTTACATTATTTCACGTAATTCTATTAAATTAATATATTAGGAACTGTCTAATGTAGGTTCTTCATTGCTGTCAACCAGATTTAAATAAAATACATGACAAGAATAAAATTTCTAAACGTTTATTTACATAAATATTATTTCTTAACTCCTACATAAATTATAAAATATGATACATTTTGCAAATTTATATCACAAGATATTCTCTAACTATTATCCTTGAGTACATCCTTCAGTATGGAACTAGAATTTCTGTTCTGAGCAAAATCTGAAAACATCGGCAATACAATTTCACTTAACACAATCGGGGCCTGATTAGGAGTAGTTGATCTACTGTTGGTTGTTTTGGTAGAAGAAGATGAATCGGGAAGTGAAGAGTTATTAAGAAGACTTGGTACAACTCTCGGTTTACTCTCATTCTCCAAAAATTTAATAAAAGCTCTAGATAAAGATTCATCGTTTAATTTATTGTGGTCATCGGATTGTGGTGCCAAAAACGAAGCTAACCATCCTTGCTGAGGCTTGTTTAGTTTGACTTTATCGTGATCTTGTTGGTTGAAATCTAACACTGTAGCTATTATCTTTAATATTTGTGATTGGTCTCTGTTGATGGTGTTGTTCGATGTTACGTAACCAAGTATCAAGTTTTTTATTAGAAGTTTGTCTACTTTTCCATCGGCTGTGCCTCGGGCATTTTTTAAATCCTCTTCCGCTTTTGATAACTTTATTTGTAGCTGGGATGCTGCGGAAAATAATATTTTAATTTTTGAATCAATAAATAGAATATTTTTAACAAAATGTTTAAATGATTAACAAAATATAATAGTTTTGATATGTGTTGAGTACGTTTTGATATATTTTTTATTTAAGACAAAATTAAACACTAAACTGCACCTTGACTACCATGTTAATTTTTTATAAAAAAAGGGAAAATATTTGTTAAAAATACATATTTAAAAAAAAATATATGTATAAAAATTAATAGAATAATAAAGTTCTTGTTGATTTAAAAAAGTTAGGAATCAAGTGTTACCCAGGGACTGGTAGCTTCATAACTCTACCAGTACCTGATGTAATACTCATTCCCTAAACTTTTTACTAAAAATCATGCTCCACATGCCATGACGAAATATTCATACTCTAAAAACTGTAAAAAAAAATAATGTAAATAAAAAATACCAAACAATATTAAAAAAAAATCAAATCTTCCATAACAGAAGAGAGTTATTGCATCAATTGCATTTTTAAAATAATAGACTAGTTTGACCAATAGATATGCAGAACAATGGTTACCAGGTACTTGCAGGTAATTTTTAGACATAATATTCATGTTCAACGACACCAAAATCCCCAAGGAACCAATTGAGCTTAATTTTGTTAATTATTAGCCACATCACAATTTTTGTACAGAACAATAAAAATCTTAACGAAATTCTTGTAGATGAGCACCTTAAACAGGTCGCTCTGGTCACCAGGTACCTTTAGGCAGGGCCGGCCTAAGCCGAAAATTGCAAGTGTGCAAGACTCACATTTCATGCCCCTCCCGGGGGGTAATTTTTGAAATTTAAGGTCTAAAAACACAGTTTTTGTGCACTGTTGTGCCTTTTAGAACATTAAATTTATGTCTCTCAATTTGATTTATTACCACTATTATGTTAAATAAACTAATGAAAGCTTCTGTGTCACGTTACAATGATTTTTACACTTATATTGGAAGTACTCTCAGAACAAAAACCTAATGCGGAAATCACCGTCCGCCAGACCCAAGATAAATTTCAAGGGCTTATCTTGCTTTCATTTCTGAGAATGAATTAACTATGTCCAAATAATCAATTGACTGAGACAGCTTTCAATTAATACAATTGAAAGGCTTAAGTCTTTCCTGAGACAGTGTTGACCTGAGGTAAGTTTTTAGACAAATTTCCTTCTAGATTAAATATTTCTGCTCGACATTTAAATCAATTTCTAAAAATTTACCTTTTTTTAAAAAAATTGCCCAATTTTATGCCCCTCCAAAAGGCTCCAGTGTGCGGCTGCATACGTCGCACACCCCTCAGGCCGGCCCTGCCTTTAGGTAATTTTTCCACATATTCGTGTTCAGCGATCCCAAAAAACCCCCCGAAAAACCAATTTGGCTTCATTTTGTTAATTATTAGCGGTATAATGATTTTTTTTTAATTGTCTCAAGAAAATACGTTCAAAAAAAAGGATTTTGTTCGATGCTCTACAGCTGCATACACGATTAGTGATTAAAATGTCACAAATTTTCTGTCTGCCTCTCTGACTAAACTGTTCATTAAAATCGATCTTACTGCCGAAATTTTCGGCAACTTTTCCCATGTCGAGTTCCTGACAGATTTCACCTACAAATCCCGTTTTATCACATCGTTGGCACCCGTTTACAATTGGAGTTTAAATAACATGAATCTGTGATAATTTGCCCCAAATTGGTCAAGTTTTTTTTTAATTTAACCATCCTTGTATCTCCATATTGTTTATTTTAATATGTATACAGTATATTAGTATATTGCAATAACTCTCTGATATTACATAATTAATTAATTTAAAAAAATATTTCCAACAATAAACCAAAGTATAAACAATTTAGTAAATAAAGAACACCAAAAAGCCCACAATAACTAAAAATAATAAAATAGGTGAAAATAGTGCAAACTGAAAAATAAGAAAAATAAACATTAAAAAAAATGGTGACTCACACACTACATTTTGTCTATCCCATTCAGTACCTGGGGAATCAAACAACCTCACAGTTACCAAATGAGATTAAAAAAACGTAGGTAAAGCGTGCAACAGTGCCAAAATAAACAAAAAAGGTGCTGGTTGTGCTGAAAAAATCCCTATTCACTATTAAAATAATAATAATTTTTAGTCTTTACTATTTGGCGTTAGTTGGCAGTGTTTGTAAAAACCGTTTAATTTAAATGGTTTTGCCATAACACTGTCTAAAAAATGCCAAAGAGTCATTTGTTTTTTAATCTAGACAAGTTTACAGGCCTCTCAGTGTCATAAAATCATATAATGAGCTCGTTCAACATTTTTTTTATTTTAAAAATCGAAAAACACTTAAGGCAATTTGCCAACTTTTTATTCGAACGTTTTAGCCCTTAAATAAATTATCAAAGTACGACCACGCGAAATCGGGGCAGAGCTTCGCGTGACGTCACTTTGCATATACTTGGTGGGCAATACTCAAGATTTCATATGACCGAATGCTGTTTTTCTATACAAGAAAGGCGTTTTATGGTTAAATTATAATTTTTTTATCTTCTTTCCGGTTTAAAATGAGTGAGAAAAACTTCTAATAAATATTGTGTGGTTCCTGAGTGCCATAATTATAACTGTGCCTTTTGATCCAACAAATAGAAAAGTTTGGCAGAAATCTTGCAATGCGTTGGGATGATTTTGTTTCTGACAATCCATTGATCATTGCTGTGAGGATCATTTTTACGTAAATTTAAATGTGCCAATGCGAAAACAGAGTACAAAAACCTACTTTAGACAAAAAAAAAAACATAGAAAATTATATGTACGTAGAAACATTGAAGGAAATCCAACGTTCATTGCTGTGAGGATCATTTTTACGTAAATTTAAATGTGCCAATGTGAAAACAGACTACAAAAACGTATTTTAAACAAAAGAAAACATAGAAAATTATATGTACGTAGAAACATTGAAAGAAATATCAGATTTAAGCCAAAAGTAGTACCAAAGTTTTTTGATAGTCAAATAAATCGAGTTACGACCATTACCCACAGATTGAAACCACTGTCACGGTTTTTACAAAAAAAATAACAACCATCTTCGTTAGTTCTTGACATTTCAGAAATGTCTGTTGAGAATAGGCGGGAAAATTTGATAGAAATCGAACGAAATAGGTGTTCATGTCTTAGTGGCCCTAGATCAACATTAATTTATATATTTTAATATATAAATGTTTAGAGAAAAGCAGGGTCTTGAAATAAATGTTTTTTACCAATTGGTTCATTTATTATGCAGAATTTACAAATTTTAGGATCGGTCTTAAAAAATGCAATGTAATTTGTTTCATACAAAAAAATCTTTTTCTATTCAAATTAAGAAATTTTAAGTAAATTGTATCAAGAAACCTACAAATTAAAAACAAATAAGCACAATTACGAAATTTTAGACTCCCGTATAAAGAAATTTTTTATGATCTCCCACTATTGATTATTTATTTTTTGCTTTTTTTTATTCTTATTTAATTACTGAGCTCAAGAAAAAATCGTCACAAAATTTGGACATAACACAAAAAAATAGCACTGAGAGGCCTGAGTATATATTATATTTATTATAAATTATAACAAACATTTAAAATCTATTTAATTGTTCAGTACTTTTATTAATTAATGAAAATTATAAATAATAGTGTTCATGGCAAAATAACTAGTAAGGTTGATACTGTACAAAAATACTGAACCAATAAATTTCAAAATCCAAAATTACTTATTAATTAAAAATACCCTTTGGCCTGATTTTTATATAAAAAAAACTAATATTGGATAATTGTAAAATGAATTCATCCAAGCCATAAAGAAAAGAAAAATTTAATAAATAAAAACTAAAACCATTAAAATCCGTTTGATAAATTGACTATATTAGTGCATACAGATAATAGCAGTTAAAACAACAACAAAACATTTTATTAATGACTGGTCAGTATATATAAATATTTTGATTAATATCAAATTAAATAGGCGATTGATATTATATATCTCCCAATAGATTCCTAATAGCACAGAGACGTTTAAAAAGCGTCTTAAAAACGTACACGACCGACCATCGGGACGTTTTAAAAACGTTCGTTAAAGTACCTGAGAACGTTTATAAGACGTTTTTATCTAATGCAAATTTCACAATTTCTAACGTCAATTAGACGTCGAAAAAAGACGTTTTAAAAACATTTTAGAACTGACTAAAGACGTTTTTTTTAACGCCCACCGGACATTCTATAAAGTTTTTAGCGGTGTTTTTGAAAACGACTCAAATAAAACGTTTAAACTTTCTTTCTCAAACATACTTAAAAACACAACGGTCTTTTTAGACGTTTTTTACAGTGGTTATAAAAACGTAACTTTCTGACTTTTTCTGAAAACTTTTGAGGAGCTAAATAAAACGTTTTAAAAACGTCCCTATTATTACTTTATAAAAACCATTATGTGGCGTTAAAAAACGTTTACCAGACGTTTTTTATCGTAATTTTTAAAAACGTCCGAGTACTGTAGAGTAAAAAACGTTTTTTTTTATGAATTCGTATCTTTTGTCGACATATTTTGGACGTTTTTTAAGCCCATTTTAAAAAAGTTTTAATTTAGCGCTTGGACGTTCTGACGTTAAATGAACCATAAAAAAGTCAATTGGATCTTTTGTGCTTTTAGGGATATACAGGAAAAGCAAATTAGAAGATGTAGAGAAACAAATTTACTGCCTTGGATAGTTTTAATACTGAGGCAGTAAAAATCTGTTACTTCTCTGACTATTTAAACCAATAACAATTAAAATACTTGATGAATCAGTATAGCAGAAAAATTGGAAAGATACTGTAGAATTCTGAACTAAAACCAAAAAATAAATAAACTACGAGTTAGTGCAGAAAAAAAACCGAGTATAATAATGGTTAGACTAGTAGACTTATATTAATAAAACACTAATAAAAGCTAGCAACATGCTGTAGGTATATATCAAGAAAAACTAGCAGGAAAATAGTGTAAAAATAACAATATAAACAATTTTTACAAAATTTAAACTTTATATTCAAAATTCCAGTTCTCCGGAAAAATCCAAAAGTTTTAAAACTTTTTACACTAATGTATGGATACCTAGTGAAGAATATACTAAAACTGACGAATATGATACTGAAAATTATTTGTTTAAGAGAAATAATAAAAACTTCATCCTACATATTAAAAAAAATTCCTGTTAGTATTTCATTGGTACCAAAATTAAAAAAATATAAAAAATGAAACAATTTGCTACAGACTAAAATAAAATATTCAGGCCAAATAGCGTAATAATTAACAAGTACAACATATTAGTTTTATTCGCAAAAAATATCTATTTTATGAATCAGAAATGAACACATAAAACTTAAAAAACACCTTGCTGTAACTGGTCTTAAGTTCTTCTTAAACTCTTCACAAAAAGAAGAAATTAAAGCTGTTGGAAAATGAAATTTTTATTCTTGACAATGTGATATTGCTCCAATCTTGAGAATTCAAGAAAACCTACAAATGGTATCAGCCCAACATATAAAAAACTCCACAAATAAGCCAGAGGAATACAACATTTATTTAAGATGTGCTCAATTCTATGATTCCTTTGTAATGATAAAATAAGTCAATAAATACCCAAAATAAATCAAAATAAAGTGACAATGTAGTTATTGTGTGGTAGGAACAGTAGTTCATGACAATATCCGCTGATATTCTGGGATCACAACTACCCAGAATTACCAGCTGATATTTCACGGACAACCATTGGGGCGTGAAACTGAAAAATCTAAAATTATGTTAAATACTAGAAAATCGATGATGTTATTTTAAAATAAACTCAAATTTTAATACACAAAGTTAATTAGTTTGTTTTTTGGAGGGAGAGAAGATATCTACATATGGGTACGGTCAGAAAAACTTTCTTTACCCTTGAAGGGCCCAAGTATTAGTAAAGAAGATATAAATTATCGCTACCGTTCTAGTTCTTCTTTATGAAAGAACTATTACATAAATGACCAAAATTCGAGTTTATTCCAAATATCAATAAATAATGTTCATGCTAATAAAAAGTAACCCAACAAATATAAACTATACCTTCTTCTTTTAACCCAGCAATGGTTTTTTTAGAAGATTCAAGCTGATCCGAAAGCCTCGAAGCCGCCAATAATCCATGGTTGCATTCTTCTAGCTGCGATTTGATATTAGAAATCTCCGCTCTTAATTCTTCTTGTATTTGTTTTTCGGTGTTAATGTGCCGACGAATTCTTTCCGTTTCCTTTATGACATCCTTTTCTTTATCTAAATAAATATTAAAATAATCAATCTCTCAATAGTAGAATCTGTGAGTCGGAAAGTGTAAATATTTCAGAGCTTAACGAGACATGTCTACCCCCGTTTTCAAGGATGCTGAACATGATGGTGCACCCTCCAAAAAGGCCAAAAACCGCCCCCGAATGGGATAAAACCCGGATACACCGTTTCATACCGGCAAAACCTGCGTAATCCCCGTTTTCAAGAATGGTTGTCGTTTAAACTAGAAGATGTAGAGAGGGAGGTTTATGCCCTAAATGGCATAAAACATTCGAAAGGGGTGAAACGCGGATGCGCCGTCTCATACCGACGCAACCTGCTTCACCCCCCGTTTTCGAGGATGCTGGATCATCAACCCCTCAAACGGCCAAAAACTCTTTTGCAAGACCCTGTATATTATGACATTTTTGTAATTCTAGAAAAAAAACCGATTTCGACAATATATCACACTAAAGTATATTAAGGAATGAATTCATTATTCCCTAAATCAAAAACATTTTCAAGAAAACCTGAAATAGGTCGATTTTTATTCTTAATTTGACAATTTATAGTATAAAAATATTATTTCCCTCTTGCACCCCCTCAAAATTATGAGACCCTCCTTAAAAATTTTAAATAAAAAAGTAGTTCGTGCGGCACCTTGTTTTAAAGGGATTTTAATTATCTGTTCAGCAATATACTATGACCACAGTTTCCAAGGGCATCTTTTATATCCTTAAGGTTAGACCCCAACAATGTAATTACTTGATCACCCTGTATAAAACGTTTTTTTTCTTAGACTATAGAAAATTAAAAAAAATCATATAAAGGTTAATTCTAGAAGTTTTACAGTAGTAATTTTTAAGTAGCTGATAAATATAAATGAGTAAGAAAAATCAATGTTAATGAGGCTGATCTGGTGTGTCGATCTTTCGTGAAATCAGTGGCGCACGTTTGGTTTTCGGCGAGTGGCTTCTTAATGCCCCGGAGTTCCAGTTGGTAGGGTGGGCCGGCGTTTCTGGCGAGTCCAGTCCCGATAGTGATTCAGAGATGGATTTAGCTCCAAATGAAGCGTTAAAAATGGAGAAGTCAGGAGCAGTTTAGCGAAACAGATATCGAAGTAACCGATAAGAAGAAAAGGTAAAAATGAAGGTTGGGTAGTGGGTGGCCTCAGCGTGGCTTCAAGAGAAGTAAAAATTTTTAGAGAACTATACAGGAAAAAATATATCTACAGAGTGTAGTCTGGTACTGTTCCAGACGTTCTTAAATTTTTCTGGACAGTAAAATCCTGAATTGAATCCACTACAAAGCGAGCACATCCACGTTTGTCTAATTCACAAAACAAAAAAAAAACGGTTTCTCAGGCCAGTTTTATAAACTTGGTGCTAAAATAATTTATCAGATTGGCATTATGTGAAATCCGATAACGCTATTTTTTTAACGATTCTTAATATCGATGAATAGATGCAACTGAGTGTAAAGGAATAACAATAGATTTTTAAAAGATGACACTTTTCATCAAGAAAAGAAGCGAGCATATTATTCTAGAAAATAATTAAATTCTATTTGATTTATATTTGAATTTTAGGCAGATACCTAAAAATAAAAAAGATTATAGGCACGGAAGGGAGACGGGGTAGCGACTCACCGATCTCGAAACTTTCCTGGGGTTTATTAAACGAATGATAAAAAGTCAAAATATTGTAAAAGTAAAATTGAATAAAGTTTACTTTGGTCCAAGTTAAAATTATTTGGTGACTATTTTAACCCGTATAACCATTATATATTTATAAAAAAATACCTTTTCTAAATTGTTCCAAGACGAATTGTAGATTAGCCAAAGCAGCGGCTTGCTTAGTATTCTGATCCTCGGCATCAGATATTTGCTTCCTTAAAGAATCCCTTTCTATGATGACGGACTGCAACTGGCTTTGCAACGATTCCACTTGCTGATTTGCTCTTATACTGACAGAAGTGTACATAGTACTGGAACTCTTCTCTCTTTCTTCTATTTCGGAAAATTTTGTTCTAAGCACTTGGTTCTTTTGTTCGGCTTGAAACAGTTCTTCTGTATAATGTTCTTCCAGTTCAATTAGATGCGTTTGTAGTCTATCTAGTTTTTTTTGAAGTGTTACTTCTTTTTCAGATGGCACTGATCGGTCCACTAGTAATTGTTGGACTTTGGACTGTTCTTCCAGAAGGTTTTTAGCTAAAACTTCGCATTTTTCTTTTAGAAAGTTATTCTGGTCTGTTAGTTTTTCAATTTCATCTTTTGAATCTAATTTGATTTCAAGATTTCTATATTTTTCTACTTCAGCCGTTAGTACTTGATTCAGTCTTTGTATTTCGTTATGATAAGTTACATTTTCTTGGTGTTTCATAGTGACCATGTTAATCAATTCGTTACGAGAATTTGTAACTTCTTGCAGCTGCTGTTGTAATATAGTACATTTATCGGTCATTTCTTTTAATTGTGATTGAGTTTGGGTCAATTTGCTTAATTCTGCTTGCAAATTCGCTTTTTCTAGTACCGTTTCATCGAGTATTTGCTTTAGATTATTGGTTTCTGGTATTTCCTTTTCTTTTATTAAATCTTCTGCTTTTTCGTCTTTTATAGAAGAAGTAGCTATTAGTTTCTCATAGTCTGATTGAAGTTTGTCGTTTGCTATTTGTAGCTCCGTAAAATTATTTTGAAATCTTTCTAAATCTGCGTTTATTTTATTCAATGATAATTCTGTATTATATTTAGCTTCGGAGAGAGCTGCAAATTCCTTATTTTTTTGTTCGTACTGTAATTTAAGCGATGTTTCAGCCATTTTAGATTTTTTTAATTTTTCTGTAAGAGTTTCTATGTTCGATTCAAAACTATTTTTATTTGCTTCTGCTGTGACTAGTTTTTCATTCAAAATTATAATTTTTGTTTCATATTCTAAAATTTTATGGTAGTTTTCTTCGTTTTGAAGTTTCAGGTTAGATTTTTCACTTAACAGGGCTTTGAATTTGAATTTAAACTCATCGAGTTCTTCTTTTAGACTTTCACAATTTATTTTTAACTCGCTTACTTGGTACTCTAACATTTCGTACTCGGATTTTAATTTATCCAAAGTTGTTTGAAGATTTAAATTGTCTTTATTCAAATAAGAAAAATCTTCTTTGGATTCTGTAAGTTCTTTCTTTACCGATTCATAGTGAATTTGGAGCTGATCAAAGCTGTTAAGTAAATCATCGTAATCTTTCTTCTTGTTGTTAATTTCTGTTTCTAGATCGGAATTTTCACCGTTTGGAAGTTTTTCCAAATCATCGATTATTTTTTCTAAATCTTCAATTCGTCTGTTGGCATTTTCTAGTTGGGATTCTAGGAAGATCATATTATCTTCGTTTGATTCGGAGATGGTTTGTAGACCGGGAGTATTTTTGAAAGTTTCGAGTTCAGTAATAAGAAGTTCGTTATTTTTTGCTATATCGTTACATTCGTTTTCGTATTCTTTTATAGTTTGATTTTTTGTTAATATCTCTTGGCTAAGCATGTCAGAATTTTGAATCAATTTTTCGATTTCGTGGTTCTTTTCCACAAGAATGGTATTTTTTTCTTCCGATATTTCTATGACCCGTTTTTCTAGCTCTTCACATTTGCACCTCAAATCTAGTAATATTTTTATAATATTTTCTACATGTTTATTTAATTCAGATACTTGTGGATCATCATCAAGGCTATGTTCAAAATCTGAAGGTTTCTTACATTCTTGAAACTTCTTTATATTCTCCGTAATTATATTTATATACTTATTATGAAGTTCATACAAACTAATTTTATGATTTTCTTGTAAATACTCATACTGTTGCTGCAAATCATTAAGTTCCCTACTAATTTCCATTTTTTGTTCTTTCACTTCTTGAAATTTTTTATCATCAGTCATATTTTTATTTTCTTGATTCTTCAACAGCTCCAATTCTTCTCTCAAAACATTAAGCTGTGCTTCATGTTCCAGTTGAATACCTTCCAGTTCATCCTCTAAATCTACATCCATTCTTCCCCGTGCTTTAACCAATAAATCTTCATTTAGCACCTTTAGATCTTCAATTTCTTTTCTTAACGTTTCCAAGTCAGTATTAAGTAATAAATCTTCGTTTAGCTTCTTTAGTTTTTCAATTTCTACTTGTTCATCTTTTTTTACTTGTGCTGCAACTACCAAATCTCCAGTTAGTTTTTCAATTTCCTTTAACATTTCGGCCTTTTCTTCTCGTGCTGTAACTACCAATTCTGTATTTATGTTGTTTAGTTTTTCAATTTGCTTTTTTAACGTTTCTACTTCTTCTGACTGATCTTGATTCTTTATTAGCTCCAATTCTTCTTTTAGAATATTTAATTGGGTTTCATATTTTTGTTGAATACTTTCATCTTCTAAGTCTATATCTATTCTTCCTTGTGCTTTAACTAATAAATCTTCATTTATATTTTTTAATTCTTCAATTGATTTTTTTAACGTTTCTACTTCTTCTGATTGATCTTGATTCTTTATTAGCTCCAATTCTTCTCTTAGAATATTTAATTGGGTTTCATGTTCTTGTTGAATATTTTCCAGTTCATTTTCTAAATCTATATCCATTCTTCCTTGTGCTTTAACTAATAAATCTTCATTTACATTTTTTAATTCTTCAATTGATTTTTTTAATGTTTCTACTTCTGATTTATCATTTTGTTTCAGTTCTTCATTTATTATTTTTAGGTCTTCAATTTCTTTTTTCAATTTTTGTACTTGTTCTGTATTTTGCTCCAGTTTTTTAGACTTTTCAACTTGATCTAGTTTTTCTTTTAGAATGTTTATTTGGATTTCGTATTCTTGTTGAACCTCTTTTAAAATATCTTCCCGTGCTTTTATAATTAAATCTTCGTTTAGTTTCTTCAGGTCTTCTTCTTTTAAAGTTTCTGCTTTTTGCAGCTGCGATTTTAAACGATTATTTTCTTCTTGCAGTATCTGGGTGTCTTTGTATTTATTAGCAATTTCTTTTAGTTCTTTTTTCAGAGAGCTGACTTGCGTTTCGTATGTTTCTAAGATAAACGCTAACTTCTGACAATTATCTTCATCTTCTAGACTCTTTTTTTCGAAGAAAATTACCCGTTCGTTGACTTTTTTTAATTCGGAGTATAGTAGTTTATTTTCGCTTTCGAGTTTTTTGATATTTTGGTCTCCACCGGATTTCGTTTCTTCTATAATTTTTTGTAAATTTTCATTTGAACTTTTGACAACGAACATTTCCTTTTTGATTTCTTCAATTTCGCGGTTTAATTTTTGATTAGTGTTTGCAAGATTATCATTCTTTGTTAATTTATCTTCTTTATTTATTAAAATTTTATTTTCTTGTTTGACTTTAAGGTATTTATCGTTAAGATCATTTAGTTCATATTGCAATTTTTCTTTCATTTTCATGATGTTTACCAGATTTTCTTGGTTATCAGCATCTAATTGTTCTAATTGTACTAAGAGCTCGGTTTTTTCATTTTCTAGTAAAGAAATGGTTTTCTTTAAGGCGGATATTGATTCGATTGATGTTTTTGAATCGATTTCTTCAACACCATCCCAATTCCAAGTACCATTTGAATCATTTTGAAGAGTTTTCTAAAAATAAAAATTAGTATTAAAAAAAATTCAAGGAATAAAAAATAAATTAGTATTGTGGAATATATTTAAATTAATTGATGGTAGGTACGTCAATGCCCAAGAAAAAATGTTATAGTAAAATAATGGTAAGGAAATGTGTCATTATTACCCATATATGTTTGTCTTTTTAACGGTTTCCTGTACGTAAATTTATACTTTTTTTTCTAGATATTCACCACAAAGTTGTTTCGTATAGACTCATGCATATGATAAGAAGTGATTATCAAACGGTTGGAGTTTTTATTTACATAATAATCAGCATTATACGTTCCCAACGTCAAATATACATATTGTGTTACTTTTTACTATTAAGTGCTATATTATATTCCAAATGTAAGTACAGTATATAGTGTATTACAAAATGAAGGATCTTAATACACTTTGTAAAAATTGGCAAAAAAAGCAAAGATAAAACAAAACGAAAAAAAGTGGAAAATAAAGCAAAAAGGCACAAAAAAGGAAAAAAGGGTAAAAAACAACAAAAAGCCAAATAAGGGCAAGTAAAGGGAAAAAGCAAAAAATGCCAAGAGTAAAAAAAATTTAGTAAAAGCAAAAAACGCCAAAAAACTAAAACAAAAAGTTTGGAAAAAATTTTTTTTGGCAAAAAAGTAAAAAAAAAGTCAAAAATGCCAAAAAAAAAACTTAGGGCAGAGACAGACACCCCATGAAGTGATTAATTCGAAACGAAATATCTTAATTGAAATCTGGTACTAATCCAGATTTAACATTTAATGGGTTGTGGTTATTAAAATTTTGGCGTTCAACGTGGGGCTTGATCGCGTAATTAAAAAATTTGAATTTGAATTATTATCACCCTGTACAAAAATGATTTTAAAACTTCATTAATATGAGCTTCTGACTTTTTGTCTATTTAGTGTTATTCGAAATTATTTATTGCTTTTTAGACCAAATATATTCGGTTATTTATCTTTAAATCAAAAATATAAACTTGTATCACCCTGTAAGTACCAACATTCCTGGTTCTCGTAGTTTTATTTACATTCATTACGGGCCCCATTGCTGTTTCCACTAAAATATAGGGTACAAATATTTAACCTTTGTTTAACACTTTGTCTTCGAATTTCCTGTCGCCCGTATCAACATATATATACAGGGTGTTGCGACACAACAACAAAAAACCTCTTAATAGAAGAAAATTCGTAGGAAAATGTGCAATGTTTGCGTATGCAAAATTAAGGCTGCTTATTTGATTAACAAATTGAATCATTTATCTTATCAAGAATATTTCAGGATGTGTAACGTACCTATTTTCGAAACATTCTAAGGTGTGTTATTTGCAAATATTAAACGATTAATCAGACTTTAAATAGTCATGGTAAAATTGGTTGAAAATATTTACAATTTGTTTTCTGTTTGTCTCCCAATTTGAAAACTTAAAAAATAACATATCTTTCTTATGATAGTTTATAAAAATTGTACTTTTATAGTTATTTTCCCTTAAAAAGAATGAAACAACGGGTGATTTCGTATTCTGATTAATTAAAATTGCAAACTTTCTGCGATGTAACAAAAACTAAAGAAAATAAGACATATAAGCTGTCAACTTAAGTGGACACACTGTAAAAGAGTGAGTTTTAAGTATGGAAGACCTCAATTATCTCGGAAACGGATCGCGCGATTTTTATAGATTTTTGTGTGCAAGGATTTTACAACAATGTAAATACTACCATAATATCTTAAATATCACAAGACCCTTGCACACCAAAATCTATAAAAATCGTGCGATCCGTTTCCGAGATAATTGAGACGTTCCATACTTAAAACTCGCTCTGTATATATATTTTGTATTGACTTAGAAAAATAAATCAAAAGCTATGTGGTGTCTTATAACTTACGAAATATATAAAAAAAACCAATAAATAAGCACGGACTCATGTGATTTTAACAAAAATTTGCAGAAATTTTTTTTTTTTTTTTAATGGCATGGACTTTATGTCTTTCAGCCAACTGCAATTCGTCTATAAGGGCGTAAGGGTAACCCTAAACAACTGAGAAAGATGAATTCAAAAAGAATTCGAATAAAAACAACAAGGAAAGACGTAAACACACGCTTCTCGTCCAGGGGCCCGTCAGGACCTAGAAAAATTATTCAATTTCACATATCACAGGCCTCTGACATAAAAATTGCCTTAAATACAAAAAAAGATACTTTTAGCGCTGATTACTGAAAAAATAGTGAAAAAGTTCCATTACGTACAGTTTTCTTATAAAGAAGAATGTAAACTTTTTATTAATTCGTAGAAGTTCTAAACAATGGCAATAAGTATGCTTCGGTGCCTATTGGACACCCAGTCCATTTAAAAGAACGCTATGAAAATCTTGAGCTGGTATTGAACAAAATATTGTATTCAGATCACATATGTGGTGATTTGAAAGTAATTTCCATGTTGCTTGGTCAACAGAATGGTTACACTAAGTTTCCTTCCTTTCTCTGCGACAGTCATGACAGTAAGCAACACTATGTCAACAAAGAGACTAGCGTCTAAATCACAATTGCAACTCGAGTGCCCACCGCTGTTGCCAGGGTTAAGTGTTTTATTGACGAAAAGAAAAATATTTATTTTATTAAAAGAAGTCAATTTTATCAATTTCGAGTGTTACATGCTATTTGACAGCTGTCAACGGTTAATATCGATTTTTTAACATCAGTTTTGAACTCGGCAACCTCAAAAGTATATATTTAATGTGGATTTTATCAATTTTGATTATTGCTTGTTGTTTGACAGTTATCTGACAGCTGTAAACTGTCAACATCAATTTTTTAACATCAGTTTTGAACTCAGCAACCTCAAAAACATATATTTACATGTGGATTTTATCAATTTTGATAATCACATCTTGTTTGACAGTTAGTTGACAGCTGTCAACTGTCGATATCGTCTTTTTAAAATCAGTTTTGAACTACTTTTAAGTAGTAAATAATGGTGAATCCGTGGAGCTTTGGAGCTCCGTAGGAGCCAAAATAAGCAAAATTGAGCTTTGTGCCCATTGAGACTTTTGTTCAGGATGCCGAAACGAACAACATATCCATATTTCAGCCAATTTGACCGGGAACCAATTTCCATAAGGTTTGTGCGGGGTTCTTTATCCCTTCTCCCATGAATACATTGGTAAGTTAAAATTTGTTTGTTATATCTCTTTATGTTTATTGATGGAAGTCGTTTTAGGCCTTATGATGGCGAAATTTCGCCGAAACTAGTCGCCCTCTATCAACTTTAAAATTTATATGAATATAGGGAAACATTGAAATAACATCTGCAAATATCTAGGTCTTATACTAGATTGCCATATCAGGTGGGATTTGCACATCAATTATTTACTTAAAAAATTGCGTTGCATTCTTTATAAATTTTATCAGCTTTCAGATATATTAGACAAGCATCATCAAAAAAAAAGTATATTACGGTTTAGTAGAATCTCAACTCACATATGGCTCTTAATTGGTTGGGGAGGTGTTTCTAAATCTTATTTAAAACACTTGGAGGTTATTAAAAAAAAAATTCAAAAACATATTAAAAAAAAATAGTAGGTATCCATCACAGCTATATTTTAAATCATTAGCTATAACAAAATTTAGTTACAAAAATGAGCTAAACACACTAGAACATTCTTACTATACAAGACAAAAAAAAGTAGATTTTAGCTACCTTTTGTGAATAAGACAATAGGACAAAATGACATCTTTATCTAGGTCCGAAAATTTTTAACTCTATCCCTGTAAAACTAACTTGAGTTTAAAACTATTTAAGAAGAAAATAACAGAATATATTATGACAATTTCGCGACTCTATACATTAATAGATTAATTAAACTAGGCCCAATTAAATTAAATTAAACTAAACTATTAAAAAAAACATACATATCATTGCATTAATAAAAAATTATATTAATATTAAGTATACTGTATTATTATTATTCCCATTATAAGTTTTATTTTATTTATATGTTTGTGCATTAGATTTTTTACTTACATACAGGTGGTCAAACACCTCGTAAGTTCTACTTTATTCCATAATTTTTTTATAAATTGTGTATATTTTAATGTACTTGTTGTTGAATAAAGTTTATTATTATTATTATTAAATCAATTTTGGTATTTTGACATCTAGTTTTATTACCTCAAAAAAATAACTGATCAAAGTATATTTTTTGCTGATAATACTACTTTATTGTAAATTTCAAAATAGTCATTTTGATATAATGACGTTTGAAGTTCGCGAATCGCTTTAAAAATATTAAGTGAATTATTTTTCGAATGTACTTTTGTAAATTTATGATGCTAATGAAATAATTCTCCTGCCTATTTTAGTATTTTTTATGCATAGAAAAACGAAGAAAACCAAATGAGTTTTGATAAACAATACGTAAATTCACTAATTATTTATTATTACGAATACTTATTTGTTATCTGTTTTACGTTGTTTAAAATTGAAATAGGTAATAGGCTTTAAACATAAAATACAGAATTCAATATTATTAAAAATATATAAAAACAAATTACATAATTCTAGTGAGACACTTTAAGATTGGTGGTAGGAAAATAATTTATTTTTTTTAACAGTTTTCACTCTGACCCAATTCGCTTTGGATTTATAAAATTTAAATAAAAATCAATGCATTATTCATATATACGGCTGGTCAATAAACTTGCTTGTGTATGTAATGAAATAATTTACAAAATTACGATAACGCCTCAAAATATTCTGCAAAACCAACAAAATTTACATATTATTTTTTTACCTAACACGAAAAAAATAATTTATTATGATTAAAATTTCCAGCATAATCATTATTTTATTTTTAAATATATATATACAGTGTGTTCTACCATGATTTAGCTCATAAACCGTAAATGTTATACAAATTGAGAAAAAATGGAAACGCTATATTTTAAATGGGACATCCGGTATATTTTTGATAACAATTGACAAGGCGATTACCACATACACCAATATTTTTGGTGATGCTCGGATTCGCCCTAAACTACATTTATACCAAAGTTTATAGTCTTTTTCAACTTTTAATTTTGGATATTTTTCCAAATTTAGATTTTTTAACTGATCATTTGGATTTTTTAACTGTTCACATACACCAAAATTTTTGGTGATGCTCGGATTCGCCCTAAACTATATTTATACCAAAGTTTTTAGTTTTTTCAACTTTTAATTTTGGAAATTTGCCCAAATGTGGATTTTGTAACTGACATCATACACCAAAGTTATTGGTGATGCTCGGATTCACCCTAAACTACATTTATACCAAAGTTTATAGTTTTTTCAACTTTTAATTTTGGAAATTTGCCCAAATGTGGATTTTGTAACTGACATCATACACCAAAGTTTTTGGTGATGCTCGGATTCACCCTAAACTATATTTATACCAAAGTTTATAGTTTTTTCAACTTTTAATTTTGGAAATTTGCCCAAATGTGGATTTTGTAACTGACATCATACACCAAAGTTTTTGGTGATGCTCGGATTCACCCTAAACTATATTTATACCAAAGTTTATAGTTTTTTCAACTTTTAATTTTGGAAATTTTTCCAAATATGGATTTTTTAACTGACCACCAAAATTTTTGGTGATGCTCGGATTCGCCTTAAACTACATTTATACCAAAGTTTATAATCTTTTTCAACTTTTAATTTGAGACATTTTTCCAAAGGACCCCGCACTAATCTTATGAGAAATGGCTTATTGTGAGATTATTTTGAAATTCACATATGTTATAGAGGTTGATCTCCTGAGTAAAAAATATCCTTGCCTCAACTTTATATCATCAACCGTTTAGATAATACAGGGTGTTGAATGTGAACTTTTTGATATTGGACTCAAATCGGTGTACGCCTCTCCTATAGTGTCCAATTAAAGAAGACCATGCTTTTTTGCAATTATAAATATCCAAATGTATTCTCTTTAATATCTGGTACTTATTTTTTCAAAACTATCGTGCTAAAATATATTTTGTCTAACAAAAAAAAATCCATTTTTATTAAAAATGAAATTCCAAAGAACGTGTTGTCAATTTTTTTATGAATTGTGTAAAAACCTATCTTTTTTCAGATTGTGTAGAAAAAAATATCTTTTCTTGATACAGGGTGGTCAACTCTGAGAAAAGTATTTTTACAAAAAGCCATTTCTCATAAGATTAGTGCGGAGTCCTTTGGATTTTTTAACTACCACATACACCAAAATTTTTGGTGATGCTCGGATTCGCCCTAAACTATATTTATACCAAAGTTTTTAGAATTTTTCAACTTTTAATTTTGGAAATTTGCCCAATTGTGAATTTT
The DNA here is from genome assembly GCA_963243735.1 of Neocrepidodera transversa. Lineage (NCBI taxonomy): Eukaryota > Metazoa > Arthropoda > Insecta > Coleoptera > Chrysomelidae > Neocrepidodera > Neocrepidodera transversa. Next base: position 1,412,459 of record OY725337.1, on the reverse strand, counting down.
TTAACTGACCACATGCACGAAAGTTTTTGGTGATGCTCGGATTCGTCCTAAACTATTTTTATACCAAAATTTATAGTTTTTCAACTTTTAATTTTGGAAATTTTCCCAAATTTTGGATTTTTAACTGACCACATACTCCCAACATTTTTGAGATGCGCGTATTCGCCCTAACTGCATTTATACTATAAAGTTTATATTTTTTTAAGAATTAATTTTGGATATTTTTCCAAATTTGGATTTTTAAACCATATTAAAAAAAAACTAATGTTTTAAACCTTCAATCTAAAACTAGATCAGAGTCTCAATTTATGTATAATTCGTTTTTTTTAATTAAATATTTTAAAAAGTTTGGGAAAATTTAAAAACACTAATCAAAACATACCTATACAATTTTTTTTATAAAATTTTTAATATTGAAAACAGTTACAAAGAAATTTTTTAAACTGGATTAAAAAAAACTTTTAAATTTGATTTTTTTAATCATTCAAAGAATTATAAAAATTTGTAAATTTAGATTTTTTACTTTCCCCCTACATAATACCTACTAAACAATCACTAATTGTGATTGGGTAAAAAATCGATCTCGAGATTTTGATTTCTCTACGCTTTCAGGTACCAGAATAAAAAAACCCATTTTGCGAAAAATTTATATATATGTTGTAATTTAGAGAAAAATTAGTTTTTATGAAAAACGAGTCGCTACTGAAACAAAAAGACCATCGCCCTCTTGAAACAATTAATGCCCTCATATTCTTATTTTTTTACATTTTAAAACTTAACACGTGCGTCTCTTTTCGACCTTTTTTTACACCTGTGTATATGTGGAGTCGACGTAGCGAGCCATTAAGGAGCCACCATTGCTTTGTTTTCTGCCATCATTGTTGTTATTTATCGTTTCCCAAAGCGTTGACACCACTTAAAAGATATGTATAGATTAGTTTATGTTACGGTTAATTTTGATATACTTCATGATAAAATCCCCTATTTGTTTTTTATCAGGCAAGAAAGGTAATGTCAGGGTGTTCAACAACAATATTCACAATAGAATTTTCGAAGAAAAAATGTCTTATAAAACGGTTTTGCCAAAAATGATATTATGAATCTGTGAAACACACGATTAATAAGAAATAAATGTTCAAGTGACGTCAGCTACATTAATTTGTTTAAAGTAATGTAGATGGTGACAAGATATAATTATTAGTTATCTGTCAAGTATTAGTAAACCAAATAGCCTTAGCGGCTTCGACTATTAAAAAAAAAGAAGAAATAGAACATATTAATTAATAGATTTTTCGTTTTTAAATCAAGTGTGCGTGTTTTTTTATGGTTTTCTTTATATGAGTGTATTTGAATAAATTTATTTTGACAAAAATAGGTAAGTTTAATAATATAATAAGCAGAAAACTTTTCGTCTTTTGGAACAACAAGGCACAAGCCAATATTTTGCCATTATCAAGATAAAAGAAAATTAAACTTATAATAAAAACAAACCAAGTAAATAAGACAAAAAGCGAAACACATAAATATTAAAGGAATAGGTTATGTTATACTGAAAAGCAGTGAAAAGTGAAAAAACACGTCCGCGAGATGGCACTGCAAAATGATAAAATGTCGGATTGAGGTGTGAACAATAAATACTCTAACTCCACTTGCTCATTTTGATCTACATGTTCTAACTGCATTTTATTGGAATGACAGTGATTAGGTATTATTTTAGTTCATCCTTACCAGTTTAGGCCACTTCTATATTTCTTACTAATTTTGAATATTAATAATTATACACCGGAAGGCTCTGGTTAGGAAATGATTCGTTTCTCTGTGTTTGTTGGAAAATCCTTTGGACCGAAGAAACTGGACCGAACCAAACCGGACCGAAATAATTTTTACAGAACCTGAACCGAAATTTTTCAAATTGCGCAGAATCCGAACCGGACAGGAACCCTTATTTCATTTGGGTCCGGGTCCCTGATATAAAGTAACGCAATTAGTATATTGTTCACACCTCGAGTCGTTTAAACGGTCAAAGATAGATGTCGCTAACTCCGTGATTTTTCCGGTTAACAATTTTCTTCTTTTCTCATGTTTACATCTGGCCTCTATTTAATAAGGAATTCAGTTTGTATATACTGCCATCGCTCTTAATTATCAATTAATGTAAATATTTTTAATTTTTTTTAAATATAATAACGGTTTAAAAAAATTGTAAATATTTTTGTAGACATATTTGATAACAGGCTTTTATGGTGCTAATTTAAAAAATTTACATAATAGTCCCCATTGTGCAATAAAAAATAAATGCAGTTTTAATATTCCAAACTCAAATTTTTTTTATTTAAGGGTAAAACTGCTCAAACAGACCGAATTAAGATAAAATCACTCTCCCTACGGACTCATGATTTTATCACAATTCGGTTTGTTTTCGTGTTTTTTCCAAAAAAAAAAGTTTTTGTATAAACTTAAATTTTGTCCAAAACCTTAACACCACGTGACTTTTGTGGTTGCCGGTTAGAGAATTATCCAAGGAAAATGTGCTTGTATTCTAATAAATTGGGTGTAAAAATTGTTTTTTTTAGTATTTTCGGGTTAATGTTAAGTAATCCTACCACTCTAGTCCAATTTTTTCTGCGCAGAACAGGGTAGAGTGCCATAAAATATAATTATTCGTTTTTGGACGAGATCTCGCCTAGGATTTCACACGAGAACGATCCTTTTCTCGTCTCGTATTTTTTAGGCGATACCGAGACCACATACGGCGAGACCCGAGTCTCGTTTCTGGTCTCGTTCATATTTCTTCAGAATTTTTTCTGAATTTCCGAGATAAATAAACTAGTAAGCAGTATAAACATTTAATTTTTTTTATAATAAAAAAAAAGATCTGCATAGGTTACGATACAATTATGAAATCTAAAATCTGGTAACCGTCTGTGAAATATTTTTTATTTTATAATTATGGACTTCAGTTACAGCAAAAACGCCGTTGAGTGAAGGTGCTAGTAATGTTAATCCTAATAAAAGGCCGAGATCAGAACGATATTTTTCTCGTCTCGTTTTGTCTCGTAAAACTGAGACGACAGCGAGACGAGACCTTTTTGAAAATTATTTAGGTGAAACCGAGAATACATACGGCGGAGTCTCTAGTCTCGTTCACATTTCTGCAGAATTTTTTTCTGAATTTCCGAGAAAAATAAACTAGCAAGTAGTACACACATTTAATTTTTTTTATAATAAAAAAGGTCTGCATAGGTTACGATACAAAAATATAAAATCTGGTAACCATCTGTGAAATATTTTTTATTTTATAATTTTGGACTTCAGTTACAGCAAAAATGTCGTTGAGTGTAGGTGTTTAATAAAAAATACTAAAAAGCAATATGTTTGGTGTGTGAAAAATATAGAATAAGAAAAATAATTAGCAGATAATACAATATGATTTAGTAACGTCCAAATAAAAACAAAAATAATTAAAAAAAACACGCATTTATTAATTACAATAGAATTAATAATTACCTCGTTTTGTAGTCTCAGAAATAAGTTCTAGGACTAACAAAATTTGACGAGACCGAGACTGAAACGAGACTTATTTTTTAATTGCAACTAAAAAAATGTATCACTTTTACTAAAAATAATTTTAAAAAAGTGAAAACTCCAGCTTCCTATCTTTAATATTAACGGAGCGCCCGTCCAAAAACGATTTCAGGCAAGATAACATATGGTATTGGCACCTCTGAATATTTCTCTAAGAATATATAACTGGGTAACTGTAGCAAGTGAAGTAGTTTTTCTAAATTAAAGCAAGATGATTGAAGATGAATTTATTGGTCAAGTTTATTTAATTTTTATAAACTTTTAATTAGATATTAATAATTATGTTATTTTAAGTTATAGGTAAATATGTAAGTAGGGCGACATAACGCCGTACAAAACAAACAAAAAAATCACCATTTGAAGTACTTATAATTAATTATTTTTAATTATGTCTCATTACTTTCGTTATACCCCGTTAAGTCGTTAATGAGGAAAATTAACTAACAGTTTACTAAGTTTACACTAAATTCCAAATATTTATATATTTAGTCGCAATTGCAATGAAGTTTGCGTATCATAAAAAATAAATAATTACACAGTATTATTCTTTTGAATTATTTAAATTTTTTTAGATTTACTACATACTTGTTTTTTTCTAGGTATAGTTGTAAATTTAAATTCTGTTTTTACTAACCTTTATTTGCATATTTGTTAAATTAAATGGGTTCCATTTAAAATACAACCATACAAAGCGGATGTCTTCCGAAAGTCATTAAAGAACGTTGACTCTTCAATTGTCAACATATTGTACAAATCCATTGAAATAAAAATTCGCAAATATTAAAAAAATAATTATCCAATATGTAATGATCAATAAGAAAAAAATCTGAACAGATCTTTAAAAAAGTGGGTCAAACAAGACGAAGGAATAATTTTACATGTATGTTATGTAATTTTTACCAAATTTATGGGCTTTAAAATCAGCTTCCAGTATACGAATATGTTGAATTAACATCCTATTACTAGGCGGTCATAAATTCCCCAAAATAAAGCGAACCCGCAGCCAAGCTCGAATTTAAGGCGGTGGGGGCGATCGCTCCCTCCAAATTGGTAAAAAACTTCACGAAAATAAAAAATTAAAAACTCATTAAATTGCGCCCTTTTAACAACTATATAGCACTTTATATACTTAATACATTACAATTTCCGTGGATGGGTATCAGTAGAGTAGCAAAGAGAGCATGACCATCAGAATAGGGAATTGCGTATGAAAGAGAGAGAGCGACCAGCGTGTGTATGTATGTGTAAAAGATATTTTTATTAATTGGGGTTCGGCTAACCAATCACATATAAAAATAATTCAAAATCGAACATTATTTAGATATCTTGATTAATTGGGGTTCGGCTAACCAATCACATATAAAAATAATTCAAAATCCAACATTATTTAGATATCTTGATCATCGCTCTCTCTTTTACACACACACTGGTCGCTCCCTCTCTCTCTATCTCTCTCTCTCTCTCTCTCTCTCTTACACACACAATTCACTATTCTGATTCTTTGCTACTCTACTGGTATCCCATTTTTCATCAAAAATGACCCAAAATCGCCCCCCCCCCCAAATTAAGCTCCTGGATCCGTGCCTGCCCACAGCCGCCAATCAAAAAGCTAGTATGTGTTTTTTTTTAAAAAATGTTCTGTTATGATTGTTATTCTTAAATAAATGTTAAATGTTCTGTTATGATTGTTATTCTTAAATAATTTTAGCTAATGAAGTAGAAATATCGGATACTGCATTTTGTACTAATAATAAGATAACAGGATAGGGATTTTGAACTATTTTTTCCAGTTTTCCCATGATAGGGATTTTGAACTATTTTTTCCTGTTTTCCCATGATAGGGATTTTGAACTATTTTTTCCTGTTTTCCCATTTTTTTTCTAGTTTTTTCCTGTTCTTTTTTAATTCTTCCCTATTTTTCCCCATTTTTCTCTAAATTCTGCTATTTTCCTTATTTTCACAATTTTCCCATTTTCACAATTTTCCCATTTTCACAATTTTCCCATTTTCACAATTTTCCCGTATGTTTCTCTAATTTGCTCTGTTTCTCTATTTTTCCCCATTTTGCTCTATTTTCCACATTTTCCTCTATATTTCGCTATTTTTCTGTATTTTTTTCTATTTTTCCGATTTCTTTCTATTTATTTTTCGTTTTCATTATTTTTCCTATTTTTGTTATTTTTCCCTATTTGTGTCTTACCCCTATTTTTGCGTATTTTGTACTATTTTCCCTATTTTCCTCTACTTTTTCCCTATTTTCCTCTACTTTTTCCCTATTTTTTCCTTTTTTCTCCATTTTACCATTTTTCACTATTTTCCCATTTGTTTCCCTATTTTCCCTTATATTTCGCTATTTTTTGTATTTTTCCGATTTTTTCCTATTTTTTCCTACTTCTTTCTGTTTTTTGTTATCTTTTTCTATTTTCCGTATTTTTGCCTATTTGTCCCTTATAGTCCATTTTTTACATATTTTGTTCTATTATTCTCCATTTTCCCCTATTTCCTATTTTCTACCCCTTAAAATCAAAATCCTCTCTTAGTGGGTGTATATATTATGAACAGAATAAATTGTCAAAATTTCAAATATCTGGGTAAAGTAGATTTTGCTGTGCGTATATTATAGATATTTTAATATGATTAATTTTTTGCCATTGTTGCCAAATTTACTAAAAAAGTGACTTTCTTACCACTTTTTGAACTAATAAACTAATTTATTAAATATATGAAAAAACATAAAATAATATTTTTTTAATCAATTTTAGTATAATTTAAGTTATCCGCCGTTTCATATTCGAAATGCTACCCTTAATTTTTTTCAACTACGAATCTGGATTTTAAATATTTTTTTTAAATCGTTACTACCATTTTATTATAAAATTATATTCTAATCACATTTCGTTACAAAAAAAACCTTTTTCATGATTCCTTTTTTATTAAAAAAAAAAAAAAATATGCTAAAAAATATATTATCTGAGTATAGACTTTTTGTATGATTATAAAATATAAAAAAAAAATATAAAAAAAAAATATAAAAAAAAATATAAAAAAAAAATATAAAAAAAAATGATTAAAAAAAGGGAAAATTTCTGATAATTTTATAATATTCATGAAATGAAAAATTTAGTGACTTTGTGTAAACTCAAAATAATTATTTATGCAACAAGTGCGTAAAGTGATACTTTTTTCACGAATGTGAATGTTGTCGTACGACTCGCACGAGCCAAAGGCGAGTGCGACAATCACATGAGTGAAAAAAGGCACTTTACACACTAGTTGCATACAATATTTTTTCTACTACCATAATTTTGATGTACAAAAATAGATTTTGCATGCAAGATGTTAACAAGCTATGTTCCAAAATCTTGAAGTTAACCAGTTGATTTCTGGCACATAGAACCTTGGCAACATAAGAAACATAAGGATATTGCAAAAAAAATGTGTTGCATATGTAAAAAAGTTATTTTGAAAATTTCATTTTACTTTACGCACTAGTGAAAAAAAGTTGAACTTTACGCACTCCTTAGTGTGCGTAAAGTAAGTACTTTACGCACGGTAGTAGAAAAAATATATTATCTGAGTATAGACTTTATTTTTGTATGATTATAATTTTAATAATATTTGCCAGCGTCGCTAGATTAACTAAAAAGTAAAAAAAATTAAATAATAATTTTAACTTTAAAAAAGGGAAAATTTCTGATAATTTTATAATATTCATGAAGTGAAAAATGTAGTGACTTGTGGAAACTCAAAAAATTATTTATAAAGAAAATAATGTATTCAACAGAACTGTTCGAAACGTCGGGCGGGATTACGAGGGTATTTAAAGATTTTTGACAATTTTTATTTTATTCGTTTTACGAGGGTATTTAGAATTTTCTCGATTTTATTTTATCAGTTTCTCCATTTTCTGAGATCCACAATTATTTTTTAAAAAAATTGAAAAAATTCATGTACGTAGAATTTTTAATTCTTTGTTAAAACGCGTTAAACTAATTTTAATAATTTTCATTTTGTTCGTTTTACGAGGGTATTTAAATATTTCTCAATTTTATTTTATCAGTCTGACATCCACAATTATTTTTTTAAAAATTTGAAAAAAATCATGCTCTTAGAATTTTTTATTCTCTTTTAAAAGTTACACTAATTTTGATAATTTTTATTTTAATCGTTTTACGAGGGTATTTAGAAATTTCTCGATTTTATTTTATCATTCTCTCCCTTTTCTGTCATCCACAACTATTTTTTTTTAAATTTGAAAAAAATCATTTACGTAGAATTTTTAATTCTGTGTTAAAACGCGGGAAACTAATTTTAATAATTTTCATTGTGTTCGTTTTACGAGGGTATTTAAAGATTTCTCAATTTTATTTTATCAGTCTCTCCTCTTCTGACATCCACAATTATTTTTTTAAAAATTTGAAAAAAATCATGCTCTTAGAATTTTTTATTCTCTTTTAAAAGTTACACTAATTTTGATAATTTTTATTTTATTCGTTTTACGAGGGTATTTAGAAATTTCTCGATTTTATTTTATCAGTCTCTCCCTTTTCTGTCATCCACGACTATTTTTTTTTAAATTTGAAAAAAATCATGCTCGTAGAATTTTGTATTCCATTTTAAAACGCGTTTTATAATTTTTATTTTTTTCGTTTTACGAGGGTATTTAAAGATTTCTCAATTTTATTTTATCAGTCTCTCCTTCTTTTAAAACGCAGTGTAAAAATACAAATTTTAATATTTGTTGTCTATCTACCTACCTTAAAATTGATCAAAAAAAAAAACAAAATTGTATTTATGCCACGTACAAGCTCGCTTCTGTGGCCATCTTATGTTGACTTATTTTGTAATTTTCTATGTAACAACTCTCCTTGAGATTTCTTGTAATTTGTATTTTCATTTTTTTTTCTTAAAAAATAATAAATATTATTTTATTATTATTATTATTATTATTATATTATTATTATTATTATTTACACTGTAAATCGTAGCGAATTAATTCGGGCAAAACTGTTCTAATAATTCTGAAAATTCATAGTGATTGATTATTTTCAAAATTTTGATAAAGCACACTTATATTTTTGTTTCCAGATATTTTGCATATTTTTTAATACGATATTATCAGTCTTATTTCATAGAACATAAAAAGTTGTAAATATGTGATTTTTTTCGAATTTGTTGAATTAAAATTATAGGCATTTATACTTCGATTTACCCAAATTTTCAAAATAACATTTTATCAAAAATCTAGAAAATGCAAGGGTTTCCTTCTGGTATTTTTTTTTTTGAAAAATTAAGAAAAACAATTTTTTCTAGAGGTATTTTGATCCCAAAATACTAAAACAAAGATACTTTTTTTATTTGAAACAATATTTGATGAAATAACATTGAATTATTGATTCAAATTTCTCCAACCCTCAAGAAAAGTATGAAACCTTTAGAATTTCAAAAAATCGGTTTTTTTCCATCTAGAAAACGTTAGAAATATGTTGTGAAAACTTTTCCTGGCGAAAATTCTTTCCGTAAATGGTTTACTAGATGTTTCTATGTATTCTCTTTTGCTTAAAATTATTGGTCCCTAAGTTAATTTTAAACTGGATTCTTAAAGTTTCATAAAGTACAAATTGAACAAAAAAAACTTTATCAGAATGTCTCTTTTGGTTCGTTCAGAATTAATTCTTGGAAATTAAGTCGAAAATCAGGCCTAAAGGTAAATAAATGAAAATAACTGAAAATAAATGAAAATAAATGAAAAGAAATGAAAATAAAGGCCCAAAGGTACATAAATGAAAATAAAGTAAAATAAAGGATTAAAGGTAAATAAATGAAAATAAATGAAGATAAAGGCCTAAAGGTAAATAAATGAATATAAATGAAAATAAAGTAAAAATTAAAATGATATGTATATAAAAATTTTCGAAACAATATTCTACTATGTAAAATATCAAAATTTTATTTGAACCATTTGAAGGAACATAAACGATAATAATTGAAGTGCGAATTTTTTAAACATTTTTGAAAACATAATTATGGACCACAGAAGCAAAAAATAAAAATAAAAAAATATTAATTTTGGTTATCGAAAAGCATTTTTTTACTGGATGCTTTGATTCAGAAAGACAAAAAAAAGGTTCTATTTTGCACTTAAACCAATAATTGATGAAATAACGCTGTATAATTGGTTTAAAATTTCTTCCTAACCCAAACCACAAGAAAATTATTAAAAATATTAAATGAAACCCAACGCCATTTAAACGACAATAAAAAATTCTATAATTTTTAAATTTTTTATAGTAAAATGAACTATTAAAAATATTTATGATGGTACATCAATTTATAAATACGGTAATTATTGTAAATACCAAAGTTAGTTTTATTCCATTTTAAGTTTAATTAAAATTTTATTTAACATATATAAAAATAATTTAAAAGATAGAAAATATTAGAAAACTATTTTTTTATTTTTTCCAAAAAGTGTTTAAAATAAAAAATAATGAACAAAAATATTAAAAAAATCATTTTTTTTTAGTTTATTAAAAATTTTAAACTTATTATTATTAATTTCAGTTTTATAAATTCAAATTGCTTAAAAAATATATTTATTTATTAAAATTAACAATATTTTTCTTGATTTTTGTTTGAATAATAATTAAAAAATGACAAATACTATTAAAAATATTTATGACGGTAATTACTGTAAATACCAAAGTTAGTTTTATTCCATTTTAAGTTTAATTAAAATTTTATTTAAAATATATAAAAATAATTTAAAAGATAGAAAATATTAGAAAACTATTTTTTTTTATTTTAAAATAAAAATATATTTATTTATTAAAATTAACAATATTTTTCTTGATTTTTGTTTGAATAATAATATTTAAAAAATGACAAATACTATTAAAAATATTTATGATGGTACATCAATTTATAAATGGTAATTACTGTAAATACCAAAGTTAGTTTTATTCCATTTTAAGCTTAATTAAAATTTTATTTAATATATATAAAAAAGATAGAAAATATTAGAAAACTTTTTTTTTATTATAAAATTGATTTGAATACAAGGTTTTCTTCCAAAGTTTATTTAAAATAAAAAATAAACAAAAATATTAAAAAATCATTTTTTTAATTAATTATTATTGATTTCAGTTTTATAAATTCAAATTGCTTAAAATATATAAATATTTATTATAATTAGCAATATTTTTTTGATTTCTGTTTGAATAATAATATTTGTAAATAAATATGAAATAACATACCAAATTTTTTTCATCCAAAAAATCTTGTCCTATAACACACCGTATAATACGTAGACGCGAGTCGAAAGTTTGAACCACACTGTAGTAAGTGCTTGCTTACTTAGCCGTTAGCTGATACCACGAGGCGACTTGCTTGGTTAATACTAAGCCCAGTTTAGTGGTAAAACTTATTTGCTTGTTACACACGGGGGACATTCTTATCACTTCGGTGAATTTGATAGCTAAAGCTTTAAACTACACTTTTTTTAAATATATATATCCCTCTTCCTTTACAGCTCTACCGGAATAGATAAAAATCCCATATCAAATATGAGAGATTAGAAAACGGTCTTGGTAGGTATTGTGTAAACAGATTTTGTTCTTTCTTGGATTTCTCTGTGTGTTGTCGGTTATTTTAAAGAAAAGGATATACATGGTGTTCCAATAAAAATTTCATTTCAAAATATTCTGTTCGTATAAATTGATTTCAACATTTAACACGTTGAGAAAAAAATCGGTTGTGTCGCCCCAAAACTTTCCCGACGTGTATCCACGAATACTTTTTCAGATTTTTTCCACTTTGATCAACAATTTCACAAACCTTTGGAAATTTATAAAAAAAACTCTGTTCCAATTTCAAAAATTTAACAAAAATTTCAAATTTCATAAATGTTGCAAAAACTGAAAAATGAAAAATTTAACCAACAATTTTAAGTTTCCAAAATTTCATTTTATTAACATATTTTTGAGAAAATTTGTCTTTTTGACTATTAGTATCAAATTTGTGTCATTTTATCTGTTTTTAACAATTTTTTCCTTAATTTCAGTAATTTTTGTTAGTTTTAGTATTGTGTTGTCATTTTTTTAATTGTTGTTTGCGATGTTTGTCCATTTTTCGTGATTTTTTCGACTTAAAGCAACAATTTCACAAACTTTAAGAAAAATAGAAAAAAGTTCAGTTCCAATTTCAAAAATTTAACAAAAACTTCAAATTTCATACATTAAAAAATGTTGCAAAAACTGAAAAATGAAAAATTTAACCAACAATTTTAAGTTTCCAAAATTCCATTTTATTTACATATTTTTGAGAAAAATTGTCTTTTTGGCTTTTGGTCTCAAATTTATGTCATTTTGTCTGTTTTTAACAATTTTTTTCCTTAATTTCAGTAATTTTTGTTAGTTTTAGTATTGTGTCGTCATTTTTTTAGTTTTTTTCTGCGATGTTTGTCCATTTTTCGTGATTTTTTCCACTTAAAGTAATAATTTCACAAACTAAGAAATTTAGAAAAAAGTTCAGTTCCAATTTCAAAAATTTAACAAAAATTTCAAATTTCATACATTAAAAAATGTTGCAAAAACTGAAAAATGAAAAATTTAACCAACAATTTTGAGTTTCCAAAAATTCATTTTATTTACATATTTTTGTGAAAAATTGTCTTTTTGGTCTCAAATTTGTGTCATTTTGTCTGTTTTTAACAATTTTTTTCCTTAATTTCAGTAATTTTTGTTAGTTTTAGTATTGTGTCGTCATTTTTTTAGTTTTTTTCTGCGATGTTTGTCCATTTTTCGTGATTTTTTCCACTTAAAGTAACAATTTCACAAACTTAAAGAAATTTAGAAAAAAGTTCAGTTCCAATTTCAATAATTTAACAAAAATTTCAAATTTTATAAATTTAAAAATGTTACAAAAAATGAAAAATCAACAATTTAACGAATAATTTTAAGATTTGAAAATTTCATTTTATTTGCTTATTTTTGGGAAAATTTCAAATTTTAACATTTTGTTATTTTTGACAGGTGACAGTTGGAGAAATAATTTTGACTGTTCTCAACAGAGTTTTTCAAGGGCTTTCAAATGACATATTGCAAATTCCGTGACATATTGTATTTGTCATTTTTTAATAGTGACACTTCCGTTGAACAGATGTCGTACAAAAACTAATAGGTTCTTCCGACGGGTAACCCAAACCCATATACCAAATTTCAGCTCAATCGGATTAAACGTGTGGACAGTATCGTGGAAGAATACACACAGACAGACAGACAGACTTCCATCTGGAAATGATCTTAATCATCTCAGGTGACCTCAAAATGGATATTTCCATCTCGAAAATTTTTTTTAGCTCGTTCACAATACTTTCCCTTCTAGGAGGTAGGTCGGGAAAGTAAATATATACAAATACGCAAACTTTAATCACCTTGTATACGCTTTATTCTTATGTATCCGATTTTATGTCGTTTGCTCGTAGCAATTACTTAATGTTGAAAAAATGCGATTTTTGTAAACAAATTTCTACGGAGAAACATAAAAATATAAAAAATACAGGGTATTCCCTTTAAAAAAATGTAACTTTGATCTGACACGGCGTTCTGGAACACACTGTACAATTGCAACTAATTTTAAAATATAAAACTAACTACAATTTGTCAAAAGTTAGTTTTTATACTTTTAAGGATTTAGTAGATATTGGACTTTATCGCACTAATCGGTCGCTCTGTAGATTACAGGTTAAAACAAATAGCAAATTATGACGTAGATACGTGCATAACGTATGGCAAGCAACGTGTTAAGTCTGATTTATACTCTTTTTTGTTTTCAAATTTATTTTAACCCTTTGGATCGTTTTTTATTAGTTTTATTATTCATTCTTAAAACTTTAAGCCTAATTCACATTACGCTTGTAATTTAGTCGCGTGTCGAGTAATTTACTAACTAAAACGTGTACGAATAACGAAAATTTACTAAACTACTCTACTAAATTTTCGTAATTTTAAAAGCTTAAAAATTCATTACAAACTCATTAAAAACACTAAAAACTGACTAAAACCTTACTAAAAACTCATTAAAACATTAAGAACTCAGGAATCATTAAAAACTCATTAGAAAACACATTAAGAACTTACTAAAAAATCGTTAAACTCATTAAAAACTGACTATAAGCTCATTAAAAACTGATTAAAACACATTATTCAATCTCATTAAGAAATCATTAACAAATTATTAAAAACTCATTAAATCTCATTAAACCTCATTAAAAACTCGATAAATCTCAAAATCATTAAAAACTCACTAAAAACTCATTAAAACTAATAAAAAATCATTAAAAATTCATTACAAACTAATTAAAAACCACTAAAAACTCAATAAAACTGATTAAAGCTCATTAAAAACTTATTAGAAACCTACTAAACACTCAAAGAAGAATCTAAAAACAGTTTTACTGAAACTTGGACTAAATAATAAATATAGCGTAAAAAATGAGTAAATAGTTCTTTTTTCTGATGACTATTAGTATGTTACTGAAATTATATTCAACAAAATAAAAAAAATGGTAATTTTTAAACAAAAAAATATACTTCTAACTGATGCTCATTTTTTTCTGAATCTTCTGATATTTTCTCATTTTTTTTGTTTTTTTTTCTAACTTTTTCTGATTTTTTAGTTTTTCGTTTTTTTCTGATGTTACGTGATTCTTCTAATATTTCTCATTTTTTCTGATTTATCTCCTTTCCATGTATAAGTATTTGGTCCTTTTACCACTTGAGTTTGTTTTTTTTATTATTTTGCTCACTATACTCCTTGAGCCTGCTCATTTAACAAAATATTTGGGCCATTTACGTTTTTAATCCTGATCCCCTGATTAGTTTGGTAAGTTCATTTAATGTACAAACTACACCCTTCTTAACTGTGTATTATAGGCCTGATGATGGCATATTGCCGAAACTAGTTGCCGCCCCCCTTTCATTCCACATTTATCAAAAAGATAAATTTTTTTTAAATTGCCAAAATTATGCGTTTTTATGAAAAATTACAGGATATTAAAGTTGTAAAACATAAAATTTTCAACACATTTTATCGTTGCTCTTTTTTCGAAAAATTTCATTAAAAAAATTGTGGAATTTTTAAAAACATTGATCAAAAAAATTTGAAATTTTATTACGATTTTGAACTAAATAGAATAACTTTTAAAATATTCAAGATATTAAAATGGGATTATCGCCATTCGAAAAATAATATGAAACTCTAAATTAACAATGTATTTTAGTTTCTTCTAATTTCGAATTGTAATTATTATAGCCAAAATAATTTTTTGTAATTTCATTTTATCAAAAATATAAAACAAATGAAAAAAGTAAATAGTACATCCGAAAGGGATCAAAAAGTATATTATGTGTGAAATATTTCATAATTTTAAAATATTACTTGTAGAAGTTATAGCCAAAATTATGAAAAGTTAAAAAAAATTTGAAAAAAAATTTTATTTTTTTAAATTTATTTAAACGAATTTATTAACGTATTTTGATGCAGAAAAACTACAATAATACGGAGAGGGTTCGGAAAATTGGGTGGATTACCCCCTCATTTTTTTATTCAATTTATGTATTAAAAATAAATCTAAAGTTCCCAAATTTTAACCGAAATACGCCACTGATAAATGTTCGTAGAAATTAAAACACAAACTTATTTTGATAAACATTAAAAATTATTTACACAAAATAACTACTAAATAATAACATTACCCT
This sequence comes from Neocrepidodera transversa, assembly GCA_963243735.1. Taxonomy (NCBI): domain Eukaryota; kingdom Metazoa; phylum Arthropoda; class Insecta; order Coleoptera; family Chrysomelidae; genus Neocrepidodera; species Neocrepidodera transversa. The sequence goes on along the minus strand of OY725337.1, from coordinate 1,397,115 downwards.
GTTAAAAAAAAATCGAACAGAAGCAACCAACGTGCTTTATTAAACTCGTGGCCTTGAACAAATCGCGCGTGCGCCACCTCTGTACCTACACCTATGCTTAAAATATTATAAACATCTATTTGTTATCAGCAGTTAAAAGTACACGTGGTTACAACAAAAAAAATTGCCGCGGATTAAACTGCGTCTAATTCTACAATATTTAAGGTACCTATATCTATTATTTTTATGTTTTTAATAATTTTATTTGAATTAACACGTTATCGCGAAAAAATATTTTGTTTAGTCTAATCGTATTTCTTTTATAGTACGTATCATTTTAATCTTGTGGTTGGTACAAAACGCACATGCGCCGCTACTGCTTTTATTATAAACAATGTGTTTATATATGATCTATATTTGTGGCATTAATAAAACGAAAAATTTTATTTTTGACGTTTCGGTGTCTTACCAGTCATAGTTTTTAAAAATTTACAATTTATGACAACAAATCTGACATTAAAAAAAATAACCAATATATGTAGCAAACTGAGTGAATTTATAATTGAAACAAACTATATAAAACTTTTTTAAGTGGGTTAGTTTACATCTTAAAAAAACGTGTCTAGAAAATTGAGGGAAAAATTTAAACCCCATATAAACAATTGCAACTCAAAAATTATAAGCGTTAAAGTGAATTCAAAAAAGATTGGGAATAGGAAAGAAATTTTAAATAAAAAAGTCCTGCCTCTCGGAACTATATCTTAATTATTGATAATTTTAATTTAATGCTGAAAACAGGACTATGCATAGCTGCAAAATCGGCCGTGGCAAGTAAAAATATTACACTTTTAAATATTAATTAAAAAAAATTGTATCATTTAGACATTTGAAGGAAAAAAATTCCACCGGTAAATTTTTTTTTACTGATTTTTCATAAAATGTGCTTATATTGTTGAATAACTATTTTTCGTTTACATTCCAAGTCAGATTTTTGTTAAACGAAAGCTATGTAAGAGTGGCCGAATACCTGAAAAAATGGATTTTTTTATACAGCGTGTTTCAAAAATCGGGCAAGGATCCTGGAAGTCAAAAACTACTAACGATAAATTATCCAAATTCGGATTTTCATTTCTTTTTGCTACAGGCGGCCATCTTGAATTTTTTGAATTTGGACAATTTATCTTTAGTAGTTTTTGAATACCAGGACCGTTTTCAGACTTTTGAAACACGCTGTATGTGATGGAACACGGTATTCGCAAACTTTTGAAGGAAACTATCCTTCTTGAAGTAAGGAACCGGACTACCAAGCACAAGATGGCCTCATTCAAAGTGAATGAAATCCACTAATGACTATTAGAAATAAATAGGTTATTTGTAGCTTGTATATGTGAGTTTTTAAAACTATACATCAAAACTCACACATACAAGTTATACTAGTCGTTAGTGGATTTCATTCACTTTGAGGAGATGGGGCCATCTTACGGTTGCTCTGTAGTCCGGTTCCTTACTTCAATGAAGAATAGTTTCCTTTAGAAGTTTTCCAATACCCTGTGTTGATTTGCTGTTCATATTTGTACTTTACTCAAGACTTGTACAGTAGTATTTTGAAAGTGATATTTGAAAACTATACAACTTAGGCATATTGCCACTGATGAGTCCTTAAGGGACGAAACAGCTGTCTAGTAAACGGCCAAATGTAAACCAGTAACTATTTTTTAGTTATTTAAAAAAAGGGACTAGACCTCTGATAACTCTGATCCTCTAGTTTAGAGTTTCACATTGTTTTAAGTTTTCATCTATTTGTTTTTTATAATTTTTTTGAAATTTTTTAACATGTTACCGTTTAATTTTCATACCAAATTTTAAGACCATGTACAATTTCTTCGTTATTTTTGTAAGTAACCTTTTTGATTACGTTTATATTGTTAATCCAATATTCATATTTTGTATTGTAGGCACGATGATGGCCATCATTGGCCGAAACATGTCGCCAAATGAATCAAGTTTTAACTAATGAACAAATTTTGTGGAATGACTTGAATTTTTATTATTCGTCTTCCTACCAATCATCTGTCAACCTCTTCTTCTTTTTTATTTTAATTCTTCTTTTTCCTTGCCGTGCCTGTACCGAATCTCAATCAAGCGTATACATTGAAATTAACTTTTACATTTTTGTTCTAAATTATTTTTTTATATAACCTTTTCTGTAAAATTTGTATGTTAACTTGTATAATGTTATGCTTCGGAACCATTATTGCCATTATTTAGTACTATGTTAAATATTTGTTTATAAATTTGTTATTACCCTCCACATTTCAGCGTGAAGGTTGGTACTTTGGTAGTCACTGTCATCTGTCACCTGTCATGTCACTTTCTCCTTTCACCATTTGCTGATGTGTTTTGGCACGTGGTGACTTCCCCCAATATATTGTTGAATTTATTCACAGGTGGTCAGTTTCTTCCAGCCCCATGTAGAGTGGCGATATTTCTGTTTCACTTTTCTTTTTCCTAGATTTTTATCCCCTGTAGATGCTGTCCCTAGGTGCAGTTAATCACTGCCACCCCCTTTAATTTTTTTTATAAAAGTTTTTTTTTCGATTATATTTTTTTCAGTTTGTAAAAAAATTCTTTAGTATTGTTCAAGTACCATCATCTTTATTAAATTTAATTTTCACATTTTGTGATCAATTCTTTTTCTCGTTTAGTACTTAATATTGTTAAGTTTGATTTTTAATTAAATGTTTTACATGACCAATTGCGAACGTTTGTATCTTTATCCCTGATGATGGTCAATGACCGAAACTAGTTGCATGCTAGTGCTTTTTTTGTCATTAAATTTGTGGTGCCCGAATTTTTCCTTAAAACTTTGGACCACATTTGAGTTTGGGATTAAAAAAATGTTTTTTTAAGAAAAAAATACAATTTTGATAAATGTGTCAACGAAATGTATTTTAAGCACAAAAACAATTTTCGAACGAGGAAAATTCCTATTTTCTGTTCTGTTTTGCATCGGGCGGCAAAATAGCGACGAATTGGAAAGACGCGTCTTTCCCGCGCATGAATTTGGGGCGGAATCGAATCTGTATTCCGTAATTCCGTATTTTCAATTCAAATAGTCTGTGGAAGCCTTACTGAACGGAATGAGAAATTGTGTGCTGACCAACAATATTATTATACAGAAATAGATTCAATTAAAAATGTATGTATTGCGAGTAGAAATAAACGTTATTATTATTATTATTTAAATAGTAGTTGTTGAGTATAAAAGCTTTTGTAGTAACTAATTTATTGTGAAAATGATGCACTTTTATTTTAACAAAGCAAATTAATACCCCGTTATATTTTTTAACATTACCCTGTATATTTAAGTCAACAAATTAAGTAATTAATCTTTCGATTTGAATAAAGATGTCGAATTTAATAAAAGCAATTATTCTCTAATGGTATATTGAAACACGATAGCGTGTTTGTCTTAATGAAAACACTCGTATTTTATTATTATTATTGTCATGTTTAACAAGTGTATATTGATCCTTAAAGTTAATACAAGAAATGATTCTTTAACACCTTCATTGCCACGTGAGTCACCAAGAAGTTATAAAATATTTATTTGTAATACATTGTTTTAATCAAAGGCGTAGCTAACTTTTTTCCTGGGAGGGAGCTACTTTTGCTGCGGGGGGGTAATCAAACTTTTAAACAAAAATGTTTGTCCGTTTCCAAGTTTCATATATTTTATTTCTTCTTTTCGTGCTATTCTTTCGTATCCTGGGGAGGGAGTAATTATCCCCTTTACCCCCCAATTTCTACGTCCTTGCTTGTAAATGAACCAGATGCAGATTATCCGGAAAGTGATTTCTTTTCTCTTTTTGTCAAAGATGTAGAAAAATGCATTGCTGCATTGTTTTTCAATTTTTTGTAAGAAAAAATGCATTGTTGCTTTTTTTCTGTGAAATGGACTATAGCAACTCAACAATTGACCGAAAAATTAGCAATTCAAAATTTTAATCTCCAAATTTAACTGTGAAAAATGTATTTTTGCTTTTTTTCCCCAAATTAACGGTGGAAAAACGCATTCTTGCTTCTTTTTTCAAATTCTAGTGTGGAAAAATGCATTCTTGTTCATATTTTTCAAATTTAAACTGTGGAAAAATGCATTTTTGTTCATATTTTTCAAATTTAACTTGCTTTTTTTCTAATTCGAGTGTGAAAAAATGCATTCTTGCTCATTTTTTTCATATTTAACTGCGGCAAAATACATTCTTGCTTCTTTTCCAAATTTAACTTGCTCATTTTTTTTTCAATTTAACTGTGAAAAAGTGCATTGCTTCTTTTTATTAAAATTGAACTGTGGAAAATTGTATTTATGCTTTTTTCCCCAATAATGTGTGATTTTTTTTAGTCCTTTTTATAGTTTTCTCCTAACTTTCGTGAAAAAATTTATTTATTTTTGTAAAAATTTGTATGTGTTTTTTCCATACTTTCTTTTTCATTGGAAGAATTTTAGGAAAAAACTTCCCCATTGGAAACTGTGGGGGTATTTCTATATAATTTTTCTCTGATTTCTTATTTCTTTGATTTCTTGAGTTTTCCGTGAATTTTCTTTTAAATTTTTTCCTGATTTATTCCAACAGTGATTCTATAATTGTATCCAAACTGTCATTTGCGAGAGTGATTATTTTCTCCTAACCCTCGCGAAGAATCCCTCTTGTGAAACAGACTGCAGAGGGTAATTACCCTCTTTTACCCTCCCCATACCTACGACCTTGGTTTTAATTAAAAAAATGTGCTGAAGATACCAATTATCTAGATAAAAATTGTTTCAACGTATTATATACAGGGTGGGCTAAGTATTTCCGCTTGGAGTACAGCAACTAAACTAGAAGAATATATTGTTATGGACCACCCAGTAGTCCAGGGCTGGATTTACTATACAGACAATTTTAAAAATTAAAAAACAAATACAATTTATTTAAATTTTTTGTTGTTCTTTTTCTACATACATTACCCTAAACACATTTTGGCTCATGAGTTTTGAAACTGAATCTGTTTAAATAATCACAAAAAAAAAATTATTTTCGAACGCGACGATTTTTTCATCTTCTTTCATTAAATTCCAATAATAACAGGTTCTTATGACTTTTTATGGTACATTTAATATATTGTAATGAATTTATGGTGATTTAAATTGTAAATTGCCCCACGTTGGGCGCCATTTGTAATGAATTTATATCTCAATTTGGTATCCATTTTCTTGTTATTTTCATTCCATTTGTCTTAATATATCCATTATATTCTCTTGTTCTTCCTTTTTATTTTGTTTTTCTTGTACTTGCTCTTTTTTTGGTTCATTTGGACTTATTCCATCACATTCTTCTACATTTTGTTCCTGCATAATATCAACTTGTCCTATTTAAAAATCTTCCATTTGTCCAATCTTTTCCCCCCTCTTAATTCCATTTTTTTTTATAGAACCCACCCCAAAATGAGATTTTTTTTGTATGAGTAAATCATTACAATAATCTATGCATTTTTATAAATTAAACAATCACAAATTGGGTTATTTTTGAAATTTTATGATCTTTATACTATATTTTTTTATTTATCTTATACTATGAAAATTTTAAAAGATATTATTAATAAACAAATTACCTACAATTTACTTTTAAACAACTTTTGTTTAAATATAATTATAAAAAGTATTGCTTGAATCTACATTTTTTAGACAACAATTGTTTAGAAGTAAATTGAAGTTAATTTATTAATTTACTTCATTAAGTTATTGAGATCATCCTGTTAGTGTGTATGTGTGTTAGTGTGTGTGTGTCTGTCTGTGAGAACTCTCACGGTCACCTAACCTTAGGGTCATGCCTCAGTCGGGTTTAAATTTGAGCCCTGTAGGTCAAAGTAGACCGGAGATATGGGGAGTCACAAGTTCACATGCGTTTGAACTGACAAAATTAAGGAAAATCAAGAAAAAATGGGGAAAAACAGAGAAATAAGGAAAAGGGAAAAATAGAAAAAAAAAAATTTTAATTAATGTTTCAGTCATATAAAAAGCTAATGTTGAAATTGAAATTCGAATATAAAAAAATAATGTTAATAGAGTAAATAAAATCAAAATTATTCATAGAAAATAAAAATTATCTGAAGTTAATTTTTAATCATTTAGGTATAAAATTTTTATTTTCTTTCTATCTGCACTTATTATTAATTTGTAAGAAAATTGTATTCTTTTTAAACGTTTCTAAATCACTTAAAAATATCCCATTTCCCAACAAAAATATTATTTAAAAATATACTGGCGCACCCATTAAATTTTTATTTCTCTTCATACAGCACTTATTATCTATTTGTTAGACAAATTCATTCTTCATAAAATAATGAATTATTATTCTTATTAAGTAAAATAGGAAAAGTAGGGAAAAATCTGACAAAAGAGAAAAAAAATGGGATAAGGGGGAAAAATAGGGAAAAATAAGGGAACAATGGGAAAAAATAACGAAGCATATAAAAATAGTGAAAATAGGGTAAAATATGAAAGAGTAGCAAAAGTAGGAAAAAATAAGTAAATATTGGAAAAAGGATAAGTATAGGGAAAAATATAAAAAATAGTGTTAAATAGGGAAAAATAAAGTAAAACAGAAAAAATAATGAACAAATTGATATTTAACAATATTTAATTAACCCCAGTATGTTAAGTACACTTTGATTATTGTAAACCCTCTCCTTATATCGAATTGTATAACTTTAGACCTGAAGATCTTGTAAGCCAAAACTAGTCGCCGTTTCCTAAAAATTTAATTATATATGTGACTTCGAGTTTTATTTCATTTGTAAGAAATTGCAGAAAATTTTAAATTATTGTGGCACTAGTAAAATCTATTTTTCCCTACTTTCCTATTTTTCCCTGTTTTTCATTTTTCCATATTTTTCTTTATTGGTTCCTTTTTTTCCCTATTTTTCTATATTTTCCCTTCCCTATTTTTCCATGCTTTTTCCCAACATTTCTCTTTTTCCTATTTTTCCCTATTTCCTTTATTTTTTCTTATTTCCTGTATTTTTCTTCGTTTCTTTATTTTTCCCTGTTTTTCCCCATTTTACCCTATTTATTAAAAACTGAGATACGGATAACCTTACGGATTTTTATTATAAAATATATAAAAAAAAAGTAGCGTATCGCGCAAACATTTTTGTAAACCAATAAAAATTCCAGATTTCAAATTGCCATAATTTTTTTTTCACTCTGTATTTTTGCGTCATTTTAAAGCCTTACTTAACAAGATGATACAGAGTTGTCTATAAATTTAAAAAAATATTAATTATCGATTAAATTACAGAATTTCTTAATATTGAAATATTTTCGATGCTCTGAAATAATTTTTGGATTAATGTTTGTTTAGGCCTCAACCGATTGAGGTGAAATTTTAAGTCTTACTTAATCAGATGATACAGAGTTGTCTATAAATTTAAAAAAAATATTAATTATCGATTAAATTACAGGATTTTTTAATATTGAAATATTTTCGATGCTCTGCAGTAATTTTTGGAATAATGTTTGTCTAGAATCAACCGATTGAGCTGAAATTTTTCAAACATATTTTGCTTAATATTTTGTGTATAATTATATTTTAAAGAATTACTTCTACTCTCTTCTAATGGCATATTTTTATCTCTATATTTGTGTATTTTTCTATATTTTATATATTTAATAATAATAATAATATTATTTTATTAAATGATTAGCATGTTAAAATTACTTTTTTTTTAAATTAAGCTTAATATAATTTGTATTTTAAAAATCGTCTTTATTTTTTATAATTTTCAAAAACAAAAATTTAACAATTTTGCTCTTTTCGTTATTTTGAATTTTTTCTCCCCGACGCTATTATTTTTTTTAATGTATTAAAAGTGATTTTTGCTGTAATGTCTATAATTTTAATTTCAAAAATTCAAAAAAAATCACACATTTACTTTTTATTAAATTTTAATATTTATTTGTTAAAAATTTGTTGTGTCATTAAAGATTTCTTACATTCTTTTTGCTTTTGCGCCCAGAATTTTTTATTAAAATTTTTGGAAAAAAACACACTATTAGATTTTTTTAAATAGCATTAGACTCAATTTAATATTTTTTCCAGTTATCTTGTTATTCGGGTCAGAAAAATATTTTAAATCATTAATTCACCATTGAACGTTTTGGTATATTTAGATCAAAAAACCTATAAAAAAGTGGTTTCCAAAAATAAAAATTTCATGTTTAATAAAAGATGACAATTTCGTTTTATTTCCGTCCACAATTTTTTTTCAAAATATTTACAAAATTCACACAGCTCATTTTTATTTATTTTAGGTAGTTTTTTCCTTAAGGAAAAAAACCACTAATGATACGGCTCTGTCCGTGATAGGTTTTGGAAAACAATATGCTTATTATTTAATTTTTCAGATTTAGGTTATTTTGGTCTTTTTGCTCTTATGCGCCCAATTCAGCCCAGTGGCGTAACCATAGTCTCTTGGGGATACTTTTTTCATCCAGGTTTTCAGGGTACTGCCCCCAAATTCTGGTCGCCACTGGTAATTTCAATTTGAATCTAGTATTAGATTCACCAATTTTCTAACTATTACAATTTAGAATTTACCAGTATATTCCCGTTAAAAAGCAAGGGCGTAGATATGGGGATAATATGTCGAAAAAAAATTGATATCTGTCAAAACTAAATTTCTTAACTCTCTAAAAATAAACAAATTTGACAACAAGAAATCTGACATCAGTCAAAACATAACTTGATATTTGCCAAAAAAGTAATTTGACATCTGTCAAATGCCTACTTAACATTTGCTAAAAAGGAGTTTGACATCTATCAAAAAACAACGCGATGCCTGTCAAAAAAAAATTATGTATGTTAAAAACAAATGTGACACCTGTTAATGAGATATTTGACATTCTGCCATAAAGAAATTTGACATTTTTCAAAACATAACTTGATATCTGTCAAAAAGGTGCCTAATAACTTAAAAAAGTTGAATAATTTGAGCTCTTAATTTAAAGATGTTGAGTTTAAAATTAATTATTTCTTGTTATTAATTGTAAATATAGTAAAAACTTGACATATGTCAAAAATAAATGTATATGATGACCAAAATAAATTTATATGTCAAAAATGTATGGAATAACTGTCAAAAGAAAATTGGCAATGGTCAACGAGTAATTTGACATCAGTCAAAACATAAACTTGACATTTGTCAAACAGTAATTTGACATCTAAATGCCTGCTTGACATTTGTTAAAAAGCGGCTTGGCATTAAAAGGCAACTTGACATGCGTTGTCAAAAATAAACTGAATACCTGTCAAATAAAAATTTGACACCTGTTATCACCCCCTTCAGGATATCAAAATATAAAATTAAATATATGAAATATAGAAAAGGACAAAAATATTTGTCTAAAAGTTTGATTACCCACAGGAAAAAAAAATATCTACGCCCTTGTTAAAAAGAAAGTAACGCGTGTTAATATTTTTATTTATTGGACTATTGCTATTTATGCCATTATTTACAAAATTGTCTCAAACTATTAATTAACCATTTTGGTTACAGCTTTTTCCAAGATGGCCGGTGTTATCCGTCCCTTAATAGTGTGCGGGCCATCTGGCGTTGGAAAAAGCACTTTGGTCACAAAAATTCTCGAAGAGTTTCCCGATAGATTCGGTTTTTCCGTCAGCCATACGACAAGAAAACCCCGACCGGGCGAACAAAATGGCGTCCACTACCATTTTACTGATCCAGAGACCATGACGAAAGCCATAAACAACGGGGAATTTTTAGAAAACGCAGTATTCGGCGGCAACATGTACGGTACCAGCAAGATGGCGGTCCAAAAAATCACTGACAAAGGTAAGAAATGGAAAATTTGAAGATTATAACCATGACATCTACTCAGACAGTTGCCTCTATAAATTTTTCCAAATGTGAATCTATGCTATTATTGGTATTAATTCCCTTTTAATTTGGTGCTTTCTCATGCTATTTTGAACCTACTTCTTTTCTCTTACTTCACATATTTGTTTTGGTGTCGTTTCTATTTGTACTATATTTATCTGCTTCTGATTCTGTCTCTTTACTTGAATCTATCTCATCTATGTATTGGTAAATAGCTGCTTCTACAGATCATAGGATGACTCTCTTTTATTTTGTGACATATAGAATATCTACGGTACCACAAAAAAGACAATTGCCTAATATTCTTAAGGTAAGTACATCTTCCTACTGGCAATTTAATTGATCTTTTCCTTGGTATCACATCTCCCTCCATCCTTATATTCTCTTTAGGCCTTGTTCCTAATTCTCACTAAATCTATAAAACTCGCCAGAGTTTAATAGAAATTAATAACATTGGAAGTACCAAAATACACCATTATCTATCCAACTGGATTTTTAAGCATGTTCAAAATACCAAAAGATTCAACTCAAAAGAACCCAAGACTAGACAAATATGAGGTGGCTCCAAATCTAGTTCAAACTGCGGATTTTTAGACTTATTACAGTCCTGTTAACATTATACTATCCAAACCTTTGCCAGTATATGTTTCACTGTTCAGCTATTTCTTTCTAGCTTCAGAAAGGTTCCTTTTAGTTTAAAACATATTTTCAATTTGGAACCTGTTTTTTCGATCTGATTTATACATTGTTTAAATTCAATGTAAAGGGCATAAATATTGTAACTACTACAGACTATATCAGATCTCCTTTTATTATATTTTTCTGTGCAGGTTTAGTCTGCATTTTGGACATTGATGTCCAAGGAATAAAACAAGTAAAAACTACAGATCTGAAACCCTGGAGTATTTTTATTAAACCTCCTCACGTGGATCATTTGAAGGATCGACTGACAGCTAGAAAAACGGAAACGGTGGAAAGTCTGATGAAAAGGCTCAGCAAGGCCGAGGAAGAAATCGAGTACGGGACTCAACCGGGAAATTTTGATCTCGTTATTGTGAATGATGATGTCGGAGAAGCTTATAACGAGTTTAAGAAGTTTATTGTTAATAATGTATTAGTATTTATGGGTAACGGCCATTTGTAAACGGTTTTGCTCATCAGTATCATTCCTATTTTTTTTAAGAATTAAATATAAATTAATTGAAATTATTTTTGAGTTTTATTTTAAAAATAGTGAAAATTTTTGAGGATTGATGGATGGATCGACATTTTGCTGGTCTGGAAATCCTTTGGATTTTTGGAACTAAGTTCCTTAACGCGGCCTTGCGGTTAGGATTTAACAATCAGAAATTGTAACGTAACGAAAAATAGAGATGTTAAAAAAGTAACTATTTGTTTTTTAATAGTGATTATTAATTTAAAAAATGTGAATATTTTCTTTGATTACTATGATTATTTTTGCAGATTGGATAGATTTTACACGCGCGAAATTATTACAATTTTATAATTGAAAAAATAGCAAAAAATAGTTAAAAATAGGAAAAAATAAAGTAAAACAAAGAAAAATAAAGTTCAATAGGGAAAATAAAGCAAAATAGAGAAAAATAAAGAAAAATGTAAAAAATAAAGGAAATTGGGAAAAAATACTGAAAAACAGGCAAAAATAGGAAAAAATTTGGAAAATGCTGGAAAATAAAGAAAAAATTGTGAAAATTTGGGAAAAGCTTGTAAAAATAGGAAAAAGCAGTAAAAATAAATTAAAATATTGAAACATGGGGAAATATAGAGAATAATAGGAATAAATTGAAAAAACTGGAAAAATAAATTAAAATAGGAAAAAATAATGAAAAATAAGAAAAAATATGTGAAAATGGGGAAAAAAAAGTGAAAATGGGGAAAAATACATACAAATAAGGAACAATATATACAAATATGGATAAATAGAGGAAAATAGGAAAAAATAATGAAAAATAGGAGAAATAGAGAAATTATTGAAACTTGCGGAAATATAGGGAATAATAGGAATAAATAGAAAAAAACTGGAAAAATAAATTAAAATAATGAAAACATAAAAAAATCAGGAAAAACAGAAAAAATATGGGAAAATGGGAAAAACAGTGAAAGTAGGGAAAAATAAAGAAACAGTGACAAATGGGAAAAATCGGGAAAAATATATACAAATAGAGAAAAGAAAGTAAAATATGAAAATGGAAAACACGGAGAAATAGAGCAAATAGGAAGAAATAGGAAAAAGTTGGGAAAAATGGGCAAAAAAAGTGAAAAATAGATACAGATAGGGGAAAATAGGAAAAAATTAAGAAAAAGGGGAAAAATATTAAACAATGAGGAAAGAGTAAAAAATATAGAAAAACAGCGAAATATGGAAAAAGAAGGAACAAATAGGCAAAAATAGTAAAAAGTAGGGACAACTAAGCAAAAATAGAGAAAAATAAGAAAAAAATTATGAAAAACTTAAAAAAAAGAAAGAAATAGTAAAAAGAGAAAAGAGAGGGAGAGATATATTAAAACTCGTTCAGAATTGAAAAAATAACGTAAAGAACTTCGTTCCTGGCTTTTTTTGCCTTAACTTATATTAAAAACCGAATGTATGCTGATCCAATTAAAACCAAAAAATATACAAATTCGGTTAAAATTTAACCAAGTTCATCCAATACAAGTTAAAAACCAGATAAAGGGTGTCTAATAATTTTAAAACGTTTAAATTATATAGGGTGACAAAAATTAAAAATTAGTCAAATATGCTCAAAAATCCAAAAGTTTTAAAACTTGGATTTTTCCGAAGTTGAAAATCTACTGGACTATAATTTTATTAAAGAAATAAAGCACAACGTCAGGTACCACAAGAATTTAATGTAAAAACAAGGAAGCAAATACAAACGTTCAAAAACAATTATATATGAAAAAACACAAACTTACCATTATTTTAAAACTTATATAGGGAAAATAAAAGTTGGTTCGCCAATTGTGAAACCACATATGGTAAAAAAAGGGGGGTAATAACTAACATACATGATATTTAATAAAAAATTTAACACAGAATTAGTGTTAAAAAAATTTAAATATCATGTATGTTAGTTAATACCAACTTTTATTTTCCCTATATAATTTTTGAAATAATGGTAAGTTTGAGTTTTTTCATATATTATTGTTTTTTTAACCATTGAACGTTTGTATATATAGGCCTGATGATAGTTTAATACCGAAACTAGTTGCCTCCTTGTTTTTACATTAAATTGGTAAAAGACTTTGTGTTTTATTTCCTTAAAACTTGGACCACATTTGAGATATGGATAACCTTTTGGATTTAATATAATTTTAATGATGGCCTTATTGTAACACTGTGTAACAGTATATTTTTCGATTATTTTAATTTGTTACATCCCATCTCTACCTTTACCCATTCCAAGTACCGATTATAAGTGGTTGGTAAGTGTTTTTCTTTGAAATTTTGAAAAATTCTCTTTAAACCAAGTTAATATAATATATATTTATATGCAGACTCATTTTACAGGGCTTAGTCGAGAAGTTTGTTTTGAAGTAATAATAATATTAGATTAAATATAATACATTTTGCGTGTATTTAGTGTTGCCTAGTTTTGAGAGTCAAAAAAGTACAAATTGGGTTTTAGTATTTTTAGTAGTATGTTAATAGCAGGATTAGATTGTAGATTCTACCTCGTAGAGAGCACATTGTTTAAACCCGACGTACGTCCCTAATAGCACAAATGGTCCGATTGACGTTTTTTATGGTCCATTTAACGTCAGAACGTCCGAGGACCAAAATAAAACGTTTTATAAACGTTTGTGCAAGAACGTTTTTAAAATGAACATAAAGAAACGTCCAAAATATGTCGTCAAAACGTTAATAAAAAAAAACGTTGTCTAAGCTACACTACTCAGACGTTTTTAAAACCTACGATAAAAAAACACCTAGTACTTAAATGGTTTTTTAACGTCCATGTCAAAAGGTTTTTTATAAAGTAACAATGGGGACGCTTTTAAAACGTTTTATTTGAGTCGTTTTTAAAACCACCGGTAAAAACGTTCAAAAAACGTTTTTATTTAGGTCCTCAACAGCATGTTTTGAGAAAAAGGCAAAAAGTTACGTTTTTTAGACGTTGTTGTATGTTATTTTTATAACCACTGTAAAAAACGTCCAAAAAACGTTCTTTTTAGGTCTGCAAAAGTATGTTTTGAGAAAAAATCATAAAATGGACGTTTTTTAAACGATTTATTTCAGTCGGTTTTAAAACCACCAGTATAAACGTTCATAAAACGTTTTGTTTAGGTCCTCAAAAGAATGTTTTGAGAAAAGTCGGAAAGTTGTGTTTTTTAACCGTTTTTGTAAGTTGTTTTTACTACTACTTCATAAACATCCAAAAGACGTTGTTTTTAGGTCTGCAAAAGCATGTTTTGAGAAAAAAGGGACGTTTTCTAAACGTTTTATTTTAGTCGTTTTTAAAACCACAAGTAAAAATGTTTTCGTTGGGTCCCCAAAAGTATGTTTCCATAAAAAGTCATAAAAAGGACGTTTTTTAAACGTCTTTGTTAGTCGTTTTCATAACTAGGTAAAAAAACGTTCAAAAGACGTTTTGTTTACTCTCTCTGTCTGTGTCTGATTCCAACCAATCACGAATTTAGCTCCCTAACGGTCTTATAAACGTTCTCGGGTACGGCCTTTGTCGAACCATTTATTTATTGAAACGTCTTTAAAACGTCCTTTTTCGACGTCTATATGACGTTGACATCTGCACTATAGACTTATAAACGTTCTCGGGTACTTTAACGAACGTTTTTAAAACGACCCGATGGTCGTGTACGTTTTTAAGATGTTTTTTAAACTTGTTAATAATTCGTTCTTTTATGTTTACAAAAAAAAAAAATTAATGAAAATTTTAGGAAATAAATATTAGTAAGAATCAATTTTTGATTTGTACTGAAAGCTTAAATTGCCTAAAACTTTTATTTAAATCTCTTTTTTTTTGTAAACATCAAAAAATGATTTATTAACAAGTTACGTTACTTTTTGTACACACTGTATAATTAACGTTAAAGGTGAATTTGATTTCCGTTTTTCCTTCCCACCTTTAGCTATTTCACTGCTGGTGTAAAAGTACGATAAATTATCATACAGTCCGCTAATGTTATTTGTAGAAATATACAGATTATTCTTTTGTGATATTAAAAAATTGTTTTTAACTAAATGGTAGAATAATTAAAAATCACATCCTGTATATAATAAAAAGTAAATATTTCATTGAATTTGTCACGTATAATGTTTACAAACCACCAGGTTTCATGGAATTGAAATATGAACCATATAATGTACCCTTTTTTATTTTTATTATCAAATGTAAGCGTCATCTGCTTAATACAGAGTGTGACAAGTTTAAAAATTTAAATATAATTTAGTACAATACTATTTCATCCCGTAGGAATCACCAGCACATTTAATTCAAATCCAAAAGTTAAATAATAGTAGTTTTAACAATAAGTAATTTTTCTACGATCACATTTTTTTTTTTAATAATTGATAAATAAAAATAACTTTTTTTATTAACTAAACTAACACATTTTAATACAAACAACATTATTTAAACAATTGGATTTATTAATAATATAGTAATATTTGTACAGTTTTGTATATTTATACCAGGTGTTTCAATTTTTTTAAGGATATTTTATATTTTTATTTACTTATATTTCTTTTTCCATCGAAATTTTAGGCACACTAAATACCTTATTAGTCTAAGAACCAGGTAATTTTTTTCTGCAATCTTCTACAGATCAAATGTCATTGTTGGAACATGTTCATGGGTGACGCCTAAAACTAAATTCAAGTTGGCGGGACGGTGGGGCACGAGCGTCAACCATCTTGAAAAGCACGTTTTGTGAAATATCTCGCGAACCGTGCATCGTACGAGAAAAAAAGAGTGAAAATCATTCTCTACGACTTTTATTTAAATTTTCTTTTGTATAATTCATAGTTTTTTATTTATAGCACTCCCAAACCTTTTTCCCATAAAATTTATAGTTTTAGAGTTATAGCTTTGCACCTAGTACATTCTTAGTGGAAATGCGGCTAGTAGTGCATAGAAGCATTTTATAACGCATAATAGTAAATGATAATAATAATGGTAATAATGAGAAGGAAAAAGTGTAGAAGGACATAAAAGATCTCAATTACTGTGAACAAATATGAGCAAGAATCGTTAACTGTTTGGAGACATTTTATAAGGCAGTCGACGTGTTAACATCGACTAATTATCGCAGGACCAAATTAAATTCTAACTGGTTTAATCAGTTCTACGAACTTTAATAAAAACAAGCAAATTAACAACGTGGACTGGAAATGATCAGTAATTCACTGACATCACTCACTATTCACTTTCGAAACTAATTATAATCTTGTGAAATCTCAGGAAAATGCTATTTTATCTGTTATAAAATAGGCGCAGTCAAAACTCTGAATAACTTTTTATTATAATGGACTAACCCATTTGAACGACTAAATCAACGCCACTGACTTATTCACGAGACGAAGAAACAGTGACATGTTTGGCGGTTATTTTATCAAACTATAAAGCTAGGCTCGTGATTTAATGAGAATTTAAACAAATTTCATTGGTTTAAAGTTAGTGGTGCGAGTTTGTATGAGTGTCGATGTTACTCCTTTGCTAAAATAGAATATATTTTTAAGATAATATTTCTCGTCTAGTATGAGATCGACAGAGAAAGAATAGTCATAAATAAAGATAGCTGATCACTAACAAAAGTTGGATATTTTTAGGAATTTGCAAGCTGAATCTGTAGTTGCTTAATAATAACGATCGAAATTCGATATTTAGGTTTGTGGCTAGTTATTTCACTGCGCAAGTCTGAGTTTGTAGCGATATAAATAAAAACCCATGTATTATATAAAAAAAATGATGTAAATAAAAGTTGTAGAAAATGTTTTATCTACAAAAATGAGCTTTACTATTTTTCTCATACGATGCAGGGTCACGAGATATTTCACAAACCATCTTTTTCAAGATGGCGGCCGACGCTTGCCGCCCGCTCCTCCCGCCAACTTGAATTTACTTTCAGTCGACACCCTTGAATATGTTCCAACAAAAAAATTTGTTTTGTAGAAGATTGCATTATGAACCTACTTTTTTTGCTGTGGCTGTTGGACTATATCTACAATTTCAGGAGGTGTATTTTCCAAATAATTTTGAGGATTTCCTTAATCTTTGTCAATTTTTATTTATCACGATGTATTATTATAAAATTATTTAATGGCTACGCCACTGGATTTAGGCGAAAGATATTTTTCACTAAAATTCCAATTTTTAGCAGATCAAATTTTTCTATTTGTAAAGAATTTTAATGCAGTTGGGCTTAATGCCACCATGAAAAAAATAAATTGACACATGGTTTGATTTATATTAATTAATTGTTTTAGTATTTCACTTTTTTCAATTTAACAAATGTGCAATAAAGAAAATTCTACGTGTTGGATGCCTTTTGACGCTCACTGCAATATATCTGATATTTGAAAAATGTCTGCGTTTACACGTTTTACTAGTGTCACGTATACCACATATTTGCCACGTTACCAGTATCGCTTCAAATTTCGCTGAACGCAAAAAACCCGAAGCAAAAAATAATAAGAACTTAATATCAAAATTGAGAAACTTTGCAGAAAAAGGTCACTTCGTATATAGGGTGATTTAAAAATTAACCGTCAAAAAATTGACAGAACTGGAATTTAATTTCCAATTTTTTTTTATATTTCTTGAGAAAAGTTGTCATTTTATAGGACAATAATTTGGTGCAAATTATTATAAATAGCCTTCCTTATATTATTAGAGGTTAATTATCGGAGTTATTAGATTTCAGATTAGACGTTTCGTCTCCACAGGACTACACCATCAAATTAATTTTTGTAAATACATACCTGGATTTTTATTTCATTGTTTGGAATCATTTTTTGTTATATTACAAAATTATGTTTTAAAAATATTAATTTGATAATCATCAAAAAAAAATAATTTCAGTATATAGAAGCGATTAGTCAAGTGAAAAATTAAAAAAATCTATCGATTTGCTTTTAATAAAAATGCGAGTCAAATGAGAGATTTTTATTGATTACTTGATAAGAAAATTCTAAAAAAAAATCTGAGAAACTTGAAATTTGCTACAAACGGATATTTCAGTATACAGAAGCGATTGATCAACTGAAAAATTAAAAAAAAACTAGAGATTTGATTTTAATAAAAATGAGAGTCAAATGAGAGATTTTTATTGATTACTTGATAAGAAAATTCTAAAAAAAATCTGAGAAACTTGAAATTTGCTACAAACGGATATTTCAGTATACAGAAGCGATTGGTCAAGTGAAAAAATTAAAAAAAAAATCTATCGATTTGCTTTTAACAAAAATGGGAGTCAAATGAGAGATTTTTATTGATTACTTGATAAGAAAATTCTAAAAAAAAATCTGAGAAACTTGAAATTTGATACAAACGGATATTTCAGTATACAGAAGCGATTGATCAACTGAAAAATTAAAAAAAAAAACTGGAGATTTGATTTTAATAAAAATGAGAGTCAAATGAGAGATTTTTATTGATTACATGATAAGAAAATTCTAAAAAAATCTGAGAATCTTGAAATTTGCTACAAACGGATATTTCAGTATACAGAAGCGATTGATCAACTGAAAAATTAAAAAAAAAACTGGAGATTTGATTTTAATAAAAATGAGAGTCAAATGAGAGATTGTTATTGATTACTTGATAAGAAAATTCTAAAAAAAATCTGAGAAACTTGAAATTTGCTACAAACGGATATTTCAGTATACAGAAGTGATTGGTCAAGTGAAAAAATCTAAAAAAAAATCTATCGATTTGCTTTTAACAAAAATGGGAGTCAAATGAGAGATTTTTATTGATTGCTTGATAAGAAAATTCTAAAAAAAAATCTGAGAAACTTGAAATTTGCTACAAACGGATATTTCAGTATACAGAAGCGATTGATCAACTGAAAAATTAAAAAAAAAACTGGAGATTTGATTTTAATAAAAATGAGAGTCAAATGAGAGATTGTTATTGATTACTTGATAAGAAAATTCTAAAAAAAATCTGAGAAACTTGAAATTTGCTACAAACGGATATTTCAGTATACAGAAGCGATTGATCAACTGAAAAATTAAAAAAAAAAACTAGAGATATGATTTTAATAAAAATGAGAGTCAAATGAGAGATTTTTATTGATTACTTGATAAGAAAATTCTAAAAAAAATCTGAGAAACTTGAAATTTGCTACAAACGGATATTTCAGTATACAGAAGTGATTGGTCAAGTGAAAAAATCTAAAAAAAAATCTATCGATTTGCTTTTAACAAAAATGGGAGTCAAATGAGAGATTTTTATTGATTGCTTGATAAGAGAATTCTAAAAAAAAATCTGAGAAACTTGAAATTTGCTACAAACGGATATTTCAGTATACAGAAGCGATTGATCAACTGAAAAATTAAAAAAAAAACTGGAGATTTGATTTTAATAAAAATGAGAGTCAAATGAGAGATGTTTATTGATTACTTGATAAGAAAATTCTAAAAAAAAATCTGAGAAACTTGAAATTTGCTACAAACGGATATTTCAGTATACAGAAGCGATTGATCAACTGAAAAATTAAAAAAAAATGGAGATTTGATTTTAATAAAAATGAGAGTCAAATGAGAGATTTTTATTGATTACTTTATAAGAAAATTCTAAAAAAAATCTGAGAAACTTGAAATTTGCTACAAACGGATATTTCAGTATACAGAAGCGATTGATCAACTGAAAAATTAAAAAAAAACTGGAGATTTGATTTTAATAAAAATGAGAGTCAAATGAGAGATTTTTATTGATTACTTGATAAGAAAATTCTAAAAAAATCTGAGAATCTTGAAATTTGCTACAAACGGATATTTCAGTATACAGAAGCGATTGATCAACTGAAAAATTGAAAAAAAACTAGAGATTTGCTTTTAACAAAAATGGGAGTCAAATGAGAGATTTTTATTGATTGCTTGATAAGAAAATTCTAAAAAAAATCTGAGAAACTTGAAATTTGCTACAAACGGATATTTCAGTATACAGAAGTGATTGGTCAAGTGAAAAAATCTAAAAAAAAATCTATCGATTTGCTTTTAACAAAAATGGGAGTCAAATGAGAGATTTTTATTGATTGCTTGATAAGAAAATTCTAAAAAAAAATCTGAGAAACTTGAAATTTGCTTCAAACGGATATTTCAGTATACAGAAGCGATTGATCAACTGAAAAATTAAAAAAAAAACTGGAGATTTGATTTTAATAAAAATGAGAGTCAAATGAGAGATTTTTATTGATTTCTTGATAAGAAAATTCTAAAAAAAAAATCTGAGAAACTTGAAATTTGCTACAAACGGATATTTCAGTATACAGAAGCGATTGATCAACTGAAAAATTAAAAAAAAAACTGGAGATTTGATTTTAATAAAAATGAGAGTCAAATGAGAGATTTTTATTGATTGCTTGATAAGAAAATTCTAAAAAAAGCTGAGAAACTTGAAATTTGCTACAAACGGATATTTCAGTATACAGAAGCGATTGATCAACTGAAAAATTAAAAAAAAACTAGAGATTTGCTTTTAACAAAAATGGGAGTCAAATGAGAGATTTTTATTGATTGCTTGATAAGAAAATTCTAAAAAAAATCTGAGAAACTTGAAATTTGCTACAAACGGATATTTCAGTATACAGAAGTGATTGGTCAAGTGAAAAATTAAAAAAAAAAACTGGAGATTTGATTTTAATAAAAATGAGAGTCAAATGAGAGATTTTTATTGATTTCTTGATAAGAAAATTCTAAAAAAAAATCTGAGAAACTTGAAATTTGCTACAAACGGATATTTCAGTATACAGAAGCGATTGATCAACTGAAAAATTAAAAAAAAAACTGGAGATTTGATTTTAATAAAAATGAGAGTCAAATGAGAGATTTTTATTGATTGCTTGATAAGAAAATTCTAAAAAAAGCTGAGAAACTTGAAATTTGCTACAAACGGATATTTCAGTATACAGAAGCGATTGGTCAAGTGAAAAATTAAAAAAAAAAACTGGAGATTTGATTTTAATAAAAATGAGAGTCAAATGAGAGATTTTTATTGATTTCTTGATAAGAAAATTCTAAAAAAAAATCTGAGAAACTTGAAATTTGCTACAAACGGATATTTCAGTATACAGAAGCGATTGATCAACTGAAAAATTAAAAAAAAAACTGGAGATTTGATTTTAATAAAAATGAGAGTCAAATGAGAGATTTTTATTGATTGCTTGATAAGAAAATTCTAAAAAAAGCTGAGAAACTTGAAATTTGCTACAAACGGATATTTCAGTATACAGAAGCGATTGGTCAAGTGAAAAATTAAAAAAAAAAACTGGAGATTTGATTTTAATAAAAATGAGAGTCAAATGAGAGATTTTTATTGATTGCTTGATAAGAAAATTCTAAAAAAAGCTGAGAAACTTGAAATTTGCTACAAACGGATATTTCAGTATACAGAAGCGATTGATCAACTGAAAAATTAAAAAAAAACTAGAGATTTGCTTTTAACAAAAATGGGAGTCAAATGAGAGATTTTTATTGATTGCTTGATAAGAAAATTCTAAAAAAAATCTGAGAAACTTGAAATTTGCTACAAACGGATATTTCAGTATACAGAAGTGATTGGTCAAGTGAAAAAATCTAAAAAAAAATCTATCGATTTGCTTTTAACAAAAATGGGAGTCAAATGAGAGATTTTTATTGATTGCTTGATAAGAAAATTCTAAAAAAAAATCTGAGAAACTTGAAATTTGCTTCAAACGGATATTTCAGTATACAGAAGCGATTGATCAACTGAAAAATTAAAAAAAAAAACTGGAGATTTGATTTTAATAAAAATGAGAGTCAAATGAGAGATTTTTATTGATTTCTTGATAAGAAAATTCTAAAAAAAAATCTGAGAAACTTGAAATTTGCTACAAACGGATATTTCAGTATACAGAAGCGATTGATCAACTGAAAAATTAAAAAAAAAACTGGAGATTTGATTTTAATAAAAATGAGAGTCAAACGAGAGATTTTTATTGATTGCTTGATAAGAAAATTCTAAAAAAAGCTGAGAAACTTGAAATTTGCTACAAACGGATATTTCAGTATACAGAAGCGATTGGTCAAGTGAAAAATTAAAAAAAAAAACTGGAGATTTGATTTTAATAAAAATGAGAGTCAAATGAGAGATTTTTATTGATTTCTTGATAAGAAAATTCTAAAAAAAAATCTGAGAAACTTGAAATTTGCTACAAACGGATATTTCAGTATACAGAAGCGATTGATCAACTGAAAAATTAAAAAAAAAACTGGAGATTTGATTTTAATAAAAATGAGAGTCAAATGAGAGATTTTTATTGATTGCTTGATAAGAAAATTCTAAAAAAAGCTGAGAAACTTGAAATTTGCTACAAACGGATATTTCAGTATACAGAAGCGATTGGTCAAGTGAAAAATTAAAAAAAAAAACTGGAGATTTGATTTTAATAAAAATGAGAGTCAAATGAGAGATTTTTATTGATTGCTTGATAAGAAAATTCTAAAAAAAGCTGAGAAACTTGAAATTTGCTACAAACGGATATTTCAGTATACAGAAGCGATTGATCAACTGAAAAATTAAAAAAAAACTAGAGATTTGCTTTTAACAAAAATGGGAGTCAAATGAGAGATTTTTATTGATTGCTTGATAAGAAAATTCTAAAAAAAAATCTGAGAAACTTGAAATTTGCTTCAAACGGATATTTCAGTATACAGAAGCGATTGATCAACTGAAAAATTAAAAAAAAAAACTGGAGATTTGATTTTAATAAAAATGAGAGTCAAATGAGAGATTTTTATTGATTTCTTGATAAGAAAATTCTAAAAAAAAATCTGAGAAACTTGAAATTTGCTACAAACGGATATTTCAGTATACAGAAGCGATTGATCAACTGAAAAATTAAAAAAAAAACTGGAGATTTGATTTTAATAAAAATGAGAGTCAAATGAGAGATTTTTATTGATTGCTTGATAAGAAAATTCTAAAAAAAGCTGAGAAACTTGAAATTTGCTACAAACGGATATTTCAGTATACAGAAGCGATTGGTCAAGTGAAAAATTAAAAAAATCCATCAATTTGCTTTTAATAAAAATGAGAGTCAAATCGGAGATTTTGATTGATTACTTGATAAAAATATTCTAAAAAAAAACTGAGAAACGTGAAATTTGCTACAAACGGATATTTCAGTATACAGAAGCGATTAATCAAGTAAAAAGTAAAAAAAATCTATCGATTTGTTTTTTATAAAAGTAAGAGTCAAATGAGAGATTTTTATTGATTACTTGATAAGAAAATTCTAAAAAAAAATCTGAAAAACTTGAAATTTGCTACAAACGGATATTTCAGTATACAGAAGCGATTGGTCAAGTGAAAAAAAAATATATCGATTTGCGTTCACAAAAAATGAGACACGTATTTTAAGAGGTGAACTAGCCTAACCTACTTTTAAAAATTATCAAGTTTTATTTAAAAATTAAACAAGTTTGCGATTCATTTTTAACAAAAATTAATAAGATTTAAAAGAATCACCTATTTTTAGATTTGTAAACCATAAAGATTAGAGAGAAGTATAATACGGCTCTGTCTGTCCGGGTATTGGTCACTTGGTCTTAACGGTCAATTTTGTCAACGGGGTTCTGTAATCCCCTCGGTCGTTTGGTCTTCAATTTTAAAATTAGGTGGAAATGATTCCTTCAACACGAATGAAACTATAACAATAATAAACGTAAACGAATACATTTTTTAAATTGTATCTGGGAGTAACCCAAAATTTACCTGGAGCCCTTAATCCAACTTTCACGACCAGAGAGGCTACACCTTTAGAAGCGACAAAAGATTAAATTCGGGTATAATTGACTGCTGCGCCGAAATAATGGTCACAGAAAAAAATTCTTTTTATACCCCTTTCTATTATTTAACAATATTAAGTGTTGTCTTAAGTATTAACGATCTGTTTGGTATTAAAATAGATATTAACTCTTTTATGTAATAATTTTTCTTCTAATATAACCGAATGGTATATATTTAGTTTGCAATCGTAATAACATATAATTATTTGGTTAGTAAACTACAATTTTGTCGTAATATATTATGTATCACTTAATATAACGTTCCTAACTTGTATTTAAAAAAGATTATTAACTTTTTTTAAGAACATAAGGCCATATTCATTAATTTGCTCATAGAAAAGCGATTTTTGCACCACCTGAATAAAATTATCTATTTAAATTTTTTATATAAAATCAAATTGAAGATACACAGATTTTACAATTAAATTCGTCATACTATCAATATAGGGAGAGAAAAAAAATTAACATTCAAGTTAAAAAGCGATCGATTCCATAAAGAAAATGAAGACTTGTTGTAAAATTAACAGAAAAATCTTTAAAGTCATAAACCGTAAAGCACCTAGAGTGGGCCGCGAAACAAAAGACGTACGCAGTTTTATTGTCGTCAATACGGACGTTGAGAAAGTTTTTTTTAACGACAGGCACCAGATTTTAGTACGGAACCAACTGACAAATAAATGATCTACTTACATGTAGTGATATGCATTGAAATTTTGGGATCTTTTTAATTGATATAATAATTTTTTTCTAATTTTTATTTAAACTATTTTTTTCTTTTATTTTAATAAAAGCAATGAGTTTTCTTTAGTCTCAGGGGGTTCATAAAAACATTTTACTTTTTTTTTGAAGAATATTTGATTATATTCAATTTGTTTATTTTAATGAATATTTTATTCTAATTTACTTTAAATAAACGTTTATCTATTTTAGGAGGAAAATTTGAATATCTTTTCTTCGAAATTCCCAAAATCAACAACCCCTTAGTTACTCCTTAGCAACGGAGAAAAGCAAAGCTGTTTGATCAAAAATTATTTCAATTTACCAATCAAAATTTTCAATTATAAAATGTCTGAATTTTTAAACATTAAATTGAATTTATTTGGATGATTTTGTATTGAACTTACTTCCTGGGATTATTTTAAAATGTCTAAATTACTTTTTATTCGAAATGCTCCATTAATAAGTAAGTTTTTTCATTTTTAATTACCACCAATCGTGATACTTCAATTTTTGACATTTCTTAATTTGAACCAAATTATTAAGGTGGCAGTTTACCATTAAGGTAGGGTAATTTGTGTACAGGGTGTTATTGTGTTATTTTCTTTACTGTTACACAAAAAAATTATTTTAATGGTGTTTTATGATTTTTAAATTTTATATTAAAAAAAATTTAATTCCTTTTTATTCTATATCAGTACCCATAAAATATGTGATAATATAATTGTCAAAATTCATACATATTAAAATCTAACGTGATGTTTCTATCAATTTTTTTTATGGAAAACCCTGTATATTTTATAACGTTAAAGCTTAGAATGTAAAATGTTGTTAATAGTATATGAAGTTGCAAGTTCGGACAACTAGACAAGATTCTAGGACAAGCTATAGTGATTATAAATGACCAATTATTGTACATAAAAGAATGGAAAAATAGTGATTTTACATAGTTTGTTTTGTTTGCTGATTAAACGAAATTTACACAAAAAGGAAGAAATATTCATATTTGGAACTGGGAAAATCCACATACCACTTATATAACGACTTTTGTCTCTTCAGGGCAACCATCAACTTTATTTTTTTTTATTACGGACCTGTCTATTTTATTTTAAATTATTAAAGCGCTTAAGTGACACATTTACCGATATGTCTCTTATTTAAAGTTACTGGTTGGAGGATAAGTAGCAAAAAAAGTCCATCAGTAAATTTGTGGCTTTAATAATTTGAAATAAAAAAGACAGGTCCGTATTTAAAAAAAATAAATTAATGTTAATCCTGAAGAAACTAAAAGTCGTTATGTAAATTTAAATATGGAAAATTAGAGAAAATTCGAGTTTAAAAAAATTGTTCTAGTAAAAATTTTTGATGTTTTTAATAACGGCTCCACGTCAAAAAAAAAACACTATTTCGGAATTTATCGTATAACTCCGGAACCAGTTGGAATATCGTAAACTTATTGAAGACTTAATAATGGTCTACAAATATGAAACTTTTTCCCTTTAACCGACTTAGTATCTGTAAGGACTTACGGAATAGCAATATGGTGCAATGAAATTTTCGCCACAATGTATACACCACTCTGAGTGTAAGTTGAGTGTAAAACCAACAATATTAAAAAAAATCGGTTTTGTCGCCCCAAAACTTTCCCAACGAGTATCCAGAAACAAATGGTACATTTTACTTTCCATTTTCGGGTCCCCTGAGACAATTGAGACCATTTACAGATGGAAGTCTGTCTGTGTATTCTTCCACGATAGAGGCCACACGTTTAATCCGATTGAGCTGAAATTTGGTATAGGGGTTTGGGTTACCCGTCGGAACAACTCATTAGTTTTTATACGACATCTGTCAAACGGAAGTGTCAGTATCAAAAAATGACAGATCCAATATTTCACGGAATTTGACTTGCAATATGTCATTTGAAAGCCCTTGAAAAACTCTATTTAGAAAAGTCAAAATTATTTCTCCAACTGTCACCTGTCAAGAATAAAAAAAATATCATAATTTGAAACTTTATAGCATTAAATATCTGAAAAAGTATTAATCCGATTGAACTGAAATTTGGTATATGGGTTTTTGTTACCAGTTGGAAGAACTCATTAGTTTTTCTATGATATCTGTCAAACGTGAGTGTCACTATCAAAAATGACAGATGCAATATGTCACGGAATTTGACTTGCAATATGTCATTTGAAAGTCCTTAAAAAACTCTATTTAGAACAGTCAAAATTATTTCTCCAACTGTAACCTCTCAAAAATAAAAAATGTCAAAATTTGAAACTTTAACATTAAGTATCTGAAAAACTATTCGTGGATACTCGTCAGGAAAGTTTTGGTTCGACACAACCGATTTTTTTCTAAGTTAATCAACTTTGTTTTATTTATCGTTTACGAGATCTGAAATGGCGCGTCGCTAATTTCAATCCTCCCTCTATCAATATCACCCTGTATATAGATAACATAAGTTAGGCATTAATATGTTGCCTAGCAAGGACAGACGGCCATTACCACGACACAAAGCTTTTTCGGTTGATCCCGGCCAGAAAAATAAAAAAGTCAAACGTCCAACTTCAATACGGTGAAAAACTCCGGGTAATTCCTAAAACTTTGATTTTTACCGAAATTGGTTCTAATCCAGTCAATACTTTTTCAGATATTTAATGTTAAAGTTTCAAACTTTGATATTTTTTATTTTGACAGGTTAAAGAAATAATCTTGACTGTTATACCCTTAGATCATATATGCTGCACTAGGTACGGCATCCTGTAGTATTTTTTGGGTAGATGAGGGGTAATGTTTACAGCGTACTATGAGTCGGATACTGATTTGTCATTGGTCAAACTACGTTAAAACTGATTTCTCATTGGTCAAACCACGTCGAAATTTGAAAACGACCAATCACTGACTGAGTACGCTAGACCTACACGCCGCATCTAGCATGGCGTATATGATCTAAGGTTATACCGATATCTGATAAATAAGTTTAAAAATTATTTATAATAAAACTTTTGAGCAAACTAAATAAAATGACAATAATAATAATACACATAAATAGCGTTGTTAAGAGTTTTCAAGTTTGAATAAAATTACTCTGAGGTCAGTGTTAATATTGTTCCTAGACGAAGACATTTCTCATTTGTTCCCTGATTATTAAATATGGTAGAGAGACGGTATTTGCTTGCAAAGAGAAAGATGGAAATGTGGTTCCGCGGTTAGAGGCACGTACGAGTATGCTCGCGTTTTTCAGTTCATAAATATTTCTTACAGTTTTGATAGAGTACCTAATTGATTTCTTGGTAATAAACCCGATACGACTACGAGTACGAGAGCTGCAGTTCGAAACGATAAAAGATAGAAATAAAAAATAGACATAACACAAATATGATTTCTATGGGACAATCATTCGGATGTCGAACGAGTTTCAACCATTGTTTATTATTCATTTTTTTTAATTTTATAGTTCTGTTTGTGCTGAAACTAGTTGATCGGTTCGAAGGACCACAACGTTATTGTTATAATAAATTGAATCCAAAAGGTTATCCATTATCTCAAATGATGTCGAGTACCACAAATTTGATTATGGTTAGCAACTTGTGTCCGCATATAATACAAAGTTTTTGAGACTGAGAGGAAGAGAAAACATAGTACAACTTACCAAAAAATTTTAACAAATTGATATTTAGGGGCCCTCCATAAAATACATCACTCAGAATTTTATTATTACGTCACAAAAGCTAGCCAACCCTCCAGTGCCGGATTTACCATTGGAGAGGGGCATATTTTTCTCAAGGAAATTATAAAGTACATAATTATAATTTCACATTCACAAAATACGGGACGGAAGAAGAGGCCGCACAAAAATCTTGGCCTAGGGCCTCTAATTCTGTAAATCCGGCACTGCCCATCCTCCTGTAAACGATTTCTTGTAATTAAAAATAGCATATAGGTACTTGAGACTGACTTTTTATCGTAATGAAAAAAATTTAAGAACTGCCAAGTTAAGAAAAAAATTAAAATAAAATTGATGAACTGCGAACGTCACAGTTATTTTAGACCTTCCAACCCCCCCTTGTCATATTACGTCACGTTAAGCAATACCCCTCCCAAACCCTTATTTGCGAACATATCTTATGAACGGTCCCGTACTTATTGAAATGTAAAACTATAAAATTGTTTAAAAGGGGGTATATGGATGGTTTGGAAGTGTATGCGCGCACTGGGGAAAACAGGAGATAAAGGGAGGAAAGTTGTGGTATACAGGAATAAGAGGGAGATTTCAAAAATTCGTTCGCCAATTGTTTTGTCGTATCTACTAGAGGAAGCCTATTGTTTTTGGGCATTCTAAGTGAAAGGGGGTGGAAACTGGAGGAGGTTGAAATTTGAAAAAATTCATATCTCCGCCATTTTTAAAAATATCGAAACAGGTAATAAGACTTTTTTCATGTCCTAAGTATTATAAAATTAATTCGCTTAAAACTTTTTTCGATTTGACCTTCATGAGTGAAGGGGTTGAAATTTCAAAAAATTCATATCCGCCATTTTTAAAAATATTGTAACAGGTCATATCGTAAAAAAAGTAAAAATCCGTAAAAAATGGCAAAAAATCGTGAAAAGCCGTAACAAGTCGTAAACACCCTTAAAATATGGTAAAAAATAGTAAAAACCCGTAAAAAATCGTAAAAATCATAAACAACCGTAAAAAATCATAAACAACCGTAAAAAATCGTAAAAATCCGTAAAAAAACGGAAAAAATTGTGAAAAATCGTTATGTTCATTTCGTGCTGCGTATAGTTCTTGTGTTTATTATTAAAGTGAAGTACTAAAAACATCATATGTTTTTACCCCGTGTAATATTTGTATATTAAATAAAGCTATTAAAAAAATTCTGGTAAGAATTTTTCCCAAATTTAGTAATTTTTGAACTTTCTAGCATATTAATCTCTTCTAATTTTTTTATACAGTGAGGACTAAAAGTCTGCCCCCCCCCCGCCATTAACTTTTACATATTACAAAATAATATTAAATCGGTTTCATTCAATTCATTTGTTTATTTATACAATTCCGTGTGACAATATACTGTATAAGAATATTTTATATACATGCCTAAAATTAAATCTAAAATTAAGTAGTTGATAGAAATTCATTTACCCTATTAAAACATTTTTCTATCAAAAAATGTTTCATTTCATCTTAAATTCATGGATAGTTGTACAGGAATTGATGTTTCCCGGCAATTTATTAAATACCAGATTCCTCTATGATTAGGAGAGTATAGTAAGTAACTTTTTTTGACGTGACTGGTAAGTGAATTTCATCGCATTTTTGGATTCTTGGGTCGATATACTTTTGGTCCCCATTGTATAAAAATATTATTTGATTTAAATAAAAAAATGGAAAAAACAGTTATAAAAAAGATTTTTCATTTTTTATTAAATTAAAACGATTTGACACGAGTTCAAGAAACATATATGAGTAATAGGTATAGAGACACTTATAAATGCATAACCTCGATTTAAATATTTATTACCAATTGTTCATGCACGACTTTTATGTGTTATAGACTTCGTCGTTATTGAATTTAATCCAAATAGTCTTTTTTTCTGGCCCATTTGGAAAATATTTTCGATATATCTTGTTTTTCTTTCATTTTCCCTAATTTTTCCCTGTTTGTCCCAATTTTGCTTTATTTTCCCTATTTAACTTTAATCTTCCCTATTTTCCCTACTTTTGACCATTTTTCGGTATTTTTCCGTATTTTCTCTATTTTTTTTATTTTTCTCTATTTTTTATTATTTATTACTATTTTTTCCAATTACTCCTTTTTTCCTGTTTTCTCCTATTTTTTCCCTATTTCCTTTTTTTTGTTTTCTTTATTTTTCTCTATTTTTTCCCTATTTTTCCCTGTTTGTCCCTATTTTGCTTCATTTTCCCTATTTCACATTATTCTTCCGTATTTTCTCTACATTTCCTCATTTTTCGCTAGTTTCCCTATTTTCTCTATTTTTGCCTATTTTTCTCTATTTCTGCTTACTTTTCCATTATAAAACTTGTAATAATTTCTTTGTACGCGTCGGCATCTTATTCAATATTCATCCAATCTATCCAATCTACGATTCTACCGACCATGCAAAAATAACCATAGTAATCAAAGTAACGAATCACTAATAAACAGCAGTGCAAGAAACAAAATTATGACGTCATATGACAGCTACCGTTTTCAAATCCAAATCTACCGTTTTCTACTGGCAACACTGGCGGTCGGTTTATTCCATTTTTTATTCGTTCCACTAATTTTTACTTATCGGTTAGAAAAATAGTAGTCATATACTTTACTTTAATCAATAGTCAAATTATCCATTCGCTTTTATATTACTAAATTTAGTAATTTGCTGAACAAGCTATCGAATAATTCGAATAGTTTACAACTATCGAATGTTTCGATAGTTTTTATTCGATATTGCCTATCACTAATGTTGGAAAATTGTTATTTTATATGTTGTTACCTTTTATATTGTTGTTGTTACCATGCATGAGTTTTTATATGACTTTTGTTTTTAAGAAAATAATAAAATAGATTTGTCAAAACCTTTTGTCACTGATAGTAATTTTTTATATCTTGACCATTTTAACATCGGTCTGCATTCGACTAATTTCTAATTATAGGAAATTGCAAAAGCTAAAGTTGACAACACCGCACTAAATTCTTACGAAGCGAACAGCTTGAACCAGTGAGCGCACATTATTCTATTTAACTAACCATGCTTTTCAACTTTAAAATATTTTAATAGGTGTACTGTCCCTTTTAACACAATTTTGGTAAGTTTTTATGTTTTCTCTTGACTGTTCCTAAGAACTATGTATTATAGGCCTGATAATACCAGTTTGCTGATAGTAGTTGTCAGTAATTCTTCATCAATAATAAATTTCTTGTTAGAATTTTATTACCGCAAAATTTGAGAAAATGGATAATCTTTTGTATTTTTCAAAAATTGTTACTAATAGTTTGTGATAGATGGATCAAATAAAAAATAGGAAAATGAAACTTGAATCACAATTAGTTTTTTTAAAAAACGTTATAAATATTATTGATAAAAAATGAAGAGGCATTGAACTATTCACCGATGAAATTCACCTATAAAAATGTTTGGAATTATGATTTTTGATAAGCACTGTATGATAAGCAAATTCACATACCATATCATGGTTATTCCTAGAACAATTTCAATAAATATTATTAATCTAAATATTCGCTAGTCTATATAGAAATTATATAAAAAAAAACAAAATGATGTTTTGGAGAAATGTAATAAAATACTTAATAGGAAAGAACAATGGAAAAATACACAAAATAAATTATTTCTATTTTTAAGTGGATCTTTATTTTTATCAACAATTAAAGGT
This sequence comes from Neocrepidodera transversa, assembly GCA_963243735.1. Taxonomy (NCBI): domain Eukaryota; kingdom Metazoa; phylum Arthropoda; class Insecta; order Coleoptera; family Chrysomelidae; genus Neocrepidodera; species Neocrepidodera transversa. The sequence goes on along the minus strand of OY725337.1, from coordinate 1,365,061 downwards.
AATGATTCATTTTTTAATAATATTTAAACAATACTTATGATTATATTTAAAAATTGTTTTACTTGTGAATATTTTAAAAATTTCAAGTTAGATATTTTATCTCGTTTAAAAAACTTTCATAAGTATTTCAATCCTTATGAACTAATTTCTTACCATATTTTTTATTTATGGGTTCTCGAATTCCAAAATGCTTCAAACAGAACGAGTCGAAAGTGCATTTTAGTAAGGTTATAACGTATTTTTAATTTACGCTTTGTTGACATATCAATTTATTTTTACGATTTATTTACAGGTGTAATTATCACAATTTTCGGTTGGAGTAGGTACTCATCTCTTTTAAAACGGTATCTGACCATCATCTAGACAATTAAAAAATATTTACACGCTCGGAAATTTGATTTTTACGAGACCTCTGTAAAGAATGACCTTAAACACTAATTATTTGTAAGAAAATTAATTAAGTATCCAATGTTGGGGTAGAATTAGGCACTTCTTATTCAACTACCAAAAAATTAAAAATAATAACAATTCTTGTAGTAAAGATGTTAATGAGTTAAGAATCATGTAAAAAAAACAGAAATAAAAATCAAAATAATCAAAAAATATTTTAAAAGATTTACTCATACTTGTCACATGTTTATATTATGGATCACAATTATTAAAAATTATTTTTAAAATTGAATTTCGCCCTTTATAGGTAGATATAGTCGATAGAAGAGATATTTGAAACTCATTATAAAGGTCGATTGTAATACCCTTACCGCATTTAACAGTAGTTTATTAGTACCGCCATAAATTCAACCTCGGTCCAAAGCTTGGACAGCTCTATGGTCCGTATTGCGAGTTTTGTTGGTAAAATAATAGATATTAACCTATATTTAAATCATTTTATATTAACTATTATAGTAAGGAGAATAGATATTTGGAAGTCAATATAAATGTCGATTGTAATAAACTACCTACCCTTAGCACATTTAACAATATTTTATGTCTATACTGGAGTTTTTAAATGTTTCGATATATTTTTGAAATTATCGAAATTTTTGAATTTCTACACATTTTTATTTGTTTTTTTTTTATGAAATTTTTGAATTTTTTGATATATATTTGAAATTCTTAAAACTCAGTTTTGTTTTTAAATTTTAGAAAATTATTATAATCAAGTTTATTGATGTTTTACTTGAATTGACTCAAAATTCAACTAATGCTAAAAAGTTTTTAATGCATTTTTCAATATTTTTGTCCGTAGAGAGTTCAGCGCTGCAAAATTTTGCAATAAAATAATGTTTAAAAATAAAATTTAATAAAATATTGTCCACCTTCACTAAGTGGCGAATACTGTAAAAAGAATTAAAGAAACATCATGGAAACAACAGAAAATTTTTCTGAAATACGGTCCATGTTTAAATCTTAAAAGCTATACAGAGTATTTATAACAGTTGCCTGTAAAGCAGTAAAACCCTCGTAAAAGTTAAGAGTACTGCATAAGTCAATCCAGAATATCTGTTCTTCTCACTATGCAAAGTTGGTTAAATGGGGAAAAAGATGTGAATTTATTAGTGTTTTCAATTAAAATATCAGGTCCGGGTTCAGAGATATTTTGGAAAACTCGAAATTGACGGTTTTCGTTTTATTTTATTAACACCTTAATTTTTAAAGAGAAAAAATTTTATATAACTTTAGGAATTTTGCTAAGTACGGTCCTGTTCGGTTTTCAATGAAATATTAATAGCTTTTTGAACAAAATGAATTAAAAGTTGAGTATACTTTAAGCTTATCGCCATAAGTATATTAATTTCTATTAAATTAAATTTTCTTAAATAACAACAATCAGAAAAAAGGGCTACTTCAACTATTTTTTCTGATTGTAGTTATTTAAGAAAATTTAATTTAATAGAAATTAAATATGCAACAAAATGTTAATATTTCAGTGAAAATGGAACAGGACCGTATTTAGCAAAATTCCTAAACCTAATAAAAATATTAAGTGTTCTACATGGTTGGATAGAAAAAAATGGAGATTTCAAAAATGAAATAAAACGTACAGGTAATTATTTAAAAAAATAGTTGAGGGTGGCAGACGAAACGTTGTTTTAAAAAATTGGATACGCCATGTTAAGCGATATTTCGCCTTCAATAAAACAGTATTATAAACTTTTTTTTCTATCTTTAAAAATTAAGGTGTTAATTAAATAAAACGAAAATCATCAATTTTGGTTTTTCCCAGATATCTCGGAAACCGGACCTGATATTTTGATTTAAAAAAAACTAATAAATTCTTGAAAATACACATCTTGTTCCCAATTCAATCAACTATCTATTACGGTTTATGAAATCCCAATAGTGTTCAATTAAATTTGCGCCACCCTGTTTAACTACAACCATTTCCAGTGGTGTAAAAATAGTAAAAAAAAATCGAACAAAATCGAAAAAATGGACAAAATCGGACATAAGAATCGGAAAAATTGAGAAACTAAAAAAGAAATTGGAAAAAATCAAGAAAAAATCAAAAAAAATTGAGAAAGTCGAAAAAAAATCAGATAAAATTAAAAAAATCGAAAAAATAAATCGGAATAAATTGACAAATTTGAAACAAAAAATCGAAAGAAAACGAAAAAAATTAATCGAAATAAATTAACAAAAATTGAAACAAAAAACGAGACATTAAAAAATCGATAAAAATTTAAGATATTTAAAAAAAGATGAAAAAAAAAACAAAATCCGAAATAATAAAAAACAAAAAAAATGGGAACAGTCCAAAAAATCGGCAAAAGAATAAAAAAAAATCGAGAAATTAAAAAAAGAAATCAGAAAAATCGAGAAACACATAGACAAATACACAGAGATCTCACTCTGGAAATGGTCAATTTTTTCTGTACACTTCAAAAGGAATATTTCCATCGATATGCCGATTTTCTTTACCCGTTCATTATACTTTCCATTCAATGGGACCGGGAAAGTAGAAACCAAATTAAAGATAATTTTCTAAGCTACAACTTTGGTAAGAATAAAATTTTTCATATCTGTAATATTTACTGCGTTACAGGCCAACAAAAATGCAAGTATTAAAGCTCATCCCTTTCAACATTTCTCACACCCCCTAAATGGTTAAAACGGCATTTCGAAATGTTCCTTAAAAAACATGTCAAATTTTCATAAAGATCGGACAGTATTCCAAAAAATCCGAAAAAACAAAAAAAAATCACAAAAATAAAAAAACTAAAATGTTTCATAAAAGTCAAATAAAAAATCAAAATAAATACCAGGGCCGTAAAATTTTTCGCAAGAAGATTCTACTACTGTAGCCCACAGTAGCCCTCTGGCCTATTGATTTTTAGACCACTGAAGTAGATTTTTCAAAACGTTAAATGACAATTTTTTAATAGAAAATTCTCCCGCTAACGCTAACGTTAACAATAAATGTGGTTAGCGTATACGATAACGGAATGTAAAAATAGAGTTTTAGCAAAGCAATTGTGTTTTTGTGCATTTTAAGTTATGTCATGTGTCAACTATGACATTTTAATGTATTTACGTTAAGGGGACCTACAAAACATCCCGCCATTGCAGAAAGTTTACAGTATTTAGCTATTTTTATTTTTACGTGAGCATGCGCACTTTGCTCGAAATGAGGATTAGCATATTCCCGCGTAAAAATCCTAATGACATATGACATGAAAGTATGACAACAGCTGACATTTGTCACTATTTTAAAATTAAGTATCTGTCAAATTTACTCAAAATTTTACTTTTTAATTTCTTTTGATATCTTGATGGGAACGATTCAAAAAAAACTAATAAACTTGTAATTTGTAAAGTCAAACAGTATATTCAATGATTTGACAAGTTTTATGTTCTGTGATTTTGACTTTCACATATTCTTCATCTGTACAATTAATTAGTACGTCGAAAAGCATCGACAACTTGTAGTTAAAATATGTAATATGGGACACAGTACATGAAATTTGGTACATGCATTCTAGAAGTATAATTTTGAATTTCTCGATTTAAAGATTCAAGATGGTCGACTTCCGGTTAGGTTTTTTAAAGAAACACCCTATGTATTGTTACATATTTAGATTTTACGAGTCAAAATTTACGTTATCCAATTATTAAATATCAATGAAATTGTTATTTGTTTTAATTTTACAAAAAATTATCGTATTTGGGACACTATATCAAAACCAATAAAAAAAGCAATAAAAATTCCAATTGAACATAAAATTAAATAAAGTTTAATTAGTTACTGAATATAGGTACACCGATAAAGATGAACATAAAAATTACAATTCGCAATAAAACTCGATGGATTAAAAAATTAAAATATATAAGCATTTCAGTGTTGTTTTTTAATATAACATAAATAATAAAAATTCAAACACTCACCAAATCGAATGAGTAACTATTGTAGTACCATTGTTTCGTTTCTCATAAATATTCACTTGAAGGAAAAGGAACGAAAAAAATAAAGTAACAATTTGAACGTTCCGCGGTACTACCAACCGACGACATCCTTACTGAGTTGAGTACTTAAAACATTTAAAATGTGAAACATAACATAAAAAATACACGGTCTAGCCGCGCGACGCGTCGTACCGGCTCAACAGCACCGATATCCGATATTGCGCTCTGCGCACACAAAACTATAGGTACTTGCATGTTTTATTTGTACCAACATAGGCGGGCCCGAAGTATTTTTACCGATCACAACAAAACAAAAATAACAAAAAAAACACGTCGTGAAGAGTCAAAGTTGGAGTATATCCGACGAGAGGGTGTTGAAGGTACAAAACATCGGGGCCCGGGGCTTATGGTAACTTCTTATTTTGTACAAATAAAAATTCACTCTTTCGGTTAATAAAAATCTAACAAATCCGTTTATTTCTAACGATTCTCAAAGACTCAATGACAATTTACCTTATAATCCTCTACCCAGAAGTAAAAGTTGATTTAAATATTATTTTAAAATATTTGGTCTCTTTTAAATGCCTTCTAATGGCTTCAACATGGCTAAAAGTAAAATAGTAGGCCTAACATTTTGAATGAATGTAAAAGTCTATTCATTTAGTTTACACCGATATTTAATTAAGAGGAATAGAGCTCAGACTTGACCTAATTCAAAAAAAAATAGAAGAAGAGATAGGCACTATATAGCGTCTAAATCCCAATTGCAACTCGAGTGCCCACCGCTGTTGCCAGGTTTAAGTGTTTTATTGACGTAAAGCAAATAGTTATTTTATTAAAAGAAGTCTTGACTATCTAAATCTAACCTGTGTATTAAAAAAATAAATAAAAACTTTTTTCTCGGAATTCGAACCAGGAAGTTTCATGTGTAAAGCATACACTCTAGCACTGGACCACTTCGTATCACAATAATATATAATCAAACTTTTAAGTTAACGTACAAACCGATGGTAACAGCGATGGGCACTCGAGTTGCAATTGGGATCTAGACGCTTCTGATAAAGACAATCCAGAACACGTGACCAAACGTCATCAACATGGCCGCTGGTAGACACACAAAGTGTAATCTTTACTGCATTTTTCACAAAATTACTACATAGTCAGCCTGACGTCTGACATTTTAAGTAAAAAAGAAATATTCGACAGAGCATATCTTTTGAGCATGCTCATGCTTATTTTCAGGGAAGCTGTAAGTGATGAGTGACAATGAGGACGTATTATGTAATTTTTTAAATTAGGCCCTTAAAAGTCTGTTATTAAATATGCCTACAAAAATATTTATAATTTTTTTAAACTTCTATTATATTTAAAAAAAAAATTAAAAATATCTACATTAATTGATAATACTGTTAAGAGATGGCAGTATATAATTAATTCCTTATTAAATAGAGGCCAGATGTAAATATTGGAAAAGAAGAAAATTGCATTGTTTTTATTTTCGCCGTGACTAGCAGTACATCGGATGTACTCGTTTATACCGTATAGAGGAAAATAAAATAAACTATCTAATTTTTACATCCCGAATTTTGAGAAAAAAAATTGAAAAAAAAAGACACTTTACCATATAAATCAAACTGGTCACCAGTCACTATTTTTATGTTGTTATTAAGAAGCTAAAAAATTATCAAAACATAAAAAAAGTTTGCCATACTGGGAATTAAACTCCGGCCGTTTTACACCGAAACCATATACCGGGTGATTTATTTAACCTGGAATTTTGTAATATCTAGAAAAATACGCATCGTACAGAAAAATGTGCCCAATCGAAACTTCAATATCTCATAGTACAAAATTACGCCAATCTCCATATCTCCTATGGGCGGGGCGGGCGGAAAATTAGAAATCTTAAATAGGAACTCTCTATTTTTATCCCAGATTCGGAGTCTACGTCGAAAGCTACGTACTATTTGTCTAAGAAAATTATTCCGATTCGCGACAGATGGCACTATTTTTCGCCGGGCTATTCAATGATGTCACGATTGCCCCCCCCCCCCACCTCCTGGGGGTGGAGTGGTTGGTTAATAAATTACTTTTTATTCGTGAATCGAAATAATTTGTTCAGAGAAATCGTACGTAGCTTTCGACGGAGAATCCGAATCTGCGATAAAAATGGGGTTTCATGTTTAAGATTTATAATTTGCCGCCCACCCCGCCCGATGTATAATTTAGTACTACAGGCTGCCCCCCTCTGAGATATTAAAGTCTCGATTTGGCACATTTTTCTGTACGATGCGTATTTGTCGAGATATTACAAAATTCCAGGTTAAATGAATCACCCGGTACTATACGCATTACGAAAAAAACAAAGTGACAGAAATATTATCAAACTTACATCAAGCAGATACACCAACATATTTTCATACTTTGTAAACAAAACGTAGCGAACGGCCCATGTACAAAATAAATGGGTACTTCCGATGTACTGCTAGTCACAGCGTTTTATTTTTCACTTTTCAGTATAACATAACCCATTTATTTTAATATTTATGTGTCGCCTATGTGTTTTACTTCCTTCTTCTTTTTTTTTAAATAGTCTTAGGGCGGGTTTTTCAATGTAATGTTAACTTGGAGGTTAACTATAACTTCTACTTGAAGGTTAACCTCTAGTTAAAATCATATATGTAATACTTCTATATCGCCAGCTTGAGAGAGAAGTGTGTCGCCGATAGTAGAATGTAGACGATCGTTTCTCTCTCACGCAGTCTCGGATAGGCATAGGCGTCATAGCTGTAAAATCGCCTACGGTTGCTTAACTTTCCTTTTCTCTACGTTCCTCTTTCACCACGGGACACGACGCCAATGCAATTTATGTATATGGGCATGCGCGTTGGCACCCAATTCCGATCTTGCATCTCCTTCTGTCAGAACACTTTGTTTCTACAGGCAAAGATAGGACGTTGGCGATATAGGAGTATTACATATATGGTTAAAATAAGAAGCGTTTTTCAATTCAAATTGTACTTCTTGTTAATTAACCTAAATTTTAAATTTATTTCAATCTGGCAACATTGTATTTTATGTGTTCTGTGGTATTATTTATTTTCATACTCGAGTTAACCTAAAAAGATTCAAGTTCAAGAGATGACTCCGGCTGAGAAACAGAAATGGAAAAAACTAGAAAAAGAACTTGGGATACATGGCGAAAGCTTTACTCATGCAGAAGAAGTTCTTGTTAACGCCGTAGAGAAATACAAAGATATAATAGACATTAAAAAAAGTGGTGCCACTTCTTAGCAAGAGAAGAAGGCTGCATGCAAAACTGTGGCTAAGGATTTTTCTATGAACAGTGGGAATATTCGCGACTACCGAATTCATAAATATGAAAAAAAAAACCAAAACAAATGTAGAACGGACAAAACAAATATGTTGAATATTGCAAAACGTACCGAACTTCTATGTAAACACTTCGCTTCGACAATCAATTTTTCTTTGAAAAAAATCTAAACCGTTCTTCTTCGAAAAAATTTGGCCCATGTCGAATTATTTTTGGTCTTCTCACTATTACTTCCACTTCGCTACTATATAACTATTAACAATATCTAAAGCATCCATATGTAAATGTCAAATAACGTAGGTTATAAAGCAATTTTCACTTAACAATGGGTTAACCCTACCCCGAGAGGAAGGTTAAAGTTACCTTTCAGTTAGTCTTTAACTATCAATTGAAAAACAGAAAAGTTTTAGTTAACTTTTAGTTACCTCAAGGTCAGAGTTAACCACACATTGAAAAACCGGCCCTTAGCAATACCACCTAAACTAGTTTAGGTGGTATTGCCCTTAGTCGCTAAGGCCATTTGGTTTAGTAGTACTCGACAGATAACTGTAAATTATACCTTGTGATGCCATCTACATTACTTTAAAACAAATTGTAGCTGACGTCACTTGAAAATTTTGAATATTTATTTCTTAGTAATCGTAGTGTTTCACAGTTAACCAAGCCTATTTTTATGATTAATTTTAAGTAGATGTTCATCTACTACAAATGAATTTGCTGTAGCTACCGCATCACACGTCCCCATTATTGGAAAATGGTAAAGTAAGGAATCAATTGAAATTGAAATGACAGAGGAATGTAGGATTTTGCTGGTTTTATGTGTTGCACTGAATAATTAAGATGAGTTGCGGGACTTTTTTATTGTAACTCTATTATTTAATACCCAAATTTAATACATAGTTGGTGTATTTTTCATTAATAAAGATGAAGGTCGAGATTCGAATAAAGGTGACTAATTTCCAATTTCATTTTTCTAGGACTTTTTATTATAATTTTAGATATTCCATAATTCGAATGGTTATAGTAAAAATTTAATATTTAATTGCAGAAAATTGGCGAAACTAAATTTAAAAAAATATGTAGATAGATCAACAATTATTTTTAACGAGCTCACAAACGTTTTACATATTTTTTTTATCGTATCACCTAGTAGTTTCGTTCCTGGCCATCGAGTTGCGTTATGCAGGCTCGCAGTATGTTTATTTTAAAACGAAAAAGTGTTGCCTTATCTGAGGAAACGGTTGTTTGAATAGAAACAGGCGATATCCGAGCGGAATTTTAGAAAAACGCGGGTGTGTACCGAACATTTTTTTTTAAGACAACGTAACTTTCCAAATAATTACATTGTGTATAACAAAGTAATATATTTTAACGTGTACTAATTAGAAAGATATTTCATCGATATTTATATTTTTTCTATTTTAAAAACTGTGAAATATTAAAAATAATTATTTCACTGTTTATTTTATCTTATAATTGTTTCTATTCATATGGACCACCCGGTATTCCAGATGCCTTATCCAAAATTCTCAATCTAAGCTGGGTTCACTATACAGAAAATTTTAAAAATTATAAAAAAAAAATACATTTTTAATGTTCCTTTTTCACTCCCTTCAGTTCTTCCCTTTCACTAATGTGTCTTCTTCCTGTCACTCTCACTGTATTACTTCCTAGTTTGTATTTGTATATGTGTTTTTCAATTTTCCAATTTTCCCTGTAATTCTATCTCTCCATTTAATTTAATCTAAATTCCATCATCTTCTTAGTTATTTATTTTATGCCTCTTTACAAATTCCTTCATATTTCCCTCTCTAATAAATTCGGTTTAATTTTATTTTTTTTGACAAATTCCAAAAATTAAATTATCAAAAATTAACTAATCCCTTTTTTAGCAATTATTAAAAATTGTCAAGTAATAATTTATCCAGGATTGATCATCTTTAATATAACATCTGACTACTTTATATTAAATTTTCTTATCAAATCTACTTATATTAAATTTTTTTATCACTATGTTTACGATTTGAAGTTCTAGAATTTTATTTATTGGTAGGATACAAAAAATCCGTGCTTAATAGAGTAATTTATCCATTATTCTATTCACTATTTATAACATACATTGTTTTTAATATATTTTTATTTTACTTTCCCGGTCTAATCAAAAAGGAAAGTATAGCGAACGAGCAAAAAAAAAATTCGATACATCGATGGAAATATCCATTTTGAGGTCCCCCAAGAAGATTGAAAACACTTCCAGAGTAAGGTCTGTCTGTGTGTAATCTTCCAAGATAATTTCCGAACCGTTTGACCAATAAAGCTGAAATTTGGTATGAATGGTTGGTGTGTGCCTCGAATAAAACCATTAATTTTTGGTGTAAATTGTTACAGTAGAAGGTCCTCAAGACCGACATTGATTGAATACACATGTAAGATTTTTTGCCTTTTTTAAAATTTTAAGGACAAACCATACACTTTAGTGCAAAATCTTATAGTGCAAAGTTTTAGAGCATAAAATTTTGTACAATTTTTGTATCAATTTTTTTCCAAAATTTCCAATAGTTGCGCCACTAGATTGCGCGCAATAAATGAACATGTATGTTTTCCGTAGTTATTCAAATTTTGAGGACAAACAATTTACTATAGTACAAAATTTTCTAGTGCAAAGTTGTAAAGCACCAAATTTCCTTTAACTTTTTTTTAATTCCCCATAGTTTCGCCCTTAGAGGACGAAATATATACACATTTAGACTTTTTGAAGACAAACAATGCACTTTAGTGCAAAATGATCTAATTCAAATTTGTAGAGCATAAAATTCCATACAAAATTTGTTCCATATATTAATGTAATGCTTAGTATTTTGCAATTAAAATAATCCTATTCTCTATAGCCGAGCCGGGAAATTTCTGGGGTGACACAGCCGATTTTTTTTCAACGTAGTGTCGAATATCGTATAAACATACAACATTTAAAAAAATTTAACAAATTCAAATGTCTCTAACAGAACAACACCAAGTGTACCATATTTTAAAAAAAAAAATTGAAAAAATTGGTATTCCCGCATAAAGATCTAGTAAATATTAAAAAATATATATACACTGTGATTCGTAAGTTACTAACTGAAATCACCCTGTATCTTAATAATAAATAATCAAAAATCAATTAAATATATAAAACCATATCTTATGAAACACCCTGTATAATTGTTATCAAATATAAACTTTTGGTGTTTCATGTAATAAAAATTTAAAAAATAAATGGTTTTTAAATTAATATTTCACTTGTTTACAATTTCATTTCTTAAAATAAATTTCTTTTTAGGTTCCCAAAGCGTTTTAACTTGGCGATAAGGGTCATAAGTTGTATTTCGGTTTGGGTTTAGCGAGATAACGAACCGACCACTTCCTCATTGATACTGATTATTTATAATTAACCGACAATTCATGATAATTATTACTTTTTCCCTTAATATCAATTAAGAAAATAACCAATGTTATAATATTAGATTATTATTTATAGATTAAAATTAAAATAAATGGCGGTAAAAAATATGTTTTCTACCTTACTCGTATAAAATATAGACTTACCAATAATTTAGTCTACCCATGAACCACCCACTTTTGATAAAGAAGTAATTTTGGGGTGGAATCCGTTTTATAGACGCACTTTTGGTCGCTATGGAAACCGAGTGGTGATAAGAACCACCAATTAAAATGCAGGAAAAAATAATTCCAAAAAATATTCGTTCGAAATATTGATCAGTGGAAATTGATATTTGCAAAGGTTTTAGTGATAAGAATATGAGTTTTGGATTAAATACAGGGTTTTTGGATCGGTTAATATATTAAGTTAATTTTTTATTCATTTTCATTGTTTGGATCTCGACATTTTTTGAAAAATGTAAAGCAAAAATCTGTCTAAATTTTTTCTCAATACAATGGTAAAAAACTTGGTGAATGATCAAAGTTTAAGATATAACTCGAAGAAACTCTTTTTTTTCTTATTGAGTTAATTTCTAATGTCACATTCATTTTTTCTGGATCAAAATGTCTAAATTTATGTTGATTGTCTACGGACATTTTTTTCCTGGAAGCTTAGGATTTTTTATACAATGCTTCATTTTTGATTTTAGGTGATTTTAATATTTCAGATTATGCTTTGCACTTTATTAATACTGTTTTTTTTACACATATATTGCAAAATAACTGCATTTTAAATAATACAGAATGTCTAACAAATTATACTATAAAAACAAAATATTATCCATACTCAAATGTGGCCTAATATTCAATGATGAATAAAACAACTCCAAGTCATACCACAATTATTTTTTTTTAATATAAAGACATAAAGTCAAAAGGGCGACATGTTTCGGTCTATAAGACCATCATCAGGCTTATAAGCAAAAAAGAAATTGTGAAGAAATAATGAAAGAATGTATAAAATTACTTACTGATTTGGATCCAATTTAATCAGTAAGTAATTTTGTACATTCTTTCATTATTGATGTTTCTTCACAATTTCTTTTTTGCTTATAGGCCTGATGATGGTCTTATAGACCTAAACATGTCGCCCTTTTGACTTTATGCCTGTATATTAAAAAAAAATAATGACTTGGAGTTGTTTTATTCATCATAAAATATACTATAGTGACAATTACCCTAACCTAAATCCTACTATCGTTCTTAAAAACAATAATTAGACCGACAATTTTGTATAAGATTAAAAAGACTATCCATAATCTCAAATGTGGTCCACCGATGAAGAAATAAAATTCAGTCTAGTACCACAAAATTATTTAATGATATAGTTGGGGGTTGGCAACTAGTTTCGGCATACTAATGCCATCATCAGGCTATAACTAAATAATGTTAAAATTCATGGTAAGTCTCCACTATATTGCTATCCTCCTTTCTATAACTCATTTTGAACATTTGTATTATAAGGCCTGATGATCGCATTAGTATGCCGAAACTAGTTGCCAAATAATTTTGTGGTATTTTTTCAATTTTATATAAAACAAAAAGAATATCAATAACAAAAATAAAGAGGGGGTAATCCCATCCAACTTTACCACTAGTAAAGTATTTGTTTAATCAATTATTCTTCTGATAAAAGAGTATTTTTAATTCAGCGTATTTCGTTTTTTTAATTATATTTTTAATTTTCTCTAAAAAATAGGCGCAGTCTATAAAAATTTTTTCGCACACTATAGACTATGCGGAATCTTGATGTTTTTTGAAAATTTTATTATAAAAATTGTGGAATTTTGAAAACAATGGATCAAAAAAATGTGAAATTTTATTTAGTCCCTTTTTTCCTATTTGTCCCAATTTTCCATATTTTGTCCTATTTATCCCAATTATCCCAATTATATCCATATTTATACCGATTTTTTCCATTTTGCTCTATTTTCTTCCATTTTGTCCTATTTTCCCTGTTTTGCCCCATTTCCCCTATTATTACTTGAACCATTTTCCCAGATTTTTCTTTATATTGGATAACTTTTAAAATATTAAAGATATTAAAATGCGAGTACAAAGAAAAATTCTGAGAACCATATAATCCAGTTAAATTGTTTTTCCCCCAAAGACATTTGGGATAGTTTTGATTTCTTCCATTCAAAAAGTTTTTTGCGGTGCTGAAGCCGAATCTGAGGTTTGCTAACAAAATTTCGTGACGGAACATTGAAAAAACGCAAAAAAATAAATAGGGGGTAATCCCCGCCCAACATTCCGAACACTCTTAGTAAAATAATTGTTTAATTAACTATTCTTATGAACTTTTTTAATACAGCCTATTATTTATTTTTTAAAATGGTATTTTTAATTTTCTCTAAAAAATAGGCGCGGTCTATATATAAAATATATTTATTTCACGCCCTCTAGCGGCAAAATAACGTGGAATTCGAAAAAAAGTTAAGACCAAATTTGTAGAAAAATTTAAGTTCTACAATTTTGATTTCTTGTAATTTTTCATAAAAATCCATAATTTTGGCTCAAAATCTTAAAAAAAGATGAGGTAATCCAACCCAACTTTCCGAAAACTCCTAGTAAAATACTTGTTTAATTAATTATTCTTCTGAACTGTTTTAATAAAAATAGACTATATATATTTTTTTTACGCCCTCTAGTGGCGATACTATGCGGAATTTGTTGGAAGTTTTATATTCTACAATTTTCATATCTTGTAATGTAATCCACCATTCATCCCCTGGATTTATTACTTCAATATATATTTATTTATATCCATTTTATTTTGTTTAAAGAGATTGTGCTCCAATTATTTCTAATCCCCTAACATTTTTTTTAATGACTAGTGGATATTCCTGTTAATTACTGGCTAATTTCTATTATAAGGAATGTTTGTGGTCTTTATATACAAAATTTACCATCATTGCTATATTTGTTCACCGGCATTCCTGTATGTAGCTCAGGCGTTCAATAAAGTCTAGTATCAAGGACTCGAACATAAGATTAACCGGATTACCAGAACAATACAGCTTACTGCTAACATCTTATATTAGTCAAAGAATGTTTCGTATTAGATGCGAAGATAAATATTCAATAAAGACTGGTGTACCACAAGGCAGTGTTCTGGGCCCATTGTTCTATCTTGATATACCAGTAACAGAACATTCTACAGTAGCCAACAAAGTACTCCAAATCAAGTCCATGTATGGACGAAAACCTAGCGCATTAGAATTAATAAAAATAAATCAGTGCATGTAATTTTTACTAATAAACACACTAGATAAATATCAATAACTATTAACAATCATTATTCCTCATGCAAACATGGTAAGTATCTAGATCTAGGCATGAACTTAGATGTGAAGCTACGATGGAAAGAACACATTAAGAAGACATTCTGAACTATCAACCTGAAATAAACTGATGATATACAAGCAGGTTCTAAAGCTTATGTGGACATATCCAGATCCTACAAAGATTTCAGAACAAGGAACTGAAAGGCATGTCAAAGCCTCTTGATATGTAAGAAACAGCGACCTTCAAAGAGACCTGAGAGTGGAGATAGTAGCAGACGAAGCAAAAATTTTTGCAAATAAGCATGAAGAACGGTTTCACAACCATGATAACGTCGAAGCAATCCAGCTGCTAGACCAAAGTTTATTAGTGAGAAGATCAAAAAATTTGAACTAGTATAGAACACAATGCATATTGTATAGAAAAACCTAGTGATGACAAAACTGAGAAAACCCCAGTAGGTTAAACACTTTAATTTTAAAATTTTAATACAAAAATATCGGTATCTAATCTTGTTTTTAGATTAGTTGTAATTAAATGTAGAATAAAAAAATACTATATTTGTTTATATCTTATTTTATTGTTGATTTTCCGTATTTGTTACATTTTGCAATTCCTAAAATGACTTCCCAACACACGTACATTTTATCTGAATACTTTCAGGATAAATGAAATAAAATCTCCTTATATACTTTATAGGGTAATAACTATGAGTCAATACAACACCACTGCTCACAAAAATATTATAACGTTACTTTGTAATGCCCCATTAGTAAGACATTAATAAGAATGTAAAATCTTATTCATATCAGACCTGAAGATATTTTTCGAATACCGAAACAAGTTTATTTATTATGATGGTTGCTATCTTATTTCGAGTTTAAATTACTCTATTACACTTCCAAATGTATTGTTCAGCAGCAATATAACTTTGACTGAAATAATAAAATAGCACCTAAAATATTGTCCAATTGGACAATATTCTAAGCTCTACTTCTTCATCAAGTTAAGAAAAAGTGATGGCAATTTTTTTTGATTTTTGGTCAAAAATGTTTTAATATAAATGAGAACATTTATATTTGTATGAATTATGTTGCATATTGGTTCATTTTCCAACGAAATGGGATTTAACGTTTTAACTGTAACAATATCAAACATCGTTATCGAAAGCAAACAGACAGATGTTTTTATTTACACAGGGTGTGTGATAACGGGTACCAAAATGTAATTTCATATCATCAACCTATAGGGTGCAGAGAAATTACAACAGGGTGATCAACATTTAACGAAATAATTATTTAATGTAGTAAAAATTAGAAAATATAAAACTGAATGTTGTTTTTATCAAAAATATCTTACTACAAAAATAAAAAAAAAACATATTTTAACCTATAAAAAAAATGATTCATTAGAAGATAATTTAATGAATCAATAGTTTTTTTGTACAAAATACCAAGTTGAAATTGTAATAGACGACAAAAGATTTTTTTATGGAATATATATTGATAAATGCATTTAAATTTTGATTAACAAAATAAAAAATGGTACAGATGGCCACTTTGAGTTAAGGTAGGTGGAAGCTATTATCGTTACTTCGTTAATATTATTATGTAAAATTTAAACCATACTTTCAATGGTATTTTCCCATTATGCCGAAAACCATTAGAACGCTATAAACCGACCTACCAGTAGACCGAACACCAATAGACCGAATAATCAACGACCGATGGATACTAACAGCTGTCCATTGTTTTCGTCTTCGCCTAAAATAGTTCAAATATAAATGCAAAGTTATCTATTCTTTTTTTAATACACAGGTTAGATTAATCCAGTCAGGGTCTTTTTTTTTTAATAGATAAAAATAGTGATTCAACAGTTCGGTCTAATGGAAGAAGGTTGGTCTAATGGTTTTCGGTCTATGTCAACCTTTTTAATAATAGATTTTAAGGTTTATCCTTTTTTCGCAGACTTTCGATTCTAGATTATAAAATATTCTAGTTACATTAAACTTTTATATAAATCACCATGTATATAAGTAATCCCTTCTGATAAGTTTTTATCAGCTCAGACTTGCAGGTAAAAATATGGTTATAATAACGATCAATAAAAAACAAGGTGGTATAAATGTAAATTGGAAAAATAAAACGATATCATTATATTTTTTCCTAAAATTATTGACCTATTTTCGTTTCGCGAAATTATTTGTCGCTACATGTAGTTAGATTAAATAAATAATAATTTATTGACTTTATTAAAAAATCGTAGTCTGAATACTAAAAAATGTTATACATTTTAGAAAATCAGCTATATTCCACCCATTTACGATTATCATAAGTGCTTTGAAACAAGGATCCGAATAAAATTAATTTGACTTGACTTTTGTAAATATATTTACTTTATAACCAATGAAAAAATTTGTAATAGATAAAAAGTAAAGTAAATTATACTTTGGAACTTGCAACTGTCTGTAATTTTATTTAATACAATAGCTGTCGGTTATCGTTTTGCTGGGATCAATAAATGCTTTAAAAACGGTTACTTAAGGCGGGGTTCCACCAAACTGGGCTAGCCCAGCGGCACGCGCCGCCGCCATGACTCGCCGATTTTGCTAGCGGCCAAATCTTGGTAAAGAAAGATCAAAGGAGTTTCTGAGGGTTACGAGGGTAAGTGGTGTAGGATCAGCGCGAGCACGAGTTTTCAATTAATTTTGAATGTTTTACTGAATGTTACGTTAGTTTTTTTTATTTTATATACACAATATAACTTACAGTGGATATTAACTTTGACTTTAAAATGGATATCAAGATAATGACCATATTTCTTCCGAATGGACCTTAACTGATTTAAAAGTTACTTTCTTTGTAATTTTTATTTAAACTCTAGGCCGTACCCAAAACTTGTGCTTCATTTTATTTTTTTTGAGTCCATATATAACGAATCGCCCTGTACATCTTCGTGTTTTTATGCCACATCAAACGCAGGCAATAGATCATGGGAAATGTCAATTTTGCCACAATTCCACTGTTCACGGTTATTAGTCACAAACATATAGATAATTTATGATTTTATAATACAGTATCAGGTTTGAAGGACATTTTGATACTAAAAAATATTTTAAAACTATAAAATATACAATATTTTAGATGAATGTAATTCTAAAATAAAATTCCGGGTTTTCCATTAAAAAAGCGAGTGGAAAATTTGACTTTCTAATGTCAAATAAATAGCATATTTATTTGTAATTCTCTGTTTTATTTTTAATACTCTCAGTTGGAAAAGTTGCTTATTTGGTCTTTAAGTTTGATTTGTAATTAAAATTAAGTTTGTTGGGTTACTTTAATGATTTTTTTTCATAGTCGTATATGTAATAACTCAATTACAAACTTTTTAAAGGTCGGAACTTTACTTCCTATATTTGCCCTCGAGAGGAACGATGCATTTACCGCTTCGATGTAATCTACTATTACTCAGTTGAATGAATTTAAAAAAAAACAGTTGTAACATTTTGTTAATTAAAAGAAAACTTCTTACAAAAAAACTTTTGTAAATGTTGGACAATAGTAAAAATGATTTGTAATGTTATTTGGGTCACCCTTTAAAAGTAAAATAATTTTGTAACAAAATGTACAGCATTAACAAAATATTGAAACTGTTAAAAAAATAATAGAACATTTTAAAAATAGTGAAAATACTGTAAAAAAGAACATTATATCTTTTTAAATACAAATTAACGTAACCCAAAAGAATACTCTTTTAAAAAAAATATGTAATAGATTCATTAAAGGAAAGTAAATAAAACTAATTTCCAATAAATTTTAATAAAAAACGCATATTGGTTGAAAAATAATTACTCACCTGGCCATTCTTGAATTCTTCAGTAAGATCTCTCAACTTTTTAATCTGCAAAAAACAAGTTTTTAAATTAAACAACAATTTAAAACTAAACAAAAAACAAAGAATCGCAAGAGTTACTTTAGAATCTAATTTTATAAAACAGGGATAAACATATACAAGCTGCACATGGCCGCCGAGAGAAAATCAGGGCCCGGAGGTAACCACGTGCGGCTCCCACGCCCTTCGCAGTATTTCAGTAAAAAGATATTTTTTTGGATATGATGCGATTTTTTTAACATTTCATTTTTTCCAGATATATATTTCAATTTTCAGTTTTTTCAGTGAATATTAAACCAGTAAATATGAAATCAGTGATATTTAAACTTCCATGCGATTTGAAGAGATCATAAAATTGCTGAAAAATTGGAAATCATGCATAATAATCAATAAATTAAACGAAACTTAGGTAAAATCGTATATCATTAAAAAATCCATGTTTTCTGAAAATTCGCGGGCCTCTCCATGACTACAGGCCTGGGGGAATCCCCCGTTACTCACCCCTGTCGGTGGCCCTGAAGCTACATATACACCTCTATTTATTGCCCCCCATCAAATTGATCAGTATTGCAAGTTTTTGTCAACCTACATATTAAAATAATGTTACTATTTTGATTATTTACCAATAAAATAACTACAAGCCTCTTACTTTAATTTTTTGGTAAATTAGACACATTTCTATAAACCTAATGCAAATTAAAATACGAAGGAATGTTTTAATGTGCATCAAATACTGGCTGTAACTGATCAAAAGTTCAAGGTTATTAAAGTAAGTGCTTATTTTCTCTAGAACTGCTACAACAAAAATAAGTATCGCTTAAGTATATTAGAGAGTTATTTTTCATACATTTCTCCTATCATTAGTCTCCAAATTCGTTAATACCACATATTTTTATAATACAAAAAATAAGTTTTCCTATGCAGCCAGTATTCTTTTATTTTTTACCAATTATATATCCGTAATACATTTAACCTAAGATTTTTGTTGATTATTGTCGATATAATTAATGCGACAAGTCACAACTTTAAATATGGTCTTAGTTGGATAATTACATTAAGTAATACTTTTAAAATAATTGAGTTCCTCCTTTTGAACTTACTTCTAGTTCTTGTTGTTGACACAATTCTTTTAGTTCCTTGTATTTAACATCTGATAATTCTTGTTCTGAAAAATGACACCAATTAAAAATTAACTATTAAAATTATAACTAAACATATAAATACTCTCATTAAATAATTTTTCAGTAAAAATAATGTATATATAGATTATATTTAGTATAAATAAGTTGATGTTTACCTTCATCTGCCAAAACATTGGTAGCAAAATTAGAAATTTGGCCTTTTATAGAGTTTAAACTGTCATTAAAATTTAACCAGGACATATTCAATGTTTAAATGTTCTGAAGGCTGCCATATATTAGATAATTAAAAAGTATATTATTTATTATTAAAAAAATAACTTCAAAACTCCCTGCCAACCACTCAAATTTAACTTTTGACAGTTTTGACATTGACAAATGACATATGAGTTGTAGCCAAGGATGCCAACTTTTTATGAATATTTCTTACTAGTGCTGATATAAGAAAAAAAAGTTGTAATGACGTAATACTTTCTCGGTATATATTATTTAAATATTAGCAATTTAGTTTTTCATCAAAACAATAGATTGTGTTTATATACTAGGGTTTACCACAAGTGCTCTAAAAATCTACACCTTCCCATCTCTAAATAAAAATTTGATACTTTTCTGATGACCTCCACTAATTTGAGTTGACGGAGGATGTTAGATAATAAATTAAATCTATAATTTGTAACTAGGCAAAATCCACAACTAAATCAAAAATATATCTATTCGTGCTCGTTTAGGACATAAATTTTTTTAGTTACATACTAACCTCTGTTAAAATTTAATAGGGAGAATCAGATTTCAAAATGTTTTCAATAATATGAAAAATGTACATACTAGTTTAAATATTCCATCACTATAATCAAGTGGTAATGTTAATCTAATGATTTCATTAATCAGTTGAAATGGAATCTCATGAGTTCCTGGTTTCTTTTACTATTTAACATTAGGTAGATAGAGAAAAAACGAGACCTGATTTTCGAATAACGTTAATTAGCGCTACATTGATTTTAAACGCAAAAAATCGCGTTAATTTAGTTGTTAGGGACATTTCAGTAGTTTATGTTGGTACTTTGTAAACGTATAGCGTGCCAAATGTCACTCTGACATCAGTCATTTTGTGAAAAGAAATTCTAGGAACGCACGGAAACGTCAATTTTGTTAGATTTCACATTATCATTTTTTGTAAAAATGTTCTTCAGAATGAAATGAGTAAAATTAATAATCAAATTGTTTTTGTAAAGTTTCCGTGCTTTTGTAAGTAATGAGTAAATGTTGAATGTGCTTCTTAAAACAACCGTTAAGGTTTGTTTCTTTGTTTTGTTATTAAGAGAAGAGAGTGGTTTTCTAGCTAATACTTAAGTGAAGAAGTTTCAAGGTATCTGGTTTAATACGTTCAAAGTAAAAGAAAGTTTTCATAAACGATAAAACATATCCTTTAATTCGAAACAAAGTTTAAAGAAGATGTGGCAAACACAAGCCGTTCAAATAACCCAAAACAACAAAGAAAACCAGCTTCAAAAGAATGAAGACAGACTTCCGACTCTCGGAATGACTTCTGCGATTTCAGCAGCAGGTCCTAAGCCAGTAGATTTAATAAAAACCAAGGAACTAACAGATGCATTAAAACCTTTCGATGTTTTTGAGAGTGAACAGGAACTTAACAAGAGAATGCATATTTTAGGAAAATTATATAATTTAGTTAAGCAATGGATTAAGGAGGTATCTCTTAGGCATAACATGCCTGAAAGTGTTGCAGAGAGTGTGGGAGGAAAAGTATACACATTCGGTAGTTATAGATTAGGAGTAAGTAAATTACATTAGAAATTCTATTATTTATAACATTCTTCTCGAAGAACATAAAATACATACTTATGATATGTCTTAAGATTTTAGCGAAGTTTTCATTAAAATTGTTTAAATTAATACTGACTTGATTGCCTAAAATTTTAATTTATTGTGTCTAACACTATAATTGTAGGTTCACAGTAAAGGGGCTGATATTGATGCTCTTTGTGTTGCACCCCGGCATATTTACAGGTCAGATTTTTTTTCTTCATTTTACGACCTACTCAAACAACAGCCTGAAGTTACAGACTTAAGGGTAAGCAATTAGTTTGTAATTTTCTTTAATCAAAATTATGTTTTACTTTATTTAATCATTACTATTATTATTTTTTTGAAAAATATTGATATTATTTTGTTTTAAAGTGTGTATATTGAATAAGGTCATAACTCAGTTTAGACTCATTTTGAGATTAGTCACAAAAATATTCAGTAAAAATAATGCAAACAGGGGTATATAAAAGAACATTACTTATTAGACTAGTCATAAAATACAAAAACAATCAAAATTTAGCCACATCACAATGAATTTTAGTAAAATAATCTTTAAATTTAATTTGCCTAGTAACTTTGTACAGATGTTGTTTATTACATTGAATCACAGGATCTAAAGATATATAAAAGAAAAGGAATTTTATTTATCTATAAAAAAACATCTACATTAATAACTTTTAAAATGCTACTTAATTAACATCTTTTTGAAGAATGGTTTCAGCAGCATCGATACTTATATATAAAAATATGCATTTTTAAATATTTTCGTATTTATGTAAATTAAATGAATGGCTATAAATAAATAAAATAATAATATAAAATTTATTCGATGGGAATGTTGATATGTTTGTAATTGGGACTACCTAATATTTTATTTATATAATTTTCCATCTGTGCTTTAATTTTCATTATTAATTTAAATTTGAAAAGCATTAATTAATCATTAATTCAGGCTGTAGAAGAGGCTTACGTACCTGTAATTAAGATGAAATTCGATGGAATAGAAATAGATATGCTTTTCGCGCAATTATTACTTAAAGAAATTCTTGATTCGATGGATTTAAGAGATGATATGTTGCTGAAGCATCTAGAACCTAAGTGTGTGCGTAGTTTAAATGGTTGTAGAGTTACAGATGAGATTTTGAGACTGGTGCCCAATATTGAAAATTTCAGGCTTGCCCTAAGAGCCATCAAGTTATGGGCCAAAAGTGAGTTTATTTATGGTGAGTTGTTTGCTCATATGCATGATTTGGATTAATTTTTTTAGGACATGGGATCTACAGTAACGTATTAGGATATTTAGGTGGTGTTTCTTGGGCGATGCTCGTAGCTAGAACCTGCCAGTTGTATCCAAATGCAGCACCTTCCACTCTTGTCCACAAATTTTTTCTAATCTTTTCTAAGTGGCAGTGGCCCCAGCCAGTATTACTTAAGCAACCTTCAAATGTTAATCTTGGATTTGTTGTTTGGGACCCTAGGGTTTGTATATACCATTTTTATTCCATTTTCTTGGGTATAGGGTTCATTTTTAATAAAATACTAGTATTTATTTGACGTTTCACCTTACATGGAGGGCAATTTCAAAAATGTTTATCTTACCCATAAGTTCTGAAAAATTGTAGTTACTTGGACATGTTTTATTATTTTAAAATTATTTTTAAAGTGTTATAGTTGGTCGCTTTTTCGAATCAAAATAAATATACCCTTTACAAATAATGAATAATAAAATATGTCCAAGTGACTACAATTTTTCAGAACTTATGGGTAAGATCTCTAAAGGAAGAGAAATAAACATTTTTGAAAAAGCCCTCCATGTAAGGCAAAATGTCAAATAAATACTAGTATTTTATTGAAAATGAACTATATACCCAAGAAAATGGAATAAAAAATAATTTTATAAATAAAAAAGGTTAAAGAACCAGATCAATATATTGTATATATATGTATATATCAGTAATAATTGATGTATTTATCTGTAGGTTAATATCCAAGACAGATATCACTTGATGCCCATTATAACTCCAGCTTATCCACAACAAAATTCTACTTTTAACGTTTCTTTATCTACACGAACAATAATGGTTGAGGAATTCAAGCAGGGTCTTCTGATTACCGATGAAATTATGCTCGGGAAATGTTTGTGGGACAAATTATTCGAACAACCTCCGTTTTTTATTAAATACAAACATTTTATTGTCTTATTGGTAATGGCAGATAATGCTGATGACCATCTGGAATGGTGTGGACTAGTTGAGAGCAAAGCGAGGTTACTTGTAGGTAAGTTAAAGTCTTTTCGAATTAAATAATCAATCGTTACATAATTGGAATTATTTCAGGAAATTTGGAAAGAAACCCTTACATAACTTTGGCACACATCAATCCCGAAAGCTACGCCATGCTAGAATCAGCCCGAGAACCGAACACATTATGTTCCATGTGGTTTATAGGATTAGAGTTCGCAAAAACCGAAAATATTAGCGTCGATTTGACGCGTGATATTCAGTGGTTCACCGAAAATGTCAGTAACCACGCGGGAAATATTCAAATGTGGAAAACTGGCATGAGGCTGGACGCTAGGCATGTCAAAAGGAGACAATTATCGCAGTATCTTTCAACAGGACTGATTAAAAGAGAAAGAAAATCAAGTCTTACAGTTAAAAACGGAACTACTCCTGACAATAATAGAAAAAGACAGTCTTCGGAAGCTGTACATGATAATGAAGCTCCTAATAAGAAGAATATGAGGTTATCAGAAGAAATAACGCCACA
The DNA here is from genome assembly GCA_963243735.1 of Neocrepidodera transversa. Taxonomy (NCBI): domain Eukaryota; kingdom Metazoa; phylum Arthropoda; class Insecta; order Coleoptera; family Chrysomelidae; genus Neocrepidodera; species Neocrepidodera transversa. Next base: position 1,340,932 of record OY725337.1, on the reverse strand, counting down.
AGTAAGTTTCTTACTTCAATTATATTTGCTGTGTATGAAGTATTATTATTTTTTTAGTTCGACGAAAGTTCCAACAACTCAATCAACATTGATTCCAGCAGCAATTTAAGTCTAGCAGAATCTGAAAGTAACGTTAGTATTATATCCCCCGAAACGACACCTTCAATTCCCACTACAAATACTACTGGTGTCGTACCTGAAGCCGTATGTACGTGACAAGTTGGGGAGTAATCTGTCGTGGATTCCCCAAAAACAAAACAAAAATATAACGTAAGTCATTTGTTTTATATAGGGTTCGGACATAAATAGGAATTACTTCTATTCGATTTTCTTTGTCTGTTCTCGGGATTGGAGGAGGCAACTTTTTAAAATATTTTAATTCAAATTTAAACCAATACAAAAATACGGATTGTGAATAATAATAATTAAATTATAGTGTAATCAGAAAATTCGGCTTCTTGTAAAAAGAAATAACTATATAAACAATATGTTGTCTGCAACATGTGCAGGGATGCATTTTTTTTTCATCTTTTTATAATCACTTTTATCAATGATTCCAGCTATCGCTATCCTTTAGAGATTTTTTTAGTTTAGTGATTTAACCTGAAAAAGTCGGATTGGCTCTGGCCAAAGTTCGCATTTTAAATATGAAATTTATTATTTTAGCGTATTTATGTCATCTCTGTGTTTGTGCCATGACTTGGAGTTTACTAAATTACCCACCCCATTTTTGAATGTTTCTTTAAAAAGACGTGTACTGGAATTTTTGAAAAATTTGGGCAAACATGGCTTATAAGTCCGAACCCTATGGGTATATTTCGAATAAGCTAAAAATAAATTTAAACGGTTAACAGTTCTGTTCTAGGTTGCCTGTAAGAAAACCTTATGTGGTGTCTCACGTACGTATTAAAAAATTTTCCCAAAAAAAATAAACATATTTTTTGGAGGTAAAATATTATCGCAAACAGTGCAATTTTCTAATTTAAGGCTTCGTCATTCGTGCGTATTTTGTGAGTGTGTCTGAATGTGCTCTATATATTATTTTGAATATTTTTTCCATGTAAATACTTATATATTTAATTTGAAAAATTGGTACGAACTTTTATTTATTTCTGTGTATAATCATAAAATAGGTATAAAAATAGTTATATATCGTGGTTTTTCAATAAAAATATATATAAAAAAATAATTTTACTCTAATATACAGGGTGTGTTACCGCTTTTAATCAAATGCTAAAAAATTTTAATTACTCTCTAAGTGACGAGATTAATTCGACAACGCCCTGTGTATTATTAAAATTTTAGCAAAAAACCTCATAAAAAAGACATGTCTCGATTTCGAAGATAAATTTATTCTACAGGATGCCGCATATTAATCGTCGATTAGTTGCATTTTAGCAACAAAGAATAAAAATTGTGTTTACAGAAGTTTTTTAGATTATAAATTTGACTTTACATTAACTTTGTTATTTTTAATATAACCATTATGTTTTTTTTTATTTTCGTAATTTATACATTACCTCGACAACTTTTATTAAAACGTCCCTATATCTCGGTACGTTTTTGAGATAATATCTTTTTTAGTATTATTAGATATTATATCTTGTGAATGACAAATATAAATTATCTTGAAAATTTTGAGGTAAAATAGAGTAGGTTTAGTAAAAGTTGTCTAAAATATTTACTTATTGAGGTTAATTTTATTATACTTGATATCTCGAAAACGATTCAAGGTAAGCGAGAAAGACATATTTGTCAAGAATAATGCATAATAAAAATAACAAAGGTAAAGTCTAGACAACTAATATTTTTCCGTTAAGTTCCATTAAATGGACGATTTATGTGCCACATCCCGTATATTTTATTACTACATCTAACTTATTTTGTACAAATTAAATTTATTACAAATATAGATCGATGTTTTTCCCGCTAGCAGTGTTGCTGTACCGAGTTTTTAATAGCAATTAAACTTGTATTTAGTAAGTAGATTTATTAGTGAATCACTCTGTATATAATAAAATATAAATTGATATTAATAATTTTGCGGTAATATTTTACACTTTGTAAATAGTTAACGGTGTTTTTTTAAGTACGTTACTTATTTTACGACATTCAGAAAGGATTTTTAAATCAAATTTGTTTTATTTTTGATATACTTTTTTTCTCGTTATCCGTTGTCGTTATTTTTTTTAAATAATCTTCAGATTTTTTGTGTTCATATTTTTAGACAAAACGTGGCTATAATTTTTCCGTTAATTTTAATTACTTTTTGAAAAATGTTAGTATACTCCAAAAAACTATACATTTTTACAAAAAAAAAATTGTTTTTATAATTTGTTTTAATATGGGGATTGTAAAATTATTTTTTTTCGAAATATTCTCACTGAAATTAATTAGGGACAAATCGATATTGGATGTAGGGTGTTCGATTTTTTGTTTTGTGGGATAAGTTAATCGAAAATTAAATAAATTTTTTCCCTTAATGTTGTATTTTATTTCAACCTCAAATATATTTCCTTTTATTAAATAAATATTTCCCGTTGGTACGATATAAACAAATAATGAATGATTTTAATGAATAATAAAACTCTGAAACCATACCAGAAAAATGTATAACTGGTGAAGATACAAAACAAATGGGTCTACATGTTTCGGCCTATAATACAAATTACAAAGATTAGATACGCAATAAGACAAAAAATTAATAATAACTCAGAAAAAATATGTTTCGCAAGTACAACATAACCAGTTGTATAAAGACAATGGTATGAAAAAAATTGTAAATACAAAATTGAAAACTTCAAACAAATATGGAAACTTAAATTGGTGCAAAAATTAAATTAAGCCTCTTCATACTGGAGGGTTGGAGTGGCTTTAATTTAATTTTTGCACCAATTTAAATCAAATTTTTAAGTCTCTATGTTTATTTGAAGTTTTCAATTTTGTATTTACAATTTTTTTCATACCATTGTCTTTATACAACTGGTTATGTTGTACTTGTGAAACATATTTTTTGTAAGTAATTATTATTTTTGTCCTATTGCGGATCTAATTTTTTGTAATTTGTATTACAGGCCTGATGATGGCCTCCGAAATATGTAGCCCCATTTGTTTTGTATCTTAACCAGTTATAAATTATTGTGGTATGATTTAACGAGTTTTATTATTCATTGAATAATTTACCACAATTGAGTATAGATAATCTTTGTTTGTTATAAAGAAATAATATTGCCAAATTTGAAAAAAATATTAGATCGGCATTTATTAAAAATACTAAAGATTATTTTTGTGTGAATAATAAAAAAAGTAATATACTGTTATTTATTGTAAAATAAATATAATACGAAATTTTTGAATGGTAACAAAGAGTAAAGCAGTAGGTAGGTATCACATATTACATATTTGGTACAGTCAAAATAAAACTAATATAAAAATTCTTCTACAATATTGTCCTAAATATTAATTAATATACTTACGAATTAAATATAAAAGTAAAACTAAAAATCAGTGCTTTGGAGGAATAATTATATAAATGCAATTATTGTATGTAAGATCGGAGGCAAACAGCCATTAAATAATAACAAATAGAACAATAACTATTTTTTTCTGGTTTATAGTAACAGCTGTCGTTATATAATGGCATAAACATATTCAAGCCCTCAAATTAACATTATTACTAAAGGAACAAATTGTAGCAAATTTACAAATATTTTCTAGAAGTATTATTTACAATCATCCGGATATAAAAAAAATTGGAACACAGACTTTAAAAAACATCCAGTATTTGTTGCAAATATTAAAAATAAATGGCAAGAGTAGTTAAATATAAATATTGTGCTTTTTTTGAAAGAGATCACACTTTTTTTGTAAAACGATCATAAAAACTACGTTTCGAGAGTTTCTACGTATTCTTCATCTCTAAAATCATCTTCATAACGATTATCCTTATGTTCCATTAAAGAAGTATCATCGTAGTCCACTGAATATGATGAATCGGAATCTAAAAAAAAACAAAAATTAAATTACCGTAATATTGTTTCACTCCCCATATTAACCACCCAGAAAAAATAATATTGTAATATGTTTTTTTTTTAATTTATTGCTAAAATATTTTAACATTGTTTATTTTTAAATAACCACTAGAATAAATATACTATAAAAATCTTAGGAAAAAAATACTAATTCGCCGTTAGCCAAACAAATTTCACAGCGATTTTTTCTATGTTTGGCACAAATTATCCTGTCATTTGATAATTGTTCACCATCAGTACCAACGATGACGTTTTCTCTTCTATCAAAATAATTATATTCGCTGAACTCTATAGCAAATCTTAACATTCTTATCGGAACTGCGGAAGCGTTCATAATTCTTTTTGTAAAATAACAACATAATGTTGAACACATATCCATGGATATAAATATTGGAATAAATGGTAAAGTTCCTAAATCACTATCGAGTATGTTGTTAAGAATCCTTGGTAGGGTAACCATTCCCACTACTTCTGTAAAATTAAAAATAGAAAACCGTTCAGTGGAAATTATTAGCAAGGAAAGTAATGACACCTTACCAAGACATGTTTTAATATTCCACACGAATAGTTATATAACACTTTCACCTTAAATACACTGAACAAAAAGTGAACCCCACACCTTTTTGTTATTTCATGTCTCCACCAAATTTTTACACATAAAAATCAAATATTTTGACATATTTACAAACATAATATTTGATATAGTTATTTGAAAATTACCAACTTATGTTCTGTTTTTTTCCTAATTCAAATTAAGACTAGCCCGCTAAAATTAGACATTCGGATGGCAAAACGAGCTGTTATTAGATTGATTAAAATTGGAAAGGAGAGGACCTTATTTCTCTTGGGCATTATCGTATCAATTGCAAATTATCTTTGAGTAAAGTTGAATGGAATTTAATTACCTATAAGTTTTATGGAAAGATTTTTTGATAAAATGTTCGAATATTTTTAAAATGCCGCTAAAACTGCTATTTTCGTATAATACCATACAAAGTTTCTTTTAGAGTCAAAATTATGGCGATTAGATTTTTTAATATTTTTTTTTACAAATAAGAAACAAAACAGAAAAAATTTGGAAAAAAAAAACAGCAAAAAAAATAAAAATAAAAAACTTTGGAAAAAATTGAAAGAGAAATTGGAAAATATTGGAAAAAAAATGAAAAATAAAATTGTAAAATATAGAAAAAATGAAGAAATCAAAAAAAATGCAAAAAAAAAACGAAAAAAAAACCGCAAGATATCGACAAATATCAGCAAAAAATCGCAAATTATCATAAAAAATCAATAAAATGAGAAAAAATTAGAAAACAACAAAAGAATAGAAAAACAGAACAATGAGGAAAGATTAGAAAAAATTGAAAAAAATTTAAAAAAACTGGAAAAAATCATAAAAATGAAAAAAACGAGAATAAATTAAAAAGAATCAAAAAATCTGAAAAAAGTGAGAGTAATTAGAAAAATTAAGTATAAAATTGTAAAATACAGAAAAAGCGCAAGAAATCGAAAAATATCACAAAAAATCGTAAAACAATCACAAAAATACCGCAACAAAATCACAAAAAAATCGCAAATTATCAATAAAAAATCAAAGGAATTCGAAAAATGACAAAAAAAAACAGAAAATGAGGAAAAATTAGAAAAATGAGAAAAAGGCGAGATAAATCTAAAAACATCGCAAAAACCAAGAAACTACAAAAAACCAAAGTTGGGTATAAATCTATTTACCCATGAATCATTTACACTCGGTATAAAACCATAATAACAATAATAAAATAATTTTTTTGCAAAAAAATATTAAAAATTGCGTCCCGAATTTTTAACTTTAAAAGCTGGTCAGCTAATTAAAATCAGAAAAAATTGAAAAATTGGGAAAGTAAGTAATTAATTTTAATTTTATTTTTTGGATCTTTACATTTGAACCCTTTTGTTTTTGTTATGAAAATCAGGAGGTGCTAATTCCGTCTTAATTTGTAAATCTTTAAATTTAAACTTTTTTTACTTATACTTTATGGCAAGTTAAAGATATAGCTATTTTTTTATTAAATAAGTCAGAATCGGTGTACCTATATGAAAAAACACACATACACAATTTGAAAAATTTCACTTTTGTTACTTATGATATTTTAACAATCACCAATTCAATGAATAAATAAACTGGGTTAGCAAATCACAGATTTTTCATATAATTGTGTTATTAAACAAAAATAAAATGAAATATTTACAAACCATTATAACCTTTTTCTTTGTTGGCTTCGATATATTCCAAATATTCCTCAGATTGGATAATTTGATACCAACTTATCAAACATACAAGTGCAATAAAAAACAAATTGGCTGTAATACCTAAAACAAAAATAAACGTCGAATTAAAAATATCAAATAGCTTTTTTTAATACACCTAAAATTACTAATGTTGAATTTTCATAAGGTATTGAAGTTAAAGAGGAAATGATTTAACACTTTTGATAACAATTACAAGGAAATTAAACAAAAAGTTTTTCTATTCAAATAAGCAATAACATTAGGCAATCCATTATTTTTAAATATATTTGTTTATAAAAAAGTTTCTCCTTAAACATATTTTAATTGAGGGCTCTCTGATTACAAACATTGACCTTTCCAGATAGATAAAACAATCTAAATATAAAAATTTGAAGTGTTTATATACTTAAATTTAACATCCTCATAATCATATTTTTTTATGAATTTTAAAATATCAATATAAATAATAGGATAAAATATTTTGGACATACCCATTGCAGCAGAGAGTACAGGCCAGTGAAACATCACATATCTAAGTCCCGAAAATTGAGCATTCACTGTAAACTTCGCTGAATAGATCTCTATATGCCGAGTCTGAACCTCCACATATATATCGGTAACAGGTTCATTCTAAAATAACCCATTTTTTTAATGAAACAAAATGTGGGGAAAATAACAATTCTTACATATTTTTCTTCATAATCGGCAAACAATTCAACTTTGACAATTTGTTTCTCTTCTGAGGAACCAAAAACAAAAAACGGACTGAATAGTAACTTGTATAAAGTATCCAGTAACATTCCTTTGTAATGTAGCATTGCTGATCGACAAGAACTATCCAAGAGAGTACCATCCTTTCCCATAAATTCCACACAAACCATAAACATACCTATAAATAAGACAAAAATGTTTTGAGATGTTATTTTTCGTGTAAATTCAAAAAAAAATATAATTTAAAAAAATACCTAGCTGACGATTTGTAGGTGATTCAGGCATATCTAAATCTAGATGTATCTTATAAGATTGTCCCATCATTAATAGTTGCTGTTTTGTGGTTAACTTAACATGAGCAGAAGGAAAGCTACATACACCTTTTTCTCCTAAACAATTATCAGTAGCCCCACACGGTCTACAAAAAAAAATTAAATGTATATTTATTCCAACAAAATTAAAATAAAATCTTACTTGAATTTTAAGAAGACTGGTCTCTCATGAGATATTGTAGGTACGTACACGTAATAAAATGCTATATACATAAAAATAGAGAGCCACACTAGAAGTGCGGTTAATAAAGCTATCACAGTGCCCCGAAATAGGACTTCTCGAATATTATTTACACCTGCTTTTGTTCTGGTTTTATATAAACTAATTGTATCGTGAATAAACTTGACCACAGGTAGCTTAAATTTTTGTCGCGCGTATTCTTTTGGTCCTAAACGCAAAATACTTCCAAATGAACTCAACAACGCAGACATTTTTAAAAACAATCACAGGAGACACTGATAAGACAATATAATTATTAATCTTAAATTTATGTACTATTTACTTTGATATTTGGCTATTTGTTGTCTATTCTTCTTCTTCTTCTTCTTTTGAGGCTTCAGCTGCCTGGGCTATTCGGCCTCAACTTGATTTAAACATAGAGATAGGATACAGTTAGAAAGAGCATGAAAGAGAGACTTATGGAAGTTCAATGTAAAGCCGATGTTCTCAACATCTCGACTCGAAAAGCACCTTTTGTTTTGATTATAAAAAATAGTGTTGGATATCAAATGTTGCTAAGGACGAATCTGTTTTATTGTATTTTTCTTGTTATATAAATTTTGTTTTTTAGAATTACTCAATTTGTGATTTAGTACCTGAATGTCAATATTTATTTTTCTTATTGTCAATATATATTATCAATCTTATAGAATTGCTGTTCAATTGTAGCAAAGCAGATTATAATTGGTCCTTCGAAATAATAAATAGTTTTTGTGGTTCATGAAAGAACCTTTCTTTTATACTACAAGACGCCACAATTAGGACTCATAAACATGCATTAGCTTTGTTGGTTCAGGGCTTAGACCATTTACTATTAGACATGAATTTTCCAACCTTGTCTTGATGTCAATATATAAGCACAACATGTTGTGATATCCAAGTTTATATATGTACAAACACGTAAACAACAGTTTCGCAAGTAACACTATTCGAGCCATATTCTAAAGTTTTATTAAGTTATTTAAATTGTAAACGATACTTTTCCATTGGCGTACGCTACTTACATTGCTGTTTATAAACATTTCCCCGCATACACCGGGTACCCCGCACCAAGAGAAAGAGACAAGATATATTAACTTCAAAACATACAAAACTGTAAACAAGGCATATCTAATAGTAAATGGTCTAGGGTTTAGCGGCGTATTAATATTTCGAAAGTGACATATAAAAACAATATTTTAATTTTCATTTTTTTTTACTTAATTACCCAACTTTCAGTGACAATGAATTATTATAACGGTTCGTTGAAATGTACTTAAAAAAATGATAAAATAATATTAATTCTGTCAACACCGCTTTCAGAGGTTCGTTATAAGTCCTAATATAAACATTTAGGGTTTATGTTAGCTACAACTTCTCTCTCTGCTACCTTGCTATATCTCTGGTTTTAAATTTGATATTGACATTGACAAATTTGACAAGATAAAAGTGGTTAGGTTCAAACATCACCAGAGGCTGATCGCTTTTAAAATAGTAAATTTATTATTTTACTTCTTAAAAAACAAGAAAATTTTCATTGGGTATTTGGGCAATTTTTAATATCTGTTTCTTTTATGGCCCATCTCTTATTTACAATTGCTCGGTCCATTACTTGTCACAAGACAAAATGAATAGAAGAATTTTGTAACCTCCCTCAGTCATTTAGTGTCAAAAAACTAAGGTTAGGTTTATGTTGTGTTCTTTTAAATATTTTTATAATAATAAAGTCATTATTTCTCTAACTAATCCATTAAAAATGTCAAAACGAGCAAATGATAATGAAATAGAACCAGCTAAAAAACAAAAAAATAATCATTGGTCAATGGGACTTTTGAGTTCAATGAATGATCCTAAATTAATAATAAAATCAGATGATTTAGTTACAGTAATCAAAGACGCTTATCCTAAAGCAGAATATCATTATTTGATTATTCCTAAAAATAATGTAAGTAATTTAAAAGCTTTAAAAATTGAGCATATAGAGTTATTAAAACATATTGAAGATGTAGCCAATGAAATTGTAAAATCTGAAGAACACGGTAACAGGAAGTTTAATTTTGGTTATCATGCAGAGGCTAGTATGGCTAGATTACATTTACATGTTATTAGTGACGACATGAATTCCACTTGTGTAAAAACGAAAAAACATTGGAATTCATTTACAACAGAATTTTTCCTTAAACCAGAAGGTAAAGTTTTTTACATGATATAGCTAGATATTAAATTTGTTTTTTTTTAGGTATTAGAGAAAGTTTGGAAAAAAATGGAAAAGTTTCGCTTCCCACATCACAGAAATGTAAAGAATATATAAATTCTGCACTAAAATGTCATAAATGTGATTTTATTCCAAAACATATGCCAGATTTGAAAAAACATATTTTAACCCATTTAAAATAAAGTTATACATAAAATAAATATTTGTATTTTTCTTCATAATTGAAGTTGAAAAAATAAAACAATAAATAAATGTAAAGTAATGTATTTATAAAGCAATTATAGTAATAAACGGGAGCAATACATAAATTATATCAGGTCGCTAACAAAAACATCATTTAAAAAATACAAATTACAAAAAAAGCTTATCATAATGTAACTAATAGATAATTAATAATAGTTGCAGTTTTTAAATAACAAGCTTTTAGAATATATAGCAAAAGACAATAAAAAACTATCTGCACACTTAATAATCTCAGATTATAAAATCACATTTCCTTTATCATATACACCTAAATTTAATTATCAACAAGAAATAGCACACGATTCTAAAAACATTTTTTTAAACAACTTATGTGCCATTTCTGAATTTACAGGATAGGAGACGAATTTAAAAATGGGACAAAATTGATTACAGTTTTAATAAATTAAAATACACCATAATTTCATTTCAAAGACTCACTTCATATAAATACATAATAAAGTGATGATATGCATGCATGTGTAGGTAACGTTAAATTGCAAGAAAGTTACTTTTGAAGCTAAATAATGCTTTCTTGATTTGGTTAGTAACAAAAATTAAATTATCACAGCTAAATTGTTTTAATAACTAATATTTTCCATAATCTTAGAAAACTTCGACATAGTAATTTTAATCAAAGGAAGTTTGTATACATTGAAAATACAATTTCTTTTCAAATTATTACGATAAATAACTGAACAAACCCTATTAAAAGTAGTTTATTTTGAAATTCATATTATTATTTACACTTCAAAAAAATTCAATAGGGTTACAATGATATAATTTTGGTTTATTGTAGTTAATAAAGATATTTTCTCAAGTAGAGATGTTGTGAAAAAATCGTACAAACTTAATGCCATTTCTACCTATGTGATGTCAAATATCACTAACAAAATCGTTTTCGGATATTAATTAAGTCCTAAGTTTTGTTATTAATTGTTATATTTAATAGTTTTTAGTATTTTTTGCACATATCCCAAAAATATGTTACCTACACACATAAAAATTAAACCTTGTTCGAAACACTTAACATTAAATAATATAAGCAGATTTTAACAAGGTAACGATAAAAATTGTATCCCCAAAGTTGAATCTTCGTGTATTTTTTAAATAACAACATTATTCCTTAAAAAATTTTAACAAAATACCACATAAAACAATATTTTGTTAACATTTAATCAGGATTATTTTTGGACCAATTTCTTTGATAACACTGCATAAATTGATTTGGGGAAAAACCGAAAATGATAAATGGAAAGAACAATTTGCTATGCCCAAAGGACTCCGTGTCAAATAGAATTCTATAACCGGCTCTTTTCTACATGAATTGGCCAAAAGAGACGATTATAGAATTCTGTTTAACACGGAGTTCCGCAGCATTTAAAAAGAAAGTTAGGAGAAGAACGAAGAAATTTTACAACAGTAATTCAAAAATCCATCCAATTAACTTACTGACACCTGAGATTGTATTCCGCTATTGCCAATCGTATACAAATTGAAAAAAACACACGAAGTTCAAAATATTGGAAGAGTATTAAGAGTCATGGTTCAATGTTGGATTCGTTCCCATAAAGTGTGCCTTAATGTGGCTTTGGCAGGGCTCAATTCGCACGGGCTTGGCGTTGGGGGACTGAAGCCTTCGTCAGCGGATAAAGTTAGGTCTTCTTCTTCTTCTTCTTCCTCCTCCTCTGAACTTATCAAGTGCTCAAGGGCAGCTGTACCATGGAAGCTCTAAAAAAATATTAACATAATTTATAAAATATGTTTGGGGGCCCGAGATTTTTATTTTCCTTTACGTTTTGTACAGAATTAGAGGTAAAAAGTGTTCTTGCAACTAAATGTAAGTAATTTAGTTTAATTTAACAAAAATCCTTTAATTCTTCCACAAAATATAATATATGATGAGTGAGTGTGCTGGTGTGGTTAGTGTTTATTATTAGTAAGGTTCATGAAAATACTACGTTATGTTTTATTAATTCAATTTAGATTTGCAGAGGAAAAATAAAATAGAAGCAAAACAGAAACAGTTTTTGAAAAGCTGATTTTTAAGTTTAAATAAATTGGTAACACTGTAAAATAACATAATTATTATAAGCATGAACATATTTTAAAATTCCCAAGAAATAAAGCGCAAAGTCACAAAAATTTAATTGCATAAGAAAAGCAGGCAACTAACCATCATCAAGACATTATTTAGTACTTTGCAAGGAGAAAATTGACACACATTAAGGATAGTAAAATTAAACAATTATTGAAACATAATAAAACGTAATTGAAAGAATTTTTGCAGATAATTAATCGAAATAAGTCATCCTAAAAGGGGGCAAAGCGAAAAAGACCAACGGGCCCTTACTATTTAAAACAGTTATTTTAATATTTTTATCATTCCCCAGTAAACACACATACATTGAAAAAACGTTGATTCAACGTTGGTGCCGTTGAAAAAACGTTTTACGTTAAATTTTCAACAGTTGATAAATAGTTATTCCATAACGGTTGAAATGGCAACGTTAAAGAAACGTCGATAAAACAATTTATCCTTTTTCTATATATAACGTTATATCAACGTGAAAATTAACAGTCTTTTTGAAGTTTACTGTACACCTTTCGGTAACTTTGGCATTTCAAAGTATAACGTCGGTAAAAACGCAATTGTGACTTCCTCTCCTCGTATTAAGGTTATATCAACGTTAATAAAAAACGTATTTTTAGTTCGTTCTTAAAACGTTGATAATAAGTTAAATTTTATTAATAATTGATTATATCGTAGACTCGCAACGTTGTATTCAAATGAAAATTAACAGTAACATAACGTTATATTATGTTAATATTCTTACGCAACCCTAACGTAATAAATTTACTTATAAATAACGTCGAGAACTCGTTGCCAACATATTTCATGGGACGAAAGTAGTATATAAAAATGTTATTTTTCATAGACGTAATTTTAACGTTATGTTGAGTTAATATTTTTACGTATGTAGCGAATTAAATTCACGTATAAATAACGTCAATAACCCGTGGCTAATATATTCCATCGAGAGGAATCATCATATTGAAATAAACGTTTTTTTGTGTCAACTTGACAACGTTTACTACCGGTTTTGACGTCTAGTTAAAATAACGTTTATTAACACGTTACTTCTAACGTTGTTTTGGGAGACAATTCTACGTGACTTCAACGTTCAAATAAACGTTTTTATTGGATGGGTTCTGGTTACAAAAAACGTTAAATCAACGTTATGTCGTGTTTACTGGGTCCAAACTGTAATAGTTGGGGAAACAAAATGGTAGTCACAAAAAACCATCTGGCAGCAATTACTCGTACCTCTTATTCTTACTTATTAATTTTATATAAATTTTTTTCATTGTCGCCAAAAATTCTTTCAAGTACCTTTTATTATGTTTCAATAATTGTTTAATTTTACTACCCTTAATGGGTATCAATTTTCTCCTTGCAAAGTACTAAATAATGGCCTAATGACGGTTTATAACCGAAACTAGGGTATATTCCCGTTTCGCCTGACGTAAAAATTTGGTACGCTTTAGTAGCGTTTCGCCAGACCACATGTTAGATGGAAATAAATAGTTGCGATTCGCCTGACCTGCTAAGGTAAAGAAATCCCAACCTAATAACTTATTAGTCATTAATAAAAATTTTGTATAATGCGAGAAAATGTTCCTTCTGTTGCCTTTCATTCTGAATGTTAATTATATCGAAAGTATTACTTTTTTGGATTAAAGGTACCTGATAGGGGTATTTTAAGTTTTTTTCATATTGACGAAGGTTTTTTCAATTTGACAAAGCGTAAAGCGAATAACTTAGATTTTCCCTATAACCGGTCAGGAGTATTACTTCAGACAAAAAAAGCTATATACAGGGTGGCGCACCCTATACGCGTCGGTCTTTATATGGAAAACGGTTAGATTTTATAAAAAATGTTTAATGCAGGTATGTACATGGTGTATTATTAAAACCCTTCAGTAATAATGTCAACTGTACATTATTTTAGAAAAAGACTAATTATCTATAAAAAATGATTTAAGACAGTTTAAAAAATTTAAAATAATGATTTTTAACACACTGGTATAAAACTTTCTTAATATAGTCAATATGTGCAGGTTTTTTTTTTCAAAAACAATTAATACATTTTAATAAGATCAGACGTGCGAGTCTATTATTTGTTTTTATTCATTAATTAATTACTTATTCTTCTAGGTAAAATTCATATTTATGCAATGGTTTTGAAGATGGATAAAAAATTAAAATTAAAAAGACTCCAAGTTAATATAAATTAATATAAATTAAAACAAATTCTTTATAAACTATTCAATTTTTGATAAGTTATTAATTTGCATCCTTATTGATCAAATTTTGCATGTATTTTGAAAATGACCCTTATGAAAAAAAGGTACACACTATCCATGGTCAGGCGAATCGCTACCACAATTTAAACCGTCAGGCGAATCGGGAAATTTTAATTGGTCAAGCGAATCGGGCATAAAGCGAAACTAGTGGTCTGTTTTTCTTATATATTCTTGTGCTTTATTTCTTTAAAACTTGGACCACATTTGAAATATATGAATAACCTTTGGGATTTAATATACTTTAAAATTTTTATAGTTTTACTGCTTCACCCCGTATGTCGGATAATTTTAGAATTAGAATTTTACACGCAATCTAGAAATGTATTTTTGCTTTAATATATCCTTGAAAACATGATGTTTACCTTTTGTTGTTTAAACGTTACGTTCACCGATTTATTATTAGGAAATAATAATAATAAAACAATAAAATGTTGTAATTAACGATCGTTTATTATTTTCTTCATATAATAGTGTATTTTTATTTATAAATATGATTAGATTAGTCATCAATTCGGAATAACTTTTTTTATTGAATAACGTTTTGGTGCTAGTGACACATCATTACAAATTTTAGATGCGAATTATTATAAAAGTAAACAATTTTAATGAACATGAAGACAGAATAGTTAGTTTTGTTTCAACATTTTTTGTTTTATTAAAATATCCTGGTTACGATTACACTATCTGTTAGTTAATAGTGTTGAAATCAAAAAAAACTGACCGTAGATCCTTATAAGAATATGTAAATTTAACTCTTTAGTAAGAAATTATTAACCGGAACATTCTCAAGGTATTTTCATAGTCATTACTTTATGTCGAGTTACACAGGGCAATATAAATTTAAAAAAAAATTACTTATTGCGATTCAGTTTATGTTTATTTAAGTGACGCTACTGATATTGCAATAAAGTTCCCTTGCGTGCTAGAAAGTATCGCATAAAGCTTTGTTTTAATTAAAAAAAATAAAGAAGATTGTGCAGCTAAAAAGAAAAAGTGTTTTTTCATTGAGAGAAATGACTTAAGTGGTAAATGTATTAATTAATTGGTTTAATAACTGTAAATATTTATGTAAAATGAAATAATAAAATTATTTTTCAGTATGGATGAGTATATAAATAATTTTTTTGTTAAGATAACTTAAAAATAGATATTTTATAGGTACCAATAAAAATTCCACTCAAGCCACTTCACTTAAAGAGAAAAGATTTATTGTTATTAGTTTAGTATTATTAGTAATAATGATTGTGCTTTTTTTAAATCTAACTTACGAAAGAAAACATTTAAACAGTTAAAACTTGGAATTAGCTGTAGTAGAAGTAGTTTCGATTGTCAGAAGTCACCATTAACCATATTATTTAGCAAAGAGGGTACCTAAATAAGCAAACACATGCCAACTAAAAAAATTTAATCAAAATATTCTAAATTTACAGGGGCGTTTTCTAAATACTTAATTATTATTTAAGAAATATCAAATTATTATAAAAATTTATATAATGAGATAAATTTAGAATTTAGAAAACACCAAATTATTTTAAAACTATATGCAGAAATTCTGAATTTAAACATTTCACAGACTATTTTTTTTTCATTCGCCTAACAATTTTTATATTAAAAATCACTAATATAAAATATATACTTACTCATACATACATTCTCTAAATTAATAATTATTATTATCTACAGAATCTTAACTATATTTTAAAAATATGTGAGGATGGATTTGTAATAAAAAAAGTATATAAATTTTAAATTACTGCGTTTATTTTTTATTTTGTTATAACTGTTTGCGAAATAATCTTTCCACAATTTGAATATTTTCAGGTCTGTTTGTCTAATATCGATTTGGTACACTTATTTCTAAAGTGGAACATTTTAACTGTCCAATTTAGATATATATGTACCAAAACACATTGCTTTGTAGTTTTATCTAATTTTATTCTTTTAACAGAGACGTATCACGAATTATTTTCATAAAAATCTTTATAAAAGATAATTGTGGGTAACATAAAATAATGATAGTCAGATTCATCCCTAATAGCACAGATACGTTTAAAAACGTCTTAAAAACATACAAAACTGACCGTAGGGACGTTTTAAAAACGTTCGTTAAAATACCCGAGAACGTTTTTCTCTAGTGCAAATGTCACAACTTCTAACTTCATATATAGACGTCGAAAAAAGACATTTCAAAAACGTTTCAAAACGGACTAAATAAATGATCCGACAAGACATTTTTTTGACGTATTTTAGGTCCTATGGACCAAAGTTTTTAACGATGGTTTAAAAATGACTCAAATAAAACGTTCAAAATTTCTTGATCAAAATATACTTTCGCGGACACAAAAACGTCTTTTGAACGTTTTTTACAGTGGTTATAAAAACGACATATAAAAACGTTTAAAATACGTAACTTTCTGGCTTTTTCTGAAAGCATACTTTTAAGGACCTAAAAAAACGTTTTTTGAACGTTTTTACGGGTGGATTTGAAAACGACTCACAATTAAACGTGTTAAAAACGTCCCTATATAGTGTGACGTTATAAAAAACATTCTGACATGGACATTAAAAAAACGTTTAGTGGTTGTTTTTATCGTATGTTTTAAAAACGTCTTTAGTACTGTAGCGTAAAAAAGTTTTGTTCTTAATTTATGATTTCGGACGTTTTGTCGACACATTTTGGACGTTTCTTTATGTCCCTTTTAAAAACGTTCGTGCAGAAGCTTTTATAAAATGTTTTATTTTGGTTTTCGGACGTTCAAACGTTAATAAACCATAAAAAACGTCAATCGGTTCTTTTGTGCTATTAGGGATGTTTTTAGATTTTGTAATTTTCCTTTTCTTGTACATTTTTTAAATTAGGTGTTAAAAAATTAATCGAAATATTCACAATTTATTAAAAAAATCTTATTAAATTCTTACTTGTAAAACTTTGTATTATTTCCACCAGCATAGATTTCGTTTTAATGTTAATAATTTAAAAATGAAGTATTTTTTCTCGTTTTATAGGTACTCTTCTATTATAAATTTACTAGCTATACTCGGTGGTTTGCTACGGAATCTCTTTAAGATTAGTACTTGAACGACCGAGATTTGCATGTTTTTTCTATTTTTTCTTCTTTTTCCATGTTTTTCCTATTTTTCCTTATTTTTCTTTATTTTTTCCCATTTCTCACCAATTCTCATATTTATCCCTATTTTATTCTATTTTTCCATATTTTTCCTATGTGGAAGAATATCATCATCACTTTTTTAACACTCATGCTTTTTTCTGATTTTTTCAATATTTTTTTGATTTTTTTTCTAAGTGTTCTTTTCGTATTTTTTTCTCACTTTTCTGATGGTTCTGTGTTGCTTTTAAATTTTTTCTGCTCTTTTTTAATTTTTTCGATCACTTTCAACTTTTGTTGATCTTTCTCGTTTTTTTTTTCGATTTTAATATTTTTTTCGATTTCTTTTGATTCTTTTCCACTTCTTTTGATTTTTTTAGATTTTTGTTGATGTTTTTTTAGATTTCTTTTGATTTTTTTTGGTTTCTTTTATATATTTTTCGATTTCTTTTGAGTCCATTCCACCTCTTTCGATTTGATTTTTTTCTCTTTTTTTTAATTTCTTTTGAAAGTTTCAGATTTTTGTTTTCTTATTTTAAAATTTTAAAAAGTGAAAAAATAACGTAAGAGACTTATTTCCTAACGAGGATCCCCCAAACGCACAATTTTAATATATTTACGGTATTTTTAATAAGTTATTCTTTAGATGGTTTATAATTATTTTTTTAATAGTTTTGTTGTTCCCCATTTTTATAATTTTTTTTTTATTTTTAACAAATAATTATAATTTTTTCCTATCTGTAACGAATTACTGAGGCCCAAAAGCCTCAATATTAGTTTCGTGATGGCGAAAAAAATTCTTACCCCACTTTTTATCACTTTTCTCGGCGTTTCCGTGGTCCCTGAGTCCGAAAATGCAAAAAAATCCTGTCCGAACGTCTGTCTGTCTGTCTGTATGTAAACACTGTAACTTTTGAGCGAAAACTTCGATCGAGTTCCGGTTTTCACTTTAGTTTTCTCCAAGGAAGAACCCTATTGAATTTTAGCAGGATCGGACCGGCCCTTCTGGTACCGACCATACAAATTAAAGTGGCTTGCATGGAAAAACTTTTTTCCAATTCAAATTTTTAGAATTTTTTCCACTTCACATCATGTAGTGTTGTAAATGTATTTGAGAAGTATTTGACAAGTAGCCTAAGTAGCGCCAATGTTTCACAGCATAAAAAGTGTTCGCTCGATGGGCCGAAGTCCCGAAACGGTGAACCACCGTTTGAGCGTCTCTAGAATATTCACTTCAATTTTTGCATTTAGTTGTTTTTTGATACTGTACTAGTATTTACTCGTCCTACACGTTTTTATTCACCCGGCCCAAAGTATTAAATTGGAAAAAGTATCAAAAGATGTACAGGCTAAGTATAAGAATATGCAAAATATCAGGAAATAAGAACTTTTATTTTTGTACACCTTCTATTATTACTTTATCAGGAAATTATATTCTTAGTAAAAGTTTCTAAATCCATTATGCTTCATTAAGTTGTAAAACACATATCAAATAGAAGAATTATATTCTCATTATAATTTAATTAAACACGCTATTAAACATATTGCTGAATGATTAGGATAAAATCACTAAAATTTTAGTTAGTTTGATGCTAACTGCATTGTTTTAATCTTTTAATAGTAAAATTTTCAGGCTAATGATGCTTTTGTATTCCATCGTATTAATCAAAACAAGCCCATATTTTTGGCAAACAGTTCTACTCTAAAAATAAATCTAGATTAAGGTGGATATGACTGCCGTTTATTTACGTTTTTGAACTTGACCCACTAAAATCAGAAGAAAACCAGAATTTTCCTTTTATAAAGATTGTAAATATAGTCTAATGGAATACAAATTAATTAAATATTTAATTTATTCATGGTAAAATATAGGTAAGGAGTTGGAAGTGAAGAGAAATAAATAAAAGAAAAAAAAATTCAAGCAACGAGACATGGCCTTTGGGAGAAATCATATTTGCGCAAAGTATAGATCAGTGTAAGACAAAGAAAGAGTATTCCAAAAAAAGGCAACGTTTATTTATAATATTGCATTGGACTAAGAGGTAAATTCATCCAATAGTAAAATTCTAAAAAGACACACAGACAATTTAACAGTCTGACATCAGCTCGGTAAAAATTTATTCGCATCTTGAAGGACGGGTTCATTACCCGCCACGTCTCGTTCCGTGATCTTGTATATAACATTTAGAAAGAAAAATTATATTTCGGTAGTTCCAATTCTCACATATTTTTAACAAAACAACCAAACTACTAGCACTCATCAAACATATCAAAAATCTACTTTAAAATAAAAAAAATCTTACCTGCGATCTGTGCACAGAAGAAGAATGTGACGGCGAGCTGTCTTGACTATGATTGGCCTCCGTGTACGATTGCGTCATAGCGTTCTGACCAACCCCGACGCTCTGTCTTTTGGCCTGTTCCTTCTTTTTTCCCTCAGCGGCCGCCTTCATTGGATCGTAGCTCTTTCGCCTCTTCCAGTTCTGGAATTCTACCTCCCGACTGGAGAGAGAAGAGTTGCTTCGCAAACCACCTTGCTTCTTGCCTGGAAGAAATTTGTTGATTTGTAAATTATACCTTTGTGGATACGCTACTGAATGTGAAATGTTTTTACCGGATTTCCACCAAAGAGACAAAACAAGAAACACAAATAAAAATTGTTTTTCTCAATAAAAACATCAATGAATTGAACAGTTCTGAAAACATTTTTGTTTTTAAAAATTGTTTTAGTAAACAAAACACTTTCCCATCCCGAGTCGGAAAGATCAAAAGAAAATACGTTTGTTCTTGATTTCTTGTCTAGTTGGTTGGAATACGGAACTTTTCGTCATTACCGAAATCTTGCAATAACTTTTCCATGCCGTAATCAACTCTACTTTGTAATTGAGAACAACTTTATTAAAAAAAAAACTACAGCTAATTATGAAATCATTATTGGAACACTACAAATAAAAACGAGAAACAAAAACAGTCTGTTCAATTGTTTACATAAAACAGATTTTTTTGCAAAATACAAAACATGTTTTTCTTTTTTTTTGAAAACAAAACTGTTTTTCAAACTCTCTTTTTTGTGGAAATTTGAATGGGGCACATTTCAAAATTAAGAATAACTGGCTAGATGGATTTACTTGACAGACATGTAGTTATGGTACCCTAAAAAGACCAAGTTCTTATTTGGGCTTTTTGTATGAAATGTATGATTACAAAAAAAATCCATGGCAGGTCATCACGGTAATAAATTACGCTTACTTAACAGTCATTAAGTGGCATAATCAGTTAACAATAGTTTCTCTAACGCATCGGTGAATTTACACAAAAAAACCCGTTTAAATGAATCGAATTAATGTTAAAGCATAATCAAGAATTTCAGCAGAAAATTTACGCTTATCGCAATACAACGTCGGAGAATTTCATTTGTATTAACGAAGAAGATTCGTGGGGCATCCAGTAGGTATTCGAAACCCAATAACAAATTTAATTTTTTGCCCAGTTATAAAATTAATTGTCTCACTTGCAATCGTTTAAGGAACATTTTTGTTAGTTTAAATAAAAAAAAATCGTTGAACAGTCCCTCAACTTAGAGAACAAGTCAAAGTGGAATTGAGCTAACATCGATAGAAAAACTGGGATAGAGGGATTAATGAGCTTAATTCTCAGGAGGTGGTCTTATAGAACCTCTTAGGCAGGACAGGAAATTAGTCCCAACTAAATACGACGAGAATGGCCTGACACATGGCGCTGAAGACAAAGCCGAAGCTTTCAAAGCTTGACTAGAGCATGAAGACGAGGAAATAGACTTCGCCGGCGAGGTCGAGGAAACAAAAAAGTAAATAATATAATCAAGTTAAAAGCACTAAGATGTGAACAGAGTTCCAACAGAGTGATTAAACATTTTTCCGATAAAGCTTTAGCCATTTTCCAAAACATTGTAAAACATCTGATCCTTAAGTGATAATATAACAATGATTTCGCATCTGATCGAAATAGAGAAAAATCCAGAATTTACAATCCTATCTATATGCGTTCTTAAAATCACATTGAACATTTAACTATAATTATTTAATATCATATCCAAACTATGTAGTATTTTGAAACAACGTTTTCTAAACTGCTAATACTTTTCTTCAAGTTATAGCTTGCACATCTACGTCATTCAAATTCTTAGAAAGATACGACATTCTTTTGCAATAATCTCTGTCTCTATTATAACTCTTCCCTCTCGGTCGCTCTCATACGAGACGGGAAATATTGTTTTAATATTTTAGTCCATATTTGCAGTTTGACTCAAAAGACAGTTATAATAATAATAATAATAATAATAATACTCGCCCTACATTTCACCCCCTTACGAGTGAACCCCAGAAGCCAATGGCTTGTGCGGGGAAGGGACGGCTATTATTATTATTTAATCACATCACTAATTCTCAACCAATGACATTAGGTCAACTTATCTCCTTACGCATCGTTCGCTTGGCTTTTATGGGTTGGGTGAAAAAGCTAACCCGCTACAATTATCACTCTTTTATTAACTCTCTGAGAGAGCAGTCGGGTTCGTTAAAAAAGGCTACGGCCGTGTTTTTTTATCACTTGCTAAGCAAAACATTTTATTGTTGTAGCTAGTCATATTTGTTCATGTTCCTTCATTGAAAATATTTTCTAAGATTCCACATTACACGATTCCAACACGGTACGATTTTCCAGTGCCACTGGAATCCTACGATTACCGAAACGTACGTCTGTGGTACACGTAACTAAATGAGCGCTTTCGTACTATACGTTTTTTTAGCCATACTGGAGCTTTTTTGGAGTTTGCATATACAGGATGGTCAATATTTTAGCAGCAATATTTCGGTCGAACAATATTTGGATCCAACAACTTTCGAACGGGCGATTTTCGACCCAACAACTTTCGAACGGGCGATTTTCGATCCAACAACTTTCGAACGGGCGATTTTCGATCCAACAACTATTCGGCCCAGCAACTTTTCGATGATACAATATTTCGATGATGCAAAATTCGATCCAGCAACGCGTTCCCAGAAAAATATACATTTTTTTAATCTTGGTCTTTTTTGATTTTTTTTTAAGTCTTTATGTAAATTTGAACAAAAAATGTGTACTTAATTGTTTTAATAGCATAAAATCAACACATTTCGAGATATTAGCTTTTAAAATGTTCTAGCCACAGTATTTATTTAGTTTACAATATTTCAACATAGTAAGCTTGAAAACTAAAATGAAAATGTACAGTTGGAAAATAATTAATTGTTAGCTTTAAGTTATATAATGACTGCAGTGTTCTCCAAATTCCATCTAAAGTTATTTAGTAAAATATTAATATTTGGAGGTCCTGAACGTTTGATTAAAATATTGACCATTCCTTATAAAATACCCTGTAGTACCAAGTTCCCAACGCTTTCTTTTATTTCTTTTTGTTATTTTTCGTTTTTATTGGAGAAAATTGACAGTGAAGTTTTAATTTCCCTTGTTCAAGCCAAACTTGTATTGTGAGACAAAACTTTGGATACTGAAACCATCCAACTGACATTCTGAAGTAGTTGGAAAACTTTCGTTCATCGTATGTGAGGTCGCATTAAATAACCTATAAAACAACCGCACTTCCTCTCGTCTCTAATTGATTGGATGTACCCATTAAAGGTGAAGCCTTCTTTGAATGTTTCGGCGTCGATAAAGTATTAATGAGCCAATAATTTGTTCACTATTCAAAGCAATACTTTCCATAGCTGTAGTCTCCAGAGAACTGATGTGTAACGCAACTGACGGCAAAAAATCGTACGTCAAAAAGTCGTACGTCAAAGAATCGTACGATATGAAACCACAATGCACACGATATGTACGAGTAAAATCGTATAATGTGAAAGGAGCGTTATACAGTGAGTGACAACGGATATTTACTCTGATCACTGGTAAAATGTATTTATATAAGATAAGTATAAGATAATATAAATGGGTGTGAAAATAACCCTTACAGTTCACTTCAATAAGTGCTTTTGTTGATATTAATGTAACTGCTTGAAACGCAGTTTTCCTAATAATTTAACAGCGTTGCAGTTGTTTGGTCCTTCGATAATTAGTCGACTGTCATAGTAAATTTTCCAAACAATTATCGATTCTTAATCATATTTTTTCACTCATTGAACGTTAATAATTAAAAAAAAATGTTATTCTGTCCATTTTCAAGAGTTTTAGTCTCTGAACGTAAATAATTAAAAAAATATATTATTCTGTCCTTTTTCAAAGAGTAGCTCGCGAGTTTTCGCCTTCGAACGTAAATAAATTAAAAAAAATGTAATGTCCATTTTCTCATATAAAAAATGTTTAGTATTAACACAACCAAACGAAATGACTCACTGATGCATTCGACCGACCGTGAAGTGTTAAAAATTACAAAAAATCTGCGAATAAATAACAGAATTCCATTGTACGCTTGGTCCACCCACATTCTACCATACAACCATGACTAATACCATCGTCAACTCTTAATAGTTGTAGTACCTACTTGGTATATAATTTTTAATAACCGACGTAGCATGCATAATTAAATTATTATTTAGCGTCTCGTCGAAAACCACGACCACGACGAGCTCAAGCTAAGCAAGACTTTCACGGATTCCTTTTGGTCTCGGGTCTCGGTTGAATGGGCGTCCGATGCGACTTGTTTCCGGACATTAGGACTGGTCGCAGCCGGTGTTTGTTGACAGTATTTCTAGTTGGGGCATATCCGCAGGAAACAAAAAAGAACGCAAGGTGCCGAATACGAATAGCAAAGGGTGTCAGTCGTGGGAAAATGTTTAGAAGAATAATAAAATTGTTATCGAGATGGGGACACAACATAAAATTAAATTGGTCATATTAATGAATAAACTAATTTACCACAAGTTGAAAGATAAAAAATAATCTTCAGTTAGATAATATTACAACGTTTATAATAATTATTGATACCAATACAATTAACTTCTAAAAATTATAAATTTTAGTTCTTCAGACAATGCAACAGGAAGGAGAACAGATTTTTCGGAAATGATAAAGAAAAAACTAGTGGAGGCAATTGAATACTTAAATAGCAAATGTATATATGACAATACATATAGGTAAGTATTTTGAACCAATATGGAATTTAAACCATGAGTAATTAGCATGATTGTTAGTTTTAAGTAAACAAAATATTATTCTCTCACGTTTTTGATACTCATTCTTATGATTTTTGTAGAAATTTTGTTTTCCTGAATTAGCAACCTTATGCTCCGTTAAATAATGTTAAAACTATAATTATTTAATTTCACTAATATTAATTTAGATTCTTTTACGTAAATTCAAAAAAATAACACAAATATAAATGAAACGTCAAACTGACAAATCCGTCACATTTTCAATGTTACCAACCTAAGTTTATTCAGAGCTGGGAGTAACGAAACTGACGCGTTAATTTTAAGTAACGCGTTACTAGTAATTACGTTACTTTTTAAAGCGGCCGAAAAGTAACAGTAACTGAGTTACTTTTACTAAAAAGTAACGAGGTTTTTCTTTTTTGTTGCTGCTGTTAGTGCTGTTTAATATACAATAACTTATTTTTATTATTTTTTGTACTGCGTGGATTTCGCGCGCTACTGTGATTTGGATAACTTAAAAAATTAAACTATAATTATTTTTAATGTTGTTTTGATGTATTTTTAAGTAAAAAGTGTTACGTTTTCTGTTAAATATTTGAAATTCGGAAATTTAGTAAAATAAAAGTATGAATTACAATATAACCGTTATTTTTCCTTTCTTTTGTTATATTAAATCTAAAGGAGTAAAAATATACAGTAACTTTTTATTTACTACGTCTCAGAAACTCGTTACTTTTGTAGTAACGATATATTTTTTCAGTAACAAAGTTGCAATAATGCATTACTTTCGGAAAGAACCGAAGCAAGAGTAACGATAAAGTAACGCGTTACATTTTTTCAGTAACGCTCAGCTCTATACTTTCCCTAATTGAAATTTTAGATTATTTTTATAATAGAAATATTAATAAATAATTAAGTCGAAACATAGAAAATAGTATGATTCATGAGAACAAAACTTATCACAATTTTCAACTGTTACGCCAAGATTGTCCGCTCTGTAAAAAATTGACAGTTGTACAAAATTGTCAGTAATTTTGTCACATCTGTAAAAAATTGTCATTTATTTTGTCACAATCTTCAACTATTTCACCAAATTTGTCACTTCTGTAAAAAAATTTTAGTTGTCACAAATTATAAATTATTTTGTCAGAATTTTCAACTGTTGCGGCAAGTTAGTGCACTTTGTAAAAAAATTGTCAGTTGTCCAAAATTGTCACAATTTTCGTCCAATCTGTAAAAAATTGTCAGTTGTCCAAAGTTGTCAGTTATTTTGTCACAATTTTCGTTCAATCTGTTAAAAAATATCAGTTATCTTGTTACAATTTTCAACTCTTGCGGCAAGTTTGTTCTCGTAAAAAATTATTGTTGTCCAAAATTGTCAGTTATTTTGTCACAATTTTCAAGTGTTACTCCAAATGTGTCCAGTCTGTAAATTTTTTTCAGTTTTCCAAAATTGCCAGAATTTTCGTCCAATCTGAAAAAAATTGTCAGTTATTTTGTCCAATCTGTAAAAAATTGCCAATTGTCAGTTAGTTTGTCACGATTTTCAACTGTTACGCCTTTGTACACTCCGTCAAAAAATTTTTGTTGTCCAAAATTGTCAGTTAATTTTGTCACAATTTTCAGCTAATAATTGTGTTTTATTTTGTCACAATTTTCAACTGTTAAGTCAGGTTTGTTCATTTTGTAAATTATATCAAAAAAAATTTAAGAAATAAATATATTCCTATTATTTTTCTTTATAAAAAATTTTTAGGAATTGGAATAAACCCCAAATATTTATTTTTTCCTTAAAAAATTATTTCCCAAAATAGCCATTTATATCAAGTAGACCATTAGTAATTTCATTGTCTTATAAATTACAAAGTACAGGGTATAAGACCGAACCTTGCGTAACTTCCGCTGACTATCAGATATATACCAAGGATTCAATAGTTTTCAGCCAAAAATTAAATACAACCAGCTAAAATATTGTCTTTAAAAGGTCGATTCGGTGTACCAATTTTAAAATGCTTTGGTAAATAATTTATAGTCTTCAAGGTTGTATATTTTGTAGTTAGAAAGTTTTTTGTACTTATTTTCGTATGTAATTTTAATCTAAACATTATATCATTTGATTGGATATTTTTTTAATAAAACAAAACGTGAGCGGAAGTTTTTAATTTTAAAGGTGACCCCATACCGCTAAAATAAAAATCAACAATTTTAATCTAATCTGATTAAATTTAGATTAGGGCTTATCATAGAATATGTATATTTGCAAATGGTTTTTGACCTCAACTATTTAGAAGTTATTCTGTTTTTTTAACTGGTGAAAAGCACAAAAAATCATCTTTTTAATATAACGACCTTTTTCACCGTGTATATTATACTTTTTTACTCCAATTCAAGACTAGTTTTGTTGGCAATTCGATAAAATACCCCCATAGATCAAGACCTTTATTAAAATTAATTATTCAATATTAAGATAGTTGATTTTCTGCAAAATAATTAAACTAAGAGGCCAAGGTGAATAAAAAAGATCCTGTATACAGTTTTAATAAATATTATCCTTGACGCCTTGTAGATGTATGAAGAAAACCATAAAAAAGTGCATAAATAATAAATCGTGAAGGCTTTTTAAAGATCAAAACAAATTATTTTTATTTTGCAAATAATATTTTACAGGTAATTAGTATGTGTATTATTACAAACGAAAACAAAGAAATCTTTATCTTACGCTTAGGTATAACAAAATAACAAATAACAAAGGTATGTTTATACCTGTGAGTAAAGTCTACAATCAACAATTTTTTTATTTTACATTTACTTAATTAACAAAACATCCTGTATGTACTCAATATCATCATAACTGGAGCAACAAATGTTTATTAAATATTATCGATATATGTAAAACTATAGTTTTATTGACACTTTAACACTGTTGTTATCTAAATTGGTTATCCCAGATAATTGTTTATTATGATTTGAATAATAGTATTAGGAAATTATTTGACTTTCTTTTTACTACTGGGAGGTCATAAATTAATTTACTTGTTTTTATTTATGTTGGTACAGAGTTCATTCAACCTAATTGCAGTCTGGGTATTAAATCAAAATTTACATTTTATTTAATGTTTAACACGTCTGACGGCTCGAGGTTCACCCCAGCTAGTATAAGCATAAACAGAATTAATTAAAAAAAAATCAGTATCATATTTTTACTCTTCATAATTTTCTAATTTATTTAATAGAAGGAATTGCATATGCAGTGTGTTACAACCATCAGATAATTAATTTCTTGACGAGGTGCGTCAAAAAAAATAAATTTTGCTCGAGAGTCCAGTACACTTTTTTACACATTGGACAAAATTATAATAAAATAACTGACAATTTTGGACAAATGACAATTTTTTACAAAGTAGACAAACTTTCCGCAACAGTTGAAAATTATGACCAAATAATTGATAATTTTTGACAACTGAAATTTGTTTACAGAGGGGAAAATTTTGGTGTAACAGTTGAAAATTGTGACAAAATAACTGACAATTTTGGACAACTAATAATTTTTAACAAAGCAGACAAACTTGCCGCAACAGTTCAAAATTCTGACCAAATAATTGATAATTTTTTACAACTGAAATTTTTTTTACAGATGCTACAAATTTGGTGTATACAGTTGAAGATTGTGACAAAATACATGACA
Organism: Neocrepidodera transversa; assembly: GCA_963243735.1. Classification (NCBI taxonomy): domain Eukaryota; kingdom Metazoa; phylum Arthropoda; class Insecta; order Coleoptera; family Chrysomelidae; genus Neocrepidodera; species Neocrepidodera transversa. The sequence continues at coordinate 1,312,649 of OY725337.1, read as the reverse complement.
ATTTTTATAGATTGTGACAAAATTACTGACAATTTTGGACAACTGACAATGTTTTACAGATTGGACGAAATTTGTGACATAATAACTGACAATTTTTAACAACAGACAATTTTTTACAGATTGGACAAAAATTGTGACAAAATAACTGACAATTTTGGACAATTGACAATTTTTTACAGATTGGACGAAAGTTGTGACAAAATAACTGACAATTTTGGATAACTGACACTTTTGGACAACTGACAATTTTTTACAAAGTGGGCAAACTTTCCGCAACAGTTGAAAATTATGACCAAATAAATGATAATTTTTGACAACTGAAATTTTTTTACAGAGGGGACAAATTTCGTGTATACAGTTGAAGATTGTGACAAAATAAATGACAATTTTTATAGATTGGACGAAAATTGTGACAAAATTACTGACAATTTTGGACAACTGACAATATTTTACAGATTGGACGAAAATTGTGACAAAATAACTGACAATTTTGGACAACTAACAATGTTTTACAAAGTGGACAAACTTTCAACAAGAGTTGAGAATTGTGACAAAATAATTGATAATTTTTGACAACTGAAATTTGTTTACAGAGGGGAAAATTTTGGTGTAACAGTTGAAAATTGTGACAAAATAACTGACAATTTTGGACAACTGACAATTTTTAACAAAGTGGACAAACTTGCCGCAACAGTTCAAAATTCTGACCAAATAATTGATAATTTTTTACAACTGAAAATTTTTTACAAAGGGGAAAAATTTGGTGTAACAGTTGAAAATTGTGACAAAATAACTGACAATTTTGGACAACTGACAATTTTTTACAGAGCGGACAAACTTGGCGTAGTAACAATTGATGACAAATTTTTTTTGTCATGAATCATACTATTTTCTATGTCGACTCAATTATTTATTAATATTGCCATTATAAAAATATTCTAAAATTTTAATTAGGGAAACTTTTGTAGAATAAAGTCCAGAGCGGGGCGTTACTGAAAAAAAGGAACCCGTTACTCTATTCTTACTTTTTCTGTGGTAAAGTAATGTATTAGAAAGTGCGAAAGTCTAAAATTAAAGCGGTATTTAATGTAAACAAAATATCTTAGAAACAAAATATTATCCATACTCAAATGTGGTAAAGTATTCAATAAAGAATGAAACAACTCAGTCATACCACAAAAATATTTAATAATGACGAACAGTCTAAAAAGGCGACATGTTTCGGTCTGCACGACCATCATCAGGCCTATAATAAAAATGACATTGTGAGGAGACATTAAAAAAATTAAATTATAATGTTACAACTTACTACTACGTTCAAAAAATAGTTTAAAATTTTTTTGGTATGTTATAATAGTGAAAAATTAAATTTAAAAAAAAAAAACTTAAAATTAAAAGATATTTAAATAACTCACATAGAGTCATTTAAATATCTTTTAATTTTAAGTTTATGGTTTTTTTAAATTTAATTTTTCACTAATGTAACATACCAAAAAAAAATGTTAACTGTTTTTTCAACGTTTTGGATCCAGTTTATTAGTAGTAAGTTGTAATATTATAATTTAATTTTTTTGATGTCTCCTCACAATGTCATTTTTATTATAGGCCTGATGATGGTCGTGTAGACCGAAACATTTCGCCTTTTTAGACTATTCGTCAAATATTTTTGTCGTATGACTTCGAGTTGTTTCATTCTTTATAAAATATCTTAGGCCTGTCCTTGAAAAGTTACACGCTTAAAAAATGAGAAAAAAAATTAGTTTTTTTGCTTTTGTGAAATTATTGAAGAGTTAGAGAAATAATATTCCTTGAGCGTGTTCACCAATAAAAAGGCTACATACGAATATTTTTTTGAATTTGTTGTGATCGTTTTAAGGGGTGAAACATGCAACCCCTATTCAATTTTTGTAACTTTTCAAGGCCCAAGAGCTTTTGTTTACATGAAAGACCCCATTTAATTTTCGACAAGAAATCATCTCCTAAAAAAATTCGCCCTTATTTGGAAACACCCTATATATACTTACAAACTTTTTAGTGACCCATTTTTTAGGGTCTGGGTGCCCAACATTAAATGGAATAAGGCATCAACAAAATTTAAAATATGCAAGTTTCGAACAACACTTTGTCACTAAAATGATCATAAATCAAAATTTGAGAGATAGAAAAATATACCTAGTGGTTTAAAATATTTTAATAAAAACATTTTAGCATATAAATGGCAAATCATCACTGTAATTAAAAAAGTTAGACATGGACATGTAGGTATTTTTGGTACTGTAAAAATTTTAGCGCTTATAGTATTAACTTATCTATTTTTTGTCATTCTGGTCCCAATTGCTTTTAGATACTTAATAAATGAAATAAAACTCGAAGTAAAAATTAAGAAACGGCAACTAGTTTCGGCTGACAATCCATCTTCAGGCCATATAATAGTTAATTAAACATAGTAGATCCAGTAAACAGTATAAAGCTATATTCCAAGTACAGTATTAATTTAGGTATTTTTATCAATATTATCCTGTTCTAATTTTTCTAATTTTTAATTTTTATCAATTTTCATGTCTCATACTATAAATTTCTTATTTATACTCCTCTCCTTTCTTTTTTCCTAATTACAAATACCCCTACTGTTTATACTAGATCTACTATGTTTAATTGTAGTTTCAATTACCTTTTATATAACCTGAAGATGGTTTGTCAGTCGAAACTAATTGCCATTTCTTAATTTTTGACTGAATACATTTATGTGGTACATGACTTAGTATTATTTCATTTATTGAACACTGGACCACATTTGAGATATGTATAACATTATGGATTTTAGATATTTGATGATACTTATTTATTATGTTTTTTAATGTTTAAAAAATAAATAGTTATAACTTACCACTAGTTTCTTTCTTTAATCCCTTCGAAGAATTATTCGTAACTATCGGTTTACTCGTTCGCATACTAAATCTACCAGTGTCTGTCCTCGCAAAGCTTTGCGGACGTGCCTGCATAATAATAGGCTTATTCACGTTCATCACTTTTGGCACAATTTTGCCCTCTTTGGGCGTCGGGGGCGCGGGAGATTTCTTGCTGATATTTAATAGATATCTGCTTTGTATCTCGTTCGTTTTCATCGGTTTCCTATCGACGGAAATTGCACGTTCATGTTTCAACTCTGGATGGAAGGTTTTCCTTCGCATCTCTGGAGTGTTTGGACATTTGAGCTGGGTAGGTTCGTTGTCGGCGTCCGCTCGGGCTCGTCTTAAGCTGAAAGCCCTATTGCATCGCGTATTCGTTATGTTAGATAAGTCTTTGCGCTTCTGATTATTTTTGGAGTAATCTTCCTCTGAACTCGATTCCGTATCGCCAAATTGGCTTCTATCAATTTTTTGGTGTTCACTGTTACTTCCTCTTCTGTTAATAATATAATTAGGTTTGATAGAAGCTGTAGAAGAACTCCTATGGACTGAGGAGTTTCTGGATAGATTGGGGGAATAACGTATGTTCGATTCCTTTTGGACGACATTAGTGTTTTTCGAGGATAGAAGTTGATTTTTAGTAGAAAAGCTGCTTGATCTGCGTATTGGGGAATTGTTAGGGGAATTTTGTATTTTGTGCATCACTTTATTTTGTGAATATTGATTTAACAAATTCGAATAAGTTTGATCAATACTTAATAGATTCTTGTTCTGGAAATGTTCTAGTTTATTAGAAATATTCATTGTTCTATCGTCTAAAGAATTGTGTCTGGTGTGTGAAGCTTTTTGTTTTAAAATATGTGCGGTATTGTTCAGTTGCGTTCTAACATCATAATCACTATCTTGATCACTATCTAGAGACAACCTTTGTTGTAAAGAATTTATATAGTTTTGAGTGGGCTTTAAAATTGAATCTGTATCTAAAGAGTTATCAGAGAATTCTATATTTAAAGAGCTCACGCTATTTCTGCTTCGTGGACGTGAAACTGTATGTGTCGGAGATGGAATTTTACTTGAAGTTACTTTTGCGGAATAACCTCCAACAGACGGTGGAAGATTTTTTGGAGTAACAACAATATTTGCGCTTAAAACTCCACTGGAATCCACTGAACTTTGCACATCGATACTTTGAATGTTAACTATCGTTGTGGTTAATTTAGGAGCTAATTTTTTATTTTCTCTTTGAACTGCAGGCTCACAGAAAACATCATTGTAGCTTTTTCCGTCTATGTAGGCCTGGACTTGTACCTCGGATTTTGTGAGGCTGGAAAGTTTATCTCTCTTTTCAATTTTTTTAAAAGCACCGCTGGAAGTTACTGATATCACAGAGCCTTGATCATAATTCTGTTTTAAGCCATCTCTTTTAGCGTTCGGACTAGGATACATAATTTTCGTAATAGTTTTATTTAAATCACAGTTACTATTATTAAGAGGTTCTTCCTCAACATGTTCAATGTCTATAATGGATATGTTCTGCGTTGGGGACATTATTGGAGAGAGCTTCGTGTGAGATTTTTTCAGTAGTTCAGTTTTTTTCTTAGTAGGAGATTTTAAAATACCGTTTGCTTGCATACTTTCTTTAATAGTTCTATGATTCATCATTGCTGCATTTTGTATAACATTGTCCCGCATTGTAGCTAAACTTTTTATATACTCTTCAGTTTTTCTTTGTACAGAAAGTTGTTCAATTTTAAATTCCCTATCAATACTCATCCTGGCTTTTTGTTCTTCAGAATAATTATCAGCATCTAAAGTATAAGTACCAGCATCACTCGCTGTGTCAGATTTATCAAAATCAAATTCAGCACCATCCACAAATATCTCTTGTTCGCTATTTTCTCCAATGTATAATTTTTCACAGTCCGGACTTAAAAATTGCATCTTTTTAACTGAATTACTGGAGCTTTCTTGACTACTAGATTGCTCTTTAGGACTAAAAGGACTTATAAGATCTAATTCCGGACTAGATACATCTTTTAACTCTATTTCTGGACTCGTTATAGATTGTAGGACAGAATTAGGAAATGATTGTGTCATTTTTTCTGATGTAACATTTTTTAAAGCCAGAGATAATTCACTACGTTTAACACTAGAACTTCCAATTCTTGCATTTGCACTTTTTACTCTATCTGGTTTTTCATCCGAAGAAAAATAACCCTCAGATTGAAAACTCGATTTCCTAGGTAAATTTCCTGTCAAAGGATGTTGTTTTGGAATTGGTGTACTTGGAGGTTCTTCTAATTTTGGTAAAGACTGGCCTCTTTTGTGACGTTTTTGAAATTTTTCTGCTAAAGCTTTTTGCCTTTGGCTTTGCACATCGGGATTCTTATTGCCAAAATCAATCGTAAAAGCAAGAGGTTTTGGAGAATCTGGCACTTTTGCAGCGGAATGTTCAGTATCTTCATCCATGATTCACAACAAAATATTCGTAAAATTCAACCTAAAAATAATTAAATAAAATACTTTCCGTCAAACACCTTCCTCAAATCGACTTCATACCGTCAGATATACATTCCACGTATAAAAAGAACATTATTTCTTTTACCAGAATTCTTTGCACTACTAAAAAAGCTACGTTTTTGTGGCGTTAAACTACATTTTTTATAGCTAAAGGTGCGGAGAAAAATGAGCAACACGGCTGAGCAACTAGCGAAAACTGACAGTAAAATTTGTAACGTCAAAAACTAAACGTCATCGAGGCGAAACGAATATGCCTACGTTTACATGGTACGTGACCTGAAATTCAACATGTCTAATATACCGATATGTGGTTAATATAAAACGATTAGTAAAATTATCTAATAATTATTATATTGTGCTCTGATCACTGCATTTACTTTTAACAAATTATATTACCATTATTAAAAGTTTAAAAAATTTTAACAGCTGTTTTTTTACTTTCATTAAAATTAATTATTATATATAAAGTTAACTTTTGCTGTTTAAATGTGTCAGCGAGCGTTCAATAAACACATTAATGGTGTGAAATAGTATATAATTATTCAATTGGCATTTGTTTGTATAAAATTATATAACGGGATATTTCTTTGGCACAAATACTGATCGTATCTATAGGAGCATTTCCACTTGACACACAAAACCAGTTAGGTAACGTTTCTTTATTATATATTGCGATGAATCCTCCGATGTATTTATGAGTTTTAGTATCTAATTATATGAGGATAATTACCTAATCTTTTGTTAACTTTACACTTTGTAGGATATCTTTACGCTTTTTTGAACAAAAAATACAATAGACTATTATTATATAGGTATAAAATAAAATATAATAGATAATGGAATTGGATTTTTTTATGGTTTAAAAATTGGTGTAGTGAGACATAGGCACCATAAGTAAATGACAAATGTTTTAGCAAGGGTTAAATCATATAAGCTCAGTAAAATAGATGATTTAAACAGATGTATACTTGCAAAATATTAATTTTTAAATTTCTGACAGACAATTTTTTATTAATAAAACCCGGTTCTTAATTCTTAATACTTACTTTAAAACAAAAAAAGTTTTTTAAGAAATTGTCACGGTTTATTTCAAAAATTATGCATTCCTTTGACACTTTCGGAAAGAAAGTTAGTGAACCGATTATGAAAAGCTCAAAGCCCTTATTGGACCTAGCATGGCAAGAGAGGATGGTGGAGTCTATGCCGAGACTGAACCCGGTAATGGTGCATTGGATCCATACCAAGGTTTTGAGACCCACCGTGATTAGTCCTCCGTAATATGGTACGGAATAAAGCGAAAAGCACGAACGCAGAGCTGGGCAAGCTGCAAAAAGTAGCATGTCTTCTGATGACAGGGGCGTTTGGAAGAACGCCAACTACGGCTATGGGAAATTTTGATGGAGCTCCCTTCGCTACACCTAGAAAAGGAAAAAGAGACATTGACAGCTACAGGTTGGGTATAAACGGAATGGATAGCATTCCATGATTGCAGAAAAACTAAAAGCAAATCCGGTGCTAAATGCCATATCGGACAGAAAAAGTGAGTTCAGGACTCAGAAAAATCAATCATCAGTCTGGTATATACAGACTGGTGCTGGATTCTATTATATGTACTCAGGGAGAACATGCATTCTAAACCTGAGATCTGTGGCAACGGTCTTTCAAGCGGAAATGACTGTTGATAAATGATTGCGTAAACGTGAAGCAATGAAAGGGGTGAAAATATAGTCCAAACTAGTGCTACACTGTCATAGAAATCCAAAGGCACTGGCCAAACATAACAAGATATGTCTTGAAGAGGCAGACCGTCTGCGTGGTAGAACCCAAAAACCCTTTATTGGATCACAACCTACATGTGGTATTTGCTACCAGCATGTAAATGGTATGATGGAGAAACTATTAAAGGGCAAATGCAGGGAATACTGAACGGAACTTCCGGGACTAAGACAGTCCAAAGCACTCATAGAAGTTCCACCCAAGAACAAAGGCAATTTGCTGTTATGCCTAAATAGACGGGAGCTTAACACTTCACTAAGTGTCTTGACAGGACACTGCGGGCTCAGACGACATCTGGACCTCATAGGGGTATTCGAGTGTAATGAAGAGGACGAAACTCCTCTTCATATATTATCCCAAGCAACAAAATGACGTTTTTATAACGTAGTTAAAACGTCTTAAATATGACCAATTCACGTGTTTTCATGACGTATTAATGACGTTGAAAAGCACGTGAGTTTGTCTCATCGATTTGACGTCATCTTATCTACGTTTTTTCCACGTCGAGATTGTGACGACTTTTATACGTCGAGAAAATGACGTCTTTCATACGTCGAGAAAATGACGTCTTTCATACGTCGAAAAAGTGACGTTTTAAGGGAGTATACAATTTTGGTAAGATGAAACATACAGGCCTGCTTTGCATGTGTTAAAGATGACTACGACTCAGAGATCGTTTGTGCTCAAGAAGCAATATAGCATCGATTATGCCTTACTGTACCAGTTTATGCATCGCCCTATCGGGATGCTGAGACAAATAGCACATAGGTACTAGTTTCCTCTCATATGTACAAACAATCGCCAAGTGTTCTGTATCACCTTGATATAGGGAAGGCTGGTAGGTCCATAGGTTTGATTTTACCTGGTCTGTATATTTGCACCTGCAATTAATTTGGAACACTAAAAATAAAAATATCAATAGAACTTTTAATACAATTTTATTTTTAAAATATAAAACCGTATAAAACACATAGGAACACTAAACATCACATATAAAAAACATCAGAAAATTTTATTGATATTACTATATCAGATATATTTTTAAATGGCGTGTAGATTCTTTACTATTTATCTTAGAGAGTAACTGTCAGTAGATAGAAAGTCCTTTAACTTTAAAGATTTAGTAAGTAAAGGCAATGACATTTAGAATAAAACTTTTCAAGTTGCTTTATTCTACAATTGTCACAATCTAAACGTCATTGTCATTAGTTACAGAACCGTTAAAGTTAATGAAAGTTCTATCTACTGACAGTAAGGGTTACACATCGTTGGAATCAACTCATTGAGAAGATTTTAACAATGTAAAAATATAGGTCGTTCTATTTAAAAAAGAAACTTTTCTTTTTTATATTTCCGGTAAAACCGGTGGAAGTCGTAAACATAATTTTAATATGTCAAAACATGGTTTTCAATACACGTATTAACTCAACAAAATTTGAATTTTTTTTATCTATAACATTTACAAAGTTACAGGGGATGGCGTCTTGCCTGGGACACTTGATATTGTTTCTTTATAAATCTAAACTAGAAAATTATATCAAATTGTATGTAATAATGGAAAAGAAATCCATGTATTCATAGATGAATGTGGGAAAACTAAACATTTTATCGGAGTAGTCTTCATTTGGTATATCTTTAAATCGGATAAGCCTCTCAAAATGAATATATTAAGAAATGCAGAACTTATAGGATAATCATAAAGTGGTTCATAAATAATAAATTCCTTGCCTATTAAAAAATATTCATTTCTATTAATATTTTTAGTACATATATTGTGAATTTCAATAACAACTCTATTTGGTAACAAACAAAAACAATCTGCTCTAGAATAAGAATTAACAGTGAGTTCAAAGTCTTTGTAAACAAGTTTTTTATACTGAAGAAAGTTTATTTCTAAATTTAAAGTAGGACCTGTATGATGCTCATACAAAAATTCAAGAATTTTTTTCTGTACAGATGTTTTTACTATAAGATGTGCTTCAACTAAACGATTATATATTTGATGCAAGGGTCTGTTTTAATTTTTTATTAATTTTTTAATCTGGCCTAAATAATTTTCAAAAGGGAATGATGAGAAATTATCTAGAGCTCCAAAATTCTCAACGTCGTCTGTAAGATGAGTTAAAATATGAATATTATATACTAAGTATTCCAAACCATATATATTTTCACAATGCGAGACAAATGTATCAAGTAACGATCTTGGCAACTCAGTTCCAAAATTGTTAATAAATTTAGATGAAACAAGTATAAATATTCCACAATGTAAAAGCAAAAAATGTTCATAAATACCCATGACAATAACATCTTTTAAAACAAATGGGCCTAAATATAACAAAAATGTTCTGAATTCTGTTGCTTTCCAACGAGCCAATTCTGAAAGGTGCCTTGGTTTTCTATTGATTTCAATAGGGATACACCGTTTTAATGAAATTAATTTTTTAGATAATATTTCTACCTGTCTAGCTGGCAGTCTTACTGATAGTTTACCAGAAATCCAGGAATTTAACAATTTACGCATGACTCCTAAACAAACTGCATGGATATAGTCTATGGGAAAAAGTGTTACCATACCAATTTGCAATTCAGTAAGAGGTGAAACACAATGATGATGATTTTCATCATGCAAGCATCTAAATGTAATATCATTTCGTTTAGGAGCCTTGCGATTTTTAAGAATGACTCTATTATTAACATATGTACCTTCTTCTGTACATTTATCACATGAAGAGTATCCTCCGTGAGACTTTATACATTTTATGTATGCCTTTGCAGGAGCATCACATACAAAACTATGAACTTGAATGGAATACGTTAAATTATCATATGTAAGGCCATTGTCAAGCAAATCTTTAAGATCAATAATAAAATTTTTCAAGTATATATTTAGAGGATTTGGTTTGCCAGATCCGCAATATATACTTATAACAAATGGTGGTACATTAACATTTTTAATCAGACATAAAATTGGCCAAAAGTTTGTATTTGAACTATGAAAAATAGGAAGACCATCTACATTGAAACTCAACAAAAGTGTATCTTCATTTCTAAATAACTCGTTAGTTGCCAAAATTTGTAGCAAAGAATTTTTTAAATTAAAGTGTACAAATTCACCCTTATCAAGTTGTATTTTTGATAACTCTCTTGGAGTTTTAAGAAGTGTTCGACAATCTAATGGTAACTTTGGATAATCTTCATGTAATAAATGCAAGAGATTTGTAACTGCAGAATGTGACACATTATTGGTAATAGCCCAATTTTGCAATTTTTCTTGAATTGTTGGTATATCATTTTTATCAGAATTATCAGTAAATAAATTATCATCATCCAGATTTGTATTGCTAAAAGATTGTAAGCCGTCACCTAAATCTAATGACTCTGATTTTTTAGGAATTAATAAATCAGCAAATGAATTATTTTCTTCCAGGTTTTTGTGGGTAAAAGACAGTGACAAACTGTCGTCTACATCAGATGCCTGTTGATTTTCTGTCAAATTCTGATCTATATAATTGATATCATTATTTATATTAAAATCTTCACAACTTTGATCAGTATGGGACACATTAGCCTTTTTTAATTCACTTTCAACCATTTTTTTAATTTTTCGGTCCAGGTGACGTTGACTAATTACAGTCTTTAATTTTGATTTCTTGTTCATAATAATTATATTGTTTAGTCAACCCAGTTAAAAATATATCTAATATAGAGAATACAAAACAAGTACAAAAATAAACAATAAGTAACTTCTAAACTTAAGTAAGTACTTAACTTAACACTACTAGCATTTCAAATTGTGGCGTTCAGATCAGTTTGGTGTTTTGATTTTTTTAAATAAAGTTTGGCCCGCTGCGGAGCATGTTTCAGCCAGTTTTTTATTGCCAATTCTATTTCTACATTATTCGCAATAGTAATTCTAGATTTAACTATTTCTAAAACAAAGTATATGAATCAAAAACATGAAATACTCAACTAGGTAAATATAAAAAAACATCAGTTCTTAAAGGTCATATTTGTATACAAATATTACTTACGGACAATTATATCCTTCAGTCTTAGGTCACTAAAGGCTTTCTTATTCCTTCCTTTAAAATTGAAGTGTGTTGCCAGATCGTCACTTAATAGAGATTTTAAAATTTTATTAGTTTTGGTAATAACACCTTCTCCACCCAATGAAGACAGGTAAGAAACCTACAATAAATTTTACAATCGTAAAGTTACACTGAAAATATAAATATTTGGTTTTTAGAAAATTAAAAAAAATAATTACCAATAAAGTCGCTTTATTATGATCTGAAATTTCTTCATCCAATGATAAAAGAGCTTCTACAGTTTTCACTGGCAATTTGTTATTAAAACCATCTGGAATTTGACATTCAACATTTTTCTGTCTTAAAATTCCAAGAATTAGATTGTTTTGTTCCCTAATTTTAATTAAAATAGGCATCAAACTAGCTAAAAAAAGTTCAATTTAAAGTAATTGTAATAACATTTTGCGTGATCGTGCTTTTTTATTTATTTACAACATATGTTTTCAAGACGGTAGGTTATAATGTTTACTGGTTTGAAATCATGTCTGACAACCGCCTACTTTTACAACAAAATACAAATATCACTTTTGACTTTTCGTTCATTTCGCAAAAACTAAAATTATTTTATTTGAAATTTAATTTAATACGATCGAGCAAAAAATAGTATAAACATAGTGAACGTTAAAGGTTGTTGTACAGATCTCCGATCAGTAAACAACCCTTACCGTTCTTGATACTTATAATATACTATAATAGAAAACTTACCACCATCATATCTTATGATCTCAGTTACATCAGAATCAGGGATATTGCTTGCTTGAGATTGAGAATTAATCTCCTTTACCACATGAGGAACACGAACAGGAGTTGATTCTTTATTTTTTTGTCCTTAAAACAAAAATATTTCCTATTAAGAAAAATGTAAGCAGAGAAAAGTGAATTTTCCATGCTTGGAATTACTTAATAACCAAATAAATATATAGGTACTTACTATCTTTTATTAATCCTTCAAAATTTATTTTTGGTGTTTGTGAATTTTTTGATTGTGAGGGTACATCAAGTTCATCTTCACTGTCATAAAGACGAGCCGGGAGAAGTCTTTTGCGGGGACGTATATCTTCTCCAGAATGTTTTAAAGAGCCAGCCAGTTCTTCCTCAGTCTCAGTGTCACAAAAACGAATTGGACGAATTCTTTTGCGAGGTCGTATATTCTCTTCTCCTCCAGAAGAGTCTAAATTAGAAACTTCTTCGGCTACAGACTCTTTCTGAAGAGCTTTTTGAAGGTTATCTAAAAATAAATCCAAACATTTATTTAGTAAAAACCATAAGTCAAGACATACGCAGGCCACATATTAAGGATCTATTATAGTTTTACCTGTTCTATATAGGCTCCTTTTCACTGGGAACAATGACCATGTGTTCACATTTACAGCTTCTTTGCGACTTAGCGCGCGATGAAATGACAGTTTTTCTTCATAAGGTGGCCAATAAACTTGACTTTTTTCAGGTGTGAACCATTCGTCCAATACCGTACAGACACTACCGTCTGCAAATTCCACAATGACATAATTTTCCATTGTGAAGCGAAAACCCTCGATCAAACATAAAAATATAAAACGCGTCGGTTCACAACTCACAATCACCAGTCCTAAAATCCATAGAGTAAGTATAAAATCACTTGCACTTCCATTTTATTTTTCGTTACCAGTGTTACCACACTCTGGTAATTTGTTTGACTTTGACGGAAAAAAGAAGAATTTTTCTTCTCTTTTGTAGTATCTGATGCACTACGTGTGCAGTCGGCGCAGCCATTGCGCTATCACTGAATTTTCGGATAAAAAATTCTTGTTAGATTTAATTTAAAGTGTAAAATTTATTCATTCAACTAAAGTTAAAGATTAGACTTTAACAATTTAAAATGATAAATATGACAATAAACGAGATATTTCTTTTAAAATTAACAAAAATGTTTCAACTTTTGTAAGAAAGAACCTCAGGATTAGTTTAATCAATTGTAAAAATTATGTAAAAAATTAAAAAATAATTATTTGGTCACATAACCTCCAGAGTCGTGATAAACGTTTAATGTACGTCTTTAATACGTTATAATACTTGCGTGATTAGTGACGTATATAAAAAGACGTCCCTAAATCGACCAAAAAGTGACGTCTGGTTAACGTTATTAACGTCATCTGGTTGCCTGGGATGCTATTACTAGAATACAAAATCATAATTGTAATAATGAAAATTGAAACATAATCCACAAAAATATAATGGACAAGAAAAACTTTTTCGCAACTAAATTACGATAAATATAAAAAAATGCTCTGAAAAAAACGTTTTTTAATTAGAAATTAACTGGCTTTAGCTTATCTTTTGGCAGGCTGTTATTTTTCTCTTGTCCAATGAGTATGACAATTAAATCATATTTCTGTAAATCCCCTTCTTTATTCCATAGAAATTATATGGTTCAGTAAATACCTTATAAATTGTGTATTCCCCACTCCAAATCAGGGGTAAAAGAGTTTTCCCAGACTTGTTCGACAGCTCATTTTTCTCAGACACCCGAGATAAGTCTATGGGCCAAATTTCACATTGTTTAAACAATGAGGGGAAGTTTCCTCTTTGGAGGACAATTTAGGCTTCAGAGTGGAAGAAAAAGCGAAAAGGACTAAGAGGAAAAATTGGGGTGAAAATTATAATGAGTAGCGGCTCGTGAACTTTTTAAGAGAGGAGGCTGGGCATAAAACGTTTTTGTAAAAATATACTTTTTAGCCAATCAATTTAACCTTCGCGCAGCGGCCTTACCAGCAAACTTCAGTGTCAAAATTAATTTGTTGCCCAGCAAGAACCAACGTAGAGGTATAGAGTTTCTCTTGCCAAAACATTCTTTTTCTTCGTTTTTTCTTTTTGGATTTTTAATATTTTTTCTTTTTTTGTGGAATTTTTCATATTTTGTTTTTATTTTTAATATTTTTTTTTCGCGATTTTTCATATTTTGGTTTTTTTATTAACTTGTTTTATATATTAACGGAATTATACGGTCTTTAGTTGGCGAAAAATGATCAATAATATTATCATAAAATGTATTATTTTGTTTTAAGTGTTTGACTAAATCTTTTTCAATAGATATTAAACTAACATTGTATAAACGATTTTGGTCCATTGTTGAACTGAAAAAAGGCAGGCGACAGGCTAGCCTACCGAGAGTGTTGCCATTTCAGCTATTTTTTACGGTATTTAGCAACTGGACTGGTCGAAAAACGGCAACTGTGTTGATCAACACGTGTTTAGGTTTAAAAATATTTCTGGTGCTATTTGTTGGATAAATTGGTGAGGAGGCTGAGCCTCTTTAACCTCCTTCGAGGAGCCGCCACTGATTATACTTTATTCGATACATTTAATCATGTTTAATCTTATATTTCTTTTGCTTCACTGGCTGTGGCACTATCTTGCACAAATTTTAAATAAGATATTTAAAATTCGTTTTTCATTAATCGAGTAATGATTTATTTTCGATAGGAAACTCAATTAAGGCGTGGTAATTGAAACCATTAAAATGGAAACACTGACGAGTGGTTTTATGGCAAAATTTATGCTTAACTACTTTAGGGTTGTGTGTCATCATAATAATTTGTGATAGTAAATATACGTACTATATTTATAGTAACAAAGTATATAGTGCCCAAATTGATCAAGATTAGTGTTTTTTTTTGCAAAACATTGAATGAAATTCCAGGAATTAAAATACTAACAAAAAAATCATAAAAGTATTTTATTTTATTTTTAAAATTTTTAACAAAAATTTAATATTTAAAATTACATTTTTTTGGTCAAAAAAGGTATTATGAAAGTTGAAAAAAAATTTGACTGTTTTAGAATATTTACAATTCATTTTTATTGTGTGTATACTGACATTTGCAACTTCAAATAATATTTTTTATAGATTATTGCCATTCTAAAACAATCAGATTCGGCGTCATCAACAATTGACAATATAAGCAATTCATTATTTTTTAAAAAACAGGCACTTACAAGAAAAATTAAACATTCATAATATTCTCACAATATAAATTCTTAAAATTACATTTTTTTTTCACTTTTTAACATCAAAAAAAGTTTCAGATCTCGTCTTCTCAGTACGATAAAAATTCGCAAACTGTATACAATGAACAACAAAATTATTTACAAATAAATAAAATCTGTGATAAAAAATTACCAATTGAATTATCAAAAAATAAAAACAAGCATAAAAAATAATATCATTAATAAAAAAAATATATAAACAATAAAAGAAAATTATAAAACTAACACAGATTGTGGATTTGTAAAGCTACAAGACGAATAAATTGTGCTTATTAAGTATCTAGAATGTGCTACCCGCTTGTTAAAAAGACATATTTTGTTCCTGCTGGACTAGGCTAGAAGAATGAAAAATTCTTGTCCGACACCGGGTTTGTGATGTAAGAGCTGAAAAAAAAATACAACAAAAGTTTTAATTTCTGGACAATCACATAATTAACTTTCCATGCATTATAAAACAAATTAAACATCACTTTGCTTCAGAAAGTTTCTTTTCAATATTCAATTTGTAAGTCCAAATAATTCTTCTTATAATTATCTATAACGAACCAATAATGATTAATTTCAAGGATTCAAACTTTAAACAAGTGAAAAACGGCAATATTTTTACCGTAATTTCGAGTTTTCGAAAATAAACTATAAATACCTTATATACTACAGTATATATGGTATAAGTAGCGAGAAAGTAAAAATAGGTCAAAGATTAACATCATTTTTGGGATTTTTAACGATGCTGAATCGATTACCGTTGTCCGTTTGTCTCTATCTCTCACCGTTCTCAAATTGAATCAGGCTAACAGACGGACGGACAAAATCGTTTCATAAGTTTTTTTCGTTCAAAAATTCTAAAATGATGAAAAAGTAAAAAAAAAACGAAAAAAATGTAAAAAACCGATAAAAACGCAAAAAAAACAACAACAAAAAAAGCGAAAAATGCTAAAAATCGCAAAAAACGAAAAAAAGTCGCAAAAAAAACACATGCAATTGAAAAATTTTCAAAAAATTTCAAATAATCTTACTAAAATCGGAAAAAATTACAAAAAATTGCAAAATCAAATAAATACAAAAAATTGCAAAAAATAGCAGAAAACAAAAAATAACAAAAAAAAACCAATTGTACCCATCAAAACAAAATCGAAAGAATTGAAATAAATTGAAAAAAATAATCAGAGGAATAAGAAAAAAATTAGAATAAAACGGGAAATAAAAGAAAGAAATATAGCAAAAAAAACAAAACAATGAGAACAACGCTAAAAATCTCAAAAAACGAAAAAAAGTTGCAAAAAACGAAAGAAATCGAAAAATTTGCAAAAAATTTCAAATAATCGTACAAAAATCGGAAAAAAATTATAAATGGAAATTGGAATAAAAAATCTGAAAAAATGGCAGAAAATCAAAAAACAACCAAAAAAAAACGGAAACAATATTGTAACCATCTAAAACAAAAATAAAAAAATTCTAATGAATTGAAATACATCAAAAAAAATCTGAGGAATAACAAAAAAATGAGAATAAAACGGAAAATAAAAGAAAAAAATTGAGCAAAAAAACAAAACAATGAAAAAAAGTGAGTAAAAATTAGAAAAAAATCGTTTGATTGTATCTCTCACCGTTCCCGAGTTGAATCAGGCCAACAGACGGACGGACGACAAAACAGTTTTATAAGTTTCTTCGAAAACTCTAAAAACATTAAATTTTCTGATAGTAACAGGGTAGGACTTCTGTCTTATAAAAAAATTATTAGCGAAATAATTTAATTAAAAAAAAGTTATATTTCGTTAATTCTTGCTTCGAAATTTGAATCTTCAATTTGAAATAAATTGAGGATTTTTTCAAAAGTTGTGGTTTTCAAATTCTTAAAATTTAGATTTTTCTTCGAAATTTTTTTTGATGTTCGAATTCATAAAAGTGAAAGGCAAATTGTTTAAATTTTGGTAATTACAAACGCGTAATAAAACATACCAATGGTTTTAAATCTTCTTCAAAATTAAAAATCATTAAGGTGGGGTTTTAGGCGGGAAAACCAGCACTCAGATATTCAAGTAAAAAATATATATTATATATACCTTTCCAGAAAGCGCTGCCTGTTAGTGAATGTCCAAACTAATATCAGTAGTTTCCGCCTTCTCAAATTACCATGTTTAAATCAGACTTATTTGTCAATTTTTACTTAACGTAGCACAGAACTTTGATATTACTTTAATAATCGACAAGTTTGATCAGACAATCTAAAGGAAATTGGTTATATCTGAATTAATATTTTGTCATTTCCCGCATAAAACTAGGCCTTAAAGGCAATTATCTCTAAACAAGTGTATCGTTTCGGACAAAATCCTTGATGATGAACATAAAAAGCAAAATGGAAAAGTACTAACAGTATCGAGTATCGAGTAAAATAATGAACAGATAAAGAGAGCACTTCAAAAGAACTAATCCAGTTCTCAGATAATAATATAGACATACAAAAAATATGAAGAAGATGGAAGTTATAAGACAGAAAAAATCGCATTTAGTAGGTATTTGCAATATATGGTCGATATGCGACGATCCGGATCCTTTAATTGGAACGCTGATTACTAACTTGATTGTAAAAAAGTACCTAAAATGATTTCTTAACTTTTATTTTAATAAAATGTAAAATAAAATTTCATAAATCATTCATTAAAATGTATAAAAAATTACAAAAACTCGTACAAAAATAATAAAAGCACATTGGAAAATCAGACAAAATGTTAAAAAACAATAACAAAATAACTATTAAGCATTCTTTTAAAACAATATTGAAGCATTTAAAAAACAATACAACAAAAATTCAAAATTATAATTTTTGTCTCTTACCAATTATTCACTCAAAACCGGGAGCATGGATCCATAGAAACAAATAAAATTAGAAAATCAAAATTAAACACATTTTAGAGATAGTAACTGTGAACAAATTTGATAGATTTGCTTATAATTGCAAATAGGATGAATATTCAATCACAGTTACTCTAATGGTAGTAAAATAAAGATAACTTTCATTTACTCTAACTGACAACTCAAATGATTACTATAAAAGGCAGAAACAGCTGCAGATAAATAAATATAGTCGAGGAAATATAGCAAAAAAAAAGTTAGTACTGCTGCTACCTTCACGGTACCTACTAATGGCATCTGTAATAATCAATGTTTGCTTTCTACAGGAGAAGAATCTTCATTTCAACTAATGGTCTCGCTCTCTCCGGCTAAGATAAGTGATCACTAAATAATATATCTCAAATTTCATTAATAATCATTAAATAAATAATTTGTACGTTATTTACGTCGAAAGAAATTGTTTTAAAACTAAATTCAGTGTAATTATCATTTGAGTTTACTTTTCTAATTTAAAAAAAAATAAAGATAGATTTTGCAATATACCAAAGTTTTTTTATCTATTATTATATCTAATTAAAACGAAAAACGTTAACTTTCTCACAGTGGCGCGTGTACCACCCAAATTGACGTACGCCCCTTAGGGTTGGGCCATTTGAGGTGATTTTTTTTAAATTTAAAAAAGGGTTTGCATCGAAAAAACTAGATTTTTCGCACAAAAATGATACTACGGGACACGAGATTGAGATTTTGTCGGACTTTTTTATTAGGAAATGCTCGTCGTGGAAAATCCTACAAGTCTATCCACTTAGAATTCGGGGAGAAATTTTCCGTTGCCCTTAAAATGGCCACAATCATCCAAACATTTCAGTAGAACGATTTCTGATGTGAACATTTTTGGATGATTGTCTCCATTTTAATGGTAACGGAAAATTTCTTCCCGAATTCTAAGTGGATACCCAGGTAGCAGAGTGACGTGTTAAAGACGTTGAAAATTGGTCATTATTTACGTATATGAATGACGTGGAAAACACGTGATATACAGGGTCATAAGTCACAGACCAATGACGTCTTTTTTTACGTAAAAATTACGTTTTTTTTTACGTATTTAAAACATATAATTAAACATCCATTTTAGATTAAAAAATTGTATTTTTTTACTGTAAAAAACAAAATATCCTCGGAATTCATAAAAGAAATAATTACACAAATTATATTCAAATACAGGATGTCCAACAGTAGTTGACGATTTTTAAACTAAAATAACTTCGAATAAGATACGATAAAAGAGCAGTTTTGTCTGAATGCATTTTTTCCCGTTCCCACTATATTTTTCATTAAACACATGCACACGGAGTATCCCATGTAAAAATAAAAATTCGCAATGATTTCCGCTCTGTTTAACTGGAAGGACAAGTTACTTAAATTCATTTTTAGATTATAAAAGACGATTAGGTAGTCAAAATGGTACTCTTTCGAAGGTATTTCAGTTCAAAAATCTTCACAATATTGCAAGACACCTGTATAATTTATTAAACTAAAAATATAATAACATGTTGAGTTTTACTGAGAAGCTACAGGGGGGTAGCCACTAAGAATGAACCACCACTAGTCCTCCTCCATCTTCTTCGCCAAAGTCTATCACTTTTTACATTATTATTAGTCCTGTTAAGAGATCGTGTTACGGGCTAAAATTTTTAGGCATTAAAATCTTAGGCCAAATTTTAAGTCTCCTAATAGAGTAATGTATTCCCAATTTATTTATAAAAAGGATACTACAAACCTTGTTTTAATAATAATCTCACTATTGTTTACTTAATTCTTCTTTTAATTAATTTTTCTACTTAAAGATGCCAACCCACTAACCAGATTTGGTACATATTGACTTAAAAAGGTTAAAGGCCTTTCTTGAATGTGACATTTGATGGATTGAATTCCTTCCTTTCTTTTCTCTTCCTTTTTTGGTGATAAGATGATTGTATCATGTGCTAATAAAATCAACCGGTAACAGATTTAAATGCCTAAAAAAGAAATAAATGGTTAAAGTGTTTCTTAAATTGTATGGTAGAATACTGCACATCTTTTAAGGTGGATATATGAAACACTAACCTGTAGGAAATCACTCGTAAGGTCATCCAACGTCCTGGGTAAGTTTTTATGTCTAACTTATGCTCGCTTTCTGTAACTGTTCTCTCCAACGTTGTATATATGTATATATTTTCTCTTCTAGACCCTCTTTTGTTACCCTTACATCAAGAAGGGGGCACAACAAGAACTTAATGATTTGAGCGTTCCCAATAAGTGCTACCATCTTGCTGTCTCATCGGTTTTTTGTTTGCTCGTTCTATGCTTTTCTGCTTTACCACTGCTTTTTGGCTAACTTAAGACAGGATATAATCCATTCAAAGCCGCCTTCCTTCCATTTTTGATCCGGTAAACTATTGATCAGTGATACGGGCGTAGAGGACATCATACTAGTTCTAGAGTCTACTAACTAACAAGTAAGATCTTTCCATTTACTGAACTGTCTTCAAGTACTGAAAATAAAAGAAGCTAAATTATATGAATGACATTAGTCTTAGGGCTTACCTGGTTTTTAACTTTAAATTGTCGATAGTGTTTAGTATATTTGATAAACAGCTCATATTCATTATAGATCGTAACTTGGTATCAAATAAATTATTGTAAATCAAGAGCACGAGACTCCTATTGAACCTAAAAAGTAGGGTTAGAATTCTGAAAACGATTTATAACTTAATTAATTTGTATATTATATTAAACAGTAATAATAGATTTACCTGTGAACGATTAGTACTAATTGGCCAAGCATATTTGTAATAAATATTTCACTCGCACACGTGCACCCCATTTTAAAATATTTCATCATATAAATTTGACAGAACAATATTTTCTGACCTGTGTTTACTACTCCAGCAGCCGTGGATAAAAAGTACTGTTTTATTTTTTTTTTGTTCATCATATTTACTTTTTTTTACAACAAAACACGACAAAATGGCTTCTATTGCGCCGAAGCTTCGATACAAGCCAAGCAAAGGTGGGCGCAGTGTTGCCAACGTCAAACGTCTAGTCTAAAATTATTGGAATATGACCATAAAATTATAAGATTCCAGGATAAACTATCAGAAAAAAATTGATATATTGATTTATTTGAAATTTTTATCTCTATCTAGATTAGCTACATTATAGGTTATCATTATCGATTTATCAGTTCGTAAGCAAGATTAAGAAAAATTAAGTTAGATTTCGATAATTATCAGGCCACTGGCAACACTGGGCCACTGATGTTTGCACCGCAAAAACCGTGATTTCTAATAAATTTCATTAGGAATTTATAAAGTCCTGTTTTCGTTATTGTCTATGTAATAATAATTGTTGGTTACATTTTAGTTTATTTTCTAATATATTATTCAATACATGGTTAAGGCTACGATTTCGCACGAAATCTTTCCGAGTAAAAATAACTTTTTTGTTTTAATTTTATTGGGAATGTCGGTGTGCACTGACTAGGTCTAAACAAATTTCTAAAAAATACGATTTTATATATTTATTCGAAAACTAATACCAAAATTCGACGAATATATTACGTTTTTTTATGACGTCTTAAAAACGTCCACCTAACAACGTTTTTTTCACGTCATGTTTTGGCCCAAATTACGTCAGTTGACGAGAATACACCAATTTTCAACGTCTTTAACACGTCACTCTGCTACCTGGGTAGTCTTGTAGGATTTTTCAAGACGAGCATTTCCCCATAAAAAGGTCCGACAAAATCTCAATCTCGTGTTCCGTAGGGTCATTTTTGTGAGAAAAATATATTTTTTCCATGCAAACCCATTTTTGGATTCAAATTCGGCGAAAATGAAGACCCGAAGTAAAAATCGAGAAAGAGGGATCGATAGAGAATTTTATGACGAATTTTAAAAAAAAAAATCGCCTCAAAAGGCCCAATCCTAAGGGGCGTATATTAATTTGGGTGGCACTGTGTGGCGCCTATAAATTTCACTTAATTTAATTATCCTATTTCATGGTATAATTCAAAATCCATTTGTGGTAACAAATTCATAGAAATTTGGAGGTCAATCACAGAAAAGTAAAATAAGAAAAAATTTCGTTTAGTTTTGCGTGATTTGGGTGATTTTTGTCGAAGATATGAATTTTCCCCTAATCAACTGAAAATATGTACTTTTCGATGCAAAAATGCAATTTCAAAAAAGTACTAGAGCTAAGGTCACAAACTTTCTAGACGAGTTCACAAAGCGAATGCAAAAAATCGTCTTACTCCAAAAAAAAATTCAACTCGTGTGCTTTTCCTCGACTAATATCCATCATCATGAAAAACTTTGTATTTGTTTTAAAAATGTGATACTTACAGTTCAACGTTGTGAATTGTAGAAGTTGGACAACTGTCATTAACTTTGACGTGACAGTGTTTGTGGCATTTAATCAAACAATCTCTGCATTCGTATCCTTGCTTACCAAATCTTCTTGCTATTGTTTTACCACAAACTTGACATACGGTACCACTAAAACAGAAATGAATGATGACAACAAAATATATTTCTAAGAATCTTTATTTTTTGTCCAAACTACAAATATTTACAATAATTTATGAATAATATAACTTACCCCTGTAAATGTTTGGCAACAAAAGTATGGTCATTGTAAATAT
Source organism: Neocrepidodera transversa (assembly GCA_963243735.1). Classification (NCBI taxonomy): domain Eukaryota; kingdom Metazoa; phylum Arthropoda; class Insecta; order Coleoptera; family Chrysomelidae; genus Neocrepidodera; species Neocrepidodera transversa. Next base: position 1,289,790 of record OY725337.1, on the reverse strand, counting down.
GAAGTTTCGTCCCCTTTTTCCTCCATTTAGATTTTTGTGCTATAGAAAGAGGTACAAGGTAGTGTTTCTTGATACCGTTCTCGATTGTTTCTAGTACCAAAGTACTAGCTTCGTTTATATAAGTTCTTGTAGAAGCGCTACTCATACCAGATGCTTCAGATAAGCTCGATCTTCGCGACGTTTCATCCATCGAACGTTGCCCGCCAGGCACATTAAGGCGATAATCTATAAGAATATTTCGTTTGAAAAGTCATAAAATAGAATAATTTAGACTTACTTTCATTTCGTCCCCTATCTGCCGATACGGATCTGTTCAGCGAATCGTCGCGACCTATGTCGTTTTCGGGACCTGCTGATTTTGATCTATTCAAGGATTTACCCAGTCTTCTTTTTATTGTGCCAAAAAAGTCTCTACGTTTCCTAGGCCTACCTCTATATTCTTTATTTTGCAGATCATTTTGTATCGTATTCGAAGTCATATCTCCATGCTAAAAATTAAAAAAATAATGGGATTGATAATTTTTCTTAAATATGTGGTGATTTCCAAATAAAAATATTGTAACTTTAAGTAAGTGAAAGAAACAACATCCAGTCGATTATATATAATCAAAGAGAAGTGTTGGCCTCATAATACATATCAGTTCATAGGCTTTAATGACCGTTACCAAGGTTACAATTTTTTGTTTAGAATTTTTGACTGTTATTCTTTATTAAAATATATCAAAATTAACTTAAAAAATTGTTAAAAGCCAAACCTTCGTTGACATTGTTGAGCTCTCTCGCAATTCCTTACTTTCACCTTTGGCGACACCGTTTGTTTCATTCGAAATTACAGAAATGTCACCGTTGGTATTTTCGATTTCTGTAATTTCTTTTTCTGTTATTTCTTTTTCTGGTTTTTCTTCTTTATTAATTTCTGGTAATACCTTGTCGTCTTCTTCTTCCGGATCTATTTCGATAGTTTCTAATTCTTTCCAAGTCCCGTTGCGGAGTTCAACCTGATGTTAGTTGTAAAAAAAAGAAAAAAAACGCACGCATTAGTTAAAAAAAGCTCACAGAACTCAAAACAAGGTAAATTGATAATTTAATACAGAGAACAGAAATCCTAGTACAGAGGTTGACTTAATATTTTTTCATATCTGAAATTCCCGGCCATTAAGAGCGTGATTTACTTTACGTACAGAAAGCTATAAGCAAGTGTAAGCAGTAATTTCTTAAAGATAAAGGTTAAATTTAGGCTACTAGTTTCGCAAATTTCTGAAAAAAAAGTCGTAAAAATAATGACAAATTCAAAAATGTTCAACAAGTTTGCGAATTTTTTTGAAAAAAACGCAGATAAAAATTTTCAAATTTAGGAGAGTATGATCATATGTTTAACCCTTATCTATACATAAATATTTTTTTAATTTTTTTGAAATCAAAAATAAGAAAAAAAAATGGGGTACTACGAAACCTTTAATTTTCCAGAATCAGTTTCATTTCTGTTCTGGAAGTGGCTCTCTCACGGAACATTAACAAAATCGAGTTTTATGAGTGAAAATAAATCTGTTTTATTTTTACTTTACGAGCAGACATACCAAATGTATTTAAAAAAATCGCATTAGATCTTATAATTGATTTTTCACTCATGTATTTAAAATTAAGTTATATACTTACATCTTTTATATAAAACTTATTTTTTATCTTTATACATAATAGAAATAATAGGCCTAGGACCCATGCCTAAAAAAGTTTGTGATAACATAACTGTTAAGACTTCGTATATATGTTGTTTATGTCGAGTCCGACAAATGTTTTATTTGGAAAATTCTGGATAGGGGAATGTTTTCTTTTGCATGAAACTCTTAACTTTAGCGCGTCCGACAACAAGTACCCCTTAAAAAATTTGTTGAACAAGGTTATCAGTTAATTTTCAATATTTTAATTAAATGATTGTGCAAATATCAGCTGTGAGGTATTAATTTTTATAACGTTATAAATTTGTCACGTTTGTGGTGTTGGACGCGCCAAAATACCAAAATATTTGACCGATAACATTGTATTCGCTTTTAAATTAAAAAAACTTCCGATTGAAAGAAAAACTCTATGTAGGCCATTATTACTTTCCTGCATTAAAGCAATGAGTTTGCGAGAGACCATAAAAAAACGCCCCCCTTCCTAGAATTTTCCAAACAAAACATTTGTCCGATTCGACATAAAGAACATATTAATATGGTTTTTTATTTATATGTGTAGATTTAGTTCTGTTTTTGTATGTATTGTGGTCGACTGAGATTGAAAGGTGATTGTCAAACGTAAGTATGACAGTGGAAATATGCTTATGATAAGAATGTGTGAATGTTTGAATGTGTTTAGGATTTGTTTAAGTGTGTTTTGTGTTTATGATTGTTTTTTTTTGATTATATAATGAGTTAATTTCCTGATAATTACAACAATTGCGGTACATATCTAAAAAAAAAACCTTAGTATCAGTAACCACAAAATTTGGAATCTGGTTGGAAAAAGAAAAAAGAAAAAAAATAATAAACAGTTTTATTTTTGAGATTTATGAGACTTTATTAGAAAACAAATATAGATGTAGAATAAAATATAAAGAGAGATCAAGGATTATCATAAGAATCAGTAAGCAAATACAGGCAGAGGAAGAAAAACAAGAAAAAAAATAATTGAAGTATCATTCATCCAGAGGTGAGAGTGCAGAACAGACGATAAACCAGGTAGAGAAAAAAAAACTAGGAGGTGATACAGGAAAAGAAAAAAAGAAGAAGAAAGAAACAAATCAATAGAAGACATATACATATAAGTGAAAGGGAAGAACCGAAGAATTTAAGGCGCCTAAAATTATATTTTTTTTTGTAGTTCATTATTTTTTTTAATTGAAGGAACCCAACCAAAAAAAAAGTTTCATGGATTTCAAGTAATCTAATATAATAAATACAAAGTCTTAACGGTTAGGTTATCACAAACTTTTATAGGCTTGGGTCTGACGCCTCTAATGGGGTGGTGAAATTATAACCAATAACCCTGTACACCCGATACATTTATTATTAATATTGTCAGCTATAAGTGTAAAGAAATAAGGTATTTTTAAATTTGTTTAAAGGTATACCTAAAATTTTGTTTAATACCCACAACTCCGACTATGCATCGTCTGGTACCTTATCACTTCATTTTTTGGGGTACCTACCTCTAAATAACTAACATATCTAAAGGGATCGACCTTCTGGAGAAGGGCGGGATGTAATCATTTCGGAAGATATTGCTTATATAATTACAATTAATCATCCTTAAGTCGATTATTATTTAATTATCGCTCAAAATCTTCTAAAAATTATCATTCATAATTAATTTATTGTATAAATTTATACCTATTTCTGTATGCCTTTTTTTAAATGTCAGATATTTATTATATGAATAATAAGTAAAATAAGAATTATAGTACAATATATTTCATCATTAGAATATACCTATTTTTAGTAGAACTAGATGTTACCAATTTATTAAAATAAAATTATTAGGTAAACTCGAATTATGATGCTCCTTCCGCAAACATAAAATTTGTTTCCTCTGCCCACACAGTTGCCCCTCAGGTATATCTGTTCATTAAGTAAATCATACTCTTAAAGAAAGAAGTTTTAAAAATATTTTTAAGTAAAATGGAAGAAACAACAATAATATAGAATACTTTATAAAACCTTGTTTCGAATTCAACTTACGTTAAATTGCAATAACACAAATTAAAATGATACAGGTTAATAATGACGTTTACACTCTTACCTTCACTAGCCTTTGAGAAGGTTGCTAAAAAAAATAAGAAAATACATAAATTGTTAGTTACTGGATGATTTTTTTCATGGAAAATATTTATTATAACTTACCCTCTGGATGCTGTGAATGACGAGGGTATTCGTATTTGTTGGTTGCCTATTTCTATCTAAGTCTCTATATGTATCACCTAAATGATTACCATTTGTAATGATATCTACAAGAAATACATTTTAAATGTGTAAATATAAAGTTTCCTTTATTTTTTAGTGCAGAAAAGTAGAACAAAAGTCCACGCCAATGGAGACGCAGCAGTTTTCTGTAATCTGTTACTTATTACTAATACTTTAGAACGTACTAGCGGATATTGGGAGGCATGGCAGGGCAGAGCTGTGCTATATGTCTGTGTCGGCCTGCGTCATGCAAGGGCGTAGATATGGGGGTAATTAACCCCCCAGGATACCAAAAAATAGCACGAAAAGAACAAAAAAATATAAGAAATGTAGTCTGATTACCCCCAGGAAAAAAGTACCCCACAGAAAAAAAAGTTATCTACGACGTTGGCGTCATGCAGTGTTTGTGACACATTTTATTGGCGTATGTAACTCGAATTTTATTTAGTTTGTGTTTTTGATTGATGTTTTTATTTTAGTGCGAAAAATTTTGTCCAAAACTCATTGTGACAAAATATTCTATTTTAAAATCTACACTAATGAAAATACCGATATCTCCCATTTTTCATGGCTAATAGCATTTTTTGAAATGAAATCTAAAGGTTATATTCCGAAAAAAACCAATTACATAAAGTAGTTCTAATAATGTGTGTTTTGTAGGCCTAAGGAGATATGGATTTGTGAAAATGACTTTAAACGACATAGAAGATGAACAAATATGAATAAGAATCGATATAAGTTTGGAATAATTACGAGGCGGTTCACGTTTTGGCATCAACTCTCCTTAGATCGAAGGACCAACCAGGGTGTGGTTAACCACATTTTATATTGATAATGAAAAGCTCTCGTTAGCACTATTCTAATCAACGATCTAGAAAGATCTGACTCACAAGTCTCTAAATTGGCGCGACCAAAGCATACTGCAAGTGGGGGTTTATAACGGCTTTTTAATTTCTCTTTACTGGAAACTAAAACAGGTACGTCAAAAGGATTTAGTATTGTGGAAGAGGAGAATATAGAGGCTTTGAGGCTAGTCAGAAAATATCTATCCTTATGACACATTGGAGTAAAGGACCTCAGATTTTTCCTTACGTACCGAAACGGTCCGTGCACCATGCAACCTGTTGGGAAAAAATATCATAGGAAATGTGCATTCAATGATTGGCAAATTAATAGCACAGTTCCATTTAAAATAATTCGATAGGACCCCTACGGAAATGAAAATTAAATTCAGTTTTTTGAAAAAAACCTAAAAATAATGGTACCTATCAGTAATTAAAAAAACTATTTTCTTCTCTACAGACAAGTCTATAAGCGTACTAATAATTTCCATAGCCTACTTAGTAATTTTCTTACATCGCATTCATCTGACGTTGTTCGTATCTATTTTTTTGGAATTATTTAAATTTGAAAAAAACTGTTGCACTTAAAGAATGTATGCTTAATGGGAAACTATCAAAAAAATATAGTCATTCCATTCAAGAAAAAAAGTTGATGTCACTTCCGTTTCAAACGCAAGTAAGATTTTCATTCATGTTAGTCTAAAAGTAGCCCATTATTGTGTAATTGATGTATGCCAAAAACTTATTTTTTAAATTCAAAAACAACCAAAATATTGGGGGGGGGGACATTGAGTCGTGGCCACCCGGTATATTTTTTTATATACTTAAAAGTTGTTATCTTTTATAATAATATTACTTATGTGATGTCTGTGGTGCTCTTTCAGTCTTTAATTACAAAAAGATAATCTGTTCTTACAGATATATTCATTTTAATACTGTCTTTTCTTTTCTTTCTTTTTTTTAGAGACCACAAAATCCGGTAATTTATAAGATTTTAATGTCTTATATTTACTCTATGTGAACTTTTAGGAACGTTTTTTTCTCCTGGATCCAGAACCTACTTTTTGGATTAGTAACGTTTTTCCTCCCGGATTTAAGAGTTTGATTTGGAGAATTATTTTTTGCTAAGAAACACACAACTGGAAGAAACTGGCTGATAAAGAAAAACAAGATAAGTTTTTCTTCAAAAGAAAGCAAGAAAAAAGAAAAGTCTCTCAAAAAACCGAAATATTATTCATAAAATATTTTATTCATTCTTTATATTTAATAAAACAAGTAACGTTTAATTTGAGTTAAATTTCCTTAAATCCATAAAAAAAAGAAAGGATGGATTTTGAAATATATCATAGTATTTTTGTCAATTGTTTCTATATATACATCAAAAAATCAATTAGACTGGCGCCCATATTTTTGTTTTCTAATTAATATTTTACTTTTTCGATATATTTCAAATTCTATTCGTGGAACGAACCCATAATAAAAAGAATTGAGCTTTAAATCACATTTATCATTGAAATCACTTTTTATAAAACAAAAAATTTATCGTTTCAAGCTGCGTCTCAATTTGCGCCCGGCCTAAAACCTAATCCATAATTCACTTCAAATGTGTCTCAGAGTCGAGAAATCAAATGAAACATATTCCGCTGGAAAGATACCTTAAGAGGATGTGTAAGAAATGTATTCATATAGGTGAATTAATATTTGGTCCTTCAGACAATCAAATCTAACTTATCCATACTTATGAATATTAGTAACCTTAAATTTTACTGCTTTTAGAAATAAAATTTTAATGCAACAAGTAAATATGATGCTTGTAAATTTTTGTTAGAGATTAGCAGATCTGTGCGTTACCATATTAGGGTGGACTATGGACACACTAAACAGAATTTCTTGTTTTTATTAAAATAATTTTTAACACTTACCATTATGGAACGTTGAAGTAGTTGCAGGAAAATTCCTGTTTCTGTTCGGAGAAGGAGTTCTTATTGTCTCTTTAATTTTATATGGTTGATTACTACCTATGTTTGGTATATCAGCGCCCTCTATGAATAAAAACTACAAACAAAATTACATAATTTTTACATTAAGAGATTTTTTTATTTTTATTTACCTCGACGGTGAGAGTTCCAGATACAGGGTCGCTTTCGTAAGGTCGACTTTGTAAAGAAATGATCTGCCTTTGAGATGGATTTATCAGAAGTTCTTCAACTCCAACTATGCCTAAACCCATGAACCGATGAGGTCTTACTGCATGATCATAAATTTCGAATAATAGTTCAGCAGTACTCGGAGATAAATCACTAAAAATAAATTAAAGATAGATCCAAAAAAAAACATGCTAATTGACTTACAATAAAAAGTGTTCATCCCATTGCGGCGAATCCGTGTTCTTTTGCACGGCTGTCTGATTCTTCTGAGGTGGTTCGTCCATTTCAACCACGCAATACGGTTCTGAACAACCTTGTAAAGCACCTAATTGAGCCGCTCGCACTACTTTCACAAGAAGTCGTTTTTCTCCTGGAATCTGTCGAAGACCTGAACTCATGTGATTGGGGGTCGAATGAATTATGCCCTAAAGTAACAATGAATACACAATAGGAGAAATTGAAGAAAATCACTTTAACTTACCACTCCCATACTATCATAATGAACAGGTAAAATTTGTCCTGGTACAGCAACATGTCGTATTAGTTTAGGGCATGTAGGGTACTGAGCTAAGTTAAAATCTACTTCTGTGTTTCTTAGAGCATCTGTTAAAATTTCACTAAACAAAACATTATAATAAAATCACAAGTTAATATTAAAAAAAATATATTTACATAATAACTTCCTGTAAATGAGATTCGTCCAAATTATTCTTGATATTTCCAACTGGAGCGAGAGCGAGTTTGATTTCTGGCCATCCATCACATTTGACGTTCGCCTGTAGTTTCTCAGATACACAAAATATGTTGAGTCTGCCTCTAAATCGGTTGACGTCGACTCGGTAATGCGACGTTTCGGTCTTTTCGGCTTTTTGTCTGAAGCTCTTCAGTTGAAAAGCTGGTGTTGATTCACAATCACATGTTATTGTCTGCAAATAAAAAAAAACGAATTTTTTTACACATTTGAATAAAAATTCAAATGTTATGTTTATATTGTTACTGGAATGTAGTTTTTAAAGAGCAGTATTTTTTCAGAATTGTTTTGAAGAGATGAGTAATGTAGGTAGAAGATTTCATAAGCAATATTGCATATATACATTTGGATTAGTACCTTGAAACGAGAAGGCCTAACAAAAATAAAAATATAATATGACATAATCTATACTCAGTATATCCATTTAGGTAAAAGTTGATTTTCCTATAGATTTCTATCATAAATAAATTAGATCTAAATTTACTTTTTTGATATTTCCATGGTTTAGGACAATAGGAAGATAATTCTGATTTCCTTGGCTTGGGTTATTTAAATACAATGTGGCCACGGATGGAGTTCACTAGAGGAGAAGAAAAATTGTTTTATCAACAAATTTCATTATTTATAAAAAAGTTTTGCTTATTCTAAAACAACATAAACAAAAGAAAAATCATGGTTTATCCTGTCTGCTTCATTTTGTGGTCAGTTATCTGTGAAACGCTACAACTTATAATCTAGAAAATCGAATATAAAATAAAAAAAAGTTCGTGCAGTCGGAGGACCCCCGTCGTAGGAACGAAGTTCCTTACGTACTTTTTTCAACTCTAAAAGTGTTTTAATATCTCTTTCTCTCCCTCTCTTTTCCTTTTTTCTTTTTTTCCACTTTTCCTTTTCTTACTATTTCTTTCCATTTTTCATAATTTTTTCCTACTTTTCCATATTTGTTCCTACCTTTTACTATTTTTCCCTATTTTTTTATTATTCCCTATTTTTCATATAATACCCCATTTTTTCATATTTTTGCCCCTTTTCTATATTTTTCTCTACTTTTCCCTATTATTCCCTATTGTCTTATATTTCTCAATCCCCCTTTCCCTATATTTCCCTATGTTTCCATTTTTGGCTATATTCTCTATTTCTCCTTTTCTTTCTTATCTTTCCTTGTTTTTCAGAATTTTTTTCAATTTTGCATTATTTTTACGATTTCACTTTATTTTCAATCTTGTCCTTGTTTTCCATATCTTCCCTATTTTTTGCAGTTTTTCCCCTATTTTTTCACCATTTTTCATTATTTTTGTCCATTTTACTCTATTTTTTCCTTTTTCCCATTTGTCCCTATTTTGCTATATTATGCCTATTTCACTTAATTTTTTTCCTATTTTACTTTATTTTTCACTATTTTTCCCTATGTTCCCTACTTTTCCTCACTTTTCCCTATTTTTTCTATTACTCCGCATTTGTCCTCTCTTTCCTTATTTTTGCCTCTTTTGTCCATTTTCCCCATGTTTCATTGTTTTTTCCTATTTTCCCCTAGTTGTTCCTATTTGTATTTATTTTTAACTATTTTCCACATTTTTCCCCATTATTCCTTATTTTTCCCAATTCTCCCCTACCCCCTTTCCCTATATTTCCCCATGTTTTCATTTTTGCCTATTTTCTCTATTTCTCCTTTTTTTTTGAATTATTCCTTATTTTTTATTATTTTTCCTACTTTCCCCTATTTTCTGTATTTTTCAGAATATTTTGGTATTTTTCCCATTTTTCATTATTTATTTCCATTTCACTTTATTTTATCTTTGTAGTTTTTTTCCCCATTTTTCTTTATTTTTCTCTATTTTTTCCTTTTTCCTGTTTGTCCATATTTTACTTTATTTTTCCCTATTTTACCTACGTTTCCTTATTATTCCACATTTGTCCCTATTTTTCATATATTTCCCCATTTTCCTTATTTGTGCCTGTTTTGTCCATTTTTCCTTGTTTCATTGTTTTTTCCTATTTTCCCCTGGTTGTCCCTATTTGTATCTATTTTTCACATTTTTCCCTATTATTCCTTATATTTCTTATAATTCTCAATTTTCCCTTCCCCCCTTTCTCTATATTTCCACATGTTTTCATTTTTGCCTATTTTCTCTATTTCTCCTTTTTTGTATTGTTCCTTGTTTTTGATTATTTTTCTCCTTTTGTGAACCCCATCCGGTGGACACGTAGAAGTCAAAGTCAAATAAAATTTACTCGGCGTTTTTAATGAATTACTTTTTCCCTTTCACCGATAATCGATATCGGACAATAAAAATGATAAATAGTGTCTTATTGAGGTTTTTTTAGATCCATTAACTAACAATGTATTATTAGATTAGATTATTATTTATTCAAATATGTTTTAGAAAGTGTCCTTCAGGTTAAATTGCACTATCAAGGCTTTAATAACATTTATTTAGTTATTTAGAAAAAGAAAAATAAGTTTTGTTAATAAATTAAAGTAGAAAATACATATAAAGTAAAAAAAGGATACATAGTTATTGTAAGAGGCTTTAAGACATATACACAAAAGTTGAAAGTGTAAAATTCTATATACACAAAAGTTGAAAGTGCAAAAACAAGAGTTGAAAATGCAAAATTGCACATCATTCACATCTATTAATTAACCTGTAATACTGAGAATAGTGATTTGCCAATAATAATACTCTCCATACATTTCACCCCTTTACGAGTGAACCCCAGAAGCCAAAGGCTTGTACGGGGAAGGAACGGCTATTATTATTATTTGCACGGAAAACCTGCCCATGTAAAAACATTTGGACCCTTTACCATTTGGTCGTTTTACCACTTAAGCCTGCCAATTAAAAAATATTTGGACCCTTTCCCCTCGATCTAAAATACTTGGAACCTTTCCCCTCGACCCAAAATATTTGGGTCATTTACCTCTTAAATTTGCTTTTTTTAAATATCTCGCTTATCCCTTTGAGCCTGCTCATTTAACAAAATATTTGATCTTGATCCTCTATATAATCGAAAAAATGGACCTACTTAGCGAATTCATATGAAGGAGTTTTGTTCGTCGAATACGTTGAACAAGGGTCTAAATGCGAGCCTTGCGGAACACCATCAATTTTCTGGACAACTTTTCAGCCAGAAAACTAAAGAAGGTAACAAAACGCGGTTTTCATCAGTTAAAGTTTATAAAATTAGTTAATTTCATTTAAGAAGATTTTTTAAACCAAATATAAAACGTTATAACGTTATGAATAAAAGAAATCATAAAAATAAAAATTATATATCAAAATGACTCCGGAAAAATTAAAATATGGTTTTTATATTTCAATTTCGAAATGACGCCCCTGAACCAACGACGATAATGCATTTTTATGAGTCCTAATCAAAACAAAAGGTGTTTTTCGAGTCGAGAAGTTGTGAACATCGGCTTAACATTGAATACCCATAAGTCTGTCTCTTTCATGCTCTCTCTAACCTTATCCTATCTCTATGATTGCCTCATTTTTACCACAGTACAATGATTTATATACAATAGTTTCTCTCCCGGTTTTAATTCATAATGGACTCATCGACGCTGGGTGGATGTGAGCAGAAACCGAAAAGCTTAGTTGTCCCGTTTGTCTTTACACGTGCTTGTTTGACGTGATATTTGCAGTGTTGTCAATGTCAAATATATTTTAAAATATGTTCTTTGGTTTAAGGAAAAAATACAATTTAGTACTAATAGGTATGATGAAAGCATAAACATTTTAGTTGCAATAAAATTTCAATACCAGATGACAATTGTCAAAAACTCTTTAACTAGGAGCTCTGTTAAACAGTAATTATTAATCAGGACAATTTCATGTGCAATATTTGTTTGTCCAATTGAGAAGCCATTGTAGCTGTTGCCAGTATAAACCTTACACTTTAGAAATTTATAACAAAATAGTAACTTGCTCATAAGTGGGATTGAAAATGTATTGCAACTACTTTATTATTACATTTTATGTAGTTCTAAAATCATCCTAAATATCCGCTTGCTAACAAGGTTACAAAAGAATCGCAATGACGAAGTTATCCGAGTTTCGGATAATTATCCCAAGTTTGGCAACAATGCTTTTCTGGCGGATACTAAAAAAAAACGAAATACACACCACGGAGATCAAAGTGCCGGCACCGGAGTGAAACTACTGTATATTATCATTATAGTGTGTTTTTTCCAGTTTGTGGCCTGTTTCTTCATTACACGGTCAGTTAGCAAAATTGATAACCAACATTTCTGCTACAAAAAAGTATTAAAAAAAACACGTAACCTTATGTTACTCATTAATTATTAAAAAAAATGCTTTATTCATTCCAATTTTTCAATAATATATTGATTTTTAGGAAACTACGAGACTGCGATTTGTATTTTTTGAGCGCTATTTTCTAATAGCTTATTTAACGAAAGTTGGTAGTTGGCTATATACTTTCTTTATATTGGCTACATTGTCTAGATTATTTAACCTCAACGTTACTTTGTGATTCGAAAATTTTAAAATGTGAATTAATATTTCGTGTATGTATACACCTAACTCTTATATTTGGTAAGTAATTCATTATTTATATTTTAATTTCATCTAAAAATCTGATTTCAAAGTGACACAACTCTAACTAATGAAAAGCCATGTTAGTTAAAATTTATTTTAGAATTAATTCTTAATTTCAACGTTGATTTAGGCTTAGGATGGACCGGAACTATACGATGAGTTAACAGGGACAATGCACTCGATACAAGGAGCTCCCTGATTCTTCATTTATCAAATATCGTAAAATAACTCATAAATTGGGGCCCACGTTTTGTTTTGGCCTGAGGCCTTCTGTTTTGCCTTGGAGCCTTTTGATTTGTCCCGGTGCCTTTTGTTTTGCTCCAGAGCCTTTTGTTTTGCCCCGGAGCCTTTTGTTTTGCACCGGAGCCTTTTGTTTTGCCCGGTGGAATTTGTCTGTGTCCTGGCCCTTACGTTTTGCCCCGGAGCCTTTTGTTTTGCCACAGAGCCTCTTATTTTGCCCCAGAGCCTTTTGTTTTGCCCCAGATCCTTTTGTTTTACCCGATGGAGGTTTTTGAGTGTCCTGAGCCTTATGTTTTGCCACAGAGCCTTTTGTTTTGCCCCAGAACCTTTTATAATGCTCCAGAACCTTTTGTAATGCCCCAGAACCTTTTGTTTTTTAGCCCAGAGCCTTGTGTTTTGCCCCTGTGGAATACATTTTCGTTCAATTTGTAACCAACCATAAAAATGAAGGTTTTTTATGGTTATTAGTTATTATAATTACCAAAATTTCACCTTTACAATTAATCATCCTTGAAAATCATAACCTTCATTTCGTTTGACCAATCTATGGGTCTTTTTAGTAAAGGTTAATTTAATACAATGTCTTAAGTGCTAGATGAAATTTGTTTTTAAGTGTTCACGGTCACTTATAATAAATTGAGCATGAATAAAGTCTAATCATTAAAAAGTAATAATTTGAAAGCATAGTATATATTTAAATATTAAATTATTTTTATGGAGGAATTAGAGACAGTGGTGTACTGTGATTTTTAATACTGTAATTCATATAAAATTTAATGTACGCTACGTGAAGTTTATTTAAATGATACAATCACAATTATTATTATTAAATTATATTAATTGAAAAAATGACCGTTGACCCAATTTACTACGGTGGAAAAATAAAAATAGTGTATTTATGGTCAATTATATAAGTTCATGATAATTAATAACACATAAAATTGTTTTTAATAATATATAATAAGACATTAACATAAGTATAAGTACTACTCTTAAGGCGTGTTTACACCAAAGTTGACAAAAGATTGTTTGTAGAAAACTAAAAATTGTCACTTATAATTACACGAGAGCTTTTTTTTTGTCGAAGTAAACTTGACATGTATCAATAAGAATTTTGTTGCCTGGCAATTTAACGAAAAAAACTGCCTCTGAAAAAATTACGACTCCGTAGGAGGAGTAATTTTTTCTGGCAGTTTTTTGATTTGAATTACCTAATGGCAACAATATTCGAATTATAAATGTCAAGTTTACTTCGACTCAAAAAAAAGCTAGAGTGTAATTCGGTAAGACAATTTAATGAATATATAAATCAATAAATTAAAAAATAAGATGTAAATTAGTTTATTTAATTTAACGGAAAAGTACAATTATTAAAAACACAATTATTAAAAATAGCTTGAGTCGGAAAATGAAAACTTTTCTGACAAGTTTGAGAAAAATTGACATAACGTCATCAAAAATTTGTTTACAATACTGGTTGTCATGATTTCAAAAGTTAGGTTCCGTTATTGTCGGTGGAAAAGTTAGGGCAAACTTTTTTCGCTGTCATAATGACAAAATCACGTGGCTTATGGAATTTTTTATACATGAATTAAATTGTCAAATCAAATTTGCTCTTCTCAAATTTAGAGCAACAGGTGGAAAACTTGTTGTCAAAGAATTAGTGCGCGGGAAACCAAAATTTAGTGAAAAAGCAACAAATTGCCGCAACTTCGTGCAAAACTTTGGTGTAAACACGCCTTTATATTTGTATAAATAATAACACGTAAAAATTATAGAGACTGGCGGAGAAAATAAAACATTGTCAAATGGATAAAAAAGAAAGTTACTTACCACATCATCTTTCGAATCAGCTTCGGCAAATATATTAGAAAGTGTGGGTGGGTGAGTTTCTGGTAATATCCTAACTAATTCCACACCAATACCTTGCTGAAATTAAAAAAAAAATACACTTAGCACTATTATTAAAATTATATATACAATGAGTTAAGTAACAACAATTTGAGAAGAAAAACAGAATTTTTGGGATACCTTGAAGACATTTAAGAATTACACAATTTCTTATTGTGAATAAAAAAATTCACAAATTAATTGGGAAAAAGTTTTATTGTAAGAAACTTATTTTTGGGATTTCGTTAAAGAAATTTTAGAATTACACAATTTCTTATTGCGAATAAAAAAATGTATATAAAGTAATTTAAGAAACAGCTTGGGAAAAATAGGTTTTATTGTTTTGATTGTGAGATGTGGGAGTTGGCCAGGTATTTCAAAAGATTCGGCATTTTGCCAAGTTATTCAACTAACACTTCTATAATTTATGTACCTTTAGTGCATTGGCGTTCAACGAGGAACGATGGCCGTGTTTTTGTGTCTTTTTGAAATAATTGTATAAGATTTCATTAAATTTAATTTTTTTTTCAAATATTTCAATTATTTTAGACACAATCGAAAAATTCAGATTTTTTAAGTTATTTACCTATAAAAAATATTTTGTATAAATGCCACTAACTATTTTAAAGAAATAGACCGTTATTTCGATTTGTCTTACTTCTTCAATTAAGAGCAATAGGAAGCGCGTCATCAACTTCGAATTCCCTCAACACTTCAGGTCACACCGAGTGGGTATCTCAAATTTTGTAACAATCGTTTACACATGACAACACCGCTTAAATTCTCCAAAATTACAATTTTATTGCTATTGGGATACCTATTCTAACCATTTTAATAAATTTACAACTACTTAACCCCAAGTTTGTATTTTTAACTTTACTACTTTTTTATAGTGATCGCCCAGTGGTCGAAATCTGAACGTAATTCATTAAAATTTAAAGTATATACCTATTTTTTTTAGTTTTTCTCGTTTTTACTATTTTTTATTTTTCCAATTTTTTACTATTCTTTTCTATTTTTTCATGTTTTTTCTATTTTTCCCCATTTTTTCCTATTTTTATATATATTTTCCAATTTTTCTCTATTTTTTCCTATTATGTACTTACTGTTTTTTTAATATTCGTTCTATTTTCAACCATTTTACCTATTCTTCCCTATTTGTTCCTATTTTTGTCTATTTTTTTCGCTATTTTTTTTTTAAATCAAATGTGTTTTAAATTAAAACTAACATTTTCAAAAAGTGTTGACACCACATTACCAGATCCATTAAAAATTATAAAAGTTTAAATAATTTATAAATATTATTTGTAAGGGTCGCTTACATAGCAGCGATGGGATTTACCAAAAATTTACTCGTTAGGTGATTATAATACTAGTGGCAATGAAAAAAAACTAAGTGAATAAATTTTAAATAAATCCCAAAGGTTATCCATATCTCAAACGTGGTCTAAAGTTTTAAGTAAATAAAACACAAAGTCAGATACCACAAATTTATTAACAAAAAGTACTAGCAGACAACAAGTTTCTGTCACTGACCATCATCAGGCCAATATTAAGTACTAAACAAGGAAAAGAATTGATCACAAAATGTGAAAAACCCCATTAAGGGTAGAAACTTTGTAAATTAAATTAAATTAAACATGATTGTACTTAGTGGTGGGTTTCTTCGAGCCCCCATGTAGGGGGGCAATATTTTTGTTTTATCTTTTATTTTTTCCGGGATGTTGATTCCTCTCTGTAGGTGCTATCTTTAGGTGCGGTTAAACACTGCAAGCCCCTAGAGAGCAACATGATTTTTTTTAAATTTTCTTTCCATTATATTTTCAATTTAAAAAAATATTTTTTTACTTCTTTTCAAGTACCAACATGTTGAATTTAATTTATTTTACGAGGGAAATGAAAATTGTATTTTATTGTATTTTCAATTGTGTGACAAATTTTATTTTAATTAATTAAACTTTACACACTTGAAAATACAAATTTCATTTCCCTCGTAATCCAGTGTGTACACTCCTGTTCGATTTTAATTTAATTTAATTTACTTAGTTTCTACCATTTTGTAATCAATTCTTTTTCTCGTTTAGTACTTAATATTGGCCTGATGATGGTCAGTGACCGAAACTAGTTGCCTGCTAGTACTTTTTGTTATTAAATTTGTGGTACCTGACTTTGTGCTTTATTTCCTTAAAATTTTAAATATTTTTAAGAATTGTTAAAATTTAACTGTTACAGAGTGGATTCAAAAAGTTGAGATACTCGGTGTATAAGTATTTACGGTAAAATTAATTTCAAGTAAATTACATGGTAATACACGTAAATAGTATGATACGGCCCAAATTTCGTGTTGTGCTTGGGATAGTAAAGATTTATTACAACACAATTTTCCGGAAACCGTTAAATTCGGAAAGTTACTAGTGGAAGTCTATATACGTGAACCGCACGTAAACTAAATTTGAAATGACGATAAGGTTGTAGATTTAATTAATAAGTTTGAAGCAAGGGCGTAGATAACTTATTTTCTGAGGAGGGGTAATCAAACTTTTTGACAAATATGGATGTCCGTTTGTACATTTCATATATTTTATTTCTTCTTTTCTTGCTACTTTTTTTGGTATCTGATTTTAATTTATACTTATTGGTTTGTATTGATCCCTTCCTTTTGTGAAGTTAATATGCACAGACTTGCTATCATTTAATTTAATTATCCATTGTTAATTTTATTAATGGATGTCTGTAGTTTATTTGCTGCTCCTTCAAGATTTTCGCCTACATCGCCTGTTATCAGCAAATGTGGCAACGGTGTATTATTCAAGTTGAGGTCTGTCGCTAGTGTACAATAGGAAATGAATTGGACCTAGAACACTTCCCTGTGGCACACTAGTGGCTGCACATATTGTTTCGGTAGAAGTTTGTTCAATTTATACTTAAGGCCTTCATGCCAGCCTTTGTACTACATCAAAGAAGACAGAGGAACATATTTTCTTTTCTTCTAATGATTTTTCTATGATGTGAGTTCTCCTGTACATCTGGTCTATGGTAGAGTGATTTTCCCCGAAGACAAATTGATGAGTTGGGAGGTAATTACCCCTTTACCCCCATATCAACGCCATTGCATATAGCACCCTTTAAATTTTAATTTTTGGTCGTTTTTTGTAAATAAGGTATTCTTGATTCACTTCTTTAAAGTTGAGATTTTTCCAATTATTCGGATGTAGTTGAACTAAATTTTGAGGGTAAAAGATAGCTGGCATCTATTTTGATAAAATTGCTTATGATGCTAATTGATTAAATTATTTGAGATTAGGCATAGTATTTTACCTTTTTTTTCAAATTTCTGCTTTTTTAACTTTATATTATTTTAAAAAAATCAATTTCTTATTTAATTTTTTTGATTTTAAAAATTCAAAAAACAGGAACAAATTTTAATAACAAAAATCTGGATATATTATAATTAACCAATTATAATCTTTTTATTTTTTTCTAAATTTCAAACTAAAATAATACTTGATATTTTAGCAAAATTTTCTGAATTGATGTTTTGCTAAATTTTAAAAATTTTCTGAATTTTTTTTTCAAAGTTAATACACTTTTAAAATTCTTTTCATTTCTTTTTTATTATGACAATATACAGGGTGGGGCACCACATACGGCACGGAATTTACTGCCTAAACCATATATAACAATTTATAAAAATCTTTTTATATGTATATATTGTTATGATTAACTAATTTGAAAAATTCTCATTTTTGGGGTGGGTTCTATAAAAATTTAAACCAAATAAACAAATTTTACTTCAATGACTCCGACACAAATTGACTTATCTTTCTTTAATGACTCCGATATAAATTGATTTCTCTTTTTTTAATCTTTATACTGTCTTCTTCTGATACTATTCCATTCAGATTCCTTCCATCCAAACTTTCTCCATGATCCTAACCAGCTCTGATACTTATTTTTGTAAATCAAACTATAAATATTTTAAAGTACATAATTCCATATACATTTTTTTTTAAAGTTCTATATTGACAATTTTTGTATTAATTCAATGACATTCCCTCTTTGTTTATTATTTTTTTCTCAACTGTTTTATTTTTAATAAAAATTTTTCTTACTTGATTAATCATAAATTTTTTTTATAAATCTTGCCTATTATTATTACTTAAATTTTCTTTTAAAACCATTTCCAAATTTTTTATTATTATTATAATAATAATATTTAATGATGTGCGAAAACTAAAATAAGATTCTTCATATTCCACAATTGTTGATTTAGAATAAATTATATACTAATTATAATGAATAAATTCTTTAAAATCCAACTTTTTTAACAATAAACTCTGTTTATAAAATTCAAACAACATAAAATTATGTATGTTATCAAACCTTTTATTAAATAACAATTAACTTATGTAAAAAAAATCATTTCATTACAATATGTATGTAGGTCAATAAGAGCTACATTTTAAAAATATTTATAAATATACAGGGTGATTCAAAAAAAAATTGGAATCTCAAAATTATGTTTTACCTTATATTTTTTGTATTTTTAGGTTCGTCCTGAGAAGCTGATTTTAAAAAACCATTCTAAATATATTATAAAATGAAGTTATAGGCAATTGAAAATCGCATTTTTTCATGTTTAAGTGATTGCTCCGGCCAAACGACATAAAATTGGATAAAAAGCTTACTTGTCCAATATTTAAAAAAAAGATATACAGGGTAATCAAAATTTGCGTACTTTTGATCAAACTGTATACGTTTTATTCTCATGCCACTAAGTAGGACTCAAAAAGTAAAAATAGGGACAAGTAAGACGTTTTATCCGATTTTTTGTCGTTTGTTTGGCCGGAGTAATCACTTCTTGAAAAAATGTGATTTTCAATTGTCTATAACTTTAAAACTATTTAGTTTATAATATAGGTGTCATAGGTTTTCAAAATCATCTTCTCAGTACGAATCTAAAATATAAAGAAATATATGTTTCAGTGTTTGAAGTAATGATCCTTAATTAATCGAATATTTTAATAAGCGACCCTTACATATTAGATTTTTTTATTAAAAAGGAACATCTTTTTTGACGTAATAAAGTGCAACATTTGGTGCAGAAACCCAAAATGCTGCTAGAAAATTTACCAAATCGAGGTCATTTTTTTTTCGAAATTTAAAACTAGCAATTTAAAATGATAACAGTGTAACAACGTTAATTATTTTTGTTATCTTGTTACTTGTTTAGGTAAGTACGACATTTCTAAAATAAAACTAGTGAATGCAAATCATTGTCTAAACTGTATCAAAAATAAATCGATGATGTCATATATGATGTAATGGTTGGCAACTTTATGAAGTTTACCTTTTGTTGTGTATCCAACTTAAACATATACAGTATATACAGGTGGGTGGATGAGCTTGAAAAATTAGCTTGGTACACCTTTTGACTAAAAATCAGTGGCGTCAAACACATTTATAATATTTAACGTATATTATTTGAATGAATCATAAAAAATAAATATTTATCGTCTCTGAGTCTAATAAAATAGCTAGAACACTTTAAATTTAATCATCTAGAGTTAAAATATTGCGTTTTTGATGTGTCAGTTTGAAAAACATAAATAAATAGACTACTTGACGTATTTTAAGCATTAACTATTAGATCTTTTGAATATCAATATTTCACGCTGTCTGAGTAATTTATTATTATTTTAATTGTAATTTTAATTATTACAAATATAAATAATTACAAAAACTTTGGTCTTTGAATGTTTGAATTTCTTAAATAAATCTGGTGAATAACCTTGAGCGGTTAGCGATTGGAATAAAAATATTCTTAAAACATTTTTGGTCCGGTTATATGCGATGATTACTTTTATTTCATAACTAAAAATATACCATTATCGAAGTAAGATTAAAAAAATAGAGGTACAGGATTTTTAATGGATCGATAATAATTTAATTGGAGAAAAATATACCAGAGTTGATATTTTATATCAACCTCATAAAATAAAAAAATTTCTTTCTTTTCGCAAACATCTTTATTGATTTTCATTTTTGAAGTAGAATTCTTTGGAAACATAAATTAAAACTAACAATTTTCCTATACCAAAAAAAATGTTAAGCTCTGATTAAAAAATGTGTACAGAGTGTCACATAATTTGATATTTTTTAGTGAATGTCGAACATCATTTACTGTAATAATTAAATGGTGTACTCGATTTATTTTAGAGGATGTAACAAATATCTATACCGACTGTAAATATACGAATAGTAGTAGGTATACTCTGTCCAATATTTCTTTTTTCTTAAAATGACAGACTTCAGACTGACTAGTAATTTTATGTTAAAATGTATGTAAAAAAAGTCCGTAAGTAGTGTGTGGCGGAGAGGGGTAGTGCGTAGATGCGACGGGGTCGCCAATTTTTTCTGGGCTTTCTCCTACATTTACAAATATATATCCGCAATAAAATATTTGATAATTGCGAAAACAGAGGAGATATATTTTTTTTACAAATTCCGAGAGTAGGGGTGGCAGCGAGGGGTAGTGCGGAGATGCGAATTTTTTCTGGGATTCCTTCGACATTTATAAATATATATCTGCAATAAAAAACTTGATAATTACGGAAACACAGAAAATAGCAAATATCCGAAATTGTCACCGCCTTGAGCGGATATTATGCGGGATCTTACATTTTTTCGTAAGCTTGCTGGGAGGTCAGTGAAGTTGGCACCCACTTTTGCGAATTTTCCAAAGATTTTGTGTGCATTCGTTTGTCCATTATTGTCCACTAATTATTTTCGTTTGCCCACCCTTCGTTTCGAAATGGTGGCCCAAAAACATTTTTTTGCAAATTTTGCTCTCGGCACCCACAAATTGCAAAAAATAATTATCCAACCATGTAGAATATTTAATTTTTGTACGTACTTTTTCTTTTTTCTCCTTCTATCTACACTTAGTACGTTTTAATAGCATTAACAGTTTTTCTGTTACACAACAAAAAATTATTTATTAAAATCTACAATTACCTATGTTATTTTCTTTAATTAAAAAATATAATATATTCAAATCATTTTAATACCAGTGGATAGAAAATAAAAAATTCTATAAGTGGGAGTTTTTCCAAAATTTTTGTGACTTTGACAAAGGGGAGAGACCAAAAATGAAGAAAAATAAAAAAATCCTTATAGTGTGGTCTCTCCCTTTTCTCACAACCACAATTTTTTATCTAATTTTTTGAAAAAAATTACACCTATAGAATAAAGGGGTTAAACAAAAAAATTATTTATTATAATCTACAATTACCTATGTTTTTTTTGATAAAAAATATATTAAAATTATTTTAATACTATTAAAAAGAGAATAAAAAATTCTATAAATGGGAATTTTTTCAACATAATTAAGCAAAAATTGTGACCTTGAGAAAAGGGAGAAACCAAAATGAGAAAAAATATAGTTATGGTCTCTTCCTATTTTCATTCCATTTTCACTTCAAATATTTATAAATCGTTTTAAATAAAATTAAAAATAAAATTTATTTGTAGATGTTATAAAATCATTCGTCTGTTCTTGTCCAGAGAATTTATATAATTAATTATAATTAACCGGTGAATGGACAAACAAAACTAATTGGTGGACAAACGTGGACAAACAAGGAACGAACGACCTGTGCGGTTGAAATTTTTTTTTGCAATTTGTGGGTGCGAGAGCAAAATTTGCAAAAAAAATTTTTAGGCCACCATTTTGAAACGAAGGGTGGACAAACGAAAATAATTAGTGGGCAATAATGAACAATCGATGGACAAACGAATGCACACAAAATCTTTGGGAAATTCGCAAAAGTGGGTGCCAATTTCACAGACCTCTTTCTGGGGCATTTAAAAGTATATATGGATAACTAAAACCCTGAGAAAACATGGAAATATTGAAATATTTAATGTGTTTAAACATGGCCTTTTGTTTATTAATAGAATCTGCAGTTTGTCCATATTTAAATGACCTCACATAACATGGAGAGATTTGAAGACACATCACAGAGTAAATGAATACAGAGGCGAACCGTCCGAAAGTTGGCACCCCAATTGCCGGAACCCATTGATTTTTCCAGAGTTCTGGACTCGTCTCGAAGAGTTCTAGAGTTCTCGAGGGGGTGAGGATAAGATAGAGTTCCGCAATTTGTTTGCGAAATTAAAAAAAAAACAAATTGTGGGGTGCTAACTTCATGTCGCATCCCTTTTGTGAAAAAATAAGAGTTCTAGGTGAATAGATATCTCAGCAATAAAAAGAATTTTCGGAAATTACAAAAAAAAATTAATTTTGGAGTGCTAACTTCATTCCCCTCCCCTTTTGTGAGAAAAAATTGTTCTAGCTCGATGATTATCTTGGAAATGAATAGTTCTAGGGTTCTCGATGATTTTTGCTAATTTTTGCAAATTAGAAAACAAAATTTTTTGTGGTAATTTCATGGCGCACTTCTTTCGTGTAAGAGAGGAGTTACGGGTCACCTACTCTGTTCAAGATAAAGAAGTTTAAAGTTTTATAAAACAATTGCAAAAAGATCTGCTATTCTGTAAAGTACAGCATAGACTTCTGATATAATGTAAATTATAAAAATCAGATACTCCCGAGATGTACTGCACAGTTGTGTTTGCTTGGTGCTAATTTCTCCGGAATATATTTGATTTTATATTTATTTATCAGTTTTAGTCACTTATGGGTTTTTTTAATGTAGCACCCCTGAGTTCTGACACAAAAAAATACTGAAAATTATAAAAATGGATATTTTCAAGGGGTGCAACGAAGTTCCGTTTGTTTTAGCTAATTTTTCGGATGAATATTTAATTTTTTATGTACTGGGTAGTTTTAGTCACTTAGGGATAGTTTTAAATATAGCACCCCTGAGTTCTGACACGAAAAAATAATAAAAATTATGAAAAATGTATATTTTCAAGAGGTGCTACGAAGTTCCGGGTAGTCACTGAAATCTGTTCTGAATACCAAAGTTCTAAAGGGTAACATGCTCTTCGAAATATCATATTTTGACTCATTTGATTCCATTTTTAATTATTGCAGTCACTTTGGGGTGGTTTTCGAAACGGCGCCCCAGAGTTCTAGGTCGTAAGTGATTAAATACGAACAGAGTTCTGGGTTGAAATGGAATTTTCAGCGCTAAAATACAAAATGTTTTAGAGGGTGTTATGACAATTTTTGCAAAATTCTATATTTTTTTTTGGTTCAATTGTGGCCATGTTTGGATTTGATTTCTTAAAAGCAACCAAGAGTTCTGTGGGATGCTACAACATTTTGTCTTTTATTGTATTTGTGTAATTTTGGCAATTTTCGTACTTTTTAGGCACTTTAGGAGTGCTATTCCTAACAGTAGCGCCCAAGAATTCTACACTCTAAAAGAGTTTTTAATGCTATAATACTAAGAGTTCTGTCGGGTACTGCAACATTTCGTATTTTATTTTTATAAAACTTTAAACCTCTTTATCTTGAACAGATTAGGTAACCCGTTTCTATTTTGCCAAAATTCGCAGAACTCTTCGCAAAAATCATCGAGAACCCTAGAACTATATATTTCCAAGATATCCACCAATCTAGAACTATTTTTCCTCACAAAAGGGGTGCGACATGGAGTTAGCACCCCAAAAATTTGTTTTTTAAAAAAATCCGCAAAAAAAATTGCGGAACTCTATCTGCACCCCATCGAGAACTCTAGAACTCATCGAGACGAGTCAAGAACTCTGAAAAAATCAAAGGGTTCCGGAAATTTTGGTGCCAACTTCCGGACGGTCAGAGGCGGTAGTGAGACAAGGATACTTTTAAAAGAGTGAGATAGAAAATACACACCAATTTAAAGCCTAAAACAAGTGCTATTATCTTTCTTGCGCATGTCTAAACATTAAAACTAGTCATTGATGCCAGTGGTTATTTCAGTGCAGTTTGTTTTAATATTTGTTTTGGATATTGTCAGTTTGATTTGTAGATTGTTTGTAATTACTGTTTAATGAAATTCAATTATATTATTATTTTTGTCAATTATACATATAAGGTGAAGGAGTGGAAATAGTACGTCAATGTGTAATTTATTAAAAATTCGGCTGAGCGCTTTCGGCTTACAAAGCCATCATCAAAGCCTTCCTAAAAGGTGTTAATTTACAATAATAAATAGTAAAATATAAAATACAAGTGAAAACTTACGTCAGTAAGATACCCCCACCAGATTTCTCTTTTTACTTGTTTATTTTTTTATAGAATCGATTACCTTAAATGTGAATAAAATAAATTGCAACTTAGCTATATTTTTGCTAGTAGTTAGTTTTATTTTTGAAAACCTACATTAAATAGAAAAAGATAAACAGTCTGATGTAGTCAAAACAGTGTTTAGTGAAACAGAAACGTCGTACTTCACTTTTCGCAGTAAACCCTAAAATATTTTGACAACTTCCTAGCACTAGGGTATTAAAAACAGTATAAACTGTTGTTTTTATAAAATAAGTAGCAATGCGGAAGAACTCTGCATAGACAAACTATTTTTATCAATAAAGGGGGGTTCACCGACTAGTGTAGGGACCCAAAGCCATTGGTTTTATACCTAAATTTAAAAAAAAATCGTGCACGCCATTGAATTCTATCAAAAGTTTCTTTACAGTTTTTAGATAGATGCTTAAATAAAATGGTTATTTGATCTAATTTGATCACTCTTAGAAAATCAGTCTGAGTAGATTCAGTAGAGCAGCGTTAGTTTCTTACAATTTTCCTATTAGCATCTAAACTTTTATTTGTAAATATAACATTTTTTCTATTTTTTTGGTTTAATTTAGAATAATTTTTTTAGTGATGACTCATAAAAGTCAAGGGAACAAGGATATTTGTTTATTTTTTTTGCATTTTGTTTAATAGCTTCAAATCTTATATTTGGCATTTAGCACAGTAAAATGATTATAATCATTTTACTGTGCATTTAGCATGGTTAAAAACTGTTAACTAGAAGTCTTCAATCCACCGCAACCAGAGGATAAAGTTATTTATTGGTTCAAACTTCGGTGAAAAAACATGAGTTTTATTCAATGTAGTCGCAGAAAAAGTATAGTGGTGTGTAATCGGTTACTTTATGCACTAGTTACACAATTTTCTATTACATTATTAATTAAAAAATTGCTGTACTATATCTAATGGTGGATTTATACAACATTCGCATATGTTTAGTCATAAACTGAAGCATAACTAGAAGTTAAATCATCGTAATCAAATGAAACCGTTTATACAATAAATTTAGTCTTAAGCAGAAGCATAAGCATAAGAAATGACCTTGAACGTTGGTTAATTTTTATATTTTATGCTTATGTATGGACAGAATATGCGCATGTGTTCCAAATTGCCCTTTAAGTGTCATTACCGTCATTTTCTTATGCTTAAAACAAAAATGGGTAAATACTTCAAATTCTTATTACCAGAGCTGGGCACGAATAAAAAAATATATATCCGTACGATCTACGAGTACGAGTACTTAAAAAATGTATTTATAAGTATTTTACTCGTAAGTAATTGTAAAAGTACGAATAATTTTACAAAATGGGAGGGAGGAGAATTTAATTGGATCTCAGTACTTAGTAAATATTACTTACACATATACTTTTTTAGGCCTATGGGTATAAAACTATCGGACAAAGCATGTCTAGTTGGACTATTGATAATTGTGGCAAACGAAAAAAGCCTCGCTGCAGGTGAAGATTAGGTTAAGTTGGTTCGCGAATTACTTATATGCCCTAAATACTCTAATTCTGCTTGGTTTTTAAATAAATTTGCTTTTCTGAAAACTCGATTCGTTCTGAGGGAAACTTGTTCCGGGAACGTTTTCAGGTGTTTCAGAATCATTAAAATCGAAAAATTTATGTAAGGAGTCACAAGCAAAACGTTATACCAGCGTAACTTAAATTGAGGATGTACGACAGAAGCCATTACAGCGCCATGTACTTGCGGGTCTAACGTGAAAAAAAGTTTAAATCTACTTTGCAGTCCATCTAGGCACGCTTTAACCAAAAATTGATTTTTGATAACTTGCCTAGTTTATTTTTTAGTTAAGCTAAACATGGTATCAGAAGACCATAAAATGTATTCGTTTTGCCTTGCAAAACATCTAAAGTAGCTGCCCATCACTTGACAGTATTCTTGCAAATATAAAACTTCGTTTTCGAAAAAACAATTTTGTTGATGGAATCATAGTAGGAATTCCAACGTGTGGTTCCCGGAAAAGAAAGTTTATGTACCAGAATTTCTAAAATAACCCCCGAAGATTTTGGAAAGGTTGCTTTCTTCTATAATGTATTGCATTTGGCCATTGCTTGAGCGTGTCGTAAAATATACTCATGTTCTACGAGTATAATTTTACGAATAAATTTAAATTTACTCGTAAGTACGAGTAATAAGTATTTCAAATTAAAAATACTTATGAGTAAATGCCACGAGTAATTTTTTATCCGTAACCAAAATACGAGTAAAAGTATTCGAGTATTTGGGCAGCACTTCTTATTACTAAACTTAAAACCAAGACTAAACCTATGCCTATGCTTAAGAATATGCAAATGTGGTATAAATCCACAAATCCACCATAAGCTATAGATCAGAAATTTCTGTGTTCATCACCAGTTGGTCTATTCTAGTGATCGATATTCTCCACACATCAAATTTATTTATTCTAGAAATATAACAAGGTGTTTCTGGATTGTTAAAAAAAGAGAGACAGTCCGTTTTAATTGGAATATTCAGTATCAAGGTTCAATGCGTTGCCGCACTTAACTAAATTCAAACGATTTAAGGAAAAATAGAAAATATAAACACTTACCTCAGCGCCAGACTTCTTGGTATATTCGTTTAATGCATGTATCCATACTCCTAATAGCTCGTTTACAATAACGAAATCGTTGTACAACCACTGTAGCACATCATTTACCCACAAAACACACACGTTATCCGGTCCCGTGCATTGCGGTGCCGGTATAAACCGCGGTTTTCTAACTTCTGGTGCTGGACTCTGCCTCGTTAATCTCTTCCTAACAGGAGGCGTCGGAGGAACGTAACCTCCTCCTCCTCCACCACCAGTACCCGAAGACACGACTCCTTTAGCCAACACCGGAGTTACTGCGATCTTCTTAATCGTTTTCCCATCCCCATCGATATTATCTGTAGTTTTCGCCGGAACTTCGATGATTTTGTTAACCTCGGAAAGTTTCTTCCTGTTTTGGAACTTATCGTAGAGTAATCTTCCTAGCCAGAGGATGAAAAGCGCGGCCAGGATCCAGCCGAAAACGAACATCGCCAAGGTATCCATGGTAGTATCGCCGGAACCGTCGAACGTGCAAATCAAATCTTCAACCACTTCGGCTAAATCCATCTCAAGGCGGCCATATTTCTTCGGTTGTTGAGCGTGTGGGTTTCTTTTTCGGAGAAGCCGCTCACGCCATACGGTTGTCGTTTCTGTAAAAAGTTTAAAGTTACTATCTGCTTATTTCGGAGAGTTCGCTAAAAATACATTCTCCCAGATCTCCGACGAATTATAAATACCTCTGCTCCAGTTTTCGCCAGTGGCGTAACATATATTTAGAATTTAATATTTTAAATCTATAAAAAAAATTTGGACACCCTGTATAAGTTTTTATAACCCAAATTAATTAGACTTTGTTTAATTAGTAATATGTTCAAACATCCTTTTTTCTTATTGTTATCAAAGATTATAAAAACGTTTATCGCATACATATTAGCAATTTTTTATGATAGTATACAGGGTGATAAGTTAAGAAATCGTTTTCTTAATCTAGAGCATTTTAATCACTTCGAAATCAATAATATAATTTATAACCAGAACTTGGAGGATATTGGGATATTTAATATTAATTTGTGTTCTTTCAAAATTGTACTCACATTTTTTACTATTTATATTTTTATCATATTATCTTTATCAATCTGAGCAATCGAGCAATGCCCGTCGAAGGTGTCATTTAGGATTTACTGTAAATGTTAACCGTTATCAATTGCAAAATATCAAAACTCGTTCAGGACCCTTCCCGACAATTTTGTTTGATCTGCCATAGGCGTAGATATCTCATTTTACTAATTTATTATTTTTAAAAATAAAACAAAAACAAAACAAAAAAAACGTTTTAATTCCAATGAATGTTTATAAATAATCATGTAAGACTCGTCTCAACTAGAATCAATTATTTATTTTAGTTAATTCAACAATTTTTATTACCAATATATGAAATGAAACTCCCAAGTCATGTACCACACAAATATATTTCTTAAAAATTATTGGGGGGAAAGCGGCGATTAGTTTCGGCTATAAACAGCCATCTTCAGGTCATATAAGTAGTATAATAGTAGTTTTTAGTACAATAAATCCATGTGGATAAAATAATTAAATGGGTGGTGGCCGGACGGATATAAAAAGAATTAAAATTTATGTGACATGAAAACATTTTTTTTAAAGTAAATTAAAAGGTTTTGGTGAGTAAATCCGGGTATAAAACCTCGGATACTTTGTAAAGTGAGGGGAAATAAAAATAAACAAGAGAATTCTTGGTAGAATTAACTCAAAATCAGGAGAGAGGAGCTTTTTAACGTGTTTAATGTCACGCGATGATATGGTTTCATATATTTGATTTAATCATTATTCTGGTTATCTGGCCTTATACCACGACAGTCCCAAGGTGGATTTTGTTATAAAAAAATAAACAAGGGGATGTCATTGATTTAAAAAAAAGTAGTCATATAAAGTTTATATTATAATAGAAGTGTGCACGGAATTGCCTTAATTATATGGAGTTGTATTTACCGATTAGAAAATAAATTAATTTATTGTATTAAAACGAAAATTTGAAAAGGAGATATATAAAAGCCAAAAAGGTGAACAGAGCTAGTTTATGGAAGTGGTTAAATGGAGTAATGTTGGATAAGCTGTTTAGGAAGTGATTTATAGAAGAAGGTATTAAGACTAGAAAGAGAGAGATCAATTTGTATTGGAGCCACACAGGGACAGAAAATCGACAGGAAACATACATTTTTTTTTAAATTAACTTGTAACGCTTATTTTTTTTTAAGTTTATATAGAACTCACCCCAAATTGAGATTTTCAAATCACTACAATATATATTCATATATTGAAAATTTTACCATATTTGAGATATGGATAACCTTTTGGATTTAATTCTTATTATGATTAAATTATCAGATTACGGAATATTTTCCTTATTAAAAAAATCAAAACAATTTAAAATCACTTGTTGTGTTTGTATGTGTAAATCTTTATTGTTAAATTCATATCTGTCTTTATTCTCACTACAGTGTTCAATTTTATTATTTTCATTAGTGCATGGTCTCCAAAACGCCATATTTTTATTTATTTCTTAAAATCTCCAAACTCGACACACCTACACCAAAAACAACGGCCCGAACGCTACTCCACTGATATTTGCAAACCACTTGCTCAGTGATTTTTAAACATGAAAAAGATAATTTATAGTTTCTTATCCTCAATACGTCCCTGTACCAATACAATGCGTTTAACCTTACGATTCGCCGTTTAAATCGGTTCAACAGCATAGATTGCGCATTTTTACGCACGACAATCAAATCCACCTGGACAGAAGCTTTCTTTGATATTTACCGAATTTTATACGGGTAGTAAACCCTATTTTTTGTTTCTTAATTTTATATGAGTCCAATGCATATATATTAAATATTGATTACTCCTCACCAGAGCTATGACGAGCACTGACAAAAAGTGCTCGCGAGCACTGAGCACTCAAAAAAGGGCTTAAAAATTACAAGCACCAAGCACTTTTACATGAAAGTGCTCGCAAGCTTCAAGCACTCTAAAAAGGTGATTTAAATTCATGAGCACTAAGCACTTTTTCAATATTTAAATTATTGAAGTGGAAGTGTCTGGCTTATTTATAAAAATGGAGTAAATCCATGAAGTAAAACAAATCTGCGTATAAGTCTGCCGACAAGATATTATCCATTCTAGATATCCGATTGACTTCATATTTGATACATAGACACCTCAGGTCAAGGCAATCTATGTGATTGATTTTCGACCCCAGTTGTCGCCCCTGACTAGAGATACAGAGTGGCGCAAATTTAATTGAACACTATTGAGATTTCGTAAACTATTACAGATACAAAGTTGGTTAAATTTTCGTTTTATTTAATTAACATTTTAATTAAACCTTAAAAAAACGGTAAAAGATTTTTTTAACATAGGTATCCAATTTTTTAAAACAACGTTTCGTCTTTGAAGGGCCGCCTTCAACTGCTGCTATCAAAAGTTTTTCCTCAGCTTTCACATCTTAGTTTCTTACAGATTATATTTTTATGGTTAATATAGTTTCTGGGTATATTTAAAAATAGGAAATATTTTGGACTTCGTAATTAAAAAATATTTAAATTATATCTTTGATATCTAATGAATTACCCTATATATTTATTGTGTAAACCTGCTAAACTTTTATTATATTATATCCTACAAACAAACAGGAAATCCACAAATAAATCAAATTTTGATATAAGATTTTTTTGATACGGGTTCGTTGAAGGGCACGGTAACACTGTTATATTTTTTATGACCACATATGAAATACATGAGTAATTAAATAGAAACATAAAACTAAACAGTTAAAACAGCCTTTTAATGAAATCGTGACAAAATGGGTCACTTTTTAGGTCAAAATACATATACAAAGATATTTTTAAAAACTTTCTTTTCTCAGGACTACAAAAAAAACTAAAAAATCATGTATTTGTTCTGTGTTTTATAATATTCTATTTATGAGAATTAGATTTTTGAATACAATTATATTAGATACTCGAATTTAGGTGGATTAGATGTGAATAATTTCAAAAAATATGAGGCTTAAGTCCATTTTCTCAAAAATATTTTTGCATAATTCTAAAAATAAAGTATATAAAGAATTTATATAAAATAAACAAGGGTTTGTTTATTTATACATTTTTAAAATAATAAGCATTGCATTTATGTTTTTTTTTATTATACATCCAACGTCCGGTATAATAACGGTAAAAATCGTCGGCGGACTAAATTGGGACAGAGAACATTTTTTAACTGTAGAAGTTAGAGAGATTTAGGCGATGGAAATAGAAACTCTGTCCAATTAATAATAAACATAATAGACGTTAATGATAATCCTCCAATATTTATTCAACGAAAATATGAGCCCAGATTGAAGGAAATCCAAATTAAATTCAAACAGCCACTCAAAGTTGAAGCCAGGCATGCTGATCTTAACGGTTAGTAGAGGAATTAAACTAGATGGGTTAAATATCCATAGAAAAGAAAAAAATCAATGAATCTCTAAAGACGTTTAGTATATATATAATTGTATCAATACATTCCTAAATAAAATTTCAGATCGGCAATTTGGTTTCAAACACACAAACAATGCCACCGAGTTGCATTAAACAAATCAATAATTCCTCGATGTTAACGAGGCATTTAATGAAGTGTAACAAGATGGCCCCTTTATCAGTTAAATCTTTATTGTTTCGTCACACAAATTAAAGGAAGATCTATTCACATTCTAAATAACAACAATTTATCATAAAAATATTAATTTTTTACCATAAAGTAGGTTAAAAGTTACAAAAAGGTTATTGTGACTAACCATTTTATTAATTTTTACAGCAGATAGATCGTCAAAATGCATTATTGTTAATGGTTATTTTGTTTCGTCTTATCCCAATTTCATTTTCTCAGACACTTCATCTGTCTGTGTTTATACAAAAAGATAAGGAATACTTGAACCATTTTTAAACTATTAATGTCTCCATTTAAAATCCAAAAAATAATGTGTTGAAATATTGAAAATCATTTTTTTCGCACATAAATATATTTGGCTCAAAGTAGTAACTGCCATGAAAACCAAAACTTACATGGTCATAAAATGTTAAATCGGAAAATAAAACATATTTTGTTTTGCTATTCAAATTTTTTAAAGTTTTCTGTTTATTTCTTTTTATGTTTAACTTTTAATCATTTAAATGAATTTTTGTATTCAATGGAACAGTTTTTTTAATCTCTGCTAAGTTTTTGAAATATACAATTTAGTGTTGACTATGAAATTTCCTTCTACTCTTTTTTCTAACAAATCTTTGATAAACCAAATAGAATAAAATGAATCCCATTTATTCCCCCCAATTACAAAATTAGGCAATGGGGAGTATTTAAGAAAAAAAATGAATTTCTTTTTATGAAAAAATCGTTTTTTCTGCTTTTTACCTCTCGCCCTTCAGATAAGAGAGGTATAGGAATCATGCTAAAAATTGGGTAGTGAGTTTTCAATGGATAAACACGTTTTAGGGTCCCTAGAATACGATTTTAATATTTTCGCGATGATGTCTGTGTGTGTGTGTGTGTGTTAGTGTGTGTGTGTGTTAGTGTGTGTGTGTGTGTTAGTGTGTGTGTGTGTGTGTGTGTGTGTTTGGATGGATGTTGTAGTAACGATAACTCAAAAACTACTGAATTAAAAAACTTGAAATTTTGCATACAGGATTCTGATACCCTAGATTAGATCTGATTAGATTTTGGTGTCAATCGGACAACCGGAAGAGGCACTTGCTATGGGTGATGACGCCATTATTATAGAAAACGGCAATAAAGTTTTACACATATATTTTGTATACCCTATAGTTTATTTTCATCGCATTAAAATTTTAGAAACGTTTGCCATTGTTGCCAGATTTACAAAAAAGTTAATTTTTTTCATACTTTTTTGTGCCACCGTGTAAATTTTTGATTCAAACATGGCGAGAGGTCATGTGGTGGCCACATCAGATTTTTTCTTTAATTTAACATGAAAAAATTGATATTTAAAAATTACTGCATCTATGCAACTTGTAGTGCACCTACGTCACTTATGTCTCATAGCTGCAGCATAATATTAACGTGGGCCAGTTTCTCTAAATAAAATTGACGCTTTCAAATATAGATGACATTGGCTTATAAAGTGTCGTTTGGTCAATATGTTTTTAATTGTGTTTACTTTTACCTTTGTTTACGTATCTTTATAAATACAAATAAAACTAATAAATTTAAAATTTTTCACCTTTCATTTTAGATTTAAATTTAAATAAAAAAATTAATCTTTAATATTTCTTTCCAGTCTTGACCAATTTTTCGTCCATTGTGTACCCATTCTTATTTATTTATTATTATTTCTTTATAGGAAATTTTTACTCAAACTCACTATGAAAAGGTCGTTCAATTTCTGATCATTTCCCATTTCCGACCAATATCCACTCACTGTATCCCTGAAAAGGAGTAATTCTATTCTTACAGCAGGGTACAAGGAACAAATATAATAACAGGACAAATTATCGAGGATGGTTTAGCAGGTATACCCCTGACTCTGCAGAATGATCAGACCAGTCAAATTTCAAACTACTACCAACACAGTTACAGTATTCAGCGTCGAGACGCCGACGCCCATAATTTTGACAGACAAGACTATTCTGTTTTACTTCTTCAAAACCCAGTCCATTTTCACAAATTAAACTACCAGCACCATTAGCATAAATTTCAATATCCGACGTCGCGACGATATTCGTCCCGAAGTCCAAGATTTCGGCGTCTACACATTTTTGCATCTCTCAAACGACAATTTCTTCACGTAGTTTGGTCTTATTTCGTCTTCTCAAAGATAAATCAGAATAATCATTTTCACTTTTTAATTTAATTAATAAATGAAACTCAAAATTATGTACCACAAAAATTATTTTTGTTCTAAGAAGTAAATGTATTTTTTCAATGATACTGAATGTTTTAGATTGGCATTTCTTTTATCATTCATAAAAGGTAGTAATAAAAATAATAAAAATTAGGTCCTTTTATATTTTGTTTCTATTGATTTTGAGATTATACCGGGTGTCCACTTGGGCGGTGGTAAATTTGCCACCAAATATAACTGACCAGAAAAGGGTACCGGTAAGTGTGCCACCGGCCAAAAGGGTTTTTTAAATACACACAGGTATTTGTGCCACCAACAGTTGGGGTGTGATTTTATAATTGCAATAAATTAGTGAAATTTTATTCTTTAAACTTTAAACTAACTGTCACATAGATTATGTTATTGTATTGAGTATTGTGTTAGAGTTAGTTATGTGACTACTATACAGTATGTCCACGAAAGTTGGCAACAAATGTAAAACCTTTTTATTAATTTTACAAAAAAAAATATTCTTCATAAAAAGTTCTACATACTCTAAAACCTAAAAT
Source organism: Neocrepidodera transversa (assembly GCA_963243735.1). Taxonomy (NCBI): domain Eukaryota; kingdom Metazoa; phylum Arthropoda; class Insecta; order Coleoptera; family Chrysomelidae; genus Neocrepidodera; species Neocrepidodera transversa. Next base: position 1,255,135 of record OY725337.1, on the reverse strand, counting down.
TCAACCATCAGATATTAATTTTTTTTGGTCGTATGCGAGATTTGTCAAAAATATGAATTTTGCTTAGTACTTTTATATCGAAAAGTTGTTTAGAATTAAAAAATCACATTTAAATATACAGTCACAGCCTTTTCTACCTTTGTTGCCAAGTTTCCTGGACAACTGAAATAACGGAAAATGCTTTACTGATATTTTAGCGTTTACTTAACTTAAAATTATTAAAAATATTAAAGATTTAAAATTAGCTCAAATTAGGTCTTAAAAACTTGGAAAATTTTTATTTATGGCTAGTACTAAAGAATGGTGTATTCTTGGGTATAACCCAATTGAGCACCAAGCTCTAGATGTAATAAATGTAGACCGGCCAACTGAGCACCAGGCAGGTACCTTTTCAAAGCGACCCTTTTGAGACAGGCCAATTCAGCACTTTGACCTGGATCCACTTTGTAATAATAATCCCTTAATAGTCCAAAATTCTTTAAAAAATCAATAAATTGAAAAATCCTTGAAAAATTGTTGAAAAATCCTTGAACAATCCTTAAAAATTCTGGAAAAGCCCTTGAGAAGTACGTGAAAAATCCTACAAGAATTTTTGAAAAATACTCCAAATTCCTTAAAAAAAAACATTAAATTGAAAAATTCTTGAAAAATCCTTAAACAATCCTAAAAAGTCATTGAAAAATCATTAAAAAATCATGGAAAAATCCTTCAAAAGTACTTGGAAAATCCTACAAGAATCTTTGAAAAATAGTCCAAAATTCTTTAAAAAATCGATAAATTGAAAAATCCTTGAAAAATTGTTGAAAAATCCTTAAAAAATCATTAAAAATTCTCGAAAAGCCCTTGAAAAGTACGTGAAAAATCCTACAAGAATTTTTGAAAAATACTCCAAATTCTTTAAAAAAAAAACAACATTAAATTGAAAAATCCTTAAACAATCCTTAAACAATCCTTGAAAAGTCATTAAAAAATCATTAAAAAATCCTGGAAAAATCCTTCAAAAGTACTTGAAAAATCCTACAAGAATCTTTGAAAAATAGTCCAAAATTCTTTAAAAAATCGATAAATTGAAAAATTCTTGAAAAATTGTTGAAAAATCCTTGAACAATCCTTAAAAAATCATTAAAAATTCTCGAAAAGCCCTTGAAAAGTACGTGAAAAATCCTACAAGAATTTTTGAAAAATACTCCAAATTCCTTAAAAAAAACAACATTAAATTGAAAAATCCTTGAAAAATCCTTAAACAATCCTTGAAAAATCCTTAAACAATCCTTGAAAAATCATTAAAAAAATTTGGAAAAATCCTTAAAAATCCTACAAGAATGTTTGAAAAATACTCCAAAACTCCTTAAGACATTTTTTAGAATTATTCAAAGACTTTTACAGGATTTTTCAAGTACTTCTCAAGGATTTTTCGAGAATTTTTCAAGGATTTTTCAATGGTTTTTCAACGTTTTTTCAATCCTTGAAAAATCCATGAAACATCCTTAAAAATCCTTCAAAAATCCATGAAAAATCATTAAAAAACGTTTTTAAAAAATCTTAAAAAAATACTTGTACCTACCTACTAAAAAAGAATTAAAAAAATTATTGAAACCCCGTTAAATAATCTTTGAAAAATTGTTGAAAAATGCATGAAAAGTTCTTGAAAAATACTACAAGAATCATTGAACAATCTTTAAAAAATACTCCAAAATTCCTCGAAAAACCAATAAAAAATCCTTGAATAATCCTTGAAAAATCCCTAAAAATCAGAGATGAGGATTATACAAGGATTTTTCAGCATTTTTTCAATGATTTTTCAAGGATTTTTCAAGAATGTTTCAAAATTTTTTCAATTTAACGATTTTTTAAGGGTTTTTGAGAGTTAAAAAAATACTTCTTAAAAATTGTTTTGACCCCATGATTTTTCTTTTATTAAATAAATGCCAACTACCATATTCTGATTTTTATTTAAGCGAGAAAAATAACTGTTTGCATTAATTCAGTAGGTACCTGATAATTCGTTAATGAACAAAATAGTAATAAAGTGCGCAATTGGCTAGTCATAAAGTACTCAATTGGCCGGTCTCAGTTTGGTCCTTGGTGCTCAACTGGCGTGTCCGGTTACGGTATCAATTTTACCTGAGGGTAATAAAGTGCTCAATTGGCGTCCGTCCGTATTCTATGCTATTACCATAAACATATTTAAAACAATTAGATAAATCAGTAACCTCTTATTTTATTTAGGTAAGCTTAAATAGGAAACACATTTAACAAAGTTAAATTCAAAATTATTGAGTACCAAAAGCTTATTTCCGTACATACTATTGATAATTTTAAGATCCATTATGAAAAATACAACTTGGGACTGATAAATATATCACTGCTGAAGTGTAACAAAAAATTATTTCTACCCGTCTGGTAAACTTATTTAGCCCCTCTCTAAAAACCAATCAACTTACCCAGGAAAAACCCTAATTTTGTCCATCCTTTACGTTTAACAGACCGGGGATTGAGTATTTAGTTCCAAAAACAATAGCTTTGGAATTTCCAGGGTAATATTTCTGTACCTTACAATTATAAATGCAAACATCATTCAGTCATTAAAACCTCGAATGGTAATTTCTTGGTAACCATTGCTTATACCCTGATTAACCTGTCAGGTAGAGGCCCTTTTCTCTGATGGCACAAATACCTGTGTAATTTCAAAATCCTAAATTCGTAACAGGTAAAATATTATTATTGGTGGCACATTTACCTCCGCCGGTCCACTTATATATTCCCCTATTTTAACTGCCTATAATTTCAAAACGGTTCAGGATAGAAAAAGGCATTTTTCACTGAAATGTTTTATTTTAGTACAAGTTTTTTTTCTATCGCTTTCGATGACGTCACAACAAAAATGGCCGATTTTTGACAATTTTTGAGTAATTTTTCCAAATCTTTTATCTTATTATTTCCATATTTGTTGTGATAAAAAAAATCAATCTATTCAAACAAAATTTGTACTAAAATAAAACAAATCAGTGAAAATTGCCTTTCTATCCAGAACCGTTAGAAGTTATAGACAGTGAAAATGGGGGAAAATAGAAGTATTATTTTTTTATAAAATTCTTTACATTCACAATCAATATATTTTTGCTTCAAATCAAATACACAAACGAAAGTAAAATTTCCATTTTTGGATTAGAGGTAATGAAAGCGTGTCTAAAAATAGACGTTGTGTAATTCATTATCTGAGATCGCGTTCGACTGACTTTTAAGAATGTTTAAAACGTTTATTTATTATAAAAAGGAATGTTATAATATAACCACAATCGAATTAGCATTCAAATGAATAATTGAATATTTTAGTTTAAATATATTTTCTTATAAAACGTCCATTTTTTATCACATTTTTGAAGAAAAGATAATTTATTTTTTTTGGAGAAAACTAAAACAGTTTTTTAATTTCAACTTCTATTTGGTATGACCATAAATAAAGCGCAACTAGCACAATTTAGTTATAATGCTTCTGGTTTAATAGTAACCGGAAATAGGTGTCTAAATAAAGTGATGAATACGATTAGGTCATTACAATAGACGACACAATACTTTTTCCTCTATTTGCGGTTACCACCGTATACATTAATTCCTTGTGCATGTTTTCGTTCTATTGAATTAAAAAATGCGGAATAATCTCGTGTACCGGAAATTTTAAATTAAAAATACATACATTTTAGCATTCGTTTAAATCACGGCTATGATTATTTAACAAACAGGAGTATATTTTTATGTTATACAGTCCCATGTAAAATAATTTCGATTATTTCTATATTAATTTTAACAAAAACACAAATACAAAATTTCTATTAGATTATTAAAACTAAAACAAAATCTGACTCGAAGGACCATGACGAAATTAGGGACCGGCAAACTTGTGTCATAGTTCTATAACTCTTATGGTATAAAACTTACAGATTTATTTTACATAGTGGTTAAAAACAAACATTTTAAAATTATTTTCATGTATACAGTGTGGTCCATTGGTAAACTAGGCAAATTACTTATTTTTTGTGAAATAGTGCCATACTTTTTAACATTTTTATAACCTACATTCATATTTAGTACTACACACCCCCAATTTTTTTTGTAAAACTCTGAGCCATCACTGAGAAAACAAGCTTTTTCCAAAAACATTTGAATTTCAATTTTTTCCATTTAACGCTACAGCTATAAAATTACCAAAGTGCAAAGACAAAGGACTGAATATTTTTTTAGACTCGGTTTGAACTTTTTATTTTGTACAGGGAGGTCTAAAATAAATTTTATATTCCAAAAACTTCCGCTGAGCTTTTTCACGTTTTTTCAAATGGGATGTCCTGTACAAGTATTCATTAATTGATACTGAATTTTATCCCTCTCAACTTTTCTGTTTACGCTCCGTACCTATTTTTCGTCGTTTAACTCTTTAACTGCGGGTAAAATTTTGCTGCGCTCTAGAGGTAAAAAATATTGAAAAATACATTTTGAGACAATTTAAATATAATATCAATAAAATTGAATCTAATAATTTTCAAAAAGTTACAATCAAAACTGAGTTTCAAGAAATTCAAAAATTTAAAAATTCCAAAACAATGAAATAAATAAAAATGTCTCGAAATTCAAAAATTTCGATAATTTCAAAATTATATAAAAAATTTCAGAAATATATCAAAATTTTCAAAAAATTTGAATATTTTGCAATTTTTTTCGAAAATTTCAAAAATTGCAAAAAATAGTAATGTCAAAATATTCAAAAACTAAAATATATCGAAAATTTCGAAAAACATCAAATTATATTCGGATAATTAAAAATATTTCAAGAATTTTAAGCATTTCAAAAATGTCAGTTTCAAAAACATAAAAAAAATATTCTAAAATTTCAAAAATATATCAAAAATTTCGAAAAAGCTGAAATTTTCAAATTTTTTAAAAATTTCTAAAACATCGAAAATTTCGAAAAACATCAAATTATTCGGTTAATTAAAAATATTTCAAGAATTTTAACCATTTCAAAAATGTCAAAGTTGCAAAAACCATTAAACAATTCTAAAATTTCAGAAATATATCAAAATTTCGAAAAAATTGAATTTTCGCAATTTTTTAAAAAATTCTAAAACATCGAAAATTTCAAAAAACATCAAAATATTTCAAGAATTATAATCATTTCAAAAATGTCAAAGTTTCAAAAAATATAAAAAAAATTTTGTAAAATTTCAAAAATATATCAAAAATTTGGAAAAGATTGTAGTTTCGCAATGTTGTTCAAAAATTTCCAAAAGTAAAAACGTTAAAATGTTTAAAAATTTCTAATATATAAAAATTTTAAATTTTGCAATTTTTTCCGAAAATTTCAAAAATTGCAAAAAATTTAAATGTCAAAATTATTCTACAATTTCAAAAAAAATTCGAAAATATTGAAACTTTAATTTTTTTCAAAAATATCAAAACTATGACCTGTAGCATGTTTCCTGCAAAATTCAATCAATTTTGAACAATTTTCGAAATATCTCGGATACTATCAAGGAAAATGGATTATGGATCTTTTCAAGTACAGTAAAAAAGTACTCTTGACATTTTTCGATATTCCTCCTTGTTTCCGAGATTTTTGGAATTTAATTTAGAAAAATTTAATTTTTTTGTATTTCATTTTTTGGTCCAGAAAGCGTCACGTAAGGAAAAAGAGTTATGCTACCTCCAGGCGAACTTCTCTTTCTCTTATTCTCTGTCTCTTTCTACAATATGATTTTTTTCTTATTTGGACTTTTTTTATTGAATTTTTTTTTCGATTTTTTACGCATTTTTCTCACTGTTTTATTTTTTTTCTATTTCTTTTTTTCGTTTTCAGATTTTTTTTATTGCTACCGATTTATTTCGATTTATTTAATTACTCTTGAATTATTTTAATTTTTTTGTATGTTTTTTGGTTTTTGGGTGTTCTTTGTTTTTTTTTGCGATTTTTTTGCAATTTTTTGCGATTATTTGCTATTTTTTGAGATTCTTTGCGACTTTTTGCGATTTTTTGAGCATTTTTTTTTGGATTTTGTCTCAATTTTTTTATTTCTTTTTTGATGGTTTCAATTATTTCCGGTTTTTTGGTCGTTCTTTGCGGTTTTTTGCATTTTGTGCGTTTTTGGGACTTTTTGCGATATTTTTCGATTTCTTGTGTTTTTTGCGGCTTTTTGCGTTTTTTACAATTTTTTTTAGACTTCCGCATTTTATTTTTCTTTCAAATTTTTCCACTATTTTCTCTTTTTTTTCTTATTTTTTTCCAATATTTCTCTTCCATTTGTTTTTTTTCTTCTCATTTTTCTGTTGTTTTACGATTATTTCTAATTTCTTTCTTATTCCTCTAATTTTTTTCGAATTTAAAATTTCTTTCGAATTTTTCAACTTTTTTGTATTTTTTTATGGTTACAATTTTTCCGGTTTTTGGATGTTCTTTGTTTTTTTACGATTTTTTGTTATTTGTTTGCAATTTTTTGCCATCATTTGCCATTTTTTGCGATTTATTTCGATATTTTAATTTTTTTTTGATCGTTTCAATTGTTTCCGTTTTTTTGGATGTTCTTTGCAATTTTTTGCAAATCTGTGCTTTTTTGAGATTTTTTGCCATATTTTTCGATTTCTTGTGTTTTTTTGCGGCTTTTTTTTTTCGTTTTTTTGGCGCTTTTTTTCGTTCCTTCTGCGTTTTATTTCTTTTTTTTGATTTTTTTTTTACAATTTTTTTAGATTTTCGCATTTTTTCCGTATCTTATTTTTATTTTTATTTTTTGTTTTTACATTTTTCTGTTGTTTTTGATTTTTTCAAATTCTTTCAGATTTTTTCTCATTTCTTTGTTATTTCTCTGATTTTTTCGAATTTGAAATTTCTTTCGAATTTTTTCAACTTTTTTGTATTTTTTTATGGTTAGAATGTTTTCCGGTTTTTGAATGTTATTTGTTATTTTTTTTGCATTTTTTTGCGATTATTTGCCATTTTTTGTTTCTGTTTTTTTGGTTGTTCTTTGCGATGTTTTGCAATTTTGTGCATTTTTTGGGATTTTTTGCGATATTTTTCGATTTCTTGTGTTTTTTACGACTTTTTTTCGTTTTTTTGGGGCATTTTTAGTTTTTTTTTTTTTGGAATTTTTTTAGATTTTCGAAATATTTTCCGAATTTTGTTTTCCTTTCAAATTTTTCCACTGTTTTCTGTTGGGTTTTTCTTATTTTTTTCCATTTTTTCTCTTTTATTTTTTACTCTTTTTTCATTTTTCTGTTGTCTTTTAATTTTTTCAGATTCTTTCAGATTTTTTCTTCTTCCTTTCTTATTCCTCTGATTTTTTTCGATTTATTTAATTTCTTTCAAATGTTTCCCGGTTTTTGGATGTTCTTTGTTTTTTTTTGCGACTTTTTGTTATTTTCTTGCGATTATTTGCGATTTTTTTGCCATTTTTTTTGGATTTTGTTCAGACTTTTTGCGATTTATTTCAATTCATGAGAATACATAATTTTTTTTGATGGTTCAATTGTTTCCGGTTGTATAGCTGTTCTTTGCGATTTTTTGAAATTTTGTAAGTTTCTTCGGGATTTTTTGTGACATTTTTCAATTTCTAGTGTTTTTTGCGGTTTTTTTTTTAGTTTTTTTTTTTTGCAATTTTTGCGTTTTATTTTTGTTTCAATTTTTTCCAGTTTTCTGATTTTTGTCAATTTTTCTCTTTTTTCAAATTATTTCAGTTTTTTCTTATTCTTCTGATTTTTTCGATTCCTTTCAATATCTTTCGTTTTATTTAGATTTTTCCGATTTGAAAAATTATTGAGCTACTTAATTCCTACATTTTACTACTTTTGATTTTTGAATATATATATCACGGTCTCATAAATATTAATTTTATAAAATGAGGAACTTTTTCGAACCCGGAAAACCCCAAAAGAAATTTTCCGATTATTTCGATTTTCAATAGGCTTCGTAACAGTACTTCAAAGTATCTTTTCACGAAATTTCATTGTGTCGAGAGTTATGAGATTTTTAAACTTTGCGGACACCGACCATACAGACACACACATCACAGAAAAAAATTAATTCTTTCAAAATTGGAAGGAGAAGATATTATACAGTGTGACCCATTTTGTTTGGAAGCACCCCTGTAAAATCCGCATTTTTCAACCGATTTTAATTTAATACAACTTTTTCCGAATTCATGTGTAATAACTTTGTCGTTAATGAAAATTTTTTTATAAAATTTTGGTAGTTTACATTTATAACGATTCTGAATCCAGTGCTGTAGTCATATTTGAGAGAAAAAAATGCCTAATATACTTTCGTCATTTTTGACAAAGAAAAATTAACATAGAGGGGACTTGAAAATATAAATTAAGCTATGAAAATTTGTGCCAAAATACTGTTTTTGATACTGAATCTAACAAAAAAAATTAAATCAAAATCCGTTGAAAAATGTGGATTTTACAGGGGTGCTTCCAAACAAAATGGGTCACACTGTATATATAGCCCGTTTTTGCAGGTTTTGTATGCAACTTCCTATATACTAACAACTATAAACAAGTTCTTGACATTAAGAATACACTTACGTGTCAATACTGTCAATAATTTCTACAATTATCAATCATGAGCGAAGAAAATATAACTATAGAAAAAAGTTCAAATGAATCAGATCCCCAACAACCCCCCATTCATATAGACACAAGTGATGGTATAAAACTACCCGAGTTTGGTCTGCAAACAGAAAGCTCAGTAGATAGTATTAAAATACCTAAACTAGAAGATGAAGAAATACAAGTAACATCAACGGATGATTCAAACTTTATTTCTGCAACAGGAAAAAAATCTAAACTCTTCCCACTATCAGACAGCGAATACGCATTAGAAACTAAACGAATTGAGCTACCAGAAATCGTTTTAGAAGAAGAACAAATCTTAAATATTGGAGTAGAAAATATCGTCGAAATTGAAGAATTGATTGGAATAGAAAATATTGAAGAGAATGGGGAAGAAATATTAGGGGAAGAATCTTTAGGAAGTCTTTTAGAAAAGAAACAATCTGATGAATATGAAATGGATTATGATTTTAGATCAAGATTCCCAGAAGATATTCCGTTCTCAACTGAATTTCGAAGAGCTACTCTTACTCTTACTATAGATTTGGAAAAGTATATCGAATTAGAAGCGTTATTCGCAAGTTTAGAAAAAGAAGAAGAAGAAGAAGAGGAAGAAATTAGACAAAAACCAAAAAAACATAAGAAACCAATTACTACTACATACATCTCTAGTATAGATAGAACTGCACATTATAAAAAAATTAAAGAATTAGAACAGGAGAAAAATCTCTTAATGATTTATAATTCCTGTTACCAAATGAAATTAAGATCTTATTTTAAGAAAAGATTAATGTTTGAAGCGCTGTCTACGGAATTAGCAACAGAAGCGAATATAGCTCTGTACAATAAAAAACTTGATATGCTTGGCGAATATCAAAAAATTGTAATAATACAAACACGCATATTGAATTCACAATATGAATATTTAAAAAATATAATATCAGTACACACCAACCATTTAAACGGCATGTTAGATGAATTACTAAAAAAACAAAAATCCTTTGCTCTTGGTTTAATATATAAAAAAAATAACAGAAAAATTCCAGAAGCTTTAATGGATCGTTGTTTGGACAGTAATCGAAACGGGATTAAAAAATTATGGTCAGTAAGATTGATTCATGCTAGAATAAAAAAAAGAGTTTCCGAAAAAGAAGAAGCTATAAAAAATATTGATAAAATTGACGGTATATATAATGTTGAAGATTTAGAGTTCTTAAGCCATGAAAATTTTATTAATAAATCAAAATTAGAAGAAATCGAAACAGCAATCGTAGAATATCGATTAATAACTAAGAAAAGAATCCAATGTTTGGCTCACGTTAGAGAAAAATCAGATCAATTGGATACGGATATAATTGCATTAAAAAAAGAAATATGTGTATTAGAAAAGAAATATCACGCTGTTAGAACTGAGGTTAATAAATGCAGAAGTGAAAAAGATAAATATAGAGAATTATTTGAAAAAAGTGAAAAAACAGCCGGTCTGGTTAATAAACCAGAATTACTTAAAGATATGGCAAAGTGCTTAAAAATGCGAAAAGAAATGATTCAAAATTTAGAAGATTTGAAAGAAGAGTGCGAAATAAAATCGAATAATTTAATAAATCTCCAACGAAATTTAGAATTAGAGAAATTTATGCATACAGAAAACGATATTGGTGAAATTGAATCTAAAATAATTAAACTGAAAAAGAAGTCTGTTAAATTTAAAGATAGATTGGAGTTGCGTAAGTACACTCCAATTTTGCCTAAAAATACTTCTAGTTTCGAACCGTTTGTCAAACAAATACAAATTTAAATTTAACAAAATATTCAAAATTCTAAAACTTTTGGGGAAGATTTTAAACATATTTGGTAATAAACATAAGTTTGTGGACCGAAATATTTATGCTATATCGGATTTAAGTATTATTATATAAGTAACCTATATATTTACATTATTTTTAAGATTATTTTATATGTATACAATTTATATATTTAATAAAAGTATATTTTATAAATATTACACGGCCCGATAAATTCACTTTAACAATAAACACAAGAACTATACGCAACACGAAATTTATGAACATAACACTATGATAACATTTTAGCCTTTTAAACAGACTTAATCAGAATAACATTTTTTATTGGCTACTGAAAAAGTATTGTGAAGTATAACAAAAGTGACCTGCAAAAAAAATAAAAAAAAGAAATATAACATATCATCTAATTCTGGTTCAAGTAACGGAAGTTACCGTAATGACGCGATGATGGGAGGATCGTTTATGACCAAAAATGTCGGTTCTGTCAGTCGAGATTCAAATTTTAGGAAAAAATTGATTTTATTATACAATTTTATGGAAATTAAATTTATTAGGGTTTTTAATTTTTCCCATTTTTCCTGTATTTCTTTTTTGTTTTTTCCAATTTTTTTCTGATTTTTTATAATTTCTTTCGTTTTTGTTTTACTTTTTAAAGATTTTTTTGATTTTTTTCTAATTTACTCGTGTCTTTCGATCGTTCCCGATATTATTCCTTTTTCCCGTTTGTTCAGATTTACCAGTTTTGTTTTTGGTTTTTTTTACGGTTTATTACGGGTTTTTACGATTTTTCATGGTTTTTTACGATTCCTTACAATTTTTATGATTTTCTACGATTATTTAGGATTAATTACGAAATTTTAATGACTTTTTACCAGTACTTTTTTTTCACGATTTTTCACGGTTTTTTACGATTTTTTCTACGATTATTTAGAATTATTGACGAAATTTTACGACTTTTTACCAGTTTTTAGGATTTAGTTACGATTTTTTACCATTTTTTACGAATTATTGACGAAATTTTACGACTTTTTACCAATTTTTACGATTTCGTTACGATTTTTTACCATTTTTTAGGATTTTCTACGATTATTTTACATTATTTACCAAATTTTACGACTTTTTACCAGTTTTTTACGATTTTTTTACCATTTTTTACGGTTTTTTACGATATTTTACCATTTTTTACGATTTTTTACCATTTTTACGATGTTTTACGGTTTTTTACTTTTTTTTTTACGTTTTTTTACGGATTTTTACGATTTTTGGAGGATTTTTACGATTTTTGGAGGATTTTTACGATTTTTTATGATTTTCTACGATTATTTAGCATTATTTACGATGTTTTTTACCGTTTTTTACCATTGTTTACGATTTTTAACGTTTTTTACGATTTTGTACGATTTTTGAAGGATTTTTACGATTACTTACGATTTTTTACCATTTTTTACGATTTTTTATGATTTTCTACGATTATTTACGAAATTTTACGACTTTTTACCAGTTTTTTACGATTTATTACCATTTTTTACGATTTATTACGATTTTTTACCATTTTTTACAATTTTTTACCATTTTTTACAATTTTTTACCATTGTTTACGACTTTTTACGATTTTTTATGATTTTCTATGTTTATTTAGCATTATTTACGAAATTTTTTACCATTTTTTACGGTTTTTTACGGATTTTTACGATTTTTAACGTTTTTTTTAATGATTTTTTACGATTTTGTACGATTTTTGGAGGATTTTTACGATTTCTTACGATTTTTTATGATTTTCTACGATTATTTAGCATTATTTATGAAATTTTACGACTTTTTACCAGTTTTTTACGATTTATTATCTTTTATTACCATTTTTTACGGTTTTTTACGATTTTTTACGATGTTTTACGATTCCTTACTTTTTTTACGATTTTTTTACGATTTTTTACGATTTTTTACGATTTTTTACGATTTTTTACGATTTTTTACGATTTTTTACGATTTTTTACGATTTTTTACGATTTTTTACTTTTTTTAAGATTCTTTACGATTTTATGATTTTAATACTTTCGGGCCGGACCGAAGTAAAATGGGTTTTTGTTAATTAAAAAATTCAGAGAGATATTTTTTTTTCTGTTTTAAGCTAGTGACTGGATAAGCAGGATAGGGTAGGGCTTGGACTATTTTATTATTTATTTAATTATTTTCTGATTTTTAAGCCTAAATCTTAATTCGTACAAATTTTGGTACGTGTAACTATTCAAATCCTTAAATAAAAATTCTACGAAAAAAAGGCGTCAATCCTTTTCCCTTTTTCCATTATTTTTTCCTGTTTTCCCTGTTTGTTCGTATTTGTCTCTATTTTATCCGTTTTTGCCCATTTTTACTTTTTTTCCTTATTTTCCGCTATTTTTCCGTTTTTTCAATATTTCGCTATATTTTTCCCTGTTTCCCAATTTTTCCCTATTTTTTAGACTTCTAAACCCTAAAGGAGAAGTCTTATAATACGGCTCTGTCTGTCCGTCCGTCTGTCCATATTTATACCTCAAAAACGAAAAGAGATAGAGACAAACGGTAAACGGTAATAAACTTAACATATCTTGAATAGCTCCCAAAAACATTTCATATTTTTATGACTTCCGGTTTCAAAACTGGTTTTACAAACCAGAACTTTAACGCTGAATCGATATTTGAAAACAGATTTGAGATATCTTTTATGGTTCATGAGATAATCGCATTTTTGTTTAGAAGTCGTCACGTGCCTGCTAATTCGCAAGCGCTTCTAACTTGTTTCTGTCTTTCCCCAGTTTTTTATAGTTTTCCGTATTTTTCTTCATTTTTCTTTAATTTTCCGTTTCTGTCTTTCCCCACTTTTTTTATATTTTTCCGTAATTTTCTCTATTTTCCTCTATTTTTCTCTATTTGTTCTATTCTCTATTTATCTCTAATTTTACTATTTTTTCTTTCTCTTTCTGATTTTTTTCAATTTTTACCAAATTTTCCTTATTTTGCCCTATTTTTCAATTTTTCCTGTTTTTCATTATTTTTTCCTGTTTTTCAACATTTATCCCTATTATTTTATATTTTTTCCTATTTTCCCCTTTTTCCCTATTTTCCCCTATTTTTTTCTATTTTTCACTATTTTCCATGTTTCGATATTTTCTATAATTTCCCTATTTTTCACTATTTTTTCTTGTTTATCCCTATTTGTACTTATTTTTCCCAATTTTTTCTTATTTTCCCCTACGCTTTCCCCTTTTTTAAATACTTCCCTATTTTTCATTGTTTCCCTATTTTTTTGATTTCTTCTGTTTTTCTCCATTAATCCCTATTATTTTCTATTTTTCCTATTTTTCTTATTTTCCCTTATTTTTCATTATTTTCCCACATATTTTCCATTTTTCTCTATTTTCCCTATTTTTCCTATTTTTTTCCAATTTTTACCAAATTTCTCCATTTTGCCCTGTTTTGCCTATTTTTTCCAAATTTTAACTATTTTCCAATTTTTTTACTATTTTCCCGTTTTTCCCAAAGTTTCATATTTTTTACCATGTTCCCCGTTTTTCTCTATTTTTTCTATATTTTCCTCTTTTTCTCTATTTTCTTCCGTTTTTCTCCATTTTCCATGTTTTTTCATATTTTTTCTATTTTTCCACATTTTTGACTACTTTCCCTGTTTTTTCCTATTTTCACTATTTACCCTATTTTTCCTATTCTTCATCATTGGCGAAAATTTATTATATTTCCAAGAAAAAAATTATTCAAAATAAGTCTCCAAAGCATGCAAAACATTTTGGAAACTGCTGCACATTTTTAATTTCCCGATACGTTCTAAATAAATTACGAAATTAATTTTTTTAAGCATTGTCTCCACTCTGCTATCTTCACCTTTAATTATTTAAAAGACCTGCTCACTTGTAATATTAAATGGCCTATTTTGTCTCCTATTTAATTGATGAAAACTGCAATCTTTCTATTATTTTAGTTTTTCGAAAAAAATGCTTTAAAATTATTTGATAATTTCAATTTTTAAAATCGCGCTTTAATTGGTGCTTAATTTTAATGTATTATACAAATTCTTGATAGAGAGACAAAAGTAATAATATCAGATTTGTCAAAAAATAAAAGTATTTACTTTCCTTTTACTTACAGTTTGTTCAACTCAACTAAAACAATATTTTATTATTATTATCTATGTGAATGAAATTTTAATTCTTAGACAATATAACCTATATATATATACCTATATACAGATAGTAAAAAACTTATCTTCTCCAATTCATTAAAAATTTTTATTAATAAAACACAATTTAAAAAAAAATAGTTTTAAAACAATTTAAATGATAAAAATTATTTAACACCAGCATCTGTACGAGTCAATTGTGGTACTATATAGTTATTTATTTTTATAACACTGCTTCTCATTTTTTAAATTAAAAAGATAAAACCAATCCTATTTAATTGAGATGCAGGTACCTATTAACTTTTTAAAGCTGTCCGTCTTTGACAACAAAAGAAATAACGATTATTGAATAAACAAAATCAATACCCGTTACTCACCTGACAGCCGTAAATTTGTGTCAAACTAAATGCACCAAACTCTGACAGATACTGAAAATGACACAATTAGTTAATTCACGATTATTTTATAAGTTTTTAAACTAATGTCAATTTGTTACAACAAATTGAAATCGTCAAACTAATAATGAATATCAACAAACTGCCGTTGACACCCGTTAACTGCTTACGGCGGCGCGCTGTTCTTTTCGTTTTGGTGTTATTTGCGAGGTTGCCAATGTTACTTGATGGGGTTTCTTAATAAAAAAGATTGCTTTTAAGAATAAGAGAAAGTCCTTTAAATTTAAAATGATACAAATTTTTTTCCGTCTGAGTTTTTGCTTTCTACCTTCAAATATGGAATAAGTAGGTAGTTCTTATTTTTTTAGATTGGAATATACATTACAAAATAAAAAAAGCAATATAAAATAAAAATATAATTAGAAAAAGACATAAGGCATGTGGAAAATAATCCTAAAAACGAGAGGAGCAACTATTTAAATACATATATTATTTAGATCCTCTTCAAAAATAAAAATAGCAATTTTTTTAATAATCACGTACATAATTCAAATAAGAAAATTTCAGAAATATCTGAAAAATTGGCAACTCTGGCTATTTACCAACTTACCTTTTCCAACATTGCCAATAGTTTCTTAAAAATGTCCTTAGAAATGAAAATCAGTAACACAATTATTTAAAAATGTATTAAATGAATTTAAAATTTAATAATTAACCAGTTTTTTTAGCCAAAATCGGATTCGTTTTAAATACTTTAAAAACAATATTCAAGATAGATAAATCGAATTCTTTTAACTTTAAGCAAAATGTGTGAATTTAAATAATTTAAATTGGATCTGGCAACTGCGTGAATTCGTATATGTCAATATAATAGATGCGTTCGATATAGTAAATCTACATGCTCAAAGTGCTCGATATCCATTCGTAATTGCACTAATTATCACTTCTTTAAGTTAGATTATGCGTTCGATGTTTGCATATTTGTATATTAAAAATATACAGTGCAAGCAAATTGAAATGGGAATTGACACAGACCGATTTACACTAGTTATTCTACAAGAATGGTAAACAAATACAGTACCTATATACCTTTTCCAGGGTTTTGCTATTTGGTGTATAAATTAATGATTCAGACACATAATGAATTTTCTCCACGACCATTACTGAATGTATGAATTCTGAAATCATTTTTAATAATAGAATGTAAACATTCACACTCTAGAGTCTGAATATTTATTCTATAATACTTGCCTCTTATGCATTTTGCATGTATTTTCATTCTTTATCAAGGTAAAGAATGGATTTTCTGTAATCGAAATAAACAATATGGATTGCCCTGGATTTCAAAAGTGTCACTGTCAGATATAAAATGGCGACGGTAATAATTATTTTCAAACAAGTTTTAATTTAAACAAAATAATGAGTGAAAAATCAAGTGAAGTAGATATAGAATTTAATAATATCTGAAATTGCAAATTATGAAAAAACACCAATGCACCAGATTTTAATATCGGTAAGTGTACCGCAGCACTATAAATATTAATACAATGTAATACAAATATGTCAACAAATAACTTGTGTTCAGATTTAATTTAATTTTGATTTATACTTTTTGATCGTGGAGAAAATATAGTTGTTACTCGGTCAGAATGAAAAAATTCGACACTCGTGGTTCCTCACACTCGCTTTCGCTCGAGTTCGGAATTTTCCACTCTTGTCGAATTTTTCATTCTAACCTTGTTACAGAATCTACTATTATTTTCGTGCTCGTAACTCACGTGACTACATATCAGATATGCTCACACTACTCTGCGAAAAGTAATGCCGAACGTACCTATTGTATGGGCCAGTAAATGCTCGATAGGCAACCAACAATCTCCATTGTTTGTACGCAGGGTTGCATACTATCAACATCTATTAACAATTTGTACACAAAAAAGGCAGTTTTATTTTATATTAGACGATTTAATTTACAAAAGATTAACATCTAAAAGAGTTGTTTTGTTTAACAAAGTTTGATTTTCCTCTTTAACATATTTCCAACATTGTTCAAAATTATCATGAATTGATTTAACAACATAAATATCAGAAGTAAACACTAGATCTTCATAATTATCTAAAAAAGCTGTTTTTGTAAGGTTCATCGAACCAATCAGTACGTATCCACCACTTTCTGTATAATCTTTTAGCATATATTTATAATGCATAATGCTTTCCATATTAGTTTTATGTGACATATATAATTGTACATCAATACCTAAAAATATGTTTTTAAATTTGATTTATTTAAGAAGAAAACAGTATACACACCATCTTTTATACATTTTCTTATAGGAGTCAAGTCTCGTTTACAATGTTCAAAATTAATTAACAATTTAACATTAACACCTCTTTTGCGGGCCTCTATTAAGGCATCATAAATTTTTTGTATACCAATCATCATATATGCTACATCTAAAGTTCTGATTGATGTGTTTATAAAAAATAGTATCGGTTCGTATAAAACATTTAAACATTTTTCATCCGCAATAGAAGGAAACACTCGACTTTGATTAGGGGGCCAACCACTCATCCCTTTACCAGCAGTAAACATAACTACACAGTTATGTCTTTGTTTAAAAAGTAGTTGCTCTTTATATTTTTGTTTCATTAACTTTAATTTAATATAACACGGCACTAGAGTTACTATTGCTAGGACGATTAGAGAAACGTTTTTTAACATATTTGTTTTTTAAATAAACTTAAGTTTTGCAGGTTATATTTTGTACATTTTATCTACGGTTCAATCAAACTAAAGTGGAGCTACATGTGAACTTCGCTTATATGAACAAGCGGACACCGGGTATGTATAAATAGACGTGTATATTTACAAATGCGTTGTCTGAATAAAGAAATAAGTCAAATGTTAATTGTTTAGTCTTTTAGTTCAGTTTATTAGAAGAACAAAGGTAAGTTTGAAAATTAAATATTTAGCTTACATATGAACTAATAGTGTATCTCGAAAATATCCCTACTGGCCTCGTATAAGTTAGAAATCAAACACAAAAATATTTTTATAGGTTAAGTAATTTGACAGTTTGATTTTATATTTTACTAAAAAAGTTCTGTAAATTGTAAAGATATTCTATTAACAATGGAAGACGATTGGGAAATCGAATGCTCAGACGAAGAGTTTAAGGATTGTAAGGGCCCCTGGGAACCTAGCCCCGAGGAAGTAGACCGTTTATATACGATGATAGAAAACGGTGAAACTCAAGAACTTCATTGGAAATGTCCTGGATATCGTTCACCATCTCCAGAACTAACCGAAGAACCAGATGATGACAATGAATATAAAGAGTTAGTTTATCTTGCATTATTTTTTCATAATCCATTTTCTAATAAGTTTAATTACACGAAAAACAACAAATGCGGCATGGACGGAAGAAATCGACTTCAGAGTCAAAAAATCGATTTTATGGTTTATATTCCCGATCGAATGAGACAAGTCTCATGTCTCTCAAAAAATTAGGTTCATCAAATTATAAAGGTTAAATATCGTAAAGTGCTCTTGGGTCAATTTCTTCAATCCACGCCTCATATTCTATTAGAGTATGATATGATTACATTTATAGGCCTGAAGAACCTACAGATTTTGATTTTATGGACGAAGTTACATCTCCAAAACTAAAAATTCGTAATAAAGGCGAAGAAACACTTAAAGGAAGTGCTAAGAAGAAAACAGCTTCTTTGGACGGTGTTTTGAATAATATGAGAAGACATAATTTGATTCCGAATAAGAAAAAATCCTAGCATAAGAATCCTATTCGTTTTAAGATTAATTACAAGGAGTGAATTGAAACAAAATAAAATTAAATATGTGACAGAATAATATTAAATACTTACCACAAAAATTTTTAATCAAAACGGTAACAAGTTTCGACTAATGAGCCATCTTCAGGCCATATATAAAAGGTTACAATAGTAAAATTTAATATTAAGGCGACATACTACTGGTTAATATATAAGCAATGGGTGGGGGGAGGGGAGAATCTATGGATATATGATTATATGGTTAAAAATTGAGAATATAATAATTCTTCGGGACAGTTGAAGGTCTAATAACCGCATAAGACCTTCAACTCTCTTAAAGAATTTTTATATTCTCGATTTTTAACGTTATAGTTTTATAATACTTCCATGTACCCTTAGTTTCCTTCCAGCACCTAAACAGAAAATGTGAAATTTCTGATTCTAATTTTTCATTTAAAACTCACTGTTTGAATTTATCAAAGATGTTTAATTCTAAATGTTTTCAAATTAGAAATCTTATGAAAACACCAAATTTAAATCATATTCGTTTATTTTATTTTAATGAAATACAGTCTAAGATTAGTTATGGAATTTGTACTTGGGGGAGTTCTCATGTTAAAGAGGACCTTTTGTCACAGAAAATAATTCTCAGTGCATAAAAATAATTAATTATTTACAGAATAGAATAACTTAAAGCAATGGGAATTAAACTTTATAATAGTCTCCAACGATATCTAAAAGATATTGCCTTAGTGCATAAACTTAAAGAGAAAACTAAAAACTTTAAGCTAATTGTTCTAATTTCAGCTAGACTTTTTTTATTTTAATCTACATATTTGACCTCTTATGTCATTATTTTATATTATGAAATCAATAAATTCTATTCTATCGCTTGTGTATTAACCAGCGTTATTAATTTTTACCATTTAGTACAATTATATGGGCTAAGGATTTCTCAGTAGTCGAAATTATGTAGCGTTTTGATTAAAAAATTTTGTGGTAAATGATGACTTTCATTTTATTTATGGAAAACTTGGCTACATTTGTCATATGAATAGCCTCCTGTATTTATTAAATACTTTATTTATGAGTGGTCAAAAATTTAAAAAATGTAGCAAAATAGCTAATTTATTTAATGAAAATTACAATGATCATGTAAAATAAAAATTTCTAGTTTTAGGAACCAGTTTGTACCTATTAATTGTAAATAAAAAATACTTGTTAATGATACCCATTTGCTGTTTCAATTGTAAAATAATAAGCCTTTCACTTTTCTTTTCATTTTTTAACCAAAATTATACCGTTCCAATAAAATCGCAGTTAAACCTGTTCTTTCATTTCCCACCTTTAACAAAATTAAAATCTGTGATTCTATCAAATTGTTAATTTTTTGGTTAATATCTATAAAGTTATCAGTGAAAGTCTTTCCAGAAACTTATTTAGTTTATCTTTGAGGTGCTGGTTTTGGTTTTGGCATTTTAGCTAACAATCCTTGTATTTCCTTTTTCTCATCATACGTCTTCCACAGTTCAAATAAATTAATTATATATCTGGCTATTTCTTGGATTTTTTCTATATCAACATTTAGTTCTGCAAACCAAGCTTTGTGATCTTTCTGAAGTATAACACAAGCTATTTGCAAACATCCTATAGCAATTTGATATGGGGGATATAACAAACATAAATCGGTACGAAGCGAATCATTAACAATCCTCCAAGCTAGGGTGAGTAATTGTTCTTCATGGCCCATATCTTGAACTAGTTGTAAAAGTGGCCTGTACGGCTGGTAGACTATTAAACAACAATCTAAATTTTCAAGCAGATAAAATTCACATTCTAGAATGTGGTTAGTTCGATAAGGAAATTCTTGAGTATATGCATATCCAAATTTATTTTTAACTAGAACAAAAATATTTTATCAGGTTAACAGAAACCATATTAAATTTGCATTTTTACTTACTAACTGTTTGACAAGTGGTAATAAGTCTTGTATTTGAAATAACTCCAAATTCTTCAACTTTCGATGCTAAAAATATACAGGTTGGGGCTAATAAAAGAGGATCAATACATTTCAAAGAATTTCTAGCGTAAAATCTTTTAAAATACACAGTGGCTGTAGCTATAACTTGCTGTCTCAATTTTAATTGTTCTCCTAAAGTTTGAATCACTGAAAATGAAAAATTAATATTATGGTTAAAATTTTATAAAACATCTTACCACTAGAAAAGAATATAAATATTTTTTGGTATTCATCGTCGGGTAAAACGGCTAGATCATGTTGCCGTTCCCTAATAAGATCTTGTTTATCCAAAAGCCATTGTTGACTAAATAAAAAAATGATATTTATTATAAAATTATAAAAAAATATGATACTTACTAGTGCGAGCTTTGCCAAAAATTCCCAGCCATTATTAGTCAAATTTATATAAATCTAATTTATGAAAATAAAAACTAATATACAGTTAATAAAATATAAAATGAACTACTTTATAACATAACCGGGTAATGTGTTTGAACTACTGTTACTGTCAAAAGTGTCAAACAAGCCATCAAAAGTTCTGATTCTTCTTCTTTTAAAAGTAACTCTAATCCAGTACATTTGCCAGCACAAAAGAGAGTTGCATTAAAACTATAAAATATAAATATTATGATTCTGATTAGTATAACTCCAAATAATTTAAAACCTATTATTTAATATAAATGTTAACCAAATTTACGATATTTTATTACCACTGAGTTTTATACTTTTATCACAAATACATTTTCGATTTTTATAGTATCAAAAACTAATTTATAAACATGTTTTTTCTTGTACTTAGAACATATAACTGACCTTAATAAATCATTATTATCAAGGTTCCATTTGGATGCACTTCAGTAGTTTGTTCTTAAGTTGTTCTCCACTGCTCGTTTATACATATAAAAAAATGTAATTAAATCTATTTTTAGCACCGATTTTATTCTTTCCGATTTATAATCAGTCCTTCTATGTATAATTCAGCTTAAATTAAGCACTACAAGTCAAAAATATTGTTTAATTAAAGATAATTATAATTGATTATGTTACGACGAAGAGAAATGTCTTCGGTTCGTTTAAATTTGGCGCCTTCTTCGCTTCTTGTGGTTGGTAGCCGCTCGGGCTGGTCGAAAGAAAAGTTAAACATGGCGAATAATACAAAGTGGCGACAATTTGTCATGAGATGTTTCGGACCTATTTTGTAAATGAAGTCATTAAAATTTAATCCAGTAAACAGTAGCGGAAGTGTGAAGTGTTATGTAGTGTTGTTCGTGAAGTTTTAAATAAGTGTATACATGTATTTTCATTGAAAACAACAAAATGAGGTAAGATATCGGCTTTTGTAGTCGATTTATTTATTGTTTTTGGATAATTTGACAAAAGATTTTGATTGAATTTTAATACTTTATTAAAGAGAAAATTAGTTAATTTTGAGTTTAATTTGTGTTGGATATTTTGTAATATTTTTTAATAACAATGAAAAGTGACAGTAATTGGTAGTGATTTGTTTATAACAATGGAACTTGTATTAGTAGTATTTTATTGAGAGTGGTCGTGTATTTCTGGGTATTTTGAAAATATTTTTATCGATTTGGAAACATTGGGTGTGTTGAACCCATTTGTAATGACAGGAACGAAGTTTCCACCCCTATGTCTGTTTAATATAAGGCCAATTTTCCCTGTTTTCACTTTTCTGCAGTCGCACAATGCAATATTTTTATTTTAAACAACAAAAACATGTGGTATTTTTAACCCCTCGCAGTGATTACGTATTTTTACACTAGTTTAAAGGCACAGATGGTTTTCTGTTTACAATATTCAGATTTGATGTAAAAATTTCGTTTTTGTTTAGTGAATAACAGTGCATATAAAGAAATTGGGATTTCTATATTTTTATGAATCACAACTGACTAATTTAAATTACCAACTGGAAATTCGATATTCTTCTTTCGTTCAACACAATGGGTGTATGTTGGATGAATTTTTTATTGATATATATTTGCACTTGTTTATTAATAGTACCTATGCGGTCCATAAAATTCTACTTACCCCATTTATGGAATACGATTTTTAAATTGTAGGTAATAAAAATGAAGTTATAATTTATTTTCAACAGGAAGTAAATTTTCAGGGAAATGTTATTAACGAATTTAAATATTGAAATAATAATTCCCTGGTTATAGATTATCTTTCTTATATGGATAACTCCTCAACTGGGTTGGGTTCAAGGGCGTCTAAATAAATGAAAAATACAATATTAAAAAAAACTGAACAAAGTTAATGATCTCTTTTATTTCTTCCTTCTGCTACTTCTTCAGCTCTCCTAATATTTTTTTGTCTCCACCTTTTTACTTCTGATATTTATTCACCTTTGAAATTGTTTGTTTCCCAACTTTTTTTAAATCCTTGTAGGTATATAATATTGCCTACTTTTTTTTTTCTTTCTTCATTAACCATTTTTCTTTATACATACAACACTCCTTTCTAAATTTAATATTACATTTTACAGAAATATTTCTTTTTTGTTTTTTTTTTTTAAATATGACAAACCTCTTTTTTATTGATTATCAATCAATAATGTTCAATTTTTTTTAACAAAATTTCTACATACTATTTTTTTTACATAATTTAAACTTTAATTTATTATTGACCCCATATGTCACAATTTTATATTAATTTTAATATTATTTACGAAAATTTTGTTTTTAATTCACATTTTTCTTTTTTTTAATCTTACAAACAAGGAAAACTGTTAATTTTACTTCCAAATCATATCATATTCTTTTTATTCAACCAACCACTACTTGCTATTATATTTTATAACAAATTAATTCTATACTATACAGGGTATAACAAATTTCATTACAATATCAATATACCTACAGGGAATATAAAGGGTGTGTCTAAAAGGTTATCTTCTAATCGCAGCTGGATTATTTAAAATTTACTTCAACTCAAGTATTAAATTATTGTGTGTTACTTATTTGTTTTGATTTTCTAATATAAATATCAATTAAATTAAAATAAAATAACATTATTTTAGAAATTTCTCTTCTCCCTGATATTGTTAAAAATATTTGTTAATTGATTGAAAACATCAAGTTGTAATCATTTACAAAATAGATATATTTGTAAAACCTGGTTTAAATATTTTAGGAGAATCTGCCAATTCCCCAGAAGTACATTATTGCATTGCAATTAAAATATTAATATTAATGGTTCAATTAAGGCCAAATTATGTGCATGTCATCTAGTTTTTATAAGATTTGTCCATATTTAAAAAGCATCAATTGGGAATTAAACCACTATTTTAATACAAATCCAAGTTGTTTTTGACGTTTTGGTGCCTCTCAAGCCATTTTCAAAATTATATTTGTGTGAAGTTAGCCCCTATTTTTCGAATTTTGATATTTTGAAAGTTGTTTCAAATTGTTCTAGGTTTGTACCAAATTGGTCCAGAAAATTATTCCATAAACTTAACTATAAAGGCCGAAAAATCATTTTTAGAGCTAGCTCCCATTATTCTTTTTTCGATTTTTTTTGTTGTACCAGATTATTCTAGTTGTTCTGAACATTGTTATAAATTTTCATGTCTTAAAAAAATATTTGAAGGTCAAAATCAATAAAAACCATTTGGATACAGCCCTCCATTTTTTTTCCAATTTTTTTGTTGTACTAGATTGTTATAGTTATTCTTAACATTGTTCCAAATTTTCATGTCCTAAAAAATTATTTCAAGCTAAAAATAAATTAAAACCTTTTAGATAATGTTCATGTTTTAAAAGAAATATTTTAAGTCCCCAAAAAACTATTAACTCTATTTCTTTATTACTTTTTCAATTTTTTTTTTATTGTAAAAGATTATTCCAATATTTTGAATATTGTTCCTTATAGTTTTAATCCTAGGAAAAATATTATAGTAAAGATTAGGTAAAAAAATGATCACGATCCTCTTTATTTGTTTTTGTTGACTATTTCTTTTATTGTATCAATTTATCAAATTGCCAAACATTTTAAGGCAAGACTACTATACAAAATTTCAAATAAAACAAAAAAAATTATTTATTGCTTAATATGAATACATATTTCTGGATTTATTAAAATATTTTCGCTGACACTTTTGTTCTTCTTTGAAAGATCATCGAATTTTATCCATTTAATGTTTAATAGTACATAGGATACTGTAGTCTCCCGATGAATTTATATTTTCGTTTAACTGTTTAACTAAGTGATGATGTATTTGTTTTTAAAGGTGAAAAAGCTACCTATGTCTATGTTTGTTCCAGTAGTTAGAATTTCTGAACTTGTAACTTCCATTTCTTCAGAAGTATAGAAGAGTAAACGATATTACCATCACTCCGAAAAAAAAGCCCTAATTAGAGCATATTGAACTGGTAAAATAATAAAGTGGGACTATAAAAATAATGTAAAATATTGAATGTAAATTAGGAAAAAATATGAATATATCTACATTACTGATAGAAACTAGCCTCCCATAACAGGATCGCGGTAATATAGATAAGTACCAGTCACGACAATTGATAAGTTGCAATTAATAGAACAAAAAGGGACAGAACCGTACTAGAAGTTAAATTATAAGTGTATTTAAATCAGAACTGTGACGAGCATTGACAAAAAGTGTTCGCGAGCACTAACTAAGCACTCAAAAAAAGGGCTTAAAAATTACGAGCACAAAGCACTTTTACATGAAAGTGCTCGCAAGGTCTAACGACTCTAAAAAAGTGCTTTAAATTCACGAGCACTAAGCAATTTTTGAATATTTAAATTATTGTAGTGGAACTTTCTCTTGGTTTATTTATAAAAAAGGAGTAAATCTAACACAAGTACCTATAATTGGAATCTAGGAACTAATATAAAAAATATCAAATCTCGCGATACTTTTGTATGTTTGAGCACTAAGCACCGATTTTAAAAAGTGCTTGTAAGCACTGTACTTACGGCACAAAAGTGCCTAGAGTGCTTAGCAAAGCGCTAAGCACAGTGCTTGGGGTCAGCTCTGATTTAAATGGATTTTAATTATAAATAAAGTCTAAAAAACAGAAATATGGATGACTAAGGAAAGAAAAAAAGAACAACAATAGAAATTGAAGAAAAGAGATGAAGATAAAACTTTATATTAGAATTGATTGTGTTGTGTTCAACCTTCTGCAGTAGGTGTACAAATTTTCTGCAGGATATATGCGTACCCATGCAGGACTCTGCTGTACCTGTGCAGGACGTGCAGTATGCAGAACTGTGTTAGAGACTCATTTTTATGTCAGCTTTTAGCGGGTGTGGATTGTTAAGAAAAATTACGCACTCAGTGTCCTCTGGTTTAAATAAAATTATTCTGGAAGAAGACACATCTATTTTTCGAGATATTTTTGGTAAAAAATTTAATTTTTTTTCGAGGGATGTACCTTTAAGTCACAAAGCGGAAGACAGGTCGTTTCTCGTCGAGGTTTGACACCCACGGCTTTCTAACAATATCGAAAGACAACTTTATAAAAATAAAGTCAGGGGTGGACTCACCTATTTTATGTAGGTCTCAATTTATAGTACATTACAAGAGTTGTAAGTAGACCATTAAATAAAACTTGGAGCTAAGTATCTACTTACATTTTATTATTCGCGTAAAAAGTATTGCCTACATTTAGGGGCAATTCAAACTTTTTTTTTAATAAAAATAATTTTTTTTCTGTTTTTTACTGAATTACAGTTATGCAAATGGACTAGATAACATAATACATAAATAATAATTAGACTGCAATTTGCATAAAGCATGAAATGTAAGTTGTCTTATTAAAACGCACAAGAAATACTTATGCAGCAGGTACTTGTGCAGGACTATGCAGTACTTGTGCAGGATCATGTCGTACTTGTGCAGGACCATGCAGTACTTGTGCAAGACCATGCAGTACTTGCAGGACTGTTACATTTCTGCAACAGGTGTACAAAAATTAGTCAAGGTTGCACACCCATTGGAATTGTTTAAAGATCTACAAGTACACCAAAAAAAATGAGAAAGAAATAAAAAAATCGAAAATGAAAAACTGAAGCAAGAAAATAAGGAAATTAACCAGGAAAAAAAATATGTTTATTTTGATAAATAATTCATTTAGCGATTTAAAAACTTTTGAGTTGGTGTTTGGTGGTGTAAATTTTTGTTTTGTTGCGAAACCCTGTATATTCCTTTTTTGCCTCCCACAAGTCGGTATGCAAATTATGGTTATGTGTGTTCCTACGGCTAGGAGTTTATTAACCTAGTTGAAAGATGAAGATGAGTGGGCTAAACAAAGATTTACAACCGGAATAACGTGATCTCTGTTAATTTGTCTCAATCCATTTTGCATTATGGTTATTGGCAAATAGTATTTCGAAAATAACGATATGCACGCCCGCGCTTTCAAAAATTTAATGAATATGTTAAAATTTAGTACCAAATAGTATATTATAGTAGAATTATATTTATTAAAAAAAAATATTTTCTATTTATCTTAATATAAAAATTGAAATTATGAGTACCTATAAAAGTAATTCTATTATTTTTATTATAAATTTATTGTTGGTTTTGAAAATTCATCGGACGCTCATGTCTTTATTCGCCCCACCCCTAAAACGCAAACGATATCAACTAACCCCTAGAGGGATGTTAATTATTGACCGTAATTTTTCCACAACTAAATAATAATCCAAGCAGTCCTTCCTACTCATAACCTAGTTCAGTTTTCGTTTTTTGAAGAGAAGAGAATTTATTACAACATGTTTGGTGGTTATATAAAAAAATCTCGAAGGTGTTTGTTTACTTTCATTTTTATATTAATTTATATTAACAACCTTGAATTTATAAAAAAAGTGCTTAAAGATAACAGAACTTTCTTAGAAAACATAATTTATTATTAAATGTTTTTTCAGTATGGCTGAAATGAGTTCTTCCCAAGAAGTTAGACGAAGGTACTTTTTGTATGCTTATCTTATTTCTATTTTTGGGCTGAATTTATTATTTTTTTTTATTCTTAAATATAAACATCACTTTTTTTTTAGAGAATACTAAAATGTTATAGTATCAAAAAAACTACCTATTTTGTGGGTTTGTTTAAAAAAAATAATTGTTGAAAAAAAAATTACATTATTATTTATATATTTTATTTAGGAAAATAATATTTTCTGATGCATGTCGTATACCTTGCATGACCTTAATAATAATAACCCGTAGTCCATTATGTATGTTTAGTCGGTATGCAGAAATATGAGCAGTATTTTTTTTAGTTAATTAGCGTAAATTGTAGAGCGCACTGGAATTAAATCGCATCTTTAATTGCGCATGAATTTTTCCATCGCTTTTAATTATATTTTTCGCACGTCAAATTGCATTATGGCATGTTTTTTTCAATGTGTATAGTCTTCGTATTATCTGTAAATGTACAAGTTTTTCTAATACATCATCAGAATTTACATAAATGGTTATGAATGTGTAATAATCAAAAAGAGTATCTTTAAAATATATAGAAAATACAAAAAGATATCCCCCGATTAGCTTAAATGAAATTTAACACGTTTCATGCCAGCAATGCATATGTGGAATTTTCGGTACGTCCTACTTATATGGTATATATTGTTGTAATAAGAATAAAATTGTGAAAATAAAATAGATAAATTACAATAACAAGAAATTTCCTGATATAAAATAAATAGCAAATAAAACGATATTGGCTCCCCGTATGATGTATGGCACTCAAGGTGTTAAGTAAAGAAATACAGTATAGATAGAATATGGGAAATTTTAACCACAGTATAATTTATTAAAAAAATCCCATTCTCTAATATTAATATTCCGCTTAGTTGATATTAAATTCTAACTAATTTTGGCACGATAGTCTCGGTTTCAGCTTCCGGGTGATAATAAAGTTATCATTGAATAACAATATCGGGCTGAAAATTCAGTATCGGATCTTTTTATTTTTATTTAAAACAAGACTAACCCAAAAAAAAATAAAAAATAATATACAAAATTCTGGAACCAAATCAGAGCTGTGGCGAGCACTGACAAAAAGTGCTCGCGAGCAGTGTTGCCAACCTGAAAATTCTAAAATCAGTAGATTAATTCATCAAAAATCGGTAGAAATCGGTAGGTTTAAAAAACCAATTTATATAAAAAATATGAAGCAAAAAACATTTTAATATCGGGAGGTACAAAAAGTAAATAATCATTAAAACAATAAAATATAAGGAAATAAAGCACAAAGTCAGGTACCACAGAATTTAATATAAAATAACAGGAGGCAACTAGTTTCGATCACTGACCATCATCAGGCTATTATTAAGTACTTCCGCAAGGGAAAAAAGATAAGAAAATGTCACATATGTTACACCCGTTAAGGGTAGTAAAAAAACATTTTTAAGAAAAAATTAAAAAAATATAAATGGTACTTGAAAAGGAAGAAAGTAATAGTCTAAAGCCTAAAACTAGACTAGGTTGCTCTCTAGGGCTGGCAGTAGTACCAACAGCAGCTCACAAATCGGTATTTCGGTAGATCTACCCAAAAATCGGTAGGGTTGGCAACACGGTTCGCGAGCACTAAGCACTCAAAAAACGTACTTACAAATTACATTCACCAACTTTTACAGTAAAGTGCTCGCGAGCATTAAGCACTCTAAAAAAGGGCTTTAAATTCACGAGCACTAGCACTTTTGAAAATTTAAATTATTGTTAGCTTATTTATATAAATGGTGTAAGTCCAACAAAACCAACTAGAATTGGAATATAGGAAAATAATATAGTTATAGAATTCATTAAATTAAATAGAAGAGCTCCGAGCTCCCATTGAAATACTTACAAAATAATAAAAATTTTAAATATACATATATGTGTATAAAATATGTTTACAAAATTTTTCTGAGCTTTCCAGGATGTATTGTTAGCGAAATGTAATGATTTTAATATATTCCAGTTCTGATTGGTTGAAATTAATGTTGGTATCATGACTCGAGGTGACAATTGACATATTTCGTTGTCAAATATCATTTTTTCTAATTCGTCATAGAATAAGTATTTCAGAGTTGCAACATGTTTCATTTTCAGTGAAGATTTTTTTTAGTAGAAAATACTTTGTAGTACTTTCAGTTTTTAATTGGGTAACCACTTTTTAAATCCTTGTGGTGGTGTTCCAGGACTTTCAGATAATATCTTACCTTGGGACAGATTTTCATATGATTCTTTAAATTATTTATAAATTGTTCGGTTTTGATTTTAATTATATCAAATTCATCAGGATAGTGGCGAATGATGTATACAATGACATTTGACAACGAAATATGTCAATTGTCACCTTGAGTCGAGTCTATCAATATTAATTTCAACCAATCGGAAGTAGAGTTTACTAAAATCAATATTTATGCTAATATTTACTAGCACTAGTTTAAAAATGTTCACGAAAGGGCTTGGTGCTCGTGAGACTTTTCGAGTGCTCGCGAGCCTTTTCGAGTACTTGAGAGCACTTTTGACGAGCACTAAACTCTATGTCTTTTAGTAAAGTGCTTTAAGCAGCGTTGCCAATACACAAGATTTAGATTTGCAGCCACATCTGTTCAGTCAGACAAACTGCCAAAAGTTCCAAAGTGCATTTCAACTTACACAGTACGAACAATATCGGTTCCCCGGCTCTGGGCCTGTTTTCTTTGGTCAATGACATGGAGTGTGGCCTTCTCTAAAATAAGTAGCCTGCTATCAGTCAGCCACTGTCTGCGCGCGGTTCAATAAAAGTAGAGCAGAAGACACACTTAAACAGAGTTGCCAGATCTAAATGGTCAAGGCAGTAGATTTGCCATATAAAAAATGGGTTTGAAGACGGTAGCTGTCATGTGACGTCATAATGTTGTTAGCTTGTACTGCTGTTTAGCTAAAAATCGTATAATTATACGTAAGTCGTAAACACTGGTTTTAAGTACCAAGCATTGATTTTAAAAAGTAAGCGCTGTGCTCCAGAACAAAAAAGTGCTTGGCGAAGCACTAAGCACAGTGCTTAGGGACAGCTACGAACCAAATAATATTTATAATTAATTATAAGATCAAACGAACTTACCTGAGTGAAAAGCGTTTGTCAGTTTATGATGTCATTTGTCAGCTGTCAGTACTTCATTGAAGATTTTTCGTGTTTTATAAGGGGATTTTTGGTTTCCCCTTTAAAATGCTGGTACGATTTTAAAGGGGAAACCAAAAATACACTCGTTAATTATCGAGGGCAAAGGCGCTATTAAAATTATATTTAAAATAAAATAATAAATAATAACCATATTTTTTGGAATGATAAACTCAATTTTTATTGATTTTTTTATGGTATATTATTTATTATCTTTATACTGTTTGCCATTGTTGCCAGATTCCATTATAAAGAAATTTATTTAGAATACTTCTATATCACTTTTTTGATATATTTTTTACTAAAGCCGTCTAGATGTAATTATTTTTTGCAACCGGCACTGTACAACTATAATAATCGCTTAGTTTATTTTAGCGACGTAATACAGGACATTAAAATATTAATAGTGTTAATTATTTCCCTTTTTCATTCAAGGTTATCACAAGAACATCCATATCATTTTTATTATTAAATTTTGGTGTCATACAATATTATAAATTTTAAAATAGATCTAGGTCAAATTTAAGTCAATTATTTATTGTTTCATTGGTGCGGCGAACGTGTTAACATGTAAAATACAGAAATTTTACCTTTTTAGATACATATCAATATTTTTCTCTAATGGGATTTTAAATACTTCCACTTTATGACGTTTCCGAGAATATATATCAAAGTTAATCTTTCTTTTATAAAAACACTTTATTCAAAAACAATTTTTATTAGAACAAAGCTTGAATTATTTTTGGTTCGCCTGAATTATACTTTGTTTTAATCACTTAACTCTACTGCAATTTCCGCATTAATATAGATCAAAGTTAATCGTTCTTCGACCGAGTCCTTTACGCTGATTTAACAAAGATTATGAAAGGTAAATCTAATAATAAAATCTCATAAGCCAAGTCATTTCGAATTGGTAAATAGTTATTGTTAAAATACTTGGGATAAATTTTAAAAAAATGCTTGCTAGAACTTCAGAAAACTGTTTGGTACATTTGAACTAATTTGTATTACGAAGTTTTTCCCTGAATTATAATAATGAAAGTTAATCGTTGTTCGAAAATTTGGATAAAACGGAGTACTTTAATCCGCTTCAGCCAAGTTAAACAAGATTATGGAAGGTAAATCTAATAACAAAATCCCATGAGTAACGTCGTTTTGAATTGGTATTATGGTTAGTGACAAAATAATTGGAATAATTTTAAAACAAAATTATTAGCACTGTTAAAATTATTTGGTACGTTTGAACTATTTTGTTTCATGAAGGTTTTTTTTTCGTGGATTCCATTAATATACATCAAAGTTAATCGTTGTTCTAAAATGCAGGTAAAACCGAGTGTTTTAATCCGCTTGAGTCAAGTTAAACAAGATTATGGAAGGTAAATCTAATAATAAAATCACAGGATTAAAGTCGTTTCAAGTTTATATTATAGTTAGGGTTAAATTACTTGAGATACTTTTAAAACAAAGTTATTGCCTAAAATTCTTATTAAAAAGTGTAACATAAGAGGGGACCAAACAGTTCCGTACCTCAAATAGAAAAAAAGGATCCCTTGATTGTCCGTCTGTCTGTTTAGCTGTGTTTCAAGACTATTTTTTATTATTTTTAGTGAAAGAAAAAAATATATGTATTGGCCAAGATATAATATCATAGCTTAGATCGTCTCCAATTCAGATATTTTTTTTCACTAAAAATAAAAAACAAACTCGCTTATCAAAAGTAAAATGTCTCATAATAACACTCTGCAGATGATTTCAAGGATAATATAAATCCTGGCCTTAAAGCACTTTTATAATTTAACAGTATTTGGTACATTGAACTATTTTGTATTACAATATTAAAATATAAGTTACGCACGTGTGAGTACTCGAATAGCCTTTTGCAATTAAAATTTTATACTATTTTCTCTGTTTCGGTTGTGTTATTATTGTTAAAATTTTGTTTAGGGAAATTTTGGTTGAATAAAGTTAAGTTGGTAAAATTGAAAGTTTACAAAATTTGACAGTTTGACCTTTCATTTGTATCTAACTGTGTTGGATTTATTTTATATCTGTGTTGGTTTTATTTTGTAATGTTTTTTTAATTTATTATAGAGTGAATCCTAGATAGGACATCTGGTCTACCGGGTGGTCCATATCAATATAATTGTAAAAAACTACAAGTTTGATAAGTAATTTTGAAAAATAACCATTTAATTACAACTGGCTACATTAACAATAATTAACATTATTTTGTTTATGTAATTGTATGCAAATTAACCGTTAAAATTTTATATTCATGTACGTTGTTGTGAATCAGTAATATTAGGAAGTGAATAAGGAACCAATAATACGGTACTTTATTGTTAATAATCACAAACAAAACATTTCCTTTGAGCCCTCTTGAAATAAGAATATGAAAAATAATAATAGTAGTAAAAAAAACATAAAATATAAAATTCACAAGATAATATTTTAATACAACGTTGTGTAAATTGTATAACTAATTTTAACATCTACTATAGCACAATTTCATATTCACTCACCCCAATGACTCGCACCCTCAAAACCCAACTAGATGACTAAGCCCATTAATTTTAATAGAACGGAACAGACAAATGTTTTTACGCAAACGATGAAGCTAATCCCCAATTTTCAAGGTCAAACAAATAAGTTCCAAGTAAATCACACATACAGGGTGATTTTTAATACATTGCAAAAGATGGAAAAATCATTTCAAAAAGGAAAGCATCTTAAAAATACCTACAGAAAAAGAAAAAGTGTACACATTCGAGGAGGTTTATAAATTTACGTCAAGTTCTAGGGTAAGGTTGGAAGTTGCTCATTATAAAATAACCAATAACAGATCCGTACTTCTGTTTTTAATGGCCCATAAATTTTGGATCACAGACGAAATGATCATCTGAAATCTACCTACCTGATAATCGAAGATAATAACTAAGATGTCTAAAAACCCTGGTGTATGCACTGATTAGATTTTGTTTCGAACTTTTTGGGAGTACCACCTGTTGCGTTCAATAGAACTTACCAGAATTTTGTAAGATGTCGCTGTTTAGAATTGTTCGTGTCCTAGCTTAGTTTGTAACAGATCACTTAAAGCAGATGAGATGTGAAATAAATTATTTTCTGTCAATGTCAATGCGCATTTTTTTATGTATGTGGTATTAGTATTAGTTTATAAGGAATAGTTCTAAATAGTGTTTAAATATGGATACTTTTCGTCAAATGGGGCCGTACTGTATTTTGTGTAGAAAGTGTAAAGCTGCAGATTCGAGCATTCGTCTGTATTCAGTACCAGATTATAAAAACACCGTGTGTGATCTGTAATTACAGTTTACTATGAGCGATGTATGCGCCATCTAAAATTTTCAATCTGGAACTTTGGTAATCTATGAAAAATCAGTCAAAATCAAGTAGGTAGAGATCTCCCAGTTTTGACCCAAACTTTTACAGGTATAAGTGGAAACACCATGATTTTTAGACATCTTAATAATAACTAAATACTTACCTGTCCACTATTTTCAGTTTACGATCACACATTGTGGGTATTTTATACTCTTTACTGATAAATATATTGGGGTAGGTAGAAAGCCAACGAAATACTATGGAATAGACTTTACAAGCAAGGATAATGACAGGTAACAAAAATATCTCTAGGAAAGCTAAAATCCAATTGTATAAAACAGTAGTCAGACACATAGTGATGTACTCTTAGTAAAGCAGAGGTCGGAATTTG
Source organism: Neocrepidodera transversa (assembly GCA_963243735.1). Taxonomy (NCBI): domain Eukaryota; kingdom Metazoa; phylum Arthropoda; class Insecta; order Coleoptera; family Chrysomelidae; genus Neocrepidodera; species Neocrepidodera transversa. The sequence goes on along the minus strand of OY725337.1, from coordinate 1,220,488 downwards.
AAAAAAAAAACAGAAGAGGGTTGTAGACCTAGTAGAAAGGTCGTCCTAAAGTAAGGTGGAAGTAGAGAATGATATAAGACATTTACCAGATGGAAGGAAAAAGCCAAAGATAAGAAGCAATGGAAAAACATTACCTATCAAGCCATATAATTATTAGAGGATGAAACTAATTGACGACGCACCTGCAAATTGATAAACATTGTAGTCCTTAAACAATTCTTACCTATATATCCAAGCGTGTCTTAGAGTAGAAGGAAAGCCACTTTATTCCTCGCACCCCGATTTTCCTCAGATCTGGGGAAATTTATAGCGTAGATCTGGTAACAGCGCACTTCAGCTCCGTCTGGTCTAGCTTTCAGCTCTGTCAGGTACGTCTGCTATTGGACCAGACGGAGCTGAAGTACCTGAGACCGGACCAGACAGAACTCAAGACTAGATGAGACGGAGCAGAAGTACCTATATGCAATTCAGCGTATCAGAAAGAGAGGGCGCTAGGTACTTTAGCTCTGGTCTTCAGGTATTTCAGCTTCGTCAGCTCTGGTCTTCAGGTACTTTAGCTCCGTCTGGTCCACAATAGCAGACATACTTGACAGAGCTGAATACTAGACCAGACGGAGCTGAAGTACCTGAAGTACAAAGCGCTCTCTCATTCTGGTTAGATTTTATACTTTTTGTACCTTTAATAATGTAGCTTGTGTTTCATAATATACAGGAGTTGGGGATACGTTTGGGACCAGACAAGTTATGAAAAAAAAAAATTAAATGCAGAACTTATGCGCAACTCTGTATATTTTAAAATTCCATTGCTTTAATTTATTTGATTTTAATTTTATTTTAATGTAACGCGTTATAGCATTATATTGTAACAAATGTATAAATGGTGTAACTATTAAAAGAAATAAAACTTTCATTGTAGTTTGGTCCGCTGATTTTTAACAATTTAAATTTTCCGGTACTCTGGGCAGATGAATAATTTCTATTAAAATTTGGAATTTTATCATTACAGCCAACCTAAATTAAATTTTTTGTACTGACAGAGCCATCTAGGGTTTGGGTTCAAAAATACAGAAGCAAGTTTATCTTAAGCGATTTACGTGGAGATCTATAGTAGATTGTCTTTAGCTCCTACTCGAACTGATGACAAGACAATGGATTAAATCGTGGTATACGGTAAGGACTTCTGCGTTTGCTAAGCTTGTATGTGACTGTATCCATCTGTCGGACGGAAGTTTAACTGATCGCACTTTACTTTATATTCGGAAGATGGTTGTCTTTGCAATAATTTTCAATTAATTCTAATCCAGTACCGTGCGCGATATAATTAATATATTTCAATTATCACGGTACTTAAGTAACTTCGTTACAATTTTAAAGAGTAAAATGCTCGAACACGTCGATTTTTACACTTATCCCAAGTATCTGATGGTACAAAATATTCGGTATTTAGATGAACCTCCTTCAGGTGACGGCCACCCTCTCAATTTTTTTAAATAGCAAGTGACACTTCATTTAAAAGATTATAAAAATGGTTACCAGATTCACAAAAAATTAAATGTATTTTATACTTTTTTGTGTTAACGTGCTAATTTTTTATTAAAAAATATCGAGAGGTCATGTGCTGGCTACATCAGATTTTTTGAATATTTATTATTTTTTCTTTTGTACGATTTCAAAGAATTTTATTGTCTGAACATTCTACGTACCTATTACACTCGAATATGAGATTTTTCCAAGGATTATCGTAATTATGTTAAAAAAATGACATTCTTGTTGATAAACAGACTAACCTACCTTGAAATTTCATTGCACTCGTGATAGATTTCATGAACTAATTTTAACTAATCGAATTTTATTATCAGAAACACGTTAGCCGCCAGAAGATTTTTAGTATATTAAAAAAACAACCAATAATATTTAGAAAAAATTACCGTAGTAATTTTTACTAATTGTCAGCAGGATGAAATTAGATTTGTCTAAGTCTAAAAAATTTCTTTCCATTTAATTATTGACAAACTATACATGCATCTGTTGTTATAACATACGGATGACGGTAAAGGAACTTACACGGTGGTCTTATATAATTTGTGATAAAGGAATAATAATAATATAAATTTTTTTATTAGACAAAAAATATATTCATTCATTTTAATTCCAATTTAACTTGTCCAGAAAACAATTATACTAAATGTTTAAAAACAAACGTATCTATTGATTAACAGGAAGCCGGCAATAATAATTAAAAAACACATATTGACATGGATCATTTTCTTTTTACAAACAAAACAAACAGTCGTTGAACTTTTTAATGGCACAATTTATTAAAAGGTAGAATTATCTTGAAGTGACGATACTTAATATTTTCCATTTTTATCATACATCGACTTTGTTTTTAAAATATAACAAAGCTTTAAAAACAAAATAATCAGACGTACTTTATAGTATAATTTACAAGCGATAAATACAAAACAGTTAATACATATAACGATAAACAAACTACATACATATCAAGTAAAAAACATTCTTTGAGTAAAATTTTTATAATACAAGATTGCATTTTATTTATATAATATTTTATAGGTAGGATCAGTTAACAAAGATACAGGGTAGGGTGAATATGCTCAATATAAACAAAAACATTTCGTTACTAGAATGTATTTTCAAATTCTAAGCATTTATCAGGGTAAATAAGTGCATTAATATTAAATAAAAATATTAAATTTTATGCATTTTCGAAAAGTGCAATTAAAATTCTTCAAATAAATTCCATCAACGATTTTTTTTATATAATATTAATGCGCTATTTATACTGTAACTTTTTTAATTGATCATAGGAAATGACAAATAGAAAAATTGATAAACATTTTATGCTTTTTAAGACTTAAATTTCCAATATTAATAATCATATTTTGTATTAGATTTTCATTTTTAGACCATTTTTGCCTGAAAAATATCTTAAATTGAATATTATAAGCAAATTGATACATTTTTCAGCATTACGTTAAGATCCATTGTATAAATCGAAAAAGATAAGAGGCCCAGGAAGTGACCCCTGTGGTACACTTTTCTCAATGAATCTTGAGTCTATCGTCACATATTGGCATCTATAGGAGGAATAACTTTTTAATAATGATAATAATTAATAATAAAAAATACCCCTATTTTATAATTTTATTTTTTTACCATGTGCTTATATTAATAAAATTGTAACATGTAATTTTTAATAATGGCCTAAGGATGGTTGTTTAACTGAAACTAGTCGTCTAAATTTAACAAATTTTATAATACAAACTCTGGTACACGACTTTGTATTTTAATTCAATTGTTGAAAATTCTGGACTATATTCGAGGTAATATAATAATAATAATAATAATAATCTTTAATTTCCGAAGATACAAAATTTATAAATATGTTTCATATGTAAAGGAACATACGCTAACTGTAGGACAATTAGATAAATACAAAAAATATGTATATGATAGGCCGCTTCATTACTAAGTTATAGGGTTTTTTGTCAATTTTGCTCATTTCTTTCAATCACCGTATATTTGGAACCATCCCGTATATTTTTCTGATATTTGGCAAGCTTATTCTACTCTATTAGGACAATTACAGGTCCGGCTTCAAAAAACCTCGAAATTATTTTGCTCTAGAACAACCGTGTGAACAGTACATGGAAAACTTTTTTTATTATTGATTTTAGGAAAAAAAGTTATTCTTTATAAAAAGTTGTGCATGGTCTACAACCTAAAATGCAACCATCAGATAATACATTTATTTACCCGTATACGAGGGGCGTCAAAAAATATAAATTTTGCTCAAGAATAAAGTAGGTACCCTTATTTTAAAAATATAGAAAAATGTTAATTGAAAAACTTGTTCTTGGAGCAAAGTTTGAAGTGAACTGTTACGTATAAAATTAGTTTCTACACATTATTTTAAGCCAAAGCCGTTACTTGGGCTTAAAAAAATCGTGGAAACGAAATTTTTTATGTAACAGTTCACTTTCAACTTTATTTGAAGAAAAAAATTAGAAAAAATATTGTTTTGAGAGAGGAGGCTGTGATTTCATATTTGTTCTTACATATTGTTTCTAAACAAGTTTTCCAAATATTATTTTTCTATATTTTTTAAAATAAGGGTACTTTAATTTTATTGAGCAAAATTAATATTTTTTGACGCCCCTCGTATACGGGTAAAAAAATGTATTATCTACTGGTTGCATTTTAGGTTGTAGACCATGTACAACTTTTTATGAAGAATAACTTTTTTTCATAAAACCAATAATAAAAAAGTTTCCCATATGAGTCCAACTTATGTAGCCACACTGTATAAGATCTTAAAAATCAATTTCGACATCAAGTATTGGTTTTTCATAAAACTGTGGATTGTATACTACTATTTGATTTTAATCCACCTTGGGCATAATGTTTGTACATTTGTACTCTGTAAATATCGTGTTTGTTAAGATTTATTGTGGTGGTATCTTATTGACGATGGCTTTGTAAGCCTAAAACGTTTAGCCAAATTTTTAATAAATGATTTAAATCATCCTCAGTCTTTTAAATACTTTATTGGCAGATAAAAACTGTACTAGCATTTGTATATAAATTAATTTCTCGAGAAATTTTTGACAGTTTACTAATAGGATTTAATTCATGTATTTCTTTCTAAACGCGTGCAGAGTTTTCTTAAACCTATTTATACATCAGGACCTAAATAAATTGTTGAAAATCACAGGCAGTTTGTATACAATCGGAAATACCTAAATTACTTGATTGCTTGATAAACAAAGCTTTAAGTGATTGTAAAAATATAGTAACAGGTCAACAGCATGGTTTTAGCTACGGAAAATCTACCAACACAAATCTTTATTTATAAATATTTAAAAAAAAAATTTAATTTACAAAATACTTAAAAAATTAAGCTAAATTAATAATAATCTAGTAATGAAGCAGATCACAAGAATTTGGTTTTTTTTTCGTTGATTAATTCAATAAATATAGCCCAAATTCTTCTTTGAACTGATAGAAACTAAATGCAAACAAGAATTCATTTTTGGGACATACTGTATATAATTTACAATTTTTTTTTCGAAAACACTCAACTTGTGACACATTATATACAACTTACAAAAATTAATTTTTGGAATATACAGTATACACCTTATAAGACTTTTTTTTCGAAAAACTCAAATTTGGTCACACTGTATACAACCTACAAAAAGTTTCATTTTTGGGACATAGTGTATACACCTTGCAAGTTTTTTTCTTCGAAAAACTCAACTTGTGTCAAGAATTTTTATTTTTGAGATATACTGTATGCAATTTACAAGAATTTTTATTTTTGAGACATACTGTAAACAACAAGAATATTTATTTTTCCGGCGAACTATATCTAAAAACAAATATTATATAAATCCAATAAGTTATCCATATCTCAAATGTGGTCAAGTGTTAATCATACATAAAACTCGAAATCATGTACCACAATAAATTTAATTATAAAAAAAGGGGCATCTAGTTTCGGATAAAAAACCATCTTCAGGCTTAGAAAATCGAACTTATATTTATTCTAGGCCTGAAGATGGCTTTTTATCCGAAACTAGTTGCCTTCTTTTTTTATAATTAAATTTATTGTGGTACATGATTTCGAGTTTCATTTATGATCAAATGTTATATATTTATTTATTAACAAAAACTTTATTCATTTATTTCGTAAAAAAAATCAAAATTATGTCTTTTTGTACGTGCGTTTAAACCTCTTGTATGCAATTCGGTTATCTTACACAATAAGCTATAACCAACCTTTGTTAAATTTGATCAAATTTTTATATTATTGTTATCTCTATTTGTCCTACTCTATCAAAACTAATATCGAACTAGTTGATTAATTAAAACAACTATATCCCAAAATCTAATAAGTTCAAAAATAAATTCAAAAAAGCTGATTGTGCGTATTTTTTCTGAATTTCTCGGAAATGGAACAACCGATTAGCGTGCCGTTTTTTGCAAATTATAGAAAATTACCAGTGTAAACTTTGAAACTTGAAAGTGTAGTTTTTCTACAAAACTGAAAGCAATATATTCACAGGTTGTAAATATGATTAATAATAAATTAAAATGATCATATTTGGCATGAAAATCTAGGTCATGTTAATAGCAATAAATTTAAAAACTACGAGTTTCTTAATTCCTCTATTAATCGTTTTTAAAGATTTTGTTGCGAAAATCAATCTACATTTTAATTTAAAAGTTTTAAAAATTTATTTTGTGAATATTCATCAAGACATATTGTATTCAAAGAAGATTTAATTTCCTTTTGTCCTTCTGAACTAAATGGCGTAGCTAAAATAATAACCCAAAAATCGGTGTCGGGATAGAAGCGCCCCCAATACATTTGCGATCCTTTAAATTTTAAGTTTGTACCAACCTGTATTAAGCACTCGCTCTTAAATTTTAATACGTTTGGCCTGATGATGGCAGTTATGCCGAAACTAGTTGCCGTTCCCTCTTTTTCGACTTAACTACGATTTTAAATATAATTTGTGTTTACTTGAATTTGAATTTTATTACTTAAAATTATTATTTGATCAGATATAAATAAGCTAGACCAAGTTGGAAATATTTTGCATTGTCTTCGACTGTTAAGTTAACAGTCAACTATTTGAATACATTATTTTTTTGTCAAAGTGCAACTAGTCTGGCTACGAGTAAAGACGATTAAATAGACAAAAAGTTAATGCGATATTTGGTTTTTTGCGCATATCATTTTTATTTAAAAAAATATCAAAAAATGGAAAAGTTTTATTGTATCTGAAATTTTCTACAAAAGCGTACTAATAAATCTTCGATATGACGTTTCGTGTCTTAACGGCCACCATCAGGTTATTTTTTTTTAATACGACCTGTCTTTTTTTATTTCAAATATTGATAAACCGTTTAAATCCAAATTCAGGGATACATCATAATTGTCATTTTAACGACGTTTTTTCTGAAATAACTAACATCATCAGTGACAATATTTTTTAATTACGGTCCTGTCGTAGTTCTTCTGTAAATTCGTTTTGATTTCATTAAAACAAGCATAATTCGACATTACAACTTCGATACAAGAAGATAGCATAAGCAAGAAGAAAAAAGTATTTATTTTATAAAAATGAAACAGGTTATCCATATCCCAAATGTGGCCAAGTGTTCAATAAATGTAATGAAATTCAAAGTCATGTACCACAATGATTTAATTAAAAAAACGGTAACTAGTTTCGGCTAATTAGCCATCATCAGGTCTAAAAATGGGGGGCCGGCTCGGCCCCACCATCATTATGTTTAGTTTTATACTCGGTTAAAGGTGTTTACCTTCCCCCTTTTGAACCCATCATTTTATTTCATGTACCCCTAAAAATTTTTACTTTCCAAAATTTTGTTCCTTCAAAACTCCATCCACCACTTTTTCCAATGCGTATCAACTTTATGCATTTTTTGCAATTTATAATTCAATTACTTCGTTTTACTTAATTATATGGTAAGTTAGTTTGTTTTGTAAATTAGATATGTTAGTAACATTTTTAGGCCTGATGATGGCTAATTAGCCGAAACTAGTTGCCGTTTTTTTAAATTAAATCATTGTGGTACATGACTTTGAGTTTCATTACTTTTATTATTTATTTTATAACGAATTGATCTTGGAGAATGAAACGAATAAAGAAAATAAATAAATAAAAAATTGAAAATATATTTTCAAAAATATAAAAGAAAAAATTTCGGCAAAACCATTGGTTGTGCTGTCTCACTAAAATGTAATCATTATTAGAAAAATTAAGAAAAAGTCGCAAATGTATCGGGGGCGCATCTGTCCAGGATTCCAAAAATCTCCTGGAAGCAAATTTATATAAATCCCTTTGGAGAAAAGCTATTTTATTAAATCTGTTACCCATAATTCCCATATTTTAACACAAAAAAATTCCTGTCGGTAGGGTCGACAGGGGAGGTAGATTTCTACTGTCTAAATTTGAGCATCCTTCCCCACTCCACGATATGGTCAGATCGAAAAAAGTTTCAAACAAATAAATTTTATAATAATTAGGACATGAAAAAAGTCTAATGACCTGTTTCAATATTTTTAAAAAGTTTCAGACAAATTTATTTTATAATAATTGGAACATTAAAAAAGTTCTATGAACTGTTTCAATATTTTTGAAAATAGCAGAGATATAAATTTTTTGAAATTTCAACCCCCTTCAGTTCCATCCTCGTGGGTCGGATGAAAAAAAGTTTTATAATAATCAGAGCATAAAAAAAGTCTAATGGTCTTTTTTAATATTTTCAAAAATGGCGGAGATCTGATTTTTTTGAGATTTCAACCCCCTGCAATTCTCACCCCCTTAGAGGTAGAATGCCCATTTGCAATACGCAACGAATTACTGCCCCAAAGAATTTTTGTACCAAATTTAGTGTCGATTGGACCAAAATTGCGACCTCTATCGTGCCGGAACGGAATGTCTACACATACATATAGGTATATACCGATAAAATTTTTTTTTTACTGATTCTTATTCAGAAGGTCACAAACGGCGTAGCGCCCCTATTCCCGGTGCTGGGTCCCGTCATTGAATCGATTACAATAGGTAGATTCCATATATGGAAATCTACCTAAAAAATAAAATAACGTAAATATTTTTTTTTTCACCGCGGGGAGTGAATCTAGTACTTTGGTCCCGTATTTGCGGGACTAAAGTGCCACTTTTACTCCCTTGGGACTAAAATTGTTTAATCCCAAGGGACTAAAAATGTTTAGTCCCGCAAATAAAAAACAATTGAAACCAGCCACCTTGTTTATTCTAATTTACTTGAATTGACAAATATTTGTTCAAAGGACTATAGGAGACACTTTTCGGCAGTACAGTCTTCAATTGTCTTTTTTCTAACAGCATTTTACCACGAAAAATCTAAAATATCTTAAATGGGACGAAGTCGCAATCTTCTGTTATTATTTTCATAATAGTTTCACGCAACGGTAACTTGAATGTGGATCACAATTGGTCCCGAGTTCGAGCCCCATCCGGGAACACCGTTTTTTTTTTAATTCTTGTAAAAGCGGCTATTTTATAAAAAAATTGTTTTTTAAAATATATAATTTAATATTAAACATGATTATCTAATCAGAAGTAGGAAATTCACAAATAATACAATTGATTGTTACGTTAAAATATTAAAAAAATTAACAGGGAAATAATTATTTGAATTTTAAGGGGGCTTGAGCACCGCGGTATAAAAAATAGCGTATATACCATAGGACTAAAGTGTCTTTTAATCCCTCAGGTGTTTGTTTAACCCTTGGTATATAATATACTATTAAATTTCATTGGATTAGATTTTTCTTTATATACTATAATTCTGACACCTTATAGATTATTGTAATTACCATTGCATTTTTAAAATCCATTTATTTCTTGTCTACCTATAGAATATCGTATCGTCTTTCCCCCGTAATATCGATTTCGACATTCGATTGGCCACCGTCTGACGACAAACGAAACGATCAAGTTGCGGTGCCTTGTGCTTGTGCCTTGTCTCTTGTGACATATATTCTAAAACGCTCGACAGAGATGCATTGCATTTGTCTCGTTTCAAACCTCGTGCTTTATTTCCTTCCGCAAATCAAATCCGAATCTCCAATCTTTTGATGTTCATGTTCTGCTCTATAGCGACTGTGGCGAGTGATTTCCTGCTTTAATAAATTTATCATCGGTGGCTCCTGTCCTGGTTTAAAAGTTTTTTTAAATAGGCTTGTAAGTGGGAATACGGTGAAGTGCGCGTATGTAAAAAAAATGGATTTTTTCGATAAGGACGATTTGTATCGGCAGCTGGATCAGCTGGAAGAAGAATTTAATGTGGTTTTGAGGAGAGACAGTGTCGCTTCTGTGTATAGTAACAGTACGGGAGGGTATGCTGATGATGGTCGGGCTACTTCTAAAAACGAGTGGGAAGATTATTGGGCTTGGTTAGTATTTTTTTTTAAGTAGAGACCCTTTTAATAGTACCAAAAAAATTTTTAATGATTAAAATATACTATACTTATTTTAATAAATTTCTCACTGTACATACTCCGTAACGCAGCCAACGTGTTAAGTTTTGTTTTTAGAGACCGAAACGATCAGCTGGTAGTAGCGCGCTCTTTACGTTGCACCGGACAGAAAGACAAATTAGTGTCCCTTATAGAAGTTAATGCCGCTTCTTTGAAATTTTCTTGATTAAAAATTTCGGGGTCCGGTTTTTATAATATTTTCAAATGTTTTTCAAGCGTTTTCTTTTAGACATTTTCTATTCCAATTCTTTTGATATAGTTTTGTTACGTTTCCTTTTACTTCCATTCCAGTATTGAACATATTGTCCTATCACTTTACTCTCTGTTCTTTAATTTATCCATTTATTCAAGGGCGTAGATATGTGTGTAAAGGCGGTAATTACCCCCAGGATACTAAAAAAATAGTACGAAAAGAAGAAATAAAATATATAAATTGTTGAAACGGGCAAACATATTTGTCTAAAAGTTTGATTACCTTCCCTATGAAAGAGTTATTTACGCCCCTGCATTTATTTATACTTCTGTACTCATTGTATTTTTTTTAACCAATATCGTTCGTATTTTTTTTTTAAATTCATTGTCATTAATTTCGTTTTGTCGTTATTTATCTTCAATCCCAGATTAATTTTTTTCTTTTATAATACCTCCAGCATCTGTAACATTAAATCCAAAAAGTTATCCATACCTCGAATGCAGTAGTGTATGAGAGCCGGATCGGCGTTCCGGTACCTTTTTCAGAACCGGAACGTGTTCCGGTACTATTTTTCAAAAAGGATATTTTTTTGGATTGAAGTTCGTTAATGCGGCATGATAGAAGTTAACTGGCAGAAAGCGTCACGTAAGGAAAAAGCGTTATGCGACCTTCCCTCCTTTTCTCTTACTCTTCGTCTCATTCTACAATATGAATTGTTTTATATAATTTATAATTATTTTATATATTGATATGGAACACCCGGTAGTTCAGATGTCCTATCTAAGATTCTCACTCGACTATAAATTAAAAAAAAAATGTAAAAAAAATTATAATATATTGAAATTTCTGATGTTCTGAATACTTCTGCTTTCTTCCCTCTCAATAAAGTTTCTTCTATTAATTTGTTTCTTTCTTCTTTTTGATGCTCTCCGTTTGATTTTTTTATATCCTATTTTTCTTCGTCTTGTAATGTAAATAGTTTTTCTATAGTTTTCACACCCTGTCTTTTTATATAATTACTAGCTGAATACCCGGCGTGCTTTGCTACGGAGTCTCTTTAATATTAGCACCTGTACGACCATGCTTTACTTAATTTTTTTTATTTTTTCACATTTTTTCACGTTTTACCTATTTTTATCTTTCTATTTTTCATAATTTTTTTCAAAGTTCCTCCTTATTTTTCCCTATTTTTTCCAATTTGTCCCCATTTTTCAGCTATTTTGCTGTTTTACTCTATGTTTCGATATTTTTCACTATTTTAACACATTTGTTCTTATTTTTTCCTATTTGGTCCCACATTTTTTACTATTTTTCCTATGACTTATTTTGCGCTATTTTTTCCTGTTTTTACAATTTTTTCCTATTTGTCTCTATTTCGCCCTACTTTCCCCTATTTTTTTGCTCCATGTTGCCCTATTTTAACCTAATTTTCCAACATTTCCCAATTTTTCCCCATTTCGCACCATGTTTATCTATTTGTCCCATTTTTTTCCGATTTTTTTATATTTTTTTGTTTTTTTTCCCTATTTTTTCTATTTTTCCATTTCTCCAATTTTTAGTATTTTTACCCATTTTTTTCCTATTTTTCCTAATTTACCCTTATTTACTCTATTTTTCACGTTTGGCCTAGTTTTTTCTTATTTTTCCCCAAATTAACTTACTTTTCACTATTTTCCCTATTTTGTTCTACTTTTTACTATTTCCTCATTTTTCCTATTTTCCCTATTTTTCTCCATTTTGCCCTATTTTTTCATATTTTTCCCTAGTTTGTCCATTTTTTTCAACATATGTCTATTTTCCCTATTTTGCCTTATTTCTTCATATTTTTCGCTGTTTTTTTTCATGCTTTTCCTTTTTTTCTCTATTTTGCCTGTTTTTCCGTATTTTGTCGTTATTTTCCTACTTTTCACTAATTTTCCATATTTCAACCTACTTTTCCTATTTTGTCCTATATTTGCCTGTTTTTCTTCATTTTGTCCCTTTTTTCTCTATTTTGCCCTAATTTTCCAACTTTTTCGTATTTCCCCCTATCTTTATCTACCTTTTCCTTTCTTTCTCAATTTTTTTCTGTTTTCCCTATATTTTCCTTTTTTTGATACTTTTTTTATTTTTATGTATTTTTCCTTATTTTCTTTTTCCCATAGTTCTCTATTTTACCTTATTTTTCTGTATTTTTCATTTCTTATTCAAATTTTTCATTATTTTTATTTTTCGTATTTTTCCCTCTTTTGCTTCATTTTTCCCTATTTTTCTCCATTTTTCCCTATTTCCCAGTTAATCTACTTTTGGTATATAGTTAATAAGATCAATCCCAAGTAACTGTGATTTTCTTTTAATATGGTTTTAACCAAATTAAATTGCGGCAACTGTACATATAATGAATATAAATTTTAACTTTAAAAAAATACAGGGTAAAAATACCTGCTTTTTTTTGTTGAAAAATAATCAAATCTATGCCATATATGTAGATTTGGAATAATCTAAAAAAATCGAAAAAAATTCCAGTATTTGTCATTGTTTTTTATTCGATAACGAAATCAATTTTTTTTATAGCAAATTAGATCATTTCCTGGTAAAAGAATGTTATCAAACACTGTGAAATCGTCCTAATTAAACTGTTTAATTAGTCAGTACGGGATTTTCCTAGCGAGTGAGTGGAGTTTAGTTATTAAAAATGGATTTTTTGAGTAGGGATTATGTCCCTTTTCGGCGCAGGATCGTCAGGGATCCTAACGTGGTGCTAAGACGTGATCCTATCGTGGTTTTAAGACGACATAGTATTTCTTCTGAGATTGCTTCATCCGCTTACAGAAATATTCCTAGTGGGTATAATAGTTATAGAAGTAGTGTTGTGGGTCAGGAATGGAAAAACTACTGGGATTGGTTAGTTATTATTAAATTAATATTTTTTTTTAGTTAGTCTCGGTAGCTCAATCTGCTGGGTAAGTCTTATGTTATTTCCAAATTTTCTCTTATTGGGTTTTTTCAATAGCCTGTACATTGAAGGTAAGTTAACGCAAAATCAATGTGGTTGTGGTCCCAAAAATAGTCCTGTTATATAGGTCCTCCCAAAAATGTGGTTCCTCCTCAAAATATCAGTAGCCACGAAAACCGTTCTCCCAAAATTGAGTGTGATCCCGAAATTATCGCTTGCCAAATCTGTTAAAAAAAATTCCTGTCGGTAGGGTCGACAGGGGAGGTAGATTTCTATTGTCTAAATTTAAGCATCATTCCCCACTCCACGATATGGTCAGATCGAAAAAAGTTTCAAACAAATAAATTTTATAATAATTAGGACATGAAAAAAGTCTAATGACCTGTTTCAATATTTTTAAAAATAGCGGAGATATGAATTTTTTGAAATTTCAACCCCCTCCAGTTCCATCCCCTTAGGTCCGATTAAAAAAAGTTTCAGACAAACTAATTTTATAATAATTAGAACATAAAAAAATTTTTATGAGCTGTTTCAATATTTTTGAAAATAGCGGATATAAATTTTTTGAAATTTCAACCCCTTCAGTTCCATCCCCGTGGGTCGGATGAAAAAAAAGTTTCAGACAAATTAATTTTATAATAATTAGAACACAAAAAAAGTCTTGTGACCTGTTTCTATATTTTTGAAAATGGCGGAGATATAAATTTTTTGAAATTTCAACCCTCTCCAGGTCTATCCCCGTGGGTCAGATGAAAAAAAGTTTCAGATAAATTAATTTCATAATAATCAGAGCATAAAAAAAGTCTAATGGTCTTTTTTAATATTTTCAAAAATGGCTGAGATCTGAATTTTTTGATATTTCAACCCCCTGCAATTCTCACCCCCTTAGAGGTAGAATGCCCATTTGCAACACGCAACGAATTACTTCCCCAAAGAATTTTTGTACCAAATTTGGTGTCGATTGGACAAAAATTGCGACCTCTATCGTGCCGGTAGCGCCCCTATTCCCGGTTCTGGGTCCCGTCATTGAATCGATTACAATAGGTAGATTCCATATATGGAAATAATCTACCTAATATATAAAAAGCAGATTACATACCTAAAATGGTCAAGTTTCTTAAACTAACATTTTTCTATCTATAATTATTAAAATTTAATATTCAACAAAGCCTTAAAATAATTTTACATAACAAGAAATAAAACACAAAGTTAGGTACCACAATAGTATAATTTGAAATTTAAAAGGCAACTAGTTTCGATCACAGATCACCATCATCAGGCCGTTATTAGTTTATATGAAGGAGAAATATTATTAAACACCAACGGTGCGACCCATTAAGGGTAGTGAAAATAAGAGGGGGTTATAAAAACATTGATAGTATATGAAAAAAGAGGTTATTATCTTAAAGCCATGTAGAAAAACATGGTAAAATTAATAAATGCTAGCAGCGAAATTGTCTCCAGACAAAAGAAATAGAGCGTAACATTTATTTTTTCGAGACCTTTAGAATGAGGTATTATTCGATTTTTTACATTTTAGCCACATAATTTCTAATGCAAAAAAATGTTTCTTCAGTCTCCAATTTCGCATAAATCAATCTAAAATTAGTTTTAAGATAAGATTTCTATTGGTGTTCAATTGTTTATATGAAAGAAATAGGAAAAGCATCGATCAACATTTTATATAAAAAAATTTGGACAATGAACGTTTCGCTACACGAAGTATCGTGTACATGTTGTTTGGTTCGTGCGGGGAATGGCAAGGTGAGGTGAGACGCACTCAGATGTGTCAATGAATTATACAGGGTTTCCCAAATAAGAGTGATCGATTTTAAATGTAGGTAAATGCACAATGTATTAATTGCTCTAAATCGGGTTTTCACTAATTCTTTTCGTTTAAAAAAAAGTTTTTTTATGAAGTTTGTTTACATTTTATCCCGTCAATAGGGTACTAATTTTTTTTTTTCAAAATAAATGAAAAAAATATGTATTATTTTAAATGGAATAACTCTTTGTATAATTTATTAATCAAGATTTATTATCTCCTTTTAAGAAATGTATAGTTTGATATCTTCTGCTTTCCTAACAGTAAATAAAAATTAACAATCTGACAAATAATTTATTTGGCAACTAAACATCACAAACATTTAATAAAACTAATAATGTAATTAATAGTAATAAATAATGTAAAAGTTACAAAAATGGTGTATGTGCCTACTCTCTTTTTTGTATTTTTTGCAATTTTTGCTACTTTATTTCGAGTTTTTGCGATTTTTTGCAATTTATGCAGTATTTTGACATTTCGTAAGATTTTTTTGTGATTTTTTGCAATATGTTTTGCTATTTTTTGTGTTTTCGATTTTTCAATTTTTCCCAATGTTTCATGTTTTTTTGTTTCAATTTTTTTTCTGATTAATTCCATTTTTTTCGGGTTTCTTTTGCGTTTTTTGCGATTTTTTCGTTGTTTCTATATATTTTATTTTTTCCCATTGTTTTTTGTTTCCCAATTATTTTCGATTCTTTGCAATTTTTGACATTTTGTAAAATTTTTTGTGATTTTTTCCAATTTTTTTGCCATTTTTTGTGTTTTCGATTTTTCAATTTTTCCCAATGTTTCCTGATTTTTTCTGATGTTTTCCTTCTTTTTCGGTTTTTTGCGATTTTTTTCGTTGTTTCTGTATATTCTAATTTCTTCCGATTGTTTTCGCGATTTTTTGCGGTTTTTTGACATTTTTGCGATATTTTGCAATTTTTCTTATCTTTTCGTTTTTCTTCTCTTTTCGTTTTTCTTCTCTAATTTTTTCAGACTTATTGCCATTTTTTAATTGTTTTCAAATGTTTCCTGTTTTTTTTTATTTCTCCGATTATTTGCGATTTTCTGCCATTTTTGCGATTATTTGCCATTTTTTGAAATTTTTTTGGGTTTTTTTTTGCAGTTTTTTTGACATTTTTGCGATTTTTTGCCATTTTTTAATAATTTTCAAATGTTTCCTGTTTTTTTCGTTTATTTGCGATTAGCTGCCGTTTTTGCGATTAGCTGCCGTTTTTGCGATTTTTTCCGATTATTTGCCATTTTTTGAGTTTTTTGGGTTTTTTTGCAGATTTTTGAGATTTTTTGCGAATTTTTTCGAATTTTTGACATTTTGTGCGATTTTTTAATTTTAAATTTTCAATCGATTTATCTAATATAGCTGTCAGAATGTTTTCGATAATGACCCTAATGACCCTAATGTTATTTTTTCTACAAGCTAAAAGTATACTTTTCCGCACGCATTTAAGTGTGGAAAAGTTACTTTTTCATATCTTAGTTTAGATTTTTCTGGCAAAAGATTTATATTTCTTGCTGTTTCCATAAGAGACTCTGGTATTTCGTCATCCATTTTGGTATATTATAATTAGATAAATATTAAAAATTCACTAATGTCAAATTAAGTTGACAACTTGTAAATTAATTCTTGCTTGGTTACTATGATTACTTTCAGCCTAATGTTTTATTTATTAAGAAGCACTAGGAAAATTTTTGTTTAATGACAAAAAAATATTTTTAATTCTAGGCGCTTGTAGAAAAAATATTGTTCCTAACACATTTGCTTAAAGTATCTTTTCCCCACTTAATTGCAATTGCGTGCGGAAAGTATAACTTTCCGCACTTGTTAGGAAAATAACTATTTTGTTTCTGAATAAATTTTGCAAAATTTTCATTTAATGTCCTTTTTCCATAAGGAAAAATGCAGTGTTTCTTGAAATGTCGAATATCTTTGTTGATAGGAAAGCAAAAGATCAAACTTATACATTTTTTAAAAGATGATGAATCGCTCTTTTAAATACCATCAAAATATACAGAGTGTTCCATTTAAAATAACACATAATTTTCCCATTTTGACCACAATTAGTAGATCAACCTGTATTGACGGGATAAAATGTAAACAAACTTCATAAAAAAAATTTTGGGCAAAAGAAAACAATTAGTGAAAAGGCGATTTATTTAGAGCAATTAATACGTTGTGCATTTATATTTAAAATCGATCACTCTTATTTTAGACACCCTGTAATATGTTACCCACTTATGAGACACGCTTATGTATATTTACATGTGAAAAGAGAACTGTCAATTTTTTTGTAACAATACGTCATTTATAAGGCCCGTATTTTAAACAACCAATAAGGGTAGTCGGGCACCTCGTTCCCCTTTCGTTACCAAACAAACTAATTTAGGGCCGGTTTATTAATGAGCTGTTAACACAACTTGACTGACAGCTATCGCTTAGCTGTCAGTTAAAGTGTTTATCGACGTCACTGTTACCCGTAACCGAAAGTTATCTTGGACATTAGCTGACCGACACTTGAAACCTCCTGTTTGCTAGTTAACTGCCAGCTAAATTGATTGACGCGCAAGATTTTGTTGTTTTGTTATCCGGAAAAATATAATCTACAATAATTTTTGTAATCTTTTCTTAATTTTATATTTGTGTGATTTATTATTATGAAGCAGGGTTCAAGTGGGACATGAATTTAGTGATGATAACGAAGAAATAATACTGAGCATGAAAGAAGACCTTATTTTATGATCTAATTTTTTGCAAAATTATGACGAAGTCGATTTTTTCACTAGATTCAGGCTGAAGAAACAAATGTTTTTAACATCTGTTTTATTATTTTCAATAATATTTTTTTTTTTACAATCATTGATAGCAGTGTTCTATCTAATGCTGTAAAATTAGCCACTAGAAAAAAAAACTTTTCAACCGACACACAACAAAGCTGGACGCTTGTTAGAAGTTTGGATTTTTAGTTTTATTCCAATACGAGCCCTCACTTTCTGTTGAGTTTATACCGCGTAATTTAAAAACATTTGCCGAAATACTCAAAACAGCCAACCTACCAAAATTTACTAATAGCTAGAAGTTACGTAGCTGTCAGTCAACACCGTAATAATAAAACTCTGTCAAAGATAACAAACACAGATTTAACAGTACATTGATAAACCGGCCCTGATAAGACAAGGCGGGCAATCCAGGACGGCACGCGAAACACTATTTATATTTATTTTATTAAAAGAAGTCTTGACTATCTAAATCTAGCCTGTGTATTCGTCCTAATCGGCTTTTGTTGTAACTTGAAAATTTAAAGTGTATACGTTACAAATGAAAGTTTCAGGTTCGAATCCTGATATATATTTTTAATTTTTTTTACGAAATAAACGGAAGTTGTATTTTTTTTATTACACCGGCTAGATTTAGATATTCAAGACTTTTAATGAAATAAATATAAATGGTGTTTCGCGTGCCGTCCTGGATTGACCGCCTCGTCTTATAAGCTACATCTAAAGATGGAAAATCTGCAAGCGGATTTTCTGTATTCAATTCTATTGCGTGATGTGATTTCGATTCAATAGACGAGGAAAGTTATGACGTCACAAATGTCATTCTTGTCAAGAAGTGATTAAAAACAAACCTCTGTCAAATTTAAATCAATTTGTCATATCTTTGGTTTTATAACTCTATTAAAGGCTGTGTTAAAGGCAGTTTTTTACAAGAATGACATTTGTGACGACACACGTTCCTCGTCTATTTGCCGCCAATTTTATTGCGGATACGCAAATAAGTTAACTTTGTTTCAACTTTTTGCGGATTCTAATAGATTCATAACTTATAATATATTAATTGTGTTCAAAATTTCTGTTATGTCTCAGAAGTCAAATCACTGTTATAATGTACCTGAATTGGGAATTTGGAACCATTGGTTTTTAACAATGTTGAAGAATATCCTCACCACTAATCAAAATTACACGTTTTAAAACACTCTACGTACGTTTCGCTAACTATGTTAGCATCATCAGGAGTTTATATTAAACCTAGCTATTTATACTTACAACTTTAATTGCGTATTGGCGCTAAGCGCGGAAGCTTTATCCAATCAATCAGTTGGAAAAAGCCCGCCAACCTTATCGAATTAAGCTGTAAAAGAGACTATACGGAATAGGGCCTTTGTCTTTATTTAAATTATTTTTACACTTAATTATTTCTATAATTTCACATGTATCGAACAATCTTTTGTAGGGTGCATTTTTAAACAATTTTGACTTATCTGCACTAAATTTATGGACCGTATTTCAAATGAGCCATGTGCTCTTTAAACCTGTTTTGTACAGATCTTCTAGTTTGTCCAACATACTTTTTGTCACCATCAGAACAATTTATTTCGTAGATTCCACTTTTATCCAAATGACTTGTTTTATCTTTTGGGTTGTTTAATATAATTTTCAAAGTATTGTTTGTTTGAAAAATTGCTCTAAATCCTGATTTGTGGAAAATCGTTTGTAATCCTTTAAGGGTTATATGGCAGAGAAACAAACTTTTCAGCTTGTCTTTCATGTTGGAAAAAAGGGGTATCCTTTTTAAGTTTTTCTTTCATGTATAATGATTAATTAACTTATCTACTAAATGTCTCATAATCGGTAATATTTGATCAGATTCTTTTCTTTTGTATACCTTTCTTTAGTGATTGGGAAATGTATCACTAAATTATCTCAAAATGATAGTTGTCCATTATTTACCTTTTCATATGTATTGATGGAAATTTAGAATTAAACTTTCTTTTTTAGTATCAAAAATATCGAAAATGTCATCCACGTTCTTAAAGTGTGAAATTATTTTACAAAAACACTAGAAATGTTGTTTTTTAAATTTTTTATACAATCCAAATAAATTATGGTGCTTAGAAAGCTGTAAAAATACACATCTGTTTCTTTTTTTTCTTAAATTATTATTTGAATGTCCCAATATTGAACCTACGCCTAATTTGGATTACAAAATCAGCACTACATGTACTACTTTCTATTTTTTTTTCATTCCCACGTAAAAATAGTTTCAATAACAAAATCGACAGTTATTTTCCTGCTTAAATCCTACTTGATTTATATTAATTACTATCCTTTTTGGGAATAATAAAATATTTATTATTGGAAATAATAACACACCCTATATATTATTATTAAAATAAGATAACCGTAACCTAATCCAACCGATATATTTGCTTAATGATAAATCACTCAAAATTTATCAGTTAAAACTAAAATTTCCAACCGATAAGATGATATTAAAATATCTAGACATCTATATATTTTTTTGTTAAGTGCGTTTTTACGTTATAAAAATGAATGAATTATATCAATTGGGGTGAGTTTCAAATTATTAGTACACTAGGAAAGTCGCAAATTGGAAAATTTTATAAATCAATTAAATTCCGACCATTTTTTTCAAAAAATGACTTGATTCCACGTAAATATAAAAAATGCCGGTATTAATTCTTATTTATGTCTAAATGTTTCAGTACGAAATATAATCATATTTTGTTGTGTTGCAAATAATTTGTATATTAATAATGTATTCATAAATCAAGGTTCTTTTTATTTAACCTTCGTTAAGTTAATAATGGAGCTATTTATTTTTGCAAATCTGTTTTACAGACTCCATTAAATTTATTTTGAATTCAAATGCATATACAGGGTTAATCAAAATTAATTCTTTGACAAATTTTAAATGTTATTAATTTGCTTATCTTTGGAATATTTTTTTGTAATCAAAGCAAAATGTTTAATGTGAGTGTATTGAACTGTTTGATATTATTTACTTACCTATATTTTTCAATAAAATAATGTGTGGTTGAAAGGTCAGTAAATATTCGTAACGATCTAGTGTTTTCTTTGTTTAATTGATAATCATGCTATTTCTTTGGCATACTTTGTGTTCAATTCTTGGTATTATCTTATTGTGATTAATTTAGTGTTATTTTTTAATCCAGGGACGGTTTAAGAAATGAAGAACAAAACGTTTTTTTTCATGAATTTTTAAGCTTGATTTCATTTTTTACCAAATTTATGGATTTAGTTAAATATTAAAATAATATGTAGTGTTCTACCTGATAAAATGGTAGTTAGCATGATTTTTATGACCTCTTATTATTAAGAACTTAAAATAATAATGACTGCATGTATTTCTTGTATTGCACGTGTGAAAATTATAAATATTCAACATACCTTCTTGGAATGCGAGTTTTAATTTTATTATTTATGTATAAAAAAACGGTTATTATTTGTTACAAATATTTGCAGAATGTGTCAGTTTCCCTTTTATTTATTTTTATCGATATTTTCAAATATGTCTTCTTCCCGGATGTAAACAAAATTTAATCGCATGACTAAATGTTTTACATATAAATTGATATCCAAAACCCTATCAGATAACAGAAAAATATCCGTGTTTGAAATATTATAAAAACATTTTTTAAGTAATTAAAGCATTTTTTAAAGTAACAAGCATTTCAGAAGTAATTGAAGACCTTTTACAGTATTTAAAATATTTTTAAAACAATTAGAACTGAAACTAAAGGATTTAAAAATAATTGAAACATTCAAAATATTTGGCTTAACCTAACCTAACCTATCAAATATAATTTAAAGTAATTGAAATATTGTTTGGGTTTGTTTTCAAATAATTCCAAGCTTTTTAAAAATAATTTGAAATACTTTTAACCTTCAATCACTTTTTTAAACAATTCAACCTTTTTTATAGTAACTAAAGAATTATTAAAAAAAAATGAAACATTTTTAAAGCAATATAAACAGTAATTAAAACATTTTAATTATTAAGGTAATTGAAGACCTTTTACAGTAATTAAAATATTTTTAAAACAATTAAAACTGAAACTAAAGCGTTTAAAAATAATTTAAAGTAAGAGAAATATTCGTATGGATTGTTTTCAAATTATTCCAAGCATTTTAAAAATAATTTGAAATACTTTTAACCTTCAAGCACTTTTTTAAATGATTCAACCTTTTTTATAGTAAGTAAAGCATTTTTAAAGTAATTAAAGGGCTAAAACCTTTAAAAAACTCATTTAACGTGATTAAAGCATTATTAAAGAAATTGTAAAACAATTGAAGCATTTTTAAAGTAATTTTAGTAATTAAAGCATTTTTAAAGTAATTGAAGTATTATTAAAGACATTGAAAAGTTTTAAAAGCTACTGAAGCATTTTTAAAGTAATTTTAGTAATTAAAGCATTTTTAAAAAAATTGAAGTATTATTAAAGAAATTGAAAAATTCTTAGAGCGATTGAAGCATTTTTAAATTAATTTAAGTAATTTTAGTAATTAAAACGTTTTTAAAGAAATTGAAACGTTTTTGAAGCAATTGAAGCATTTTTAAATTAATTTAAGTAATTTTAGTAATTAAAGCAATTTAAAAGAAATTGAAGCATTATTAAAGAAAATGAAACGTTTTTAAAGTTTTAAAGCGATTGAAGCATTTTTAATGTAATTTAAGTACTTTTAGTAATTAAAGCATTTTAAAAGAAATTGAAGCATTATTAAAGCAACTGAAAAGTTTGTAAAAGTAATTGAAGCATTTTTAAAGTAACTTAATTACTTTTAGTAATTAAGGCAAATTTAAAGAAATTGAAGCGCGTGTACATTAATTATCTACCATCATCCAAGCTTAAGTTTAAAAATTGATAAAAGTAGAATGATTTTTTCCCTGTTTGAGAATGTTTTTATTAAATTTTGTAAGATTTAAATGTTAATGAATAATTTTTTTTCAGCGAGCAATCCATTGCAAGCGCTCGGGCGAGTGTGATGGTTTACGACGATGTTAACAAAAAATGGATTCCATCGGGTACGTCGTCGGGCCTATCGAAAGTTCACATCTACCAACACACCGTACATCAAACGTTTCGAGTCGTCGGCAGAAAACTTCAGGACCACGAAGTAAGTATATATTTAAAACAAAAAAATACTACAATTTTCTTTTCAAAAAAGCCCTGTATATTATTCCACAAATTCACCTTGGACGTGCGATTTCAAAAAGAATTTCCGTTCTTGTAAAAGATATTCCTTTATGGTCTAAATATAGCTCTTTCTTTGTGCTATTAACATTCTTTGCGGCTTATCATATTACCACAATAGTCTGTTGATAAATTTTGAAAAATTCTCAGAAGTTCGAAATTGTTGACCACGGATAAAATTATCTTCAAAAAATAATATCTGCATTCTGCAGTTGCAGTTAGGTCTCTCTTCGGTTACGGTAACATTCCTAATCATTCTCCAATTCGCAAAAAATATTATCACGAGAATTCTAGTCGTTTTTTAATTATTTAATGTGAATCCTACAAGGTGAGTTATAAAATGGGGCGAAAACCCCTCCTTTTTTGCATAATTGAGTAACAAACTATATATTTTTTAATTTACTTTATACTTTAATTGAAACAATCCATTTTTTGATTTTATTATCCGAATATAAAGTATTTATATATACAGGGTGTCACAGAATAACTATTCCTAATTGTCAATAATGCTAGAGGACACTTAAATAAATATTTTTTATTTATAAACTAGTGTCTAGAAATTCTTCAGTATCGAGATAAAATGCAGGGTTAATTGTTATTCTGTGACACCTTGTAGAAAGAAAAGTATGGTAAACATTAAAAAAAAATTGTTCTAAAGCTCTCTTATCATATTTTTATTATTGTATTTCACATATAATTGATATACTTAAAGCATTTCAAGTACTTTTTTAAGTAATTCAACCGTAAAGCATTTTTAAAGAAAATGAAAAACTTTTAAAGAATCGAAACATTTTTGAAGTAATTGGAAACACTTAAAAAAATAACATTTTAAAGTAATTCAAATACTTTTAAAATTATTTAAGTCTCTTTTAGTAATTAAAACATTTTTAAAGAAAAGTATGGTAAACATTAAAAATATTGTTCTAAAGTTCTCTTATCATATTTTTATTATTGTATTTCACATATGAAAGTAATCGATCAAAGTGTGCAATTAATATTTTTTTACTTTAAGTTATTCATTGCATGAAGCTTTTACCAGAATTGAATTTTTTTTGATAAATTAATAATGTGCCACAAAAATACTTTTATAATAATTTATGTATTCTCTGAACATTTTTATTATTATTACTTCAATTTAATGTAAGAATTATTTATTCTGACAACTTATTTACATGGTGTGCAATGATTTATTTTTATTATTTTTGACATTTGTTTGGGTTTATAAAGTTTCATATATTTTTAATTATTTCTTATCCATTTTTTTTAGGTCGTCATCAATTGTGCCATTTTAAAAGGACTGAAATATAACCAAGCGACATCCACGTTTCACCAGTGGAGAGACAATAAGCAAGTTTATGGATTAAATTTTAGCTCTAAGGAAGACGCAGATTGTTTTGCTAGAGCCATGTTTCATTCTCTTGAAGTAAGTGACAGTTTTTGCTTTATTGTTATTCTGAACTATTTTGTTCCGAATGCATTGTGTGTTTTCCTTGCATTATATATTTATCAACATATTGTACAGGATGTCTCATTATAAGCGTCAGATTTGAGTCTTGTTCAGTTTTATTCTATTTTTGGTTTTCAAATGTTCATTCTCTCTAAATCCTCTATTACCACTTGTTATAACTTCATCCTTTCATATGTCAAACAAAAAATGGCTTTTGTTGTGTGTTGGCTCGTTATATACAAGTCTTTGTTTAATATTATTATGTTAATTAGGTACTTAGTAACATAGTTAGGCAACCGGCACCTCAACCCCAATACATCCCCCCAACGCAACAAATCCAACAACAACAACAGCAGCAACAACAACAACTACTACAACAACAACCACCACCACAACATCAACCACCACCCCAAATGCAAATGCAATCCATGATGCAACCGATGATGCAACCACCTCAACCTCCGCAGATGCCTCAGCAGCCCCAATACGACGAAGATATGGGTTACCGTACGATGACTCGCGAAGACGTGGCAATCCTCCAAGAAAGGAGGATCTCCTCAAATCTTATGTCCCCTCAACAAACCTCGCCGATGACCCCCCAACAAAACAATGTGCCTGTACCTCCGGCCATGCCGCTGGGAGCGTCCAGTCCTATTTCACCCCCGCAAAACGTTACAGTAGGAGGGCACCAACGAACGGTGAGCGCTCCGCCGGCGCCTCCTCCACCTCCCGGGCCTCCAGGACCACCGACGGGAGGCGCAGCGCCTCCTCCACCCCCTCCGCCACCCATGAATATGTCAAGGTCGCAGAGTAGCGACGGCGGCGAAGTTAATTCGTTAGCTGCGCAGCTGCAGAATGCTAGGCTCAAGAGGAATAGTAAGGTTAGTGTCAAGATTTTATCTATAGAGTAGTAATTGTTAGTCATTTATATTGTATTTAATAGAATACTCCCCCACCGACTGAAAATAGCGGCTCATCAACCAGTAGCGGAGGTAGCAGTAATTACGGCACAATTGGAAGAGGCGGTGGCGGCAGTATGGCCTCCATGATGGATGAAATGGCCAAAACGTTGGCTAGGAGAAGAGCTGCAGTAAGTGGACTCGAAACCTTTCTCGCAACATTTCTAAAGTTTAAATTTTAGGTGGAAAAAAAAGTGCCGGACAAGGAGGAAGACGAAAAGAAGGCCGCGATATGGGAAAAAACCAATACGCTGCCAAGTAACGCTTCGAAGTTTAGTTCGGAGTCGCCAAAAGGCGTGAGAAAGCGGTTCGGTTCGGCCTCGGAAGAGACGATATTGAAAGTGAACGGCCTATCAGAGGTGGGAGGGTTGTCGATCGGTCCGACGGAGATGGAGAGTCTCAAAAACGACATAGTCAAAGAAGTTAAAAAAGAAATTGCGAAAATGAAACAGGACATTCTAGACGGTAAGTTGAAATATCAATTGTTTGTTTTTTAAAAAGAAACAAGTTATTTTGGAAAAACAATTAAATTTTACCTGCACTTGTAAAATTCAGTTTTAATAGTCCAGTTTTTGCTACTAGACTAAACATTTTTGATATTTTAATGTGTTCGAAACTACAATTAATATTTTTATGAGTAAAAATAATCAAATACGAAGTACTGAAGTGTAAAATTAATTTGAGTGTAATTTTTTGTTTCAGCAATCAAATCAGAACTGAATCGAAGGTAATTCGCGTGTTTAATACCTATTAAAACTTTTTGTATCATTTTTTTACACACGAACCAGACTAAAACGACAATTTATAAACATTTTAAGATGTAAGTAATAATCTCGAATATTTCTAACGTATACAATGTACGTTTTTCTTCTGGATTATGGCAAAAATACAAGTATTCGCTGTTGTACTGTCGGCCGTTCCGTACGTTTTAGCTAGGCAATTTTTTATACATATATATATGACAAAAAATGACTGCGGTTGGTTGTGTAATATTCTAAATTAGGAGGTACTTCCCAAAATATTTGTTTTTATGGATGGTTTATGTATATTATGAGATATTAAAATTATTAATCAAAAAGTTTTTTTACCAAGTCCGGGAATTTGTTGTAAAACAGTCAAACTTCTAATTAGGTTAACAACATGATTGTATCTTTACAACTTCTTCTATTTGCACAAATATGATTGCTTTATTCTTGACTTGAATTCTGTCACATGCTGGGAGATATTTTTAAAATGTTTTTACTAAAATTTGGATTTAACTTTTATTAAGAATGAAATTTTTAATCAAAAAGTTTTAAGTGGGTTACATTTTCTTCTTCCAAAGTGACCATAATTTAGAGGAATCTGTTGAAAACAGTGATTTAATAAAACGAACAAATTTTGTTTTACAGTGAGATATGCGTAGTCATAATTAATATTGGTAAAAGTAGGTTAACACTTCAGATTTTAATAATTTTTTTGTAGGTTAATTTGGGGTCGGGGAACACGAAAATGTAAAAAAAACTTGACGGTCTCTTACCTAAAAAAAGTTATGAATTTTTAAAACTATCACCAAACCATTCTTCTACATTTTTTTTTTGTAATTAATACCTGTTTTTTACGATTATGTTGTTGATCACAAAACTAAATTTTGCAAAGGAAATTGGTGGTAATTTTAAATGTGAAAACAAAAAATGAAGTAATTTAGTTGGGAGTAATTTTAACTCAAAAAAATTAAAAAATGATGAAAATTTGTTGGGTGTAATTTTCATTGAAAAAAGTGAAAAATGATGAAAATTAGTTAGAAGAATTTTATTTAGCTCAAACAGCAATTTAACACATAAATAATAGACAGTATTTAAGGTTACACTTATTTTAAAAATACATTTCTCTTAACCTAGATTTAAAGATTTTTACACTTGATGAAGTTTTAATAACTACTGACAAACTGTTAGAGATTCTTCCACAAATAACGTTTTTTCTATGACAATTGTAAAATCTTTGAATATTATAATGATCATTATTTCTTAAATTATCAACATATCTGATTTTTTGACAAGAAAATTGCTTATGTAAGGCGGAGCTTCCTTATTAATACTGTTTAAAATCAATACCAATGAAGATTCTGTGGAAAAATTATAGTATATACAAGTTTTCTACACCAAGAAGAAAATTTTCTACAAACACGATAGAAATACTCTATTTTTTACCCATCTTTTTACACATAAAATCGGTGTGCTTTTAAAAATTTTGTTGTGGATCCAATATTACGCCTAAATACTTTATTTCACTCACATAATCAATTAGTGCATTGTCAATTTTAACAATAAGATTTTCTTTCCAGAATTTGGTCCAATTATAATTTTATTGAATAAGACCATGCATTTAGCTTTTTGGCCATTAGCCAATTATTGTGAATATCTAATTCGTTGTTTAAAATTGACATAGTCATATCCAGAAACAGAGATTAAAGTATCATCTGCAACGAAATTAACAAAAGAATATAATAAATACTTATTTAAATCGCTCATATACTAAATAAAAAGCAAAGGTCCAAGAATACTCCCTTGAGGAACTCCGTAGACAGTTTTTCCTTTTTCTGAGCAACTTTTGTCCTTTGTTATCTGTCATTTAGATAATTTTTTAACCATTCCTGTTATCCCGAATTTTTTGCACTGCTTTTTTTCGGCACTTTTCATTGAAAAAAAAAATGAAAAAATGATGATAATTAGTTGGGCGTAATTTTCATCGAAAAAAATAAAAAAATGAAAAATTAGAAGTGGGTGTAATTTTTGGTTAAAAAGCGGAAAAAAGTAGTTAAAAAGTGAGAAAATTAAAAGTGAAAATAGGGGTAACAATTAGTGATATTGATATTAAGCTGATGAGAACGCAATATTCTTTGACTTGTGTCAGTTAATCAGGAAGAAGAGGTAATATTTGAAGAAAATTAAAAAAATGGGTAGTTTTTGAATAAAAGTTCATTAAACTAGTTGGTAAAAAAAGAACGAAAAAGAATCAAAAAATCACATAAAGAGGTGGTTCATTAAGTTTTTTTAAGAGACCGCCAAGTTTTTTTACACTTTCATGTTCACTAGCCTACTTGGTCTACAAAAAAATTGTCAAAATCTGTATCTGTATCTTTTCCTTTATGAGTATTTTTTCTTGGATTAAATTTTGAATCCACCTTCTTTTAAAATATAATATATTTTTTATTGACGTAGTATATTTAAAAATGTATATTTTTGGGAAGTATTTCAGCACTTTTGGGTAAGGAATGGCCGATTAAAATTAAAAATTGCTAGATGTCGTGAGAAAACAAAGCACTCTTTTTATTGGATAATAAGTTTTTAACATAGTATTTATTTTACTATTATATAATTTATATTATATATATTTAAAATGTTTTTTAGTGATTCCTATGTTGCGCAGTCAAAGTGAGGGATACATTTATTCATTCCTTTCATTTTTTATTAAAATAGTTTTAAGATCAACTTTTTGATATTTGAATAATTTTGTTTATAATTGTTTAATTTTTGAACATAAAAAAGTCAATCGTTTACATCTTATTAAAATACCTGTTACCTGAGAATATTACTATCATTATTTCACTTTAAATAATGGGTTAAGGTATAAATTATTTTGTTTAATACTTTCTAAAAAATGATAAAAACTAAATGTTCTGTAAAAAAAACTTGATTTTAAAACTTTTAAAGCAGTGTTCAATAGGGAACCTTCGGGCTATTCATTTCACTAGTTTAGGTTTTATTGTGTTTTGAATTTTTTATAAATTACCGAGAAAACTGAACTTTTTGAAGGGTAAATTTTCATGAATCAGTTTTTGGACTTAACGGACATTAACTTTGTTTCTTATTAACCTTCTTTTGCCACATTTTATGAACCTATGATCACATTTACTTCATTGGCCTCCCACATTGTTTTTTCTATTGTAGATACATTCTTTATACCTATTTTTATCTGGATATTATGTTTAGTGCTACAGTTTTTTAAGCACTGACCACCCTTAAGAGTGCTTTACCTTGCACTTTGTCAGTAGTTTTCTATACCGGTAGCCAGTGCATATTTTTCAATTTTATTAGAATTGTAGTAAATACACAATTAAGTGAGCAAAATTTTGAAATTTTTAACCCTGAAAACGTGATTTTAGCCTTATTCAATGGAAAAAAATTCAGTGAGCAAAATTTTGAGATTTTTAACCCCGAAAACGTGATTTTAAACTTAATTTCATTGGAATTTTAGTAAATACAAAATTAAGTGAGCAAAATTTTGAGATTTTTAACCCTGAAAACGTGATTTTAGCCTTAATTTCAAGGGAATTTTAGTAAATAAAATTAAGTGAGCTAAATTTTGAGATTTTTAACCCTGTAAACGTGATTTTAGCCTTATTCAATGTAATTTTGGTAAAAAAAATTCAGTGAGCAAAATATTGAGATTTTTAACCCTGAAAACGTGATTTTAAGCTTAATTTCATTGGAATTTTAGTGAATAAAAAACCAAGTGAGCAAAATTTTGAGATTTTTAACCCTTGAAACGTGATTTTAGGCTTAATTTCAATGGAATTTTAGTAAAAATAATTCAGTGAGCAAAATTTTGAGATTTTTAATCCTGAAAAAGTGATTTTAAGCTTAATTTCATTGGAATTTTAGTAAATAAAAAATAAAGTCAGCAAAATTTTGAGATTTTTAACCCTGAAAACGAGATTTTAGTCTTAATTTCAATGGAATTTTAGTAAAAAAAATTCAGTGAGCAAAATTTTGAGATTTTTAACCCTGAAAACGTAATTTTATTAAGCTTAATTTCATTGGAATTTTAGTAAATAAAAAATTAAGTCGGCAAAATTTTGAGATTTTTAACCCTGAAAACGCGATTTTAGCCTTAATTTCAATGGAATATTAGTAAAAAAAATCCGTTAGCAAAATATTGAGATTTTTAACTCTGAAAACGCGATTTTAGTCTGAATTTCAATGGAATTTTAGTAAAAATATTTCACTGAAGCGGGGAATCTGAGGGATCCTCCCCCGGAAAATTTTTGAGATTTTTAGCCCTAAAAACATGATTTTAAGCTTAATTTCAATGGAATTTTAGTAGAAAAATAAATTCAGGTCTCAGTTACTGGGCATTTGTCAGTTAACATGTTATTGTTTTATCCACTGCTAGTATCAGTGCTCAGAATCGCAGTAGAGTTCCCTCTGGTGACCCAACTAGATAGCGAGCTGCTCTATTTTTGTGTTCCCCACATCAGGAATACATCTCCATACCAAACCGCCTTCTGTTTTTAATGGGACCAATTCCAGGTTGTATTCACGAGTTCACAATTCCAAGTGATTCATTTATCCTATGTTCCAGTTGTTTTTAACTCTTCTTTTTCGATAGTTACTGATCGGATTAGGCGTTAAAAACTTTTTTGTCACCCACTGTCTAAATGATTGAATGTCCCTTTTTGAAAACCTTCGATGGCTTTTATTAGCCTATCGAATAGCTTGTTTTAAGCCTATTTAAGAATTCCTTTATCTGGAGAATGTCATCGCTATGGAATGACCTTCTTGAAACCGGGTTTCCCAGGGAGTACAATCACGTGGATCTAATCTTAATTAAACTTCATCAAATGTACAGTATTTTTCTAATTTTGGATAAAAAATTCAAGACACAATACTGTATTTTGGAAATGCACTAGTTTTTAAGAATTTTTACTTTCGTAATTAGTTTTATTTAAAATGTTCTACACAGTATTAAATAACCTATACTAACTAAATTTTATAAATGCATTTCTCAATCAATGGACAAGACATATATTAAAGACTGAAAATGATATTTATACAAATTTTATATGGAGGAATGTGGTAATTTTATTTTAAGAAAAAAATAATCTACATCTACTGCCTATTAAGCCACTTAAGTCGTCAAGTTTGATCCACAGAAAAAATATACACTGTATATTTACATATAGGATATAGTTTGATTTTCCTGTGGATAAAACCGTTCTCAGCACAAGCTTTACGCCCTCTGTTGTACGATACAAAAGAAAAACCACGAGTCATTGTCCCATATCTTGTACTGCGTAACGCCCTGTATATATTATTAGCTTAAGGACTTCCATTGACAATTTTATCTCGATTTTTCGACGTTAAAATCGGATCATTACTTCGTTAATCAGTATTTAATTTTTGTGAATAAATCAGTATTTTATTGAAAAGTATGGAATGTATCGAAAAATATATTTTAGTAGATATTTTTTATCAATTGATAGATATTTTTTTGATAATTTAAGGAACTGGAAGATGGAAATATTTTTGACGCTTCAAAAGACGTATATATTAAAATAATTTTTGTAGAATTTATATTAAACTTTTATTAGTGGCGTATAATAAGACTTTAATTACTCGACAAAAATATAGTAAGGTAAAGCCAAGTAAGTGTGAGCACATTTTCCAATAGTACAACTTTCATCTATCATAGTTTTTAAAGTAATATTTTCAATTATTTTATATTTTAATAGAATACTAAAAGATGGTTTCTCTAAAAGAATTTTGACTAAAAAAATGTATCCTGAACGTATATTTTTTTAATTATGAATTTTTTAAAACGATCTCTGGTGTTCGCACTTCCCTCAGAATATGGAGTAAGTGATAATTCAGCGTTTATTAAATTCAAATTGAGGCAAGTATGAAAATTTATTTTAAAATCTACATTTTCGTTTTTTCAACGTGTTTATTCGACAAAAATTAACAAAGTTACGAGTTTTTTGAATTTTGTGGCGAACTTAAATTAAATTATATCCAGCTAAATCACATGAAAATACAAAGATTTCTCCTCGACGTCCTAAATTAGGGTCGGGGAGAATTTTTACAATATTTACAACTCACATTATTATTGTGGCCAATTGAAATTGTTTTTGTAGTCTAAAAAATTTTATTTCACATCCAATATCAGTTTTATTTGAAACGATCCCAACAAAATGTCTGAATCTTTTATTATTAGTGTATTTAACTAAGACCGATTTTTAAGTTTCAACTTCAAATGGTGTTCCGTGCTTTTGGTTATCTTCGACATTACTGATATCCAGGGCCGGACTGGAACCCCTAAAAGGGCGCCAGGAGCCTTCCTTTGTCTATAGTTGAGATCATAGTGCTTATTTTTTCTAACGCATTTTCTGGAACTCCATTAATTCTGAGCTCAGAGAATCTTTGAGGATCAAGGCATGATCCTTATAAACTTTGTTTTGATCTGTGAATATTGTCTACATGCTTGTATTAATTTGGTCAACCACAACATAAATACATTAACCTTGAAACTGCCCTCACCACTCAAGGAAATTAACTCAATCAACTCCATCGTTTGTTTCACATGGCAATCTTTTTCTCTGTTTTCTGACAGCGAGTTTAATCTCGATGTTGATGTTGAGCAGTATTTATCTAAGGTTGGGGTCTGTACAACTTTATCATTCAGCCTAGTTGTCTTGAACTTGACAAAATTGTTCGCAGCATTAAGAATGTCTAGGAATTTCTCTCGTATATTCTTCAAACTTTCTTTCAAATTCCAGTCCTGTGCGTAATCGAGATTCTTGGTTTGAAGTTAGTCTAACAAAGGAGTTGTCGACTTGAAAATAATCAAAAACTTTTGCAGGAGACCGTTTGCTTCGTTTCTAGTTTTGGAGCTGAAATCTTGGGAGTTTGCCACAATAGATAGAGAAATAACCAATTCGACGTACACGGTTTTTGGTTGTTTTTCTTCATTGCTTGCCAAATTCACCCAGTTAATGTAACGGTCAATAATTTTAGAAGTGGCGTCACTT
Source organism: Neocrepidodera transversa (assembly GCA_963243735.1). Classification (NCBI taxonomy): domain Eukaryota; kingdom Metazoa; phylum Arthropoda; class Insecta; order Coleoptera; family Chrysomelidae; genus Neocrepidodera; species Neocrepidodera transversa. Next base: position 1,187,238 of record OY725337.1, on the reverse strand, counting down.
TTGGACTTCCATCCAATCGCACCCAACCTGAAGCTGGGATGTTGTTCCAAATAAATATTAAGTCTCTTATAGGATTCTCTGATAAAAACTTGCGTTCCCTGCAGCAAACCAAAAATCGAAATCGAAGCAGTTACAACCTGTGATGTGTCTGCCATAACTAAATTCAAAGTATGAGCATAGCACCACGTATGAGGGCGCAGGTTGGGTTTTTCCCGAAGGGCTCACCGGCCCTGCTGGTATCTGGACTCTGGATCTATATCTTCATCCGAATCCATTGATGTGTCATTATCAAGTTTTTTTGTGGGTTTACGTTTGGACTTTATTTCATTTTTTAGATTTTTGGAAGTAGTAGAACCTCTTTGTACAATTATCTGTAAAAACCGAAGTTGTTCAAAAGTGTTCACACTTTATTCGTATAAAATATTTTCCCCGCTAAAATGTTTACACTAAAATCAAAATACAAAATAAGTGAAACACAACGTTTTCAAACAATCCGTTAATGAAACTGTTCAAATAATTACATTGAAATACACTTTGATGCAGTTCTATCCCACTTACCTTAAGAATTATTTAAATTGCATTTTTTTTTGCTGGAACTGACAACTCGTACTGTAATAATTTAAACACGTTGGCGGTGTCAAACGCTACAGTATATTCCACCAATTTACGCCTCTTTTGGATTATAGGTGACAACCGATATTCAGCTGTGCACTTAGAAAGTATGAAAGTAAATTCCTTTAATATTATTAGTCAAAATTAACGCAATTAATTTTCTTAATCCGATACGAAGTATTTCAAAAACTACTTAAAGAAAATAAATTAAATTTTGGGACAATAAACAAGAAAGATTATCTTGGACAGAAAAGAACAAAATACTTTAGCTATTTCTGAGGAAAAACTGAAAATTTTTTAAATCCCCATCACTAAGTAATAAAATTTTAACTATGGTCCCAAAATTTTATCCTCTGTGACTACTCATTGATTTTTATGCAACATAATTAAACATATCTATAAATTCCCACCGAAATTTTTTTGGTGGTATTCTCTTTCAGCGTCATTAAATATCAGCTCAGTTCTAAGCAAAAATATCGATTTTTGTTCATAAAAGCAATAAATAAAAAAGTGATGTATCAATAAAATCATGATTACTATAACAAATTTTCTAGTTAATATTGGGGAATTCATAAGTGTACCTTTCAGCACAGTAGTACCGTTTAGTCGATGCCTCCGTATTTAATCCGAAACAGGCGTAAATTCGTGGAATGTGCTATACTAAATAGTTTCTGCAGTGGTTCGCTTCGCACCACTAACGTAGAGTACTGTAATATGCGGTTGGTACGATAGATGGCGCATTGATTACCATAATGACAAATATTTTAAACGATCTGTTCACCTTTACCTCAGATTCACACTTACCCGGGCTTATCTTTATGTTAAAGCGGTAAAAAAGTTTTATTTACATTAAGATGTAAAACAGAATAATACTTTGATTAGACAACTTGCTCATCTTGAATAACCCATTCATTGTAACCTAAATTTACCTAATCATTAGTAGTATGTGATGTATGCTTGGTACCCACTAAAAGTACGTCAACTCTTTCACACAGCATATCGCTATCAAAACAAACATTCTGCCTGTTATTTTAGTTCCTGCAGCCGTCTTTTATTTGGTGTTATCAGTATCTTTTTAATGATTAAATCGATCCATGATTCGTCAACAATTGCATCTTTGAATTAATTCTCATTTTCTACTAGCAGTTTCCAAGTGAATCATTATTTTGAGTATCTCAACATTAGAATATTCCTATTAACCGAGTAACTTCTTTTGACCGTTAGACATTTTATTATGTTTTTAACACACTAGCTTTGGTCTTGGCTGTTTTGAATTTTGTTAACCTTCATCTACCTTGTTATGTGCTAATTGTCTTTTGTTATTCGCCAATACTATCTGATTATCACTGAGACGAGATGAGATGTTCAACAGTTGGTCCTAGTATATATCTTTTGGGGACCGTTAGCAATGTTTTGGACACTAAATTTTGACCATCTCCTTTCTGATGCTTTATTTTTTCGCAGTAAGTACTTTTTTTAAATAGGGTGATAAAACAACTAAAACATAAATTATTTTTGTGCATATGTTCCAATTCCCTACTTCCATTATTTCTACTATTTAAATAACACTGGTGCCAATTTTTAATTTCAATTATACATTAAACGAATTAATGATCGGATTTTAGCGATTTTTGGTTTCTTAAATAAGTTGCTCCAAGCGGGTACCTAATTCCAGTACCCGGATTAATAAAAAAAGAAAGACCCGTGTATAATATAGATTTCATTTAGAAGCTTGATAGAGTAGCGTAAAAATCATATAATACATCGAATATCATTAATACAAACCCAATTTTTCAACAAGTTTCGATTTTAGTGTACCGTAATCAAGAACGTAGGATTGGGTTTAAATTTTGAAATATTTTGGAATTTGTTAAAAAGTTGTGTTTAGTCATTAAATTATTTTGAGTTGTTACGTTTACTTTGTGAAAGAAAACGCGAGCGATTTGTATAAAATGAAATATAACCATTGGTAAAAATATTTTAATTATTAATATAACTTTGTGATATTGTATTAATCTATTTGCATTTATTTTTCATGCATTTTTTTATATTTGTAAATTATTTTCGCGCACTTTATACATATATATTTATAAATATACTTTTAACTTGATTTTATTTTTGTATTGTGATCTCAGTTTATTCAAAAATTTAGCACATTCTCGAACTTACGTTTTTGTTTTAAAGTGGTTTTCATTTATTTTCGTTGTAAATTACAAAGTGTATTTGAAATAAACATATTAAAAATTATTTAGTGCCTTTTTAATCCATAATAAGACCTAATTTAAATATCTTTTTTAAGATTAATTTAATATGTACTGTGTTATCCAATGATATTCCTGTATTTGACATTTTTACTTAAAGTATATGTATGTGAAGACGAAATGTAGGCGCATGGATTTACGATCGACACTGATATTAAAAAATATTAATTATGTTCGATTTACATGAACAAAAACCAAACTAATCTCACACCTGAAATGCTCAAAAGTATAATAGGTTTGTGTATAAAAGATGAACAATCTAACGTAAGTACTTCTAACTAGGTGTTTTTTTGTAGACAGTAAATTTCACACTCCACTGTCAGTGTTGGGCATCAATCAATTGATTAAAAAATTAATAGCAATTAATTTTAATTGCAAGTAAAAGTTATCACAATTAATTGTTAATTGCACTTTGCAATTAATTTATTTGGATTAAGCTATATTAATTGAAACTTTCAATTAAATTAATCACAATTAACTATTTTAATTATTATATAAAATAATTAAAACTAACAATTAACCTGTCCGATGAAAGTTTTGAAATTGCGTGGTGCCATAAAAAATATTTATAAAGGTTTCTAAAAGCTATGTAGGTTACAATTGTATACAAAAATCACCCAAAATTGTTATAAACTTGAAATTTTTGAGAAAAACAAAATGGGGCTCCAAGATGGCGGACAAGAAGTGTAATTGTGGTTCGATTCTATGCAAAATTGGTATGTGGGGGTTTTTGGAGTCCAAGATTAAATTTTTTGTCAAAGTTAATAAATTTAAGAGTCATGGCAGAATTGATTTTTTTTCCAAAATTAAAAATGTAGCAGTGAAATGAAAAAAACCGATGGCTCCCATAAATTCCAGTTAACTTACTTTATCTATAAATCAATTTTCATTCAAATATTCAAAATTTGTCATCATTCAGATTTCAGCGAAAATCGGTAGAGGTGCATTCTAAAGGGCGTAGATTCCAAAAAAATTAACAGTTCTTCTCCAGCTCAATTAGTTTTAGAGATTGTAATTTTTTTTTGAAAAATTGCGAGACCCTCAATTTTTTCAAAATAATTTTATAGCTGCGAAATGAAAAAAAACAGATGGCTCCCATAAATTCCAATTAACTTGCTTTACCTATAAATTAATTTTCATTCAAATCGGAGAGAAAGAAAAATGTGGCTCAAAAAATGTGCAAGGTTATAGCCTTCAAAAATCTTCAAAATTTGTCATCACTCAGATTTCAGCGAAAATGTCCAAAGGCGTAGGTTTCAAAAAAATTAACAGTTCTTCTCTAGCTCTATTAGTTTCAGAAATAATAATTTTTTTTTGAACAATTGCGAGACCCTCAATTTTTTCAAATTTTCCAAATTAAAAATTTTATAGCTGCGAAATGAAAAAACAAATGGCTCCCATAAATTCCAATTAACTTACTTTATCTATAAATAAGTTTTCATTCAAAGCGGAGAGAAAGAAAAATGTTGCCCAAATTAATTAATTATTAATCTTTAATTGTACGAACAATTTAATTTTGCCAAGCCTTGACCATTGGTATATAAAATCAAAAACAAGAATACACTATATTGCTTTATTCATACATATAACTTATCACAGAATCTCGTTAAATATATCAATATTTTATACACAATTTTTAAAAATACAATAAAAGAAAATCCCACACTTACTAAAAGTACCATAATTATCTAATATAAAAAATACAATAAAATTGCTTTTGTTCTCGATTATCACAACATTCAAAAGAAAGTATAAAAAAAACAATGAAAATACTTAAATATTGGCAACCCGACAAAAAATAACTACCTAATAATATCGCATTAATAAGTTAAGCCCTATGTTGGGCTTTACTTTATAATAAATCATTGAGTTTTGGATCGACTGGATGACTTAAATTCCCTTTAAACAAAATTCAATACAATATAAAATTAAAAAAAGGTAGTTATTTTAAGTAGGATAACCTTTGTACCTAATCAAATATATTTATTATTACCATCGAAGAAAAGAGCAGGATATTGAGCATTTGTTATAATTGCCTAATTTCACAAATACTGTACGAAATTGTTTATACAATAAAAGGTAACTGAAATGTCTCATAAATAACACTATGTTAAATGTGGTTAATTAAAACAAAACTGTATTCAGATTTTCTCGACTGTTTTTATTAAATTAATTAATCTCAGGATCAGCCATTAAAACAATATATGATAAATGTATAATTTATTTTACGTACGTTTAGGTAGTTTGAACCATTTTCAAAATTATCTAAAAACTACAAGTATTTGTATATTTAAAAACAAATTAAATATTAATTTTATTTACGGTTCCTAATATTTAATTTTTTTGTTTAAATATACAAATACCTGTATTCTCTTTAAGATAATTTTGAAAATAGTACAAACTACCGAAACGTACGTAAAATAAATTATACATTTATTATATATTGTTTTAATGACTGATCCTGGGAATAATTAAATTAAAACAAATCATGTTCTGTCATACTTTTGTACATTTCGGCAGCAATTTGTTACGAAGTACTATATAAAAGTGTAATGATTGTAAAAAAACAATTTCTTTTAAATTACGGTACGTTTCTAAAAATGTCTATGGAAAATCCCATTTGAATCACCAGTTACTTATTACAATAAGTTGAGATAAGCTATACGCGCTAAAACAAGTGAACCGACGAGTTATTCATTCAAATTTAATTTAAGTGTTAATGTATATTCGAAGTTCGTAGGATGTACCGCCATATCCTTTCTTATACCCCGAACACAAAAATGACTTCAAGAAAAATCTATTTAACCATACCCAACACAGTGTTAATTAATGAATTTTCCAATTTTAAAGATAATCTCAAATACGAATATTTATTTTTTAATAAAAAACCTAAGCGCTGAATACTTGTAAAAACATTTCAATAGTAAGTATAATAACTAATCAAATTTTTTTGTTCTTGCCAGATCATCAATATTAATACTCATGGACGCGCCTTGCCCGTATATCGTTGTAATAATTTTTTGGCTCGAAAACTAGATTCTAGTAACATTACAAAAGTGACTAGATTCTTTTAGAGTTTTAGAAGAAAAAGAAACTCTTATAAAACGTTTTTGTACGTCCGTCCGTCTGTTAGGGTGATTCAAGGTGAGAGATAGAGATAAACGGACAATGGCAATCGATTCAGCATCGTTAAAAACCCCAAAAATGATATTAATCTATGACCTATTTTTAGTTTCCCGCTACTTAATATAAGTTATACGGCAAGAATATTGCTGTTTTTCACTTGTTTATAATAAGCTACACGTGTGAAAATGTAGTTATTCAAAGTATAATATTTTGTTAATTCTGAAGAAATGTAATATAACATTAGACGTGGCAATTGATATTCATGCATTTAAAATTCTCGCCTTCAGCGGGGTTCGAAGAGAAAGGAACGCAACGGATTTCCACGCGATTTGTCATACAGGGAATTCCTTTTAGGTTAATTCTGACCATTCCTGTAGGAATTTGATGCTGTATTATGTCTCACGGGGCACGCGATTCGTCACACAAGGAATTCCTTTTAGTTTAATTCTGGCCATTCCTGAAGGAATTTGAAGGTATTATGTCTCACGGGGACATTTTAAAGGTATATTACAAGTATTTAAAAAAGAATCCGAGGTCAAAAATGAAATGAATACCTCCCATTCCCACCGCTGGGCATGTCCATGAGTGTATGTCATGATCCAAATAATTTGCTTTGTTTTGATTGAAAACCAATTTAGAGTTCACAAAAAAATTTATAGCTACGGCTTACCAAAACCATCTTCAAGCCAGTAAATGTGTAATTATTTGAAGCTTCATATCGAATCAAAAAGTCCCATTACGATCTTTTAAGAATAAGATTGAGTAAAAAAAAATTAAGTAAAAAAACTACTCGTCAACAAACGTTAAATGAATGGGGGAGGTTATAGTAATAAATAAATTAGCAATAAATTTTAAAAATTAAAAAAAAAATGCTACTACTCATTTATCATAAACCTCACTCATTTAATTTAATAATCTACATTTTATTAACGTTAATTGATTTCAAACACCACAAATTTATTTAAATTTCTGTTATTTTTATTCTGGAGTATCCTATAATAGTATATTATACCAAGGGACTAAAGGGAGACAATCGACTGAGGGATTAAATGACACTTTAGTCCTGTGGTATATACCCTATTTTTTACACCGCGGGGACCGAGCCTCCTTAAAATTCAATTATTTACTTTAATTAAATTTGTAAAAATCGAGAAAAAAGAAAAAAAAGGCCTGAACCAACTGATTGCGACTTTGTCCTATTTAAGATATTTTAGATGTTTCGTGGTTTTTAATGAATAATATAATTCCAACAAAATCGTAAAAAATATATGAAAAATCCTAGGACGAGCTTGTGAAATGGTGTTGGAGAAAAGGAAATTGAAGACTGTAATACCAAAAATTATCTCTTATACTCTTTTGTGGAAGAATTTGACAGTTCTGAATTAGAATAAACAAGATGGCTGGTTTCAATTGTTTTTTATTTGCGGGACTAAAAAAATGTAGCCCCAAGGGAGTAAAAGTGGCACTTTAGTCCCGCAAATGAAGGACTAAAGTAATAGCTTCACTCGGTGTAAAAAGTTAGTTTTATTGATCTTGGTAGCTGTAACTCTTATATCTTATATCTCTATAGTTTTGCGAATTACCTAATGAACTATTATTTTTTATAGAATATATTATACCAAATAAGCAACGCCTAGGCTTAATTTTGAAAATACATATATACAAACAAATTAAATCATATTTTTAATAGGAATTTTTAGTTTGGCATGTAAAAAGTTTTTTTTTAGAAATTCCAATAGAAAAATATTTATAAAAGGTAAATAGGTCAAAAAGTTTTACAACACCTAAAAATTTTATCCTAAATATCAGGACAAATACAAGTAATTATTTTTGTATATTACATAAAAATTCGGTAAGGAATATTCCTTGTAGGTGTTCACTATTTTATTTAAATAATAGAAATATAAAATAGTTATTATCACCCCAATGAATTGTCATGCCATAAAAATTTAGTGTCCCAGACATTTGCTTGAAAACAATATTTCCAAACACTATTCTTTGAATGGACAATTGCTCAAAAACCATTTCGGGTAATTATTTTCGACCAATTGTCTTTCAAGAAATTGTTTTCGACCAATTGTCCTAGGTCCAAAAAATTACATATACATTTTGTCACTTATTTAAATCAGTTACCTGATGAAGTTTCATTTAAGATATGTGATAGTATAAGAATTATTGCAGTTGCATAAAAATGATAAAATGGAATATTGATGAATAAATAAAATAAAAAAAATTAGAGAAACTACTCAGTCCCATTATTATCGTCTTTCGTCAGATCCCTAGATCCAAACGGACTAGCCATCCTCTGATAGTGAGGTTTTAACGTGCTCGCAGGTCTCGTATAGTCTAAATGGTCGTATTCCAGTTCTAAAAAGAACACAAAACAAAGAGAGTTAAATATGAGGTAAAAAAAAAAACAAATATATATTCAGAAACTTTTTTGGAAACATGTTTACTCAGGAAGGTTTTGAAAAAAAAGCGTTAATATGAAAAATTCTTATTTCTAAGATTTACTGTTTTTGAGATATTTAACTTTATAAATTTGTGTTAAGTCAAAAAATTCGCACATCTGAATAAACGAATATTATTGGCAATTAAACAGTCAATACAAACTTCGTTTGTGCTATTTTAAAGTTCGCTATACAACAAATTGTCTGAGAATGAAAAATTGTTGGGTGAGAATGAACAGACTCTCTTTTAAATAAAACAAAATGTAACATATAGAAATAATTCACTTACTTGGTATATTTCCAAATGAACATACCTATATCGAAGAATTATTAACTATAACTATTTAAACCTTATTGAAAATACTTATTAATAACTTATCTTCAGTATTATTGAAAATCGTACTTACCAATATCTTTAGGATCCTTCTGATTAATTTCTGCATAAACGTGATCTAGTTTTTCGATACTGTGATAAATATTAGGATTTGTGGCGTCTGCTTCTCTATTTTTCAAGCTTTTCAATTCATCCAAACTTGGTTCGTACATACCTATGAAACAATAAAACAATTATGATTTTTATCCATTTTTTGAGTTATAAATAAATAATAAAGTTAGTCAAAAGTACTTTCATCTCTTTATCTTAACTTTTCAAGCAATACTAATTACTAGTGTTTTGAGTACATTTAAATTAGAATCAGGTAATTTTTTCCACGAACGTGGTCTTTCCCTATTTAGCAATATTATCAAAAATATTTAAATGATTGTAAATGTAATCCACAGAAGATATAATCCTAGAATAGTGAACAAAATGATAATAAAATCATATTTACAAGACAGGAAAAAATATAATAATCATATGAAGAAGTAACAGAAGTGATAACAGCATTAGAAAATAATAAAAGTGTAGGTGAAAAAAGAATACCTACAGATATATTGAAATCCAGAGAAAAAATATATAAAACAGAATGGCTAATTTACTAAAATTCTAATTGAAACGACAATAAATAAATATTTTAGTCACTATGACTAATTATTTTTAATAGACATTGATTTAACAAATAAACTTCTATTAAACCCAACCTAAGATAGATTTTTAACTTATATTTACTTATTTTATTAAAAAAAAATAAAAATAAAAACCATACCTTTGGCCATATCGTCATCGTCAGTCGAGCAACAAGCAATACCTCCTAGACGCGCCTTTTCCAAATTCGTATTCAACGGTTTATGTAAATTATTGAAAATTTTCGTAGTATTATTCAAAAGATGTTCGTTGTCTCTTTTTCCGGGTACTTGATACGAATAAACCGGATTGTCGAAATGATTACGGTCTGAAAATAAAAAAAGATTTGTATTATAACGTTTTGCACTAAAGAGTATTATTTGTCCTCAAAATCAAGAAAAACTAGAGAAAACATACATGCACATTTTTTACGCGCGCTCTAGTGGCGCAACTATTGGAAATTCTAGAAAAAGTTTCAGAAAAGAGTTGTAGGAAATTTTATGCTCTAAAACTTTGTACTACAACATTTTGCACTAAAGTGTATTATTTGTCCTCAAAATCAAGAAAAACTAGAGAAAACATACATGCACATTTTTTACGCGCCCTCTAGTGGCGCAACTATTGGAAATTCTGGAAAAAGTTTAAAACAAAAGTTGTAGGGAATTTTATTCTATAAAACTTTGTACTGAAACATTTTGCACAAAAGTGTATTGTTTGTCCTTAAAATTTAAAAAAAGTAAAAAATTGTTACATGTGAATTTAATCAATGTCGGTCTTGAGGACCTTCTACTGTACCAATTTAAACCAAAATCTAATGGTCGCATTCTAGGCACACACCGACCCTCCATACCAAATTTCAGCTTGATTGGTCAAACGGTTCGGCAGTTATCGTGGAAGATTACACACAGACACACAGACAGACCATGCGCTGAAAACGGTTTCAATCTTCTTGGGGGACCTCAAAATGGATATTTCCATCGATATCTCGATTTTTTTTTGCTCGTTCACCTTACTTTCCCTTTGATGGGTCCGGGAAAGTAAAATGGATGAAAAAAAAAAACTAAAAAAAGAGAGCAGTAATATTTCTGCAGATGTACTGATTGTCTTTGTGTATCCCATACTGTAAACGTCGTTTTAAAAGATTTTGGTTTCATTTCTTGGAATATTATTAATAAAATTAAAATAAGAAAAAAGATCAAATATTTGGGACATATGACTTCATCATCTGGTTCAGCCAACACCATTAAAACTTGGGAGGAATTACGTGAAACCAGATTTACAGCCACCTACACGTGATGGATTCTTGTTATTTTTTTTTAGAAAACAAAAATAACGTAGAGATTATTATATAATAAATCACGGTTTTTGTAATTTTTATAGCAATCTAGAAATATAAAAACAAAAAAAAGCAATTCCAGATTAATTAAAAAAATTCTTATAATTAGATAGTGCTAATAAACAATAACAAAATAAAAGCACTTAGAATGCCTGGGGATTGGAAAATTATGTTTTATTTAGATAACTTTTAGAGTCAGCCCGTTTAGAGAAGAACCCATTACGTTTTAAAATAAAATTAAAACCTGTATTAAAAAGTAAATTATTTATTAATGTCATCTGAACACACTAAAATTTCTAATTTTATCCGTGAGCCTCGTGACGTAATGTGTTCTTCTCTAAACTGACAGGCTCTACTTTGAGATTATTTAAAAATAAATTTTTCAATTCTTACCTGGTGAAAATGAATTCGGATCGGCTATATACTGAACGTGGGCTATTTCAGTTTTCAAATTCGACACGCGGCGTCTGTAGTAGAAAACTAAAAGAACTACTATAGCGATAAATATAATAGAAACCATAACGATAGCTACGACTACTCCATAACTAGTGGTTTCGGCTTGTTCTACAGGTCGCACTCTACCGAGAACATTAGACTCTTCGCAACTATCTCCGGTATGACCGTGTTTGCATATGCAACCGTGTGTTGGATGGCACATGAAATTATCGTTTTCGCATTCGCATGGTGTCATGCAGTGGTCTCCGTAATAGCCTTCTGGGCATACTGAAAAAAAAATTATAAATAATATATGCATTGTAATAATTTTTTATTATAAACAAACAAAAATAATAATTCAATTCATTAAAAAAAAACACTTAAAATCGATTATTGCATGGTAAGTATTTTTAATACAATTCCAGTTTTTTAATTAATTTTTGTAAAATTGTAATTTTTTTTTCAAATTGTAGAGCACCACAGCAAAAATTAGATCGAAATATCAAAATTTTTGAAACAACGTTCTATTAAAAAGTACATAAAAATTATCGAAATTTTAGTTAAACCGTTTAAAACTATTTAATATCTCAAAGCTATTTAGATTCTGTTTATTAGTCGATTTAACAAACCAACATATTTTGTTAAATGACTTTTTAAAAATCTGGTAAAAATTTCAAACAAAAATGTGTAGTTTGAAAGAAATTTATTATAAAATTTGAATAATCTACATTGAATTGAGTGAAAGGATACCATCAATCATAGAAACCGTTTTTTATTTGGGGTGGATTTAATTAAACCAAGTCGGCGAATGTATATCTCTCCCACCCAATTCAGCTAAATAATATTAATGTAAAAATTAAAGAGCAATCCGTCGTTTAGACAATAATAATTATAATAAAAATACAATGGGTGAAACACGAAATATTGGATTGTTTGAATTATACTGTAGATTCAAGTATGAATAAAAATGATGTTTTAGAACTTTAGCAGATACTGAAAACTTTACTTCTTAGAACTTGTCAAAATACATATAGACAAATTTTGATTATATTAAAAAAATTATAATTTTTAATTAAAAATTTTAATTCATTCATAAACAAATAGAAAACATTTTTAATTCCAATGATAATTAGCAGTTGCGTAATAGTGTTATTGCGAAATAAAAAAATAATTATTATTAAAATATCCATTCTAATCAAGTAATTTGTTCTTTAAGAACCAGTTACTAATTACTTGGATATCGTGATAAAAATATTATTCATTTTCAGATAATATTTAATAATTATTTTTAAATACCGAATTTAAATCATTTAGAAAAGCTCCTTTAGTTTAAATAAATAGCAACTATAATATTGATTAAAAAAACTAATTAAATGTTCAACGGAATACCAAAATAATTATTAATATTTGTTTCGCTAATTACCGAATAATCAATTTTGCTAATTACTAAATATGCATGTAATTAGTAATTAGTCACAAATTAACTGGATGGTTAATATTTTTTGCTAACTACTAAATAATTGGCAATATTTTTTTCTAGCTAAAAACAAAATTTTCAGATATAAAACAAAAATGTTGAGTACTATTTTAACTGGGTTAAAATAATTAGCAATACTTTCCGGAATATATATGTAATATTCAAATGAACAATGCAAATTTGCAGTTAATTACTGAGTTGTTAAAGTTATTGTGGGATATTTTTTTTTAATAAAAATTGAAATAAATGTCCCTATCGCTGGTAAAAATACCGTTATTACCGATCATTATAAGTGTGCGTAATAGAGTGTACCCCAACCCCATAACTCGGGATACAGTTTTTTTATACATGTGAAATAGCTCATTTTTCTCAGGAGTCCAAGGACTATGGGATAAATTTCAAGAAAATGTCGGTTAGTTTTTGAGATCGCATAAACAAACAAATAAAATACAAAAAAACAAACGAAACTGTTTTAATATTTGGAATGAATTTTATTTGCAATAATAATTTTATTACATTCCGTTTTTGTGTTCGGAAACTCAAAATTAATGTTATTGCTACTGATTATTTATTAAAACTCAATTAATTAAACGTACGTTATTGTATTCTAATACAAATTAATTTATAAATAATATCTTATCTTATCACAACGATAATTGGATAAATGTTTTCAATTCAATTAAATTAGGATAATATTAGTAATAATCCTAAAGCGGCTTCTGTCTATACTTTATACTAAAAAAATAAATTTTTGTTGTGAAATTTGTTAACGTAATAAAATACGATTAAACTATTTTCGATTTAAATTTATCGATATATACGTAATAGAGGAAAACAATCTGACCGTTATCAGGCCTTATCTTTTGAAATGAAATGTCGCCGTGTGTAGAGGAAACTCAGTTATGTGTCTGGTAATATTTTAAATATTGTATTAAAAAATGTTGACGTGCTGCTTAAAAAAAAAGTTAAATGCTTCAAAACGTAATTCTACTGATTATGGAACAACAGAAAATACCACAAACGGTAAATAACATAAATGAATTTTTGGTAATATAATAAGTATTTTAATTAATTTGTAGGTCCTTCTGCAAGTAACGAAGATAAATCTATTCCAGAGATAATTCCCACAAGTGGAAATAAAACGAATAAGGAACCAGTTGAAAGAAGTATATCAGTAACTAGTTTCTACAGTGTGAAATCAGCATCATCATCATCAGCAGGCGAAGGTGATTACTACAGTGTATGCAGTGTGGATTCCTTTAAAAGTGCTTAAAAGAATCACTAAATTAAATTGCATAGACAAATAATTATAATTAATAATAAAGTGAGTGTCAACAGACTTGAAAATGTGACCTTAATTAAATGAATAAACAAAGAAACATGTTTATATAGTCCAGAAGATAGTGGGCAATTTTTAACTTATTTTTACAGTCAATAAATAATAGTAATTCTAATTAACAAATTGTAAGTCTGACTCAAATTCAGTCAGTAAAAACAGTCTTTCTGATCTGCAGGTATGTCAAATAAGTCTAGTAGGTAAATACATGTTGGACCATATATAAATATAGCAAAAATCTCGATACTCATCGAAACAACATTTAATCACTTTTTTAAACCCTGTTATGATGGTGAAAAAAATGGAAATATAAGATATCACTTCATAATTAAATATCTAATTAATCATTTTTTTTAGTTTGGGTCATTGTATTATTTTAATTGTCTAACAAATGGAATAATCCTATTTTTATATTTTTATACAATAAAATGTCTGTGCTACTTGATTTTTTTTTACTTGACAATTTATAGCTTATACTTTTTGTTAAAATCTACAATAAATCATTAAATATTTTATTGACGAACCTACCAAAAAAGTACAGAAATGTTAAACAAGAGAGAAAACTTTAGTTAGTATTTATTTCTGCCTTTTGGCATCATCAGTCGAACTGTAAATAAAATTGATCCATAGTTTCATCTTTATATCTATTTATTCTTGAATATTAGGGAATAGAAATTTTGAGGAAAAATTAAGACACAAATACAAATTCTGTACATTGAAGATAAAGAGGAAAATCAGAAATATAATTTTCTGTATGACAATTTGTATTGATGAAGTTAAAAAATATACTTTTCTGGTAAAATATTTTAAAAAAAATCATAAACTAAGGGGTACTTGTTTCAAGTATTCATATCTTTTTTAATTACAATTTTTATTGCTTGGAATATAATATAATGTATAATCTTTCTGTTACCTTGAAAAATATTAATAAACAAAAGCGATATCATATTAAATTTTAGCAGATAATTTGTTAATATAAAAAATTATCAATTTCTTAGAAAATTTTATCCATTAATAAAAATTGGAACGAAAGATTTAAATAAAAAAGTAAATGGTCATATATTATTAAAAAAAACATTTAATCATGTGAGCGTTATTAAATATTACATGAAAATTTATAGTAAAACTAATAACCCCTCATAAATGCTAAAATATGTACCTGGGCTATGGAAAATTTCTAAGGTCATCATAATCCCCCAAAAACATCAAAAATAGCTTTATTGTCTAAAGAATAGGATATAACACAATGTGAGTCACATACAGCTTGTAAATATTTCTGTTTTACCACAGATCATAGGATCAACCAGAAGAGAATGTAAGGCTTTTTGAAAAATCAACATTTTATGCGCATGCGCGGCTACTCCCTCTACAAGTGATGCATAAAAGTCAAAGCGATCCCTTCTTATATTTTGCTTCCGAATTAACAGGACAATTTGACATGTTTTAAATTAATGTGGATTAAACAAAGAATCTTCTAAGTTCGGAACGAATAAGTTAGATATAGAAACTAAACAAATTTTTGATGCGTCAATCGTCAAGTAATTTAATGGTTGGTTGTTTGGTTTAGTGGGTAACGATAATTTCAATCTTATAAATTATAATTTGTAGTTTATAGTTTACCAAGTTTGCCTTCGCTATTGCTATTTTATTGTGTTCAAAGTAACTATTTTTATTTCTGTCATACTTGTAGTTTTTTATATACTTTTTTTAGACATTTTATATATTGAACTTTTTTTGTGTAAATGTGTCTCGTCGGGAAGTAACACATTGTATATTTCGTGGATGTTTTTCAAAAACCGGAGGCAAAAAAATATACTTTAATGAATTTTATTCTGTTTAATAAATCCAATATTCTAAAACCTTTGGTACCTGATCAGCAAATTGTTATGTAATATATCTAAGTTTTTTTAAACTAACAAAAATTTGTGCATATAAGAGTGATCGATTTTAAATGCACAGCTTATTACTTGCCCGAATTCGGGTTTTCACTAATTGTTTTCATTTATCCAAACGTTTTTTTACGAAGTTTATTTATATTTTAACACGTTCAATACAAAATAAATGGAAAAAATATGTATTATTTGTATATTTTGATAGCATTCAGAACAGCGATTAATCTCCTTTAAAAAAAAATAGTTTAATATCTTTTGCTTTTCCACCAACAAAGAGATTTAAGTTTTGAAGAATCACTGCATTTTTCCTTATGGAATAACTGACATTAAATAAAAATTAACGAATCTGATAAAGAATTTTTTCAGCAACCAAACGTAACAAAAATTTAATGCAAATAAGAAAGCAAGTCTAAGTAATAAAGAATGTAAAAGTTACAATAAGCGCCCACCCTCTTCTTCAATTCAGATATGCAAGCGAAATTTCAATTTTTTTTCTAACATGTCTGCGCTATGTTTTCGATGTTTCTAATGTAATTTTTTGGTTCCTGTGTTGTTTTGTCGTTGAATAAATTCTTTGCTAAATTTTAAATTTTTATTTAATGTCCATTTCCCATAAGGAAAAATGCAGTGTTTCTTGAAAACTCAAATATCTGACGGGATAAACTGTAAATAAACTTCATAAAAAAAATTTAGATAAATGAAAACAATTAGTAAAACCCGAATTCTTTGATAAATAAATATATTTAATTTTATTTAATTTTTGTTTTATTAAATTCCTATACCTAAACATTATAGTTATTTTTATTTACTTAATACTATTAAACTATAATTAATAGTGTATTAGGTTCAAGTTAGTGTTTTTTGTCAAGATGATTTTTTTTTATTATTGAAAATAAAAATAAAAATCGGCTTTGTCATCCCAGAACTTTCCGGGCTCTTTTGTGGTGAATAGGATTATTTTAATTAAAAAATACAAAATTCCTGAATGGGAAAGTAAAATGCTATAAAAATGAAGTAAATTGCTGAAAACAAGTGGGTAAATATGGCAGATATTTAAAAAAAACCGCTTATAAATTTGACTTGAAAAAATAGCTCCTAAGGGTCTAAATTTTGAAAAAGAATTTATCCTTCAAAATTTTGATTAAATTCATTTATAATTTTACCATCAATCAAATTCAATTTTTCTTTTAGATATCGCATTTTGTGTCAATTATTGCGTTAATGTATCTATTAATTTTCTCTATTTTATTCAATCCATTCATTGTTTTTTTCTTTGCCTCATTATATATTATATATTTTTCTGTTCGATTAATGTCTTTATTTCGCTCTCCTGTTCAAGTCTTATATTAATTTTGATTTATTTTTGTTAGAAGATGTCCTAACCACAGCTACTTTTTTGAAAGCTTTTTTCTACCAAAATTTACTTATTCTTCTTCCAGGCACTTATTTTATGTGGCTTACATATTTATTATAGTATTTATTCACTTTCAATTCATAATTTTTATCATAAGACCATTTTTATATTTATTTTCGCAAATTTTAAAAACAAATATAAATTAATAATTTAATTACTGTGAATATAATTGTAGTAAGTTAGACATACTAACGGTTAAATGTGCGAAACTGTTTGTGGAAAATGACATTCGGCGAATTTTTTTAAAATTTCAGTAGGGGGCCTTTTAGAAGAACCCGCATACATTTGTCATAACCACTGAATTTTTATTGAGATTATCCTAAAGCCGCTAAAGGTTTAAAACAAACAAAGAATCTTCAGGCTTTTGTTTATAACGTCCTAACAAAAAATTATGGTTTTTATAAATTTTAGAAGAAAATATAAATTCTACTAAAAAATAGCCTAGAGGAACTAAAAATGAGATAAATAAATGTGTATATAATATTTAATAAAATTTAAACTTACATTCTGAACATTGAGTACCAGTCCATCCAGCTTTGCACCTACACACTCCATCGTTCCTTCTACATTCTCCGTTATTTAAGCACTTACAGTGTTGACTGCAGCTAATACCAAAACTACCAGGCGGACATGGTATAGTGCAGTTTGAACCCATCCAACCAGGTAAACACTTGCATTCTCCTAAAATTATCAAATAAATAAAATGTGAGCATAATCCAGATTTTTAATATTACCTGTAACGTGATGACAGTCGCCTCCGTTTCTACAAGAACAAGTTTGTTCGCAGTTTTTTCCGTAATTTCCAAATGGACAAGGATGTTCACATGTTATTCCTAGATAACCAGGAGGACAGACATATTCGCCTGTGATATGATCGCACGTCTTATTTCCTAAAAATAAAATATATTTAACTAAATCCAAATGGCCAGATACATTTGCATTGGCTTTTTAATCCATCTTTAACTTATAATCTAAGATGAAACAAAAAAAGTGTGGGATAAAAGTGATTTACCTTTGGAAACTTCTGGGCATCTTTGTCTGCAACCGCTACCATAATAACCAACATCGCAAGGGGTAGTACAATCATCTCCTTGCCATCCTCTGGCACAGAAACATCTGCCAGTTTCTGGATCACAAGAGCTATTATTTTGACAATTGCAGGATTGTTCGCAAGTTGTGCCGTATTTGCCTTCTGGACACATCGACTCGCACATTACACCTACAATATTAGTAGCATTACGTATTATTTTATTTAAGATAATTTTGTATAAAATGTATAATTTTTGATACTTTACTAACTAATCTAAATATAACAAATTAGTTTTTAAATTAACAATTTACAACTGATAAATAATTTACTATGGAATGTTAAATATATCTGAGTAAATGCGAAACTGATACTACTAATTACAATTTACTGATTTTGAATTTTTCAATTTCCAAATTTAATGTGAATGATATCCTTAATTTTGATTCATTATTTTGTAATAGATTTTTTTAAAGCATTTTTTATTCACAAAAATCATACAGAGACAAATTTGTGACACTTGTGAGTCACGAAGATTAAAAAAAAACATTGTATAATGATTGAAATAAAATGTAGTTCTCAAGGTAAAATCAGAATTACAAATAAAAAACTATTTTCAATAATTACGTATGTACACAAACTAACTAAGGTGATTAATAAAAAACAATCATTCTAAAAATGTACTCTAGTTAATATTATTAAAAATCATGCTAAATCAAATTAACAACAAAATTATATTAGGATTTATCAGTGTCAATTCGAAAAAGTAAAAAATTACCAAAAAACACTTAAAATACGCATTTGTAGATTTTTCAATCGTAAATAAAAGTAAGATTAAATATTGATAGAATTAAATAACTAAACAATTAAGAAATAAATATCTACCTTTCCATTGAACTTTACAAATGCATTTGCCAGTTATTGGATCGCAACCAGCATGGTGGCCCTCTTGACACTGACAAACTTGTTCGCAGTTCGTTCCAAAATAGCCTTGTTGGCATTTGCTTTCGCAAAATTCGCCAGTGTATCCAGCGCCACATGTACAACTACCTAAATAACACAAAACATGCAAAAACAAAACATTGGTTTCATAACAAAAAAAACAAACATTGGTTTCATAACAAAAAAAAACAAACATATTGCTAGAACGGATCTACTGTCGTATTGGTAAGCTAAAAATATAATTTCCAATAAATTATTCCTTTTTAATCGCTTTAAATGTGCTATCAAAAAGAATTTGAGTATTACATTATTGTGGTCAAGGAGAATAGGAACATTTTGGATCCCATGCTTTTGTTTTTATAGAATATTATCTATCATAGAAGATTAGTCATTAGAGATGTAGAAAATTTTCATATTTTCTACTTATGATGTAGATTGGACTGTATTTCCCTACAGGGCTGATTTCAAACTTTAAGCTTTACTGTTATTGCATAAAACAATTAAAGACCAAACCAACTTTACATTTACAATCAATTTCGAGTTACGAATGATTTTCTGAAAAGTTTTATTGCTTCGAAGTAAAAACAAAATATGTGGTCTCATTAAATTAAAAAAAAAAATATATGACCAAAAGTACAATTCTGACATTAATTTATTAGTGTGAAATTGGAAATTTTCTGAATTATTTAAAAGTCTTAAAATAGTTTGTTTCTTCCAAAAGGTGCTCCATTAAAACGACGGAGCATTCTCATGTGTAGAAAACTTATATAGCATACTTTTGAGATATTTTTACAAAAATTATGTTTAGGAGTAATGATGACAGGGGGATTCCCCAAAAATAGTTAAAATTTCGATAAAACTTCAAAAAACACTGCATAAGATACTTTTTGTTTTTTCTAAGGGGTTGGGTGTTGAGTTTATAAATTAACAGAGAACGTCCCAGAAATCCGTCAAAAACAATTTAACAAAATCCCGATCCCAATGTGTATATAATTGAAACGATTTTTAAAAGAAATTGTTTTAATTAAATTCGGCAGAGCGCTTTCGGTCCAACGACATCATCAAAGCCTTCGTCAAAAATGGGAAACGTCCCATAAAATATAAATAATAATGAAGACAATAGTGCAACATTACAATGACAGAATAAAACAAATAAAACATTTCTTTCAACATTTGGCACTTTCGACGAATGTACAAAACATTTTACAGTTTAAAAAACGACAATAATTATTGTATATAAAATTTTTAAGAATATTTTCTTTAAACAATAATTATTGTCGTTTTTTAAACTGTAAAATGTTTTGTACATTCCTCAAAAGTGCCCTAATCGAAGAAATGTTTTATTTATATTATTTTGTCATCGTAATCTAAATTTGCATCTGAGGTGGGTACATCAATTACAAGACCGGAGGTCAATACTTAGTCCTTAAAAAATATACTTCAATTTACAATTATAACTGAACTGACTAACTAATAAATGTTCTTGTTTTATAAGAGAATTCGGTCTCTTGAAGATAATAATATGGTCTAGAAGTCTTCAATTGTTGATTATCAACAATAAAGATTATACGTAACTAATATCATTTATAAAATGGTATAAAGTATATTGTAAATACAATTTTGGAATTAGATGTAAAAATAAGGTTGGAACAGAAGAACCCTTTAAAATCTAATAAATACAAAACGCGGCTTTCGTGAGTTAATATCTCAAAATAATGACTTTTTCGTTTTCTGAAAATGGGTGCGAGATGTCTGAGATGATTTATGTGGGTGTAATCTTTGCCTATAAGAATA
The DNA here is from genome assembly GCA_963243735.1 of Neocrepidodera transversa. NCBI lineage: Eukaryota > Metazoa > Arthropoda > Insecta > Coleoptera > Chrysomelidae > Neocrepidodera > Neocrepidodera transversa. The sequence continues at coordinate 1,166,133 of OY725337.1, read as the reverse complement.
AGTAAAATCTACAATTTGAAAAAATCAATAATTGTTTAAACTACGGTATGATGTAATTTAAAAAAATGCAAGAATTTTTAAAATTACTAAAAAAAACATAAGACCTATAAATGAATCTAAAAATTGCATCAAATCGTTTAAATTAAACATTTTAAAAATAAAGGTGTCAATTTCAAAATAATCCCCAAACCTACAGAAAAAACCTTAAAAAATACAAAAATTCTTTAATACACTAGATTTATTAATTAATGTATGAATCCAGATTTAGCAGTTACTAAACAATACTAAAGTAGATCTTGTTCAAGAAATTTTTTAATAAAAATAAATAATTTTAACTAATAAACTACATTTAACATGCATCAACCTGCAAACTTTACGAATTTCACTATTCTAATCTACTTACCATTTACTGGGTTACAAGAAGCTCCATTTTTACACACGCATTTATTGTTACAATGATCACCAAAAGAATTATTACTACACGGTCTATCACATTGTTGCCCTTCCCAACCAGGTGGACATTGACACTGACCGGTTTCTGTAGAGCATTTTGCACCGTTTTTACCTACAAAATTAAATTAAAATTGATTTAGACTTATTTATATTTCTATCTGGTTATTTCACAAACTAATTATGTAGTAATTGCGTATATTTAATCAGTAAACTTGAACAAAACTGGTCTTATACATAAAAATACGGTATGCAACAATAGTATACCGTGTCACAAGAGCAGAAAAGCACTTTTTATGTTTTTAGCCTGCCACAAAAAAAAATAAAAAAAAAATGGGAAAATATAACACAAATATTTAACAGATTTGTTGTCCTGATTTTCAGACTTTAATTTACACTGACGTTTAATGAAAATTTATGTGTATCGTGTTGTTATGACTTTAGCATCCCTAGGGATGAAAAACATCACTTTCATCCGTATTTTTAGGGTTGATATGATTTATTTTCGCATCAGGTAGGCGAAAAATACATTTAACAAAACTTACTGGGAAGTACTCAAAGTAATTTTTTTTGAACGGGTATTTAGTTCCAAAGAAAGGGTGTAATTACAATATTCCGCTATTTTAGATTCAAGCCATACCATATTAATGAGTTACAGTATAATCTATATAAATATTACTATAGAAAATCTACAAAAGTATCATTACCGTATCTCAAGAAGATTTTGTGTTTCAACTCTAAACTTAATAGAGATGTAATTTTGAATGTATCAAATCATAAAGAAAAGCTAATAACCTATTTGATATATGTTTATAATGATTTGTTATCGATTAAATTAAACCCGTTTTAGTACTTACAATCACATTTCTGAGCACAGTCCTCTCCGAAGCTGCCGTCTGGACAAGTATTTGCGCAATCTTCGCCCGTAAAACCGGGCGGACATATGCAAGAACCGTTAACGGGAGAGCATTGCGCGTTATTCTTGCATTTGCATAATCCATGACAGCCTTTTCCATATGTTAGAATTGGACAAAGTCTTGTACAGTCGTTGGAGTTCCAGCCTGCTTTACATTCACAATCGCCTGTCCACGGATGACACCTAAAATTGAAAATATAAAAAAATAATTTTAAAAAACCATTGATATCATATAAAAGATAAAAAAGTACAATCTTGATATCTTAGAAATAGAATATATTACTTATTTATTAAAAACAAAAAGTTAAATGGGAATCGATTGTTATACCCGTGGTCTGAAATATTAGATAGTAATTTAAACGTAAAAGCAGAAAGTCAGTAGATAGAACGTTCATTGTCTTTAAAAATTCTGTAAGTATAATGACAATGACGTTTAGATTGTGACAATTAAAGTTTTATTCCAAACGTATCCTTGCCTTTACGTAAGTAATAAATCTTTCTCCACGACCATTACTGAATGTATAAATTCTGAAATCATTTTTAATAATAGAATGTAAACATTCACACTCTAGAGTCTGAATATTTATTCTATAATACTTGCCTCTTATGCATTTTGCATGTATTTTCATTCTTTATCAAGGTAAAGAATGGATTTTCTGTAATCGAAATAAACAATATGGATTGCCCTGGATTTTAAAAGTGTCACTGTCAGATATAAAATGGCGACGGTAATAATTATTTTCAAACAAGTTTTAATTTAAACAAAATAATGAGTGAAAAATTAAGTGAAGTAGATATAGAATTTAATAATATCTGAAATTGCAAATTATGAAAAAACACCAATGCACCAGATTTTAATATCGGTAAGTGTACCACAGCACTATAAATATTAATACAATGTAATCCAAATATGTCAACAAATAACTTGTGTTCAGATTTAATTTAATTTTGATTTATACTTTTTGATCGTGGAGAAAATATAGTCTGTTACTCGGTCAGAATGAAAAAATTCGACACTCGTGGTTCCTCACACTCGATTTCGCTCGCGTTCGGAATTTTCCACTCGTGTCGAATTTTTCATTCAAACCTTGTTACAGAATCTACTATTCTGTAATCGAAATAAACAATATATCCCGTCGAAATCTGAACAACTTAATTTTTTTCTGTGGTCTGTTGCCCTGGATTTTAAAAGTGTCACTGTCAGATATAAAATGGCGACGGTAATAATTATTTTCAAACAAGTTTTAATTTAAACAAAATAATGAGTGAAAAATCAAGTGAAGTAGATATAGAATTTAATAATATCTGAAATTGCAAATTATCAAAAAACACCAATTCACCTGATTTTAATATCGGTAAGTGTACCACAGCACTATAAATATTAATACAATGTAATACAAATATGTCAACAAATAATTTGTGTTCAGATTTAATTTAATTTTGATTTATACTTTTTGATCGAGGAGAAAATATAGTCTGTTACTCGGTCAGAATGAAAAAATTCGACACTCGTGGTTCCTCACACTCGCTTTCGCTCGCGTTCAGAATTTTCCACTCGTGTCGAATTTTTCATTCTAACCTTGTTACAGAATCTACTATTAAAGTTAATGAACGTTCTATCTGACAGTAAGTCACTCTCTAATATAAAGGTCTCTCATATAAGAAAGATTCATAAATCGGGAAACAAATTATGGACCAATAACAATACTGACTTTTTTTATAGCACGAGCTAAAATATTAGAAATAATTATTTATATTATTATATTTACAAACATGTACCATTTACAAAAATTTAAGAACAATATAGATTTCTTCCCAAACAATAATTTGCATTTTTACGGATTATGTGGCTTCTCAAATTAACCATTTATTAACACAATGTAAACAAACTTTTAATAAGGTTAATCATATTTTGTTTTAGTTTCAGAGAAAATCTAAATAATTTTCTGAAAAATAGTTAAATTGTCGTGGAGAAAATAAATTCTTAATTGGTGGATATTTATTTATTTTATTAGTGTTTAACATTATTCGTTATACATTTAATGCAAAGGAAGAGTTTTTATATGTAATATTATCAGACTTTTATTACGAAATAAATGATTTATTAAAATGATTAGATATTAAAAAAAATATCGGTGTTTTAAATAAATCCACAATGGTAAAAATAAACCAAAATAAATATCCTTTAATAAAAATAGAATATTTCTAGTACTTTTATTTCAATCACTTTGGTAGTGAATTTTCTACAAAAAAATAGTTAGAAGGGTACGAAAAATATGAGCGATGCAAATAAAAATTGTAATTGTTATTAAAAAAAATGAATAAAAAAAGCCATTTTATTTTTTGATTATAACTCAAAAACTATACAAGATAGCTGGAATTGCAAAAAAGATTATTAAAGGAGGAAATTTCCAAAAAAAAAACTAGCTCTAATATTTATAATTTTAATTTGTTTCGGGATGAGTAGGCCGCCTCTATAGTGAGTACCGCATCTAAAATAAATTTTTTAAAGTACTAAATACTGATTTAAAAAGTTGAAAAAATTATTGTGTCATTTCAACACTTGAAGAAAGAAAGTCCCGTTGGAAAAAAATTTTTAAATGCATTTTTCAAATAGCTAGTCTATTGTTAATTAACTATTTTCTTTCATACCTCTGTCTTCATTGAAAGCTAGATAATTGTTTAAATAATCACCCTAAAAATTTTTCGCCTCTTGGACTATTTTCTATGAGTGTACTCAATAAGATGACGTTATAAAATTATTTAAAATTTCTTAGAATTCCTATCCGTGTCAAATGAGCCATATTTTTCGTACCCTTCTAACTATTTTTCACAGAAAACTCACTTCTCGACTAAACTATTATTAAATATAACAATGTAAAGTCAATTAGATGTACAATCACTTCAGGGATCCATATTGCAATCTCTACTTTTTTTAATGTTTATAAATGATATCATTTTTTGGAATTTTGATACTAATATTTGGAATATCGTCTAGTTTGTTTAAATTAGAAGACATTATTCTCCTTAAAACGAAAGGAAATTTAAAACACACATTTAAAAAAATTAAAATTAAAGTTTTAGTAATGTGGCAATTTTTTTCTGGGCCGGCTATATTATAATTTGATCTGTTCTGGGTACATTCAGTATTAATAAATACATTTTATGTTCAAAAACAGATTTGTTAGTTAAAACCAAATATTTATTTATCTATAACCAAGAGACATGTTTAAAGGAAATAGATTATAAAATTGATAAATTATTCCTACAATCTAAATCTAATCAAATAAGAAAAAATAGAACTAATCATCCTTTGTTTACAAAAACTAACACAATTCCAGGAATAATTCGTTCACTAGACTCGTGGTGTTAGATAACAATTTTTATCTTAGATTAGAAAAATAAAATATTTTCAAAACATCACACTTTAGTCTATCACTAAGAGGATATGATATTAAACTATAAAGGGGAAATCGTTTTAGATATATTTTTAAATTTGGCGTAGTGTCGGAGTTCGTAGACAAGTTGTTAAATCTCAAAAATTAATTATCATCTGTTTGGCCCTTATTTTTTTTGCAAAACAACACATATTTTTGTTTTAAAATAATCACAGTAAAAAGATAAGATTTAGTTTGTCTAAATTAAATATAAATAAATAATAACTTACATTTCTGTGTTTTCTTTATTGCATTCGCACATCTTTTCGCAAGAGGGTCCATAATATCCATCGGGGCATATTCTCTTATGGCATACCTTTCCGCCCCATCCTTTGGAACAAATACACGTTCCATTTTTATTCGAGCATTTCGCCCCATTTTGGCAAATACATTTTTCACTACAATTTATTCCAAACGTTCCTTCAGGACAAACGTCCAGGCACTAAAATAAACATAGAAGGTTATTATGTATCCAAACTTAGAACTACAATTTATTGAAAACTTACAGTTATCTAAAACAGAGTCATAACCAAGCATGCATATTAAATAATATCGGCAGAGACATAGAGAAAAACTGTAGTAAGAAGCCCCCAACAGGAACAAGATCACCTGCCTGAAGTGTATTTAACATAATATTAGGCGTAAGGGAAGGTAACGCTGGTCATTTCCTAGTGAAAATTATATGCATAAGTGCGTAGAAAACCCAGAAAAACAGTTGCAATACAGAAAAAAATTAACGACAGACGACATTGTTATTTTGAGTGATTTTAGAATATAGAGTGGTTTTAATGGAAGAAGACGGACTCGGTCGAACGATTCTGAGTTCACCAATAATTGAGAAACCAAGGAGGAGACGAAAAAACATTGAAACATTTAGAAAAACAATAAAAAAATGAGCAATCAGATAATTTAAACTTTCAAATTTCCATGCAGGGTGGGGCAGCACATACGGGAAATCGAGGACAATAAGTACATCATTAAATCAGCTATTCGATTTCAAGTAATATCGATTTTTGAAAAGTTGCGGCATTTCACTAGGATTAACCCCAAGAACTACATTTTTTCGAATATCAAATTTATTGTGAATATCGTTACCACTACCAAAACTACTCTTTTTCTAAGACTGTACATATGTTAGCATCATCATTAGTTGATGATTAATCATCAACTAATAAAAATGTGTAGTTTTGATTAGTGTTGATGACATTCTTTAATACTGTAGAGAACCAAAAGTTTCAAATTTCCAATTTATGATCAAATGTATTTAAAATGGGTTGCTTATCAGTATAAAAATAATGATTTATAATTGCATAAATAAATAAAAGTTTATTATATTGATAACATTGTTTTTAACAGCAATCTACATCTGTGAAGCACCGGCAATAAGTATATGAAGGATTATTATATACTAAAATAGATTTCAATAAGAGAAATATTGACAGCAAACTTTTAGACAATAATATACTGATAAGAAAATTTAATATATAGTCAGATGTCATATTCAAGATGATCAATCCTGGCTAAATTATTACTTGGCAATTTTTAATAATTAAATTAATCAAGTGAGATAAAAAGCTAGAAACACAGGGAAAATTGGAAAACACATATAAGTACCTCCATACCAAAGTTTGAGAAAAATTTGTTTGGACAACTCGGTCAAATTGACCAACAACTTAAAGTCCCATTAACCTACTACATATAGGTAAACAGTATGTTTGTCAAAAAAATAATATACCCCTTCAGGGATCCGAGAACAATTTTTAACCAGCATCGGGTTATTGACCTTAAGTCCAATACAAATATAAACTAGGAATATAGGGAGAGTGACAGAAAGGGTTAATAGCAGACAGATTAGTGAAAGGGAAGAACCGGAGGGAGTAGAAAATAAACATTTAAAAATTTAAATAAATGGTATTTTTTTTATAATTTTTAAAATTTTCTGTATAGCCCAGATTGAGAATCTTGGATAAAGCATCTGGACTACCTGGTGGTCCATATCAATATATTACAGGTGCGTGTTTTTTAATATTTTAAACAAAAATTGTAGTCTTGAGAGAAAGGAGAAACTACAAAATTGATTTTTTAAATTTTTCCCATTATAGTTTCTCCCTGGGCACAATTTTTTTAAAAAATTTCAAAAAAATTCCTACTTATGATATTTTTTTATCCCCTAAATCCTTTAAAATTTAGAACCGTTTAATAAATTATATTTTTGCAGAAAATTTTATGTCATTTATTTTTAAACAATTCAAGCATTTATTTTGTAGATCCGATCCTGGTCTACTAAATATTTAGTCGATATGATTAACTGTTCCGTATAATTTTATTGGCAATTTTTAGGTTGTTCATATCGGCCTTATATTGCGTCGATGAAATGATATCGATGCCACCTCTACGTCTTTATATTGCCTGCGAATTCCGGAATTATTTATGAATAATTATAGAAATTTGTCTACTACCAAACGAAAATAATTACTATATTTAATTTACGCTAATTAATTCTAATTTCTATCGAAGTCCAGGACTCGATTCCCTTTATGGGATGATTTGTGACGTCACGAATAGGCGTCGCTGGGCGCCGTTTGTATGCTAGCGGAATAGTCCCATTAATATACCTACATGTCAATAGGTGAGCCGTCAAGGCGATACGATCACGCCACTTACAATTAATTTGGTCAATATTTTTCAATCGGTAACAAATTTAAAAATCTTTTTAAAAAATAACTAATTTAGAAATATAAGAAATTATAGATTATTTCAATTTTATAGATTATTTCAATATTATATTTATTTACTTACTCTATCTCCTGTGAATCCCGGTTGACATTCACAAGTGCCATGAATATGATGACAAGAAGCACCGTTGTAACAGTCGCATTGTTGGGTACAGTTGATGCCCCAATATCCAAACGGACATCGATTAGCACAAACTGGTCCGGTCCATCCATCTTTACAAAAACAAAATCCAGTTTCTGGATCGCACGTACCGCCATTTTGACATCGACAGTCTGATTTACATTCTGGCCCGTGTTTTCCAATTGGACAAAGATCATCACATCTGAAAAAAGATTTCCATACTTTTTATAGCATAATAGAAATTTTATTATATTGTGCATTTATACTATTAAGAACAAAACGGTTAGGGAAAAGGTATAATGGAAATAAGATGAAACATTAGTTTTATCCACTTTATACTAATTATAAACAAGATAAAAATTGTAAACAGGATAATTAGGACCCCGGGTAGATTATATTTATATTTTTTTCAGCAATTTTTAATAGGTATTTTGTTGTTTTATTGAATTTTTCCAAGACGAAACACATTATATTTAATTGTTTTTTTGTTCCCTTTAGGTCAAGTTTATTTTCCTAGAAACTCTTTTTCAAGTGCATGTTATACAAACGATAAGGCACACTTGAACCATTTGAAAAACTATTAATGTCGCAATTTAAATTCCAAAAGAATATATTGAAATATTGGCACATAATTCTTTTCACGCCAAACTATTAAGGATTAGATAAGGTTCATGAGAACCAAAAAGAAGAGATGGACCACACAAGATTATGAGGTAAAATGTTTACTCAAAACTTGACACAAAAAGAGGGTTCTCAGCTCCGAAATGGTCAGTTAAAAATCAAATTTCAAACTACCAACACCGTCACCGAAGATCTTGTATTAAACACCGAGACGTCGACGCTAATAATTTCTACAAATACCATTTTTCGCGTGTTCACCAGGGGTGACGTTTATCAGTTTATTGTACCATCCTAAATAAGAACTCTTATCATATATTTTTCTAAAATATATTGTCAGTGTTAATTAGACGCGTACTGTGTAAATCGCATTATCTATTTCTAAATTATTCAGCCTGAACATAAGAGTTGCCTCGCTGGTACTGATCTGGCTGTAACTCAGTAGGGTTGTCCATACAAAAACAAACAATAATAAAAGAACAATATTTGCCAATAATGCAGAGAGAGACAGTGCACAAGTGATGACATTTATACGGTATTTAAAGTTATTAAGAACTTTTTGTACATATTCTTTGGTAACTGTCCCAGTGGTGGTTATTCGTTGGATGGAGCTTTACTATAGTGGTTAGGTTTTCCGGTTGTGTCGGCTTTTCCCTATATCTTTTATGCTAAATGACGCCATAATTCTAACTGTCCCAGTGGTGGTTATTCGTTGGATGGAGCTTTACTATAGTGGTTAGGTTTTCCAGTTGTGTCGGCTTTTCCCTATATCTTTTATGCTAAATGACGCCATAATTCTTCAGTAAGACGCCTCGAGCGTAACAGTAATATTTCTTAATGAATAAATAATTTTTTGAGATATTTGTGTTTTGATTTATGTTCACTTGTCACCAAACTTTAAAAAAATTTTAAACACAACGTAGGTCCTAACTAAACAAAAGACGATCACAGCTATGGGGGTAAAAAGGAGACAGGTACAAAAGTGTAAAATTTATTGTTAAATAAATAACAAGGGCAAATAATTCATTGCAAATAGTAAAACTTTACACAGCATTGGGGGTGGGAGGTCACAATACTGAAAATTTTCTTTCATAATAGAACCTAAACGTCCTACAGATCACAATAAACTCGTTAAAAATTGAGATCCTAGAAACAAATTTCTTTAGTTAATTAGAACATTTAAAGAATAAATAAATCAGGCGAAAAACTTTAACCAACAAGAAATTAGTGTCTGGATACCAAATAATAAATGAAAAAATCTAAAAAAGAAAGGATGCGCCATATACATATTTATTTCTTAACTCGTTTTTTTCATTATATGAGCCATGGTAAATTCTTAAAAGATCTACTTTTTGTCATTGTGTAATTTTAATAATTCATTTTTGTCAGTCGAAATTACTTGAATTATTCAATGTGCTGTCACTTTCACAACATTATTCCAGGTTTACAAATGTTGTTGTTCTTATTCATCACATAGTTACACCCATTGCACGAACCTTTGAAATTATTAAGACAATCTTAGAAAATTAGATAAAAAAAAAACTATTCTTTAAGAAACAATTATTTTATGAAAGTTCCACACCCACTTGTTTAAAATAACAACTTAATTTAGGGCAAATAATTCACACGCACCATAAAAATGTATAAATAAGCACTTTTGTTTATAAATATTTGGTACTTAGATAATAAAAAAAAACATTAATGTATACACTGATACATTTAATGCTCAAACAAACGTGATTATTATGTAAATCTTTGAAAGTAGTTTATATGGAATTTGAATAGACCGTTAATTAAACCATTTTTAAAATTTATAATTAATTCTTTTGTAAGAATGCATATTTTAATTTTGAATAATAGATCTAGATTTTGATACGTAGACTTACTGTTAATTTCATTTAAAGGTCGTGGTCAGCCAGTGATTTTTGATAAATCAGCGCCTAATTTCCTTGTTCATTTTACACATTTTACTCAAGCCAATATTTTTCCATATATTTGTCAAAATACAATCGAAATTTAGATGCAACAAAAATATTTGGTTATCAAAGTTAATTGATAAAACAAACTCGATCTCTTTAGGCTTGACAAAAAACTTATTTTTTTTATTGAAAAGTACCGGCGAGTGTTCAAAAGTGGAAAAAACTACCAAAGATGAAAACAGTTACTAATTTTTTCCACCTAAATCGATATGTTATATAATACTTTTAAAATCAGATCCCTACGGTTTTTTGTTATAAAATTAACCATTATTATATTATAAAAAATTTGATGCAAATTTATTAGTTATTCTTTCCACTTCTTAGACAAACCCACATACTGACCTAGAGATCCAAATAAAATCCGTGACCTTCTGGATTATTTTATCTCGTAAACTTTCACCTAAATTTATGATGTTAAATAGTTTTGATTTAGATTTTGATCACTCCACTGTCATTCTAAAGCTGAGTGAAACAAAAATTAAAAAAACAAGCATGTCCTATAAACAAAAATACTGATTGAGAAAGCTTTAAATACATTTGAATTAAAAAAAGATATCAATCTCAAAATAATAAAACTATTAAAAACTGGGGAAGAAAAGTTTGTCAAATGAAAACTAAATTGAACTAAAGAAAAATTAAAACGGCCGTAATAAAAAAAGACGAAGGTGTCCTATGGAATTTCAAATAAAATTTCCCGCATTCGAAGTAATGTTGCATGATATTCCTTAAGGGAAATAACTGCATGTAACAATGTAATTTGACAAATACATCTCAATACGTGTTTTTGTACCATAAAATGTTTAAAAGTATAACATAAAATTTTCATAGGAAAATATAGATTATTCGCCAAATTACAACAGATCAAACGCCGAAAATGATGAAACCCGCAAAAATACAGATGTCATTTTAGGGGCCGTTTCCGCTCGCCTATTTGTATTTATATAAATATGCAAAAGGCCAATCTCCAGAAGTAGTTCAAGGGCCTGATAAGGTGATAATCAGCAATATTGGTGTACAATTTGTTATAATTTTAAATACATTTAACCTGGAACTTGTTTTATTTATATATTACTAATAGTTTAAACTATTTCTCAAGCCTTAACAGGTAATAAAATAAAACTATTCTATCATATTATTTCTATTTATATATATTTTGTAATCAGATTGTGTAAAAAGTAAATATTGCTATTTATTTGTTTTGAAAGGGAATCAATTAATATCGTGAAATATAAAACTATTAATAAATAGAACTGGATATAAACCACTTATAACGAAATAAGCTCCAACTATCCTAAATGTTTACTACTGAAAACAATTTTAAATACTTACCATAAATATCATTCAAGTTTTAATCTACATACATTTTTTTAGGTATTTAAATATGCGACAAAACTATTACTTTCATTCATTAATTTTTACTAAAATGAAACTTTTTTATTTTTAGAGTTTACTTAAAAAGCAGGACCTAATTTGTACTTATCTTCTTACTTTTAACATTATTATAACATTTACTTCTATTGAAGTTTGTTAAGAAAATGGCGTAATAATAATTACAGGTTAATGTAGAAGAGGAATAATAACAGATTAAATTTACTAATAGTACTTTTTTCTGTTATAGTTAGAAAACAAAAATTATTATTGTTGGTTTTATCAAAAAAATCTAAAACCCCATAAAACGAAAGAAAAATCGTGCTTGTTTCATCTTGTAGGCAATTTTATACAAAACGCTATAATCTAGAAAATTGATTATAAAATAAAAAGGACCGATAAAACTTGATTTTTTTTCATTTTATGAAGTTTTAGAATAAGCAAAACTTTTTATCAAGAATGACATTTTTCGATAAAATCAAAAATACATTTTTTTCTCCTCTTTGTGAACCCCACACACTGTAGAAATAAGTTTAAACTAGGAGCGTATATATTTCCCTAATTTAAACAATCAAATTAACAAAAATCGCTTTAACTATCAATTAAAATAAAAAATCCAATTATTAATGTTACAGGTGGTTGGGTCTATAATTACTCAATTATACATAATAAATTTGTTATTATGAAAAATACAATAAAACTTTTTTCCCAAACATATCTTAAAGTATCATGAAGGCCAGCTTAAGTTTAGATTCTGTTGCACAGTGGCAAATTGTTTCCTATTTTACCCAAGACACTTTTGGAGCTTGGAGTTATATGACAATGTTTCAAAAATCTAGTTTTTTTTTTAGTTTGAGGTTATCTACCCTATTCTTTCTTTGACGTTGTAAATCCCAGTTTTGTTGAGAATTTTCAGTTTTCTGCACGTTTTGTTTTATTACTTTAAATAAATCTCAATTTCTTGCGCTAAATAAAAATAATTGCAAAAAAATGTAGATGAAAGCGGATTAACTACACCAGCGATGAAAAACAACTGTTAACAAAGTTAGTGGAAGAAAATAAGGCAACAATTGAAAACAAATTCAGTTAATAATACAAATATTTATATCAATGAAAATAAATTATTGAAAAGAGTATTCAGTGTAAAGGCAATAGGAACATGTATAATAGTAATTGGGCAAAAGGAAACGTGAATCTGTGAGAAACTAGAAGGAAAATAATGGGTGATATGGTTAGATCGATTTGATGCTAGAAAGCACAAAAAAAAGTACAAAAATACAAAACTCCCTAACAAGGATCTATAAATAGAAAAAAGAATTTCTTATATATGTATATTGTAATAAAATATTGTGTATGAGTTTTTTTTTGAAGATTTAATATAATTTTGGTCAAGGAAAAAGTAAATGATAAGAGATAGACAAAAGTGATTTTTTTAACTGATCAAGAAAAAAATTTTTTTTGAGAAAAGACAAAAAATAAACAAAAAGGAGGTTTGTCATTGAAATTTTTAAGAAAATTGTCATTATATTATAACTTGTAAAATGTGCATGGAATGGATTTAGAGAAGATGGAATTATATACAAAAAACTAAAATATTTATAGTTTAATTTATTAAAATAAGTATTTAAACAAAAATTAATAAGTATAAAAGAAGACATTTTTCAAATATACGCAGAGATGTTTAGGATTATGGAAAGAATATAGACCAGAGGAGATTTAGAATAAGAAGATAATATAAAGATTTAAAAAAGGAGAAATCAATTTGTGTCGGAGTATTTTAAGAATAAAAAGAAGGCAGGATACAGAAAATTTATTTACTTTGTTTAATTTTTTGTAATGTTTATTATTTTTTTAATGTTTTATAGAACCCAACCCAAATAAATAAAATCATTACAATATATAACCCCATATTGGACTTAATTAAAACGATAAAATAAACTTACAATGGTCCCATATATCCTGCATGACATTTGCATTCCCCGGAAACGTGATCACAGTCTCCGTTTTCGCATCGGCACTTTTCTAAGCAGTCTTGTCCGAAATGATAGCTGTCGCATGTATTTTCGCAATGTTTTCCTATCCAACCCCTCGAACAGTGGCAGTTGCCGTTGAATGGATCACAAGTAGAGTTATTTTGGCATTCACATTTATGTTGGCACTCTCTGCCCCATAGTCCTGTAGGGCAAGCTGAAAGAAGAAAAATAATGTAAAAAGTAGTCTTATGATTCAATAATAACACAAAAGAAAAGTATGTTTGAATTTATTGTTACTTGTGATTATATTTAAGACAATCGTCTAAAAACTTGAATGAAAGCCAGGTATTCTACCCACTAAACCACATAAAGATAATCCAACTTTTACGGTTATCTCTATTTGTTCCATTCTCCAATGAAAATAATAAACACATTTTACTTCTTATTGTAAAAATGTTCGAACTTATTCATCAAAAAAATGGAAAAGAGAAGCCAGCTGTAGATTGGTGATGGTATAAATGGTTTTGAAGTCTGGAAATGCAGGAAATGAGTAGGTAAATGCATATTATTCTTTCTCCAAGGCAGTTTCGTTCCAATTATAGAATCCCACTTTCCTTAAGTCCTCTTTACATACTTCTATCCACTTTTTACGCAACCGTCCTCTTATTCTTTTTTCTCATTCACCCAATATCAAGGTTCCTTTGGCCCATGACTACCTTCCTTCCTTTTACTTTCCCGACCCACCTTCAAGAAGGGAAAGTATTGTGAACGAGCAAAAAATTTTTTTCGAGATAAAGATGGAAATATCCATTTTGAGGTCACCTGAGATGATTAAGACTGTTACTCACAGATATTCAAAACTATTACTTTTTCAAAACGGTATTCCTTGTCTTCATCTGTTTCAATCTTAAATTCTCTTAAATCCCCTCTTGCATTTTCTCCCACTTCTAAATATTTTCTTCTTCACAAAATATTTATTAAAACTCTGTGATATTTGCTGCATAGATATAACTATTTAATTATTTTCAGATTTTATTTTGTGTGTGGTTTGTTAGTACTTCGTTTATTGTTTTCCACATTGGTGATGAGTCCTTTTTTTTCTCGATTTGTTTTTTAAAATAATCTATTTTTGTTTTCGTAACAAGATTTTCTATCCTTTTTTTAATTCAAAATATCGATTCTTGATTTCCTCGTTTACAGAATTACGTCTAATTTCATTGTATAAGTTGTTTTTCCTATTTATGGTTTTAATTAGTGATTGCGTTATCCATTTTGATCTTTTTCTCATTTTATTTGTAATTTTTGTGCTCTTTTGAACACTGGATGTTAAAATATTAATAAATTTGTTTGGTGCTGATTCCAGATCATCTAAATTTTATTCCAGTTGACTGATTTTATAATGTTAACAAGTTTTTTAGAATCTAGTTGCCGAAAAATATTTGTATTAGTATTTGAAAACTGATTTTTAGTTATATCTGTTTCTATAATAAGTTGAATGATTGTATTATAATGATTTATTTATTTATTTTCTATTTCCAATTATTTTATAATCCCGAATCGTGACATATAAAATAACATTGATGAACAGTGTTTTTTAATTATATATAAAAATTCAATTTCCTTCGAAATATTTTTGATTAAAAACGAAATTCTCTTTTTTTTGGAAAGTATGGCATTTGTATGTTATTTCTTGTATCACTTATATGGGTTGTTTAACATTAATCATTAATTAATTAATTTAGCTCGAACCACTTTTTATATTAAGTTTATTAATTTTAGTTACATTGTATTAATGACTGTATTTAATTAATGCGCTTAAGAAATCATTTTTTTGGAATATTTAGTCCCAATTAGAAAATATAACATTCGATACATTTTATAATTTAATAATCAGCGTCTATTCCAAAACCAAAATCTTAAATAACAATAATATAATTATTTGTATAATATCCGATTTACCATAAAAAATAACACGTCACAAAGTTATTACTACAACATTTTAATTGCAATTTCACATATAAGTTATTTAATTATATATAGATTTTGATTATAGATTAATTTTGCGAATGTTCTGGCTAGTGCAAATTATTTCATCAAATATAATTAAAAGTATAGTATCTTCATAATTACCACGTTTTTACCAGCCAATTGGTTGCGTGATTTTATGGAAATATTCATCAATAATACTGTTATCATGGTGACATAATTTTGTTTAGAATATACAAAAAAAATCTAATTCTAATAAAATTGAGATGATCTTTCTGAAAGTTTTTTCAAAAAACAATACACAAGTATTAAAAATTGAATTAAATTTTTTAAGTGAAAATTGTAAAACAATTGTAGCGAGTTGAGCAACTCACAATAAAACAAAATTATTTTAAATATTTGTGTCAGTCAATCTTTTTATTTGAGTGTTGAATATTGATATTACATATTGTAACGCTCTTTGCGTCGTCAAGCGGTATTTTGGCGCCCTTGGTCCAAGTTTCGGATTGCCTCGCGCGCCACCTTCCGTTTATAGTGTGAAGGCGACTTGGACGGGCAGCTTCAGTGAAGAAAAAGATACTCCAGGGGTCGTTATGGTATCGACCAAATCACTGCCCCATTGGGTTGCGTACCTGGATATTTGTTGCTTAATTTCCACCGAATTATTAAATAAAAACAAAAAGTATAAATAATTCTTTATTTAGAAAAAATTACCAAATCCGGCGAAAAAGAAAAAGGTGTGTAACGGTTCTTTAATCGGTGATAAGTACAGGTAAACTTTGTCCAACTACTAAACCGACGTCTTGGTTAAAAATTAGAGAAGTGGAGAACGAAAGAACAAAGGGAAAATTTGAGAAGTGGGGACGTTGGAGGTGTCGTTTTAGTTGTTGGACAATCTATATAATGGAACGTGGCTTCTCTCCCTTCAGCAGTCAGCTTGACCTACCTCTAAAGGTCGAGAGACTGCACTGCTACTACAATTGGGACGGCCCCAGCAACTGGAGCTTCTGGCTACCACTGCAGCTCCTGAGAGCGGATTGAATCGTCCTACTCGATAGAACTGGCCTTATACTCGAAGCAACGTTGCCAACTGTATTGGAAGATGTTATAGTACAAGCACTTAAATTATTATAGTACATTGGAGAAAAATATAGTACAATAAGGAAGAAACAAGAAATGTATAACGACGTCAACAATAACATATAACTGCACAAAAAATAACAAATAATAATTATCTCAATTAGGTATCTGAGTTCAATCAAATCTTTCTGGATTATAAATTATACTTTCTCTGCCCTTGGTAAATAATAAATCCTTAAAAATCCCTTAAAATTCCTAAAAAAATTTAAAAATCCTTATAAATCTTGAGAAAATCTTAAATATACATTAAAATCCTTCAAAAATTCTTAAAAATCCCTAAAAATCCTTAAAAATCAGAAAAAGCCTTAAAAATTCTTTAAATTTATTAAAACCCTTAAAAAACCTTAAAAACGCTTAAAAATCATTAAAAACTCTTTAAATTTATTAAAACCCTAAAAAACCCTTAAAAACACTGAAAAAACATTAAAAATACTTAAAATATCTTCAAAAATCCACTAAAATTCTTAAAAAATTTTAAAAATCCTTAATCCATAAAAATCCTTTAAAATATTTAAAAATCCCTTAAAATTCTTAAAAAAAATTAAAAATCCTTAAGGATCTTAAGAAAATATACTTTAAAATCATTAAAAATCATTAAAAATACTTAAAAATCTTAAACAATTCTTAAAGAGCCTAAAATAATCCGTAATAAACATTAAACTCCCTAAAAACTGTTTAAAATTCTTAAAAATCCCTAAAAATCCTTAAAAATTACAAAAACCCTTAAAAATCATTAAAAATTCTTTAAAATTATTAAACCCTTAAAAAACCTTAAAATTTTTTAAAATCGATTAAAATTCCTAAAAAAATTTAAAAATCTAAAGAAAATCTTAAAATATACTTTAAAATCCTTAAAAATCCATAAAAATACTTAAAAAGACTTAAAATTACTTAAGCAATTCTTAAAGAACGAATAATAAAAACTCCAAGATCCGTAAAATAATCCTTAAAAACATTAAAATCAATAAAAATAGTTTAAAATTCTTAAAAATCCCTAAAAATCCTTAAAAATCTCAAAAATCAAAAAATATTCTTTAAAATCCTTAGAACTCAGATCAATTTTATTATTAACTATTACTATATTAACTTTGTATATAACAAAAAGTTGTAATTATCATACAAATACTATAACTATAGTACGGTTGGCAACACTGACTCGAAGCTTCTCGCATTTCCATAATTTTAAGTTAATTTTATTCCAGTGCCATGCGCGCTTTTATTTAAATATTTTAATTATCACGGTAACTTCGTTACAATATTTTAAATTATTAATTCGATATAATGGTTTGACAATACTGTAACAAGGCCGACACAGAATCTTGATGAATCGTTGCTTGAGAAGCATGAATTCGCAACGGGAAATCTCTCGAATATTCGAGGATCGCAAAAAATAATGGAACTAAAAAATGGGTATAAATAAGACGGAAAGGACCGACAAGACTTTGTTGAATTTTGTATGTTTTGTTAGATAAATTAATATATTTTGTTAATAGTGTTTAAACCCTTGTGGATTTTCTAAAGATATTTTTTGTACGCAATAAAGAATAAATAATGACTTACAAATATCACAAAAAGGTCCTCCATATCCAGACTCGCATTGGCAAGTGTCGGGAGCTATGCAAGTTCCATGGATGCAGTCTTTTGAACAAACTGGTATACAACGGTCACTTGCAGTGTTTTTCGTATATCCTTTACAGCAGTCTTCTACCGGTCGAGTTTTTACCAAGTTTTGATTTTTGTATACAGTTTTGAATTTAATTTTGTACTTTGAACATCTGGGAGGGAAGTTAAGGCACCAAACGTATTCTCTAACTTGGTACGGTTGTTCTTCGGAAACTCGTACTGTTACCGTATATCTGAAAAAAAAACCAATTTCAGAAAGCGTTAACGAAAAAACGCAGATCGTTAAAAGAAAATGGAAATTTTAACACATTATTGGATAAAATGAACGAAAATATCAAGAATTAAGGAAACAAATATAATCACTTGGACTCTTTTAATTTTTAAAGTTAATTTAAGAAAATTATGTAAACCAATGATTTTAGTATATACTCTGAAGCAATATAACCGGTAGTTACAATTTTTCATAAACCAAAAATTATCTGCTTTATCATCGCTAAGTGTTTAAACAAAGACAATGAACCAATTTTCTAAACTATTACTTTTTATGGCATTAGATGTTGCTCAAGGCAGAAATGGTTTATCTTTTGAAAGGATTATAAAAAAGTGAAGACATTATTATACTTTTTAAGGATAATTATATCGGTTTATATTTTAGACCTTGAGTTTATTAAAATCATTCAAAAGATATTTTTAGCAATAATTAAATAAATAAGGATGCGTTTAGATAAAAACAATAAAAATCTTGTCGATGATTCATTCTATAGAAAGTTCATAATAGGAAATATAAAAGCGATACTTAATGAACGTCAAATCTTATTCGTAGAAAAGTTTTTAGTTTACGTCCTGTTGACCTTGAGATAAATATTTAATATTATTGGTAATATAAGATATTTGTCTGAGGTACTGGACAATTTGAAATCTAAGTTCAACATTTTTTCTTAAACCAGTTTAGTCAAATTCCTAGTCCAATATTTGTTTGTCCACTTTGTTATATATATAAAATTTACCTGGTATACAAATTGACTAAATAATTAGAAAAATTTCACATTTATAAGCAATTTAGTAACAACTTTTATCAGTTGACTCACATTTTGACATCTAAATTTGTTTAAATTTCCAAACGATTCGATTATAAACTAAATACACATTAAAATTTTAATCATCTGTTTAAATAATTGCCCTAAAAGTTAGAACCACTCATTTGTATCGTACTTGACATTAAATTTATTTTTAATACATGTTTTTAATGAAGAAATACTTTTATTTGCGTTTTATCTTATCAATATATTAATTACTGTATAAATTGTTAATGAGTCATTAGAGGAAAAGAAATTATTCATTAATTATTCACTTTAACCCCAACACGATAATTAATAACAAAGATATGTATATCTATAAATGTGGTTTGTATGACAAATAATCAAACAAGATTCGGTTGAAAACAAACCGCAAGATATAGCTGTTAAAAAGTTGTTATGATATGTAAAATCAATAATTTGTAAGATAATAAATTCATATTAAAAAACCGTTTGTTTTTATTTAATTCGACAATTTATCATTAAAATAAAAAATACAGAGGAAGCAATCTCACCCAAATTTCCGAACATTTCTAGTAAACCAATTTTTTTAAAAAATAGAAAAAAGATTAAAATATTTATAACTTTCAAGGTCATACACCCTCAATGTTACCAACCTAGAAAAAGATCTACCAAAGGGGAAGGATTATTTTTGGACAAAATCTACTTCATTATTTTCGCAATGATAAAATATGTGTACGTACCAAATTCTATTGAGCTTTCCAGAATATAATGATTTAATAACATCTTGCTTCTGATTGGTTGAAATTTCGTTGTCAAATGTCATTCGTCATAGAGTAAGTATAACAGAACGACATGTTTCATTTTCAGCGACTGACCTACAGCCTTGGAGGATTGGTGGAACTAAACTGAATTTGGCGAGAAGTTTGAATATTCTATAATCTGAAAATGAAACATGTCGCTCTATTATACTTACTCTATGAGGAATGACATTTGACAACCAAATTTCAACCAATCAGAAATAAGATTTTATTAAAATCATTATATTTCGCTAACGATATATTCTGGAAACCTCAATAGAATTTTGTACACATATTTTATCATTGAGAAAATATTGAAGTAGATTTTGACCAAAAATAATCCTTCTCCGTTGGTAGACCTTTTTCTAGGTTGGCAGCAGCTATTTTTAGTAATTTAAAATGTTGGTAACCAGAGATAAGTTATTCAGTTTCTCTGTTGGTAACACTGTAATGACAGACAAACATAACCATATTTTTTTGTTATATAGGTGTATTTTTTGAAAATGTTTAAAAAAATTTCATGTAATGTATTTATTTTAACTTTAAAGTTATCAAAAGTCAAAAAGTCTTAAATAATTCGGGCAATCTGGCTGTAAGTAGGTACCTATTTGATTTAAATATGGGAAAATAAAATTATTAAAATAAATCATTGATATTTAAAAAATAAAAGAATTATTAATAAACAGGAGCATATATAACTTGAATTGGGAATTTGGACGTACGTAGAGTAATAAAAAAGTGTAGTTTTGGTTAGTGCTGACGATATTCTTCAACAGGAGCATATAAAAACAAAAATAAACACCTGATGATCTCATTATAATAAAAATAGTATTACTTTTTTCTTATATTGCCCGTCATTGGTATTACGTACTTAATAGTTCAAGTACTTTTTATATAATTCTCAGAAGTTATTATTATAAGCAACAAATTTTAAATTTTATAACTGATGAATAGTTCTACGCATACCGTATAAATCTACAATTTAAATATACGATTTGGAAAACATATGATGCTTTGGTATTTGAACAATATCAACTATAAATAACCGTTAACACATTTGTACCTAGCTGCTTAAATTTTTTAACATTTCTCAAGGTTTCGTCTAAATTGTCTGGCGTTAAAAAATAAAGATTTTGATCAACAGTATCCCGATATACCGAGAAAATAATTATGTATAGTTATGCTATCGTATATCGATCCATATATACAGTGTGTCCACTTAAGTTCGCAGCATATGGAAAACTTTTTTATTATCAATTTTATAGAAAAAAGGTATTCTTCATAAAAAGTTGTGAATCGTCTAAAACCTAAAATACAATCATCAGATATCAATTTTTTTTAGTCGAATACAAGGTGTCTCAAAAAATGTGTTATATGAATGTGAAAAGTGCAAGTAAATTATACTTATCAGAATTGTAACCTGGGTTCAGATATCCAATGACAATTTGCATTAAAAAAGAAGAATTTTTATTTTTTCAAAATTTTTCTCTACAATAACAATAAAAAATAACTAAAA
Organism: Neocrepidodera transversa; assembly: GCA_963243735.1. Lineage (NCBI taxonomy): Eukaryota > Metazoa > Arthropoda > Insecta > Coleoptera > Chrysomelidae > Neocrepidodera > Neocrepidodera transversa. The sequence continues at coordinate 1,144,434 of OY725337.1, read as the reverse complement.
ATTATGTATAACTCTGAAAAAATTGTCTATAAATCCATAAATCCTAAAAATTGTCAAAGAACTTATAAATCTGTCGGAGAATGTCAATAATTGTAAAAATAAAAAACTTAAATAATATTTAAAACTTTTAAATCTAAAAATTTTAAAACCAGTTTCAAAATCCAATAACCACTGTCTATAGATAGAAAAAAATGCTTGGACGTTATAAAAAATGTTAAAAACTGTCGAAAATTGTTAAAAAAAATCAAAAAAATAAATAAACTCAAAAATTGAAAACTTCAAAAATCCAAAAATTTAATAACTATAGATCCCAAAAACGGCTTGGAAGTTTTAAAAGTTGTTAAAGAACTTTAAAAATTGTCAAAAACTATAAAAAAAACGAAAAAATAAAAATTATTTAAAAATACCAAAATCTAAAAATTCTAAAACCAGTTCCAAAAATCCACCAACTGTTTTTAAGATCTACAAACAGTTGTATGATTTTTAAAACCAGTTTTAAAATTTCTAATTTTGAGTTTTTTTATTTTCTTTTTAACAATTATTGACATTCTTCGACAGTTTTAATATTTCTTTGACAATTTTAATAGTTTTGAGGATCCATTGAGATTCAGCATAAAGTTTAGTTAACAACTCAGTAATTATATCCAATAATTTTTAATCATGAGATTTATCCTTTTTGTGTCGCATCTATTAAGGCCACTTTGTTGCAGTCTGCCGGCCCTTTCTCTTTTACGAAATCGTCTGCCAATAATTTTCCGAATTTTGTAATAACAAATACTTGATATTTATATAATTTTTATCCGTGAGGTTTACCTTTTTTTGTAAATTTATCTTATTGATCGCCCGCTCATGCTTTAATCTTCCTGAGCGTGTTGCCTGATTGGCCACTCAATGTTCGAGAGAGCTAATGAAACATCTTCTAGCTATAAATATTATACCTTGTATTTTTATGTAATCGACTAATAGATCCTAAAAACCAGTTAGAAGTTCTAAAACTGTCAAAGATCACCAAAAAATGTCGAAAAGTAAAAAATTTTTAAAAAATGAACAAATACAAAATGTGTAAAAAAATAAACCAAAATTATGTTTAGATCTTATAAATTTCCTACCAATCTTAAAAACTGTCAAACAGCTACTAAATCTATCGAAGAATGTTAATTAATTGTTAGAAAAAAATCAAAAAAACTTAAAAATTGTTTAAAACTTATAATTAAAAAAAAAACTGTCTTTAGAGTCTAAAGGTATAACAGGAGATTCTAAAAATTGATTAAGAACTCCAAAAACTGTCGAACACTAATAAATAACAGAAAAATACAAAATCTGTAAAAAATAACCACAAATTGTGTATACATCTTAAAAATTGGCAATGAATCCTCAAAACTATCTAAAAACTATTAAAATTGTCAAAGAAATATTAAAACTGTCGAAGAATGTTAATAATCGTTAAAAAAAATAAAAAAACTTAAAAATAGAAATTTTAAAACTGGTTTTAAAAATCATACATATTTTTGAAACCGGTAGTATCACTTCCGGTTCTTTTTTGTAAAACCAGTTTTGAAACCGGAAGTCATAAAAATCTGTAAATCTATTTGGGAGTTATTCAAGGTATGCTTTTCGTTTTTGAGTTATAAATCGGACAGACGGATAGACAGACAAGTATTATAAGACTTTTTATATCTAAATTTTAGGGTTTAGAAGTCTTTACATATGCTACGATTTAATTGTTTTTGCTAAAACGACTTCATAAATTATTAAAAACATAATTTCGAACATTGATTTTTCTCAATCACAATATTTTCGGTAAACGTAGGTTGTTGGTTATATATTTCACAATTGCGATCAAAATTGAGCATAGTACTTACAATTAGAATAAAAAATAATACATAATTATCTTTACACCGTAATTACTAGTTTCAATGTTATACCTATTTTTGGTCTGTCTTATTTTTCCGCGAATTATGTAGACAAATGTAAGATGAACAATAATTAAAATAACAATCATTCCTTAAAAACTAGAATTAAATGGACTTTATCCTCTTTATTTTGAACCTTAGACTGCGACAATTTAAATATTTACTTTAGCACTTTATTAGTTAAAACAGAATTGTAAATAGCAGTAGAGTAACATGATAAGAACATACGGGTTTATAAAAAAATATATATCTTGTTCAGTTAAGTAAATAATTCAGTTTAAAACCTGTTGAGAATGCGCAAACTTGCATTGTCATTATGAAAAAAAGAGTCGCTTATTATTTTGTATTTTTAGCAGGCATTTTGACCATATGCGACAATCTTATTTTATTTTTAAATTTACTTCAAATAATACAAAATCGAATCAAATATGAAGTGCCCTCACATACAAATATTGGTTAAATGAAATAATGTTTCATGTTTTTTTTGTAATAATTTTCTTGAAATCACTCAATATACGATTTGAAGGTTTTTGTGTGTTTTATTTTTTCCTACTTGCAGCAAACTTTACTATAACAAATAATAATAAAACATAGATCTAATTCTACACGATCAGTTGTATTTTATGATAAATTTGAGTTTGGAAGTTTCTTACTGAAATGTACTTCGGTTTATAAATTTGTACTTGTCTTTTTTATGATACGCAGGCCAGGGGATGAGAGGTGGTAGATTATTTTGAGTTTCATTTATTTATTGATCACTTGACCACAATTGAGATATGCATAACCTGTTAGATATAAACATATGTGTTTGCTTCAAGTTCAACAGAGAAAAGATCTGCAAATTTCGTTATATCATATCAAATTTTATGGTGAATTATAACCTTAGCATACATTCAAGAAGTACCTAAAAACTATCTTCAATAGGAAAACAAGTTTCAATTCTGGCTGCTAGTCGAGAAATATTAAAAGCCAATTGCTATAATAAATGGGAGTGTTGGAAGTTTTGAACGATTTTGTTTAGAAAGGAAAAGAGAATGATACTCTAATGATAAATTAATAAAATTCGTCTTCAAACTTCGGTTAAAAAAAAACGCCTATGAACTGATTCCAATGTTCTTTATTAAGTATCTAATATACCTTCATGTGGTAAGATATTATACAGAAAAAAAACGAGATATGTACGATTTATACATTATAAAGTAGACAGAAATTCGTAAAGAGCAAAACATAGTACTTATATCCCGAAAGAATGCAACCGAATATAAAAATTTTTCGGCGTTTGTTTACAACTCTTTTCGAACATAATACATTCAATAAACCTAAAGTATGTTCGAAGAACCGAGTCAATTAACGATATCAATTTCTATCTCAAATTCGAATAAATCCAGGACTTAGGTTATTGCTGCTGAATGTACTTTTTATGAGTTTTGTTTGAATTTATTGATAGTAATTGGTATATAAAATGTTCTAAATCAACAATTGTGAAGAATAAAGAATCTTATTTTTATTTTTTTTGCACATCATTATTTTTATTATTATGAAAATGCAAAAAAAAATTGGAAATGGTATTAAAAGAAATTTAAGTATTAATGTAAATGGCAAGATTTAAAATTTTTTTATTAATCTAGTAAGAAAATTTTTAATTTGGGAAAAAACAGATGAAAGGTGAAAAATAATAAACAAAAAAGTCATTTTTATAGATATATAAAAAAGAATTTTTTAAAAAGATAATTAAGAGAAGGAATTTGTATGAGACATTATAAAAACGATGGAACTTAAAATTATACTACCAATTAAAAAATTTATTAATAAAAGCAAAAATTTATATTCTAATGAAATAAACGAAATAAGAAGAAATATACAGAGAATATACTAGTTGGAGCTCAAATCAAAATTTTAAAGAAGTAAGAATTTTTAGAAACAAAGAATTCAAGTTGGAAAGTGGATAGTATCAGTTATTATGAACAGGACATACCGAGAGACTTATTATAATTAATAATTATTGTGTATTTGTAATTCTTCTATTATTTTTCTATAGTAACCCACCTCATATTGAGTTCACAAATCATAACCAAATCAAAAAGTGTTGTTAATAAGAGAATCAAGAGACACGGATACCATGATTACAAATATCGATTATGAAAGATTATGTAATTGGTTCCAGCATTTACAAATTCTGGTATGCTCAACCAAGAAACAAACATTTTTATGCCACGGAAAATAATTACTTAATCCAAGAAATGGGACATCAATATTATTTATTGTATTGACGGAAACCCAAATGCAACAAAATATTCAGATATACGACAGGATAGGACATCCGATAGAGTATCGTCTTAACGAAATCTGGTTCCAGCAAGTTGGATGTGGTCCACAAAATTTAAGAATGGTCGCAGAGTATTTGAATCAAACTTTTCCCAACGGGATGTGAACAAGAGGTCCAGTGCCGTGGCCTGCCAGATCTCCAGATCTGAATCTATTAGATTATTACTTGTGGGGGTATCTCAAAAATAAAGTGTATAATACAACGAATGCAACGATTAAGATTTTCCGCGAAGAAGAAGAAATAAATAATTTGAATTTCAGAATCGCCAAGTATTAGTAATTCCATTTTGAAATATCTATCTTGTTTAATTTTCAAAAATTACAAAAATTTCGGGATAATTGATTTTATTTTTCTATCGAGAGGCGTGTTACTAAAATTGATTTAATTGAAGAAGGAGGAAACTAACTGTAAATTTAATAAAATTTCGATTACCCGAAAACTGTCTTTGTATGATACACCGTTGAACTCATGTTGAAAAGTTATTTCGAATAGTGTCATAAAATATCCAGGTACGTATTGAAAAAAAAATAATTTGAGGGTGGTCCGGAGAATACGAATTGGATGTAAAATCTGAAAACGCCAAATCAAAGACAATTTACTACCGAATGAAAAAAATCCAAAATAATTTTTGGTAGTTTTAAAAATAAATGAAGGATAAACCAAATAAACATATTGACCGAATTTTGTTTTTTCGTCATATCTCAAGAACCGGCCTCGATATTTTCAAACCGATGTGAACCCAGCAGCCACTTTTTGGCAACTGATTTTCACCCACCAGCTAAATGCCCAGTATCGTCGGAAGATGATTATATTGGTGGGACCTATAGAGAGTAATATATAAAATGAAAATATTAAATATTGCCACACCCTCAAAAATGGTAAAAAAAATCAAAAGTACCCTTCAGAAAAGTTTAGGAAAGTTCAAATTTTTTACCAACCTAACATTACTGACTATATGTAGAATTACTGTATTAAGATGTGAATTATTTGCAAGCCGTCAAAAGGGTAAAGGGGGTGTTTACGATGCACGTGACGTCATGGGTACACTTTCAAATGCGATATTTTAAAAATATATGGTGGAAGTGAAATGGACATTTCATATGAAATACAATCGACGTATGGTATGTTGTAGAATTTATTTTAATAAAAAGGTCCATTATCCTCATTTAATATAGCTTACATTACACGTTCATTACAAAATAGAAAGAAAAAATAATATCTTACATAAAATATAAAAATAACATCAATAGAACAAAAATATAAAGTGGGTCCCAAATTCAAGGCGCACTCACCATTATGATTAGGAAACTGAGAATGGGTTACATTAGCAAAAATGTTTCAAATTCAATTGACAAAATCAGAGGTAATTAGGATCGTTTTCGAGTTATTTGAAAAAAAAAATTATTATATTTTGTATTTTCGGTTTTGTTGAATGTCTCGAAAACGGTTTTGCGTATGAGATTTCGAGTTTGACGTTTTAAAGACACATTTTATTTAATTATGAGGGTTTTTACTATACCTTTGAAGGCTTGCAAATAATTCACATCTTAGTGTTATTCTACATATAGTCAGTAATGTTTGTGCAAAATTTGGCTATACTTTTCTGAAAAATATTTTTGATTTTTTAATAATTCTAACGGCGATAAGTCTGCCATAGAAAACCCTTGGTAATATTTGTATAGTGCTTCTAAAAGTATATATGCAACTTTTTCTCCACTTAACCAACCTTCTAACTAGCATGGTTTGGAAGTTACCAATACAATCCCATTAAAAAAGTGGCCAGGAAAAATAAAAATTGACAATTTAAATGTCTGCATCCGCCACTGTGTTGTATATATTTATGTTTGAAAGTGTGTTTATACGTGCAATTGTAATGTATGTTAATAACGACCTCGCAATTATAATTATACACTCTCGCATATCACATATAAAGTAATTGTGATCGCAAAGGAAGCGAATACCTATTGCTATGACTAAATACTATTACTAAGATAATGCCATTAAGAACTTTAAAGAATAAATTGTAAGAATGCATTTTTCTTATTAGTATAAATGTTTATTTTAACTCGAATACTGATTCTCCGAAACACACGAATTCCAAATTTGTAAACATCCAGGTCATAATTCTCAAGTAGAGAGCAGACCCGTGGGTTTTGCCTGAATAGATAAGAACCACTTTTTCAGTATATCGACTACTTTTAGTTAACAAACATGTATCGTTTTGTGTTGTGTGTTAATGGATTTAATTTTGGTGAGTTTTTCACTGGGCAATTTTATTATCATTTAGTTTGGATAATTTCCCTATTAATTATGTTGGGTAATACTATTAATATTCATTTAAAGAAATGATGGTGAGTTTTCACTGAGCAATATTATTATTTATTTATGACAATTGTATTGTTATGTATTTATGGCAATTTTATTACTATTGATTTATGGTGATTTTATTATTGCTGATTTTAAAGAAATGAGAGTTCTTAACTTCGACATAACGATAAAAAGAATGTTGATATTCTCGTACTTATGCTTTTGATACAGTTATGTGAATTATTTAATATTTGATTGTTTATTGAAGCACTTTGCGTGATTCTGCCCCTAGTGCTGGTAGAAGGATATTTTGTGAGATTCTGCCCCTAATATCCTTGGTATTTAAATGATTAGAGACACTGTTGCGTGATTCTGCCCCTCAGTGTAGGAACGGAGTACTCTGCGTGATTCTGCCCTTAGTACTCAGTAGATGTTCCATTGGTTAAGCACTTTGCGTGATTCTGCCCCTAGTGCTGGTAGAAGGATATTTTGTGTGATTCTGCCCCTAATATCCTTGGTATTGAAATAATGCAAAATACTACCCCTCAGTGTATATTGATTAATATTGTTTCATTGGATTGTTATTTAAATAATTAATACTTATGATGTTCTTATGGATTTATTAAAGTAAAATTAAAAGGAGAAAATGGTATCTACGAACGTTTAAATTATATTTGATTACGATCTGAATGAAAATGATAATGATTGCTCATATGTGTCTTTTATTTATTTTCAGATGTGTCATCTCGGACCTCATATTAACAAAAGAGAAAAAAAAAATAAATAAAGATTAAAAAAATATATATGTATTCACAGTTATTAAGTTGTTAAAATAAAATGTTTATAATTTCAATTTCTTAATTGTCTTTATCAATTATTATTTGGGCCTCTCTTTACATATCAGAAGTGGGATTACCAATCAAAAACTTTGATTACTATACGCCACAAAAAAAAAAGATATAAATAAATCTAGCTTGCTTTGGCCGAGATGACACATTTTATTGAGCATTTGTTTATTTCATCTTTTATTTTTCTTACTGGACCAGTGCGTCACATTTACTTGTGTGAGAAAGGACATAATACACACCCTGTATTTTATCCGTTATTCTTAGAATAGAGGTTGAAGGGCTGGTTCGCCGGCTAAAGACACTTGAAATGTGTTGAGGGTTTTTAAGATAAAGATATACACTTGTTGTTTACTGTTTAGCGTTCATGCTTTCATAGAAGAAAGGTTAAAATCCAGATATTGAATAAAATATAATATTCTAATTGAGAATTTTAATAGTAAATTGTGAAATATTAAATACTAGTGTTTTAAATATCTTACCTAACACTTGATTTTATTTAGGAGAGAATATTTACTTATCATTTGAACGAGATCTTCGGGATTAGGGCATACCGAAAAACTATAATTAATTATGTAGGGACTTTTCTCCTACATCTTGTCAGTCACTTTAGAGATCGACATTAAATTATGATTTCAAGTCATTTGTTAACAATGTTCATAAATGTTTAATTGTTCACGATTGTTGGCAGTTATTTTTCGTTAAACCATTATTTTTGTTTTCTCCTTGGAGAGGTTACTAGCTGAGAAATCAAGAAGCAATTAATTATTCAACAACAAGCCATCAATCAAGTTCAACGTTATATTTGTTTATTTTGAGTTTTTATTTATACGTAGTTTTATTAAAAAAAAAAAAAAAAAAGAATTTAATTTTTAAAATGTATTTAGAACGTTAATGGTAAAATATCTACCATAAATTAAAGAATGTAAACAGAGACTTATAACAACAGACATTTTGGAAAGATGGGTGTGGTAGCACAATATTTGGATGTACGTATTTAATATCCAGCGAAATTAAATTCCATTATATAACTTGATAAAGTCAGATACACGTTATTTTAAATGCAAATGAATATAAAATGTTCTATAATCCAGTAACCGTTTGGTAAATAGTATATTGACGTATGTCGAATGATTTTATAATAGAATATTGAAATGCTATATAAATGTTACTTTGATTATGGTAAGCTTGAAGTGTCTCTGTCTGTATTGACTATTTATTACTGCTTGTGTAATTTATTTTGGGACACATTAGAGTATTTTGCTAAAATCGATCTACCATAATATTTTCTTTTATGCAGTTTATTTTAGAAAAGCAGATGCCTTTCAGTATTTTGATGATTTCAATTTTGATATTGTCTAGTTTGAACAATACATTGTATTGTTTGGTATCTCGTAATATTTTTTGTTAATAGTCGAGATTTTAAAGGTATTTTGAATATTTGCTTAATCAGTACAATCCAATAGTCTTGAGTAATATTTTGTATCAAGTTTATATAACATATTCTTTTATGTTATTTAATAACATAATTCTTTTATGTTATTTAATAGTTTATTGTATATTTAACAAACTGTTTAAAATACAGAGCGATACTTGGTATGTAAGAACAAATCAGGATGTACAACTTATAAATATACTTAGACCAACTATTGAAATGGTAATAACTATTAAAAACATATAGAGTTAAATTTAATTTTGTAACAAGAATTTTTGCAATGGAGTTGCACAAAACTTATCATAGTGTTTTAGTGTTACAATATCACCTGACTATTTATGGCAAAATTTCATTTGATTTGTTATATATTTTATCTGATGTAGCATGACCGGCAAATTTATCAATTAATCGATGTTATCGAAAAATGCAGAGTATATTTGATCAGTGGTTGTTACTACATAAAATGTAAATTGATAAATTTGTTCAGAAATATGCCATCATCCAACATTGTATTGATAATTTGTTTTTGGTAGACTAAATGTGAGTCGAGGGTTTGCTACACAAAGTTATTTTGAGATATTTACTATTCATTATTGCCTTATTTGGTGGCATTCAATGATATACAGTTACTGTTTATAACATTTTACAAATATTTTTGTAGTACCACAAAGTAACTGCATTTGGTATGATTACATATTTTTTATTATGTAAAATATTTTGTGAAGATTTTGGCGTTCAAGTGTCCTTAACCATCATATAGAAAAATATTTTTATTTTTCGACCTCAAATCCTATGAAAAGTTTCTGAGTTATGGTTAGCTTAAACCTTAGTTCATCTGTTAGAATTTCGGCACAGATTTTGCTAGCCTTGCATTTCGAGTACATTAAAAAAAAAAAAATACGTATTGACTGAAAGCGTATCGTGAAACAAAAAAAAATTTACTTTTTGTGAAAAATTTAATGCTTTTGGAAAATTGTTTGTTTATACACATTACCGCAAATAGCACTAGGTGCATTTAAGAGTGTAATTTCGTCAAACTTTAAATCAAAGTTTACCTTTATTAATTTTGAGCTAATTCTAAACACAGGTTCAAAGATCTCTTATCAGACCAAAAAAAAAATCAGAGTAAAGATGGGTTTTTAAAAAAAAAAAAATGTTAGAGCTGTCTTTATCAAAAGATAAAGTTGTTATTTATTTAGAAGCTCAGCTGTTATAGAAAATTTTGTATTTTATATTTTTGTACATAACAAAAAAGTTGTAACCATCAGACCTATAGAAAAGCACGTATTTAAGAGTTGACTAACAATTAAATACAATATTATTTGGACATATAGAGTGTTACTTGGAAGTTAACAAATTATTTGAATTAATAAATACTAAATGCCAAAGGATATATCCATTTCTCAAATGTGGTCCAAAGTTTCAGGTAATAAAGCACAAAGTCAGGTGCCACAAAACTTAATGATAAAAATGTATAAATGTATAGTACTAGCAGGCAACTAGTTTCGGTAACTGACCATCATCAGGCTAATATTAAGTACTAAGAAGGAAAAAAAATGTATTAATCACATAGTGAAGTGCCCATTAAGAGTAATAAGTAAAAAAGAAAATTAAAAATGATGGTACTCGAAAAGAAATTATACGGAATTACTACGAAAGTAAATGAAAGTAATAAAATGAAATTTAGAATAAAAAAAAATAGGTTGCCCCCTAAAGACTACCATGTGTGATGTTAGGAGAGATGAACTGAAAACTCTTTTACACTTGAGGAATGGGTTCCATTCAAGACAGTTAGCCAACGACAAATTACAGGAAACCTATCAAGTATTGTCAGAGCCTCCAAAGACCAATCATGGAAAAGAGGTACATACGAATTACTGTTAGTGAGACGGCCGCGATTACAGAATAGCTGTTCTAGGTACATTATGGTGTGTACCTAAAGGGACGAAACAACGCAGTGTGAAAGCGACGTTCGACGATTTTGGACATTTGGTGTAGGACGAAGTTTACGCAGATTTCGAGAGAAGTACTGGTTTCCCCGTATGCAAAAATATGTAGAGCAGTACATATGCTGTTGGATTCCCTGCTTGAATAATAAGAGAAACTCTATTAAGAGGGTTTCTTAATTACGTTCCAAAGGATTTAGAGCCTCTTAAAACATTTCATGTGGATCATTTGTGACCATTATCAAATGAAACAATCAACACCTGATTCTTGGGATCGACGAATTTACAAAATTTATATTTCTGCGCCCTGCGAAGAGCACATGAAGCAAGTATATAATCGATTACTTTAATGATATCTTTGCGATATAGGTATAGAGTACCGGAAATATTTGTAACGGACCAGGGAAGTGCGTTACATAAAAGGTTTCGACCAGTCTGTAAATAAAATAATGTTCGACGAGTTTTAAATGCGGTAGCCACCCATAGGGCTATAGAAAGGTAGAGCGTCTAATTCGTACTATTCTCGGAGCATGATTATCTTCTTGAAGGGATGAACAAATAAGATCAGTCCAATTTTCGATTGACAATGTCGTTAACAAGTCAACAGGAAAGACTCCCAGTCAATTATTGTTTGATTTTATTCCATGTGATGATAAAGATGATGGTTTGAAAGGCGAAAATTAAGAGATATCAACAACGTTAAAAGACATTAGTAGCATTGGAGAAGGAGCAGCAGATAAAATGGAAACTGCACGGACCAAACAGACCATGAAGAGAAGAGAAAAAGGCCACGAATTTACAAAATAGACGATCTAGTTATGATCATGAGACAAAGTCAAGTAATGAAGGTGGTGCTCCCCTATCGTCAGATGATCACATTTATACGGTTCCTTAGGGTTATCTCGGGTCGAGATAATATGTCAGGATCGCCGACTGTAAGAATGCATTTTTCTTATTAGTATAAATGTTTATTTTAACTCGAATACTGATTCTCCGAAACACACGAATTCCAAATTTGTAAACATCCAGGTCATAATTCTCAAGTAGAGAGCAGACCCGTGGGTTTTGCCTGAATAGATAAGAACCACTTTTTCAGTATATCGACTACTTTTAGTTAACAAACATGTATCGTTTTGTGTTGTGTGTTAATGGATTTAATTTTGGTGAGTTTTTCACTGGGCAATTTTATTATCATTTAGTTTGGATAATTTCCCTATTAATTATGTTGGGTAATACTATTAATATTCATTTAAAGAAATGATGGTGAGTTTTCACTGAGCAATATTATTATTTATTTATGACAATTGTATTGTTATGTATTTATGGCAATTTTATTACTATTGATTTATGGTGATTTTATTATTGCTGATTTTAAAGAAATGAGAGTTCTTAACTTCGACATAACGATAAAAAGAATGTTGATATTCTCGTACTTATGCTTTTGATACAGTTATGTGAATTATTTAATATTTGATTGTTTATTGAAGCACTTTGCGTGATTCTGCCCCTAGTGCTGGTAGAAGGATATTTTGTGAGATTCTGCCCCTAATATCCTTGGTATTTAAATGATTAGAGACACTGTTGCGTGATTCTGCCCCTCAGTGTAGGAACGGAGTACTCTGCGTGATTCTGCCCTTAGTACTCAGTAGATGTTCCATTGGTTAAGCACTTTGCGTGATTCTGCCCCTAGTGCTGGTAGAAGGATATTTTGTGTGATTCTGCCCCTAATATTCTTGGTATTGAAATAATGCAAAATACTACCCCTCAGTGTATATTGATTAATATTGTTTCATTGGATTGTTATTTAAATAATTAATACTTATGATGTTCTTATGGATTTATTAAAGTAAAATTAAAAGGAGAAAATGGTATCTACGAACGTTTAAATTATATTTGATTACGATCTGAATGAAAATGATAATGATTGCTCATATGTGTCTTTTATTTATTTTCAGATGTGTCATCTCGGACCTCATATTAACAAAAGAGAAAAAAAAAATAAATAAAGATTAAAAAAATATATATGTATTCACAGTTATTAAGTTGTTAAAATAAAATGTTTATAATTTCAATTTCTTAATTGTCTTTATCAATTATTATTTGGGCCTCTCTTTACAAAATAACAAAAACATTAAAAATTTTTCTTAATCCTAATAAATTAAATGAATCAGACGGTGTGTTCTTAATATTAGATCTAGCTTTTTTGCTACCCACTGACGCCGGCCATGGTAAAATCTGGGTTTTACGACTTGATTTTTAGGATTTTGACTGGCTAATGAAGCTCGAAGGCCGAAACTACTACGGTTCAATAACTTTAGGGTATTTAGATTAGTTTTATAAATAAATTCATTATAATTAGCAATAACTCATATCACTGCAAAATTTTATGCTTAAAATAATTGATTTTTTTTTGATTAATGTGACTAAAAAAATCTCTATTCTATTGTGTTTAAAAAACCATTAAAATAATTTTTTTTTAATAATCTTGTAACAGGAAGTTGACATTATTCATAACATGACGTTACTTCCAGGTAAAACAATTTAAACAAATTTATACTCGTAATTTTGCCTGATTAATTATGTATACAGTGCGCTGAAATAAATAGTCTATTTTGGAAAACTAAGCAAACTTTGGGCAGGTCAAAAATTCCAACCCTTGCGGGATTCCCCTTCGGGTGGCAATCGTACCTTCATTTTTTTAGTTTATCAAAGCTTTTAAAATTCTGATTTCAAAAATTCATCATAATTTTATAGATTGTGAATTAAGCGAGAAAAAAATGCAGGTAATAACTGAAATAAAATATCTCGAATAATAACATATTCTGTCTGATATTTACGTTTAAAGTTTTGGAGAATCGAAAAATTGTGATGAAATTGAAATTCCGCTAGTGGTTTAGAATTTGGGAAGGATCAACACATTAAAATCAAAATAGTTATACAGCTTCATGTTTAACTTAAAATATCTCGAACAATAACTACTTTATCGATATGAAGAAAAGTACGATATTTACGTATAAAGTATTGGAGAATCGAAAAATTTTGATGAAACTGCAATTCCGCCAATGGCGTCGAATTTGGGGAAGATCAACCAGTCACTTGCCCCTGTCGTACGCCTCTGGTAGTAGCCAGAAACATAATTCCCGCCAAATATGACAATTATACGTCGAATAGTTTTAAAGTACCGGGCACAAATTATTTATAATTTTTTAAATAAAACACCCTATATACCTCAGACGGGAGACACATTTTATTTAGTTGATTTGAGTTGAATCTTCATATTTTAGGCTCAGGATTCTATAGTTGAATTTTTTCCAATTAGTAATGAAACACCCTGTATAAGGAGAGGAAGAAAGTACATGAGGGTGAGCAATGGGGGTACATGAAAATTAATGAATAAAGCGTAATATGGAAAATAAAATTCAGGGCCACAAATACACCAAGTTTAAAATTATTGTTACATAAATAATATTTTTTTGCAAATAGTAAAATGTTATACAGCATAAGGGCAGTTAGATACAATAAATTCTGCTGTTGCAGAGTCTCAAATTTGCTTTATGATTAAAAATATTCTCGGCAAAAATAAGGCTAAAATATGTAGGTAAAAACAAGCGATATGATCGAATTCTTATTACAAAAAATATTTGTCACAGAAGCACTTAAAAAAATATTGTGACGTTACTATATTATTAGGTACTAATTAGTACCATCATCATTACTAACAGATACCTTTAAATCCATCATAATAAAGTTATGAGTTGTTTTTTTATGTTACCGAAAAATATTATGATAAAACTCATTCAATATAAGCCTACAATGAATACCGAGAATATTCTAATAAATATTTAGTCCATCGAGACAATAAATCATCAAGATATTGTGAAACAAATATCAGGGCACATTTAAAATTATCTCCTATAGATTATTAGAGGGTAACTTTGGACGTAAATAAGACTTATATAATATATTGTAAAATACAGATAGACAAAAATGCAATTTAATAAATCCCTTTTTAGCCGATTCTTTTCATTTCTAATACATTTGTTTTTAATTATTTCGTAAGCTTTGTAAGAAAATTTGTGTCATCAAACATTTCTTATGCTTGAAAATCAATAATTTATTATAACGAAATAAAATCGAAGTCTAGTACCATAATTATCTTTAATACAAAATATTGGCAACTAGTTTCGGCATACAAATGCCATCATCAGGCCAAAAAATTATACAGTAGATTATTAAATTTAAATTATACATTAAGTAAATAAAATGATTAACATGTGCGGGGTAAAAATTTTGGGGAAAAGGAAACATTCCAATTAAAATTTGATTAAATTAAGGACATGGTATTTTTTAGAGTTTCGCTGTAATGTCAACCTGTATATTAAGGTGCTTAATATTTTTCCTATTATTTTGGCCGCCCATCTGATCCGGCTTAAATAGCATTCTTAAATTTACTCATACTAATTTACGCTTACCCATGTTGAATTTAAACCAACGTGTGAATATTTTACCCATTAAATTTTAATTGTAATGTTTCTTTTTCCTGTACTACCCCCCAAATTTTTACCCCGTTAATTAAGTGCGCACTTGTCAGAGTTGGGAGAGATACTTTATATGTTTGTGTATACAAATATTTTTCGGTATCCGTATCCGTGAAGCCAGTTTTCTGTTGGAATCTGTTGCCTTACGAAAGAATATTCTGAGTTACTCTGCAACAATTAAACTTCCTCCACGACGGAGTCATATTTTAAGCTCCTTATATTTCTTTTCATGAACTCAGGTCCAGGTAAATGTAGCCAAGTCGTCAAAGACTGTCCATTTTGTGAACGACGTGGATGATTAAATATGCGCTCATATGTAGTCGTGACCTCATAGAGTGTATTACCGGTGGTAAAGCATTTTCCCAGTTAGCAATATCTTCGTTGTTGGATTTAAGGTGTAGCTGGATAATTCATTCAATATTACCAACTGTTGAAGACCTATCAGATGATGACCTTGTTGATGACCAAGCAGGAGATATCTCTCCGAACCAAGACCCAACCTCCACAACGTTCGTGGCTGCTAGATTAGGTACTGCCAAATGTTCTATAGCTTCAGGGCTTCAGGAACAGCATTGACAGCATGACATTTAGGGCTCTCGAATATTCAGCTATATATTATCCTGGTTGTTGTTGTTTCCTTGATATGGTGGTATGTCGAGCCTTAGTGATGTTTTGTCGTTTTTCATATTCATTATTTAGTTTTAATCAGTAATGTTCATAATCGGATTATTTCAAGAATCGGATCAATGATATTCGAGCGATTTCAATAATCGGATGATCATCCGAATTAAATATCACTTGAATCATACGGACCTTATATAAATGACTTGAATACTCCTCGGTTATTCTATGAATCTTAGTTAAGTGTACACTACAAATCGGTTATTTTTCATTCGGATACTTCAGTATAATATTCCATATTCAGATGATACGAGTATTTCTCGGATGATATGAATATTTCAATAATCGAATTATCACATCACTTTTAAAAGCTCCAGCGTAAGTGGTTTCCGATTTAATGAAGTTGTAAATTTGTGGAGAAATATGACTGACAATGAGTTGGTACTCAAAAGCATCTTCCGCTGAAGAAGCTTCCCGTGCGATGAAATTCTCAAAGCAATATTTCCAATGGGCCCACTTGAAGTCTGATCCTGTCATTGAGGACTTCACATCAAACCGTTCGGGGCGCATATAACGCCACATAGATGTCTTTTCGTCAGGCATTGTACATTTGACAACGCGAAAAAATTAAAATTGAATACATTGATACGGATTTAGCGAGATCAAACAGAATATTGGTTTTATTCAACATTAAAATACAACACAGTAATGAAACAGACAATGACAAACACTATAGACATAGTACGTACTACAACATTCTTCTAGAATACAAGGAGACTATTATCGCAAGTATCCTTTAAAGTATCTGAAAAAAGGATCCGGATACTTGTATAGGATTACATTTTTAGGTGAAAGTATCTGTTCTTTTTTTAAGAAGTATCCGGATACATTGTAAGTAGCCGTATCCGGAACTCGGATACTTTTTCTGTATCCGACCTAACTCTGGCACATGTTAATCATTTGTACTTTTCTCATGGCGGTTGGGTCCTGGGCCGATTTTTTTAAACTTGGTACACATATTTCTTCATTTTTGCTCATTGCACCATAACTCTAAAAATGCAGGGTGGATCAAAAAATTGACTTTCAATACATTGACTATGTTTTACTATTCTGATTAAATTAGAAATTTTCTATTCATAAATACTTATTTTTAAAACGTCAAATACAAGTCAATGATGAGTTTAAATTGAATATACATCCTATATTGTCTCAAGGCGCGTCTTGACAATATGAAGGTGGACACAATAGAATTAATTACTTTGAGTCAATTTTATAGTACACTACATCTTTAAATATAACCACACCGTACGGAAATTTTGATGTCTTGTGTAAACAATTTCGTAAGTGTCAGTGTAACTGAAAACAATGATACTAAAATGGAAAACTTACGTTTGTAATTTGCCAGCAGCCATATACGTCATAAATAATGTTTACGATGTAAATATATTGAAGATCAAGATTTGGTTTTCCGGATCTGGACATAAATAACAGCAAAGTATTCATAAATTGCAAAAAACGCATTGATAAAGTAGTGGCTAATAATGGTAATGATGCAGCTATTCTTTTGGAAACCCTCCTTTAGGACAACAAAATGTAGACAGGGTGATCAAAGTTTGCTTACTTTTGATGACCTTTTTCCTATATGTTACCAAGTAGTACTTAAAAAGTTAAAATAGGGATTTGTAAGCCGATTTTTCCAATTTTATATCGTTTGCCTGGATTAATCACTTTAAGTTGAATAAATGCGATTTGCAATTGTCTATACTTTCAAAACTATTAAGTTTAAAATATAGGTGTACTAGGTTTTTAAAATCAGCTTTTCGGAACGAATCAACAAATGTAAAAACATTCAGGGTATTCCCATTTAGCAAAAAAACTCATATGTATTACTTTCCTGGAGCACCCTGTATAATTCAAATTATTTTTAAATTGTTGTTTTTTCTGATATAAATCTCGCTGTGACAACAGATTTAAAAAAATGTTTAATTTCAGCTCTACAGACCAAGGCATTACCAGTGGCCCACCCTGTATATAGGTAAAATTCTATATTTTAAGCTGAAACAAATAAGTCGCCGTTACCAAAAAATTAATAGAGTTAGAATAAAGTACCACAACAATAAATTATTCGGAAATAAAGTTTAAATAAAATTGATTAAAATAAAATAAGCATAATAGTAACGACTTCTTTTTTAAGACAACCTGCATGTTTGTTTCCACTAAATTTGATTTTAACACATCGTTTACTATTTCATAATAATAATAAAAAAAAACAAGTATTGGGTGCAATTAGCAAAAATGATCCATATATGACTCAAGAAACATGTGTATCAAATTAAAAAAACGACCCCGGACCCAACCGCCCAAAGAAAAGTCCATATATGGTCCTTTAATAATCTAATGTATAATTTTTTGGCCTGATGATGGTATTTGTATGCTGAAACTAGTTACCGGTCTCCATTAAAATATTTTGTATTAAAGATAATTGTGGTACTAGACTTTGATTTTTATTTCGTCATTGGTGGACCACATTTGAGATTATGGATAATCTTATAATTAAGTAAAAAATTTGCATTTATATTTATTGTTGATTTCAATAAAAAACATCTTGTACACTCTCTAAAATAAATTAAAAAACTCATGACTATTTTTCAATGTTAAGTAATTTCCACCCACATAAATAATAAAACACTGCTTTATTATAATATGAGTAATTTTTCAAAGAAAAAAATATATACTAACGTTTCCTGCGTGGTACAGACATTGGGTCCTTCCAGTAATCCTAAACTCAAGCTTAATGAAGATAATGTAATAATTGCAAAATATATGAACATTTTGAAAGATCCAGTCTTCTTATCCCTGTCTACCGCAACGTTCGATGCTGACGTCTAGAATTAATACTTCCCATTGAGTCACTCACAGTTTAGTTTATCTGAAACAATAAACAAAGGAAGGTTTAATATAAGAGATTATAATAGATATTAAAATTAATAGACTATATTTATAAACCAGCACTTAGCAATTATCGGGTTAATGAAACTGCATTGACAATAATGTTATTCAATTTCTAAATGTTTTTTTTTTTAATATTTGAACAGTTTATCTGTATAAATATTATCTCTGTTTATTTTCCGTCTTTTTTATCAAAAATTTAAAATAATTATTACTCATCAGTCAACGGAAATAAAAAATAAATAAACAATGTCGTTGTACAAATTTACATAACACATATTGGTTTTGATTACACCTGTGTAACATATTTTTTCCTATAAGGTTATAACATAAACGAAATCGGTACCTGTATGTGACAGAGAAAGTGGTACAAATATAATTTTCATACCCGATAATGTCGATATTAAAGTTATTCAGAAGTGCAGACATTTAGCAATATGTTTACCAATAAGGGTATTATTTATTTGTTGTAAATAAGACGTTTATGTAATATATTCACTACATTTCGAAATAAAATGCGCATATATAATTTATTCTACGTTCATTTATATTTCATCTGAATAATCAATTGCTGGTTGTTCTTTGTTATCTTTTCAAGGAAATGAGATAGATTGTGAGACAAATGACAACAGGACACTGCACTCACTAGCATCAATTATATATAATAAACCATCCATTTAAATTAACATCCCCTAGTTTATTTTTACCATAGATTTTTTTTTTATTGTACACGGGCCACTTGTATAACGGCTGGTTACCATAAGGTTAATTTAAATCCTTGGTTAACTAAGAATCGACTTGTTCAAACACTAGTTAACACTTGATCGACTGGTCACCTTCAAGTATAATTGACTCATGGATTTTGTCCATTTAGAGCTTGGTTAAAAAGAAGGATAAATATAACTAGATAAAGATAGTAGTAGGTTTTGGCTGCATATTCTATGAATGACCTACCTCCTGAAAATGCTAATCCAGAAATTCAACATGAATTTTCAGAAGAAGTGATTGATGATGAACTTGTTGGAAATATTCCGCCCGGTGTTATGAATAACATTGTGAGATAAACAAGAGTATTTTGAAAATGTATTATAAAGGAAAACTTAACATGTTACATTAATCTGCAATAAATTTAATAGTAATAATTATTTGTTTTGATTGCCACACTTTCACATTTTTTCGATTTATATTCAAACTCCTTTTTCATTAATGCCATTTCTAGCTCATGCTTTTTTTGTCTGTGTCTCATCTTTTGTTCATGTTTCTTCTTTTCGTTCTGGTGCTTTTCTTCCATAAACTTCATTTTTAATTTATATTCTTCTTCCAATAGTCGCTTTTGCAACTCTATGGTTTCTGCTTTTTGGCTGTTGATGTTCGTCCTGTTAGGTGACTTATAACGAGATTATTGAACTTTTCCAAGTGATATTTTGCTAGACACTCGCAGCGAGATGAACATTTTTCAACAAACTTAGAGAACCAGCATTTAAATATCTAACGAAATATATAATACAATTTGTCTGTTTACTTTGTTTCGGGAATAGTAATTTTTAGTTCTGTCAATTTAGAAAACTTAACGCAGATTAAAAACCGTTGAGTTAGTTAACATATCATTGACCGGAACTTCAACAAGTCATTTCACTATGATCGTATAAGGTTAGGCTGAAAAACTAACACTGTTAGGTTAGTTGATTGGTAGGTAACAAGTGGCCCTTTTTTTTGGGCGGGTTGTAACTCGAATAGATAACTGACCAATGATTAACTTATGGTTAACCTCTCGACGTGATTCAATTAATTTTCTGTTGTATCATTCAATATTGGGTAGTGGTCAGGTAACAATTATTTTTAAGGAATTGGTCACACTGAAATTAGTCACTGAAATTGGTCACATTGAAATCGGTGAAAACTTCAAATAGTTTATTCAATGGGGGAGTTCCCTCAATGTTGCCAACCTAGAAAAAGGTCTACCAACGGGGAAGGATTCCTTTTGGTCAAAATCTACTTCATTATTTTCGCAATGATAAAATATGTATATAAAATTCTATTGAGCTCATAGAGTAAGTATAACAGAGGGACATGTTTCATTTTCAGATTATAGAATGTTCAAACTACTCGCCTAATTCAATTTAGTTCCACCAATCCTCCAAGGCTGTAGGTCAGTTGCTGAAAATGAAACATGTCGCTCTGTAATACTTACTCTATGACGAATGACATTTGACAACGAAATTTCAACCAATCAGAAGTAAGATTTTATTAAAATCATTATAATTCGCTAACGATATATTCTGGAAAGCTCAATATAATTTTGTACACATATTTCATCATTTCGAAAATAATGAAGTAGATTTTGACCAAAAATAATCCTTCCCCGTTGGTAGACCTTTTTCTAGGTTGGCAACATTGAAGGAACTCCCCCATTGTCTGTAGTGGTTCAGTATACACATTAAAATGGGAGATTTTGAATATTTGATACAGTGAAATATTTTATAAAGCTACGTTCAAACTAGTCAAATATTTGCAACATCTTGTTTGAACGAATTTGGCGCAAAGAATTTTGTCAAATATTTGACCAATGTGAACTCCTCATGTCAAATATTTGTTCATTATTTGACTTAAATTTTATTTGACATTGCAGAATTTCTGCACTATCAAAGTGATCAAATAAAATTATCATGTTGTTTTTATATTTCAAGTAATTCGGTCGCGTTTTGGTAAATATAGTTGGTAAGCATGGTTGAAGAATTAAATTCGTCCAAGTTTGCGCATGACGTCAGTTGGAGTCCAAACGAAATAATTTAACATATTGTGTCTTTTGGGTGGTTTTGCAAGTATGCATGAACTGACTGGCAATTTTTTCCCATTCTTCCGGGCTTTATGGTACTTTTATATATTCGTGTTTTAGAACAGTGAAAATCGCACTCAGCACTTCCGGAATAATGACGCTGATGATGTTATAAGAAATTCGAAAAACATACTGCAATGATCAGAAGGTTTCACCCGTGGCCAAAAAGCGAAGCGTTAATGTGAGGCGCTCAGCTGCTGAAATTGCTTTCCGTAAATGTGAACCCAAACATCACGACGACGATTATGACAACTGGACTTTTCACTATCAATTACATGGAATGCAGCCGCGCCAAGACAAAAAATCAATAAATTATCTTCAATAAATTTATTCATTTTAAATTTTAAAACACAACTGGATAAATTTCACTGAAATATTATCCAGAATTTACAAACTAATTTCTATTTCTTTTAAAATTAATATACTTTTGATCATCACCTTACAATTTATCATTCTAAAATCTAAAAATAGATTCCAAATCAACAAATAATTTCTAGAAAAAACCGTTGAAACTTAACACTCATCTCTTTATATATCACTCTCATAGAGAGCGACGAGCGCAGTTGTATCCGAATATGTAATAGTCCATTACAAATTAAAATCCATTATATCCCTTCTTAAAAAAGATGCCTATATCGCGCCAAATTATTATCCACATATTCATTAGCTTCTTGATCGTTCAGGAGAATAGTTGTATCCCGGCGAGAGATTTTCACTTAACTTATTACGATGAGCTTCTAGATTGTTGATGAGAATATTTATCTCACGCCGAGAGCTTTTCACTAAAAATATGCGAGTGAAGACCGCACCCTAAAGTTGAAAACATTCTGAGATTTCAAATTAGTAACAAGTGTTAATAATGATTATTTAAGTTTAATAAGTTAGAGCTATGCTCTACACGTTGTGTTGTTAAAATAAAAAAGTGTAAATTCAATTTATATTTTCATTTAATAAATGGGTGAGAAAAATCGATTCTTTGTGTTAAATAATGTGTCTGATGTGCTAATCAGCCTGATCCTTCGAACTAGTAAAAGAAATGCCAAATGGATGCGAGTTCTTAATTCATATTTATTCAACAACTTCATTTTGCAATAACCAAAATTGAAATGAAAATATATTTCTATTTGTCTCTGACTTCCATGAAACCCAATCAAATTTGTTTGTCAGCACTTTGCCATCAAATAAAAAGTCAAATTATTGACTCAATGTGAAGTCAAATATCAAATGAGATAAATTTTATTTTGCGTAATATTTCTTAAATAAATTTGACTAGTTTTATTGGGTAAGTAAATCTATTGAATGTTAATGAATTGTGTTTTATGGTTTAAATTTTTTAGAGCGGAATAGTAATAATAAGCGTACTGTGAATTTTACAAGTGAAGAAAATACGCTTATTTTCTTAATTAAAAAAATATTCCGGTATAATGAAAATAAAAAAACTGCTGATAGCTGTACGAACCAAAAAGAGCTGCAATTTGGGTTCAAATTACAAAAGAGTTTAATAGTGTCGGTGGTGATAAAACACCGTAGCCTTCAAATTTTAAAAAACAAATATTTCAATTAAAAAAAAACTTTATAAAAAAATTTTCCAACTAAAAGAAACAAGCATATGGAACATGAGGAGGTCCACGTATTTTATAAAGATATAAAAATGTCAATTTTAAAATTGGAAAAACAAAAATTAATAAAAGAAATGTCTGAATAAAAAAATAGATAATACTATTTGTTTAATATTTACCATTCATAATTCCTTAAAGTAAGCATTCGAAAAAACGAATTTCTTTAATTTTTTCTGTTGCATAAAAAATAGTTAAGAAAAATATATAAGAATATACCTATACTGACAAAAAAGGTAAATTCAGATTGGCATGCTTCAGATGAATTTGGTGATTATTTCACAAGTACTTTTTAAAATCCAATGAGTATAGTCCACCCCATGAGAGGTAAATCTTGATAATTTTTAAACAAAAAAATTAAAATGTGTTAGTAAAAGAAATTTTTAATAAGTACATGTTTTTATATAAAATTAAACTATTGTATGATTAAATCATGTCTCGCAAAATTATTTAAATTAAAACCAGGAATATTGGGTACAAATAAAGGAATGTTATTTGCTTCTTCAATCACTGCTGCAATATCTTCATCAACAGGAAACTCAGGCTCGGTTCTTTCACAAGCTGTGTTATGAAGCACAACAGAGGCAACAACAATAGGTTCTACTTTACTAACTTCAAGACGAATGTCCACAGCTAAATCTGGAAATCGTCTTTTGAGATCCCCAAAACATCTTTCAATGGGATTGCGAGTTCTTATTTGAATCTCATTAAAACGATGATCGACTAGTAGTTGGGGATTCATTAAGGTATGGCTTAATGACATACCCACTGTCGCCCACTACAACTGCATTTCTGAAATCACCATTTTAGAATTTTGCCCTTAATCGAGAATTATCAAAAATAATAGCATCAAAAACTGATCCTGGCCACCTGCATACCATATCTTGTATAATTAGGTCTGGTTTACATAATGCTTGGACATTTAAAGAAAAAATCCTTTCCTGTTTCTGTAAATATCAGCATTGTTTCCTCCAGGAGATTGAATTCTGACATGGGTGCAGTCTAAAGCAAGTATGCATCTAGGAAATCCACTTAAAGAATTCCTCCCGAACTTTCTTCACTTCCTGTTTTGATTCAAGCGTTTTTACAAAAGCAGAATGAAGTCTTGCTGTGCTTAATAGAACTTTATAAATTATGCGGCTTGCCGTATTGACTTGTCAATACCTGTTTTTATTTCATTAAATATCTAATAACCTTACAGGTATTTACCTGTGAAATCTCCTAGTGTTCGCAACGTTGAAGCTGTCGCTAGATATCTTAAAGTTACAGCTGTGACTCTAGAAAAAAATTACATTTATTTCTTCAATTAATAAAAGCACTGTTTCTTTAGATAACCTAAATATAGCTGTAAATTCCTCATCATTCCATTTGAAAAAATGATTTTCTCTCAATCTAAAATTTTGCTCTTGGAAACAGCACCAAGTCAATAAGTTCCATAAAATCTTCATCGTCAGTAAATTCTAATTCTTAAAGATCCTCTCTTCCTAAATTCATTTTTAGAGTAATTATTGTAAAATATTTCTCAATTTTTTTTATAATTTTGTAGGTTTTCCCCTCTAACCAGATATGTGAACACACTTATTTCCAAATTCAAAAAGATTCAAAGATTCAGGAGAAGATTGGACAGCACCAACACTCGCTCAAGAAAGTCTAAGGATCTTATGGACAGTTAAAAGGAACAGACAATCATTCCACAAAAAGCACAACAGAAAATTTACCCAGCCCAACCTTAGGATCATTAGTGAAGCAAGAGAAGATATAAATCTCCCGGACGAGCTCCTCGATCTATTGGAGGAGGCGCCACTTAGGGTCAGATGAGCTCGACCACCACTGACGCGTAGGAGCCTAGACCCACATTTACATTTAAAATATCTTAAGCTAATAATTTCTTTACTTTCAGATCAACAAATATCCACTGTATCCCTGAAATGGAGAAACACTCCCCTACAACAGCGTACAAAGAAATACCACACACACACAGGTTAAATTACCGAGGAGTATTTAGCAGGTATGCCCCTGACTTTGCTTCCAGAGCGATCAGGGGAGAGTCCGGCACTTCACGCATAAAATTGGTTCTATGCATGAGGTGTTTTTAAAAGATTCAGGCCTCCACAACTTAGGACAATAGTTGTAATACAAAAAAAAAACAAACTACCAACACCCATTTTATAAAATGCTGCGAAAAAGTTGATAAAATAATATATAGATAAACCACAATACATTAAAAATTAAATTGAAAATTGGTTTATAAAGGTCAATTATTTGCCAACACTGGGTTTTTAATTTACAAAAAAATTGTGTAAATTAGTATTCCAACTTATCTTGAAATAAATTGAATATGATGAAATACCATAAACACAGTATATAATTTTCAGTTTATTTTAGCTATTGAAATTTTCAATTTCCAAGTATTTAACAAAATTGATTGATTTGTAATTTTATTTTTTTCGTATCTAATACAAATATATAAATAGTTAAAAATTACGAAAAATATAATCTTGAAATGCATGACACTTAACATTATTTAAACAGAATTGTATACACGTAAGATTTAAGTGCAAGGAATTGATCTACAAAATTATAAACCATATCATGAAGACTTAAGCAATCTTAAGCAATGAATATAGTATTTACATACTCATATGAAATATCTCAAACTACAAATTTACATAAAAGTAGTAAAAGTTCTCGTGAAAGTTCAGATCTATTGTGCGTTTGAAAAGACGCAAATAAACAAATTCTTTCACACATATTCATTACATTTCCGCTAAACAATAAAATTATATATGATAAACTTTTCAGGATTTCTATCACTCTCATTAAACTTGAAGTATAATTCAGACGCAAAAGAGGTAAGCGTAATTTCTGAAGTTTCAGAAACAGGGTGTTATTTCTAGAGAGCTTTTTCCTAGCTCATTTATTTGTATTAAACAAAAATAAGAACAATTTAAACTACTTTGAATACAACCGAAATATAATTTAGATCTTCTTAATACCGGCGTATTCACATTACAACGCACGAATTTTTACTTTACAAAGCACTAATTATTTTTACTCAATATTACATACATTAATATTGGTTTAATCTTAGAATATTTACATATTTAAACTACCTTGTCCTTTTACGAGAAAGTACAAGAAATAGTTTTTACGTTGATCGTTGTTTTATTACAAAAAAGAACCACATTGCTGAGACAATAATTTGGCGTGGTAGTTATTTACTCATCCCAGGCGAAAGATGCGTCTAGAGATAAGTTGACTTAATTTGATTAGCTGACAAATTGTGGCATGATCTTTTGTAACAGTCGTTAAGAATCAACTAGACAAACTGTCGAACAAATTATTAAGGCAACATTTTTTTGTATGAGAGCGACAGAGATGTAGGAGTTAAAAATAAGACAGACATTATTGCGAAGGTATGTTTGAAAGTTCTGGGAATTTTAATGACGGATATATACAGGATAGGACTTACAGAAAGGTGTGTCAATTGACAATAAAATTCTGGGTAAATTATGTAAAATTTATCCATGTAAGGCGTTTCATTTAATTATTCCTGAATGTTTATTCGTTATAATGTCCCTTAAAAAGGAGAGGGTGATAATTGAACAATGTTTTAGAGGTCAGTGAAGTTGGCACCCACTTTTGCGAATTTTCCAAAGATTTTGTGTGCATTCGTTTGTCCATCGATTGTCCATTATTGTCCACTAATTATTTTCGTTTGTCCACAGTTCGTTTGAAAGTGGCGGTCTAAAAACTTTTTTTTGCAAATTTTGCTCTCGGCACCCACAAAATGCAAAAAAAAATTTCAACCGCACGTTTGTTCTTTGTTTGTCCACGTTTGTCCACCAATTAGTTTTGTTTGTCCATCCACCGGTTAATTATATTTAATTATATAAATTTTAAAAAAATGTGATATTGTGAAGTTAACACCCCTTTTTTGAATTTTGAATTTTTTTTTCGTGCATTCGTTTGTTCATCGTTAGTCCAAGATTGTCCACCTAAAATTTTTGTTTGTCCAAGCACCATTTCAAAATCGACGATTTTGGTTTAATTAATAAACACCTTAATTTTTAAAGATAGAAAAAAACTTTATAAGGTTTTTTATTGAAGGTCAAATAGCGCTTAATATAGCCTATCCAATTTTTTAAAACAACGTTTCGTCTTTGAAGGGCCAACATCAACTATTTTTTTTAATACGGATCTGTACATTTTATTTCATTTTTGAAATCTACATTTTTTCATTATCCAACCATGTAGAATATTTAATTTTTGTACGTAGTTTTTCTTTTTTCTCTTTCTATCTACACTTAATACGTTTTAATAGCATTAATAGTTTTTCTGTTACAGGGGTTAAACAAAAAATTATTTATTAAAATCTACAATTACCTATGTTATTTTCTTTAATTAAAAAAGATATTAAAATCACTTTAATACCAGTGAAAAGAAAATACAAAATTCTATAAGTGGGAGTTTTTCCAAAATTTTTGAGCTAGAATTGTAACCTTGGCAAAGGGGAGAGACCAAAAATGAAGAAAATTAACAAATCCTTATAGTGTGGTCTCTCTCTTTTCTCACAACCACAATTTTTTATCTAAATTTTTGAAAAAATTCACACCTATAGAATATCTTTTTCTCTCTCTGCACTTAGTACGTTTTAATAGCATCTACAGTTTTGTTGTTAGAGGGGTTAAACAAAAAATTATTTATTATAATCTACAATTACCTGTTATTTTTTTTGATAAAAAATATATTAAATTTTTTTAATATCATTAAAAAGAGAGTAAAAAATTCTATAAATGGGAATTTTTTCAAACTTATTAAGCAAAAAATGTGACCTTGAGAAAAGGGAGAGAGCAAAATGAGAAAAAATATAGTTATGGTCTCTCCCTATTTTCACAACCACAATATTTTATCTAAAATTTTGATAAAATTCACTTATATAGAATATTTTTTCTCTTTCTATCAACATTTAACACGTTTTAATAGTATTGATAGTTTTTTTGTTACAGGGGTTAAACAAAAAATTATTTAATAAAATCTACAATTATCCATTAAAAAGAGAATAAAAAATTCTATAAATGGGAATTTTTTCAACATTTTTAAGCAAAAATTGTGACCTTAATTTTATTCCATGTTCACTGAAAATATTTATAAATCATTTTAAATAAAATTAAAAATAAAATTTATTTGTAGATGTTATAAAATCATTTTTCTGTTCTTGTCCAGAGAATTTAACCTATGAGAATTCGCTTTTTGCCCTTCGTTTTGAAATGGTGCTTGGACAAACAAAAATCTTAGGTGGACAATCTTGGACTAACGATGAACAAACGAATGTACGAAAAAAAATTTCAAATTTCAAAAAAGGAGCCAACTTCATAATATCACAATTTTTTAAAATTTATATAATTAATTATAATTAACCGATGGATGGACAAACAAAACTAATTGGTGGACAAAGAACAAACTACCTGTGCAGTTGAAATTTTTTTGTGCAATTTGTGGGTGCCGAGAGCAAAATTTGCAAAAAAAAAGTTTTTATGCCACCATTCTGAAACGAAGGGTGGCCAAACGAAAATAATTAGTGGACAATAATGGACAATTGATGGACAAACGAAGGCACAGAAAATCTTTGGGAAATTCGCAAAAGTTTGTTAATCTCAAAGATTCTTGTAGCGAAGGACCACTCAGTTATTTGTAGTTTAATGTTTAAAGGAATATACTACTACTTTAATTGTGGAGAGCTTTTATATGCTCATTTATTCATGTTAACAACATCCATTATTAATATTACCTAGATTTATATAAAGTTACATATTATGTTGATCAAAATTACATGACCAATTAATTTCTATCAGTGCGCACATCTTTAAGTATAATTTCCAACACAACTTTATTAAAATTGCAAAATTTATCTTTTTTTAAACTTTGAAAAATTAAAATATTGTTTATTCATTAACTGAGTTTTTATGATGAGATAAACACTTTTTCTGTGAACTACCATTTCCAGAAATATCGTCGACTTGTCAAGAAATATGTAACTTAATTTGATTGGTTGTAACGATTCATGTTGAATGACAACAAGCAACTAAACAAAGAGGCGTAAAGCGTCAACGTGTGCCCCCCTCAGCCCCCAGCCACCCTACATTTTTTGAAAAATTTAAAACATTTGAAAATTGATATAATTCGAGAAATCAACGTTCATTATCCCTCGGTACAAAACAGCACTTTTTAAGAGAATTTTGTCATATGCTGTTAAACATATTAATAATCTGCCAGTAGAGTTTAGGTCTCTAGAATTTTAAAAAAAGACTGAAATCTATATTAGCAAGTTCTTAGGATTGGCTTTTTGGAATTGAAAAGAAAACTTATCTGTAATCTGACCATGGTGACTTATTTTCTTCTTCTATTTAATAGGTTTAACTTTTTCTCCTTTTCTTATTTTGTTTTTTTTTTTTGTATTTTTTATACTAAAAAGATTAAGTTGAAAATCAGCTTATGCGCGCACTTTTTTTGTTAATTATGATAGATTTTTGTCTATTTTTTGATGAATAAAGACGTTTTTATTTATTTAGATTGAAAATGTATCGGAAAGTATTAATTAGCTATATGAACTTTTAAGTGGATAATAGAGGTAGAGGGAAACCTTTACAGTTTATACTCTAGAAAATCCTTTTTGTATAAAGTACGTAAAACTAATTCCTGGTAAAATATTTTAAAACCCACTGACACGGTTATTGAGCAATTAAAATTAAATCAATATTTAATTTAAAAAACAATATTTCTTGTTAATTAAATATTTATAATGTCCGTGTTTTATTGCTAATAATAACAGTATAATCAAAAATAATATAGATTATTTAATATTAATAGAATTTAAAAAAAAAATCGAGTAAGATATTTTTGTCAATGGCATAAAAAACTGATCACAATTTATATTTTTTTTTTCAAAATTTACAATACAATAGTATTAATTACACCAAGATACCAAATCATACATTTACTACAAGCACTAATTACTATTTTACAATCAAAACCTAATAAAGAAAACCCAAACTGAAATTAGTGAATGGTGTAAATACAGAGTGATACCTATGCCTAAAATAAAAAAAAATCCAATATTATTTTATTAAGTAAAATTTTATTGCAGAAACACACGTTCTAAATATTTTTTATTCGATAAATATCATAAAGCTCGATTGAATTGAATTACCCTGTATAATAAATTCGATTCGATTCAGTTATATATTTGGTACTTAACTATTTATGTTTTTTTTAAACGTGACTTGCGACCAAAATTAACACGTTTTGCTCTTCCTGGAAAGGTGCGAAATTAAAACGCGTTCCGAGTTTATAAGCAACTTTAAGTAGAACAACAAGAGAAAAGCGCACATTACCGTTATTATGAATCATCCAAACTATTTAAACCATCAACAACATCCTCACTTATAAAGAGCCAGAGCAAAGCGAATTTAAAATTTGCCAACGTGGGTTATCTTCATAGACCTGTTTCAAAAAATATTTTTAAATATGTGAAAAAATCAGTAAAGGTGACCACTAACTTAACCCCGTTCTTGAATACTCCTTGGAAAATCCTCAAAACAATCTTAAAAAATCGTTAAAAAATATTGAAAAATCCATGAAATATCCTGAAATACTGAAGAAAAGAAACTTTCTTGAAAATCAGTGTTAAACAATTCGAAAAAAATCATGTTTCTTTGTCTTCGAAAAAACTCACAATACCATTGAAAACTAATAGAAAAATTCATAAAAATTCTCTGTAAATCCTTAAAAATTCGCTTTAAACGACTTAGAAAAGTCTAAATAGTATCTTTCAACAATCCTTAAAACGTCCTTTAACATAAATCATTTACAAAAAAGTTCGTTTAACTAATATCCTATTAAAATTCTTAAAAAATCCTTAAAAAGCTTTTAGAAATTCTTAAGTAGTCCTTGATAAATCTGTAAATATTCTTGAACAGTTGTAAAAAAAAACATGGAACAACCTTTGGAAAATCCTTAAAGAATCCTTAAAATAACTTGAAAAATTATAGAATCGTTTACAATCTTCAAAGATTCTTTTAAAATTCTTAAAAAACCTTTCAAAAAGTACTAAGAAATCCTTAATAAAACCCTTGAACAATTCCTGAAAAATTCTTAAAAAAAAGTCGTTGAAAACTCTTTGAACAATATAAGAAAAATATTTGAAAATATATTTTCAAAATGTTCCTTTTTATTTCCAGTACTAGAACCCTCTTCCCATTAAATTCTTAAAATCCATAAATAATTCTTAAAAAAATCCTTGAAAAATCCTTAAAATAACAAAAATCTCTAAACAGTCTTTTTGAACAATTTTTGAAAATTTCTGAAAAATCCTTGTAAACTACTTACACTAAATCCTTGAAATATTCTTCGATATTCCTTGTTGAAAAGTCCTGGAAATATCACAACCAATGGATTTCCGACACAATTTTTTTAATATATTTAAAAATATATTTTCAAAATGTTACTTTTTATGTTCAGTACCATACTTACCTTCTTCCCATTAAATTTATGTACCTACAACTACAATTTTTTAATGTTTTAATTTATAATTTTCAATTTTATCAATTCAATTATTAAGTAAGTTCTCTATTGTAATAATTCCTTGTATTTGAACATTATATTAAAGGCCTGATGATGACATTCATATGCCGAAACTAGTTGCCAGTTCCCCTTCCAACCAAATTTTATAAAAAATATAATTGTAGTACTAGACATTGAGTTTTTATTTCTTCATTATTTAAAAGTTCAAGGAGTGAAAAATTTGTCAGGAAAGTATAAAATCCATAAAGGAATCAATAATTAATAGTAAAAAATAAAAACCATTAAAGTTATAATGATGATGGTTTTTTAACCGAAACTAGTCGCCTAACTTTTCAATATAAGTTGTGGAAAACGACTTTTTTTATTTTTTTAAGACCGAACAGAAAATATACACTTTCTGGATAATTTTTCGTCCAGAAAATTACGTTTTGTAGATCAAGACCGGAAAATGAACGTCAGGGACCGGCATAAGCTATTTTTGGTCCCAGTATTTTCATTTTTGAAATTAATTGTTTCATGAGTTCGCAAGTTTGAAAATATGGATTCAGATTTTAAAATGTCCGACATAGAAAATTATATTCCAGAA
The DNA here is from genome assembly GCA_963243735.1 of Neocrepidodera transversa. Lineage (NCBI taxonomy): Eukaryota > Metazoa > Arthropoda > Insecta > Coleoptera > Chrysomelidae > Neocrepidodera > Neocrepidodera transversa. The sequence goes on along the minus strand of OY725337.1, from coordinate 1,111,933 downwards.
GAAATTTTGAAAACAGCAAAGAAAGCGACTTACGATATAAAATAAATAATAAGTTTACATCAAAGTGTCAGTCTTAAAAATATATTGTCCATCTCGCGACCGAAAATTAGTATTTTGCAGGTCTCTCCAAACTTCCAGGACTCGCCTACGGCTCGTCCTGGAATCTGCTTACCTCGGCCTGCAAAACACTATTTTCCGGTCTTGTAATGTAAATAACTATTTCATTCGAATTTTATACACTTGCAACTTGACTAATACTTTTCATGCAAGATAAAAACTTCGAAAAAAAGAAAACTATAGCGCCTAGCTTCCAATTGTCGCTTATTAAGGTTCCTTAATTTAATTGGGCCTTTATTGTTTAGACGAATATGGTGGTTCGTTATAACATAAACACAATGATGAGATCTTGGACGAGATTAAATGACGCTGTCGTTCTCATATTAATTTTGATTGTCAAGAGACAAAAGAAAAAATCTATTTTCATTTCGAATCAAAATTAATTTATAAACTACTAAAAGAATTGTTTATTATTGACAAAACAAATAAGGTCAAATAAGAAACAGATAATTTAAAATGTAAATATTGAAAATACGTTACAAAAGAATTTGTTACCGTAATAAGAATGATCTGAATATAATTGAGTAATGTGGTCAATTCATTATACAATTTTTATGTAAAAAAATAGAGTTAGTTAAAATATTAACAAATCTTATAAGATTATTAAGAATTGTTTTTTTTTATTGATATTTGGGGTTGTTACATCTAGGGCCATAATTACAGCAATAAGTTGAACGTTTCTTCCAAATAATATGATGAGATTATCTTACAACAAATAAACAATGATAAATTCACATGTATAAATTTTTGCTTTAAAATGGGGACGTTTGATTCTTTACAAAAGATCGATCTTCTGAATCGATTCAGATCGTTAAGTATTTAATCGATGCTCTTAAAGATTGAATCAAAAAAAAACCGATTTTCTTAAAAATCGATCTTATAATTTAATATTTACACGATGTTGAAGAATATCGTCGATTTTAAAATACTTAACACTTGGTAGTTTTTTAGTCATTCTGTCTGCCTGTCATTTATTTATTTAGAATTATATCTGTAAGATACATTAACAGAAAATATTACAGGTTGCTGTATTTTTATTAATTCAAGACATCTGCAATATCCTGTTACTATCTAAAAAAACAATCGATACACCGATTAATCGCTTATGAAAAGATCGAGAATCGCAGGCAAAAACATCGATCATGTGATTAATCGATTTAATCGAACATCCTTAATGATCAACTTCATTGTCCTTCTAACAGCACTTTTTAGGTAAAAAATTTTTTTACGCCTCCGAAAAATATTCGGATAGCGTGTGGATAATTTTTGAAAAAATTCAAGAGCCGCTTGCAAAAATTGCAAAAGTTATAAACAATTAACTGAAAAAATGGGGTTTGGTTTTTTGCAAATATCTCAAAAAATGTTTGACATTTTTCAAATTTGAAAAAAGATTCAAAAAGAGGAAGAAATTTACCCAAAAATATTCTATCTGCCGGAACTGTAGGACCGACCAATATTTATAATTTTAAATATTATTTAAATTAAAGATGAAAATTAAGAATAGAAAAAATTCAGGCATCTACTGGGTAGATGAGTGAACAATAATCCGCGGTTAACAAATTTTGATCGCGATTTTTCTATTAATTATGCATTCGTTAATTAACAATTTTTTCCTACTTGAACATGAACATTGCAAGTTTTATTCCTTTTTTGGAACTATTTTTGAAAGGTCTCAGAAGAGATTCCCTTCGTAAAAATTAAAAAATTGTTATTTTTCACTTTATTATCAACAATTTACTTGGGTTACAAAGCTTGATTAATCATTAAAAAAAAAATAATTTTTTTATTACCATCGATCCATTTTTTATGATCAGAAGCCACATGAAAATGGATTTAAAAATTTTTTATTTCCTATTGTTTAAACAATTGTTATAAACAAATGCGTTGTTTACAAGATAATTTAATTTTTTTTTAAAAACATTATCTCTGATGCAAATTATGATTTTAAAAATAAAAATCGTTCCTTAAAAAAATTTTTTTTAGTGCTTAAAAACGAGTTTCATAATTAACAATTTTTTTCTACAAAATATAATTATTTTTTAAATCATAATTTATCTTGATAACTAAAAAATAAATTTGTTTTTATGTAAATTTTCATTGTTTATTTAATAAACTATTTGTTATAAACAATTAAATTTTTCTATATATTTTTTCTACATAATGAAACAAGGACAACCATGTGTTATTTCCAATTCAGTTCAACGACATAATAAATGATTAAAAGAGTTTCATTTTCACTTTTTCGGAAGCGGTGAAATAAGTTTGACCCAAAAAGAACTTGTTGACTATACTATAAATTAATATTTATTGAAATTAGTCAGCTAAAAAAATTTATTTTTATGTTCCTCTAATCCAAAATATTATCAATTACAATTCTTAGTTAAACCTTACTCAAATACGTACTTAAATATTTCTAGAACTCGTATCAACTTAAATTTCAGCTTAAAAAAATGAATATTTATGTGGTTTGGCGGTTTCATAATGTGGGTCATTGAAATATATATTTACTATGAAAAAGTGTAGCTAGGTATATTAAATCATAGCGTTAGAAAATTTACCAATTATAAAATAATTATTTAAATAAGAAATCGAGCAATTATATCACCACACCACATATTATATTTGCGGAAATAAATTATTTTTATATAAATTAATTAATGTAAATTCAAATAATTTCAGTTACTTAATAAATATAATATTGGTAATGGTTTTTGTTATTTAAAGTCTGCTCCTGTTTCATTCTTAAATATCAAAGAGCGTTAAGGATGGCGTTAGTCACGAGTAAAACATATGTCTATTTTTTATTCTATGTAGCGTTTAATCAATCTTTATGCATATGTTTTGGATCTCTTATTTCCTCATACATCATTTTTATATTAAGACAATTTTAACAACTCGGTGTTTTTATATAAATATCTATAAATAGGTAAACAACAAGTTATACATTGTTAACAATATAAATTAGAGTATACTATTATGGTAAATATAAAATAAAAATACAATACAAATATTATTTGAATTGTATTCACAAATAACAAAATACACATTTACAGTTCAAAAAACCAACGACAGGATGCAAAAACTAAGGTTACTGATCCTGATACAGAGAAACTGTGGTGAAAAAATAATTTCGATTCGAACAACGTACAGAAAAAAATTAAACAAACTTTTAAATTAATATGAGACATATGAACATTGGGTCATTTTTGTTTTTTCATATTTTTGATAGCAGGTATTTGAAAGGAAGAAAGTTTCAAATTAGAATTGAAGACACTTTATCAGAAACATGAGAACATGAAGCTGGAGTACCACAAGGAGGCGCTCTGACCCAATGACAGACAAAACCATGCTAGCTCTATACAAGGAGACTACAAGAACCCGATATAAACATCGAAGAATGGTACGAAAGATGGAAATCAAAATAAACGCAGACAAAATCCAGGGAGTCTTATTCAAAAAAATAATTAGACACGTACCAACCGTAGAAATCCAAATTGGAGAGGAAACAGAATAATAGCGTATTCCATTGGGAAAAAAGGCAGCACGAGTGCGGAACCAGGGCAAAATTTACAAACCATTGGAAAATGTAGTGCAGGTTCGTGTAATCCATTGGGACGTCAGTGCGGCACTTTCTGCTCTGAATGCAAGAAGTTCCGCACGAGGTCTCGTGGTCGTGCGGCACCAGTTTCTAGAGAAAATCTGGCGGGTAGAATATAATTGTATTTTTTCCCCGATCTGTGTTTTGAGTTTTTATGATTTTAATTATTTTATTGCTATGGAAGACCAAAATAGCCTATGTTTTATTAAATAGGAGGGTGTTAAATGGTTTATAATAATTAAATATATAAAACCACAATATATTATTATATACTTACTGGTTAATTTGAATAAATGATCTGAACCATCCATAGGTTCATTGATTACAATTAACTGCGTGTTTATCCTAAAATGGATTTCAAGAGTTCCTTCAGTCCTCTAATTATAAATCATAGAGTAAATATAAAGATTATAAATAATTGAAAAATTAACATCAACATAAAAAATTTAACACAACCTAACAAATCGATAAGAAATTTATGACCTCGCCCTCAGGCCAAATGCACAATCCATTGACACTGCACCAGTGCGGTTCTTAACTGCATCCAACCAGTGTCAGTTTTGACCCCAGTGCCAAACTTTTTACCCCAATGGAATACGCTATAAGATAGACAAATAAAGCCAACTATCTAGGAGTAATTATGGACAGCAATCTAAACTTCACAGAACAGCAATATACAAGGGAAAAATACAAGAGTGCAGCTAAGAGGGCAGCAAATTGCAAATAAAGACCAAGATCAAACCAAGGCTAGTCAAGCAACGTACTGCCAACCATCTACTACGCTTCAGCTGCATTGGGACATACTTGCACATCAAACAAAAAGAGGATCCAAGCTGAATAAAATATAATAATAAGACAAGCAGCTAATGCACCATGGTATGTCCCAAACATACATACAGAGAATTTGAACAGACGATACTTGACATCATGAAAGAAAGAGCAACTGTACGACGAATTACGAACACATCCTAACATACAGATTAGAGAGCTTACAGATTATATAAGAATAGATTACGGAAGACACGTGAGACCACGAAAACACCAAGGACTAAGACAGAAGAAAAAAAAAGAAAAGAATGGCTAAGAAAAAGAAGGTAAAAAGAAGAAGACGTAAAACTACAAATCAATTGCAAAGAAGACTACTTTGGATATTAACCCATAAAACAAAAATCCGCAAGGCACCAAAAAAATATAAAAAACAAAAAAGGCGAAAGGCACCAAAATATACAAAAATCAAAAAAGGCGCAAAGTACAAAAAATATTAAAAAGTAAAATGCCGAAAGGCACCAAAAAAATTACTACCAGAGCTCTAAAAATAAAGGGTGGCCCAAAAAATGATTTTCAATACATTGACATCGGTAATTTTCTATTTATAAATACTACAAAGTGTACAAAAAAAACTAGACAAATAATTATAAAATTGACTCAAAGAAATAATTCTATTATATCCACCTTTATATTTAGTGGAATTTGCGAGTCAGACAAATATATAAATATTCTAACTACACTAAATCTCCCTACGTTTCCAAGAATGGTGAACACGATGGCAGTGGTTTAAATTCTCTCAGAGTTAACCGCACCCCCCAAAAAGACAAAAAAGGTTAAGGCCGATATGCCGTCTCATACCGACAAAACATGCTACACCCCCTGTTTTCGAGGATGGTGATCCTGGATCTTCACCCCAAAGCAAACTAACCTGGCAAATGGTCAAAAACTACATCTTTGATACACGGTTTTATGAAGTGCGCCGGATAAGAGAACAGTTTGTTTCGGGGAGAAGATCCAGTATCATCATCGTATTCAGCATCCTCAAAAACGAAGGGTGATGCAGGTTGTGTCGGTATGAGACGGAGCACGCATTAACCCCTTTCGGGTACGGTTTTTGCTCTGTTTAACTCTGATAGACTTGTACTTAACACAGCTACTCTATCCACAATAAGACTACTTGCTTATGCTATTCTCTACCCAAAGAATAGTTAAGCAAGTGAATAGGGGGTAGGTGGAATGTGCTCCCCGGTTTTTATCTCAGTATACAAATAGGTAGAAGCTTGAAGGCACGGGGTCAGTAAAGTGTGTGTGGAAAGAAGATCGAATTTTTATAACTTGATGTACGATTTAATTAAGACACACGTGTGTGTATTTATCGATGTACTTTTCAAAATGTGTCTTTTAATGTTTTCAGATAGAATGAGAAAAATTATTCAAAATTCTGACGGTTTACAAACCAAGTCAGCAAATGTAGGGAGCAAATCTGTACAAGAAATTATTTTATATGAAAAAATCTTTACATCAGATGTTTCAAAAATGCACATATTCGAGGAAATATGAGTTGAATTTTTTTTACAGTAAGACGAATTGATATTCGGTTTTTTGCATTTACTTCGTGAACTCGTTAAAGTTTGTGACCACTTTTGGTCAAGTACTTTTTTGAAATTGCATTGTTCCATCGAAAAGTGCATTATTAAAAGTGCATCAAATATTTGACAAAAATCACCCGAAACACACGAATTCCACTTTCCGGATTTTTTTGAGTCGCTGAACATGAATATTATGTTCAGATTATCCCCCCGTGGACTGGAGGACAGCATCAGGAATGTCATCACCAGGAGAAGTTAAGAATCTGACATCGGCAACCTCCCCTCGAATACCTGGTGTCTCAGACGACCTGACTAATAAAGTTATCTACGTGAGTTTAACTGAAATTGCTTACCAAATCGGCCCAAAATCATTACTCGGGGTGTTTTTCGAGTTGCTCGTCAAGAATCTGAAATCGGCAACTTCCTCCCAGTAAAACTACTGGAGACGACGTCATTAGTCAGGTCGTCCGGAGCACCAGGTACTCGGGGGAGGTTGTCTATGTCAGATTCGGGATGAGCAATTCTAAAAACCACCAAGTAATGATTTTGAGCCAATTTATTATGTAACAAATTTCAGTAAAATTCCCGGGAATGACGCAAATAATCAGGTCGTCCGGAGCACCAGGTACTCGGGAGACGGTTGCCAACGTCAGATTCTGGACGGGCGATTCAAAAAACTACCGAGTAATGAGTTTCGGTCGATTTCTTATGAATTCCCAATATGGAACTCTTGGTGATAATGTTCCTAGTGCAGTCCTGACCTCCAGGTGTACGCGAGGATAATCTGAAGACTTGTGTGAAGTTAACTCCCGGAGCTGGCCCCCAAAATTAACTCCTTTCCCCCTCCAGGGAGCCAAGTTAACACAGTTTAAATATTCATTAGTAAGGGAGCTTACTTCTTACTTCTCTTAAATAAGGCTGAATAGTGAAAAATCACCTCAAATAAAATTCTTACCTACTAGCTATTCGTTTTATAATTTTTTAATTAATTATTTCCTTTTAAAGGCGATGATTTTTAATTATGACGCCAGGGTTTTAGGAAGTTGAGTTTTAATCTGAACGTAGATATAATTGAGTACATAAAGGGGATGATTTTTAATTATGACGCCAGGGTTTTAGGAAGTTGAGTTTTTATCTGAACGTAGATATAATTGAGTACATAAAGGGGATGATTTTTAATTATGACGCCAGGATTTTATTAAGTTGATTTTTCTGGAAAGACAGACATAATTGAGTACTTTTCAGTCCTTGTAATGGAAGTCTAACATAAGCTTACTTTGTCGTAAACAGTAATGTTTTTTTTAATTTTCAAAGCGGTGAGGTTTTAGAAAGTTTTTTTTTCGTTAAAACTTAAGTACTGTTTAGTCTCCCTAAGAGCTATATTTTATTTTTTCTATACGAAATGACTTTTTTATAAAAAATATGTTTGGTGAAGTTATATTTTTTTAATCAGGAATTGTTAAAGGAAAAAATATAAAAGAAATAGCTACTAGGTAAGAATTTTATTTGAGGTGATTTTTTAAGAGAAGTAAGTTCCCGTACTAATGAAAATTTAAGCTATGTGAACTTGGCTCCCTGGAGGGGAAAATAGCTAATTTTGAGAGCCAGCTCCGGAGCAAATTTTGGGAGCCAGCTCCGGGAACTAACTTCAAACAAGTAATCTGAAGATAATATTCAGGTTCAGATTCGGATAATGTTTGTCAAAAGATATGAATTTTTCTCTGACCACCTGAAGAAATGCATACTTTTAAGAATGCATTTTTCGATGCAGCAATGTAATTTCAAAAAAGTACATGACCAAAAGTGGTCACAAACGAGTGCTAAAGCAAAATTTCAACTTTGGGCTTTTTTGTGTTATATTTCCTCGACTAACGCCTTTTTTTTCGGTTCATATCTGTATGACTTTCGCCTCGAAATGGGTAAGTTTATGATTAAAAGATCTGCGACAATTGTTAACTTTTATGATAAGGTCTAAAAGACTACGATCCACAAATATCACATAATTCTAAATAATATATTTCACGATTCTGTAATCTAAAATAATTTTTTCTAGATACCTACATAGGTATTAACTTTGGCCCCGTTCTTGTTATTTTTTTTTAATTATAACGTGTGAATAAATTTTTTGTAAGACCTTTAATTAAAATGGCATTTTTACATTTGAGAATCGAAGGATTTCAATATCTAACATTTAAAGAAATATCACAAATTATTATGAAAGCAATATTATAAGTAACTAATAAACAAATTTAATTATTAAAATGAACCAGAACATGTTATGGTATACATGTCGCAATAAAAAACTTGTATTTCGTGCAAATTATTTAATAAAATCGCAATACACGAAATATAAGTTTTTTATTGCTCAATTTTAAATATTGATTATGAAATTATTAGTAAAACTAACCCTCTAGAAATTAGCGTACGTTTGGTGTTTACATAAAGTATATATGTACTCAAGATAATAAGAACCTTCTTGTTTATCCATTAAAAATATTGTTAATTAAATATGCCGACATTATAGGTATATAATTCTGCAATAAACAGGAAGACACAATGTTTTTAATTTTTATAAAATATTATTTGATCATTTTTTCTACTTTCCAAAGTTTCAGTATACTTCAAGGTGATTAATATTTTATGGCTCCATTTTAATATCTAAAAACGCATCCCAAATAAATAAACTTTGATGCAATAACTTGAATTAATTCTTTCACTCAATTATTTTACAGTTATAAATTCTTCCTACCTACTCTTACGTGATAAATTCATTGTGTCAAGGTAAACACAACTCACTGAAACGTATCCCTATACAGTTGTAGAAGATGATTCTGTTTTGTAAAATCTTGCGAGTCTCGACCGGTTTTCTTCAGATCAAATTCTTTCAAGACTTCAAGAGTTAACCAGAGGATGTAGGCCATCAATGCACTATTTTTTTTTAATATTTACATAAATTAAGTGGTATTGAAGAAAGTCAGTTCAGATTTTAAAAATCTTGTTATGATTCGTTTAATGTACTATTTGCAAAAATAGAAAGGTTAAAACTGGGATATTTTTGTTTCTTTTACATTAGTTACCTTGTGTATCTACTTGTTAATTACTCTATAATAAACATTTACAATTATTTATGGTTGTTTATTTGTGTCACAAGGACAATTTTTTTAAAATAACCATTAATTTCCGTATTGTTTAAATATACAAAATGTTATTAAATTGTGCAAATTTAAAGCATTTGAATTACATTTTGTTGTAATAATATAATGAAAAATAAATGATATATTATTTATTAACTAATTATTTTCATCCAAGAAACTGGTTTACTTCGAGCTGTGTATATAAATATATTATGAATATTTTTTTAAAGCTGTTATGGTTTTAATTAAATATTGACACTTACTTACGACATTGTTATTTTACATATAATCCAACAATATAGAAAGTTTCTAGTTTAAAACAAACATAAACACGCGCGCAATGAAATTAATAACGAATTAAAATTCATAAACAAAACAAAACAACTAAAGTACAGCGAACAAAGCGTAATGTTCGAACGTAAACAACAAACTGATAGCAACAGACTAACTGACAGCGTCATTCAACATTTCCACGAATTCAGCACTCGTCGCTGTCGTGCGTAAATTGAATGGGATGGGAACTGGATCTCTCAGCAACGTTGCCAGATTGGTCAATCAAAATGTACAAAAGGGAAATAAAATCAAAAAGCATTTTAGTCGTGATTAATTATTTTTTAAATAAAAATATTTTAATTTACTTTTATTAGTTAAAATAAAATTCATTAATTATATACACAAGCCCGAAACAGGTAAAAATGTGAGAAATCAATAATCTACCATCATATCTCTTAAAAAAAGTAAATAAAAATAAATTAACAAATGACACTTCTATTACCAAACAAGCAATTATAAACTATGTGACAATTATATTTGTTGATTTTCTTTTCTGCTTTTATTCATTTTCTTAAAAATCATTTAAAATTTGAAAAAATGGAATGTTTGGTTGCCTACCTTCAGGTGTATTCCTTAGACCACTAATGGTCTTGCACGTACATTTATACAAGAAATAATGACAAATCGTTATAATTCCTCGATTAGTTATCAAGTTTGGCACGTTAAAAAAAGTTAAGAAATAATACATGTGAAATAATTTTTTCCGTAAGGTGCTTTCTGTATTTTCTGCGAGTTTGCAATCGAATTTGATTCTGGTGTACCTAGATATTTTCTGACGAATATATTCTTTTATTTTTGTAGCTGTAATTAGTTTCAAGATTTGAAAGAGACCACTTTATTATATTTTAAAAAGTAGAAACTTTTTGGTTAGATTTACATTTATGATTATGTCCAATATTTGAACAAAAATGAATAAAATGAATCCAAATGTAAAAATTAAAGAAGCAAATCTTACTGAAGCGGTAAATTCCAATTCAAATAATATAGACACAATATTAGAAAAAGTTAAACAAATCGATTATACCTGTACATTTCAAAAATGTAAAACCAAAACAAAGGACTTTGCAATAGATTGTAAATTTTGTAAAGGGCGATTCTGCACTAGTCACGGTTTGCCAGAAATCCATGGATGCGGCGAAGCTGTTAGGAAAGAGGAAAGAGCAAAATTTCTACATCAAAATCCAAAACTATCTCAAGAAAAACATACACAGGCTCAAACCAAACTCAATATGAAACTAAAGCAGCTTCAGCAAGAACGAAAATCCAAAGGACCTAAGAAAAAGTAAAGGGTTTTATTGTAATAAATTAAATCTCATGTAAAAATAAATATTAAATAAGTATATTAATTGCCGTCAAAAGAATGTGAATTATTGAAGTCCCAAGCTTATCTTTATACTATTAATACCCAAATGATGAATGAGTACGATTTTTTTATCAAAATTACTATTACTGTCAAGTCATGTAAATGGCTATCAGAAAAATCTAAAATATGTTCCATTAATATCAGTTAAATAGCAAACTCAAATAAAAGAACAATGTTGGAATGTTAATAGTTTTTGGATTGTTTTTTTTAAATAATGGTAATTCACTATTTCTAGTTTTTTGTAAGTTTACCTTGGCTCACATTGCACAAAAACGGCCATTTAACTTACATCTTCAGTTTTTAAACAATCTAAGACTTTTGAGTGGTCCAGGTTTGGTCACTTGGTCTTTGCGGTCAATTTCGTCAACGGGGTTCCATAATCCCATCGGTCATTTGGTCTTAAGTTTTAAAATTATGTGGGGCTCTTGGTCACAGTGGCTATCAACCATAAAGTAACTTTTAAAATGATTCCTTCCACACGAAAGAAAGTATAACAATAATAAACGAAGACGAATACATTTTTTAAACTGAATTTAGGAATAAGCCAAAATTGAAAAGATTACAAAAATATTTAATCTTTAAATATTCCTAGAACCATTAATCCAGAAAGGCTACACCTTTAGAAGCGACAAAGGTTTGAATTCAGTTATAACTGATCGCTGCGCCGAAATGGGCCCCACTTACCCTGAGATTTTTCTGGATGAACAATTTTAAACATTAAAATGTATTTTCCTTAATAGCGTCATGATGTTTTAAGACTATCCTGGTTTGAAAAAATTGATCATTGCAAATTCTCAGAATTTCTGTGAAGTTTTAAAAAAAATACTGATCGATTTTCAAATATTTAATAATAAAATATTAATTTACTTCTATATTGGCTGCTATTATCTACATTGTTTAAAAATAGTAAATTATCTGTATATATATATATACCTTAAAATTAATCGTTTGCACTCTCAGCCTAATTTTTGTTTTCAAGAAATAAGAGAAAAGTAAAGTATCCCTTCTAATTATAACTGGAATTAGATGTACAAAATATACAATATGCTCTTTTAAAATATTTTTAATAATACAACACCCCTGTTTTTTGATGTTTGTATTTTTATAATATATTTAGAGCATATCTCAAGACACATTTTTTTTTTAATTTGGACAATCCAAAACGTGATTTACAATTAGAATAATGAAATTCGCCAAGAAAATGTTTTACTCGTATTTCTCGCACCTAGTTTGAGGATTGTTACTCAACAAAAACCATGCCTTATAAATAACTAAAATTAATTAAATTAAACTATTGAAAATTATAAATAAAACTATTTGTACATTAAAATTGTGTTAATTTGCCGCATCAAAAGTAACTTTTTATAACTTTAGTCGGTATTTTATATCAATTGTATATAAATTTTAATTAGTGACTTTTGGCGCATACATGTCTAAAATTGGAAGGGATAACGTTGTTATATCAGATATGAGATACAGAGGCCGTTAAATAAGAAAAGTTATAATTTGGAGAGCATTATATTGGCCAAAAAAAATTTATAGGATCTTTCAACCTTCACGAGTTATACAGGGAAAACTAAAAATGTTGTTTTTGGATTTTTACGTCTAGTTTTTATTGAAAAAAAATATCAAAAAACAGAAAAGGAAAGTTTTATTGTATCTCAAATTTGCTATAAAACTGTACTAATAAATTTTTGATACGTTTCATGTGTTCACGACCACCATCAAGTTATTTTTTTTAAATACGGACCTATCTTTTTACAAAAATTGATGGACCGTTAAAATTCAAATTCAGCCATATATAATCACACTAGTCACTTTAACGACGTTTTATCTGAAATAACTAACATCTTCAGTGACAATAATTTTCAATTACGGTCGTGTCGTAGTTCTTTTGTCAATTCGTTGTAATTTTGTCAAAACAAATATAGCATTACCTAAAAATTTCGATAAAAACGTTGCATTATCAGTGAAACAAAAAAAAATCCCTCGTCTTCGACGAAATTTTCTATCAATAAAAACATGAGTGAAACAGAGAAAAATTATCGGAAATTAATTCTGCTGCGTGGGAGATTCGGTAAGAAAATTTCATAAATTGGAGTTGCTATTTCCGATGAGTTTCAGGAACATTAATTCGTTTCCAACCATAACATCTGACATGTCTACATAGTTTTTGAAAGTAATTTATGAAATTTTCTAAGTAGTACAAATTAAACAAGCAGAAAAATAATCGATCTGCGCCGTGATAAAAAATATTGATAGAGAATCAAGGATGTATCATATTACATTTTCTACAACGTTTTGTATGACAAATAATCATCATTATCGATAATCTATTAATACGGACCTGGATCTTTTCTTATGTAAAAAAGGTGAAAATAATTAGAATAATGAATAATTATAGATACTTATTATCCATTAAAATTTAATTATACTTAAATTAGTTTTGCAACTGACTTTGTCCTTAAATTATGAATCAATATTTTTTAATCACGAAGCATTTCAATTATTTTTCTGCTTGTTTATTTTCTAGTCTTGATAATTTTTTTTGTTTCACTGATAATGCAACGAAATTTTTAGCTAATGTTATATTTGTTTTAACGAAATTAAAACGAATTTACAAAAGAACTATGACAGGACCGTAATTACAAATTATTGCCACTGATGAATTATTTCAGATGAAACGTCTATAAAATGACAAGTGTGATCTTTCACTGTATTTGAATACAGTTTATCAATTTCTGTAATAAAAACAGGTCCGTATTAAAAAAAAATAACTTCATGGCGGCCGTGAGGACACGAAATGTCGTATCAAAGATTTATTAGTACAATTTTGTAGCAAATTTGAGATACAATAAAACTTCCTTTTTCTATTTTTTAAAATAAAAATTACACGTAAAAACAAATATCGCATTTTTAGTTTTCCCTGTATAGCTCGAGAATGGCGAAAGTCAGTGTAGATTTTTTAGGCCGAAATAGTTAAAATTATTTCACATTTAATCGTCTCTGCATCTCTTACCGTTTCTGATATAGCAATGTTATCCCTTCCAATTTTACACGTCCTGTATAATAACGTTTGTAAATGCTCATCTCAATTATAAATAACTTTTTAACCCGTAACTGCTACTACCATACAACCCAGAGATACCATTGCATGTTTCTCTTATAACTTCAAATTTTCAGTATTGCTTAGATTATTGGGCAGGTATTGATTGTTTTTTTTAACATGTTCGTAATACGTTTAAAATAAACAAGTGAAAAACGGCAATAATTTTGCCGTAATTTCGTGTTTTGAATAAGGCTAATAGACGTACGGACGGACAAAACCGTTGTATAAGAGTTGTTTTTTCTTTGAACACTCTAAAATGGATTAAGAGACCCCATGATAGTAATAATTAGGGTACAATATTAAGATTTTGTAATGAACAACAGAAAGTGGGTTATTTAGGCAGATTGCAGTTGGTGATGAAATGGATGCTACAAATATTTTTCTTAATGACTGTGACAAATGTGAACAAGAAGAGTCTGTTCATAGTGTTCATAATCCAGACAGTGAGGGTGAGTGCATGTCATCAAGTGAAGAAAATTCTGGTGCAAATAGAGCCGATACCTCAAATGAAATGATAAAAAGTTATAATGAAACTAAAGAACGTAATTCTAGAAAAAATTGGAATGCGCAAAAAATATTTACTATTTTTTCTGATCTATAAGGTTCTAAATGAGAAAATATTCTATTTCAGATAGCGGATTTTCCATTTCATTTTAACCAAAGATATTTCTTATTTCCGGTGATATTTTGGAAGATATTGTCACACTAATAAAATAATGTATCTAAAGAAATAATTTAGCCGATTTAAAAGCAAACGTAACTTAAGATGTCATCGTAATTTTATAAATTCTAGAAATAAAGTGAAAGTAGTAGAAGGAATTATAAAATAACAAAAATTCCCTTCAAACAAACATTACAGATGTATTAGGTTTTGATCCCTTATACAATATTGAAGTTGGGTCTCCGCTAGATGAAGAAATACATTCAAGCTGGGTACACTTTTTCATAAAAGGAATACCCAAAGAAAATTTAAAGCAACTTTTTGATAAGTATAAGTTCATGTGTTTTTTTGTTTGTTATGCATGATCTTCATTTTATATATTTCATATTCTTTCTTTTTATCCTGTTTTTTTCAATCAGATATTCTTTTTCTACCATTTATGAAATTTATCAATTCCTCACTCCACTTACACTAATTTTGTTGATTGCAACAATTTTTTGATTTAAAACTATAGTATATTTGTCATATTTTTACTATTATTCAATTTCTAAAAACTGCAGTCCAATGATATTTGTAGCACACCCAAAACAGCAGTTTAAAGCAGCAATATGACAATGCAAAATTTGTGTTGAAGATAGATTTTATTTGGTTTAGTATTTGTACCAAGAACTATTTGAAGAAGATTGATTGATTAATAGACAAAACTTTTTATTAACAATATAAAAAAATATCCATTTCAAGTACGAATATTTTTGGAAATCCGTTTATGTACCCACAGGGATTTAAAGAACAATAAGTATACAACAAGTGAAAAACGACAATATTTTTGTCGTAATTGCGAGTTTTCGAAAATTTAAAGTTAAGAAAATAAATAAAGGAATTTACCTTATAATGTATGGTATAAGGTATAAGTAGCGGGAAAGTAAAAATAGGTCAAAGATTAATATCAATACAAGGGTTTTTAACGATGCTGAATCGATTGCCGTTGTCTGTTTGTCTCTATCTCTCACCGTTCTCGAGTTGAATCAGGCTAACAGACGGACGGACAAAACCATCTTATGAGTTTCTTGTCTTCTAAAAAAAAAGAACAAAGTGTGTGGTG
The DNA here is from genome assembly GCA_963243735.1 of Neocrepidodera transversa. Lineage (NCBI taxonomy): Eukaryota > Metazoa > Arthropoda > Insecta > Coleoptera > Chrysomelidae > Neocrepidodera > Neocrepidodera transversa. Next base: position 1,096,159 of record OY725337.1, on the reverse strand, counting down.
TATGTCTTCTTAAGACAGAAACACTGGCTAAGCTTGCAATATATCTGAAAAGAACGTTTAAGTTAAACATTGACATTTTTTTAAATGTTTTTTTTTATGGATACAGCAATAGGATCTCCTTTAAGCCTCTTCAAGTGCGGAAATAGTGATTCACGTTGAATTGGAATTTATTTAATAAAAATAAATCAAGGTAAGAACATATGTAAGCAATTTTTTTTTGTAACTAACTAAATTATCCATTCCCAAATGTGGTATAGTATATCAAAGGAGTAAGAAACTCGAAGTCGATACCACATGAATATAATATAAGAAAATATTTATTTGGCAATTTCAAGGCTCTCGTGTTGAACACGAGTTGCCGTTTTTTCTTTAATAATTGTATTTTTTAATATTTTTTCACCTCAAAGTATTAATTTTTTCTCTTTCGGATACCAAAGTTTAATTTTATTGTTCGTTCCGTACCACATGAAACGGTGTTAAAAGATTGTGATTTAAACCTTAAACAAGAACTTTAACTTAACGTCTTGTAAGTCTCTTTTGATTCATTTTTGGAAAATATAAATATACAGTGACTTCCAAACAATTTGCCCTATATGAAAAACTTTTTTATTATTGATTTTTGAAAAAAAAATTCTTGGTAAAACTAGGTATCTCACTTCAAACAAAATAATAAATTAAAACATTTAAAAAAAATTACCATGTACGAGAGAAGTCAAAATAAAATGAATTTGAGTGATGGCATTCTCCAGATGAAGGAGTAGGGTAATACCAGTTACGTTTTAATTTTGATTTAAAAATTTTTTACGCTTACCATATGTTAAAGTAGCTAACAAATAACAACTTTAACCCACCTTTTTCTAAATAAATAACAATTCTGTTTAACAAACGATTATTTCCCCATCCCCACCAGTGCTTCGTCCATAAGTTCGTCGTCGGTAATACCTGGCGAAGCAGAATGTGAGCTCGGGTTTATAATCGGACTGGGTGCTGGCGATTTAACTATGTGAACACTGACGGAAGGTGATTGAGGTAGAGCCTGCGACTTTGAGCTGAAATCCAGTACTTCGTCGTTTTTCCTGGAATCTTTTCTATCATCCCTTGGCGCGGGTGCAATGAACTTCGATGATGGAAAGTCTACAGATTTTGTTGAAAAACTTAAAGGTTCTACCATTGATGAACTGTATAATTTTGATGGTGATATCGAGTCTATTTTGCATGAGTCTTCTTTACCTAAAAATAAATAGAATATGTTTCACCTGCATTATTTAATTACATCATTTAAACTTACCCTGCATACTAGACATATTCAGAGAAATATCTTTCTTGTTGCTTTCTTCATCGTTAGAGGAAATATTATTCAAATTGTTTCTAATTTTAACCTCCAGTGAATTATCAAACATTTGATTTCCCACTGGGTACTTATTAGAATCATTTTTATTCATCATATCATAAAATTTTGAATCAATTTTGTTTCTGTTGATGTTAGAATTATCGTTCCTTATTAGTTTTTTATCGTCAGAAATTCTAGCAGAGAGTTTCGGTATTTGAAAGTTCTTATCTAAAGTTTTGATTTTTCCTTCCATAGATAAGGACTGAGTTAATTTGTATACATTGTCAACTTCCTCCCTACTTTGAGTAGGGCTCGATTTTCTACTTTCTTTTAGTGATGATAAAAGCGATTTTTCGGAATTCGTTTTAATAGATTTCGTTTTATCCTTAGACCTACTTAAATCCGTACTCGATGAGTTCATCTTAGGCGAGCCAGTTAATTTAGAACTCGATTTTGATAAATTCGTGCTACCGCTACTATTCGACGAACTAGAAATTTTAGAATAACTGGTGGAGGACGACTTGTTGCTTTGAGAAAAACTTTTAGTACTGCTGGAAGTGACTGTAGTCGAATTGGACAGTATCGAATTGGTGGATTTTTGAACTTGTTGCGGTTTCTTCGATGCGGGACCACTGTTCACTCCTGGTTTTAGACCTGTATGGGTTTTCGGAGAATTCGTACCACTAACTGAAAGTTAAAATTTTGAATTTAGTAATACTAAAATTGATGGTACACAGATAGAAAAATTGGTTAACTATTTATTTAACTATTAAAGTCTAAGAAGGGTGGCTGCCGGAATATTATTGACCTGAACTTGCTTGAAATGAACATAGCAACATAATTCCGGTTTCCGGAAAATTGATCTAATGGTCAAAAAAAAAGGTCTAAAACCATTGATTTAATATCAATTGATCTAAAAACATTTCGTCTAAATTGCATTTAATCTAAAATCTATTTAACTTAAAGTGTATCAGACCTAATAGAGGAATTTTAGAAAATTAATGAGAAATTTTTCATAAAAGGAATTGTCTATTTTTATATAATAGGAATTTTAGAATGTTCCACAAAAGGAATTGTAGAATTTCTATAAGAGAAATTTTAGAATTTTTTATCAAAGGAATTTTAGAATTTTCTACCAAAGGAATTTTAGAATTTTACTTAAAAGGACATGTAGAAATTTTTATAAATGGAATTGTAGATTTTTCTATGAAGAATATTAGAATTTTCAATGAAACATTTTTCATGAAAGGAATTGTCTATTTTTCTATAAATTTTTTTTAGAATGGTCCACGAAAGGAATTGTAGAATTTCTATAAGAGGAATTTTAGAATTCTTTATAAATGGAATTGTAGATTTTTCTATGAAGAATATTAGAATTTTCAATGAGAAATTTTTCATGAAAGGAATTGTCTAATTTACTATAAAATTTTTTTTATATTAGATCAATTGTTTTTTTTAGATCAATTAATTCCTAAAACGATTGCAAAATACCTAAAAATAGTAACTCTTGAGTATAAAATAAATTTTAACGAACAACTACAAAGCATATTTTTTCTTATGTTCTCCTATTTTTCACTATTTCCCACATGCTTCCCTATTTTTCTCCAGTTTCCTTTTTTTCACTATTTGTCCCAAATTTCCCTATTTTTCGCTATTTTGCTCTATTTTTCAATATTTTTTTACTATTTTTCCTGTTTTTCACTATTTTGCCTATTTTTTTTTACTTTTATAAAGTTTTCAGTGTTTTTCCCTATTTTCCCATGTGCTTCACTATTTTTCTCTAATTTACCTTATTTAATACTATTCTTGCCAATTTTCACTATTTTTCCAAAAAATACCTATTTTGCCATATTTTTCCCAATATTTATCGCTAATTTTCTCTTTGTCCTATTTTTTACTCCAATTACTTACAACCATTATTTTTATGGCCCATATTTTCGTTCCCCCTTTTTTAAAACTGTTGTTTTTTGTCCGATTTCCCCCTTAATCCCCATATTACCCCGCCTTTATTTTTCTCCTAATTTTTTTTTCCCTTTTCCCCACTTTTTTCCCTCTTCCTCTTTTTTACCACATTTTCCTTTCTTATTCATTTATCGCCTCCTTTTTCCCCTCTTTTTCTATATTTAACTCTTTTTTCCTGTTTTCCATTAATTTTTCAGATTTTCTTTATTTTTCCCTGTTTGTTCTTATATTGTCCCATTTTTCCCATTTTTTTTTCCTAAAGAATCAAATGAGAGAAAATCCGATAATACCGAAGACGTACCCGGGCGAATTATATTTCTGATGGTTTCAATACATACCATAAAGGGTATTAAAATTATATTATATTATATACCGTGTATATATAGATATAGTTATTCTATGTAAGCCACTGCTTTTCGTCCTTTTCTACCCCTTAAAATCAAAATTTCGCAAAGTCCTTTCTTAGTGGGTGTCTACATTATGAACATAGTGTCTGGGTTAAGTAGTTTTCGAAAATTTAAAGTTACGAAAATAAATTTTTATATAGGTATATTACAGTATATATGGTATAAGTAGCGGGAAAGTAAAAATAGGTCAAAGATTAATATTATTTTTGGGGTTTTTAACGAAGCTTAATCGTGCATATAATATTTTTATATCTCACATTTTACTATTTAGATGATCTGAATGGTTATGTTGATAATATAAAATTATTCTTTGAGGACGATCTGAAGTTGTCTTCTCTAGTAGTCAAAATTACATTACAAGAAAAAATACTTTCGGTCCAAATATTTTTGCACTAGACAGTATTTTCTGCATATATCAGCTTTATCACGAGACATAACCAACTAAAGATTATTTATAAAAATACAGAAAATGAAAATAACTCTCAGACTTACCTGACTTACTGATCACAGTGGAACTAGATGACGACGACGACGTCTTAGTAGATGAAGAATTATCTTTACTCCTAGTTTTATTGATAGTAATTTTCATTCCGTCTGAACTAGGCTTAATCATATATTCCGAATTTTTCGCGTCTCCGCCTTTAGCAACGGTTTTACTAGAATCGTTCAATTTACTGACACTACTACTCATCCTATCTTTGTTACTACTACTACTACTACTAGTTGGGGTATCACAATGTTGAGCATTAACTTTTAGCTTATCTACGATCGCGGATAGAGAACCTTTCCGGTTAGTTCTTAGTTGCGAGGAGTTCGTTTTAACGTCGCTGGTTCCGCTAGGAGATGGCATACCGTCTGAAATTACGTCACTACCGCTCAAGTCCAACGATTTAACTTTGTTTGACATGCTTTTGCTTTTTGTGCTGCTAACACTGAAGCTACTTGACACCTTTTTGTCTTTATCCCTGGAACTCTCCTTAGTACTGGATTTACTCTTACTTTCGCTGCTGCTCTTGCTGGATGGAGAATTAGCAGCGCTTTTTAATGTGGACATGCTGGGCTTTCCAGAGCTTGCTGAGGGATGTTTGGGGGAAGTACCATGATGTTTGGGACTAGAAAGTTCGGAGATACTTTGCTTAGGACTGCTAGGAATGTGAGCGGGTGAGTTTTTTGGACTGTGATGGGAAGAACTGGATTTAAGACTGGATTTCATCATGTTTGGGCTGAGTTTACCACTAAGAGATGATGGTCGGTTATGAGTAGGAGAGGGACTAAATTTTCTTGTTGAACTAGGAGAAGATGGAGTAGAAGCAGTTAATGGCGGTGATTTTGAAGATCCAGATGAAGATTTTGGAAGAAAATCTTGTTTGTGAGGAACTTTTTCAGGAGGTCCCATTGGACTTTCGTCGCGCTTTCTTTTTCGCTTTTTATCCAATTTGCTTCTCTCGTCTTTAGAAGATTTACTTTTCCTATCTCTAGATTTTTCTTCTAAGCTTCTATGTTGATTAGGAATTGGAGTGATGGTTAAAGAATTTGAAATTGAAGGTTCAGATGAACGTTTTTCTTTTGAACTACTTGAACTACTTGGAGGAATAGGTATGATACTTAAACCAGTTAATTTTTCTTCTGGTTCGTGCTGCCTTGGAGATTTTTCCTTGGTTTCCTTTTTAAAATCCTTCAGAGATATTTCATCCATTTCTATATCTTCTAAGTGATCAAACTCCTCCTCAACTTTATCATTGGATCCTAGTAATTCCATTGGGTCTATACCTGATACCGAAAGTTCAAGATCTGTTTGAAACCCCAATAACGAATTTGGGGTTCTAATTTCGGTTTCTTGTGACAATGGGGTACTTCTTGATGTCGAGTCACAACTAGATGACTCAATCAGATCCGAGTCTTCTGTTCCCACCTTCCGTTTGCCACTTTTACTGCTGTCTTCGTGTTTGCGCTTCTGACGTTTGGAGCTCTTATCCATATTATCTGAAAATAATACTTGTTTTAAAACCTATATTAAAGTGTCATATTAAAAAGCTTACCGGAAAGAATATTAGTAAGTTCCAAAGTCGTCAGTACCCCATCGGAAGGTGGGAAGTTTTGAAAATTTGAAGCCATCAAAGATTGATTTAAAAAAATCTCCTGACTGGCTTGCATCATCATATTATGACTCGAATTTCCGGAAGGTTCTTGTTTGATTTTATCGTTTAACCCCCCAAATTCAACTAAATTAGCTCCTGTGGGGTCCTTGGACCCCCCAGGATCCCCAGAACCGAGGGGCAAGTTAAAATTTTCATGTCCTCCATAATGATTTCTTCGCATTGCTTGATTTTCCCATAATTTAATTACAGATCGAAGAGTTACTGGTATCGAAAATGATTTATTTAAGATTTTCGAGCTTAGTTCAGTTGCTATATCAGGGGTGTTAACCGGAGGCGGAGTCCCTGGACTATGAATACGACATATCAAATTGGAAATATCTGATAGGTCGATTTCGGCAGTTGCCATACTTTCTTCTACCGGGTGTTCTAAAGATATAGAGATGTGTGTTGAAGAGAGAGCACTTACTTCAAATATGGTCATGTTTTCAAGATCTAAAATAAAAATTTATTGTTGATACGATTCTATAGCTATAAATCATATCATTTTTTGTAAAAACTATACAACATAATAATTTATAATGTTATGGACCAATAATTGAAAACAGAAAATATAAAACTAGGGACAAAATCTAGTAGATAAACAAGAAGGAATTAAAAAGAAACAAGGCAAACATGCTTTTAGTATCGTCGAGAATTGTGTCTACGTGTCCAAGACGCATGTGAAATTTACAAAAATACATCAACAAATTAGAACATATTGTATATCGAAGTGATTTAGTCATAGATTAATTTCTCCATAAAAGAGGAAGAGTTGGCAAAATGAAGTAAAAGGAAATATATGAGCAAAGAAAATACCAGTATGAAAAGTGATAAGACGATACAGAAAAAATTAACAAATACAGTGCAAACTTGATCTTGAAACAAGGAAGACCATGAGGAATAATATATTAGCGGTTTCGAGTTACTGCTCTAGTGTTGCACGAAGTTTGTCAGCTGTTTGACGTGTCACGGTCGTCTTGGTAATAATTTGCAGGATAAGCAGGATAGAATTGCTCTGACTGAGTACATGTTTTTACATGCGGTATTGGGGAAATCATAACCCTATTTACGTATTTGTTATCATGGCTTCTGATGAAAAAGTTTTAAACATTAAATTTAAAGTTAATGATGAAACAATTACACTGTCTATTCCCCATGGCCAGTTTCTTTAATTTTTGGTACAACTCGTAACTCGTCTGGTTTTCAATTCTGATAAAATATCTTCGTAGTCGTCTGAACTGGAAGATAATATATCTAAAAGATTCAAAACTTTTACTAGTCGTCTGTTCCGTTTCCAATCATTCCCGCCATTTTAACGTGTCCGAAAATCGACACAAACTATCCAGGCAAGCCTAAACCGATGTCACTGGAACTGAGTGCCTTTAAATAAGCCGAACATGTCCACCTGAGCGAGGGCAGCACTAACTAGAAACCGCGATATCTTAGAAAATGAATTTAAAGCATACTCTGATACAACTTGATGATGATGATACATTTTATTAAACTTACCTTGTTTGCTATTAGGTCTAACACAACTGGCAATAATTGTGTTAAATAACGCTTGTTCTCTCAGTATCATAAGAATACTGGCAACATGAGCAGGATGTGTAAACGGAATGCTAGTTAGCAACACCCCATCCATATTTTTGTTTTCAGTCATGAAATAACAATGGTTCTGATCTGGCAGTGTCTAAAAACAATTTTTGCATTAAAGAATTTATTCATTAAATAATTTATTCAAGAATCACTTACAACAAATAATCCTTTGTTATTACTAGAATTCATCTTATCTTCGCTGCAATGATTAACAATTAGGTTTAATAACGGTTGCACGGGAGCACTATCTATTTCTGTCCATGGATATATTTGTTGAATTTGTCTGACCAATGCAAGACAAATTGGCAGTGGTTTGTTCAGTTTTAATAAAAAACAAGCCGGAATAACAGCGCTGTTTTGATTATTTAATGAAGTGTAAGAAGGCGTACTAGAAATAAACAAAACTTAATTTCGGTAAATGGGAAAATGAAAAAACTTACCTTTTTCCATTGAGCCCTCTATTTACAGTTATTAATGTATTGGTCTGTAGCTTATGAGCCGCAGAACCCTCCATACACACAGTAACACTATACCCTAAATCTTTACTAACAATAGTATCTATATTAATAGGCTCGATGTCATTCTTTTCCACATTTAACAAATCGTAAGGTGATACAAAATAAGTTAATTTCATAGGATGACCCCCTTTTCTCTTTTCTAAAATGCCCACTGGAGATTTGTGGATTAAATTAAAAGGTTCCTTCATAAACATTTGTAGCTGTGCTAAAGTAATAAGGTCAGCTTCCAGAGACTCAAGAGCTGTGTATGCTTTACATTTTATCTTTTTTTCTGCATTTAGTTGGTAAATTGATGTAAAACCTTCTAACTGAGCAGTAAAATCAGCAAAATCACCTTTTGACAGACAGTTTACCAGTTCTGTACAACTTTGTTGCTCTTTTTTGCCCTCATGGTGTATTTTCACATCTTCTACTGTACCTGTGGGACTTAGAACTATTTCTAAGTAGAACATGTCTGAGGATATAAATACACCAGAAGGTTCAACAACAAATTTTAAGCTAAAAATAAAAAAAAACACTTACAGGTAATTTCTAGCAATTGACAATAAGGAAAAGGTGAGGTAATAAAATTCAAAATCAAGTATCGCACAAATTATATTTAAACTGTAATTGAGTCAAAAAAGAGTAAACGGCAACTAGTTTCGGCCATCATCAGGCCAAAATCCTGAAATTATTCTACTGGATGTAAAGACGGATCAATATCAGATTTATTTAGTTTTTTTTATGGTTTTTTGATAATTTTTGACAATTGTTGGTAAATTTCATGTTCTTTGATAATTTTTGATAACTTGTCTTTTTATGCACACTTTTTCTGGTTGTTTAACAATTTTTAGAAATTTTTCTGTTTTTTTTTTAACAATTTTTGATAATATTCCTATTTTTGTCCAATTCTGCCGATTTTTTGCCAATTTTTGGTAATATGTCTGGTTTTTCACAATTTTTCTAAATTTACAACAATTTTTTTCCTCTTTTCGTACTAGTCTTTCAATTTTTCTTAATATTTCTAGTTTTTTAACATTATTGATAATTTTTCGTAAATTTCATGTTTTTTTGACAATTTTTTATAATTTTCCTATTTTTGTACAATTCTGCCATTTTTTGCCAATTTTTAGTAATATTTCTGGATTTTGACAATTTTTCTAAATTTTAACAATTTTTTGTAATTTTCCTCTTTTTGTACCATTCTCTAATTTTTTTGACAATTTTTTGGTAACTGTTTTAATTTTTTGATAATTTTTCAATTTCTGTGCAATTCCTCTGTTTTTTTTTTACAATTTTTGGTAATATTTTTAGTTTTTTGACAATTTTTAAAAAATTTCGACAATTGTTCGTAAATTTCATGTTTTTTATTCATAGTTTTCTAATTTTTGTACAATTCTGCCGATTTTTTTGACAATTTTTGATAATTTTTCTGACTTTGACAATTTTTCTAAATTATTAACAACTTTTTTAATTTTCCTCTTTTTGTACCATTCTTTCAATTTTTTTACAATTTTTAGTAATTGTTTTAATTTTTTGACAATTTTTGATAATTTTTCTAGTTTTGTACAATTCTGCCGATTTTTTTTTTACAATTTTTGGTAATATTTATAGTTTTGGACAATTTTTAAAAATTTTCGAAAATTGTTCATAAAATTCATGTTTTTTACCTTTCCCCCTTCAGACAAGAGACGTATAGTATTCATGCTAAAAATTGGGTAGTGAGTTTTCAATGGATAAACACGTTCGTTTTAGGGTCCCTAGAATACGATTTTGATATTTTCGCGATGATATCTGTGTGTGTGTTAGGATGGATGTTGTAACGATAACTCAAAAACTACTGGATTAAAAAATTTGCAATTTTGCATACAAGATTCTGATACTCTAGATTAGATCTGACTAGGTTTTGGTGTCAATCGGACAACCGGAAGTGGCAGTTGCTACGAGTGATAACGCCATTACTAAACAAAATGGCAATAAGGTTTTACACATATATTTGTATACACTATACTTTATTTTGGTATCATTAATATTTTCAAAACTTGTGCCATTGTTGCCACATTTACAACAAAGTAATTTTTTCATACTTAATTGTGTTAACCTGTAAATTTGTTAATCAAAAATTGCGAGGGGTCATGTGCTGGCCACATCAGATTTTTTATTGATAATTTTCCCATTTCGCGTTCGTTAAAATTTTTTTAGGTGTGGACCATGCCCCGCACAAAGAAACAAGCAAATATTTTCGTCAGATTCAGCACATGCTTCTGCCTACTTCAAAGAGATTTGCGTCGAACGCTTGTTTGTATGTGGACTAGTTGGTTTATTTTTGGGTGCGTGTGTATTTATTGGCGTGCCATCATGTCCTCCCAACTTTTAAAAAAGAAGTGTACGGTTTATATAATCATGGAATACCTACGAATTAATAACAAGAAGAGAGGAGGAGGATATAATAAACATAGATGTTACTGGATAATGAAACTTTTTCAGCACAGTGTACTCTGATGGTTAAAACTTATTAAAAATTGTTTTCGAATGTTACAAGCTGATTTTGAAATTTTACTTAATTTGGTTGGTGCTAAAACGTGAAGAGAATGGACACAAATTACTGTTCAAAAATTTATGCAAAATGAACACCAATTAATACACACAATGGTTTTCGACGAAAATAGAACACAACAATATCACAGCTCAGCGCACATATTTGTCAAAACAAATATTTTCGTTGAGTACATAATACAACATTCAACACATAAATTTATTGATCTGGACCCGGCTTAAAATTTAAATTAAACAACTCATACATTATTTTGCCCATTAATAGAAATAAAGAATGTCATATTAATATTGAAACTTAACTGTCAGTGACAGACCAAGAATTTTGTATAAAGTTCTTTCAGAATCGTTTTGTCAATCCACTTGTTATATCTTTTGACACATTGAAAGCTGTTCAGAATGGTTTACTGTCAGTAGATAGAACGTCCTTTAACTTTAAAGATTCAATAACTAAAGGCGATGACGTTTAGAATAAAATTTAACAAGTTGATTTCTTGTACAATTGTCACAATCTAAACGTCATTGTCGTTAGTTACAGAACCGTTAAAGTTAAAGGACGTTCTATCTACTGACAGTTAATCCGTCAACTTGCAAAATTTAAAAAAAGAATATAAAAATATTAATGCCAACTAAATAATTTAAATCTACTTTTGATAAATACATATTACCATGATAATTGACACTGCAATAAAGAAGAGTAGGTTTAATTTGATAAGAAAAAATTAACGACATGAATTTTCAACAAAATAATGTATGCCATTAAAATGTTTTTATGAAGACTTTTGTTATATGAAGAATAGAAACTAAAAGCTTTAAAAACGATAAAAGTATCATCATATATGACTAAAAATAATACCTCATGGAACTACTTAAGTAATGGACATGTAAAGTTATACTCTTAATGCCAGTAGGGAATTAATAGAGGTTACACATTATTAATTTTTTTTTTATATTCATAATTATTGTATTTCTTTGTTCTTTTTAGATTTAGTGTATAGGTAAAAAAATTGATACCCACTGGCATTATTGTTCTATAAAGATAAAGGTGCTCAAGAATGCACATTTATTAGTATTATCTACTAAACGGGTGATTCATTAATTTGGTACAAATTTGATAAATAGATGGTAATAATACACAGTTGCTTGATTTAATAGACCTCTAACTACAGTATTTATAAATATCGGTTTTTAACTTAATATATATATATATATAAATATGGCAAAGTTGAACATGTGTAAGCTTACCCTAACTGCCTAGTTAAACTTTCTAATCGTTCTACCATACTTTGCAATGAAGTGACTTTAATAGAGTGTTGCAAAGTATCTAAGCATTTCTGATGCTGGCTTTTTTCCACACTATCAGAGGCATATCTCTTTTCCTAAAAAATATTGTTCCAATTAGAGATTAGTGAGAATTACAAAACAAACCAATTATTCAACTCACAAGAAGAGTCATTCGAACATTTTTTGAAATTTCTGGCAGACTTTTGTACTGAGAAGTTTTAGATCTAAGTTTTTCCATTAATATTTCTAATTGCCAGTCTTTGCTTTTATCATTTTGTGGAACTGGCAATCCACTGGCTGAAACAAAGAAAATTATCCTTTATATCTCATAAGTTTCAAGAAACTTACCATTTTGTATTCTATTCATTGTGGTTTAATAGTTATATACCGAAATATATAATCATTTTGATAACAATTTGGACCTCCGTAAACTAAGTCAATTTGACACTGACGTTTTTGGATTTTAACAAAAAGAAAGGCATGTAAACATCATAATTTGAAATATTCCTAAAGAGGCCTTTGCTTTACTTGGGCAACATCCCACAAATTTTGCAGTATAAATAAATACGTTATCTGAATAAAGACAATTCAGACAATAGTAAATATGAGGCTTTTAAATTAAAATTGTCTTTGGTTAACAAGGTAGATAAAAGATAAAGGGCAAAATTTAATAAACAATTCTTAGATTGGGTTTTCTATATTTCTAGTACAGTGGCAGGCCGTGACATACTTTTTCCACAAGCGATAGACATGACATCACAAAACAATTCATGTGGAGTTGACAAATGACAGTACGCATATTATACGTAAATAAACAAGGAAAACTGATGCAAACATTAATTTCAACTTCACAGTTATTGTTTTTACTATCGACAATGGAATTTTAGTTCCGATTTTATATTTTTAATGAATATCATCCGTAAGCATGGCATATGATGAGATTACTTATTTTGTTTGTATAATCATTTTCATTTCAATTTAGAAACATTACTTTCTGATTTATAACACACTTAAAAAGTTGTACAGTTCATAGCAGATTTTAGAAAATTGACATGACTTCAATATCAACAAAGCCACGCCACTGTTTTCATTAGGTTTTCAATTTTTTGTTGGCAATAGCACAATCTATCCAAAAATCCCTAAACAAATAATTGACAGTTGTGACAGTTGTTTATTGTTAATCACGTTGGTAGGACTGAAACAACGAATAAAGTTTTAAATTTATCCATAAGTAAACGTTTCTAAACAATTTTAAATTTTATAAAAAAACTAAATTACAATGTCTAACAGTGTGGATGTAGAAATAATATTAACCGATTATAGGTTTGAAACCAACAATATTAATGGAGAAAAATCATCTCATTTTTTTTTCTTTTTAGCAACAACATCAAAAAATCAATAATTGCAGTAGTTCAGAAATATTTAGAAAACATTATTGTTCGACCCAACAGCATGATTAATTTCGATAAAGAGAAAAACGTATTTCTTCTTAACAATATTAAAACTATTATAATTGGAGATGTTCCAAATTATGTAAGGTTATTGCTTGTCCTAATATAGTAAATTTCATAATCTATGTATGTATATTTCTATAAAAGTATAAATTGAGACACTTAATACATATATTTTTTTATTTTTTAGAGTAAATCTTTTGTCGATTTTAATTCTATGATTATAAATTGGTTTGTATATAGATTAGACACTGATGGTCCTCTTGAACATAACGAAGAGGATGGGGAAGATGGGCAAGTAACTCTTTCCACACAATTAACACTTCCATCCGCATGTTTATTAAATATGTGGGAAAATTTATATTATGACAACAATATTAAACAAAATGTAAGTTAAAATTTCTAATACTATTAAATTATACCCTTCTACGTTTTAAACTATTTTAGTTGTTAAAATATGCCCAGACAATGATGGAGTTTTCTGATAAAGGTGTTGATAATAATATAATTGGTTGTAATAGAGTAATTTTGCTTCATGGTCCTCCTGGTACTGGCAAAACTTCACTTTGTAAAGCGTTAGCTCAAAAACTTACTATTAGAATGGGAAAAAGATTCACCTCCGGAATTCTAATAGAAATAAATAGCCATAGTTTATTTTCCAAATGGTTCTCTGAAGTAAGTAAGACAGAAATTTGTTTAATTCAAGGGACTGAATTTTTCATTTAAATTGAATATAACCTAATTTTTCTAAGTTTCCGATTGTAGTGTTAAAATTGAAAAAGACATAATAAATTAAACTCTATATACAAACGAGTCGTAAAAATCATTTTTCGAAATTAATATTATGATAAATATCGGACTACAGTAATATATTAACATATCTTACTAGTTTTTTGTGGTTTCCATTTTTATCTAGCTGAATATCCAAGCTTCTTTTTTCCTATTTTTGCTCATTTTTTTCTATATTTTTCTTATTTTTTCCTGCTTCTCCATATTTCTTCTTGCTATCCCATATTTTTTCTTGTTTTTCCTTATTTTTATATATTTTTCTTTATATTTCCATATGTTTCGGACTTCAGTAATATATTAGCATATCTTACTAGTTTTTTTGTGGTTCCATTTTTATCTGAAACTAGCTGAGCTGACCTTTGCTATCTAGTCTCCTTAGTATTTAAAGACCGAGTTTTGCTTCTTTTTCCTATTTTTGCTTTTTCATATTTTTTCTTATTTTTCGCTAGCTTTCTTTGTTTTTCCCTATTTTTTACCATTTCTTCTTATTTTTCCCTGCTTTTCCGTATTTTTTTTCCTTTTTTTTCTCTATATTTCCATATTTTTCTAATTTCCCTAATTCTTCTATTTTACCTGTTTTTTAATTATTTTTTCCTGTATTTTTCCCCTATTTTTTTTCACTAATTTTCCCTGTGTTTCCCGATTTTTTCTAATTATCTCTAATTAAACTATTTTATTTATCTTTTTCTAATTTTTTTCGGATTTTTGCAAATTTTCTTATTTTTCCCTATTTTCTCTATTTTTCGCAATTTTCCCTCATTTTTCCCATCTCTATTTTTTCCTGTTTTCCATTATTTTATCCTGTTATCCTTTTTTTCCATATTTGTACTTATTTTCCCTAAATTGTCCCTATTTTTCCTATTTCTTTGTTTTTCCTATTTTCATTATTTTTCCTGTTTTTCCCCATTTATCTCTATTATTTTCTACTTTCCTTTTGTCCTTGGTTTCCATAATTTTTACTATTTTTCCATATGTTTCCCTAATTTTCACCAATTTCCCTATTTTTCATGTTTCAGTAATTTTCACTATAATTTCCCCATTTTCCATATTCTTTTCCTATTTTCTTGTTTTTCCCAATTTTCCTCAGTTTCCTATTCTCGCAATTTTTCCCTATTTTTTTCATTATCTTTTCCAATTTTTCTCAATTTTCCCATATTTTTCCCAAATTTCTCTATTTTTGACTATTTTTTCATAATATTTCTCTATTATTTCCATATTTTCCCCGATTTTTCGTTATTCTTCTTTACTTTTCCAATTTTCTTTATTTTTCTCCATTTGTCCTTATTTGTACTTGTTTTTTTATATTCTCCTCATTTTTCACAAATGTTTCCCTATTCTTAACTATTTTCCCCACTTTGTCATACTCCTCACTATTTTTTCCCAAATTTCCAGATTTTTAATTTTTTCCAAATTTCTCCATTTTGCCCTGTTTCTCAATTTTTGACTATTTTTTCATTATATTTCTCTATTTTTTCCATATTCCCTCCTACTTTTCACTATTTTTCGCTATTTTCTTCACCTTTTGATATTGTTCCCATTTCTTTCTATTTTTTCCTGGTTTCCATTAGTATTTCTTTATTTTTTCTTATTTATACTTGTTTTTCCCTATTTTGTTCTATTTTCCCCATTTTTTTTGTATTTCCCCCTGCTGTTTCCCTATTTTTAACTATTTTCCCCAGTTTTTTGTATTCCCCCCTGCTGTTTCCCTATTTTTAACTATTTTCCCCATTTTTTCTATTCCTTTACGTTTTTGCTGTTGTTCTCTATTTGTCCCTATTATTCTCTACTTTTTCCTATTTTACTTTTTTTCCCTTATTTTTTCTCTATTTCCACTATTTTCCCGTATGTTTCCCCATTTTTCTCTAATTTCCGTATTTTCCCTTTCCCTTTCTTACTGGGTGTCTATATGTTATGAACAGAATATATTCTCAAAACTTCAAGTTTGCTATAGTTGATTCTATGTGAATCAGTCAGTCAGAACTTTGCCTCTTATGTTATAGATAGTAGATATATTGTTGGTTATTGAACAATATTGGTCACATGAGTACCTCAAGGATCTTTCTTCAGTTTAGTGATGTTTAAACTCTGAGTAATATATCTGAGGCCACAGTTAAAACTCCATTTTCAGAACTATTAATATTACTAATGATGTAACACTACTACAATATGATTTGCATAAGAAAAATTCTTTTTCTTCGTAACAAGGATATTAATCAATTTTATTGAAAAAATCAATACCCTGAATTTTAATTGGAAGTTTCCCATTGTTTACTTAATGCTAATGTATTTCAGAGTGGCAAACTAGTTAATAAAATGTTTGGTAGAATAAATGACTTTTTAGAAAATAGAGATATTCTTGTATGTGTCCTGATTGATGAAGTTGAATCTCTTGCACATGCTAGGAATCAATGTTTATCAGGTAAAGACTAGTTTTTTTTTAAATATATACAATTTTTGAACTAATTTGGTTGATTAATTTAGGTACTGAGCCTTCAGACTCTATTAAAGTTGTCAATGCTCTTCTAACACAAATAGATCAAATTAAAAGACATCCAAATGTGTTAATTTTTGCAACATCCAATATGACTGAATCTATAGACTTGGCATTTGTTGATAGAGCAGATATTAAGCAATATCTAGGTAATCCATCTGTTCAAGCAATATACAAAGTGTATCATTCTTGTATCAACGAACTAATTAAGGTATGACATATATTTTTTCTCTAACTGGAATCAATAAATGAATAGTTTATTTATAGGCACAAATTATACAAGATCAAATATTAGAACCAATAGAACATCTTGTTGGTGATCAGAAGCCAAATTCACCAGAAACCAAACAGCTATTAGAAGTGTGCAATAAAAGTTTGGGTTTAAGTGGTAGATCTTTAAGAAAAATTCCATTTTTGGCTCATGCATTGTTTTTAGAAGGATCTTTTGTAAATTTGTTTGAATTTTTAATGGCTATGGAGAAAGCCGTAGAAAGAGAATTTTCTGAAAGACGATACTTTGAGGGACTCAAACAAGAAATAAAACACTAGTACTTCCAAAACTTGAAAACATATTTATTAATTAAACAAAGAAATGTTGTATAATATCATTTAATTGTTCGTAATAGTAAAAAATTGTCAGTTTAATTCGTAATAAAAATTAATTTTTTTTAATTATCTTAATTTTATGAATAAAAGAAAATAATTAAAACTATATTAGAAAACGGTTATTATAACTTAAACATATTTTAATCACAGCCTTTTATACGTGGTCATCACAAAGAGAAAATAACCATAATTATGTAGGAACCGAGCGCACCCCCACTCCCAAATAAGTGTATATATAGAGGGTATCCCAATTCCATATCTTAGGGTACACAGTTTTCCTAAACAATTGAAATAGCTCATTTTCTCAGTGGACCAATGAGTACAGTCCATCAGGAATAAAGTTCTTTGTTATTTTTTCTCTTTCGATACTCTTTTTTTTCCCCGATTTTTTCATGTTTTTCTCCTATTATTTCCTGTTTGGGCCCATTTTCACTATTTTGGACCATTTTTCCATACTTTGTCATATTTTTCATTATTTTTTCCCATATGTCAATATTTTTCACTATTTTTTCATACTGATTCTTATTTTTCCATACTTTTTCGTTACTTTCTCTAATTTTTCCTATTTGTCCCTATTTCGTTTATTTTTCTATTTTTATCCCTATTTTGCTTTATTTTTCACTCTTTTACTTCATTTTAGGACAATTTTTGCATTTTCAAAAACCCAAATTTTGAAAAAACACCATTTTAAATGAAAATAAAAAAATAACGCACTAAAAATTGTGCAACAGAAATATTTAATAAATTTGAAAAGTATTCTTTAAATTGAATTTTAGATTGACATTGATAAAAATATATCCAAAGTTAAATTGCAAAAAAAAATATCTTGAACACCAAGAAAATTTTATATGAAACTCCAAATTATATATAAAAAATTAAAAGCCAAATTTTTGACAAAATAAATATATTTCAACAAAAAAATTCAAATTTTAATATTATTTTAAAAAAATAAATAATATGTAATAGTTTCCTTTATATTCTCTTTTTATTTTTTCATATTTTATTCATGTTTTCATTATTTTTTCCTCTTTTAGACCAATTTTTCCCTAGTTTTTCTATTTTTCCCTATTTTGAACTATTTTTCCTTACTTTGCCATATTTTCTATTTTTCATAATTTTTTTCCATTTCAATATTTTTTCATACTTTTTCTTGTTTTTCATTATATTAAATAAATAATAAATTTTGAGATGTTTTCTTTACACTGAATTATAGATTTTTAAATTCAAATTTACATTAAATTTGGACAAAAATCAATTTTATTGACATTGAAAAAAATATATCCAATGTTAAATTGCAAAACAAATATCTACTACGAAAATTTTAGACGAAACTAAAAATTATATATAAAAAATAACTAAAATCCAAAATTTTTGACAAAAAAATTAATATATTTCAAGAAAAAAATTCAAATTTTAATATTAACTTAAAAAAATAAACAATATGTAATAATACTAATTTCTTTACTTTATTTTCTCTTTTTCAATACTCTTTATTTTTTTCCTCTTTTGGAACATTTTTCCCCATTTTCTCTATTTTTCCCTACCTTTCCATGTTTCTCCAATATTGGACTATTTTTCCATACTTTGCCATATTTTCCCCTATTTTTTCCTATTTTTCATAATTGTTTCATACTTATTCTTGTTTTTCTCTATTTTACTTATTTTTACCTACTTTCTCTCATTTTTCTATTTTTCTGTATTTCGTAAGTTTTTATTTATTTTTCCCTGTTTTGCTTTATTTTTCCCTCTTTTACTTTATTTTTGCCCACTATTTTCTCCATTATTTCTTGTTTTTCCTTACTTTTTCCAATTTTCCATATTTTCTATTGATACTCGTTTTTTTTACGTGAGTTAAAGTACTACGTAAAGGAACAAAACTGTATTACTTAAGAAAGATGAACGGGTACCGAGCGCATTGGAGCCCTCACTCCATATCTCGAAGTAAAGAATTTTCCCAGACATGTGTATACCTCTTTTCACTGAGGAACCCAAGTGGAGTATATGGGTTAAAATTTCAAAAACATCTCTGGATCCGTTCTTGAGATCGCGTAGACAAAAAAACGAACAAAACTGTATTAAAATTGTTAGATGATTTTATGCATTTAAAATTCTCTCTTTGTGATGGAAACTCATATTTTCACTCTACAACAATATGCTGATATAAAATATTCCTGGCAGCAATTAAATTACCATTAGCCTTATAAATAATATGCAGATTAAACGCAGCTTCCCGTTTTAAACACATAATTTCAGGATATTTTTCCAAATAGTCATTGTGAACTTTAAAAACTTTCTTATAATAATGTTCAGCTAGATACATAACACCTAATTGATGATACATTCTACCTAAATTGTAATAAATTTCTTGTTCTGCTGATTTGCTTCTTATCTGAGCATAATTTAAAAAAAGATAAGTAATCGTTTCAGCCATAAGTTTCTTCTTATCTTTAGCTGATCTTCTGTTGCAATGATGTTGAAGCATTGTTACTGCCAATAAAAAAGCTGAATATACAGAGTTGGTTTGTTTAAAGGATTTAAGAAAATAATTGATAGCTTCGATGTAATTTCCAACAGTTAAATTATAATTGGCCATCATGAGTTTTCTGTTTTCTGATGTCAGGCTGCGACTAGCCCTTTCTAAAAATCTTGGATATCGAATGTCATCTGGAGTGGAAGTTATAAAACCAAACCAATTCCAACATAGACTGTTATTTGGATATTTCAGGAGAATTTCCCTCATTAAATTGTATCCATGAAATACATCAAAAGTGAGGATACAGGAATAAAACGCCATGATGTTTATGTTTGCTGAAAATTAATTAAAAGTAATAAAGGAATATTAAGTTTCAAAGCCTTACCAGTATATTTTTGAAATCTTTTAGATACCATTCCCATAAATGCAAATTTCTTAAAATATTCCCATTCTTTTCTGTCCAATGCTAATTGCAAATTCTCTAGATAAATGCCATACTCTATCTCTCGATTAGGTTCATTAATGACATCAAAGTTAGTTTCAACGCTAGTATTATCACATCTAAAATTCCTCAACCTTCTCAACACAGCAATTTTTTCTTGGTAAGTCTCTTTTGTTAAGACTTTTTTTAATTCTTCAGGGTGCTTAAGAATGCATGAGTGCCTTGAAAGTAATAACTCCATGCTCTTCCAATACCCTTCCCAATCATTTAACTGTTTTAATAACTTCATTTGTTCTAATAATACAGCCACATCTAATTTATTAGAATTTAAGTCTTGTGACATAACTTTTAGGGCCTCATCCTTATTATTTTGTTTAAGTAGTAGCATTGCTAGTGGATATAGGACTTCTACATGACCAGGAGCTAAATTTCTAACTGTAAAATAGGCATCAATGGCTTGTTCTGTCATATTGCAACCTGCTAAACTTTCAGCATATTTCAACCAAACTCCAGCCACGGAAAAAGTCTTACTTTTTACTAAAGGCACAAGCAATTTTACAGCTTCCTGATAATACCCCATAAGCATTAAAGTTTCTACGACATCTAAGTATAAATCACCAAAAACTTCTACATCCACCTCAATAAGCATGTTATTGATAAGATTTGGAAATAAATGTTCTGCTCGAAGTTTAACCAAACATGATATAAATTTAGTTTTCAAATCCATAGGTAGATTTTCAGGTATCTCAAACGCATTAATTAGTATACAATTTTCTTCAGTTAACGTTATATCAAATGTAAAGCCACAAAACACTGTAAAAATATCTAAGCAATCTGAATAACTCTCATTAATAAGCAATAATTCTAGCATTACATTAATAACATCTTGAGTAACATTTTCAGGGATCCTTTTTAAGGGTATTTTTAATACCTCAATGGCTCTTAAATAACTTTTATTTTTATAATGTTCTTTAGCAACCTCTATTGATACGTTAATAATTGTCTCAAAGTGTTTTTTGTGAATGTTGTTTACCATAGTTTGCTTGGTAACGAGGATATTTTTGGTATCACCTACAAAATTTATATTTTAAGTAAAGAAATATCGTTGGCTTAATTTGCAAATGTCGTAAGATATTAAAATACACATATGATATAACCTGGAATTTTGTAATATCTCGAAAAATACGCATCGTACAAAAAAATGTGGAAAAATGAGGACATCCGGCAGTACTAAATTACGCCCACCCCAACATCTCCTATGGGCGGGGTGGGCGGCAAATTAGAAATCTTAAATAGGAACCCCTATTTTTTATCGCAATATTCTACGTCGAAATGCAAGAAAAACAATCCTTAAAATATATAAAGGGGAAGACATTGGAGAAAAAAATTGGCAAAATAAAGCACAAGATAAGACAAGATTATGTAGCCTTCTCCCTCCATAAATCTTTGAAAAAAATTGTTTCGATTCGCGACACATGGCGCTAAGAAATGAAACAGAAATCAGAAAAGAGAAAAACGCATTTTTAGCCGGGCTATTCAATGATGTTACAGTTGCGCTTCCCCACCTCCTATGGGTGGAGTGGTTGGTTACTAAACTACTTTTAGCGTAACCCAGGAACAACAACGGGGGCGTGTAGTAGTTTTCTGTTTCCTTCGGGGTGCTTGATTAACGTGAGTCCCCTTGCCTCTCACTAAATAATTAAATACTCGAAATGGTGACGAACTTCAATCCGAGTTTCAAATGACTGTACACAACTAAGAAGTACGTCATTAGTAATATGGGCACAAACATTCCTGATTCGTTCAATCACATTCTCACATCACGAGTTGTTGCGGTGCATGTGGTACACTTTGTACTTCAGGTATCGCCACAAAAAAAACACCGAAGTCAGATCTGGTGTTTTCTCTGGTTTTTGATTCTTTTGATTTATGTTCCATTTCTTAAGATTACAGCGCAATCGGTCTCAGTGGCACAGACCGTTGGCTATCGGTCATATTCACTTATGGCTGTTTATATGCTAGGGCCAACGTGGGTTCGTGCCTCGTATATGACAGTAAAATTTTAATTTAAAAATTTCAGTGTTAGATACTTGGCTCGAATAGGTAAACCGCATTGGATATTAATTTAATTAATGTCTAATGCGGAGCCTAGATTTTCAATCACCCTGTGTCACTGTGCCGATGATGGTGGTGAGGTTTTCCGGGTTTTCCTACACCTATAGCCAAATGGCGCCATCAATCCTCAGTAAGTCGCCCCTGAGCGCCACGGCAAATAATAATAATAGCCGTCCCTTCCCCGCACAAGCCATTGTCTTCTAGGGTTCACTCGTAAGGGGGTGAAATGCAGGGCGAGTATTATTATTATTATTATCTGTCGCGAATCGAATAATTTTTTCAGAGAAATCGTACGATGCTTTCGATGCATAATCCGAATCACAGCACACATTTTTAAAGTTGTATAAAAAAATAACCAATTAAGACTCAGTTTTCAAATTTGGAAACTACTAAGAAAAAATACTGTAGATTCGGAAAATTCCATTAGTTTTTCTGTACAATTTGAGCAAGTAGGAGTTATCCATAAAAGTTTGAACCGTCGACCGAAAAAAAAAATGGAATTTTCGAATCTCAAATTTTAGTTTTCAAAATTTTTATGTTCTCATTTTTTTTTATTTATCTTTTCAATATTAGTAAATATAACGATGTATATTTTGAGAAAAAAAAATTGAAATTGGTAAAAAAATAATTTTCAAAGTTGTATAAAAAAATAACCAATTATAAGACTCAGTTTTCAAATTTGTAGATTCGGAAAATTCCATTAGTTTTTCTGTACAATCTGAGCAAGTAGAAGTTTTCCAAAAAAGTTTGAAGCGTTGACCGAAAAAAAATGGAATTTTCGAATTTCAAATTTTACATTTTTCAAAATTTTTGTATATTTTGAGAAAAAAATAAGAAAAAATACTGTAGATTCTGAAAATTTTATTAGTTTTTCTGTACAATCTCAGCAAGTATGAGTTATCCATAAAAGTTTGAACCATCGACCGAAAAAAAAATGGAATTTTCGAATCTCAAATTTTACATTTTTCAAAATTTTTGTATTTTCATTATTTTTTATTTATCTTTTCAATCTTGGTAATTATAACGATGTATATTTTGAGAAAAAAAATTGAAATTGATTAAAAAAAATTTTCGAAAATTTTCAATGTCCAAAATGCCACTAAATTCTAACAAAAATAATTTTCAAAGTTGTATAAAAAAATAACCAATTAAGACTCAGTTTTTAAACTTGGGTGTGCTGTGACCCGAATCTGCGATAAAAAATAGGGGTTCCTACTTAAGATTTTTAATTTGCCGCCCGCCCCGCCCATAGGGGATGTGGGGGTGGGCGTAATTTAGTACTACCGGATGAGATATTAAAGTTTCGATTTGGCACATTTTTCGAGATATTACAAAATTCCAGGTTAAATGAATCACCCGGTATACATTAATTCTTCTGGTATTACTAAGATTGCTAGTAGATTTGATACGAGGTGGAGAAGCCTCATAAGGACATTAGTAAAAATAACTAACTGATTGCAGTTTAGTTAATAAAAAATTAGCGTACCAATAAATAATTATGTTATTTTCTATTTAATATGACTAAAATTATTTTTTCCATTACAGTGTGTAAATTACTAAATTTACACATACTTAGTCATGCGTAAAATGAAATACTAGTGCGTAAAGTAAATTATTTTACGCACTACTGCGTAAATTAAGTAGATGTTATATTTTATAATATATTTTACCATATTTACTAAAAAAGAAATGTGATCGTTTTCACAATGTGTTATATTAAATGTAGTTGATTTCACTAGTACATCCTTACGATTTAGCGAAATCGTCTTGCTGAGTGGTCTTGGTACGAAAAAAACAATTTCTCGATAGGCAATCTCTCCGACAGAAGTATCGAGGCGAGGGATGGTGGTAGCACCACTGAATAGAATATGTTGTAAGTTTAATAAAAGAATTAAAAAGAAAGTATTATAGGACTTTTAAGTGTCTAAAATAATAATTTATAAAAAATAAATCGAGTCACGATAATTACTTACGACTTTTGCAAATGAATGAAATATAATGAAAGTTGTTACCTACCCCGTTGTTCTAATAGTTCTATTTTTTTCTTATATAGCAAAATATTATGTGAACTATATTTAAGTGCCCTAGAGTAACATTTGATTGCCTCAGAAACATCACCCTCTTGGATACATATATCAGCTAACCTACATGTGATATCTATATCATGAGGGGCCAAGTGACTAGATAACATTAAGTAAGCTTTGTATTTCTTTAAATTTGTACTCTCATACATCTGTGATAAAGTCAAATATGGTTCGTAAGCATTTGGAGCCTGTCTAATCACTTCAAAACACATCTTTTTTGCCGTTTCCAAATCTCCTCGGGCGTAACGGAGATTAGCTTCTCCCATAAGCCCTTTTACATGTGTCGGCAATTTGCTAGTTCCTTTTTTTGGACCAGGCTTACTAGGTTTAGATTGAGCTAAACAAAATGGGTTTTTAAGTAAAATGACAATACACAAAAATATTACGGTACCTTCATCTTTTTCACTGGAATCTGTATTTTCATCTTCTGACACATATAGTTCTTTTTCTGTTTTGTATGAACTAGGTCCTGCAGTATTTTCCTCCATTATGTAGACATATATTTTTATTTTTCAATGTTTAAGATAGACCTTTCTAAGAGAGGTTATGTTAGTTAAATCTTCTTCTGCTTTTTTTTATTTGACTAATAGATGATTCTAATTTCAACATAAGTAGAGCTCGATTATTTTGAGATGAGTACATTTAGTTTTGGCCACGCCCCAGTTGGCGCAGCACGTCATAAACTTTGTGGACCTTATTTTATGGCGCTAAGTTCAAATCTGCTGCGGTAGGGGTATCTGATATTTTAGCAGTGGCGTGTGTACATTAATAAAATATTTTAAATTGAAAATACTTTAAAATAAAAAGTATCATTTAAAATTTCAACTATTTGTTAGTTAAATTGCTCTTAAACTTTAAAGTAATAAAACAACTAAAAGTTTAAATAAATAATTTATATTTTATTAAAATGTTTATAATTTTAACTGTTTCCATCACTATCTTCAAAGTCCGAAAGGTCGGAATCCCACTCATCGGATGACCCCGTATTGACGCAAAATATGAGGGAATCTGTATATTCATCCATCAGATGTTCTTTTTGAATATATGCATCCTCATATTTTGCGGAATGGTCCACCACGTTTGCCCCTTCTTCCGACGTTATGCTTTCAAATTTTTTTCTTGCTAACTTTTCAACATCGTCCAACTTAATCGTTGTATTATGTTGACCCACCCAATTTTTTACCGTGGCCCATATTTTTTCGATGGGATTTAGTTCAGGGTGATACGGAGGCAACCGTAATACTTTGTAGCCATTTTCTTCAAGAAGATCATCTAAAAGAAAATTCGGCGCTGGTCTGTGAGCTTTAATTAATGTGTACAGTTCTGGTTTGGTCATTTTAGAATCATACGGAATATGGTTTTTAATGAACCATCTTTAGCCTCGTTTTTCATAAAGTTTAACAGGCGTGAAATTATTTCCTTGGCTAATTTTTTTGTTCCATTTCGAACAACAAGCTAAAAATGTAGGTTTCATTAGCATTTTTGAAAATATCATAAAAATAGGATACAAACTAAAGGCTCAGAAGGGATTTAAAATATTTCAGAATGTATGTTCGGTTTCGTCTTTGATTATTATTTATAGTTGCATTTAAATGTACTTACCAAAATACACAAAAAATGAAATAAATTAAAGTTTATATAGACACACAAATCGAAGCACAAAAACACAAGAAAACTCAAAATAGCTAAATAAATGCAACAAGTACAAATAAATAAGTAACACTACGCTACTGAATCCAAATTTCATGAGCGACAGGCGACTCGGACCACAGTTAAAGCTCTCTGACCACGCCTACAAACTCAAATTGGTTTCTGCACATTATGACGAAAGTACTCATCTCAAAATAATCGAGCTCTATCTCTGATAAAAGGGCATAGAAATCATAGGATCCGACATATAATTTTTTAAAAGATAATGAATACAAGATTATACAAACCTTTGCGGAAAATATTAATCTACTTTGTTTATTCCCTAATTCTTATACAAGTATAAAACGGATACAATAAAATATTTTAAAATAATTAATACATGTTGACTGAGGTCCCAAACCAAAAAAATATTTTTTAAAGACACAAATGCAAAAAATCTTCTTCAAATTTTATCTATTATAAGTTTATAGACATTTTCTACAAAAATATATATTTTACAGTTTCAAATTTTTGTGATCCAAACTAAGGGGGAATTTGAAATATCCGAACAGATAGAGGCCAAACAGTAAAAAAAGAATAGGAGTTAATATTATAACCTAAGTTCATGTTAGTGATTATTTTTTTAGATTTTTGTTTTGTATTTTCCTGTTTTGTTAAGGTATCAACGCGTAGTTCTAGTTTTTATAAGAAAAAAGCCAAATGCAAAAACCAACAGATTAGTTTTAAGTTTGTCCATTGTATTTAAATCGAAATTACCATGGAACGTTTGTTTGACGATGCCAGTAGTATTCAAAGACTCTTGCCTTGGATAAGTAACAAGGAAGATATAGTAATTTTTTTAAGAACAATTCCTATCGATCATAACCATTTAAGAATTCCATTATCTATAAATCACTTTTTTGACCTAAGGGATCAAAGTGAAGAAAATTCTGAACAAAATATCGAAAATGACGCCAGAGAAATTGTGATATTACTACCTGATATTCCTTATATCTTAATCAAAAACCGCCTTAAAAGTCTGGGTAACGTCTCAAATCGAAAGGAGATAGTAATTCGACAAATAATTAATGATAGACCAGAGCTGAGACGAATACTAGAAGAAATAGATTCAGCTCCTGATCGAAAACGACACTGTGAATCTATAGCCGATGAGGAGAGTAAAGAACCCAATATTAAAATAAAAATACGTAAATTAGATGGGTCATTAGAGGTAGTATCTAGTATTAAAGAGGAAATATTACGAAGTCCCAAACAAGAAATTTTACGAAGTCCCAAGTTGGTCACTGGTGTACCAGAATTTTTTAGGCAAAGGTGAGCTAATTTTTTTACTATACTAGATAGTATATATATAGTACTAGTAACAGTTTTTTGCTATATATCAGGTTATCAAAAAAATTTTATGTACGAAAAGAAATGGTATTATTTTATCTTATTTTTGACTAGGTACTTATATAAAAATTCTTGGGAAAAATTGTTTATTAAAATGAAAAAAAAATTGTATTATCTCATTTCTGAAAAATACTTAAAGGAAAGTTCTTTATTAAAATATAAGTCATATCTTATCTTAGTTATCTTATTTTTGACTATATAAAAACCTTCGGAAAAGTTATGCTTATTAGAAAAAAATGGTATTATTTTATCTTATTTTTGACTAGGTACCTACATAAAAATTCTTAGGAAAAATTGTTTATTAAAATAAAAAAAAAGAATTGTATCATTTCTGAAAAATTACTTAAAGGAAAGTTCTTTATTAAAATATAAGATATATTATTTTATCTTATTTTTGACTATATAAAAACCTTAGGATAAGTTATGCTTATTAGAAAAAAAATGGTATTATTTTATCTTATTTTTGACTAAGTAAGTATATATTAGGAAAAACTGTTTAAAAAAATGGTATTATATATATTGAATCTCATTTCTGAAAAATGACTTAAAAAGTTCTTTATTAAAATATAAGTGATATTATTTTATCTTAAACTATAAGTGGATATAAAGGGTCAAATTTTCAAAACTTTTGCCATTGTTGCCAGATTTATAAAAAAAGTATTTTTTTAATTGCCAAAATAATGCATTTTTATTTCTACATATTTTGTAATTACTGTTTTTTTCGAATTCCTAATAGTTTCGCCGCTAGAGGGCGTGAAAGAAATATATATATAGACTTTTGCCACTTTTTTTAGATTTTGACCAAAAATTATAGATTTTTATTAAAAATTACAGGGAATCAAAATTGTAGAACATAAAATTTTCTACAAATTTTGTCCTAGATTTTTTTTTGAGCTCCTCATAGTTTCGTCGCTGGTTTTTATTTTAATTTTTAAATAATTTTTATCTTTGTTAATTATTTTTTTTTAGTTAAAATTATGATTTTTTTCAAAATTTTATTACAAAAATTGTGGAATCTAAAAAATTGGCTAAAAACAATTTTTAAATTATATTACGCTTTTAAACTAAATTGAATAACTTCTAAAATATTAAAGATATTAAAATGGGATTTGCACCATTCAAAAGATCATATAAAACTCCAAATTTAAAATGTATTTTAGTTTCTCAGAATTTGGAATTAATTAAAGTAATTATTATAACACTATGTGTGTGAATTATTTCATAATTTTAACATAGTATTTGTAAAAGTTATAGCAAAAAATGTAAAAAGTTCAAACAAATCAATGGGTTTGCACATGAATTTTTGACACAAAATTTGATTTTTTTAGTTTTTTAAACTAACTTCATTAATATATTTTGATCCAGAAATCTAAAAAGGGTCTGTTTTCCATTTGGAATGAAATTGAATGAGATATTAATTATTTATTGATTTTAAAATTATTCAAAAAAAGGTTTTAATTGTTTTAAGGTTAGTATTAATATTAAAAATTAAAAAAAAATAGCGTTAAATTTGTAGTAAAAAACTCTATAATTATGATTTTTTTCAAAATTTTATTCAAAAAATTGTAGAATTCTTAAGAAAAAATTTTGAAATTTAAAAAAAATTGAATAACATTAAAAATATTAAGATATTAAAATGGGATTTATACCATCGACTGGTAATATAAATTAGAGTATATTTTAGTTTCTTCCAATTTAACATTGTAATTGTTATAACCAAAGTGAAGAATTTTTTTATTTTTTTTGTGCTTTTGTTTTATCGAAAATGGTAAAACAAATGAAAAAAGTAACTAGTACATTATGTGTGAAATATTTCATAATTTTAAAATAATACTTGTAGAAGTTATACAAAATTATAAAAAGTTAAAAAAAATTTCTTTTAATTTTTTTAAACTAATTTTATTAATTTATTTTATTACTTTACCAGGAGTGTTCGGAAAGTTGGGTGGAATTACCCCTCATTTTTTTGCTAGAATTTTTCTTTAATGTTCTTTTTCCAGTCGAGGCAGCTTTTTTGATTAAATTTAATTTAATTAGACGGGCCCTGCACTCGTATATCTATGCTTACGAAAATATGGTAACGAATGAAAAAAGTTATATATAACAAAGTTATAATTTGTATTAATAATGACTTATTGAAGTCTAAATAGAAAACAAAAATAGTAATAATCACGCATTTATTAATAATTATACAATATGGGATTAATATAATTAAAGATGTTACGTTTTTAACAATGGGCGACATGTTTCGGCCATTCGATGGCCATCATCAGGCAGAATTGCATATATACAAGCGCAGCATAAAAGTTTTTACAGAACATAATGGTACGAAAAATATAGTGAAAACTTTAACTTCATAATTAAACAAAAAGGTGAAAATTCAAAAAATATACAAATTTTTTGTTAATATTTAAAAGATTAAAAAATTAATAAAAAAGGTTTCTACACCGCTCCATAAAGGAGGGCTGAGTACCATTTTGTTTTGTAAAAACTATGCTGCGCTTGCATATATGCAATTCTGCCTGATGATGGCCATCGAATGGCCGAAACATGTCGCCCAGTGTTGAAAACGTAACATCTTTAATTATATTAATGCCATACTGTATAATTATTAATAAATACGTGATTATTACTATTTTTGTTTTCTGTTTAGACTTTTTTGATGTTATTCGGACAAAAATTTTCGAAATTTGCAATTCATTGGTTGCGAAACCGCACATTTATATCTTATTTCTTTTAGTCAGTAATCATGTTTAAAGTGTCAGTTTCAACTAGGACACCCTGTATTAAGTTTTGAGAATTCCTTGATTTTGTGTATCAACTTGGTCAGTTCAAAATAAGTCAAATACATCTGGTGATCATTATATACTTTGCCCAGTAATTTCAACATCTGCCACATCTGCATTTAATGGTACCTAGTCATAAAATATCCTATTTGACAATGGTACAGAATCTTTTTACTATCTACAATTAATATTATTTGGATTTTTTTAAAAAGGGCTCGACCCTAAATAAGGTTGTTTAACTGTGTCGGCTTTTACTTGATGAAAATACATTATTATATTTAAAAAATAAAACGTTTTATGATTTTCACAAAAATAATAACAAAAGTTATTAATTTATTAGTAACTAGTTTCAGTAACTTCATCAGACGTTTTATGATTTTCACACAAATAATAACAAACGTTATTAATTCATTAGTAACTAGTTTCATTACATAGTAACTTCATCAGACTAATATTCTTATAAATAATATTAGTCTGATGAAGTTACTATGTAACGAAACTAGTTACTAATAAATTAATAACTTGTTATTATTTTTGTGAGAATCATAAAACGTTGTTTTATTTTTTAAATAATAAAAAAAAATAAATAAGGTCGTCAATATTTATCAGATTAGGTGATTGGCCCAGGTACCGGTGTTCAAAATGGCGGATTTTCAGTTTTATGTCTTAAAAATTGAATTTTTAAAGTATATTTTTACATAGTGAGCTTCTACAGATCAAATTATATTTAATCGTTTTGCTTACCAAAAAATTTTCTTACTTTCTCATCATGTTTTTTAATATTTTATATCCGTTAACCTAACCCCGCCATTTTCTAATTTTAATGAAAATGTAATTGTGAGGTATTGCGCCATGTTTTTGCTGGGTTGTACCTCAAATAAATTTTTTTTTAAATTTTTTGAAAGTTAAGTTGGGTCCCGCCATTTTCTCTGATTTAATTTGTGTTATATTGAGCCGTGTTTATTTTAATGTTACATTAACCAATAAAATTAAAAATATGCATTATGTCTGTAAAAGTTTGCAACAAATGGAAAACTTTCTTATTATTCATTAAAAAAAAAATTCATAAAGAGTTCTGCATCAAAAATCAACTTTATAAAATATTTTTGCTGTGAAACTAGTACTTTAGTCTCGCATTTGCGGGACTAAAGTGAAACTTTTACTCTCTTGGGACTAAAATTTTTAATCCCAAGGGAGGAAAATTTTTTAGTCCCGCAAATAAAAAACAATTGAAACCAGTCACCTTGTTTCTTCTAATTTAATTCAGAATTATCAAATAATTCCACAAAGGAGTATATTAGACAATTTTCGGTAGTACAGTTTTCAATTTTCTTTTCTTCAACACCATTTTACGAGATCGTCGCAAGATTTTTCATATATTTTTTAAGATTTCGTTGGAATTATATTATTCATCAAAAACCACGAAAAATCTAAAATATCTTAAATAAGACAAAGTCGCAATCTTCTATCATTATTTTCATAATATATCCGCTTAAGACAAGGTTTTGCAAATAGTTATTGTTAGATTTTTTTTTACAAATTATAATATTTTGAAACGTGTAATTAATTTATTTTTATATTTGAAAGTAAATAATAATTCGAATTTTAAGGGGACTTAGACCTCACAGTGTAAAAAAATAGCGTATATACCATAGGACTAAAGTGTCTTTCAATCCCTTGGTATATAATATACTATTAATCTCAAGGGAGTAAAAGTGGCACTTTAGTCCCTAAAATGAGGGAGTAAAATGCATGTTTTAGTCCCTAAATCTAAAATATCAAATAAGGTAAATTAGTCCATTTTATCTATTGTTTTCTATATTCATTTGTATCCCCTTTGTATGTTTATTATATGATCAAATATGATGATTTGAATGTACTTGTATGATTAATAGGAGAATGAATGTGTAATGTAATTTTTTTGTTTATTAAAGGTCTTTGGAAGAATCTTCATCGGCTGATAGTACCGCAGATCAAAATAAAATGTTACCGTCTACTTCCAATACTGTGATACAAAAGGATACTTTTAACCTTATTGATTATTTAAAAGAAGTAACTCAGTGCTCACAGGAAAAAATTGAGTTACTATGTAATAAAATGAATTTACCAACTTCTGAAAGACCACATGAAACACTTTTGAATGCAGTTCTAAATAAATTATTTGATGACAACATTATTGAAATAGATGATGGTGTTATTGAATTTGATACTAGTGATATTGAATTTGATGGGAGTGATGATGATGTTAATTTAGATAATGTTCTGGATTTAGCATATACTCGTAAACGAATTATTAAACCAGCCAATTGTTTACGCTCTCTCTCTCAATTAAACAGTCCAGTAGAAGTAATACCTGAAATACCTCTTCAACAATTTATAAATAGGATTAACCCACAGAACAACGGAAATGAAAGTAAGAATTTCTTTATTTGATTTTTTTAAATTAACTTAGGAAGCCCCACGTTGGGCGCAATTTAAATTGGTATGTTCTTTTCACACCAACAAAAAAATATAATCAGTGTGGTTATAAAATAATAAATTTTCTAGTTTTGAAAAGAAAACTCATTCTATTAAAAAAATAATAATCAATATTAATTCTTTAATACAGAAAAATAATAACCAATATTTAAATTAAATATTCAATTTTTTTGAAAACTATAATAATTTTTTTTTAATCAATTTTGACAAAAAAAAAATTCCAGATCTGTAATTCCCTTTTGTTTACAAAAAATAACGACCAAAATAATAAAAAAAAAATAACTTATCTTATTCCAAAATATTTTCTGATTTTTTATTATACAATTTTGAATTTTTAATAAGTTCCAGAATTTAATTTCTTCCTATTTTGTCTCCTGGTCGTATTCAATCTTTATGGCTTGTTCCCTTCCCTAGTTATTTCCTTTTACTCTTCCATTTTTACCATTAAATCATTCTTCTCCATCTGTTCTCATTATATTTTATAAACCATTTTAATATTTATTAACAAACAAATTTTGGTTACAAAATGTTATTTCGTCACAAATATGTCTATCCTTTCTTTTTTACACTATAATTCTAACTCTTTTTTTAACAGGAAAATATAATTATAATATATTCCAAGAAAGAGCTTATTTTGTCATTATAAGATAATAAAGCTTTTTTATTTAGAATATTTTTTTTATTTAATATAAAACTAAAAATTTGACTGAAATGTTCGTTTTGTAGAAGGTTTGTTTATATGGATTCGTCAGTGCTTACTTGTTTAAAAGATTGTTACTCCTTTAATATTTGTGATCTTAACCCTTTAGTGCCCAATGAAGGAATATTTCTTAATTTTTCATATTTTTTGATACACAGTGTTTAATAGCCTATGTAAATTTTTTGAAAATTTTGTATTCAATAATAATCAAAATTTTGGTTTGAAAAGTACCATCAGGAAATCAGTACCACAACATTTAAAAAGTACCGTCAGGAATTGAATATTGAAACAAATCATTGAACAAATTTTTATTAAAAAAGTTAAAATAAAAGAATTAAGAAAATAAGATAAATTCGTTTTTATAATTTTGACAATTTTTAAATTTTTATCAAAAAAAAATTCAGATCTGCAATTTTCCTTGTTTACAAAAATAATATAAAAAAAAATAAAAACTTATCTTATTCTAATTCCAAATCCTGACATATATTATAACATTAGTTTACTCTATAAAATAATCTTCTTTAAAAAAAATTTTAATTCTTTTTTTTTAATAGCTCACTTCTAAAATTCAATATTTCCTTCAACCATTGTATATTTTTCCTTCATCCCTTCAATCTATATACATCCATTTTACAAAACTTTATATTCCTTCCAAAAGTAGAAAAAAATTGGAACTAATTGGGAAAAATAGGAAAAAGTAAAAAAAGTAGGGAAAAATAGTAAAACAGGTAAGCAAAAAACAATAGAAAAATAGGAAACCATAGAAAAAAAAGAGGAATAAATAAAAAAAATGGAGAAAAATAGAAGAATGGGGAAAAAATAGTCAAAAGTATAAAAAATATAGGCAAAAATGGGAAATAATAGGGAAAAATTAGGAAACCGTAAAAAACTAGGGAAAACAGTAAAAATCGAGAAAAAAGGAAAATCGAAAAAATCGGAAATAACAGAAAAAATGGAAAAAAATATAAAAAAAATAGGAAAAAAATAGAGAAATAAAAAAAGAGGAAACAGGGAAAAATAGAAAAATATAGCCAAAAATAGCTAAAACGGGGAAAAATAGAAACAATCATTAAAAAATAGAGACAAAATAGGGAACAATAGGAATAAATAGAAAATAGGAAAAATGGGCAAAAATATTAAAACAGGGAAATATAGGAAAACTGAGAAAAATTAAAAAAAAACATGAAAAAAATAATGAAAAATAAAAAAAATAGAAAAAAATAGAGAAATAAAGGAAAAAATGGGCAAATATAAGAAATAGGGAAATATAGGCAATAATAAAAAGGGAAAACAATGGAAAAAATATGAAAAAAAAACTAAGAAAAAATTGGAAAAAATTGACAAAAATAGAAAAAATAGTAAAACAAGGATAGTAAATAGTTTTATACAGTATTTTTGACAAATTTAAGCTTTTATGTATTTCTCACGGAGAAAATGCTTGTTAGAATATAGTAGTATAAGTGCACAATAACTTTTTTATAAAACGTCACTTAGATATTTATCAAACCTCATATATTCAAACGTGCTACACCCCAATTTTCAAAATTAAAAAAAAATTGTCCACTTATGTTCTTTTTGTGTACCGAAAAATTAAATTTTGTGCTGGACTGCAACAATGTTTTTAAAAATCAAAATTACGGGGTGTAGCACGATATCGATCTCTACCCCGCACACGGACATAGAATCGCAACAATCCTGAGATAATAGATCGATATCTTGCTACACCCCATAATTTTGATTTTTTAAAATACATTGTTGCGGCGAGCAAAAAATTTGGTTTTTTGGTACCCCAACAGCTCATAATTATGACGCTATTATCTCAGGATTTTTGCGATTCTATGTCCGGTCGGGATCGATATCGTGCTACACCCTGTAAATTTATTTTTTTTAAAAAACATTGTTGCGGTCAAGCAAAAAATTTTATTTTTCGGTACACAAAAAGCACATATTTGAACAATTTTTTTTTCGGGGTATAGCACGTTTCACCTTAGCTTCATCAAAGTAGATACCTAGATTTTTTGCTAAGGATTGCAAATTATGGTTTGAAAAATAGTAGATAATTAAATAAATTCTTTGCTAGATATTAAAAACTGGGGGAAAAAATTAAATTTTTGTCTAATATTACAATTATTTTTAACTTAACAAATATTTTTGACCTAACAAAAATTACCCCTTTTTATATTAAGTTGGTAATATTAGAAAATTTAGCTATCTATTAGTACGGGTTGGTTTTCTATAAACATTTATTGTTTTTATATAAATTTTATTGATGGTTCTG
The DNA here is from genome assembly GCA_963243735.1 of Neocrepidodera transversa. Lineage (NCBI taxonomy): Eukaryota > Metazoa > Arthropoda > Insecta > Coleoptera > Chrysomelidae > Neocrepidodera > Neocrepidodera transversa. Next base: position 1,060,660 of record OY725337.1, on the reverse strand, counting down.
CTTACATCATTTGCATTGAATTTATACTTAATTGGAGGACTATTCTTTAAATTCCAATATCTGATTGTTATGTTTTCAGTACAGCTGGAGTTGGTGATCTTTTGATTACACAAAGGTAAATTTTGATTGCTTTAACTTGCACACGATCTAAATTTTTTGCAAGACCATAAAATATTTAATAATTGTATGATTTATAAAACTGTAATAGTTATTTACGGACAAGTAGGCACATTTCAAGACGAGCCATAGATGGATCCTTAAAGATCACATTTGGGATCGTGTTATGTACAATATTTTTTCTGCAGCCGCTTATTAGACTTTAAAAAGAATATTAGTATTGTACAATTTTATGTCAAATTCATTCCCAAAGTCGCTTATGTAGGAGAGGTCAGGGTAAACTTAAAATTGATATAGAGAATCTATTAATTCTTATATTCAAGCAGTAATCAAAGCATGATTTTATTTAACTGAAAAGTTAGGTATCTGTGTATATATATTGCCTGCATTTTAAACATAGTAATTTTTATTAGGATGCACATGTTTCACACTAAGAGCGCTATTACCCCAATTATTTGGCAAACAAAACCTGAGTAAAATCATGTAAAAATCCTCTGGCTATTACCCCAATTATTTGGCAAACAAAACCTTAGTAAAAACATGTAAAAATGCTCTGCATTATCCAACTCTTAAGTTGCCAAAGAAACACTAAACGACAAATATGACTCCCATGTAATTTTGGTTCCGGTAACCTCGTTCTGATATCATGTTTAGATATAACCGATATGTCTAGTACAGACAGGGGGGAGGTCAAAAACATTACTTTTTCGGAAGAATGAAACTATTATTGAATGAAAAAAATAAAAAATTGCTGCATCTAGCTACAACTGTGTCATTGGTGCAAGTTCTTGCAATGTTTCTTTACTCATTACTACGTATTCCTAAATCTCAAAAACCTACCTACTTAATTTTTATTTCAGTTTTCAACCCTTTTAAAACTACCTAATTTCATCAAAGCAATTTTTTCGCTATTTTTACTTTAACTGTTAGGTTGAATTCTGTACAAATCTAAAATAGTTTTAATTAATTTCGGCTTCCGCCATCATCAGGCCTACAATAGCGCTCGTTAACAAACAATAATCCTATTACTTTAATTTTTATGAATATTAATTTGATTGTATTATTGTAAATCAATACCTTTCAGGTTTTTTGTTTTTTGAAGTTGGCTTCCCCCATTCACATCATGCTATTTTAATTTGTTTGTCAGTTGTCACTTGTCAGTGTCCGTTTTACAGTTGACATTTAACTAATGTTCGGGTCACTCGCACCACCATTTGTTATATCGCTATTTTTACTACTTACTGCCCTTAATTGGGTCAGGGTAGTACAACTTATTATCATTTTAAACTCCTTCGAGCTGGGGTTCGCTCCCCCAACGTAGGTGTTCTCTCCTACCCCTACGTGGGATATTCGACAGGCTCCCGCGAGGCACAAATATTTTTCAAATGTTACTTATGGCCTGGCTTGGGTCAGGATTTCCTTGATCCTTCTCCCTTTGTACTTGGTACTACCTTGTTCAAAGATGAGTCACTATGTGTCCCCAAAAATTTTAATTTCCAGAAAAATTTTTTACTTTTTTAACCTTATTAATATTTTATATTCAGTACCCCGCAACTTTATTAATTAAAATTTTTTTTTAATGTTGCAAAGCCAAATTAAATTTTATTTCACTGTTTGCTACATGATGTTTATGGCAAGCCACTCACACTATTATTTTATTACTACCTGTTGTTTGTTAACGAGCGCTATTTAAGGTCTGATGATGGCGGAAGCCGAAACTAGTGGCCAACTTCACATTTGAACTTATTTAACAAATATATATCTGTGGTACTGGACTTTGTGTGTTTCTTTACTCATTGGTTGACCACATTTGAAACATGGATAAACTGATGAATTTAGTTATTTTAATGTCAACGCCCCTAAACATCCTATTTCAAAAAAAACAATTTATTCGTATTTTTACGTTGATTATCAACTGAAACTCTATACGAATTCGCAGTTTTAGAACTTTATTTTATTATTTTCACTATTTTTTCTGTAATAACCAGCTGATACTCTACGCGTTTCAGAGTTTTGGCCACTTTATGTGGTTTTGGTCTTACTGTGTGAGGCTGCAGATAAAAAGATTTTTGGTCTGCTTTTTCATTACACACTATTGTCATATTTGTCTGTGTATACTGTGTCTAAAAATTAAATTCAACTGTTTTACGGAAATAATATTGATGTTGACGAGTTAATTTAGTTTGAACCCTGTTAAAGGACAAGGCATACTTTTAATGTAATCTTAGGATCGATAGATTTTTTTAAATTTTAGTATCTTATTGGGCATGTAAAACTATTTATTTTTTACTGTTGCGCCAAACCTCTATACTAAGTATAGCAGAAAATAAGGACTAACGATTTTATTCGTTACACCATATACAGAACTGTTTTTACAGCGTATTTCATAGTAATTAAAAATATTTTTTCTATAAATGTATTAAATACAAGTAGTATCGAATCATAAATATTTAATATGAATATATGATAAACTATTTGGGTATCTGTTCAGAAACATGGCGGTCAGAAAAATGAATTATAATATAGTTACATTTTAATTTTTCTGAATTTAAATGGATTCTATTTTCGCTACAAATAAAGTTTTAAATTCAAATTTGAAAAATCTACTGAATTTTATAGCGGACGTAAATATTAATATTTTGCGCTCAATTTTTTTTTTGATCGTTTTATAATAAAAAAATATCGATTTCAGTTAAAAAAAAAATGTAGAACCTGTCTATTATCAATTCTACCAAGATTCTACCAAACTCCCTCATTTTTCTTAAAAATCTACTAATTTAGTAGGACATTTACTAAAAACGGTAACCCTATAAAATGTGTGTGAATACAGCGCAGCAGCGGGCCAGGGGCGAACCGTTCATGGCTACTGACGTCACCGGTCTAGTCTCGCGCACAGGTACCGTTTTCCAGCCTCTCGCCGATCGTTGATTTTAAAATGCTTATAGCGGACGTAAATATTAATATTTTGCGCTCAATTTTTTTTTGATCGTTTTTAAATAACAAAATCTCTCGATTTCAGTTAAAAACCAAAAATGTCGAACCTGTCTATTCTAAAAAATCTATGGATCCCGAGATTACATTAAAAATGTGCCTTGTCCATTGCTACCCTGATTTAGAGTAATTAAACTAATTTCATTTTAATCTAGAACCTGGATTGCCACCTATAAAGGATGAACCACTTAGTGATGAAGCTTCAGGATACCACACGGAACAAGTACCCTCTCCAATAAAAAAAGAAAAACTTGGAATGCCAACTATAAAGGATAAACCACTTAGTGATGAAGTTTCAGGATATCACACGATACAAGTACCCTATCCAATAACAAAAGAAAAACTTGGAATGCCAACTATAATTAGAATGCCAACTATAAAGGATGAACCACTTAGTGATAAAGTTTCAGGAAATCACACTGAACAAGTACCCTCTCCAATAAAAAAAGAAAAACTTGGAATGCCAACTATAATTAGAATGCCAACTATAAAGGATGAACCACTTAGTGATGAAGCTTCAGGATATCACACGGAACAAGTACCCTCTCCAATAAAAAAAGGATTATTTGAAGCAGAAAATTGTGACTTACCTGAGCCTACTATTATTAAAGAAGAACAGCTACGTGGACCATCTAGAACTGAAGAAGCGTTACAGGAGCTTCATTATGATGAAAAATTAGTGATGAGAATAATGGAAATGTTTCCAGAAGCATGTCCACATTACATAAAAAATATCTGCCGAGGTAAAAGATTTAAACATATTGATCATGTTGTAACTATTATTTTAAATGAAGATGCATATCCGAAAAGAGCACAGAGACCTCCTAGTCCACCTAAGGAGTATGACATAGAGGAACAGTTAGAAATTGTTAAAGCTTTACTTCCTGACGCTGATCCCACCTATCTTCGATGGAAATGCGAAACTATTGGAAATAACCCTGTAGAATTAAATGAATTTATTAATGCAGATAGAAAAAATAAATCTTACCCTACAATGAAGGAGTATTTACGAAAACAGAAACTGTCTGCGCAGTCCAAGCAATATACGACTGAATTTAACGTTAAACATTTCATAGAGTTATTTCCTGATCCTGAAAAAACGTTTAGAGATACCTCAAGAGTATGTTCTGTAGATAATTATACTCATCTTTATATATGTAATTTCTTTCAAAACAGATATGATAAACTTTCGGTTAAATGTATACGCTCTACATTAGCAAAAATGAACAATAAAATCCTATTGACTGATAATGCTTTGTTGAAAAGCTTATTAGGCGGAAACGTTATAAAAAATCGTCGAAAACCTGTATTACTTAATGATCCACCACAAAATATTGCTGTTTTACAAGAACTTGCATATATTAGACATATGGTAGAAATTGAAGCATATTTAAAAGAAAAGAAAGAACAAGAAGAACGAGACAAAAAACGAGCTGAAGAAATGGGGCTGTTAAATAATTGCCAATGTTGCTTTGATGACGAAGTAATGCCTAAAGATACTTTTTATTGTCCCAAAGATTGTACGTTTTGTCGCAGCTGCATTCAAAAAAGCTGCGAAGTCAATCTTGGTGATGGAAAAACAGATTTTAAATGTTTGAATGACTGCCAGGAAGAATTTACTTTACATACACTACAAGAGGTATATGCAATTTGTTTACAACATTAATAATGATTTTTTTTGGATCATAGATAACGCTCAATTTTTTTCATTCTACTACTTCATTTTGTTACATACACTATGGTTCTCGTCGTATTATCAAAGACCTTTTTTCGGTCTTATTCTATGCACATTTGGTAGTCGTAGAAAAAAAAAACGGAACTTTTTATGCATTAATTTATGCTTGTCTTTAACATTTTGTCATTTGCTGCAGTTAGGTCGATGAATGCTATTGTTTTTATATTTTTTATACGTTTCTGGATGATAGTGAGTGATAGCTCATTTGAAAGGGGGTTTTATTCTCTATTCAACCGTGCAAAGGAATTGAAATTTGCTCCATTAATTTGGAAATGCTGGAAACAGATCCACTGATGTAGACGAAATTGATATAGAATTTTTTAGTATTTGAATACTGTTACAATGGATCTTGTGCCGAGGATCTGTGGAATGGCCTCTAAGATCACCAGATCTAACCGCTTTAGATTTTTTTTCTATGGGGTTACCTAGAATCGAAAGTATACGTTATGGTTATTAATTATCTTTAGATGGCCTTTTTACTTTGCCGCTACATATATCATACAGAAACGCTCTTCAATAAAAAAAACTGCAACCTAATTCTGCTTATAAGTTATCTGTGTGTCTAGAATTATTCTTATTTCTACTTGTAATAGTGCATTTTATTTCTTATTTATGTTCTGTTTTATCGTTTTTGGGGTTGACTCTATCTTTTGATTTCATGTTTTCTTCTATGTTCTTCTTTCATAGGTATAAATTCAATTATTGCCTTATTTTTTGCATTCTGTCTTTTTCACATTTTTAGTTGTATTATATTAACTAACTATATCTTTTGTCTTTCTTCAGCTGTTTCTGTGATTCACTTCTTTATGTTTTTCCTTTTTTCTCCAGTGTTTCTATTTTAATTTTATTTGTGCATTTTTGGAAAATTTGTTTTAAAAATTTATAATTTTTTAGGCCCTTCCGCCAAAGCTGTTTTCAAAGTTGGCCCAAAAGAAAGCTCTAGCTGAAGTGAAAGCTGCAGGAATTGGAGAATTAGAATCATGTCCTTTTTGCGATTTCGCCAGCATTCCAAACCCAGCCGACAAAATTTTCCGTTGTCTTAATCCTGACTGCACTAAGGAGTCTTGCAGATTATGTAAAGAAGAAAATCACATTCCATACAAATGTGATGAAGTAGAGAGAGACGCAGATGTTAAAGCCCGGGTGTTTGTGGAGAATAAAATGACAGAGGCTCTATTAAGGTAAATATTTGCATTTTGTTGAAATTTTTTCTTTCTTTTTTTAATTCACATTTATTCGTAAAATTTAGGACCGCAGAACTATTTTCAAGTGTATTTTATGATTTGTGAAGATTCATTTGATTATTACGTGATTATTATAAGTGAGACCAAAAGTCCGTCGGCCCCTCCCTATTAACTTCGTTATTTTACATATTACAAAAAAATTTTTAATAAAAAAGTTGTAGGGTTTCATTTGATCTCTGTAATGCTTAATATTTATGAAGGATGTCTTAAAAAAGCGCAGCGACTTTGTAGTTTATTTTTTTTTTAATGGGACGCCCTTTATATCATTGCCACATCTAAAATATGAACCTCGTTTAGGTTTTGAACAACTTGAACATTTTAAAGGTCTTAGTAGCAGACAGAAATTAAAATGGAATAAAAAATAAATTTAATTTTGAGCAAATCTAGTTTAGAAAAATCTAAATTTGGAAAAACACACAAACAGCTGTTTTGGAATCTATATGTCTTTCTGTATGTCTGTCTGTCAGTGAAATAATATTGTTTTTTCTTAATTTCGGGTAAATGGACAAAGTTGTCATATATTGATCACCTGGTAGGTGAGAATATAAAAAAATACACTTGTTTTTCAATTTTTAATGTTTCTGATACTTTTACTTCATTCAGTTTTTCCCTTTCAATAATGTGTCTTCTATTAATCTGTTTCCTTCTTCTTTTGATAATTTTTTTATATTTTATTTTTCTTCGCCTTGTAGTATTCCTCAGTGTAAATAATTTTTCCTTCTATATTTTTTCACACCCTGTCTTTTTATCTAATTATTTTTGTTTATTTCTCCATATTAACTTTAATGCTCCTTTTTAAATAATTTTTATTTTAATTCAAAAATTATTTATATAAAATTTAACAAACTTTTTTTGCATAATTTTTTTTCTCTTGATTAATTTTAATGGGCTACATTCACAGGTCGGAATTTTAGAATAATGGCATATAAAACATATTAAATTAAGAGCATATTTACTAATAATTATTTTTGCTTCGTTTCAGAAAATGCTGGCAGTGTTCTAAGAGCTTCTTCAAAGAAGAAGGTTGTAATATGATGACCTGTACTTGCGGCGCTAAGATGTGCTATATATGTGGGAAGTCAGTTAATGACTACTCTCATTTTAACGGTATCGGAGGAGACAAATTCCAGCTTTGTCCATTATATAGCGATACCAACGATTTCAATCAAAAAAATGTCATTAAAGCTGCGGAAGAAGCTAAAGCCAAAGTTGATCCTTCCAAACTTAAGGTTAGTATTTTTAATTATCTATTACGTTAAAAATAGGTTGTCTCTAAGCTAAATTTTGTATAATTATGAGTATTTAAAGAAGATAATAGTAAATAATAAATATTAAATTAGCACTGAGAAATAGCACACAAATCGGGTTTTTTTTTTCACTGGTTGGTAAAAATTGTCACTTATAATCTCCCTAGCAGCTGAATTATTACCGAAATTTGTGTTTCAAGGTCACGAATGTTTTTGTTGATAGAAAATTTCCCGTGTCCAAGACCAGAAAAATTTTGTTTTTTTTAATTTTACTTTCCCGACCCACCTCCTATAAGGGAAAGTATTGTGAACGAGCTAAAAAAAATTCGAGATAAAAACAGAAATATCCATTTTTGGGTCCCCTGAGACGATTAAGACCATTTCCAGATGGAAGTCTGTCTGTCGGTCTGTGTGTGTGTGTGTATATGTGTGTGTATTCTTTCACGATAGAGGCCACACGTTTAATCCGATTAAGCTGAAATTTGGTATATGGGTTTCGGTTACCCGTCGGAAGAACCCATTAGTTTTTGTACGACATCTGTCAAACGGAAGTACCACTATCATTATTTCTCCAACTGTTACCTGTCAAAAATTAAAAAATGTCAAAAGTTGAAACTTTAACATTAAATATCTGGTAAAGTATTCGTGGATACTCGTCGGGAAAGTTTTGGGGCGACACAACCGATTTTTTTTGTTTGTTCTTTTCTGACCTTTTTTGCCTTTTTGTTACCATTTTTAGTAACTTTCGTCGATTTTCGTTTTGATTAATTTTTGCCCATTTTTGCAATATTTACCCATTTTTTTCAGCAATTTACTTCATTTTTACAGCATTTTACTTTGCCATTCAGGAATTTTGTAGTTTTGAATTAAAATAATCCTATTCTCCACAGAAGAGCCGGGAAAGTTCTGGGATGACACAGTATTTTTTTCAATAGTGAGTACTCTAGTATCACTCCAGAGCTGAAATTACCACTTTTATCACAATTGTGCTACATTTGACAACACTGCCAGCCGCGAGCACATCGATCTCATCCACACGTTACCTAAGAGTGATGGAAATAGTCAATGTTTCGTCTTATTTTCCCCCATTGAATCGTTACATAAATACATTTTTCTTCCTCTCATTACAAATTCCCTATGTTCTGTAAAGATTTAGTCAGATTGATGTAATTTGTAAACAAGTAATCTTTTTCAATACATTTATTTTTATATTGTCTGTAAGTTAGAATTAAAAAGTAAATTATATACTTTTTAGATTGATCCAAGTTTGGATGTCCAGCAACACTACCAAAAACGCAAGCGGGAACTTCCTGAAGAGCCACACATAAGACTTCTCAATGACGCACTAAGGCATGTACGTCATGGTGCTCAAGCTCAAGTTCAAGTGAGACAAGCTCAAGTTCAAGTGAGACAAGCTCAAGTTCAAGTGAGACAAGGTAACATTCAAAATAGAGCGGCTCAAGTTGTGGCAAGACAGGTTCAAATTCGAGAAGCAAGACAGGTTCAAATTCGAGAAAGATTCGTAGGGCGGCAAGAATTGAGACAATTGGTACAAGATTTAGGACAACAATTAACTAGACATCGGCAACCAAATCATCCCGTAAATGAAGAACACTAGCATTGATTTATAAAGTTTTAAATTTTAACTTGTTTTTTAAAAAAATAATTTTTTAATTGTACATGTTTATGTATTGTTTATTTTTTTTGTAAAATTACTATATTTTTAAATAAAGTTTATTATTAGATCTGATTATTATTTTTAACTCATACAAAAATGAATTTTGATTGTAACATTTTAATGTGTTTTAAATGTAGCAACTTTGGACATGTTGCAAAATATTTCAATGCTAAGTTTGATGAACATAAAACACGAAATTATTCAGAAGAAGCTGATTTAAATTGTAAAAATTGTAAAAAGTTTTGAGTATGGTAAAAATAAAACAGTGCAAGTTACACTTTATAAATCCACTTTACAAATCAACAAATTCCAATTTTATATTTTTGCTCGTCACTCCCAAGGTTTATTATTGTGGAATTCAATCAACAACTAAAAGTAATTGTTATATTTAATTGGGGATGTAAATGTTTAGCTAGATTCGTCAGAAATAAATCTAATACAATTTAAAACAACTATTATGAATTTCTTACAGGTTTGGCAAATTTTAACTTTAAAATCCCATAAAAACATTATTGAAAATGGCGTTATTTTCTCAATAATTTTAAGTTTTCAAAGATTAATTCTAGTTCACGTCTCGTTCTATTTTTTCGAAATGACTAGACACAAAAATTTGTTCTCACGTTTGAAATATTCATAAAATTATAATAATGTAAACACAGTATATACATATATCAGTATAGTCCGGGCGGCACCTCTGAAATTTAACCTTGACGCCATTTTGCGAATATTACTTCACAGTGTTGTCAAATGCAGGACAATTGTACCCAAAGTGGCACCCATAGATATTATACAGTGCCTTCACAAACCACATATTCTTGGATCCGTGTCATAGCAACTAATTGTCAAATCATGTGACACTTACTCTGCATGCGACTGTGCTCGGTCTAGAAGTAGAGCAAATGTAGCATTAGAGGAAGAAGTTGTATCCAATATAAACCCTAAATATTTATATTACGACTCCTAACGAACCTCTGAAAGCAGTGTTGACAGATTTAATTTATATAATATATTCGCATTTGATCATTTTTTTAAGTACATATCAACGAACTGTTATAAAAATTCATTATCACTGAAAGTTGGATAATTAAATAAAAAAAATGATGAACAAAAATAAAATATGGTTTTTATATATAGAAATATTACTACGCCCCTGAACCAATGACGCTAATGCATTCTTATGAGTCCTTATCAAAACAAAAGGTTCTTTTCCAGTCGAAATGTTTGTGAACATCGGTTTTACATTGAATACCCATATCCTTGATTCTAACCTAACTATTAGTCATACATGGGTCTTAGTAATGGCCGACTGTTAGTACATTACCTGGCTGATCCATAGATACGAAAGGAAAACCGATGTTCTCAACATCCCGATTCGAAAAGCACCTTCTATTTTGATTAGGACTCATAAAAATGCATTAGCGTCGTTGGTTCAAGGGCGTCGTTGGTTCAAGGGCGTCGTTGGTTCGAAATTGAAATAAAAAAATCGGATTTTAATTTTTGTTCATCATTTCTTTTTCTTAATTATCGAACTTTCAGTGACAATGAATTTTTATAACAGTTCGTTGATATATATATATATATATATATATATATATATATATATATATATATATATATATATATTTAAAAAAAGATAAAATGCGAATATATTATATAAATTAAATCTGTCAATACATCGCTTTCAGAGGTTCGTTATGAGGCCCAATGTAAACATTTATGGTTTTTGTTGGATACAACTTCTCTCTCTCTGCTGTGATGCCACATCATCTATCCTACCCAAGATCTTATATATAACCGTTGTCTAACGATATAACATACTTGAACCTACCAATCTAGTCGGTTAATACCATAGATATATACTAATGGTCATGTTTTATCTGTATATCGCTGTAATAATTTTTTGGCTCGAAAAGAGTGAGAAAGATGGCGTATAGTTTCAGACTAGCTCTACCTCTTTCATTACAGATAATACGATATTGAGATAGAGATGGTCCGAAACATCGTTTTATCTATCCCTTTTTCTAGAAGTACCACAATTCTAACCGCTAGGGCATGTCCAATAATATATGTCGATATACTTTGGTAAATATTTTTGTTTAGTTACATTATTTGTCAATTTCCAATCAACGCCGTTGGTCAAGGTTTTTATTGTCTTGCACAATTTATAAAACCTCAAAAAGTTCTTGCTTATTTCGTGTAATTTTGATTGTGTCCATTAGTAATTTCCGACACCGATAAAAAAAATTCTGTCATTCCTAACAGATCGCGTTCCTGCAATTAACGCTATTTTAAGGTTGAGATATATGACAGAGACAAGTAACTGTCTCTGTATATGTCATATACTGTGTTTTAGTCATATGATTGCTGCCAAATAAATGAAATATAATTTTAGTTAAAAATTACTTTATTTTTAAGTAAAGAATAATTTAGGTACGTAAGGCATACGTAATTGTACTGAATCAGATAACCAAGTATATTTTTTAGATTAAAATGTGTGAAGTAACTGAAGATTTAGATAAAATATGCGAAACGTTAGATAAACTTACACTAGACGCTCTTTTCTTAATGCAGGAAGAAATCGAAATGAAATTAAATGTTGAAAATGCAATGTCAGGCGGTGAAGTCCATTTAGCAAAATCCAGATATATACTAGGTCTAACTAACGTATCAGCTCTACAACTACCGACTGAAAATAGCCCCCAATTTTCAGCTGGCCTAAAAGTAGAAACCACAGAATCTTTATTAGGAAGAAAAATTTATGATCTCCGCGAAATTAAAAAATCTGAAGACGAGACAGTACAGGAGCCTCTAAGATGGTTTGGTTTTCTTGTTCCGCAGAATCTAAATTTTGCCCAAAAGATGTTTAGACAATCATTACAATGGGCAGTTCAAGCTGCGAATGTTCAAAACCAGTTGTATAGTGTTTTGCAAAGTATTTCCATTTTAAAAGAAGTTAAAGCTAATTGCAGTTAGATTTGAGTTTTAAATTATAAATATGTACCTATAGGACTAACTTGGCAAGTGAACAAAATTAATTTGTATTGAAAATTATTAAATGAATAATGTACAATTTAATTAAAACTTCATCCTTATTATATAATTTTGTTGAGTTTGCTTTTTGTTTTTTAGGATTGTAGGGATTTGTATTGATGATGAAAAAATTTGAAAACTTGTAAAGTTTATTCGTTATAGTATCTAAATGTTTGGGAAACCAATTTTAGAATGTTTTTATGTTTTTCATTTTGCTTTTGTTGGAATTGGAATATAATTCTACTGGTTTATTACTTTTTTAGTTAATATTTTTAATTGTAATTACAATTTTTCTCTGGATAAAGTATATGCTGAAACTTTTTATATTATATAATAATTATACAAGTATACAATTTTATATGTATATAATTGTTTACATATTAATTTTTATTTTTTATATTAATTATTAATTTTTTATATATTGATTTACATATATGCATATAATTATTTATTTATTATATACTTCAATATTATATTGTAATGTTATACAAAATCTCTATTTAGGGGTGGTTTCTACTATAAAAAAATAGACAAACTGAAAAAAATTATAAATTTAAAGAATTTCTCCAGTCTCTTTGTTCCTTCCAGGGTTACTTGAATTTTATCTTGAACTTTATCGTCCTATTTGATCTCTTCTTTATTTTTCTATTCTAGTTTCATTAAAATTTTTTGTTATCTTTTATAATTTGGCTTTTTAAGTGTTCACTCTATTTCAATCTCCTCTCAGTTCTTTTTTTCAAATTTCATAAAAAATTTTTTATTAATGAAGCTTCCTTTTATTGGTTATATATTATTTTGTTAAATTCCATCTATAATATATTCAAAACTCCATTTATAATCAAACTTCTTATTGATTAATTTCCAATATAATTTTTTATTAAATTACCAAAATTGTATAACTATAATAATAATAATGAGAAGATTTCTTTACTATTCCGCAATGGTTGTTTTGGCATCCTTTCATATTTTATATATCAATAAACTCTTTAAAATATCAACAATTAACTTATTTAAAAACTCATACAAAATATTTCATTACAATATATTTATATTTTATTTTAAAATCTTATATTTCCAGTTACTCTGAAATGATGCTCAACATTTACGAGTCTATCGTTATCCATTTCACTTTCACATACAAAAAGCTACGCTTTCATCTGAAGCTGTATTTTCCTTTTTAAAACGCAGTAATTATAATTAAGAATTTAAATCAGGTTTTCTCAAGCAACTTCATAACTCAGTGTTCGCAATGCAATTATCGTTATTGTGATATAAGGTTTACAGCGCAAGGAGATAACTCCAAACTACTATAACATCGATTTACCTGTTTATACCTGGTAACTTAATAGTTATATCAAGAAAAAATAGGCAACTAAAACGTTTGCATATCTATAGCTCTCATACTAGACCTAGTTTTTTTTTCATAAACAAATAGTTGCAATTTTTAAAAAGTCATTTTTGAATTTTTAATTAACCCTTATGCGTTAATCTTTACTATTGCTCACCCTACCCTTGGGTATATAAGCTGTTCATGATCACAACTGTTCAGTGGGAGAGTCTTAAAATCCGAAAGAATTTTGGATACTTTAAATGCCCGAGCAGAACGGATATTCGAAGACCTGCTGCGGACCTACCCAAATATGAGCTCGAATACGATGCCAACGACCACGGAAAACACGCGAGACCGAGAAGGCAATTAACGAGACTATAATACTTGGATTTACTATAATATTTGATGATATATATAAATTTCTTTTTAATTTTAGGTTCCTGAAATATAAAAAAAAGTCTAGATTACAGTCTATAGAGGCATCAAAAGGAGAAATCGACAAAAAAACCAAAAAACACAATTGCTTCAGCAAAAAAATTGGAGTTTACTCCACAAAATAATTATTTATTTCAGAAACCCTACACCGTAAGTAAAGTTCGCTGCTTGAATTATGCAAATTATTTTCTAATAATGTGTTTTTTAAGTTTTAGTCGGACTTTACGGAGAAAACAATACACGACAGACAAACGAGCACACACACGAGCGATAGGACAAACAGATAGACTACATGGGATAAAGGTTTCGGTCGTCCCATAATTTCCCGAAGAGATGATAAACTAGATATGGAATACGGTTAAAATGATGGCACGCGCTGACGTTGACGACCAAGGGACTCCACGATTCGCTCACAATGTCGGGGGAAAAACCTGGGGGTGGATGGCAGGGGACTTGGGGATCAAGTGCCGATTAGGTACAATATCTCCTTGGCTCGGGGTCAACTTATTCACTGTGCGTGTGTGTGAGCTGTTCACTTACTGTTAGGATTTGAGTAGTATAATGTATTATATGCGGCTATGTGCCACCACGCGCCCCGTCACGTAATTCGTTTTTCATCTGCCGAAACTAATACTCAACACTCCATCTAACGGAATAAAAAAATACTCATCTTGAAAATTTTATAAATATGTTCCCACACAACTGAATGAGTTGCAGTTAATTTCGGATACTTTTCATATGTCAGTTTAAAATGTTCAAAAAGTTATTAACAGTTTTTTAAAAATATTCAAAATGTACCAATCCTCCCATATAGTGGTACAATATATGAGAACGTTGATATGTGACTAGGTATTTAGAATTATTATAGACAAGACATTACTTTATTTAGAGCAGCTTTTACCTCTAAAACTTTTACAATTTAAATTACCTACATTATCTATCACTTTAAATTGTTGTGGGTAAGAGTAACTCTAACGCGACAAATTACTTACAAAAGTAAACGCGACATATTACTTACAAAACATTTATTTTTCTTTAAAATATTACGAACTACTATGCAAAACTGTTACAGAACATTATTAAATTTCGAAAAATTAATGGGAAATCTTGACTTTTTTGAAGCTCTGGCAGTGCCACCTACAAAAATCGGTGGTGGTAATTTGATGACATCTTTCTCGGTTAAAAAAATTCATCATTTACATCAGGATTTATAAAATGAAACGCAAAAAATTTATAAAATATTCATCTTTGTAAGACTTGGCCAATTGACTTTTTTTGTGGCAAATCGAACTAGCATGTATAATCATTTAAAATTACGACTCCTGTAACAAAATGTTCTTCTATATTTCCTTCTGAATTTGTTCATCTATATCAGTGAGCTCATCAGTGGATCCGACGAATTTTGGCTCCTCCGCTGTGTCAGAATCTTCGTCAACACTAGTCCTTTGTTTCTTGTTCTTTTTACCTTTGTTTTTTGTCTTATTTACTGCAACGCTCTTTTTATTTTGCGCTCCCTGTTTTCACGCTCACTTTTAATTTTCTCCATGTTAGGTTCGTGTGTCTGTCAGAATTTTTGTTTTTTTTTGGATTTCTTGCTTGAGCTGTACAGTTTTCTTGGCGAGGCCTGAGGAAGTGTCCTCAAATGTCTTCTTATGTGTTATTTTGTAAAAAATCAGGTTCCGGTGTATGGTTTGTACGATCTGAAGTAGATGCATGGTATTGGTTGTGATGTTCAATAAGTACTGCTTATTCTACTTTTGGTGTACGTTTCCTCTGGGTATGCTTTTCAGTAAGTGAATGAGCTATTAATGCTTCTGGTGGAGAATCTAGCTGTAAGGGATCTGATCGGTCAGTTATCTTTTCAGTAATCTTTTCAAATATTTTTAACTTTGGCCGCTGTTTTCTCGTTCGACGTCAAAACCAAAAACACTTTATTCACACACTTTTTCGTCCTAAATAAGAATCTGAAGTTAGATTTTAAATATCTTGATATTACACACACGTAATTATATATTCCAATACTTAACTCCTTTGGAGTTTGTGAAAATAATAAACACTCTTTTTTGTACTTTTTCCTATTTTTTTTTTTTTTTAAATCATTACCAGTTCTTTCAAATGCATTTTTAATAATCTATACAAAATATCAATAAAGTATTGTGTTTTTCCTATATTTCGTTAGGTCAAATGACGGACATATTTAATTAAATTGCATTCAAACGGTTCTGTTACATATTATTTAATAAATACACAAAGAAGAACTTCAAAGCGATATTCATTCGCGACTTGGGTATATTGAAATTTCGTACACAAATTATCAAAAGCAATAAAATAAGATTATAGTTAAAACAATTTTTCTTCTTCTAGAATTCTAGTTTTTACTTAAATTTATTTTTCATTTAAGTGCATTATAATTAAATACCGCAGCGATTAAAAAAGTTTTTTTTTTAATTAGAAATAGTTTAAAATATGAAGACTGTTTTAGCGATTCAGAAATTTGCCTAATTCGTTTAACTACTTTTCTTTACAAACGACGGTAAAATGAATCAACAATAATTAAGCTTAGGGTTAAAACTTTTTAATTGTATCATTTGATTTTATAATCGTTCACACAAGTTTAAATTTTTTATGAAGCCTTTTAAGATTCAATTTGTATTTGGTTGATCTTGAAACTAATTTAGCACTTAAAAAGATTAATTAAAAACCTATTTACTCTTGTTTTATTTAGTACTGGTTAGTCAAAAATATTTCTTTTTCTTAAGTGTTAATACAGGTTGTACTTTAAGGGTTACATATATAAGTAGGTCACGTAATTTTACATGCTTCTTCCATTATTGTCTCGATTTATTCTGAAAACAACCTTTGTTTGTTTTCAATCATGAAGCAAATTTTGAGTTAAATACCTACACCAATATGTTGATGTGGGTTTTATAAATATTTTCATATTTTATTATTTTTGGTTATTGGAACGTATAAAAAATAATAATATTTAGTTTTTTTTTTACTTTCGTGCTACATATAAAGTATACAGAGTGATTCACGACCAACGCCACGGAGTTTTATGGGTGAAATGGCATATATTCGTTAACTTCTATTGCGTAGGTATAAAATGTATGGCTAAATTTTAAAAATGTTTTGAAATCTACATGGTGCTCCATATCAAAGTTATGTTTTTTTAAATGGCACACCCCGTATATAATTACATTTTTGAATTGTACATATCTTTCATAAAGGTTCCCTATACCTAAATACAAAGTGTTTTAAGTTATGTCCATTTTACATGATTACAATCATGATTTTTACTTGTGATTGTTTTAGTTTTTTAGTTTAATTTTTATTACCACATGTCATCACGTACATTTAGTTTATTGCTTTCGTTGTTGTTCATTTGTTATATTATTTCCATTTATGCTCAATAATGGCCTGATGAGGCCGAAACATGTCGTTTAGCCTACTCATATATCTTTTATATAAAACTTTTTTTTGTATCTGTAGCATAACAGCAATTATAGGGTGGTCAAATTATAATCAATAACCCAGTACAATCTCATCCAAGCAAGTTAGGTGAGATGTTTTTAGGGTTCCGTACCCCAAAGGGTCGAAACGGAACTCTATTGCTCACACTCGCGTGTCCGTCCGTCCGTCTGTCACACCGGTCTAGCAGCTAAACCGTTCAAGCTAGAGTCTTCAAATTTTCACAGTATATGCGTCTTGTTGACCCAAAGCCACATAAATTATAAAAAATATTTTAAATGTTTTCGAGGGGAGCTCCCATAAAGCTAAAGGGTGGCTATGAAAAAAAAATTTGGACTGCCCCATCTAGTGAGGTATCGTTGAATAGAGCTCCTTGAGTAGATACAAGCCATATTTTTTGTTTTAAAAAATATTGCAAAATGTAGGCATGAGTAGCCGCCAAAGTCAGCATTTTTTACAATATTTTGTTCCGAAGTATTTTTTAACTTTCCATTGATCTATCAACTTGAAATTTGGTGATAATGTTTATTGTTACGTATATTTTACCAACCAATAACAATATATTAATAAATATAATTTTTTCATTAACATTCCCTCATTTTTAGGGTTCCGTACCTTTGTATTTATGCGAATTGTGATATTCGATATTTTATTATATTTATCTGTGCAATCGTATTAGTTTTATTAAAAAACGCTTTTTTCATTTTATAATTTTTTTCTGTCTTTGTTGGTTACGCTAATATTAACAAATTTGTTCGTTGCATTTTAAAATTTGTTAATATATCTAAGTATATATGCGGATTGTGATATTCATAATTTTTTTTTCTTCGTCGACTCGAACACACATGAGCCAAGTTATTTTTCTTTTCACTTCTGTAAATCTTTCTACCAAGTATTTTTGACTTATTATAGTTCGATTAAAATTTTAAAAAGTACTTTAAGAATCCTGCCTCTGCACAGCTAGCTTATATTCTACATTTGGTAAGGAACCCTAAATGTGCGAAGTCCGACACGCACTTGACCGATTTTTTCTTATATTTTTTAATACATTTTTTTTCATGTGTAACTTTGCAACATAATAAAGTTTTTTTTATTACCAGCTTATTACAATTACTTACAAAATTGTTGTGCCAAATAACAAATAACAAATGTGAAAATTATACATATACCTCATACCGCACAATATCCAAAATTTACTGTTACTAGGCACAAGTAGCATATATTAGGTAAGTTAATACAGCGAATCTATGGCAGCAACTAAAAACAGTATAATGGGCGCCCTGAGTATTTATACAATGTATTAAAACATTTTTGGCTTTTCTACAGGAAATTTGGCAATAAAAACTTGTTACTTTTAGAAAGGAATGAATCTGATTCAATACATTTTTAGTAGTTGAATACTACCTAAATAAATGCATTACATATCTAGATAATTACTTAAATTAAATTAAATAATTCATAAGCGCTCGTACTAAATTCGATTCTCTTAACTCCTCACCCCCTGGTCGATTATTGTTTACGAGTATTACCCTAATAGCACAAAAGGTCCGATTGACGTTTTTTATGGTTCATTTAACGTCAGAACGCCCGATGATGAAAATAAAACGTTTTATAAACGTTTCTGCAAGATCGTTTTTAAAATGGACATAAAGAAATGTCCAAAATATGTCGACAAAAAGTCCGGACTCATAAACGTTTTGTACGCTGCATTACAATAAAAAAAACGACTCCTAAACCTTTTATGAACGTCCATGTCAGAATGTTTTTCATAAAATCACAAAACATATTATTTAAGTCGTTTTTAAATACACCATTAAAAGCATCCAAAAAGAATGTTTTCAGAAAAAGTCAAAAAGTTATGTTCTTCAAGCGTTTTTGTAAGTCGGTTTTATAACCACTGTAAAAAACGTTGAAAGGCCGTTATGTTTTTAGGTCTCGAAAAGAATATTTCGAGAAAAACGTTTTCTTGGAGTCGTTTTTAAAAACTTTATAAAAATGTTTATTTTATGTCCTAAAAAAGTATGTTTTCAGAAAAAGTTCCGTTTTTAAAATGTTTTTGTAAGTCATTTTTATAACCAGTGGAAAAAAACCTTCTAAGACGTTGTGTTTTTAGGTCCGCAAAAGTATAAGTGGACGTTGTAAAATATATACAAAAAAACGTCTTTTGTCGAATTATTTATTTAGTCCTTTTTGAAACGTTTTTAAAACGTTTTTTTTGACGTCTATATGACGTTAGAAGTTGTGACATTTGCACTAGAGAAAAACGTCTTATAAACTTTCTCGGTACTTTAAAGAACGTTTTCAAAACGTCCCGACGGTCGTTCGTGTACATTTTTAAGACGTTTTTTTAAACGTCTCTGTGCTATTAGGGTATATTGAAGAGATCATACGATTGTTACTAAGATCCATTACCAGTAAATTTATTTAATTGCTATAGTTGCCTAATAGGTAAATGATCACTAGTAAATTACAAAAGAAGACTAAAATGTACAGACAATGATTTTGTCTAATTGTCTGTAAGGTGCGTTTAGATAAAATATGAAACGACGGCATAAACTTTCGTAAAAGAAAATAAATAACTGGAAAGTGTAATGTTGACTACCTACAACATATTTTTTTATAAATAACTTAAATAGGAAAATTAATTTTTGTAAATTAAAATAACTCGACGCCCACAAACTGTTTATTATTTCTGATTTCGTAGTCAATTTTTCCAATTTCCATTTCTGTTAAGGGTTTCGAAATATTCCTTTGCAACTCAACAAAGTTTTAATAGTCATTCATGGTTGAGAGGCTACGAAAGTGGACTTGGGACTTTTTATATTTCAAATTTATACGTTTCGCTTGTTAAATAAATGTTTAAGTAAAAACCAAACATATACAGGTATGTAGGTATTTATAACTTGTCCAAAGTCACCTATTTCTTAATTCATAAATTGCTAAATTTATTGACCAAAGAGTAAACTTATTTTTGACAATATCGAAAAGTTTTATTAGGAAAAGTTACTTAAAATAATTAATCACATTCAAATACGTAATTATATCTATCTACCTACCTTAAAAAATCTATTATTTTCTATTTTTCTCTACTATAAAGCTTTCCATACTTAAGAAGAATAAATGCCAGTAGAAAAATATATAAGATAAATATTGATAATTCAGTAAACAACAGAAAATAAATATAAAAAAATCTAAAGTCATGAAGATTGGGTAAAATGAAGTGATAAACATCGGTATGAATGTAGAAAGATACAAAATCAAGGATTGGTATGGCAAAGCAGAATTTTGGAGCAAAGAATATTTTATTAAATTGTAAATTAGACATGACACTAAATAATGGAGTATGGAATGTTTTCTTTAGCAGTTGTGAAACGTGGACACTGTTAAAGAAGGAAATCGGGAAAATAGAAAGTTTTGAAATGTATAGATTTGGAGAAGGGTGCTTAAGATCAAATGGATAGACGAGGTGAGGAATGAGAAATTTCTAAGAAGAACGGGAGAGGAACGTAGCCTAGTAATAACAATAGAAGAAATTGGATTGGATATGTACTTAGATGACTATTTGTTACGTTTTTTTCCTGTATTTTCATTATTCCTCTGCTCAGTATATTTTAATTTCAGACTCGCTTGATATCCCTTCTCAAGATCTCCCTCTCTTCTTGGTATTACTATAAAATGTCGTTGACATATTAACAATTCACTCTCTTTGATTCATCAGTCAAAACAATTGACTTCTATATCATCTGTGTGGCTTATTAAAAATTTCTTTTCTTCCCCGCGTTATATTAGGGTTTTTCTGGAAGGAGTCATTTTTTGGTCCAAGTTATTTTTGGGAACAAGTTTTTTCGGACAGAACATTTTCTTTTTGGAACAAATTTTTGACTGAACAAGTTTTTGGAACAAGCAAGTTTTTTTTCCTCCTTTGGGACCAACGTTTCTAGTGCCGGATCCAAGAAACTTGAGAAGAAACCAAGTTAAGTCGCATTTCCAAAAAAAAAGAAAAGTCTCTGAAAGATTTAATTTTTTTTCTTATAAAATAAAACAAATATAGCGTTTAATTTGAGTTTAATTTCTATAAACCCACAAAAAGAAAGAAAGGACGGATTTTGAAATGTATCATAGTTTTTTTGTCAATTGTTTCTAAAAACAAAAAATTAATTAGACTGGCGTCCAAAAAACTTTTTTTCAATATTTTACTTTTCGATATGGAACGAACCCATAATAAAAAGAATTGAGCTTATTTAAATTATTAAGTAACGTTTCATATTTTTGTTTGGATTTTTTTTTTGGAGAATCTGTGGAATCAGACGTGAAAAAAGGAATAACGAATATGAAAATGATACGACAGTATATGGAATTTACTACCTAGAGAGGAATAATCTTACTATAAAATTCTGCCGATTTAGATTTACATAAGGAAAATCGACACAAATAATGGAAAGAACAAACCATTTTAGACATAAAGCAAAAACTTGAGATACAATAAAATTACTGTTTCTTAATCATTAATTTACAATCTCAACGTCTCGGATGTAAGGATTAACAGTAGTTTCTCTAGATTGTATTTCAATAAATATCGTCCATTGTTAAGTTGTTTAAGGATATACTTATTTTAACAGTTAAGTTTCGGACTTCCATTGTTTCAAATTCGTTTGTTGGTTTATGAAAGGTCCACGCCTAATTCCCCATGCAAAAGGCAAGTTAACTATGTAGTGTTGGGTTTTAGACTGTTGGGGAGTAAAGGATTGATCTATTTTAAACCCTACAGTGGCGGCCTTTTAATCATATTCACGTCATCAAAAGAAAATAACGTTAAAATGACATTAAATTTTACCTGTTTCAAATATTTTTTACAACACTTTATTTTAATACAAGACTTATTCTGGATTTGTTGCTGAGTAAGAAAGCAATATGTGGGCAGATGTTCATTTGGATACAAAAACAAACTAAAAATAACGAACTCTGAAAAATTTTTTTTTTTTAGAAATCTGGAAAAGGTTCTTGGAATAATTTATTTTCAGTCAAAAATTAAAAACATTTTTTTTACTATTTATATATTAAAACGATTATATTCCGAACGGGAGGTCTAGATACCCTGCCCCTCTTCAAGCCCCTCTTTACAAAATTAAAAAAAAAATACAATTCTAATTATTTCTTCCAGCCGGCGGCTTCACTTTTTATTTAATTACATATTTCCATTTTTAATCTTCCATTTTTCCTTTGCTATTATAATTCAAATCTTCTATCTAAATTCTGTCCCTGTCTGAATTGTTTCTTACTGTATCTATCTGTCTCACTTTCCTTTATTGTTTATCTAATGAACTTCCAGTACTATATATAATTTTTTTATAATAATAATAATAGACTCACCTTATACAGGGTGTTTCATTGGGAAAGTAACATACGTTAATTGCAGATAGGGAACACCTAGACGATTTCAAAAACTCCATACTACTCTAACTACTTTAATAATCAAGCTACAGCGTGTTTTATCTATTTTGCCAATTTCTTGCATGGTTCATAACTTTCTAACCACACTGTATATTTTCATGATATTCGGCGAGCATATTTTATTTAAAGTGTCCAATCGATCAACAAATTTACAATAAAAGAAATCCATTATAAAATATTCCGACCCAAAAACAACACCCTGTATATCAGATTTTTCTAAAATAGGTTCTTGTATTTGCTAAGAGCACGAAAAAATAAATTTAGTGACATACTTGTTTTTTCTTTTAAAATTTTGAGTTTGGATTCTGAAATGGTGTGAATTGTGAGAGCAAAAAACGGAAACTGATTTTTTGTTAATGTGATTTAGTTTTAATGAAGACTAGTTAATCCACAAAAAAACATTCATCTTTAATTAACAAATAAATAATAATAAATTTACAAAAAATAAATAAGTCATTTAATTAATGAAAAACAACAAAAATTATAAAAAACACCTAAACATTAATGACAACAAAGTAAAACCGTTACGGATTAACATTTTTCAAATACAATTTGTATAACACTTTTTTTCCGACCTACGGGGATGAAACCGGAGGGGTTTGAAATATCAAAAACAAATTATATCTCCGCCATTTTTAAAAATATCAAAACATGTATCATAAAAAATCGTAAGAACTAGTAAAAAACCGTAAAAAAATTCGTAAAAAAATTGAAAAAATCGTAAAAAATCGTTGTCCATAAATTTCGTGTTGCGTATAGTTCTTGTATTTATTGTTAAAGGGAATTTTTCGGTCCAAAGTACTAAAAACATGTTTTTCCCCCGTGTAATATTTTTTAAGTGTTTTTTAAAATGTTTGTAATTCTTCATTAATTAAAGTTATTTATTTTTTGTGGTTTCATTATTATTTATTCGTTAATTAAAGATGAATGTTTTTTGTGGATTATTTATCGCAAATAATAAAAAATACTTAAAAAATTAAAATTTTACCATTACCATCTTCATTAAAACTAAATCACATTAAAAAGAAATTAGTTTCAATTTTGGGCTCTCACAATTTCACACCATTTCAGAATTCCAACTCAAAATTTTAGAATAAAAAACATTTTGCCGAAAATGCAAAGTATATCACTAAACTAATTTTTTCGTGCTCTATTCAAATACAGAATCTGTTTTAGAAAAATCTGATATACAGGGTGTTGTTTTTGTGTCGGAATATTTTATAATATTTTTTTAATCCGGACCTGGATTTATTTTATTGTAAATTTATTTATCGATTGGGCACTTTAAACAAAATATGCCTGCCAAATATCATGAAAATATACAGTGTGGTTAGAAAGTTATGAACCATGCAAGAAATTGGCAAAATAGATAAAACACCCTGTATCTTGGTTATTAAAATAGTAAGACAATATAAGTTATGGGTTTTTGAGATCGCCTAGGTGTCCCCTATCTACAGTTAACGTATATCACTTTCTCAATGAAACACCCTGTATATATAAAATTCTATATTTCTTCAAATATATAATATTAAACTTATAAAAACCTTAAATTCATTTAATTTGACTATTTTTTTTTTAAATATGTGTTAAAAGGAAAGAATTTTTTAATTGATTCTTTCGTGTTCAATTTTTTTCATGATTTAACCATGGTTTGATAATGATGATTGACAATTGATCAAATTGACTTTTTAGGATCGTCCGTTTTGTCATTCGTTCGCCAAAGATAATTGGCAGAATGACACTGTATTTTTTTTGAGGGATTTCAGGATACAGAGTGATCCATTTAGTCAAGATTCTTTTGGTAAAATTAAACAAAAATCAAGAAGTCAGAAAAACAAAAAAAAACAAGAGAAGAACATCAATAACAAGAAAAAATCCGTATTTTTTCACCTTTGTCAGTCACACTTATACAAATTTTATAAAAAAAATCCCTTTTATTCTGTTAAAAAAAATATAAATAAAAGTTTTTTTAAAAAGATTTAATCGTTATGCAATCATTATGTTAATAATTTCATGGTAGTTACTGGATGTCTCCGAAGTAGATCAGGAAATTACCATAAAAGCGACATGTGGGCAAAAATTTATTTGGATACTACATTCTGATACAAAAATATTTTTTTATTCACAAATGTGGGAAATTTCTCTATATAACTTTTTAGTTCTTCTTCAGATCTTGATTATCCTTTTCTATGCATAACATAATCTTTATTTAATATATTTCTAGGTGCTCCATTCTGGTTTTGTAACAATACACAGAATGAATATGTAGGACCGCCGAGAGCCATGACGGGTCCTGGGTACACACAAAAATCACGGGCACCCTATGGTACAGAAAAAAATTGTTGATAATGGTGTAAAAAGATTTACAGTGAAACTCTTTAAATAAAGTTTTTTTGAAATCCTTTTTCTGTTACAAACTAACAAAACAAAACTTAAAATCTACAAAACACGTTTGTGACTGCTAAAATCATGAACTACTATAACTAGACTAGTACTCGTATTATAACACGTACAATTTATTTTAAAGATATTTTGACTTTTTGCAGATGCGAAATTTTTAATACCTTTAGAAAAGTCGTAGTTTCTAGCTAATCTGGATTCAATAGCTAATATTCCAAGACCACTCAATTGTTCCTGAGCCATGGTAGACCTTAAAGTATTTTTATTTCTAGAAAGATTAGTGGAAGTTCGTTCTGCTTTGGCTACGGTTACAGGGAGAGTACAAAAACGTCTTAATGCTATAATTATATTTGGAAACAAGGAATCTTAATTTTAATTCGTGAATTTTACTTAAACGATTAAATGGGGATGTGTCTGTATCCTCAAAATTTACAGAAAATGTGCTATTAAAATGTTTTATTTCTTCTTTAAATTGAAAATTGATATCTGCATCGTAATGATTTTGAAGACGTTTGGCTTGCCATTTAATTTCTATATCTTCTAAACTTAGAAATCTCCATATGGTCCAGTAAATGAAGGAGGAAAAAAAGGCAAAGTTGTAACTAATTAGTCCCTATTTTCATCTTCCGGTTGGAAGTAACTTTTGGTACCTCATTAAACATGGGACAGAGTTTGTGTGGAAAACGCTTGCGATGGCGGAGAAAATGGCCCCAAAAGACCAGAAAAATAGGTTTTCAGCCAATATCTACTAAAATATGGCAGTTAGACATTTTCGGTTCAGATAAAAATTGAAGTTCAGTTAATTTTCTACAAAAATGGTTCTTATGATTTTTTTCGCAACATTAATATTTTCTGCAAAAAAATCGGGTTGAAAAACCGGAAATTTTGGGACTCGTGAAATGTGCAAGTTTTGTACAAAATTTGAGCTGGGGGGTGTTGGAAATCCATTATTTTCAATGTTTTGGATTGTGGAAACCAATTGTAGATGGCGCCACCACATTTTATAGATTGGGAAAATCGTCGGTGCCATAAATGAGAAATTCTGTAACCAGACACTTTTGAAGGATATTTATGTTTCCGAGGGTCTTGTTTTCCTCCCAGATGAGGCCTCAAGATATACTTATTAGGAAAACAGGCTATAAGATTAATTACAACAGGACGGACCTCACCAATTGGCCTGAAACTAGCAACAATCAGCTTACAAAGGAAACACACTGCTGCTCTATAACAAGAAAAGCAGACCAAGATTTCACTTAGAATAGTTACTTGTAAACAAATGTTCTTGAATAAAAACAACATAAACAAATTCTCACCTTTTGCTCCAATTTTACAAGATTTGAATCTTCACTTTCTATGTTTTGGGTTGGTGATAAATGTTAATTTTAACTAAAACGTCAATATTTGTTAAATATTCTTCACTTTTATGACTTTATTCTTTCTATAATTGACAATAATAATTAACAAAATAATGACAGAAACAACAAACACACTTATGCATCCAAGCGTGGCCGCATGGTTTGTAGCAGACGACACGAGCGCCTCATAGAGCGCACACGCGATCAACGACGGAAGGAGAGAAAGTAATAAATTATAGCGTGTACATTTAGATACACTGGTTTTTTCCCGGGGTATCAAAGCTATGACTTATATACATGGATGGAAAGGTGGGAATTCCCCCGTTACACTAGTTAAGGTGTTAAAATGATAGAAATAAAGAGCAGGGAGAAAAAAAACACCAAAAAAAAAGTGCGTTTTTTCCTCGAGCCCGCGTTTTCTAATTTTATTGACAAATGGACGACTTCGTCAAAAAAAGTAATTGCACAATCGAAAAGTAGACGTTCTCAGCTTTCAAATGATGTATCATAGAGATCAATCCGATTATGTATTAATTTTTAATTTTATGGTTGTTCACAAAATTTCCCCGCGCTCCAAAAACAGCAAAATTTTGGAATTCAATAAACAAAGATTAAATGAAAATTCAAAAAAATTAGGGTAGACAAATTTCACGGTTGACAAAGGACCTTATGAGGACCCATAATCAAGAAAATTTTGAGTAAATTAGTGCAATACAAAAAAAATAGGAACAAATTCCTGGCGAGATCAAAATTGGTCGGGAGCAGAAAGTTTGACCCGTGTTCCGATATGGCCAAAAGAGTCAAGCGTGACTCTATTCACAGGGTAAGATAGCAGCAGAATTCCTCTTTCACATGAACTTTGAATCATGAGAAAATATGCATTTTTAACAAAGTTACTGAATAATTTGTCCCCCCGCTGATGTGTAAATACACGGACTGTGCTCTCCGGCATACAACACAGAAGCTCATTATTCGAGGTGCGCTTGGTGCCGTTTTTCTCGAAACCGGGCAAATTTTCGAGAAAAATCATAAGGACCATTTTTCTAGGAAATTAACTGAACTACAATTTTTATCTGAACTGAAAATCTGTAACTGCCATATTTTAGGAGATATTATCTGAAAACCTATTTTTCTGGTCTTTTGGGGCCATTTTCTCTGAGTTCCCATGTTTAATGAGGTACCAAAAGCTACTTCCAACCGGAAGATGAAAATAAGGACTAATTAGTTACAACTTTGTCCCTTTATTTACTGGACTAATAACACGCTTTAACAGGTTTACAATTTTTTTAGCTACTTCAAATGTTGTTGATAAATTTTAAATATCATCATTTAAAATTACATAAAATACTTCGAATTTAAAAAATTCCTCTCCATAAAGTTGTAATGAATCATTTGATGTTTCGTGGAAAAACATTTTTCTTTTCCGTTTTCTTTTTTCGAACGAAGCTAGTTCATTTGACATTCCCAAATTATTAACCAACTATTTTACATTTAGCCACGTTGAAGCCTTTCAAAACAATCCAAATATTTTAAAATACTATTTAATTAAACTCTTACTTCTGTTGTTAAATTAAACTCCAATAATTCTCCAATTGCGTCTTTTATTCCGGGTAACTTCCCGCAGGTTGATTTAATTGTTTGATTTTAAAGAAACTAAAATTAAAAAAAAACTAATTGGAACACTAATTTGTCATATGAGAATTGTCATTAGAGAGTTATTGCACGACATCTGAAATATACCGTATACCTTACGTTGACATCTAAGCATGCGCAGACCTAAACAATTTTTTATAAGGTATAAGGTCATGCACTATTTCTTAGAGATAAGGTTAAACGTTAAACTTTATACGTTATGGGAATTTTTTATTCTGTCGATGTGTTTTGCTGATAAATAAAATGTTTTATGGTTAATAACTGACATTTAACCTAACCATTTAAAATTCAGGTATATTTAAAAAGGGATTAACAGGCTTTGATGCCATTAAAAGGATTTGTTCCACATCTTCATATGTTCACCAATAATCAGCACATCTAAAATTTCTTTCATGTCTCGCGAAAAAAAATAAAATAATCTAAAAACACGAGTTACTTTTAATATAAAACGTGGCCAAAGTGACACAAACGATAATATTTGACAAAAGAATGGGAAGAATTTTAGAGATAAAAATCAAAATTACTTAGAGAAAACTTTTTAGTTTTTCTCATGAGAAGAATTCAGAAAATTTTTATCTTAATAAAAAAATATTTTAAGATCACAGTTTTTAATACTTAGAGCAAAATTTTTTTTTCACTCACGAGAAGAATTTTAGAGATAAAAATCAAAATTTGTATTACTTAGAGTAAACTTTTTTGTTTTTCTCATAAGAAGAATTCAGAAAATTTTTATCTTAATAGAAAAATATTTTAAGATCACAGTTTTTAATACTTAGAGCAAATTTTTTTTTTCACTCATGAGAAGAATTTTAGAGATAAAAATCAAAATTTGTATTACTTAGAGAAAACTTTTTAGTTTTTCTCATAAGAAGAATTCAGAAATTTTTTATCTTACTAGAAAAATATTTTAAGATCACAGTTTTTAATACTTAGAGCAATATTTTTTTTGACTCATGAGAAGAATTTTAGAGATAAAAATCAAAATTTTTATTACTTAGAGAAAACTTTTTAGTTTTTCTCATGAGAAGAATTCAGAAAATTTTTATCTTAATAGAAAAATATTTTAAGATCACAGTTTTTAATACTTAGAGCAATATTTTTTTTTTTTGACTCATGAGAAGAATTTTAGAGATAAAAATCAAAATTTTTATTACTTAGAGAAAACTTTTTAGTTTTTCTCATAAGAAGAATTCAGAAAATTTTTATCTTACTAGAAAAATATTTTAAGATCACAGTTTTTAATACTTAGAGCAATATTTTTTTTTGACTCATGAGAAGAATTCAGAAAATTTTTACCTGTCTAGAAAAATATTTTAAGATCACAGTTTTTAATACTTAGAGCAAAATTTTTTTTTCACTCACGAGAAGAATTTTAGAGATAAAAATCAAAATTTGTATTACTTAGAGTAAACTTTTTAGTTTTTCTCATAAGAAGAATTCAGAAAATTTTTATCTTGATAGAAAAATATTTTAAAATCAAGGTTTTTAATACTTCTAGCAACATTTTGTTTTTTTTGACTCATGAGAAGAATTTTAGAGATAAAAATCAAAATTTTTATTTCTTAGAGAAAACTTTTTAGTTTTTCTCATGAGAAGAATTCAGAAAATTTTTATCTTACTAGAAAAATATTTTAAGATCACAGTTTTTAATACTTAGAGCAATATTTTTTTTTGACTCATGAGAAGAATTCAGAAAATTTTTACCTGTCTAGAAAAATATTTTAAGATCACAGTTTTTAATACTTAGAGCAAACATTTTTTTTTGACTCATGTGAAGAATTTTAGAGATAAAAATCAAAATTTTTATTACTTAGAGTAAATTTTTTAGTTTTTCTCATGAGAAGTCAGAAAAATATATTGAGATCAAAGTTTTTAATACTTAGAGCAAAATTTTGTTTTTTTTTAACTCATGAGAAGAATTTTAGAGTTAAAAATCAAAATTTTTATTTCTTAGAGTAAAATTTTTAGTTTTTCTCATGAGAAGAAATCAGAAGATTTTTACCTCACTAGGAAAATATTAAGATCAAAGTTGTTTTTATTACTTAGAACAAAAGTTTTTTTTGTCTCATGAGAAGAATTTTACAGATAAAAATCAAAATTTTTATTAGTTAGTGTAAAAATTTTCTCATGAGAAGAAATCAGAAGATTTTTATCTCACTAGGAAAATATTAAGATCAAAGTTTTAATTACTTAGAGCAGAATTTTGTTTTTTTTTTCTCATGAGAGGAATTTTAGATATAAAAATCAAAATTTTTATTACTTAGAGTAAAAGTTTAATTTTTCTCATGAGAATAAATCAGAAAATTTTTATCTTACTAGAAAAATATTTAAAGGTCAAATATAAGGTCTAGCGTCTAACCTAACATAGCGTTTAAGGTAAAGATCCTTGCTCTAATTTATATGCATGCACTAAGCCAAATAGTGCTAAGGTATAATGTATAGGGTATAAAAATTTGGTGTCGTGCAATAACTCTCTATTGAGTTTTTGAGAATCGTTAGAAATAAAGTGATTTGTTAGATTTTTATAGAATTTTATTAACCGAAAGAGTGAATTTTTATTTGTACAAAATAAGAAGTTACTTTGCTGTGTTGGGCTCGGGCCCCTATAAGCCCCGGGCCCCGATATTTTGTACCGCCTTCAACACCCTCCCGTCTGGCCTGTGAATATGTATCAAAGTAGTTATAAATAAAATAAAATGATTATATTAAAATATAGTTGAAAATAAATACCTAATTCTAGTAAAAAATTGCGGACAAATTACCACAAAAATCAAAAATAAATATGAATTTAACAACAAGATGCATATAGACTGGATGTTTTTTATTATTAATAGCTTTCATCATGTAATATAAACCTTTCGTTCAATAAACTTCATTAAAAAAATTCTGAATACAAATTATTATTAGATGCAATTGTGAAATGAGTTTTATTCTTGACACATATCTTATTTTCTGTCTTATTCAGACAATAATAATTACTTATTGCATTTGCGAAACGAGGTTTTTAAGCTTGTATAATCGATAACTTTGAGACAGATATTTAGAATGCGTAATAATTAATTACTATTCCATTCATTTCGGCAAACTAGTACATGTTTGTTTTTTATTCTTTTACCTGTATTTTTTTCTAGTAGAATCTTTATATAAGCAAATAAACCAAATTTTAATTATTAATAAAAAAATATATTATCAAACATCTGCTTACTTTGATTGATAGGAAAGTCAATTAATATAGTAAATATATTATGAAAATAATATTTCACTGAATGTTTACATTGCAATACGTTTATCTTGTTTATTATATTCATGTCCTCCAAAAATCTGGAAGCTTCATTTTATTAATGAGTGCACTTCACTATATAAATACTTTTACCAGATTTTATATTAAAAAAAAATCATATAAGTTTTTTCTCTCTTTTTCCTCGACGTATTTTATTCAATAAAACACTATCTCGTGGAGATATCTAAAGAAATAGTAAAAAAATGTAGACATTGACATTGACATATATTTATCTCTTTTCTGATTACTCTCATCAAAAACAACCCATTAGCAAACTCGTAGAGCATATTTGGTTTTTTTATTTTTCTGTTCCGACAAAAATTGCATCAATAAGTATTCGTACCCCGATGTACGAATCGGTGTATCGGGTGTACGAATAATTTTTAGACTCGTTTACTTTTTACTCGTTTTACTTTTTTTATACTCGTGGCAGTACAAATATTTTTTGAAACACAAAGCTAATTGTTGAGTCTGCATAAAAAAAGAAAAATATTGGAAAATAATACTCATATGCTTGTAAAATAAAATACTTCGACGAAGGAAATTATTTTTTTCAAAATAAAAAGAATACAGTTTTTCGAACTGTAGTAACAAAAAATTGGAGTGAAATGATTTATTAAAAAATTGTCTAATAAAAAAATTGAAAATTATCAAAATTATAAAAGATAGATCTGTAAGAAAAAAAAATCGATTTTTTTCTATCCTCCAGTGGTTTATGAGTCGTTAAAAAAATTAAGAAAAAGTCGTCTATTTCCCGCGATTCTGGAATCCTCCTCAAGACTCTAAAGGAAATTATTATTCAATATTTCTCCCTCTCTGTCCTTTTTCAAAATGTTAATAATTAGAGATGTTTTTTCAATTTTTTGATTGGAAAATTTTTCAATACATTTTTTTTATCCAATTTTTTGTTATATTATTGCATACTTCATTATTTTATGTAAATTACAACGAAAGATTTTCAATTTGCTGATTAGACAATTTTTGAATAAATTATTTTACTAAAATTTTCTATCGTAGAAGGTCACGAATAATATAAAAGGGTCCGGAGAGGAAAGGGGAAGGGGAAAGGACTCTGCCCAACTGACTAATCTTGTGGTCATACCTGACATATGAAATTATATTTGTTGATAAAAGTAATTTAGTAATAAATGTGATTTAAGCTCAATTCTTTTTATTATGGGTTCGTTCACGAATTGAATTTGAAATATATCGAAAAGTAAAATATTTAATAAAAAAAAATTTGGACGCCACTCTAATTGATTTTTTTGATGTATTTAGAAACAATTGACAAAAAAAACTATGATATATTTCAAAATCCGTCCTTTCTTTCTTTTTGTGGGTTTAAGGAAATTAAACTGAAATTAAATGCTATACTTGTTTTATTAAACTGAAAAAATTATGCTAACAATACGATATCTTCAGAGACTTTTCTTTTGATTTTTTTTTCGGGAAAATGTAACTTAGCTTGGTTTTGTCCTTCTCATCAAGTTTCTTCCAAAAACTACTTCCTGGATACGGCGGTGAAAATATGTCGGCCCACAAGCAGGTTCTGATCCAGAAAAACTCAATCCAGGAAAAAGCAACTTGTTCCAAAAACAACATGTTCCAAAAAACAACTTGTTTCAAAAACAACTATATGTCGAGGAGAAGAAAATAAATTATCAATAAACGATATTTAAACTATTATAAGTGGATTGTTCTGACTGATGAAAGAGAAAATAGGGAAAGACGTTTTATAGCCATATAAAGCCATATAAAGAAGAGGGAAATCAAAATAAGTTGAGAAGAGACACGACGCGAGGAAATTAAGAAGGCATATCAAGCGAGTCTGAAATTAAAATATACTGAACAGAGGAATAATGAAAATACAGGGTGGCACAGAAAAACAAAACGTAACACATATTTGTAGGAATCAGTATGCTGTACGAGTTTGGATTTTTATACTTTCTGTATGATTTTGGTAATGGGTTGTTTTTCGATGAAATATATGTCAATGTTTACATTTTTTTACTATTTCTTTCGATATCTCGAAAACGGTCAACGATAGGAGAAAATTTATAGGACATTATTTGTAGCGCATGAAAAAAACAACGAAAAATGACAATAAACTATATGCATAAAATGCCGGAGAGCAGAGTTATTGCAATAAAACAAAAATTTTCCCTCTTTTAAGATGGCGGATTTCGTCGTGATACCTTCACTTGCATTTCCAAATATATATAATGATTGGATTATTATACATTTTAAAGGAGTTACATAATTAATTGTTAATAATACATTGTTTATAAAAATATCTGCTAAAACATCAACTATAGAATAAACCCAATCCTTTTCAACCAATATAATCACCATTTCCTCATAATTTATATTTACACGAATTTGTTTAGTTTCCTCTAAATCAGTTAAACGATTTTGTTTAAATGCAAACAAAACTATATAAACAACAAGGATACTTTTTAAATACTGGCAAATCTCACGGTCATAACTGCGTAATTGGTCCTTGGAGATTAAGTTTGGTATATTTGTGTTTGTTTTCTTTTCTTTATTATTCGCATTTTCCTCTTTCATTGAATCAAATAATTTTGCAGGTAATCCCAAAATTAGTTATTTAATTTAGTTTGGATTAAATATTATACAAATAAAAAGTGATTCCAATAAACTGTTAATATTGCTTTTATATGTCTAAATAATAAAGATTCATATACATAAATTTGTTAATAGTTTAATTTAAATGCTATTTTATTATATATTGTTAAAGAGCAAATATACGAATATAAATTCATTTAACTTCACTGTAAATATTAATATTTATTGTTAAATACAATAAAATATTAAATTAGTTTTTCAATATTTAAAAGTCATAAATTTTCGTCTGACATTTAAGATATTAAAGAATCGATATAACAATATTTAAATGTAAACAAAAATATTATTAATTACGTATAAAAATTAATTCGTATTAAAGTCTTTGTTACATTCATCAAAAGTAAGTTTATGTAATTACGTGGTTTCTGCGGATAATAATAGAATATATCTTTATTTATACTATTGAAAATATACATAATATGCTGTACCAGACAGGTCCATATCAATTAGGTATACAAATTAATGGCTATAGTATTTTTAATATCCCCAGTGGAATTAAAAATATATTCTATTTTGACACATTTTATTTTCTAACGCAATCTTTAATATTTATTTAATAATGGTGGACCTTTAAATTTATTAGTTACTTTATAAATTGGAAAATAATTTTAATAGAAACTTTGTAATATTTGGCAAAATATCTAATGGTGATGGTTTTATTCTAAAATAACACCAAAATTGCGTGACATCGTCGTAAATTTAAAAAAGTGCCGTAATAAATAAACGAGTAAAATATAATGCAAAAGATGACAATGTGACATAGATGAAGACAAATGAAGTGCCATCAAATGTTGTACTCTTGCCGAACATATTATTCTTCATTTTTATACAGGGGGTTTCATTAATAATTGTCCATACTTTAACTGACCTAAAATATTCTTACCAACCAAAATAAAAAATAAAAAATGATTATATCTTCGAAATTCAACATTGGACTCCTTAAACTCCCCCTATTTTGTACGACGCTGCTAACATTTTAATTCTAGTATTTTTGAATTTAGACTTGCTCTTTACTTACATAATGTATTTTTGTTTAAATCTTCAAAGTGGGTATTTTTGTACTTAAAATGTAGTTGCACGATATTTTTATAAAATAAAATTTGCTTACCAAAAGAGAATAGTGAAAGAGAAACTGTGAGGAAGTGGAAGGCACTCATGAGGGAGGACTCCACAAAATACACTTTAAAGAACCTTAAGGGATCTATACGCAGAAAGAATTATACAGGGTGCACTTTCCAGGATCAATAAACACAAAAAAACACCTGAGGCCTGAAGACACTCAGAACCGGAACCTCCCTTAAGAGCCTCCAGAGTATAATGGCAGGTCTCAAAGGACGTCGTAGACATGTAAAAAACGAAATGGGAAATCAACTAATTCCAAGCATAAAAGTCGCCAGAAGAGGATTATCCTATTATGCTACAGCAAATAATAGACCTACTAGCACACAAAAAAGGGCCAGGATTACACTGTGATACATACATCAAGCATAGAGAGCAATCATAGTCGTCTTCATTCCCAAACCTGGATGAACTGGACTAGATGGGGCGAAGACACTGAGACCAATAAGTCATTTACGTTTAACAAAAAATATTGGACAGACATATCAGGGATATAGTGTTGGCAAACCAACCTGTATATAAGGACCTATATGCCTACACAACAGTCAAATCTACAGAAACAGCATTACACCAACTCGTAAAGATAGTGGAAACTGCACTGAGGAACAAAGAGGTCTTGCTGGCCGCTTTCCTGGATATCAACAACATATCTCTAAACTTAATCTCAAGGGCGTCGAGAAGAAAACACATCTATGAGACCTGCTGCAGGTGGATAGATTGAATGGACAAATAGTTATCATAGTCCAGGGAAAATTCAACACCATAGTTATTGAAAGAAGGCAAATAGCCTTAAATCTGTGAGTGAATGGATAGATGAAGAGGGCCTAAATATTAGTCCCCCAAAAACAACCATAGTACCTCTTTTACCCGAAGAAGGAAGTTAAAGGAACTAGGCTCACTAACCCTCCAAGGGTCTTATATCTAGGTATTGGGGAAGGTCAAATATCTCGGGATTTTTTAGACTCGAAACTCACTTAGAACCAATAACTGGCAAAGGTAAAGAAGAAAGCGGAAGCGAAATTAATGGTAGCCAGTCGATCACAAGGAAAAACATGGGGGCTAAGTCCCAAAATGGTGTATTGGACATACAACACTATATGGTGAAACCGGGGCGACTTACTGAGGATTAATGGCGCCATTTGGCTATAGGTATAGGAAAACCTCACCACCATCATCGGCACAATGACACAGGGGAATTGAAAATCTAGGCTGCGCATTAGACATTTATTGAATTAATATCCAATGCGGTTTACCTATTCGAGCCAAGTATCTCATATTGAAATTTTTAAATTAAAATTTCAGTATATTAATTATAGTGATTAAAAATGGTAAAAGTTAGATTCTGATAATTCTGAATGAACTAGAAAATTACCAATAACCAAATTATAAAAAACACGTAATGTAGGATTAAATCTCAATCCGTTCTATTTTTTATTGATAATAAAAAGATTTATAAGATAATAATTAAAATATAAACATAAAAACATAAAATTATACATGGTTAATGAAAATTATTTATTTTATCGTACATGGTCACCTTCATATTTAAATTTTTGTATATATATGGTTAAATTTATAAATAGATCAACATTATTTTATGTAAAATAATCGCAGCAATTTTTTTAGTATCATTTATTTCTAATTGTTTATATCTAAATATATTCTCGTGTATTTTAAGTTCTATAACAGATATAGTTTGCTTTCAATAATTATTGTTATTATTTTAATTTATAAATAAATCATCCTGTATATATCGTGGCCAATTAACTGATAAACAATTTATGTTTATAATGAATTAAAATGAACGTAGTGTTAAATAGAAAATTTAAGATTTGTTATACGATGATTGTGTCTAAGAAAAAAAATTATTAAAAAGGAAATACTACATACAATTGTTATTTGTATTGACTTTAGTAGTTACAGTTATAGTTACGGTCGTGTGTTTTATTGTTTTTCAATCTAAAAAAGCTAGTTAACGATCTGTGCCACCTAGACCTTACTTTTGGTGGTGTTCTATTTGAAGAAGTTTAGGGGTTCCAAACTGTTGTTGTACGCCCGTGGTAAAAGTGAGTCAACGAATATTTAGATCAATTCAATTTTCTGCAGTTTTGTAAAAAAAATATACGAATTTCAAAAATAATTTTTAATTATAACACCAGGTATCTACCTCGGTTTTATTATTACCAAAACACCTTGTAGAAATCACAAGTAGCCAAATTACTAAAGTGTGTCTTAGATAAGAATATTATTCAATCGAATACATAACAATTTTAATTTTAATAAACTTAGTAGATCCTGTTCCAGGATTTCCAGACCATAAATATTGGCTTTCTTTTTATATATCTAAATGCATTTATGAGTAGGCATAAGAATCCAGATTAATTAGGTAAGAATTTTATTTATAATGTTATAGGTCAGGTTCTTAATTGGGTGCATAACAATGCTTTGACATTGAGTTAATTTAATATTACTACTGATTTAAAAATAACGATTGTCAACATTAATATATCGATAGACGAGATATTGTTATTTTGTTGGAAAAGGGCATTTCATGAAAAATACGAGATTGTATTTTTACTTATAAAGTGATAAGACAGCTAGAGATTCAGTTATATTTAATGAGATAAACAAGATAAAATATTTATTTCGAAATGGTTATTATTTTTTACAAAAATGAAACAAAATTAGGAACGAAGAGGCAAGTTTTTCACACATTTTTTTTTCTAGATTTCAAAATAATCTCCTATCAGTACAATAAACTTTTCCCAATGTTTCTGCCATTTCATTAACCCTTCCAAAAAAATGCAATTGTCAAACTTTTTAAAATACGAAAACCGTTTGAGCTGAATTTTTCCTCCAAGCCACATTTTAATGTTGGGGAACATAAAAAATTGCACGAGTCAAGTCGGGCGAGTACGGTTGGCGTGGCAGCATTTCTAGATGAATTTGCTGGTGCGTTATCATGGTGAAATTAGGGATGTGCAATTCTTTCCAAAAGATCGATCTTCTGATCTTCTTAATCAGTGCACTTAACCGGGCATCCGACTTTTGGAGTGTGTGAAACCTCAACGCTTGAAAATGCCATGAAAATTAGTCAAATGTGTTTCTAATCGACCGCGCCGACTTAGTACCATTCTTACCACTAACGGACTATGCTATCAAAAATTACTATCTAATTAGCTGTCCTATACGAACTACACCATTGTAAAGTGATCTGGGGTTTATTACACTCCACCTATTGAAAGTAGCAACATTTTTATTCTCTGAGTTTTTTTGGGGATTTGGAGCTGTAAGTAATTAGTTTTAATTCGATTACTAGATTTTAGTCATTTTTTTATCCAAAATAGGTCAGAAAGTTATGGGCGACTATAAAAAATAGCAGAGGAAACTCCCGGCTTATTGGGAAGAAATAAAAGACAATGAAATAAATGATGAAAATGATTCAGAAACAGATAATGAAGTAGACAATCTAAGCGTGTGTAGTGACAAGATGCTGAAGTAACTGAAGAACAAGAAGGATATGGAAGTAGAAAATCAAATATTGCAAAATTCTTTCTTAGAAAAAATAAACAGAAATGTATAAAGAAGCTCTCAAAAGCAATAATCGTACGAGATCTGACAATATTATTACACATTTGCCAGGGGTTAGAGCGTACGCCAAAAATGCAAAAACACCACTTCAATATTTTGAGCTATTTTTTGATGAGCATATAATTTCTGATGTTGTTCGTACATTAATAAAATAATTAACGAAAAGTATACTAACTTGAAAGAACGAATTATGAATATTAGTATTCATAATTGTTGGAAGAATACTAAGCGGCGAACGTGTTTACATAAATCCAGAATTTCGAAGGACCAAACTTCTTGGGTAGAATTTAAATCAATATGAATGTTGAAATAAAAATAGTATTTGTAATTGTAACGTAACATTTTATATCATTTTTTTAAGTACGAAACATGAACTGCAAAATCATAAAGCGGCACATTATGTTAAATTATGAAACCGAAACATGAATATATAAATTGTATTCAATCACTTCACTCATTGTAAAAAAACTATTTACATTTTTTAGTAACAAAAACTTTTTGGGTGTGGTTAACCCGCCATTTTATTTATATGAAGAAACTTTTTTGCTCTAGTAAAGTCATGACTGACTTGATTCACTGTCTGGATGCGAGAGAGCGTGTGTGCTCTGATTTTTAACAGAGAGGAGGGTTGGTAGTTTTTTATTGGTAGAGACATGTGACGTGGTACGCAAATTGAATTAAGTATCGTAGCCGGAAGAAACATATTGTTATGATATTAACAAATTATCTCACTTATTTGGGTTGGGTTCTAGTCAAAAAAATAATAAACATTACAAACATTATAAAAAAAATTGTCGTGTTATATTCCTTTTTTTTGTGTTTTTCTTATATGATTAGTTCTAACTATGATTTCTTTCTCTTTTTCCAAATATCTGCTTCTTATTTCATCGTTTCTTCAATTATAGATGCTTTCCCAAAATTGAATCTTGATATAATTTAGTCTTCCTCCATTTTTTTTGATTACTGATTGAGTACCATTCCAAATTTTATGAATTTTGTTTAACAAATTTTTTTTTTATTTTATTTTAATTAAACCTATATTTTTTAATTATTTGATATATAATTTCAATGAACATCTCATCATAAAAATTTCTTTAACAGTCTTTTTTAAATTAATCAAAAATTGACTTGCTTATTATTTTTTTTTATAAAATTTTTTTTTCACCACTAGATTTCTTTTTTAATATCCCAGCCTTCGTTTAGTTTATTAACCCTATATTCCCTGTTTACTATCTGACTTTGACTACTTAAATTTCATATATGACACCTCCAAAATTTCAATTTTATTATAGTATTTTTCATTATTTTAATAAAATTTAAGATTCTTTCACTTTTAAATTTATTGCCAATTTAACTAAATATAATACCTTCGTTTTCTTTTCTTTATTTACATATCAACTCTTCTATCCCATTTAATAAACATAACGTTTAACTATTAATAATCTTCTACTAGATTAAAATTCAACTCAAAAAATTTAATTTCTAAAATTCCCTTTAACAGGTTGAACATTTTTATAACAATATCTATATTTTTTGTGTCTTATAATGATGGGATAATATGAGAGAAAGATAAGCTTGCATAGCAACAGTCGTTTGTGTATTTTATTTTTGTTTACTGTATTTTGCAAGAAGACAGAAAACAGTCTGAGAGAAAGATGGAATAATATTAATTTTAAAAGAAATATGAATTAGTTTCAGGATAATATTCCAGTAAAATTTATCCATCCCTCATTATGGCGAAACGTCCGTAGTTGAAATAAAAGCAGTTATTAGTCTTTTGTATTTGTCGGGTACATTTAGAAATAACTGTCGTCACTTGTATGAATACTGGAATACTGATAGTACTGGGATGGATGTCTTCCGTGCAACAATAAGCCAGCGTGGCTTTGAATTTTTAGTCTCATGTTATGATTTGATAACAAAGATAATCGGAATGACATATGTAAAATTGATAAACTCGCACATATTAGAGATTTTTTTGAAAAAATTTGTAGATAACTGCAAAGCTACTTATACGTCATCAGAATATTTGACAACTGATGAAAAATTGAACCATTCCGGGCCGATGTAGTCCAAAAAAAGGAAAAATTGTAGTACTCTCATCTCTTCATCATTTTGGGAAAAAAATCTTCCAGATATGATAAGTTTCTACAATTTAACGCGTCTTACAATGTAGCCAGAAATAGTAGGCACTGGCCTCTAACATTATTTTTTTCACTGTTAAATATCGCAGGAATTAATAGTCAAATCATATATGGAGAAAATAACAATACAAAAATATCAAGACAAATTTATCTCAAACTACTCTAGTTACAGCTAGTGGAAGAACACTAAAGACAAAGAATGGCAAATCCCAGACTTACAATATAAGAAGAATATTGGAGAAAATCCTGAACCACTCCCAAAAAAAGACCTAATCTGGAATACGTATTGACATATTATCAAAACAATTCGTTCTGTTTTTGAATTTTTTATAAATTTCGTTTTCTGTAATAAAAAAACTTAAAACAAAATATCTATGAAAAAAGGTGCCTTTTTTCAGTCAGAAATTATATATTTTTTCAATTGAACCTTTGATAGGTAGAAATAAGGTTTTTTATGAATATTTTGTAGTAAATGTTTGAACAAAAGTATAGTAAGTAAAAAATACATTTTTTATAATATCATTTTAGTTTAGGGTTTAATACACCTCACATGTCGGAACTTAGGAAAAAATTTCACCTGTCGGATGCCGAGTTAAGGATCGAATCAAAAAAATCGATCTTATAATTTAATATTTATACAAACAATTTTATTTCTAATCCAAGAGGTTATCCATATCTCAAATGTGGTCAAATTATACAGTAGAAATAAAACTCCAAGTCATATACCACAATATATTCATAAATAATAGTATTATAGGGCAACTAGTTTCGGCTGATAAGCAATCTTCAGGCCATATTTACTTATATAACAAGATTAAATAAAAAAAAACAAACGTTTTTAAGAGGACTATTTAGAATATTTAAAATATTTATGAGAGAGTTGGGGAAGGAGGTACATGAAAATTAAACGAAAAAATAAAAATTGAAGTTAAACTTTAAACGACATGTTGTTTAAGATTTTGCCGTTTGAGGGGGGGGGCAATCAAACCCAACTCCTAGTTAAGTAATTGTTTAATCGATTATTTTAATTTTTCTGCATCAAAATACATTAATAAAGTTAGTTTAAAAAAATTTAAAAAAATCAAATTGTT
The DNA here is from genome assembly GCA_963243735.1 of Neocrepidodera transversa. Lineage (NCBI taxonomy): Eukaryota > Metazoa > Arthropoda > Insecta > Coleoptera > Chrysomelidae > Neocrepidodera > Neocrepidodera transversa. The sequence goes on along the minus strand of OY725337.1, from coordinate 1,018,652 downwards.
TGTCAATTTTTTTATAATTTTGGCTATAACTTCTACAAATATAATTTTAAAATTATGAGATAATTCACACACATAGTACTTTTTGATCCCTTTTGGATGTATTATTTACTTTTTTCATTTGTATATAATTTTCGATAAAACGAAAGTACGAAAAAATTTAAAAAAATTATTTATTTTGGTTGTAACAATTACAATTTTAAATTTGAAGAAATTAAAATATGTTCTTAATTTAGAGTTTTCGAATGGTCCAAATCCAATTTCACTAGCTTTAATATATATATTTTTAAATTTGTATTAGATTTCAAAAAAACAAACACAATTATAGTTTTTTACCAAAAATTTAACGGTATTTTTTTTAAATTTTTAATATTAATATTAACCTTAAACAATTTAGAACCTTTATTTGAATAATTTTAAAATCAATAAATAATTAATATCTCACTGAATTTTATTCAAAATAGGAAACTTTTTTAGGTTTTAGTATTTTGAGTGACGGTTTTTTTTTAGGGGAAAGCTAATTATGATAATTATTTTTAAAATGCGAAAACTAATTTATTATTATTATTATTGATTAAAAATAATAAGAACGCAGATTAGGAACTTAAAAATATTGATAAATTGGTAACTTCGGTACAGTAAGTTTACTAATTCCTTTTTCAAATTAACCAGACATCAATAAATTATTAGTTTAATTTATTATCTAATCAAAAAGTGTTACAAAATTGACGCCCACAAGGAATATCTTTCGATAAGTCAAATCTAAGATAATAGCAGCTTTTTCCCCCACACATTTGATAAAATCCGAATATTTTTTGTGATCTTTCGTTCGAATACGATAAGAAAAATCCTAAGCAGGTGTTCTACTCTAACGTTGAAAGCTTTCTGATTAAGGTTTCATTTCTATATACAACATTATTGCTTCCTTTATTAGACAATTGAAAACCAATTGTATACTTACTAGATCAAGCTTTCCTGAAAAATAATACTTTAATTTATATACCAAATGTCCGAAAACTTTTCGGTCAGCAGTAAGATTTTTCTTACATGTTTTGACGTAAAATTAACCCTACTCTAATAGTTTAATTACCGCACATTGCTCTAAGCGTATCGTCTTATACAAAGTTATCTAACTTAGTGGTTCCCAAAGTCGCGAAAATTTTGTTAGTCGCCCGCATTAGCGTTCCCCAACTCCATTCGTAAACCTGTGGCAGGATCAGGCGAAATGTCAACACATTCGAGAAAGTGCTGTTTCACTTTATATTAGCCAATATGAGATATCAATTTAGTTATTATTATTATTTTAAAAAAGAAGAAATTAGTACTAGTAGTATTTATGACATGTGTTTTTTAAGCTGTTAATTGCCATCTCTAAGAAAACTTCAGTATTTGCCCAAAATATCGTTTTATTATTAAAAATTGAAATAACTTTATAACATTTAGGTATAGGGAATGCTTAAGAAAAGTAAAGTAGAAAATGATATAAGATACAGGGTGTTACGTTTGAAATAACTGAAAAAAATCATGGTCGTGTGTTTTGGGTTACCTTCTATCCAAATAAAAGATATCAAAAACATGATGAGTTGCAACAATACTAGACTACTACGAAATTATTCGAAGCTTAAGATATTAACCCGCAGTTGTTGATTTTTAATAATACAGGGTGACGATTTCATTAAGATTTTCACATAAAAGTTGCTATATCTTTATAAGCACCCTGTAGAATCTGATAAAACTATCTACTGCCTGAATACTGAAAATGAGCAATATTTAAATTAGAGATAATATATAGGGTGTTCCATTAAAAAAACATAACTTTGGTATGCTGTGACTTTATGATTACGAAATAATTTTAAAATATATACAAAACAAATAGGTTGGAATATTTTTTTTAATGACAATATGAAAGATATTTCGAAAATATTAATAATTTAATTACTGCCATAAATTCTATTTAATCAAAAATTAAACCAGGCATTTTACCTATTACCTACCATAGTTTTGATATAAAATAGAAAAATTTGAAAAATTTTCAATATGTTTTTCTATATTTTTCACTCCCAAATTGATCTTTTGAAAGTATGGCAATTGTAAGGATTTGATTAATGATGTTTAATAAAAAAAAAACAGAAATTGAGGAAGAAATTTTGATGACATGTCCAATGCCCAAACTATTATTATAAATAAGTAAAACAAATCTGATAATGTTTTTATTTTTCACCCGGTCGTTCAGGTATAATAAATATCAACAAGTGCTTTTTGGGTAAAACTTTTCTCCGCCTTCGAAAAATATGAACGAGGTATCATTCGATTCAGAATACCGCAGATGATTTTTGAAAAAAATCAAGAGCCGCTTGCAATAATTGCAAAAGTTATAAACACTTAACTGAAAAATAAAAAAGGGGTTTAGTTTTTTGCAAAAATCTCAAAACTTATTTGACATTTTTCAAATTTGAAAAACGATTCAAAAAGAGGAGGAAATTTACCAAAAAAACTATACCTCTCGAAACTGTATGACCAATATTTATTATTTAAACTTATTAAATATGAAAATTAAAAATTGGAAAAATTCAGGCATCAACTAGATAGATTTATGAACAATAATCCGCGGTCAAAAACTTTTTATCGCTATTTTTCTATTAATTATGCAGTAGTTAATTAACATTTGTTAAATCACAAGTCGGAATTTTTTTCCATTTTTGGACCTATTTTTTGAAAGGTCTCAGAAGAGATTCCCATGGAGAAATTAAAAAATTGTTATTTTTCAATTTGTTATTAACAATTCACTCACGTTAAAAATTAAAAAGCTTGATTAATCATTGAAAAAAATATTTTTTTTCATATTACTATTGATTCGTTTTTTTATGATCAGAAGTCACATGAAAATAATTTTAAAATTTTTTTATTTCTTATTGTTTACAAACATTGTGATAAACAAATGCGTTGTTTATAAGATAATTTAAAATTTCTTTTTTGAAAACATAAATCTGCGATGCAAATTATGATTAAAAAAAAATAGTTCCTTAAAAATTTTTTTTATTGCTTAAAAACGTATTTGTTAATTAACAATTTTTTCTATAACCTGTAATTATTATTAAGGAACCATTTTTTTAAATCAAAAATTTATCTTGTTCTTTGATTACTAAAAAAAAATTGTTTTTATTTAAATTTTTATTGTTTATTTAATAAACAATTTATTATAAACAATTCAATTTTTTCTATATATTGTTTTTATTTTTCTACATAATGAAACAAAAACAACCATGTGCTATTTTTTGAGAAAAATTATTTATTTGGTCGAAAACAAATGTTAATTAACAAATACGTTGTTAAGTAATAAAAAATTTTTTTTCAGGAACGATTTTTTTTTAAAAATCATAATTTTCTTCAAAGATTAGGTTTCCAAAAAAAATTATATTATCTAATAAACAACGCATTTGTTTATAATAATTTTGTAAACAATAGAAAATAATAATTAAAAAAAATCATATTCATGTGACTTTTGATCATAAAAACCCGGATCAATAGTAATATGAATTAATTCAATGATTAATCAAGCATTTTAATTTTTATTTTTAACGTAAGTAAATTGTTAATAACAAAGTGAAAAATAACATTTTTTTAATTTTTCCAACGGGAATCTCTTCTGAGACCTTTCAAAAATAGATCCAAAAAAGGAAAAAAATTCACATTTGTTATTTGACAATTATTGCACTTACAATGTTCAGGTTCAAGTAGGACAAAACTGTTAATTAACTATTGCATAATTAATAGAAAAATCGCGATAAAAATTTTTTGACCGCGGATTATTGTTCATAAATATATCCAGTAGATGCCTTAATTTTTTCAATTTTTAATTTTCATATTTAATAAGGCCGGAGTAATTGTTTTCGGTCGTATTTTCAACACTTTGGGAAAATTATAGATATTGGTCCTACAGTTCCGGGATGTATAGTTTTTTTTTTGGTAAGTTTCCTCCTCTTTTTGAATCTTTTTTCAAATTTGAAAAATATCAAAAAGTTTTTGAGATATTTGCAAAAAACCATACCCCATTTTTATTTTTCAGTTAATTGTTCATAACTTTTGCAATTTTTGCAAGCGGCTCTTGAATTTTTTTAAAAATCATCTACACGCGCCTTTCCGAATCGAATGAGACCTCGTTCATATTTTTCGGACGCGAAGAAATAGTTTGGCCCAAAAAGCACTTGTTGACTAGAATAATCGTGCAAAATTGAGAAATAATTTCCGAAAATGTTAAACAAAAGCTTGTTTATTCATTACTTAACTTAATTTTAATAATAAAATTTTAAAAGTAATATTACATGGGATGAAAAAATTAAATACTGAATGGAGTACTGAAAATTTTTTATCTGAAACTATTATTAAACACTGTAATTTTGATAAAACTCGAATTACTTGTTCAATTTTCTTAAATTATCTAAAAAGTATTTATTAGCCAATTGACCATAATTTAAAAAAGGACCAATATTGGAATAAAAACCGTTATCAAAAAGCTCTCAAAGTGGATAAGTGCACCTGCGTAGGTATTTCTCCTGTTAACTAGATATCAGAGGTGACGTCGTCGTAGAAGTCCCTACTCCGAAACTCTGGATAAGAAGTTCGGTATATAAAGCTTTTGAGGGATATGGTGAACGCCACAAGCCATCTTCAACTATATCGAGACTAAAAGGATGCGTTCAATCATTGTGCTCATCGCGGTTATCGCCGCTCTCCTTTTAGTTGTAGTTCATTGTGCACCAAAAGAGGTAAGTTTTTAATTACAATTTTTTTTTCCGGTAATAAAATTAATAGTAGCTTATTTTTATTTAATATTTTTTTTTTAACTATGAGTGACCAACTAATAATTATTATAATAATAATCAAACGTTCAACTGGTATATTAAACAATTATTTAATATAAATTATTTTTTTATTTATAAAAAAAACAATTAATTAAATAATACTAAATATTAAATAAACTTAAATTATGTATTTGTTTATTATAATTATTATTTGTATGTACAGGATTTAAATAATTGTTATTTAGAATAAATAATTTTGAGCTTAAATTAATTTAACAAAATTTGGATCAACTTTAATTTTGCTTTCATTCAGCTAATATATTAAAAAATTATTTAATATAAATTGTTTTTTTATTTATAAAAAAATACAATTAATTAAATAATACCAAATACCTACTAAATACACTTAAATTATTGACTTATTAATTATTATTTATATGTAAATGATTTTATTATCTTGTTATTTTGAATAAATTTGAAATATTTTTGAATTAAAATTAATTAAAGTATAATTTAAAAAAAAAATTGAACAATTTTAATTTTGCTTTAATTCAACTAGTATATCAAAAATTATTTAATATAAATTGTTTTTTTATTGATAAAAAAATACAGCGAATTAAATAATACTAAATTATTATTATTATTATTATTATTATTACTTATATGTAAATGATTTCATATTTTGAATAAATTTGAAATATTTTGAGCTGAAATTAATTTAAGTATAATTTAAAAAAAATTGGATTAAATTTAATTTTACTTTAATTCAACTAATATATTAAAAAATTATTTAATATAATTTTTTTTATTTATAAATAAAACAATGAATTAAATAATACCAAATAATAAATAAACTTAAATTATTGATTTATTAATTATTATTATTATTTATATATAAATAATTTTATTAGCTTGTTATTTTGAATAAATTTTAAATATTTTTGAACTGAAATTAATTTTAATATAATTTAAAAAATTTGGATCAAATTTAATTTTCCTTTAATTGGATTTAATTTAATTAACAATGTAATTAAGAAGCTTGAAATTAAATTATATTTATATCCCAAGAGTCTTTAATTAGTATTATTTTATTAATAACAATAGGAAATTAATTTGCAGCACTAATTTTTTCAATCAAATAAAATGCTTCTAGTTTTTTCTCTTATTCTGTTAGATTTGTTAGGTGAAACACAATGTTAATATTTTATTAATTTCCTAAAAATTTAAATATATCAAAAACTCTTTTTAATGATATTTAAATTCTAAACATCCCAAAGTTGAGCCCATTTTAATAATAATTATACAGTGTGTCCACTTAAGTTCGCAACATATGGAAAACTTTTTTATTATCAATTTTATGGAAAAAATTTATTCTTCATAAAAAGTTTTGCATGGTTTGGAACCTAAAATAAAACTATCAGTTATTAATTTTTTTTAGTAATATACGAGGTGTGTCAAAAAATGTAATTTATGATTGTGAAATGCGTGCAAGTAAATATCGAAAATTGGTTTAAGGAAAAGTTGATCAAAATTAAAGACTATGTTAAAATATGCAATCATATTAATTTGCATTAAAAAATAAGAATTTTTATTTTTTCAAAATTGTTGTCTACAATAACATAACATTTTAGATTTATTTTAGAGTGGGATTTGATAGACGTGGCTATATTTTTAATACTCAGTTTTCTATTCTAAATAATATTTTTTGATTTTGTCAAAAATAAAGGTAAGGTAATTCCAGAACAAATCACATTTTTAGACACACCTTGTATATGGCCAAAAAAATTCATATCATGAAGAATAACTTTTTTTCATAAAATTGATAATAAAAATTTGTGGGAACATTGTCTAAAATATTATACAATATTTAATAATATTTTTGTTCATTTAACAAAATAAGTCTAATTTTTGCTTATTATATTATTTGATTTATTAAAAATAATAACAGTTAAATCAAATTTAATTTTATATCCTAAAACTGTTTACAAATTTTAATTATTCTCATTTATTTTTTTTTGCTATATTTAATAAGTAACTTTGTATACAGGGTGGCGCAAATTTGAGTGAACACTATTAGGATTTCGTAAACCGTTATACATTTAAAGTTAGTTAAATGATAAAAAAGATGTATAGCTATATGACTAATTGATTGGTCTTTTCAAAATTAAAATAACAGTTTCGGTTTCTGTGATATTTGATAAAAAACCGAAATTGACGATTTTCGTTTTATTTAATTACCACATTTATTATTGAAGATAGAAAAAAAATCATAAAACTTTTATTGAAGGTTAAATATGGCTTAATATCAACAATTTTTTAATACTGACCTATACTTTTTATTTCATCTTTGAAATACCCACTTCATTTTTTTGTTAGGAATTTTTCTAAGTACGGTCCTGTTCTTTTACCATAAAAATATGAGTACAAGAATTATAAAAAAGGGTAGGACAATTTGATAAATTCTTACCAAATTATGATAATTCATAATTAATATTTAGTTTAATAATTTCTACTTATCTGTTATTATAATTGTTTAAAAATATTTTCTTTAGTTTCTGATTGTAGTTATTTAATTCACATATTTAATAGTAATTAAGTATATTTAGGGGTTTATTCCGTTAAATTTTAACACTCCTATTTTTTCCCTCATTAATATTTCATACATGTTAATTAATTTAATTCAATTTCAATAATTTAAAGTATAATCTTTTGGTAAGTCTCTCTATTATAATAGTTCCCCTTTTGTATCCCATTGCAACATTTCTACATAAATATTTGATCATCGCAATAACTAACAGTGTTTAAATTACTACTTTGCATAATTGACAGACTTTCGTACTTAATTTAATCCTATTCGGAATGAAACAACATTCATAACGTAGTCAATAAATATTGCCTAAAGTATAGGTTTTTGTACAGAACATGCTCTTGTTTAATTCCCGATCAGCTGATATTTCTACGTCACTGACAGTGCCCTATATAAGATACAACAATCCTCGAAATCGTGTGCTATAGCACTCTATCAAATGTCTTCCAACTGTACCGATCAGTGAAAAAAAAACCCATTGAAACAGGTCAAAAGACCGACATCAGCCCGAACATGCTCCAACACGATCGTTGGACGCTTGACACTGGACACTCGTAGTTCGAGCAACAGCCACATGATACATCCAACCATCAAGGGTCCAACGTTGTAAGGTGTTGGTAGCCTTCTCTTAAATTAAACTCCCTCAATATTTATTTTAGATGTTAGAGCGAATACTTTTCCTCCATTTCTGATAACGGCTTTACTGGAGCGCCTTCTCCAATGCATTGATGGACATACAATATGTCCCTTGCCCTTCTTTTCATGAAGAAAAACATAAAGGTGAAAACTGAAAAAGACCAAGGGAGGTTGCTACAAAAGCAAAACTGGACAAAGAGAAAATTTCTGTTGGAACAATTTCTGTTGTATTGAACATTTATTACCGTATGGGCCCCTATTCTTGACGGCGATAGCATAAAAAGGCCAAGAGTAAGTGGGCGTGTCTCTACTGACATTAGCCAAACAGTATTCTTGAACTCTCTTCTACTGAGAATTGATTAGTTAATTCCATCTTTCGTTAATTTTCCTGTGTTCATATCTTTCCTGTTTAAAATAAATTTAACTAGCATTTCTTTTTGCCGAGATATGATCGGATTTGATTTTGGTCGTTTGCTTGTGCAAACCAAAAACAATTTTAAAAACACTGGAAATGCGATGCTATAAAACTAGTATTCAATAGTGCCGTAACAGAAACGTCAGTCACGTGTCCAAAGGTACATTTGTGGTTGGTAGACAATTCTGGCAGCGCTGTCTCTTTATTACTTGCACCACAGAAGATAAACTAATACAGAAGCGAATGTTCCTGATGTAGCGATGGTCAAAATTTGAGTGACAGTTGAAGTTTCTGCTGCTTAAGACATTTCAACTGTTACTCAAAATTTTGATCATCGCTATATCAGGAACATTCGCTTCTGTATTATCTTCTATGGTGCAAGTAATAAAGAGACAGTATTAATTTATCTTCTGTGCTTGCGCTTTCATTAACTCCACAACATTCAAGAATACAGATGTATACTTCTTGTAGAATAGTAGTAGAATCGTATCGTGGAATGCTTCCTGGGGAATGTTCTATTCTATCGCCGTCATGAATAGGGGCCCTGAAAAACGCGATGATCCTTTTTAAGAGTGCCTCTTTATTTTGAAGATCTGCCAAATAATCTGATGTAGCGGAAAGGATGTTGTACGGTTGTTGCTTCTTCTTCCGCGAAACATCCAGAATGTATTAATTGTTCTGGCGCTTTTGTTATTTTCAAGACCCTTTCTTGAAGCTGTTTAGATTCAGGTAGAAGTTTTTTTTATTCGTGAAAAATATGTAATTCATACTTTACGCAACATTTTGAGGTTAAGTAGTAGAATATTGTCTTTTTTTTTCCTTTTAACTACTACTACCAATATCAATGTTGCCAAGTCTTGTAGGCTCTTTTTAATGGTATCCTTTAAAATTATATTACTTTTAAGGACCCTTTAAAATACATGTATGTAGAATAACACTTTCAATATTATGATTTAAAGGGCCTTTAAAATATACTTTTTTAATGGCCTTTACATTTTAAAGAAATAAATACAGAATAAACCTCTTAGGGCGTTATGCTCAAAGTATACTTAATTTTTAATTAAGTTTATTTAAAAAGATTTTTTATAAATAGAACAGAACCGTGCTTCCTAAAATTCATAAAGTACAGTTCATTGTCAAAACCTTATAAAACATCTGGGAATGCTATTTTACCTTGTTTTGGAATCTGTATGTCTGTCTGTCTATTAGTGAAGTAATAATCAATAGGTGCTTATTAGTTGTGGTCCCATTTCAATATGTATTACCGTTTAAAAGATATGATTTCTCAATTTTTTTTTACTTAGGTCGCCATTTTCTCGGTAACGGTTAGTTAGTTCGACATCAAAACTAAAAACACTTTTTAATATTAAACAAGAATCTGATGTCAGATTTGAAATATTTTGATGTTACACACATACACAGAATTATAGATTCCAATACTTAGCCCTTTCGGAGTTTGTGAAAATTAAGTAAAAAAAAATGGAATTTTAAAAACAAAATAAAAAGTAAAGGTCCGTATTTAATAAAAAAAAATTGAGGAAAGCCCTTAAGACGAAACGTTGTTTTAAAAAATTGGTTACTCTTTGTTAAGCAGTATTTGACCTTCAATAAAAAACTTTTTTGTATCTTTAAAAATTAAGGTGTTAATTAGATAAAACAAAAATCGTCCATTTTCATATTTTAATTTTGAAAAAAACCATTTAATTCGTCTTGAAAATAGGGATCTTTTTCCCATTTAACCAACTTCGTATCTATAACGGTTTACGCAATCCCAATTGTGTTCAATTAAATTTGCGCCACCCTGTATACAGATTTTTAAATTTCGTTCAATATTTTTCGGTTTTATTTTAGCCAAAATATTTCGTAAGAATTTACAATTTTTGTCCTAATGTTAAATTTATTAAAAAACAGAAGATTACCCATAGCTCAAATGTGGTAAATTATTCAACGAATAATAAAAACTCTACTCTAACTTGGCGGCAACATGTTTCGGCCACAACGATGGCCATCATCAGGCAGAAAAAACAAAGAACTTGTACATGATATTAAAAATCGGTATGAAAATTAAACAAGTCACATTGTAAAAATATTATAAAATTTTTTAAATGTTTAACATTTTTTTTTTTAATTTTTATTTATAATATTTTTACAATGTGACTTGTTTAATTTTCATAACAATTTTTAATATCATGTACAAGTTCTTCGTTTTTTCTGCCTGATGATGGCAATCGTTGTGACCGAAGTTAATCTGGTTTAACCAAATAATAAATTTTTGTGGTATGACTTAGAGTTTTTATTAGTCGTTGTTAAATTTATTTCCTACATGATTTCATTTGTTTGAAAGACATAAGGAATTATAACATTTTTTTAATTGATTTTCCTGAATAGTGATTTTATTAGAATTTTGACTAATTTGGTTAATTTCTATGTGCCTAATTTATTTATTTAATGGATAATTATTATTATAACAAAAACTGACTTTAGAAAATAATATTCGTTTGAACAAATATTTTTTTAAAAAGAAAAAGATTATCCGTACTCAAATATGGTATATTATTCAATGAATATTGGAGAAAATCGGATTTTTTTTTGTCAAATTTCAACACCCTGTATCTCAGAAATAAAGCGGTTGTAGACTTATGTTTCTATAAAAAATTTTTCTTAAAATCATACAAGGATTATTATGAGAGGTATAATATTTGTTTTATGTACGCTTTTGATACGCCGTATAAATATTTGGAAGTTTACTAAAAATAGGATATTAAATTCTTCGTTTGTAGATCTGTAAATTAATTTTTGTTTATTTAATTTTGAATAATTTTTGTTCTCTTATATATAAATGCGATATAAATGTTCAAAAAAAATTTATTTTCATTCATCACATAAAGTAACTTCAATAATACGGGAGGAATTAACGAAACATTTGCTGTTTTACAGCCTTTTTAGTATTACCGCGATTTTTACCATAAACAATCAACATATCCTGGGATTAGCGTACTTAAAAAGTAAGTACACGCTGTAAATAATGATTAATTAAGAATGTAACCGATAAAAAGATGTTGCCGGTTATTTGACCATTACATTTTATTTTCAATTTGTTTCTATCTTTAAATAAATTATATATTTTAGTACGATAGGATCAAATATGTATAAAATTTATTATTTTAGAATAAAATTATTATTTTAGCATGTTTTTTTTAAAATTATAACGGATATCTTTAAGAAAAAATTGTATAAGAATTTTTTGGTTGAAATTTTGTCTTCTATCTATTAATCCAGTATTTTCATTCGAGACTATTTTTGAACACTTTGTAACATGTTGTTGATCGTTTTTAACGATTTGATAATTGCTTATTTAGGATTTTTAATATTCTGAGCCATGTCAATTTGGTAAACTTTTTGTTATAAGAAGCTTTAGGTTACAGGGTCCTGCAAACTTCTTTCGTAGTTCTATACTTATTATGTAAAACTTACAGATTTATTTTTTATCAACAATGTGTTTTTTTCTAAATAACTTTTAAATGATCAAAAATAGGTACGACGAGTAAATGGTAAAATTGAAGGGGATAAAATTCAGTATCAATTTATAGGGTGTCCCATTTAAAAAACCTGAAAACACTTCAATGAAAGTTTTTGGAATATAAAATATCACCCTATATATTATAACAATTTCAAACTGAGTCTAAAAATATCTTATATCTTCAGTCCTTTGTATTTAAGCTTTACTATTAAATCTGAAAATTCTGTACTGATTTTTCCTCATTTAATTTAATTTTCCATTTCATAGTCCATTTTTGGAATTTATTAGAAAGCGATATGTGTCAGCTGCATGTTTTGATACAAAAATTCTATAATTAGAATATGAATTTTATAAAAATAGTGAAATGTTGCCTAAATCCACATTTTTTTTTTTAATTGAGGGTGAAAATAATATCGGGCCAAACCGTCCTATTTATCTTTCAAAAAAATATCCATCTGTCAGTGTGCTAAATAGCAGGTTGAAAATATTTTTTCATCAAACATTTTATGTACCTATCAAAAGTGATATTTTATTTCACCAGTGTTAAAAGTAAATCACAATGTAGAAATGATATTTTACTTTAATAGACTCAATTTTTTGGTTGCCTCGTCTTAAATCTTTCCAACTCGTTATTGCAAACATAAATTACCTACTATAATTTTATTTTGATTTTGACATATTTAATATTACACAATTTTTATTAGAGCGGCAAAATAAAATCGATTTGTTTCAAAATCTAATTAGCGTTTAATTAGGTATTCGTAATTAAAACGATTTACAAAATTCGTACCAATAGAATTGCTGATAAGCTGATCTTAATAAAACGCAAATTAAGAGGAAGTAATAGAATCCAATTTCCGAATACTTTTACTTGAGAAATTGTTTAATACATTATTTTGGAACTAAACATTTTTGTCAAGGACAAAATTTGTAATTTATTTAAATAAATTTATCAACACAGGAGTTTGTTGAAAGATCATTTTCATATTATTTGTATATCAAAGAATAAATGTCGATGATAATAATAATAATAAATCAAAAGGTACCACACAAGGAGGGAACTAGTTTCGGTAATAATGCCATCATCAGGCCTTTAATACAAAATTTCAAATAAAATATTAAAAGATTAACTAACTTACCAAAATTAATTATTTAAAAACGGATAAATTGCATACTAAATGTACATGGTTGACACAAATGCCTTTCACAAGCCCGACAAAGTTATCACAAAATATATAAAACCTGAAGTGGCAGGTATAACTCATATTTACGCAGATCGCTCTAAAACAAAGCAAGAATCAAGAAGCGGCATATACTCCAGATGTTTAAACCTAAACATTAAAAATGGGCTATGTGAAAAAATGCCAGGGTAGCTCAAACGAAGCTCAATAGCAGCAAAAAAAATTACCATAAATAACGTAACTAGAAGAAATATGCTCATCTTTCTCAATGTTGGGAAGATAAACAGTAGATAGTTTCAACAATAAATTTATTCACTGGTACATGTTTACTACAATATAATAAATCGATAATCATCGGTAATGAATCAAAAATCGAGAATGAATAACGAATCAAGAATAAACCCTCTCAAAGAAATGACAACCTAAAAATGCAAATCCAATAATAAACATTTCCTGACCTGGGCAACGGCCGGCATTTAACCAGTCGGCGTTACCTTGCTATATTACAATACGTATAACTCATGTTACAATCTTTATATTATTTAAATTATAACTAGTTTAACGAACTACGTAAAAATTGTAAAAAAACCAAAAACAAAAAGACAAAAAAAAAGATAAAAATCAATAAAAAAAGTCGCAAAAAACGCAAGAAATAAAAAAATATGGCAAAAAATTATAAAAAAAAAACCAAAAAACGGAAACAATTGTAACCATAAAAAAATGAAAAAATTCAATACAAGTGAAATAAATCGCAAAAAATCTTAAAAAGGCGCAAAAATTCGCAAAAACCGAATCAAAATCACAAAACCAATAAATAAAGAATAAATTTCATGTAAATGTATCCAGATAAATTTAATATAACAGAAGATTTACTAATTTAATAATAAAGACAAAAACCTATATATATGCAAATCCAACAAAAAACATTTCCTGACCTGGGCAACGGCCGGCATTCAACCTGTCAGACTTACGTATAACTCACGTCTCAACCTTTATATTGTTTAAATTATAACTAGTTTAATGAACTACGATGGCCCAAAAGGCATCACACGTGCTCAAGTATTGTTTTAAATCAAAAATGGTTTTCCTCCTTATTATCTAAATTATAATGCATTTTCATTATTATTTTTATTATTATTAAAATTCATGGTTTACGAATAAGATAACAAAGTAACAGTGTGTCCATAATGTACACTACAATTCATAAAAAAGTGAGATACCTTATTTTAGTTGTGTAAATCTGTCTGTAATGTTTGATATTAGGTGCGTCTTTTGCCTCGGGCGCCATCTTACGTTTATAGGGCGAATAGCACTAGCACCTGGCAACGTCAATGAAGAAAAAATAACCTCCCTACCTTACAGGTACAAAAGGGGTCGGTGAAAAAAAAAGTTTGTGAACTCTTGTGCTAGGAGATTATGGACGAATCATTATATTTGCTGTTTAAGTTCATCTTGTATATACGTTTTTATTTTTCACCTCACAAATTCTTTAAAAAAAAACATCAGAAAGTGCTTTTTATATTATGATAATTTTTAAGCACAATATTTTAATGGATAAAAAAACCTTTCGTAAGCTATATTATTGTGCCAAAAAAAAATAACCGTCGATTTTAATTGTATCACCTTCGGAGTTATATTTTCCAATAAGAGATCAAATTGAGGCCATGCAGTGTATTCTTTTAAAATTTATTAAACATTACACAGTAGGTTATTATTACATCAAAATTAATTGAAAAAGTATTTTTTTTATTTGGAAATGTTATATATTGATATTTATCTTTACTTTATAATAATATTAATCCTACACGGGCAAATATTTTCATTGTAATTATTTATTGATTCATTCATTATTAGATTTTTCATCACTCATTTACCTGCCAACATATTAAATGGCAGTTTATCTAACAGAAAATAAATACAATATAGG
The DNA here is from genome assembly GCA_963243735.1 of Neocrepidodera transversa. Classification (NCBI taxonomy): domain Eukaryota; kingdom Metazoa; phylum Arthropoda; class Insecta; order Coleoptera; family Chrysomelidae; genus Neocrepidodera; species Neocrepidodera transversa. Next base: position 1,003,587 of record OY725337.1, on the reverse strand, counting down.
TTATGATATAATTCTTTTGTGTTAATTAGGTAAAAATTCAAATATTTATTTTAATCAATACCTTGTCACAATAACTCTAAGACCAAGTTAGGATCTTTCCGAGAATATAAATACAGATTTGTCTTATATAAAACATAAAAATGATATAAATAAAACACTAGTTGACGTTATTAGTTGACATTATTCGTTTAATATTAATTCTTCCATTATTAATTAATAAATTAATGCAATATTATTTTTTTATTATCGATTGACCTGGTGTTTGACAGAATTTAAAACTATACAAAATATTAATCTAATTTATTAGTAGAATTAAATTATCACAAAAAATAACACCAAAAAATAATAATCAGGTTAAACGAAAAATATTGAATTTCAGGAAAAAATAATATTTTTCCAAAAATTTTCTAAATTAATAATTTTGCTAATATTTTTTTTAATAAAAACATATTATGAAGCATTTTAGACTTAATCAACAAAATTGTTTGTAATTTTTTTATTTAAAAAACTTTACTTTGATACAAAAATATATAACGAAGTTTTTAGAAATTTATTTATTTCTGTCCTTTATTATCAGGGTCGGACGATTTATAGTAAATTTAAATTAAAATTTGGTTTAATATTATTATGACTTTTGGTTGATCCTAGGTAACATTAAGATTTATAAACATAAATAATAAATAAATACCATGTAGCAAAGACTCAAAACAAAAATTTGTGTGATCGTGGGACTCCCATCTGAAACGAAGTTATTTTTTCACTGTTTAAATTTTTAAAAAGAGAAAAAAACGGAAAAGCCAAAAAAATTGGTAAAACGGTAAAATCCGAAGAAATAGAAAAAAATTGAAAGAAATCGAAAGAAACAGAAAAAAATCGTAAGAAATCGAATAAAATCGACAAAAATCCACAAAACCCCAAATAATTAAAAAAATAAGAAAAAGTTAGAAAAAACCTAAAGGAATTTGAAAAAAAATCTAAAACACCAGAAAAAAACAAAATCAGAAGAATCGAAGAAATCAGAAAACTGGAAAAAAATAAGAAAAAAATTGAAAACATTGGAAAAATAATGTAAAATATCGAAAAAACAGGAAATTAAAAAAAAATTGTAAAAAAAGCAAAAACAAAAAGACAAAAAAATGTAAAAATCGAAAAAAACTCACAAAAAGCGCAAGAAAACAAAAATATCGTAAAAAAGTATAAAAAAAACAAAGAACAACCAAAAAAAGGGAAACAATTGTAACTATAAAAAAAAATTAAAAAATTCCAAACAAGTGAAATAAATAGCAAAAGATTTCAAAAAAGCGTAAAAATTCGCAAAAAAATCGTGTCAAAAATCCAAAAAAAAAACTCCAAAAAAATCGCAAATAATCTCAAAAAAAAACTCAAAAAATTGCAAATTATTGGATAAATTTCATGTACAATAAAGATTAAATTTCATGTTAATTTATCTAGATAAATTTAATATAACAGAAGATTTACTAATTTAATATTAAAGATAAAAAAATTTCAAAAATTGCAAAAAACGCAAAAAATCACAGAAAATTAATTATTGGGTAAATTTCATGTAAATTTATCCGCAATAAATTTAATATAAGAGCAGATTTACTGATTTAACATTAAAGACAAAAAATCGAAACATATTTCCAGAAAATGGCAGAGAATAGAAAAAAAACCGCAAAAAATTGCAGAAAATTTAATAAATTTCATGCAACTTTATTAAGAATAAATTTCATGTACATTTATCCAGAATAAATTTAATATAAGAGCAGATTTACTAATTTAATATTAAAGACACAAAAATTTAAACAAGATCCTTAAAAAATGGCAAAAAACGGAAATTATCTAAAAAAAAACCGCTAAAAATCGCAGAAAATAAATTATTGGACTTTCATGTAAATTCATTCAGAATAAGTTTAATATAATTGGAGATTTACTAATTTATTATTAGAGGCGCCTGTAACGGCGGGTTAATATTGAATTTATACACATGATTTTTTCCTTCACCAATTCTTAAAATACATAAATAGTATTTTTTTAATATTTTAAATTTTGGTGTATGAATAGGTTACTTCGCCAATTTTTAAAATACATAAATTGTAGTTAATTTTTCAATGATTGAAGTTTTGGTGTATTCATGAGTTCCTTCACCAATTTTTAAAATACATAAATTTTAGTTTTATTAAAATTTTGGTTTATTAAAGAGTTCCTTCACCACTTTTTAAAATTCCCAAATTTGAGTTTTTAACGATTCAAGTTTTGGTATATTGAGAAATTCCTTCACCAATTTTTAAAATCCATAAATAGTTTTTTAATTATAAAAGTTTTGGTATATTCAGGAGTTCCTTCACCAATTTTTAAAAATTCTTATATAAAAGTTTTTTTTAATGATTTAAATTTTTTTTGTATTTACACGTGTATTAACACGTTATTGACACACATTTTTATAGGCATTGTCATTAAGAATACACCTACGTTTAATAACTAACAATTGTTTAAAGCAATTAAAACTTCCATTGGAGTATTAAAAATAGTATAGTCGATATTAAAATTTAAACTATTAAAATCAAGGACCGCAATTAACTTATTTGTATACGTAAAAATCATAAAATTATTTTTGTATGAGGTGATTTACGATGAATTGATAGAATTTGTTATTTTAGTCTTTTTAGTAGATTTTCCAATTATATTTAACTTTTTTTAATACATAATTATTTCGTTACAATATTAGAGAGAAAAAAATTCACTTTTTCAGGCTGATTTTGAGTTATAATATAAGGGAAGAAAAAATGTAATATTCACTTTCTCTCAGTATACATTTATATGCTGGGATCGCTTTTATGGCAGATTTTGAGTGGAATTTTTAAAATTTTGTGAATTCGTAGTTTTTGGTACATTGACGTTGTTTCATCCGCCTCTTTTTGAAATTTTCATTCATGCATACATGAAGCTCAAATCCTTTGAACTTGTGAATAGCATTATGTAAAATATCAAATTTACATAACTTTCACCGCATATTTAGTGCTGACCATTAAACAAGTCAACAAGGATAGGTAAAATTTTATTTCTTTGTGCTTTTGAATATGGTTTTGATTTTGGTTCATTAATTTTATTATAGAAAATGATAGAAATATTTAATATTTTGTAATTAATTTTAAATATTGACAATACAATTATTAATTATAATATAGATGTTTTATTATTTTTATTTATTTGTTGTTTCATCAAAAAATTGAATAGTAATTTTTTTGTTATTTATGGACTTTAGCATTAATTTTGCATTAACTTCAGAAGATCGTCAGCAAAATTGTTAAACAAAGTGCCCGAAAATTTTCTGATAAATCAAATTTGACTTAATATACATTTTTTTTATGCAAATTAGTATGTGACTGAAAATACAAGTGAAATTTTTGTTTTTTTAACTGAAATTTAATTCATCTATTTAAAAATAATAAATGAAAGGATAACATTTAGAAAGAGGGTAGCTTTTATCGTTAAAAAGTCTTGTTGTCAGTGTCTATATTAAAAATATTTTCCTTCGATAAAATGTTCGACATTTTATCGTTAAAATATCATATTCTTATTGAGCAACATTTATGGTGGAAATTTTCCAGCAAAATATGTTTTCTATATCTGTCAAAAAAATGCGTTGCTCTTGTTTGAAATATCACGTATTTTTATAATTTCTATTCTAAATAAAACCAATAATTAATCAAATCAAGTATCAAATATACAGGGTGTTGCGATATTCGACCATCAACGATCAACTGCTCTTGTGATTTGATAAAATTTGGTATAGGAACATGAACCATTCATAGTGAGTTATTAGTCCAGACAACGAAGACCAAAAAATACCGAATAGGGGATATAATTCGTGTAGACGCCAATTTTGTTATAGGTGTATGGTGAGGTATATCCTGAACAACATACTAAAAGTCCTGATCGGTGTGGGCGAGCTAAAGTGGAGGGGGCCTCTGTAGGTCTCTTTTTTTTCCTGAAAAACATGAAAATTGATTAGCACAAGACAAATTCGATTTTAAATTTAAGTGATTGTTCTGCAGAGACACGTACGAGGATGAGAAAGAAATACGTTTAAAAATTTCATAACTGTTCGAGGGCAGGAAGGAAGGATCAGTGGGGGGACGATGTAGTATGACGTATTTGCACTGTCCGGGATTGAGGATTACTACAAAAAGTTCATTTTGTATAAAATGAAAGAGCAGCGTCCTTTAAACAAAAAATCTGATGTGGCCAGCACATGACCTCTCGCCATTTTTGAATCAAAAATTTACAGGTTGACACAAAAAAGTATGAAAAAAAATTATATTTTTGTAAATCTGGCAACAATGGCAAAAGTTTAGAAAATTTTAATGAGATGAAAATAAACTGTACGGTATACAAAATATATGTGTAAAACTTTATTGCCGTTTTCTATAATAATGGCGTCATCACCCATAGCAACTGCCACTTTCGGTTGTGGGATTGGCATCAAAATCTAATCAGATCTAATCTAGGGTATCAGAATCCTGTATGCAAAATTTCAAATTTTTTTATTCAGTAGTTTTTGAGTTATGGTTACTACAACATCCATCCAAACACACACACACACACACTAACACACACACACACTAACACACACACACACACTAACACACACACACACACTAACACACACACACACACAGACATCATCGCGAAAATATTAAAATCGTATTCTAGGGACCCCAAAACGTGTTTATCCATTGAAAACTCACTACCCAATTTTTAGCATGATTCCTATACCTCTCTTATCTGAAGGGCGAGAGGTAAAAAAGGGACGCCCTCAGGATAAAGAAATTTCAGGAGCAATGGAAGAAATCTATAAGTACAGAGAACTAAATGATGATTGTCAATTCTCTATGGAAGAGTTGTTGGAATAAATTACTGGAGAACAACCACACGTGGACACTATCAAAGAGAAAACAAAAGAAAATATGGTGACCGCATTGTTTTCAGTTCGATTTGCAACCAAATGAACTGTTGTTTGCTTTCGTGGTACCTACTGGTGATAAAATTTTAAACGACATGTGGTATACTTCGATTTATCAAAATGAACAAGCAGAATGTGGAAGAATAATAAGAAAAGCTGCTGAAATCATCTTGGAAGATATTGAGCTCATGGCTTATGACAATAGTGCCTAGCCACCTTCAGAAAGTTTCTGCAGAAGAATTAATACCTTGGCACGTGCACAAATGGGCCCCTGTTGACGACGACGTCGACAATGATAACGATTCAGATTTTAATATTAACGTCTAAGTTACGTCATCTTTTTTCAATTCACTTTTGCTAATTGCAATATAAATAAAAATCGAATTTTTAAATATACAGGGTGATTCATTGGTAAAGGTAAATACGTTAACTCTGGATAGGGGTCACCTAGCTGACTCTAAAAAACCCCCATATTATGGATTTTACGCCCTTTGTATCCGAGATATAGGGCGTTTTATGAATTTTGACCATTTCTTTTCTTATTCATAACTTACAAATCACCCTGTAGATTTTTTATATTTGGTATACATGTTCCTCATTTCCCGTGGGATATAACGATGTATCAAAAATATTGATAATCCAGGTCCGACTTTACGAAAAATTCACAATTCTTACATCCTCCAAATCATCCCCTGTATAGTTGATTTTTTTTAATTTAATCGCCATATTTGAAAAGAGCGCAAAAACTGAATTAAATCACGTGGTTGTATTTTTTGGCCAGATGACTTTACTATGAAAATTTTATATTTAGATTTTTTAGGATTTATTAATAACTAGGGAACCACCCTGTATAATATTTTTTTTATTTCATAAAAAATGATAATGCAGGACCGGTTTTACGAAAGATATACTTATTTGCCAATCCTTCGTACAACACTCAGTAGATAATTTTTTTTTATATTCCTATCTAAATTTACACTGTACACAAAAAACAAAATTAAAAATAAAATTATCTACAGGGTGTTGTACGAAGGACCTGAATTATCATTTTTTTACTATCGATATATCCCGCTAAAAAGCAAGAACCCATATATGAACTAAAAAATTATTATACGGGGTGGTTCCCTGGTTATGAATAAAAAACGAAACAAATTCCATTTCTTCACTGCAAGATCCTAAAAAAATTAAATATGAAATTAAATTGTTCAGAGTAAAGTCGTCTGCCCAAAAAATACAACCACGCAATTAAATTCAGTTTTTTGCGATCTTTTTAAATATGGTGATTAAATTAAAAAAAATCAACTATATAGGGTGTTATTTGGAAGATGTAAGAATTGTGAATTTTTCGTAAAGTCGGACCTGGATTATCAATATTTTTGATACATCGTTATATCCCACGGAATATGAGGAACATTTATATCAAATAAAAAACAATCTACAAGGTGGTTCGTAAGTTATGAGTAAGAAAATAAATGGTCAAAATCCATATTGTATCTCAGATACAAAGGGTTTTTTTAGAGTTAGCTAGGTGACTCCTATCCACAGTTAACGTATTTAAATTTACCAATGAATCACCCTGAATAGTTTTTCCTTCATCCATATCTCCGTGCCTATCAATCTTAGCAAAAACATGTACTAAACCTTTTTTACCGATAATTTTATGTAGATTAATTTAGTACTCTTATATTTATTTGCTAATGGCCGTGGTTTTCAAGTTATGAAAAACTAAAATAAAAAACTTATGACATCCCCCACCATCTTAGCTCGCGTCCCACTCATCAGGACTTTTAGTATGTTATTTGGGACACCTTCACCTACATTTGTGTCAAAATTGGCTTCTACATGATTTTTTAACCTATTTTTCTTTCGTTGCCTGGATTATGTAGTGATGTTTGGGTCTTACCTTATTTTGGTAAGTCAGAACTTTTAGGATTTGTAGACAGTTTCTAACCAGTTTTGTGGAGCTAAGAGATTATTTATTTGGAGAAAAAAAAATTTTTTACTATACAAATCAAACCGGCATTATTTATGTATAGATTCACCTAGATAAAAATATTAAAAAAAATACTATTAAAAGATACCTAATCTTCACAGGTAAATTTATATATCAAATTATAGGTCAGCAGTTTTTGGGTATGGGCGAGTTTAATGGTGTCATACAAATCTTCTACCTGATGTCACTCAAAATTCAAATTCACTTAAAATTAAAACCCGGCGGTTCTAATATCTAGCAGCTAATTTTATTGGATGATAATAAACATTGAATTTTTACACAGAAAGTACATATAATCGCCATCTATCGAATATTTAGTTAATTCATAGTTTTTGTTATGCAAATCATGGAGTGTTAATTCCATCTTAATAGTATAATTAATTTAAAGATTAAAAAATACAGTTTTTTTATAGTTTTAAGTTTTCTAAGTTTTTTAAGTTTATTTGAATTATTAAATTCCAAATCAGACATTAATAGCAAAAAATTGTAAATAATTTTGACGTGTACTTTTCATCATTTCCTGAAAATTCAAGTTTAGGGTAAATGGACGATGTAAAAGCTTTTGTAACATGAAGAAATAATACCAGAGGGTCATCAATTTTCAGCGACATCCTTGGCAATGGCGCCGTGTTCAAACTTCATCCACGTGCGATATGGCCATCATATCCACACTTGTTGCACAACTTACTATTTTGATCAAAAAAATAACAGATATGTTGATGATATATCAAAAAAATCGTAAAATGTCAAGTCGTTTATGAGATCAAAGATTCCCCTATCGCCGAATTCCGCATCATTGCACGTTTGCAGATATTCAAAGAAACGGGAAACTTATTAATTAAAATAAATAATGCAAGAAATCAACGAACAAGAACTGTAGGCCTAATGGGAGTAATATCAAATAATATTTACGAAAAGCTATATTTAAGCACTCGACCTCCTGGACGTTCTTTAAGAGAGAACAATTCTATTGTATAAAAAGTTATAAAAGAACAAAAGTACAAACTTAAAAATTTACAAGAATTTAAACAATATATACAAAGTTTTTCCCATAAGAATTTAATTTTGAGACCGGTATCAAAATCAACTTGAAAATTTCAATTTAAATTTTATTCAATGTGCGAGTGGATTTGATTGGATATTGTTCAGTATAAATTTTAGTCCATGTGCGGGTGAATTCAATTGGATAATGTTTAGTTTAAATTTTACTCTATGTGAGGGTGGATTAAATTGGAGATTATTTAGTTTAAATTTTAGTATATGTGCGGGTGGATTTGATTGGGATTGTTTAATTTAATTTTTTTGGTGAATTGTGACAAGTACGGCCTTTAGTTTAGATATGAGAATCATCATAACGATGTAAACAATGTTTCAACGCCAAAACAAATGGCTTTAATCATTTGTTTGCACCGTTACACAAGTTTAAAATTATTACAGTTACTTTTTGTCGTTACCGTATTAATCAGATACGCCAATCTTTTATCGAATAAATTTAATGGTGTTATTTTTACATACTTTCTGGAAGGAGTACACTATGGTCTCTTGGACCTATTTTTTTAGACAACAATAATGAATTATCATTATTAATTAACATAACATATTTTTTATTGCAACTGTCACGAAAATGAAACTTTCGTTATGAATTTATTGGAGCCTTCATAAATAATTATCTCTCACGTTACTAAGATGACATTTCACCAATTGGTACAACATAAAAAAATATCCATATATGTTCATGCCAAGGACTAAAATTGGTTGATATTTATAAATTTTTAAAAATCGGTCAAGTGCATGTCGGACTTCGCACATTTAGAATATAAGCCGGCTCTGCAGAGGCAGGATTATTCATAAGCAGTTGGTGAGTGACGTTAGTAATACTAGTTACATAGTTTTTGTAATCAGCTATCGATTGCTGAAAACTGAGTTCCAAAAGTCGAAACCACTCTCGATTTATTGCTGAGACAGACGGAAAGATGGACAAACGGACAGATAGACGGTTCAAGTTGATTTAGATCATTGAAAATAATAGATGGGTGAGCTAAAGTAACCAGCTGTCGATTGCTGAAAACAGAAATCCAAAATTCGAAATCGTGCTAGAGTTATCGCTGTGACAGACGGGCAGACAGACAGACAGACGGACCTGTTTGGTAATTGCTATATTAGATTCTAAGAAAGAAGCACCTGAACAAAATTAAAAAAAAATGACTGAACAGTTCAAACTAGTCACTATTTTTATGTATTTTTTTTAGTTGCAAAGAACGGACGGACATAATAAAAGCTTAAGGCCTATTCTAACAGAAATTTCCGTTAAATACAAAAAAATAGTAAAACTGTTCTTAAAATTTCTTAATTGTGTCATTATTTTTTACTGAACCTATTTGGATTAATATTTTGTATCTATTTTTTTTATTAACTCACTTTAATATACCTAAAATAAAAGGATAGAAATCTACAAAATATTTTTGAATTTTTTATCGTCAATATAGAAATAGTATACAGGGTGTTGAAAATTTCAATGTACAGTATTGGGATTTCTTTAACCGTTATAGATACAAAGTTGGTTAAATGGGAAAAAGTAGCATATTATCCAGATAAATTTACTGAATTTTGACAAATTTCAATATCAGGTCCAGTTTCCGAGATATTTCCCAAAGTGTGATACATGGTTGGATAGAGAACAAAATAGAGATTTCAAAAAAAAATTTAAAGTACAGGTCCGTATAAAAAAAGAAATTGAGGACTGCTCTTTAAAGACGAAACGTCGTATAGAAAAACTGTCTACTCTATATTAAACGGCATTTGGTCTTCAACAAAAAAGATTAAAAAGGTTTTCTTCTATCTTTAAAAATAAAGGGATAAATAAATAAAACGAAAATCGTCAATATTGATATTAAGCAATTATCTCTGAAACCGAACCTGATATTAAATTTTTTCAAAACACTTTATACAAAATTCAATTTTTTTTACTGATTATACTGATTGTCAAGTTCTTTATATAAAATATTTTTTTGTAAACGTGGCACCATTGCAAATTACAAACAAAATTTCTTGCAGGTTCGTTGCATGCATGGCGTAAAGAGACAATTTTCTATCATGCATACACTATTTTTTTGTGATAATTTGTTTATTACCTAATAAAATTATTCAAAATGTACTCAATGTTATTAAAAAAAACTCTGCAATAGTAAATATCGTACATCCATTTAGAAATATCAACTAGTTTAAAACTAAAGCTAACCGTTTTATTTTACTATTTTCGAATAACTTATTCATTAAATATTTAATTAATATAAACTTACGTTTGCATACATTATTGGTCTTCAATTATCACACACTTATATTCACTAAATACGATAAAATTTACAAGTCACTAATTGCACAACTTCGTTTCAATAATCTAAACTCCGCCATCTTTTTTATGCGTCGGCGCAGACTAGTCTTAGACTACAGACCAAGGTTATATATCAGTAGGATAGCTACATCGAACATTTCCGACAGACATAGGGGGATGATGTATGACGTCATCACGGACCAATTCCACGTTTATTAGAAATTTATTAAAGCCTGCTTAATAACCAGGAGGGGTGATTTGAATTTAAGTTATCAATTCTGTAGATTTTTGATTGGTCACTTTGCAGTCAGTTTCACACCGTAAATTTTAGCTGATAATTAACATTGACAGTTCTGACTTTTTCATATATGGGAGAGTTTTTGATTACCGACCGGTCGCGACCAATTATCCCACACTGTTTTTATTTGACGACCTATCGACCGGTTTCCAAAATTGTAGAGTTTTTATTTAACCAGTTCAAGACCACACCGCCCGGGATTTTTGTCGGTAGAAGCGATCAGTGCAATGTCAGTTGTCAAATACACATTAACATTCAAATTACGTTTAAGATTAAATTTAGAAAATTCAAAATGAATAACTGTATTGTTAATTTAAATTATAATGGGCAATCATTTGAGGTCCAGATAGACCAAGAAAAACCTATTTGGAAATTATAAGTAGTAAGTAGTTGTTATTAGAAACAAATTATTGTATATGGTCACATGGTAATATTTACAATAATTTCAGGTAAAAAAAGTTCTATAAGACTGATACTACTAGTGAAGATAAAACTGAAAATGATCAATCAGTGTTTGCATCAATAGATGAAAAACCCGAAACTGTGAAGAAATTGTGGCATTTGAATAAAACTAAATTTCTACAGAATTACGTCTTTCTGCTAAAGAAAAATGTATAAACCATAAATGCACTAAACTAAAGATTTATGCGTTTTTCCAATCACAGCGACCGGACGAAACCGCTGCCATCTGTCATTGGGATCTGTAATGTGGCAGCCAGTCAGATCCCTCGGTAATCAAAAACTCTGCCTATGTCGTCTGCGTCAAATTTTTTAGACATTTGGCAGCTGTTCATTCCGATGACAATACATTATGAAATTTTTGTTGGACAAAAAAACAAAATGGCAGAAGAGATGTATGATTATAGTCAGATTCTATTCAAAATTGGTATGAGGAGGTTTTTAAGGTTGGAGATTATAAACTTTTGTTAAAATTAATAAATTCAAAATGTCGACTTCAAGATGGCAGACGAGATGGTATGATATTGGTCCGCTTCTATTCAAAATTAGTATGTGGGGGTTTTTAAGGTTGGACATTATGATTTTTTTTGTCAAAATTAATAAACTAAAATGGCAGCTCCAAGATGGCAGACGAGATGGTATGATATTGGTCCGCTTCTATTCAAAATTGGTATTGGGGGTTTTTGAAGTCGGACATTATGAATTTTTTGAATAAATTCAAAATGGCGGCTCCTCGATAGCGGACCAAATGTATGATTATGGTCAATTCAAGAACCGTGAATCGGTTATCATAACACAGTTGAAATCTCCGCACACTATATATTACACAGATAAAAATAATAAAATATCGAATATCACAATTCGCATATATACGAAAGTACGGAACCCTAAAAATGAGGGAATGTTAATTTTTTCCAGCGGCTCCCTTGAGCTGTATGGGAGCCCCTTTGAAAGTATTTAAATAATTTTTTATAATGTATGTGGCTTTGAAGACTATAGATCCAATGGTTTAGCCGGTGTGACAGACGGACGGACACGTAAGTGAGAGCAATAGGGCTTAATTTGGACCCTTTGGGGTACGGAAGCTAAAAATACTGACTAAAACAAGATAAATCCTGTCAAAAACAAGATGTTTTACAACACTCTACGTTAAATTTTTAAAAATATAATTTTTGTTCGAAGAGTAGGATTATATTAATATATATTTTTGTAGCAGAATTTAAAATATATTGGTAGAAATCTATCTATTCTATTTTACATTACTGCACAAAGAAAAAACATGACAGCTGCTAAATGTGATAAATTTAAACATGTAAAACTTGTTTTTTGGGCAATAGTTGTCTCTTTCAGTAACGTAGGCCTTACACTTGCCTTTTCAAATTAAATAGAACATCTGTAAATATTCAACAAATTGGTCTGTAAAGAATATGACCAGGTTCCGTCTACTTATATTTCTAAAAAGTGCCATTAAAATAGAAGCGTCTTGCTCAGATGTAAATATCTTCACACCTTCACTGTTAGATAGGGTCCCTAAACATTTGGTCCCTCGAGTCGGATATTGTGGATTTTTGATGCAAAATTCAACTAATTTCTAATTAAAAAACAAAAACAATTTTGTTTTGCTCTTTTTCTTCCTGTTCTTCAAGACGACGTGGCAAGGGTACACGGTACTTAGAAATTTGCCATTGATCCCTTTGAGGGGCTACCTAGCAGGCAGAAAATTACCGACCCTAAGGCTCTAAGATTCCAATAAAATACAATAAACAAGTGAAGCATTTTTTCTTCCATAACTATTATTATTCGCATCAAAATCCAAGACAATAAATTTACCAGCCAGCTTCCTATTGAAATCAGTTCACCGGAGAGTTAGAGAAAGGCTCCAAACGTTTTAAAGGATTTCACCTAATATTTCTATTTAAATAATATTCGCCAAAGTACGCATATGACGCTAATGAAGTTTGACATTGACAATGTCACTAAATCAGGCGCTTTCGATTGATTTTCGGCATTTTTTAGCGACGACCAAGTCACGTGGAAGACAATAATTTCTAAAAGGCACTGTACAACTTTAAACAAATCGTATATATCGAAAGTATAACTTCCGGTATGATTTTTTTTTACTTTCTGAACGATTATTTTGTACAATCATTTATGAAGGCACTACAATCTCCCAAGTGACCAAGGTGGCATTTCACCAATTGGTAGAACGTAAAAAAAATATCCCAGTGTCGGAGGCAATTTTAGTTTATTTTTAATATGTATAAAAAATAAATGTTCATGTCAAGGACTAAATATTAATAAGGTCTTCCACTAAACTTGCCTTTGCAAATAGTATTTGTTTCTTTAAAGCGGTCAATAATTCTTTTTTATCTCAAGTCGCAAAAAATACGCATGTGACTCTTATGAAGTTTGACATTGATAATGTCACTAAATCAGGCCCTTTCGATTGATTTTCGGCATTTTTTAGCGACAACCAAGTCACGTGGGAAACAACTATTTCTAAAGGCACTGTACAACTTTACACAAATCGTATATACCGAAAGTTATGATTTTTTTTACTTTCTGAACAATTTTTTTGTACTTTCGAGATTTTTAATATCTACGTAGATTTTATTTCTATTTTGACAACAAGTGCCGAAAGAGATTTTCCTGGAATGTGCCTCCTTATCACTTTCGGAAATTGTTACGTAATAGTATTTTACGTTACAAGTCCGGTAAGTGTCTTATTACAGTACGAGTTGTTTTACGGATGAGGCGACGCAGGAGCCGAGTCCGGAATATAAATGAGTAGCCTCGACTCATAAAACATCTTTCTCACATACCCCTGTAGCTTTGCTTACTCGGTTTCCTAATCTAAATAAAAAATAAGATTTCCTTTTCTGAGGACATTTAACAACACTTAATATATTGTTTACTGATTCAGACACAATTCGAAATAATTACCAGATGTTATTTTAGCTTCAACGTCGTTTCCAGAATGTATTTGAATACAAGGTAGAACACTTATTATGATTAATTTTGTTGGCATGTTTTTTTTTAATTTGATTTTAATTATTTTTGTCATCACTTTGGATAATTTAAATCTTTTTTCTTAAATATTCTACACAAAAAATTAATTTGAAACAAAATTTGGTTAAGTAGCTTTTATTTATGGCAATTTGTAAAATGTCATTTAAAAATCCCTTTTTTTTATAAAATACTTTAAAGAAAATAAATACGCCATAATTATTTTTTAAATGAAACGATATTGCGGCAAATTGACTACAACATTTTATTACTATAGTTCACTCAGAATAGCTTGAGAGCGATAAATGATTAAAAATTAAAAAGTTACTTTGTCTCCAGAATCTGTCATAAACTCAGAAAGGAAAAGTATGTGAATGAATGTCAAAAATGTTAAAAATTTTAACTTTGCTACTTTATGACCAGTTCATTTGGTGATCTAAAATTTTAGGTTTAATTAAAATGTAGCATAATAATTTTGCTATGAACTGGTGCAAATTACATTTTTTTACCGTTTTTAGTTTTCTCACAAATAAAAATTATGTGAGGACATGTAAAAAATAAATGTTAAAAAAATGTATTTTGACACTTTATCACCAGTTCATTTGGTGATCTAAAAATTTTAGATTTAATGGAAATTGCATTTTTTTACCGTTTTTAGTTTTCTACGAAATGAAAAATATGTGAAAAATTTTATCTTTGACACTTTATCACCAGTTCATTTGGTGATCTAAAATTTTTATATTTGGTGGAAATGTAGCGTAATAATTTTGCAATGAACTGGTGCAAATTGCATTTTTTACCGTTTTTAGTTTTCTCAGAAATTAATATGATGTGGAGACATGTCAAAAATGTTAAAAGTTTTAAGTTTGATAATTTATCACCAGTTCATTTGGTAATCTAAAAACTTTATATTTAGTGAAAATGTAGCGTAATAATATTGCTATGAACTGGTGCAAATTGCATTTTTTTACCGTTTTTAGTTTTCACAGAAATGAAAATTATCTGACACTTTATCACCAATTCATTTGGTGATCTAAAAAATTTATATTTTATAGAAATATAGAGTAATACTTTTGCTATGAACTGGTGCAAGTTGAATTTTTTTACCGTTTTTAGTTTTCTCAGAAATGAAAATTATGTGAAGGCATGTCAAAAATTTAAAAAATTTTAAGTTAGACATTTTATCACCAGTTGATTTGGTGATCTAAAAATTCTATATTTAGTATAAATGTAGCGTAATAATTTTGCTATAAACTGGTGAAAATTGCATTTTTTTACCGTTTTTTTTTCTCAGAAATAAAAATTATGTGAAGACATGTCAAAAATGTTAAAAATTTTAAGTTTGATACTTTATCACCAGTTCATTTCGTCATCTAAAAAATTTATATTTAATGGAAATGTAGCGTAATACTTTTGGTATAAATTGGTGCAAGTTGAATTTTTTTACCGTTTTTAGTTTTCTCAGAAATTAATATGATGTGGAGACATGTCTAAAATGTTAAAAGTTTTAAGTTTGATAATTTATCACCAGTTCATTTGGTAATCTAAAAATTTTATATTTAGTTAAAATGTAGCGTAATAATTTTGCTATGAACTGGTGAAAATTGCATTTTTTTACCGTTTTTAGTTTTCTCAGAAATGAAAATTATGTTAAGGCACGTCAAAAATATTAAAAAATTTAACTTTGACACTTTATCACCAGTTCATTTGGTGATCTAAAAATTTTACAATTAATGAAAATGTAGCATAATAATCTTACTATGGACTGGTCCAAATTGCATTTTTTTACCGTTTTTAGTTTTCTCACAAATGAAAATTATGTAAAGGCAAAAAAAAAATATTTTAACTTTAACACTTTATCACCAGTTTATTTGGTGATCAAAAAATTCTATATTTAGTAGAAATGTAGCGTAATAATTTTGCTATAAACTGGTGAAAATTGCATTTTTTTACCGATTTTGGTTTTCTCAGAAATAAAAATTATGTGAAGACATGTCAAAAATGTTAAAAATTTAAGTTTGATACTTTATCACCAGTTCATTTGGTTATCTAAAAATTTTATATTTAGTAAAAATGTAGCGTAATAATTTTGCTATGAACTGATGTAAATTCCATTTTTTTTACCGTTTTTAGTTTTCTTAGAAATGAAAATTATGTGAAGGCATGTCAAAAATGTAAAAAAATTTAACTTTGACATATTATCACCAGTTTATTTGCGGATCTAAAAATTTTAGATTAAGTGGAAATGTAGTGTAATAATTTTGCTATGAACTGGTGCAAATTGCATTTTTTACCGTTTTTAGTTTTCTCAGAAATGAAAATTATGTGAAGACATGTCAAAAATGTAAAAAAAATATTTTGACACTTTATCACCAGTTCATTTGGTAATCTAAAAACTTTATATTTGGTGAAAATGTAGCGTAATAATATTGCTATGAACTGGGGTAAATTGCAGTTTTTTACCGTTTTTAGTTTTCACAGAAATGAAAATTATGTGAAGACATGTCAAAAATGTTAAAAATTTCAACTTTGACATTTTATCACCAGTTGATTTGGTGATATAAAAATTTTATATTTAGTAGAAATGTAGCGTAATAATTTTGCAATAAACTGTTGAAAATTGAATTTTTTACCGATTTTAGTTTTCTCAGAAATGAAAATTATGTAATGGCATGTCAAAAATGTTAAAAATTTTAACTTTGACACTTTATCACCAATTTATTTGGTGATTTAAAAATTTTAGATTTATTTAAAACGTAGCGTAATCATTTTGCCAATTGTTGGTTTGTTTTTAGACCAGAAAATATTTTTTTCGCGCAATTTTTGACTAATTTCTCTTTGCAGTAAGCCACAGACGATTTTAGTATAAGTAGATGAATCTACATTATTATTAATATAATTATTGGAGTTATTTATCAAAAATATTAATTTATTTTTTCGTTACTTTCAGTTTTCATCATATCGACAAGAATATGAAAAAAATCCAAGTAAGTACATATCCAATTAAGTCTTCAATGTTATAATTGTACAACAAGTGCGCAAAGCGTCACTTTTCCCACGAGCTCAGAAGTTTGTGGCACAGCCTGCTTTGCGTATAAAAATTTGTGTGGAAAAGAGTGTTGTAAAAAAATGTATTTGTAAATACTGATTTTATTGTACCGAATGTATTTATTAGCAATATACATAATATGCTTTTGACACCCATTTAAAAAATTTTGTCCGCACTTTTTATTTACTGTAAATATATAAAACATAATTAGTTAAATTACACAAATTTAATTTGAAGAGTCGATTTTAAAAGTAAAAAAATATATAATTTTTAACGCAAATAAAGTTCGATAATGAATAATAATTTAAAATTGTCAGATTAGTATTTCTTTAGAATATTTATTTGAAGTAGATATTTTATTTTATAATAACACTTTTACATTCAGAGTTAAAAATTCTATTAAAATATACTAAAATAATGCACATAAATAGTGATAAAATGTTATATTGGTCAAAATCCATTGTAAATTGTGTTTTTTTATTTTTTATGATATTGCGATAACCTAGTAAAAGAATCAGAAATGGAAAATTTTTTTTATAAAAAATATATCAGTATATTGAGATCTTTTCAGCACCCAAAAGTCTGAATAAACCAAATCGAATGTCAATCTGAAGCAGTAATAGATTTGGTATTCGATAAGTTATATCTTTAATGAAACGACCTTTTTTCATTCTTTTCCATTCTGGTCAACAATTTATTTTCAATTTATATCATTTCAATACTCCCATTTACATTTGGAACATTTCTTACATTTCTTTTCATGACTGAATGAACGTATTACGAATCTTCGAAGTTAGCTTCCTTTGTGTAATAATAATAGTAGGTCAGTTCTATGCTAATATAAAATAAAGAATCTGATTGAATATTATTTATTATTTATAGTTCAAAAAAACATTTCATATATACTTGGTACTCTTGAGGAAAAATTAAAACAACTAATTCTAAGTGTAAAAGCATTTCGCAAAAACTTTGCTTTTATTACGTCCATTGTGAAATTATTCTTCCTTAGATGTTAATTATTTATTATTGTAAATACAATCTCACTCCTTTGTAGCTTAATTATATACTTTGGAATCTCTATATTTTTGGTATAAATTGTAAATAGCTTGTTTTGTATAAGAAAGTTTAATTATATTGTTTATGTGGCGTTTTCAAAGTTTACTTAACTTTCCTTAAACTCGCAACTTTGTTAAATAAACAATTAGCACGCGGTTTTCTTTATTGTACAATTCTAAATAGATGCTCAAATAGAGGATCCGGAAAGGTGGTTATTTTATTTTAAATATTAATGTTAACTTATATTAAAGTAAAAAAAGACGAGTTAGACTTTTATTTAAAGGACCTCGCACTTTTTAGATGGAAAATGGCAACAAAAAATAATGATAAGTTTCTGAGATAAGTAGTTAAGAATTTTAGGAAAAATTCTCAAAAATTTAAATTCTTAACAAATCTTTGTTGACAAATTATTGAAAAAAATCTTGAGATATCTTTGAATAATTCTTGAAATCTCTCTTGAAAAATCCTTAACAAATCCTTCAAAAATCCTTAAAAAATCCTTGAAAAACCGTTAAAAAATCTTTAAAAAATAATTGAAAAGTACTTGAAAAATAATTGACAATTTTTAAAAAAACCTTCAATAATTGAAGTCCTAAGGAAAAATTGGAAGATCCTTAAAAAGTCCTTCAAAAATTCTTGTAAAAACTTTGCACAATCTTTAAAAACTCCTTGAAAAATCTTTCAAAAAACAGTGAAAATTTTTTGAATAATCCTTGAAAACTGTTTAAAAAACAACCTTGACATCTCTCTTAAAAAATCATTGAAAAATCCTTAACAAACCCTTCCTTCAAAAATCCTTAAAAAAATCCTTGAAAAATCGTTGAAAAAACAGTGAAAATTTTTTAATAATCCTCTAATACTGTTTAAAACACAACCTTGACGTCTCTCTTGAAAAATCATTGAAAAATCCTTAACAAATCCTTCAAAAATCCTTCAAAAATCCTTAAAAAATCTTTGAAAAACAGTTAAAAAATCTTTAAAAAATAATTGAAAAGTACTTAAAAAATCATTGACAATTTTTAAAAAATATTCAATAATTGAATTCCTAAAAAAAATTGGGAGATCCTTAAAAAGTCCTTCAAAAATTCTTGAAAAAATCTTCCAAAATCTTTAAAAGATCTATGAAAAATCGTTGAAAAAACAATAAAAATTTTTGAATAATCCTGGAATACTGTTTAAAAAATAACCTCGAAATCTCTCTTGACAAATCATTGAAAAATCCTTGAAAAATCGTTGAAAAAGCAGTGAAAATTTTTGAATAATCCTTGAATACTGTTTAAAAAATAACCTTGAAATCTCTCTTAAAAAATCATTGAAAAATCATTGAAAAATCATTGAAAAATCATTGAAAAATCATTGAAAGATCATTGAAAAATCATTGAAAAATCATTGAAAAATCATTGAAAAATCATTGAAAAATCATTGAAAAATCATTGAAAAATCATTGAAAAATCATTGAAAAATCATTGAAAAATCATTGAAAAATCATTGAAAAATCATTGAAAAATCATTGAAAAATCATTGAAAAATCATTGAAAAATCATTGAAAAATCATTGAAAAATCATTGAAAAATCATTGAAAAATCATTGAAAAATCATTGAAAAATCATTGAAAAATCATTGAAAAATCATTGAAAAATCATTGAAAAATCATTGAAAAATCATTGAAAAATCATTGAAAAATCATTGAAAAATCATTGAAAAATCATTGAAAAATCATTGAAAAATCATTGAAAAATCATTGAAAAATCATTGAAAAATCATTGAAAAATCATTGAAAAATCATTGAAAAATCATTGAAAAATCATTGAAAAATCATTGAAAAATCATTGAAAAATCATTGAAAAATCCTTATCAAATCCTTCAAAAATTCTTGAAAACCCGTTAAAAAGTCCTTCAAAAATTCTTGAAAAAACATTACAAAATATTTAAAAATCCTTGAAAAATCGTTGAAAAAACCTTGAAAATTTTTGAATAATCCTTGAATACTGCTTAGAAAAATCATCGAAAATTGAAATCCTAAGGAAATCTTGAAATATCTTTGAAAATTTTGTGAAAAATCCTTGAAAAACACTTGAAAATCATTAAAAAAAAATCTTGAAAGATCCTTGTAAATCGTTGAAAAGACCTTAAAAAATCATTGAATAATAATTAAATACCAGCTTGAAAAACAACCTTTGACAATTTTTGAAAAATGCTCATTAATTGAAATCCTAAAGAAACATGGAATGATCCTTGAAAAACACTTAAAAAATCATTCAAAAAAACCTTGAAAATTTTTTATTAATCCCTGAATACTGCTTGGAAAACAGCCTTTACAATTTTGGAAAAACCATAAACAATTGAAATCCTAAGGAAAACTTGAAAATTCTTGAAATATCCTTTAAAAAATCTTGAAAAATCTTTAAATATCCTTAAAAAATCCTTGAAAAATTTTTGAAAAATCCTTGAGGTACTTGAAAAATCTTTGAAGAAACCTTGAAAGATCCTTGAATACTGGTTGAAAAACAACTTTTAACAATTTTTGAAAAATCCTCAAAAACTGAAATTCTAAAGAAACCTTGAAAAATCCTTGAAAAATCCTGAAAAATCGTTGAAAAAAACCTTAAAAATCACTCGAATCACTCGAATAATCCGTAAATACAGCTTGAAAAATAAATTTTGACAATATACCAATATATGCCATTTTTATTGACTTTCAAAAAGTTTATGACACTGTTAAAAGAAAACACCTGTATAATATTATGAATGACATCAACAAATAGAAAAAATTGATATTGAATTGAATACAAAATTTAAAAGAATAATTTTAAAAATACCAAAAATAATTTATTACAAACATGTTTACATGTTAAATTTTTTATAAAATTGGCAAATAACTGATCTGTTTGATTTGTTTTTAATAAGATTTCTTTAGTTCGTCTGATGCTAAGCAAGTTATCCACGTATTTTATGAATGTCCAATCATCTGTGAATTACGAATGTTTTTTTTTGTGAATGAATTTTACAAATTTGAATACTTTTTA
The DNA here is from genome assembly GCA_963243735.1 of Neocrepidodera transversa. NCBI lineage: Eukaryota > Metazoa > Arthropoda > Insecta > Coleoptera > Chrysomelidae > Neocrepidodera > Neocrepidodera transversa. The sequence goes on along the minus strand of OY725337.1, from coordinate 982,403 downwards.
CCCAACATAAATATGTATTTTATTGCGGATTCCAAATAACCGATCCGTGGCTTAAAACAAATATTAGCATATACGATGATCGGAGAGCGTTAATATTTTTGTACAATTAAAAGAGGTAAATTATTTATATTTATATTGAAATTTAATGAGATTATTTGAAAGCGTTTATTAAGCTTTAAAAAAAACTATTATTTCGGAAATGTTAAAAAAAACAATATCACATTTAATTAAAAATAGAGTCATTTACAGTATGATCATCAATGTAGTTAAGAAAATTTAATGCAGTTATTCATGTAACTAAAAATTATAATGGAATAAATTTAACTTAGTTTTCAATTCTGTTTAAATATATTGATTGAAAGGATGTAAATATTTTACTTTTTCTTTTACGACATAAAAGAAAAACCAGAAAATAAATAGCAATAAGTGGCCCAAGAAGTGGCAAAAACAGAGGTGTCTACGTTTAGTAGTGGACAAATAAGAAGAATAAATATTTAGCCTTAATGCTTTGTTGTCAAATTTTATTTTGACATGTGACAAATCGATAATCTGAATGTGATGTCAATTTGGAAGTAAACTTCTTATTTATATATAAAGTTTTATAAGTATAATATTGTGTTAAAACGATTTTCCGTCGACCGTTCATTTATGATGTACTTTAACGCACTCAAAATCGTTGATTAATGACCCCTATTAATGAATGATTTTCTATTAATCAATAATTTTATTATATGCAATATCTCGAACATTAGAGAGATTTTAAGCCCTTTAAAAAATCTCCTTATTTTGGCGTTGTTGTGGTTATTTTTGCTAACCATAACAATAAGCACGGCAATGAAATTAAGACATTTTAAACCCCAACTTTAAACTTCACAAAATGACAGGTTTTTCTAAGCTCAGAATTTCTGGTGTTTTGTTGGTTATTAAAATTGAAAGAATATATACATTTAAGGTAAAGAGTGAAAACGAGTACATCAGTAAAATTAAATTTATTAAAATTAGGCTAAGCGCTTTCGGCATATTATGCCATCATCAGAGCCTTCGACGAAGGCTCAGTTACTTATATATATTTAATTTTGAAATTGAGAATGTTTTGGAAAATGTTATCAATAGAAGAGATCGTAATGCGGATTTAATAAGGCAGGCTATACTTAGAGATATTTTCCATGTGCCTGAGATTGGGATAGTGGAAATCCTAGAATTTGATCTTAATGCTATAGAGGATAAGTTTGTGAAATCATATTTCAGGTTAGAAAAGCCGGAAATATTTAGATTAGCAAGGGTTCTTTGAATTCCTAATAATATTAGGGCAAGATCAGGACTCAGGACTATTCACATACCTAAAAAGTATCCACAAAGTATACACAATTAAAATATGTTTTCGCAGGCCAACTTCAAATCTGACAGAACTCTAACAGTAGTTAGGTTATGTTTTTCTCAAGAATCTAATATCACTGCGCGTTGTCAGATACTCAATTTAAATTTTATAATCACGACATTGCAGAAAAATTTAACATGATATTTAAACATTGAACAATATTATTAGTATATAAATAAAAAATATAACTAATTCTCCATAGGTTAAAGAAACAGATATTTTTGTTAAATAGGTTAATATTAATTATTTTAATCAGCACATACATCTCCTTTTTCAAAATTATCTAATATGCTCGAAAATCTGAAACGTGTGGCAACGGTGATTTGTTACGCATAACGATAGACATAACCACTCTCTATATTTAATTTTCCGTAATTAACGGAATTTGTTATCGTTATTGTTAAAGGAACGGCAAACTTCCACTGCGCATGCTCACAATAACGATAACGGAAGACAAGCGAATAATTAAAGGGATTAAAATCTCTCTATTATCTCGATTGTTGATGGCCTTTATTAATAAACTTGTTCGTTAAATAACTATTTTTATAGTCTTAAACGTTTTAGTTTTGTTTAACCCCTTGTACGTTTTAAGAAAAACAAAAATCAATAGATCCATAATAAACATTGTAAATACTGACCGAACTGTCACTCAGATTTTTTATTTAATTTTAATCAAAAATAACTATAACCACATTCGTTATATAAACATTAATTGTTTTGAATTTTGTTATCAAAAATAAATAAAAACTATGAGTATATACAATAAAAATATGGTAGTTTATTATCACTACGCTCTTTACGGAATCATGGCTTTTCATTTTATTAGTTTTATCGCTTCGTCTATTCAAGTACTCGGACTCGAATCAGTATTCGATTCTTAAATGTTTTCAATTCTTAAAAGTATTCAATTCTGCACTTCACTACATTTTTGCTGTAACTGAAGTCCAAAATTATAAAACAAAATATTAGTCCAGTACGTGGGGGTATTTTGAATGCAAAAGGTGGGGTAATAGCGATTTTTTAGTATATTGTTAAGCTTTTGGGCCTAATGAAAAATCCAAGTTTTCGACCTCGAGCCGCCATCTTAGATTTTAGGTACGAAAATTTGGTTGTTTGATAATAACTCAAAAATAGTGGCTTTCACACCAAAAGATGTTCTAAACAAAGTTAAAGAGGACAAAATTTTCTACATTTTTTGTCCAAAAAATTTTTTGTAGCATACATACGTTAGGAGTTACAGGTCCGTGAAGTTGCACTATTTGAAAAAAATTTGCGGAAACTTCATTTTGGTTGAGTTTTATTTTATAATTCTTACTATATATCATTATATTTTTACATAATTATAAAAAAGACATTTGAATATTATCATTTAACAGTATTATACTTTTCGTAAACGAAGTTAAAGGCGAAAAGTATATTTCATTTTTTTTTTAAATTAAGATTTAACTTTTTTGCCGCATACCATTGGTCAGCTAGAAGTTTGTAACCTGTGTCCCGGAAGCAGACGACAGGCGATTGCTTATGTTTTTCAATGATAAGTATATCTTCTTCATATTTATTCATTAGACGAGCTTTTACGGTTTTCTGATCTGGACGGTATTCCCCTTCAATTTGGTCCATGAGCTCATCAAGCGAAAATTGACATTCTTCAGAATTCTCGGTAAGATGAGTAAATATATTCCATCGCTTCGTCAACATTAGTTGCAGACCGTTATCCTCTTTTTTTCCGATGGCTCTCGATTATACAGACGCTTTTGACATGACATATGATATCTTGCCTCTACTGCAACCAAGTCTGCCACATGTTGAATTCTTTTTATTATTTCCCGTCCCGTCATCATCACGTTCTTCACCTGCTTTTAAAATTGTAGTTTTCACTCCCAATTGTTGCACCACACAAACGAACTCTCGATGAGATGAGTGATGTCCTCTTTTTTTTTTGTTTATTTAAAAAGTCCGGTGTATAATTTCTTCAGTACAGAGAAAACACTGTGCTTTAAAATTAAAAGTCGGTATACTAGATCTACGGGATGTCGATGCTATTTGAGGTTCGTTATCTTTTTTACCGCAATACGCGGCGATCACTTTTTAATTAATATAATTTTTTTGACATGCGCAATGCAAAGTTATAGAAGATAGGGTTCTCAAAATGCGCGTATGTGCGCGATTACCTCGTAACTCACTCGATTTTAAAAGTATCTTTACACCTCTTTACTTTACAACTTTCACTTAAAGTTTTCTCACAAATAAAGCACAAATCAACATGGGGATTTTCAATTATAACTGCGTAACCTTTTGCAAGCTAAACAATAAGCACACTGGCGCATACAGACTCTATGCACTGAAAGTCATTTATGAGGCTCTCTCAATACCTACTTTTTCAAATAGTGCAACTTCAAGGAGCTGTAACTCCTAACATATATGTGCTACAAAAAATGTAGGAAATTTTGTCCTCTTTAAACTTGGATTTTATATTAGGGCAACACGCCTAAAAACATACTAAACCTAACCTACTACCCCACCTTTCGCATTCAAACACCCCTTTTTGATGCCTACGTACTGAACTATATTTACAGATGGTTACCAGATTTTAGATTTCGTAAATGTATTGTAACTTATGCAGACCTTTTTTTATTATAAAAAAAATTAATGTTTATACTGCTAGCTAGTTTATTTTTCTCGGAAATTCAGAAAAAAATTTTGAAGAAATAGGAACGAGATCAGAAACGAGACTCTCGGTGAGCGGTATGTAGTCTCGGTATCGTCTAATTAATTTTCAAAAATTTCTCGTCTCGTATTATACATAAATAACGTAGCCACAAAAAAATAAAAAAAGCTTATTACCACGAACGGTCTTCCTGTAACGCTAGAAACTCTTTTAGTAGTGAGTAAAGTAACCACCAGCTGCCAGACATCAGCCCTGTACGTCATCAGCACTTTTTAAAGTGTAAATAAAATATTAAAAAAATTGTCGCTGTAAGGTTGAAATTTTAATATGATTTAGTTCATTTATTGATTAATATAAAAAAAAATTGACAGGCGATTTCAGTGAGTACAAGTACCTGGCAGGTGAATCGAAAGGTGTACAGTAACTACCTATATGAGGTAAAATAAATTTTGTTGTGTAAAGTTAAAATTTATAAATATGTAAGCGATTTAGAAAAGGTGGGTACAAAAAGAGGCGATTCTTACTAGTATAAGTTAATTGTTGATTCAAAGATGGCGAGAGGTCATGTGCTGGCCACATCAGATTTTTTATATTGATTTGCTTTTATCCAATTGCTATAAATTGTACAGTTTTGTCATCATTTTTTTTTAAATCGCACAAACATATTCAGATTCCACCCTGCATACTATTTGCTTAAATATTAATATAAAATATAGCAGTGCACAAAAATAACTGCACAATTAATATTCATATTCATAATTCACAATAGAAATCGGAGTAATTCCTAGTAAAAGAATGAAAATAGTGCGCTTATTAAAGGTATATATAAAAGACATTATTTCGAACAAAAGATGAATAAAAATTAAGTAATTTCAAATTAAATGTAATGGTAAAAGAACAAAAGACCAGCAGGCAACTAGTTTCGGTTACTGACCACTATCAGGCCTATGGATACAAACGTTCACAATTAGTCACTAAATAAGGAGAAAAAATTCTCCACACAATGTAAAAAAACCATTTAGGGTAGACAATTTCGTTAATTAAACATTAATGGTACTTGAAAACTAATAAAAATTTAGATTATAAAAATATACACAAAAAAAAGGTTGCTCCCTAGGGGCTGGCAGTAATTACCAGCACCTACAGGGGGATCAACATCCGAGAAAAATTAAAGATCTGAAAATAGCCACCCTACATGGGTTAAAAAATAGTTTAGCTATTTTAAGTCATAAATGTGAGTAAAACTTTTTTTGCTGGAATTTTTTATTGCAGAACATAAATATTAAACGTATTCGCATCTCGGGATAATAAGTTGCGAGGCTGAGAAAAATCTTCTCTAGCGTGGTTTATATACTATTTTTTCCACACTACTAGAATATTTAACCATTTTTACAATGATATTTTTTGGATTTTTTTGGGTATATATTTGAAAAGAATTTAATGAAGCAGGAGCAGTTTGTGAAAACAATTGAATACGAATATTCAATAAATTAAATCGACATTTCATTATGTTAATTGAATTCGTTTCATTTAATACTATTGCATTGATTTTTAGGTTACTTTTAGAATAGTTATTACTAATCAATATCAAAATATTTATTATATAACCTTAATCTATTTCAAACGAAAATATATATGATAAAGAATTACTTACCTCTCTGTTTTATTTGATTATGTCGAAAATTCACTTGAAATGAAAGGGATTCAAAAGAAAGTGCTTATTTGCTGTCGAATTTTTTATAATAATTTTTAAAAAAACTCTTTTGGCAAAAGCGATGGCAGTTTCGTATAATTAATTTGAAAGTTTTCCTGAGATCGCCTACCTCTGACATCACGTTTAGTCTTCAATTCAAAGCTCTCGGTTTTTTATCAGATTATTAATGACAAAATTACATCTCGACAAATTGATATCTAAAAAAAACCCCCGATTAATAGTAGACTATTTATCAAGGTCTCGTTATATTATATACCCGTGAAAATCAGTTTTTATTTGTTAACTTTAATACCCTGTTTTTCGAAAACTAATGATATTTGACTATTGATTTCTAACTTAGATATTCTTTATTTTGAACGTCGATTTCTGTAACACTCTATTTTAGGGGAAATTTTTGGCAAAAAAAAATTACACGATAATTTCTATACTACATACTATATCCATATATTTTGGTTCGTAGTAATAATTTTTTTTTGTGTGTATCTGTGTAATTATAGTATCAAAAACAGATATTTAAAGCATTTGGTTCTGATATGGTTGTAATGGAAATTAAAAAAATTGTGTACTCCGTTACACCGACTCTAATCAACCTCAGAAGAAGTATCGCTATTCTATCAAATTTTCCACTTTTTACCCGTTATGTTACTAATAAATGTATATAAATTTGTATTTTGTTATGTATGTGCATATATTTAATTATCATTTAAAATCGTCATATTTGTAAAAATAATTCGTCCTAGTATAGTATGTCACATATTTATTCCTCGCACTATCTTGTTCATCTTCTCTTTGTGGAACTTTTTTATGGACTTGAAAATTGTTTTTTATTAAATCTGGTGGCAACAATTTTTTACTAGAATTGGTTTTAGTATGGTTAAATTAATTCACAACGAAATTTCAAAATTTATTTTATTAATTCGTTTTTTTGATAAACATTGTTAGAAAAATCTATAGAAGTTGTTGCCAGATTCAATAAATTATTTAATTATTTTTTAAGGTTAACCATAAATAAACTTCTTTAATGGTTCAGATGAATGGTCAATAATACATTTTTTGTAAATATGTATCTATATAAAAACTGTAAAAAGCTTCATTTAGTAAGTAACCGTTGTAAATAACTTATTATTTTTTTCCATTAAATACTGACTATGTTTCATTTTAATTTTAGCAATAACACGAGCAAAACGAGAAATTGATGGAGATATTGGCGGTGGTGGCCTCATCGGCAGAAGTTTAAACCATTGGTATAGATTTGGAAGAAATTTTCCAGACGATATTGAAGGCGATGACTCACAGAGCGAAATTGACGGAGACATTGGCGGTGGCGGTCTTATCGGCAGAAGTTTAAACCATCGGTATCGCGTTGGTGGCAACAATCGCCACCTGAGAGAAATTGCCGGAGATATAGGCGGTGGTGGACTCATCGGTAGAAGTTTAAGCAATCCCTATCGCCTTAATCACCTCAATGAAATTGCTGGAGATATCGGCGGTGGTGGCCTCATCGGCAGAAGTTTAAGCAATCCCTATCGCCTTAACCACCTCAATGAAATTGCCGGAGATATCGGAGGTGGTGGACTCATCGGCAGAAGTTTAAGCAATCCCTATCGCCTTAACCACCTCAATGAAATTGCTGGAGATATCGGAGGTGGCGGACTCATCGGCAGAAGTTTAAGTAATCCGTATCGCCTGAACCACCTCAATGAAATTGCTGGAGATATCGGCGGTGGTGGCCTCATCGGTAGAAGCTTAAGCAATCAATATCGCCTTCAACACCTCAATGAAATAGCCGGAGATATAGGCGGTGGTGGCCTAATCGGTAGAAGTTTAAACAATTTGTATCAGTTTGGAGGGCGCAACCACCGCCTCAATGAAATTGATGGAGATATCGGCGGCGGAGGCCTCATTGGTAGAAGCCTGCCTGGAGATATCGGAGGTGGTAATTTAGTTGGAAGAAGTCTTCCTGGAGATATCGGAGGTGGTAATTTAGTAGGAAGAAGTCTTCCAGGAGATATCGGAGGTGGTACTCTAGTAGGAAGAAGTCTCCCCGGTGACATTGGTGGAGGTACTTTAGTTGGAAGAAGTCTTCCCGGCGACATTGGAGGTGGTAATTTAGTAGGCAGGAGTCTCCCTGGTGATATTGGGGGAGGTAACTTAGTAGGAAGAAGCCTTCCTGGAGATATTGGAGGTGGAACTTTAGTAGGAAGAAGTCTTCCTGGAGATATCGGAGGTGGAACTTTAGTAGGAAGAAGTCTTCCTGGAGATATCGGAGGTGGTACTTTGGTCGGAAGAAGTCTTCCTGGGGATATCGGAGGTGGTACCTTAGTTGGACGAAGTCTTCCTGGTGACATTGGTGGTGGCACTTTAGTTGGAAGAAATATATATAAATGGTGAGGATGAGAAGCGGAGGACATTATGTTGTATATATTAAAACTAAGATTTTTATTGAATAAATGAAGGACATGCTTTTGTTATTTTAATTTTTCATCCCTACAAATAATTCAACAAGGCAAAATTTAATTAAATACTTCTATTATTATTATTATTATTAAAAATACATACAAATTTAAGTAAATGTAAAATTGGATTAAGATTCAAAATCAACGCAGTCGTGATTCAAGATGGAGTTGTATCTGAAATGAGAGTTTATTGTTGAAAACTTGACAAAGTAACAAGGTTATACATACAGGGTGGGCCACCGGTAACACTTCAGTAGAACTAAAATTAAACATATAAAGATAATAATCTAAAAATAATTTTAATTGTACAGGATGTTCCAGAAAATAGATTATATGATACATATTCAAAAACCTATATTATAAACTTAATAGTTTTAAAGTTTGTATTTGTATTGTTAATTTCAAAATCATACTTCAGCTGAATCATCTCGAGGTTATCAGTTTGCTTACAATAATACAATGACATGCTGACATGAACTTAGGTAAGTAAGTAGTACATATGAAGTGTATAACAATAAAATAGTGTAGGAATTTTTAAATCAATCATATCCTAATCGTTGGATAGGCAGAGTAGGTACTATTCCTAGGCCCGCGCGATCCCCAGACCTTACTTCTATAGATTTCTTTCTTTGGGGTTACGTGAAGGAAAGCGTTTTCAGAGATCGTCCAACAACAGCAGGAGGATGGGACGTTTCGCTACGACCGTTTGGCCACCAGCAGTTTCGCCACTAGCCGTTTCGCCACCGGCCATTTCGCCACGGCTGTTTCGCCTCCGGGAAAATTAGATATAAGAGTTCCGGGAGTAAGGAATTTTTGATTGGAAATTTCTTCTTTTTCAAGAACCTTTTTTTTATTTCTTAAATATTGATAGTTTGCAAAAATCTTTTTTTATCTTAATTTGTTAATAACTTTTGCAATTGTTTAAGTGCTGGTTTGAAACTTCTGTACATTTTTCTAGATGTCATTACGAATCCAATAAGTCTTCACTCATATTTTTACTAGCAGTAACAATAATTTACATCATTTTGAACTTGTGAACCAGACTAATTGAGAATGATTCCCTTTTCCCTCCTTAATGGGCAGCTAATACAGCTGATGGTACTTACATTAAAATCAACAGCATGAATTATAAAGAAGAAAGTGCTATTATAAGAGACATACAAAGTAATTTTTAAGTTCATAAATAATAAAATGTCGGCGGCAAAACGGCCGGTGGCGATCCGACCGTGGCGAAACGGCCGTGGCGAATCGGCTGCGGCGAAACGTCATAGCACCAACTTCTAATGATATAAAAACCAGAATCACGGAAGCCTTCCGTTCAATTGATGGAGCAATGCTTGCTAGAGTTCGGGGCTCATTTACTAGAAGACTAACAGCTTGTTTCGAACGTGATGGTGACCTACTTGAGCATTTATTATAATTAGCGTTTACTCAAAATTTTTACATTGTTTCTTTTTAATCATCCTTTTCTGTTCTCGTAAAACTTAATAAAATTGATTCCTTTGTGATGTACTGATGTTTGTATTACAATTTTGCTTAAACATTATTCTTTTCAGAATCGTATGGATGTGTCAAATTTTACAACAGCGGCCTACTCGATTCCTTTTTTTTTTTGAAAAAACATCATTTCTTATTTTGTAAAAAATCTCGCAAATTTTATAAATTCCAATGATGCAATAAAATATAGGGAGTTGCATTTGAGAAAGTCAAGTTATTGCCATTTGTCATAGGTCATTTCAATAAATCGTAGTATAGGATGGAACATTGACTTCGAGTTTGCCTTCATTTCAAAAGATGCCCTAAAGCTTAAGGAATTGACTGGAAAAAAGTTGGTTGAATGGTTATGAATTCGTCTGTTGGTCTCTGCACGACGTTATTTTGACACATAAATTGACATAAGTCAAAAACTATTGCAGATAAATATAAGAAACCCATGTGCATTATATCGACAAATTTAGTGGCGAATCCAAAAATGTAATAAAAATGGGAGGATATGTATCTTATTTTGGGACATCCTGTATATAAATAAAAATAATTTTAGAATATGCCTTGTCGGCCTATCGTTTAAAAAACAATCAAGTCAATATCTTGGATAGAAAAAATGTTATGGAGCATGCACGCACCCCTAGGTATATAAAAAAATAAAAAATAATAAAAAAATATATATATTGAAATAGTAAATCCACAGGAAATAAATGAAAAGCACAATATATAATAAAATTAACAAAATTAATGATCTTCCTTTTTCTTCCTTCCTCTGCTACCTCCTTAGATCTCCCAAAATTTCCCTTCTCTCTCCACCTTTTACTTCTTCTCTTTATTCACCCTTAAAGTTATTTAATGTTTGTCTTCTTTAAATGGTTACCTTTTTTATATAATATTTGTTCCTTAATATTTTATTTCATACTTTTTTTTTAAAATTTTTATTTCTTCCATTCAATATAACATCATTTTTCACTATATAACATTCTATTAATAAATATAATATTATATTTACAGGGCTTTTCTTTTTTCATCTTTTTAAAAAAATTTCTGACAACCTTCCAACTTGTCAATTATTAATCAATAAATCTTCAATTTTTTTTGATAATCTTTTTGTTATTGTTTAATTTTCTTCTCAATTGTGTCCAATTCTTGGTCAAATCCTTCTTTTCTTCTATTACTAATGTTATTTATTTTTATTTGATTTTTTATTTCATTTACTTCATCACTTATTATTTTTATTTCATTTTTAAATCTTTCTAACTGTTCCCTTATTTTTTGTTCAGTATTTTCCATAATCATTTCTTTTACCTCCTTTATACTTTGTTCTATTTGCCCATCTATTCCGGTAATAGTATTTAATCATTTATTTTCCAAAGTTGTTATCTTGTTCTCCTAATTTTACTTTCTCAATTTTTTCTTCTATTTTCTGCAATTTATGCTCTTTTCTTTGTAGATGGATATTTATTAAAAATTAATTTGGAAGAAATCAGATTTGCGCGTAATCTTTAGAACAGAACAACTATTATCTTAATTACGCCAATGTATTTAGAACAAAGAAAAAAAAACAAAGCTTAATGATTTAATAAATGAAGCCCTTCGAAACATTCGAAACAAAAAAATCAGCTAAAAAGTTAGATTGATTTTATTTGCTTCGAACCTCGCTGCGCTCGGCTCGAAGTAGTGGGAAAACTTTTTTACTCATTTCTTCGTTTCGAAAAGTTTCATTTATTTAACAGTCAAGCATTATTTTTTTATTTTAGCGGTTAAACTAAGTCAATTTTAAAATATGGGCTTCCTCACAACCCAACCCGGTTTATGTAATCAGCTCACTGCAGTAAAATTTTCATAATCATAGAAAAATGGTGAAAGCGCCATCCTGTTTATTTAATATTAAGTTTTTGAGTTCTAATTGATGGCATAAGAACAAAATGTATATAGGGTGATCAAAAGTACGCAAATTTTGATCACCCTGTATACATTTTATTCTTACGCCATCAAGTAGAACTCAAAGAGTTAAGATAGGGACACGTAAGCCGTTTTATCCGATTTTATGTCGTTTGGCCGGAGTAATCACTTAAATTTGAAAAAATGCGATTTTCAATTGTCTATAACTTCAAAACTTTTTACTTTAGATTATAAGTGTAATAGGTTTTTGAAATCAGCTTCACGGGATGAGTCTAAAAATACAGGGTGTTCCATTTAAAAAAAATGACGGTGACTTCATTACTCGAAAGTAATTCACCCTGTATATGAGATTATTATTTTAAAATACGGTAAATTAAAATCAAAAATCGACGTTTTTCAGGATTATTTCTTAAAATGGCCTGTTTAGCTAAAAATGAATTTGTTCCATACTTTACGGACACACTGTATAAACAGTAAAAAAAAATATATTTCAACATTTAAGTGTTTTGTACTTTTTAAAAAAATGGTGAAAGTACCATCCTGTATTATTTCAAATTGGATATCTCCTAAAGAATTTAGAAATTAAGTAACAAAATTTTTCACTTTAATAGTAGATTATACTATTGTAATTATTAATTGAAAAGGCATAAAAATTATCTATATAAACAGGAAAAAAAATATATTTCAACATTTAAGTGTTTTGTACTTTTAAAAAAAATGGTGAAAGTGCAATCCTGTATTATTTCAAATTTGATATATCCTAAAGTATTTAAAATTAAGTAACAACATTTTTCACTTTAATAGTAGATTATACTATTGTAATTATTAATTGAAAAAGCATAAAAATTATCTATATAAACAGGAAAAAAAATATATTTCAACATTTAAGTGTTTTGTACTTTAAAAAAAATGGTGAAAGTGCCATCCTGTATTATTTCAAATTTGCTATCTCCTAAAGTATTTAAAATTAAGTAACAAAATTTTTCACTTTAATAGTAGATTATACTATTGAAATTATTAATTGAAAAGGCATAAAAATTATCTATATAAACAGGAAAAAAAATATATTTCAACATTTAAGTCATTTGTACTTTTTAAAAAAGTTTTCAATCCGAGTCACGATAATGATAGCTCACCTACGATTCGCTTTGATCAGTATTTTTGTTCAATTTTGATTATTTTAACGTGGTCGGACCTGTGTATACCAAACCTTGGTGACTCACGAAAAGCGCACGAGAAATCCATCGACTATTCGGGAAACGGCACGTAAATGTTCCAGATCAAGCAAAATGAATATAAATAATCCAAAAGGACGGACAAGAGATAGTTCAATTTTTTATATTGTGTTATATAAATTAATATATTTTATTCGTATAGTGTTTGATATAAATTAGAAGTTGTATTACTTAAATAAATTAGTTATAATTTGATAGAACCCAAAGTACAAAAATATTAAATTATTTTCCCATAAAATCTGATCATTTTTCAACAGCACTTGAAGCTTTTTGAACAACTCTCAATCAGTTTTTAAGTACTATTCACTATTAAAATACGAATCTGGAATTTTGGTATGAAAAATGACGAGTTTAGGGAAAATACATGTCAAATCTATCAAATTTGTGCAAAAACTCTTATAACCCATAACCCAATATTCAAGTTCTTTAAAAGTAAAAGCAAATAATTCTGTATGAAATTCAAATATGTTTGGTCATTTAGTCCATAGTAACTCATGAGATCGCATATTATTTCAACTCAATTAATGGAAATATTGTACTACAATTTTCAATGTACAAAATGCACAATGCGACCAAAACCCAAAATTAAAAAAAATATTAATGGATTTGAAACTTGATACTGTTCACGCGAAAAATAATTGAAAAATTGAGTAAATGTGCATTCGGGGATTTTTGGGGTCGCTGATACCGAATCCGGCATCAGAGTTATAAAAGTCTAAGATGGTGCTTCGGAGTTTAATACTGTGCATGCGCATAAGAAACTTTTTAAGATTGATTGCATAGCACAACTCACAAAATTCAAGAGTCCCTTCCTAGGGCTTCACACGAGACGAGATAAACCGAGACTTTCAAAAATCTCGTCTCGATCTCGTTAGTTGAGAACTTATTTCTAAGATAGTATTTATATATATGATTAAATATCTTTTTACATAAACTACAAACTACTTCTTTAGCACCACTTTGAGATTTATTGAAAATAATCCCATACCAGTGATTTGACTATACCAGGTTTCATTATGAAAAAAACGTAGAAAAAGTTCGAATCAAAAGAGAAAAATCGAAACATGTTTTTTTGTAATCGAAAAATAAAAAATAATTTTTAATAATACTCAATAACTTTAATATTTATACTTGAAAGTTATCGTTACAGAAAACTCCGGAACGCTGAAAACTGATAACTGAAATCCGAATCCAAGTCAAGTAAAAATTAAGCTCTATTAAATAAAATAATATAAAAAGCAATAAAGTCGGCCCGTTTAGAGAAGAACCCATTACGTCACACTTTACGCATCGACAACGCCTCCCTCGGCAGGAAGGGCGACGATACCAGCAACCAGTGGCATATAGGGTTTAGAATAAAATTAAAACCTGTATTAAAAAGTGAATTATTTATTAAAGTCAATTGAACACACTAAAATTTCGAATTTTGTCATTGAGCATCATGACGTAATGGGTTCTTCTCTAAATGGGACGGCTCTAGCAATAGCAAAAGCAATAAAATAGATTCTCTTTTTTGTAGGTCCATATAATTGGCACATGTTTTAAAGTTTATGGATTTGTAGTATGTAGAAAAATAACACTGAGAGATCTTTTCAAGATGGTTTAATGGTTTCGTATCCTAATTATTTTTTTTTATTTCATATAATACTTTTCATTATGTTTATGAAACAATGTATAACTTTCAGATTTTTTATTTAATTTTTATTCAAAAATAACTAACCACATTCGTTATATAAACATTAATTGTTTTGAATTTTGTTATTAAAAAATAAATAAAAACTATGAGTATACAACAAAACTATGATAGTTTATGACCATTACGCTCTTTACGGAATGAAGGGGGTTTTCATTTTAATAGTTTTATCGCTTAGTCTAAGTACTCAAGTCACAGATGGTTACCAGATTTTTAGATTTCGTAAATGTATCGTAACCTATGCAGACCTTTTTTTATTATAAAAAAATTAAATGTTTATACTGCTTAATAGTTTATTTTTCTCGGAAATTCAGAAAAAAATTCTGAAGTATGAACGAGACTCTCGGGTCTCGCTTTATGTAGTCTCGGTATCGCCTAAATAATGTTCAAAAAGGTCTGGTCTCGCTCTCGTTTCGGTTTTACGAGACGAGACAATTATTGTTCTCGTGTGAAGCCCTTTTCTATCCGAAAAAAATGAGAGATTGTTAACGGCAGCTAAAATTATGCTCGGATTAACCCACAAAAACGTAAGATTTATTCTAGCTCCAACGTATAAAAATTACATTTTGTAAGGGTTAATCAACCCAACATTAAAAAATCCTAAAATAAAAACATTTTTTGGGGGGTTTTACAAGGTTATTATTGAGATTTGGTACCACTATAAAAGTGGGAATTTTCATCAAAATTAAAATATTTTTTTCGGATATTGATATTGATTTACAAAAAGTTTCTTTTATGAGAAAATCTTCAGGAAATAATTCTTTCCCTTTAAATATTTTTTAATGTATAAGGTGAACAAAAAGTGTGGGATAAATTTAAAATCTATTTTTGTTATTTCAGAACGAGAATCATCTAGCTGGCTGCAACTAGGACAACGATTCGGACGACGAAGTTGTTTCTTATCAGCGGGCGAATGTTTTGGAAAAAGATCCATGAGGCCATCACAATCCAGGTAAAAAAAAAAACAAACAACTCCATCTCTCAAATGTGGTCAACTAATGAGTAATAAAATACACAGAAATTGGCAACTAGTTTCGGCTTTCACCATCATCAGGCGTACCATAACGCATAAAAATACAACAGTAAAAAGTGGAGAGGAAGGCTTACCATATGCATTTTGGGGATGATCGGCAACACGTATCATACATCATCTTGTTCTGCGACATACATCTTATTATTAGTTTTGTGCTGGTATTATTGCTGGTGCATTATTGCCCTCAAACGGGTAATGGTGCTTGTATTCCACTCTATTTTCGAGAATTTTTCGAATAAATTTGACTTCATTTTCGACCAAGGTTACGCTTGGTGGCTCTCCGTTTCTCAGCATGTAGAACCAACACTGGTTGGGTCTTAGAGCACAACATATGTTGGAGCTCAGTTTTTATTTTATCTTGTGTTTTTATCTTAACTGTGTTTTTTTATAATTATAATGATGTTATATGACATTTAATCGCCGATCTATCCTAAAATGCATCCCTCTCACTCTTTGTACTGTTGTATTTTTAACGAGCGTTATTAAATGCCTGATGATAGCGGAAGCCGAAACTGGATGTCAACTGCTTTGAAAAAAAATTATAACCAATATACGAATGTGTATGTTTTATTTCTCAATTATTTATTGTTGTACTAATTATAAATGAATTTTTTTATTTTCCAGAGTACAAGAACCATATCAGGAAGTTGACTTACAAGAGATATCATCTGAAGAATACACTAAATAAGTAATAATAATCTTTTAATTTTTGTCACATAAAATTAATGATTAAAATTTATTATTTGCAAAAATGTCTCTTCCAAATAGTTAAATAAATAAATATTTCCTTTGAAAAACTTATTTATTGATTTTAATGAAATGTATATAAAATATGACGTAAAAATGAAAAAAAAAACGCACAGTATAACATTTGACAAACTTTAAAGCGCTTCTCGCGACCACAATTTCGATATTTTAATATTTGTTAACTTCGTGGCTTGGTTTTGGCGTTGTGGAATTTTTTGTTGTGACAAAACCTCTTTTATTATGAAATAGTTACTGTAATTACAAAATATTTATGTTGTTTTAATAAAAACTTAACTAATCAGATTTTTACTTTATTTCAATAAATAGTAAAGAAAATAATTTTAAGATAAGAGAAAATATGAATAGCCGGCTAAAATAATAAAAGAAGCGGTGGCGGATAATTCCGGCAAATGGATGTCAAGAACACGTTCAACACGGTTTCGTGAACCATTATCAGATAGGAGCTGAAAAGGAAGAGAATATCTCTAGATTTAACAAATATAGTCGGAAGAAGATAATTAAGTCCGCAATTGGTGTACACGGACGAAAGTTATTTTTTCAATACTTGAAATTTTGAAAAAAAATCGGAAAGAACGAAACATCGGAAAATGCGAAAAATTCCAAGGAAATCGAAAAAAATCGAAAAATTCATAATAAGAATAAGAAAAATAAGAAAAGAATGGAAAAACAAGAGAAAAAATTAGAAAAAAAACAGAACAATGTGCTAAAAGAGGAAAAAATTGAAAAAAACAAAAAAAACGAAAAAACAAAAAAAAAGGAATAATAAAAAAAAAACGAGAAAAAAATCAGAAAAAAAGGAGAAAAGAAACATGAGAAGAAATTAGAAGAAATCCGAAAAATATTGAAAAAAATATAAAAAACAAAATTGTAAAATACGGAAAAATGAAAAAATCAAAAAAAAAATTTAAAAACCGAAAAGAACCAAAAAAAAAACACAAAAAGAATTGTAACCATAAAAAAAAAACATGAAAAAACTTCAAATAATTGAAATAAATCGCAAATCATCCCAAATAAATCTCACAAAATGGCAAAAAAAATCGCAAAAATGCGCAAAAAACCACAAAAAAATCGAAAAAACATCCCAAAAAAAGAAACTAATAAAAATCACAAAAAGAAACGAAAAAAAAATCGCGGAAAACAAATTGCAAAAAACTCGAAAAAAATGGCAAAAAAACGGGAAAAAATAAGACAAACACAGAAAACATTGGAGATGAAAAAAAAATTAGAAAATATCGGAAAAAATAGCAAAATACGGAAAAAGAAGAAAATCGAAAAAATTGGGGAAAAACGCTAAATAACGAAAAATATCGCATAAAAGGAACAACCTAAAAATCGGAAAGAATTGTAAGAATAAATATAGATTTAAAAAATATGAGAAAATTTTAAAGAATTGAAATAAATCGAAAATAATTCCAAATAAATCTCACAAAAACAAACTCAAAAAAAATTACAGAAAACCGAGAATTGACATCACAGTAAGACTCGGCAAGTATTCTACCATCTTTCAGGAGGAAGTTTTCGCTATAGAAGTGTGCAAGAGAGTTGGCAAACCATCCTATTGTCAACAAAAGTATTTTACATTTTGTCGGACAGCCATGCAGGCAGCTTTAAAGTACTGAGCTCCAACTCGAAGCTGGTATGGTACTATACATTGAATCCTTGGATAGCATTGCTACCAGCACAGAAGATAAACTATTATCAGTTTATTCTTCTGTGCTACCAGTAACAGAGTAACCCTACTCTGGGTACCTAGACACGAAGGGTGGAGGGCAACGAAAAAGCCGACACTCTTACGAGAAAAGGTGCCGAATCCGAGTTCATTGGACCGGAACCATTCATTGGCATAGCCATAGACACTATCTGGAAATGGACTGAGAGGAAAACTCTCCAACACTGGAAAGATATTCCTGTTATGGCAGGTGGGGCGAGCTTAGGAAAACCACGAAGAATAATTTACAAAAAACACTGTATTAAATTTTTATACACAAAAGTACAACTGCTTTTCGTGAAAAGCGGCATTCAAAAGCCCCGGTTCATCGTATTCGTGATCCAAAATAAGTCATCTAATCATAAATTAATATAATAATAAAGTATATCCCAAATTTCACAAATTACAACAACCGTTAAGACTTCGTAAATATGTTCTTTATGTCGAGCCAGACAACTGTTTTATTGGGAAAATTCTGGGTAGGCTGGCCTTTTTTGCTGGTCCCATGGAAACTAATCGCTTTAATGCACAACGAAAATTAATGACCTAAACATAGTTTTTCTTTCAACCGGAAGTTTTTTTTAATTTAAAAACGAAAAAAATATTGTTGGACAAATATTTTGGGATTTTGGCGCGTCCGACATCCCAAACATAGCAAAGTTATGACCTCATAAAATTAAGTACTTCGCATATTGAAAATTAACTGGTAACAAATAAAACATTTGTCCGATTCGACATAAAGAACATATATATATACGAATTCTGAACAGTTAAGGTTATCACAAAGTTATTTTGGCATGGGCCCGAGGATTATAATACTAAAATAATGAGTGGCCATGCCGCCATTTTAATGAAGAGCATTCATTCAGTGATCGACTGTTCGATCCGAGAACTTAGAAACTAATGAGTACTGAATGTCTAATATCGGAGATTTTAACGGTTTTTCTGACCTTGTAACTTCGGCCAGTATAACGATGGGTAATATGCTTGTCCTAGTCACTCCTATAGTGATAAAAATACTAGAAGAGAAACAAGACACATAGCAACTGAATTTGGTATGCGTATATCATTTAGGATAGATGGTAACGAATGTGTTTTCGCTTATAGGGAAGCACGACGGGGAAAGAAAGTATTATAAGAGACAAACACAAAGTACCTCAAATATCAAGGATATGAATCTATTTTTAGATATTGCTTTTTTAGAGTATTAGCCGTGTAAAAAATATTATAATTTCTAAACAATTATAGCGAATTACTATGTTTTTCGACTACACAGAAAGATGATGCCATCGCAAAAACAAATGGATTTTTAAAAAGTCTTCAATGCTCTATCAATAATATTATTGATAATAACAAGAAAATTAGATTGCCCCATAGGACTGACGAAAAACTTCAAAATTGTTGGAAAACGTCTCAAGATTTAATTCATGTCTTGGAATTGGATGAAACTAATGTTCCAAAAATAAGTAAAAGGCGATTCTTCAAGTATTTAAGGATGCAATGATGCTGTAAGGCTAATATACAAAAAATATATAAATATAGTAATATTGACCACCCGATGTCCTATTTAAAATACTCAATTCGGGCTAGCTTCTCATTCTCTTATAAACTCTAAAAATTATTATATTTTATACAAATATAATTTTAAATTGATATAAATTAATTTCTATGCATTTCTTAAATTTCACTTCCTCTTAATTTTAAACTTCTTAATAATCTTTCAATTTGAATTTTTCAATTTCTACTTGTATTTCTTGTTTAGATTTTCTTTCTTCTTCTTGTAGTATAGCAAATTCGTCCTATCATTTCTATTCTTACCTCCCTTTTTATTTCATCTATTGTATTATCAGTGTATACTCTCAACTCTTAAATTTTCTGTATCATTTCGATTTTATTCTCTTTACTTTTTTGTTTAATATCCTTTTTTGTAAATTTTCCCATTTCTTCAATTTTCTTACCATTTTCATCCAATTTTTTATTATTTTCTTCCAATTTGTTATTCATTTTCTTACTGATTTGTTTTCCCATTTCTTGGCTTTTTTTCTCAATTTTTTTAAAATTTACTTCTTCCTCTTTCTAATTTTCCAACTTTCTTACTATCTCTTAAATCCATTTTGTTTTAATTTACACTAACACTTCACTTGTATCAATAATAATTAACTTTTCTTTGAATAGTTATTGTCCACTTCGTATATTTTTAGTTATGCCACAAATGTCACAATTTATGAAATTTATTATGTCGTCTCTTTATATTTGTCAAATTATATTATCAAAATTTATTAATTAATTAATTGAACTATTAATTTCCTTTTAAATTTACGATTGGCAACAGATTTGTATACAAGTAAAAATTAGTATGTGGGTGGTAATTTAAAAATCTTTCAGAATTTTTTGTTTATTGTGAAATCTCATTAATTCCGTTTTATTAACGTTAAAAAATAAATCTAGTCTAGTATGCTGCGTAATACTTATTTTTTAAACATATTCCAAATTCTTCACATAAAGCAAGAATAACTCAGGCCCGAGTATCGATCCCTGCGGAACACCGGTGCATATATTAAGACTTTTAGAAACATATCGCTTAAATTTATTTTAATGTAAATAATTTAAAGAAACACACTGTTTTATATTATCTAAAAAGGATTTAACCCAATCATACGCATTGCCTCTAATTTCGTATTGTTCGATAATACAAAGTAAAATTTTATGATTGACACAGTCAAATGCCTTGCTTAAATCACAAAATATCGCTACAGGGCATTCGCCTGCCTCAATGTCGATCTATTAGATTGGAAACCGTGTTACACTTGTGAAATTATATTGTTTTTGTTTAAAAAATTGAACATTCTGTCAAGAAACAGTATTCAAAAATTTTCGAAAATCCGAATGGGTGGTTACTGGTCTATAATTTTCTAATAATAATGAATTACCTTTTTTATACAAAGGAATAACTTTACCAAATTTTAATCTATTTGGAAAAACACCAGTTTCAAATGATAAATTTATTAAATAAATTAAAGGTACGATTATAGCATCTAATGATTTTTTTATGATGTGTCTGTGTCTTGTTTACCCTTTTTTTAATCTATATGACTCTCTATTCTTCTCCTCTGATAATATCTTCTAAATATTGTTTTTCTTTCACCCTGTCTTAATACATTATATGTCTATTTTATTTCTACTCTTTGTTTATTTCAAAAGAAAATCTAACCTTGTTCAATAAATTGTTGTACAAAAGCTAGAGCCCCTGCAAACTGCTATATTAATTAACCACATTATGGAAATTGTGCATTTAATTATTATTATTAAACATTTAATACTAAAGGGAAGAAACAGTTTAATAGCTACAACATACATTTTACGAACAACATACTAAAATTCGAGCCACCATTGTTGGTGTAATACTGCCAAATATAGTAATAATTCTTTAATAAACGTAATAATAATACATTCAAATTATACATAAAAGATACCACAACAAGCAAATTTCAAAAACATACGTTTATGACCGTACTATTCAAATGCAGGACCATGTTTAATTTTTTATACACCAAAAATGTATAAAACAATGTAATAAATTATATTTATTTAATATTAATAGTGATTTTTATATACAATAATGAGTACAGAACCATAATATAAAGTTTAAAATTTTCTTGACAATGGCGTTGAGTTGAAAAATGTGCATCTTTTTTCACAAAGGAAAGAATTTTTAAAATTACAAGCAGAAGCCAATAGAGTTTTAGCATTTTATCCATTTTTTATGTTTTTATATTTATATTTTTTGTTACGTGTATATTTTTTGACAAAAAAATAAAAATACTTGACAAAACATAATTGTTCGATTTCATTAGTTCAAAAAAAATATGTATAATCTATTTAGTACATTTTATTGCTTCTGGTCAGTACATTTTAGAAACGCTGCGAACACCGGTTGTAAGGGAAACCAAAAAATAGAGTTTTAGAGTTACTTGGATTTACGTTTCATGTAAAGAATATTGAGTCAAAGTTATTAATTTTTATGGAATAATTTTTATCATAAAATAGGTTCATCTTACCTTGTCTTTGAAGATACAACTCGTCGGCTGCAGAAATGCGTCGTCTTTCTTTTTCCATATTACACTTAAAAAAACGCAAACACAACAGTCAATTTACGAAATCAAAAGTACAGATGAAAAAACACATTAAACATATTTGTACCGCTTATTTTGTTATTTCCAGCTTTGTATGGAAATTTAATTAATATAGGTTATATGTTAAATGACGTAATTTCTAGTAATTTTTTATTACCAATATTACAATATTGTATTTCCTAATGTTAAATATTTAGTATGTTATCTATCCTGGGCGACGTTGCCTCGTGATCTCAATAAAAAATAATTATCTGAATGCTGTAATTTTCTAATTGAAATATTATATTTTACCCAGTTTTACTAGTTTCAATTCTCAATAAATATCTCTGATATGGTACAGTGCTTTTATAAATGATTGTCTCACACGTGACCAAGATGACATTTAACCAATTGGTAGAACAAAAAAAATATCCCCAGACGTCACACAGTGCCGGAGATAATTTTAGTTTATTTTTAATAGATATAAAAATAATAAATGGTCATGCCAACGTCTAAATATGTTTGATTTTTTTTTAGAAAATGCTCTATAAAAAAATATTGTCGTTAAATTTTTTCTTGGGTTACATTAATTTTTATGAAAGTATTTAAAATCTATTGGTACAAATCTTACATAATTGCATAAAGAAAAAACATGACTGCTGGGAAATGTGATACTTGCTTTTTAGTCAATAGCCAAATAAAATATAAAACAAGTAGTAATATGTAGAAAAGCCACTAAAATATGCATAACGCTAATGAAGTGACATTTATATTATCACTAAATCAGGTGCTTTCGATTGATTTTCGCCCATGGCTTAGAGAGAGCATGAAAAGAGACAGACTTATGGGTATTCAATGTAATGCCGATGTTCTAAACATCTCGACTTGAAAAGTACCATTTGATTTGATTAGGACTCATAAACATGCATTAGCGTCGTTAGTTCAGGGGAGTAACATTTAAAAATTGAAAGAGAAAAACCATATTTTAATTTTTGTTCATCATTTTTTTTACTTAATTACCCAACTTTCAGTAATAATAAATTTTTATTAACAGTTCGTAGATATGTACTTCAAAATATGATAAAATGCAAATATATTATATGAATTAAATCTGTCAACACCGCTTTCGGATGTTCGTTATGAGTCCTAAGAAAACATTTAATACAACTTCTCTCTCTGATGTTACATCTACCCTATCATATCTCTGTTTTCGCCATTTTTTAGTGGACAAATTTGAAATATTTTAATTATTGGTAACAACGTAGTCTGTCAACTTATGACGTCATACTCTTATTAACGTAAATAACAAATTTGTATTTGAGCCAGCGGGATATGTAAAACCTCTAGCTATTTCAGAAAAATTACCGTTTAACATTTTTTTTAATTTTAACATTACCAGGTGAGATGCTAAATCTTCTAATAAGTAGTGCTGTATGAAAGTCACTGTTGCTGTTTTATAGTACATTTCTAATGCATTAATAGATTTTATATTAAAAAATTTTTACCGTAACAAAGCATAACGAATTGGTTTCTGTTTCTGTAAATATTTATAAGGGAAACTATTTGAGAACTTCTGAATCTAGTATAATTTTAGTAAAATTTAGTACACTTTCAAAATGTTACTGTGGCAACTCGGATGAGAGTTTGTATTAGCACAAATATATAGGTTTAAACAATGATAGTACTTTCTAATAAAACTATTGACCATATATATATATACCTCCTACATATGGTCGAAGAATAAACCAATCGATAATGACTAAATCCAACGTTTACAGCGTTTTTAGGTGAATAGCATTTGTCTTAAAAAACGACATTTTTCTAAACTGTTGGCAACAGAGCATATGGAAATGTCAAAATACCTAACCTGAAAAAAAAACGATTTGTCATACCATACTGAGTGTAAAACTTTGACAGTTAATTAGTTAGAAGCTACATATTTAATTAAAATTCAGTAATTCAGCTACGGTAAGTTAAAATTTTTATTATATAATAATTTTTAATGAAATATCTATAAAAGTTACAAATCAGATAAAGTAATAGCCGCTTTATAGTAGCAGTTATAAAATCTATGCATTATAAGAAATTAATCTACATATTTCAACATAATAATGTAAAAATATGATTAGTATACCACAAAGAAAAAGTCGTACACCAAAACCCCATAATTTTTGCTCATTTTCTCTATATTTTAAATTAAATATTATAAATATATGACCAGCTGTTCGCACAAGTCTGAACAAGTTCATAAATAGGTAGATTTCTGTAACGAATGTTTTGTACTTTTTAATTGCTAATTTATATTTTTAAAACAAATAATTGAGACATTTTGGTAGAAAGTGAATTCATAAAAGCAATTAAATTTTATAAATACGAATTTAAACTTTTATGCCGTTGGAATTAATAAAATGAAGGTGATTTTCAAGACGTTTCATCTCCAAAAGATTTTATTGCATATTAAAACTTGAAAAATCATAGTCCGTACGCACAGAATGACAGGGAATGCACTTAAAATGCATAAATATACAAAAAAGTGCATTTTTGTGCATTTTTCAAAGATATTCATTTAAGATTTATAAAAATTTCAGAAAAATAGTTTGTTTAACTGTGTCGGCTTTTACTTGATGAAAATCCATTATTAAATTTGAAATTTGAAAAATAGTTTGTTTTAGTATTATACAAGCATTAAGTAATATATTGGGTAATTTAAGATCCTTTAAAAATAAATTTAATAATTGCTCTAAAATTAATAAAATATCCAAATTTTATGCTTGGGGGTTTTTGAGGTCACTAATTACGAATTTGAAAATGGCTGACTAACAATGGCGCGAAATTCAATTTTAAAAGTACTTGAATAATGATGGTTTAAAAATATAATTTTTGTTCGTCGTCGCAATGCTAACTGACGAATTTTACTTTACCGTATTTTGATTATTATTAAAAACTAATATATAATAAATAAGTTAAAACTTATCCTTTAGACTGTTATAAAAAGATATAAATCATACCCATTATACCTTTATATTTTATGTCGCTGGAAAGAAAAAATTCAAAGATAAATACTGTATAAACACTTTAGACGAAATTTAATAATAGAAAAAATATTGGTTCAAATAACGAGATAATCGAAAAGAAAAAACACCAAAGAGAACGTCTGCTTTAATGTAATTATTTTGTGGTTTTACTGGATAAAATGTTAATTAAGAATTTTCTGCAATGTATATTTTCTGCAATGTATATTTTCATTTTACGTTTGTCCTTAGGTAATTTTATATTAAATACATAAATATGTAGGTCAAGCATCAAAAATAAGAAAGTATGTGGGTGCACGAATATTTTTGTAAAATTAAGTTGCAAAAAAATTGACATTATATATATAAAAGCGAAATGCGACTCATCACGAGATATCCGAAACTATCCGCCCGATAGACATGAAATTTGGCATAGTTACTCTTTAACCGACGTAGACCTCCACTAAGAAAGTATTTTAAAAAATTCTCACCTTAGGGGGAAAGGGGGGAAAACTACTTTTTCGCATCACGAGATATCCGAAACTATCAGCTCGATTGACTTGAAAGGCATCGTTACTCTTTTCCTAACATATAGACGCACACTAAGAAAGAATTTTGGAAAATTCCCACTCTAGGGAGAAAAAGGGGGGAAAACTACTTTTTCGCATCACGAGATATCCAAAACTATCCTCCCGATTGACTTGAAATTTGACATATTTACTCTTTCCCCGACGGAGACGCCCAATAAGAAAGGTCTTTTGAAAATTCCCACCCATGTTTTTCTTGTCAAAATTAAAAAATTCACTTCTTTGAAGACAAAAAAAATAGACAAACTACTGTCAATAAACAGTCATAACGTGAGTCAGCGTTAATTAAAATTAATTTATATATCCGAAGAACCTCTCTAGTAAATAAAAAAAACTAGAATTTACAAGAAACAATTTAAGTGATAATGATAAAAAGAAATTGAAGAATATAAAAAATAAAATCAAAAAAATCTATATTTCTTATCTCGGAATATTATACCGATTGATAATTTATCATACAACCTCGAATTCAGTGTTTTATTATGAAGTATTTCGCATGTGTTATTTGAGAAAATGAAAATGAAAAGAAAGAGGAAAAAGAAAAGAAAAAGGAATGGGAAAGGGAAAAGAAGAACCCAGCTCTCACCCCGATAGTCGGTCTCCTAAAATATAAATTATGAATGCAGATAAATTGGGATATATGGATAAGACTACAATAATATACACTTAAACATGGCTAACTTTACATTACTAATTAAATCATGTTTAATATCTTCCAAAAAGCTAACCAAAAGTTTGTCGCTTTAAATATATTTTGTTGGCGTTTCTAACCCGATTTTAAATATTATGGACCATTTAATAACCGATAAATAACGATATAATCTAATGCCGTTAGGCACTACACGAAACCAAGAAAGATAGATTTTTTATACCGAAATATAAAAGGATCGATCGTCCTTCAGTGTTCATAGGTTTTTATAAACAAAAACTTTTGTTCTGACTGATCCTTATTTAGTTAAAAAAAAAATTAAATTTAAATAAATAAAACAACTTTTTAAGTTTTCCACAAAAATAATAACAAAAGTTAATAGTGACTAGTTTCGTTACATAGTAACTTCATCAGACTAATTATTATTAGTCTGATGAAGTTACTATAGTGACTAGTTTCGTTACATAGTAACTTCATCAGACTAATTATTATTAGTCTGATGAAGTTACTATGTAACTATTAAATTAATAACTTTTGTTATTATTTTTGTGGAAATCTTAAAACGTTGTTTTATTTATTTAAATTTAATAATGGATTTTCATCAAGTAAAAGCCGACACAGTTAAACAAAAAAAAAATTAATGAAATTAGCGGTTATTGCCAAATTTTAAAATTTCGACCAAGGTTCCATGATATTTAAATCAATTTGGATTGTAAGTTGTTTAAAATCAAAGGCTGATAGTATAAAATAAAGTTAAAGGAGAAAAAAAAAGAAAAAAATTTCTGAAAAATTAGTCGTAAATAGTAAAAAAATCAAAAATCTTAGAGGGCGAAAAGCAATAGATACTGCAGCAGTAAAAAATGAATGAGGACAAATACTAACAGATGATAGCGAAAGGACGGAATAATTTCAAAATTTACTGGATATAACTCATAATGAAGAAAATGTTGAAGAAATTGAATATCTATAGATGAGAACCATGCAGGATTCTGATGAAACTTTTAAATAAACGATCTATTAGAAGCAATAAAATCGCTAAAAAAATCTTAAAAATGATAAAAATGATGAAAAACATAGAACAAAGGGCAACAAACATTATTGCAGTATACAATAGAGCTTGGAAATAAAATAAAATACCAAAAGATTTGTAATTTATTACCCATAAACAAAACAAGAGATATAAGAGAATGTAATAATTATAGGATACAGGGGCATAACATTGTTAAGAATAGCCTTGAAGATATATGAGAAAATGTTAGAAAAAATGCTAAAACTAATATTAAGCTGCCATAAAAACCTAAATGCCCTGGCAGAACACAAGATAACTCTGGGCTTGAGGCATAGAAGGAAATGAAGAGATAGACCACCTGGCTGGTAAAGGAGCCGAAAAACTTTTAATTGAATCGCAACCCATATGTGGTATTTCCTATCAATATGTAAAGGGTATGCTAGAAAAATAATTAAGGGACAAACACAGGGAATACGGGATAGAACTTCCGGGACTAAGACAGCCCAAAGCACTTATAGAATGTCCACCTAAGAGCAGAGAAAATCTGCTGTTATGCCTAAAAAGACGGGAGCTCAAAACTGCACTATATGTCCTGATAGGATCAGAAGACACCTAAACCTCATAGGAGTATAGGAAGATTCCCTATGTGGGAAATGTAAGGAAGAGAACGAAACTATTAGGTATTGTTTAATACCTATTGAGGCTCTTAACAATACCTATTGAGGCTCTTATGTTTACCATGAGTGACCGCGGTTTTGTTGGGTTATTTAAGAATTTTCTATCTATCTTACAAGTACTTTTAATTTTCGTTTTGGATACCAAAAAATTTAAAAAATTTTATTTAATTTCCTTTCTGTATCACGTGAAACTGAAAAAAGAAAAGTTTTTCAATTTTTCAATTTACTTATAACATGATGTTTATCATGATAATATTTGCACTAATGTGTTAATCCAGTTTTTATATAAGTTGTATAATTATATTATTTCACTATTCTGATATTTATACTATTGTAATTTTGTAGCGCCTGAAGATGACCTAAGGGCCGAAATATGTAGCGACGGTATTCGATAAATTTTTCAAGTTTTATTGAAATTCTTTCTCCTTTGTTTTATTGAATTAGAGTCGACTGATCGTAATCATCAATTTACTTCTGCCCTGAATTACACGTTATTTGACCCGTTTTCCTAACGAACCAAATAAATAAATTATAAAAAATTGAACAAAACCGTTTTTTCATCAATCCTAAGTCAACGTACGTACACAATTAAAATTAGATAATCAAAAAACATTCCCTGGACGGCAACATATTATATTACAAATTAAAATTAACAGTCTCTGGAACCGATTTCGATCGAATGAAGCAATTAAATAGATTTAACTATTTGTGAAAGTAGATTAAATTTAAAGAGATGAAAGACCTCAAACAAGTGGATTATTTGTTTAGAAAAGATCATTGCCTTTTTAGAACATTGATTTCCCAACAAAATTCAGCAAAAATAAATTCAAATTAATTGAAGCAAATTTCAAAACGTACCAAATTATTTTCATCTAATATTTGCGTTATATTTGGTGTGTCAGTATATTTTAACCGAATATAAAACATAAATATTTAGTCCAAATACGTTATCCGCAAATAGAGCACGGGCGTAGATATGGAGAGGGTAAAGGGGATAATTACTCCCCCATCCCAGGATACCAAAAAATAGCACTCCAGGAAAAAATTACCACATAGGAAAAAAATTTATCTACGCCCTTGTATACCGTCTGTTTCACAAGAGGGTTTCATCCCGAGGGTTAGGAGAAGATAATCAAATCAGATAATCACTCTCGCAAATGAAAGTTTAGATACAATTATAGAATACTGTTGGAATAGATCTGGAAAAAAGTGAAAGGAAATTCACGGAAAACTCCAGAAAATCAAAGAAATAAATGCCGAAATGTATTGTTCCGCAGAAAATCAGAGAAAAATGATATAGAAATGCCCCACAGTTTCCAATGGTGAAGTTATTTCCTAAGATTCTTTCAATGAACACGAAAGTATGGAAAAACACGTATAAAGTGCAAATTTTTACAAAAATAAATAATTTTTTTCACGGCAGTTAGAAGAAAACTCTAAAAAGACCTAGAAAAAATCACACATGAATTGGGAAAAAAAGCATGTTTGAATAAAAAGAAGCAAGAATGCAATTTTCTCCACGACCATTACTGAATGTATGAATTCTGAAATCATTTTTAATAATAGAATGTAAACATTCACACTCTAGAGTCTGAATATTTATTCTATAATACTTGCCTCTTATGCATTTTGCATGTATTTTCATTCTTTATCAAGGTAAAGAATGGATTTTCTGTAATCGAAATAAACAATATGGATTGCCCTGGATTTCAAAAGTGTCACTGTCAGATATAAAATGGCGACGGTAATAATTATTTTCAAACAAGTTTTAATTTAAACAAAATAATGAGTGAAAAATCAAGTAAAATAGATATAGAATTTAATAATATCTGAAATTGAAAATATGAAAAAATACCAATGCACCAGATTTTAATATCGGTAAGTGTACCACAGCACTATAAATATTAATACAATGTAATACAAATATGTCAACAAATAACTTGTGTTCAGATTTAATTTAATTTTGATTTATACTTTTTGATCGTGGAGAAAATATAGTCTGTTACTCGGTCAGAATGAAAAAATTCGACACTCGTGGTTCCTCACACTCGCATTCGCTCGCGTTCGGAATTTTCCACTCGTTTCGAATTTTTCATTCTAACCTTGTTACAGAATCTACTATTCCACAGTTCAATTTAAAAAAAAATGAGCAAGAATGCATTTTTCCACACTCGAATTTGAAAAAAAAATGCAGGAGTGCATTTTTCCACAGTTAAATTTGAAAAAAATGAGCAGGAATGCATTTTTCCACAGTTAAATTTAAAAAATATGAACAAGAATGCATTTTGTTTTAGTATTTATCAAATTTACAAATTTTGCTTAAGACAGACCTGGAATTTAGCTTAAGCTCTTACACAGGGTGATTGGACTTTTAAAGCAATACAAATATGTAAGAAATCTACTGATTAGTTCTAATGTTATGACTCAGGAAAATGACAATAATGCATTTTGACTTAATAAATATACAGTGTGGTCCCAAAGAAACGAGGGTTGGAACAAATGTGCAATATTGACAAAACACGTTGTAACTCAGGTAGTTCGGTTTATGAAACACCCTGTATATATAAGAAAACTGTACATTAAAATGTTAACATATTTATAGAGATACTGAAAAAGTTTGTAAGTATCACGTAATGTTGATTATAAGAAAAAAAATTTTAAAGTGTATTTATTTTTTTTAAATAAATATGTAATAATAATAAGCCGTCCCTTCCCCGCACAAGCCATTGTCTTCTGGGGTTCACTCGTAAGGGGGTGAAATGTAGAGCGAGTATTATTATTATTATTATTACATAAAAATACTTTATTATAATTATTATTAGTGTTAATCATGTTATATTAAAGAAATAATCTAACTAAAATTATGAATGTTAAAGTTAATGATTAATAAATAATTTTAAATTAATTGGTAGGTATTTAAGGTTTGAAATTTTATAGAAGGCAGCATTTTGTGATGTGATATATGGGAATAGTAAAATTATTTCAAAATTATATAGAGAATATAAATTGGGAGGAAAATCACTATAAAAATTTTAAAGCAAAGTTAAATCATGAAAATTTTATAAGTAAAAAGAAGTAATAGAGGAAGTTATAGTGTTGGGTATTATTATCTTTCATAAAAAAAAATTAGTGGTTGAAGAAATTGGAAAGGGAAGGAAAATAATTATAAACAAGTCAATTTTTCGATAATTTTGAAATTGTCACTTATAATCTCCCCGGAAATTTTTTGAGTACATAATTTTTTTAATGTAATTTCATGCTCCTTTACTCGAAGGAGGATAAAAATTTCTGGATTTTTTTTAGTTGCTATGGTAACAATACAAAATACAGGCTTTTAATTGGTCGAAAATGTTAGGTGTGAAATTTTCAGAAAAAATTTTATTGAGAAAGTTTATTAATTGGTATTACTGTAAGGGAATGTAAAAAAATTTAATTATATACCGATAACTAAGAAATATATAATTTTAATAAAAAATTATAAAATAAAATTTCAAGTCAATGAAGACATAGGTGTATAATTTAAAATGGTAATCGTTGAAAAAATCCAATAATATCATTAGGAAAATTGAAATATAACAATATTAAATTTCTGGAAAATCATCTATAAATTAAGAAACAGTGAAGTAAAGAAGATTAGAAGACGTCTATCAAACAAATGGAATTATTTGTCAAAATTTTGGTAGTAAAACAGGACAAAAAGAAATACATTTTTATAATAAATAAGAATTATAATGTTCATTTTTTCTCTAAAACCCTCTCCAAAATTGAGGTTTCAAATACTATTGAAATAACGTAACAATATATATTTTTTTCGTAAAACCTTCCATTAGAACATTTAATTAGACATTGTTGCTAATCTTCATTTTCGTAGAGATAAGGAATTACCTACACATGTTCCTATAATTTCCTAAAAAACTAGCAAATTTAGTTTATTAATATGTTTTTGTATTAATCTCAAACTTATCATCAACCAATAAATTATTGAATATTAGTTTAATATCAAATTTCGAAACACTGTTTACCCAGGAATTGAAACAAGCAATGAATACGTGTTTATTAAATATTCCAAATCCTGGAACAAATATATAAGGGATTAAGAGGGCACGTACATGCAATATTGTTTTATTAGAATAATAATATCACAATAAAGCTGAATTATATCTAGAAATAAAAATTAAACCACTTTAAAATAAGAGAATATAATATTTGAATTTTGTATTATACCGAAAATGAAGATTTTAAATATCACCGTACTTTAAATTCAAACCTACTCTAAATATGAGTTGAGGAAAACATAACACTTTCCCGCTGTTTATATGTAGTATTTTATTTTTTAAGAAAGATTTATTATAGTTTATTTTTGCAAAATTGTTTTTACAATCAACAAAAAAAAAGTTTTTGCCAAAAAAGATGATTATTAGAATATTCAAGAAATTTGAGAAGACAAATTATTGGAAACTCAGAAATATTGGAAGAAAAAAAAGTCGAAAATGTGGAAACACAGATAGATGAATTAAAGCGGAAAATAAATGACGAGTTCAGCAGATTAAAAGAACAGGTTGCCACAGTTTAATGTTCAGGAACTCCATCAAGGGCCGAAAGTATAAACAGTTTGGACCAAGAGGTCAAAGTGGAAGTAGTGGATTCAAAAATTAGCTTCAAAGGAATACACAGAATGAAATATCCACAATTTGATGGAAAATCGTCATGGACTAATTATCGGTGCCAATTCGAGGCAGCAGCAAAAGGTAAACAGATGGTCTGCATAAGAAAAGGCAATAGTGCATTGAGAGGAGATACTAGATATTTTGCAAACACGAAATACATCGGAGCAAGAAGACTACGAACTAGTCAAACATTTAGAACTGATATGGACAAACATATTTGGAGCACGATTACCATTCCCAACTAAAGAATCGCTACCAGAAAACGAATAAATCTCTATGGGAGTTTAAATCGGACAGTGTCGATCCAGCAACACCAGAAAATATAGCATAAAGAAGCAGTCAAAGCATTTTTAGATGGATTTCGGGATTACGCAGCAAGACAAGTATTAACACTAGCTCGTCCGACTCAATTAGTGGCTGCACTGCCTCGTGCTCTTGAATTTGAGGCTGCGAAAAATTCATGTATAGAGACCAAGTTCGAGTTCGAACCATTAGGAAGATAGTAGAGAAAATCCTTACCGAAAAGACAATTAAGATGTACCTGAAGTGCGGGAAAGTAGGACATATTATATTGTCATTCCAAGAAGAGCAGGGAAGCATCGACTTTGGTATTTAAAAAAATCGGCTGTGTCACCCCAGAACTTTCCCGGCTCGACCGTAGAGAATAAAATAAATAAAATCAAGTGTGAAAACTATTGGGAATTCGGGAAAAATTTTCATACAATAGTTGTAGGGAATTTTATGCTTTACAACTTTGCACTGAAACATTTTGCACTAAAGAGCATAATTTACCTCCAATTTTCAAAAAAATTGAAAATTTTAAATGTGTGTTTTTCTCGCCATCTAGCGGCGAAACTATGAGGAATTCTATAAAAAGTTAAACATAAAAGTTAAAGAAAATTTGATGCTTTACAACTTTGTACAAGAAAATTTTGCACTAAAAGGCTTTGTTTATCCTCAAAATCAAGAAAAACTAGAGAAAACCTACATGTACATTTTTACGCGCCCTCTAGTGGCGCTACTATTGGAAATTCTAGAAAAAGTTTCAGACAAGAGTTGTAGGGAATTTTATGCTCTAAAACTTTGTAGCACAACATTTTGCACTAAAGTGTATTGTTTGTACTCAAAATCAATAAAAACTAGAGAAAACCTACATGCACATTTTTACGCGCCCTCTAGTGGCGGAACTATTGGAAATTCTGGAAAAAATTTGAAACAAAAGTTGTAGGGAATTTTATGCTCTAAAACTTTATACTACAACATTTTACAGTAAAGTGTATAGTTTGTCCTTAAAATTTAAAAAAAGTAAAAAATTGTTACATATGCATTTTATCAATGTCGGTCTTGGGGACCTTCTACTGTACCAATGGTCGCATTCTAGGCACACACCGACCCTCCATACCAAATTTCAGCTTGATTGGTTAAACGGTTCGGCAGTTATCGTGGAAGATTACGGAGACAGACCATGCGCTGGAAATGGTTTCAATCTTCTTGGGGGACCTCAAAATGGATATTTCCATCGATATCTCGTTCACCTTACTTTCCCTTTGATGGGTCCGGGAAAGTAAAATCAAAACTGTTAAGTATTCTAATTCTAATATAAAAAGTGTGTGAGTATACTCTCATTCCAATGTAAAACATAGAAAAAATACTATAATTAATTCTACGAAAACTACACAGTAACACTAATATTTAAATTTAAAAAATATTTAAAATTATTTAAGCTAAAAATTATTCAACAAAGTTTTATTTGGAATAGATTCTCTACGGATTGATTTGTTCATAAGATACCTAATTAAAGAAAAAAAAATGCTTGTAGTAAATAAATTTTATTAAGAAAAAATAAAAACAAAATAAATAATCTTATAAAAGTTCTATAATGGTAATTTTAGTTTTTGTAATTAAATAATAACCCATTTAAAAAACATTTAGTAAAAATGTATCAACAAACAAAAATGCACAAACGACATAAATTAAAAATCAACAACTACTTCCATATTGAACATTTGTTTTTTTTATTATATTAATAAAAAGGAATATTAGAGTACAACTAACGACTAGCAAATTTACCGGTATATGTATTTAAAAGAGATTATTGGTCGACGGAACTTGAGAATCTTTCCCTAAGGTACTACTCTGAATATTGTTTTTTAATACTCTGAAAATGCCATACTGCATATTTTCTTCACTATATATTAAGGCACTTTTATCTACATAATTTTTTTTGGTACAATCAGCGCCATTAGACAATAAAATTTCTACAATTTTAAGATTACTTTTCGCACTTGCATAAAATAGTGGTGTATTACCTTTGGCGTCTTGTTCATCAACCTTGCAATCACCGGATTTAAGTAATTCTCTAACAGTTTGAACCCTTTCTTCAATACAAGCAAGGTGTAAAGGTGTGTACAAAGTTTTAAAAGTTTTAACATTTGATAACGCCGCACTATCTAATAACAATCTTAATATTTCAGTTCGGCCGAATTTCGCAGCAATGTGTAATGGAGTATAACCACTAGCATTGCACATATTTACATTAAGTGAAGTATGAGTGGTTTCTTCTTTGTAATCATCTAATTGTTCATTTTTGCAATTATCACATATACATAAAGGGTGGCAATTACCTCCCTCTACAGTTTGAGTTTTCTTACTATAACCTAAATAAAAACAAGTCAGTGGAAAATCATTGTTTTCTATAGATTTTAGTAGCAAATCAATTTTTTTAAATTGATCAGTACTTCTTGGACGAACGCCGTGACTGTTACAATTATTTTGTCGACTTTTTACTAGAGATATGTTACCGAGTTCAATGGTATTGTCAGATTCTAATAGATTATTTTGACGCATGCTATATTTCTCACATATTCTCATAATGTAGAAATTTGGCGCAACATCAAAAACAGTTTGGTTCCTTTTATTTTTAATAATAACTGAAGCTCCATTTTCTAACAAGATTTTTACAATGTCATAATAGCCCCATTTTGATGCTAAAATTAGTGGTGTATCGCCAAAAGAATTACCAATGTTTAATTCAACTTCTGGCGAGGAATAAAGTAGGGCTTTGGCACAATTTTCATGACCATTTAAGCTAGTTAAATGTAATGGAGTATTTTTTTCATTATCAGTCACATTAACATTAGCTTTTTTATTAACTAAAAGTAGTAAAATACTTTGTAATCCTTTACTCGCTGCATAATGTAAACTTGTTTTTCCAAAACAATCTGAAAAATTAATGTTAACGCCCCGATTAAGCAAAAATTCAACAACATCGCATTTGCCTAGACAGGATGCATGTATTAAAAAAGTTTCACTTATTTCACTAAAAGGTATAAATGTATCAAACAAAGAGTTACTTTTTTCTTGAATAATATTTTGACAATTATTACAACCACACAGGGGATGGCACATACCTTGTACTATTTCATTCTCAGACATTAATGATAAGTTTGATAAGACTTTTGTATCACCAGATTTTATTTTATTTTCTAAAAAATTTACAGCTATATCACCAGATTCTAAAAGCTTATGAAGATTATTTTTGATGTCAAAAAACTTACTACTACTTATAAATTCTATTGCAGCTTCAAAAGATGATATACAGAACTCTGTTTGATCAGATTTTTCTATACTAAATTGAAATTCTTTTATATAAGTTAAATTAGAAAACCAATTGTTAACATTTAATTTGAGTATTAAAAATACTAATATTTGTAATACATCATCAGCAGTAACATAATTAATTTTTACATTTTTACCGGATTCAAAAATAATAGTAAGTGTTTTTTTTAAACATTCAGTTTTATCTAAGACTGTCCAGTAGCTATTGATTTGATTTAATTCACTTTTGGCTAATAAAATAACATCAGAAAAATGATTTTCAATACCTAAATGCTGATAATGAATATCTGAAGAATTTTTTATAATTTTGTTTAAATATCCATCTTTTTGGTGACTTATTGTGTTAACACTAAACATTAGTTTTCTACCTAAACAATATTGCATATAAGTCTCCACGGCTATTTTGAGATTATCTAAGAATTGACCTTGCGTGCATTTATCTTTTAAAATGTCATTTTTAAAACATATTTGTAAACATTGTGAAAATAAACGGCCTATAATTTCCTTTTGTGTCTGTAGGATTTCTATTTCAAGCTTGTAATTGGTCACGAAAGTATAAACCAAGTTTTTAATTGAATCAAGTACATTATGACTAAGACTTTCGCCCCACAAAAAATCTATACAATCATGTAAATTAGATAAAATTTTACTGGAATGAGAATCACAAATTTTGTGTTTTAAAAATAATGGCCTATCTATACACCATACTATAAACTTTGAACTTTTGTTGTAAAATGTTTCTTCAAACAAAATATCAACACTATAGTTACTGTTATTCAAATCTGTAATTATTTGTTTATTTTCAATACTTATTTGTTTTTTACTTAAAGTAAAATAAATATTTTTATCGTTTTCTTCAGCAAAAACCAAAACATGGTCCAATATTGTTTCCGAAGAAATTTCTGAAGCTTCAAGTGTTCCAATTCGGGGGACACAAATTATCCAGCTTTGTACTGATGATTCTTCAATAATGTCACTATGGTTTTCATTGATTTCTTTAAAAAATGGATTTCCAGATAAATTTTCATCATATTGAGACCACATACTTCATGGACAACAGTCTAAAATATGTTATAAGGTAAAAATATATTTTTATTAAATATAGTTTATCGGTACCTGCTATGTAAATTAAATTACTTGCCAAAACTCTTTTCTTTACTCTTATATTTGTTTATCATATGTTTTGTCTTCCAAAAATATATAATGTATATAAATAGACATTTATGATAAATAGTGACACTGATAGTAAATAGCAAGGTTTGAACTTTTGGATATTTTTTCTTCTTTTGTTATATTACAAAAATTTAATGTGTGTAGGTACACCACAATTAATTTTGATTGCAAAGCTTCCTGTAAATGTAATGTAAAGATGGATTGTGTATGGTTTTTTATAACAGGTCTATTCAGTAACTGACATATTCGTCGTTATTTTTAGTTTCCGTTAAACGAATGATTATTTTTAATCATTAGACTATATCGTTGGGTATATGGAGCGTATAGAAGGAGGGCAATCTCTAATGGACAACACGTTTAAAATATGTTGAAAAACTGAAAAACTGTTTGTAGATTGATTAGATCCATAATCTCAAATAACGTTTTTTATTTAATGAGACACCCAATTTTTATAAAATACATATCTTTTAAAAGTTTACGTAATGAATTAAAATTATTATTTGAAAAAAAGTCAAAGGAAATGTCAAAACTCGCTTAAACTGTCATCAACAGTCGATCAACAGCGCAACCAACTGGCTTCCAAAATCGGGCCCCCTTTTTATAACATTGAGATGTGCCTCCTTCTATACCCTCCATAGTTGGGTAGCATATGTAATCAGTACTGCCAATTTCCGGATAATTAGCCGATATTCGAATAATTTCGCTTACCATCGGATAATTTTCGGATTGAACAATTTTTCGGATAAATCAGTGTTTACAGAATGAATGTATATTTTATAATACTAATACCATGAATATATGATGTATAAAACTATGAAATCATTTAAAATCAAATAAATATAAAGAACACAGAATTACCTAACAAAGAGTGTTGCCAACATACCTAATAATTACTGTTCTGTTTGAAATGCTCCCAGTTCATTCACACATACAAAATGCCTAACAAAATTATCACACATACAAATGCATCTCTGTTTCAATCTTACTAAAATCGTTGTCTGTATAAACAGACAACGCTAAAATGCAGTGAGTGAGAAAAAATAGATACTGGTTATTTATGTTGAGAAATAACAGAATTGCCGTTTGTAGAGCATTGTGGAATAGAGTACATTTTTCGTGATCTTATCACCGTATGACTTCTTTGCATTTTCGATGGTATGATTTATTTACAAAAATTCTTCACAAAATATCATTCAAATATATCACTTTCTATACATAAATCGCTTAAAATAACATAAAAAGTTCACCTTTCACCCATATTAACAAACACAATTGGTTTATTGTTCACTCCTCGAGTCGTTAAAATGCTCATAGATAGGTGTCGCCCACTCCGTGATACATAAAATTAATATAAAATGCGCGTGTGCAAACCTTTGCAATCAGAATTTACTGTGGTGTACCTAGGCGACATCAATTAGTTATGTATGGTTAACCAAAAAAAAAGAAGAACAGTGGCTTAACAACTGGTTTAAAAAAAGTAAAAGTACAGTTTTGATATTGTGAATTTCAAATTAAATAATTTTCAGTGAGTTAAAACCTGGTTTAAAATTAAATCCGTTCGAATTATGCGAAAATATGAGAAGCTGGAAAAAATAGGTAATTAAATCAGCTATAATTTTGTGAAATATATGACCCCACAAGTATATTTCGTCTCAAATTATCCTGAATATTTAACCCCATCATCGCGGAACATTTATGCAAATTTGGGTAAATTTTTGTTTTCAATGGACCATATCTTCCTTAAAATTAAGACTAAAACAATAAAAAAAACACCAAAGTAAAAAGAATTTTATAAGCTACAACTTAATCAAAATACATTTTTCATATTTGTAAAATATTTAGAGTTACAGGCCAACAAAAACACTATCAAAGCTCACAGGTTTCAATTCTTCCCACACATATTAAATGGTTACATAAGTCGGCAATTCGAAATGTTCTGAAAATTTTAGAAATACCTCAAGACGGATTTTTTGTGTCCAATTCTAATGGTCGATTTTGAAAATTAATTGGAATCGACCAATAGAATTGGATACAGAAAATCCGCCTAGTGGGAATCCGTCTTCAAAGAACATTATTATTGTGACAAATTATCAGAAAAATCGGCCAGTATTCAAAAAATCTTTGGGGTAAAGGATTCGTTTACTAATAGAACAGTTCGAAAGTCAGGAGAGATGTGTAAAGCAAAAAAGAACTGTGATTGAAAAATCACTAGAACCACTTCTAATAAACAATAAAGTAAAATATGACTAGAATAAAAAACAAAAAACGGAGTACGAGAGATAAAAAAGGTACAATAATGGCAAGACAAGGAAAAAGTAAACAACTACCTCAACTGAAGTCTATGTCAAATATAGAGACAAGAACAAGCAGAATAATAATAATACTCTCTATATCCTTACGAGTGAACCCCAAAGATTGTGCAGGGAAGGGACGGCTATTATTATTATTTGCCGTAGCGACTTACTGATGATTAATAGCGCCATTTTTCCAAGTGTAGGAAAACTTACACCACCATTATCGGCATTGTGACACACAGGGGGATTGAAAATCTAACCTCCGCATTAAAAATTAATTAAACATTCACTGGGGTTTATCTATTTGAGCAAAGTATCTAACACCGAAATTTTTAAATTAAAATTTTACTGCAAGATACAAGAATCAAAAAACAAGGAACTAGGAACTTGGAATATGAAAAGCACAAATTAAGCACGTCGCGAAGAGAACGCATAATGACGTTCAGTTGGACATATTATCATTGTCGTTAAATAATAAATTATCCAACATGATTAGAAAGACATTACACATTGGATAATGTTTTGGTCCGGAGTGGAAACAAAAGAAGTAGGAGTAATTATTTTATACTTTAAAATGTTAATATATTACTTTAATTTTATATTAATTGATTAGAAAGTAGATTTTAGAAAAACTTTATTAAAACTAAAACTCCACAGGAGGTTTGTATACAATGGTGCATTTTAATTGAGATTTTTTTTCATCAGATGGAATATCTTCAGCAAATGTTACTTTCCTTGATTGGCCCTCAAAAGACATCACAGATTCCTTTTTGTTAGAAACTCCATTCTCGTTTTTATGTCTTGAATTATTAAAACTATCTGCTGTTTTTGTAGTCTCTAATGTTGTGTCGCCTTTTAAAGACACTTCTTTAATAGTAGATAATTTCTCTGAAGTTTCTAAATTTGCACTAACTTCTAAAGAGAATCTTTCTTTATATTCGCTTTTTATGGCAATATTCTTATTGCTAAAAGATATATCTAATTCTTGTTGTTTTGTCATAGCTTCTAATTTCCATCTTCTTCTTTCTTTTTTTGCTTGTGTTAATTCATCTATAACTGATGTATAATCTACGGATTTTTGAATTAATTGCTCTCGCACAGATTTTATTTCATCACTGGAACAAAAAAAAAGAATATATGTTAGCTTTCAGTAACTGAGGGAATGTTTTTGATATCAAAATTTGGGCGATTCCTGAAAATCTGGAATAAGTTATTTTCAGCAACACTGACTTTTAATTATTTTAATAACTAAGTATCAGAACTGACATTTTCTTTTTATTTGTATTGATAATAAAAAAGTGATTATAAGTATTCAGGATTTTTTTGAAGAACTTTTAATCTAATTGTCCATTCTTGTGCTACCCACTTGCAGATCACCAATATCATTATCAATATAAAAAAAACTTAAAAAGGAAAAAAATTCTCTAACTTCATTCATAGCTTGATTGCGTCTGCTATCAGTGCTATGAACACCGCAAGAATCTCGCCTAGATTATATCACATAAGCTGCGTTGCCAAAATGTCTATTTTTTGCTTTCAAAAACTGTCTTGTAAAAGAACTTATTTGAAGGTGTTCCGGAATGGTTTAAAAATTAAAATTTTGAGAAAATGTTTCTTTTTTATAGATCTAGAAGTGTGCAAAATATTATGACCTAGAGCATGGGACCCAGAAAAGCATACTCTCCTTTAATTATTGTTTTACTTACTTTTTATTTTTTAAT
This sequence comes from Neocrepidodera transversa, assembly GCA_963243735.1. Taxonomy (NCBI): domain Eukaryota; kingdom Metazoa; phylum Arthropoda; class Insecta; order Coleoptera; family Chrysomelidae; genus Neocrepidodera; species Neocrepidodera transversa. Next base: position 940,842 of record OY725337.1, on the reverse strand, counting down.
GTCATTTCAAAAAATTGGATTTCGTCAAAACTTAAATCGCTCATGAACAATGGTTTTTCTGATAAATCCTTTTTGTATTGTTCATTCAATTTTTCTAAAAGATTAATTTTTGATCTAAAAGAGTAAATAAAATTATCAAATTAAAAAATATATATATTTGAATAGATACACAAACTACCAATATTTTTTTCAGAGTAATTAATCAACATCAACAAATTTGACGAAATAATAGGAAAATATTGAGAAGAAACAAGGAAAAATGTGGAAAAAGAGATAAAGAGGAAAAATCAAGAAAAATAGGAAAAGTAGGGAAAAATATGGAAAAATAGGTTAAAATAAAAAAAGTTGGAAGGAAAAAATGAGTTAAAATAGGGAAAAAGTATGAAACAATGGAAAAAAAGCAGGAAAAATAGTAAAAATAGGGGAATGTTGGGTTAAAATAGAGAAAAATGGGAGTAATATTTAAAAATAGGTTAAAATAAGGAAAAATTAAGGGAAATAGTAAAAAAGGAAATAATAAGAAAAATCAGGAAGAAGTAGGAAAAAATAGGTTAAAATAGAGAAAAATACAGAACAGTGGGGAAAAACGGGAAAGAGAAATAAAAATATTTTTTTGGGAATTTAGGAAAAAATAGGGAAAAAGATAAAAACAGGAAAGTGGATAAAACAGGAAAAAGTGAAAAAAAATACAAAAACGGGGAAAATAACCAAAATCGGAAAAAAAGTGAAAAAAACTTGGCAAAATAAGGACAGACGGAAAATCGGAAAAAAGGTAAAAATTGGAAAAAAACAGGACAAAATTGGAAAAATGGGAGAAAAATTAGGAAAAATACGGACAGAGGGAAAAATCGGCAAAAAAGTGAAAAACAGCAAAATTGAACTGGGAAAAATGGCAAAAAAGGGCAAAATAGGAAAAAACAATATTATAAAAAAATTGGAAAAAACGCCGAATAGGAAAAAAATTTGGATAAATTCGGGATAAATTTGGATACATTCAGAATAAATTTGGAAAAGATTTGAATAAATTTAGGATAAATTTGACATAAATCTGGATGAAGTTTGAATATATTTGTCTAAATTTTGATAAACATGGAGAAAGGACCCCGTACGAAACATAGGGAAACTGGCCGTTAAAATGTTTAAAACGCGAACCACATCAGTTACAAATAATTGAAAATCGCATTTTTTTAACTTCAAGTGATTGTTTCAGCCAAACGACATAACATCAGATAAAATATTCCCTAACTTAACATTTTGAGTTCTACCTGGTGACATAAGAACAAACTTTATACAATACAGGTTGATTATAGTTTATAACTTCAATTTTGATAAATTTGGATTAAATTTCGATAAACTTGGATTAAATTTTGATAAATTTGAATTAAATTTGAGAAAAGTAAGAGTTTGTCCTTAAAACTTGAATTTCGATGTACTTTATCTGAAGACTGATGATGATGACGCCTAAAACAGCTGTCTCTAGATTGAGTAAATTAAAATTAATATGTTTTTCAAAAACTAAATATCCGTAACTTTAATATTATAAATGCCTTGATGCTGTTTTACTTACATTAGAGCACCTTTTATATCTGTGTTATCATCATCAATTTCCGCAATATCAGCATTCCAATTTTCTAAAAGTCTCAAATTTTTTAGCTTTAAATGATGCACAACAGATTCAAGTTGATTTTTTTCTTGATTTAATAATAGGTAAGATGACCTCATTTGATCAATTTTATCTTGTAAATAAACCCTTCTAAAATATTATAAGCAATTGAAAAATGAATAAAAATTAATTAATTAATTACCTGTCGTTAACTTCTGCAAACAAAGAATTCCCTTTACTATCATTATTAAGAGGTTTATTCTTCAAAGAATTTAATTCATCTCTGATACACATATTTTCATCTGTTAAAAATTGCAGATTCAAATTAGTTTCAATTAACTCAATTTTTTTACATTCATAACTTTCCTTTAGATTTTTTATTTCCTTAGAGAATTCCTAAAAATTAACAAAAGTGAAGAACGGCAATATATTTGCCGTAATTTTTCGACTTTTCAAAAATTTTAAGTCACGAAAACAAGGACCTATTTTCGTTTTTAATAATTAGGTCACAAATAACCAAAACTACATTTTTTTAAACACTCTACATACGTTTTGCTATATTATTATCATCATATATAGTTGATTATAATATGTCAGTATGTAGAGTGTTTAAAAAAGTGTAGTTTTGGTTATTGGTGACTTATTATTTAACATTTAAATAAACTGTTTTAATTATGATTTAGTCGTATGTATTTACCTTTACTGTTTGAGACAAATTTTCATTTTTAAGTGTCAATTCCTTTAGTTTTAGTTTCAATTCTTGATTCTCAAAGAATTCTGGAGGTTCATCCAAAATCTCTTTAATTAAAATGGTTGTATCTACACTAAAATTAGTACTAGTATTATGGGACTCTTTATAAATTCCGAATGCAGAATTAATTTTCTCGTTTTCTTTTGCCAAATTAGAAATCGCATTCTCTAGAGCTTGTTTTTCTTCGCTGTGGTTCGATCTCAAATCATGAATTGTCTGTTCAAGCTGTTTAATTATTACCAGGTATTTTTTTCCTTCATTGCATTGTTTGGATTGAAGCATGTCGATCTCTTGTTTGTAGTCTGCTTGGCTAGATTCCATTATTTTAAGTTTTCTATTGCACTCATGTAATTCTTGCTTAGTGTTATCAAGCTCACTTTTCATATTCGAAAAGCTTATTTTAAGCAAGTTATAATCTTGCACTTCATATGAATTATCCATGGTGTTTGCTCGGAGATTTTTTGTTTGGAATTTAATAATTTAAACATATGACCGTTAAACGTTAACTTTAAGATCTTCTTCTTCTCGTTTTAAGGCCTCAGCTGCCTGGGCTATCCGGCCTTATTCTTCTTTCTTTTATTGTGCTATGATCTATAGATCAATTTACCCAGTGTAAAGCCGGAGTCTCATGCGTTCGGTAAAATGCTATTCGGATATAAGATATGACATTTGACATTGGCTGCGTTCAGCAGAAAGCAGCGTTGACAACAGATAGGTGAGGGGTAATGTTTACAGGGCTGCGTTCAGATTTAAAGTGCGTTTTACACCCAGGATGTTGTGACGTCTTATAGGAGTTGTCTTGTAAATATGAACGACTGGGGCGTGATTATTTAAGCTATTATTTATTTTCGGAATCAAGTTCTAGTGAAGAAGAAATTGTAAGAGATTGCAAATATATAGAATGAGAAACAGGATAAATAGAAGTAATCGAGAGTGGAAAATTTCATTCAAACCATCTCTAACTTCACCACAATGGAATTTAGAGAAAATTTTCGATAATACGTCCAGCTTATGAAAATCAAGTTTACATAATCTCACCTACCTTTGTAATAATACCAAATTATTTTTGTTTCTTATTAAATTGTTTTCGCATCATCTTGAACAAGATAATAAAATTTTGGTAGAGTCTGAATCCATTTTAATTTATTTCATTTATTTATTTAATAAGGCAACTGCCAATTTTATGATATTTGTGAGGTTAGAAAGACGTTCATTCATTTAAAAACATGACGGAGCCCAGCGTACTATGAGTCGTATACTGATTTGTCATTGGTCAAACTACGTCGATACTGATTTCTCATTGGTCAAACATGTCGAAATTTGAAAACGACCAATCACTGAAATAGCAGGCTAGATCTCCGGACCAACAAAACAAATAACCTACATGCCGTATCTAGCGTAGCGTATATGATCTAAGAGCTCCACTGTTCTGTTTGAAATGCTCCGATTTTTCTCACACAAACACAAAATTCGCGCACATACACGTGCATATCTGTTTCTGACTCACTAAAATGAAGCCAATGAGAAAAAAATACATACCGACATTACCGCGAATTTCGTGCAACGTTGTCAACTTTTCAAAAAAAAAAGGAATCAACCGGAAATAGTTTAATTTAAGAGAAGAAGTGAAACACATTCTATATAATACCTCCAAATAATTGCCATACAAATTATATTGAAACAACGTGAGACACAAAACACAAAAGGTTCCTGAAGCGAGTTCCTAATATTGAGTTTGCTCAGTATAAAATAACTGTTACATTACTTTATACTGCGCAGACTCAATATGTTATAACGAGTAGACCAGTGCTGCTGTTTTGGGGGGTTTTACCCCAAAAATGGAGGTATTTTGAGGTTCGTGCCTGGGGGATTTTTTGTTGATATAAATATTTGGGGATAAAATAATGTGTTAGAGCATAGACTTTTTAAACATAAATTATCTCTTACGCATCATAATGTAAGTTATTGTTTACTATCAGTGATTTCTGCGCAGATGCGTTGCAATCTTCATCTTTTCATAGAGCACCAATGCCGAAAGTACCGAATATTGCTAACTTTCAAACAGGAACTCACCCTGAAAATGTTTGGTGTTGTTCAAGGCCATAATTGTTAAAAAAAAAAAGAGTTAAGTGACGTATGACATATGATACTTCATTTTTACATTTTCGTTTTGTTGTTGTTCGTATTAATAAAATGTGAAATAAATTAAAAGATATTCATATTTCAAAGTAATCAAGTCCAAAATCCAATAGGATGGAATCGTCTAATTTACAAATTAAAATTAAATCTGATCCGGAAGGTGAAGCAGCGGATGAGGCTAATAATCTGCTTAGGAATGGAATTTTAGTAGAAACAAGCAAAGGGTAAAAGGTAGATAATGACGTCTTGTTTTTAATAACGTGTGTTATTTTTAGCTTAATTTGTATGTCCTTAAATGATGCACTATCATTAGATTTAAATCTCTCTGTGGATGACTTGCGAAATGTTGCAGCTCAGTTGATATCTCAGCAAAATGTTGTAACTCATGCCACAAAAATAGCCCATATCAATTTAAATTGTGATAGTGATGGATTTTCAAGTGAATGCAGTGACATTAGCACTACAACTTCAGGATCTACAGTGCATTCAAACTTTAAACCAATTCCACCTATTGTCAATGAAGTTCATACTAATATGTTTAAATATGAAAGTCAAACTAGTAGTATCATTAGACCTAAGGCAGAAAATGTTGTAGTTTTAAGTGAAGATAAACCTGAGGTCAAAATAGCCATTGGAACAATTGTCGAACCAATAATTACAATAGATCCTATAAACCAAATTAAAGTCTCTATTGATGTAGGTAAACCAAAAAAAGGTAGAGGTGGCTGGCCGAAGGGTAGAAAAAGAAAACCAGAACTTCTTAATTTACCTCCTAAAGCTCCTGCTACTGGATATACATTGTATCTTAATGAACAAAGAAAATTGTTTAAAGATAGCTCTTTAGCTTTTCACGAAATTACAAAAATAATTGGTAACAGATGGTCTAGTTTAACATTAGAGGAGAAGAAACCATATTTAGAAAAAGCAGAAGAAGATAAAAAGAGATATAGGGAAGAATTAAAACAATATAGGCAATCAGATGCATATAGGGCTTATTTAACTAAGAAGAGAAAAAAAAGGTTGCAGTACAATGTTATGTCTGAGAGTGATATGGATGCTACAGATGATTTTGATGTAAGTTTTTTAATCCAAATAGTTAAATTGAAAGGGAATAATTTGTAATTAAACAAAATTAATTTAATGAAAGGGATCAGCATTAAAGTTTTTTTTAAATATTCTCTATAATTTGTTCGCTAAGAAGCTTTTATTTGATGAAAATCCATTATTAAATTAAATAAAAAATTGAAAAAAGTTTTAACGCTAAAATCGGCTCAAATAAACACTTTATTCTTTATAATTTTTCGAAAAAAATCCTTCATAAAAAAGTTATGGCCGATTTTATTTCAATATAATAGATATAACATGATGTGTTACATAATTTTTACACTCAAGTGTTAATTAATTTCTACATTTAAGATTGTTTGAACATTCACCTGAAGATGGCCCAAGAGCCGAAACATGTCGTGACTGAGTTGGTAATTTTCAAGTTGTATTGAAATTACCAAATATTTTCATATTAAATTCATGATACACTATACCACATTTATAATCTAGTTTATACAAATATATTCCTTGATTCTACATATTATTAACAGGAAGAAGACAATGAAGAATTGTATTGTCGGACTTGTGATCAATGGTTCCATAATCTTCATAATAAAAGAGAACATTTGCAAGGAAAGCAGCATCTACAATCAGTAGCTGGTGATATAACCAGAGAATTAAGTTCTGATCCTGATGCACTGGGTGCAACTAGTACTGTTTCTTTTAGTACTTCCTTAGATGAATCTAGCTTGGATGGCATGCCCAATATGAGAACAGCCAGTACTAGTACCGTAAGTGATGCTATGGATAATTTAGCTGCTTTAGTAAATAGTAAGTATGCAAAAAGAGATATGAATAAATATAATAACAATTATTTTGTTTACAGAAAGAGAAACAGAAATAAAGATTTTGAAAAATAGACAAAATGAGTATGTGTCTCAACAACAAGCTCTGTGCAATCAACTTCATCAACTGAATGAAAGGCATAAGAAACTTCAAAAGGACGTTTTATTACAAAAAGAAAAAGAAAAGGATATGGAGAGTAAAGTATTTCATCTATGGCAAGTTCCCAGCTGGTTTATCATAACTGATCTTAGTACCGATTCCGTGACTGATTGTAATGAAAGTACTGAATGAGATTGATATAACTTAAATGTATGAATTTATAACCGTAACTATTTAATCCCGTTTTTTGGGATTCTAGAAGCAGGGTGTATCATATAATCAAATTCCTTTTCAGAAATTGATGACAGGAGAGTTAACTGCTGTGGAATTTATAAAACTTCTTAAGCAACTTAGCTGCAGGATAGATTTATTATTGGAAGTACAGAGATGGTGCTAGAATTTTTTTTTTGTAATATGAGCATTGATTATAAATTGTTGAATCATTGTGCAAATGTACAATAGACACTTGAATAACTTAAATAAAATATACTGCACATCTGTAATCAATGTTCCAGCACTAGGGACCAGTTATTGATCAACTAACCAGAATTTATTTAAACTATAAATTTGATTGAAAATATTATTTATCTTTATATATGAAGACCCACCAAAAAGGGAGAATGTCACAAAAAGTTGAAACCTTCATTTATATGTGTATATGTTTTAACTTCGATATTGTAAATATTACAAAAAAATGTTAAATACGAAAGTTGTAGGGTTTCATTCAAACTCATTAATGTTTAATTTATACAAAATTTTTTTTTTTAGAGGGTGTCTTTAAAAAGCGCAGCGACTCAGTAGTTTTTTTTTAATACCCTGTATATCTATTGTGCCCATTAGTAGTTGACAACATTAGATAACTTCAAAAAAGTGAAATCCATTGTGTTCCATAAATAAATATTTAGCCATTAATTGTTAATTTCACTTTGCAATTAATTTATTTAGATTAAGCTGTATTAATTGCAACTTTCAATTAAAACTAACAATTAACCTGTCCGTTGAAAGTTTTATGAAACTGCGTGGTGTCATAAAAATGTGGCTCAAAAAAAGTGCAAAAATCTTCAAAATTTGTCATCATTCAGATTTCAGCGAAAATTGGTAGAGGTGCAAAAAAGATTCCAAAAAAATGAACAGTTCTTCTCTAGCTCTATTAGTTTTAAGAGATAATAATTTTTTTTTGAAAAATTGTCACCCTTAATTTTTTCAAATTTTTCCAAATTAAAAATTTTATAGCTTGAAGTGAAAAAAACAGATGGCTTCAATAAATTCCAATTAACTTAGGATTTAACAAACATTTTTTTGTAATATGTAAAATTACGAAGTTATAAGGTGGGGCGACAGACTTTTGGTCCTCACTGTATGTAAATTATCGTTTTGACATGTTGTATAACATTTTTTGACCAAACTGTCAGTTTTCAGTTCAAAAATTCAGAGATAATAATAATAAGTGACTGTCAGTAGTACCCATCAACTCATGTTACTATAATAATTAAAATAGCTTTTACCACTAGATAACGATGTTGTTCAGCTTATTTAATTATATATTGACATTCCCCCAATGGTCTTTATATATTCTAATTTGACCACCCAACTGAAGTTTATATTAAACATGTATTATTTTTTAATATTGTGTATATGATTTATAACAATGTCTACTGGTTATTTCTTGATAATAGAACATATGAGAAAAGCAAATTTCCTTCAAAAGGAATAAAGTAATAATAAGTAGTGGTTAAATAAATTGTAAAGATTTAATACATTTAGCCCGTAGATTAAATAGTCACGAACGCTATTGATTCTGTAAGTAATGGCTATGTTGCATTTTCAAATGTCATCTCCTTTACTTAGTAAATCTTAAGCGTTAATGACCATACTATCTACTGACAGTTATTATATTTAATTTATAAAATTATTTTTATTTTAAATGTTAATAAAACCAAATAGTACATTGTTTCATTATTTTAAGAATCCCACAAAAAAACACGTTTTTATCAGAAATAATTTATTTAAATTCTAACATAAAAAGGATGTTCAAAAACATAATTGCAAATTATTTTACATAGTAAAAAACAAAACATTAGACTTAATATAATGAAATTGCCAAATTTTAGCTATTTGGGTCATTTTGATAATTAGGAGGCAAATTAAAATTGTAAGGAGTTGGCATTGGATTAATTACATCAAGTGTCTCAGATTGAATCCGAGGAAAATACTGAACTGGTGTATTAGAACATACTTCGGAAGGAATTACTCCAACCGGGGAAGCAGAAGGTATTTCTTTAGGGATATTTATCACTTGCATTTCTGTAGAACAAGGCTCAGATTTTACAATTGTATCCTCTGGAACGAATTTTTCATATTGTTCTTCATCAAAGTCCTGTTCCTTTTTTATATCAGGAATTTCTTCTTGACATATTTCATATTTTTCATCACAGTCTTCCATTTCATCAAATTGTTCAGTTTTAACATTAACAACATCTGGCATTATAACAACATCATCCTCATCAGGGGAGGCAATCTCTGAAGGTGGTTGAACAACCGTCGGTGCTGCCGTTTTGGTTATTTTACGTTTCTTTGGATTGTGTGAAGCAACAGATGACGAACTGCTCGGTGGTAAAAGTGTCTTATTTTGAACGACATCTTCGCACGAAACCATTTTTTCAGTTGGGTTATATGTATCCTTGTATTGTTGTATCAACTTTTGCGTTGCCATACATTGTTCTACAAAATCTGATGCCATTTGAAGTCTGCTGCTACAATCGCTGCACATTATTGGGTTGTATACTAATTCGTGGTCCTGAAAAAACAAACACAATTATTACAATATTGGATTTGCGCAAGATGCAGAAAAACAGTTCATACACTTATTTTGAAAGAATTGAAGCCAATAAATATTAGTAAAATGAATAGGTAAAAGTTAAAATGTAGGATGAACCCAAATAAATATATATTGGGTCTAGACAATTATAAAATTTTACTGTAATTATCCTTAAAACTTTCTTTAGATAAAAATTGACAAAAAAATCAATATTTTGTGGGAATCGCAAAATTCATAAAATGTTTTTCCAAAATAAAATAGATTTAATTACTGAAATAAGCAACAAGAAAATAGCAGGCAATATTGATAATTTCAAGATTGAATATCTGCAGTCAACAAATCAGAAATCCAGCAAATTAAAAATAAATGTCTTACTTAAATATAGAAATTAATAGCAAATAAAATTCTAAATTATGTACCACAAATATAAATTAACTTGAACAAAAATCAGGGTGGCAACTAGTTTTATCTTTTCCGAAATCAACTAAACAGTTGGAAATGGAAAAAAATAATGTACATAAAGACAAAAGATTCGCAGTACATAGAGAACAGGAACAAAATTAAACTTGACCACACTGAAAGAAGCAAGTGCTGAAATTAAAGATACATATAGCATTGAAAGAATTGTATATTAACACGTTGATTGCCAACTACGAAATAATTTGGTTGCGAATTATCTAGCAACCTAAGAAGAAAGTAGTGGTAGATGATTTGAAGTTAATTAATATTAGAAATGTGAAATATTATAAAATGTACTTACAAAATTTGGCATAATCATCCTTATCATCCGCAGGTACATTTCAGTTTGTAGAATTTTATTCCTTTTGAATTGAACTGTTCGATTTTGATAGTTAAGGTCGTGGAAATCTCCCAGACAAACCATTTGATTTTTAGTCACTGGATTAAGACACAGTCTGCAATAGATTTTCACCTCTTTCGGGGGAACATATCTCGGACGTTTTTGCCTTGGTAAAGCTGGTAATTCACTGGAAAATAATATGAATCATTTTTAATTAAAAAATAAAACAAAAGATTGATAATAATCAATAATAAAGAAAGGAATAATATAATCCTTAGTGGATTTGGTTATGAAAGTAATTTTCCCGGACACCTCAAAATTCCACTATGGATATAATAGTCCTTATTTTGTTGATAATTATAAACACTCTTAAAGTGTATATATACGATTTTTTTTAGATTAGATTTACTTTTAATTAATTATTATTACTTACTCTGATTCAGGTAGGAAATCAGTTACTTCATTGTCAGTTACGTCCTCAGATGGTGCAGAAATTGATCCTACGTCAACATGTTCTATTGCCAAATCACTACAAATAGAAAAATTACTGTTAATATTGCATTACGTTCAATTGGTCTAATATGAAAAAATATATAGATTTTAACAATTTAAGAAACAACACAAAACAGAAATCTAACGCCCAAAACTTCAAATAAATTTCTTTTTAATTGCCATTAGGAATCGCCTTCGAGGAGACTGTTAGTATCAAACAGCGCTTTAGCCAGCTCGGCTTAATTACCCATAAAAAAAATAAGGTGGAAAGCAATCTATTCATGCAAAGTTCTAACAGATGAAAATGCCAAAAATTAAACTTCATCAAGATTTTTTTTTGCGGGTAAAACCCACCGATTTTTGCAAATGAGGGCATTTTCTGTAGAATCCAATGATAATTTTGTCTGCTTGAGAGACCGCGTAGATTTTTGAAAATTGTGACTTTTAGATGAAAAATTAGGAATTTTGCAAAATTACGTCTTTTCGACTCTATTTTTTTATACGGTTTGAATCAAGCCAAAGGTCACCATTGTTTTAGAATTTTGAGATACAACGTAATTTTCGAGATTGAGTTAAAATGTTGACATTTTTGTGTCAGAACATTGCAACTATAGTTAATGCGAAAGACCAGTCTAAATTCACACAGTTGGTGGCAACAGTGTGTAACATGACGAATTTTATAACAATAATGTGAAATATATGACAAGTTTTTGAAATTTTTATGATATATTATTTGCTTAATAAATAAAATTTTGTGGAAGTTTGAACTTAATCCTATTTTTTGTCATAGATGTAAAAAATGTTGCTGTTTTATGACACATTATTACACCCGACGGTTTTCATATTGATTTAAGCGTAATTATCCTGATAAAAAAAAATGTCAGCATTGCAAAAAATCGACAAAATATATTTGAAAATGTTATAAATATGTGTCTAGTATCAAAAAAGTCCTGTTTTTAGTTTCTGAGCAAATTAAATTATAAAAATAGTACAATAGTAGTTTGTACAACAAATCTTTGCTTTTATAAATGCTAATTATATTGTAAAAAATATGTATCCGTGTAATTAAGTGAATACACCCATTTAGAACAAATAAATAAATAATTACCTGGTTTTTACATCAAATTCTTCGCTCAAAGCTGTACTGGTTGATGGTATAGGTTCTGAATCTGAGGATTTAACTTTCTCGGCTCGTAGCTTGGCAAGTCTGAAATTAAAGAAAACCCATATTTAATATTTGTATATCTATTAATATTTTTATTTCGAAAAAATTCTTAAAAAGCTTGGGAAATATATGTAAATACCATTTAATTTTCCTTATAGGTTAATCAAGTTTTACCAATGATTAGAAAAATTATTAACCTTTTTATTTTATACAAGTTAGATTTCCAATAAAGGTTTTATTAAGATAATGAATTTGTAACTAATACAAGAAGCTTGCAGTGTAAAATTTATTAGTATATGATAACAGTGATCGATTTAATTTATTTAAGTTTACAGATAAAAAAAATTGAGAATTTTTAATTTAAATATTCACACAAATCCTCTAAATGAGTAGATTATGCAGAAAGTGGTACATTTCTTCCATAAATCCTGACATCTTTTGTACATACATAAAAAAAGCAATATTTTTCTGTTACGGATAGTCAACATACCCATCAGCTATCGTAGTGGCCTTCTTAAGTCGCCTCAAAAGATTTATATTTACTCCTGTATTAGCTAGCAAAGAAGCAGATGTACGTCTAAAACAGTGCCCCTTATACAAGGATGCATCTGGAAGATCTAAAAATAAGGCTATTTTTTGTGGTAGTTTTCCAAATGTGTTTTTTCCAACGGGTTGTACAGTGCATTCGTTATTTTTAAATTGTACGAAAAATCGCGAATGTTCAGTATGTTTTTTCCGTAAGGACATATATTTTTTACACAATTCTACAAAATCGACGGAATTTTCCTCTGAATTCGTAACAATAAACCTTCTATCTATGCTGGTTTTAGATTTCTTTATAGTAAATAATATTGATGAGCCTAAATCGTTAACATCTTTGGTGGACAAATTCACTAATTCATCTCCTCTACATGCCCCAGCTATACCCAAGATAAGTGCAACCTATAAATATAAAATATAAAGTTTGGTCAATATAAGTTAATATGATACACAAACATTATAACCAAAGTAAAATGATACACCTAATAATACTTATTTTAATGATAAATCTAACATTTTATATTTCTCAAAAATATCATATCTCAAGAATATATTAATACCAATACCCGGGCAGGGTACGATAGCGCCAGTAGTACATGTTTTAATCCGATACGGTCAAAGGGTAATTTAATCATATGGGATGATTGCGCCGGTCACAATATTTAATTCTAATACCAGCAGCGGAGATCTACATTTCAAAAACTACCATCTGACATTAATGAAACTCAAAACATAATTGACAAACTTAATATGTTCTAGTGGCGCAATCATCCCTTGGGATTAGTAGACTACCTGAAACAACCTGCGCAATCATACCACTGACTTTGGACAACTCAGGTAATATTGGCACAATCCTCCCATACCCAATATATACTATCGTTAAGTAAGATCCAATTCGTAATTTTCAAAAATGTAATGTCAAAATCTGCTTTTTGTCTGAAGGAGAACAAATATTTATACAATTTGTTAAATAATGGCACAAATATATTACCGTAAAGAAATTCTATAGAGTTATTTCGTATTATAATTATATCAGAATATCTTACTTCGTGTATAAGAATACTGCTATAACTTTGATGAATTATATACTCATGAACAAAAAAATGCTACTTTCTAAACTTGTCAAATTACTTTTTTCAGTGTATCACAATAACCTGATTGACCCTACCTATATTCAAATGGTTTTGCAAAAATAGGGTACTTGGTACATACTTTAGCCATCAAAAATTCATTGTCTGGAGCTACAGTTAAGAACTGATCAACTTGTTCTGCAGTTAATGTTTTTGTTACATTGGGTTTGTAGCCATCGTTTTTCTTTTTAAGGAATGCCAATAATGTAGCAAATTTGCTGATGTCGATATCATTTTTCACCACTAGCATCGCTTTTAACATTGAATATTGCGACCAAAGCGTCGAAGCTTTAACAAAATTCGATTTTTCAATAAAATACTCCAGCAGTATATGTTCTGTGTATTCTTCAACATTTTTATTATTACACCACTTACTGAACTCTTCGTATTGTTTTTCATATATTTTTCTAGATTTAGCTGGCAATAATTCTACTGCGCCTTCTTCGGCAGTTTCTTCGATTAGCTCTATTTCCGGAGTTAAATTTTCCACAAAATTGTGAAAAAAATTCATGATTGAATGTTGGTCTAGAAATTCATTGTACATGTGGCAAGAAACACCAACATTTATTCACTTAACAGCTCAAACGTGCAATAATGCTTAATAAAAATTAATTTTTTGTAGCATTTTAGATAAAACCTAAATACAAAACAACTTTTAACAATACTAAAATAGATATGACACTATTGACACTTGACAGAACCAACAAAACCTGAAAATAGTCGCCCGCATGCGCAGTTTCATTAAAGCAGATACCGCGGAAGAAAGTATTGATTTAGACAGAGGCGGACTCGCCCAAACTGTTAATAATTTGAAAATTTTCTTTTTAAACGAAATAACAAATTTTACTTTCAAACGCCAATAAAGATAAATTAAAAAAATATACAGTTATATGTTTCTTTATCAACAATTAACTGATATAAAAATGAAAAATTTAGTTTTATTGGAAAATTACTTAGAACCAACAAAACCTGAAAATAGGCACCCGCATGCGCAGTTTTATTAAAGCAGATACCGCGGAAGAAAGTATTGATTTAGACAGAGGCGGACTCGCCCAAACTGTTGGTAATTTGAAAATTTTCTTTTTAAACGAAATAACACAAATTTATTACTTTCAAACGCCAATAAAGATAAATTGAAAAAATATACAGTTATATGTTTCTTTATCAACAATTAACTGATATAAAAATGAAAAATTTAGTTTTATTGGAAAATTACTTAAAGTCTCTTATTAAATTATTAATAACTTACAATGTATTTGAAGGAAGTTTGCGGCAAGCTACTCTTCTTGCATGCTCCATATTTTTTCTCATACGTTTTATGTCGTTAACCGTCAAGTCATCCACATGGCCGCTTCGTAATTCCGCGTGAATTAATTCTGATGATGTTTGACAAATATCATCAAGGGCTTTAAGTTTTAAATTATTATTAAGCATTTGTCGATTTAACAAAGCGTCATTTGAGGGTCATGATTGTGTATAGATGAACATTGTATTATAATATTTTCAACACCTTCAGTTTTTAAAAAAGCACAACATTTTCGTTTTGTACAAGCCCATCTTTTCACTACACCGGTTGATAACATTTTTTGAAATCTGAATTTATAACCACTAATTAATAATAAGTCTTTACCCTTTTCACTTTTCATCATTTGGTAAGTCATTTTAATTAATGTTAATATGAAACTAAAAGTATAAACTTGTTGTAGAGATGCACGTGAACCGCATGAACTGAATCAGGTCATTAAAATATGATTTTGTACTTATATTATAGCTGAGTTCGGCTTGCAGAATTGGGAGTGTTAGTAGTATGGGAATAAATCGAATTTTTGTCAGTACCCGAACGGATAGATCAAGGACGGGGTAAAACGAGTGAAGAGTAACCAAGCCGAACTCACCTTATAGTATTGATAACATTTATTTGTATATGTCAAATGGTTCATTATTTTACTTGTTCTGATTTTTATGAATAATAGTATCGATATATTTAATAAAATAATTACATAAATTATAATAAGGAATTTACAATCTTATTTACAAGATGTAAATAACGATGACGTCACGAATGACGTCAAACGTGTGGCTTATTTATCAGAACCGCGACAGGTTAAAGTGTGGCTAGTCACCGCCAATTTTAAAAGTATCCAAAAAATTTATTATCAACTATTAACATGACATTTCTCATGAAACATAGCTGTTTTAATTTTCGACACGATATTACCAATCTGTGTATAGATACAGGTAAAAGTATCGTTAAAAATATCGAATATTGATACTCAAAGTATCGATATGTATCAAACATCTCTAATTTGTAAGTCAAATACTGACTTGGCATAGGGATGTGCGATTCTTTCCAAAAGATCGATCATCCGAATCGATTCAGATCGTTTGGTATTTAATCAAGGTCGGATCGAAAAAATCGACCTTCTTAAAAATCGATCTTTTAATAATTTAATGAGATGTGGATAACTTTTTGGATTTTTATAATTTAATATTTACACAATTTTATTTTAGTTAACGAAACAAAAATATTTAATACTTGGTAGTTTTTTATTCCTTCTTTATGTCATTTATGGGGATCATTTATTTATTTAGAATTAAATATATTTATTAAATAAAACAAATGGCTGGCAATGGCAATCCCCTGTTTCTGTCTAAATTTAAATATATAGGATGGAACATCCGATCTTCGTTGAACGATTTTGTGATAAAATAATCGATACACCGATTAAAACGCTTATGAAAAGATCGAGAACCGCATGCAGGTAAAAAGATCGATTTTGTGAATAATCGATTTACATCGAACATCCCTAACTTAGCATCGACGCAGACATAACGTAAACCAATTTCGGTAATTCCACGGCCGCCCAAGGGTTACCCATTTTACGAAATACCATATTTGAATTTTCATCTAATTGAAAAATAATTTGAAATTAGGTAATAAAAATAAAATGTTTGAATTAATACATTTTGCCGATATATTATTTATTACCGATAACTATCGGTATTGGCCGATCACTAGTTGTTATACCATATGTTTTCAATTAATATGGAAATTAGTCCTTGTTATGAATTTCTTTATTATAAGAAATAAATTGGTTAAATTATGTTGGAAAAAATATGGACTTACAATTTATGTGAAGGAAGTTTGCTACAAGCCACTTTGTAGTTGTAAATATTTTTTCTAATATAACTAATATCAGTCGTCGTAATTGTTGCTGGCAAATTATTCGCAAGTGTTCTACAGATAATTTTCGAAGGTTTTTCAGTTATATCCTCTTGGACTTTCCGCTTACACGAGTTCGAAACAATTTTCCTATTCAGCTTCTGTTCATTTTGTTCATGGTTATGAAATAAATCGCTTCTTGATACCGTAAGATTAAATCCAATAGTAAACACCTTAGCACTACACATTCTTTTTGTACATCTCCAAAACACTTCTTGACTTTTTAAAACTTTATATTTATAAAAAGTAAAATTTTCAAAAAACAGCAAGTCGTTGCCACGATCGCTTGTTATTAAAGAAGCTGTCATTTTGTTAAAATATTCACAAAGCACAGTTAAAATAATAAATAAAAGAAATCCAACACGACTCCTTTATATACGACAAAATGCTACTTCAATTCCAGTTCCAGAAATTTATTAAAAGACAATTAAGTCTATGCTACCTGAGAACCTCAATTTCAATTCCCAGAATTTAAATTAAGGCTTAAGGGTAACTCCGTTCCCAAGCTAATTTCATCAGACGCAAAGGTAGATTCGGCTTGAAGAATTGTAGGCGTAGAGTGTGAGTATTAGTGTAACGTCTAAACCGAATTTTTGTCAGTAAACTTTGTCCAACTACTAAACCAACCGCTATTAGAGAAGTGGGGAACGAAAGAACAAAGGGAAAATTAGAGAAGTGGGGACGGTGAAGGTGTCGTTTTAGTTGTTGGACAATCTATACCCGAACGGATAGATCAAGGACGGGGTAAAACGAGTAAAAGAGTAACGAAGCCGAACTCACCGGTGTGAGAGGCGAAGCACTCTCGAGGTATCGGAAGGGCGTGGCCACATCGCTGTATTTTTGTATGTAGTCAGGGCCGGAATTGCATTTTTAATATTAGCGAAACTCAAATTGTTTGACTTGCACAGTAGAATGAGGAATGGTCATTATAACTTTAATAACTTGCCATAAATTGGGAAACAAAGGTTCATCAAAACAATTTTTCATTTCCAAAGCACAATTCCAAAATGTTTTAAAATCCCAATTGATCTTTCAAAGAACTAACTAAACGATACAACGATTCAAATCCAAAATTTTTGTTATTAAAAGGTAAACCCATGACGGAACTTCTTTGGGAGAAAATATTTTTTAAAAATGCAATAGGATCATTGAAATCAATCCGTTTTTTATTTACTTGCGTAATTCTATGTAAAAGTCAACCGGATGAAATACCTACAAAATTATATAGTGAAAAATCACGGAGAGGGCGACATCTATCTTTGACTGTTTGAACGACTCGAGGTGTGATCAACAAAACCAATTGCGTTTATTTATATGGGTGAAAAGTGAACTTTTTATGTTATTTTAGACCAATTATGCATCGAAAGCGATATATTTGGATGATATTTTGTGAAGAATTGTTATTAATAAATCAAACCATATGAAAATGCAAAGATATAGAGTTAAGAACACGAAATATGTGCTTTGTTCTACAATCCTCTACATACGGCAATTCTGTTATTTCTATAGATAAATTTCCTTCGAATCCCAAGGCAGTTATGAAAATGGAAAAATTCGAAAATTGGACGAATATGTTCATCCACAATAATCCAGAATTTAGGAAATTGATATGTCCACTTTTACAACCATTACTTATTAAAAATCTATAACACAAATCCATCAGCGATAATAATACTAAAACTCCAAATACTACATTTTTGTTCCAATTGTAAAAAATTTAAAATCAACTGAAATCTCTGAGAACACTATTCTTCTTCTTTTATATTATTGGCTTTCTGACCAAATATGACCTCATGAAAACTATGTTTTTAGAAGAGATCAAATGACGGAATATTTGTTGTTCACATCTCAATCCGACATTTTGTCATTTTGCAGTGCCATCTATTGTAATCGATTCAATGACGGACCCATATATATATATTTATGTGTAGACATTCCGGCACGATAGAGATCGCAATTTTTGTCCAATCGACACCAAATTTGATACAAAAATTCTTTGGGGCAGTAATTCGTTGCGATGGAGTAGCTTCGACAACCCTGGTTTGACGTAAGGTTTAAGGACTGGGCTGTCAGACACCGGACGAGCCTAAAAGTGAATATTGGGTTTCTTCAGACCACTTTAAGGAATATCACATGCATTTAGAATGATGTTTTCTTACGTACAAGTTTATGACCAAAAATATAATACAAGTAGCATAAGGTAAAACCAAAATCCATTACAGATGTCGAATTAAAAAATGTCAGATTTTCAGCAAAATCTGGTATTAAGCAAATTACCCAAATAAGCTGGACGCGAAAGGGTTAAATGTAAAAAATTAAGATCGGTATTTGGCATGTAAACAGTAAAATATAAATTATTGGTAGAACTTACAATGTTTTTGAAGGAAATTTGTTACAGGCCACTCTTCTTTTATGTTCCATATTTCTTATAATTCGATTTAGGTCGCTAACTTTCAGATTGTTTACGTCACTTTTTCGCAATTCCGCTTGGATTAAATTTGAAATTGGTTCTTCAATTTTACGTTTCCAAGAAATGTTTATTTGTCGTTTTAGATTAATTTCTTGGTCCTCTTGGCCATCTTCAATTTGCATAGTTTCTGAAATTATTTCTTGCCGCTTTTTAGATAGAACCTTTACTCCCCGAGATCTATGCCTTTCTCTATACAATCTATCTTTTATAGATAAAAATGAAGGCATTTCCACTACAAGATCAAGCCCAGCGTTCCTTATTTCTTGTCGGTAAATTTGTGGCAACGGAAGTACCTCTCGCGCACGTTTTTTTACATTATGTAGGCACAAGTCAACATCATTTTTTGCTATATTGGGAACACATGTATGAATCTTCTCATGTAGAATCGTATAATCTTGAGTTGTTAATAGGATCCCAGGACATGAACGGTTTGAACAAATCCATCGTATACTTAAGTCTTTATTCTGAGTCTTTAAAGTGAATCGATAGCCCGAATACAAAATAGCCGGTTTTCCTCTCGTAGTATTAATCACTTGAATATCCATGATAGTACTATAGAAAGTTTTAGTATAAATTTCAATTATTGTAGTTTTTAATTATTAACAGTATTGTTTAAATTGAACATAATATGTATTTAATGGGTTAAACATGATAAACGCACCAAACCAGAATTGATAAATGCTAAAAAAGCCAGATTTATAATGCAGTGTAGGCAGCATATCCCAATGCATTTTAAACGGAAAAATAATCGGCGGCGATGCCAGATTGGCGCGGCAACGGAACGAAACACAGAATCGTCCAAGCCGCTTGATCCGGTCCCGGCGTGCTTAACCTTCCGTTTTCTAACGTGTCCGACAACCTGACATCGGTGGCAACCCTGCGCTCCATAAGGCCCACACTGCATCCTAAATCTGGCTTGAACTATAGGCCCTTATATTTTGCCCGAAACGAGAACATTTCAGACAAAAAAAATTTAATGTGACAAGAAAATACGATTTTGGAATGGCATTATTCTTTACGTTATTTGCTAAGTAACCAGATGTGCACGAAAATTATCTATATATTAGTACGAAAAGAAAAAACTTCGTACTGCAGAAAGCTAAAATGAATGTATAATATGTATTACAACTAAATTAAATATAATTGTTTATCTCAAACATTAGACTAACTATGTTTAAGTTAAATTAATTTAAATACAAAAGCGCACGTTATAAAATTTTATTGCCTTTTTGTAGTCAGAAAAACGAATCGATAAGTTTGTATGGTTCCGCACCAAACGCGACGCCCGAAGCACTAACAAAACGTGGATGAAGTATTACGATCCTTTTTAATCCGGGTATAGAAAACCGTTACGACCAGCTTGCGCAGGACAGATTTGCGCAATAACCTAAGATCGACCGGTTTTTCTATTTTTACATTTGTCTGAATTTGAATTACGAATCTACCTGCTATCGACCGGTGTATACACTAGCGTTATATTTAAAAAATAATAAAAGTAATCTTGTTTTTTTCAAGCAGTAAATTAATTTTTTGAATATACACCAATATTAAACATAATCACAAATCTCAGGTACAACAAAATTACTTATAGCTGCACTAACCGTTACTATTTTTGCAAGAATGGTTTGATAATATCAAGAATTAAAAATTTTTTTTTGGCCAGTTTATTTACATTTTGGTGCCCCTAAACTGAAAAGAGTGCATTCTGGGGACCCCCGTCGTTTCGTTACTTTTTCATTTTTTTAAATTTTTAAATAAGAAAAAAAAATCCGAAAAACCGAAAAGTGTGAAAAGACGCAAGTAGAAAAAATCGACGAAAATCAGAAGAATAAGAAAAAAATAGGAAAAAGTTATAAAACAAGAGTTTGAAAAAATCAAGCAACAGAAAAATCCAAAATAACAAAAAAATCTGACAACTTGGAAAAAAAGAAAAAATCCGAAAAATCGAAAAGAACGAAAAAAATAAGAAAACAAAAGAATTAGAAAAAAAACAGAATAATTTGAAAAAATCGTAGATTTAAAAAAAATTGAAAAAACAGAAATGACAAAAGAAACCAGAAAAATGAGAAAAAATTAGAGGAATCCGAACAAATCAGGAAAAATCTTAAAAACAAGGAAAATACAGAAAACATTGGAAAAAATTGAAAAAAAATGAAAAAACTCGCCACACCATATTTATAGCTTAAAAGGAAAAATAAAATGTAGAGTAAGCAATAAAGATAACATAATTTATTAAAAAAAATGAAAAATAGTATTTTTTATATAAGCACCATGGGCGCCGCCAGAATGAAAGTCAGAGGGGGCCAGGTAATCGACAATGTAATTTTTCAATAAACAATGAAAGGTATAAATAAATTGGTTCGCCAGGTCACGGTCCCCCCTTACCCTGAAGTGGCGACGCCCATGATAAGCACGCTTTTAAGGTAATATTAAATTATATATTTTTTAAAATATAATATAATTATAATAGTAATAATTTAAAACATATACAGTAAGTCTGAAAAAGTTGGCAACTAATGGAAATCTTTTTTTAAATCCATTTAAAAAAATAAATATTGTTCATAAAAAAGCTCTGCATCACAATAGTGAAGAATCAAATTTGTAAAATATTTAGTTACATACAGGGTAAATAAAACATTGATTTATGCCGAATAGTAAAGTGCTTTTACAAAATTTCCTAATGCTGATATGAATTAAAAATTATATGTTTATTATTAAGTTAATTATTCATTTTAAAGTAAAAAAATCGCT
Organism: Neocrepidodera transversa; assembly: GCA_963243735.1. Taxonomy (NCBI): domain Eukaryota; kingdom Metazoa; phylum Arthropoda; class Insecta; order Coleoptera; family Chrysomelidae; genus Neocrepidodera; species Neocrepidodera transversa. The sequence continues at coordinate 918,972 of OY725337.1, read as the reverse complement.
AAACACTTGTTAGATTAAATCCCAAAGGTTATCCATATCTCAAATGTGGTCCAAAGTTTTAAGGAAATAAAGCACAAAATCAGGTACTACAAATTTAATAACAGAAAAGTACTAGCAGTCAACTAGTTTCGGTCACTGACCATGATCAGGCCTAAAGATACAAAAGTTCACAATTAGTCATGTAAAACATTTAACTAATAATTAAAAATTGTTTATTGAATAAGATAAATTAAAAATAAATGCACTTACTGATTACGGCGTTCCCTATAAAAGGTTGACTTTTTCGACATGAAAGATGGCACTTCAGTAACAAATTCCAGTCCTGCATCCCTTACAGCTGCCATACATTTGTTAAAAATTTGTGGAACTGGCGTTAATTCTTCTCTTGCACTTTTTTTGCACTGAAGAAGTAATTTCTCTACTTCAACGTTAGCTTGGTCCGGTATACAGGAATGAGGTGTTTGACGTACAACATTTAACTCCAAAGATGTTAAAAAACCACCGCACTTTCGTAACACACAGCGCCAGGTTTCGGTACCGTCTTTATTTTGACGCAAACGATTATATTTATGACCCATATACACCAATTTCGGACAACCTCTCTGAGTTTCTAAAAACTCCATCATTTCAACCGTAGAGAAGGGTCCCGTGGCAAGTTAGCACTGTATTTTATATTTAAGATTTGCGTGACGATTTGACACTAAAACAGGTAAAAATCCTTCGTGTGGCGAGTTGGGAAAATACCGTTTCGTCTGAATGAGATAGACTACGATCAAGAATTATGAAAACATATACATATTAATTACAGGGTGGTCAATATTATTAAGTCCTTCTGGAATAAAACATGGAATAAATTCATTATTTCCCAAAATACAAATATATAAAATAGAGAAAAAATATTACACCTATAAAAGGGCGATCGGTTTAATAGTTTTTTGTTTCTTTTTTTTTTAATTATGTTCAGTTTAAAATAAGAATAGTCAATTAACGAGTATCAGTATAATATATTTTTGGAATATTCTATGAATTTACAATAAAAAAAAGAAAATATAAGCCTGTACCATTTAAAAAAAAAGATGTCATATTGACCAGTCTGAGCATGTTTGCAAAAATTTGTATTTTTACATGTAAAAAAACGGAACTCTGAGTCTAATTTATGGGGGGGGGGTTTAAGAGAGTGATTTTTCGTGATTTCCGGCGAAACTTGATGTCGTATCAAAAAATATTCAACAATAAAGTTGTAGTTTATGAAAAAATCTAAAACCCTTGTATAGGTCACTTTTGACTATAACCTCAAAATGTACGAGAAAAATAAGGAAATTGGAATTAAATTTTTTTCTTCTTTTTTAGTTTTTATTTCCGCAAAAAACCATTCGATTTTGACGAAACTTTGTGAAAATATCCGTTTTATGTCTGTATTTAGGAAAAATAATTAAATAAATTTTTTTGTGAGATATTCATTTTTTTCGGTCATAACACGTTTTTTTTTAATTAAATATTGAATGGCGAGATTTTAATTTGGAAGCACACAGAAATTTTCTTAATCTTGATGATTTTTTTAATGAACAATGTAAAAAAGTACTGATAAGACCAATACATTTTAGGAAATGTTACTCCATCAACTTCAACAAAAATACATTATATTTATAATGGTTAATGTTACTATACAGTATGTCCCAGTAAGTTGGAACCAATTTTTTCCAGTAGTATACGAGGTTTGTCAAAAAAAATATGAATTTTACTCAAAATTTGACAACATCGAAAAATGTTATTTAAAAAAGTTGATCAGAATTAAAAACTAAGTTCATATGTGCAATTATATCCATTTACATTGAAAAAATAAGTTTTGTGCTTGTTTAATATTGCTTCTATTTTGAATGAACATTTATTTCTTGTGATTATAAAATACATGATAACCTTCTCGTTTCTTAATGTTTTCTAACAATTTGGACACGTAACTACAATAAAATTCGCATTGTTATTGTAAATGAAAAAACTTCTACAGTCTTAAGAAGAAGTGTTTGATTTATGGGAAAATACCGATTTAAAAACAAACAGTTAAAAATGAAAACGTAAGCAAATCTTCAAAAATAATTGTTTTTTCTTGCTTTTCAAACTTGCATTTTTTATCAAAATGTTTTCATTTATGTGGATGACACTTTCAATTATTATGTATGTATGTAGGTAATTGAATTTTATTGAATACGAAAATTTGATGTATTTCCTTTTGATAAAAATGATTAAATTTGATGTTTAAAAAAATTTATATTTGGTACCTATAAAATATAATTTACTCGTATTATAATCCTGGAAAATAAATAAATTCTAGAGAGCAGTAATCCCTTGTACCCTTTTGTGGAACTCGGCAACAGTGTTTATTGTACCTAGAAATACATTTCATTAATGAATATATTTTTCAATGTAAATGGATGTCAGTGGCGTCTCGTGAACTTTTTAAGAGAGGAGGCTGGACATAAAACGTTTTTGTAAAAATATACTCCATTCAGCCAATTAATTTAACCTTTGCGCAACGACTGTACCAGCTACTTCAGTGACAAAATTAATTGTTGCCCAGCAAGAACCAACGTGGAGGTATAGAGTTTCTCTGGCCAAAAATTTTTTTTGTATGTTTTTTGTTTTTTATTTTTTTTTTAATTTTTTAATGTTTTTTATTTTTTTGGAATTTTTCATATTTTGTTATTATTTCGTCAACCTACCACGAAAAAAAGGAACGTCTATATGATTTCGGAGGACATAATTGATTGAATCGAGAATTTCGTTTTGTATTGTTTTTGAGGTGCCTGCAAATACTGACGTGTTATTCATAAAATCACGAAGCTTACCATCGTATTTAGAAGTATTTACAAAACAAATCTACCAAGAAATCAATGATTTTTTTTTAAATTTCGCGGTTGTCTTTAACTGTATTGTTATGATTTTCTATTTCGCGTGTACGAGCAGAATCAATAACATTAACAATATTTTGTTTACCGGTTAATTTAAACTTAATACTCGATGTAATATGTTCCTGCGATTTTTCATGTCTGTCTAGACCACGAGCTAAATTTTTCAAATCATTATAACCCAAGCGCTATGAAGCGCTATGAAGAATTATCAGTTGTAAATAATAAACAATACCAGCAATATAATTTATTGTGTACCTCAGATCCCGTTAACCATAAATATTTTTTATAATTGTCAGTATTAAATGATCGATTTTGATAATTACCTGACATCACTAATCCTGTTAAACCCGGTAAAGGCCGTTTATTTTTAAAAAACACTTTTTTTGTTAATTCACTAAATGGATTTTTTAAAAAGTCAGAAACTAAATCACTGGCACTCATTTTAAATTTTAATAATTTACCGAACAGACAAATTATTTCGCGTGGCGTCACTTAACAATTATTCCCGCTAATCATAAAACAAAACAAACACCCTCGCAATCCGCATGTGTGGTATTCCCCTGAAAGGAAGAAGACTAGCCTACTAAGACTGTTGCCATTTCATCTATTTTTTACGGTATTTAGCAATTCAACTGGTCGAAAAACGGCAACTGTGTTGAGCAACACGTGTTTAGGATTTAAGGTATATGTATCATTTTCCATCGGAGTGAAGGCTAGCCTACTAAGACTGTTGCCATTTCAGCTATTTTTTACGGTATTTAGCAATTGGACTTTTCGAAAAACGGCAACTGTGTTGAGCAACACGTGTTTAGGGTTTGAGAGATGTACAGATTCGATTGAGTCTAGCCTCAGGTCCACGTTGTCAGATTTAAAAATAATTACTGAGAACAGGGAATTAATTGTGAAATTTTAAAAAATATTAGAGAAACATTAAATAAAATGAATGATCAACAAAATATTTCTGGTGCTGTTTGCTGAATAAATTAATAAATTGGTGAGGAGGCTGAGCCTCCTAAGCCTCCTTCGAGGAGCCGCCACTGATGGATGTAGCATATTCGAACTCGGTTTTTAGTTCTGATCAACTTTTTTAAATGAAATTTTTCGATGTCAAATTTAAAAGTACATTAATCTTGAGTAAAATTCATATTTATTGACAAACCTCGTATACTATTGATATCTAATGAGTGTATTTTAGAATATTCAGAACTTTTTATGAAGAATAAGATTTTTTCCTAAAATTAATAATAAAGAAGTTTCCCATATGGTTCCAACTTACTGTATAAAAATTATTCACTCTGCACTGATTTTCATATTAAGTACATATTTCTATTTTAATAAATAATGAAACTTACCCGCGACAAAGTCGAACGCGTTTTAATAATTGTCTTTTCGATTTTATTTTATACACTTTTAATTTTCTACCCATAATCGTTAACTACTTTTGTAAATTAGCTACTGCCTACTACGCCTATGATGAAAATGTAAACTATGCCCTGGAGCAAGTGAGGGTCAAATTTAAAACTTTCCGTAACATTATCCGTAATAAAAACACTGATGGAAGGGGATTCCTCTATATCAAAGAATGTTTGCTGTCTGTCATGAACCTACCGCGAATCTCGAAGCGTATATTTTGAAAATATCGCCTCAAGGGGACCCGCAAAATATTCCGCTATTCCAGAAAATTTATTATTTATTTTCATTTTTACGTGAGCATGCGCAGTCTGTCCAAAACTGAGGGTTGGCGTTAACGTTACCGAGTGAAGTGCTAAAACTCTCTTATATGACAAAAATATATTGGTTTGGCCGCTAAAATTAAATTTGGTGAATGGTCATGGGATGCAACTTGTATGGTAAAAAATCTACCTGCTTCACCCAGAATGCAATTCGGACGATCCGTTTATCATTTAACACTGCAGGTGTTTGGATATCGATTAAATTGTTATAAAAATGTATCTCACCTGCACTTATATACGGTAGAGTTGCCTTAATAATAAAATGTCTTTCATAATAAATATAGGAATAATTAAATTCATCAGGTTATCCATGTTTCAAATGTGGTCAACCAATGAGTAATGAAACACACAAAGTCCAGTACCACAATATATATTTGCTAAACAGTTGTTTTAGTGAAATTGTCAACTAGTTTCGGCTTCCGCCATCATCAGGCCATCAACATCATGAGGTAAACGGTGGGTTTAATATAAGTAAAACGATTAAAAAGTTAAAAATTTTTAACATATATTTTTCAGCTATACATGGTACCGAGAAACGAAAATGTTAAAATACGAAATTTAAATTGAACCAGACATTATGACGGCACAAAGCGTGTCTCGTAAATGAAGTCTGCTTTGTGCCCTCATAATGTCTGGTTTCATTTTAATTTCGTATTTTAACATTTTCGTTTATCAGTACCATGTATAGCTTAAAAATTTATGTTAAAAATTTTTAACTTTTTAATCGTTTAACTTAAATTACATCCACCGTTTACCCCATGATGATGATGGCTGAAGCCTAAACTAGTTGCCAATTTCACTTAAACAACTGTTTAGCAAATATATATTGTGGTACTGGACTTGTTCATTGGAATACTTGTTGGTTCAGTTTAAGTTGTGTGTTAATTTTTTAATGTTAAAGTGTTGGTGCTTAATTAAGTATCATATAGTGACAAATTTGTATACTTCTGCTTCTAATAAAATAATGATTAATTCAATAGTGAAACATAATTATGAAAATATCCAGTTATATTAACAAGGTTAAATATCACCTGTGAATATTGGAACTGAAAGTAAAAACTAAATAATGCTGCAGAGTTGCACATAAACCGCGCCGAACTACCTGCTATGCTAAAACACGGCAATGGATTTCGGATATTATACCTGTTTGTCAGGACAAAGGTAAATTGTGGACCAAAAATTATTTAAATGTTTGGGACTCTAAAAGGTTGTTAAAATCTAGTGTAGAAATACGTTTTCGTATAATAAGTTTTCAAGGTACATTATCTCAAATCAATATTTACTTATTACACACAGAAAATCAAATTTTAAAACTTTCTGCCATATTATCGACTTTGAGGTATAGTAAGTAGAAGCGATATTTGAGATTGACTTATGCACAAGGGTTTACGAGTGTTTTACTGCTTTATACGCAACTGTTATAAATATTTTAATGAAATGGTGCCTCTTTTAAAAACAAAAGATAGAAACAAATAGGTACTACATAACAGGATACAAATGAATAATTTGTAATTTTATAAAGTAATTTAAATAAATGTATTACATAACTCAATATTAATATATGTACATATTTACAAAAAAAATAGTTATAAAGGAGTAAAAACATTGAGGTTTAAATTACCTAAAAAGTCTCAATTTTGTCAATTATTTCTATTTGTTTCTTAATAATTATTTATATTTAAAATATAATATTGTAAATAAATAACATGCCTCCTTTAATTGAGAAAATCAAAACAAATTGTTACATACATTATTTTAATGGTAAAAAATTGAGTTTTAGCTAAAATACTGCATTTGCTAAAAAGTAATTCGTTTTAATTACTTTATAATCGATCCTATCTAATTTTTAAAAAAATTAAAATTAGCTGTTTGTTCACTATTATTAAAAAAAAATGTAATACGGACCAGAAACCTGTCTAAGCTTTGGACCGAGGTTGAATTTATGGCCGTACTCATAAACCATTGTTAAATGTGGTTAACAGTAGGTACTTTATTATAGTCGACCTTTATAATGAATCTCAAATATCGCTTCACACAGATTCACAATTAATTTTGGCAATTCATTTTGAGCCTGAATCATAATAATTGTTACAAAAATGACGTTCAGTTCGAAAAAGATGAAGAAAACATGGATACACAAATGTCAGGGCAACATGTTTCGGTCTACAAAAATACCATCATCAGGCTTATAAACAAACAACATTGTTCTGTTTATAGGCCTGATGATGGTAGACCGAAACATGTTGCCTTGACATATATGTCTCTACATATATTAAATATTTGTGGTGAGTTTCATTATTCTTTATTTTTAATTTAGTGTTGGGGCAAATCAATAATATTTCCATCTCTAAAAACACGTTTATGATAAATGTAATTTAATCTCTTGGTCAATTTCTTACCTGGAATAGTGTTCAATAGCTGCTCTATGTTCTGGTAAGGTTGGTAGATTTTTTCGTCTGTTATTATAAAGATTGTTCCGAATATTACGAATGTCTTTTATCGAGATGGTATTTAATTTATCGGTATGTTCTTTTAAAGTTGATTGTATTATTTTGGATGGTTTCTCATAAATGTCATGGGCTGTTTTACGTTTAACATTAGCACTTATTATCTGTCTGTTTAACTTTTTAACATTTTTTTCATGATTATGTTGTATATCGCTACGAGTAATTCGATTTTCTACACCCGCAGTATAAACTTTCGCCTTACAAGAACGATCTGTACATCGCCAACATATTTCCCCATTTGATAACACTCTGTGTTTTGTAAATTTCACAGAGTTCACTACTAACACTTTATTTCCACGTTCACTCAAACTGATAAAGTATTCCATAATTCTTTCGTCCTATATTATTCTCGAATGATGTTCGAAGAGAAACTAATTTCAAATTTTGCAGAAAATTAAAACGGGCGACCCTAAATTCGTCCCAGAACAGGTAGCAATCAATAATCATGTCCTTAAATTCGTCGCATGCTAAGTAACTTATACGAAAAGAGCAAAAAGAAGAGGGGATAGTGTAACTGATATTTAAAAATAGATTGAGGGAAATTAAAAAAATGTAAAATTCTAAAATTATGTTAAATATTAATTAACAGTAGAATAGCTATGACAGTTTTGGCGCACTCATTATGGAAAATAATATGAGAAATCGCAAAGGTACATTCTATTCATTTTTGTTCAAATTCAAGGCCACTCGTGACGTCATCAGACCCCACTAGATGAGTCTCGAACAGCTTTTAACAGACCTCGAACAGCTATTATCCGATCTAGAACAGCTTTTATCAGGTCTAGAACAGCTTCTAACATATCTAGAACAGCTTTTAACAGGTATCGAATAGCTTTTGATCAGATTTGATTCACTTATCATTAGGTTCGAATCAAACCTGATGAAAAGCTGTTCGATACCTGTTAAAAGCGGTTCGAGATCTGTTAAAAGCTGTTCGAGACGTAATAAAAGCTGTTCGACACTCGTCTAGTGGGTTTTGATGACGTCACAAGTGACCTTGAATTTGAACAAAAATTAACAGAATGGGCCTTTGTGTTTTCCCATAAGGAGTGCTATTCTACTATTAACGTTTATGTTGACCTAAATTTATTATGTTTTTTGTACGCAAGATGGCTGAATCATACATAATACTAAATCCAAGAGGTTATCCATATCTCAAATGTGGTCAAACTATTCAGTAGAAATAAAACTGTCGTATATAATTTAGAGTTTTATTTCTACTAAATACAGAATAATGTTGACATAACTTGTAAATCTGAAAGTCTTTCTTTCACTAATATGCTTACTAGACGATATGCTCAAAGAAAAAATATCGTTATGCGGCATTGCCACGTTTAAATTACATATTAGAAATTGATTTTGCCTGAGCAATTGCCTAATAGTGTTATTTTTGTGAATTTCAGTATTTTTGATAAATTTGTTTTTGTTAATTTTAAAATGTCGCCTGTTCTCAAGAAAAAGTCAAAAAGAAGTAAAAAAGTATGTACCTATTTGAAAAGTAAATTGTTTTTACTTTTTAATAAAAAATCGGAGTGCTACCGCGATCTTTAAAGTATCAAAAAGTTTTGTTGGTCTATTATTAAGTCTATTTTTTTAGTTTTTTTCATAAGCGAAGAGATAACATTACTATGTCTAAAAACTGTAATAAATGGTTATATGATGCCACACGTTTAAATCCAAAGTAATGAAAAACTTGGAAAATATTACCAAATCTTATCAATATTAAATTCATTTATATCATTGCGTGTCTACCACCATTGACATACGCCGAAAGGCGAATCTGCCTTTGTGGCATTGACAAAGGCCGATGCCGATCATTGTTTTTAAAAATCATTCGTCACTTGACTTGTGGATAAATTTCAGTGAAAAAATTTCCAGAATATACAGGCCTATCTATTTGTGTTCTTAAAATTACATGTAATAATAAATATTTAAAATTATATCAAATATCGTTATTATTTAGTAACTATGTTTTTTTATAAACTGCAAATATTTCTATTCAAATCACAACTTGCATAGCTACGTCACTCCTAGAAAGATCCAACATTCTTTAGTAATACGCTATCTTCATTTTAACTTCCCTTTCAGTCGCTCTCATACGAGATGAGAAATATTGCAAATCGACAGTTACATAAAATCGCACCACTAAATCTGAACCAATGAGATTCGTATAAATTCTCACCAGAATCGTCGAGCCTGGCTTTATGGTTTAATTAAACAAAATAACCTGCCATAAATGTCACTGTTGTATTATCTCTCATAGAGTCGCAACGGTTTTAAACTAGCCAGCTACGGCTGTGATTTTTTTACCATTGACTATTTGTTTATATTATTTTATTATAAAAGTTTCTGATATTTCACAAAATTATTGTATATATTTATAAGGTCTTTAAACATTTCTTGTTATAATAATATTTGTTCAATTTGACTGTCGCTGAGTTATGAACATGTTTTCCTTAGTTGAACTATTTTGTAATTTTCAGTTTATTGAACAAAATTAAAATTATTAAAAAAATTACTTAGGTAGGATTAGAAATATTTAATAAAATAATTTTGGAAGTCTTGTTATAATTACACAATTTCTAATTTTATAATTGCAAAATTATGTGACGCCACACCAGACGGGTCACATATGAAGGAGCGGCAGGGGTCTCCAAAAATCATGAAATGATTTGAGCTCCTTAACCTTTCAGTCTGCCCTTTTGGGCCCTTTACATTTTAAAATAATAAAATTATGTTTGTAAATATGTTTACCTTCCTCAATTTATAGTTCGTGCAAAGTGTTAATTTGATTAATTTTTACGTTTTGAAAGTGTAGGTTAAAATTTTTCATGAAAGTCCTAAGTAATAAAGTAATAACATCGAACCGGCAACGTCGAACAGTCCGTTGACTAAACATTAGTGAGATCTATGTTTACGTAGCCGAAGTGTTTTAAAAAGTTCCTGTGCCTCAGCTAGAGGGCATTCGCACACAAATAAATCTAGCCAAGGAATTTGAAATAATATTATTATTTTAATCGATTTTTTTTTTAAATCTAACTGGGTCGTATATTTTTTAATTAAATACTTGATTGTTTGAAATAGAATTCAACAAGATTTATACAATATGTCTCAGTAAGTTGGAACCATATGGGAAACTTTTTTATTATTAATTTTAGGAAAAAAATGTATTCTAAAATCTAAAATACAATCAACAGATATCAAATTTTTTCAGTCGTGTACGAGGTATGTCAAAAATATGAATTTTACTCACGAGTAAAGTACCTTTAAATTTGACAATATCGAAAAATGTTATTAAAAAAAAGTTTATCAGTACCAAAAACTATGTTCAAATATGCAATTACATTCATTTATTTTTAAAAAATAGGTTTTGTGCTTGTTTACTATTGTTTCTATTTTGAATAAACATTTATCTCTTGTGATTGTAAAAGTCATGATAACCTCGTTTCTTAATGTTTTCTAACTATTTTGCAATTTAAACACGTGTTGAATGCGTATGCATTTTTAATCAACTTTTTATAATAACAATTGTCAATATTCAGAAAAATAAAGGTACTTTACTCTTGAGTAAAATTCATATTTTTTGACATATCTCGTACACGACTGAAAAAAATTGATATCTGTTGATTGTATTTTAGATTTTAGGACATGCAGAACTTTTTATGAAGAATACATTTTTTTCCTGAAATTAATAATAAAAAAGTTTCCCATATGGTTCCAACTTACTGAGACATATTGTATAAATAAAAAAAATGATTTAGAAAATTATGAAAAAAATTGTGAAAAAGTTTCTGGGAACTGTTGGAAAATCTATCATTAGATATTAGACAAAATATGATGTTAAAATTGGATGGTGCTCTAGCGCATTTTTTAAGAATTGTACAAAATTATTTAAATAAGTTTCTAAACAAATGGATAGGAAGAGGGGACCAAATGGTTGGCTACCTAGATCCAGAGATCTGACTAGAATTACATTTTTTACGGGATTATGTAAAAAATATAGTTTATACCAGCCCTCCTATAACACCAGAAACTATGAAACAACGAATTATTGAATTATTGTGAGTAATATGAGAAAGTCCTTTGAAAAAAGGATTATATTTTGTATTCAAGAAGATGGTCGCTAATTTAAATAATTGTTTGAGTAAATTTGATATTATGTAATTAAAGTAGCAAAGTTTATTTTTGATATGTTGTTGTGTTAACTAATACAGTTTTTCGCGATATTCATAAACATACATTTACAATAATTACAAAACTAAACGATTTAGGCATAATAGACCTTTATAATATTTAAAAGGTAATGGAATTTGCTACATAATAGGATTATAAATATTTAAAATAAGATCGATATTGTCGTTTGAATATATCATTAGAGAATCGCCTCATTTTGAACGCACTGTATAATTTTAAATACATTATTGCTCTCAAATATTAGTCTAAAAATTGAATTTGGCTCTGATTCCATATTTTTCGAAGTTATTGGTTTTCTTGTAAGTGCTTCCATTTTTAGAAATATCAAAATATCTCGAAAACTAAAAAGATTAAGTACAAAAAATACTTAAGAAAGTTTTTCTTATTTAATCTATAAATGAAATAAAATATAGGGTGCTCGATAAGAAATAATATAACTTTGATACGTCACACTTTTTTGGGGTAACCTGTATATTTCAAAATGTAGACATTATCAACCCACATATCCACGAATAAACGAAATTTTAACTGTTTAATCGGGTGGGGCCCTTTTAGACACAGCGGTCAGTTTTACCCTAATTTAATCTTTTGTCCCTTCTAAATGTGTAGGCTTTCTGGGCACGAAAGCGGGATTAAGGGTTCTAGGAAAATGAAATAGGATTATTTAAATATTAAATAATATTTTTGTAATCTCTTCAATTGTGGGTTATTCCTAGATACAATTTAAATAAAATTATTGGTTTTATTAATGGGGTTGTCATATTTTACTACTCTAATACTTTTAATCGGCTATATTCAAATGTATCTATGATATTTTTAATATTCAGTTAAATACATATGTGACATTAAATAGTACACATATACCTAGCAAACTTAAAAACTCGATTTATAAAAAACGCCATGTGTATTTAACGAATTTAAGAAAACAATATAAAAATAACACACTTTCAAGGTGTCAATTTATTAAAGCAGTTTCGTATAAAAATATAATATAATTTTTATTCGGTATTTTTATATTTTTTAGTGTTGTATTTTTGTAATACCTAGTATAATTTTTAATCGGTATTTAATGTAATAATTTTATATTTTTCTTAGTGTTGCATTTTTCTAATATTATATTTCTTGTGATTTTTCATATTGTTTTGAATTAATTATGAGTTTTTTAAATTTGTTTTATACATAGTTTAAATGAAATTTTTGACAAATCATTGTTTTTATTTGAAGAAAAAAATTCTTTACTATACAAATCAAATCCGAATTATTTTTTTGGAGAAAAAAAAATCACTGAAAATATTCCTATTATTTTTTCTTAAAAATATTACTTTGCATCAAAATGATTAGTTACTTTATGGTTGATAACCACTGTGCCCAAAAGGCCAAGACCGGTAGGATTACAGAACCCCCGTTGACAAAATTGACCGCTGGGACCAAGTGACCAACACCCGTTTAGTCACAATGGACCGTCGCCTCTACCGTGACTCACTCTGTAAATAGGTTATATAGAACCCCTATGTGACCTCTACCTATCTTTAAAATACTTCCTTTTATTTATGAAACACTCTGTATAATATTCTTAAAATAAATATCTTTTTAGTTTATTATAGGAAGTAGAAAAAATAGCGTATGTAATGGACATTAATAATATACGAGCATTTTTATAATTTATTAGTATTAATAGTAGTACTCACAATTTATTTGAAGGTTCCGTTTTTCTTGGAAGAGTTGATGACAATACATTTCTTCTGGCCCTATATATGCTTTTTCTGATGTTCTCAATATCCGCAGCGGTTACATTCAAATTATTTCCTCCTCCTCGGATTACATTATTGATCAAATTACCTGGTTTAATGCAAATGTCTTCTGTCGCTATTCTTTTCAATCCGTTTTGTAGTTTTTTAACATCTAAATTATCGCATGGTGGATGATTATGTTCATTATTAGATTTCAATAAGACAGTTTCGGATTTGTCCACTCTAATATTCGCTTTACACAAATTGTGAGTACACTTATATGATACTCCTAGTTTTGTTTCCTTGTCTTTTCGAAATGTATATTTTTTCACAATTAACAACTTTTTTCCTCTTACACTTAACATGGACTCCATTGCAGCACAAACACAATTTTTTAATTATTAAGAACGTAACACTTTTAACATAAATAAATTGAATGTTTTCAGGAAGAATGGAGACTGAAAACTAATTCTCATTTGCTTCAGATATTGAATTTCTGGTCACCACTACCATCATAAACCGATTAAGAGTATTAGAGGGGTCGAGTCCATTTCGTCGCAGCGGTCGGTTGTACCCGAATTTAATCCTTTGTTGCTTGGAAAGGTGTGTAACCTATCTGGGACCGGTAGGATTATGGAACCCCGTTGACAAAACTGACCGCTGAGACCAAGTGAACAAGACCCATAAATCTATCTGAGGAATTTCAAATAATATTATTATTTTAATTGATTTTTTTTAAACCTAACTGGGTCGTATATTTTTTTATTAAATACTTGGAAATTGATTATTTCAAATAGATTTCAACAAGATTTATATAAATATAAAGAAATAAATGATTTAAAAAATATTTTTTCTTTTAGACCAAAAACGTAAATTCAAAAAATTGGGACGTTTTCAGCAAAATAAATATTTTTTCAAAAAATAGTTAATATCGAGAAAGTTATCTGTATATTTGGCAAAAAAGTGTTTTTATTGAATTTAGGAAAATACTAGTCTAGATATCATAAAAGCTTTGTTTTTGTTTCGTATTTATAACTGTTCGTAAATTATTTTACAACTGTGCAGAACAAGATTCCGAACTGATTCTAATGAGTGAAAACGAAAACACTTTAATATTTTTAATTATTTTCCTGTTCACTTCGCCACTGGTCTTTTCATTCTTTTATTAAATGGATATAAATTAAAAAATATATACAGGGTGTCCAGAGATGAAACCGACAAAACTTAGGGGGTTATAGAGACTGCTAATATGATTGCAAAAAGTCATATACAAATGTCCAAAACCGCGTCGTTACTGATATACAGTGTGATTTGTGAATTTAGACAAAAAATTCAATCCGCCATATTAAATACAGGGATAACCCGATTTGGTTTAAATTTGGTACATGAATTAAATTAAATTGCCTTAATAAGTAGCACTTTGAACGAATCCAATATCAGGACCGGAATATTCTTTTTCTTCCATCTTAAGTTCTTGTAAGAATAATTCACGCTGTATAATGATTATCAAAAATCTGAGCTCAGATTCGAAATCTACGAAAAAAATCGTACAGGAACTTGTTAAAAAAGTTTCTGGCACCATTTCAGTAATTCCGTAATAAATTATTTTCAATTTTTTCATTCGAGAAATTATTTTTTGGATAAAATACCATCAAATAAATGTTCTAGTATAATGATTATCAATATTCTGATCGCAGATTCAAAATCTGCTAAAAAAAAAGCGGATAGGAATTTGTTCAAAAAGGACTACTGAATTTTTTATAAATTATATTTGCTGACTAATTTTGAATTTATGAAAGTACAACACAACGCACAATAATTTTTTGACACAAGCCTACTGTATTCAGACAAAAATTGTAAGCTACTGATACGGATTTATTCTTCACTTTTCTTTGGGTTATGAGAGTATTTTATAAAATTTTACTACGAACTAATTAAAAAAAATAACAATATTTATATCTTGGTTTCGTAATTTTTTATTATATTAACCCATTTTTGATGGTACTTTATCCGAAAATTAATTTCTCGAGTGAAAACATTTAACATCAAAATTTATTACGGAATAACTGAAATGGTGCCAGAAACTTTTTTAACAAGTTCCTGTAGGATTTTTTCCGTAGATTTCGAATCTGAGCTCAGATTTTTGATAATCATTATACAGGGTGAGTTATTCTTACAAGGCCATTTAGTTTAATTCATGTACCAAATTTAAATCAAATCGAGTTATCCCTGCATTTAATATGGCGGATTGAATTTTTTGTCTAAATTCACAAATCACACTGTATATCAGTAACGATGCGGTTTTGTATATGGCTTTTTGCAATCATATTAGTAGTCCCTATAACCCCCAAGTTTTGTCGGTTTCATCTCTGGACACCCTGTATAACTGCATATTATATAGTTTTAGAAAGTTTTAAAACATAAAGCAAGGCTCTTAAAAATTTATTTTTATACACATACGTTAACTAAAAATCCTAAAAATATTCTCTACGATTCGGTAACTGTTCTGGAATAATTTTACAGACGAACCAAAACACAGAATTCTAAGTGATTGATTCGGAATCGATTTTGATAAAACTAAAACACTCTGGAATTAAATCGCATGCTCGAACTGTTCTTAAATTAGAACCAAAACAAAGCTGATTTTTTTGTAATTCTAGAATTTATGTTTACATTTAATTTTTCCGAGGGTCAACTTAAACCTTGAAAAATATTGTAATGCTATTTGCTATTCAAATAAAAAAAAACCTAATGCCAGAACTAATAATTGAAAATATGCAAATCGTAATTGAAGAAATAAAAAGTTTCAAAGATACATTAATTGCAATTACCGGTATATTTATTATTCCGTTTTTTGTTAATTTAGACAGAAATTGAAATTAAAACTCTGGCGCCAAAAAAATCACTAGAAAAAATCAAAAGACAAGGAGCATATGCAGAAATTGATATAAGAAAAAATCTAAAAAAATCAATCATTGATTTTCTCATCTTAAGGAGGGAAGTTTTGAAATTTTTTTTTCACATTTATTTTTGATTGTAATTTTTTATGGGAATTTTTGAAATTATTTAATTAAGCTTTTTGAAATATTTTGATTGAAAATTATAAATTTTTTCTATTACTATTTTATAATACGCTTATTCAAAGATTAAAATCTGTTTCATAACGAGTTTCATTATGATACAAAATTTTCAGCCAATAGAATCCAATTTTTTTTTTAGCGAAGTTGACAATTATTTTGACAACTGTCAAAATATTGTATAAAATTTATTAACAAATTGCTATGTTGTAAAAAAAGTTACTTCATCAATGGCTAACAAAAAATTGCTATTATGTCAATTAAAAAATACTATAAGGTAGGATTTATCGGGCGTACACGATTTCGGCTCCGAGAACAAGAATTCGGCTCCGATACTAAATCGATTAACACGGGGCATACACGAATTCGGCACTGTCTACCTGCGCGTTAATCTCTTTTTTGTAAATTTGATTTTATTTCAAATGAAATAATGCTGCAAACAATATTTAACGAAACTTCAGAAAAACACGAGTTTTTTTTAAAAACATTATTATTAGAAAAAAGACTAATTTATTTATATATTAATACAGAAGTATATTATTTTTAAAACAACGTTTATTGATTTTCACAAAAATATACAGGGTGTACAAGCTTTGCACTGGGAGAATGTGATTCTAGACCATTTTGCAAACACGAAAATAGATTTTTAATTATTTTAGTTGATAAAATAAAATAAAGTAATTAATAACAAATCACGAAAATAGGTTTAAGAAATTATTTAAAAAAAGCAAGAAAATACAAATTTTTTTTTTTTTAGTTACGAATTAAAAAATCAGAAAATATTGGAAAAAGAATGAAAAATAAAATTGTAAAATACGGGGAAAAGGACGAAATCAATAAAATAACGAAAAACCGCAAAAAATTAAAAATACGCATCAAAAAAGAAAACATCAAAAAAACAGGAAAAAATTTACTCACAATTTATTTGAAGGATCCGTTTTTCTTGGAAGAGTTGGCGACAATACACTTCTTCTGGCCCTATATATGCTTTTTCTGATATTTTCAATATCCGTAGCAGTTACATTCAAATTATTTCCTCCTCCTCGGATTCCATGATTGATCAAATTACCGGGTTTAATGCAAATGTCTTCTGTCGCTATTCTTTTCAATCCGTTTTGCAGTTTTTTAACATCTAAATTATCGCATGGTGGATGATTATGTTCATTATTAGATTTCAATAAGATAGTTTCGGATTTGTCCACTCGAATAGTCGCTTTACACCAACGGTTAGTACACTTATATGATACTCCTAGTTTTGTTTCCTTGTCTTTTCGAAATGTATATTGTTTTATAATTAACAACTTTTTTCCTCTTTCACTTAACATTGACTCCATTGCAGCACAAACACAATTTTCTATTATGAAGAACGTAGCACTTTTAACATAAAAAAATTGAATATTTTCAGGAATAATGCAGAATGAAAACTAATTCCCAATTGCTGGAGAAATTAAATTTCTGGTCTTACTACCATCATAAACCGATTAAAAGTATTGTAGTGGGTTATACCAGAAAGGATTAAATTCGGGTACAACTGACCACTGCGAACAAGTGACCTCCACCCATTTGGGTCATAAACATTTCTTGTTCTATATACAGGGTGGCCCACCAAATTGGCGTAGGTCTTTATGTAAAAAACGGTAAGTGTATAAACAATGGTTCCCTACGACATTAACCGTTCTGGGCTCTACTGACTACATTTTTTAGCTCCATATTTTTCTACTGGCATATTCCAGATTAATTAATATACAGGTGTTTTATCGGGAAAGTGACATACGTTTACTGCAGATAGGGGACAGCTAGGCGACCTCAAAAACCCCATACTTATATGGTCTTACTATTTTAATAACCAAGATACAGGGTGTTTTATCTATTTTGCCAATTTCATGCATGGATCATAATTTTCTAACCACACTGTATATTTTCATGATATTTGGCAGGCATATTTTGTTTAAAGTGTCCAAACGATCAATAAATCGAGGTCCGGGTTTAAAAAAAATATTATATAATATTCCAATACAAAATCAATAGATTTTTCTAAAATAGATTGTGTATTTACAAAGAGCACGAAAAAATTAATTTAGTGTTATACTTTGCATTTTCGGCAAAATGTTTTTTCTTGTAAAATTTTGTTTTTACATCGTGTAATATTCTTTAGGCGTTTTTTAAAATGTTTGTAATGCTCCATTAAAGTTGTTCGACCCGTTTTGCACGAAACTATAATCCGCAAGAGGTCGCAGGTAACAAAAATCTTCCACGCTCAGCCAACTGCTACTTGTTGAAGATTTGTTTCCGTAAATTGCAATAATTTTGTCATCCAGAGATTTGAAGGGTAAAAGGTAGAGAAATGTTATCTTTGAAGGTCAATAAAGAAATAAATTCAGTCAATTAATTATATTTCTTGTTTAGACTATTAGAGAAAGCATGAATTAGAAAGTATACGGAATGGTTTTCACAACAGTGGACTATATGTTTTTGCAGATTTGAAATGAAAATACACAAGACGTCACGTTCTTTACTGTATATTTTAAGAAATAGTAGAATTAAAAATATTTGTTTACTTTGTTGGAAGAACATGTTTTGTATTTGCATATGTTATTTACATGTGTGTAAGCGCATATACACTATTGCAAATGCACTTTATTTCTATATCAAATGAGATTATACAATTTTGAACTATATATATTTTTAAATAAATTTTTGGAGGGGGCATGGAATACGTAATTAAAAATAATATAAATTTTTAAAAATTTGAATATTGTCAATATTATTAATAGTATAATACAGAATGTCTCAAAAAATTGGCAACAAATAACTTTTTTATTATAAATTTAAGGAAAAAAAGTCATTCTTTATAAAAAGTTTTGCATGACTTAAAACCTGACTTCTAAATAAACATAATTAATTATATTATTATTATTGCTTTGCCTTTTTCATATCTTATTATATTTAAATTTGGAGAATTATAACAAATATTTTACAGGTATAACTTATTGTAAGGAGAGTAATAAAAAACAAATATCTTATATTTTTTATTTTATTTTTTCCGTCCCTAACTTTCATTAGTCTTGGAATTCGTCCATCAATAATTTCTGGCAAAATACAGTTCATATAGAAAATTTTTAATTTCGACTTCCATACATCATCATCCTTATCTATTCGCTCTATATGAAAATCTTCTTTGCAATACATAACAAAATCGCAATAATTTCGTCCCGTAATTTACTTTTAGTATTTTGATAGGGTTTATGATTCATTTTCATACGCTACGGGATATGATATGCGTAATTGCGAGGGAAATAACAAAAATCTGAATTTCATGTATACATAGCCCTATTCTTTTTATTTAATATGCATATTACCGGTTACCTAATACCTAGTAGCTTCATAATATTAACAAATTACTAAAAAAAAATATGCGCAATTTGGAATTTCTTTTTTAGGGTTAAATATGATTAAATTTTTCATAATATGAGAAGTAAAAAATATAATAATAATAAATACTTACCTCAGTTTCAAGGACCTGACAAGCTTAGATCTTGCACTTCTTTTATTCACACGCGAAGCATATTTTCTTGATTTCACCATTTTTAAAATTCAAAGTTCTACCAAAGACAAAAACATAAATTGATTGGATTACCTATAGGTCTAGCCGTATTTATATTTATCCTATAGGTACTTGTGGGCGTAGTATTCGAGAGGCGGAGATTTTAAACTAATTTCAATCACATTATATTTAATTTTCATACTATTTATGTATTGAAATAAAAAAATCAGATATTTCGAAAAATCTTAAAATTTGTAATTTGTATTGAAATAAAGAATCAGATATTTAGGACAATCTTAAAATTTTGTCGCAATATCTTGGTTACCTGGTCCATTTCACTGTGAAAAAGTTAACAAAGTTAGAGTGACAAAAATAAATTAATCGAATTTATTAAAAAGGTAAGTTTTCATTTTTCAGTAATCTTCATTTTTATTTTCGTATTTTCTAATAAATATGTATTGAAATAAAAAAAATCAGATATTTAGGAGAAACTTAATATTTTGTCGCACTATTTTTGTTACTTGTTCGATTTCACAGTGAAAAAGTTAATAAAGTTAGAGGGACAAAAATAAATTAATCGTATTTATTAAAAAAGTAAGTTTTTATTTTTCAGAAATCTTTATTTCTATTTTTGTATTTTCTAATATTGAAATAAAAAAATTAGGTTTTTAATAAAATATTAAAATTTTGTCGCACTATCTTGGCACTTTGCCTTTGCTAGTGCTTTTTAATTTAAAAAAAAAATCTGAAAAAAATAATGTATATGTGTTTTTCAAAAATTAAATTTCTATTTATACACCTAATACTTTTTTATTAATTTCTACTAACAAATGCATAGATAGTATATTAAATAAAATTTATTAAGAGTTTGAACGAGATTGAATGATTCGTGTGTGTTCCAGAATCGAAGTAGTTTTACATTGGTTTTAATAGGGGATATAAAGGTATCGAACAGTCTTAATTAAAGTTATTTATTTATTGTAAATTTATTATTATTTATCCGTTAATTAAAGATAATATTTTTTGTGGATTATTTATCGCAAATAAAAAAAATAGTTAAAATATTAAATATTTACTAATTTAGGTTAACTAGGCTTCATTAAAACTAAATCACGGCACTATGTAAGGTGCGCCACATGTGCTTAAATTATTATTATATAGCCGATGAACATTAAAAATATATGGATTTTCAATATATTTCAATATTAGTTAATTTCATTTAAGACAAAGTATAAATATGATAAATTCAATGTATAGTCAAAAAGAAAAACTTCATAAAATACGATAAAAAAATGGTTTCTCTATATCCCTTGACTTCACTCTTTCACTAGATCAAAAACTACAACTTATATAAAATTATTTACTCTTTTTTTTAAAAATGTCAAAATTTAGGTTTAGTTTTATCTCCTAATGAAATTGTTGTAGATTTTGAATTGCAGATTATTACTGCATGTTCTAGTGTTTGGTCCAATTCTAAAATTGTTTTATATCTAACACAAAGGTGGTTAAAAAATTCAGTCTTTAAGTTTAAAAATTTGAATACAAGAATTTCGAGTTTATTTATTAAAAAAATATTTTTCAACTACAGCTTTGTTCCATATTCATTCTACAAACTTGTTATTTTTTCAGTTCGTTAATGTTGTGTTAAATGTTAAATAATGAAACATTTAAAACTCAGGAAAAAAATTAATCAAAAAATAGGTTATTAATAAACTAAGACGCGAAAAATATTTCAAGATTTTCTTGTGTCAAATCTGTATGTTTTTAAATTTATTTCTTCAAACTTGTAAATATTTAAGATTGAATTTATATTTGCACTATAATTATAAGTCTTTTTGTATCAACACGAATATTAAATTAACAATTGTTTTTATTTTTGCAGAAATGTAGAAGAAATCTAGTATGGTAATTATTTTTATGATAATCTCTGTAATCTCTTAATCCTCAAATAGAAAATAGGTGGCGCATTTTACATGCCATTTTCGGACCACCTGGGCCACGTGGCGCATCTTACATACAGCCTAAATCACATTAAAAAAATTTGTTTCAAGTTTGGACTGTCACAACTCACACCATTTCAGAATTCAAACTAAAAATTTTACAAGAAAAAACATTTTGCCGAAAATGCAAAGCATATCACTAAATTTATTTTTTCGTGCTCGTTGCAAATACAGATTATATTTTTAAAAAAAATCTGATGTATGTTTTTGTGTCGGAATATTTTTTTTTTTAAATCAGGACCTAGATTTCTGTTAGTGTAAATTTTTTGATCGATTGGACACGTTTAAACCAAATATGCCGCCAAATATCATGAAAATATACAGTGCGGTTAAAAAGTTATGAACCATGCAAGAAATTGGCAAAATAGGCAAAACCTGCCTCTTAACTCCGTGAAGTTAGCCCCCAAAGTGTCAATTTTTTTTTCGGAAATTTCCCGTTTGTTAGTGCTTCGTTAGTGCTTTAACTATTTTCGTTAGTGCTTTTTCCGTTTTCTGCATATTAAGGATTTTTTAATTTCAAGGTCAGCACTGTCAATCTACCAAAATGGACGAATTTTGGTACTTTGATTTTGTGCTTCGTTAGTGCTTCTTATTGTCAGTAGATAGAACGTTCTTTAACTTTAACGGTTCTATAACTAATGACAATGACGTTTAGATTGTGACAATTGTATAAGAAATCAACTTGTAAAGTTTTATTCTAAACGTCATTGCCTTTACTTATTGAGTCTTTAAAGTTAAAGGACGTTCTATCTACTGACAGTTAGTGCTTTAACTATTTTCGTTAGTGCTTTTTCCGTTTTCTGCATATTAAGGATTTTTTAATTTCTAGGTCAGCACTGACAATCTACCAAAATGGACGAATTTTGGTATTTTGATTTTGTGCTTTGTTACTGCTTCTTGGTGCTTTAAAAATTTGCGATCAGGATTCATTCGAGATAACTTTTAATTTTCAAGGTCAGTCCTCAAATTATATGGGATTATTGACTTAAATCTAGAGTCGTTTTTCGACGAATCGTTAGTGCCTTTTTGTGCTTTAGATAGTTTTTTAATGCTTTTGCAGTTTCTTGATTATTCAGTATTTTTGTTTCCAAGTTTGCACCTAAATTCTTTCGTTGTTGTTGTATTATAAGGGGAAGTGGCATTTTATTTTGGACACTATGAATAGGGTGGCCCATTTATAAAGGACACTACCTTATACCAGAAACTAAAAAGTTATTGACCTGCTGTAGATTTTATTTTTAAGTGTACAAGGTGAGTCATGTTACCGTGGCCACTAACCTTTTTTATTTTTAATGAAACATCCTGTATATTTTTCACTTTTTGGATTCTTCTCGTACTTCTGAATGTTTTTTGAGTAGCACTTCTCGTCTTATCTTTATCTTTAGTACAATTTGAAAAGAATTTGGGTGCAAATTTTGAAACAAAAAATACTGAACAATCAGGAAACGGAAAATGCATTAAGAAAACTATCCAAAGCACTAAAAACCACTAACGATGCGTCAAGAAACGACTCTAGATTTAAGTCAATCACTTACGATTTGAGGGCTGACCTTGAAAATTAAAAGATTAAAAGTTAAATGTCTCGAAAACGAAAGAATCGTGATTGCAACTTTTTAAGCACTAACAAAGCATTAAAAACTATTACCAAAATTGAGTCAATAGGAACATGTTTTGGGTTTGACGTTGAAATTAAAATCTAAATTATCTAAAAAAAATAGACAAGCACTTTCGAAACTAAGCACTAAATCTAAGTACCAAATTTCGTCAATTTTGGTAGATTGTCAGGGATGACCTTGAAATTAAAAAATCCTTAATATACAGAAAACGGAAAAAGCACTAACGAAAATAGTTAAAGCACTAACAAATGTGAAATTTCCGGATAAAAAATTGACACTTTACGGGCCAACTTCACGGAGCTCTGCATCTTGGTTATTATAATAGTAAGTCTGCAGTTAACTTATGTCACTTTCCCAATGAAACACCCTGTATAAATTACATTTTTAAGTGCTTTGTAAATAAATTTTTTGATAAATCAACGGTTAAATTGTAAATTAACATATTATTTTTCGCGGTTATAATAAATTATTCAAGTTATAATAAATAAGTGTCAACTGAAAACCAGATAGTTGACATATTGGCTAAATATGTTTAAAAAATAACATTGCTTTGTATAATTAACAATACTACTTACAATTTATTTGAAGGATCCTTTTTTCCCACATGAATAGCCATAGGCGTTGGTATAACCTTACGACGCCGACTGTTGTAAACATTTCTTCTTATTCGATTAACATCAGTCGATGATAAATTCGCTGGAAAATATGTTGAAAGAACGCTTTTAATAATTTTTGAAGGTTTCTCCGATACGTCCTCCTCAGCTTTTCGCTTGCATAGAGTTGTGATTATTTTTCTCTGCAACGTAGTTTCATCTGGCTCGTGGTTATGTATTAAATTACTCCTAGTAACTGTGTATTCAGCACCAATAGTGTACAGTGTGGCTAAACATTTATAATTTTTTTTTATGCACCTCCAACGTATTTCACCACTTTTTAACACATCCTGTTTACAATAATGAAACTTTTCCACAACAAGCAAGTCACAACCGCGCGAACTCTTAATTATTGAAACTGATGTCATCGTACAAATATTATGCTTTCTATCGTCTAGTCATGTTCAAAATGAGTTGTAATATTGACTATAACAAATATTTATATTGATATATAGGGTATGGTGATTTTTATAATAAGGGTTGTATTTTTAATCTCAATTTTGTCTAGATATTCAAGTAATAAACCAAGCTTTTAATCCCATTTTAAAGTATTAAACCCTCGGCCAAAATTACATCCTGCCATAAATGGTACCTCTCACTTTATGCAGGTAGTCGACCGGATTATAGGTCGAAATTACGACCGCCGCTTAGAAGATTTGTTGAGTTTGGATATAAAGACATGTAAACTGAGAACCAAATAAAAGCAGGTAAAAATTGATGAAATTCCCGAATATTTCAAATTTATTGAAAATATTATAATGACATTTTAATAGTACAAAGGGTTTTTAAGCTTAACTTAAAATCTGAATTTAGTACGAAAAATTACAAAACACTTAAAATGCTCTTTTTTCTTAGAACACACAGTAAATAGAAAAATAATAGCAATAATGTACAGGGTGATTCCAAAAATATGTAAATTGTCATTTAAAATGATCTTTTTTCTTAGCACACACAGTATTTTTATAGTCTCAAAAAATTTTATTCTTGATAAAAGTTTACCCTTACCTTATAACATTTTCAACTGCTTTCCTTTTCATTACAGTACTTAAAGACTGCTTGGAAATATTTAAAAACTGTCCATGATTGTGCTCACCACTTTTTTTCGTGATTGAATTTTCATCGGACACAGTTGAATATAATTTTGCAGAACACGATCGAATGTAACACCTCCAACGAATCAAACCATTTGCACTTGTATGTGCTTTTGAATATTTAAAACCCTCACTTAACAACATTTTATTGCCTTTTTCACTTAATATAGTTTGTGCCATTTCACTAATGTTAACAAAAATAGTTTTATTACAATAAAACTTTCTAATATACAAGCGAAACTGATACTAGATAACATTTATTCATATTAATTACCCCCAACCCTCAAATAACTTTCGAACTAATATTAAGCAGTTAATGATACCCCTTAACCGGTGGTCGAATTGTTTTTTATGCATAAATCCTCAAATATTGCTATAATAGGATTAAAATGGTTTCATGGTCGAATTGTAAAACTCCGTTGCAAACATAATCTGAATTTAATATATTTTATGTCACTTTGTGTAAACACAGAGTAAATTAGTGAATTTGACATTATATCAAGTCTGCAAATTATTACTTTAAAATATTTAAAAAAAAAAGCATTGAAAAGTGATGAAAATTTTTAAACTTTCAAGAACACGTTATGAAGTATTAAGGCGGCGTTAGCAAATAGATAAGCAAAGGTTAATGATGATATTAAATTAGTTCCTGAATATATTGAAAAGTGAAAAAAATTAAGAAAATGGAAAAAAGGCATCAAAAATCGCTATAAAAACTATTTCAGGAACTGGATTATATTTTCATTAGAGACACCGTACATAAGACATATTTCATTTTTTGCTTTTATTTAGAAGTCTTATACAGTGTGTCTATACTTAAGTTGGACTCATATGGGAAACTTTTTTATTATTGGTTTAGGAAAAAGTTGTGTATGGTCCAAAACTTAAAATGCAATAATCAGATAATACATTTTTTTTACACTTATTTTAAAAAAATATTATTTGGAAAACTTGTTTAGGAACAATATGTAAGAATAAATATGAAATCACAGCCTCCTATCTCAAAACAATATTTTGTCTAACTTTGTTCTTGAAATGAACTGTTACATAAAAAATTTGTTTCCACAATTTTCTTATGCCCAGTTAATTGCTTCGGCTTAAAAGAAAAAAAATTGGAAAAATATTTTTTTGAGATAGGAGGCTGTGATTTCATATTAGTGCGTACATATTATTTCTAAACAAGTTTTTCAATTAACATTTTTCCAAATTTTTTTAAATAAGAGTACTTTACTCTTGAGCATAATTTATATTTTTTGATGCCCCTCATATACGGGTAAAAAAATGTATTATCTGATGGTTGCATTTTAGGTTGTAGACCATGTACAACTTTCTATGAAGAATAACTTTTTTCCTAAAATCAATAATAAAAAAGTTTTACATATGAGTCCAACTTAAGTAGACACTGTATGTTCAAAAATTTCGATATTTTAATAGAAAATTTATGCCTTTGTTCCAATATTTTTAAAATGCTATTAAAATTACTATTTTAGTATAATATCTAATATCTCAGTGGTGACTAGATTTCAAAGTTCGAAATTCGGGATGATATTTTTAATACATTTTTTACAAAAATTAGTAGGATCGAAAAAATTAAAAAAAAAACACAAGAAATCGAAAGAAAATTAAAAAAAACCAAAGTCTTTAGAAAAATTGATTAAGAGAAATTAGAAAATAATGGGAAAAAAATGAAAAATAACTACACGAAAAAATGACGAAATCAAAAAACCGAAAAAAACCACTAAAAAACACAAAAAAAGAAAAAAAAGCCTAAAAAACGCAAGAACAAATCAAAAAACAAAAAAAAAACCCGCTAAAAAACACAAAAAAAGGAAGAAAGCCTAAAAAAACGCAAGAAAAATATCACAAAAGATCGTAAAACAATCGAAAAAAAACGCAACAAAATCATAAAAAAATTAAAAAAAAAATCGCAAATTATCACAAAAAATCAATGAAATAAAAAAATGAGGAAAGATTAGAAAAAGAAAAAAACAATCATAAAAATGAAAAAAACGAAAGAGAATTAAAAGAATCGAAAAAATCTGAAAACGAATCAGAAAAATCCGGAAAAAATAAAAAAACCAAAAAACTTTGAAAAGAAGAAAAAAATTTAGAGAGAAATATTGGAAAAAAATGAAAAATAAAATTGTAAAATACGGAAAAAACGCAAAAAATCGCCAAACAATAGCAACAAAATCACAAAATAATGACAAATTATAATAAAAAATCAAAGGTAGGTATAAGAAAAAATGTGAAAACGAAAAAAAAAATAAAAAAAAAACCGAATGAGAAAATATGAGGAAAAATTAGAAAAAATCGAAAAAAACAGAAAAAAATTCTGAATGAGAAAAAAACCAGAAAAATGAAAGATTCAAAAAAATTGAAATAGATTGCAAAAAATCGCAAAGAAATCCCAAAAAAGTCTCAAATAATCGCAACAAATCAGAATAAGAACAAATTAAAAAAAACAAAAAAAATAGAAAAAGAAAAACTGAACAATGATGAAAAATATCAAAAAATGACAAAAAAAACAGACAAAACGAAAAAGTAGAAAAACCGAAAAAACCACAAAAAAAAGAAAAATTAGAAAAAATAAAAAACCTGTCTATAAAATGATTTACAAAAAAAATTCTAAGTAATAAAAAAATCATAAGTAGAAAAAGACAAGAGAGTAAGAGAAAGAGAGGGATGGAAAATACAGAGTGTTCTATTTAAAATAATATAACTATGGTGCAGATCATTTTATTGAAGCAACCTGTAAAAATCAAACACTCGGTACACCACCATAATAACAATAATAATAAAATAATTTTTTTGTAAAATAAAAAATTAAAAATATCGTCCAGAATTTCGAACTTTAAAAAGTGGTCACCTAATTAAAATCAGAAAAATTGAAAAATTGTCAAAGTAAGTAATTAAGATTGATCATTTTTTTATTATCTTTTTAAATCTTTTAAACAAATGTTAAAATTTTGATATACAGGGTGTTGTTTTGAGGGTACAAGACATTGTTAATTTTTCGTGAAGATGGACCTGGAAGTGATTCTTAAATGTGCGCCGAACATAAAAAATATATACCGGGTGACTTGTAACTTATTATGGCCATTGAATAATTAGGCAAAATTGATATCTCCGTTATAAAGATTGCAAGACCCATTATAAATATGTTAACCAATGAAATACCCTTTATATTTTTTAAATAATTGTATGAGTAATATGCTGCAGTGGTCTATAAAAATAAATAAATGTTATTTAAATCCTGGTCCTCAGTTTACTGGTGCTTTGGAAAACGATTAGTCCTCAGTTTACATATGCTTCATTTCAGGTACTAAATATTAAATCTGAATTTTGGTCCAGTTTACATGCACCCTAAAGAATTGCTAAGAATTTTTCTATTAAGGGTATTGACAACTTCCATCAA
This sequence comes from Neocrepidodera transversa, assembly GCA_963243735.1. Taxonomy (NCBI): domain Eukaryota; kingdom Metazoa; phylum Arthropoda; class Insecta; order Coleoptera; family Chrysomelidae; genus Neocrepidodera; species Neocrepidodera transversa. Next base: position 890,503 of record OY725337.1, on the reverse strand, counting down.
TATATGAAACTGCCGGACATTTTTGTTTTGGTTGCACAGAAGTTCATCGTTTAACGCTACTTTTTAATTGTTTTTTTTTTTTAAGTCTAAATTTATATCCAGCTTACACAATTAGTTCCCTTCCCTTTTCACAAATTTTAATTTACTCATTTTCGCTTTAAAATCACCCAATAAATACTGTAAATATAACAATTATTGGGTAAATATAATACTTCTAATAAATCATTCTCTTAATTAAAGGTTCACTACAAGATTAACCATCCTGGGGCCCTATCGACCTATTTACATTTTTTGTATAAACAAGATTTTGATAAAATCAATGGTTAAATCGAAAAATAACTTATTATTTTTCGCGGTAAAATCATAATAAATTAGTGTTAAAAAACCAGATAGTTGACATATTGGCTAAATATGTTTAAGAAATAACATTTCTGTTAAGTCTGTAAACAATAAAATTACAATAATTTTTTATAACTAATAATAGTACTTACAATTTGTTTGAAAGATCCCTTATTCTAATTGTTTTATAAATAGGGTCGTTGTCGAGTAAAAAACAATCTCCGTGATCGGTCAGAAGATTTAATGTATCATGCACTTCTGTGATACTGTTTGATATTTTTGAGTAAGCTTTATTTCTGTTTCTATTCATATTATGCCGTATTAAATCTAAATCAAGAACGGTTACATCGTTTTTAAAACAGGAAGCTGCTATCTCTTTGTTTATAATTTTGGAGGGTTTTTCAGAAATATCTTCCACTGCTTTACGTTTGCATATATTGCCGATAGCTTGACGACTCAATTTTTGTATGTCCTCAAGATGATTGTGACTTATGTCCTTTTCAACTATATTTTTTGTGTTTCCTAAAAATTATTTTCCTCAAAAATTGATTACTTCATCAATTTAATGAAAATATAACTTACCCTCGGTGTAGCATTTTGCCTTGCAACCAGATACAGAACAGTACCACAAATGTCGTCCATTTTTTAAAACTTTTTTTAAATAAAACTTAAAATTATTTATAACTAATGTTTTATGTCCACGTTCACTCATTATAAAATCAATTACAAGCACTTCAGCCATTTTTAATAGTTTCGATTGTTTAGCAGCTTTTCCAAGAAAATATAAATAAATAATGTTCATTAGATCTTCTTGTTTGATTTTATATTCGTATATTAGTATAGTTATAGCCTTACTATAAAAATGTTCTCGTTATTCCAGTAAAATTTTAGTTAGTGACGCTGTTAGACAGATAGTGTATTTTTTTTGTAAATATATAGATATAAGTGAATTCGTGTTAAATTATAATTAATTAGTTCCACCAATGATAAAATTCACGTTAAATATAAAAATTCGCCTTATGCATGAAAATTTTGGTAACTTGGCAACAGCCTGTCTTTGCGGATAAATACAATGGGTTATAAATCTTTTAAACAGTTGTTTCTAAGGGTTTGTTGCTATCGTAAAACCACTTCTGTGAAAAATTGACCATAACTTTTCTACGAACAGTGTCACCCTCAAGTCGGGTATTATAGGGGTAGTGTGTGTTAATACTAGTTTATTAAGGTTTGTATAACCAGAATCGCGTTTTAGCGACCATTTGAAACAGCATTTCGAAATGATGTAATGGTGGAATGTATTGAAATAACGCCGGAAATTGAATTGGCACCGCCAAATGAATTAGAACTAAATAATACGGATGATAATATTGATGATGCCGAATTTAAAAACAAAGATTTACATGTCCAGTGTCAACGTGTTGTTTTAAATATGTACGGGTGTTTGAAAAAAGAAAAAGCTGGAATTACGGATAATGAAGTTATCGCGAGAATTCACCAATTAACGAAATTGGGATTTACGACGATATATAATGTAATTAAAATAGGCACTGTTACAGATCATTGTTTAAAGCGAAAACGACCAAATCAAAAATTGCGTAGAGTGGATAAAGCTACAGAAAATTTTATTCGACGGATTATTTACGGGTTTTATAAAATATGTAAAATTTCAAAGTTTGGATCAAATGAGTGATTTTCTTCTATTAAATGATTGGAATAACTAGAATCTGTTTTATTGTGAAATACGAGTTTTGAAACTTCCATACGTTCTCCCGATGAATATTTTAGGACACTTTGCACAATTTAGTTTATATAAATACCTGACTTTTGAATTATTTGAGTTTGTTTTATTATTTTTAATGTATTTACCTAAATTATTATTTGTCTTATAAGAAACTGTACAATTTTTTTGTATAAGGAATTATTTTACTTTATTACTTCATTTTTCTCCCTATACAAATTTTATATGCACGCACGTTGTCGGCATGCCGCCCACAATCATTTGTGACTTTTATAGTAGCACATGTCCTCAAACTGAGAATGGAAGAACTATACATTTTTAATATGAAAATTAAATACCTCGAAGCATTAAGGATTAAAGTTACGAATTAATCGGTAGTCGAATTTCCAACATCTAACTCCCTATCCCATTCATCAAATTCATCTACTATCTCCAAAACAAAACCATCCTCGCCAAAGTATGAAATTCCTTTTCTGATCCCTTCACTCATCTAGCCGCGATATCCCTCTCCCTCCCTCACCTAGCCAAGACCTTCAGCTCTACGTTGACGATACCCAAAATCTCTACCTCTGCTCCTTCTACCAGAGCTCTTAATACAAAAACCTAAGAACTCTTCGACCGATTCTCAAGATGATGTAGCAACTGGAGGGTTACCTCAACTGGGCGACCGAAATTCAAAGAATTCTAAGTAGATTTAGGAGACGGGGCTCCCTTCTCGGCGCCCTTGGTGAAATATTTGGCAAGTGTAACCCAGTGACATTGCTACACACTTACAAAACCTACATCGGTCCAGTAAAGAATTACAGAGCTCTCAACTTTTCCACACTCCCTCCTCATCACCATAATTTCCAGATTCAAGAAGTTCCAGAGAGGATACGTCGGGAAAAAACTGGACAGCACCAATAGCCACGGCAAAGAAACTCAAAGGACCAAATGGACAGTTGACAGAAACATACAAACAGAAAACCCAAGAAGAAATTCATCCAGTCCAACCTCAGGATCCTTAAGCAAGCGAAGAACAAGCTCTTACCGCTCTGAGCCTCTCCCTTTCCAGGAGCCTCGTAAGTATCACACCAATAATACCAAATAAAATATCTTAAGTCACTAATATCTTTCAAAAAAATAGGTGGTTCGAAGGATCTTGGCAAAATTTCCTGAATAGAGTGGTTACGAGTATTGTTTGTTGCAAATTATAGTAGAAAGGAAATACCCAACTTTTATAACAGCGGAAATAATCCTATATGGTTATCGACAGTAGTTCGAATTTGAATAACATTTAAGTTGACTTGTTTTTAAAGATATAGCTATTGTTTAGCAAATAACTGAAACCGCGAGCTCGGTATGCGCAGTAGTCTACTAGAAATAGTGGGGACGGACCTCAGAATGCTAAAATCCTTCATAGGGCTCGTATTGACTAGTCTCGGGAGAGGAATGATTTGGCTGATAACGTTACCAAATTCTGAAAAGTGTCAATTGTCAGTGTTCTGCTGTCATAATCATAACTCATAAGTATCAATTTTTTCAGATTTTTATATCAGATAATTCATAGATAAAGAATAGGTATATCGGGTTCAATTCATCAGTTACTTTCAGCAATGAGTTTACAGTTCGCGTCCTAAGAAATAAATGGCCCTCACCGCATATTAACATATTTAATTAGATTAAAAACGTGTATGTGCACTTACGTAAAAATCATGACGTATAGACTTTGCCAAACATCTCAATCAAGAAAGAGGAGTGTAACTTTTGAGTAAAATTGTTTTCTTCTAAGATAATCTTAGGAAAGCATATGAAGAGTTTTCGTTTGAGTCATGTGAATAACGAAGACCACATTTATATTAGAGTAAACACAAGAGAATCAATGATTGTGTGCCCTCATGAAACTTGCCATGCCAATTTAATTTTTTAAATAATGAGCTGTTTCGGGATCACCTTGTTCAAGAACATTCATTCGAAATAAAAATTGAACATCATCAATTTAACTTTTGATAGTTACTTTGCGAAATAGTTAAATTAAAGCAGTATTAAATCATCACTTTTGATACTTTTGTCAAATATAATGAGTAATGTGAATTTAGAAAATGACATTTAAATTCAATTTCCTGCCTACCGTGATGAGCTAGGCTTGTCAGCTGTCAGCCAAATCATTTCTCTTCAGAGACTCTTGTTCGTATTGAAGTAGTTCGACGTTGCCAAGTGAACAATTAAATCGCCAGTAAAAAATAGAATTTATATTTTATTTTGTTTTAAAGTTCCCTAAAGAAGAAAGTGATAATAAATCATCTTTTTTTCCTGCATATATATGCGCATATTTGGTTAAAGTGATAAATTACTGAATACATTTTTTTCACTAGCCTGTTTTGTAAAGCAAGATTTTTTAATGGATTTGGCAACATATTCGAAACATTCGCAAACGTTTGTAGGTAGCACATTCAAAGCATCCCCTTCCGTTCTTTAAGTTGGCGCATGTCGCGGTTTCAGTTATATTTGCCAAACATTTGATATAATATTTTCAGAAAAAACAGATGACCATAAATAATTAACAGTAATGTACATGTTTACACCCGGCAACCCAAAGGTTGCGGCTGGCTGACTGGGGGCATATAGTTACAATTCATATAAATAAATTAATTACAGGTAATTGCGGCTAATTTTTTTTAGGCAACCCGGAACTATACTAGAATCGCAATCGACACGGAGTAATAAATCAAAATTTTATTGGAGTTTTACAGCACAGGCGGCTCAAATAAAATCTGTGATTTTAAAGAGCCGCCAGTTAAAAGAAATGGTGAATTTAAGAATTTTACCTGTACTGTCCGATTTTGTGTAACATAACAATAGGCTACCTTTATTTTAATCCCTTTTAAGACTCTTGATGAGCGCACGGTTGGGTAAATTAGGGGGTATTTGTTTCTATTATTATTTTTTTTGTTACTATTTTAAACTTAAATAACCGCCGTGTGCTTGTTTTAGGTGAGTCCCCTAACATTTTGTAAAGTACATACTGTACTTTTTTATGTACCCCGTAAATAATTATTGTAGGCACCCACACCTGAAATTTCCTGATCTGACAGATATATCACTCCGGTTCGATCACGATTCTAGTATAATGCATTACATACTCATTAATCATTCATTTGAAGTGAAGTCATATATCAGTTGATGATAAACAAATTGTTTTGAATGTATCTAATAGTAAGTGTTTTATATATTTTTTTAAATTAATTTTCTTAAGCATTTTAGCGATATGTAACCTTTTGTCACTTTCCTGTTATAAACAGTTTCTTAAGAGGATTTCTTAATAAATTCCAACCAAAAGCTCAACCAAACGTTTAATTTGACAATATTAATGGAAAATAAATTATATTATACTAAAAAGCAGCTACTATGGATGTTTTGGAAATCGGAAATTTTATAAAAGAGTATATGGTTAAATCTATTACTTTAATATTTAGATAAATAAAACAACGTTTTATGATTTTCACGACAATCAAGTGAAAAACATAAAACGTTATCTGAATATTATAATGGATTTTCATCAAGTAAAAGCCGACACAGTTTATATAACTATTACTGTAACTAAAAGCTCATAAATGGACTTAAAATAATTTGTGGTTAGAAAAAATATTGTTTTGAGATTTTAAATTTTGAGGTAAATATTGTTTCTAACAAATTTTCCAAATAACATTTTTCTATATTTTTTAAAAGTGTACTTCTTGGACAAATTTTATATTTTTTGACGCACTTCGTATACGGCCCATAAAAAGTATTATCTGTTGGTTGCATTTTAGGTTTTAGATCATGCAAATTACTTTTTTTTCGTAAAATTAATAATAAAAAAGCTTTCCATATGCTGCGAACTTAAGTGGACACATTGTATAATTTAATAGGAGTAGATAGATACATATTGTAATGAAATACTCTGTATGAGTCATTTTTATAAGTTAATTGTTAGTTATTTGTTAAAAGGTTTGAATAACATTTGTTAATTTTGAATTTTATAAACAGAGTTTATCGTTAGAGGTTTAATTTAAAGCATTTATTGAAAATAATTGGTGTATAAAATATTTAAAATCAACAATTGTGGAGTATGAAAAAAAAATCTTATTTGTAATATCATATCATTATTATCATATGAATGATTATTATTTGTATAATAATTTATAGAGAAAGGTAAAATTTGGATAGAATATCAAAGGAAATTTTTGCTGTATAATTAAAAAGTAAATGGCAAGTTTGTCAAAAGTGATTAAAAAAAATTTTATTCAGAAATCAAGTAACAAAAAAATTTGGGAATTTAGGGACGGACAGTTGAAAAAAAATAATAAACAAGTCAGATTTTTTGGTATAAAAAATTTTGGTTGTTGGTCAGAATATTAAGAGATGGTTTATGTAAGAGGTTGTAGAAAGATGGAAAATAAAAAGAAAATATTTATACACTGATTAAACTACAAATTTTTATTAAAAAAAAAAAAAAAAAAACAATAAATAATAAAATAAGAGACGAAATTCAGGTTTATGAGCGAAATAGGAAAGCAACTAGAAGTCAGGTTATGAAGATGTATTAAGAAGAAGTTGACGGGTCAAGGTAGGAGATAAGATAATTGCAGAAGATTGGAGTGAAAAGGCAATCAGAAGGACATTTATTAATTTAGTTTTTTTTTTTTTATTTTTGTAATGTTTATTATTTTTTTTATATACAGAACTCACCCCAAAATTGAGATCCACGAAGTAGAGTAGTATTTCATAACAATATATACTCTCTCATACATAAAAATAAACTGTATATACTAAGGATACTGCTAAATTAATAAGCGTAAGGAATTATGATGATAAGGTAAGAGCTTTGGACCAGACCACTTGAATGGCGTGGTAAATCAATGGGTATTAATATTTTGAGGTATCTGAAACGCCATTGAGAGGAAAAAGGCAAATATAGACATTCAGATAAAATCAGTGCCAATGGGCACACATGTTAAATATTGTTCGAATAAAGTTTAAGTTAATTAATCGAGGATTTTAGTAAGCGACCCTGTAAGAATAAACCTGTAGAAAATAAACAAAAAATATACAGTGTGCGCGTAAAAACATGAAGATATTTTTAACAGATAAAATAACAAAATATTTATTATACAGGGTGTGTACAAATTAGCGGATAAGCTACACGCGGCAACATTATTCTATCGTTTCTGAATCGAAAATCTTAATGCGAAAATGTTGTATCATGCGTCATTTACCTTCAGGATCCATTTAAAAGAAAGATACATTTGGCAACACTGTAATTTCATAGTACTGTAATAGTAAGGACTTAGTAGATGATACGAATATAAACCACATTCGAATACAAACTTATTTTCCTACCACGTTGCCAATTGTGTTTTTCGTGAGAGGGTTTTATGAAAAAAATTTAAAAACTAGAATTTAAAAAAAAAAAAAACATGTTAGAAAAAATATGATTGAAATTCGTCAAAATTCGAAATGGGACATATCTCCATTGAGATTGAGAGAATAGAGACGCTTATTTTTATACTAAAAATCTGAACTTTAAGCATCTCGTGAAGACGCATGAATTTCTCATTTAGATTTTCGATTCAGAAACGATTGAAGAATGTCGCCACGTGTAGCTTATCCGCTAATTTGTACACACCCTGTGTATATTATAGTTTATTTGAAAATAATTGATAGCACAATTTTTATGACCCAATAGGTAAACCCCAATATAAAATCATAAATAAGTTGCGTTGAATTTCTAACATATTTACAAAAAAAATCTTTGGTTTTCTTCCTAAAATTTTTAAAAATATCAAAAGAAATGTCCCAACCTAATATCTGGTATATTATTTTTATAAAAATAAATATGGGTATTTAACGTTGACAGTTTACTATTTTTTATATTAAAGTAATTTCCTGTTCCCCGTCACTGAGGTATAGAATTATTGGTTAATCTCTTAGGGTTTACTCATTTACATTTTATGATGTATCATATTCCAAGTTTTTCGGGGTGGTCATACTAAAATCTAGTTAAAATTTAGATAAGAATGTATGAATATTTAGTTTTTTTTCTGCTTTGAACAATCCATTTTCAAATAAACTATAGATGGTCCAGCGATTTTAAATTTTAATTTTCGACGTTGCCAAATATACAGTTTCTGAGATATACGAACAATATGTTTATTTTTAAATGGGACAACCCGTATATTTTACAAATTTCTGTTAGTTTTTTATTGCCGATGCAGCATACATACTGTTAATGGCCAATATTGATCATTATTGTGTATAAACAGAAACAATAACTAAAGAAAAAAATTAAAGATGTTCAATATCACATGAAAACAGAAATTCATTCTGAATGAAAATTCATACAAGATATTTTTTTCTATTTATATTGCAATATTAATTATAATAAAAATGTTTTTCCTACTTTCTTAAAACCCATGGTCAATATTAGTAAAATATACGGATTGTCCCATTTTAAAATAAGCATTGTTCGTACATCTCCGAAACTGTACATTTGGCAACGTCGAAAATATAAAATTTAAAATCGCTGGCCCATATAATATACATAACCAAAATTTAATTATTGTGTATTCATGTTTCCATACTTTACGCGCACACTAGATACAGGCTACTTTTTGAAGTAAAAAAACACAATTTTGAATTAAAATATAAAATATAACTTACAATTTTTTTGAAGGGATTTTAAGACGAACCGCTCTTGCATTCTCTATATTTCTTCTAATATGCTTTAGATCGCGATCTGTCAAACTGTTTACGTCATCTTGCAGCTCAGCTTTACTTTTACAATAATTACTTATAATCTTTGAAGGTTTTTCTGTAATGTCCTCAACGGCTTTACTTTTGCAGTTCGTGGATGCAATGTGACGATTTACTTTTTGTACATCAGCTTCATGGTTATGATCATTTTCTGTTCTGCTGATTACATGATCGGGTCCTAGCACGGTAAACACTTTTGCTGAACACTTTGCTCTACGATTTATACACCGCCAAAATGTTTCACCACTTTTTAAAGTTTTTTCTTTTTTAAATTTAAAATTATTGAGTAACAAAAGCTCATTTCCGAAAATACTTTTGACAATTTTGACATCCATTATAAAAATAGCACGATGTACGTATACTAAAGACAACTTTAAGAATGATTAGTATAACTCAATATTATAAATGTAAAGGTCATAATTATACCTGCCCTGTCAGGTAGATGCCCTTTTCTTTGGTGGCATATTTACCCGTACAATTCTAAATATTGTTATTGGTGGCAAGTTTATCTCTACCATCGCCCAGTAATTACATTTTGTTTATCTATAGGATTTTTATAAAACTTATAATTGTCAATCACTAATATTTTATTTTTTTCATCAAATATATTACAATACGGTATGAATTATACAATTATTATTATTATTAGAAAAATTAGTGTTGTATTTGAAAATCATATTCTATATTTTATACCCGATTCCCATTTGGTTTACAAAAAAAAAGTTTGAGGCCATCTGCGCAAGTCAATTAGAAGTATACAGGGTGCACCGTTAATCCAAAACAACTTATTAACAGATTTTTTTAAAATAGTACACCCTGTATATATTTTCAGTTTTTCATAATCTATTAAATTACAAATACAACCGTCAAGACCGCATAATTCTACCTTTAATAGTTCCAAAGTTACAGTGGTTTGAAACAAAAATAAATAAAAAAAAAATAACTTGCTAATATTTCGATTTCTGTTAGATTTACAAAAAAAATGTTGAATAAAAGTTTTTTCCAATAATTCAGGCCATCTATTAAATTTTTGTAAACCTAACAGAAATCGAAATATTAGCAAGTTACATTTTTTTTATAATTTTAGTTTCAAACCACTGTAACTTTGGAACTATTAAAGGTAGAATTATGCGGTATTGACACTTAAATTTGTAATTTAATAGATTATGAAAAACTGAAAACATATACAGGGTGTACTATTTAAAAAAATATGTTAATAAGTTGTTTTGGATTAACGGTGCACCCTGTATACTTCTAATTAACTTGCGCAGATGGCCTCAATCATTTGAAAAAACTTTTATTCAACATTCTTTTTTTTGTAAACCTAGAAATCGAAATATTAGCAAATTACGTTACTTTATGTACACTCAGTATAAATATGCATATAAAAAAAAAATTGTCAAATACATTTGGAAAATTAATAATTTAAAATATAATCGTGAAAATTAATAAATCATTCAGTATAATAGTTATTTGTACAACAAGTATATTTTTTCGCGAATGTGATTTTTTTGCACTAGCCGAAGGGGAGGGCGACAATCACATGAGTGTAAAAAGACACTTTCCATAATAGTTGCACACAATATATTTTCTACTACCAAAAAATATAAATATGTAGGTATTAAGTACAAAATAAGCAATCCACTTTACACACTAAAAAATGTTAATTATAAAATTTTTTTATGAAAAATTAGAAAAGTGTAAAAAAGTAATTACACTCATCGGGAGCAAGATCACACTTTTCTCTAATTATTCATACAAATTTTTTATAATTAATATTTTTACCTTCGTTTTATCACTCAATTTTTAATGTACTTTAATATCATTATTCCCACTTTTCTATGTATTTTAACGTTGGCGTGGGATTGGCGAACTGTGAGATTTGCGAACATATACCTGGCATAACCTAGGTCAGTTTATGGGGACCGTGGGGTTTGTGAACACTGCAAATAACTTTTTTATTAAGTTAAATTTGTGTCGGCTTTATTTTTGTGTTTGAATGAAACAGCAAAATATTGAAGAGTTATCAGTGTAAAAATTATAAAAATAATTCAGTAAATGTTATATTTCAGTTATTTTTTCACACAGAACTTTTGTATAATTATCGAGATATTTACATTTTAGAAAAATCCTGCACATTCATAATTATTTATCTTTTATTCCAAAGTTGCATTATTATTTAACAGTTTGTGTGTCAATTTAACAAAAATAACTTTAAACATTTTCTGAATAGGCCGGTAAAGTGAGTAATTTAAGTGGCAGAAATAAAATAAACAATTTGAAAAATTAACTATTATTTATTAATCAACTACAATAGAATAGAAAGAATGAAATAAAGTTCGATAGGTGACTTATTACAGTACGAATTGTTTTACGAACGAGGCGACGCAGGAGTCGAGTCCGAAATATAAACGAGTACTGTAATAACACCTAGAGGACGTGTATCGTATGATATTTTACTGGACAGGATGAAATAAAATAAATTATTGTTTTGAAACTAAAAAGAAAACACCATTGGCAGTACAGGGAGTCTGATATTGCCAATAGTTCAATAGATTAAATACAAAAAATTTCATTCAGTTATTAATAACGTGTTATAATTAATAAAATAACTCAAGAATTTGTAAAAAATTATTAAAAAAGATAGTTTTTTTTATAGTACCAATTTGACAAAAAACTAAATTATCCAGACTAATATTGGTCAGCGCTTACATTAATTCCAGGTATGTGTGTTCGCAAAGTTCACTAAAAAGGTTCAGTTGGCAAAGCCCACGTTCGCATGTCCCATGGAGCCATTTTAACTTTAGCGTCAACTACTAATTGTTAAATTTTGATTTGACCAAAAGATGGCTCATTAGCCGAAACTAGTTGTCGATTTGATAATTATATTATGGTACATAATTTTGTGTCAATTATATAACGCTATTTTTATTTTTACGTGAGCATGCGCAGTTTGCTCGAAATGTGAATTAGCGTTAAAGTTAACGTTAGCGGATGAGGTGCTAAACCTCTCTATTATTTCAATAATTTAAACTATAAAAGAATACATATTTTTTAATAATTAGTAAAACTTACGATTTATTTGTAGAATGTTTATGAAATGCAACTCTCCTAGCATGCTCCATATTTCTTCTAATACGTTTTAAATCGCAAACTGTCAAAGTATCTACTTCACCATTTTGTAATTCCGCATGAATCAAATCTGAAGGTTTTTGACAAATATCATCGATCGCTTTTCGTTTTAAGTCATTGCTTAACCTTTGTCGATTTATTACAGCGTCGTTTGGCCGTTCATGATTATGTGTCGCCGATGATTTTAATAAAACATTATCGACACCTTCAGTTTTTACAAAAGCATTACATTGTCGGTTTGTACACGACCACCGTTTCACCGCACCTTTTGACAACATTTTTTGAAACGTAAATTTATAACCGCTAATAAGTAACAAGTCTTTGCCTCTTTCACTCTTCATCATTTGATAAGCCATTGTCAATATTCAACTAAATTCCGTACCGTTTAACTGCGTCCTCGCTACCTGCTAACTTAAGACTGAATTGGGTTCCGGGAATTTTTATCCCCTACTTGAACTGCGTCCAACGATAGAAAACTCCCTCCCCCCTACCTACAGAAATTCTTGGATCAGGTTATTAAAATGTTGTTAGTCAATATTCTAAAAATAAACTGGATTGAGTCGAGTTGGATGCGGTCTAACTCGCATTACCTGATTCTAAAAACGTACGAGCTGAATTGGTTACGGAATAAATATAATATAAATAGATTCTAGACAGATATTTTGCTATAGGAACATATATTTATTTTTAAAGATTAATTTAGTCTTTTGTGTAATTATTATTATTATAAGTATTAATAAAAATAATTTTAAAATAATTGGTATACAGGGTGAGTCATAATGAACTGTACATACTTCGTATTGAGGTCCCTATGGGGAATATCAAATGACTATTATTGAATAATATACAAGGGGGAGTTGTGAATGTTGACTGAATTTTTTTTGCTCATAACTTTTGAACGGTCTCATATTTTGGTAAAACATTATACTACTACCACCTAATTAACTGATTTATTAACGCCAGAAAAAAATCAGGTCCGGTCATAAAAAATTAGTTCGTTTTTTTCATATAAAACATTTCACCCTGTATATGGTTTTTGAAAACTGTAATAAGTATTTTACAAAGTACACAAATAGAAACAAAAATGGCATATTTATTTTTTACCCCATACGATTACTCAATTTCTAGTAAAAACATCAAAAAATATAGCTTTTCTTGCAAAAATTTACTTTTTAATTACTATTACCACTACAACTCGTGCTATATTTTTAATAATACAACAGTTTTAGTTAATTTAAAGAATCGGCTTTCAAAAAGTACAAGCTGTTTTAAATAATAGTAAAACATCGGCCTGTATAATATTTCTTTAGTGATTTATGTCGTTTTAGTTTTTTTTTTGTGCCTTAAGTTCTTTTACGTAATTGTCTATTTTTGTGAATTATTAAATTTTCTTAAAAATGTAAATAAATTCGTTCATCTGTAATGTTCTATTTTCTTTTCTTTAATTTAAAAAAAATCAAACTGTATTTTTTTCTTTCCAAACCTAAATTCTGAGAATTTGATAAAATGACAATACCGATAAATCACTAAAGAAAAATTATACAAGGGCGATGTTTTAGTTTTATTCAAAACAGCTGATTCTGGAAATTAACTAAATCGGTTGTATTAGTAATTAAAAATTAAATTTTTGTACAAAAAATTAAATTTTTCAAGAATAGTTATATTTTCGAAATATGTGGTTCATTTTGCTAAACTTTTGATTTATAGTCAAATTTTGTTTTTAGTAGAAATTGAGTAATCGTGTGGGGAAAAAAATAAATACGCCATTTTTGTTGTCTTTGTAAAATACTTATTACAGTTTTCAAAAACCATATACAGGGTGAAATTTTTTATATGAAAAAAAAAATGAACTAATTTTTTAAGACCGGACCTGGTTTTTTCTAGTTTGAATAAATCAGTTAAATAGGTGGTACTAGCGTAACGTTTTATCAAAATTTGAGACATTATTAAACAATGGGAGCAAACACCTTTTAATAGTCATTTGATATTCTCTCCACAGGGGCCTCAATACGAGGTTGGAGTATGCAGAGTATGTAATCTCAGCACTAAATCCCTTTATGACATGTAATTTGAGGACTATTTGAAACAGGGATTAATAATCGGACATGCATGTAATCTGAGCACCAAATGAAAGCAGGTAAAAATTACGAAATTTCCCAATATTCCAAATTTCTTTTTAGGCTTACGTTATGTTTGCAAACATAATGAATTTAGTATATTACGAAAATTTATGAATTTCCCAATATTTAAAATTTCTTGAAATTATTATAATGACATTTTAATAGTATGAAGGCTTTTTGCAAACATAATCTGAATTTAATATATTTTATGTCAAATGGTATAAACACAGAGTATGTAGAGTATAATAAAATGGGTATAGGGGAAAGTTGGGGAATATCGACCACCTAAGCAAAAAAATTAAATGCAACGGATTTAGAAAGCACGAAATGTATATTTTCTATTCGATAACATTAATAGAACATTAATAAAGGTAATAAAGTATAAAAAAATTAAAAACTGTTAAATAAACATAAGTAAATAAACAAATTTTAGATGTATTACATGGTCGATATTAACCGCACTCATAAAGGTAATATCGACCACTACTTCGGTTAATATCGATCAAGTAGTTGAACAAAATTCGCAGAAGTAAACAGCACCTGTTGCAGCAGATGTGCACTCTGCATGTGCCCAATGTCCACACTTCCGACATCTACACCATATATCCTTATTCCTGCCAAATTCATCACATACAGAACATTTTTCGCCTTCATCGTTCTATAGAAGCTGTAGAAGCTGAAATTTTTCATTTAACAGTCATTTTAGACTTTTTCATTTTATTCACTTCTTTCTTCTTTTCCTTTTCTTCTAGAATTCTTTTTTCGCAGAATAATGGCGGTGGAGCTAATTGTTCAAATGTTTTGTTATTTTTCGGTTCAACACTTATCTTCATCATCTGTGGCTTCAGTGTCAAAAACTTCTTCTAAGTCGCTTTGAGAATCACTAGAAGATGTTAAAAGTGATTCCTTGTAGGACCTTTTGAGTTTCCAAACTAGATTTCAGATTTGTTTTAGGTGCAGTACGTGGAGGTGTAGTATCAAGGAAATTATTTGGTTTTGGTTCGTGGTGATGCTATATATTCTTCAACAATATCTTAAACACGTAAAATGACTTCGTATCTGTAAGAATCACATAGTGGGTAAAATCAACCAATCTGGCGGGGTATATCGATCAGTGTGATCGATTTTGCCAGATTGTAACGTCGAATATAAAATATTTGGATCTTCACCTAACCTTACATTAAAAGGGTATGTAAATAGGTGTGAATTGTTCAATATACATCTATATTCATATCACATTAAAATATTTAACCAAATAGATAAAGATCAAAGTAACATACCTTTCAAAAAGACTGGTAAAAATTATAAAATTTTCACATAAAATACAAATTACGAACACACAATTAAACCACTCAGCTCTACTAAAGACTGAGTTTATGGGTAGGTTCTACTACTTGTTTTTACTTTGTAGCATATACCAGAAGTTCTGCTTAAGTTTCTGTTATCATAAAAACACCCCGGTCGATATTAGCCGCAGGTCGATATTCCCCGGCTTTCCCCTACATATTCAAAAAAAAGTTTTGAAAAGTGATGAAACTTTTTAGACTGGCACAACTAATAGTAATATTAAATCTGAATTTTGATCCTCAGATTACATGCACCCGGAGCATGTACAGTTCCTCATGACTCACCCTGTATAAAGATTGAAATTTTATAGAAGGCGGTAATTGTATGATGTGATATATGGGAATCGAAAAATCATTTCGAAATTAATAAATTGCGAAGAAAATCATTTTAAAATTCTATTTGTAATGTTTGCAGTGCCTAGGGATGTGAAATGCCTGGGAATTTATAAGTCGGGGCAAATTGACCAAGATAAATGCCCAAAACTCATAAATGCCCGAGAATTTTTCTCTTTTAAAAATATTGATTATAAAACGCTGATAAATAATGTTTTAGCTATATATTGTAATAAAAAATCTGATGTGGCCAGCACATGACCTCTCGCCATTTTTGAATCAAAAATTTACAGGTTGACACAAAAAAGTATAAAAAAAAATTATTTTTTTGTAAATCTGGCAACAATGGCAAAAGTTTCGAAAATTTTAATAAGATGAAAATAAACTATAGGGTATACAAAATATATGTGTAAAACTTTATTGCCGTTTTGTATAATAATGGTGTCATCACCCATAGCAACTGCCACTTCCGGTTGTGCGATTGGCACCAAAATCTAATCAGATCTAATCTAATTTTTAGCATGATTCCTATACCTCTCTTATCAGAATGGCGAGAGGTAAAAAGTCACCTTGTATAATGATTTCCAGGGAAATGAAATCACTGGGAAAATGACTAGGTGATTTTAGCTCCCGGCCGGCCAGCATCAAGCTTTTACCGAGGTAATTATGGCTCCCGAATGGCCAGCTCCAAGCTGCACTTTTCCACCACGGTCAAATAATTTCACAAATTCATTCTGCCGATTTGGGGTCTACTCATACAAATTCTCTCGTTTTATATTATATCTGCTTTAATTTGTTTATATTTTTTGTGGCATTGAGAATAGGCGGCCACGAACAAAAATTAGCTGATGACATAGAGGAATATATCCCCCAAAGGGCCAGCTCCCAGAATTGAAAAGTAGACTTTTGTAGCGGTCGAACAAATTTCATTATTTTTTCCCTGTTTTGCACTATTTTTTCCTAATTTTTCATATTTTTCCAAAATTTTCACTATATTCCACATTTTATTCCATATTTTCCCAGTTCTCTATTTTTTAGAGTATGTTCCCCGTTATTCTTTAGATTTTCCATATTTTCCCCAATTTTTCAATATTTTACCAAAAGTTTCCTATTTGTCACTTTTTTCCGGTTTTTCTTATTTTCCCTATTTTCCAACATTTTTTTTTAATTTTCTTCCCAATTTTTTCTATTTTTACCAAATTTTCATGTTTTTCCCTGCTTTGTCCTATTTTTAAAATTTTCCCAAATTTTCTCTATTTACCCAATTTTACTCTACTTTTCTACTATTTTCCCCTATTTTTTATTATTTTTAGCAAATTTTCCTATTTTTCACTATTTTCTCTATTTTTTCCTGTATTTCAATATTTCTCACTATTTTTCCCAAGTTTTCTTATTTTTTACTTTTTTGTCTTGTTTTTCCAATTTTTTCACTATTTTTCCTATTCTCCGCTATTTTTTCTATTTTTCCTTTTTTTTAATTTTTCCTATTTCTTTCCTGTTTTCCATTATTTCTCCTATTTTTATTTATTTTTACTTATAGCTCCCTATTTGTACTTGTTTTATCCTATTCCGCCCAATTTTTTTATTTTTTATAATTTTCCGTTTTTTCCATTTTTCTTTTTTTCTCTATTTTCCTCCATTTTCTATATTTTTTCATATTTTTCACTATTAGGAAATTTCACCATTTTTGCCTGTTTTGCACTATTTTTTCCAAACTTCCAATATTTTCCCCAAATTTTCAGTATATTCCCCATTTTTTCCCAGTTTCCTATTTTCAAGTATTTTTCCTGTTATTTGTTTGTTTTTCCATATTTTCCCTCTTTTTCAATACTTTACCAAAAGTTTCCTATTTGTCGCTATTTTCCCTACTTCACTTTTTTCCCTATTTTTCAATATTTTTTTTTTTAAATTATTTTCACAATTTTCCCTATTTTTGCCAAATTTTCATGTTTTTCCCTAATTGTCCCAAATTTTCTCGATCTACCCTGTTTTCTCTACTTTTTTCCTATTTTCCTCAATTTTTTATTTTTCCCAAATTTTCCAATTTTTTACCATTTTCTCTTATTTTTTTCCTATTTTCTTATTTTTTGCACTATTTTTCGCTATTTCCTTTTTTTTAATTTTTACTTATACATATATAGTTCCCTATTTGTACTTGTTTTATCCTATTTCGCCCAATTTTCCTATTTTTTATAATCTTCCCATTTTTCTTAGTTTTTCTCTATTTTCTTCCATTTTCTATATTTTTTCATATTTTTTTCTATTTATCCTATTTTTCCCTACTACCATTACCCGCTCGAGTAAGTGCATCATGATTGGTTGAGTAATTATTTATTTAACAGATATCAAGTGACTAAAATTAATAATAAAATGTCAAACCCAGAATTAAATACTTTTGGGGTTCCGCAAGGGAGCGTGCTCGGACCCTTACTATTCATAATTTATATAAATGACTTGGGAAAGGTTCTTAGGAAATGTAAAATAAAACATTTTGCAGATGACACATTCATTTATTATTTTGGGGACAATTTTGTTGAGGTTGTTAATATTGTTAACCATGAATTGGGGTTGTTAACATCCAAATTTAAACAAAATAAATTAAAAGTTAATGAGATGAAATCTAAATTTATGTTTATTGGTAACAACTTTTTATATAAAAGATTTTTAAATTTCAATTTAAATATCAAAATAAATGAAGAAGTAGTAGAAATGGTTCAAGAAATAAAATATTTAGGAATTATGTTGGATAGAGAACTAAAATTTAATAAACATATTGAATATATCTGTAAAAAAATAGGGAAAAAAATTGGATTTTTAAGGAGGGTGTCACCGTATCTATCAATTCCGACTAAATTGACTGTATATAATACACTTATTCTACCCCATTTTAACTATTGCTGTTCTTTAATATATACAGGATGTACCAATTTCGATAGACTTCAAGTCCTACAAAATAAAGGAATGAGAGTAATTTTAGGTTGTAGTAGATATACAAGTATTCAGTTCATGTTGGAAATACTCAATTGGTTAAATGTTGAAAAACTGCTGTATGTACGAACAATGATTTTTATATATAAAATAGTAAATAATTTGTTGCCTGAATATCTTAACTGTCAACTTATCCCGATCACAGATGTACACCAGAGGAATACAAGAGCAGCAAACTCAATAACATTTTATATACGGACAACTAATAAAATTATTTCCATGAGAAGTCTATTTTATAAGGGAATTGCTCAGTTCAATCTTCTGCCTGAGAATATTAAAAGTAGTACCAGTAATAGTCATTTTAAGAACAAACTCATTTATTATGTTAAAAATAATTATTCACTAACTAGATAAAATTTTAAAAATTTTTAAATAATTACTCTTTTATTTATTTAGCTTAAGAACTTGCGCTGTTGTTACAGTTTGTTATTATGTATTATAATTTTGAAATTAATTTAATTTTAATTTTACTAGTTTCATTTTTTTTTTGAATTTATTGTGAAGTTTTATATTTATATTTATTATTGGTATTATTGTTTAATTATTTATATGCTATGATATTTATATTTGTATATATTATTATCTTTTGATAAATAAAGTTACTTACTTACTTACTTACTATCAACATATAGATATAATTATTCTACGTAAGCCACCGTTTTTCACCCTTTTCTACCCCTTAAAATCAAAATTTCGCAAAATCCTTTCTTAATGGGTCTCTGGGTTGAGTAGATTTTGCGTTGATTCTATGCCAGTCAGTCAGTCAGGACTTATATTATAAATTTAAATTTTCCTCAAAATTAATTATTTACTTTTTTAAGCATAAAAATAATAAATTACAGAATACGAATTCATTACTTTAAATATTTAAAAATAAAATAACCACTAACAGTGAAACACATTTTAGTTGAATGTAATAATAATACTTTCGCAAGACTTTCACACAAAATTCCTTATAGTTTAGCAGACATATTTCATACTTGTAGTACTGAACAAATTGTAACATTTTTATATGATTTAGGACTCTTATATCGTATATGAATATCGTTGTCATTGTAATGTAACAATTCCACCGCTAATAACCTATTGGTTCATGCGGTAATTAAAAAAAAAAAAAAAAAGTAAAACTTACGATTTACTTGTAGACTGTTTTTGAAATGCAACTTTCCTAGCATTGTCCATATTTCTTCTAATAAGTCTTAGATCGCAAACTGTCAAAGTATCTACTTCACCATTTTGTAATTCCGCATGAATCAAATCTGAAGGTTTTTGACAAATATCATCGATCGCTTTTCGTTTTAAGTCATTGCTTAATCTTTGCCGATTTATTAGAGCATCGTTTGGCCGTTCGTGATTATGTGTCGTCGATGATTGTATTAAAACATTATCGACACCTTCAGTTTTTACAAAAGCATTACAATGTGGATTTGTACATGACCACCGTTTCACCGCACCTTTTGATAACCGTTTTTGAAACGTAAACTTATAACCGCCAACAAGTAACAAGTCTTTGCCTCTTTGACTCTTCATCATTTGGTAAGCCATTGTCAATATTAAATTATAACTAAATTCCGTACTGTGTAACGTCCTCGCTACCTGCTAACTTGAGACTGAATTGGGCTCCTGGAAATTTTATCCCTTACTTGAACTGCGTCCAACGCTTGAAAATTCCCCTACCTACAGAAATTGTCGGAGTATGTAAACTGAGGACTAAATCCCTTTATAATATGTAAGCTGAGAGGATCGTTTGAAACAGGGATTAATAATCCGACATGTACACTGAGGCCCAAATAAAAGCAGTTAACAATTACGAAATTTCTCAATATTTCAATTTCTTTTTTATATAAAATTTTAGATTCAAATATAAACTAAAAACGATTTTTATGAAGTAAAAATTACTTTCAGAATAAAAAATATACCAAAACAAATATATACCTTGTTTGTTTTTTCCTCCAATGCTTTAAAGCTATTTAGATTTTTTTAACAAGAACGTATTAAATGTATATATACAGGGTGTCCCAGAATAAAGGGGAAAAACTTCGGCGGTAGAATATTTACTTAATTTTAGGACCAAAAGTCTTTATGAACTCATTCTTTAAATTGAGTATTAACGAAGTTACAGGGCGTTAAATTTTCAGAAAGAAATAACATTTTTTTGTATAACTCCAAAACGGCTTTATATTTTTTTATGAATTTTTTTGTGTGGGTCTACATGGATTAGTCTAATTTTACAGTAATAATTGCCTGTTTGTGTCTTGAACCATAGACGTACGGTACATAGAGGTCCAACATTTTTACGCCACTGGAAATACTTTGATTTTGACATATTTTTCTAAATTCTATACCTTTCTACTACAAAAAGTTCATAAGGTTTGTTATGTAAATTCTCAATAGTTTTTGAGATATCTAACATTAAATAGGTCAAAGTTCAGTAATTATAATAAAAGTTATTGTTTCTTTTTTTATAAACATTAACATTTTTCTTGGGCATGTACTGCCTACGTCCTCCAGTTATTATTGTGTTTAATTTTTATATTTATTACTTGGTATTGTATTCAGTATTTGTTAAAATTTATAAAAAACAGTAATTTTCATTACTAAACTATAATAACAATAACTTATAATTACTGAACTTTTACCTATTTAATGTTAGATATCTCAAAAACTGTAGAGAATTTACATACCAAACCTTATGTACTTTGTGAATTAGAAATATATAGAATTTAGAAAAATATGTTAAAATCAAAATTTCTACAGTGGCGTAAAAATTAGGGGATACACATGTTGGGTCCCTATCTACCGTACGTCTATGGTTCAAGATACAGAAAGGTAATTATTACTGCAATACTAGACTAATTAATATAGACCGACACAAAAAATTTCATAAAAAAATATAAAACAATTTTGGAGTTATACAAAAAATGATATTTATTTCTAAAAATTTAACACCCTGTAACTTCATTAATACTACATTTAGAGAATGGGTTCATAGACTTTTCTTCTTAAAATTAAGTAAATATTCTACCGCTGAAGTTTGTCCCCTTTATTCTGGGACACCCTGTATATAAGTTAAATATATATAAAACATAGTAATATACAGTGTTTCTAGGTAAGTTAGCTACATATGGAAATCTTTTTTATTATTAGTCTTATCTAAAAAATGTATTCTTCATAAAAAGTTCTGCATGGTCTAAAACTCAGAATACAACCATTAGATTAATTTTTTTTAGTTGTAAACAAAGTGTGTCGAAAAATATAAATTACCTTTACATTTGATACTATCAATATTATTTCGAATTGAAAACTGGCTTTTAAAAATTTAGCCACGTAAGGCCCGGTACTTTGCGGGCTCATTAAGTTAATTTAATAGAAAATTAAATTTTAACAGAGAATTTCTGTACTTTATGCTATGATTATACCTTAATCATGATTTTATATGGGCGTGCCTCTGTTAATTTTAACATCATCTTTTTTCTTGAATTTAAGCTTTAATTGAGAATTATTGGCTCTGCACTTTATAATTTCATGGTTTAGAATTCTGATTTGGCTTATTTGGCTTGACAATTTATTATAAAAGAAATGATTCTTTTGAAAATTGAAACCTTTTATAAAATGTTTTCGTCAAAAATCGAATGGGGTCGAAAAGAAATCGAATAAAACAAAAAAAAAATAAAAAAAGAAACAAATCGAAAATAAAATCGAATAAAACAAAAAAATCGGGAAATTTGAAAAGCAAAAATAGAAAAAATCGTTGAGAATAAAAAGAATCGAAATAATTTAAAGACATTGATTAAAATCAAAAAAAAAGTGTTAAAATTTCGAAAAATGGTCAAATAAAAATAAAAAAAATGATAAAAATCTACAAAAATAGAAAAAATCGTTGAGAATAAAAAGAATCGAAGTAATTGAAAGACATTGATTAATACCAAAAAAAACAGTTAAAATTTCGAAAAATGTCAAATAAAACAAAAAAAAAATGTAAAAATCTACAAAAATTGAAAAAATCAAAAAAAAACGAAAAGGATGAAAGAAATCGAAAAAATTTAAAAAACGTCAAAAAACACGATTAAAATTTGAATAAACCGGAACAAAATCAACAAATTTAAAAAAAAAAATGGAAAAAATCGAAATAAAGAAACCACGAAGATCGACAAAAATCGAAAAAATTGCAAAATTCGAAATAATTGGACTAAAATGAAATAAAACCGAAAAAATCGTGAAATAAAAAAAAAATAAAAATCTAAAAAAAAAAAAAAACGAAAAGTCGAGAAATTTGAAGAAAAAAAAACAGCAAAAACGGAAAAAATCTCAAATAATAAAAAGATTGGAAAAAAATTGAAAGAAGCTAATTAAAACCGAAAAAAGATTAAAATTTCAAAAATGGTATAAGTTCGTTGATTACGAATATAAGTTGATCATCATCATCAAAAATCCATTAAAATAAAA
Source organism: Neocrepidodera transversa (assembly GCA_963243735.1). Taxonomy (NCBI): domain Eukaryota; kingdom Metazoa; phylum Arthropoda; class Insecta; order Coleoptera; family Chrysomelidae; genus Neocrepidodera; species Neocrepidodera transversa. The sequence continues at coordinate 867,287 of OY725337.1, read as the reverse complement.
TAAAAATTCAACAATATAAACCAAGCCAGGCGAACATTAAAAAAAAATCGTAATTTCCTAAAACCGGTAACTGACAACTGACATATATTTAAAATTCGACACGATGTGTAAAACTTTTTCTTTCTAATACATGTCAACGATCTCAAAACGTATGTTTAACATTTTACATCAAATTTGAATAAATGACATTTAATATATAAAAAGAAGAAGAGACAGTGTTACCACTACTTAAATATTAAATCAAACATTGATTAACTAATCTTTGTCAAAGTTACTTATAAAGTACCAATTTACTACTTTTCTGTTAATTTGATCATGATTAGTTTAACAATGTGATTAACTAATCAAAAATTTAACAAAAGCACAAAGTACTGGCCCTAAATCTAACAAACATGTGTTTATCAAATATGGTTCTAAAATAAAACTAAATGTAGAAAAGCTTTGAAAAAATAAAAAATCTTATCTTTTAACACAGATTGACATGATTTTGCAACTTAGTTGTATCTAAACGTAATTTACAATTCTGATCAATTTTTCCTTGTAACATTTGTCGATATTGACAAAAATAAATGTAGTTTATTTTTCATAAACCACATTTTTTGACAAACCTCGTATACGACTGATACAATTTAATATCTAATGGTTGAATTTTGATGCAGAACGTTTAATAATGAATACATTTTTTTGACAAAACTAAAACATTTTTTTTATATGTTGCCAACTTAAATACACAGTACTATAATAATAATAATAATAATTAAAAATGCAAAATGGGTGATTTCATCCAATTTTATATGCATATTAAATTGGTATCTCCTTTATATTTTAAATAAACCAACTTATTTATTTTTTTAACTATTTTCCCAGGGTGAGTTCAATTAAAAAAAATGTATTCCAATAATAAATCAAATTAAATATCTTTCATGCTCCTTTAATAACACATTACGTACCATTCAAAAAAAACATATCACATTATTCATTTATAATGACCGAAAATGTTTTGGGGGAATTTATATTAAAAAAAATCTCAGATCGGTTCTTTTCTTTGGTTTAGAAAATAGTAAGCCAAATGTATAAAAAAAAACATAGTATCTTATTATCACTCCTTCTTAAATTTTGATAAATATAAATAATAATTTATTCCATAAATCACCCTTCTTTAATCTTCCTTTTTCAATTCGTTCTAGTCCACTTCCAAAATCAAATATCTATTTCAACCATTGTATTTTTTTTTATCCTTTTTACTTTTATACATTTTTTTATAAACTTTATATTCTTCTCTCAAAATTCTAGTAAATTTCTATTTTTCTTTATTTTCCAACCTTTCTTTTTGAAACATTTCTTAAATATTTTTTAAATATTAATTTTTTTATTTTTGGATAAAAATCTCCCGTCAATAATAATAAATCAATCATCAAAAAAAACACAATTTTTGTTTTTCCACCCACTTTGCCTCTTTTGTCAAACAAAAAGCTATTTACGCAACCAATTACGAAATGCCAAATTTTGTGTAACGCGTGAGATTTTTTATTTTACTTTAGTTTCATTTGTATTTTTAATACAAAATAAATGTTTCCCAATAAAATAATGTCAGTTTCTTTTTCTATATGGTATATTATTAATTAAATTTAAAATATATAAAAAAATTTATAAACATTACTAAGATTAAAGAATATATATAAATATGCTCATACTAAAAAGATTTCTAATGTCTAAAAATATTTAAAAAAAAAATGTACTTACCGTTTATTCGCCCAATACTTTTTTTTACTCTTCCGTTTTGCACTTAATAGTAAACGCTTCCCGGACATGCCAGCAATTGTTTTCTTTAAATTTTTCGCCATTATACTATTTAATTGTCTATAAAACTATTTAATAAAAAAGAACCAAATAATTGTCCAAAAAAATAATCGAAATACGTTTTAAAAATTAAAAATAGCAACACAAATTCGAACTTAAATAAAAATTCACTATCGTAGCACGTCCGCCGCCTATGGAGATTTAAAATGCATCTACGATTGAAGCGGAAAGTATAGATGCATCTATGTGGTGGCAGCATTTGCCAGACAATTAAATGCATTTATCTTAATTAGCTCTCAAATCTTAACTCCTGTTAAATTTTGATTTTTTTCTTTCACCAAATATCTTAAAATATTATGGTGAATTGTGGATAGAAATTTTTACAGAAAAAAAATAAACTGCCGAGAAAAAAAGTAAGTTGATAAAAAGAAAATGTAATTGGTAGTCATAATAATAGATTTCACTGTCTATATTTTAGTGAAAACCACAATTAAATTTGTAACTTCTTAAAAAAGGAATTTAATATCTATAATGCTCTTGGTAAATATGAGATTTTGAATCCACAAATCCCCCACGAAAAATTTTTCGGGCTATGGGCTTGAGTAAACAGGTTGGGATATTTTTACTTTCCCGCTACATATACCATATAGCGGGTGTAAATGGGTCATGGGTCACCTCTATAACATTTAAATGGGTTACTAGATGTATTCCAAATTTTGGTCGATTATAAAAGAACTATTTTTGTTTTTTTTTTTCAATAAAAATCTAATATGGCCGAAAATTCAAAAAGAATTTTAAGTGCATTTTCACATATTTAAATTTTACGACTATAAATATATACAGATCAACTGCCAAATGTCCCTTGGGATGCCATTTTTGTTTAATTTTATATATTTATTTAAACAATACTATCGTTATTCTTATTATTGTATAAGGTCTTTAAATTTCCATTTTTTTATTTAAAAATTAAAAATATAAAACAAAACAAAAAATTTACCATAAATACCTCTTTAACACTCGGAGCCAGTCGATTATCGCCGGTATTACCGACGATAGTTTAATTGTTATTAAAACCATTTTCGACTTGGTTCATATTTCGCAAGGTAAGTAAAGGTCCAGCAAGAGTTCCTTCGTATTCCCCATATTAAATCCCATAAGAAAACGCCAATGATCAGGTCTCAATCTTTTGATCAGGTCTCGATCTACAACTTGCCTTAAAATCGTCTCTCTGTCTCTCTCATACGAGACAAGAAATATTGTCTAAATATTTCATTCCATATTTGCAAGGCGACTCAAAACGACCGTTACAAAAAACGACGTTACGAATTTTCATCCAATCACATTAGGTCAACTTATCGCTACACGCCTGGTTTTTATGGGTTGAGTAAAAATCTAACCCGCCAAATTATCACTGTTTTATTATCTCTTATAGAGAGCAGTCGCAGCGGTAAAAAGCAGGCTATAGCAGCGCTTGTTTATCACTAGCTCAGTAAACATTTTCATATTTGTTCATGTTAATTCTAGACGGAATTTTTGGAACCGGTTCATTACAAACATTTTCTGAGATTTGAATTACTTATAAATTTAATACTGAGTGACAACAGTTCATTTGATCATTGTTAAAGGGTTGTAAAAATAATGTACTTATATAATACAGTGCGGTGGAATAAGTGTTACCTCCCTATTAACTACTCTATTTTTATATCTTAAGAAAAAAGCTCAAACAGGTCAATTTTTATATTAAACGTAGTATGTTATGACATAAAAGTTTTGAACCTGACATAATCCCTCTTCATGGAGGTGTCACCCCTTCGATTTTTTTAAATGAGAAAGTGCATCATGCTACACCTCATTTGAAACCTATTGAAACACTGATTTCAAAAATGTATAACACTTTGGTTCAAAAATTAACGGAGTCTGAGTAATTCGAGAGTTTTAATCTTACCTTACAAGAATTCAATGAATTCTGTTGGCTTGACGGTAGGTTTTTTCATTGGAGGGTTGGAAGTGTTTTGTCTTTAAATAAATCTTTCCTACATTGTAAATGTTGGTAACTGAATTTAATCATTTAATGTAATAAATTACAAGTAACAACTAAGGGTGTACTGAAAACTAAATAAATTTTAAACTTTAACAGTAGCATTTTTAAAATCAGTGTTTCAATAGGTTTCAAATGAGGTGTCACATAATGCACTTTCTCATTTAAAAAAATCGAAGCGGTGACACCTCCATGAAGAGGGATTATGTCAGGTTCAAAACTTTTATGCCATAACATACTACGTTTAATATAAAAATTGACCTGTTTGAGCTTTTTTCTTAAGATATAAAAATAGAGTAGTTAATAGGGGGGGGGGGGGTAACACTTATTCCACCGCACTGTATAATAAATGGGTGTAAAAACAAATTCAGTACGTGTTTTTGTTTATATAAATGTAACTGCGTGAAACGCGGTTTGGTCCTTCGATAATTAATTGATGTCAATACGTCGACTTCCATGGTAAATTTTTCAAACATTTATCGATTCTTAATCATATTTGATCAAACAGTAATTATTGTTTGATGACTCCCAACGGAGTCGGTGGCATTCTCTAAAAATTTTCTTCAAATCTGCCGCCAAGCGGAGTCACTTTCTCTTTTTTTTAACCTGTTTTTATCTTAAATCATCACTAAAATATAACAAAATATATTTTTTAACAAGAAATGAACTATTAACAAAAATGTAAGTAGTTGGCCCCTGGGCCCTAGCACTAACTCAGAGATGGCAGCGAACGTGTTAAAGGATTTATTTCTGACATTTTATGATTTTCCAAAATATTTTATCTTTATGAATAAATACGAAAAATTGGAAATAGTTTCAAAAATAATCATTTCTTGTTCACCATAATTAAAATAATTTGATCCAAGCAAATAATTAATATTAAATCCAAAAGATTATCCATATCTCAAATGTGGTCCAAGTTTATGGGAAATAAAGCACAAAAGTTTAAAATTTGAATTAAAAGGCAACTAGTTTCGGTCACAGACCATCATCAGGCCTATAGATACAAAAATGAGGGGGTAATCCCACCCAACTTTCCGAACACTCCTAGTAAAGTAATTGTTTAATCGATTATTTTAGTTTTACTGCATCAAAATACATTAATAAAATTAGTTTACAAAAATTAAAAAAAAATTGTAATTTTTTTTTTTAACTTTGTATTATTTTGTATAATTTCTACAAGTATTATTCTAAAATTATGAAATATTTCACACATAATGTATTTTTTGATCCCTTATAGATGTACTATTTACTTTTTTCATTTGTTTTACCATTTTCGATAAAACAAAAGGACAAAAAAATTTAATTTTTGTTTTATTTTGGTTATAATAATGACGTCATCACTTATAGCAACTGTCACTTCCGGTTGTCCGATTAACTCCAAAATCTATACAGGTCGTCTCCTTGCTACCCTAAATATGTATATAAAATTTCATCTAAATCGGTTCAGCCGTTTAGACGCTATCGTGTTCACACACACACAGACACACACACCCACACACACACAGACAGACATCATGCTAAAAATGGTATAAATGGATTCAGGTGACCTCAAAACGTAAAGATCCGTTAAAATCTGGGTATGGTCAAAATATCATGATCGCAATACTTTCCTTCTATACAACAAGTAAAAACGTTCAAATTAATGAATATAAAATTAAAGTAATTTATATTAATTTATACAAGCACATAATTAATATATTATTATTAATATGCTTACCTTCGAATCATCATTCTTCGAGACTTGAAGTTGTAAGACTTCTTACGTTTTCCCATATTAGCAAAAAAACAGTTCTCAACTAAATTAACACGTCCGATACTGAATAGCAACTAAATATATGTCGCCAATGAATGAGGGATGCACATACCGGATGACGTCAGTCGACTATAGAGACAGCTAGACTACCGGCACATTTTATCAATTGAAACAATTATTAATTTTTCGTATTTAGTCATAAAAAATTTAAAAAAGTCGGAAACAAATCCTCCCAACAAGTTGATTATGCGAAATATTTATTTAATTTGTTTTTTTTTTACTATTTTCAATTTTAATTTTTTGGATGTTCTTTTTTTGTAGCATATTGAAGTTTTTTTGCGATTTCTTTTGCTATTTTTGCGATTTTTTTGCTGTTTTTGCGATTTTTTAATGTTTTTGCGGTTTTTCATTATTTTGCAATTTTATCGATTTTCTCCTTTTTCCTGTATTTTACAATAATATTTTTCATTCTTTTTCCAATATTTTCTGATTTTTTAATTCGTAACTAAAAGAAATAAATATCTTTTTGATGCTTTTTTTTAAATTAATTTATTTCTTAAACCCTTTTTCGTGATTTTTTATTAATTACTTTATTTTAATTTCTAAGTAAAAATATTAAAAATCTATTTTTGTGTTTTTTTATTAAAAAATTTATTTTATTTTGCAACAAAAATAACTAAAAAATGTCGAGTGCAAAATGATCTAGAATCACATTCTCCCAGTGCAAACCTTTGTGAAAATCAATAAACGTTGTTTTATTTAAAAAAAATAGTATATTTCTGTATTAATGTATAAATAAATAAGTGTTTTTTTTTAATAATAATATTTTCAAAATAACTGGCGTTTTGCTGAAGTTTCGTTAAATATTGTTTGCAGCATTATTTCATTTGAAATAAAATCAAATTTACAAAAAAGAGATTAACGCGCAGGTAGACAGTGCCGAAATCGTGTATTCCCCGCGCTAATCGGTTTAGAATCGGGGCCGAATTCATGTTCTCAGAGTCGAAATCGTGTGCGCCCAAAATGGAACTCTAATCTTGATTTAAACGTTCCAAAAAGGTTGACCGGTCGAAACGCAACTATTTTATTTAACGGCCGAAATGGGAACTGCCGAAGTGGTACTAAACCGGCACCGACGAAATTTGGGAAATGTTCTCAATATTCCACCTTTGGAGATAACCCATAGGATACCGGTGGAAATTAAATGTGATAACGTTATCATTTCATTGGAAAAAAACTCTTATACAGATATGTACAAAAATTAAATTGTCAAAATTTTATAATTAAAGATTTAATTGATTCACTGTCAGTAGATAGAACGTCCATTATCTTTAAAGATTCAGTAAGTAAAGACGATGACGTTTAGAATAAAACTTTACAAACTGATTTCATGTACAATTGTCACAATCTAAACGTCATTGTCATTAGTTACAAAACCGTTAAAGTTAATGAACGTTCTAATTACTGACAGTCAGTAAGAAATATTGTTAAAATAATTTAATTCAGTCGACTTTTTTTTAACTCTCGAGGAAAAGGTTTATAATGAAATTGTCATTTTTTCTACAAGAAAATGTCTGCAAATTTATCATTTCCTTTTATAAAAAGGGAAATTTTTACATATTTAAATTGTCCCTAAAATTAATTATTTACTTTTTTAAAAATATCTAAATAATTAAAAATAAGAAATTATTAGCAGAATAATACACAAAGTCGTACCACAAAAATATAATATAAAATTCAACAATAAATCACTGGCATGTTTCGGCATCAACGAGACATCATCAGGCAATTTGTAAAGAGTGATCACTAATAACAAGTAATTATTAAAAACTTGATTGAAATCATGATAGATCGCAGAAATGTGTTAGCGAAATGAAAACCAACTATAATAATGTATGAAATTAAAATTAAGTACAAAATTGTACATAAACATGATTGGTGTATGTACAATTGGTTTAACTTAATTTTAATTTCATACATTATTATAGATGGTTTTCATTTCGCTAACACATTTCTGCGATCTATCATGATTTCAAGTTTTTAATAATTATTAATTATTAGTGATCACTCTTTAAAAATTGCCTGATGATGGCCCATTGAGGCCGATTTATTATTATATTTATATGGTACGACTTTGTGTCTTATTCTGCTGAATACCCACTATCATATTCGAGTATGGATAATTTGGTTTACAAGAAATTATTATTTAAACAAATAATATTAATTATTAATTAAACTTACGATTTATTTGTAGGATGTTTGTGAAATGCTACTTTTCTAGCATTCTCCATATTTGTTCTAATAAGTCTTAGGTCGCGTGCTGTCAAAGTATCCACCTCACCGTTTTGTAATTCCGCTTGAATCAAATCTGAAGGTTTTTGACAAATATCATCGATGGCTTTTCGTTTTAAGTCATTGCTTAATCTTTGCCGATTTATTACAGCGTCGTTTGGCCGTTCATGATTATGTGTCGTAGATGATTTTATTAGATTATTATCGGCACCTTCAGTTTTTACAAAAGCATTACAATGTGGATTTGTACATGACCACCGTTTCACCGCACCATTTGACAACATTTTATGAAACGTGAACTTATAACCGCTAATTAGTAACAAGTCGTTGCCTCTTTCACTCTTCATCATTTGATAAGCCATTGTCAATATTCAACTGTAACGTAGCCGTACGTTGCAACTGCGTCCCCGCTACCTGCTAACGTAGAACTGAACTGGGTTTCGGATATTTGTACCCCTTACTTGAACTGCGCGCTCAGATGAAATTGCATCCCAGAATAGACAGGCAGAGAATAAATTGCATCCACGAGTTAAACTCGATTTGTAAAATAAAATCTCGAGAAAGATATTATAACTTGAAGCGAAGAAGGTCACAATGAAATTGCATCCTTACTAGATAAGGCTCTGCTGTGTTCGATGGTCAGTTATGATTATATAAAATGTGTTTGTATTTTAATAAATTATGTGTAAAAATAGTTTTTTTAGTATTTTTCAGTTAATGTTAAGTAATAATGCCCGCTAGTCCAATTTTTTCTGTGCATAACAGGCTAGACCGTTAGAAAAGAAATTAGTCGTTTTTGGACGAGATATCGCCTAATATAGCAACTAAAAACCGCAGCTTCCTATGATTTATGTTAAGGGAGCGCCCGTCCAAAAATCATTTCAGGCAAGGTAACATATAATATTGGTGCTTCTTAATCAATTAGGAATCATATTATTTATTAAAATGATTATTATTATAAATTTTGAACTGTATTAAGTATATGAATATCATACAATGATCAGGGAAATGAAAAGGGGGGACGGGAAAAAATTCATGAGACCGCCGGCACTTTTATCAATGGCAATTTAATATAAACTTCATTTTTTCTATAAAATATAAAAGTTCTTATTGACAAATTTAAATTTTGTTATTTCATACAGGGCGCTCCAAACAAAGACTGACGGATTTTAAAATTTAATGGTAAACTTATTGGATGTTGTTCCCCAATACAAAATGAAAAAATATCTGTATTATTTTTAAGAAACACCCTTTATTATACATTACAGAAAAGTCGAAAATTAAACTGGAGCTAGATTATTAGGTTTTTCGTATTACTGGCGCCCAACGTGGGTCATGAACCAAATTGAAATTACTTAATTAAATTGTACAATTTACTTTTGAGTTTAATTTCCATTAAAAAAATATTGGGATTTGAATTTTTTCTATTTATTTTCTTGTTATCAATGAAATAAAAAAATACCATGTGCCATTATTCCTTTTGCTTAAATTAATTTTTATATCTTATAATTATCACTCAAGTTGTGGTAAAACAAACCACAACAAAAAATTCATATTAAACACTTTCATTCTATTAAAATAAATATTAAATATATCGTCATAAACAAAAGCACAATAAACTGTGTTTGATTTTATTCCGTCCCTTTCCCGTACAAGCCATTGGCTTCTGCGGTTAACTCGTAAGGGGATAAAAAGTAGGGAGAAAATTATTGCTCCCTATTTCTTTTTTTTGAAATTATTGTTATATTGGCAACTCCGCCGGAAACAAAAAATAGCCATTTACAAACGCATATACAGGGTGGGCAACCGGTAACGCCTCGGTCTGTAGAGCAAACTTTTTTTTAAATCTGTGCGAGATTTATAACAGAAAAGACAACAATTTAAAATAACTTTAATTATACAGGGTGCTTCAGGAAAGTGTTTTTTTAAATAGAACACCTTGTATTTTTTTACATTTTAAATTCGTCCTGCGAAGCTGATTTCAAAAACCGATTAAACCTTTATTATAAAATAAATAGTTTTGAAGTTATAGACAATTGAAAATCGCCAAACGATATAAAATCAGATAAAACGGCTTATAAATCTTTGTAAGCTCTACTAGGTGGTATAAGACCTAATTGTATACAGGGTGATTAAAGTTTGAGTACTTTTGATAACCTTGTATACATTTTTGCTACCAAGCCGTAATTAAAAAGTTAAGAGTAATATGTAAAATTTTATTTAAATCACTTTATTCGTTTATTTTTTACGATTGGATTCAATTTTCAAAACTCTTAAAAAAACCCTTAATGTACGACAATGAGTTTAATATATTGGAAAATAGAAAAGTTCACATACTAACTTTTTTGTCAAATATGGATTCAATCTAAATTGCTTTAAATCATTTTTTTTTAATTTTAAACCCCCTAAATCATACTTTCGATTATTGGTAAAAATTTCGTGAAAAACTTAAATCGTCGACGTAATTTTTTTCCACCATTGCACATATTTTTCGGATTTAGGTGAGATTTTTTTAAAATAAATATTTGAAGAAACCAATAAAAATGTCGTAATCCCTATAAAATAAAATTTAAAAAAATATATATTTACCTTTTACCACGTGTCTTGAAAGACCATTTTCCTATCTTTCTAATATTTTTTTTATTACCCATTGTAGGTAATTAATTATTCCAAAGAAACAAAAATTTTATTCAGTTACTATTACACAGTATCACGCACACGAACACTCGGTAAGTTATGGGATTCACTGCTTCCACCTCTAATAAATGCTACGAAAAATATCTTATATACAAATCTGTTTGGGGGCACCATCAATCAGGTATAAATTTTAGAAAATCAATAAAAGTCAATAAGTAGTCACAGAGGATTAAAATTTTATGACGTTGCCGATTTGCATATAATTATACGATTTTCGTATATTTTGACTTGCCAGCGTATCTTTTTCCGTACATTCTGGGAAAAACTATGGATCTTTTTGGATTTCCATTTATTTTAGAAATAGGTTTAGAGACTCCTAACCTAAATTAGTTCTTCTTCTTCTTTTTCCTTTATTGGGCTATGTCCATAGGCAATTTACCCAGCTTACTCCGGGTGAAAGGCTCTAGTCTTGCTCTAGGCAATTGAACCTTTCCGTAACTTAGTTATTATTTAGTATGTCTTTTGTATAGTTAGTATAGTCTTGCAAGTTATTGTTCTGTTTGGCAGATATTTTTATTATGTAGCGTAGAACTTTAGTTATCATTTAATCTTCGTTAAGGGCTAGAATGTTAAAAAATTCATCACAACATAGGATTAGACACACTTGGGGGAATTACCAAGCGTTACACATACGGAAAAGGGAGGGATTAGGGATTAGATCTTAATTTTATACAGGTTTAGGAATTTTATTAGGATATTTAATCTAGATTCGTTAATGTTGGAAAGTACAGTACAAATATCAAAAGGGGCCGGAAGGTTTGTATTTATTAGTTCTGTATAAAGACTGAATTTTGGACTTTGGTTTATCGGACATTCAAGACAAATGTGATTTAAAGAACCGATCTGGCCACACTCACAGAATGGATCATCTTTACATCCTATTCGGAATAAGTGGAAGGGGGTTAGGCAATGCCCTGTTCTCATTCGAATAATTGTGGTTAAATATTTTCTGTTGATATATGGTAGATGATTAAACCATGGAAGTTGAGGTAATTGGCTAACTATTTTAAAATAGAAAGAAGGCCTGGTTACAAAATTGGAGTGCCATTGTCTAGACCATTTGGACCATATATGTTTTTTAATATAGGGATGGAAATTTGAGGAATGTAGGGGGATTCCCACTGGTACGTTCAGTGACCGTCCTACATTTGCTAATTGATCGGCTTTCAAGTTGCCAAGGATACCCGAATGGCCGGGGATCCAAGCCAAAATTATGTGGATGTTATTATTTTTTGCAAAAAGGATGATTTTTTTGGTTGAGAGGGAGATATGTTGTACCTCTTTTGTGAAAGATGGCCTACTAATTCGTTGGAGAGCGCTTTTTGAGTCTGAGAAAACTATTGAATGAGAGATTTCTTTCTCTAATATAAGTTTTAGAGCATGATTAATAGCCACGGTTTCTGCCATACATATTTGGGTGTGGGTCGGGAGTTTGGATGCGAAGGAGTACTTAATGTCAGGGGAGTACACGCCAAATCCGGCATTGCCAGCTGGGTCAATTGAGCCGTCAGTAAAAAATTTTGTATGAGAGGGAAATTGATTTAGTACTTTCTGAAATTGGGTGAGGCTGTAGTCTAGTTTTGTAGCGTTCAAATTAACAATATTAATGGGATGGAGTTGCAATTCCAGATCAAATTCATGGCAGGGTAGTATTTCATTGGAGAACATGTTAGGAAGATAAGGTTGTAGTTTGTTAAATGTTTTGATTAGCAGAGGATTTTCACGATTTCTCCAATATTTATTACTATTTCCGCATGTCTGCTGTAGGGTAATAATTGAGTTAATAATGGGATTATTTTTAATGCCAAGGTTTTTTAGTAGGAATTTAGAAGTAATCCATTCACGTCTATAGCTTAACGGAGTTTCCCCGGATTCTGCCATTAATGCTTGGATTGGTGTTGATTTCATACAACCAGTGATTATTCGTAAGCTTTGATATTGTAGTTGGTCCATTTTTTTTTCTAAAAACTTAGGGCATGGAGAAAACACTTGACACCCGTAGTCTAGATGGCTTAAAACGAGGGTTTGATGTAGGATTCTCAAGATTTTTGGATCACTACCCCACCATGTACCACAAAGGGCCCGCATCACATTTAGACTTTTCCCAATTTTAGTTTCAATAAGATTGACATGGGCGTTCCATTTTAAATTCTTTTGGATAGCCATACCCAGGTAATTGATTTTGTCTGACCATTGGATATATTGGGACTTATAAATTATATTTGGGCAATTAAACTTTGTGCGGCCTTTGGTAAAAAGAATTGATCTGCACTTATTCGCCGAAAGTTTAAAATTGTGTTGATCTAACCAGGCTTCAAGGTCTTTAAAAAAGATATTTATCTGGGAGACTATTTGTCGAATGTTCATCCCGCGAACTAAAAAAACAAAATCATCAGCATATTGTATTAATTTAACATGTTTTGGTAAGATTTTGAATACGGAGGCAGTGTACAAATTAAAGAGAATAGGGCTAAGTGGAGATCCCTGTGGTAGCCCTTTACTCGTTGGGTTGGGGCCATGTATTTGTCCAGTATTATCTCTAACAAATAACGATCTTTGGCATAGGAGGGCATATATTAACCTAAATTAGTTGGTTCAGTGTCTTCTGCTCTACTTTTTTTGAACCGCGCGCAGACAGTGGCTAACTGGCTGCTTATTTTAGAGAAGGCCACACTCCATGTCATTGACCAATGAAAACAAGCCCGGAATCGGGGATTCACCGAACCAACATTGTTCGTATTGTTGAAATGCACTTTGGAACTTTTGGTAGTCTGTCTGACTGAACAGATGTGGCTGCAAAGCTAAATCTACAAAAGGCGTATCTTTTGTACCCAACCACCGTATAATTTCAAGTTTAGGTATTGGCAACACTGCATTGAGCACTATTTTGTGATTTTCAGCACAATTAAGAGTTTCCCCATAACAACACTGCTGGCAGCGGCGAACATGTCAGAACATGTACGACGTTGTCAGAACCAGTTAAGCGTTCAAATAAGTTTGTTTTGGATGTTGTCGTGCAAATTTCGAGTGATTTGGTTATTTCACCATGGATAACGATAAATTGATAAGTCTTGTGTACATATGTTTGTGGGATATGAGAGACAAAAAATATCATAATAGAGATATTTATCTGCAAAAGTTGGGACAAAATTGCTATATAACTCAACACTAGCAGTAAGTACAATTTTTTATTCTGATGTGGGGTTTACATTACTTACACAAGTAAATTAATGTTTACATCAAGAACATGACTTGTAGAGCTATAGATTATTAATGTATTTAAACGGAATCTCACCTGATGGACTGAAACTCTTCGTTGTCGTTTCTACTAGAAAATAACCTGTTGTCATCCTCTGTTTTTCCACCATTTAACAACAATAACTTTAATATTAACGGTGTTTCAAGAAAAAAAAATTCATCAAGTTTATCCATCTTTGGTGGACGGCTGAAACGTACTATCAGAAAACTCGCACAGTGTCAGTGTAACCGCCTTGTTTTGACGAGAATTCCGTCCGAATTCGTTTGCACAGTAATCGTAGCCTAACCGAGTATAATTTATTATTTTGTGTGTGTACGAAGTTAGCCCCCCATTTTTTGAACTTTGAAAGTTGTTTCAAATTATTCTAGGTTTGTACTAAATTGTTCCAGAAAATTATTCCTTAAACTTAAATAAATACAAAAGTAGGAAAAACCAAAAAAATATTTTTAGAGCTAGCCCCCCATTATTTTTTTGTTGTACCAGATTGTTCTGAACATTGTTCTGAACATTGTTCCAAATTTTCATGTCTTAAAAATTTTTTTTCAAGGCCAAAATCAATAAAAACAATGTGGGTCTAGCCCACCTTTATTGTTGTACCAGATTGTGCTAGTCCTAAACGTTGTTTTAAATTTTCTTCTCTTTAAAAAAATATTTCCTGTCCAAATTCAAGAAAATTCATTTAGATCCAGCCCCCCTTATTTTTTAAAAGTTTTTTTGTTGTACTGGATTGTTCCAGTCATCCTAAACATTGTTCCAAATTTTCATATAATTTATAATTTTCAATAAAAACAATTAAGTCCAACTTCAGTACATATTTTTTAATTATTTTTTTATGTCATTAAAGTTTTGATTTTTTTTTTAATTTAAGCTATAATATTTTTGAGTTTTCTACATTTATTTTAAGGCTAAATAGTGACAAAAATTAAAGATAGAGGTTATTCATTTTTTAATAAAAGCCTCTGTAGACGATAAATAAATGTTTATCTAATTTTCATTTCGCTTAAACGATATTTATTTACTTACATAACCTTTAAAGTTGATTTGTGACAGTTATTTTAACGTGCCTAAAGTTCAACTTTACGCATCAGTGCGTAAAATAAATTATTTATTAAAATTTAAGAAAAAAGCTTTTTTCGAATTTTTTTATATAAAACATTAATTTTTCAGTCTCATTACCTAAAACTAGACGTATAAGTCTATTATTGGGAAACAACTAGAGCAATCTGGTACAACAAAAAAAAAACATAAAAAAAATAATGGGGGGCTAGCTCTAAGAATGGTTTTTTGAGTTTTTCAGCCTTTGTATTTAAGTTTAAGGAATAATTTTCTGGAATAATTTGGTACAAACCTAGAACAATTTGAAACAACTTTCAAAATTCGAAAAATGGGGGGCTAACTTCACACGTTATTTTTTTCTTTTTGACATTTATTTTATGCTTAAAAGGACCATGCACTTTTCTTATAGCGGTTGGGTCCCGGGCCGATTTTTTTAAAATTGGGTACACATATACCTTAGGTCATATGGATCATTTTTGCTCATTGCACCATGATTAAAATTACAGGGTGACTCAAAAAATTTCCTTCAATATATTAAGTATGCTTTACTCTATTGAAATTAGTTATTTTCGGTCACTTAGACAATTTAAACAAATTTAACGAATAACGTCAGTTTTAATACCAACTATAATACACTGGCAGCAGTAAGAAAAGTAATAAACCTATAGTAAATTTCAAACATTAAATTCATTGTAGCTTTAAGTTTCATAAGGGTTTACCATATTTTGGCAAATCTCTCGAAAAAAAAATGTCTGGAAAATAAAAAAATGTCTGGAAAATAAAAAAAAATGTCTGGAAAGTAAAAAAAAATAGTTCGTCAAGAGATACATTTCCAAAAGTTGCATTTAGAAGTTTGTAAAATAACAAAAATTATTGTTTAAAAAAATTAGTAAAATTAAAATGTCTAATAAACTTGAATTAAAATATAATAATTAGCATATGGACAAATGACCAAGAATTTTAATAAAAAATAAAATAAAAACGTTTGTGCGGTCGGGGACCCCCCATCAAGAACTAAGTTCCTTACGTCTCTCCCCTATGTTTCCCTATTTTTTATAATTTTTTCATTTTGTCACATTTTCTTTTCATTTGTCCCTATATGTTCCCATCATATTTTCCTAAATTTCTCCATTTTATCTTAATTTTTCTGTTTTTCATTATATTTTCCTATTTTCCAATATTTTTCCGTATTTGTATCTATTTTACCATATTTTTTATATTTTTCATGATTTTTTAGTATCTTCCCTATTTTTCCTGTTTTTCCTTATATTTACAACTTTTTCTCTATTTTTCCTTATATTTACAAGTTTTTCCCTATTTTCCATTATTTGTCCCTTTTTTTACCGGTTTCCCTATTTTTCATTACTTTTCACTATTTTTCTCAATTTCTCCTTTTTCTTCGTGCTTTTCTAAATATTTCCTTTTTTTTTCCTGTTTTGCCCAAAATTTTCGTTATTTTTTCTATTCCCCTGTTTCTTTTATTTTTCCCTGTTTGTTGCTATTTTGCTATATTTTCCCTATTTCAATTTATTTTTCTCTACTTTCTCTATTTTTTCTTATTTCATCATATTGAATATTCATCCAGTCTATCATATCTACGATTCTATCGACCATGCAAAAATATCCATAGTAATCAAAGTAACTATTCACATTTTAAATTAATAATCGTTACTAAAGAACGAATTATTACATTTTCGACATCTCTATTTTGCATATTGCGTTACGTTACAATATCTGCCAGATAATTCCTACCGCAAGCCGCGTTGATAAATTTAGTTACTAAAATATAGTTATTCAATGATTAAACGGCCAAATACATCTAAAAAAAATAGTCAGATGAAAAATAAATGACCAAACATTGATAAAACAAATTGAAATGAATAAACGGATAGATGTTCAGAAAATTTTGCAAATAACTGAAAAATAAAAGTTCAAGAAAAAATGCTTGTTCCAGAGATAAATGGCAAAGCACCAATGTAAATAATCCAAATATTTGAAAAATAACAAAAAAAATAGTTCGTCGTTAATATACATACGTCCAGTACGTAAAATACCATCATCAGATATTAATTTTTAGCAGTAATATACGAGGTTTGTCAAAAAATATAAATTTTACTCAAATACCTTTAAATTTGACAAAATTGAAAAATACTATTTAAAAAAGTTGATCAGAACTAAAAACTAAGTTCAAGTATGCAATTATATTCATTTACTTTAAAAAAATATATTCATTTTGAAATAAATTTCTAGGTACAATAAGAATGCAAAATAAATGCATATACGTGTTCAAATTGTAAAATTGTTAGAAAACATTAAGAAACGAGAATATTATCATGACTTTTATAATCACAATAGATAAATGTTCATTCAAAATAGTAATATTAAACAAGCAAAAAAATTTAATAATAAAAAAGTTTCCCATACGGTTCCAACTTACTGAGACATACTGTATTTATGAATAAACTGTCACCCTATAAATACACTGACACCAACCTCCTATGTGAAATTTTTTCTGAACAGTCAAACGAACTATGCTCAATGGTCTGATTAACTTTCATTATTCATTTGTTTCATTTTCACCTCTAGAAGTGAAATGTCATGTATTAAAAAAATTATAATAATAAATTAAGTTACTTACAACATATCTTTAAAGTCCTCAGTAGTTTTTGGTTTTAACACGGAATTTATTATTTTAGGCTTTTCAGTTTCTTCTGTCGCATCTCTTTTAATGACTCGACAATTTAACTTTTTTCCATATTTCGGATGATGATGCTGTAAATCAGAACGAGACATCAGGTTTTCTTCGCCAACAGTAAAAATCTTTGCTTTACAGAGAGGTGCTTTACATCTCCAGTAAACTTCACCACTTTTTAAAACTTTGGATTTGATATATTTGAAACCGTCCACAATCAGCACTTCCTTGCCACGTTGACTAAGAGACTTGAAAATTTTCATTTCAACAACGAATAATGTCCACAGCGTATAATAAGAAAATAGAAACTGTTTTCCAACTTTAATTCTATTGGTAATAATTTATATTTTAATACGAAATAAAATACACCACAATATAATAAAACTAAGATCGACCAATTTCGGCTAATAAGTCATCTTCAATCCTATAATAAAAAATATAAATGTTCAAGTGTAATAAAGTGTTAAATTTTAATATTTATTCACTTGGCTTGAAAATTTATATTGATCCGAAGATGGCTCGTTAGTTTGATTATATTGTGGTACATTTATATATTTATTTATAGTTGAGTTCATAATAAGTTAGATTGATTTATTTATAACTAGTCAATTTTAATCATGCGCCTATTCCAAAAATAGGGATTGCCCCGCTGGTATTGATCCGTTCAGTAAGAGCGCAAGAGAGCTAAGCAAGAATAATACAGTTACTCTCCTGTGTGTTCCGGGACATACCGGTTGGAGGGAAACGGAATAGCAGATAAGCTCGCCAAAAAAGGGTCTGAACCCTTTTGTGAGATCAGTAGCAGTATGGTACTGGAAAAATTGAAATAAGAAATGAAAATATGAGATAAGCGAAAGTTCTCCTGCGAAATTATAACCAGAAGAGGTCCACAGGATGTATCAATCGGAGTAAAAACAACCTTCGCATAATAACTGGACTCCTAACAGGACATTGCCGACTGAGAGGACATTTTAAGAAGTTGAAAACTCAATCAAGATACTCTCAGAATACACTGCTTTTGCAAAACCTAAGGGACCAATATCTGGGAGAACATCAGATACAATAGAAAGATCTACCGAATCTGAATCTGTCAGACATCCTAAATATCTTGAGGAGAATAGGCTTGCTCTAATCACTGAGATATCCACAACGACTAAGTACTAGAAGGAGACACAACAGATCTGATAACTCGCGGTGTAATTACCCCCCATGTCAATATATTAAAAAATACTTGTAGATTATGGGAACCTCTGTCGGTTCCAGTTTGTACTGGCGTTATTACATAGGTGGAATCTATTCCCCAAGTAGTAAGTGATACCGTGGCCCATTGGTAGATGGCGTTAGCTGTCTACCTGAGAACAAAATCCTTCTCAATATATATTGTTGATATAGTTTTTTATTTATATGTGTAGTTTTAGTTCTGTTTTTGTATGTATTGTGGTTGACTGAGATTGAAAAGTAGAAGGTTATTGTCAAATGTAAGTTTGACAATGGAAATAAGGTTATGATAAGAAGTTTAAGGTGCGTATGGATGTATTTAAATGTGTTTAAGATTTCTTTAGTGTTTAGATGATTATTTTTTTTTGATGATATAATGAATTCATTAATAATTTACAACAATTGTGGTACTTGTAAAAGAAAAAAAATCTTGGTCTCATTATTCAATAAATGGGCTACTTTTGTATAACGAAATCTAATATAGATGATGATATGTAGTTATTAATTATTAAATGACTAATATGATACCTTAAATAACTTTGCACAAATTTATTTTTTCTTTAAGAAATTGCAGATTAAAATAAATAATGACGTACTACCTGAGATTTAATTGAATTGGCTCATTATAAATATTTATATAACGTCAGTTTGAAAACAGGACTGTCTATGAAACCAAAATTTGTTTACGTCTTTATCTTTATGTAATATAGACTATGATTTTTTATTTGTGATTGTGGGATTGTTCTGAAAAATGGAGAATGAATATATAAAAGCTACATCAAATAATCTGCCTAATGTGGATTATTTTATGATACACGATTATAAAAATCGATGAAATTTAAAATTAGTTAAGCCTGCAGTTTAAGTATGTGAGATGTGTGTTGCTAACGCAAAATCACAGTAAACCAAATTTTTCTGCTTTTGGATGTTATTTCTTATTAACTATTAACGAAAGCCACTCAAAATCGATATACCGATTATTTTATCTGTACCACCAAACACAATATGTGGTCGAGTAGACACTTTCAAACTAAATCTGCAAAATGGGAGGAGTTACAGGTAGTACGTCATAACCCGCGAAATTTGAAAATTGAAGTCAGTAGGGGGCACAAAAGCGTTAAGATTTAAAATTATTAATCAGTGTAGATAATACATTTTGACCTACATTTAATAATAATTTTAAAAAAAATCACAAAAGTAGACCATTTACAAAAATCTAGTTGGAAAAAAAACCAAAAGAAAGAAAAATAAAAATCAGTTTTGGTTTTTTTTTCGAGACTTTTGGAGGTTATCAAAATAAAAGATAAGATATTAGTTAGAAGGATAATAATGGGAAAGAATTGTAATAGTTCAATTTGGAAATATAAAGTTAATACAGAAAATTGAGCAAAGAACTTTATCCGAAAGAGATATGAGTATAAAATAGGTAGGAGTTAAAGAGATATTAAAAGTCACAGAAATAGTAGCAAATAACATCAAACAAGAGAAAGTGGAAACTGGAAGTTATCTAGGAAGTGAGACTGGAAGACAGAAATAAAAGGAGATTAAAAATAAAGAAGACAGAAGAGGAAATCAAATTGGAGGTGATACAGAAAAAGAGAAGAAAGAACTGATTAAAGGAAGACACAGGAGAGAAAAGAACCCAACCAGAAGAATTTTCAAGGAGCCCAAATAATTTTTTTTTGTAATGTTTATTATTTTTTTCTGAAGGAACCCAACCAAAGAGCATAAGAGTTTTCATAAAAAACAAGCTATTCTAATATAATATATACAAGGGCGCCAATATAAAAAACAAAATATAAAGACGAATAATTGAGCTATGGATAATCTTTTGTTTTTAAAATATAAATAGTAAAATAGCTATGGGTGCTCTGAGCCACTCCTTATAGAAAATAACATGGGAAATCGTTAAGGTCTTCTAGTAATGTATGGTATACGTCAAAGTTCCGTTCCATACTAGATCCACTTCTGATTAGGTTTGATCAGCTTTCGATCTTTTGATTAGCTTCCTGATCAGAAACGGATCGGAAGCTGATCAAACCTAATCAGATGCAGATCGAAAGCTGATCAAACCTAATCAGAAGCGGATCCCGACTCGCCTGGCGCGGATAGGAACCTTAATGTGTACCAAAAACTACCAGAATGGACCTTAGTGATTTCCCATAAGGAGTGGCCCAGAACACCCATAGCTATTCTACTGCTAATATCCTTTGAACAAAAGAGCAGTATTGCCAATAATTTAGGGAGACAGTACAAGTTTAATGACATTCAGTATATTTATTCAAAGTATTAATGAACGTTTTAGTACATTTTTTTAGTATAGAGCCCAGTAGTGGGTGGTCGTTTGATTGTAACTTTTTCAAGTCCAACTCTATCATTATACAAAATTATTTTCATTGTGTTTTGGCGTATTTGTAATATTAGATTAAATATAATACATTCTGCGTGTATTTAGTGTTGCCTATTTGTTTTGTGTGTTGTGTTGCCGCCTTTTTCCGTGTCCAATTTGGACAAATAATGACGAAGTTTGACCCTAACGCCCTTTAGACTTTGCTTCTGCGCATGCTTTTTCTTCATGTATACATTCTACGGCACACTTATAATATAATGCCGTTTATCTCATTTAAATCTACTAATAACGGAGATAGAGAGTCAACACAGTCAAATGCCTTGTTAAAATCAACCATTATCGAAAAAAATAATTAACAAGAAATCAGTTTATGTATAACAATATTTTACTTACTTTAACGGCTTCGACATCGTTCCGGCACGTAATTGAGGTAAATAGTTTTTCCTCAACGTAGATTCCGAAGGTACTTTTAGATCAAGGTATTCCCCATTTGTACAATTTACAAGAAACTCTTTTAAAAGTGAATTTTCTAAGTGTGCCCACGGAATATTATAAGTTATCATTATTTTCGTAAGATCTAAGTTAAAGTTTTTTTGCTTTCCAGAAGCACTAGATTCACCGAAACATAACGCTATATGTTTTTCGCGCAAACAATGTCTTTTAACGTCCGATTTTGTATGAATCGATACGGCAACGTCACAAATTACACATCTTAGTTGATTTCCGTCCAATTCTAATCCGGGAAAATCTTTTAGCCACGTTCTGACAGTCGTAAGTGATGTTAAAGGTCGAGACATTTTTAAATCACTATAATTTATTTAGCCATAAAAATAATAACACTCGTTAAGATTTATTGCATCTATAATATAATAAAAGTGTGTAATTATCATATAACGGATCTTGTGGCTTACATGGCGGACACAAGTTTGTTTTTTTTTATCGTTCTTAACACGTTCGCTGCCATTTTGAAAAACGATTCCACCACGCCAACAATTTTAATTAATTATGTAACATTAGGTAATTGGGTAAAACAAAAACGTTCTACTAGATAACTAAAACAGAAACAAAAAAAGTAAAATATTCACTTTTTTTCATTAGTCTCAAGCCGATTTTGTGGTGTAAGCTACGAGATCCGGGATCAGAAAATTATGTCGATTATAATAATTAATTCAGTTTAAAACCTTTTGTTGAAGTTTAAATAGAAATACGTATCTATTAATTAATATTCAAATATTGTCTATAATTGTGTAAAATCAACTAAAAAGGTACAAAATCGCAGATCTTTCAAAAAATTATTAGCATTTTAAAAATTATCCAAAATCGTATACATTTGTCGTAAAGGTGGCCCGAAGTCTTTAAAAAAAACTTCTTAAACTATATAAAATGATCTACAATCCAATAAAAAAAAACATCTAAAGTGATCTATAATAAAATTTAAATTAATCTAGATTCTTTCAAAAAATATTTAAATATTTTAACTGCGTTTACTAAAGATTGTTTAGATTTTTCTAAAAAGTGTTTAAAATAGTTTAAAATTATCTCAACACATGGAGCGTTTTTTCAAATTGTCTTAATAGTCTAAAATTGTCTAGATTTGTCTGAAATCACCTTAAATTATTTTTTCTGCAAACGTGTTAAAAATGGAACTTTTAACACTGTCTACTAACATTAAAAATGTTACTTTAAGGCACTAGCGTTAAAAGTAAAATTTCAAGTAAAATGTCTTGCATTTTTGACAAATCACAACAGCCAGCACTAGCGTTTTAATAAAACTGACAGGACCTTTCAAATTTTATATCGGGATGTCAGCGATTATAAACATTTAATTTTCAATTACTATATGCTTTTTATTGTCGTTTGTAGAAAAAATATTGTACGATATTTGTGATAAAAGTATTTTTAACACTTATATCATAAATAACTATAAAATTGTCTAAAATTACAGAATTTTTTTTCAATAATGGTTTTAAATCATACACTTAATATCATTAGGCTGCATGTGATTTGCGCCAATCTACATGTCTTAATCCTCTGAAATGAAGGGATAGGGATTAAAGCGAGGATGAGATGCTTCATTCTAACTAATTATAATCATTTGTTCTAAAATTATATTTAATGTATTATTCCAAAATATATAAACACTTATAATAAATGTTCCCCAAGGTTCTGTGCTTGCTCCCGTCCTCTACATCATATAAACCCATGACATCACACTCCCTCCCTCACCTAGCCAAGACCACCACCTTTATGGTGACGACACCTTAATCTCCGCCTCAGCACCTTCCACCAGAGCTCTAAACACCAAAACCCAACAACTTCTCAATCACTTCGCCCAATGGTGTAGCAATTGCAGTGTTACCCTGAATCCACAAAAAAACCCAACTCATAATATCCAAACATCCCTATCACTTCAGAAAAGCTAACCAAAACCGCAATGACATTAACCTACAGCTCTGGGGAGAAACTCGTTCCTACGGACTTACTTGGAAGTATGCTACACGCATACTCTTAACTGGAAGACCGAAGTCCAAAAAACTCTTAACAGATTTAAAAGACGAATCTCCCTCATTGGGGCCCTAGGGGACGATTTGGCAGGTGTAATCCCCAAACACTACTCCACACCTACAAAACCTTTATCCGTATCCGTCCAGTAATGTACATGCTCAGAACCCAGTTATTGCAAAGTAAAAATAATTATAATTATATAAAAGTAATAATAATGGATACGGCCAACTTGGGCCCGACCATTAATTCAGCCGGTTTGCGCCAAAATACTAAAGGTACCTGTCGGTCGACCGATTTGCGTCCGTAATAAATAATCAAACCATATCGCATTGCCATTCTAATCATAAAATGTAAATAAAAACATAATGTTGAGAGATCTTAAAGCAGATAATATCAAAATACAGAGGTTATTTAGGAAGAAAATTCCGCGAATTTAAAAACGTAACTTGACACAAGATAAATAATTTGATATTGACATACTGGTTGTCTTGATGACGTGGTCTTTTCGTTTTTTTGTATCTTCGCTGTAATTTAGCGAAAATTTAACCGATCTTATGGGATTTTATATTCATGAGAGATAATCTTGAGGTCGCTAAAAATAACACTACAAGTTAAAATTGATTACACAACATGCATTTTAAACTTAATTTATACTTTTTTAGATTCATCACAATGCTGAAATATCATTCTGTAATGTTTAGGTATTTAAAAAAATTTTGTAATGAAATCAAGTTGTATGAGTTATAGAAGTTAATTTATTATTGTTATTAGTATAAAGAAGTTTGTATTATAAAATTATATTCCAAGTTTTTATAGTTGAATATAATGATATAATTTAAAATAATTGGGTATATAAATAAAAATTATGGTATAATCAACAAATTTTGATATTGAGGGAAGATTTTTTAAAATGTTAATAGAAATAAAATTTATTTTATAATTAGAAAATTATTTAAAATTTAATTTTGAAAATTAAAAATCATTCGGTATAAAAAATTTTTGGGATAAGTTTTTTGAATCAAGTAAGGATAAAAAAGAAGGGGAAAAATTAATTATATACGAAAAAAAAGTCATAAGATTGAATTATTTGGTACTTTTGTCAAATATAAATAGAAAGTTGGAAATTTTTTATATAGAAGTGAAATATTGAATGTAAAAAGCTCGAATATGTATGAAATTATCTAGATAATGAAGAAATAAACATTTCCAATAAAAGCAATGTAATTATTTAAAATAAATAAAATTATGTACTATATGGGATCTGATAAAAAATTTTGAAGAGAAAAATTGGGTAAGAGAAGAAATAAAGTTTTTTTGGAGATAATGGTTATAAAAAGTATATGGAAGGAGAGGAACAATAAAAACATAAAAACTTAAGAAATTAGGAGAGGTAGGATTAATTCTAAATAAGTGTAACTAACTCAGAGACGGAGAAGAGTAAATTTACATAAATAAACAATAACTAAAAATTTAATTTAGTATTTAGTATTTTGTAAAATTTTATGATTTTTTTTTTATTTAGATCTGAACCCACTCCCAATTGAGATATAGTATCAAAAGTTTTAATTATTGATTATAATGCAGATCATTATAATATTTATAAATTTGTTTAAGTGTTTAAGAGCGTCTATCCGTATTTAGATTCTAATTCGCTGGGTAATTCCTAATTTTCTATAATTTTTAATACATAATAAACTCTTCTAAGAATTATTACGGTGAGCGCAAACAGGCCATCCAGCAGGCACCCTTAATACATTAGGCGCAAACTGGCTGAATTAATGAGCGTGCGCAAACTGGCTGAATTAATGAGCGGGCGCAAATTGGCCGAGACCAATAATAATTAATGACATAACATAATATTTAAGTTTTAAAACTTGATTTATATTTAGTAAATAACGAATTTTAGAGCACTAATTTCTTATGGAGAAACGCCGAAAATCAAAGTAATGTTTTTACTTTTAAGTATAATGAATTCCTTTCTTATTTTTCTGTATTTAAGCAATTTAATGGTTGTTTAGTTTTAACGTACAAAAATGCAGCTAAATTACTAAAAAAATATCAAGCTTACCTTAACCTAGCAAGAGTAGCAAGTCGTCTATTTTTTCTTCTGGAACATAAAGTCTTTTGCTTGTTGCCACTAGACCGTATGTGTCCCATAATTAAAACAGAACACAACAAAAACAAGCACAATAATGAAAGATAAATAAAAATAAACAGTATCACGCCCTTTAAAAATGTGAAAGATACTAAACCTAATTCAAAAAACACCACTAAAGAAGTGAGCAAATCCTCAACTGAAACTGAATATCAAAATCAAAATTCCGGCATTTCACGCCACTGGATCAAAAACTACACTTCACATCGTATGTGCATTGCTGCAACGTTGCCACGTCTAAATTTCTTTTGAAAAGGGAAGCACCTCCCAAATGTTAATATTTAAAAAATCGGTTTTATTTTACAAAATATTTCACTTTTAAATATTTTAAGTTGTCATTCTTGGTTTTTTTACTTTATAGTCAGCCATTAAATGTAAGGTACTTGCTACGCAGTTAAACTTAAATTAAATTTTACTTGTAATTTCGTAATAGTGCATCAGTGATGCACTTCGATTATAATTAATCAGGTTTTTTTAAATAACTCCAATGAAGTTTAGTTGTTTCTTAAATTATTTTTATTATAATGTATTGGTTAAGTTTAGTTTTCGTACCAAAAAACTTGTTTTAAAATTCTACTTTTTGGATCCAATTTTTAATCAGTAGGTTTTTCAATTGTGTGATTATTATTATTGATGTCTTCACAATGTCTTTTTTCTTATAGGCCTGATGATGGTCGTTGTAGACCGAAACATGTCGCCATTGTGACGTTTATATCTTTTATTAAAGAATTTTTGTGCCATGACTTCCAATTGTTTTATTCTTATTAAATATTTTACCACATTTGAGTATTTATAATATTTTGTTTTTATATACATAAGCATATTTGAAAACTAATTTATTAGAAAAAAATAATCCTTAATATTCTATTCGGAAGTTCCTTGTTTTTCAAATTGCAGACACACAAAAAAATGAGGGGGTTATCCCACCCAACTTTCCGAACACTCCTATTAAAGTAATTGTTTAATCGATTATTTTAGTTTTTCTGCATTAAAATAAATTAATTATATTACCTATCGAATGGTATAAATCCCATTTTAATATATTTAACCTAACCTAAGGTAACCTAAACTTATATTAAATTTCAAAAAAAAAAAATTAGGAATTCTACAATTTTTTGTATAAAATTTTGAAAAAAATCACAATTAAAGAGTTTTTTACTACAAATTTAAGGGTAATTTTTTTAAAATTTTTAATATTAATTTTAACCTTAAAAAAAATAAAACCTATTTTTGAATAATTTTAAAATCAATAAATAATTAATATCTCATTCAATTTTAATCAAAATGGGAAACAGACCTTTTTTTTAGGTTTTTGGATCAAAATGCATTAATAAAGTTAGTTTTAAAAAAAAAGAAAAGTCAATTTTTTTTTCAAAAATTCATGAGTATCCATTGAATTATTTTAACTTTTTTCATTTTTTGCTTTTTACTTTTACAAATACTATGTTAAAAATAATTTGCACACATAGTACTTTTGGATCCTTTTCGGATATGCAACTTACTTTTTTCATTTATTTTATAATTATTGATAAAACGAAATTAAAAATTTTTTTAAAAAATTCTTAATTTTGGCTATAATAATTACAATTCTAAATTTTAAGAAACTAAAATACATTTAAAATTTAGAGTTTTATATTATCTTTCGAATGGTGAAAATCGCATTTCAATAACTTTTAATATTTTTGAAGTTATTCAATTTAGTTTAAAATCGTAATATAATCTTAAATTTCTTAGCCAATTTTTTAAAAATTCCAAAATTTTTGTAATAAAATTTTGAAAAAAATTATAATTATAAAATTAATTATTTCAAATTTAAAGATATTTTTTTTAAATTTTTAATATAAAAATTTAACCAAAAAATAATAATTTAATAAAGATAAAAATTAAAATAAAAACTAGCGGCGAAACTATGCGTAACTCGAAAAAAAAGTTAAGACAAAATTTGTAGAAAATTTTATGTTCTACAATTTTGATACCATGTAATTTTTCATAAAAATCCATAATTTTGTCTTAAAATCTAAAAAAGTCACAAAAATGTCTATATAAATTTTTTTCACGCCCTCTAGCGGCGAAACTATGAGGAATTCAAAAAACCGGTAATGACAAAATGTGTAGAAAATTTTATGTTCTACAACTTTCATATCCTGTAATTTTTCATAAAAATGCATTATTTTGGTTATTTAAGAAAAATATGAAAAAAAATTACTTTTTGATAAATCTGACAATGGCAAAAGTTTTTGAAAATTTTAATTATCCGAAATTAAACTATAACGTATAAAAAATATATGTGTAAAACTTTATTGCCATCTTGTTTAGTAATGACGTCATCACTTATAGCAACTGTCACTTCCGGTTGTCCGATTAACTTCAAAATCTATACAGGTCGTCTCCTTGCTACTCTAAATATGTATATAAAATTTCATCTAAATCGGTTCAGGCGTTTAGACGCTATCGTGTTCACACACACACACCCACACACACAGACACACACACATACACACAGACAAACATCATGCTAAAAATGGTATAAATGGATTCAGGTGACCTCAAAACGTAAAGATCCGTTAAAATCTGGGTATGGTCAAAATATCATGATCGCAATACTTTCCTTCTATACAACTCTGTTGTTCGGAAAGTAAAAATTGCCTTATTTTTTTTATTAATAATATTGAATTTCCAATTACTATCTAATTTTTTTAAACATGCCTCTTCAAATAAAAAATTATTTCGTTTATTCTTAAGCTTACAAAATGGAACCGCGTTTTCATAAAAATGGCGCCGCTACTCAAGCTAAATTATCTAAATCGTTTAAAATAATATATTTTTCTCAAATTCAATGATGATCTTCTCAAAATAATCTAAAACCGTATTTTTTTTGACATATATCCCAAACGGTGTACGTTTAAAAATTTTCGATTTTTATTTCCAAAAAATAAATTATTAGTTTGTCGCTGCACGCACCGCTACTGAGCAACTGAAATGTTTTACCTATAAATTCAACCTTGGGTTCCTCGTCGACCAACTCGAAGCATCAATCGACTATATTATGCGATTATATTCGCAGTTTTT
Source organism: Neocrepidodera transversa (assembly GCA_963243735.1). Taxonomy (NCBI): domain Eukaryota; kingdom Metazoa; phylum Arthropoda; class Insecta; order Coleoptera; family Chrysomelidae; genus Neocrepidodera; species Neocrepidodera transversa. The sequence goes on along the minus strand of OY725337.1, from coordinate 838,400 downwards.
TTTTTTAATTAGTAAAACTACTTGCCTTTTTTTACTTATCCCGCGACTAGGCAGTTTTTCATGATTATGATGTATCGACAACTCAACAATCGAATATACCGCGCCTTTACTTCTAGTTTTAATAAAAGATTTACAACGTTCTTTTCTAGAAGTACAAGTCCAACGTTTAATGTCACCCAATAACGTCTTTTGATAGGAGAATTTAAAGCCGTCTATCACCAAAAGTACTTTCCCCTTTTCACTTGAGACCACTTCAATGTTCGACATTTTCTCACAAACTAAATGACTAAATCATTGGGCGGCTGACTCGACGAGTTCACTCCTATGTACGTAAATTTCCAAATCGATTCGTTCCTCGCTACTGGCCGAATTCTCTCCCACTTAGGTATTTATAATATAGACAGAGTCGGCGCATTTTATTGGGCAAAAATTATTTAAAAAAATAAAATATATTACATAATATTATCAATCCTTTTTAATAGTGGTTAATGCGATTAAAAAAAAAGTGTTGAAATAAAAATAAAATATAAAGTAAATATTTGTTTATTATTAAAAAACTGAATTTAACTTACAACATGAACTTGGTTAAAGTTAAAATAAAAGTATTGAGAATTAATTGAACAAGTATAATGAATAATTTTTGTTAACTTTTTCAATTCTGTACTTTAGGTTGTAAAGGAAATGCGTGAAAACGGGAATAAAAGTAAAATAAGTCTAATGAGTGGCTGGAGATATAAATTACCAATGAAGATATATTAAGAAGAGTAGCGTTAAGTAAGAACAGCTGACAAAATAATAAAGGAAGCAAAGAAAAAATGAGAAAATAATTCAAAATTTGATACACGGGCTATTTTTAGTATTTTTTTTTCTACGGAAATAAATGATCAATGAAAACTGACTCATTTACTGGAGAAAATATAGAAGCATTTTTATCTCCCCTCACTGGCATTACGCTGAATTTAAATTCAGAAGAAATCAAGAGTAATGTCAGAGAGTGGAGATGAAATTGAAGAAAATGCAGACATAGGTAAAAATCCGTTTGAAAGTGATTATATATTTTCCACATAAATACTGGGATTTCGAACGTAAATGACGAGTCTAGCTAGACATCAACGAAATACATTCAGCAAACTGGAAAATCACCTCAACGGACTAGAAAACTGGCTTAAATGCTGGAAAATTAACGACAACACCAACAAGTTAATTTTACAAATCGAAGAATTAGATGCCCTCAACTGCACCTAAATAACACGCTTATAGGAATAAAAACAGAAGTAAAGTACCTTGGCCTTCATCTAGACGAAAGTTACTTGGAAATCACATATTAAAGCTAAACGACGACATCTCGACCTAAATGTTAAAAATACAAGCTGGCTAATCAACAGAAAACCTCCACTGATTGACAAAAGCCTAAAAAGACTTTGGTCAGACCTTGCTGCCTGACGAATTCCAGAGAGTCGTCAATGTACGACACCTGCCACAAGCCACCCTCATATTTACTTATTACTTTATTGAAGTATATTATAAATTAGCAATGAATAAATAAATAACAAAAGTAAAAAAATGACGAGTCTACTAAAACTAAAAATGATCAAAATAATAAGGATCTTATGATATGAATTTGAATTTGTTTTCAATAAATTTGTTTTTTTAAATACACTTCGAAAGCTTATGTAACAGAGAACAAAATAAAAAAACCGACATTGATCTGATCATCACAACTGGAGAATAATTTGAAGAAGGAGAAGATTGGAGAAAATCCAGCAAATTATCGCAAATTTATGTGCACATTTTCGAAAAAAATTAAAATCCTGAGATACGGGTAAATTAATTTTATGTACAGGGTGTCCCAAATTGGTGTGATTTGCGGGGTATCTCTTCAACTACAAGAGAGATAGAAAAAATGCAGTTAAGATGTTATGTCCTCTTTTTTTGTTAAAGTAACAATGCAGTATCCTTATAATAAAATGTTAAATTTCGTTTACTGAATGTTCAATTTTTTAAGGATCTTTCACCTGATAAAGTCGATAAATGGTTTATTTGTACTGAAAATAGATATATAATATAATTGGGCTACCGTTACTTTTACAAAAAAAGAAGTCATAATCTTAACTGCTTATTTCTATCTCTTCTAGTTTACGAGATGCAAAACATACCAATTTGGGACACCCTGTATATTAGTAGAAAATGTAATGGAAAAAATAACAGTTACAGTTCTCAGCAGAGAATTTAATAAGAATAAGGTTTTTAATATATTTAGAAGCAATTAAGATAGTTTGAATATGTCTATTCTACACAGTGACAATGAGACTAGGGCCATGTCTAATCTTCACTTTTGAACCGATTTGAATAAAATTTGGTACATAGATTTGAGACACAATTTTGGATTGGCAAACGTTTTAAAACAAAATGGCCGACTTCCGGTTTCGCCTGAAATGTCACCAACTTCATTTTTCAAATGGAACACCCTGTATATTTGATGTTTTTGGGATTCTAGGGCTCAAATTACATACGACGTTGTAGCCAATTTATATATGTCAATAAAAAAATTCAAATTCTCAGATTTTTCTTTTAATAAACGATCATGTTTTGGTATGAACAAATAAGTGGTAGATAATGTATATCCAAAGATTAGGTATATTAAGATAGGACAGTCAGACAAAGCGAATAAAATATTAGAGAGGGAATTTCCTGGAAAGTACTCCGAAAACATTGAGATATAAGCCGAGTCATAGGCGCCGTCAGTACAGTATTTCTTACGGTGTTGATATAGTAATATCGAAACATATTAGTGACTTATTGTATTATTTTTTTTAATTTTGGTGTGTTTAAAATAAATTATAAGTTTACATATTTTTACAATTTTGTTTTATTCCAGTGATAACTTGGTCAATCAAAAACATAATGTTCCCATCTAAACGCTCGATCGTACGCCGGTGGTAAGAGCTTATAATTGAACGTGCAGGCAACATGCAGCGTTCCAAATAAGTATTTACTGATTTTGCTAGGTTATCATTATCAAGATTTGAGACGTTCCGGCAGATTCTCTGATTTAGGGATGAACGGTTTCTAAGTGGGCTGGTCATTATTTTTAACACCGCCTGTACAGATAGCATTACTAGATTTTGCTACTTGTTTACAGTGTAATGTTAAGAAAATAAGTGTTTATTTTAAATGTTTAAAAAAATATTTCGTTTGAAGGTCACCAGACTTTAAGTTGGAAGATCAAAGAAATTACGCCGGGTGTCCTATCTGACTATACCTAATCTTTGGTATATCGTTGAATTGGTAATTTAATTAAATTCTCTATCAAATGGCATGATGGCCTTCTGTAGGTATCATTTGAAAAACACGATTTATTTGTTAAAAATGAATTCAGTAAATTTAAATTCCTGCTGTAAGATTTGTTATTGATCTTATCGATGAAATGACTATTCCTATGAATTACTAATGTCAATTAGAATAGATTTTGACTGGATCAAGGCTAAAGAAAACAATCTGAGAATTTTAATTTTTTTTATCGAAAAACATCAAATATACATATACAATAACATTTCTGGTGAAACCGAAAGTCGGCCATTTTGTTTTTATACGTCTGTTAATCCAAAATTGTGTTTCATATAAATGTACCACATTTTATTTAAATCGGTTGGAAAGAGAATGAGATGGTTCTAGTCTCATTGTCACCCTGTATATCAGAATGGAGTTCCAGAAGACGTTTTCTTGATGGAGGTTAGGTTTATCTTAGATGTGTGGTGGCAATGATGGGATCCTCCCAAACAAAGCATAACTCATAGTAAAAAAAATCCTAAAAGGAATTCACTCAAGCTAAATATGCAGGGCCTTAATATGAGACTTTATTCCTATAGGAAAACTGACCTATTACATCACTTGTTGTATGTAATAGGTCAGTTTTCGTATAGGAATAAAGTCGAAAATTGATCAAATTTAATTTATTATCGTAAGATTTGTAACGGGATCGTGAACGGTTCTCTGAAATCATACAACTTCTCTTGACATTCGGGGTTCTATTAAGGGTAGCGTCACTTCTCCAGCTACTAGTTTAACAAACATAAACACCAATAAACCCATTAAAAATCATCGATAGCCAAACCAAGCCGAGATTTCCCACACCACCAAATTTTCTAATTAACTGTATTAGTAAACCGAGATGGTTGAGTTAAAACCAATAACACAAAAGAAATGACAAATAGTCATTTTATACTTATTTCAAAATAACAACCTAAAACGCAGAATTGAAACAATAATCAGTTACAACGAAACAATATTACAACCCAATAATCCCTTGCCAGTCCACGCTCTGGGTGTTAACTGAACAACAATAAACCTTTCTCCTCTTTTTAGTTTAACGTTAAGTTGATTTCCTTGCGAATGTTGCACGACAGTAGCTATATCGGTAATATTTTTGAAGTTAGTAGCATTTACCGATCCAAATTCAACAATTTGATCGCCGATTTGAAAATCAGCGTAGTACGCCGGTGAATTGTCACTAACAATTGTTACTTTGGCGAAGGGAATTCTATGAACGGCCGTTTCCACTGAAGATGTATCCATCGATACTATTTGTTTGGGTGATATTTGCGTGGATGTTGTAGCATAGTAGCCTTGTAAACCGTTTTCGATGTCTTTCATTAGCTTCTTGTGGTCATTTTGAAGACATATGATACGGTGGCGTGCGTGTCGCACCTGATAGATATCGATGGAGTTAATAGGAAATCCTTCCGCGTCAACCAACGGATCATTCATGCCCACTCCGTTTTGAGTCAAAATGGAAGTCAATTCTTTTATTTCGTTCTCTAATTTTTCCTTTTGCGTCATCAGTTCCAAAACCTGGCCTCTTATATCATCACGATCCATCTTGTAGGATTTTTGAACAAGAATCGTCTGAAATGTAGAAATGATAATTATTAATTTATCAATATTTAAATGGTGTAATTAATAATTAACAGAGTGGCTCATTTTGTTGTAACCCCAATTAAAAATATAATTCGATAGCTCAGGTTGACTTACCATTGGTATTTCTAGAGGTTTCGTGCCGGCACTTTAAACACAGTATTTGTAGGTTTTTGTTATCTTGAGGTTTTTATGTTAGTAGGCGACAGGTTTAGTAACTATATTTGTAGTGGCACTAGTGACATAGAGCCAACCTGAGTGTACACGCGATATATATAAAAGTAATTCCGCGACACTATATAAATATTTATCTCAATAAAAATGTTTTACTTATCTGGTAGAAAATTATGTTTTATTAATATTACTAAATGAAGGAAGTCTAAAAAGGTGTTTCTACGATATAAATAATTTAACCAATGCAAATTGGCACGTTTTTCACGGAAGTAGATTATCTTAGTTATTGGCAGTAACAGGTGTAATTGTCATTTAATGGTTATAACATGGTACATATTCTGACTTATGAAAGTTGTCTATAGATACCACCAGGAGGGTAATATAATAAGCAAATACATTTTTTGATTTTCCCGAAAACAATTTTGTTTGAAAAATTAACGTGTTGATTAATGTTCTGAATAAATTTTAACTTGAGGGATTTATTCTTTGAACATAAATCTTCGAATATAAAGTGTTAAATTTTCTAAAATAAAACTATTTAAAGAAAAATCGAAAAATTTATTAGCTTATAAAGGATGGTCGAGTTATATTTGATCAAATTATTTCTCAAATGTTCATATTTTCTCTATTTTCAGTTCCAAATATACCCATTTATATAATAGTACTAAACAATTTTTATGAAACATTTATAATCAAAAATATATCAACAGGTGGTTTCGTGTCAACGAACCAATTGATTGATAACCAATAACAAAAAGACATTATATTTATATTTGTAGTATAAACAAATTAGTGATAAGTAATAACTTACCCGTCATTTTCAACTTTACTTTTTTGTCCATGATTTCTACAAAGAAAATTGTTATTATTACTATTATCTAATAGTTAAGTTGCTTAAATATGGCATATCTTATCTATTTTAATACTACAAAATTTTAAAATAATTTTAAGAATTATTATTATTCATCCTCAATGAATCGAATTAAGTTTATTTCAAATTCTAAATTCTGCGAAAAAAAAAATTGAAACATAAGTACGGATTTAACAAGTATGTATCTGATAGACCGAGTTGAGTTAAAAATTGCCTCCATACAAATGGACTCGATATCAATCTACATAATAGACACAATTAATTAGATCAACGAAGTATTTCATTAGAAGTTTTTTATTTTTTGCCAAGTAAAAACTAAAAGATGTGTATGTAATTCTTTTGCTATTAAGGCATTATAACAACAGTTGCCAAGACCAAATCCTTTTTTATTAGTATTTTACTAACACGGTTATTTTAATAATCGTTTTCGGTTTAATGAAATGAGTACGGGCATTGTTTAAACGTTTTGGTAGATTCCATAAGTTAGAAGTGGGATTATTTTAATAATGATTCTATGCTATATTTGTATTCAAGATGCCAAAAGTAATCAACATTGTATCCTTGAGAGGAATTTGATAGCGGCCGACTTTGATTCATTTACAGTAAACTCACGTATCTACTTCGTCGTTAGAGCGTATCAGTGTTTTGACGACTGGCCTATCGGTTTTAAAACCGTTATAGAAAATAATTTTTTTGTGATTTTAGTTAATAATTCAAGTGTTATCAAAATTTTTAGGTATGGAACAGATGTTTATTTTAACTCCATTAACTGGTCTAAAACTATCAATAATATCGAACAAAGAAGTTGATATATCAAATTATTTTTTGTCTAAGTGTACAATAAATCACATGAAAATGAATACTAAAAAAGTGAGAGTCTAGAATTAAAATCATACTAAATGAGCAATGCAGATTCCGTAAATTCAATACAGAGAGAAGAAATAGTGATATGTGATTTATGGTCGGACGGAAAACCGAACTACTTGAAGAAAAGACTAAACGTTAATAAAACGCACATAGATAATACGAAATATTGTCCCAGTTTTTAGAAAAGCCCCTATCGGCGATAGTCCTTACATGGTTCCTGTCGCCAAACAACGTAAAAATTTCAGAAGGATAGGCAGCCATCGCCCCGTTTCAATATAGAACATTGCGAAAATAATAGACAAAATCATTTTACGATTAAAAGACGTAGAAGTAGACAACTAACCCCGAAGGAACGATGTGGGTTTAGAGCGGGCCACAGGACCATGGCTCAAATGATTAAATTCATTCACAATATTAAGAAAGCTTTAGAAAAGTTAGTACCAGTAAAAATAATAAGAATCACTTAAGGTATGGTTTCACTAGAACTGCTAGCAGTAACGTCTGGCAGTCAAGCACCTGTCTTAATGAAAATAATATTATGTTTATGTGTTTTCGGTAGGCGGCTCAACGGCTGGCAGTTGGCTGCTGCGCGCTGTCTTCCAGGGTTACCGTCTTCAGTAAATTTCCAGCCAAATTAGTAGATTTATAAAAAATGAAGGTGTTTAGTAGAATTTTAGTAGAATTGATAACTTTACTAGATTTCAGTAGATTTTCCGGATTTGAATTTAAAACTATATTTTATCGCTTTCTATGGTATATTTATATACAATATAATACAAATATGATTGTTCATTATTTACTTACTCCAAAAAACCTAGGCAATAATTATGATCTGTTAGACAAGCTTCAGGAGAACTTTCTAATGAAGGAAATATAGTGGGTATGGCATTAGGTAGAAGACGTCTTCTGTAGTTGTTAACTACGATAGATTCTTTTTTAAAATGCTTTTCACATAAACGATAAGTTTTCAATTGTTCTAAAGGTAACTCCAAAAGTACTTCGCGTCCTGATGCTACTGCCCACAATCTCGCCCTAAAAATTAAATCACCATAAACAAGGAATAAAAAGTTAACCCATAAAAACATGGGTTTTATTATAAATCCATTATATGCGAAAAACGCCATAATAGTGACACAAAAATCCAGAATCGCATTAATCGTATTAACATTAGAAGTACGTATGAATGCACTATCAAAGAAATCAAATCGAAGTGGAAAAATTTAGCTGGATTGAATGACGAGAAGTGTATTAACGATTTGAAATAAAAAAAAATACTGAAAATGGCTTTTTTGCCAACATAACGTCATTAGAATTAAATTTAGTAAAACAAATACTGAAAATGGTTTTTTTGGCAACGAACGGTCATTAGAATTAAATTTAGAAAAAAAAATGACTAGAGGCTCAAAAATCCAGTTCCGCATTTGAAAAATTAAAGTTGATGATGGCCCTCCAAATACGAAACGTCGTATTAACGTTGTAAGTACGTATGAAAACACTAGCATCGACATAAAGTCGAAGTAAACAATTTTAGCTGGATTGAATGACGGGAAGTGTATTAACGATTTGAGGTAAAAAAAATACTGAAAATGGTGACAAGGTATCAAAACAGGGACTCAAAAATCCAGAATCGCATTTGAAAAATTCAAGTTGATGGTGGACCTTCAAATACAAAACGTATTAACTTTGTAAGTACGTATGAATGCACGAAGTCTAAAATTTTAGCTGGCTTGACTGACAGGAACTGTTGAACGATTTGAAATACTGAAAATGGCTTTTTTTGTCAACGAAACGTCATTAGAAGCAAATTTAGCAAATAAAGTAGTTAGATAGAGATGATGATAAGATATCAAAACAGTGATTCAAAAATCTAAGTAAGTATTTTAAAAGATTCAAGTTATATAAAGTGTATTAATTTTCACTTCCAAAGATAAATTATTTATAGAATCGTGATCGAGTCGGAGTACCCAATAATTTACCCAACCGTGCGCTCATCAGAGTCTTAAAAGGGATTAAAATAAGGGTAGCCTATTGTTATGTTACACAAAACCGGGTCGCACAGGTAAAATTCTCAAATTCACCACATCTTTTAACTGCAGACCCTTTAAAATCACAGATTTTGTTTGAGCCGCCTGTGCTACAAAACTTCCATAAAATTTTGATTTATTACTCCATGTCGATTACGATTCTAGATTTATAAAAATATTTTGTCAAAAAAAACATTCTTATGGAGTAAATAACGGAAACATTAAATTAATTGTATTAAATATACTAAAAGAACGTACCTACGCAGGTTAGATGGAAAACTAAAAAAACTGAGATTACAATTTTTGTAATTGTTTCTGCAATTTTTCGCAGAACATATTCCTCCACCTTTTTTATTAAAACTCATCATTATTTAAAGTAAACGAAAAAAGTGAGACACAAAACTAAAAACAACTTTGTAGATGTATTCACACCGATAACTCAAAGTAAATAAAAAAAGTCGTCATATTATCATGGTCGATTGTGGTCCAGGTCATTGCGCAGTTGCGCAAGAAAGATGCGCGTATTTCCATTCGCTTTTAGTACGTTTCGTATTACAAACATTGTTGCCGAATAAAATTCCATAAATAGAAACTCTCAATTACCAGCTTGGTTACCTAGTGTTGCATACTGAATAAACCGAAATATACAACATGTGGAAATATCAACGACATATTCCTAATTTACATTTTGTATAGTATATAGCGCGAAAAAAGGAATGTAGAGATAATGAACGTTTACCTGTAACTAACTCTATTTAATAACGTCGTCAAATATACAGTGAAGTTCAAATTCGGTGAGAAAATTCATGGTCAAGATAAAATATACTTTTTGAACAAAAAAAAATATACTGTTTTATAGTAACCAAGGATTACAATAAAATATTTATAATATTGAAATATTACTATTTTGTACAAATTGAATTGTTTTTCAATAATTCTTTTTCTGTTTTTTTTTCTCCTTTTCTATAATTGAGTCTTTCTGAGCGTTTAAAATATAATCAAGTTCCCGATTTTTTAAACCTCTGGACTGGCGAGGATCTATAAAAAAAATTGAATCTATTCAATAGGGATGCAAATGTCATATTCTAATGTCCATACTACAAAATGAATTAGTTATCCAATGGACATATTTCTCTATACGAATTTGTGAAAAGTATTTCTTTGAAATTTCTTCTCATAGCTTAAGAGTGTATATATGTTACGGTCAATGTAAATATAAAAGTGCCCAATGGGATGTGACAAAATGATAAATAATATAGAAAATATTACATTACCCGTGCATTATGAATAATGGTGGAAATTGAGTGGGCAATTTGAGAAAATTTTTATTCACATTTCTCTAGATACAAAAATAAGAGGATATTATATTAAAACAAATTTTTAAATAACTAACAAACTTGTGGTGCAATAAGTATAAAAATACGTACGTCTAACTAAAAAAAACTTAATAGTTATGTACTTACAAATACATATACACACAAAATGCCAAATCCTAGAGTTTGTATTTATTAGAACAGCTTCCATTTTGGCTTAATTTTTTAATGTCTCTTCACAATGTCCTTTTATTATAAGCCTGATGATGGTCGTGTAGACCGAAACATGTCGCCTTTCAGACTGTTTATTTCATTCTTTATTGAATAGTATGCAATTATTTCAGCTTCCATGCTTATATAGATTGTCCAACTACTAAAACGACACCTTCAGCGTCCCCACTTCTATAATTTTAGCTTTGTTCTTTCGTTCCCCACTTCTCTAATTTTTACCGTAGCAGTCGGTTTAGTTGTTGGACAAAATATAGATGATCCGGTATAGTTTTTGTAGACGTGTCAAACATTTTTATTTTTGCTTCGCTGGCATATGCTGTAATATTTTTTTTGATGTCTAAATACAATATTAAAAATCAATATTAAAACTAATAATAAATACATAATATAGATAATTAAATTAGAATAAAATTTAAACTACTTACCCAATAAATTTTCGTTTCTTTCTTCTTGCACTTAAACGCAATCTAGTCTTTTTCCCATATCTTGGGTCTTCTTTCATTGTTTATAGTTCACAAAAAAATCACAACTTCACCCTAATAGTAACAATATGTCTGAATTACGCTCTGTTATGATGAATTCTCGTCATTTGCAAAATTTATTAAATATTTGTAGAAGTAGGCAACACATTCTAGATAGTTGCATTCCAGATAAAATTTATGAAATTCTTAAAATGTTGGTTAAAAACTAACTAATTATTTTAAACTTAACGTCAAATGAATGATTAAGGACCAGACTACAGCCGTATTAAATAAATTTTTTGTCAAAAAATGATAAATATGTTCTAATCGATTTTTTAAAAAGTAGGAACCAAAACTGAAATTTGCATTAAGAGAGAGCCATAGTCTTTGCATTTTCCTACATGTCTGTTTAGTTTATTATAGCTTATACAATTCTCAAAAAAAAATATTATTTCAAAATAACTATGCCGATTTTCATGAAATTAGTAAATTTCATAAATATACTGGAATTAACAATATAATGGTTACAGCAATATAGCTTCTTTAAATATTTTATTTGTTTAATTAAGTGATTATCTCCTTATATAATTATTTCTACGGAACAGATCATCAGAAGAGATTAAGTAAGGAACATGTCTATAATATAAACTAGAAGAAAAATCTGAGAGAAAACTGTCGATAGCAGCAGTTTGAAGTATTGTGAGAATAAAGTTGAGGTTGGCCCTTCAAAGACGAAACATTGCTTTAAAAAATTGAATATCCCATGTTAAACGGCCATTGACATTCAATAAAAAATAATTAAATAAAACGAAAATCGTCAATTTCGATTTTCTTCAAATATCTCTGAAACCGGTCCTGATATTTTAATTTTAAAAAACCATTCAATTCGTCTTATATCTTTTTTCCCATTTAACGGTTTACGAAATCTCAATAATGGGGGGTGATCCCTGAGGCTGAAAATGAATTCCATATATTACTTTGACCTGAGGTATCTGTGTACCCAATATGAAGTCAATCGGATGTCTAGAACGGAAGATATCGTATTGACAGACACACATACATACACACACAGGCAGACGGGATTACAATATTATAACTTTCCGATTGGTTATCGATATAATTTGTACGTAAACTTTGAATAAGTTACAGTTACATTTTACAATAAATAGCCGGCTATTGTGGTATTACTTTTGATTATCTTCCTAGAGAAATAGTCACTTTTATACGTCACATAAAAATGTCAAATACTTCTGTCAGGTTTTTTCAACATTAATTAGTATTCGATTTAATTCCTTCTAATTATTTTAGTTGTATTCCTAATGTTTGTGTTCTGTTAATCAAGTTTTTGTCTAATTTACTTATCCGCAATTAATTTAATTTTCACGGGAAATAATCTTCCTAAATACAGGGTGTCCCAGTTGAAACTGACACATTTTAAGCGTAATTATTGACTAAACGAAATAAGATAGAAATGTGCGGTTTTCACCAATGAGTTTCAAATTTCAAAAGTTTTTTTCCAATCATATTAAAAACATTTCCCAATTATTAGTTAAAAAAATTGACCATTTTCAACTAAAAATTACTTGACTCATTTAAATGGAACACCCTGTATATTTTTACACCATTCGAAAGCTGAGTTCTTTAGCTTTTTAAAAATGTTAACATGTGTAATTTAATTCTCACAAATAAATAAGATACGCGAGTTTTTGTGAGTGCGTGGATTCAACAATTTCTATAAAATTTACATTTAATCGTAAATAGGCCTAATCTAGTACAATTTTAAATAAGACCAAAGTCACATATTTTTTGCTATATAATTAGAAAATTAGAAAAATAACAGTTTTATGTTTGATCTCTTTTTGTATATATTAATAAAATATAGTTATTATTATTATTTATTTATTTCCTTAGTGCCTGGACGACCGAGCTTTCCTTGTTTTTTCCTATTTTTCCCTATGTGTACCTTTTTTTTCCTAATTTCTTTATATTCTCCTATTTATACTGTTTTTTATTTCCCCCCATTTTTCACTATTTTCTCGTATGTTTCCCTATTTTTCCAGATTTTTATCTAATTATCTCTAATTTCTCAATTTTCTTTCGTATTTTTTCCACATTTTGCAATATTTTTCCCAATTATTCGTAATTTTTCTGTTGTTCATTTATCTTGTTTTTCCCTATTATTTTCTGTTTTCCCTTTTTCCATTATTTTCCGCTATTTTTCCCCATTTTATTCCTTATTTTTTACTATTTGTACTTATTTTGCCCTATTTCTCTATTTTACCCTATTTTTTCCTATTTTCACCTACTTTTTTTTTATTTTTAACTATTTTCCCAATTTTCTGTTTCTCTATTTGCTCAATTTTTCCAATTTTTCCGGATTTTCCAAATTTTTCCTATTTCTTCATATTATTTCTGTTTCTTAATATTTTGTTCTGTTTTTCCCTATTTATCATAATTCTATTTTTTTCATATTTTTCTTTATTATCCTTATCTTTTCCTATTTTTCCCAAATCTTAACAATTTTCCATTTTTTTTTCTATTTTCCCCTATTTCTCTCATGCTTCTTTTTCATTACTTTTTATTATTTTTCCTTATTTTAAATTATTTTTCAATATTTCTTTCCATTTTTCACATTTTTTTCCCTATTGTTTTCAAATTTTGTTTTTTCGTTCTCACAGAATGTTTCTCCATTCTTCTACGTTTTTTCCGTTTTCTCCCATTTTTATCCTGATTTTCATTGTTTTTTTCCTTATTTCCTTCACTATTTTTCCTTTTTTGCTCTATTTTTTCCTGTTTTCTCTATTTTTCACAATCGCAATTTTTTTCCCCATTTTTTCCTATTTTCCTCTATTTTTCCCCATTTTTTATGTTTTACCTATTTTTCCCTATTTTCCCTACTTTTTGCTATTTTCCACAATTTTCTATATTTGTCCCCATTTGTCCATGTTTTTCTTTATTTTTCTACAGTATTTCCTATTTTTTATAATTTTCACTTTTTTCCCCTATGAGCAATATTTTACTGTATCGTAAATTTTAGTACAATCTAGTACATTTTATTACTTATGTTCAGTACATTTCAGAAACTCACCGCGGCAACACTGCTACAATCATTCATCATTCATCATTCATAGTCACTCCTGTATAACGTTATAAAATTCGACCGATATTAAATTAAATATTTTATCTGCTGGCAATAAAAAATATGCATTAAAAATAATTTTACCTTGTAAGAGATCCGTCGGTATGTGGATTCATTGGTTTTGGGTTCGCATCCTTCTTTAGATATTTGAGATATCTGAACCCACAACGCTTATATTGAAAATCGGAACGATCAAAATGTTCCGAACAAATTTGTGCATGTTTAGGAATCAACATGTCACTATTAAATCCTAACAACGAACACCACAATCTTTTTCTCTCAGCACTTGCCGGAAATCTGAAAGAACAGATATAATAAATTAATTTTAAGATTTTGGGACGCCTATGATCGTGAATCTAACCTATAAAATTTAACTTGCCTGTGAAATGAAACTTTTGGATTTAAAAAATCAAGTTTTTTACACACTTTACACTGTTTCACCATGTTTAGCCATTAATCGTAAATAAATTCACAAACGCCAAAACATTCGATTATTCTAAAACAACCAAATCAAAATATTATTTAAGTACGCGAACACGGAACCGGCTTGTCAGACTGATGTTGAATAAAGCACAGTTGCCAAACTTAAATTTAAGTTATATATTCAAATACAAAGTAAATCAATCATTGAAATGGTTTGTTTCTTGTTAACTTGGGAGATTGGTTGAATTTTTTTTATTAATTTGTGGCCATTTGTTTTTTTTTTGCTTAAATACATTATTTTTATCATTCTAAAAACGAAACACTTGTGACACATTGTTGTTTTTCAATTTTTAGGTGTTTTTTGGTGTGTATCTTTTCCGATACACTGGCCTTGGAAAAAGTTTTGCTTGATTTATATTTCCTATGCCATATGTATCTGAAAGGAAACACACTTGTTTATATATTTTTTTTATTTTCATCTTTTTATTTTATTATTATATTATTAAATCGTAGGTAGTAACCGACTAGTTCGAAATTAGACTTATACAGAGTGAGTTTTAGGTATGGAACGCCTTAAATATCTCGGAAACTGTTCGCACAATTTTTATAGATTTTGGTGTGCAGGAGTCTTGTGATATGGCCGATATTATGGTGGTATTTACATTGTTGTCAGATCTTTCATTTTTTCGGAATAATAATGAACTTTGTTATTTCAAATGGATCACCCTGTATATTTTTTGAAATCCTTAAAAAATACTGATTATTTTTCATATGAAAATTTCGCAATATCAAATAATTACATAAAAAAAGCGTCATGATTCATGATTGTCCTGTCAATAAAGTGAGGTTAAGTGGATCGTAAGCTTGATTAATCTGGAGCTTATCAGAACTAAATCTTAATTGGTCTTTAAATAGTGGTGAAAACCAAAATCATAATGTAAAGTTCGCTTAAGTCTTAAGATAACCGTCGCCATTATTATGATACAAAACGCGGTTTCGTTTACGGGCTTAATAATTAACGAAATTAGTTTTATTTTGAAGAAATATGTTTATAAAGTCTAGGTCATTACCGGAGCTTCAAAATTAATTATTAAGAAAAAAAATAAAATTTAAGTAATTTTTATTTATTGCTTTTAATTTAAAAAATAGTGAAGTCCCGGTGAACAATATTAAAAAGGCATTGTTTTTTTCTAATACATCATTTCTCAAATATTTCTATATATCTTGTAAAACGAAACCTCCTGTTTAAATAAATAATATTCGACAGGTGCTGCCCTCTTCGATTTTACCAAAGATGGTAGAAAAAGTTTGTAACTTTGGCAACATCGGATCGATTATATTGTTTTAACAGCCACGCCACCTCAGATGAACAACACAATACAGCTGATTTTAGTTGTTTTTGGAGTGAAATCAAGTAGAGGAAAAAATAGAAAAGCGGTTAGAACAAATTAGCAAAAATGGGCAAAACAGAAAAAACAAGAAAAAAAGAAACCGAGAAAGATGGAAAAAAAATTGAAAAATTGGTAAAAAATTGTAAAAAAACAAAAAAACAGAAAAAAATGGTATAAAAACTAGAGAAAACAAAGGACAACGGTAAAACACAGGAAAAAATGGGAAACAATGGGAAAATTGGAAAACAATATGAAAATGGGAAAAAATTGGGAAAAAAATAGAAAAATTAGTCAAAAACAGTGAAAAATTATAAAAGAAATGGAAAGAAAATATAAAAAAAATAGTATAAAATGGGAAAAATAAGAAAAACTAGATAAAACCAGGGACAATGGTAAAAATAGGGAAAATAATAGAAAATAATTGGAAAAAGTGGAAAATATAGAGAAAAATAGGAAAAACTTGTCAAAAGTTGAAAAAAAATCGAAAAAACTGAAATAAGAGTGAATAATAGAACAGAGAAAATAATTAAAAAAATTATGAAAACGTAAAAAAATTATGAAAACGTAAAAAAATTGTCAGAAATTGAGAAAATTTGGAGAAATAGAGAAAATGGACAAAAATAGGCAAAATAGAAAAAAACAAGAAAAAAATAAACAGAGAAATGTGGAAAAAATTGAAAAATTAGTACAAAATGGTAAAAAATTGTAAAAAACAAAAAAAAAGTATAAAATGGGAAACAATAGGAAAATGAGAAAACAATAGGAAAATGGTAAAACAATAAGAAAATGGGAAAAAATTGGGAAAATCGGGAAAAAATAGAAAAATTAGTAAAAAATACTGAAAAATGGAAAAAAAATTAGAAAAAAAAAACAGGAAAGAAATAGTATAAAAAGGGAAAAATAAGAAAAACTAGAGAAAACCAGGGACAATGGTAAAAATAGGGAAAATAAGAAAAAAATAGAAAATAATTGGTAAAAGTAGAAAATCTAGAGAAAAATAGGAAAAACTAGGCAAAAGTTGGAAAAAAATGAAATAAGAGGGAAAAATAGAAACAACAGAGAAAATTGGGAGAAATAGAGAAAATGGACAAAAATAGGCAAAATAGAAAAGAACAAGAAAAAAGAAACCGAGAAATATGGAAAAAAATTGAAAAATTAGTAAAAAATTGTAAAAAACAAAAAAATAGAAAAAATAATATAAAATGGGAAAAATAAGAAACAGGAAAAAATGGGAAAACAATAAGAAAATGGAAAAACATGGAAAAATAAGGAAAAAATAGAAAATTAGTCAAAAATAGTGAAAAATAGTAAAAAAAATGGAAAAAAAAACAGGAAAAAAATTGTATAAAATGGGAAAAAATAGAGAAAACCAGGGACAATGGTAAAAATGAGGAAAAGAATAGAAAATAATTGGAAAATATAAAGAAAAATAGGAAAAACTAGGCAAAAGTTGAAAAAATGGAAAAAAAATTAAATAAAGAGTGAAAAGCAGAAACAACAGCGAAAATAATTAAAAAAATTATGAAAACGTAAAAAAATTGGGAGAAAAAGATAAAATTGGGAAAAATAGACCAAATAGAAAAAAACAGGATAAAAAGAAACATATCAAAAAAAAATGAAAATTAGTAAAAAAATTTTTAAAAATAGTATAGTATAAAACAGTAAAAAATAAAAAATTGAGAAAAATATAAAAAGTAGGAAAACATAAAAAATAGGCAAAAATAAGACAACGTAAAAAAATAGGGAAAAATAGGAAAAAACAGGGAAGTATGGGAAAAATAGGCAAAATGGTTGAAAATAGAAAAGATATTAAAAAAACAGAAAAAACTAGGGAAAATAGGAAAATATATGCAAAATAGGAAAAATAGAAAAAAAAAAGGAAAAAGGGGAAAATAGGAAAAAATAGGTATAGTCGTAAACTTAAAATTTTAATGAACTACGGTCGAATTTCGACCACTAGGCGACCATTAGTAAAGCTAAAAATACAAACTTCGTTTTAGATAGTTGTAAATTTATTAAAATGGTTAGAATATCCCAATAGCAATAACATTGAAATTTTCAGTGCCCCTTCAGAATTTATGCGGTGTTGTCATGTGTAAATGATTGTCCTATTGTACAAAATTTAGATACCAAATCGGTGTGACCTGGAGTGGTAGGAAGAGGGAGGAAATTCGAAGTTGCTAACGCGCTTCACATGCCTCTTAAGTAATAACCGTGCAAAATGTTAATGTTTTGTTTTTGTTACAATGTCATAAAAGTTTAAACATTAAAAAATAGATAAACGGTTTTTAAATAAATATTTTAATTTTTGTACGGTCGTTTTATCTTCATCAGCAATTATTGGAGGAAAAACACTATACTGAATTAATTGTCCAGGCCAAGGCTTACTTTTCTGTATATAATATGTATTAAAATCGTGTGAATTTAAGATACACAGACGCTTGAACAGAATATGTCCCGTGTATCTTTTTCGATGCACCACAGTGGTTATGACAATATGTATCGAAAAATATACACTGGCGCTTAGTGTGTTAAAGCAAAGGTGACGAACTTAATCCAATTTGTAACAATTTCCGAAAAACTTTTATTGTTTTTAAAAAGTACGTTACCTGTAGGTGGCTCCTGAAATTTGGACAAACTCTTCCCTAAATTGTTTTTTGCACTGGAATTTAAACTTTTCTATTTCCCTTTTGGCTACGTCCAAAACACAAGTATGTTCTCTACTACGTAAAATTTCTTTGCTGTCACTTTTTTCCGTAGTAACACGTCCACTACAGTTTCTGTCAGAACATCGCCAGGATAGATTTCCATTTTTATAAGTGTCTTTGATGTGATATTTATATCCACTTCTTATTAATAGAGGTTTACCTCTTTTTGTTTTTATATACTCAATGTCACTATTATCAGTTTTCATCATCATGTCAAAATTCTCATGACACTAAACTTGTAAACATAATTTTTGAATGTTTTAAGAAAATGGTATGGAATCTAGTATGGAAGGTGTTGAATTTTTAGACTTTAAGACGTTAAAAAAATTAAAAGAAAAACTGCATATATGCTGCTACTTTTTCTCTTCTTACTGAAACTAGTGCAACATTTCTTAAGTTCTTTATATCTTGTCCAGTTAGCGTTAGTTTTATTTTGTTTGTATTTATTATGAATCAAAGACAATTCATCTATGTTCATCAAGATGCAGATAATAATTTTTTCATTACCTGGCGACTGATCTTAAAAGAACCACGCTGTTGCCAGTTAAAAAAAAGTTGTCACTTAATGATTTTTTTTGATCTTATGTATATTAAAATAATAAAAAGTGCAAATTCAATACAATAGTTGTCGTGTATCAAAAGAAAAAAATATATAATTTAAAATACGATATGTCAAGTTTGACATATACGACGTATAGAAATATTATACAGTGTGTACAAAAAGATATGTAACTTGTTAATATTTCGTTTTTTGATATGTTAAAAAAAGTTTCAAATAAAAGTTTTAGGAAATAAATATCAGTAAGAATCAATTTTAAATATACAGGGTGCACCATTTCTCGGCAATAAAACACTGTTAATTTTTTTTAAATGGCATACCCTATATATTTTTCAGTATTTGGTACTCTGTTAAATTAATAATACAATATCAATATTATTCCTATCTTTGTTGTACTTTTTACTGTCATTAGTCATAAGAACAAATAATTTCAGTGCTCCTGTTGTAGTTAGTTCATCCTTAGTATATTGTTACTCTTTCTTGTGTTGTAAACATAATGGAATTTTAAAAATAACTTTAAAACGAATACTAAAATTATTTAAAATTTTGACTAATAACAGTAAAAAGAACAAAACGTTTTTGAAATACGGCTCTACTTGTTAAGGATAAATAATTACTTTTTAATTTTTTATTTTTCAGTGGGCTGTAACTTTTGAACTAACAAAGCTAGGAACATTAAATTTTGACGATGTATTTTTAATTTAATATTACCAAAAACTGGAAAAATATATAGGGCGTGCCATTTAAAAAACATGAACAGTGTTTTCTTCCAGAGAAAATATATTTAAAATTGATTCGTATTGATAGCTTAAATATCCTAAAACTTTTATTTAAAACTTTTTTTATTTGTAAACGTCAAAAAACGAATTATTAACAAGTTACGTTACTTTTTGTACTATAAAAGAGACGATTTTGGAAAGATGAAAAGTTAATTTATAATTAGGGCAGAATCAAACAAAACGTCGCCAAATACCATGTTCTAATGACGAGGGATTAGGAAAAATCCAGAATTAGTCGAAACTGAGGCAATACTGGAGGATTTTAAATGAGAAGGTCCCGGAAATTATAACTCTCGAAATATGTCACAATTTTTGTAAAAAAGGAGAATTTCAATATATGTTTCCAAAAATCATTATTATCGTCAATATCCGAATGGTGAAAAAATTTAACGGGGCTGATTAAATTATTCAGAATCGAAAAATTTAGTTTATTGTTTCTGTTGTAAAATCTCTGGACAATGAAAACATCAGAGCCTGGTTGGATTTAATGCTCGTTAAGTTGATCCCGCCATTTTCGAATTTTAATAAAAAATAAATTGTCCTGGATTGTACCGTAAATAAAAAAAAATTCGTTTTTTTTCGTCGTTAAGTTAGCCCCGCCATTTTCTCCGATTTAAAAAAATTGAGCCTTGCTGAGTTGTGCCGATTTTATTTTTTTTCTAACATTAAATTAGCCAAGGTAAAATAGAAAATAAAATCATTTTGAATTGTGGTATACTCATCTTGTATTTTTGTTCTCGGACTATTTCTTGTAAAAAAAATTGATTAACCAATAAAATTGAAATTTAATTTTCAAAAATATTAAAGAACTTTGCTGTAGTGTAGGTACTGGTTTATTTTTTGGGCTACACTCAAATATTATTTTGCAATAAATTAGCTGAGATTTGAAAATTAATTTTCAATTTTCTCGGCTAATCTATTTTACTTTCCCGGACCCATCAAAGGGAAAGTAAGGTGAACGAGCAAAAAAAAAATCGAGATACCGATGGAAATATCCATTTTGAGGTCCCCCAAGAAGATTGAGACCATTTCCAGCGTATGGTCTGTCTGTGTGTCTGTGTGTAATTTCCAATAGTTTCGCCACTAGAGGGCGCGTAAAAAATGTGCATGTAGGTTTTCTCTAGTTTTTCTTGATGTAGAGGACAAACAATATGCTTCAGTGCAAAATTTTGTAGAACAAAGTTTTGGAGCATAAAATTCTCTATAACTTTTGTCTTAAACTTTTTCTAAAATCTCCAATAGTTGCGCCACTGGAGGGCGCGTAAAAAATGTGCATGTATGATTTCTCTAGTTTTTCTTGATTTTGAGGACAAACAATGTATTTAGTGCAAAATTTTCTTATGCAAAGTTGTAAAGCAACAAATTTTCTTTAACTTTTATGTTTAACTTTTATCGAATTCCTCATAGTTTCGCCGCTAGATGGCGAGAAAAATACACATTTAAAATTTCCTACAACTATTGTATGAAAATTTTTCCCGAATTCCCAATAGTTTTCACACATGATTTTAGGAGATCCTAATTGTAGCAGTATGATATATAACGTGCGCATGTGCAGCTTATGTCATTACCAACATTGAAATATTAATTCACCATCAGCTCGCTACTTTTAATGTGTTCCATAAATCAATGTAATGCTTAGTATTTTGTAATTAAAATAATAATAATAATAAATAACATATTCTATACGGTCGAGGAAGGGGAAAGTCCTGGGGTGACACAGCCGATTTTTTTTATGAGAAAAAGTCAGAGAAGAAAAATACAATGTAAGTATAGCACAATTAATGGTTTTGCCGATTTTTTTTATATTTTTGAAAATTAATTTTCAATTTTCACGGCTAATCAATTTTTTTAGAAAAAAACGTCCGAGAATAAAAATACAATATGAGTTTGGCACAATTCAGCACATCCAATGATTTTACCGAAAAAATTATGGTTTTACCAAAAAATTTTAATTTATTTTACTATTTTTGAAAATTAATTTTCAATGTTCTCAGCTAATTTAATGTTAAAAAATAAAAGAAAATCGGCACAATATAGCACAAATCAACATAGCTCGATTTTGTTTTAAATCAGAGAAAATGGCGTGGCCAACTTAACGGTGAAAAATTAAAAATATATTATACATAAACATATATAATTTTCTTTATTTGCAGCACAACCCAGCACAAACAAGAAACAATTTATTTTTTATTAAATGGTGGTGCCAACTTAACGGACATTTGGATTTAGTAAATTGTTATCTAAGCACAGTATTATAAATAAAAAAATGTTATGTTTATTTGAAGTAGAAAATAATATTCATATTGTAATGTGAACTTTTTCCGATTATTTTTAGTTTCTAGTATATCTCAAAGTATACCATCTTGGTTTATACCTCATAAAACGATTTATTTTCTTGACTGTGATAAGAAACCGGACAAGTCGTCAGAGATGGACTTCAGGTAAAAATTTTGCAAATTTTTTCGAGGCATCAGTTTTATTGTAAAGAAAATTACAATACATTTATTTACTAAAACTTATCATTAATACTTATATAACAATACGATAATGAAACTATATTGTAAAAGTTAAAAATTAATAATTATTATATTATATCAACATTATTATTCTACTGATACTAATTATTCATTTTATTTCTCATAGTACTGGCCAACGCATACCTGACCCAACACTGGGTGGGTAGATAAAGAAATTTAAAAATGTTTATATAATAACAAGGGATTTAAAATAATAAATTGTTTAATGAGGTTAAAACCAAGACGATATACTTTGAGAGATACTATACCGATCATTTGGATGCCTAGAAAATGAATCGTACGACTTTCGTTCCCTTTAGCTAAAATTTTATTTTAACTGAAATAAATAATTGCGATAACAAAATGTGTGCATATTTTCGTCCCAAGTTGGTAAAAAATATCTTTTAAACATGTTCATATATATTTAATTACGTTAAAGTGATACCATGATTCTAATTTGTAATTTCATTATATCCAGAAAATCCAGTTTTTCATTATAAACTTTTTTGTATTAAATTTATTTGTTATAATAATTATTTAATATAATTTTGTTATTAATGTCATGTAATTCTTATTCAATAGTTTTAAGAGCACGTGGTTGGTTGATTGTTTTTTTTTTCGTATTTTATACCCTTTGGATTTTTTACATCCAAAGAAGTTTTAGTTAATGTTAATTCAGATAGGAGCCTCGTTATGGGCCACAACTTCTAAACAAATTTCCTAGTCACGGTTTTTCTCGTTCCCAATATCGTATTCAAAAGAAGCCTCGTAAAACTAATATTATATTTTCTAGAAAATTAGATAATGTACCTAATATTTCGATTAATAAGCAATTAATACGAATTAATAAAACAACAGAAAATGTTTCTAAAATACAGTCCATGTTTAAATCTTATAAGCGATACAGGGTACTTTATAATAGGTGCCTGCAAAGCAGTGAAAAGGTGTCACTTATTTTTGTACTAATAATGATGAAAACATGCATTTTATCATATTATGAAATAGTCATTTTGGACACCCTGTAAATCAAAAACGTTCAAACTTAGAGCTTTTGCGCAATGGTAATATTTGATCGATAGGTTAACTTCTACAACATATCAGAATTTCGTCAGACCGAAGGATATTTTACTTTCAAAACGTGCCCCTCGTAAATTGTTTCTGTTTTCCTTTAAGTCAAACGGGATATCATTAATTAGCTATTTATTTTCCACCAAAAAATATGAGTAGTGGCGCCAGATTTTTTTTATTAATGTCAAATTTTTAATTATACTATATTTAATATATTCAGATCTCGTTGTGGTAAAACGAACCCTATAAACAAAAAACTTGGAGCTAAAACACGTCATATAAAATAAATTTTAATTCAGTATCAGGTTATTGAACGAATTATTTCAGTCTTACTTTACGCGGTCCATGAAAATAACAAAAGTACTTGATTTAGAGCTGTTGAAATAACTGTAAGATTTGATTCCCAAATGGAAGAACATTAAATCATAATTATCGGTATACGTAGCTGAATAATATTTTCAATATAATATTCTTTTCTAAAGATAAAATAAATAAAATGTATATAACTTAAAATAAAATGACTTACCTCACATCAGAAGGTTGAGGTTTTGGTTTTTAAATTATAACTTCTACGAGATTTTTTCGGAAACGGCATAATATACTATTAACTTATCCAAATATAAATATTTTAAAAACGGTTAATTTGTATGTAGGTATGTAACGAACAAAAAAAAAAGTTTAAATATCTATTGAACTATGTACTAAATAAACATAAAATGAAAAACGCCAAGATATCAAGAAAAGTAAGTTTTATGTTAATTTTGTATTTCGTTTTTTTTTTGTCGTCCATATTGTCTAAATTATTAACAGGCCTGGATTAGCAGCGGCCTAGGCCAAAGTTCTAAATTACTCCTCCTTCCAGGAGGTCTGGAGAGTGTGGATTTTTTTGGCATATTTAACTGTAAACCTCGTTTTAAAGCATCTTTGGGGTTATTTGATCTATTAACACATTTTTATTTTTGTCCTTTTGAATACATTTTTAACTATTTTGTATCAATCACGCAATAACAGTGATTAAAATTCCAAAATGTATAAAAAGCAAATATTTGCAATTGCCAGGACGCTCACGCTCGCTATTACCAAGTATAAAGTTTCCGTATCCTGCGCCCCCCGCAAGCGTACGCCCTAAAATCAAAAAAATGGTAACAAATATCACGACACGCCCCTGTAAAACCATCTTTTAATATAAAATCAATTCGAAGTTCTACGAAAAAGAAATGACCTAAATCGTATTTAATATTGCAGACTGGACACTAGAACCTTTGGAATTAATGAAGCATTTGAAGCAAACCAAATAATAATTCCTATTATTTTAATTATCTAAACAGATCAACGCTATCTCGTACCGTTTAATAGATATTAAGAATTCAAATTTAGTAAACTACTTTTATGTAATATAAAACCGGGTGGCGATATTACTAAATATACTAACACAGCGCAAACTCCGCCATACGTCATACGTAACAAAATTATACGTGGCCTCAGCGCGCTCTACTAAATATACGCGGCGTAAACGCATCTTATAATGCAAAACAAAAGTAGTTAAAATAATTAAATTTAATTAAACAGATTTCGGTGAACGGTTTATTGATAATATTTCAAATAAGAAGTTACATAAACAAGCTCAATTTACTCATCACCAAAACCAAATAAGTCTAATTTTAAATCTTTCATGTATTTAGGTTTTCCAAATCAAAATTTATCTCGATTTTTAAGAAATTTAGATATGAATATTGAGTGCAAAACGATCAATGGGTCTTGTCCAAAAAGGTATATAGGTCAAACGGGAAGAACATAAAGAAAACCTACCATTCACGTTTACAAAAGAAATGGTTTAATTTTCAAATTGCAAGTTATGAATCTTTTCCAAATAATCAATCAAAAGTTGTCCAAGCTTAAAAGATATATCACAATCAAGTTCCAAACAATTAAAAATCCACACTTCTTTTATATACACAATAGATTCAACGTCTTCCTTATGAATTTCTGTAACATGCCTGTTAAGAGTAAATTGTTTGGAGAAAATCTGATGAGAATATTTACACACTACATTCGGTTAAAAAAAAATACCATAAATAAAACTCCATTACAACTGAAATAAATGAAGAAGATAATGATGTTCAAAATGTCAAAAAGGTGAGAGGTGCCAAGTTGGGAAATTAAGCTCTCGTGTTGCACAAACCCTATCTTAACATTGGACAACCCCTATTTGCAGGCACTTTTACATAAGCAAGTTATGCCTATTTATACCTGGTTGCCAAGTGGTTGCAACCCGGCAGAATCGTATTTCTCTATTAATAATTATCTATAAAAATTGTATTTTGATTAAAAGATAGATAGACGTAGTATTTATATAAAGAATAATAAAAAAAACTCGAAGTCATAACTAATGAAATATAATTATAGATTATACTGACGAGGGTGACATGTTTCGGCCAAACAATAGAAATCATCAGGCCTACAATATAAATGTTAGACTACAGAAAATTACTTACAGAGAATAAGTACCTACAAATTTAGTGACAAATGGTATGAAAAGTAGTAAAAACATCTATATCAAACATTTTCGAAAAGAGAATGAACTAACATTAAAAATTAAATGACTCATTAAATTGAATTATAAACATATTTTAAAATAAAATTTGATGCCTCACAAAAGGGAGGATATCAAATTAACAAATTTTTTTGGAAATTGCGTCTTAATTGTTCACCATGCGGCAACTAGAATATGATAATTTTGACAAGTGACAGCTCCAAGTCAAAGAAATTTGACGTGATAGACAGCAGTCTAATATTTATAATTTGTATTGTAGGCCTAATGATGGCCATTGTTTGACCGAAACATGTCGCCCTCGCCAGTTTAATCTTTTGATTAATTAATTATATTTTATGCGGTAAGACTTCGAGTTTTTTTCTATTATTCTTTGAATAATTTTACCACATTTAAGAATGGATAATCTTCTGCTTTTGTAGTACTTATATGTCGTCGAATCTTAGACTTCAATAACAGCCGTGAATTTGTATACAATACTAATTAATAGGTATATTTGTTAATCGCTATTAAAATGTTAAATCAAATTATTTAAAAAAAATAAATATTTTGGACAAACACCAAAGTTTAGAAATCTATAAACTATGCGTACCTCCATTCATCATTTAAAGAAATGATTTCTTGCTCGACAGGATTTTTTTGTGAATCAGCCAAATGTATAGCAACATCTTCTGGTTTATCATACAAACTTATAATTTTCATTTCATGTAAAGTTTTGGATGTGTTTGGAATGAATCCATCATCAAAATATGCGTTAAAAGAATTTGTGTCTTCTGTCATATTTAAATAGTTGTACGCCTCAGCAACATGGATTAAATGGTTATGTTTAAACTTAATCTAAAATTGTTAATAATACATTGTACGTATATACATAACGAATAATAATACTTACATTTATTACAGCAGACAAACCGAGTTTCAAATGAATGTCATTTCTAATAGTATCCTTATTAATTTTTTTAATTTTCATGTCAACAGATGCACTACATCCTTTGCCTTTGCCTCGAATATGACTACTAACTCTATCTTCATTGCATATTTTGTTAAAATTAGAAAGATGACACACAAACAGTTTCCTATAAACCATTTTTTTCAAATGTGGCCAAGAATTTCTTATTATCCATTTGGTCTTTGTAGCCACACTAAATTCTTTTATCCACATATTACAAAGTTCACTGCTATCTGCCTCTTTTTGTGATCTATTTAAATCTGTTCTTACACATATTTCAAAATTTGATATACTATTAAACATAACTAGAATTAAAACATCTTCATCGTGCAAATTTAAAAGTTTCCTTAATTGATTTTCACTCATTTTTTTAACCTATAAACTAAGACAGTCGATAAACCATGCACATGCTTGGCAATATCAACACTAAAAGTAAAATTAACAAGAACTAAGATGCCAATATTTAGTAGAGCGCGCTGAAGCGGTGTATACTTTCATTACTTGAGTATGACGTATGGATGTAGGCGGAGCTTGCGTTGATGTTACGTATATTTAGTAACATCGCTACCGGGTGTTTGAAAGATTCCGATATTTATGAAGTGGCTTTTAATTGATGAACATCCATGTGAAAGATTAAATGACATGAGAACTTTTCGATATTTACTGTATTTCACAAACTTACAGAACATGTTTCGATATACAATATCTTCTTCAGATGCAAAATCATTAACCTAATATTACAAAGTTCTAGATTTTATAGTTATTTTATATTTATAATTTAAAGCTTGAGGAATTGAAATTTTAATATATGTATTTTTTTATTTATCTCAAGGGATTCTAAGAGGTCAGCGAAGTTGGCACCCACTTTTGCGAATTTAGCAATGATAGTGTTGTGAATTCGTTTGTCTGTCACCCAAATTGCAAAAAAAATTTCAACCGTTCTTTGTTTGTCCAATAATTAGTTTTGTTTGTCCACCCACCAGTCAATTATATAAATTTAAAAAAATTGTGATATTGTGAAGTTGGCACACCCTTTTTTGAATTTTGTATTTTTTCTTGCATTCGTTTGTTCATTGTTCATCATTAGTCCAAAATTGTCCACCTAAGAGTTTTGTGTGTCCAAACACCATTTCTAAATGAAGGGCAAAATTTGCAAAAAAAGTTTTTGGACCGCCATTTTGAAATAATGGGTGGACAAATGAAAATAATTAGTGGACAATAATGGACAAACGAATGCACACAAAAGCATTGCAAAATTCGCAAGAGGTTCAGTTTATGGACTTTATGTTGAATGTGTAAAATATCAGTTTTTTTATTAAAAATTTGATTAGATGTTTGGCATAGTTTAATTTATCCAGTTTATTAACAAAAACATAAAAGATCTTTTGTTAATATACTGGATAATGCAAACTACGCCAAACATCTAACAGAGGAAGACCATATTTTTAATGAAAAAAACTGATATTTTACACATTCAACATAAATGCCATAAACTTAGAATCCTTTGAGATAAATAAATACAAGTATTCAAATTTACTTCTAATTGACCAACTAGATTTGACAAATTCTCCCTTATATAATTAATCTCTTTACCTGACTTCGGAATTCCCCAAACTTTAAATCATAAATATAAAATAACTATAAAATCTAGAATTTTGTAATATTAATTTCGTACTTGATTTTATCTGAAGAAGATATTGTATATCTAAACATATATTATGTAAGTTTGTGAAATAAAGTGAATATCCAAAAGTACTCGTGTTATTCAATACTCATTTCAAATCCGGTGATTTTTTTTAAAATCTAGGATTAGTATTAAGCATATTGTTATTTGTAGAAATTTAGTTTTATATTTTGTCAGGCAGTTTCAGTCATATGCAAACGTCAAATCTTAATGTATGATGTCTTTAAATTAATATATAAGTTGGTATATTTCTCTTAAATGCCAACAAGATGCGATCATCGAATTAAAGAACAAAACAACTCTAAATCAAACACCACAATAACTCACATTTTTTAAAAACATATCTCATCCTTGAAAATTTAAAACTGGATTTATGATAAAAAAGCATGATTTAAAACATATTATTTTTTACTGGGATGTGTTTAGTAAAATTTCCCCACAAATATACAATTTCTTTACTAAGCTTTGAAATTCATTGTATACAAAACATTTACACAACAAAACAACTTCTAACAGTCTTTCTACAGTTAAATATGAATACATTCCAATTTCATATTCCTTATTTAACCAAATTATTGTTAATATTAGGTTTAAAGGCTTAAATTAAAGACTTCTCTCAAATCTGTTAAATAGCGATGCCTAAAAGCCAATGTTTTTAGTAATTGCGTCTCGGAAATTTTTAGAAACTTCCAAATACGTTAGCACGATTCTGAAAACTCCAATCTCATTTCCGATGGAAGAATTTCAGACTCATAGTTACAAGTTAGTGACGAAATTTTACTGGAAATGTCTTGAGCAATGCTAAAAGTTCTTGGTCAAGAAGCCTTTGACAATCAGGTTCAAACTATGAATAAGATTTTATTGGCGCTGTGGCCAGTTGTTGTTGAGTGGATATACAGAAAAGTAAAAAGCGCTTTTGCAGAGAAGAACAAAAGAATGAGAAAATCGGATAAAAAATACCAGGAGAAATATAAGAGAGATAGGTGTAATTATGATAAATAGGAAATGGGAATTTTCAAATGACAATAATATTTTTCGTGACACTATTAGACAATTACGAGAACTGAAACGACAATCATTTATTTATTTATTTATTTATTTATTTCAATACAATATCCAACAGGGTTTCCCCCAATTATAGGATAAGGTAATACAGTACTTGTAATGAGACAAAAACAAAACAAAAATAAAAAATAAAGAAAAATTGGAAAAAAACAACAAAAACGTATTTTCCCCTACAAAAAAAGTGGAAAGGAACAACAAAAACTCATTTTCCCCTACAAAAAATTGGAAAGAAACAACAAAAACGCATTTTCCAGTACAAAAAATTGGAAAGAAACAACAAAAACGCATTTTCCCCTACAAAAAAGTGGAAAGAAACAACAAAAATGCATTTTTCCTTATAAAAAATTGGAAAGAAACAACAAAACCGTATTTTCCCCTACAAAAAAATTGGAAAAGAGCAAAATTGCATTTTTGACACACAAATTATTGTGTAATTTTTTTACACAATAATTTGAAAATACAGAGCAAAAATGCATTTTTCCATGCAGGATATTGGAAAACAAAGCAAGAATGCATTTTTCCATACAAAAAATTGAAAAACAGCAACAATGCATTTTTCTACATCTTAAGACTAAAAGAGAAAAAAATCACTTCCCGGATAATCTGCTTCTGGAGGATCACCAGCAACCAATTACAATTCCATAGAAGAAATAAAGAAGAAATAGACGGTAATGAGTGCAACCTAAAAAAAGAAAAAATCTTTACAAGGAAGAAAAAAAGAAAAAGAGTTACACTCATTACATCCTACTTCAACTGAACAAATATATACGCTTAATAGATGCAACAGAGCAATTACAAATGTCAAGATCAGTTTCAACTCTTGAAAGATTATCGATCATTTGATACAGAGGAGATGATTTGTAGATAATTGTTCGATATGGTCAATGGTAGAAAGTATGATTAGACCGAGAGTTTATTCGTGGAACGTGAAAGTTCAACATTTCAGTAAGCGAAATGCAATCAACAGTGTTATTCAGAAGTTTAGATAAAAATACTATTGAGTGCATCATTCGTCTTTTTTGTAGACTGCTTGCACTAAACCGATCAAGGTAGTAAGACTGAGGAAGTCCTCTCGTGGGATAAATACCATCAATTGCAAAACATGCCGATTTAAAAAACTTATTCTGGATTCGTTCTAGCTGGGAAAAATTATTTGAATATATTGGACTCCAAATTATATTGGCATATTCCAATTTTGATAGAACAAAGGCAGAACAAATTATGTTCATGGTTGAAGTCTCCGAATGATCTCATATTCCTCACAATATCATCATGTGGAAGTGAGATAATGAACAAAATGGATATTAAAAATTAAAGAAATGTACAGAGAAGACAAATTTAAAACAAGATACCCTGTAGATACCCTTTAAATAAATAAAAAAGAAAAACATCCTATTTTTGTCATATTTGTAAAATGAAAGGTGAAGGGTGGAAGGAGTACGTCAGTGTGTAAAATAAGAATTTATGTAAAATTTCAGCTTATAAAGCCGTCATCAAAGCCTTCGTCCGTCTCTTATATTTGTAAAATTTCGATCTGTATACAATACAAAGAGGCATTTGTAAGGATAGATCATAAAAAAAACAATTTGGTTTTTTGTCTAAATTATTTTAATACTCTTGGACTAGTGCTAAGCCTGCATTTTTTTTAATATAACGATTTTGTAAAGAATGTTGCAGACGCATCTGGCGTAAAAATAGTAATGAATGAATTTATTCAAATGAATTTATTGGATAGTAACAACTTATTTAGCAATTATTCGATAATTAAAAATATTTGATAATACCCATCACTGTTCCTGAATCAGGTTTTAGATTTTAGATGTGTTAAACATACAACTGAAGTTACAATATGTAACCTTTTACCTCAGAGATATAGTTAACCCACAAAAAAAATCAGAAAATCCAACCAAATAAAAGTATATCATACCCTGCAGGAATATCATGATGACAGATTTTGTTTACTTCTGCTGTTATAATTATATTTAATTAATCATGGATGATTTCCCTCTCAAGATAGGTTTAATAAATTCACAGTATTGTGTGTGCAATAATAATAAAATAGCAGACCTCACTCATTTTTGAATGCCCAAGGTTTTCAGTAGAAATTTCAAAGCTGTAGAAGTCCCTAATTTCATACAATACCAGAATAAGAAATAATTTGTATATAAATAAACAAACGAAAACGTTTAATACTAAAACATTAACTTTTAAAGGATTTATTAATTATAACAGTCTACCTGAATCTGTAAAGTCTTCTACCAGTCTTATTCTGTTTAGAAGGAATTTATTAACCCATTTAATAAACCACTAGGATGATTTAATTTAGTACTTATAAACAAAATATTATAGATGTTTTTTCGCTTTTTTTTCAAATTGTGTTTATATTAATATATTATCTTTGCTGTATATTCAGATGTACCCCTATTTGTAAATAAATAATAACAACAATTTCCCAATGACTGTAAATTTAGCTACCTTCTTGCAAGTAACAAAAAATATATTGATAGTTTAATTAAGTTTATTCTGGAAACTAAGATAGCTATCTAAATGTTGTGTTCTCTCTACTATAACATTTACTGTCAGTAGATAGAACGTTCATTAACTTTAACGGTTCTGTAACTGATGACAATGACGATTAGATTGTGACAATTGTATAAGAAATCAACTTGTAAAATTTTATTCTAAACGTCATTGTCTTTACTTACTGAGCCTTTAAAGTTAAAGGACGTTCTATCTACTGACAGTTATACTTACATAAATCCATTTAATCATTCTGTGGCTAATGGACTACGTTTAAGGCTATTTTCCAAGACACTCAACACACACACACACACATAATTACATTTAATTTAAATTGTAGTATTTTATTAAATCTGTCATTATTTTAAAAATTTTAATAGATTTTATTTTGAAGTTATTCTAAGTACTGTTGTCTGGGAATTATTGTTGTCATCTAGCAGAAAATCCTAGTTTTCTCAATATTGTATCGATAGTATAAAACTAAACTAGAAAGAGGTATTTTAATTTGGTTATCGATTTGTCAGTTATTTGATTTGTATACTTTACACTAAATATTTGGTAAAAAAATAAGCATTTTACTCTCTTCTTTAAAAATGATTTATAAAGTGGTTACCTATCCACAGTTTAATACCATTGATATAACTAGAAGATTTATTTTACAACACGAAGTAATTGTTATGGCATTTTTAAATTGTATCACCGATTCCTTTAATTTTATAAGTAAAAAATAACCTTACCCTATATAGATAGTTACATTTAATGTTTGTACGGAATCTGTAACACCCAGTTTAGAAATTTATACCTTAAGCTTACTTTTATTCGGCTGGTGACTTTGTAAACAGTTATTGTATATTTAATTTAGAGTTGTTTCATAATTCGACCACATTTAAGATATGGATAACCTTATTTCAAGCTTTGATAATAATGAGCCACCCTGTAGTTATATAATATATGTATATAGATGTACTAGAGCAAATAATAAAACTGTTATTGAAAAGAAAATTTATCAGGAATATTGATTAATAATTTAAGAATGGAATGATTTATTTGCTCTAAATATCATCTAAAAATGTTACTAATAATAAATGCATTATAAATGTTATTTTACAAGGATATTGAATTAACTTATGTTTAGTAAAACACGAGTCTAAAATTTCTAGTTTGTGACAAAACGATTTCAATTTTAAGACATGCTGCGTTTTAATAAAAATAAATATGGATATATCTAAACATCTCAAAAGAGACGAAAAGTTCTGTCCATTTAAATTCAATATCCGATTTGAAGAATTTCCCTTATCGATCACTCAAACAAAAGAAGTTCTTGCTAAATATTGTAAAATAACATTTTTGATTTTATGATTTTTTATGAATTGTTTGAATGGCTTACAAACTTAGCACACACGAACTTCACAAAAATAGTTTTAAAACCGATCCGACACCAAAAACTACTAAAAACGCCGCGAAATTTAGCTTCTAATCGGATGACTATTTATTTTATTTATTAAATCAGGTTGTCATGTTCATGTCAAATATCAATTGTCAATGTCATTACTATGGTAAGCCATTTTTTCACGATGCATTGAGTCCAAGAGGTTCGTTCGTTTATGTTCTAATCACAAATGTCAATGTCACCACATCCTTATCTTCATCTCATGTCAATTATTCACTATTTTGATGTTTTGTGGGAGTGGGGCTACTACTACTAAACCTAAAAATTACCGCTACAGCTACCTTATTTCTCAAAAAATACATAAAAACTTGGCAACACTTCTACATAATTCACGTCATATGGTAAAATAGAAAACCTGTCCTGGCAGCTGAGGTCTCAAAAAAGGAAAAAGAAGAAAACTTATTTATTCTCCATTGAGTTTGAGTTATTTGTGTTGCATTTACATGTTGCAATTTGTGTTGTAATCTGTTGTATACATTAATACACTGAAAAATAACTCAATTTCTAATTTTAGTCTTCACACAGAACATTTTAGAATTCCACAAGGGGTAAAATCGGGTATTTTGTGTCAAAGTTGCGGATATTTTGTTGATTTGTCATTGGCAACACTGGTTTGGTGGTGCATTTGATTATACCGTTGTCTGAGTAAACAAACACATTTTACATTACATATTTAATAATATTCTAAATTTGGAAAACAAATAAATACAATAATGAAGGTACTTACTAACAAAACTATTTTAAGAATAACACTGTCAAAAAACACTTATTAGAATTTCCCCCCGGAGTAAGCTGGGTAAATTACAGTATGGACATAGGCCCAATAAGAGAATAAGAAGAAGAGAATGTAATAACCTAACACCTAACCAAACTTTTATAAAATTGAAAAGAAATAGCGTTGACAATTAACATAGTTTTTAATTTCTGTTACCAACGATTTTAAAACCAAAATAAGAGTGCATAAAATACAGATTCAATAAAAGGTAAATAGAACTTCGCTAAATACCTTTTAATTCTTCTACAGGCAGTAGTTGTTGAGGCTGGAAAATTTGCGTTAACTGCGGTCTCGAATCGATTTTCCCGTATATAATTTAACAGCGCTTCATCTTGTTGTTCGTTACTTCTTCTTTGCTTACCAGATCCATTTTTACGGGATACAGTTTGTTCAGCCTCCCATCGTTTTTTAATTTTCAATACAGTGCTTTTATTTAGATTACAACCATCGGCAATTGCTCGTTTTGACCAGCCGTCTTGTATTTTAGAAAGGATTAAGAACTTCTGAATTTCAGTTAGTTGCTTAACCATTTTAAAAAATTAGGTCACACTTATTGTTATTTATACACAATTTTTTTGACAATTATTGATAGTTAGTTTGACAAGAACCGTTATTAATAACTAAAAATTTCTATAAAGTCATGTTCATGCTAAAATAATATGTAAAGATTGTCCAACAACTATAACGACACCTTCAGTGTCCCTGCTTCTCTAATTTATCCTTTGTTCTTTCGTTTCCCACTTCTCTAATTTTTAACGAAGTGCTCGGTTTAGTAGTTGAATAAAGTCTACTACTTTTTTGCAATGAACTATACAGGATACAGTTAAGTTCATAAAAAGGCAAAAAATTAGAATGCGGCATGAGCTGATGGAATTGTTTATTGGAGTATATTCCTATATTCCAGGTTTGAAATAAAATATAAACCAAAAATTCAGACATGCAAAAAATGTAGGGGCTAAGACACTGAGGTGTAGAACAATGATTTATAAAATATATACATATGTAGGCCCTGATGATGAGCATGAGCATGCTCCAAAACTTGTAATAAAAAAAACCTTAAAGGGTACACTTTGTTCTTGTATTCTTGCTGCTTTCCAATACTCTACGCTCCATATTTTACAGTGTGATATAAAAAATGGTAAAACTGAGACTTAAAATACTAATTTTCTGTTTATGAGGTATATGGTCAAATGTTATTTACTAAGGAAATATGAAGGGTGTTAAGTTGAAAGTTAAATAAAGATTTTTGTCAATAAATATAAGACTTAATGGATCTTTACTAAATTAAAATGTAATTTCTCCACGACAATTAGTGAATGTATGAATTCCGAAATCATTTTTAATATTAGAATGTAAACATTTACACCCTACAGTGTGAATATTTATTCTATAACATTTGCTTCTTATGTGTTTTGCATGTATTTCCATTCTTTAACAAGGTAAAGAATGAATATTACGAGTCACTTAATTATGGAAAAATCAATTTTCTCACTACACTCCATTTCATAAAAAAGTGGGACAACTCTTGTAACCATTAATGCAGATATTTTAGTTGTATACATTTGGCTTTCACCAAAGGTGGATGGAGCATGTTGTGCTATATCAAATTAAATTAATCTTTAAGTTAACAATAATCTGTATAACGATATATATTTTTAATCAATAATAATCATTAAAATTAGTTGAAACATATTTTATTTTTCACTTAAGAGAAAGTTTGTATCAAATTTCAAGAAAAAATTAGTCAATGGGTTCCGTTAAAAAAAAATTTTGTGGAACTGATTTTATCGAGACTTTAAAAGTCATGTTAACTATTAAAATTAAATTGGGCGATTTAAGAAAAGATTTTTACAAAAAAATCTTTGTGATTCTCAAAATTTTTATTTAAAGGCGCATTTGGATCTATTTAAAAAAATCAAGATATGAATCTAAAATTTTAGATGAGTTATTTTTTTACTTAATAAATGCTTTGTACCAAATTTTAAGAAAATTCCTTCCAGTCAGTTCGTTCCATTTAAAATTTTTTTTGTCGATATAGGGTCATATGACCTTAACAGTCATGGTAACTATTAAAATTAGCATGGCCGATTCATGAAAGATTTTTACAAAGAAATCTTTAGAACTTAAACTTTCCTTTCTTTAGAGGCGCACTTAGATCTATTAAACAAAAAACAAGATATGAACCAAAACTTTTAAATGAGTTATTTTTTACTTAATAGAAGCTTTATACCAAATTTTAAGAAAATTCTAGTCAGTGGGTCATATAGGGTCATATCTAGACCTTCAAAGTCATGATAACCATTGAAATTAACTTGGGCGATTCAAGAGAAAATTTTTACAAAAAAACTGAAGAGCATCTTAAAAATTTCATTCTTTAGAGGCGTATTTGGAGTTAGTAATGTCACCCTTTATATAATATATACCCAGTAATTATTCAAATATACTGGTTAAATTCTGTACAAATCTAATTAATGGTAGAATAAAAAAATTGGCATTTAGAATAAATTATAAAAATAAAAACTTACGATGTACTCGGCTGGTTCACATCAGCGCTGCTTTCATTGAACATAAATAGCCCGGGACCATTTTCTTTCTTACCATCTCGAAAATGACAACTGCAAACGAACAGGACCTTCGGTATCGTATCAGGGTCTCTCCTGTTAAATAAATGATTTATACGCACTCTTACACAAGATTCAGTTCAGCTACTTACCTTAAGGAAAATAACCATTCGGATCTTAGTTTAGGATCATCTGGAAGACGAAAGAAGTTACAAGTATCTCTCGAATTGTTGTGTTTGCAACCAATTACACCGCATATGCACATATCTTAAACAAAAATAAAGAATTTAAGAATATAGTCATAATATTACACAATGTATATATAACTAGATCATTGGAAATTTTCGATTGGTGAAAGACCACGAGACCCAAGGCAATATGTTGATTCTCAAGAAATTTTAATTGTCAGGTCCTGAAAAAATAAGTTGCAAACAATTAAAATGCACATGGCGTGTTGGTTTAATTGTTATTTTATATTTTGTTTTGTGGCCGCCCAAATACATAACATCCTGCGTGGAATACTTCAACCCCATCCCAAATATTATCTACTTTTTCCCGACGTACACCCGGTACTTCCACGCCGTTATCACTTAGATTAGATATCACAAATTTTCCTTTTCTCAAAATGGTCTCCTTAATGTTGGGTCCACACCAACATGTTATATCTTTACCACCAATTTTTTAATGTTACTTAACGTCTCCCTTTTTTTTCCAGTACCAAACCTAAATTCCAGGTTTCCTTCCTTTAATTTTAAGTGCGCACATGTAACCATTTTTTAACAAATTTGTATAACTTCAATTTTTAACAACTTATGTAATTTTAGTTGCACTTTGACATAAAGTACACCTTTATGTAGTTAACTAAGAAATAAAAACAATAATGAACTAGTATGACATAAAATAGTATAAATCACCCTATTGTATTTTTTAATACTTTAGGATGCATCAGGGAATCAACAAAATTTATGGTGTAAATGGTAAATATTTTACCTAAATCTGTAGATGCTTAAAAAGTAAAAACAAATCCCGGTGGTCACTTAATTTTACGAAATTCACTTTTAAAATTTTTTTGTAGAGGATGATGCCAAAAATACTTTAATTATGTTTAAAAAATACCACTTTAATTTGCACACCGTTTTATTAATTAATTTGTCAAAAAATTGTATGCTGAATAAAATGGAAGGTATTCATTTTATTTGTCCTCAATTTTTTTAAACCCTCCTAATATACCCTTAAAATGTCCCAGTTAGACATATCAAATTCCTTCAAGAATGGCTAGAATTTTATTAAATTTAAAGGGAATTTCCTGTATGACGAATCGCGCAGAAA
This sequence comes from Neocrepidodera transversa, assembly GCA_963243735.1. Classification (NCBI taxonomy): domain Eukaryota; kingdom Metazoa; phylum Arthropoda; class Insecta; order Coleoptera; family Chrysomelidae; genus Neocrepidodera; species Neocrepidodera transversa. The sequence continues at coordinate 800,078 of OY725337.1, read as the reverse complement.
TCCGTTGCCTCCACTCTCTTCGAACCCCGCTGAAGACCAGAATTTACATGAATATCAATTCAGAGGTTGTTAATTCTGAAGAAATGTAATATAACTTTGGACGTGGCAACCTAGGAATTCTCGCCTTCAGCGGGGTTCGAAGAGAGTGGAAGGCAACTGATTTCCACTGAAGGAATTTGATGGTACATTATTTCTCACGGGGACATTTTAAGGGTATATTAGGATTTAAAAAAAATCGAGGTCAAAAATGAAACGAATACCTCCTTTTATTTAAATCCGATAATTTTTATTAAACTGAGGTAAAAATATTATAATACATATACAGGGTGATGTCATAATACCATTTTGAAATTTTAAAATAAAATTTTTTTTGACTCAACTTTTTTATTTTTGTTTTTATCTTACCGTGTTTTGATAGAGTCAATAAATCTCCACCGGCTTCGACTAACAAAGATGCCGATGATCGACGAAAACAATGGCCCGTGTATTGTTCTGCATTAGGTAGTTTTAAATATTTTGCAATTTCGCAAGGCGCTCTTCCGATTTTATTTATGCCGATAACTTGACGAGTACATTTTCCAACTCGATATTTCATAAAGAATCTTTTTTCAACACAATTTTTAGGACGTAGAGCTACATATTTTCTGTAAAATTCTAAATGTTCGGTTATAGTGAATTTTCTTGAAACCTTGTATTTTGTGTCTGGGATTGAAACGACAAGAATTGTGCCTAAATCTTCAATATGTTCTGTTTTTAAATTATACAGTTCGTCCCTTCTGAGAGAGCCAGCAACTCCAAATAGTAAAATGACCTATAATAGTAATTAAAAAAAAAATTATACAGTGTGATTCATTAGGAAACGGACATACGTTAACTGTGGGTGGGGGTCACCGACGTGATTCTAATGGTTATTGCGGTCTTTATAATCGAGATACAGGGTGTTTTATTCATTTTGCCCATTTCTGTCCTTGTCATAACATTTGAACCACCTTGTAGATTTTTTTGACATTTGGCACACATGACTTGCATATCTTGTTGAATGTACGGCTGTATTAAAAAAATGTAACGAAATTCAGTTCAGGCTTGGAAAAAAATTCACAAATTGTTCCACCCTCAAAACAACACCCTGTATATGTGAGTTTTTAAAATTCGTTTCCATATTTTCAAAGAGCACAAAAACTGAATTCTGTGATTAATTTTTTATTTTTGGTCAGACGAGTTAACCATTTAAATTTTAATGTCAATTCATTTTATTTGATAATTTTCGGGGTACAAAATCGAATGGGACGAGTTTTTATTAATTTTTTTATGTTATCGTCAAGCTTGCTTAACCTAACGAAGTAAATTTTTAAAGCTTACGTATTAAGTTCGTACTTGCTTGCATTTAGATGTAATTACAGGTCCGTATTTAGCACAAAATACCACAAAAATTTGTCCTTCGAACACCCTGTAAAATGATTGATAAAAAATTTCTACTTGGTTGAATTGTAGAAACAAAGAATGGAAAATAAAGTAATTACCTTCGCATATTTAAGTCATACAACGTCATGACCAAGAATATACATCGTTAATAAAAAATAGTATTTAATAACAATAAAAAACCCATCATGTACTCTAGTGTAAAAAGGGTTTATTTAAGCATGCGAAGGAAGCAACTTCATTTTCCATTCTTTGTTTCTACAATTCTAGCAAGGAGAAATTTAAAAATTCATTATAGAGTGTTCGAAAGACAAATTTTTGTGGGATTTTGTCTAAATACAGACCTGTAATTACATCGTGTAGTGGTCTAAATGCAAGCAAGTATGAACTTATTATGTAAGCTTTAAAAATTTTCTTCGTTAGGTTAAGCAAGCTTGACTATAACATAAAAAAATTAATAAAAACTCGTCCTATTCGATTATTTAAACCGAATAAAATAAATTGACATTAAAATTTAAATAGTAAACTCGTCCCAAAAATAAAAAATACATCACAGAATTCAGTTTTTTGTGCTCTTTCAAAATATGGAAATGAATTTTAAAAACTCACATATACAAGGTGTTGTTTTGAGGGTGGAAAAATTTGTGAATTTTTTGCCAAGCTTGACCTGGAATTCGTTACATTTTATTTCAGCCGTACATTCAACATGTGTGCCAAATGTCAAAAAAATCTACAGGTGGTTCAAATGTTATGAGCAAGGAAAGTAATGGGCAAAATGGATAAAACTCGGTTATAAAGAGCCAAATACCCGTTGTTTGGGGGTTTTTAGAATCACCTCGGTAACCCCCATCCACAGTTAACGTATGTCCGTTTCTCAACGAATCACCCTATATATGAAAATCTAATATTGACTTACTTTATATAACAAAAATTTCTCATCGGGTGCATCCTTTAAAAATTTAAATATCTGTTCTTTTTCTAAAATTTGTGATTTTTTCGGTGTATATCCTGCGTTTTTTCTTTTTAAAAAATCCAGAACTTTCGAGTACTCGCCAATATTTATATTATGTTTTATATTTATGGTACTTTTTAACATTGAATAATGACTCCATAGAGTTGATGATTTAACAATTTTAGCTTGTTCTAATAGATACGTTAAGATTACATTTTCTGAAAATGAATCAATGTTTTTCTCATTACGCCATCTCATAAATTTTTTATAAGTATTTTCGTAAATTTCCACCGATTTTTTCGGTAACAAACATTCATTTGCCGCTACATCAGGCATTTCTACTGTATCACAGTCCATAACAATAATAAGCGAATTAATGCGCGAATCACTATTTATACGCACTGGATTATTAACTGTAATATTTACTTGACGTTTTGGTGTAAGAACGAAATAGAAAACAATGCCCGTAGTGTAGTTACGATACAGTCAAATGATTTCACTATGCGTCTTTCCCTAGTCTCGCTTTTGAATAGACTCGTCCAATACTTCTAGTAGGGATAGTAAAATCAGTATAATACTCGTGTCGAAAAATATATCGTCTCTCATGACCGCAATGCGTGAAATATACTCGACAACCATGCATGCATTTCACGCACTGTTATTTACAGTAAAACTTTAGGTATAGCGATCGATATGTGCAGGGCCGGCTCAAGGGGTGAGGAGGTGTCGGGAGCACTATAGACAGGGCCACCGATACCCAGGCACGCGAATTCTCAGAAAAATATGAATTTTTATAGAAATAAAATTTTACCCAAGTTTTTTTCAATTTATTTATTATGCATGATTTTCGCAATTTGAAGTTTAAATATTCACCGAAAAAACTGAAATTTGAAATATATATCTGAAGAAAATGAAATGTTGAAAAAATCGCATTATATCAAAAAAAATAAGATCTTTTTTAATATTTATTGCAAGAGTTTTTTTTTAAATTCGTCGTATTCTACTCCGCCTAGAACTGCGCGACTTTACCTCATGCTAGATACGATGATGATGATGTTGCGCAGATTCCGAAAATTGTCGTGCTTCGCCCAATACTGCGCGAGTTAATCTCTTCCTAGTTGGCGAATATAATATAGGTATTTCGAGTCAAAAAAATATTTCTCCATATATTTGATAAAAGGATTTTCCCAAACCTGAAACCGTCAGAAAGATATTGCTCTACAGCAATTTCCATCTCGACATTTGACTTTTTTTAAATTTACTAACCATTTATAACATTTTCCGTATCTAAACGATTAATACCGAAAGCACTTGCTCGATTCTCTCGCTGACGCTGTCGAAAATCACGAAGACGATCAGCTGCTGTCCGGTTCCCACGTGGTCGTCCTGAATTCTGCCTATAGCCACCACGTGGTCGTTGTCCATGTTCTTGTCGCTGCCTCGCCCTAAATTCGCGAACGCGTCTCGTCGATGATTCTTTTGGCATTTTAAAATATTACGTGCAGGATTAATATCGTTTCGGTAAATTCAAATTGTGTTTTAATCACTTTCCACTGAATCACTTGAATAAAATAGTTTAGCCAATATAATGTACAATCAAAGCCAAATATCGATATAAATCACAATATTGCGCTCGGTGTAGCTTCCACTTATTTGCATCCGCGTCCACTAACTCACTCACTGCCTGTCTCCCCACCACCAAAGCGTTTCACTTTGGTTTCCGTTCCATTTTTGCCACCGTTGGCAAACTAAAACGTAAACATTATATACGTAATTTTTATATATTCCGGTTATTTTATGATATCCATATAAAATGAAAAATTTAGTGACAATTTTTTTTCTAGAAGTGTTCCAATTCCCTCATCTTCATATAAATGTAATCCATTACATCATTGCGCAAAATTTTTATTTTCATAAATTTTCCCTTCAAATAGCGTTCCCCACACCAAAAATTAATCGCAATTGATTATTTTTGGTGAAAACTTGTTTAAAATCAGTCTCAACGTTTTTTCTACAATGTGTTTTATAATTTTGCAGTTTTCGAAGAAAAAACTCGTATAAAACGGTTTTGTCCGTCCATCTGTCTGTTAGCCTGATTCAACTCGAGAACGGTGAGATATGAGGACAAATGGACAACGGCAATCTATTCAGAATCGTTAAAAACACTAGAAGTGATATTAATCGTTGAATTATTTTTACTTTCTCGTCGCTACTTATACTATATAGAAATTTATTTTCGTAACTTCAAATTTTCGAAAACTCGAAATTACAGCAAAAATATTGCCGTTTTTCACTTGTTTACCATACAGATCGGAAAACACGATCTTCGAGCTGGGGACTCCAAAACGTCAGAATCAATTTAACTGCAGACTCTATAATCTCACACTCTACTAGTAACGCTCCTAATTATTCAAGACGAACTCAGCTAATGGGCTAATGGGTTTATTTTATTTAAAATGACAAACCTAGTTAGAATTTCATTTAACATTTATATATCTGTTCGGAGTTCGAAACTATTCACGCCATTTACACATGAGGTGCAGACCCGACCAGTACAAACGTACAGTGTACTTTCGGCTATTTCCGACGGAGCGCGACGACAGGACGAGTTCATTACACACAACTACAACTAACAACGCAGACACAGACTCTCAGGCAGGTCTCAGACAAGACAATCAATCACAGATTACAATTATTTTTTCTCCATTTATCTCAACAATTTAGTCTAAATCAACACAAAATTAATAGTTCCAAACTGAGTGTCTCTAGTGTATCTCCACGTATCTCCACTTAAAATATTACTGTATTTCTACTTGATGAAAACTCTGGATAAAACGCCATTTGGATAAATGTGTTCAATGTTGGTTTTTGTGAAATTAAACATGTTTACTGTGTTTTTATGTTATTAATCTTACTGGAAAGTTTTTCTTAGCTCTTACAGCTAAGTGGTCCTTCAAAGTATCGAAGAAATGATTCAATAAACAGAATCACACCAAAGGTATTACAAAACTTAACAATAATGTAGGTCTGTTTGTTCGAGTAGCAGAGGTGCCACATTTATGTTGGCGAATCTACTAATATTTTTGCCTGAATCTACTTAAAATCTACTAAAAAAAAATACCGAAAATCTACTTTACAATACAAATTTAAAAATTAGAAAGGAATTGGGAATTTGTATGTTCGAGAAGCCATTCTGCATAAAATTCTAACATGGACACTATATCCATCTTGTGCTTTACAGAGCCAAATGAAAAATAATGGGTTCTATTCCCATTCTGCTTAATACAATTGACCAAAAGATGGCTTCCTAATTTTCACACACTACTAATAATATTCATATACTGGGGTGCTATTTTCAAACTTATCGTATGCGAAATATTTCTGGTCATCTTTAAGTTGGTCGATTTTCAAACGGCAATCAAATCTAATTTTAAGGTGAACTTAATATTCGCACATGTTGATGTGGCAATATTCAATTATACAATGGATTTGAAAAAGTGAGGTTTTGTTTTCGTCTGATTTTTGTGTTTATTTGAAGAAGGAAAAATTAATAAGAATAAGCATATCAGAAAGTTGTCAAGTGCTCAAAAAACAGAGTCGTTAGAATATATATGTTGATAAAACCTGAAAATTATTGCAATGCCATGTTCATACATACCCATTACGAATAAATCGCAACTCATAAATGTTTCTGGACTTGTAGACATACGCATTTTTAGAAATTCAGAGCAGCTGTAACTTCTCGGAATGCCTTATTAACAGAAGCTTGATTTATAGCATACATGTGGTCACCTTATTATAAATAAATGTAAACGTTGCACTAATGTAATCGCGAGTCGTTAACCTTTGTATTCATTGTTATTCATTCTGTTTCATTTCTTGTAATAAAGTTCTGTTCAAAAATTATTTTTTTAAGTTAAGCGGTGGGTAATCCTTAACATACTCAACCAGACAAATCTTCTAAGGGGTCAATCAATGCTTGAATATGTCTTCTCCGCACTTAAACAAGAATATCGGAATCTTCCAGTACCCCCATAGCAGCAATAAAGTTGTTCAGATTATCCATATTTTTAGATTTAAATTCAAGTTCAACTTTGTACACAAAATTATATAGCATATAACATGTTAACTGCTATTTACCCGTTTTTTTCACATTTTTCCAACATTTTCTCAGAATTTCGCATGCGAATATTCGTTTATATTTCAACCGCAAAAAACCGCCTACGAAACGTATTCATCTATTTCAAAATACAGATATTACATTTTAAATCGAAAATCTGACATATTCGTATGCGGAACTCATTCGCATGAGTTTGAAAATAGCACCTCTGGGCTGCTATTTTCTAACTCTTGCGAAAATTTTAGTATACGAGTACTCGTATACGAATTTTTTTCGGATTTCAAAAGTTTTTGTTATTTTGGATGCCATGCGAAAAACAATTCGTCTCGTATAGCTTTAATACGAATGACTGAAGCCGGCAACACTGTCTAAATCAATTTATACCACACAAATAAAGATATGACAAATTACAAATCATAAAGAACGCTTTTAATATCAAACATTTTATATATTATTGACACTAGTGACAATTACTGATGCAACTCATTGGTTATCTGTCCAAATTTTGAACCCTAGAAAATGTATTTACATTGCCCTTTATTTTTTAACCTAATTTTATTTATACTTTCATTACTTTCTCTCTATGCCTAATTTTGAGAGGGCCACAGATTTTTAATTAAAACTTTAATTTTTGATGCGAAAATGAGTGACAAAAAAAGAACAGGGAATATGACATCTAGTCAAAAAACAGAATTAATTAATTTTTTAGATAAAAATAGTCTTTTCCTTGGTCTATTTGCCAATATTTCGGCTTCTACCAACGCTGCTAAACTCGCCAAATTAATTATATTATTGAACATGTTTAATAATAATCACTTGTTTTTATTCTATATTTCATATGACATGGAAGTTTTGATTACTCATCAACAGTTGAATTTAGTATGCGGATTCATTAATACGCATCCCTTTGACCATGCGATGTATTTCCGCAAAACAAATTCGCCTACGCATATTTTTCAATGCCTTCAAAATACGGTTTATTGCAATTTATACGAAAATGCCAAAAATCCGTATGCGAAAGTCGCTCGTACGAGTTAGAAAATAGCAGCCCTGAACTGAACCGAGAACCGTAAGCGATTAGATACGAGTAAATTCGACCATCAGTTGTCCGGGTAAATACAACGGTGAATCCCATAAGAAGGCAAAAAGAGGGAATCACGGATAAAAAAGCAGTCGAAAGTCGAAGCAATCCAATCAATAAAAATACCAAATTATTTACAGGTCTAGCAACATAGAAATTAAAGTAAATGTTTGTTTAAAATAATTTTTTCCAATAATTCTATTGTTAATGGGATTTTTACATTATTGAAAGCCAAATCTTGTAAGGAAAATCTGCCTGCTAAAATTTTCTGAAAAAAGGTGAGTTTACCAAAAAAGTAGAAATCTACTAGATGTGGCAACGCTGTCGAGTAGTTCCTTTTAATTATGATATGACATGTCAAATGTCTACCTAACCTTGTTCTTTTATTATGTTTATTTATATGAATTTTATTATTTTTATTAAAACCAGTTCATCTATATAAGTAATTAATATTGTTTTAAGTCGCACAAAATACTCTGCCAACATATTTTATATTTTTTGATCTACAGAAAATTGGAGTTTGTATAGTCTATTTTGGATTTAAAAATAAGTGTTAAAAATTCATGTATTTTAATTGTTATTGGTAAATGGAGTAATAACCTTTTTGTTATTTTACCTTCTAAAATGCCATCTAAAATTGATTGAACAAAAATTATGTTTTTTCTTTTATGCAATTCATCCATATTCTTCTTTCTTTTCTTAATAAAATATCGTTCTTTTCTTCGTCCCATGCTTATAAATATAAAAACTCTAAAAATCCACAAATAACTAAACGAACCTAACCACAGTAAAAATAAAATCTACAAAACAAGGATTGAAAAATTTACACAGCAACACGAATCACAGCAGTTTTGAGATAAACTGTTTATATTATTTGTTTGGTTTGTTGTTTATTTAGATCGTTCAACTTCGACCATTAGACTACTATTTTATATTTTAATCCTTGTAGGTAGTGTGCACTGAAGTGTGCACCACGAGAAACTTTCGAATCAACAAATCTCCGGCCAGTGTTGCCAAATCCAATTATTAAAAATCCATAGAATTTTCGCACAGTCCACAACTCCAATTTACCACTCAATTTTTATTTTAATTATGTTTTACTTTAATTAGTGTTTTTACCCACCTGGGTTTAATTTTTTACTTTTTCATGTACCCCGCTTTCCCTCATTACTATCCTATCTCCTCCTTCAATTAGAAGCAGTACACCCTGTTATAATATGCTAATTTTTATTTAACATTTAATTCCTGTTAATCTCTTGGCCTGAAGATGGTTATTTAACCGAAACTAGTTGCCTTTAAGAAAATATTTTTTAATTAAATGTTATTGTGGTACATGATTTTGGGGTTTTCATTTATGATTAACATTTGACCACATTTGAGATATGGATAACTTATTTGATTTATATTCTCAACTATTTACATGATTTTCTTTGTAATAACAGATTAATCCATCAAAAGCCATATTTTCTTATACGTTAAGTTTTAAAGCCTACTAATAGGGTACCCGTTAATTTCCAAAATTTAGAACGTCAAATTAACACATTTATGTTAAATTTTTAACATATTTCTTCTTGCGGAATAGATTTTTGCGGTATAAATGAACTAATACGTAAATTGTAACATGTTAAAATTAAACATTAATGTGCAGAATTGCTTTCCATATTTAACATATGTTATATTTTTAACGTCCGTTAAATTTTAACATATTCGTTATAGAATTACCACTTTAGTATTCTTCAAACAATATTTTCCCGAATAGTTTAAAGTACGTAAAAAAATAATTCAAAATTAAATCAAACCTAATACAATACGTACTTCCAAGACAGAAGAAAAAAATTCATATAAAGTTTTAGAGTTCTAAAAAGGCGTCGATTCTCTATTGATTTCTGTACGTTTGGCAACGATGGATCCGGTCCTAAAAGTAGAGTAAAACGATCGATATCCACCGTTGCCAGACTCGAAAAGCACAAATTTATCAGACAACGATTTTCCATAATGGGCTTATTTTGTGACATTCCTAACTGCGGTTATTCAAATATGTATTTTTTAAATTTTTTCAAAAAAAAATTAGATATATATCGTTTTCGAGAAAAACGCGTCACCATCATTATATTATCTGCCAATAAGTAGTTAACTTATTAAAAGAACTAGTAGAAGACTTTCAAACTAAAATTTCTTATGCGTTTTTTCCCAAAGTTGTTATGACAGAAAATAATTAAAAAATTGAACGCTCAGGAATGAAATTTCTTACTTTATTTTTTCAACTCTAAACATATGATTTCTCTCTATATCTCACTCAATCTACAAAAAATAATGACAGAATATAAATCTCGTATGAATTAAAAAAAAAAAACAAAAAATAAGTTTAAATAGTAATAAATCGCCAAATCGTTAAAAATATCTAATACGAAATGAGACACCGCAAAAGTTTCGCGCCATTCACGTTTTGAATATTTTCAACCAATCATTTCAAATCCGCACAAAAGATATTCCGCCGTCCGCTGTTGTGAAAACTTAACTTTTGAGTTAAATAAACGTAAATAAAAAACTTTTACTTTTGCATTAATTTTAAATTATAAACCTACCTGGTAATAATTTCTTGCGATGATAATAAATGTTACTTCTTCTATATGCTACATCTCTTTTAGTTAATGTCTGCGACAACTCCTCTGTTTGAATAATTTTTGACGGTTTTTCTGTTATGTTTTCTTCCGCTTTTCGTTTACTCGAATTAGAAACTATCATCCTATTTAACTTGCGTTCATTTATTGCTTGGTGGTTGTGTTCTAAATATTTTCTGGTAATTTTATGTCCGAGACCAATGGTAAATACTTTAGCTGTGCATTTTGAATTTTTTTGTACGCATCTCCAGTATATCTCTCCGTTTTTCAAAACTTTATCTCTGCTTTTGCAGAAAGTATAATTATCTAAAATTAGTAAGGTCCCACCACGTGAACTTTCCACTACTTGTGCCATTTTTTTTTTCAACAAGACGTTCTATTTCACGCAACGATTGATAAAACCAAGTGAAACAAAATTATCTTGTAGGATTGATAAATGGTGAACCTAATTATATCTAGCGCCGAAACTACATATTGTATGATAGGATTATTTTGACCTTCTCTTCTGCACAGGTAAAGAATCCAAGGACTTGCGCCGTTTAACTGCCAATTCAATCCAATACATAGGCGTGCTTCATTTAATTTCATACGTTTCCATTGTATCAGTGATACGGTTCGTGAGAATGAGGAACGAAGTAGATAATAGATAAAAAATTTAAAAAAACTTTACGTTAATAAAAAAATTAAACTCATTAAACTACGTAAATTTTACAACTATATAACATTTTTTATAGTCAACACTGTTACGTTTGTGCATTACAATTTACCTGTTTCATTACAAATTACTTAAAATCGTCCCCACCAAATCAAGCGCCTGGATTCGTACCTGTATGGTTCTGGTGTATGGTACTGTCGGTGATAACGGATTTCCCAATTGAAGGGCTCCAAACCAGCATTGCCAACCGTATTATAATTATAGTACTTGTACTATAATTACAACTTCATGTACTATAAAATTTCAAAGTAAATATAGTACGCACTTTGTACTATAATTTTATATTTTCACAAATCATAACAATATACCTTTATCAATCACTGACAAATTTCAAAAACAGATTTGAATAAAATCTGGAATAGCACTTGCAGCGCCCTCTAATAGTTAATAATAAAATTGATCTGTAAATTATATAATATATTCATTCATTCATTCATTAATTAAATGTAATCAATCTATAAATAAAAAATGCTGCATAATTTATAAAATTCAAATAACAAAAAACAGTGGTGGAAAATATAAACGCAAAAATAAGGAGCATTTGTTAGGACAGTCTTCAGTCATCCACCCTCAACTGGAAAGATCTACGATTTATAAGGATTTTTAAGAATTTTTAAAGGATTTTTAACGATTTTAAAGTATTTTTGGGATGTTTAAGGATTTTCAAGAACTTTTAAGGATTTTTAAGAATTTTAAACTATTTTTAGGGATCTTAATGTTTTATAAGGATTATTTTAGCATCTTTAAGGGATATTTTAAGGATTAAAATAATTAAAAAGTATTTATAAGAATTTCTAAGATTTTCTTAAGATTTTAAAAAAATTTTCAGAATTTTTAATGATTTTTAAGGATTTTTAAGGATTTTAAACAATTTTTAGGGATATTTATGTTTTTTAAGGATTATTAGAGGATCTTTATGAATTGCTTAAGATTTTTAAGTAATTTTAAGTATTTTTAAGGGTTTTAAGTAATTTTTAAGGATTTTTTAGGATATTTTAAGAATTAAAATCCTTAAAAAGTATTTTTAAGAATTTCTAAGATTCTCTTCAGATTTTTAAAACTTTTTCAGAATTTTAAGAGGTTTTTAAAGATTTTTAAGGATTTTGAATGATTTTTAAGGAATTTTAGGGATTTTAAAGTTTTTTTAAGGATTATTTTAGGATCTTTAAGAATTGCTTAAGATTTTTAAGGGTTTTTATTGATTTTTTCAGGTTTTTTAGGGATATTTTAGGGATTAAAATCATTAAAAAGTATTTATAAGAATTTCTTAAGATTTTTTCAGAATTTTTAATGATTTTGAAGGATTTTTAAGGATTTTAAACAATTTTTAGGGATATTTATGTTTTTTTAAGGATTATTTGAGGATCTTTATCAATTGCTTAAGATTTTTAAGTAATTTTAAGTATTTTTAAGGGTTTTAAGTAATTTTTAAGGATTTTTTTAGGATATTTTAAGAATTAAAATCCTTAAAAAGTATTTTTAAGAATTTCTAAGATTCTCTTCAGATTTTTAAAACCCTTTCAGAATTTTAAGGGGGTTTTAAAGATTTTTAATGATTTTAAAGGATTTTGAATGATTTTTAGGGAATTTTAAAGTTTTTTTAAGGATTATTTTAGGATCTTTAAGAATTGCTTAAGTTTTTTAAGGGTTTTTATTGATTTTTTCAGGTTTTTTAGGGATATTTTAAGGATTAAAATCATTAAAAAGTATTTATAAGAATTTCTAAGATTTTCTCAAGATTTTTTCAGAAATTTTAATGATTTTGAAGGATTTTTAAGGATTTTAAACAATTTTTAGGGATATTTATGTTTTTAAGGATTATTTGAGGATCTTATCAATTGCTTAAGCTTTTTAAGTAATTTTAAGTATTTTTAAGGGTTTTAAGTAATTTTTAAGGATTTTTTTAGGATATTTTAAGAATTAAAATCCTTAAAAAGTATTTTTAAGAATTTCTAAGATTCTCTTTAGATTTTTAAAACCTTTTCAGAATTTTAAGGGGTTTTTAAAGATTTTTAATGATTTTGAATGATTTTTAGGGAATTTTAAAGTTTTTTTAAGGATTATTTTAGGATCTTTAAGAATTGCTTATGATTTTTAAATAGTTTTAAAACTTTTTAAGGATTTATTGATTTTTATTGGTTCAGTGACGGTTCGGGTCCAGAAAAAAAATTTCGGTTCTAAAAGGGTTCGGTCCGGGCCCCTGTTTCTGAATCAAACTTGTGCAAAAATTTTATGAGATTCAAAATTTACAACTAAATTTTTTTTCTCAAATCGCCCCGCCCACGCAACGGCCCTGAGTAGACCGAACAACCAATAGACCGAATAATCAATGATCGATGGATACTAACAGTTGCTTTTCGTTTAACAAATCTTCGCTTAAAACAGTTAAAATAACAATCGGCGGGTAAAAATTACCGATATTGATATTAAGCTGATGAAAATGCGATAATACTCTTTGATATGTGTCAGTTGGTCCAGAAGAAGAGGTAATATATGAAGAAAATTGAAAAAAAAATGAGTAATATTTGAAGAAAATTAAGAAAAAAATCATAAAGCTACCTGTAAATTCGATCTGGTTCCTACGATTCGGTTCCGGAAGCATGCGCTTGTTTCGTTCTCGATAAAGAGTGGACGCTACAGCTTTTTTTGTCGGCAACAAGTTAACGGTTTCGTTAGTTGTGTATTGTTCATTTTGGAGGTTCTTCTTTATGCGGGAAAGAGCCTATAAAATGTTCACTAGACGAATTAGGCTCGATTCATATACTGTGATGCCGTTCACGGTTCAATTTCGCTCCGGTCAAATATTTTTAACGAGAAAGAATCAGATAATTCTCACTATCTATCTGACTAGCTATCTCACTATCATCTACCTATCCACCTACCTTTTTAAAAGAAATCAATAGTCCGAGTTTATTTAAAAATAAATTGAAAAACTATTTATCTCAAAAATGCCCCGACATATACTTTAACTGCAAATAAAGGGCACTTCGGTGATTCCAAAAAACTAATATTTGATGGATCTAACCCGCCTCATAAGTGAGTTACAGGGTGTTTTGTCAAAATTGCTTATTTCTTCTAACCCTCGTTTCTTCGGAACCATACCCTGTATATTTATTTCATATTTAGCAAGCTTGTTGGAGTCTATTAGTACATTAAACTGAATAGTACGCAAAATAAAAATCCAGGTCCGGCTTCAAAAAAAATTACTAAAATTATTTTCACGATGAAAATGTATATATTAGAATTTTAAAAATATGATAGTGTATTCGAAAAGAGCGGAAAAAGTTAAGTAGGATTTCATGTTTTTTGATACTGCACCTTTCATTTTGCTACTAAAACTTGATCTCTAAGGCGTATACTTTGGCCTTCAGATTTACCCAAAGGTTGGATTAAAATTTGGCGACCGAGTAGGCCAGGCATGGGGTCCAGCTCTGCCTATCCAAATATTTGGGAAATTCTCATTTAGAAAATTTAGCACCAATACTCTGTAATGGGGAGATGCATCTCATCGTTCTGGAAATACATTCCTCTAATATCTGTATCTTGTAAAAGAACCGGTAAAATATTTTGTAAAAAATCTAAATAGTCCTCTCCAGTTAATGTATTGGGTAAGACATGTGGCCCAATTAATAGTCAAGGAAGGGAACAGAATATAGAAATTGAATACGAACAGGAGACAAACAGAAAATATTCGGAATAAGATAAGTTTTTTTTGGCGTTATTCTTTTGTAAACAAAAAGGAATTACAGATTTAATATTTTTTTATCAAAATTGATTAATCAAAGAATAATAAAACTCGTGGATAATCTAGTTTTTTTTTTTAATTGATTAAAACAAATTTATTATAGTTATCATAAAATTGAATTTGAATATAATTTAATTTTTGGTTATGGTTTTTGTGTATTAGGGAATTCATATTGATTATAATTTTTTTGAATAGAATGATTTAAGTTGAACTTACCCTGGGATTAGAGTTTTCTTTTTTCAAAATTTGAAATTTAATTATTTTATGACTAAATTGATTATATATTTTGTGTGTGTGGAAAGAACATACCAATTCAATATATTATTAAATTTTATGTAATTATTCCGAAATTATTCGGCTGCTAACAACATTCCAAAAGAATCACAACTCGGATAATTATCCCACGTTTGGCAACTATGCTTTTGTGGCTTGTAGTAAAATTAACCGATATTGAACACCACGTAGATCAAAGTGCCGACACCAGAGTGCAACTAATTCATATAATCATTTTAATGTGGTAACACTAGTAGTATTCGATTTGATCGGAGTGAAATTGAACCGTGATCGGCATCACAGTGTGAATCGAGCTTTAAAGTTAATCATGAGCACACTTGAGCACGTGTTCTTACCTGGTCATAGACTTGTCCAACGCTAGCTGTTGGTTCTTGTGCTATTCTATTCACCATTTCGGCTTTCACTGATTTTTTAATGATTTTCTCTTTATGATCTTGATGATTATGTTCTTTGCTGCCACTATAACGAACACCTGTTACATCTTCAATTAATCGCACTTTACATGGCCGCTGAGAACATTTATAATACTTCACACTATTTTTTTCTCTTTCAAAATGAAATAAATGATTTTCATATTTGTACACATTTCCATTTCTACTTTTAATTGCTTCCATCACTAAGAAAACAATTTTCAGGGAACGTAGAGCTGAAGAACAGATTTAGAAAGAAACACAGTCGAAAGCAATGTTAGTCGCTTTGTCTTTGTACGTATACTGGCGCTGCTTTCGGTTTATTGGAATTCGGTCTGTTGGGAGAGGGTCGGTATATTGATTTTCGGTTTATTGGTAGTCTACCTGCGCTGCGATAAATCGTTACCTTCTCGGCGGGCTTAGCATAATGGCTTATTTTGAACACTTCTTTAAAATGACCACAAGTAAGAAACTTAAATTAATATTTTCTCTAAAAAAACTAGTAGCAAAACTTTTAACGCATTTTTCTCACAAATATGTTTTTAAAAACGGTGTACACGATAATTGAAAGTTAATACACTTATTCGAAGGACTATAGTGTCCTTTCCAAGGTTAAAGAACGATTTTGTCAATATTATTTTTTGTTCAATAATTATTAATAACAATAACATTTAATTTGGGGCCAAAAAGTGCAGTCCAAAAGCCAGGAATTTTTTTTCGGCGCCAAAAATGGAAAAAAAATAAAATGCGCCCGTCAACCGAAAGTCAATCCAATATTGTTTAATAATCATATTTTTTTTTGTTTCATCTGACTGGTTTTCGCGTACATCATCCAACCATGCGTGAAAATCAATAGCGAAGCGTTTTATATTTTTTGGACAAAAATTTTTAAACACAAAAAAATTACTCATGTTTTATAAATATTTAGTTAGAAATTTATTCCTGAAGATTACCCTGAAAAAACGCCAATTACAGTAGTCTAACCCCTTAATATACAGGATGCTCCAATATTCGACTGCCAACACTCTAGGGCAAATTCCTTATGCAAAATTATGCCCATATGCATCCTTTCAAAAATACAGGGTGTTAAAGTTTAAAAAATAAATTTCAAACGATGCGATCGATTGTAATAAAACTTTATGAGGATTATTAGGTTGGTAAACTACTTGTTTTAATGTGAATAGATAATTTCCAGATTTTTTTAAAGGCGTGCGGTAGGTGTGAAGGACCCTCATTCCACCCCTGAAATTTTCGCATCTGGTTAAAATTTTTGAAAAGTAATAACATTTTACTATGATAAAATTAACCGGTTATGAGAAAAACTTTTTTTTCTTTATAAACGTTCATTTATTTAATAAATAAAAACGAAACAGTTTTATTTCTAATTAATTATACCTAACGTGCAATTTTTTCTTTTTACTAAATAACTAAATGAACGTTCATAAAGAAAATGAAGTTTTTCTCGAAAACGGTTAATTTTAGCATACTAAACAAAAGTTAATAGAATTTAAAAATTTAATCATTTTAACCAGTGGTGGAAATTGGGTCTAGACAAATCTCGAAATTACCCATCAACGTTAAAACAAGTAGTTTACTAGCCTCATAATCCTCCTAAAGTTAGCAACATTTGAAATTTATTGATAATAAACTATTTTATTTTTTTAATTTAAACACCCTGTATTTTTGAAAGGGTGCATTTACGGACATAAGTTAATTATCTACTTCAGTGGGCATAATTTGGCAAAATGAATTTGCCCCAGAGCGTTGGGAGTTGAATTTAAGGACATCCTGTATATGTCTGAACTGACAAAAATTTCCAAATGTTACCATGAATTTAAGGTTGATCCCTGGGGCAAAGAATACCTATATATGTATTCTTTGCCCGGGGAAACTAAATACAAATTCAAAAATTACAAAAAAAATCATGAATATTTATTATTTCTCGACTAGTATTTTTTTAAATTTTCAACAAATCGGTAATCAATGCGGATTTCGAAAAAGCTAAAGAAGTACTTTCTCGATATCAACTATTTTTTTAAATAATTTATTTTGTTGAAATCAGCATCCACAAATTTGAAAATTTTTGAATTATTATGGTTTTGGTCTAAAATCTATTTGAAAGAATTAATTTACAAGTACGTAATAAAAATATCCGACTCAGTTAGGTTTGTTTGAAAAAAAAATCGAATAAAACAGTATTATTATTTCAAATTCCCGGACTGGATTTATTTATGTGCGGAGCCTCTAGCTGAGATACAGGAACTTTTTAAAACACTTTGGCTACGTAAACATAGATGCCACTAATGATCAGTCAACGGACTGTTCGACGTTGCCGGTTCGATGTTATTTTTTTTTAATTTTAACCTCCACTTTCAGAACTTAAAAATTAATAAAAATTTTGAAGTCGAAATTTTGGGCGACACCAATTAACACTTTATTTGCACGAACTATAAATTGAGGAAAAATTATTTCTTTTTTTTTCACGAACTCCAAAATCTGAATTTGAAAACTAAGGATAGCAATTAGGATTAAAATGTAAAGGGCCCAAACATTTTATTGAAAGGGCAGGCGCAAGGGTTAAGGAGCCCAAATATTTTGATAAAAACAAACTTGAACTTAAAGGGGTAAAATATTACCAAATTGGCAGGCGTAAAGTGGTAAAAGGAACAAATATTTTTACACGAACAGGAGTGAGAGGTACTATATGTTTACACGGACAAAAAATATTTTACATAGACAGGCTTAAGAGATAAAAGGACTATTATTATTATTATCTATCACAGTTTTTTACATAGTAATGTTATCTCTTTGCATATGGAAAATAACTCACAAAAACAACACTATTAGGCAGTAACGCAGACAAAAACAATTTCTAATCATATGAAATTTAAACGTGGCAATGCTGCACACCATCTATAGTGAGCATTGGCGGAAGATTTTCTGATCTAGAAGTGATGTCAACAGTATTCTGTATGACTAAAAGTTAACGACACGTTTTGCGTACAAAAAAACAATAAATTTAGGTCAACTTAAACGTTAAAGAATTTTAAATAGCGGTGTGTATACTGTGATTTTCTACAACGTACTGCAAAAGTTATTATTGTATGAGTAATGTTTAATGTTTTTTATGAATGATGGGGCCCCACGACCTTTTGTTAATTGGTTGATATGCAAAGGTACAATAGATTTATCACTTTCGGTATTTAAGCATATCAAACTGAAATTAATAATATAGAAAAATTATAGTAAAGAATAATAAACAAATTGGTTAAACTTATTGCTGCTGCGAGTGTCCTGTTGGATTATTCTGTAACCCAAGAATAATATAAGTACCCATAATAATTTTTGCAAATATTAAGAACGGATGTTACATTTATTAGAAAATGATCAAACTATGGTTGCTTAGTGTTTAATTCATTTTATAATGAACTGCTTGAAAGAATTAAAATAATACAAATAAAGGTACATAATGATCCACATTATAAATGCCTATGACATGTAACAAGGGTATTAAGGCCCTTGAATTAAGTCTCCATCACAACTTAAAGAGTCTCCTTATGATGATATCTTATAACGTATCCAACACTCTATTGTTTCTTAGTGTGTTGGTTATTTATAGAAAATATTTACAACTCTGAGATTATGGTAGTTACTTAATTATGATAAACATTACCTGCAAAAGCAGCTGAAAATTTCCATCCGCCAAGAATTCCGACTCCAGTATTGGCCAGCAAAGCAGCAGACGTTCTTCGAAAACTGTGGCCGGTGAATTCGTTAGGACGATCTAAATTAAGAAACTTCGCTACTTGACTGGGTATTTTAGCAAATGTATTAATTCCAACTACTTGATTAACGCATTTTCCTAAATGGTATCTCAGAAAAAAACGACGACTTTCAGTATGTTTAGGTCTCAACGTCATATATTTTCGAACAATGGTAATTACGTTAAGATTTTCCCTTTCGTTATCAACGATGGTAAAAGTTCGCTGGTTTTTGTTCTTTGAGTCCCAGATTTGAACTATTATAATTGTATCTTTATCGTCGACGTCGTCTATTTTCATTCTACATAGTTCATCTCTTCTGCAAGCACCTGCCAAGCCCATTATTAAAACTACCTATAATTAAATTAAAAAGTTTTAATTGGCAGACTTCAATGGCAAGATAGATCTCTCCCCAAATTATTTATTAACATGTGATATATCGGTAAAATAAAAAGTACCGAAACGTATGCGGTTATAGCTGGAGGGGCGACAAATCTGTTTATTTTAAAAATGCACTTTATTTTTTCTTATTCGCCAATTTAAAATATAATTTTTCATTTGAAATTAAATAAAAAATTGGGCGGCCGGGGATTCCCGTCAGGATCGAAGTTCCTTACGTTATTTTTTCACTTTTAAACTGAGAAAAAAAATCGGAAAAACCGAAAGAAATCGAAAAAAAAACAAAAGACAAACGAAGAAATTAAAAGAAATCAGAAGAATACGAAGAATAAGAAAATATGAAAGAAACCTGAAAGAATTTGAAAAAATAAAAAAACACCAGAAGAAAAAAATCAGAAAAATAAAAAAAAACGAAAAACCCCAAAAATCTAAAAAATCAGAGGAACAAGAAAAATTAGAAAACAAACGAAAGAATTAGAAAACAAAAGAGAGAATTAGAAAAAATAACAACAAATCGGAAAATATAAGAAAAAGAGAGATATCAATGAAAAAAATTAAAAGAAAAATCAGTTTTTGGGGAAAATGAAAAACAAAATTACAAAATATAGAAAAAATCTAAAAAACTAAAAAGCCAAAAAAATTATAGAAAACAAAAAAACGCAAAGAAACGCCAATAATGTCAAAAAAAACGAAAGAAATCGAAAAATATCGCAAAAAAAGATCAACCAAAAAACAGGAAAACATTTGTAACCATACATAAAAATAAAAAAAAAAGTTTGAAGTAAATTGCAAAAAAATATGCAACAAAATTCCAAAAAAAACCGCAAAAAATCAAAAGAAAAAATAAAAAACAGAACAATGAGAAAAATGATTAAAAATAGAAAAAGTCGAAAAAACAGAAAAAAACAAGAAAAATATTAAAATAATTATAAATTATATGAAAAAGAATTCTAAATAAGAAAAAAATAATATTATAGAAAGAGCAAGAGAAAGAGAGGGAAGGTTGCCCTTTTTCCTTACGTGACGGTTTTTGTCAATTTTTCAGATTTTACATATATTCAGAAAATTGCGTACTAGCTAAAGGCTAGGTCAATTTTTTTCAGATTTTACATATATTCAGAAAATTACGTACTAACTAAAGGCTAGGTCAATTTTTTTTAACTTGATCGATTTTAATTTAGGTACTATACTAAATTTAATTAATTTTCCTTTCATTTAAAATACAATTTTTCTCACTGACATTTCTTATTCTATTTACAATTTTTTATTATTATTATTATATTGAAAAAAAATTCTAATCTAATTTATTAATTTTTTATTAACATTAATTAATTTATTTTTAATTGTTTTAGAAAGAAATCTTCAATTTTTTTATTATTTTACGTCTGTTCCGGTTATGCATTATTAAATTAGTAGGCAATAACAGGTATCCCATTAGGGTAGGGTAGCAACTGTATCAGTTAATCTTTATCATTATTCAAAAAATTAAGACAGGGTAGCAAATGTATCAAGGGAGCAAATGTACAGGAAAGCATCTGTCACGACACCATAAAATTACAGGTGTCTCGCAAATGTCACACTTAGAGCATCTCCTATTTAATTTGTTTATCAATAACATGGTCTCTGATTAAGAACAATAAAATTACGTTTTCTCCAATATATTATCCCTATAACATTACTAATATAGATTCACATATAAAAACTTTTATTACCCCCATATCTCCGGTCCACTATTGGGCTCAAGTTTAAAATTGACCGAGATATGACCCTAAGGTATCTATATACCAAGTTTGAAGCAAATCAGTGCAGTGGAACGGCCGTGAGAGCTCTCACAGACAGACACACTAACAGGATGATCTCAATAACTTACTTCTGTGAGGTTAAAGAAATTTATAAAATATGACATTGATTTTCTTTTAAATAAGTAAATGTAATAGTTATTACCTGCTTTCAGTACTTGAATAGGAAAACGTATTGGTTATTGTGTTAAATTTTTGTGAATAACAGATGTTTCTCTTGTATTATATTCTTTTTACTTAAATTTATTCTATTTAAAGATTTATAAATAAATAAATGACAATCAAAGTTTAGTACCACAAGTATTTATTAAAAGTTGGAAGAGGCAACTAGTTTCGGCATAGGAATGCCATCATCAGGCCTATAATATTGTCTTTTACACGGAACTTTTGTATTATAGGCCTGATGATGACATTACTATGATGACATTACTATGCCGAAACTAGTTGCCTCTTCCAACTTTTAATAAATACTTGTGGTACTAGACTTTGATTTTCATTTATTCATCGGTGGACTACATTTGAGATTATGGATAACATATTGAATTTAAAGATTTATAGTTTACTAACTTTCCAAAACAATTTCATGAATATAAATGTAAAATTATAAAATATTGTCTACTTTTTATTTTCAACAACTTGCAGATTGGAAAGTAGTCACAGAGTGACTTTCGAGTCCATGGACATTTTATTTACCAAGGGAGCAAAGAAGTATAAAATATAAAAATATTAACTATGCTAAATTTTATAACTAGTTGATTTTTTACTGTTTTGATCCTTCCAAAAAAATAATTTGATGCCAAATTTTATTCAAGGAATAACCATCATCTTAGGACAATATTTACTATTAATTTTGAAGGTTTGATTATTTATCTTCATATAAATAAATACAATACTTATTTTTTAAAAATTATATGATGATAGTTTTTAATAAATGTGTTTTGTAGTCAATCGAAATTTGAATTTATAAAACAGTTGGTGTTTTCGCAACAGTAAATTATTAGTTTTTGACAAAACATTTTATTATTATGCTGACTGAAATGTATGTGTTGCAGCTTGTATATATTATACCTAAATTTAATTAAAAACATTTATACAATCAGATACCTTTATCAATAGGTAAATATCATCGGGTGCTTGTGTAAGAAACGTATAAATCTCTTCTCTTGTAAAAGTTTTAGATTTCTTAGGTCTATATCCATAATTTTTCTTTTTTAAGTAATCTTTTAATTTTGGATACATGGAAATATCAATATTATCGTTAACCAAGAGTGTAGTCTTCAACATTGAGTATTCACACCATAAACTCGAGGGACTCTTTAGTATCTCAGCTCTTTCCAAAAAATAAGTCATTAATTCCGGTTCAGATGTACCCATATTTCTTGTTTCTAAATATTTTTTGAATCCTTCATAAGTGGATTCATATCTTTTCCTAGATTTTTCTGGCAAGGCCAACGAACTATCAAGATTTCCTTCATCTTCTATATCTGAACAAATACTTAAATCGTCTCCAAAAAAATCCATTGTGTCAAAATAGCTTATTTATTGAACTGTTATTTTCGATTATTTACTTATTAACGTCGCTAGGTATTACACAAAAAGTGACAATCACTGTTTAGTTTTGACAGTTACATACACGTATCGTAAAATGTATCACCTACTAACCTAGAACGAAAAAGAAAGCATTACGCCACTATTCCCATAGCAACCGTAATAAACGATTCGGTACTGCGCTGGCAAGAGATAAATTTTTGTCCGATCGATTTAAACCTATTTACAATTCTTGATATCTACTTACACATTAAATACAAAATAAAACAAAATTGTTTTCATATTATTTAATTTTAATTACCGTTCCTGTGTTCCTAACCTCTTCGTTCTCTTCAAAAATAACGAAAACGAAAGTGTCTATTGTCCGCATGCACGGTTGTTTAGTGAAAGTTTACATTAGGTGCGTTCGATATAGTAAATATACATGCTCGAAATCCGTTCGTAATTGCACTAATTCACTTTGAAAGTTAGATTCTGCGTTCGATGTTTGCTAAAGCTTTGACGACGGAGCAAACTGTAATGGCAACTGACACAGACCGTTATTTCAAATTGTTTGTAGATATATGTTATCGTTATTACCGACAACGAAGAAATCTACCAAATTGGAGTTTTCAGGGTTTTACTAATTGGTGTAAATTAATGATTTCACATAATGAATTTTATTTTCAGAAAATTAGTTGACAACTGACACTGACTGTTTTGTTAAGTGTTCGGTAATAGCAAAATGAATCTTTGTGCTCGTATCTCACGTGACTTCAAATCAGATCTGCGCTCTCTACTCTGCGAAAAGTAATGCCGAACTTACCTATTGGATGTGATTCATCTAGATTTGAATATGAATATAAAACACTTCCATGTATGAAGATTTTACAAGTATCTCATATAAATTAGAGGTAGAATAAAAGACACAATAAAGTCATAATTGTCTTCATTTTGGTTAGAAATTAACATAATTTTTAGTAATGACTACTGTTGTGAATATACTAGGCTGTCATAAATTCCCCAAAACAAAGCGAACCCGCAGCCGAAAATCAAGAAGTTCCATCCAATATTTCTTTAAACATTTAGTGATTTTTTTGTTGTATAAAGTCTAAAGGATATTTTTTTTGAGAGAATTTCTTTCAATTAAGGGTTATGGCAAACAGAGAGAATATTTAGTAATCGGTTAGAATTTGCTAAATTATATTGTCTACTTGGTACTGGCCGACGAGTAGACACATCCAAACAGATTAGCCACACTATATTTTTTAACACAAAATTACTAATCGGCCTATGAAGTATGTCATTTTAAGGAAAATGAAAAATTGGACAGAATAGTATGTATGTTTTTATCTAAAAGATGTATATTTATTAAAAATTAATTTTTAAGAAATCAGATTTGCTCTTACAGAACAAGATAGCCACTATATTATCTAAACTACACCAATGCAAACAAATGTATTTAGAACAAGCGAAAAAAAAACAAAGTCTGACTATTAAAGAAATGAAGCTCTTCGAAACAAAGAAATTAGATTTCAATTTTTAACGATTAAACTATAAGTTAAATTTTAAAATCAATCACTCGAAGTAGTTTAATTTCACGGACAAAGTTTTCAATCCGAGTTACGACAAAGAAAGCTCACCTGACAAAATACAAAGTAGGTTCACAGTATGAAAAGAAAATAATAATTTTTTAAAATATACAATTTTACACCATACGAGTGGCAACACTGGCAGACAGTTCTTGACTTGAATTTGAATAAACTTATTTTGCGGCCTGACCGTGCAGTAGTCACTACCAAAGAATATGTCACTAATCTAAACGCATGTCTAAAAGTAAGGTTAGAATAATAGTGTGTGGAAGTCGAGTTTAAAAATAAATATTAAAACGGGGCCACTTATTGCGAAAGTTCTTTAGTAATTAAGAATGGTGTAATTGGTACATTTTGACAATTTAACGCAACACGATAAAATGACGGAAGATGTTGAAAGTAAACCATGCAATTTCCACGAGATGGAACTTGATGATAGAATTCTAAAAGCTATAGCAAAATTAGGATGGCAATATCCCACGGTAATTCAAGAAAAATGTATTCCGTTGTTGTTGGAAGGTAAAGATGTTTTAGTAAGAGCCCGAACAGGTTCTGGTAAAACGGCAGCATTTTTGATACCTGTAATACAAAAGATTTTAAATATAAAGCAATCTGCAGCACAGCAAGAAATTAAAGCGTTAATATTGGCCCCAAGTAAAGAATTATGCCATCAAATTTGCGGAGTAATTAAAGATTTAACTACAAAGTGTTCCAGAGAAATAAGGTTTGTAGATATATCTTTACAAGTCGATATAAGTATTCAGAAACCTTTACTAGTAGAAAAACCTGATATTGTTGTTGGCACACCTGGTCGAACACTACAACATCTAAAATCTGGTAATTTGAATCTTAAAAAATCCCTGGAATTACTGGTTATCGATGAAGCAGACTTGGTTTTTTCTTTTGGCTATGAAGATGAGATGAAGGAATTAGTTAACTACCTACCAAAAATTTACCAAGCTATTCTGGCATCAGCAACACTTAGCGAAGATGTAAAAAACTTGAAAAATTTAGTTCTTCATAATCCCGTAATACTTAAGCTTGAAGAACCCGAACTGGCTCCAGCCTCTCAGTTAACACATTATCATTTAAATGCAGAAGAAATGGATAAAGCTACAATTCTTTATGCACTATTAAAACTACATTTGATAAGAGGAAAAACTATAATTTTTGTTAATTCTGTGGATAAATGCTATAAAATCAAACTTTATTTGGAACAGTTTGCCATCAGAACTTGTGTTCTCAATTCTGAGTTACCTGCTACAATTAGGTGTCATGCTGTAAATCAATTTAATCAAGGTAATTTGTTAAAAAATCATATTTATCGATGGTAATTTAAAACTTTTTATTTTTAGGCATTTATGACATAATTGTAGCTTCAGATGAAAAGGCTTTAGAAGAACCATCTGGAGAAGGAGCAAAAGACAAACCCAAGAAAAACAAGAGAAGAAAAGATAAGGAAAGTGGAGTTTCAAGAGGGATAGATTTTCAACATGTTGCAAATATTATTAATTTCGATTTTCCTCTTGATGCTCAAGCATATATTCATAGAGCAGGCAGGACAGCAAGGGGAAACAATCAAGGAAGTGTACTGTCATTTGTGAGTATGAAAGAAGCAATTTTACGAGATATAGTAGAAGGAAAATTGAAGCAAGGTCAAGATGATATTTCTATATTTAAATCCTATCAATTTAAGTTAGAGGAAGTAGAGTCTTTTAGGTATAGAGCAAAAGATGCTTGGCGTGCAATAACTAGAATTGCAGTGCGAGAAGCCAGATTAAAGGAAATTAAACAAGAAATAATGAATTGTCAAAAATTAAAAAGCTATTTTGAAGATAATCCAACAGATTTAGAAGTTCTGAGACATGATAAAGCTTTGCATACTGTCAAGATTCAACAACATTTGTCTGATGTTCCTGAATACATAGTACCTCCTACATTAAAAAGCTTAGCTGATATTACCAGAACAAGGAAGCGAAAAAGAGAATTTCGCCGGAATGATAGTTCAACTTCCAAATTTAAAATGAAGAAAACTAATCCATTATTAAGTATGCAATTTGAAGGGTTCAACAAAAAGAAGAAAAGAGCATGAGTTTTGTTGTTATATTTCTTGTAATAAATATTTTTATTTTATTTAATAACAGTTTTTATTTTTACATTAATGAAATAAAATAGGTAATTCAAAAAAGGGTTTCTATTATAGACCGAATTTTTATTTAATAAAAAATTTAATAAATTCGTAAATAAGTTTCGAATTTTATACCTTTGTAATAAAGAAAAAACAAGAACAATACATTTACAGATGTTTATTCATTAAACAATACATAAAAAATAAATTTGTTAATTTTTATTAAACATAACTTCAAAAAAACACTATTAGTAGGTACAATACAACTCATGTAAAAAATAAGTATTTTTAATTTCATCTGGCATATCACTAACATCAGATGAAAGCATTTCAGTGATTATAATAAAAAAATATTTTAAAATTAAGAGAGCGCTTTCTTATCATTCGGAAACCAACCGTCTTACCCAAGTCCAAATATCACTTTGACAATTTTTTAAATAAACAGAAATATGAATATTTTGAGGTAATAAATTTATTTTTAGTTTTGTCGAAGCGAGATTTTTTTAACTTTCTTTTCATATTCCTATAACTATGCTGATGATCATTATACAAAAATAATTTCGGCCATATCTATACAAGATCCTTTCAAAAAATACAATTCATACTTTAATTTTTGATTACATTCGTTTCTAATGTACATTTCTGTCTTTTTTAGATACATGTGCGCAATGTTGGAAAATTATTTTTATATTTCATTGTTATTGTATTTAAAAAAATAAAATTTATCATTTATATTGAAAATGTTCATACTTAAGTATAAAAATTATTTTTATTGCCATTTTTGCAATTTGCAAATTTATAATACAGTGGATTCTTGCAATCAATAAAATATAAAATTAATTTTTTATGATTTAATAATAATTCATGCGTTGGTAAATTGGCACATCGAGAAAAACAGTCTTAATAACCATTAATGTACATATACTGGATGTTACAGTGTCAATCATCAAGTCTACAAAAAATGGGCCGACCCCATTCTACATAAAAGTTGGTCTACATTATTTATAAACAGCATTTGCCATTTTTTTTGTTCTAGTAGATAGTGGAACTAATGTAACGGCTAGAAACCGATGGGTTAATGAAATATTGATCAGTAGATAATATCAGATGTGTTAAAACTGGACAAAGACATAAATATACTAAAAAATGGAAGAACTTTATCAAAAAACCAATAAGAAGCATTAGAACAAATTCAAGTTCTCGGGGACAGTAGCCATAAATCAACTTTTACAACTGTAAACAAACTGCTTGAAAATATCACAATCAGTAAAAAACTGTAAAGATGAGATTGTGAAGAGAAAATATTCTATATCAGTCACATTTTAAACTTCAGTACAATACAAATCTCTCTAATTGATATATTTGTTTAAAATCTAATAATTTTTGTAAAACCAAGTTTTATCAAGAATAAAAATGTCCATATTTACGTAAACTTTCTGAAGAAACACTGTATATTTTACAATTATGTGCTTAAATATGATGAATTAGAAATACATGTAACTACAAAGCTTAAAATTTCGCTTGCACTAGAGAAAGTACTATGTAGGGACGGGTATATATAATAACATGTTTCAGAAACGTGCGAGTCTAAAGACCATTCTTCATTTTTAACTGAATAAAAAAATTGTTACTGATGAATTTTGCTTTAGTTTAATAAAACAAAATATACTTCATCTTAACGTATCATTATAATAAATTGTACTTCCATTTTTCCTAAGATTTACAATTTAAAACGATATAAAAGATTGTACAATGTTCGATTATTATCTGCTTGCAAGAATAACCCTGCATATGTAAAATCCTTTTTTATCATCCATATTTAATGTAAGCTTCAATTCTGGTAAGTAAAAAGCGAGTGTTACTATAATTATAAATAAGTAAATTATTTTTCTATGATGAAACAAACCAAAATGTTACTATATTTAGATGAGAAGATACTTTAGAATTGCACTATATTACGTAAAAAACAATTTTGGAATGTTTAGTAAGAAAAGAGTTAGGCAGTGAAATTATAAGCTTAAGAAAAATAATATCAGTTTAAATCGAGTTATATTTTGTTCATTTGAGATTCGAAATTTTGAACCTATAATCTAAAAATTGTTAGTAAAAAATTAAATAAATATTCGAAAATATGTTACACAGTGCGTTTGTTATATTTGGTACAGATCAACAATCTTTAAGTGAAAATTACTATAAAATTTCATACAGGATAATTCAGAAAAATTACTTATCTAATTATAATAAGGAATAAAAATATTAGTTATAGCAGCGTTTGAAAAAAAAAATGATAGAGAAAATATTAAAGGGAAGTAAAAAATACTTAACAATAAATATAGTATCAGGACAACTTAATTCCTTTTCACTATTCTTTTTTAAAATTAAATTATATTTAAATTGATTACAAAATTACTTTTTTTAGTTTTAGCAAGATTTTTTACAATTAAACCTTAACATATTAACATAAAAAGTAAGAATGACTGCCTTTATATTTGTACTATAGAATAAAGCTGTTATATTTTTATACACGCTTGTAAGTAGACCATTAATTGTTACAATAATAAAGATTGATTCATTTGATAATAGTGGAACAGAGATCATATGATGAATATTATGTATAATTAAGAGAAATCAGCAACTATTTATAAAAATTTCCAATCCTGCTGATAACGGAAAATAGATGCGTTTTCTGCATGATAGTACCACTATCAATATTTATAGAATCAACCTGTCTTCCGTTCAGTTAACTCTTTTAGGACCTCTCATACAAATGTACATAGAATATCGTCGGCTTAATTCGTAAGTCCACGTATGGTCAAAAATAAGGTAGTTATGCCATCTGGTACAAAAAAAATAAAGCTACCGTTTGACGACATTGTCGTATGTCACAAAAAATCGCAGGTGTTCAAAAGTTTTTAAACAGAATATGTCGTAAGTCCCTATAAATATTGTTTGTCTGAAATCCGTGAGTTGTATGACAATTACGCTGCGAAAGTGGATGCGAACAGAACACATTACAAAAAAATTGTATTTTACAATACTAAATAGCAGAATAACAGTTTTTAGTACTTTTCAGTATTGAAAAATAAAAGTAATCCCCGTTTTTACAGCCTTATTTTCAGAGCAAGTGCTTAAAATCCCCAAAAAAAAAGAAAGAAGATAACAGGACATGTTCTTCTCAAAGACCACAAAGATGACTTAGAAAGTCTAAAGAAAATTAGAATTGGGACTAAAATGGAATATCAAAACCAACATCAAGTGATGATACAATGAATCGAAATTATGGAAAAGCAAAAGCTTATTCAGAAAAATAATACGATCCCATGATAGACATAAAAATTAAGGAACAAAATGAAAGCCTAATGCTAAAATTAGACAGAATTCTAACTGAATTAGAAAAACTAAAGAAAGAAAACGAAGCATTAAAGGTAACAGAAACCTCAGATAGTGGAGACGCCCCAAAACAAAAACGTCAAGAGAGCAGAAGAAAGCGAAGAGCAAATGGAAACAGACAGCAAACATGAGCCGTATTGCAGACTGCCAAGCCGGCAGACGGTATGAGGCGTACCGAAGTAAACTCGAAAAAGAAAGCCCAAGACCGTCGCCGATTGTACTACAATCACCAAAAAACTGGACCAACATAAAACAAGTAGTAAAAGAGTTTCTAACAACGTTTACAATTCAATATAGCAAGAGACCGTATTTATTCAGAATAAACACAACGAATTTAGATGACTACAAGAATTGTAAACGTTTAGAACTTTTGCTACCCCAATAAGGTTTGTATTATGTCAAAATTCCTGGCCCTAAAAGAGTTAACGAAATAAAATTTTGATTTATTACTTTTTCTGAAATCCTGCATTTGTGAAAAAATAAATTTATAGCATTTTTCGAATTACAACTAACTTACTATCTAAAATAGAATATAATAAACACTGAACGCAGTTAGACTAAGCATTAACATACAAAACGGTTCAAAAATATTTAAAAATCCTAAATCGCGACAATATAAATTTTCTGAACCGTTTGTATATCACATAAATATGGCACAAACATCAAAGAAATGTATCTAAATAGAGTTTATCTATTTACATTTCCACATCGTAGTAAAATGTTTCATAGAATATATGATTTTTGATTTAAACTTGTTATACAATAAAGCATTTTTTTAGACAATAAAACTAGAGAATTATAGCAAGATTTAAACAAAAAAAAATTCTGATTGCCAATATAAAACTATTGTTTTTCTACTCCTATTTTATAATAGGCTAATTGAAAGATTAAAACCAGTTTCATAATGAATATCATTATGATACAGATTTTTCAGCCAATAGAATCGATTTATTTTTAGCAAAGTAAATTGTTTAAAAAGTAATAACAAATAATTAATGTTTTAAAAAATTTACCACTTAATATGTCGTAAAAAAGCTTATTTTCACTGTTGTAAAAGTTTCTTTTCGTTTAAGATAATTAATATATGTAAATTTAGTTTATTAATGGGAGTAGAAAAAATAGTGTATGCAACTCCATTAAAATAAAATTGTCATAATTAATACGATAACCTTGAGCGGCAGGGAATGCCTTTAGCATCATTTGTAAGAGGAGTTGACAACGTTGCAGAATTTATGTGCACTTGAGGTGATCGTTTTCCTCACAGCACGTGCAATCACGTATTTGAATTTTTGTCAATTTCAAACGAAAGTTTGTTTTTGTTTAATCTCTGTATTATTAAAAATGCAAATTAAGGACCATTTGGGGATTCCAGATGAAGCAGAGCCTCTAGAAATTAAATAAATGTGTCTACTACCCTAAAAATAAAAACCAAAAGCTAATTTGCAAGGAACAGGTACTTCCTGTTGGGAAATAGAATAAGAAGAATCGTAATGGATGAACCAAGAAAATTATGTAGGTTAATACATGATCGTTGCATAATATAACTATTTTTATTGTATGACAAATTTTATTCTAATAAAAATTGTGAATTTTATAGAGATGATTCATTTTATTTTTCCATGAAAATCTGTAATAATTCTCTAATGTTTTATGGTCTATTTGTACGTAAAACTTTGATCATTTTGAAAAAAATAAAACTATATAGCTGTTTAGCTGATTTTCAAATGACGACTATTTAAAAAAGATTGTCAGTGGTGTCTCAAATTCACATTTAAAAGATAATTTTGGCACATTGAGCATTTAATTTATCAGTCATTTGCAATAAAAATAAAAAATATTCCGTATACGTTGAAAACAGCACAACTTTTTACAGATATTTAGTTATTTGTTGAAATAAAAAAAATAGAGCTTATTAACCTATTTTTAGGCCTTTTCATAAGATTTTTTTAACAATTTTTCAACGAGCCAACTTAAAAATCAGCCAATCAAACCACACACTTTAAACTTATCATATTTAAGCTTTGTATCGATGCGATCGATTCATGGAACAAGCCAGTATCAATCCTAAAATCAAGCCAAGTAGTTGGATTCCTAGAATCACTCCTCCAACGATTAGAATAATGCAACAGCTCTCCTTCAATTTATCAAGAATCAATGTATAGCATCCGGTGTCGTAGATATATCTCTTATCAGGTTCACTACCAACCTTCAAAAATAAAATTATCACATAGAACAATAAAATATATGTATAAAATAACAAAAACCAATCACACACTAGATTTCACTTAGGTATATTGATATCAGAGTAAAGCATCGAATAAGCAGAAATACCATGTAATTAACAGGCACTAAAGAAGTCTTATTAGAGTATTTATTGTTTACAAATTGTGCAAACTTAATAATTATTTTACCTGTGACAGGTAGGTAAAAAGTGGAGAACAAAAAGCTTTTCTCAGTCAGAAAAAGGACGTAAAAACAATGAAAATACTACGACTATGTCCAACGTAAACACAACATAAGCGATATGTGCGATGCGATGCACGTCTGTGATTAAACCTATGTTTTAATATTATCCCGTCCAAAGTAGATGCGGTGTGTGTGTGTGTGTTGCGAGCGATTTTGTGTACCACCAACACACGCTTTGTAACAAACAACATGTTTGTATTTGCACGTAAAACAAGTAGGATGAAAGTGTTTATTTCGGAAATTCAAAAACGGAACGTATTATGGAATAAAAGAAATCCACGATACAAAGACCGTCACGTGGTTGACCAAGAATGGGATGAGGTTGCAAAAAATACAGGATTTACAAGCAAGTACTATAAGTATATTATATTACTATCAGTAGGAGCTTATTTTGTTGAGCTCAGAAGTTTACTGCCGAGGCGCTATAGCCGAAGCAGTATAATCTGATCGAAACACATGTAATGAAGCCTTCTCATTCGAGTAATATATACTATTTTTACTTTAAGACTAAAGATAATTCAACGCAAGTGGCAAGAACGAACGACGATCTCGTGGGCACATTGGACACAAACGCATTATTCGCATTTTTTCAACGGTATGTGCGTTTACCATATCGCACGCATCGCTCGTGTCGTTTTCACGCTGGACATTGCGTTAGATAAGTTTTAGCTTAACTATGTTTTTTATAAAAATGTCCTTGACACTATGTATTACAGGCCTGAAGATGGCAGTTCTGCCGAAACTAGTTGACGTTTCCCCGTCAATGTTCGCTTAACAGCTTGTTTTATTAAATTGTGGTATTTGATTTGGAATTTTATTACCTCATCATTCAACCACATTGGAATTAATAATTATTTTATCTCAATTAATTCTTACCTTAAGGCTAACAGTAGCAGAATGACAATCATCTTTGTTCAATCCTTCACGGCAGCAACTTCTGGGAACATCATAAAGATTTGGGTTATCTGAGACACCCATATTATATCCTTTTCCGCGAGTCCAGTCAGTGGGGTGCTCAGCACCACAGCAATGTAACTATTTATTAAAAAAAAGAAACTTTTTTATAACCCAGCGAAACAGTACCATCCTAATTTATCAATGATATAATGTATGAAATAAATAATTACTAAAAAGAGAGAAAGAATTAATATATTTTGAAAGTGGCGCTGCTTCTTGACCAATAATTAACGTTTTACTTTTTACAGTATTGCCAAGATTCTAGCTTTGTTCGTTTGTAGAAAAATTTGACATAGGTACTTCTTTCCTTCTTTTAATCATAACAAATGAGAACGAGAGTTGCCAGTTTCATTGATATGAAAACAGGGCCATGTCACAGGCCACTATAGCCCCGATGGTCAAATTTTAAGAATTAATTACAACCGCGGGAACGGTCTCAGAAGGGCTGGACCCGGTGCAATGTGGTATGGTATGCCAAAATTATAAAGTAAAAATATTAAAAAAATCACTGGATAAGTCCATTAGTAATACCACTAATTACTGGAAATTTTTTCTCAAGCACGAATGTTCAAAATATTCGTGTTCGAAAAAAAATTAATTTTTAATTGAAACTAGTGGTATTCGGTAAGAAAATTTCACTGAAATATTACTAAAAAAAATACGAGGATAATGACGGTTTTTGATGGTAAATATAAATGTCATTTTACTATAAACGTCAAAAAATTTCTGGTGTAAATTCATGCTTCTTTCCCCAAGGAGAAAAATTTCCCGAATTTTTTTTTGTTGCTATGGAAACGATACAAAATACAGGCTTTTAATTGGTCGAAAATGTTAGGAGTGATTTTGATTGTCATTATTTATGTTATTTTCAAGTTACATAAACCTACTTTCTAACAGAAATTAAATTTACTATTTAAACTCCCAATTAAATATAAGCATCTATAAATAGGATTCAGTTAACAAATAATTCATTCAGAATTAAAAAGGCATGATATCATTTTATTAGTAGGTACTAACTGAACCTGATTTTTGATGAGAGTACTGAAATAAAATAAATATAAATTTTGTAGTTTCAAGGTTTTATACATATTTTATAAGATGAGATTAGTTTCAAATATGTTACACAAATTATTTCTTAAAAAATATTTATGTATTATATCAAATATTATAATGTAAAAATATATAATCCTTTATAAAATTTTCAACAATTTTCATTTTAATAAAATTACTTAAAAAACGAAGACACATTGACAAACAATTGCGAGAGAAATCTTACCAACAATATAAATAAACTTAAATTGAAGCAATAAAAGACAAGAACGAAATTTTAACTCACAAAAAATTCAGAAACTAATAACAATAGATAAAAAACATAAAAGATAAAGCTATTACGATAATAGAAGTAACAGCAGAGACTAAAAGTAAACCGAACAGATTCTGAAAAAATAAAATATTGGTGGTCCCCAAGACAGTGTTTTGGGGCCACTATTTTTTTTTGAGCAGATTGTTAATATATTACAACAACATTGGCAGTTTTTATAGAACTCCAAAAAGCGTTTGAGACAGTTGATCAAAACCATTTAATTACAAAATTAAAAAGTGTGGGTATAATAGTGCAAGCATTAGCTAAAAGGAGCTAAATAAAGGAATTAATAATAATAATAATAATAATAAACTAATAAGAAAATTTATTTACAATGGTACAGATGTCTAGTCTAAGATGATCTACTGGCTAAATTATTGTTTGGCAATTTAAAATAAAATTTAATCAAGTGATAAAAAAAAGGGAGAGATTTGTCAATTTTTTACTTTCTTTTGGAATTTTTGGAGAATTGTCATTGCAATATTTTTATCTCCGAGAGTAATGAAAGTTCTTTGACGCAGCTATGCCAAAGACACTTTTTCACAATGAAATAAATGGTTTAGAGCTAATTATTTACATACAATAGATAAAAAGAATGTAATATTCTGTCATTTAAAACTTTGGTAACTGATGATATGGTCTCAGATTTTTTGGGCCTCAAGGTGGATGAGTGCTTAACTTGATGTGAATATTGCAAAAGCATGTTACCAAAATTAAATTCAGCTAGCTAATTACTACGTAACCTTAGAGTTGTTCTAACTAAGGAGCAACTTTTGGGGTTATATCATGCTCAGGTTGACTCTAGAATACATTACGGAATCTACTTATGGGGTTGTTGTACAATGGCCAAGGATGCTTTCATCAAGCAGAAAAAAAATTAAAAACCAATAAAATTTTAAGAAATGAACTCAGTTCACACATATGATACAAGACATAAGCATAACCTTGACATAGCTTTTAATAAAATGAAAATATCCCGTAACAGTTCTGATATCTTAGGTCCAAGGTTGTTTAATGCCTGACCAAATGATATAAAAGATAGTCGTAATATTTGTTTTTATGTAATAAAATTCAAAATCAAATACCACAAAATATAGATAATACCAAATACCACAAAATATATATTTTGTGGTATTTGATTTTGAATTTATTACCTCATCATTAAACCACATTCGAGATAATGGATAACCTGTTGAAATTATATATTCATTTCTTGGTAACGTTTGACCTTTAAGTGGTTGTAACCTTATTGTAATTTTTATATATCTGGTTCTTATTTTTTTATATTCAACTTTTTTCCTCTATCTTTCTTTCTCTCTATTTTTCTAAACGTTGTGACGAAACCAATACAATGTAAATTGTTTTTTATGGAGAATAAATATATTACTATTATATTATTATATTAAATTTTTAAGATTGGTCCTGTTGTAATTAAATTAATTTTTAACTAAATAAAGGGATATATGTAGTTTCAAGGTTTTGTACATGAGTTTAATTTCAATTATTTTTACAAATTATTTCTTAATACTTATGTATTGTATCAAACGTAAAAATTCTGTAAAAATAAATAATCCTTTATGAAACTGTTAACAAATTTCATTAAAAAAATCTGATGTGGCCACCACATGACCTCTCGCCATTTTTGAATCAAAAATTTACACGGTGGCACAAAAAAGTATGAAAAAAATTTACTTTTTTGTAAATCTGGCAACAATGGCAAAAGTTTCTAAAATTTTAATGGGATGAAATAAACTATAGGGTATACAAAATATATGTGTAAAACTTTATTGCCGTTTTGTATAATAATGGCGTCATCACCCATAGCAAGTGCCTCTTCCGGTTGTCCGATTGACACCAAAATCTAATCAGATCTAATCTAGGGTATAAGAATCGTGTATGCAAAATTTCAAATTTTTTCATTCCGTAGTTTTTGAGTTATCGTTACTACAACATCCATCCAAACACACACACACACACACTAACACACACACACACTAACACACACACACACTAACACACACACACACTAACACACACACACACTAACACACACACACACTAACACACACACAGACATCATCGCGAAAATATTAAAATCGTATTCTAGGGACCCTAAAACGTGTTTATCCATTGAAAACTCACTACCCAATTTTTAGCATGATTCCTATACCTCTCTTATCTGAAGGGCGAGAGGTAAAAATGATTTAAAACTTAAAAAAAACGAAGATCTAAAAATTTCCACAAAAAAAACCATTCTAGATTTAGTTTATAAGATTCTGATTTTAAATAATATTACTGCTTTGCCAGTATCTCGGAATAAGTTATTTTGAACTACTGCTCTCTTGGCTACAAATAGCTACAAACCACAGATAGATGGATACAAAAACACGAGAGAAATCTTTTGCCTCTGAACAATATAAACAAACTTAAATTGAAACAATAAAGTACAAAGAAATTTTAACTCGCAAGAAATTAAGACAAAAGATTTAGAAGCTGAAATAATATATCTAATAGAGGCAACACAAATTACAAAAAAGGAAATGATAAAATAATATTATAAATGATCAAATCTATGAGAAAATTAGGCACAAATATGTATCTATAGACAAAAAATTCTTACCTTTTCCTGAATAGTATCAAACAATGCTTTAACATTTTCATCATTATCGTAATCGTTTCTAACTGAATTTTTAATGGATACACGAATATGCTGTTCCAACTTCTCACGATGTATGTAGCCCCACACACCAGCAGCTATTTCAGCAACTACTATTATCAGTAAAAGACAGAAAGCCTAAAAAAAATAATTAGTAAATGTAAAAAGAAAATAAACAATTTTTAAATACACAACCAATATTTGCTTATATACTTGTAAATAGATTCATGTAAAATACATAGTTATAATATCGATGGTTAAAAGGACAAAAAAAGTATATCCAGAAACAAATATTGCATATAACTTATACCCTTTGTGCACTATATGGTATTATGAATAGAACAGGACCATATCTCATTTGATAAAAATGGAAATACAATATTTCTCCTTTTAGCCATTGATATAGTATTTTTTTAAAACAAAGTTTGGTCAATTTTTTTTTAATAAAATATCCTTACGACAATGAGGGCAGTTCGAGCTTCTTGACCCACACTGTAAATACCCAAAATTGAAACAATTAGCAGAATAATAGCAGCCAGAAGAATAATTATAGTTGTTATTAGGTAATCCCTGGATTCTTGAGTAAAATGTAAAGGAATTGTCGGATCAACAAACATCCATATTGAAATGCCAATACCAGCAACAGCAAGTAGCTAAAACCCACATTCATATTAACATTATTAAGAGTAATTAGCCTTCAAGAGTTTTTAAATATATTTATAACTCTTATGTCAATGTGTGATTAATTTATAGGCGGGCATTTGAATGATGATGTGATGAAAAAATATTCATCACATCTGGTCATATAAAAAAATATATGTAAAAACTGTTTAGGTAGGTTTGATTGATTCTGTTTCTATTAATTTCCATACCCGACATAACCAACAAATAATCAGTTTAGAGAAAAATCTTTTATTTTATTTTAATGTCATGAATTATATTTAGAATGACAATATCTTACGCCAACGCATTCAATATTTTCAATTTTTATATAATATAATATACATTTCCATAAGTGATAACAAAATATTTATTGATAAATTCAAATATAGATTAAAGACATAATAAACAATTATGTAGGCGTTAAAATTTATATTGTATTTAATTATGTACATACTATTTAAATTAAACATTATGAAATTTTCATTAAAAAATATAAAGTAAATATTATGTGACCGAATACTAGTGCCCCGATTTCAAATAATCGATTGAACACATAAGGGCACTTCTATATTTTACATATGCAAAATGGCTTCTAAAATACGTTTTTTCTTACCAAAAATATGATGTTGAGAAATATGAAGAGATATTTCATACAAGTATACCCAGCACCCATCTTTATTATTTGAGGTGCTTACAATAACAAAATTTCAATTTCCTTTGCACTGTAAACAAATCACATTCAACCCGCGCGTAACTCGTAACTCGAGCTAAATGCTGTTTTTGGGGAAACGAAACTTGCTGGGGATTGGGGGACAACTCGTTCTCAAGGTCACTATACGGAAACACCCGAAGTAAATTTTTAGTTAATTTAAAAATTATTATATCACTATATTTATATGTAATACATATTAATTTTCATCAAATTAATACAGATAGTTTTAAAATTAAAATACTAAATGGTGACTGTCATGTTTATATATGATATTATTACTAAAAACAGAAGAAAATAACAAGGTTGAAAAAATTTGTAAAAGAAGAAAAAGGTTATGTATTATTATTTTTTTATTCAAGAAATGTCAAAACTATTAGTACATTCTGAATGAAAGTTTTACTGCGTATTAAAATTAAAATG
The DNA here is from genome assembly GCA_963243735.1 of Neocrepidodera transversa. Lineage (NCBI taxonomy): Eukaryota > Metazoa > Arthropoda > Insecta > Coleoptera > Chrysomelidae > Neocrepidodera > Neocrepidodera transversa. Next base: position 760,888 of record OY725337.1, on the reverse strand, counting down.
TAGTTTTTTTTGTTTAATCTTATTAGTCTTATTATAAAAAAGTTGTGTAGAATGCAAAGCCCTGAAGTTCATAATTTCCCAGCACCTGAGAGTTTGTTCAGTGTAGATAAGTTTCAAGGATTTGTATCCTTAAACAATTCAACTATCAACAGCTTTCATTATAATCATTTAGTAAGTACTTATTACATTTTTTTAAATAAGTGTTAATTAATATTTCATTTTTAGTTGACAGTTATAACTCCGGATTCTCAAAAACTTACTACTAGTTTTTTTGATTCACTTATAGAGAGAGGTATATTTTATAAAATATCTGATCTGAATCTTGAAGATTTGGCTGACATAAAGTTTCTTTCAAGTTTTATAAGAAATGGTAGGTTCCAATATTTTCTGAAATATATTTTATTAAACAGATTTATTTTAGGAAAATTAACCTTATTGAATATAAATAAAAGGATTGACTGTGATAATTGCATTGGAATAACGCCAGATAGTAAGCTTTACTTAAGTTTAGATAAACAGACATACCAATCTCTTGGAATAGAAGGAGTTTCTTCCCATTTTACAAAGAAATTGGGTAATAGATACGGTAAGTACTGTTTTATACTTTCTAGATGTTTTTTTTTTGTATAGAGTAGATCGTATTTCAAATAAGATTAGTAATTAGTCTATTCGCTTTTTTTACATCCCAGTTGGCTATGAATTTTATCAAATTGATTGAAATACTTGTTGTCAGTAGATAGAACGTCCTTTAACTTTAACGGTTCTGTAACTAACGACAATGACGTTTAGATTGTGACAATTAGTACAAGAAATCAACTCGTTAAATTTTATTCTAAACGTCATAGCCTTTAGTTATTGAATCTTTAAAGTTAAAGGACGTTCTATCTACTGACAGTTTGTCTTTAGCAAATATTATTCATAAACTTGGACAGGAGTGTACTACTATGTGTAAAAGTAAAGACAATTTAATAAAATTGTTTTTAATAAGATTGGCTTCGAGCTTTCGGTCAATGACCATCATCAGAGCCTTCGTCACAAACTGGGATACCTCCCAATAAAAAACAGATAATTGGAAACAACAATATAGACAAAAAAGTTAAATAAACCTGTTTCAGTAACTTTCGGGTTAAAACATTAATTATTGTTATATAAAATTTATTATCTTGGTTCAACCCTTTGAATTATTAACCATTTCAAGGCTTTTATTCAACTTTTAAGTTTTTAATTTGTCCATTTAACAAATGAGAACGAGAGTTGCCAGTTTCATTGATATGAAAACAGGGCCATGTCACAGGCCACTATAGCCCCGATGGTCAAATTTTAAGAATTAATTACAACCGCAGGAACGGTCTCAGAAGGGCTGGACCCGGTGCAATGTGGTATGGTATGCCAAAATTATAAAGTAAAAATATTAAAAAAATCACTGGATAAGTCCATTAGTAATACCACTATTTATTTAACTTTTAAGTTTTTAATTTGTCCATTTAACTTGACACTGATATCGTCTCCAATTGTTTATTTTTTATTGGGAGGTAACCCCCTTTGTGATGAATGCTCTGATGATGGTCATTGACCGAAAGCGCTAAGTCAATCGTATTAAAAGCAATTTTACTAAATTGTTTTTACTTTTACACATAGTAGTACGTTCCTCTCCAAGTTTATTCATTTAATGTGTATTCCTGATCCAGCCTTTTTATAAATATTAATTCAACTTCCACAATTAAATTATTTTTTTTATGTTTAACAACAATTTTAACTATACAGGTGAAGTGTATTTAAAAAATTGTTTCACATAATAGGTAAGTTTCTATAGTTTTTTTACAATATACTTTTATATAAGGTTTCTTAACAAAATACAGTAATTTTTTTTAGTAGAAATAGATGCTTTTATTAAATTAAATTATTAACTTGTGGTTAATTAAATCATTTAACAATTAACAAGTTTATATACAATTTAAAAGTAAAGCTTTGCTTTAAAAATTTTTAGTCACAATTTCCAATATAAAGTTTTATAATTTAGGCAATATTGTAATAAAATTAAAAATAATGCTTCCAAATATTTAAATAAAAAAATGTTAAAATATAGTATTAAAATTATAACTATATGAAATGGACAAAAACATTAAAAAAAATAAGTATATAAGCAGACACTTGCCGCTAAAATAATTATTATATTTAAATTTTATGTACAGAATATTGAAAATAATATGAATTTAGGTGTAAAATGTGAAATAAATAAGTAAACAAAAATGTAACATAATAATATGATATATTTTTAACAATAAGCACAAGGGCTTTTAAAAGAGTACGGAATAAAATAATAAATCACAGAATATTTCTGACAAACTATCATATAATTGACATTTATATTTAAATTTGTCAAATTTAGAAATTATAAAATGTACCACCACAAATACTTCTGACAATGAAAGTGACAGGTTTTACTAAATACTAACTTAAATTTTGAGTACATTTATAAGCAAATAAAAGAATAATATTGAAATAACAAATGTATAATAGCAAACCTATAAATTAATAGAAAACTAAACTTCCTATTTGCTTGTTAAATATACCTAATGAGCAACACCCGATATCATGGCTTACTTCAGACAGTGTATTAAGATCCAACAACAAGTTAAATATAATAAATAATTTTTTTTTAAAATTATTTATTTATTTACAAGAAATAAAGCACCAACTAGTTGCCCTTCTCATTCCAAATTAAATTGTTATGGTATCTAACTTTGAGCTTTTTTCTTGTATTGGACCACACACAACAATAGCAAAGCACCTAGGCGCATGCGTTCAATTCTTTTCCTCGTATAGTACTTAATATTGGCCTGATGATGGTCAGTGACCGAAACTAGTTGCCTGCTAGTACTTTTTGTTATTAAATTTGTGGTACCTGACTTTGTGCTTTGTTTCCTTAAAACTTTGAACCACATTTGAGATATGTATAACTTTTGAGATTTATTAATAATTTTTGTGTGTATAATCCATAACTCAAGAAGAGATAAATATTTTCGGTTGATTTCTACGTGACTTACATCGTACGTCCAAAAGTATAGCATATGGACGTACGTCGTACGTCCACTGGGGCTGAAGGAGTTAATTAATAGATAAAAGAATTTATGGGTAAGTAGACAAATATAAATCCCTATACAGAGAATAATGTATATTCAGCAAACGAACCAGCAAATGAAACGTTTCTGGGCATAACTCATAGAGGAAAAGACGGGACGGTTTGAAACTTAGGTGACATTTTCAAAAGTAGTCAATATACAGGATGACCAATTTTTAGCGAGTCCCGCATTTTTCAACGCTTTCCCGGGACGCAGAGATTACTTTTTCGTCGATAACTCTCAGCAGAGACAAGTCAAAATAGACACATTTTCTAGCGCTTTTCAGGTCGCGCAAAAGAGTTTCTCGGGAATAATTTTTAGGTGAAAAACAAGACTCCTCAAGATTGCGGTGATATTTTCATTATTGTATAATGAAGAAAATGCTTAAAAAATATTTAACAATTACTGTATACTGTAAATTATTTAAACTTCTTGCATCTCAATTCCCTTTGTATTAATGAGCGCATGGCCGATATATCGTGTTTTATTATCAAAAATTTAAAATTTTTAATTGTTTTAAATTAACTTTCTTGTATTTTGGTTCAGAAAATCAAAAAAGGTCCATTTTTCATTTTGAATAGAATTGAATGAAATATGAATTATTTATTGATTTTATAATCGATTTTATTTTGTTTTCAGGGTCAATATTTATATTAAAAATTTAAAAAAATTACTATTAAATTTATAATAAAATATTCTATGATTGTTATTTTTTTTTAAATTTTATTCCAAAAATTGCAGAATTTGTTCAAAAATGGTCCAATTTTTTATTAAATTTAATATTGATTTAAAAAAAATTTGAATAACTTGAAATATTAGAAATATCAAAGTGGAATTCTCGCCATTTGAAAGAGGATAAAAAACTCAAAATTTACGATGTATTTTGATTTCTTCGATTTTATAATTGTAATCATTATAATTAAAAGAAAGATTATTTTTTTCAATTTTTTGTAAATTCGTTTTCTCGAAAATTATTCTTATAGTCTTCATCTTCTCTCATTTGGGTATTTTTAAATTATTAACCGAGCATATTTGGTGTATCTGTGAATAATTGCGTCGATAATATTATTATTATTTTATAATATAAACTAAATAGTCACTTCCACACAAAGTTAGTGCTAGAAAAGCTCTTTGCCCGGTAAAAAAATCCTCAGCTTGGTTATTATACAATAACCAAACGATCACCACAGTCATGAGCCGTCCCGTCTCATCTTCTCATCTCATCTATTGATTACTTTTGAAGATATCACCCAAGTTTCGAGGTGTCAAGTTGTTTCTGCTTGGATTTATAGCCGAAAAAGCCCTCACTGCGCTCCGGGAAATCGTTGGAAAATGCGGGACGCGCTGTAAATTGATCAGTGCGTATATTAACTACTTTTAAAGATATTACTCAAGTTTCGACGCGTCCCGTTGTTTCCGCTGCGAATTATCGCCGAAAAAGTCCTCGTTGCGCTCCGGGAAAGCGTTGGAAAATTCGGGACGTGCTGATATTTAGTCAGTGTGTATATTAATTAATGTAAGTTTCAAACCGTTCCGTCTTTTAGTCTAGGAGTAATGCTCAGAAACGCTTTATTTTCTGAATATGCGTTCTTATACAGAGCAAATTGTAGTGTCTTAATACAAGCCAACTGAGAAAAATAAAAAGCGAATAGACTATAATTTTATTAACTGTAATACATTATTTCCAGAAAATGCCAAGACATCGAGATGTACCTTCTCTGCAGTCCCTTTGCCTCAAGAGCATAGGTTCTCTCGTTGTAACTATGGCACCTATTATATTATCTAAAATAAAAGTACACAAAGAACCTCAGAAAGTAATATCTAGTCTCCAGAAGAATCTCCTTTGGTTAAACAAACTACTTTCTTCTCATGTTCCTTTCTACCTTTACGACAAAATGGCTGTGGAAGTACTAAGAGCTGTGAAAGTGCTTATAGAAGATACAAAGAAAACTTATTATCCTCATACTTCGATGTCTGCTTTCTTGACTCAAATGAATGTGGCAGTGAGTTTAACGGAAGTTGTATTAAATTATCATCTTAGAAGTATCGATTTTTCGCAATGGCCTAAAATAATGAGATACATTTTATATAAAAATTTGCATAATTTGACTGGTTTAGAAAATTTAAATTTGGGATCGTGCTCTGGAGGATGGAGAACGTCAGAATTCGACAGATGTTTACTGGAAAGCATATCAAGAATGAAAAATTTAAAGTCTCTTTGTTTGTGTTTTGATAGTACTGATGTCGTTGCCCAAACGGTTGGTGAAAACTGTCCTAATATGCAGTGTTTAGACTTGACGTCGTCCGGTTCAGTCACTGACAGATGCATTCCTTATCTACTTAAATGTCAAAATCTAAGAGAATTACAATTACACCGTACTTCAGTGACAACTGAAGGTTTAGCTCAACTTATTGCAGGTCTTCCTAAGCTACAAGATATCGGTAGATGTGATTGTTTTGGAGCTATAATAAAAACTTTACACCATAAATATCCGTATGCGTATCCATTTGCTCTTAAAAAGATCCAGTCACGCGATATTGCGACAGAAAACTTGAGATTATTGGTAGAAATGTTTCCAAAAGTTGAATATGTTAGTTTATTTCACGACGTTCAGATCTCTGACCTTACAGTTCTAATTTCTCTAGACAATTTAAAAGACTTAAAACTTCTGTCTTGCGCTTTTTATGGAGATTACCTTAAACAACTTTTGGAAATCCGAGGATCTAATTTAACTAGTCTCCATTTAGAACATGTGGAAGAAATGGACTTTAAGGTTTTAGTGCTCATAAGTCAGAGCTGTCCACAACTAAGAAATCTAGTTTGCTACAATTGCGATTTCAGAAACAGTTCAGTTCCAACTCATAAACTCAAAGTCCAGCCGTTTTTAAGTTTAGAGAGGATATTTTGGGTAGTAGATAGTGCCATTAATCATCTAGAGTTTATACTTAATCATGCTTATAATATCCGTTATATTCATCTTGGTTCATCTACTGGTATTACACACGCTACGATTGTGAATATTTTGTCTGTGAATCCCATGAGGAAACTGGAAGAATTGAGAGTTTTATACAGCAGTGATATGAATATGAGGACTGTTGAATTACTTTTAGCTAGTTGCACTAGTTTAGAAGTATTATCTGAACTGGAGAGTTGGCAGGGTATTACTATAGAAGAGCTCGTTACTTTCAAAAAATACATACAGTCCAATAATTTTAATTTGGATATACGACCTACTCTATCATTTACTACTTAAATATTTTTGTACCAAATTATATTGTTTTAAAAAATAATTTATTACCTATTTTATTTGGAAAATTCAGTTGTATTACTTATAAAATGTATTACAGAATTGACCGAAAAATTATCAAAACGGTTTGATTTAAGAATAAATCAAAAATGGTTTCTATATGTTTTACACACAATTTATTCTTAGATAATTTTATACCTAGTCAATGTTTCACATTTAGGGACGGTATTTTGTGTCGTGATTAAATCATTGGTTAATTTGACAGTTTTTCAAGCTACTCGAATCACGAAATCGTCACTCAAAGTGCAAAAGCTGGATTCGATTCTATGTTCTTAGTTTATCACATATTTTTGCTTAGGTACTAATATATTTTATAAGATGTTTATTGAAATATACGAGATTTTGCATACTTTAGAGCTAATTTTCATATATAATACAATGAGTGGTATCGTGACTATCGATAATCGCATAAGTTATTTCACGAAACGTGTTGTCAAATACTAATTTCACGAGTCCGAAGGACGAGTTAGATTATAATTTTTTTGTTGAATAAATGATTCAGGAAACACTCTTGTACCAAGTACGACTCTGCAATTATATTTTTTATTCTTCTAATGATAAGCAAATACCAAAATATGAAAATTTTTTAGGTTCCAATAATTTAAATTAAATTCCATTATTTAATTTATTAAGAAAAACGTATATTGTAAAATTACCAAATTCATATTTTTTGCCTCTTTTTAATTTTTCAAATAGATTTAAAAATATTTAATATACAGGGTGTTGTTTTGTGAGTACAAGAAATTGTTAATTTGTCGTGATTTCTCCAAATATTAATATGTCAATTGAAACTTAAAATGTGTGCTAAATATAAAAAAATATACTGGGTGGTTCGTAAGATATGACTCATTAAATAAAATAGGCAAAATTGATAAAACGCCCTGTATTTTCGTTACAAAGGTTGCAAGAAACATTAAATATGAGATATTTAGAACCACTTATATGACCTCTATCTATCCTTATAGTATGTCCATTTAACAATAAAACACCCTGTATATAATATGAATGATATTGTTGCAAAATGCTATATGATTTTTTGATGATTGATCTTTTATATTCACTGGCAAGACCATTTTAACGGATTCCTTACATGGTGCTCCTCAAATAAATTTTCGATGGGTTCAAAGTAGAAAAGGTTCCTTTTGCGTTTGCAGTTGTAGTTGGCAGAGTAGCTAATAATAAGAGAAGTAGGGGGTAAATTATCAATTAGGAAGTGTTAATTTTTAGTGAAAACAAAAATCACACCAGCGGCAACTACTATAGAAGTGATATATCTTGTTAATTTATTCAGAATAAACACTTTTAAGGAATTTTACAGATTGTATACGACTATTAAACTGCGACTCAATTTGCTCAATAGAATGATCTAAAAAGGGAATGAATATAGTTATTTTGTAGGGCATTTCTTCATTTTTGGTTCTTCCGTTTTTCTTTCACATAATCTGTCAGTTTGAAAAAAGTTAAATCATCAATAGGCACTTATATGAAAAAAGGTGAACTTTAAATGGCACCAGAAAGCGCAAAAAATACACAATATTTACAGAAAGCATCTTCTTTTAGCTTGATATTTTATTTTGGAATTTTTCATGTAAAAAAACCAAAAATAATTTAATTCTTTGAAAACAATTCGGCAGGGCCTTAGTATTATTTGAAGTCATGTTACCCCAAGGCGGTGATTTTAAATAGTGCTGTAGAAAAAATATTGTACGCAACTAATGGTTTTCTTCTTGAAAACAATATCACCTAAAATTGTTCCATAAATAACTATTTTATTTAATATTTGCTTTTGACATCTTTTTTAACTGATTTTTCGCGGTTTTTTCTGACCTGTTTTTTTTCGAAATAGTCCTCTGTATACAATAAGTCAGGTGTTTGGTATAATTTATTCATTATAGTACCCAATTTCTAATAATAATTCCATTAAGTCATATTTAAACCTGTTAAATTTAACAGAGACACAAAGTACCGGATCTTAAGTGCCCAGAAAACTTTATTATTTTTAATGAAGTTATTATTTTTGAATAAACTGATTGTTTAAAATTGTTTATTTGATTTTGTGATTTTTTTGTAAAATTGTATATGTTTTAATAATTGCACGTTTTTCGCAAACTGGTAAAAAATTGACTCATATTGAAAACATGCAATTTATTTAATATTACGGAATGAATAATTTTGATAATATATGATGATCTACAAAAGAATCTGTGTAATTATTTATATAGCTGAATATATTTTCTTAAAGTGGTATTAGTTTTTTTATCCTACATATACAATGTTGTTAAAATTTAAGCAATTTTCGTTTTTTTTGCATTAAGTTTCTTAAATAATAGCTTTTTAAATTAATTACATATTTCAAAATTATTTCAGTTATCTCCATCAATTTAGCCGACGAAAAATTAATAACCAACAAATCAAAACTAGAACGATTAAAATCATGTCTGAAGGTTTTAGAAAAGTTTACAGTCGTAGTTTCGTGGGAATCACCGGATCAACAAACATGCCCATCATCAGTAGCAAAATTCTTTACAGACATAGGTTACACAGTAAAACAATGCACTCCTACTTTACATTCGCACACTGTAAAAACTCAAATTCCACAACCAGATTTAACAGGTGCTGATAAATTTAACACGTTAGAATTTGTTGAGTGGTTAGGGATGGTTGCACTGGAGTGCTCTATGGAACAAGATTCGACAAATTATTTATCCAGCTATGTTACTCCAGCTGCTGAAAATGAAGGATTTCAAGAAGTGACTTGTTTTAGATTGCAGGGATTTTTCTCGTCGCGAGGAATTGTAGAAAATATTGAAAAAATTATGTAAGTACACACACAAAGGTTCAATCACGGATTAATATTCTAGAAAGAGCAACTTATCTACAATTAATTTTTTTTGCCAGCTTCTATTGCAACAGGTATTATACTGGATATTCCTATTAATTTTTAGGAAAGCACTACAAGAGACATCAGAAAAATGGATTGCGATTTATGTTCAAGGATTCTCAGATTGTCCTGTAGCCTGGGGTAATGAAGAACATCATTATTTTATTAATGGAGATAATGGTTACATTCTTTTATTTAATAGATATGGAGGTTTGATTTGTACACATAAATGTTCAAGACAACGATATAAATAAGAATTTTTGTCATATTTTTTTTAATAAAATATAATAATTATTTGTTTTCTTAATAAAATAATATTACCAATTCAAAAACAATTTTAATAATATCACTTAATTACATTATTGTATTATATTTATTTTCGTCTTCTTCTGGCTTGATTTGGATTCGCACTCATCCAATATTTGAACTCTTGTCCAGGTCTTATACATAATTGAGCTGATTTAGAGTTCACATCCCTCATGACAAAAGGTGAATATCCTAAAATAAAAAATAATAAGTTTTGTATGCTACAGTAGTGTAATTATTGCTTACCTGCAATATAGTCATCATCTAAAGGATTATTTTTAGTCCTGGCCAGTCTAGTTGGTTTATTATCTGGCATAGGTTGATCTCCAACGAGAATTGGATTATTTGGATGCTTACCTCCTTTTATTTTAGGTAAACTAAACTTTTTACCTCTGCCAGTGAGGGGCCTTTTAGAATTAATGTGTATCTGCATTTTTCCATCTTCATCCAAAGATACTGCTACTTTCTTTAAAGTATTATTTCCACACTTTGGACAGAACTTCTTTGTCATAATACTAGTTGTCTTAAAGCATGCATAGCAACGAAGAATGTATGTTCGTAGTTGCTTAATGAGTCTGCCATCAAGAGCTGAAACATTTAAATTCATTTGTCGAAGTACATTCTGCATGGCGAAATCTGTTGTAAGACATGCAACTTCTACGTGTTTTTCTTCTATTAATTCAGAATTGACTTGCCGTTTAGCTATTTGGACATTGGATGGAGTTATCCATCCACTGTCATCATCATCATCTTCGTCTGAATCTACATCGTCTGAATCTTCATCCTCACTCGAATTATTGTTTGTAGATATCAATAAATTATTGTCTTCTTGACTATTAATTAATTCTAAATCTTCAAGTTTCTCTATTATATCCTCTTTTTCTTCTGAACTGATGAATTTCTCCTTTAATAGTCCTTCATTTTCATCAACTAAAGAATTAAGATTTTCTTTTAAAATTTCACCTTCCTTATCAATCTTTTTTGTTTTTCCTGGAAGGAAGAATCCACTAACATCAAGATTTATATCATTTATTTTATTTTCTGTTGTAATTTCAGCTTTTTGCATAACAGGTTCTGATCTCAAATGATCTGTTCCTAATTTTTCTTTCTCTAGTTGATAAGTGAGAGCCATAACTTTAATATCTGTTGCAGATAAACTAGGGTAGTCTCCCGTCTTCTTTGAGAATTCTGTGACTGTAACTACATTTTCAGGAAACACCTGCTTAACCACTAAATTGTAAGGAAGAACCACTAGACGTCTAAGTTGTCGCTTATTCTTAATTTCATCAACTACTTCAGGGCATGTTATTATGTTGTCGGCTATATCCTGTATATACAATAATTCAATTATTCCAAGTGCATAAAAAGAACGTTATTAAAAGATTTTGTAGTATTAAAAAAATTGTCAAAATTTAAAATCTGATTAATATTTACCTGTAAAGGAGCATTTTGTATAAACGCTGTAGTATCTACTACAAGGTAACTAACAGGTTTTTTTGTAACTTCACTCATATTTAAATTGATGTACAATAAATATAGGAATAATAATATTTAATTCTTTTTGATACTTATTTACTCAAAACATGACATTTTAGCATGTGCATGTCAAAACCAAAAGTAAGGTTAAGTATCACAGTGTTGCCAAGTATAAAAATTCAGTAGCGGGTTTCCATTTTACAATACACCATGCATATTTTTCTGACGTCATTGTTCGGTTAAATGTCACTGCGCTATATCCAAACAAACTTTTGGCTTATGGCAGATTGCATTGGTAGTTTTTTATTCGTGTTATCTTTATGTGTGCAATTTTTAGAACATTGTAAGTAAATAAGTTAAAAATAAAATAATTAAAAGTAAGACTTTGGTATAATTTATGTCCCAAAAAACTACACAAAAATTAAAAAACACGAAATAATACAATTCCAACGACAATATCAAAGCAAAAGTATGTGGATAAAATGCCATGACCTATCCAACAAGATTACCGATGACATTTCTAAAAATGTGGCGTATTCTAGTCGTATAGTTCATTAAACGATTTTATGATAGTACTATACAGTATATATCTAAAACTATACTATAGTAAATGGTCTAAAGCATTGATATATACTTATGGACATGCCCAGCGATGAGAATGGTCTATTTCTAGAGAAAGAGATAAAACGAGGGTTCAGTCGCTCTCTATCTCTCTCAAAACAGTATCTATAGTTAGGATGTTAGAGATAGACCGAACCTATACGCCGTCTTTCTCACTCTTTTCAGCAAAAATTATTACAACGATATACTGGCTGGGCACGTCCATGAGTATTCCAATGGTCTAAGAATATTTCACAATGGAATTGGCTATAAGAATTGAGTCAACCGTTCAAGAGAGAGATATGAATTATGTTCTTGGCCGAGTCATCGATCAATGAGCAACCAGGTACACCTATGCAGTTAGACGCAACTCCCTTCCCTATACCAGCACAATTAAATAGTTTCTTTTGAAATAAATGCCAAAAAAATTATGATTTTAAGTCTATAGTAATAAGTTATAGCAATACTGTTGTGCATATTCACAAATGTGAAGCACATTACATGTGCGCGAATGTTTGAAAAAAGTATCAGATACACTTGGCAACGTCGGTACGGATTCGTTTCTCTAGTACATCTCATGTCAAGTCAATTGTCATTGTCCACAGGCTGGTTTTGGTTTTATAACCAAAGTTTTTTGTATTTATAAACAAAATGTCCAAAATAAATGAATATGATTTGTATGGGACCAATTTTTCGACAGAATCTATGAAAGTTATAGCGGAAAGTATAGGTATTGGTTACTTAGCTGATGATGCTGCAAAAGAGCTATCAGAAGACATATCCTTTCGAATAAAACATATTATTCAAGATGCAGCTAAATTTATGAACCATGCAAAACGTTCAAAACTTCTACAGGGCGATGTAGATGCAGCACTTAAATCTAAAAATGTTGAGGTAAAATTGTACTTAATAAATAAAATTGAAAATGGTTAATGTGTTATTTTTTAGCCTCAATATGGATTCCAATCTACAGAGCCTTTACCTTTTCGATTTGCATCTGGAGGAGGAAGAGAACTACATTTTATAGAAGAAAAAGAAGTAGACCTTAATGATTTACTTCATAATATAAGTCCAAAAGCTCCTATAGAACCCACATTAAGATCGCATTGGTTGTTTATTGATGGAGTGCAACCCACAATTCCAGAAAATCCACCTCCTGTTGCAAAAATTATACAAAAAGTAATAAAATTTATTTGACTTGGTATTTCATTATTTAATATTTTAAATTAATGCATGGCTTTGAATTAAATATAAGAGAACTGTCATATATTCATTAGTAGTCGACTAATCTTGTAATAAGTGCGTTTTCTTAAGTTTTCCTTTAATGCATTCCGTGTCAAATTAAAGGGATACTTGTACTTGTCATTCTGTGTTATATTTATGTTCCTTTGACTTTTTGGTGTTAACTACACTTTTTAATTAAAAAAAGTAAAAAACTTGCTTTTTTATATTTGTCTTTACTTGGTTACTTTTCAGTTGGAGTCTGTAGATCCTGTCAATAAAAAACCTATGAAAGAAACTTCAGGGAAACCCACAACAGGAAAACAAAAATTAAAAAACGTTGAAACTGTTCAAATAAAGCAATTAGCCACTCATGAGTTATCTGTAGAGCAACAATTGTACTACAAAGAAATAACAGAAGCTTGTGTCGGATCTGATGAAGCTAGAAGGGCAGAAGCTCTTCAAAGTTTAGCATCTGATCCTGGTTTACATGAAATGCTGCCCAGAATGTGTACATTTATTATAGAAGGAGTGAGAGTCAATGTAGTGCAAAATAATCTAGCACTTTTAATATATCTTATGAGAATGGTTAAAGCTTTATTAGATAACCAATCATTGTATTTAGAAAAATATGTAAGTATTGTATTGTGAATTTTGGGTAAACAGGACTTATTTTGTTTTTTGTTTTAAGCTCCATGAATTAATTCCTTCTGTAACAACCTGTATTGTTTCGAAGCAATTATGTATGAGGCCTGAATTTGATAATCACTGGGCTTTACGAGATTTTGCATCAAGATTGATGGCTCAGATATGTAAAAATTTTAACACCAGCACAAATAATATACAGACACGTGTAACTAGAATGTTTACGAATGCATTACAACAAGATAAAGTTGCACTGTCTTCATTATATGGAGCTCTTCAGGGACTGTCAGAGTTAGGCGCGGAAGTTAGTAGGATATTTATCTTACCAAGGATCAAAAGTATAGGTTTGTATGATTCTGATTATTTTAAAGTAGTTATAATGACATTACTAATTTATTTATTTATACAGTGCAGTCAAAAAGAAAAAAACTTAAATAAAATTTAACATGTTGAAGAATATCGTCACCACTAACCAAAACTAAACTTTTTAAACACTTTATGTACATTTCGCTAACTATGTTTGGATCATCAGGAGTTGATGATAATTTTGAGTTTGTCATCAACTCCTGATGATGGTAACATAGTTAACGAAACTTACATAGAGTGTTTAAAAAGTATAGTTTTGGTTAGTGGTGACGATATCTTTCAACATTGTTGAAAACCAAAGGTTCCCAATTCAAGAAGGTTATAGACTTGCCCTTTTTTTATGGTCAGATATTATTTCTCTCTGATTGTAATGAAACTTGAGTTGTAGATAGAGAAAGATGATTCCAATAAAGGGTACTTTTAGTTTCTTCCCACTTTGATAAGGCGCGTTTTATATTATGCGGCTAATTAAACGCTGGTAAAATTTTTTAAAGTAATAATTTTTTTCAAACTGTAAAGAAAGTTGAAATAGATTTTTTTTAAATGTTTTAAAATTTTTTTAGTATAAAGCGACTATAATAATTTTCAGAAAATTGCGATAATTTTTATCTAAAACTATTCATTGTTAAAAAATTAACGTTTGTATAAAACAAGGTTTACACTATACTACAATTCACCATTTGGAGATTTTTGGCTCTGGATTGGTTTTTTTTAACTCATTTTGGAAAATAAAAATATAAAGTACAGTTTACATTATGCGATAAATTAAACGTTGGAGTTTTTAGCTCTGGATTGTTTTTTTTTGATTTCATGCTTTTTGATTCATTATATTTTAAAATATTTTTAGATCTAGATAAAACACGGTTTACATTATGTGGATAAATAACCGCATAGGGATTTTGGCTATAATAATTTTTCAGAAAATTACATTTTTCCCGGATAATTTCTATTTAAAAACATTTATTGTTGTTTGTATAAAGTGCAGTTTACATTATGTGACTAATTAACCGCTTGGTGGATTTTTCTTTTTGGCTGTTAATATTTTTTTCTTCAAATTTTAAATTTCATAAAAGTTAAGAAATAATATTTACTTCAAATAAAGCGCATTTTACAATTGCGGCAAATTAATCGCTTGGATATTTTTTTAATTTCGAGTTTTTAGAAAGTTTCGTTATCGTATTTTAAAATATTTGTAATATAACTTCAAATTTTCAGTATATTATGCAATAATATTTTGATAATGCGCGTTTTACATTATGCGGCTAATTATCCGCTAGTAAAATTTTTTATTGCAATAATTTTTTTCAAACTTCAAATTTTAAGAGAGTTGAAATAGATTTTTTTTAAATGTTTTAAAATTTTTTTAGTGTAAAGCGACTATATTAATTTTCAGAAAATTGCGATAATTTCTGTCTAAAAATATTCATTAAAAAAATAACGTTTGTCGAATTTGGTAAAAGTTGCGCTCTCACCATTTAAAAAAAAAACTCAATTTCCTCTGAAACTAAAAGATCTCGAGAAGAATAGATGATTTATTTGCAAAATAATAGTTTACATTATCCCAATATTGATTTATGATTGAACTTTTCTGCACCCATATAAGCTTCGGTATCATACTTTATTTTATTAACCGGCACATAGAACTAATATCCTTAGTTTTTCTCCGCTTTATATGCAATATGTAGACTACAATGACGAATTTAATATTGACTTATTTAATATTACCACCCAAACCCTTTGTCGCAATTTAAGACATTGAAAAACTTTGGTATATTAAACATTAATTAACGTTAAGCATAGAAGTACATTTTTTTCTTATTATATTTTAAGGAAATCGAATAGAAATTTACTTAGATGGTAATCTCGTTTCAAATATGGAAAAAATAGCTTCTGGAAATATTAAAGCTTTGCTTATAAAAGTATTAGCTCCTGTTTTAAAAAGCATTCGGAGTCCTCCAGATAATCTTGAGGAATATAAACAAGAGTATGGTTATATGGGAATATCTTTACACTCAGCGGTAATCAAAGCGAGAACTCAGCCTACACCTGCACCAACTGGTTTCACAAATGTAAACAATCCTATTACTTGTAGTCCTACTTTGGCCAGGAGTGTTAGTACACCAAGTGGAATTATTCAACAGGTAAGTTTAAGATAATTTGTACTGTTCCAGTATTAACTATAGTTTAATATTTTTACCGAAAGTGACTTTATTTTGAAACTATTAACATATTTATTAATACAGGGTGAAGCAAGAAAATACATAATAGCTCTTTTTTTTTAGCAAACTCCTGGCGGAGGAAGAACAATTGTAATGAATCCATCTCCAAGAGCTCAATTACCTCAATCAAATCAAAAGTTTGTCTTCGTTACTCAACGACCTCAAACGCCAATGAGTTCTTCCCATCAAGTTCAACAGAGCAGTTCTTCAGCTCAAAATACAGTCGTGAAATTCGTCTCGAACAATCCAATTCAGAATCAGCCGAAACTTGCCACACAACAAAAATTGGTGGTAATGTCTAATCAATCTAGCCAAGGAAATTTTCAGGGACAGGTTTCCGGTGGCCAAGGAAATACTTTATTAATTTCCAAACAAAATTTTGTTCAGCAACAACAGCAGCAGTTACAACAACAACAATTACAACAACAGCAATTACAACAACAGCAATTACAACAACAGCAGTTACAACAACATCAATTGCAACAGCATTTGCAGCAACAGCAACAGTCACCTCACATGGATGATTTGTCACATTTGGTTTAGATATAATAAAAGTGTAAAAATAATTGCGAGATTTTATTTAAAATAGATGTTAATCTAATATTCAAACGGGATTAATGATAAAAAACAAAACTAAAGTTATAATTTATTTGTATAAATTAATTTAATATACAATAATATTGTAGGTGCTTTATCTGTAAAAACTAGAAAGTGTTCAAATTTAAATTTTCAAAAATGTAATAAAAAGTAAATCGCCCAAGAGCGCCACGCCGAATATTAATAATACCATCTCTTCATTTGATTTCTGGTGTTCCCGTTAAGTGGTTGAAATATAGGGAGAGTATTATTATTATAAATAAAATGTTACGTCATCCCTAAAAAATTAACTCGTCTATCTTTGATTTACAAAATAGCAATAATTATTATTTTATACTGCAAACTATAGTAAACGATTTATTAAAGTTTTATATGTTGTTATTAAAAGTGTTAAATACATAGAGAATTGGATCAGTGTAATAAAGAGTAAATAATGCAAAAAAAGAAACGACTATTATTTCCCATCTGCCAAAATTGCATACTGAAATACACAATAATTAAGATATTGGTTAGAATAAAGCAACATACAGTATATAATATCAGCATGCATAATACACAGTAAAGTAAAATAATATTTAAATCCAAATGTGGTCTACTGATGAAGTAATAAGTACCACAAATTTTATTAATGTTGAAAATGAAGGATGTTGGCAACTAGTTTCGGCGAACTGCCATCATCAGGCCTAGAATACAAAGTTATTAGGACTTGGGGAAGAAAGCAAAGTATAACTTACCAAAAAAATGGGAAGGGTACATCGTTGGTAATTAAAAAGTGTGTGCACGCACTGGTGAAAGGGGAGTTAAAGGGAGTAACGCTGTGATACAGGAAAAGGAAGGAGTGATGAAATATTAAATTAAAGTAAGATCTATGCTAACAGAGAAAAATTGTTGTGAAGGTTGAATTGTAGGAAGGAAAATTTTGAAAGTTAGCCTTACCATGCCATTTTTTTGTGGTCAGATATTATTTCACTCTGATCGTAATTACGTAGAAGTTGCGCTCACTTTCATTTTTTTGGAATCAACGCCTCTGAAACTACCCCTATACCTTTAGTTTTTAAAATCTAAATTTTGAAAAATTTTGAAGATTTTTGAAGGCTATAACTTTCAGCTTTTTTTCGGGTCAGATATTTTTTCACTCCGATTTAATTGCAATTTTAATCATAGATAGAGAAAGATAATTTGAATAAAGAATTGCTGTTGGTTTCCTTCTAATTCATTTTTTACCATTTTTTTTAACAAACTACGTAGAAGTTGCGCTCACACCTTTTTTTTTCCTTTACAACCCAATTTTCTCAGAAAAGAGAGATAGAGCAGAATAGATCACTTTTTTGGAATCTACGCCTCTGAAACCACCCATTTTCCATTAATTTTTAAAATCTAAATTTTGAAAAATTTTGAAGATTTTTGAAAACCAACTTTTTTTCGTGTCAGATATTTTTTCACTCCGATTTAATTGGAATTTTAATTATAGATAGAGAAAGATAATTCGAATAAATAATTGCTGTTGGTTTTCTTCTAATTCATTTTTTACCGTTTTTGTTAACAAATTACGTAGAAGTTGCGCTCACACTTTTTTTTTCTTTAAAATTCAATTTTCTCAAAAACTAAGAGAGCTGGAGCAGAATAGATCATTTTTTTTGGAATCTACGCCTCTGAAACCACCCATTTTCCATTAATGTTTAAAATCTAAATTTTGAAGGCTATAACCTTCAACTTTTTTTCGGGCCAGATATATTTTCACTCCGATTTAATTGCAATTTTAATCATAGATAGAGAAAGATAATTCGAATAAAGAATTGCTGTTGGTTTCCTTCTAATTCATTTTTTACCGTTTTTTTAACAAACTACGTAGAAGTTGCGCTCACACCCTTTTTTTTTTTTACAACCCAATTTTCTCAGAAACTAAGAGAGCTAGAGCAGAACAGATCATTTTTTTGGAATCTATGCCTCTTTAACTATCCCTATCCCACCCATATATTTTTAAAATCTAATTTTTGAAAAATTTTGAAGATTTTTGCCCTTTTTGGGGTCAGATATTATTTCTATCGGATTGTAACGAAACTTGAGTTGTAGATAGAGAAAGATAATATTTTTATTAAATTAGATTTTAATCTACTATTCAAAGGGGATTAATGATAAAAAACAAAACTGAAGTTACTTATAATTTATTTGTATAAATTAATTTAATATACAATAATATTTAAGTACCTATCTCTCTATATTTAAGGTAAAAAATATTGATATGTACAGAAAACTTGACAAAGTACTTACATCTTTTGAACTAGATTATGACGGTTGTACAAATATTAAATATTTATTTACAAAATTATGTACATTACAATGGCAGTGAAGTTAACTATAATACAAATATGGTATAATACTAATGATGGCTTAAGTTAAAGTCAATTTGGTTTTGGTTTTGTTTAAATTTATGCGCTACACAAAATATTTTTTGTCCAACCAACAAAAAAATTTAAATTAGGTAGTAAATTAGTAGTAAATAAATTAGACAACAGATGAGTTACATTTTAGAGGCTAAACATCAATAAATGTCTACGAGGTATAAATATTTTATAGCTTGATTGGACAAAAAATCTTATTTTCTTCAGCTAATATCAGATATTGGACATGAATTCAATAAAACATTATTTAGATCCTTCATATCTGACCAATCCATTAATTGATTTTCAATTTTTAGTTTTCTTATGCAGCCTTTAAAATTGGTAAGCGTCTTCAACGTCCCTGTAGGTGCATTATCTGTAAAAAATAGAAAGTGTTCAAATTTAAATTTTCAAAAATGTAATAAAAAGTAAATCGCCTAGGAGATCCACATCAAATATTAATAATAAAGTCCCTTCCCGCACAAGCCTTTGACTTCTGGTGTTCACAGGTAAGTGGGTGAAATATAGGGAGAGTATTATTTAGAAAAATAATTCATCTATCTTTCAGCGACTAATACAAAGTCATACCACAATATTTTATAAATCTATAAGGTTATCCATATTTCAAATGTGGTCCAGTGTTCAATATATGAAATAAAACTCTTCATGTACCACATAAATATAATTATCAACTTCATTCGTCCTGCGGACTCGTGAAATTAATATTTGACAGCACGTTTCGTGAAATAACTTATACAATTATCGATAGTCACGGTAACACTCGATGAATTATATATGATAATTAAAATATATTAATAATAATATCGTGCACAGCACTGGACTAGAATTAACTTAATATTATGGTAAAGGCAACCTTCCTTCGAATATAAGGTCAGTCGTAACAGTTTTAACCCCCGCCGAAAGATTCACTGGCATATCACAACCTTATGATATACCGCGGCTGGAGTGGATCTAGTCAGTTCCAGTTGCAGTCCCAGTTCGAGTCGACAACATTCAGCTGCAGTACCGATTCAGCGAACTTTGGAAATAGAGTGAGGCCAAGTTCAATTGCATCGGAAACGTCAATCAATAATATAGAAAATTATTTCTATTTTCTGCCTTTTCATTTTATTGGTTGTAAGTTTTAACAATTTTTAGCAGCTAAAACCCAGGCAAGTAAAAACGGCCCTTCTGGCCGCTAGTGATGTTGTCGATGCCATAACGACCTTGGATTATTTATCTTCACTGACGCTGCCCGGTGCAAGTGGCCTTCACACTGGTTGGCGTCCGAGGCAATCTTAAACATGGACTAAGCCTTCTGATTTTTTGAGTCATTTTTTTGTTTGATTTTGATGAAATTGGAAGTATAGCAACCTTCAGTTTATCCGTTGTTATATTAGTGTGAACAAATCTACCTGATTTTGCTTGGTGAAACAAACATAATTATGTTAAAACTTCCAAAATTTAGCGACTCGACCTTAAAAACCGAAGAATTGATGTAGAACAATCTGAGAAGATGTTAGTAGAAAAACGTTGATATGTAAGATTCCCTTAAGAAAATTTTATTTTAAGAATTGAGAAATTGTATTTATACAGGGTGTCCCAGGAGTTCGTACCCAAAACTTGGGATAAAAAAAATGTGCCTCATTAACCATTGAACTTAGTCCGTACCTAACTTTACAAGGGTAGTGCAGATTTTTTTATAACGCTATTAAGTGCGCATTTTATTGTGTTTATAAATGGTTAATTTTTGATTTATTTCAAATACGTAGTTTAATAATTATAAATAAAAAACTTATTTTTGATTTTTAACTTTAGAGCCCTATACTTCGTTAACGAAGGGCGTAATTAAGGGACAAATTTTATATAAAGTACCATCATAAATTTTAGCCCCTCTATCATCTTCCAAGTTTTGGGTACGAACTCCTGGGACATCCTGTATAATCTACAAAAGTATTTTTTTACCTGGTAATCCTCCCACGTACATAGGCGCTTCCATTTCATCCATAGTTGAATTAACATCGCTTTGTACCCAACTTTTCCTAACTCCATCGACGTTTACAGTCAGTTCCGAACTGGAGTACATTGCAGTAACGTTATGCCACTTGTTATTACATAATGCGATATCCGAATTGAGACTATTCGTTACATTTGATATAACACCGTTGCCCAAATTTACTCCCATAACGATGGCGCCGTTTTGTAATTCGACGGAAAGTGCGGGATAATCTCCATGGTTCGAGACGCTTAACAGAATTCCGTTTTGTTCTGAAGTTCGAAATTCGAAACTTAATTCCAACATTTCGCTTATTTGGAAATCTTCCTCTACAAAATAATGTTAAATCGAATGGAAATATTAAAGAAAAATAATTACTTACTGTATATAGCATAAGCGTCTCCCCCAAAATAAGCTCCTTCTTCTACTTTCGAAAAGCAGAGAGTAATATTGGAATGTTGTACGTTTTTATTGTTTATTAAAAATTGTTGCTCGTTATTTATTTCTAATGATTTCATACAACCTCGGAAAGGTAGAAGACGATCCCTCTAAAAAAAATAATAAAAAAATTATAATCTGAAAAAGTATGTTTCAAACAATAGTCAATTCTTCTAAAAGATTCGAAAAAAAAACGCGGTTAATATTTTGTTATTCCATTTTATCTTACCAAGTCAGAAAGATTCGCATAATCCGAATTTGGAGATACTCCACCAAAGTATATTTCATCTTTAGGTTTAATCCTCATATTGATACGATTTGGTTTACTTTCCCTATCAACAATGACAGTCAATTTCTTTAGTTTCCTAGTCAGTCGAATGTTGTGCCAATTGCCATCGTTCATTCGCTTCTCCGAACTTATTGGTAAACTTTTAACTTTTTTCTTTCTACCTTCTATGTTTAATTGCAATTGACCGTCTTTTAACTCTAGTAAGATGTAATTTCTTCTTTTATTGCTCTAAAATAATGTTACATATAACGAAATATACTTCAGGTAAATGTTTTTTATATATTAAAGTATCTGTAAAGCTCATTTAAGGTGGTTCTAATTCTTATAGGAATTGAATGGTATTTTAATTCAATATTGTAGATGTATCAAAAAATGAGAAAAAAAAATTGGTACTTACAGATACAAACAAAACTCCATTTGGATAAAATGTTCTAAAATCAAATTGAAGGGTGAAATTACTTCTCCAAAACTTCGTTACGATATGCGTATAACTATTCGGTTTATCACCAAATTTGATGGCGTCTTGTTCGATTTCGTTATTATCGAATTCGGTGCATCGGTCAGTATTTTGCATCGTGTTTGTTAGAGTAGACATCGATAAACTCTTAACAGTAATATTTGATTCTAAAAGAGGTTTTTCTCTCCCTACATCAACGTTCTTTAAATCCTTAACGGTTGAATTATCGAATTGAATGAATCTGAAAAATAAGAAATTATTTAATCATCTTTTTATTTTTTGTGAAGTAGATATTTACTTATTATTTATAGTAATATCTCGGATTCCTCCAGTGAAATCCCCATCGATTGATCCTATTTGCAGATCAGCTATTCTAATTTCCAATTCTTTTGAAATTGTTTGCGGCAACGTTCCGTTAATAAGCAGTTCCATCGTTTCACCCAATTTTATTTCAATAGTGTTGTATACATTCATATTTATATTATATTTATTGCATTTTACACCGCCAATTACAATATATGAATTTTCTAAATCTATACTTTGATCATCATTCAATTTTATAATTGTACCATCGGTAGCCGTAGGCCTCAATATAAAGTTGATTTTCTTCAGGATTTCCTTCGGATGGTCAAGTTGCAAATAACCATTTTGGTTAATCCAAGCATAGCTGAATGTTAACGTCTGAAAAAAATTTGTAATAAAGTAAGAAAAAAAAACGAGCAACAAATAAAGAAAACAAAAACTTTACTGAGAACGAAAAATAGAAAAACTATAAAAGTGTAAAGGGGATTTACTAAAGGTAATAGTAACAAAAAGAAAAAAAGAATCAATCCAAAAAAAAATTATCATTGGAAGTGTTCTAAATAGATGGAACAATTACTAAATGATACAGAGGATAAAGGAAAAAATAATAAAGAATGAATATTAAATATTGGCTACTGACAAAAAATAAATTAAGAAATAATACCAAAAATTAGTCTAAAGAACCGACAGTCTGAAGGACTAATTGACTAAATTACAAAAATTACTAAAGAGAATTTGCGACAAGGAAGAAGTCGGGAAATAATGAACTAAAAAGATAATTATCTTATCCATAAAAAGAGATAGAACTGAATGTTAGAAAAAAAAAACTAGTAGAAGAAATAGAAAATATGATGGAGAGAATTAATGTAAGACAAAAGTACAAAGTACTAAAAAAATTGGGAGTTGGCGAAAAATAAGAATTTATAGTAGATAGTCTACGAGGTTCCGGCCATAGGTATAGGGAATTCAAAGTGTTAGAGAGAGAGGTATAGGAAATTCAGCGTGTCAGAAATAGAGAGCACTATGACGTCACATTTTACGAAGTTTGCGACATTTTTTGACGTTCAGTATTTTGAAGTGTTAAAAAACGTTCGAAACGCCACATTTTACAACGTTTTCAACGTTTTTTAACGCTTAGAATTTTGATTCGAAAAAATACGTCAAACAATGTCATATTTTATCGATTTTGACAAGTTATTTTTACATGTTTCCTTATGAGAAATGCATGCATTTGATGCAATAAAAAGCGAAAGTTTTTTCACATCAAAAGTAGATGTAAGAAACGTTGAAAACGTTGTAAAATGTGACCTTTTGAACGTTTTTTAACGCTTCAAAATAATGAACTTTAAAAAAAGTCGTAAACCTTGTAAAATGTAACTTTTCGAACGTTTTTAACGCTTCAAAATAATGAACGTCAAAAAATGTCGTAAACTTCGTAAAATGTGACGTCATAGCGCTCTCTCTTTCTGACACGCTTAATTCCCTATACCTGTGGTCGGAACCCCGTAGCCTATCTACTATTAGAACACGCATTTAAATGAGAAATTTTCACATGAAACGGGATGCGATAAATTTGTGAGTTTACACATGCAATGATTTACTGCCGGAAGTAACTTCTGTCGCTCCACTAATTTTAAAATGCGTGTGTATACACTTACTGGCGTGCATGGGTTAAACAAATTGGTAGCTTTCAAATTTTTATGCGCCAGTAACTTTTCTGGCAATAGTAAAACTAAAACTTTGCAAGTGTAAACTTCCATGCACGTCCTGTATATTATTTGTTGTTCAGGTCTACTTGTGGTTTATCTAGTTTAAAATTAAATATTTTATATAGTCTTATATTTTCAACATTAATACGAACAAGAAATGGAAATCGGAAATAACAATAAAGTTTTTAGAATTGTATGGACAATGGAGAAGTTTACCATTTTATTTTCAATGAATGAAACTGAAAATTTAAGCAAAACCGAACAAAAATGCGAAAGTAAAATTAAGATATCTCAAAAACTAACAAAGTTATAACATTTTAAAGTTGCGCTTGGCATTCCGTCCGATTCAGTGGACTGACGTCATTTCTCCTAATTAGTGTATGAGACGAGATTGTAAACAAAGTGACGTATCGCGCTTTTTATACTCGTTATTCCTCGCATATTTTAGTCCAAGAGCCAGATCAGAAAAAGTAGGTTCTACTATTTTTCTCGTACAATTCACGGTTCACGAATTGAATTTACTTTCAAGTAGAACACATTCCAACAATAAAATATGTTTTGTAGAAGATTGCAGAATAAAGTACCTGGCTCTTGGACTATATTTTGTTATGTGACAGTTAATAAAATACGATGACGGAAATTAAATTAAATTAAAGTCAGATATGTGTCAATCATGTCGTGGCATAGAAGAAGAGTTTGGGTTGTAGTAACAGCGCTTTGGCATTACGGATATATGACGTCATACGCACCACAATCGGCGAAAAAAAGCAACAATTTTAATATTATATTTCTCCGTTATTTATTGACCGATTTCAAAAATTTTTTTACCGAGATATTAGTTTTTGTCTAAATTTTAGTTAAATGTAATAACATATTATATTATCACTACCATGAAACTTATCCATTCCTTTGTTTGTGGATGTGCATTCTGGATTGTACAAAAATATAGAAGCAAGGGAAAATACAAGATATTCAGGTAGCATAATCAATGAATATCGAACGTTTTGATTCATCTGACGTTAAAGCCAAAATTAATACTGATTAGAATTGGGGAAAATAGAAGAAAGCCAAAAATCTAGCGCAGATACTAATAAATTGTATACACTTATGCTAACATGGTTAAATCTTTAATCATATTTTCAACTATAATTTTTACAATTAATCGACAACAATTATATTAGATCGCCTAATAGCACAAAAGGTCCAAGGGCCAAAATTAAACGTTTTATAAACGTTTCTGCAAGAACGTTATTAAAATGGACATAAACGTCCACAATACATCGACAAAACGTCCGAACTCATAAATTAAAAACAAAACGTTTTGTACGATAAAAAACGACTAATAAACCTTTTTTGAATGTCCAGGTCAGAATGTTTTTTTATAAAGTTACAATAATGACGTTTTTAAAACGTTTTATTTGAGTCGTTTGTAACTACACCAGTAAAAACGTTCAAAAAGTATGTTTTCAAAAAAAGTTAAAAAGCTACGTTTAAACGTTTTTGTAAGTTGTTTTTGTAGCCACTACGTATAGTTCTTATCAAGAACAAGTTTTTGTTTGGTATTGGTATCGTATAGATGTTTTGGTTAATTAAAAATCAGTTAAAACTATGCCGTGTTTTCTCTCTAACTACCTACTAATACACTACAGTTTTTATAACCACTCTGTAAAAAACGTTTTTGAATCCGCAAAAGTATGTTATTTGAGAATGAAAGTTTAACAGCTTTTAAAATTACCGTTAGAAACTTTATAAAAACGTTTATTTTAGGTTCTTGAAAGTATGTCTTCAGAAAAAGTCAGAAAGTTAAGATTTTTTAAACGTTTTTATAACCACTGTAAAAAACATTTAAAACATTTAAGTAGACGTTCTAAAATATGTCTAAAAAACGTATTTTATCGAACCAATTATTTAGTCCGCTTTGAAATGTTTGTAAAACGTATTTTTGGCATTAAGATTGGAGCCAGTAAATCATAGCATGTGTAAACCCGCCATTTTATGGTAGCATTAGCGCTATATCGCAAAAACGTGCAATATGTTCTACATAATCGCGTTATATCATATTGTGGCAATAGTAGAAAATCAGTCAAGTTTATGCCGGTTGTCACATGATTTACGTTTTTTATAGTAGCAATTAATTAAGCAAAAACCAAACCATGTTTATGGGGTAAAACTTCAGATGATTTCAAGGATCGAGTGGGTAACGCGTAGAACGAAGTTTTCCAGTTTCTCACAGAAAACTATGATAATTTGGAGAAATATGAAAAACTATCTACGATTGCGATCAAAACAAAAGACAAGTAATGCTTATAATTAAGATTCATGTAGCCGCACTGTTGAAATTTTTGAACCCGTACATGTTTTCCATCGTACTTCCTTGAAGAAGAGCCATTAATGAAAACTTTTACCTCTTCTCTCCATTATGATTTTATACCAACTGACTAACTACAAAAATAGGCAACACTGAAAATTTTATTTTACAATTTATTGCATCAATTATATCTCGTGTGAAAAGTATTAACAATATATCAAATGCGATAATTTTTTATTGCTCACAATATATTGCTCTGTGTGAAAATACTTTGAAAGGCAAAAGATTGGGTCAAAATAAACAATAAAACAACAGATACATTTTCAATAAAATAAATATTAAGACAGGATAACATTTTGTTGTTTGTGATATTTAACACTAGAAAAAATCATGCAAAATTCGAAACTACCAAAAAAATATCATTTTCTAGCATTCGCAGGTACAAAAAGATTATCGATAAAAAAGATTTGGATATTTAAATTTGGAATCGAATAGAAGGATAATATACAAATTCAAAAAGATAAAACATATTAGCAAGAAATAGAAGCAAGGTTCCTCTACTGGTAGGATTTTTTTTACTTGAACTTACTGAAAATATTTCTTTAAATACTAGTTATATAATTAAGAAAGAAAATAACTTACCCTTGTTTTAATGATACCATAAGATATGCTTGCATTATTTAATTGAGATTTAAGTTCGAGGAATCCTAAAAACGGTTGATTTTCGATAGGAACGCAATTTCTGTCAAACGTTGGTGGAACGCCTCCCAAATAGTGTTTGGTTTCTTTTACTTTAAAAACGTTACTGGGTGCAATTTGTTTAGGAACCGATGACATAAGTTTATTGTCCACTGATAACGTGTAGGTTATAAATAACTTTTTGGATATTCTTTCTAGTTTCCAACTGATTTCTGCAATGTGACTTTTACCATCGTTTACTTTAGATGAACTTGTTAATGCTGTTTTTTCTTTATTAGTAAGCTGAACGAAGAAATTAACGTAGCCGTTTTCCAAATATAGGTTGATGAATGAACAAGTAGCAAACTAAAAAAGAATATTAGTAATGAAACAGATCACGCTTCACGGTCATATTCACAACGTTTTTTTCTATGGAAAAATGAAATAATTTGCTTTTTTCTAATTAATTAATTAAACAACTATATCCCAAAATCGAATCAGTTCTTCCTTGAACTGATACAAACCGAAAGCAAAAATTCGACTCCTCTATTCAACTTAGTTGTTGAGTTATCGTGCGGACTAACTTACTTGCTTGCTTGCTAAACAGAAATTGTTTTTTTAGGCATTTCTCGGAAATGGAATAACCGATTTGTATGCCGTTTTGTGCAAATGATAGATAAAAAAGTGAGCAGTTTGCTCGGAAAAGGTAAAAGTGTGATTTGTCTACAAAACTGAAAGCAACATATTCACACGTTGTGAATATGATAAAACAGTCAAAACATTAATTGGTTTTAATACTTACATGTCCCGCAACGTAAATAGTACTACTTTCGTCAAATGTACTAAATTCAAATCTAATAGAAAATTTCTTAGGATCTAGGTTTGTATTAAGTCCATATTCAAAATATCCTTTTCCGTTATAGAGACTGTTTATGTTATCATCAACAGTTACATTTCTAAAAAAAAAGTAATAACAAAATTAAACTATTTATATACTTGGATAAATGCACAGATGAATTACTATCCGTTAACTAAATTCAGATTACATGCTAAAATACTTGTCCATATCTTGTTCAGATGTAAGATTAAGAAGAAGTCCAGAAATTGGTAGTTATCAATATGTAATAATAAGCAAAATAAGATAGATATATAAACAACAAAACGTAGAAATTTAAGTTAATTAATTGCGAAAGAAGTAAAAAAAAAACTATTGACTGATATTAGAAGAATTAGAACAATTATTGGAAAATAGAGGAAATGGTAAAGTCAGAGGAGATTAAAAATCAGATAAAAATGAAACAAAAATGTCGTAGAAAAATTATTTAAGTAAGAAGAAAGCTAAAAATTATAAAAATGATAAGATTTAGTATCAATATCGAAATAGAAATGTAAAGAAATTGAGAAAAAATAGAAGAAACCACCAAAAAATATTTTATTAAGATTAATAATCCAGTTAAATTGTTTTTTCCAAGGAAAATTGTGGTGTATAGTTTTGATTTCTTCCATTCTATATATTTTTTTTAACTAACAAAATTCATTATGAGATATTGAAAAAAACGCAAAAAATAATAAAAAAACAATTTTTGGAGGTTTTTTGCTTATAACTCGAAAACTATACCTAATTCAAAACAAAAACCGTTGCACGTCATCGATGATTTGATGATTTGTAATAAAAAAAAACATTCCTGTCGGACGTTATGCTTAAAAAGGATATCCCTAAAACCCTCAATTAGTGACGATCGTACATGAAAGGAATTTTTGCGTGCTCTATTTGGTGGTAGCACTGCCGTCTTATTATCTGCACATCGATGACGTGCAACGGTTTTTGTTTTGAATAGATTACATTAACTTTTCGTAAATAACCTCCCTATTTTGAATTAAAGTACATAAAATTTCCTCCATATTTCACTATTCAGGTTTTTTCCCCAACAAACCGTTCGGGTTCAAGCACCAGTTGAAAATTGGCGTATTAAACCGTTCGGACTCAAGCCATAGTTGAAAATTGGCGAATTTCGGCTGTCTCCGGAGGGGTATTAAACGTTTGATAATGTGTTTATCGAGTCAAGCAAGAAGAGGAAGGATGGTGAGCATGTTCAGCTAAGTAAAAAATTTGCAGCTGAGGTTCATGAGTGATGTCGTAAATACTACAGTAATTAATGAATAATTGCCGCGCATTTGAAGAAGGTGAAGTAGGGTAGTGAGTCGGTGAAAAAACACCTACTGATCTAATTTTAATTTTAAAAACCTAGTGCTTTATGTGTAGCTGCGTCATAAAACCATCACGGACAGCAGGACGAGATTGCCGAAGCAGGAAACGCGTTTCTTATGGCTTTGTAAGGGAAAAAGACATGAGACTAGACTGACCGATTTTGAAATACTAGCAATACGTATCTTCATCGTACAAAACTAAATACCAACATTGCCTCACTACCCCCACCGAAGCTGTTGCACTAAAACATTTGAGAGTTTACTATCAGGTGCAGCAGTAGTTGTTAGGTCAAACCACACTCGACGAGAAACAAAGAAACCCGGAGGAGTGGGAGTGGTCTCGTCCCAGTTCCAACCACTTTGAACCCTACATAGGACTCGATACTCTGCTACATTTCTTGCAAATGTAAAAAGGCTGCACTAAAACATGTACTGAGTGTTTTGTAAGGTCTAACAACACTCGACGAGAAACAAAAAACTTGAAGGAGTGGGGGTGGTCTCGTGTAAGTGCCAACCACTTTGAACCCTACACCGGACTAGATACTCTGCTACATTTCATGCAAAATTTAAAAAAGGCTGCACTAAAACATTCACTGATAGTTTACTATCAGGTGCCACAAAATCTCTCACGTCAAATCACACTCGACGAGAAACAAAGAACCCCGAAAGAGTGGGGGTGGTCTCGTGCCAGTTCCAACTGCTTTGCACCCTGCACCGGACTCGATACTCCCCTACATTTCTTGCTGCAAAATTTAAAAAAGGCTGCACTAAAACATTCATTGATAGTTTACTATCAGGTGCAGGCAGTAGTTGTCAGGCCAAACCACAATCGATGAGAAAGGAGTGGGGATGGTCTCGTACCAGTGCCAACCACTTTAAACCCTATACCGGACTCGATATTCTGCTACATTTCTTGCAAATGTAAAAATGAGGGGGTAATCCCACCCAACTTTCCGAACACTCATAGTAAAGTAATTGGTTAATTTTACTGCATTAAAATACATTAATTATATTACCTATCGAATGGTATAAATCCCATTTTAATATCTTTAATATTTTTAAAGTTATTCAATTTTTTTTAAACTTTTATTAAATTTCAAAAAAAAATTATGAATTCTACAGTTTTTTGAATAAAATTCTGAAAAAAATCACAATTATAGAGTTTTTTACGACAAATTTAAGGGTAATTTTTTTAAAATTTTTAATGTTCATTTGAACCTTAAAACAAATAAAACCTATTTTTGAATAATTTTAAAATCAATAAATAATTAATATCTCATTCAATTTTATTCAAAATGGGAAACAGACCTTTTTTTTAAGTTTTTGGATCAAAATGCATTAATAAAGTTAGTTTAAAAAACTAAAAAAAAATCAAGTTTTTTTTCAAAAATTCATGGGTAACCATTGAATTGTTTTAACTTTTTTCATTTTTTGCTATAACTTTTACAAATACTACGTTAAAATTATGAAATAATTTACACACATAGTACTTTTGGATCCTTTTCGGATATGCTATTTAATTTTTTCATTTATTTTATACTTATTGATAAAACGAAATTACAAAAAAAATTAAAAAAATTCTTAATTTTGGCAACAATAATTACAAGTGTAAATTTTAAGAAACTAAAATATATTTAAAATTTAGAGTTTTATATTATCTTTCGAATGGTGAAAATCCCATTTCAATAGATATTTTTTTTAAATTTTTAATATAAAAATTTAACTGAAAAATAATAATTTAATAAAGATAAAAATTAAAATAAAAACTAGCGGCGAAACTATGCGCAACTTGAAAAAATAGTCAGACAAAATTTATAGAAAATTTTATGTTCTACAATTTTGATATCATGTAATTTTTCATAAAAATCCATAATTTTGTCTTAAAATCTAAAAAAGTCACAAAAATGTCTATATAAATTTTTTTCACTCCCTCTAGCGGCGAAACTATGAGGAATTCAAAAAACCGGTAATGACAAAATGTGTAGAAAATTTTATGTTCTACAACTTTCGTATCTTGTAATTTTTCATAAAAATGCATTATTTTGGTTATTTAAGAAAAATATGAAAAAAAATTATTTTTTCATAAATCTGGCAACAATGGCAGAAGTTTTTAAAAATTTTAATCATTCGAAATTAAACTATAACGTATAGAAAATATATGTGTAAAACTTTATTGCCATTTTGTTTAGTAATGACGTCATCACTTACAGCAACTGTCACTTCCGGTTGTTCGATTAACTCCAAAATCTATACAGGTTGTCTCCTTGATACCCTAAATATGTATATAAAATTTCATCTAAATCGGTCCAGCCGTTTAGACGCTATCGTGTTCACACACAGACACACACACAGACACACACACACAGACACACACACAGACACACACACAGACAGACATCATGCTAAAAATGGTATAAATGGATTCAGGTGACCTCAAAACGTAAAGATCCGTTAAAATCTGGGTATGGTCAAAATATCATGATCGCAATACTTTCCTTCTATACAACTCTGTTGTTCGGAAAGTAAAAACGGCTGCACTAAATCATTCACTGAGAGCTTACTATTAGGAGCAGCAGTACCTATCAGGTCAAACCATCCTCGACGAGAAACAAATAAACCCGAAGGAGTGGGGGTAGTCTTGTGCCAGTGCCAACTACTTTGAACCCTGCACCAGTACTCGATACTCCGCTATATTTCTTGAAAAAAAGACTGCCAACGTAATTGCGGATGTAGGAAGACAGGCCTTGATTATTTCCTGATCTGCACACGAGCTCCCGGAAGACAGCACTGACATATAGACGAAGAAGAGACCGAATAAAGACACCGACTAATGAAAGGAAGGTATGTCTAATCTCACAATCTATTTCGTAATCATTCAACTCTTTGAGATAATTATTACGAGTTGTTTTCTCATCACATCTTTTATTTTCCGGATGAACAGCTCAGCCGGCCCGAAGTCGACGATAGAAAAATCGGAACCTGTGCCAGGACCCGCCGCGTTCGAGGAACCTCAGTCAGGACCCTACAAAAACGACAGCGGGTCTTATAATTTTTGCTCATATGATATAATAATTGCTCACATTATGGTTTGATGTAATATAATAAGTAATAAAACTTTTCTTTTGGAATCGTAACTTTTTGGTACAATTTCGGACTCTAAGTATGGTAGGAGCAAAATGGAAGAAATTCACTAATAGAAGGACTTGAGTTTTTGTGTGGCTGAAGTGGTTTTTGTTGAAGGAAAAAACCTGCATAGTGAAATATGTAGGAAATTTTATGTATTCTAATTTGAAGTAGGGAGGTTATTTACGAAAAGTTGATATTCGAGTTTCTTCAATGTTACATCACAAAATTTTGTTAGCAAACCTCATATTCTGATTCAGTACTCAAAAAGAAAAATATATAAAAGGGAAGAAATCAAAACTACCCCAGAACTTTGATGCTAGGCTCTTTTGAGCACAAATTGACTGTATTATAATTAATTAATCCATCAAAAAGTGGAAAAATACTAAAAGAATAAAAATAAATTATTAGTAGATGGAAAGAATATTTTTAAGATTTGCTAGATAGCGAAAAAGAAACTCAAGATAACAATAAACAACATGAATAAACAGCGGAAGAGGATATAGAATAATTTACAACGTAAACGAACTATAATTAAAACTTAATCAAAGGGGAAGCACCCGACTACGATTCTTTCAAACCGGCAAACATATAGAGCTTCAAATAAAAAAAGACGACAGTGTTCAAAAACACCAAAAAAATAAACGAAAAGAGAAAATAAAACAAGTTTAACTAATAATAACGATTCTATTGAATTTAATTAATATCTTGAATTGAGTAAATTTACCTTTTTTGTCCAACGCACTTTCCATCAGTTTGTTTAAAATTCCACAAACCTAGATTCTCCTCGTTAAGAATAATTTTATAAACATACGAAACGTCTATTTGATTTTCATTTTCTTGTATTTCTGTATCTCCAACTTCAATGGAATCGTCTCGGTTAATAATATTCATTCCATTTATTTGTTTACTTCTTTCTTTAATACCAAGTTGCAATTTTAATAATGTTCCAGTTCTGAAAAAAAAAACGAATTAATAAATATTTAAAATTGTTTTAAATTATGTAAAATTTACTTTTGTATAAACAAAACATTTTCTCCTGGAGCACTTTTATCAATTACTATATCTTCTCCTTCAACGTTAACAATAACGTTCTTGTCCTTAACTCTCACAGATAAAGTTTCCTCTTTAGTTTTGGTCCAATTGAACAATGTGCAGTCATTACAGTTAAATGTTATAGCGAGACTTTGGAAGTACTGCGACGTGGGTAGTTTATAAATCATGTGACAATTTTTCAAATTCATAGCAACATCGACCTAAAAGGAAAACAATAATTTATTTTGGATAAGGAAATAGTGAAAATTTTAATGCTGTATAGATATTTTTTTATTTCTCATTGGTATTAAATCATGGAATTTATTGAACTTGTTGATGACTATTTGACGATCTACCCAATAAGATTAAATAAAGGAAAAATTCAAAGTACCAAATATTAGATGAGCCAAGGTAATGTTAGAATGAGATGTTTAAAAGTGTTTTTCTTTTTTTGATAAAAACAGATGTCTAAATCTAGAAGACTTATGGCCCAAGCGTTTCTTAGTATTTGTAGTACCATGAATATAATAAGAATGACTCAGTAAGAAAAAAAATCATTCAAGTAGGGGATATTGGTTAGACAAGGAATGTGATATACCAAAATACAAAACTTCTCTTTATTTGGTTAAAGAGATAATTGGAATGATTTAAAACCCGTTTGAATACCGGATATTGGTGTGTATTAAGCAAGAAATGGGAAGAGCAACTAGAACAGTTCTTTTTTTTGTTTGGTTAACAAAAGATTGTCTCTAGTCGTTAAAAATAATACTTACTCCATCAACTTGTTGCTTTGCTAGATTTATTAAATTTTGTAATTCCTTGGTTTTCTTTTCTAAATTTTCGAGTCTATTAGCTGTTCCTTTTGTATATTTATTACTATAATCAGTTAGTTGTGGAATGTCTAAATTTTTAAGAGTTTCTTGAGCAGATTTTAAGTCAGCATTTAAATGCTTAATTTCTAAAAAAAAAAACATATAAACCATTTAATTAACTAAAACTTAATAATATCTACCTGTTGGATTAATTTGTTCTTGGTATTTCTGATATTTTTTATCAAAATTAAATTGTTTATCGAATGCCATGTCGTCCACTTTTTTGTAGATATCTCTCATTCTTTCAGATACTTCAGAAGCGCTTCTGATTGCTTTCTCTACTTTGGCTACTTTTTCTGCTTGAGACGTTATATTCTTGTTGGTTTTCAGTAGATTTTGTAGAACGTCGTTGTTAGATTTACCATTTTCTAATATGCTATATTTTAGATCGTCTATATCTCTTTTTATGTCGTTTAAATCTGAAAAACTTCCTGGTAGTCAGAGTCGTACAAATAAATTTTGCAGAGTATCTTGACACACGATAAATTAAATATATATTGTTTGTGCCTAGATACAAAGTCTAGAATTCTTTCTGCCATAGGGAAGATGATCAAAATAATGATAATTTAAGAGTTAAAGCTGCAGACGGAGAATAATTGTTATATGTGAAAAATAGACAATGGAAAAAGTTATAAATGTATAAAATGCGACAGAACTTTTTAGCGTGCCAAAAGTATTAATGGGTCCCGAATCTTTCAGTAAATGGAATGAATCGGATTTAGGAAATCTTTTAGAGGTCTCGTAAATCGAAGAGACATGTAATTACAGTATTAGTACTTACTTGTTGAAAGATTCTTCAAATTATTAATCCTTTGTTTTAATCTATCGGAATATGTTTGTGCCAAATTTGATTTTGTATCGAGATCATCACCGTCCTCCGGCATTATTAAAATTTTTGCGTTTCTGAGCGTCTCTTTCGCTTGGTCCAGGTTATTTCGTGCGTCCGTTATACCACTAATGATTGCTTCATATGCCCCACTTGCGTTAATCTTCTTCCATTCATCTTTTGTAAAGTTGAACATACTGAAAATTATTAAAATTAGAAAGCTAATGCGTAAACGAAGTCAGGCACCATATAAAAACAAAAGAAGAAATACCAGTCTACAGGAAACAGATAATTCTACATACATAAAGAAAAAGTCGAGAAACAAATATCTTCAATGCTGCAATAAAAGATTGAGCACCATGGTAAATACAAGAAGCTGCTAATTTACTTCAAGATGCCTTTCCACCTCACTACAGACGCTTGGAGCAAGGTAAAGTTCAATCAAACATTCCAACATTCAAAAAAATGCTCTCTATAATATGGGCCACTAAATATTTTAGGCCATATTTATTTAGGGACAAAAGTCAAGATTCTATCAGATCACTGACCCGTCCAGTGTCCGTTTTTTTTTCTTCTTAAAGACACAAATTCAATACTAATTAGTTGCTTGGGGATTGAAGCTAGATGAATTTAATTGTGTATAAAATTAGGAGTAATGTGTCATTGGATACGTAATTTGATGTAGATATGATTTACGCTTTATCCCATGTCTTGCAAACAAATAAGTTATAAACAATTGTTTTTTTGCGGATATATCTTCAAAATCGGAAAAAGATCAGTAATAATAATGAAATTTTGGCAGTAATTTTACAGACTATAAACTAAGCGAAGCCTAACACCAAACCTAAGTTTCCTTATCCCTGATAAAACTTCTTCAAGGGATGGAGAAGTTACAGAAGACCTACATAGCAATACTCAAAACAAAGATATCAGACATTCCACCACGGTCAGCGATCGCTGACCTTACAATTCAACAAAAAATTAATACACATAATATAATAAATTATTTTATATTTTCTACCTGTGATAATCCTCCACTTTTCGTTCCAATTCTTGTACATGTTCTACAGCCGTGTCATACAAATTCTGAATTTCAGGTATGTCTTCCATCTGTCTCTTTATTCTATTATCGAGTTCTTCGTATTCTTTAAAATCTGAAATTTCAACCAAATCCTGATAAACTACCTCTAAGTCTTCCAAAACGTCTTCGGTGGCATTCAATTTATTCACAATATCCCCAAATGAAATATTCATCTGCTTATTTTTACTCTTCAATATTTCTATTTTTTCTTTCACCGATTCGAGTCTTTTGGAATTTTCCGTGTTTTTCGCATCAGCTAACTTAATTAAACTTTCTACATAATTTATTAAATCCAGGAGAGCGTCTAGTTTTCTTTTTATTTCATTGATGTTATTAGGGGGTAGTGTAGGTGGATCTCCGTAGATAGCATCTACTTTATTGTTTATTGCCGAACAATATTCAAAAATTTGTTTATTATTTAAATTACTTATGGTTTTTGAGTTAGTTTGAATTTGTTTTAATATCTGACGAGCTCTAGTTAATGCTTCTTTTAAATTGATGTGTTTTGTTCCAAAATTATCCAGAGATTCAATTAAACTGATTAGTTCTTTACCCAAGTTATCTGCTTCTTTTAGCAATTTTGTCGAATTATCTGTTAATTTATCAGCGTTGTTTATATTGTCTTCTAATAATTCAGTATTGTTTATCATTCGCTGTTCCAATTTATCAACTTTGTTCTCTATTTCATTCATATTATTTTCATCTAATAAAATTTCAAACAGTTCCTTTTTTGATTTATATTTTTCTGAAAGCATGTTGTGTTTTTTCAAATTATCTGTTAACTTTCTCCACGGAGGACCTATTCCATTTTTAAACATTTCGTATATATTTTCTATATCTTCTTTCATACTGTCTATTTCATCAAACAGTATCATCGTACATTCATCACAAGCTAAAATAGTAATATTAACCAATAAATTTTACTTAAATCTTTCTAACTAATACTTACATTTACAGACACCATTTTCAATATACTCCCTTTCTTTTACGCACTGGTTACACTTGTCACCAGTAAATCCTTCTTGACAGCGACATCTTCCGTTCTCATCACATATACCTGTGTCTCCCGGAATAACGCCGTATTGATTACAATCGCATGATACACACAAGGATGAATTGGAAAGTGAATAATATTTCCTGTCACATTTGTCACAATAATTTCCTGTATATCCTAAAAAAGATCGTAATCAGAATTAAATCATAGAAATTAGGAATTAAGTTGAAAATAAACAAAGATGTTGAATTCTGGAAAGAAAATGGGAAATAAAAGTGGATATTTAGGATATATGAATAAAGGAAGGAGTTGGGAAATAATAAACAATGATATAGTGACAAAATAGCTAAATCAAAATAAGAATAAATGAAAGATAACATAAGTGATGAAAATGTTGACGATGACCAAAAAAGTGAACAATATTTAACAATTGGGGCAGAAATTGCAAAAATGAAATCAGAATAGGAAGAAACCAATCAATAAAGAAAAGATAAAATTAGTAAAAACACCGTTTAATTTGAATAAGGAATAAATAGAACATTAGATGAAAGACTACTAAAAAGAAGTTGGAACCAGTTTTTCAATATACAATAGATAAATCGATAAAGAGCGGAAGAATAAGTAGAATTGGAATGTTTAATTACAGAAGAATCCATAAAGATCTGATAGATAATATACAAAATGTATTAAGAAAACAAGAAGTCATGTAAGAAGGTACACATTATTTTCACATACATGTGCGATATTGCATTTTTCTTCTTAGGAGACCAAGAGGAGTATATGGGTCAAATTTTAAGAAAATTCCTCGAGTCGTTCTAGACAAAAAAACGAACAAAACTGTAATAATATTTGGGATATTGGTACGAACATAAACATGAGGATACGAAAATAATGAGCCTTTAGTGGCGATAACGAATTGATAATATTTTAAAGTAAAATAACAAAAAGAATATTGGGCACTAGACTTAACTTATCTGGTTGGAATACCAGAGGAATCGGCAGAAATTTCTAGTTAAGATGAAAGAATGTTTACTGGTGGCAATAGAAATAGGCCGATGTTAAATAAAACAAAGAGCAAAAAACAAGAATATTTCAATCAAAGAGAATGCGGGAGTAAGATCATCGAAGGCTTATAAAATTGGTAAAAAGACAGGATATTATACGAATAAGAAAATAATGTACTTGATGTCCGCTCAACTCAAGTTATCGGCTTTTTATGAAAGGCTGAAGAACCCTTCCAAGCTGTTTTTGTGTAAGTCGTTATCGACCTACGAAAATTCGTCTGTTCATGGTGACGAGCCCATTATGAATTTCTCCTAAAACCGCCTAAGTGGGCATACCGGTCCACAAACTATTTTGTACCAAATTTAAAAAAAAATTACACCTTTCATGTACCCCTTATCCCTACATAGTATTCCCAACATGCTTGGACCATACTTTATAATTTAAGATTTTGTTAATACACTTATGGCCTGAAGATGGCTAGTAGCCGAAACTAGTTGCCACCCTCCTTTTGTTCAATTTTAATATATTGTAATGAAATACTGTATGATTTTTTTTATAAGTTAAGTGTTAAAATGTTTGATAGCATAAATAATTTTATGTTGTTTGAATTTTATAAATAAAGTTTATTGTTAAAAAACAATTATTGATTGGTATATAATATATGCTAAATCAACAATTGTGGAATATGAGAAATCTTATTTTTATTTTTTTTAACATCATTATTATTATTATTAGTATGAAAATAGAAAAAAACAAAAAAAAACATTGGGAGATGATATTAAAAGAAAATTTAAGTAATTAGATAAAGGGCAGGATTTAAAATTTTGTTTATCAAGTAAGAAATATTTTTATTTTGAAAAACATAAAAAAATAATAAACAGAGAGACATCATTAATTTTAATTTAATGTCAGTAACAAAAAAAAAAATTATCATAGAAATGTTTATAGAATGGAATTAATTATATACCTACGATTACAAAATTTATTATTTTGATTTATTAAAAAAATGAAAATTAAAAAAAATATAAAACCATAAAAGCCATAAAAAAAAAAGAAAAAGGTGAATAGAGCTGGTTTATGGAAGTAATTAAATGGAATTGTGTCAGATGAGCTGTTTACGAAGAAATTTATAGAAGAAAGAAAATTTCAAGACTAGAAAAAGAAATCAATTTTTTTTTGGAGTTTCCCAAGAGGATAGAAATTGGACAGGATACATAATTGTTTTTAATTGGCTTATAACGTTTATTATTTTTTTCAATTTTATAGAACCCACCCCAAATTGAGATTTCAAATCGTAATAAATTGCTTCACAACGTGGGGCTTTCTAAAATCTATACACTACATTTCATTACAATATATTTGTGGTACATGATTTTCTATTATTACGAATAAGAAAGCTCTTAGAATATATGGGTATGGAAAAATAATGACTATAAGGACGAAGAGGATTAAGGACGAAGAGGATTACACAGCATACCTAGAGAAAGACCCAGAGGTAGATGGAAATACCAAGTAGCACGAATGTGAAAAGGAAAAGTTAAACAAAAAAAAAGAACGTAGTATCATTCGCTACAAGAAGCGCTAGAAATAAATCGGTCAAGTGCGTGCCGGACTTCGCACATTTAGGGTTCCGTACCAAATGTAGAATATAAGCCAGCTGTGCAGAGACAGGATTATTAAAGGACTTTAAAATTTTAATCCAACTAATAAGTCCAAAATACTTGGTAAGAAGATTTAAAGAAGTGAAAAGAAAAATAACCTGGCGCATGTGCGTTCGACGAAGAAAACAAAATTATGAGACGAAAAATGAATTTCTTAACAAAATTAATAATTTTGAAATGCTACGCACAAATTTGTTAATATTAGCGTAACCGACAAGGATAGAAAAAAATTATAAGATGAAAAATGTATTTTTTTAATAAAACTAATACGATTGCACACATAAAAATAATAAAATATCGAATATCACAATTCGCATATATACGAAGGTGTGGAACCCTAAAAATGAGGGAATGGTAAAGAAAAAATCATATTTATTAATATATTGGTATTTGTTAGTAAAATATACGTAACAATAAACATTATCACCAAATTTCAAGTTTATACGTCAATGGAAAGTTAAAAAATTCTTCGGAACAAAATTTTGTAAAAAATGCTGACTTTGGCGGCTTCTCATGCCTACATTTTGCAATATTTTTTAAAACAAAAAATATGACTTTTATCTACACAATGAGCTCTATTCAACTAGATGGGGTAGGCCAAATTTTCTTTTCAGCGCCCCCCTTTAGTTGTATGGGAGCCCCCTTGAAAACTTAAAAAAATATTTTTGACAGTTTATATGGCTTTGGGTCAACAAGACGCATAAACTGTGAAAATTTGAAGACTCTAGCTCCAACGGT
Organism: Neocrepidodera transversa; assembly: GCA_963243735.1. Lineage (NCBI taxonomy): Eukaryota > Metazoa > Arthropoda > Insecta > Coleoptera > Chrysomelidae > Neocrepidodera > Neocrepidodera transversa. The sequence continues at coordinate 720,045 of OY725337.1, read as the reverse complement.
TTAGCTGCTAAGACCGGTGTGACAGACGGACGGACGGACGGACACGCGAGTGAGAGCAATAGGGTTCTGTTTCGACCCTTTGGGGTACGGAACCCTAAAAAGAGGTGGAAGACTTAAAACGGCCATATAACGAAGAGAAAATTGTAAGCATAGGTACTAGATTGTTTTTTTTGCTATTGCAATGATCTAAACCAAAATAATTTGAAACGTAGAAAGGAGAGTACATCAATGTGTATAAATAAAGACAATATTAGAAAATTGCTTTCAATGAAATTTGGCTAACCGCTTTCAGTTATAATGACCATCATCACAGCCTTCCTAAAATAGTTACTTATGCATTTAATAATCTTATAAATTAGAAAAGTGAACTTACGTCACAAAAGGGATACTTTTAACTATAAAAAAGGGATAGAAGGAAGAAAAAGAAAAACAAGGAATTTAAATAGTAATGTAATTTACCTTTTTTGCATTGACAAGTAAAATCACCCTCGGTGACAGGTGTACAAGTTTTGGCGTTGTTCTGTTCAGCTGATGGGCAAAGGCAAGCTCTACACTGGTTCTCTTTATCTAAATAAAATCCATCGTCGCATTTTTCGCAGTGCTCTCCTGTGGTATGACGCGTACAATTCTAAATAAAAAAAAGTTATTTTAATATACATTATAACTAATACTAGTTAGAAGATTTTTTATTTTTAATGTGAGTAGATTTATAATATTGCCATTAAGAAAATAATTTTGGTTAGATTAGTTTGTGTTTACCTTGCAGTGACCTGTTTCCGGATCACAATCGTTTGACTGTCCACTACATTCGCATTTTTGAGCTATGCCGATTACACGATCAATCCAAGACAAATTTGAATCTTCAGAAAAATATCTATAGTACCCATCGTTGGGATCTTCACATGAAAGACCCGAATACTCTGGTGGACATAAGCACTTTTCCACTGAATGCGTTATGGGATAAGCGGAAATTTCGCTTTTGGCTTTGTCCAGGAGGATTTCTTTGATCCTGAAAATTAAAATTAGTTCTACCTTTTAAAATAGCAATTATCAAATGATTCTAAATACATATAATTTTGTCCAATTAGAAAGATGTCTTCTAACAATACTAATAAAAGAAGTAAAGAAGATCAATAATTGTGCACTTGTTATTACTATAGTCGAAATCAGAGGTAATTTTTCTTTTTTCACAATATGAAAATTATAATAGTTCAGTTAACGTGGATTCCTTTAACACACAAAGCAAGCTGGAGCTCGCCTTCAGCCTCTTATAGAACCGGCGCAACCAACCAAAACTAAACTAAACTCAGATTAATTAGAGAGGTGTACATTCAAGATTCACCAAGATTCACGCTGGCAAAAGCAGGTAGTCAGATGTACATTTCCACCGCCGACATCCTGATTCGGCGATTGTGGCCACAAAGCAAGCAGGTATAGACATGTTTTCATCGCAAACTGAATAGGTGCCAAAACAGGTCAATCAAGCAATGTATCAGTATATATATATAAAGTATATGCAAGCAATGGCACTCTCAAAGGAAGAAGCTGCAGTAACAATGTTACAACAAAATTAAAATCTGTAAGAAGTAACATACGTCCTATTAACAAAATAAGATCAGAATATGGGGAGTACAAACATCTTTTCCCGCAATTAGTTACCAACACAAACAGATTTTTTGAATACTTCAGAATGAAACCATAAACTTTTGACTTTATTTTGGGGAAAATCGAGCATAGGCTTACCAAGAACTGGACAAGTTATATTAATTTTACTAATGATGAGAGATGAGTTTAGAAAAAAATACCCTGAATAACTGAAAGTGAGTGTATTAATATGAGTCGTTTCATACTCAATTTACATTTTCCTTGACAAATTACAAGAATGTTAAATTGATACATATCTAAAATTACAAAGTTAAGGATAAAACTGTTAAAACTAAATTAGAAGTAATAGAAAAGGCTTGTGAATAAATATAGATTAGGTGAAATTGATAGGATATATTACGTATTTAGCTGCATCATAACATATTATGTTTATACGATTATGATTCTTGTACTATACAGGAGCGGATTTGGGATTTGTGTCACCCTAGGCACATCTAAATTTGCCGACTGTAAAAAAAAAGAAAAGTGGAGACCGCGAATGAGAGACGTGCGAGCGCAAGTTCTTTACACTGTCCTTAATTTTGCTGCCGCAATCCGTCTTATTGCCGCCCTCGGCACGTGCCTACTGTGCTATTGCTAAATCCGCCCCTGGTACTGTAGCTATAAAATGAAAAAATAAATAATGCTAAACTTAAATTTTGCTTATTTTTTCGTCCTGTTTTCCCCCAGAAGGATTATAGCGCCTCTCGCCCAGTTTACTTATCAATTTTAGAGAACCCTTATCTTTCTTCGCCCAATTTACCTATTCAATAAATAATAAATAGACTGAATCAGGAGTACAAATTAAACAATTTGAAATGAAAAAGAAGTACATCAATGTGTAGAAAATTGATTGATTTTTGTCAATTTTTGATTTTTGAGATAAAATTTTTAAGAATTATTGTCATAAAAAAATGGGAACCCAAACACATATTCCAAATTTCAGCTCAAGCGGATTTAACGTGTGGAATCTATCGTGGAAGAATACACATAGACGGACAGACAGACAGACAGACAGATAGACAGACAGACAGACAGACAGACAGACAGACGCTAAATATGCAAAAAACCCAAAATATGAAAAAAAAATTCAAAAAAACGAAGAAGAAAAAGTGGAAAAAATGCAAAAAAAATACATATACAATGAAATGCACAATAATATACGAAAAGCAAAAAATGATGAAAATTCTAAAAAAGAAGCAAAAAAAGTTTAAAAAATGTTAATAGAAATTGTAAAAAATGTTTAAAAATGCCAAAAAAATCTAAAAAAAGGTAAAAAAATTGCTGAAAAAACAAAATAATGTTAAAAACGCCAAAATTGCAAAAAAAATCCCAAAAAATTAAAAAAATGAAGAAAAACGAACAAAAAAAAAATGGAAAAAATGCAAAAAAAAATACAAACATACAAAGAAACGCACAAATTTTAAAAGTTCTAAAAAAACTGAAAAGTTTAAAAAGTGGTAAAGAAAATTGTAAAGGATGTTAAAAAATGCTAAAAATGAAAAAAAAAATGCCAAAAAATCTAAAAAAAGTCAAAAAAGTACAGTACTGTTAAAAAATGCTAAAAGAGCAAAAAATGCCAAAAAATTAAAAAAAAATTCTAAAAGATGCCAAAAAATCTAAAAAAATGCTGAAAAAATTAAAATAATGCTAAAAAACGTTAAAAATGCAAATAAATCCCAAAAAATAAAAAGAATACAAAAAAAGCAAAAAAATGAAAAAAGGCAAAAAAAATACAAACATATGCAAACAAATACAAAAATGAGCTAAAAAATGATAAAAATTCTAAAAAAAAGCAAAAAGAGTTTAAAAAGTGTTAAAAGAAATTATAAAAAAAGCAAAAAAAGTTTAATAAGTGTTGAAAGAAATTGTAAAAAATGTTAAAAATATCTAAAAAAGCATTTGTGGATACTCGTCGGGAAAGTTTTGGGGAGAACAAAACCAATTTTTTTTGTTTTTGACAGGTTACAGTTGGAGAAATAATTTTAACTGTTCTGAATATAGTTTTTCAAGGGCTTTCAAATATAAGTTATAATAAATTTAATAAAATTTGATAATAGTAGGAAAATATCACAAATAAACAATAAATTGTTCATGTCATTTCATAGTATATTAAATAAATATGATTTCATTTAAGATCTTTGATAATTTTATATCATTTCATAAAATTTTAATTGAATATTAAAATACCAGGGTCATTTCAAATATAAACTTTGATTTGTATAAATTATTTAATTTAGTAAGAAACATATTTGAGTTGGTAGATATTAAATTCTAGATACGCTCAAACGGTATTTCACTGTTTCTGGTGCGAAAACTTTTTATACAAATTTCTCAAATACACTATTATACATGATCTGACGTATTTTTTTTTTAATTTGTGCGACACTGGATACACTTTTCACATACATGTAGGGGAATATTATACATGATGTGAAGTGCAAAAAGTTCTACAAATTTGAATTGGAACAATGTTTCTCCATGCAAACCACTTTAATTTGAACGGTGAGTACCGGAACGGCCGGTCCGATCCTGCTCAAATGTAATAGGATTCTTCTTTGGACAAAACTAAGTGGGTAAGGTGAAAACCGGAACTCGATCGAAGCTTCCGTTCAAAAGTTACAGTGGGAGCTCGGAAACTTGTCACATACATGTATAGGAATATTCTACATGGTGTGAAGTGGAAAAAGTTTGAATTGGAAAAAAGTTTTCCCATGCAAACTACTGTAATATGTATGGCGGGTACCGGAACGGCCGGTCCGATCCTGCTCAAATTCAAGGAAGCTCGGAAACGTCGGTAAAAGTGATAAAAAGTGGGAGTAAGAAATTTTTTCGCCATCACGAAACTAATACTGAGGCTTTTGGGACTCAGTAAAAACAAACCCAGAAATGGCGTGAAAAACTCTGTAGAAATAGAATAACTGGGGATGAACAACAACAAAAAAGAAACAGCTATTATATAACAAGGCTATAAAGTATTGTCTAATATCAAAAACAAAAATAAATGATACACTGATTCGATTTTTGTAAAATTTTTGCACTAACCTGTTATTAGCTTTAATAATAAACGATGTAACATTTTGTAAGACAACCATAAAACAACTTCTTGTTAAATTATCGATGCATGTGACGGGAAAGTCCAAATTCCTTGAAGATACTCTCCAGTTTCCAAATTCCGTCATTTGTAATTCGTTGTGATTATTCGTCGATGATAATTTTACATTGTTGCCTTCAAAAAATACGTCAAAAAATCCACCAGCCACTTCCACTACCAAATACCCTCCATAAGAAGAAGTCAAATCTCCCAAAAACGTTTTAGACAAACTCAGCTCATCTTCAGTTACCTTAAATATAAATAATAATGTAACGTTATTGACAAAATGAAGAATTGCTCGAATCTTTTCATATTAATACAGTTTTTTGAAATTTGGCTCATAGACTCCCCCTTAGGCTCCTGAGAAAAATGATCTATCGCACATGTCTGGGAAAACTTTGTACTCCCAGATATGGAGTTGAGGAACGCAAATGCGCTTGGTACTTGTTCACATTTATTAAATACTTACTTGGTTGTCTTCTTCTAAGTTTCGTTCCAATCTCGTGGACTTACTCCAATGGAATTGTGCATCTTTACAACTGTTGCTTCTTCCGAAACAGAAGCATTCGGTACATCCTTCGATATTTTCTTTGGAAAGCCCGTAATGATTATCTTTGCAACGATCACAATGTTTTCCTTCAACATTTGTCTGTAAGAAATTTTTGTTGTTATTCACTTAATTTTTTTTATAACTGGCCGTTAGTAATTGGGAGAAAAACAACCTGGCCAGATTAACATTTGAATTGTTCAGACTATCTAGCAAAACAGATTAGCAAAACAGACCAGCAAAAACTGTTGCTTGATATTTTTTTCTTATTGTAGGTTCAACTAACTAATTTTGCTCATCGTGAAATGAGCAACTTTTTGGTTTCTTAAACTAAACACAATTTGCTCACTTATTTAATTCTGGGCAAGCTATTATAAAATTAAACAATATTACTTTCAAACGTGTAACTTGTATTTTTTTTATTCAATATGTTTACTACAAAACAAACATTTGTATTATTTGTTAAGAAATTAACGAAAATTCAATTTATGCTAAATTTCTATTACGTTACGTTCAAAACTAATATACAGGGTGAATCACTTTAATTCCTAACGACCAGTTATCACATTATGTCAGTGCTGGATTTATCACTAGGCCATCTAGGCCGTGGGCTAGGGCCACTGGCCAATTCTGTAAGTCCGGCACTGCATCATGTATTAATTAAGTCGACGATTAGCAAGAAACTTGAGAAATAAACAAGCGAGTAAATCAACGGACAAGTGAACGCTGAGTATTTTTAGAATCAATAAATATAAGAAGCTTGAGATATAAATTAGTGACCAAATCACAACGAATGATAAGAAACTTAAGAAATAAACAAGCGACTAAATCAGAGAAAGTCACGGCGATTGATGAGAATCATGTGAAATCAACAAGTGAACGCTGATTATTTTTAGAATCGAATAATCTAAAAATCTTAAGATATAAGTAAGTGACTAAATCACAACGATTGATAAGATACTTGAGAAATAAAAAAGCGACTAAATCAGCGAAAGTCACGGCGCTTGATGAGAAACGTGTTAAATCAACAAGTGAACGCTGAGTATTTTTGGAAACAATAAACATAAGAAGCTTCAGATACAAAGAAGTGACGAAATCATAACGATTGATAAGAAACTTGAGAAATAAACAAGCGACTAAATCAGCGAAAGTCACGGCGATTGATGAGAAACATGTGAAATCAACAAATGAACGCTGATTATTTTTAAAATCAATAAATAAGAGAAGCTTGAGATATAAATAAGTGACCAAATCATAACGCTTGGCAAGAAACTTGAGAAATAACAAAGCGACTAAATCAACGAAAGTCACAGCGATTGATGAGAAACGTGTTAAATCAACAAGTGATAACGCTGAGTATTTTTAGAATCAATAAATCTAAAAATCTTAAGATATAAATAAGTGACTAAATCACAACGATTGATAAGAAACTTGAGAAATAAAAAAGCGACTAAATCAGCGAAAGTCACGGCGCTTGCTGAGAAACATGTGAAATCAACAAGTGATAACGCTGAGTATTTTTAGAATCAATAAACATAAGAAGCTTCAGATACAAAGAAGTGACGAAATCATAACGATTGATAAGAAACTTAAGAAATAAACAAGCGACTAAATCAGCGAAAGTCACGGCGATTGATGAGAAACATGTGAAATCAATAAGTGAACGCTGAGTATTTTTAGAATCAATAAATATAAGAAGCTTGAGATATAAATAAGTGACCAAATCACAACGATTGATAAGAAACTTGAGAAATAAAAAAGCGAGTAAATCAGCGAAAGTCACGGCGCTTGATGAGAAACGTGTTAAATCAACAAGTGATAACGCTGAGTATTTTTAGAATCAATAAACATAAGAAGCTTGAGATACAAAGAAGTGACGAAATCATAAGAAACTTAAGAAATAAACAAGCGACTAAATCAGCGGAAAGCACGGCGCTTGATGAGAAATGTGGGAAATCAATAAGTGAACGCTGAGTATTTTTAGAATCAATAAATATAAGAAGCTTGAGATATAAATAAGTGACCAAATCACAACGATTGATAAGTAACTTGAGAAATAAAATAGCGACTAAATCAGCGAAAGTCACGGCGCTTGATGAGAAACGTGTTAAATCAACAAGGGAACGCTGAGTATTTTTAGAAACAATAAGAAGCTTGAGTCCATATCCGAAAAATTTTGTTAGAAATAAACATTTCTTTAAAAATTTACAGGTATACTATATAGGTAATTAATTTTCTATACTAACCTTACACTTGCAAGTTCCAGTATTGTCACACTTACAAAGACCATGTTGACAATGTTCCTCGTCGGTGCCTGTTGGGTCGCATACGCATTTTTTGCAATCAGGATAACCGTAGTAACCGAAACTGCATCTATTACATTTTTCACCTTCAAAACCGATGTTGCAGCTGCAAATCCCTTTAGTTTGATCGCACTGTTGATTAGAGCTTCCAGTCAGTGAACAATTACAAGGCTGAAAGTACATATAAACTTTAGTATATTTCGTATTTTATGTTACATTACTTAATGGAGTTTATTTCCTATTCGCAGTTTCCTCTTTAGCTGTAGCTTTCGATCGATAGCTTTCAACTAAGTTGACGGCTATAATACATCAATAGTAACGTGCCTTTATCGTGGTAAATTGGAATCAATTAGATAATTAGTGTTTAACAATTGAACTATTTAATTAAGCAACTGTAGTTTAAACTTACTTTGCAACCTAGTCCAGGTTCATAACCCCACGAATTTTCAACGCAATTTTTACAATCTTTTCCTGTCGTTAGAGGAGGACACACGCATTTGCCGTTCGTTGGATCACAAATGTGTCCTTTTTTATCACAAGGATCGCATTCTGAAAAATATGCTATTCAATAAAAAATAAATGTTACAATTAATACTACTTACTTTTACAAGATGTTTGAATACTTCCGTAATGATCAGGTAAACAGTTTGTACAATGTTGACCAGTGACGCCAGATTTACATTGGCACTTTCCTGTTTCTTTATCACAAATAGTGTTGGGAATTGTACCATATTTGTTACATTTGCATTCTACGCACGCCTTATTTTTCTTCCAATAACCCTCCTAAAAAAAATTATAGCATGTAATGTAGTAAAGTCTTTCTAAGTGGTCTATTCCAGCCATTATTATCTTGTTATCATTAGAAGAGAAGTGAAGGTAATTAAATATATGAAGAAATATACCTCAAAGCTAGAAAGTAGAATAATTAGAATTGCTATACAAAAATGGAACCAGTAGGGCAAAAAACGTAACAAATTAGTAACTGACAGAAGAAAATTTGTGCTCAGATCATAGGGAATATCGGTTTAATATAAACATTTATCTGACAGGGAACAAGTAGAGAACGGCAGAGAGACTAACTGATAAGGAACAGTCTCATGGGAAGTACAATTCCTATCAAAGGGAAAGACAGTGTGAACTTGTACATAATGCTAATCCATCTGCCAAAACAGTTCAACACAAAGTTGTCAAAAAGAACTTAGAAAGGCTGGGAACTAATATTCAATAGGGCCAAAACAAACCACATGTGCAATGTCTATAGTAAAAAGTTCAGGCAGCACAACACACAAATCCGCAAAGGAAGAAATAAATTATACGTGGTCCCCCACTCGGGGAAAGCTTTTTAACTCGTGCAAAGAAATATATGAACGATAATAGCATTATAACCAAAAGGAGGAATCTAGAGGGCCTTAGCCCACTATTGCTTCGCACTGAAGAGGTAATCTGAAGGGAGGGGTAAAGCATCTTGATGTAATGTAGACCAAAAACTTAAATGCTGGAACCTCCAGATTCAAAAAATACATACGAAAGCGGTTGCTACTTTAATGATAGCTAGACGCACATTGTTCGGCAGACGGCAAACAATAGTGACCCAGGATGGAGCTCTGGGAATCACTTGACTTTCAATTTAAACTTTATTTATGCATATCCAAGTGGTGGATTGAGTACCTACCTTTTACGCTCCAGAATATCCATCCAGATATTCACGAGATTATTTCATAAAAATATTTTATACATGCAGTCTGTGAAGTATAGTGACAGGTACCTGTCGGAAAGGGTAAGTCTTATTTTAGTATTATATATACGTAATAACTTGTTTACACTTATAGTAAATTTGTTAAACTTTCTATCTGATTTCTATTTGCACCTAATCTACAATCCCTGAGAGTGTAAAAAAGACTCTCTTCAACGTATGGAAAAACATGGGGACTCCATCCAAAAAAGTTACACTAGATGTACAATATGGTAGTGCTACTCATATGCATCTTTGGTCTGGTCACCAAAGAAAAAACAACGGACTGCTATCTCCAAATTGGGCAAGATGGAAAGTCTTGCCTGCTTGGGAAAAACGAGTAACATAAAAACAACACCTACAACTGCCAAGGAAACCCTGCTTGATCTGTCGCCATTACAATGTGGTATAATGGGGAAGGCTCTACGATGGCTACAGGATTCATCATTCTGTAAAGAAAATCATAGACACAGAAAATTAGAACACGTAGGAGGTAACAAGCTTGGCATGAGGTCAGACCACATGATTGCTAAAATACAGCTTAAACAAGAACACAGTTCAGGATAAACCCCAACGGAATTACTTGGTACACGGATAGGGGAATGGGAACTCGAGCTGGTATATACTGCAAACAGAATAGGTACCAAGATAGCTTCTCTCTAGAAAGATATGATTCTGTATTCCAGACAAAAGTATATATAATACTCGAATGTACACTAGAAATAGTAATTATATAATAATTATAATCTACTCAGACAGTCAAGCAGCCCTTAAGGGTCTAAGGAGCTCAAAGGTGATATCTAGACTGGTATGAGAATGCGGCGAAGAATTTGGGGAACTGTCGATTCGGAATAAGATAGCATTATCGTGGGTACCAGTACACAAAGGCATCGTTGAAAACGAAAAGGCTGACGGGCTCGCAAGAAACGGATCTTCAACTTCATTGGACTTCAATTGCGTCCAGAACCATCGATGGGAGTACGTTAAGGAACCAGATAAAAGACTGGATCAAGCCAGATCAACAAAATACCCGGATTACTACACGTGAAAAAGTTTATAAAAGTACCGTAAGAACGTAACTCGAGAACTATTTTTAATGAACAGAAATCACATACGAATTACCACAGGACTCCTCACAGGACACCTTCCCAACAGAGACCACCTAAACAAAATTGGGTTATACAATGGTGACCTTAAATGCAGATAATGCAATAAAGGGAGTGAGAATACACTTCACATACTGTACAACTGTGACCAGGCCTTTATATTTACGAATTATGTGTTTTTGTTTTTCAAAATAAAAATAAGTTTTATCTTAATTCTACATATCATGGAAGAGAAACACGATAAAGATTTGATTTTCATATACCTTCCTGCAATTATAATATTGGGAAAAATCTCCATGTGTTCTATGCTTAAAACTATTTAATAATTTGCCTGAGGAGATAAGAAATATAAATAAATTAAATAGTTTTAAAACTGCCATAAAAATATTTTATTGATAAATGTTTGAACAGTGTGTGTGAATTTTTATCTTCTTGTATTTGATCGATTTTATTAATAGTCTATTATATACAATCGCTCTCGGTAGCACAGATCGTTGGCTATCGGTCATATTCATTTATGGCTGTTTATTTGATAGAGCCAACTTGGGTTTGTGCCTCGTATCTGGCAGTTAAATTTTAATTTAGAAATTTCAGTGTTAGATACTTGGCTCGAATAGGTAAACCGAATGGAATATTAATTTAATTAATGTCTAATGCGGAGCCTAGATTTTCAATCTCCCTGTGTTACTGTGCCGATGATGGTGGTGAGGTTTTCCTACACCTTATAGACAAATGGCGCCATCAATCCTCAGTAAGTCGCCCCGAAGCGCCACGGCAAATAATAATAATAGCCGTCCCTTCCCAGCACAAGCCATTGGCTTCTGGGGTTCACTCGTAAGGGGGTGAAATGTACGGTGAGTATTATTATTATATGTATGTAATTTTTAACTGAGCCATAGTCATAATAATTTAACCTAGTAAACTGTAATTGACGACTTCCACAAGGAAAAAAAAAGAACTTTACTTTACTTTACGGGATCACAGAAGACAAATAATTTATGGAAAAAGAACATGTACAGGAAACAAAATTAACTGACTAAATCGTGTATCAAAAATGAGTTTTGAATCACTACACTTTCCAGTAGTCTTGATTTTTTATAATTTATTCTATAACACAAAATAAAAATGTAGTTTTTATTTCAGTATCGTCTTACCTCGCAACTATTACAGGAAAATCCAATGTAATGTGGTTTACAAAAGCAGGCCCCACTTGTTTGATTACACGTAAGAAATAGAGAACCATCGGGATCGCACGTGCAAGCTGAAAAAAAAGTAATTATAAAAATACTAAATCAAATGTATACAAAGCAACATAAAACATTTATTTATGTATATATTAAAATAAATAATAATAGTAAATTTAAATTCTTATGTATTTTATCACCTAAAATAATTGAAGGCGGTTTAAAATAATAAATCTACTTGGAAAGATCTAAATTAAATCTATTCTCGGATGGTTTTTATCTAAATCTCGATCAATGTAAATAAGTCTTTGATATCGTCCGCTCTACGGGATGTAGGCACGGATCTATTTCAGAACCCAAATATAGTCGTACCATTTAGTCTTGTAATTTAGAACAAAAAATTACTTTCACCTAATAAATAACGCTGATAGGCGACCCTCATCGAAGAATGAAAAAAATTAAAAGCTCGTCAATGACTAGCTGCTTGTCGCCGGCGTGTTAACGCAAGATATTTTGATAACAGGAATAGTGAAACTTTTGCGAAATGAATGAAAATCGATTTTGAAAAGTTAAACATTACAGTGAAATTATACCAGTGTTGTAACGTAATTTTTTTCCGGTTATTTACAAAAATTATTGTAAGTCGTTAGTCCTTACTTCTATTCTGAGATAACTGAATACTATAAATTGAGCATCGTGACTGGATTTGGTCCAGGGTTTCCGTCTTCAGTAGATTTCCTACTAAATTAGTAGATTTTTAAGAAAAATGAGGGTGTTTAGTAGAATTGATAATTTTAGGAGATTTCAGTAGATTCTTTTGTTTGAATTTAAAACCATTGCGCATTATTCGTTTCGCCCTAATCGGATTTTATTGTATGTTAAGTTTGATTATTCATAATGTTCCCTCTTTTCTCTCAAATGCTGTTAATTTTTTTGTCTGAAATTTTTCCTCTTTTCACTTTGTCACTTTTTTATAAATTTACCCCCTTTTTTCTCAAAGTTACCCCTTATTTTCTCATTTTGTCATATTTTTCTCTTCCTTCAAAATTTCCCCTCTTTTCTTTCAAATACTGTCACTTTTTGTCTCAAATTTCCCCTCTTTTCTCTCAATTTTTGTCACTTTTTCCTGAAATTACCCCGTTTTTTCTAAAATTACCCCATTTTTTTCAAAATTACCCCTTATGTTTTCATTTTTGTTATTTTTTCTCAAATTTCTCCTCTTCCTAAAAAATTTCCCCTCTTTTCTTTCAAATTTTGGCATTTTTTTTCTGTTTTCCCCTTTTTTTTATAAAACTACCAATTTTTTCTAATTTATCGTCAGTTTTTGTCAAATTTCCACTTTTTTTACGAAAAAATCACTTTTTTGAGTAATTATTTTTTTCTTTCCCCCCTTACCACTAAATTGGTAATGATAGAAAGAGAGAGAGAGAAAATTGGAAATAAAAAGTTGGGACAAAGATTTACATATAAAAAATTGGGGAAAAAGATTGAAACTAAAAAAGTAGGGGGAAAAAAGGCTGCGGCGAAAAGTGGAAAAAAAGAGGAAAAATTGGTAAAGAAAAGAAAAAGTTTAAAATTAGTAAAAAAATGTAGGAGAAAAGTGGAAAAAAGTAAAGGAAAGGGTGAAATTAAAAATTGGGGAAAAGTGGAAGAAAGTAGGAGAAAAATGAAAAAAATGGGGAGAGAAGTGGAAAAAAGTTTAAAGGAGAAAAAGTGGAACAAAAAAAATAAGTAAAAAATGTATGAGAAAAAGTGGAAAAAACTAGGGGAAAGGATAGAATAAAAAAGAAGGGGAAAGGATAGAATAAAAAAGTAGAGGAAAGGATAGAATAAAAAAGTAGGGGACAAGTAAAAAAATAGGGGAAGAAATGGAAAAAGTTTTAAGGGAAAAAGTGAAACAAAGAAATTAGTAAAAAATGTGTGAGAAAAAGTCTAAAAAAGTAGAGGAAAGGGTGGAATAAAAAAGTATGGAAAAAAGTAAAGGAAAAGTGAAAAAAAATAGGGAAAGTGGAAAAAGTTTTAAGGAGAAAAAGTGGAGCACAAAGAAATTGTTAAAAAAGTAGGGGAAAGAGGGTGGGGGATTAATGGGAAACATACAAAAATTAGTGAAAAAACAGGAGACAAAATGAGTTAGGAAAAAGAGGAAAAAAGTTTGAAACTAAAAATTACTAAAAAATGTAGAGGTAAAAGCGTAAAAAAATGGCTAAAACAAAAAAATGGGGGGAAAAATTGGAAAAAAATGTGAAATATAAAAAAATGGTAAAAAAGTAGAGGAAAAAAGGATGGTGGAAAAATTGCGGAAAAATATTGAAATAAAAAAAAATGGGAGAAAAAATGAGTAGGGGAAAAAGTGGAAAAAAAATTGAAATATAAAAAAATTAGTGAAAAAGTAGGGGAAAAGTTAAAAAAAAAAATAGGGAAAGTGGAAAAAAAGTTTTAAGGGGAAAAAGTGGAACAAAAAAGTTTGTCACAAAGAAATTAGGAAAGAATGTAGGAGAAAAAGTGGAAAAAAGTGGTTTAAAGAGTGAAATACAAAAATAGGGGAAAATGAAAAACAATAGGAAACGAAGTAGAGAAAAATTTTAAGTTGAAGGGGAAAGTTATATTTTCTTTTTTTTTTAATACACAGGTTAGATTTAGATACTCAAGACTTCTTTTAATAAAATAAATAGAAATAGTGTTATATTTTTTTTAACACAGGTAAAATAGAAAAAAATTATGAAAAATAGAAAGAAATAGTAAAAAAAGGGAAAAAAGGTAAAAGGGAGGAACAGAGATGTTAAAACAAGTTTAGAGTTGAAAAAATAACGCAAGGAACTTCGATCCTGACGGGAGTCCTTCGACAGCACAAACTTTTTTAAAGGGATTCCATATTGCTGCATGCGTAGATATTATTTCAGGAAAAACATCTCAGCATCAATACGCTAAGGTAGATCATTAATAAATAATAAAAATTAAAGCGGTACTAACACATATCCCTGAGGTAGTTTTTAATTATGAGTATAGGATAAGGATAATCTGACCACATATTGATAAGTGGGACATACAAGCTGAAAAGAATCGGAAGATATACTAAAATAGAAGAGGAAGAAGAGCGATTAAAAAAAGAAATAAGAGTAGGACGTTATGCTGGTAGAAATGATAAAGTAAAAAAGAAACAAATCGAACCCAGCAAGTAGTAGAATACAGAAGAAATAAAAACAAGAAAATAAATCGTTAAATGTGCAGAAAGAAGAAAATAATAAAAAAGACAAAAAGGAGATAAAGAAAGAAAAAAAATCGTCTAAAATAAAACACTTTTCTATTTATAAGTGATACCATAAACAATTTCTAAATAACGGTTTAAGCATCAATCAAGCCAGTCAATAAATTTAATTGAAAGTTGTTGATATAAATTAATGAAAAGATCAAACCCACGAGATAACTAAAACTTCAATCTATATTTAAATACTCTTATTTCTTACGTAACGGCGAATTATAAATTTTCAAGTAGGAACCGAACGATTCATAAAAAAGCAATTTGTTCGCAAGCTTAAAATGCCCCGGCAATAACTCTTTAAGTATTAAGTAATTATCGAGGAATTTCCATTCATCCTTGATGCACAGCTTTTGTGATTGCAGATAACATAGGTGACTCGTCCCACTCGATTAAATATATATATCATTGTGTATGTAACGTTGTTTTTTCTTAAATTTCTATTTGAATTTAGAAAAAACTTTTATTATATTCTGTTTAATAACCTGGAGGAGCGATTTGAATTTAAGTTGGCAATTCTGTAGACTCCTGATTGACCAGTTTGCAGTTAGTTTCACACAGCAGTAACATGGTGTCTTCTTTGGTAATGTGAAATTTACTACCGTTGTCCTGGACCAATAATAAATCGACCTAATGTGCGTGGCAATAATGACAAGAATCTAAATCGAAAGCGGCATCCACTAATGAAATGATAAAATGTATGATTTAATTTTTTATCCAATTGAAATAAAATAAACTATTTTCAAAATTTAACAAGTTAATATCCTTTAAAAGCGATGATCATAGTAATTTTGCGAATATGACTATTTCGAATTTCGGAACACGCTCTTTATAATATAAAATCTAGTAACTTTTAGTGGTTTGAATAAGGCTTATTGAATTACTCCTCCTGGGTGGCTATTCTTGGACTCATAGGAGGTGAAGTTTCTATCAAGAGAAGACTGTTCTCGTGAGAGCGTTCTCGATCGAGCAGTTTTCTCTCGGTGCAGTCATATCGTATTCCTGAGTATACCGTTTTCTCTTGTTGTGTTTCCAAATGTCTTTGGTACATATTAACTAAATTATGGATTTACATTACCTATATACCGTTTGTTTTTGACAATTTACAACGATAACGGAATTCGGAAATTAAATTGGCATTTGTATTTTTTTTGGAGGGAAGTTAAGCGTGGTTATTTTCTAAGTTCTAAGGTTAAGTTTGTTTTTTCTATTTTTTGTATAATCTAGAAGACCAAAAGAAAAAGTTAAAACATTTAAATGAACAAAAAATAATGAATTTCACACTAAAAGAGGCGATGCTGACTGTGATTCGATGATGGGGATGAGGAAGAAAAAGTGCACATTCTAAAAACAGCAAATTTTTTGGAATTTATTGTTCTCAATTTCCCGAATAATCAGTTTAGGCAGCATTTTAGAATGTACCCAGAAACATTAGATTTTTTTTTTCAGAAATTGCAGAGTACGAGTGAGAAACCTGTTTTATGTGGGCATCCCGAAATCTCCTCTTCAACCACTCTCTTAAAATCATTATTAGTTACTTGAATGGAGTATTGTTTGTCATCTTGATCAATGAGTTCTAGCAAAGGCATTTTGTCAAAAAAAAAACTAATAAATGTAGGCAGAAAATGTCTATTATTCTTCTTTCAGCAGCATAAAACACAAATCAGCATAAAGTTTATAAACAAATATAACGTATAAAACTTAACCTCAAATACATAGATTAATCGCTTACATCTAACAAAACGAACCGAGCAAACAGATTGACCTCTGACTAGTCCGATTTTAATAAAAAACGCTTCAGAGTTACGACCTCTAAATCTAGACTGAATTAACGAACGATTGCGAGCAGATAGATTAGTCAGACGTAATAAACGAACACAGCCATAATATTGCCAAGATTTAATTTGTTGTGGATAGTTAAATATTGACAAAAAATGAAAAAAACTTACTTTGGATGCAACGGTTAAATCTGACTCTGGACTGTCTTAACAGAGGAATTATAAAAGTGGTTACCCTATTTATTATCAGCCGAGCCAAGTCCTTAGAAAGCCAAAATTTTTTTTCTGTTAAGACCGCGAAGGCGTCAACTTGTCCTTGAAAGCGCACTCCGTCATTTTCATTATCTTCAAGTGCCTCTTCAGTCTCTATCAGATCTTGAAAAATTTGATTGATAACTAATACTTCGTCTTCGTCCGTTATAAATCCTCCAACAAAATTAATACCATAAAAAATAAATATGTTTAATTGCGCCAAGGTGCGTTATATTTTGTAATTTTGATGGGTCTATATTCTGAACTTCTATTGAAATGACCTGCATCTACTGAGTCTGGTCGTCAGAGTTGACTCTCTTAAGTTTCAGTAGAAGTGAGGGTGATGTGATCGTCTCAAGAATACTGCTCGTTCGATTTTAAGAGAGCTCTCTACTAAAGTCAGACGATGTGAGCGTTCTATTGACTCAAGAATAGCCACCGGTTATTAAACAGAGTATAGTATTCTATTATTATATAAGCGTTCAGTATTTTATTTTAATGTTGGCACTACTGTTGGCAACTTCCCTGTTAATGTCAATGTCAGTTGTACTTTTTAAAATAAATTAAGGGACTTAGTTAATATTAAAGAACTATACATAATTTTATACTTGAAGTGTATCTGATTTACCTACTTAAAGAAAAATGTTAGACCAGTCCTGTTCTGATCACATAATTAACTGTAAAATCAATGTATAGAATAAGTAAAATCGATTGATACGCAAATTCATAACCGTCGATTAGTTCTCACGCCTAACATACTTTTGATATTTCGCTGATGCTATCTAATTATCTTATTTTCAATCGTAATATCAGATAGGTAATGTTCTGCTTAAAACGAGACACTAAAAAGTTCATACAATCAGATAAGAATGCTCTTTCGAAATGAAAAGAAAATTACATTACAATGTAGACGCGATGTAATGCGATGCTTAAAAAGAGTTTTTTCTTGCTTCAGTAAATTCGTGGAAGACATTCAAATAAAATGGTATCATGTTATCACGTAAAAAAATAATAAGGTGTTATACTGAAAATTTTATTTAAATTATATTTTATGCACAGCAAAATTAATAACAAAGATAGAAAGAATCTAAATTTACTACATTGGGCCATCATGATGAAGAATAGAGGAATTGGATTATTAAGGGAATATTAAAACATGATAAAAGAAACTCACTGTATAGCTCGCGAGTACCTAATATTTGAAACACCCTGTAGGCATATAAAAAAACGCTTCTCATACACAATATTTTTACATCAAATTGTAATAGAAACATCGTTAGGATTTTTAGCTACAAATCTGTTATAACTGTGCTGCTAAAGCATCGTATTTGAGGCGATTTTGGAAAAAAATAAGAATTGCAAGCCCAATATTCGAGTCCGTGAATAATTTTTGAAACTTTGCATAGTGCAGATTTTCTTTCACTAATGACTTGTAAAGCATATAATTTTTTTAATGAAATCTGGCCGTTTGTTTTAAAGTTATTAGGAATTGATCAAAACTGACGGTTAATGATTTTCAGTATTATAGCAATATTAAAAATAAAGTAGCTCCACTGATTTTTTGGTATACCCCGTACATACAATTAAAATATTTTTTTTAAATACCAATCTGATGACTGAATTCTCCCATAAACAAATTCAACATAAAAATTGAAGAAATTGAAATTAAAACAAAATTACCTAAATACACAATTATTGAACTGTGACCATCAATATTTCGAGACATTTAATCAGATCTACAACATACTAAAATTTTAAAAAAATTGGCCGAAAGCCATTTTCCATAAGAGAAGTGAGGGGTCCTTTGCCACATTTATTTTCCAAGATTTGACTTTTACTTTTATTAATATTTTTATTATTCTTTAAAATTGTCGTTTTATAAAAAAATGCTAGAGAATAAAACGTCGTCTAAAATATGTTTACCTTCATCTTCGCATTGTTTAGTTAAAATAAAAATACAAACCTACACTGTGCATTTACCGTCCCAACTTGTAATAATGTTTTCAATCACAAATAAAATAAATGTTTAATCAACTACCCACCTAGACTCTATCAGAGAGGAGTGCATTGGCTCTTGAACTCAACTTTTACAAACAACTACCACCTGACTCCTGACGGGCTGTTCCCATTCAAAAATTCCTCATTCATTGCTTGAATACCTTTTCGTAATTTCTGACACCGAATCAATATTGTTAACCATTCGACAACAAGATGTGGATGTGGGTTTGATAGACCGTGACTTCTGAACACGCTCCTACATATGTATATTTGAGTGTTCGGAAAACAATGAATAACCGCCCAAGAGATGTTTTAACTATGAGAAAAGATGTACACGAATTGGGTATTGATTGCCGTTAAAAAAACGATATGAAATGTAGGTGATAGAAATACAAAGAACTATACAAGATGTGTCTGATTATTTCCCTTAACGAAAAAAATATAATGAAGTGAAATTTATGAGTATTATTAATCTTGTAATAATTTTTAGGTGTTGTGTAGTAGGAGGATGTAGGATTTTTATAGATTCTGGATTTTAGTTATTTTAATATCTTTTAATAGTATTCATAGATTTTTAGCCATTGCTGTGATCTACCCCACCCTTACGGCAACAATACCCGTAACGGATATTTTAAAATTTGCAAAATGGTTGATAGACTTCTACAATCTTGCAAATTTTACATAGACAATAAACTTGATAATATCAAATTGGAAAGAGATTCTAGCTTAACAAATATAACAGTAGCCTAGTAAAAAAAATCAAATAAAATAGAAAATATACTTAGTGGCGATTAGTGGATATGAGAGGTCCATGATATGAAATGAAATAGGATAGAAGAACTTAGAATCAACGAAGAAATTGAGTATATTAATAGATATGATGTATTTATTAAGTCACTCAAAATAATAGGTGGGTAAGCTAAGGTGAACAGCTACCGATTGCTGAAAAAAGTTCCAAAAGTCGAAACCGTTCTCGAGTTATCGTTAAGACAGACAGACAGAAAGACAGACAGATAGACAGGTATACAAACAGATAGACAGACACATAGACAGGCAGATAGATAGACGACAGATAGACAGTCTGACAGACAGACGGACGAACATTCTTCACTACTTAAAAAAACAAAATTAAATATTGGTTATAAAAAAAATAAAATTCAAAATTGTCAGAAAAGGAATGTTAACTTGAGACAAAAATAAAACGATATAAATAACGAGTACTTATTTTACAGCAACTATCGCAAAAGAGGACAAAAGTCCATTGTGCGACTCATTTTACAGGTATTCAGTTAATGGATATTTGAAATGAGTAAAAATAGAGGGAAGTAACAAATAAAAATGTCTTCAAATTTTTGAAATTCTTGAAGTTTTTTAAAATTTTTGAACTTTTTAAAATCCAATTTTTTCCCCTTTCCCTTTTTTCCTACTTTTTTACTTTTTTCTTTGTTTCAAGATTTTTTCCCACTTCTCTCCCTCTTTTTTCCCCTACTTTATTACTAATTTCTTAATCTTTTTCCACTTGCTGTTTTTCCCGTACTATTTTAAACTTTTTTTTCTACTTTTTTTTTTCAATTTCCATCAGTTTTTGTCCCCTACTTTTTACTAATTTCTTTGTTTCAAATTTTCATTTTCAATTTTTCTTCCATTTTCATTGCTTTTCTTTCCAACTTTTTAACCGATCCATTTCTTAATGGTTTTTTCCCCTTTACAGCATATTTTTTTCGTACTTTTTCTATATATGTTTCCGACTTTTCCCGCCATTTTTGCCTTACTTTTTTACTATTTTCTTTATTTTAAACATTTTCTTCTCATTCCCCCTCTCTACTTTTTTTACTAAATTTCTACTTTTTCCAATTCATCTTTTTTAACTATTTTCCCACTTTCCCTTCCCCTTTCCTATTACTTTTTTACTATACTCTTTGTTTCAAACTTTTTTCCAACATTTTTTTCCACTTCAAACCGAGTTTTTTTGCCTACTTTTTGGCAAATTTCTTAATGTACAAAATTTTTTTCGAACTTTTTTTTTCAACTTTCCTCGTCATTTTCCCCTTTTACCATTTTCTTTATTTTAAACATTTTCTCATTCCCCCACACCCCATTGTTTTCCTCACTTTTTTTTATTAAATTCCAACTATTTTCCCATTTTCGCCTCTTCCCTCTGCTTTTTTACTATATTCTTTGTTTCAAACATTTTTTCAACTTTTTTTTTCCACTTCCAATGTTTTTTTGCATACTCTTTGGCAAATATCTTAATGTAATTTTTTTGTCGAACCAATTTCAACCATTTTTTTTCTCTACTACTTTTTACTAATTTCTTTGTTTCAAATTTTCACTTTCAATTTTTTCTCCCATTTTCCTTGCTTTTCTTTCCAACTTTTTAACCAACCCATTTCTTAATGCTTTTTCCCATTTCCAGCATATTTTTTTCGTACTTTTTCTATATATGTTTCCGACTTTTCCCGCCATTTTTGCCTTACTTTTTTACTATTTTCTTTATTTTAAACATTTTCTTCTCATTCCTCCTCTCTACTTTTTTTACTAAATTTCTACTTTTTCCAGTTCATCTTTTTTAACTATTTTCCCACTTTCCCTTCCCCTTTCCCACTACTTTTTTTACTATACTCTTTGTTTCAAACTTTTTTCCAACTTTTTTTTCACTTTAAACCGTGTTTTTTGCCTACTCTTTGGCTAATTTCTTAAGGTATGAAATTTTTTTTCCAATTTTTTCCGACTTTCTCTCCCATTTTTCCCCTACTTTTTTATAATTTCTTTATTTTAAACTTTCATTTTCAATTTTTTCTCCCACTTCCCTTCCTTTTTCCCTTACTTTCCTTCCTTTTCTCTCCTTTCATTTCTTCCCTACTTTTTTACTCATTTCTTAATGCTTTTTTTTCCCATTTCCAGCACCTTTTTTTCTTGTACTTTTTTACTAATTTTTTAATAGTTTTTTCCCCTTACTGTTTTTCATGTACTCTTTTACTGTTTTAAATTTTTTTCTACTTTTTTCCCACTTTCCACCCCTTTTTGTCCCCTTCATTTTACTAATTTCTTTGTTTCAAACTTTCATTTTAAATTTTTTATCCCATTTTCCTTGTTTTTCTTTCTAACTTTTTAACCCATTTATTAATGCTCTTTTCCCATTTTCAGCACATTTCTTTCTCGTACTTTTTGTGTATTTTTCAGACTTTCTACTATTTTATTTCTTTTAAACATTTTATTCTCATTCCCCCATCCATTATATACTATTGTCCCGATATTTTCCAATTTCAAGTTAATTGGTGAGTGAAATATTCTACTGTAAGTAAAACAAGTGAAAATAAAAATTAAATCGCTATCGTTTGGTCCAATAAAGATCAAAATATGTAATTGTATTTAAATGTAATAATAAAATACGAATAAATGAGAATAAAAAAGTTCTTCATAATCAAACTAGTGGCAGATTCCTTTAATCATGCAGTCTCACTTCTGAAAATAATTGAGTGGTTCTTCGACGCAAAATAAATTCAAGTCCACTTTGAGATAAATCTATAATATAAGCGATCCTGACTGACTGAGACTGACATAGAATCAACCCAGAGATTTTGAGAATATGTTTTGTTCATAACATAGACACCCACTAAGGATTTTGTGAAATTTTGATTTCAAGAGGTAGAAAAGCCCGAAAAACAGTGGCTTACATAGAATAAGTATATCTATATATACACGACGGTATAAAGGTATCAAGACTTTAATGTTTTCTGTATTATCGGGTATTCTCTTATTTGATTTTTTAGGAAAAAAAATGAGAAAAACGGGAAAACGTAGGAACAAAAAGGGACAAATAGGAAAAAACAAGGAAAATAGGCAAAAATAGGGAAAATAGGAAAAAATAAGGAAAATAGGAAAAAATAAGGACAATAGGAAAAAATAAGGAAAAAAGGAAAAAATAATGAAAACATGAAAAATAAAAAGAAATAATAGGCAAAATAAAACATTTATGAAGAATAAGTGGGAAAAAAGTGGAAAAAAGGGGGAGAAAAAGGAAAAGGGAAACAAATGGGGAAAAATGGCAAGAAGGAAAAAATTAGGAGAAGAATAAAGGGGTAAAAAGGGGGTAATAGATGAATAAAATTGAAATTGGGCTAAAAACAATAGTTTTAAAAAAGGGACATAAAAATAATAGTTGGAGGACAAAAAGGCAAAAAAAAGGTCCAAAAAACAAAATTTTGAAAAAACGAGAAGCAAAAAATAAAATAGTTGTAAAAAAATTGGGCTTTAAAACAATACTTGTAAAAAAAGGGTATGGTGGAAATGGGCCAAAAAAATTAATTAAAAAAAAAATTGGGCCAAAAAATAATTGTTGAAAAAAAATAGGGGAAAAGAGGCATAAAATAATAATTTAAAATTGGGCAAAAAAATAAGTTGTAAAATAATAGTGGAAATATGAGGCAAAAAACACAAGTTTAAAAAAAAAATATGGGCAAAACAATAGTCGTATACAAAGGGGGAAAAAGTGGTTGAAAAAAAAAATTAGGAAAAATACAGAAAATGGGAGAGAATATGTCAAAACAAGGAAATTTGGGAAAATAGTGAAAAATAGAGAAAATAGAAAAAAATAGTGAAAATTGGAAAGAATAGTAATAAATAGGGAAAAATAGAGAAATTACATGAAAATAGAGAAGCATATGGGAAAACAGTGAAAAATAGTCAAAACTTTGGAAAAGTAAGAAAAAATAGGGCAAAATAGGAAAATTTTGGAAAAATAGTTAAAAATATTGAAAAATCTGGCAAAATAGCGGAAACTACAGAAAAATGGGGAGAACTGAAAAAAACAGGGAAAAGCAGAGAATTTAGAGAAAAAAGGGAAACATCTAGGAAACAGTTAAAAATAGAAAAAAATTGAAGAACATAAGGAAAAAACAGAAAATAGGAAAAAAGAGAATAGGAAAAATAGAAAATAACAGACAAATGAGGAAAAACGGAAAAACAGGAAAAATATGAAGAAATAGGAAAAATGGGGAAAATATCAACATTAGAGACAAACCGGAAAACATATCGGAAAACAGTGAAAAATAGGGGAAATAAGAAAAAATAAGAAAAATGGGAAAAAAACAAGTAAAGCTCGGTCATCCAGATACTAAAGAGACTCCGTACCAAAACACGGGTATTCAGCTAGTACACTATAATTCTTGGATGTCAACCAACGAAGAATTAGAAAGCGTTTTCTTATATGGCTGTGAAACATGGATACTGTCAAATAAATTGGAAAAAAGAGTGTTTTAGAAGGGAGGAGAAGGGTGCTTAAGATCAAATCTATAAGGATCGGTGAAAGGAGACTTGAAAAGAAGAAGAAGGAAGGAGACGTGAAAAGAGGAAGAAGGAAGAAGAAAATGATAGACAAAATGCAGGCAGTTTATTGAAGTTATGTAAAGATGAAAGACTTGGCAGATGAGCGAAAATATTGAAACACACAATCAATGATATTGATCGTGATATTTTTTTGAAATAAAAATATTTAAATTGAGTTTTTAAAACAACTTACTAACTAGTCTAGTAGAAGTGCCGAAACATGTAAGCTTCGACATAAAAAATATAATGGATTTTGGATTTCTCTTTGTACTGAATGTGTGTTGTAAGGACTAAAATATAAATATAAAAACTCAAGACGATCCAGAAAAAAAATTATTTTTTTATAAAAAAGATGATTTCGCGATTCTTATTTTAATCGCTAGGCATTTATTGTTCAATGAATTTAAAATTTTATTTTTTTATTTATTAAATAATACATACTTCTACAATTTGTATAATAAATATTTACAAAAAATAAACTTGTTTGAAATTAGGGTTCTCCAATTTTTGATGTATATTTGACACTAATTGAATTTTTTTCCAATACAAATTGAAGTGATATCAATTATCTACATATTGCTTCAACTTATTTTTAATTAGACTAAAACATCGGTCCACGTTCACATACAAATATTTTTTTTTCTGGATCACATGGAGTTTTTTATTTATATTCCAAAACCCATTTTTAAAACTATAAATTTTACATCTAAAATTGTCAAGATTACGTTTTTCGGTATTTCTACTCGCCTCACCGAGGCAGTTGCGTAGTGATTTTGGAAAATTTTTCCTTATAGATATTTATTGTGATGAAAAATTTGAAAGTCTTTACTAATCTATCAATTCCACAATTATAGGTTTTTGATTATAATGATATATCTTTCTACCATTCCTATACATAATAGACTAGACACTCGAAGATTGTTGCAATATTTATTTAATATTTTATTAATAAGTGAATAATAGGAAATAAATTATCTTTCTAATGAACCGGTTACATGCACGTTATTAAATTCAATAACAACCATAATCTGACATAATAAATAATCGTTACGATGATCGAATGCATAATTTAGAATAATATTTGTTTAGTAAACAATTTAGTTCTATTTAAGACGCCGATAGAGCCCTGGGCTCTTTCAAAAAACATCCTATCCTTATTTGTTGTTAATATGCAAACGGTATTCCCGCAAGCCTAAATAGATTTTGAATAAATCAGGACCGGAATTATTTTCATACAGAAAAATCTTCAGTTATTAAAAATAAACATAGTACGGATCTGGTAAAAATAAATGTTTTACAAATAAATTAAAAACAGCAGTTATTACACAAAAGTTCATTTCCATAAAATTAATAGCTGCGGTATTCGTAACGATTGAATTATGAAAGAATTCAAAGCGTAGATAAATTACAGTCCTCTCTCGGCATGTCGTAAATTAAATAAAAATACTAGAGACAAGATTTTCTAGAATGTAACAATATAAGAATAAATAATGAGTAAGATGATAAACGTTCTTGTCAGCCTATGACAAAAAAATGGAAATGTATGACAAGATAATATAAGTAAACTTAGATTTATTTGCCATATATAGATCAGATAATTGATAATCAGTATTACTTCATCATTTATTATATCACTTGTATTTAAAGTGTGAACATAATACTCTAATTTTATCTAATTTATCTCTTAAATTGAAATATAACATGCTGCCCTGGTAATATATTCGTTATGATCAATTCAAGTCTAAATTATTATATATATTTAGCTCTGCAGGCATAAAAGAATGGCCCATGGCTTGGTTTGTCCTTTCCATTTCTTCCTATTTTTAAATTTGTTCTTCCAGTTTTGTATCCATAGACTTTCCAAATCAAATTCTATATTCTTCCATATTTTCTTTGGTCTTCCTCTCCTCTTTTTTCCTCCTATGCTGGTTCTAATGATCATTTTTGGGATTCTATTTGGTGCCATCCTTTATTAGTATTCTAGCCATCTTATTCTTTGTGAATCTTATTATACTTGGTTTATTATATATATCCCTAAGCTCTTGGTTTGTTCTTCTTTTCCATATTTCATTGTTTCGTTTTCGTCCAATGATATCGAACTTGAATCCGACGACATCGCAATAAATTCTGTTTCAAGTGGTTAAAGGCAATCAGATCAAATTAGAGACTTTTTGGATTTACTATCAGCTAGATCTACACCTGTGAACGAGCTATATAGTCAAAGCGTTTCCCTATCTTTTTCCTACCGGTGCGGCAGATTTCAATGACAATACAAGGTCGCTAGAGAATCAGTTGACTTTCAGAGAATAATTGGATTTTCTGATACAATATAAATCAAGAAGGTTTGCATAAGACCCACGATTTCGAGTCAACGATACAAAGCAATCAGCAAAGGTTCAATATACGAAAACTTCAACGTAATACCAGAATATTTGCAGAGACAAGCAAGAGAAAATCCAGCTTTTGTCAACCGTTTTCTTTACTTTGTTTCAAACATCAGAGGGACTATTTCATTTTGGTATCAAAAACGTCTTGAACTTGTGAACCAAATTGGCTTTCCAACCTCCTTTATATTCTATTCTCCAAGGCTATTTCGGCTTTCCAGAAGGCTTTAAAAATCGATCCAAACAACGCGGAGGCTTTACAGGGCTACAGAGCTTGTACTATCGAAAACGCGAATCTGGATGGTGATCCAGAGAAAATTAGACAACGAGCCATGGCCGATCCGGAAGTCCAAACGATTCTTAATGATCCTGCAATGAGGATGATCCTGGAACAGATGCAGAATGATCCGAAGGCTTTGCAAGATCATCTAAAGAATCCAGACATTGCGGCTAAGATTCAGAAATTGTTGGAATCTGGACTTATTGCTATTCGCTAATTAGCGTTATCGACCTCTGGTGGCCGTGTTCAGTCAAACATTTTGGCTACGACTCAACAAACAAGAGTGATCACAGATATCCCGAGAGATGCAAGCTTTGTTTTCTTAAAATCCTCAGGTTGCAAACGACTTTTTTTTGAAAAAATAGCATCAATTGCACCAGGAAACAGTTCCCCATGTCGTTGGTCTTGCATTCATAAATCGCAAGGTATCACTTTCTAATTTTCTAGGTATCTAATCATGAAAATCAATTCTAAACCGGCGTTTGTGATGAAAAAGCTGAGTTTGCAAAACAGTCACTTCTGCAATAGTTGCTCAGTTCTTAATAGTAGGGGAGGCCAAGCGGGGATTTGAGAATTTACTGAAGACATCTGGTTAATATATAGAGGATACCTTGCACCCAGTTTAGTACCTTTACCGGAAATGAGCTCCTAATATATAGCCGACCGTCTAGGATAAAGGATCAGAATAGTAAAAAAAAGTTGATCATTAGAAATTCTCGAGCGCGTCAGATTAAGGTAGGGTGAGTTAATTATGTCCTAAAAGGTGTACATTCCAATAATTTGACGATTTCAGTGTGACGTAAGGAAGTGGGGGAGACACATTTTTTTTTTCATTTTGAAGAACATAATGCAAGGATCACGAAAATAATATAATCTGTCGATTTCCTCAAGCCGGAGTACTTAAAATCATTAATAAAGTGTGGTGTGTGCAGCTGCTGAGAATTATTTATTTCCCGCTTCGCGCCTCTGTTCCCTTCTCACTCTTTTCTATCTCTCACTCTTTGGCACCGTCCTGATCACAACAACGCGTTCGTGTTCATATATGTACAACGCTTTGATTTGTTTATTGTGTTTTAAAAAAAATTAATGATTTGAATTAATATCTGGTACGCTCTAGTACGTCTTCGTGACCATTTTTTTACATCCTTGAAAATTTATACACGTTCCCCCCTCCAAATGAAAGGACACACATTATATACACTTTTTTTTTAGAATCTAATCTTTGCAATCTACAACGATCTAGTAGATCCTCATTTAGTCTCTTCGGCTTCCCTGCCATAAATAGATTATAAATTATAGAGCATTTCAAAAATATTGCCACAGAACACAACGACGTACCGATGTTGGAAAAGCTTAGTTATTTCTCGAAAGCTCATAAATGCTGTAAGGATCAATATTTACGTGACATTTCTAGAGAAGAGAATCTGAGAATTGGCGACGAAATCGAGCCAGACGAAAATGATTCGACCGATGAAGATGAAGATTAAAAAAAAAATAGTTAAAAAAATTAAATTCCTATACTGATTTTTCTATAAATATATGTATCCAGTTTAAAAAAATATACTTTTTTCTTCCTGTGCTTTTTAATGGACTAGGTTCAATGATTGAAAAAAAATCATCGATTTTTTTTTTAATTGTCAGATTTATGAAATTCCTCCGAATAATCGTCGGATTATTGGTCCACAGGTCTAGGGCATTAAGATGGACCGTAGACGCGTTTGAGTATTTCAAAACGATGATTTTTTTTTGCATTTTTCAAAAATCACAAAGAGTTTGCGTTACGTCCAAATCGTAAGAATAATAAATAAGAACTTTCTTTGGGTATACTTGCCACCCTCCTAAAATATCTGACACGCTCGATTAAATTTTTTTTGTTCTATTTTCAACCCTTCCGTACAGCCACCCCCATCGTGCAAACCGTCAGATTAAGCAACCTCCTTTATTAAAGATACGTTTGACATACATAATATCAATGTCTGACGCGATCTGATATTTCCATGTAACGGTTTTTTTTACATTTTTGAAATTCTATAGACACTCCCCCCACGGGTATACATGATATAACATTTTTTTTTCTTTTTATCATCTAAGCCTCTAAATCTAATAGGTCTTCACGACGCTCGAGTAAATCCCCATTTAGCATCACGGCCTCCCTACTATAAGATTACAGTTGTATGGGCAAATCTTCTAAAATAATTTTTAACAAATGTCCATATTTTGAATGAAAACACATATACAATTAACTATTTTTTAAATGTAAACGTTTTCTGATTTAAGATTTCAATAGTGAGTAATAAAAATAATAAACAAGATAATTATGGAAAAATAGTGTAATACATCATTTTTATCTATTACAAAATTTTTAATAAATTAATAAATCGATCGTGATAAAACGATCGACCCGAAACGGATAAGTTTTTAAAAGCTTTTAACAACGACAAACAAATAAGGGAATTAGGTAATCATTGTATATAGAACTAGATAAACGTTTTAACTATGAACGGTGTAATTCATCATTTCTAAAAATAATTGACCCAAATTCTAGACAATCAATGTAAGAAAAAAACATTTTATCTATACACATGGTACACATAACCCTAAAAAAATATGATTGATTGTTTATACAGGGTTAATAAAATAAATAGTTTTTTTTTGTTATAGAATAAGTTAGATAAAATTTGTCTTAGATATAGGAATAATTGTATCATTATTTTTCGTAAAGGATGCAATTCTAAAATGTACTTGGTGTGTTATTTACGACCGCACCGTCTGTCACCACCTTATATTCGTAATCGAGCCGCTCTGTGTAGATTTATTGCTGCTTGTTGTTATTAACTCTGATTTGTACTTCTTCAGTATGGTCAGTCTATCGAAACGGGTGCCTGTATACAAGGTGATTTCGACACTAACAAACATAAATCTATATGGAAATAAATAATTGTCGAGGAAATAAGATCATTCATTATCTGAAAGTTGTCCATTCACATTCAAAATAAAGGACCATTCACTTTTTTATGGCGGTTGGGTATTTTTTTCAAATTTGGTACCATGATTTCTTGAGTCATATGATTCATTTTAGCTCATTACATCATGACTCTAAAAATACGAGTGACTCAAAAAATTGACATTCAATACATTAGCCGTGATTAACATTACAACGATGCGTTTAAATTAAATTTTGTAGAAAATAAACATCCACAGGATAGTATCATCAATGGGTGGATGGACGATAGCTGTTTCCCTATTTGAGATAGGCAAAAATGTCAAATCTTCCAAAAATAACTACCAGCATACAGGTTATCTAATAAATCTGTGACTTATCCAATTTATGTGTTTTTAATTTGGTTTAATTTAATTTTTTTAACTGCAGGTTAAAAAATGTCCATATTGATTCATTAGGAGTACCCAAATCCTTAAATATTCTATTTAATTGATCTACTTCTGATTTTCCAGGAAATAAAGCATTCATTAAAACCGATTCAGCAAATATACAACCAACAGGCCAAAGATCAATAGATGTGGAATATTCTTTAGCACAAAGCAGTAGCTCGGGAGCCCTGTACCATAAAGTGAGAACAATTGGATTATTAAATTTTAAAGGAGACCCATATTCTGTTACTAATCCAAAATCCCCAACTTTTAGATTTCCTTTATGAGAAAGTAATAAATTAGAAGTTTTAAGATCTCTATGTAATATTCAATTATCATGTAAATGTTGTACAGCAAGTAATAATTGTTTTATAAAAGACATTTTATTTCCCCAGGCATAAAATGTTTTTTCTCCACGACCATTACTGAATGTATGAATTCTGAAATCATTTTTAATAATAGAATGTAAACATTCACACTCTAGAGTCTGAATATTTATTCTATAATACTTGCCTCTTATGCATTTTGCATGTATTTTCATTCTTTATCAAGGTAAAGAATGGATTTTCTGTAATCGAAATAAACAATATGGATTGCCCTGGATTTCAAAAGTGTCACTGTCAGATATAAAATGGCGACGGTAATAATTATTTTCAAACAAGTTTTAATTTAAACAAAATAATGAGTGACAAATCAAGTGAAGTAGATATAGAATTTAATAATATCTAAAATTTCAAATTATGAAAAAACATCAATGCACCAGATTTTAATTTCGGTAAGTGTACCATAACACTATAAATATTAATACAATGTAATACAAATATGTCAACAAATAACTTGTGTTCAGATTTAATTTAATTTTGATTTATACTTTTTGATCGTGGAGAAAATATAGTCTGTTACTCGGTCAGAATGAAAAAATTCGACACTCGTGGTTCCTCACACTCGCTTTCGCTCGCGTTCGGAATTTTCCACTCGTGTCGAATTTTTCATTCTAACCTTGTTACAGAATCTACTATTATGTCTCCATTAAAGATTTTAAATTATGTTCCATGTAATTCATAACTATAAATATTTTATCCATTTCTCAAACTGTTACAATATTAGGATGCTGGCATTCAAGAAGAGTATTAATTTCTCGAAGAGAAGTTATCGGAAAGACCTTCTTTTTCCATTTTAAGACGTTTCAAAGCCATAATATAATCAGTTCTTTTTTCGCTAGCTCTATAAACAACACTATAATTACCCTCTTCTATTCTATTTAAACACTGGAATTCTTCGTCCTGATTTCAAAAATTCCACCTAGCCTAACTTAGGATAACCTAGCACCTTTGATTCATGACCCATGATGCACATGACCCATAACCCCCTAATCTATGATACACATGACCCACGACATTTGATACACATGACCCATGACCTAAACTTTACACATGTATGAAGTATTCTACCATTTGTACCCTAATACTCTTTTGTCTTTGGTTCTGCGCATGATTTTTTTCTACGTCACATTTCAAATATACATACTAGAATTCCTTTGAATCAATTTTATAATAATTTGTTTTTCAAGTTTTATATAAAAAAATGACTCTTTAAGTATCAGCTAAAGGAAAGCAAATTTAAATAAAATAAGCATAAGAGTAACGACTCCTTTTTTAAGACAGCCTTGTATGTTTGTTTTCACGAAATTCAATTTTAACGCATCGTTTACTATATTTTATAATAATAACATTTATTAATAGAAAGTTACTAATTTAAATGAGGGACTAAAGTACAGTCAATGTATTGAGTCATATATGACTCAAGATATATGTATAACAAATTTAAAAAAAATCGGCCCGTGACCCAACCGCCATAAGAAAAGTGCATGGTCCTTTATATAGCTTTAAATTCTGTTATACAGTCCTTTTTTTATTATAAAAAAATTAAATATTTATACTGCTTTGCAAGTTTATTTTTCTCGGAAATTCAGAAAAAAATTCTGAAGAAATATGAACGAGACTCTCTAGTTTGATCTACCTGTATAAGGTAAACAGAAAAAATCATTCACCAAGAATATTGGGACAGTTAAGTTAGTAGATAGACTAAGAGAGTTTTAAAACAGTGGACCTCCGCGGGTGTCGCGGGGACGGGGGAAAGTATGAAGAGGTATATATCCGTTATTAGTAGCCAGATTTAAACAGAACAAACGGCATTGTATTAAAAATGTGACGTACAATAAATAGGTAAACAAAAGTCATGCTCAGAAGCAAAGACTAAAATGCCTTAAGGTCAAACTTCGTTATTATTGGTCCAAATTGAACGCGGAAAAAGGTGATATATTTGAAGTTTTGACGCTAATGCCTTTTAGTATTTGCTTCTGGCTACTAATACTTTCCCCCGTCCCCGCGACACCCGCGGAGGTCCACTGTTATAAATCTCTCTTAGTCTATCTACTGTTCGACCGAGAGGATATTGCACCTATAATAATAAATCCTAATCATAGTGGCACTGAGAGTGATTCACAATCAGTATAAATCTTCTTAAAAAAAAGTTATTTTAAACGAATTACAACTTATAGATGCAATTAATTCATTTGTTATATTTTTCTGTTATTTTATTTAACCATAAATAAATTATTATAAAATAAATGAAATTAAACTTAAAGTCATGTACCACAAAGATTTAATGACATTGTAACGGCAAGTAGTTTCGGCTAATTAGCCATCATCAGGCCTAAAAATATTGCAGTGTTCGACAAACAAATTTTATTTTATTTTTCTCTCTATTTTTGTCCTATTAGCCCTATTTTTTTCTGTTCTCTGTTCTATTTTTCCCAAATTTCCACAATTCCACAATTGTTGTTACTTATTTTTCACTATTTTTTCTTATTTTTTATAATTTTTCGCATGTTTCATTATTTTTTTCCATTTTTCACTATTTTTTTCATTTTTCACTATTGTTATCAAATTACCCTATTTTTGCCTGTTTTTTCGTATTTCGCTTCATGTTTTTTTTTCTATTTTTCCTTATTTCTTTTATTTTTCCTATTTCCTTTATTTTTATCCTGCGGTTTTCGCATGTTTTTTCCATTTTTTTTCATTATTTTTTTTCGATTTTTTCATGTTTTTTAAAATATCATGAAACGTGGAGAAAATTGATTTTCCGCGAAAAAAAAAGTCTGTGTGTGGATGTCAGTGCGCACGATAACTCGATAATGGTATGTCCGATCCGGAAAATTTTTTCGGCCATCGATTGATATCCATATCGCATGGGACTCTTTGAAAAAAAATGAAAAAAATTGAAAAAAATTTTTTTTGAAAAATTCCCATTTTTGGAATCTGACTTTCTTTCGCTGAAGGAAACGGGCCGTAGTCTTGAAAAATCGCGCAGATTTTATTCCTTTTATTAGTTTTCCTTATTTCTTTTATTTTTCCTATTTTTTTTTATTTCCTAAAATTTCGCAAAATCTTTTCTTAGTGGGTGTCTAGGTTACCTCCATTATCTGTCATTTAAATAACTTCATTATTTTAAGGAGGATCTGTTGACTGTCTAGTTTTGAAATGCCTTTAAATAAAAAAAATGTAATAGTTCCTCTGACAAATGAAGATCAAACAGACCAAGATCAAATCACACATGAAAATGAACCTAAAGTAATGAGCACAAACAAAATTTTTTATATCATATTAGAAGTAACTTTTTATTTTACACAAATTTGTCAGATTTCCTAGCAAATGAAGAATCACACTGTATTACCTATACACCTTACGGCTTATCAGGATTCTTCATCCAAGACGTTTTTACAAAATATGCAAAACGAACTGTAAAGGCGGTATTCAAATTATTGACTCCAAATATCTAAGAAACGGTTTTTATTGACAACCAGCCAATTAGTTATTAAAAAATCGGGCAGTGTTAACAAAGCATAATCCATCAAAATGGAGTCAAATTATAAGAATGTATTTAGATTTTAAAACTAATAATTAAAATATCTACAACTGTCCCAAAACACATCAGCTCATAAAACATACATTTTTAACACATTTTTATATTTCTATTGTTCTAAATATTGAACAAACCAGTGAATAAAAAACATATCACGCATTGCTAAAATTACAAATTCATCAATTTCTATACACACAAAACGCAATACGTAACGACAATACACAAAACTCACATTTATCCTTTACAGTCACAGTCGGTGTATCGAAACTGTTGTCAATGTGAAATTTCACATTCAATACCTGCAATAGGCATATGATGAATAGACAAAATCATCAATCACCGCCAGAGTAATTTCAATCTGAACCTGTCAACACCTAGACAATGAAAAAAAAAATCACAATATATCCGTAGAAAATCCATTCAAAAGGAAATACAGCTTCAATTAAATTCAATAATGAATATCTGTTTCAGCCTACATAAGTTCGTGGCTGGAGAAAAATTACATAAGCCGGTGTGGCCCACAAAACCCTATACAGGGTGTTTTTAAAATAAGAAAAAGATTTTAGATAAATCCATGGTTTTTCTAATAGTTGCATAAAGTTACAAACTATTTCAGCACAAAGAGCTGAAATATACACATTTAATCCTAGTTTGCTTTGTCCAAAAGATCAAATATTGAATAGATCTAACCTAACATTTAAACTAATTTTTTCTGGATGGAACCAATAAAAAATTTAAAAATGATGTAAAAACGATGGTAACGCCATCTTCCAATGACACAGTGTCACTTATTATTTGGGAAAAGATTCCACCGATGTAATAAGAGCCAGTACTAACTGGAACCGAAAGAAAGCCCATCTTCGACAAGTATGGAATCCCAAAAATAAGTGTCAGTTGTGAGAATTTAATTTCTATGTATACCAGACAGCTGTTTCATCTCTTAAGGACTCATCAGCGCAATGGGCTTAAATGCATTGAGGAGAGATTTTAATTCAATGCATTTAGACATATTGCTGCTCATAAGTCCTTAAAGGACCGGAATCAGTATGTGGAATTTCATATGCACTGGGTTTGTCAAAAATAAAATAGTGAATGTACAACAACTGGAAAACATTACATGGAATAGGCATACGAAAAAACTTATAAAACAACCTTCTCGTAATCTGGCAAATGACCTATTACAGCTCAATCGTTGACAAAGTTATCGGGTCACAGAAAATGAGACTCGCAACATGGAATCACTAACTGCAGAATGTGTAATATGGCAGAAGAAACTGCAGTACACTTAATGTTTGACTGTGATGCACTGTGCAAAGCAGAAGAGGTACCTTATTCAGGGGAGTCTTATTTTCGACATAAAGGAAGTAATAAATTGTCAAGCACTTCAGAAAAATAGACGTTACAATTCAATACATTTTAAACGTTCACTTTTGAAATATTTACCAGGATATATAAATCAATAGGACAAAGGCTGTCCTTCTCAGAAGGGCCTGCAAAAGAAAAAAGCCAACGGGCTCACTACATATGTAGTACATAAAAATATATAAAACAACGTGTTTAGTTTAGTCAAATTATGTTATTAGATAAGAAATTGGAAGACAGAACATGGCTTTGGATGATGGTTTTTTGGCGGATTTTTCCATCCCTGTAAAGTCCAAAGTTCATGATTTGTAGCCCGACCTTTACCTATCTCGAGAGATCAGACTTAATATTATATGGCGTGGATTCTAATTACATAGCTAGTCGCTGATATATCACATAATTAAATTCAAGTAAACTCATTCAAATTTACCCAGAGGGCAGCACTTACTGGAAGTCAAATTTGTAATAAAAAAGGATACGATTCCAGTAAGATTAAGGGTGGTACCGGGAAGCTTACGGGGGTCGATCCAATCCGGAAGCATTTCCCTGTGTGACACTAGTTTCGTTTGTAACTTTGAAAATTATTTTCCAATTTGAGTTAGTTAATTTACTTCGCTCGGGATCAGTTCTTCTTCCAATAAGCAGTTGTTTTGATATAAATATTCAGAGTAAGTTTCTTACTGAAATTCGGGTTTCACGGTTACGGGGTTATTTAAGTAAATTAATTAACTTCATTTTTTCAATAACTTGGACATCTCGCACCAATAAAACTAATTAGTATGTATCTCGTGTTTCAATCAATGAAAATAATTATAATCCCGTAACCAAAAATGTGTGAAAAATAGTGGCTACGACCTCCTTCACCATGACTACGAGTTGTAGATTATTCGTCAGAAAAAAGGTAGGTGCAAGATCTTTATATTAGATATGTTCTCTGTGCCCGCGACATGAATTACTTCTGTCTCGCGATCTCATCTTACAGAATCCACGTATGCCTCGCTCGGCCTACAGTCAATTAGCGTTGTTTTACCAAATCACTCTAAAATCAATAATGTATACTATATAATAAATAGCCAAATATATAGAAACACCCGCCATGTACCAGAGGCATTTTAGGTATAACCAATGCACAAGATGACCTGACAGGACCAAATCTATTTCAGAGAATCCTCAAGTTTGCACAAGCCTTACGATTTAGTATAATGAACTAGGGGGCCCTGCAAGAAGGAGAACAATAGGTCAATGACCGAGTTACAAAGGGATTAAGCCCCCCTCTATTTTCCTAAAGTAAAAAAAAACAGTTTCCTGTTTAAGGTCGCGAGGAAGATATTTATTCCAATCATATGAAAATACATTAGCAAAACTCCTCTTAGTACACGATTTCGACTTTTTTAATCATTAGTCTCTTTAGTAGAGTCACAGTACTCAGACCATACTGGTTTCAGCAATTGCTTATTCACCATGATTTTTCTTTGAATTTTTTTATTTTTGTTTTTCATTTTTACTTTACATCTTTAAATATTAGACTGTTTTTTACTTGGAATTGTGTAATTATTAAATTCCAAAAATAGATATATAACAACGAAATTACTACATTTATTTTTATTAATTGTAATTCGCCATCGTTTTTAATAACTGAACTAGCTGCAGTTTTTGCTACAATTTTTGTTATTTCTAAAACTTTCAGTAAGTATTATTCGTCAATATTGCTATTTTTATATTATTTATATCTGGGATGTCACTGGTATTAAAATAAATATAGCACTGGTCCAATAGCACTTCTGTAGTACAGCAGTATTTTCGTTGGTCTTTATTTAAATGCATGTGCTAGACTGGTTGAAGAGGATTAACTATATCTGAATATGAATCTTTTTTTAAAATTTAAGTTGATTCTGTATGTCTGATATTCCTTTTATTCTTTATATAAATCATTCACTCCTTATTATATAATGTTTCCAGGAAACCGATTATCTAGTACAAGTACACTACTCGTGATCTCTATTATGCACATCTGACCACATAATATATCGCAAAAGCTTGTACTTAGTGAAATGTGCCATGATGCTATATTTAATGTTACGTTTCCGTGTTCTGGAAATATAATATACTTTAAACACGTGAAAATATAGACGTTATGTGGTTTTATTGTTTTTTAAATTGAGTGAATGTCGGCGCAAATGTTTCAAATAAACAATTTAGTGACGGGTGAAATGGAATTGGTTTCGGTGAAGATATATAGTAAAAGGTACATAATTTGCCCAAAGAGGAGATACTATAATATAAATATCCAAATTAGGCAATTGTATAAAATGCTAATACAAATAATACACACATATAAATAATATAATTTCAGAGATTTAAAGTTTTCCAATATGCTGTGGATTACAGACACAAATTCAATTTGATTCTGCGCGTTTGTTCCAGATTTCTAGAAAGTAATATTTTATTTATTTATCATATGGTATTTCGACACATTGAAAGGGATATAACGAACTTAAGGAATTTACAAACATCAAGATATTCTATATATTCTAACGTTTCCGGCGTTGCAGTCGGGAAATCATCGGGGCGGCATGAGGATGGTAGTTTAGTTTCTTATTTGTTTAGAGAATATTCATGATACGTACTGGTTCTATGTAATCAGTAATATTTAGTTTTAATAATGAACAAATTGAACTAGATGATAAATGATTAATTTTAATGTGGATTAACATAAACAACTTAACTCGTGGCTGTGTATCTGACAAGTGATGTCTTTACATTGACAACCCAACTCCAGGGTTACTATCTTCAGATCGACAATGCACATCTGCCGTGCTGAGGATACGATTTAGTGTGCACTAGTCGGTTTTTGTTGGCGTCTTCAATACAATTATGTAATAGGAGTGAAAGTTCCCCTTTGGATGGAAATTTAAACTTGGAAAGAAAATGGGAAAAGAGCTAGAGAGGGAAAATTGAGGAGAAAAATCATAATACGTTTATAATTTACTCGACACAATTACTCATGTTTAATCTTATCGTTCTTGCTTCACTGTCTGTGGCACTACCTTGAACAAATCTTAAATAAGGTATTTCAAATTCGTTTTTCATTAATTGTGTAACGATTTATTTTCGAGGGGAAAAAGGGGGAAAGTTAATTGAGGCATGGTGGCATACTGAAACCATTGAAGTGGAAACACTGAATTGGGAGTTCTATGTTATTAAGTAAATTTTTAAATTCGTTTGTCAGCGTGTTAATTCGGCGGAGATATGGTGGTGGGATGCTGATTAGTATTGGTAGCCATTGGGTTGGTGTGGATTTGATTATGCCAGTAATGTGTTTAGTACTGCATAACGTGAGCGTTGTTAAACCATATTGTGGCGCAGTACTCAGCTGCAGAATAAACAAGACCTAGAGTTGACAATCTAAGTGTGGATACTGATGCTCCCCATATCGGCCACAGAGTTTCTAGATAATGTTGTTTCTGGTCTTTAACTTTTCCGCAATTTTAGTTAGGTGCTCATTAAAGCTTAATGTTCTATCGAGAGTGAGTAATGTGTTATCAAAGTAGACGTTAAGGTTGGAGTCTCTATTTTTCAGACAGAATTTCTCCGACTTCTTCTTTATTGACGTCGTTTTGGGCATGTCTGTAATATATAGGCTAAACAACAATTGCTCAAGTAGCCTTCAGGGGTTACTGATTTCTGATCCAATTATCACCTGAAAAACTATGTCGTTAAGTATGTTTTCTTTTAATCTCGATGTGAGTTTGCAGACATTTTGCGTAGGAATTTGTATATTATTCCCTCTCTCCAAACCGAGGTCGATGAACGCTGCAGATTTCTTTAGTTCTATTTGAAAACCGATTAGTGATAATACTTGATCAGCCACATTTTGGTCTGAAATTCGCTTGTTCTACTGAGATGTATAACTGAGCTTATTTTGTTATAGATTAATCGTATTTCTAGTAATTTGTACATTGTCGACAGCAATGGTCAATAACTACTAGTTTACTAGGTTTTTGAATAGCTTTTACTTTGAGCGTTTGAATTATCTGCATGATATTTGTAAATATCCAAATTGTTGCGTATTTTATCGCAATTCAGAAGTAATTCTGGTTGAATTCCGTCAAACTCTGGGACTTTAACATCCTTAAGGGCAGCTGATATTTCTTTGCCTGTGAAAGGAGGAGAGTACTTAGTTTTAGATGTTATTTTACCCTTTTTGTATGAGCTTTATCTCTTGGTGCTCTAGATATCGCCACAATGTTAGAGGCCACTGAGTTTAGACTTATGGGAGCGTTTTGTTTTTGAGGAGGATTTCCACCTCCAAGTTTTCTAATTATGAACCATGCTTTCTCATTTGATATTTCTAAGTTTAGATTTTCAATAGTTTAAATCCATTTTTATTACCTTTCTGAATTTAAGCTGTGAAGTAGCGATTTTTTAATCACCAGTTTCGAGGAAATTTTGATATAGTATTGAGAAAACTTAGGTATATACCTACTCTTTCCGGTGTTCCCTTGGTATGCACTTCTTGGCTGTG
The DNA here is from genome assembly GCA_963243735.1 of Neocrepidodera transversa. Lineage (NCBI taxonomy): Eukaryota > Metazoa > Arthropoda > Insecta > Coleoptera > Chrysomelidae > Neocrepidodera > Neocrepidodera transversa. The sequence continues at coordinate 679,979 of OY725337.1, read as the reverse complement.
TTAATCACTGCTCCAACAAATTGGGTATAGTTTTTGCTAAGAGTTGGATCCATCCTAAGCATGTATCTATTTTCCCAATCGGCTTGCTTAAAGTTCAATATTGGTCTTGAGATAGACATTATTAAAGGAATTTGTATTCTGAGCTCCACAATAAAAAATAATTTATTAACAAACCATTAACGAAGAATCAAAGAAGTAAAATACTAAGTTTCAAAATACTTCCTAAGTCATATTTACTTTCAAATTTAGTGATAGACTATACCTCAACCTGTTTGATTTTCCTGTGCTTAAATAAACTTTTAAGAACTGATTCCTTGATAATTTTTAAATTATTGTTTTTATAGACAGAAAAAATACTTTTGTTTAATAATTCTCTCCTATTATTTTGTATTTTAATCGTTATTCCCTCCGATCCCGGGAAAAGAGAGGTACATAATAACATGTCCACAGTTGACAGACGTTGCTTGACTTTTTTTTAATTTTTAGGGAGTTTTCCAACAACCAAAAACCAAGCATAAAAAATAACCGTATTTTTGTATGGATATCAATAAAGTGTTTTGTATGGATATCTATAGTGGAAATCTCTGGGATAAACAGAGGCGTCACGATGGTACTGATTTCCACAAAAATGCCGACTTGTTAAAAAATTTGCAGACATTTTTAATAATAATAATGATATAATTTGTTTGTGAAGGTTAGAGAGTGTGAGTAACTTATTGTGTGCAGATATAGAGGGTGTTGTAGTAGATAGTCTTGAACACTAATGACCGAGGTATAGGTAATTCAGTGTGTTAGAGAGAGAACGTATAAAACAATCTGAAATCGGCTGACCCTGTTTGACCAACCTTCGAAATCTAATAAACGCTAATACACATCCCCAACCCGTTATAGGAGAAAGTAATGATGCAGAAAAGGCCGAGTAGTTATTTCCATATATAAATTTATTTTTACATCGATTCCTTCTAAGAGAATTCTGTAATATAAAAAAAATCCAACCTGAAATTAAAAAAAAAACTTTTCATAAGGCGTTATGCGGGTTCGACAATTTGTTTAATATTAATAATAATTTCTGTTTTATTAGTATGTGATGGATTAGAGTCAGTTCCTTATTGAGGATAACGAAAAAACCCTCAATCCGATACTGAACACTCGCAATTGAATGAGGTTCCACCTCCGTATTTGTCCTATAATAAATCTTTAGCGGAGAGCTATCTCATTATATTCCTTCCTCTTCTCGTTTTACATGAACTTTTATCACATTTTTTTTGTCGAGAATTAACGGCGAAAAATGAGCCCTTTGTTTTAGGGATATGTTCGCGAACGTTATATTGGGGGCGATCAATCAAAAATATATTAGTTTAAAAAATGATGTCAGTGATTTTAATTTTCCGTTGTTGATATTTGTGTTTATCGATTAATTGAATGATATTAAAGTGGGTGTTCCACGGGGTAGTTTTTTGGGATAAATATAAATAAATAACATTCAAGAACATAATTAGGAATAATTCAACATGAATATTAAATTGTTAATTTCGGAATAAACGCCTAAATAGTCTACTGATTATCAACAGTTCCAATTTAGAGCTTTGGAGGACTCTAGATGCTATAAAAGCTTTACACCAATCAAATATAGGGGAGTGCGGAGTAAACTGGATCGTGGGTAACTGTGGTTCAACCGCCATATTTTTCTCAATGTGACATGTCGCTCTCAAACAGAGAATGAATCTTAGATGAAACGGGCCAATCAGTGTTGTCAAATGTAGCACAATTATGCCAAAAATGTTACTTTCAGCTCTGGAGTGGCACTGGAGCACGCACTATTGAAAAATAGACAAAAACTAACACTATTTCGTTCTATGAAATTTTTCTCTGTAATGAATTTGTTATTCAATATATTTCTTGGTTCAAGGATGACCATAAATTAATTTATTCTTCGGAAAATGTTTGAAATTAAGATCCAACAAAAAATGCACATCACTACTTCAGTCAAATGGAATCTGCCATTTTATGACGTCATAAACCACTGCAGCGTTGAAGATGAAAACCATTAAACGAGACGAGAAGCACCATTGGGCACTATTTTGTGACCACCTTCAGCGCAGTCCTCCATAACAACACTGGTGTACAACGTTGCCAATGCGAGCAAAAATACTCACATTATGAGGATTAAGGTAATAGCCGGAGCGAAATGCGAGCAAACAAGTACGAGGTTTTCGTGAGTATTTTGATGTATTTTCTGGTGAATTATATATTATTTAATAACTTAATTGTTTTCACATTCCCGCGGTTATTAACTTCTATGAAATAAAATTTATTTGGCCATGGCACTCGACTGACTCAGTTAAACAAAGTATAAAAGTAGTTTATTCTACTTGTTTTAGGCTTGTTCCTGAAGCGAGTTCCTAACTTGTTATGAACATATTGAGTCTGCGCAGTATAAAATAATGGAACAGGAGTCTGCGCAGTATAAAATAATGGAACAGCCATTTTATACTGCGCTCATAAAATTAGGAACCTTTGTTCGAAACGTTCTTTCACTCATGTACGATTTTATTGGAAGTAAGCTGAAGGCAGATTATGTTTTATTTTATGAACTTAGTCCAGGGTGTCACACCTTGTCGAATGCTTGGCTGATGTCAAGGAAGATTACAGTAACAGTACTGTTTATTTTATAGTGATTTATTAATGGTTTGGGTGATTCGATGAACTTGCTGCACTGTGGAGTGATTCCGACGGAATCCAAACTGGTGATTTGTGGGATTTAAATATTATGGTAGTATGTGGGCAAATAAGTTAGCGGGAATATTGAATCATATACCTAAAAGAGTACATGCATTCAATTCTTACAGAATGAGAAATAAATGTAATTAAAAAAAAATAACCCATTGTACCCCGCGCTCCTCTTCTTAAAAATTGATCTCACCTTAGTCCAAAGGTTTTGTACACAGATTTTAATGAAGAATATACTAAAAGTAACGACGAATATGACGCGAGCTCTAGCGGCAATGGCCGAAAACATTGAACTTTTTTCAGTTTTTTGTTAATATCTTGAGAATTGTAGGTGGGAGGTAATGAAAGCTGATACAATTTGCAATAAAAATGTTCATATTGATATGGACCAGCCGGTATTTCACATGTCCAATCTACGAATCAGTCCGGGTTGGGTTCACACTGAAATAAATTTTAAAAATTGTATATAAAAAAATTACAATTTATTTAATTTTTTTCTACTCCCTGTGGTTCTTCTCTCTCACTAATGTGTTTTCTATTAACCTGTTTCTTCCTTCTTTCTGTCACTATTCTTGTATTACTTCTTAGTGTATACTTCTATATTTGTGTTCCAATTTTTCCTGTGTTTATATTTTTTTTCATTTAATTTAATCTACTCCATTATCTTCTTATATTTCTTTATTCTGTGCCTAAATTATTTTTTTTCCTTTTCTTTTACCTTTTATCTGACATTTCATAAAAATTAAAATTATTTAAAATTCAAACATTGACAACCTCCTTTTTTATCTTACTTGATTAATTTTTTTTTAAATTGCCAGATATTTAGTCAACCAGGTTTGATCATCATCCTAGATATGACATTTGAAATGACCTGACATCATATTTTAAATTTTCATATCTATATATATTTTTCTTGTATTCCAAGCGGTTACGTAGTTCCATTTAAAAAACGGATTGGAATATAAACCACTTAAGTTTAGCGAAGCCACCATGGTTGACAAATATTATTATTATTTTTTGTTAAATTTTTTTTGCGCCGTATGGTTAGAATCACATTTATAGTCAATTTCTGAACACGTTGAAAGTATTAGTATCAAAGTAATATTTAAAGGGACGAATCTTTCTTAGATTTATATTCACAAATATGCAAATAAGTTGAATACATTGCAAAAATTATTTAGAAAGCAGATATTGTTATAATATGTCAACTATTCTATTCATTTTTGATACAGTAAATTTTTTAGTTTTCTTTAGAAAATTTTCTGATACTAATTTGCCTATAATTGGTCTAGAAATTGAGTTATGCATTTTTCCAAAAAAGTTTTTACTTTCCCGACCCACGTCCTAGAAGGGAAAGTATTGTGAACGAGCTAAAAAAAAATTTCGAGATAAAAACGGAAATATCCATTTTCGGGTGCCCTGAGACGATTAAGACCATTTCCAGATGGAAGTCGGTCTGTCGGTCTGTGTGTGTGTGTGTGTGTATTCTTCCACGAAAGAGGCCACATATTTAATCCGATTGAGCTGAAATTTGGTATAGGAGTTTTGGTTACCCGTCGGAAGAACCCATTAGTTTTTGTACGATATCTGTCAAATGGAAGTACCACTATCAAAAAATGACAGATGCAATATGTCACGGAATTGGACATGCAATATGTCGTTTGAAAGTCCTCGAAAAACTCTATTTAGCACAGTCAAAATTATTTCTCCAACTGTCACCTGTCAAAAATAAAAAAATGTCAAAAGTTGAAATTTCAGCATTAAATATCTGAAGAAGTATTAATCCGATTGAGCTGAAATTTGGCATATGGGTTTGGGTTATCTGTCGGAAGAACCCATCAGTTTTTGTATAAGATCTGTCAAACGGAAGTATCACTATCAAAAAATGACAGATGCAATATATCACGGAATTGGACATGCAATATGTCGTTTGAAAGCCCTTGAAAAACTCTATTTAGAACAGTCAAATTTATTTCTCCAACTGTCACCTGTCAAAAATAAAAAAATGTCAAAAGTTGAAACTTTAACATTAAATATCTGAAGAAGTATTCGTGAATACTCGTCGGGAAAGTTTTGGGGCGACACAACCGATTTTTTTTATGTACTGTAATATTTCTATTTTCACTTCTGTTTCAATTTTTTCATTACCATTATATTCTCTCTTATTTTTCTATATTATTTCAATAGTTTTTCATATTATTTGCTATATTTTTTCATCATTTTTTCTCAGATTCTGATTACTCTTTAATTAAGTCTCCTTGTATGTTTAAAATTATCATTACTTATGTACCTTGGAAGGAAATAGATTATTAATTGTTGATTCCTAAAACTAATCTTACAACTAGAGCCTAGCTATCAGCAGTTAAAGGTTTTTCTAAGAAATTTCATTAACTGCAATCTAGATCTACTGATGAATGTTTTAATGAGTTATATACGCATTAACTTTTTTTTAAAGATTCTAAAATATTAGAAATTCATTTTCTTTATCTACCGAAGGACAACCCCTCATTAATAAACTAGTGGAATAAAGGCAGCGGCACAATGTGTGTTCGTCGAAAAGACCTTTTGATAATAAATATACAAGTAAGTACAACTAAATTGTGTAAATCGCTTTCCTATACGAACATTGTAAACGTTATTTTAATCTCTCATATTGAGGCTTAATCTCCCATGTAATTCCCATAACATGCACGATCTATTATATGAAATATGTTGCAATACGGAATGGATAATTATAACTTATTACAACTGCAGAGGCTTCTGAAAATAAAATAAAATCAGTTTTTACGTTCTTCACGCAGGAGGATTTTAAAATGAGTTCAAATAAACGAAATAATAAATATGGGATTATCCAGAACACACCGTTCTTACTGTTTATAGATAAATTTAATAAAATAATCACCAAACAAATTTCGCAGAGTTTAATTCTTTTCATTTTCCCTTTCCAATCCGAAATAATAATTATGATACTATAAAAATGATAGATAAACACGAAATATATCGTAGGTTGATGGGTACTAATCAAGTACAACTTGGTGCCGGTAGATAATGGAACTCATCCGCCATCATAATGCCTTATAGGGAGCGGGCACCACACAATTAAATCAAAAGAGCAAGTTTTTGAAATTATATACTCTGACCATTACCATACATGTTTCATCCTTATAGGAATCATCAGTGGTATGCATAGTTTCGAAAACTTACTTTATTTTTGATAATTATTCTTCCTTTTTATATTTGTTTATTTTTTATTGGGTTTGAAATATTTGTGGTGAAATAATAATTTAAATAAAAAAAAATAGTAATTATTAATATTAAATTTAGTTCGTTTTCAAAATTACTTTGTAGTTGTATGTTTATACCTTCAAAAACCGATTAAAATATATAAAATATTCAAATTTCAACATTTTTCTTATCTCATCAGTAACAAGTAATTAAAATTTTATTTTATAAAGCACGTTCTGCTGCTTCGAGCCTCCTTGTATTTTTATACAAAAATAAATACAATATCTAGTTAGTAGTCATTAGCTGTTTTAAAACATCTTGATCTAAAAGATATATAAAGAATTTTAATTTAGATACGATAGACAAATCTTTGACCTTATCTTCCTTGAAAACAGTTCACATTACAATGATATATTACATTAGAATTCAGTCCGAGAAATTTAATGTTAGGTAACGTGTTTATAAACTACCTTCACCTTCTTAATGACAACTTTATTCTAACAATAGAAATAGATGAACACGGTGGACCCAAATGAGAAGTGGTGGTCCAAAGATTGATTTATACAAATAAATATATTTTATGGTTTTATTTTAATAGTGAGAATTATTTTAAAAATGTGGATATTTCCAATTTTTGGTTTGAATCATTTTTCGAAAATCACTTTCCAGGCGTAATTTAAACCAGAAATACACAAAAAATTATGTATTTAGCAATTGGAGCAATAGTTGACAAATAACGTGGAATTATTGGTTTTAAACTTTTTCTAACCCTCATAACAAGAAAACTGTAAAAAACATTGAGTCAAAACTAACGCCATTTAAACGACAATAAAATATACTATAAGCAAGAATTTTTTCAAAATTTTTCATTAAAAATTGTGTGTGCAAGTAGAAAAATAGTGTAAAATGACAAAAATTACTTGAAATCTTTAGATGGCATATCTATTTTTAAAACTCCTGCAGGTATTAAAACGATTTTTATTCCAATTAAAAGAAGATAAAAAGTTGTAAGAGTGTGAATTTTTTCAAAATTTTTCATTAAAAATTGTGTGTGCAAGAAGAAAAATAGTGTAAAATAACAAGAAATACTCGAAATCTTTAGATGGCACATATATTTTTAAAATTCTTGCAGATACTAAACGAGATTTATTCCAATTAAAAGAAGATAAAAATTTCTAGAAATCTTTAGATGGCACTTATATATTTAAAACTCTTGCAGGTATTAAAACGAGATTTATTACAATTAAAATAAGATAAAAAGTGGTTAGAGTGTAAATTTTCTCAAAATTTTTCATTAAAAATTTTGGGTGCAATAGCAAAAAAGCGTGTAAATAACGAAAATCTCTAGAAATATTTACATGGTAAAATCTATTTTTAAAAATACTTCAGATATTAAAACAAAACTTATTCCAATCCAAACAAGATAAAAAGATGTAAAAATGTGAATTTTTTTCAAAATTTTTTCTTAAAAAATGTGGGTGTTAGAGGAAAAAGCGTGTAAAATAACGAAAATCTCTCGAAATCTTTAGATGGCAAAATCTATTTTTAAAAATACTGCAGATATTAAAACAAAATTTATTCCAATCGAAAAAAGATAAAAAGATGTAAAAATGTGAATTTTTTCAAAATTTTTCCTTAAAAATTGTGGGTCTTAAAGAAAAAAAACGTGTAAAATAACGAAAATCTCTCGAAATCTTTAGATGGCAAAATCTATTTTTAAAAATACTGCGGATATTAAAACAAAACTTATTCCAATCGAAAGAAGATAAAAAGATGTAAAAACGTGAATTTTTTCAAAATTTTTTTTTAAAAATTGTGGGTGTTAGAGGAACAAGCGTGTAAAATAAAGAAAATCTCTTGAAATCTTTAGATGGCAAAATCTATTTTTAAAAATACTGCGGATATTAAAACAAAATTTATTCCAATCGAAAGAAGATAAAAAGATGTAAAAACGTGAATTTTTTCAAAATTTTTTCTTAAAAATTGTGGGTCTTAAAGAAAAAAAACGTGTAAAATAACGAAAATCTCTCGAAATCTTTAGATGGCAAAATCTATTTTTAAAAATACTGCAGATATTAAAACAAAATTTATTCCAATCGAAAAAAGATAAAAAGATGTAAAAATGTGAATTTTTTCAAAATTTTTCCTTAAAAATTGTGGGTCTTAAAGAAAAAAAACGTGTAAAATAACGAAAATCTCTCGAAATCTTTAGATGGCAAAATCTATTTTTAAAAATACTGCGGATATTAAAACAAAACTTATTCCAATCGAAAGAAGATAAAAAGATGTAAAAACGTGAATTTTTTCAAAATTTTTTTTTAAAACTTGTGGGTATTAGACGAAAAAGCGTGTAAAATAGCGAAAATCTCTCGAAATCTTTAGATGGTAAAATCTATTTTTAAAAATACTGCAGATATTAAAACAAAACTTATTTTAATCGAAAAAAGATAAAAAGATGTAAAAATGCGAATTTTTTCAAAATTTTTCCTTAAAAATTGTGGGTATTAGAGAAAAAACTGTGTAAAATAACGAAAATCTCTCGAAATCTTTAGATGGCAAAATCTATTTTTAAAAATACTGCAGATATTAAAACAAAACTTATTCCAATTGAAAGAAAATAAAAAGATGTAAAAATGTGAATTTTTTCAAAATTTTTTCTTAAAAATTGTGGGTGTTAGAGAAAAAGCGTATAAAATAACGAAAATTTATCGAAATCTTTAACTGGCATAGGTATTTTTAACATTACTGCAGATATTAAACCGAGACTCATTTCAATCAAAAGAAAATAAAAAAAAGTTGTAAGAGTGCAAATTTTTTCAAATTTTTTAATTAAAAATTCTGTAAAATAATTAAAATATCTCGAAATATGGCACATCTGTTTTTAAAAATACTACAGATATTGAAACGATACTTATTCCAATCGAAACAAGATAAAAAGTTGAAAGTGTGTAAATTTTTTCAAAATTTTTCAATTAAAATTGTTGGTGTACAAGGAAAAACGTGAAAAATAACGAAAATCTCTGGAAATTTTTAGATGGCACATCTATTATTGTAGAAACGAAACATTGTATTTGAAAGAAGATAAAAAGTTGTACGAGTGTGAATTTTTTCAAAATTTTTCATTAAAAATTGTGGATGTAAGACAAAAAACGTGTAAAATAACGAAAAACTTCATTTTAAAACTCCTGTAGATAATAAAACGTAAGTTATTCAATTCGAAAGTAGATAAAAGGTTGTAAAAGTGTTTTTTTTTTATTTTTCTTGTAATAAGTGTAAGCAAAACATCAAAGATTAGATTTATGTACAAGTTCCAAAAAACGTTATTAATAATATGTACAATATTTAAGTGTAAAAATTTTCAAACTATTGAAAAAATAATTGTGGAAATATTTCCATTTTTTTTAAATAATGAAAAAGTGTCCTTTATTTTTTTTAATTTATGTCTTAACCTGTATATGTAAATAACTTTTTTAACTAATCTCATTGTATGAGAACCAACCTTGAAAAAACATATTCGCTGATAAATCTAATTTTGTCTATGTAATATTTAATTACTGCAAATTATCTGTCCAGAATCAGCTTTTCGATTAATGCTAAGGATATTAAGTTACCTAAATATTTCAAGAAATTCAGACTGAACATTTGTCAATTTTTTATATTTTTATGTCATACTGGTTCAATATTATGTTTTTATTGCTTAGTTACGAAGTATATAAAGGTATGCTTTATGCCCGTGCGGGCATATAGTAAATTTTATGGCCCGCGCGGGCATAATGTGCACATTATGGCTCGCATAGTAAATTTTATGGCCCGCTCGGACATAAAAACAAAAAATAGTTTTTGTTTAACTTATTAATTAAAATTACAAATTATGAAATTATTATGTAAAAAATAAAAATATTTAATATTTGATGGAATAAGGATTTCAAAAAAATTAAATAAAATTAGTTCCTCAAAAAGGACTATGGGACATAAAAGTTTGTATGTACCGCGGGTATAAACAGATGATTATGCCCTTGGGCGACTTACAAACCCTCGTGCCAGAGTTTGTAAGATCGTCGCTCTTATTCTATTTTAGGTTCATTTTGTGCTTAAAATTGAAAAGAAATTATAACTGTAAACCTGGTGATTTTTAATGTTGGTAGCACTGAACTAAAGAAACGTTATGCTTGTATTAGCTGTCACTTTTAACAGTTATAAATTGTTCAATATTGAGAATCAACCATTGATATATACTCATGGACATGCCTAGCGGTGAGAATTGTGTTATTTCGAGAGAAAGAGATGAAACGATGGTTCGGTCAATTTCTATCTCTCTCAAAACAGTATCGAATATTTAGGATCTATACCGAACCTATATTCCATCTTCGTCACTCTTTGCAGCAAAAAAATATTACTTATCCCTTAGAGGTCTAAACACCAAAAACCAACAACTAAAACAATTCTCTCAGTGGTGTAGTAAGTGGAGACTTACTCTATATCCCCACTCATCATCTCCAAACATCCTAACTACACCCTAAAAGCAAATCAATCTTTCAACGACATCAACCTGCGATTTTGGGGAGGGAGGCTCGTCCTCTTGGACGAAGTTACCTATTTGGGAGTATGCTTCATGCGTACTCTAAACTGGGCGGCCGAAGTCCAAAGAACTCTTGACAGAGTTAGCAGACGAACCTCACTCATTGGAGCTCTGGGTGGTAAAATTGGGAGATGTAACTCCCAAACCCTACTACACACTTCCGCCATTTATTCATCACGCTCAGGGACGGTAAACATCCCAAGCTAGAAATTTGAAACAAATCATTTAAAAAAACAGAGGTTTCAAGTTAAAAAAAGCTACCCTTACGCCCTTATAGACGAATTGCAGTTGGCTGAATGACATAAAGTCCATGCCATTACAAAAAAAAAAAAAATTACCAAATTATGTAAAAAGATACGCAACGCATAAAGCAAATACAATTTTTGGCATTAACAATTTAATCATACAAACACACCTTAACATGCGTCATTGAAAACCTTAGATCATATACGCTGTGCTAGATGTGACATGTAGGTCACTTGTTTTGCTGGTCTGGGGGGGGGGGTTTGGCGTACTTAGTCAGTAATTGGTCGTTTTCAAATTTCCACATAGTTTGACCAATGAAAAATCAGTACCACTCTTCTACCAAACAAATACTACATGATGCCGTTTCTAGCGCAGCATATATGATCTAAGTTGAAAACAATCCTTAACATATGTCATTAGTCATATTTTAATTTTGAGGTTAAGTGTAAAATAACATTCAAATAATATAAGACAAACGTAAAATAGCAGTTACTTTTGGTCCATCACTGGTATTATATAAGGAAGTCTGTTTACTTATTTCGTATTACAATGAGACGCACATGCCAAAATCGATGAAAAGGACTATATTTTGTAGCTTTAAAGAAAGAAAAAACTGTTTTCGTATGTATGTAGTGGTATTTTTGAACACTTTGTGAATATTGATTAAAAGAGCCTTATCTATTTCTTATGGGGTTTGAGCCACGCGTATTTACAAAAATCGTATGCACCAGTCGAAAGCTCTCATAAACAAGTCTCAGTGGCAGTGTTGCCAATCTACAGGTAAAATTACCCGATTACTTTGTGGGTATTCCAATTTGGCGGGTAAAATTAGGGTATTTCCTTCCATCTTCATCTTTTGTGAATTATTCACTGTTTTGATGTTTTGGGGGAGTGATGCCACTACCGCTAACCCTAAAAATTACCCCTACAGCAATCTTGTTCCTCAAAAATTAATAAAAATAGTAATTGGTTTGCACACTTGGCAACACTTCTACATAATTCACGTTAGATGTCAAAGTCGAATAGTAAAATAAAAAATAGCCCTGGCAGCGGAGACCCCAAAAAGGAAAAAGAAGAATATTATTTATTCTCCATTTAAGATTTAAGCTCTTGTTTGTATTGTATTTACATGTTGCAATTTGTGTTGTATACATTAATACACTGAGAAATAACCCAATTTCTAATTTTAGTCTTCAAACAGAACATTCTTTTAGTAATTGGCGCCGAACAAAAAGACTACCCGCCTGAGGCGCATTGGAGGAAACCCCTGACAAATACTTCAAATTGTAAGTGGGTAAAATGCGGGTATTTTGGAATTCCATGCCGTTAAAATTGGGTCAGTTGCGGGTATTTTGTTAATTTGTTATTGGCAACACTGCTCAGTTGGTACAACTCTCGAAAATGTTATGTGTCCTTAAAGTTGTCCATTTTAACATGGGCTTAAATAGGGCTAAAACTAATTCATGTGTCATTTTTGGACTCTACCGTGTTTACATTTGAGTCATATATCAATCGAAATCCCTTATCAATTACAACAAAACAGTAGATAGTACGATTCCCGAAAATGTTGAAAAATTGGAGTTATGTCTTTTTGAAGTTGGCGATTTTACTATGGGCTATAAAATTATTCAATTGCCAAGCCACTGTAGGAATCTAGTGTGTTTACATTTGAGTCATATAAGAATTGAAAGCCCGGAGTTGTGCCCATTGAGACTTTTGATGAACTTTATGAGAGCTTTCGACTAGTGCATATGATATAAGAAATATAAGTAGTTATTCTATACCAATCCTACTCCATCCGGTTTAGATAAGGGATTGTGTGTGTGTGGGAAATTTATTAATTTCACGATTTGATGTATTTCAAAAATAGTATGTCATTCAAGATGACGGAAGAAATTGATTTAAATCGCTATAGAAATTTTATTAATGATAAAATGATTGTAACAATTAAGTTTGAGAAAGAATAATAAAATTTATATTAAAAAAATTAATGTCTAAGCTTATCCCTGTGGCGCCCCCATGATCTTTTGACCTTTATGATTTTGGCATGGATGACCTTGACCTCGACCTCGACTTTGACCTTCACCTTCAAACACCCACGCTGTGAGTCACTGGTTACGGGCCAACGCCCACACACACAATCCCTTATCTAAACCGGATGGAGTAGGATTGGTATAGAATAACTACTAATATATAAAATCCTTTTAGATTTTTTGTCTCAAGTTGAGATAATCAAGCATTTCCTCACCATCAACAATTTTTTACAATACATTAAACACTGATTTAAAAAAGGCATTCTACCCTATGAAGGACATTTTTAAACAATTAAATATTGAGTGATACTTTATTTATTTTCGGACTTAATTCTAATTAAAATAGTAAGAATGGAAATAAACGCTTATTGAAAATGTTGTTAACCCATTTTAAAAATATTTACAACACGAGCGATTTAAGTAAGCCAAAAAAACAAGTAACTTCAATTACTTTTATGCGTTTTGGAATACACCATTCCTTGCCTTAGATGTTCTAAGAGATTTTCACTAAAGTACAAGTGGCACATAAACAAGTTTGTAATCTACTTTCATGCAACGTAAGAGGTACTTTACCCACACAGAGAGAGAACGTTATGGCTAGTGGCAGGCCTGTATGCACATATTTTTGCGATAACTGTGTATGTATATGCTGTTGCGGGTTTCTAATTATTATGGAAACATTGTTATGACTAATGTTTGTGGTAACGAATATGCCGCGCGGTTTAAAACAATTAATTTCTTCATAAAAAAATTGCGTCTTTGGATGAGAATAAATCCAAGTAAAAATAAGGATGGCTACGTTCTTAGAAAAAAAACAGTCTATAGAAGTGGATTTTTTGTGTAAGACAATCGGTGTACAGTGTGCCCGAAAAAATATTTATGCAGACCTTTTAATCAAGAATATTTTTTTTAAATAAACATTTTTACTATTTTATTGACATTTTTTTAAGACACACTGTATATAATTAAATAGTAAGGACCATTTTGTTTGTAAATTTTACAATAGATCAAATCATTAGAAATGCATTCTGACAACAGAAGAAATTAAATGTGGCGTACCAATAAAAGAAAAAACAAAACATGGAATATGTGCCTTATATTGATTATACTAAAATACCTCATACAGTGTGTCCCAAATTTGATACCCACCATTGGGATCTCGGAAACAACATAAGAGATCGAATCGGTTGAATTATGATGTTTTATGCAGTTTTATGCTTTTTTTCCGGTGATCAATTTTCGGAATACGAACTACAACTTGACTTTTTCTTATGACGTATTTACCACCCGTTTGACGGCTTGCAAATAATTTAGATGTTAATACAATTATTCTACATATAGTCAGTAATACGAACTACAACTTGACTTTTTCTTATGACGTATTTACTACTCCTTTGACGACTTGCAAATAATTCATATCTTAATACAATTATTTGTTATGTTTTTTTGTGCCACCCTGTATTTTCATTATTGCTCTGCTCAGTATATCTTAATTTCAGACTCGCTTGATATCCGTTATCGAGACCTCCCTTCCTTCTAGGTATTACTATAAAATGTCTTTCCCATGTTAACAATTCTCTCTCATCGCCTCTTCAGCCTCCTTATATAGGGTAAGTTTTATTTATATTATATTTTCACTTGTGTCCCCTGTTATCATTATTAATTATTTCGACGCTTTAACTTATATTTACTGTTATTTTTAATTATTTTTATACCGGTATATTTTTTTTGTTATATTTACTTAAAAGTTCATATCTTATCTTTTATAATAACATAAATTATCTGAGGTTGGTGCTCTTTCAGTCTCAATTACAAAAAGAGAATCTATTTTTAATTTGAAGAATGAAGAATAGAAAATCCTTACATATAGGGATTTATATTTCAATACGTAAACTACAAGAAAATAATAAAAACAATGGTACCATACTATTTTTCCTTAAAATTATTTCGTGTCTCCCTAACATACGACAATAATAAATAAAAGTTTAATCTAAATGGACGATAAGATTTCCTGTAATTAATATTTTTTTATTCATCTCGTAGAATATCTATTTAATGCCATGTTCGCTTCCACCCATTAGGAAATATTAAATGCATATGTAACGCAGACATACAGTCGGCATTCACTCGGCTCTTTTCCTTGTACTAAACCATTCATGATATATGGAGCATGTACGTCTTAAATGCCTTGTATATTGCTCGGAGTACGGCTCTTTTATATCACAAGCTATTTCTCACGAATAATCGGAAAATATTTGCAACAACAAGGACGTACGCAAAGTAACAATATTATAGAATATTATAAATATATATATGTATCTTTATAGACACAGGAGAAATAGTAACTGGAGCAAATTAATTACATTTTTAATACTTAAAAAAGGGCTTCAAGTACAAGATAGATGCGGTTTAAACACTCTAGATTAGGTATATTAGAAAAAACGCTCTCATTTAGGCTTTACTGCACTTCATTGCCAAATCGTCAAAATTACCAGTAAAAATTCACAAATAAGCGTTAGGGCATCGATTTGTGCCTAACCAGAAATGTGAAAAGTTTAGGTATTTATTTTTGAGATTAGGGAGATTTTAAGCCACAACTTGAGCATCATACGTTATATCCCTTTATCCGCTATTAAAGTAAATACAGTACGTTAATAACGTATCTCATAAAAGGTTTAAGCCATCCCATTCTTCCGTCAGTGACATTTATAACCTTATAAATGATAAACCTCACGTTGGGACACTTTAAATACGGTTTTATTTATTTTAACTGCCTTATTAGTCTTTGAAATTTACTATGGAACAAATGATTGATAATATTAGAAGAAGAGATCCTGGAGGTTCATAGACCGATCTTTAACTTAAATCATTACGAACCAAAGAAGCTGAACTAAATTTTAGTTTTGCCAAACAAGACATATCCAGACTGGTGACATCATGGCAAAATCAATATCCTTTATTAAGGGAACGTTACTTCAACTTTATTAACGTAAAGCAATATCGGTTAATAATGTTGACCTTTATTTTAGAGCTATTGCGCATGCGATGTATAAGGGATAAAGTATATTAAAGTAACAATGTTTAGGAAAGGCAGTTCTGATAGCATTTGTATTTAATGTGTGATTACGAAAAAAACAAGAAAAGAAACACGGGTACACGATATTTTCCAAGCACCATTATCAGAAGCGGAAAATTTTATACGATTTTTAAATGACTGAAAGAAAATGAAAACAAATTTTATAAATATTTTAGAATGTCTCCACATAACTAATAATATTCCTTCTGGGATTCCCATTTACACCTTATCGAGCGATGCTACACTTCATTCACTAGTGTTGCCGATTGGCGCATAATTATGTGATTTGCGCATAATTTTCGCATTGTAAAATAAATCGCATATTTCCGCATAATCCCACAAAATCGCATAAAAACCGAATAATTACAACGTCCTAACTTTCTACAAATATTTTACAAAAAAATGCTTTTTTTTAGTTTTTTACTAGACTTGGCAACACTTTTACTTACGGAATCCCTGTGTAAGACAAAATGTAATAAGTAAAATGTCATCAAAAAAATGGCGATAGGCCGAATAACCCAGGCAGCTGAGGCCTCAAAAGTAGACCAATAGAATCCGAGAATATTATGCAACTTTCAAAGATTCTGGGTATTGCCTATTCTATACTCTATTCCAATTCTTTTTGCAACTCAGTTGGTTGTGATTTAGTTTTATCAAGTTTAACATGCTGAGCTTTTAACAAAGTTGGTACGATCTTTTGTATCAGATTAAAATGTCATTCTCTTAAATGTTCTCTAATGCTGTATTTTTCTAAATAAAATAAATAATAATATGTGTTAAATAGGATGTTTTAATTTTAATGTAGTTAAAATTAAATCGCCTTTGGAATAATAAGTTCTTGAATTTGATTCTTTAGTTTAATATAAAAGCAAATGAATAAATTTAGCTAAAAAGTTTAGTTCATAAGAATTTCATAAATTGACTTATCTTTCAGTAATAGTGGTAACGCAGCCTGCGTGAACATGTCAAAATATTAAACCTCAAATTTTTACATGCAGTGACAGTTATATATAGGGCGAAATTTAGCACCCTAACACCGCCAACTGAGTTGCAAAAAGAATTGGAATAGAGTATAGGTATATATTTTAACTGTAGAACCGGCCCTTAATGTAGCTAGTTAATTTCTTAGTTTTAATGTTTTTTTTTAACAAATATTTAGATGTTGTAAGTAGGTGCTTTTTTTTAAATACATTTTATTTGTGTTTAAAATATTTCGAGAAGTTTTAAGTCTGATTATATTACATATTTTAATACAGAATTGAAGTAAAATCTATCAAAGTCAATAATTTTGTCAAAACTAATATCATTTGTACTAAACATTTAACTAAACGAAACACTAACGAAACTAAAACTGCGTATTATCTCCCTCATGTTTTATAGGTATAAGTACACATGCACTCATTACACATGCGTAGTAAATAGTTGTTTTTATTAAATCGCATAATTACAGAAGAGAGCGCCCATAACTTTGGTTTTAATCATTGGCAACACTGTCACTAGCAGTGGTGGTGAGCATTAGAGAAGTAGTGGAGTAAAACGGTGAGCATTGGTTTAATGTGAGCATTCCAGGGATTCACATCCCATTTGAAATTTGTGAAGACAGTATCTATAGACGAATTTCATGACCATCAGATTACGCTTCTTTGATGTTTAGCAAGAAGGAAAACGTATTGTAAACTCCATGAGTTTCTAAAAGGTTTCATTAAAGATTCTTGATTTCGATGAACGAGTGGAAGTTTTCGTAGCTTTTTTAGATTGATATGCTAAGAAAATGATACTGGAACAATTCTGAAACATGTAGATTTTTTAATGTTTTCTTTATTGGTGTAGTTCAGACAGATGTCGCACCCTTCGTGAAATTCGCCTTCGCCTATATGACGAGTTGGCTGGTACCCAAAGGAAAGGATTATTGAAGAAAAAGAAGAAGAAACCAAGAGAAAAGTTACTCCCAAAGTAGCTCCATACTTTTTCTACTCCAAGCTTTTTCTCTCAGTACAAAAATACCTTATTATAGCCGACGCTCTAGTTGCTGGATACATAAAAAGTGTTACCAAATCAATTATTTCGTTGCATAAGTTTTTAGTTACCCGAAAAAGTTGCACAAACTTGTACTCTGACAAACTGAATGGGTCACTTTGAGGAAGAATATCTTTTCTTATTTCGACCTACTCCAGAGCTTCCTCCATATCGTCATGAGATTATTCCATATCAATATTTCATTAATATTGTCCATTATATTAGTAAACTTCCCAGCAAATCTCAAAAAATAAAGACATGTAATACAAACAAAAAAAATGGGACCGACAGATTAAATAGTTAGGTTAAGAGGCGCCAATACCACATGTTATCTTGCCTGAAATCGTTTTTGGACGAGCGCTCCGTTAATATTAAAGATAGGAAGCTGCGGTTTTCACCATTCGATTCTGTAGTTAATTCTTTAGAGCGCATCTGTGGCACTTTTTTAAAAATAATTTTAGGAAAAGTGATACGACTATCAACTTTTTTCTCTAGACAAATTTGAAAAATCTAGCACAGACGCGCTCTTCTCATAAATATTTTAAATATCATGAAAAATCGCATATTTTTACTTGCTATATTAGGCGAGTTCTCGTCCAAATACAAATAATTAGGTTTTATGGCGCGAAAAAATTGGACAAGCACATTTTCCTTGGGTAATTCTCTAACCGGCAAACACAAAAGTCACGTGGTGTGTGGGCCTCTTAATACCATAAATGATTCAAATAAATTCTAGAATTTCTACTCCCTACAAATTTCACTCGCTAATGATCAATAGAAATTTTATACTTATTGGGAGAATGAAAGTCCCACATATTTCCATCGAAATATTTCAAGAATAGGGTTTTTTTACTTTTCAGTGAGCTACGCCTATTTCTCTTCTAATTTTTACGCCCTGATTTTCAAGAATAGATACCCTGGAAACTTGCTTGAATTTTTGTGAAATTTGAACTTGTTGATTAGAAAATTGCAATAGAAATTTGATATGCAGAAATTCAAACTAATGATTTTCATTGCCTTCAGAAAGACGAATCTGAAAATGGGCCTTCAACTTCGGCAGTTGGGGCTGATAAGACTCCTGGAACCGCAATTTGTACAGAGAGAAACCAATCGGTCATTATAATTTCAGACATAGAGAATAACACTGCAAGCATATATAGATCTAAATGCTGTAAGCAATTTAATTATTGAAGCTATAAGTATACATGCATACTTTTGTTCATACAGATGTTAACGTTATAGGAATCTACTCCAAAATATCCAAAACATCACAATCAGTATCGAACAGGGTATATAAATTTCAAAAGGAATGGCTCGACGGTTCTGAATTGAAAGGTTGACTACAAACAAACATATTTCCCACAAAAGTGATTTATTAAAACATAAAAAATCAAAAAAGCACCTAAATAAAATACTCATAGCATTGAAACATTGTTTATGCCCTGTTCAGATGGAGTGAAACGTACAGACATAAAATTGTGTGATTTATTGGCAACAAATAATTTGACATTTTCTTTAATGGACACGTTAAGCAGTTTGTGTTAGAATATTTTCCCTAATTCTAAAATAGCCACAAAACTTACATGTTAAAATAACTAAAGCTACAAAACTAATGTACGATGCAACAGAAAAACATTTCAAAGAACAACTTTTCTGTCAATTTCCAAAAATTTGTTATTAAATGCTTCTACGCTAAAACTTGCTAAAAATATAGGTTTTTGCTTAGTGCTACTTTTATATTTATGTCTGTATGTTTTATCTTTTTGTTTAATAATATAATAATAAGTGGATGAAAATAAAACCCAAAATGAAATTTTTTTATAGATACGCTTATGGACTAACGAAGTACTTGTCTACCAATGTTTACAATCAATAACCTACTGAGATATAATGACAAAAGTCTGAGAAATTTATTAGCATAAGTGTAGTTCTTACTTGCAAATAATTTCTATACGCAGGAAGTACAAGGTGTATTTTTAGTCGTTCTAATTTCTTATAAATT
Organism: Neocrepidodera transversa; assembly: GCA_963243735.1. Lineage (NCBI taxonomy): Eukaryota > Metazoa > Arthropoda > Insecta > Coleoptera > Chrysomelidae > Neocrepidodera > Neocrepidodera transversa. Next base: position 660,072 of record OY725337.1, on the reverse strand, counting down.
ATTTATCAAATACAAAAGGACCATTAAAATCAATAACCAATAACAAGGTGCACGTGTACGTGACATTTTAGTTGAGTTATATCGCGATGTTGATGTCATTAATCACGGTATATTCATATTTACAAAAATTCTTTCAGTCAATGCTGTAAAAAGATATATAATCATATAAAACAGAAAAGAGTAATAGAAAACTTACTTACTATATAAAACTGTGATATCTATCAATTTATTTATAACTTACGATTCTTTAATATAAGGTTAGCAACTGAAGGAAGGTTAGTCCAAAAAACAGTAGTTTTTGCCGTACCCTTAGACCGAGGCGTAGTCCTAGTTCTAGGCGTAGTTCTAGTTCCAGGCGTAGTTCTAGTTCTAGGCGTAGTCCTAGTTATAGCCGTAGTCCTAGTTCTAGGTGTTGTCCTCGAAGATGTTCTAGGCGTTGTCCTTGAAGATGATCTAGGCGTTATCCTCGATGATGTTCTAGATGTTGTCCTCGAAGATGTTCTAGGTGTAGTCCTTGTAGTCGGTTTTGGTGTGATTCTCGTAGGGTATGGTCTCCAAGTGGTTGTAATGGGATAAACATTGGGATAATATATATCCCCATTATGAGGGCATCTTCTTCCACATGTTGAAGAAGGACATGGTTTGCAGTAAGTGCTACATCTAGTTGGATAATACTGAGGTAATAGGTATTGCGAAGGTATTACGTTTGGATCTATTTGGAACCGGTTTTGTTGATACACTGGTTGATAATTTGGTACCCGATAGTACTGATTGTATCGTTTGCATCTTGCTAATCTTTTTTCTAATTTTCGTCTATGCTTATGCCTTTTATGCGATAGATCTTTATTTAACGATTTTGTCCAATTTGTATAAGAATTCACCTCGAGATTTTGTAAATTTTTCGCGGCAATATCATTTGTATGAAAATCATGACTAGTAAAAAGTGATAGAATAATTACTGCGAATAACACTTTTTTCTTCATTATTTGATTACTAAGGGTTCCTTAATTGAATCCATATTTTAAACTGGAAACAATAGGTACATCAAGTCTATTTCAATTTTCTTTTTCGATTTGCAACAGATATTTTTCAATAAATTATAAGTTATAAGATACATCAAAAATTGATTTTGTTATTAAACATGTTTAAATCTAGTTGTGTAAATGCCCCAGATACACGAAAGAAACAGATTTTATCTATTTTGGAGAAAACATGAAAGATGAAAACAAAATATGGATACCAAGCTGTGTTTGTGAAGATGATCTCAGATAAAGGTAAAAAGAAGGCATTTAACTTTGCCATCCCAATTATGTTGGGGGAGCAACCACTGCTATATCATCTATTTTGCTACCTCGACAGCGCCAAATAATCGATCCGCACTACGCGACCAGCAGACTCTCTCAAGACGGGATCTGAGAACGTTGTCTCAATTTTGTATTTTGTGTAAATAAAGTGTTTTATTAGTTTAAACATTTCTTTATTAAAATTCATGGTTTGGTACTACGTAATTTAATATAAGTGTCTAAGCATACAATTCACTTCATGGTCCTTCGAACCGGATAAATAATTACTACATGGTCCTTCGAGCCGAATAAATAATCACTACATGGTCCTTCGAACCGGATAAATAATCAGAAAAATTGATATACAGAAAATGAAATTCCTGAAAAGTTTCAACTCAACGAATTAACAAAAGATCTAGAATTACCCAAGGAAAAAGCTAATTTACTGGATTCAGGATTATTTTAGCAAATATATTAATTTTATTTCGACTATAATCGGGTTAAGATGTATATCACGAAATTGATAACAAGAAAATCCCAGTCTCTTTCATATTTGATCTAAATAAAATGCCAAAGTCTAGTCTTGCCTAGAAAGATTTAGAAACGTGATATTAAGGAAACAAGGAACAATAAATAGCTCAATTAGATTGGATATAATAATCCAGTCATTATTTAGGAACCCAAATGACATAATATTCTTTTAATCTGTTGTAGCTAGAGCTTAAAATACTTTTTAAATTTTCAACCAAAATATCCCTATCTTGAAAAAGGGGTAAATTTTGTTTTTTTTGCAATAACTCGGCTCTCCGTCATTTTGCGCAAATGGTTTACTGTGGTATTTTGTTGTTTTTGAAACTCTACAAATAAGATAATGAGATCCTATGAAGTTTTCACTATTGTTGACCATTTTCGAGATATCGAGAGAAAAACGTAGACATTGGCACTTATTTCCGCTTGTATCTCTTTTCTGATAAATTCGCATCGAAAAAAAACCCATTTCCAAACTGCTACAATTTGTTTTTGTTTATTTTTCCGTTCCGACAAAAATGCGGCTTTTAGTACTCCGTGAAATTTGAAAATCCGCGCAAAATCTCGATTTCATAGCCGCGCGGCCATATATATATATATACACCACCCGGGATCTGCATAACCTCATCATCGTATCTAGCATGAGTTAGGGAACGAGCCTCCCTCATCGGATCCTTGGGGGGACGAATTGGGAGATACAAACCCTTTTGCACACCTACAAAACATACATCAGACACATCCTAGATTACAGGGCACTGAACCTCTCCGCTCTTCCTCCTCACCTCCTTCACGCCATCACGGCAACGGAGAGGAGAATCCTTAGGAAATGCGCCTACCTCCCCTGGCATTTTTCTTTCAATAAACTATATGAACATACCCTATAATTACCCCTATAATTTGCAGATTCCAATTTCTCCAAAGAAGATACGTCAGGAGAACCCTGGCCAGCTAGAACACCCACGCCCAAGAAACATTACGGACGAGATGGACAGATGGAAGGAAGACCTCTACCCAAGAAGCCCAAAAGGAAAATACCTCAACTGAACATAAAAGTTCTTAAAGAAGCCAAAGATCTTCCAGACGAGCTCCTAGATCTCTTAGAGGATGCTCCTCTAAGCATCAGATGAGCTGGTCACCCCACTGACGTCCAAGGACTCCCTGCCCGCCTGAGCCTCCCCTCTGGGAGGCTCGTAAGTATAAAATTACAATACTAAAACATATTCAAATATTTTAAGTCAATATCTATAATCAATCACTTTTCAGATCAAACTAACACTGTATACCTGAAAAGGAGAAACTTCTCCTACAGCAGGGTACAAGGAAACAACCAAATCAGGATAAATAACCGAGGAGGGTTTAACAGGTATGCCCCAGAGCGATCAGGGGAGAGTTCTGCACTACTTCACGCATTGAACCTAGCGGGAAGTGTCTTTAAAAGATTCTCGCCCCTCCACAACTCAGGACAATAGTTGTAATTAAAAAAAAAAGCATGAGGTAAACCGCGCAGTTCTGGGCGGAGTACGACGAAATTCAGGATCTGCGCAATCTCTTAGTAATTGGCGCTTGCTGTACACTTTTTCCGATGTATTCGATTTTGTTCTTTCCGCATTCCTTCTTAGGTGAACAAAGACATTGGCAACGGAGCGAACTGGTAAGCCAGAAAACGTTTCAGATCAGTCTAGGAGTTTTTTATAACGCACATTCTTTGGAAAAGTAAGACTGTATTGATCGAAACTTGTGCTGCTGTTGACTGCCAATATCGGAAGCATCTTATCCTTCATTTTGATCCGAAATTCTGTCCGATAATTTTACTAAACATATCGCAACTAATTTCGTGTGCGCTATGACAATTAATGCTCTCGTTTGCGATAACTCTTAAGCTGAAAGAAAGTAATTCATTACTTTTAGGGAAAGGATTATGTCTTGCGAGCCACATGTCGATGTGTTGTCCAGTTGTTGAGCAAGTAATCCCAAAGAAATTTTCAATTTGCTGGAATGTTTTGGAGCTAAACCATGCCCAAAGTTAAATAATTTCACGTTCCTGAGTCAATACTCCCGTTATCTTCATGGATTGCATTAAGATTCTGGTCAATCGTCATATCTGACATAATACCAAAGCAATATTTGTCCGTACGACGAATCGTAAAATATTATTTTAAACAGTAAATATATTCAGGGTCTATGTTTTTAAACAATTTTTAATCAACATGTTTTTGTTTTTCTATGCGAATCATCAGAAAAGAGCGGAAAGAAGTGTCAATGTTTACACTTTTTGACTATTTCTGTCGACATCTCGAAAACGGCCGATAGATGATCATTTCATAGGATCTGATTTGTAGAACTTGAAAAAGCAATAAAATACGACAATACGAGTTATTGCAAAAAACCCTATTTCAAGATGGCGATGCTCCCTCAAGAGAAATCTTGGTAGATAATTTCAAATTAAACTTATTAAGACCCTGCTACAACAGATTAAAAGAATATTGTGTTACACTAATTTACAGATCTGGGACTCATTTTGGGATAGAATGACTGGATTATAAGCGAATCGTCTGAAATCAGAACTTTTCAAGGAGGTATTTCTGGTTTCATGTCAGTTGTAAATGATTTATTAACTTACTTCAGAACCTTCAGAGAAGTTAGCTATTGAGATCATCCTGTTAGTGTGTCTGTCTGTGCGAGCTCTCACGGTACTTTCCACTGGACAGATTTGATTTAAACTCAGTAAGTAGATACCTTGGGGTCATACTTTGGTCGATTTTAAATTTGGGAACCGTAGGTCAAAGTGGACTGGACATATGGAGGTTACTCTAAAGTTCAGTTTTATTCAAAATTTTAGTCAAGGTTAGATCAAATGCTTAATGAATTTTGAAAAAATAACTTAATAATTATTTATTTAGAAATCAATAATATTTGCATTAGAAAACTATGGATTTTGCAAAGTGGGTCGACGATATATTAAAAACTTCATTTCGTCTATTATAATCGTTACATTTATTAAAATTGAATCATATCCGCTTTATGAGATATTTTTTGCGTTATCTAGTATTTACTTTATTATAAATGTGTACGTACCATTGTATATTAAATTTTTAGCTAATAAAATAAATTGAAATGTAAACAGAGATTAAATAATATTTGATTAAAAAAAATAAGTTATAAAATAATTATCCAGCAAAAGGAGACACAAATAAGTACATACATGGATTTTTTTATGTACAATATAGGCACCTTAAATTCATTAAATATTTCGTTAAACCAATGAATTTTGCAAATAGTGTAGAATAAACGATATATACAGTGTGACCAGATAAGATAAAATTATTATCTACATTGTTCCCAGCTTTCAGAATTTTCGTAAAACATAATACAAATTAAAATTTTAAACTTGCTATATCTTGCTAACAAACCTTTTTTACGAAATGAAGAAATTTTTCTTACATGCTTACAACTCGTTTTTTTAATAAAAAAAAATCACTACCATGATTTTCCTATTTTCAGCGTTGAAAGAAAATAATAGGGTGCCTTGAAAATAGATTTTCAGCCATGAAACTTTGTGGTTTAATAGAACTTTACATTTTCCATATTACTCTAAAAAAATGTGGAAATCGGTGTATAAATGGAGGGGTGGTTCCAATTAAAATAGGTCACACTGTATATTTATTGGATATAAGAAAAAACTGCATGGTAAAAATACGATTTAGCTATTTTCAGCGTTGAAAAAAAAATAAAAGTGTGCCTTGAAAATATATTTTCAGTCATGAAACTTTGTGGTTTAGTAGAACTTTACATTTTCCATATTACTCTAAAAAAATGTGGAAATCGGTGTATAAATGGAGGGGTGGTTCCAAATTAAAATGAGTCACACTGTATATACGAGAATTTGAAATTGAATATAAGGAAAAAATCTGCAAGGTAGAAATACGATTTAGCTATTTTCAGCCTTGAAAAAAAAATAAAAGTGTGCTTTGAAAATGGATTTTTAGTCATGGAATTTTGTAGTTTAGTAAAAATTTCCATTCTCAACATTACTCTAAAAAATTGTGGGAATCGGTGCACAAATAGAGGGGTGGTTCCAAATTAAAATGGGTCACACTGTAAATACAAGAATTTAAAATTGAATATAAGGAAAAAAACTGCAAGGTAGAAATACGATTAAGCCATTTTCAGCCTTGAAAAAAAATAAAAGTGTGCCTTGAAAATAGATTTTTAGTCATAGAACTTTGTGATTTAGTAGAAAAAATTGTGGAAATCGGTGTATAAATAGAGGGGTGGTTTTCAATTAAAATGGGTCACACTGTATATATGAGAATTTAAAGATATTTATTTAATATAAGAAAAAAAAGTGCAAGGTAAAAATACGATTTTCCTGTTTTCAGTTGAAAAAAATTAAAAGTGTACCTTGAAAATATATTTTCAGTCAAGAAACTTTGTGGAAATCGGTGTAGAAATAGAGGGGTGGTTGAAATTAAAATGGGTCACACTGTATATACCAGAATTTGAAGAGATATTTATTGGATATAAGAAAAAAAACTGTAAGGTAGAAATACGATTTAGCTATTTTCAGCGTTGAAAAAAAAATAATGGTGTGCCTCGAAAATGTATTTTCAGTCATGAAACAAATGTGGAAATCGGTGTACAAATGTGGAAATCGGTGTACAAATGTGGAAATCGGTGTATAAATAGAGGGGTGGTTGAAATTAAAATAGGCCACACTGTATGTACCAGAATTTGAAAGGATTTTTATTGGACATAAGAATAAAGAAAATTGCAAGGTGATTAAAAAATAAAAAAATGTACCTAAAAAAAGTATTTTTTGGCTTTACCAAGGTTCCTATATTAAAAATTTACATTTTTTTTATTTTCATGATGTTTAATATGCACATCATATAAATTATAATTAAACCGCCAATTTAATGAACGAAAGGCTCCCTATATGCTTAATTTGAAAAGAAATGATGTTTTCCATAAAAAAACATTTTGGAATAATTTAATATCAAAACGATTTGAATTTATGCAAAAATTTATTATATCATAAAAGCTTGAAATTTTCAAGCTTATTCACTTCACATTGTTTGTCAAAAATTATATTAAAACAATAATAATCATTACAAAAACTAGTAATTTGACAATGTTTAACAATTTTTGAAAAAAGAAATGAAATTTAATAGGAAAAACTACTAAAATATCAAAAACCACCCAAATAAAAATTACAATTAAAATAGAATAAAAATGAAAAATTAAAAAAAAAAACTTTCAAAATTGTGGGCGCCAGAGAAAACAAATACCAAAATTTTAAAAGAGTGAAAAAATTAATATTTTTAATCAAATCTTTTTGAAAAACACTTTCCTAGGGATTTACTGATTCATAAGATTTTTCAATATTTTATCAACAGAATAGTTTAAAATGTTAAATTTTTTTAAAAATGAAAAAAAAATTATAAATTTTTTATAACAAATCAATTTTCTAGGGTATATTTTAATCAAAAAAAATTGTCAAAATTTCTTCATTGGAACAATATTATTCTTAATTATGCTTTTCGACGTTCTTTTATACAAAAATATACAAGAAATATAAATATGTCGCTGAAAGGGTAAACTATCGTAAAAGAAAAAACATCTGAAATACTTGGAAAAAATTATGAAAATATATATTTATGAAACACCCTGTATAAGAGCGGGTTTAAGGAAAGGTATTAGGTGAATTAGCCCACCCTATGGTGTATATTTTATTAATATCAATACATTTTTTTTACAAAATAAATAAATTGAGTTACTATTCCTTGTCGAAGAGTTAAATATTGTCCTAATTTTTTAATTACTAAAAATATCAAAAAATAATCTATGGGAACAATATTTCTTTTTATTTATCGACCCTTATAACAAAATGTTTCTGTTGGATGTCGCAAAATCAAAAAAAAAAAAAAATTGAAATTAACCATCAGCACTTCAGTTTACAACCCTTTTCATTCACATTTAAAAATCACAAACTAAAACCAACCACAATTCAAACAAACGCGTAAAAGTAGATATCAGATCGTAGTCCCGGCCCCGTGATCGTGACTTGCCGCGGTAAAACTCAAGATTAAACTAACTTAAAACTTAAAACTAAACCAAGATCGCGTGAGTTGAGTACCGCGGATCTCTTAGCTCGCGGTTCCTTATCTCATCAAGGTACTGTTTTTGTGCGCGGCATCATTTCTAAAGCCGTTTGGTCCATTATGTGAATGGGAAATTTCATCGCATCTTCGATTCTTATCTACGACACATCCAATGTTATTCCATGGGAATTGTTTCTTGTTGATGAGTGTTGAGTTCAGGGTTGCCGAAGCTACTCCATCTGGAGAAGATCTACTCCCTTTAATCATTTTTTATTTCGCTACTCTAAAAAATTAATTTCTACTCCGGTTGAATGTACGGATAAGCATGTAGTTCAAAAGGGACAGTTGCAATTATTTTTCGAACGTTGCTTGCCTAATACCTTAAGAGAAAACAACACGAAAACCTCATTTCTTCTAGTTTTCTTCTTTTCCCTTCAATTAGACTATTTAAATGATGATCAGTTCACCTCGGTTTGGTGCAGTTCGGAACTTTGATGAACGCCCACTCGTTCTCTGTTATCTGTCAACGTCAGCTTAATATGTCATTTGTCATTTGGTATTAATAATCTGTTGTCACCGGCTATGCCGTTCGTACAACACTTTTAGTAAGTTTTACTCGTATTTTATTTGTAGTAGTATTAAACATTAATACCTTTTAGGAAGGCTCTGTGATGGCTTTATTTGCCGAAAGCTCTTTGCCGAATTTTCAATAAATATATATTTTACACACTGACGTACTCTTTTTCACTCTTCACCTTCTTCTATTTTTCCTATACATCTCTTTGGAAATTCGATATTTGGTTAACAGTTGTGTATTTGATAGTTTTCCAGTTTTAACACCTTATTTTCTAAATACATTTCCTCAAAAATAATCTAAATAGAAAATTAAAATGAGATACTCACTTTTATTTCAGTTTTAAATCTAATTGCATTCATAATTTTGACAGGTAAAGAGGACGAAAGATCCGTGACCAATGAAAAAAACGTTCGCCCTTTAACGATGGCAAAAAAACATCAAATTGATTCGAGTGTATGGTGGATCCTGTTCGAAAATGTCTGTGGGAAAGTGGGAATATCGGGGAACATGGTTATTGTATCTTAATATGAAATGGCCTTGAAGAACGACCTCTGGTGGCGCATGTGTCAAAGAAGTTGACTGAATGTGCTCTCTGTAGTGGGATCACGAGACTCGATTGTCGACTTAAGTATATCGAGTTTGGTAGATACTCGATAAATTTTTTCCACGAATTTCGATTAATCGACAAGATTTTACAAAAATCTCTCGACTACGTCGGAGATGTCGAGTTAATTAGTTTTTAAGGTTATGTGAATGTTTTTTGTCTTGTTTCAGTGGATTATTGTCAAAATTTGAATTTTTTATGTAAAAAATTAAAAGATTAATATTAATTCTTCGAGATCGTTTCTTGAATGTGCGAAGAAGGCTGGACAATCTAATATTGCTTCGTAAACGTGAAACACTCAGAGATAAAAAACAAAAACGATTTAAACTGCCTGAAAGAAGATTTTTTGAACCCTTCAGGTTGTTCAAGAACTTAGCAAGGAAATATAACTGGTGAGAGGAAAACTCACGACAGTTTGATACTATTTAGTATGCGTTTTTATGCAACTAGGTCATATAGGGGAATAATTCAAATTTGGTATCACACAAAGCACTAGGGATTTTTCGCTACCCCAAAAAGCTGGGTTTCCCAATTTTTTTGTTACTTGCTTTGCATTGGGAGTGGTCGCTTTGCCAGAAACCATTCCTGGATTTTTTCAAAGTAATCTAAAATAATTTTCATGAGTTTTGTGGTCTGTCTTGGAGACATTATTATTTATTATTAAAAATGTCAAATATTATAAGTTTCACGTTTGTTTCGGTTGCTGTTGATATCCGAATCGAAGTTAGGTGTAATCGCTAAACTCGATTCTTTATTCGATCGAGGTTCATGAACAATTTTATAGATACGATATCGAGGTGAGTCGATTTGATCGAGTCGAGTCTCGTGATCCCACTGCTGAACTAGTATCTACACTAGTGTACCATTTTGGTATGAATCTACTCTACTTTTAATCTCTAATCCACTACTAGTTTCTGGTCTGATGCGGCAACACTGCTTGGGCTTGTGAATATTAAATATAAACAAACATCATAATTTGAAAGTTAATTTATTGTCATAGCTTACGTAAAATTTAAGTACATTTATTTCGAAAGACTAGAAATCCAACGATAATCTCTCTTCTTCAAGTTTCATGAATTTTATACCTCGATATTATTATAACTCATTCTGTATAATAATAAATGTTGATATACCTTCTACTAGTCGCACAGCTGATTTCCAAATATACATGCATATAAATTTTCCTTTCCAGCACAACATCCGACTAAGTATCCCTGAAAAGGAGTAATCACTCCTACAGCAGGGTACAAGGAACAGGACAACACCAGGACAAATAACCGAGCAGGGTTTAGCAGGTGTGCCCCTAACTCTGCTTGGGGTGAGTCCACTATCTGAGGTGTCTTTAGAAAAGTCCCGCCTAAACAACTCGGGACACAATGGACATTAAAAAAAAATAAAAAAAAAAAATAAATAAATCCTAAAAATTTTTATACTTAATTGTTCAAATTGTGTTATTAATATAAAATTATGTGGGAAACTTATGTTTGTATTGTTGAAAGTTATAATTTCTTTAATTAATATTTTGTTAAATGTATTGTCAAATATTTCCATAATAATAAACAAAAGTTTGTTTTACTAACTAGATGTGAATTTTTAAAAGAAAAAAAAGAAGGGACAAGGCACACTTTTAATGTAATCTCGGGATCAATAGATTTTTGTTAAATTAAAGTTAGTATTTTTTACCGTTGCGCCAAACCTGTAGGTATACTGCGGGAAACTATAAGAAATCTGACACATTAGAATATTGAAGAGTAGAGCAGTTTTTTCAACTTTTTGACCATTTTTAAAAAATAAGAGATATATCTAAATGACAAAGTTGTTGAGGGCTCAATTCCCAACAGCTTTTGTATAAAAATTTTTTTTCGTATGACGTATAGATCATGGCCTTGAACACGCTCAACACGAAGGTGCGGTGGAAGACCTCATTTCCACACCACCACCGTTTCTTTCAAACGACAAAAACAAAGCTCGTTTTATTGAGCTCTTAGTAGATTTCCTTAGGCGAAACAACATAACAGCAGGTCAACGCAGGAAAATATCAAACCATTTTCATTGTTGGTGAGGACGTCGATCTGCTGGTTTTATTAACAGAATTAAGAAAAATGTTCAATAACATTTTTTTACAAAAACCAACAAAAGGAAAAAAACGAAGAATTATATTCAAGTCATAGTTTCAATTACGAAACACAGGTCTTGGATAATTTTTACTAATAAGTTTACTATCCAACGTTGGAAAATAAAAGTTTGAAATGCTCTTGAACGACCGCGAAAATTCGTAGACATGAGCAAATACTTTTAAGGACCAAAGATCGAATCAACAGATAATTAAGACCTGTGATAAATAAATTTTCATAGCTCTTTACAAAAATGCAGAAACATCCTCTTATACCAATCATTTTAAAAATCTTCCGCTAAAAACAAAAATAATATGTCAAAACACACAAAACACCATCGGAATCATCGGCACGTCAGAATTCATTACGTGTGTTTTACCAAGTACAAAACCTATTCACTGATGCATCATCTACTCCAGTGTCACTATTGGAAAACAATGTCTTGTAAATGCGAAACGGGCTGTTGGGTAAACTTGCGGCTATCGAAAAGCTGGACAGAAATGCACGCTGATTTGTGAGAATTGTAGTGTCCATTCATGCACAAACGCCCCGAGCAACCAAATCGATAACGACCTTATAGACCATTTGTACGTGGAGCCAGAAAATAGTTACACCGACAACGAAACCGAGACTGAATGCCATGATATGACAGAAACGCAATCTCGAGACAAGACTGATGTTGAAAAGTTAACAAGATTTAGATCATAATAAAGTAATAAACAACTATTTAAAAAAAGTATTAGGCCTACTGGGGAAACCATGTAAAAAAAAACGCTTAAAGCTGTACCTCTGCGGTGGTGTGGAAATGAGTTATATCGATTAATAGGTAACGATGGTTTCTGTGAGGTTTGATTTTTGAACGAGGCATAACGATCATAGTTTAATAACGAACGGTACACATTGGCAACTATGTATTGTTCCAATTTTGATAGATATTTGACATTGATACACATTTTATTTTTAAAGATCTTAGATCCTAGATCTATCACATGTTTCTTATTTTTATACAAGATAATTTTTTTAAATCTAACTGATGAATGAAGATAAAAGTACAAAAAGAGGACTGGGTGACGTTTGCCAATAGATATAAGGCGCTTCAATCAAACAGAAAAATTATTAATTATTAAAATTATCACGATAGTCTCCGGTTGCTATAAGCAACGTAAACAAAAAGGAGCCTTCTGATTGGTTGAAAATAAATTTATGAAATTTTCACAAAAATTTACCAAACTAGTGGAATTGGAAGAAAAAGGGTTTTGTTAGAAGAAAAGAAAATTACTTTGAAAAAACAACGGAAAAAACAACGGAAGAGGATTAGTATATAAAGATTATAGTGATTAAAGTAGTTTTTAGTGAACATAAAATGTTTAAAATGTTAGTTTTTAATACTATTAACAATTAACAATTTAACAAATTGTCTGTCACTTAACTCAAACGGGTTTTGGGGATTCCTTTGAGGGTTATTAAATAATCTCACATTTTCTGCTGCTTCTAACTGGTCAATAATCAATAAATCAATTAATTCATTCATTATTTTAAAAGTATATTACACTACCTATTTAAATCAGTTATTTATAAAATGTAACAAATCACTATACTTATTTGCATTTTATGGTAAACGACACCCAAATTGTGCTCCTTATCGATCAAAATAATTCTTAATACAACGCATTCACAGTTTTGTGAAAGGTCAAAAATGTAAAATTCCCAATATATTCGCAATTTTCTGAAAATTGTTACGAACGAATAGTCAAAAATCGTCCACCTGGCCGTAAGCTGTACGTCGTACAAAAATCTTCTTAATACTAGAACTGTTGGGAATTGAGTCCTCTACAACTTTGTCATGTAGATGTGTCTCTTATTTTTAATAAAAATGGTCTAAAAGTTGAAAAAACCGCACCACTTCCCTAATTTTTCACACTTTTGCTTATTATTAGCAACACATATTTTTTTCAGCAACATTGACTATATAAATATTATAGATAATTAAATTGTCTAATTAAAATCGACTAAAACATTAAATCAGAAGTGTCTAGATCCCAATTGCAACTCGAGTGCCCACCGTTGTTGCCATCGGTTTGTACGTTAACTTAAAAGTTTGATTATATACGATTGTGATACGAAGTGGACCAGTGTTAGAGTGTGTGCTTTACACATAAAACTTCCTGGTTTGAATCTCAAGGAATTTTTTTTTATTATTTTTTTTTTAATACACAGGTTAGATTTAGATAGTTAAGAATTCTTTTAATAAAATAAATATTTTTTTTACGTCAATAAAACACTTAAACCTGGCAACAGCGGCGGGCACTCGAGTTGCAATTGGGATCTAGACGCTAGTCATCAAATCCAAGACGGTGGACATTTCACATAATTAATTTATGGGCAAGAATTACATTTCTTCATCTATTCCTCAGGGTACACCTACCTGTGTCAATTGTTTTTCTTTTTATATCGAATTTGATCTAAAATCAACGGGCTATAGATTTATATTTAATGATAAATTAAAGCCAAATGACTATATTTCTGTCAAAGTGTTTAGACACAACCACCCTTGGAGGATAAAAAATGTGAAATGTATGTCAAATCTTGGGGGTCCACTGCACGATCTGGACGTTGGCGATTCGACTATTAAAAGTAGACTGCTATTAATTTTTTTCTTTGTTCATCATTTGAACTGCTATTTATACTAAATTTGAGACAATTAACCGCCTGAGATGGTCCGTTGAGCGTCATTAATAGGATACATAAATGTACATGAATAGACAATTATTATCAACATCTCATCTTTGTATATTTTGGAATATTATAGCATACAGTAAATAAACCTTGATAAAAATATACATTTATTACTTTGGTTAAACAAGATTAACTTGGCAACATGTTTTGGTCACAACGAAAGCCATCATCAGGCCTACAACACAAATTATAAAAATTTGTTGATAAATGATAAAATGATAATAAAATTTGTTAAAAACTTATTTAAAAAATATTATTTTATAATTTGTATTGTAATCCTGATGATGGCCATCGTTGTGGCCGAAACATATTGCCAAGTTAATCTTGTTTAACCAAAGTAATAAATTTATGTGGTATGACTTACGAGTTTTTATTATTTTTTGAATAATTCACCACATTTGAGCTATGGATAATGTTCTGTTTTTAAAATAACATTTTATAATAACAAATTTTATTAAAGTTTGAAAAATTATAGACCAAGGTTGAGTAAATCATACTTCAAGAGTCCCTCAAAAAATATTTGGTTATTCTACATCTGAATAAAAAATAATAAGAAATTACCAATGTGTCTAAGATTTTCACTGTCAAAATGACACTTTCTACATAAATTATTAAACAAAAAATATTAAATTTATTACTTTTATATACCTACCAAGACCTACACTGTACAATCACGAGGTATTTAAAATTATTAAAAGTTCTGTTTTGTACCAACTAACATAATAGCAACATTAGAGCCGTTACACATGCGACTGACGGTCAGTGCTGACGATCAGTCGGTCCCATTGATTCTATTGTGGTTTTCACAAGTAGCGCGTATCGTCGGTCGACTAATTCGTCAGTTGGGGCATCAGTCGAGCCCTTGCAGATGCGTACGGAACGCGTCAGCTCAGGCCATGGGCGCTTATGAGTCTTTTCACATGTGAATCGACTGATGATAGACAGTGTTGCCACAAAAACACTATTTTGTTTTGTTATGTTAGGTGTTCGGTTAGGAGAGTAATTTAAAGATTATTAAAAGTGAAAAATAAATAAAAAGAGTTAAAAATTAAATAAAAACAGGAATATCATTCATTCTTCATAAAAAAATCGAAAACAATACAATTTTCCGAATTCAAAGAACTTTGGCGGTTATTTTGAATTTTGCTTAAAATTAGTTTTTAGTCAAATGACTTATTTTGTAACTATATGGCTTCTTACCTTAAAGCGACACACAGTCTTTCTACAGAAGATATTGAAATTCTAATATGATCTGTGAATTTTAAACTATTTTCAAGTTTACAATGGAGTTCATGCGAAAATAATTAAATAATTTTTTTTTTATCATTTCGTAAATTTCCATATAAGGTCACAAATGTTCCTTTTAAGTACCTCTCCATACAAATTGGATGGACCCACATAGCTCTTTTTTTTGTTCGTCTTCTAATTATTAACCTTTTTACGCACAAAGCGGCAACAATGCGTTCGTTCTCTCTTCGCGAATTCTTGTGCGTACTGATCATACGCTGCATGTGAAAATCTCTGCAAACGATCAGCGCTGACCGTCAGCACTGACCGTCAGTCGCATGTGTAACGGCTCTTAAGCCGCGAGTATAACAGAGATTTTTAGGATTACCTGAATTAATTAGCCTTGCTAATTGGAACTAATTGGTTTACAATATGGGATATACTAAAAGTAAGTGGCTTAAAGGAGTAGGTAACAAAGTAAATAAACATAAACCAAGAACGTACGCATATAATTATCAAAAAGATTCGTTTTCCCAATCTTTAGTTTATTAGTCGTAAAGTTAAAAATAGTAATTTGTTTCATTTAGAAATTGTATTGCGATAAATCAATCGCTAATTATATAAATAAATGTAATTTTCTATCTATACAAAAATAAATGAAGAAAATTTAAAAAAAATAATTATGGGTTTTTATTTATGGCATTTTTTTAAACATACACTACTTTTAATTTGACAACATGAAATAATTTTTTAGAGTTTGTTGATTAAAAACCAAACAAATAACTTTCGGTTTGTACAAGTATTTTGGATTTATTGATAAAAAAGGTGACTAACTAATTTGTAGACAGCTTAATTTTTTACAATCTTTTATTGTTGAAAAAATTTATTCATTGCTAATAATAAGCAAAAAGTGTGAAAAATTAGGAAAGTAGCGTGGTTTTTTCAACTTTTAGACCATTTTTAATAAAAATAAGAGGCACATGATACATGACAAAGTTATAGAAGGTTCAATTCCCAACAGCTTTTGTATAAAAAAGTTTTTCGTACGCCATGTAGATCACGGCCGGGAGCGCGATCAACACGGAGGCGTGTAGAAGAACTCATTTCCACACCACCGCAGAGCAGAACTTTCGGCGCTTTTTTACGTGGTTTTCCCACTAGGCCTAATATTTTTTTTAAAATTGAATGGTCTCGAGATTGCGTTTTTGTCATATTATGGCATTCAGTCTCGGTCTTGTTGACAGTGCAGCTCTTTTCTCCACGGAGGAATCTTCCATAAGGTCGTCAGCGATTTTAGTCCAGCTTTTCGACAGCCGCAGGCTATTCCATAGCCCATTTGGCATCCAGAAGAAAGTATTTTAAATAGTGACTCTGGTGCGCTTGATCCCTTAGTGGTGGTAGGTTCAAGGCATGATGTTTTTTCCATCCTCTTGTTATTAGCTCCAGTTCTACTCAGAGCCACTTTTGTTTCTATTTGGTAAAATACACGTAATGATGCCAATAATCCTGGTGGTGTTATGTGGATATATTATTTTTGTTTTTACCGTCAGAATTCAGAACTGATTGGTAACTAATATAATTTTTGCCTACCACAACACATTGCACCGGGTTCAGCACTTCTGAGACCGATCCTGCGGCTGTAATTAATTCTTAAAATTTGAAAACTGGGGCTATAGTGGCTTGTGACGTGGACCAATTGAAACAGATTATATTTGGCTATGTTGTCATATCGATAAAACTGGCAACTCTCGTTTTCTCATTTGTTATGATTAAAAGAAGGAAAGAAGTATGTCAAATTTTTCTACAAACGAACAAATCTAGAATCTTGGCAATGCCATAGAAAGTAAAACGTTAATTATTGGTCAAGAAACAGCGCCACTTTCAAAATATATTATTTACTTTTTATTAATTAATGAATATTATAAGAACAATGAAAATTAACATAAGCAACTAGGTTTTTTAAGCTATTCATTCATTAATATAAAAAAAATAAATTCGTTCCTACTGGATAAGTCCATTGAGGGATGTTTCTGTTTTTTTCTAAAGAGCTATGAAATTTTGTTTAGCACAGTTCTCAATTATCTATTGATTCGACCTTTTGACCTTGAAATTATTTGCGCATGTGTGCAAATCTATGCGGTCTTTCAAATTAGCAAGCTTTCCTTTTCCGCTGCTGAACAGGGAGGAGGTTGTATCGCAACCAATAAAGGCATGTAGCAGTAAAATATTATCAGAGACCTCTGTTCCGTAATTGAAACTATGACTCAAAATAGAATCCTTTCTTTTTTCCCTTTTGTTGGTTTTTGCAGAAAAACATTTTTGAACATTTTTCCTAATTCTGTTAATAAAACCAACAGGTCAATGCAACAAGAGTTCAAGTGCATTATCAGCAAAATCGTCATGTAAATATCCATAAGGAATTTCAAGGTCCATTCTGGCAAAATTCGTCCAAATCAAAATCACGTGTTAGTAAAGAACACTCAGCCTCAACGCCATAAGGGCACTAGCATATATCTTCGTTATTAATGCTTTTAATTGAACAAGGAAAACGGCACTGTATTTGAAACGTGACGTAGAAAAAATACGTACCAAAAACTCATGCGCAGAACAAACAGCTCTATGGCCATTATGGTATATCTTCGTTATTATTGATTAAATTGAAGGCGGAAAAGGGCGCAATGGACATATTGGCCATCTTCGTTATTATTGATTGAAATTGAACGCAGAAAACGACGTTATATTTGAATTGAAACATAAGGATATACAGAGTGTGTCGAAAAGTCGGGTCACGTGATTGCCAAAAGGGCATTATGGTCTAACTTCGTTATTATTTTTCTAAATGCTCAGGCTTAAGGGGTCTAAATATTATCAACACAATACTTTTCCATGGAGGTATACGTCAAGATTATAATTTGCAATAACCGTTTTAACAGTAATAAACGAGTTTTGTTTTTGACGTTTGAAAGAAACTTTACCTGACTGAGTGACAAAGAGGGGTTCTCGTTGGTATCAAAAAATGGAAAAAATCTGATCCGTTAAATGTTCATGCACACACGTGGTGGCCATTTTATTATGCGACTCCATAGGGATTATACGACGAACCCAAAGGGAGTTGCATACTATGACCCATATGAAATCGCCATCTCTGTAACTAACTGAAAACAACTAAATTTTTTTTCTGTGGTCTGTATGTCTGTCTGTCTGTCTATCTGTATGTCTGGTTATCGTCCGCAAAGCGTAAATATGCCATAACTTTTTAATGCTTTAATGTATCGAGGTGAAATTTTCACCATTTTTTAATACCCATGAGTACTACATTTTACTAAAAAATGAGCGGAATCGAAAAATGAATAATAGGGGTTTTCCGGGTTTTTCTCACTTTTTTCTAGTTTCACAGGAAACATGCTGCAGGTCTTAATTTTTGAGAAAATTACTTCAAATTTGGGAAAAAGATACCTTGAAGTACTGTTACAAAATAATCGAAAAATTTCTTGTGGGTTTTCCTGGATCGTTTTTCCGAAAATGTTATCATTTTAAAAAATTGTTATTTCTGAAACCGTAAAAGATATACAAAAAAGAAAAATACGTAAATGTGGGACTGAAATAGCTCAACAAGTATTATTTGAAGTATTTTTCCGAAATTTGTTGTGAAAGTTGGGAAAAAAATAAAATAAAAAAAAAGAATTTTTTCGATATTAATTTCCAAAAATCTCAGAAACGAGGGGGAATATCAAAAATGTCAATAGTACTTTTTTACTGTATTGAAAAGATCCTTTGAAATGAAAAAAATATATATAAAAAGTAGGGAAAAAATATTGAAAAATAGGGAAAAATATAAAAAAATAGAGAAAAAATATTCAAAAATAGGGAAAAAATATTGGCATATAGGAAAAAAAATATTGGAAAATAGGGAAAAATAAAATAAAAAAATAGAAAAAAAATAATGAAAAATAGGGAAAAAAAAATTGGACATTTCGGAAAAAATAATGAAAAATATAATAAAAAATAGAGAATAATAAAAAATATAATAAAAAATGGGGAAAAAAATTTGGAAAAAAATGATGAAAAATAGGAAGAAAAAAATAATGATAAATAGAAAAACAAAAATGAAAAATGCTGAAAAAAATAATGAAAAATAGGGAAAAAATATTGGAATGGCGAAAAAAATATTGGAAAATAGGAAAAAGAATAATCGAAAATAGGGAACAAAATAATGAAAAATATGGAAAAAAATAATTAAAAACAGAAAAAGAAATGAAAATAGAGAAAGGGAGAGAGAGAAAGGCAGAGAAAGGCAGAGTGATATTAAACTACGTAAGGAACTTGGTTCCTGTCGTGGGTCCCTCTTTTTTTGTCAGTTAAAAACAGAAAAAAAAATGAAAAATAGGGAAAAAAATAATGAAAAATAGGGAGAAAACTAATGAAAAATAGGCAAAGGGAGAGAGAGAGAGAGACAGAAAGACAGAGTGAGATTAAACTACGCAAGGAACTTTTGGTTCCTGTCGTGGGTCCCTCTTTTTTGTCAGTTAAAAACAAAAAAAAATTAAAAATAGGGAAAAAATGATGAAAAATAGGGGTAAAATTAATGAAAAATAGGGAAAGCTAGAGAGAGAGAGATAGAGAATGAGATTAAACCAGGTAAGGAACTTGGTACCTGCCGAGGGTCGTTCTTTTCTTTGTCAGTTAAACACAGAAAACAGAGAAAGACAGAGTGAGATTAAACCACGTAAGGAACTTGATTCCTGTCGTGGAAATACGCTCAGGACTGTAATATTCATTTATAGCTATATCCTATACAGTAGCTTGTATTAGTAAATATTGGAGTAAGTAAAGCAAATCAATTAAGCTCGAAAAACTCGTGCATCTAATTTTTTATGATTTCCCTCCAGCTATTTTCCTCTACTACTTTCCCGTTCTTAAAAAAAAAAAAACAAAAAAAAATCAGTTTTTTTAGAAAGGGGAACAACTGAGAGAAAGATAATTAGAAAAATTCAGATAAAAATTATATTTACAGGTACTAGAGCTTGATTGATTTGATTGTGGATGGTGGGGAATTTTTTTTTACCCATTATTTTTTACTTTTTTTTATATTTCAAACTTTACTTCCCCCTTTTTTCTCACTTTCCTGTAGAGACAGTTATTTCTATCGTTTAACTAAACATTTTAATAATTAGACGTGACCATCCGTATATAATAGATTTTTTTATATTCCCTGGATAATCCCTTACCAAACATATTCCTGTCTCGTCTCCAGCAAAAAACAAAACTAATTCATTTTTGCACGGATCAGAGCCGTAAGTTACAAAGCATTTCCGAACAAATTTAGTGCTCTGTATGTGTCGACCACCCGTGGAAAGTCTCTATGCTCTGGAGGATTAGCTTAAAAGGAACTGTGGTAAAAACTACAAACCATCCTCGATGAGATAACAACGTCACAATCAAGAGAACTAACAGTCCAAATGAATTCGTGGTGGCTTTAGAATTAATGTTGGTGGTGACTAGCGATGAACGTTGAAAAAAAAAATAAAAATAGCTCTTTCTTTTTGGTAAATTCGTTAAAAAAAGTAAAGTGATATGCTAAATTTTTACTTTTCCTTGAACAGTATTATATTTGACAGTTTAACATTTTATTTATCTGATTTGATTCATTGCATTTTAAAAGCAATTTTAGTAATATTTTACTTTCCCGGTCCCCCGGAACGAGCAAAAAAATCAATATCTATGGAAATATTCATTTTAAGGTAGCCCGAGACCATTTTCAAAGTTAGGTCTGTCTGTGTGACTGTCTGTTTGTAACCTTCCACGATAACTGCCGAACCGTTTGACCAATCAAGCTGAAATTGATTCTTTATTTTTTACGCGTAACTTTTTAAATCTTAAAAATGTGGACCTAAATTTTGGTATACAGATACCCCTTCCGCCCTAAAAACCATTCAGGAATTTTAAATTTTGAAATTAGAGTAATTATTCGCCACAGCCGAGTCAGGAAAGTTCTGGGATGACACAGTTGATTTTTTTCATTTATACCTTACATGGTGAGCCGAAATTTATCAATATTTAATAAAATCGAAATACCTTTAATTTATAAATTTTTCATTTAAGTCCCTTATACCATTATAATCTTCCATTTGATATTTTTCAAAAAAAAACATAAATAGAGATAAGAGTCACGAAGCGCCGTCTAGTTTTAATTCTCTTTTGATTGAATTTAAGTTTTTAAAAACTGGTCAAGGCATATCGAAGCTACAGTCATTTTTTTGCAAGAAAAAATATACTTTCCCTACCACTCAACCATATAGATTGTTTGGAAACGGTTTTACCATCATATTTGCTTTTAAAATAATTAGAAATGGCCACCTATAGCAAAAACAAATGTTTTTGAATTTTAAGCGCATAAAAATGTGAAAAAAGACATGATTGTCATTACTAATTCCCGAATTTGGACCATTTATCTTTAGAAGTTTTTAAATTCCAAGACCGCTTCCAGACTCTTGAAATATGCAGGACCGTTTCCAGAATTTTGAAAGCCCTGTATATCATACAAAATGAAATAAAAGTTTCTAAAATTGATATTTTTCTTATATTTTTAAATTACATATTTATTGCGCCACCTAGCACAAAATAACGTTGTTTTTCCCTAAATATCAAAAATATGGAACTCAGATACTGCGTAAAATTTTTCTTTACGTATTTATTGTATGAGGTGTCCGATACATAATAGCGTTTATCCCACCAAAATCGGACTATTAATAACGAAGTCAGACGCTAATGTCCTTTTGTCTTTCCTATTGCGAATGATTTTTATTTACTTATATAGTCTACGTCACAATTATAAAATAATACCGTTTGTCCCATCAATACCGAACTATTAATATTAAAGTTATATGCTAATGCCGTTTTTCCATTGCTACTGCTCATGATTTATCTTTACGTATACAGGGTGACTCAGGAGGTGGAGCCAAGTTCATATCTTTAGAACGAATAAACGGATTATTTTAAAATTTGGGGTGTTCGTTCTAGACCCAGTTTTGAATTAAGTGACATAAAAATCCAAAATGGCGGACTTCCGGTTTCTTTGAAATTGGCGTAAAAACTGAATTTTCACATGGAACACCCAGTATATTTTTACATATTGTTGTTGTTGAAAGGAGGGTTGGCATTGTAGAATCCGTTTGTCACAGAATGTTGGTATATTATGAACTTAAATTTATTATTCAGATGTCAAGTTTGATATTTCTTAAAAAGTTTACTAGTGCATCTAAGATGCTTTTAGAGTTAAGGCTTAATAGGTATGTGAGGTTTATAGGCATCATTATGTTGTTATCAGAGATTTGTTTTTTTTACATATTATAATTCAGATGTCAAAAATGATTTTGGCTGTCAAATATAAAAATTATATTTAATCTAGGAAGCTGCGACTTGGTCTAAACCTTTCAAAATGTGACCAAATATTACTAAAACATATTATTTTTGCAAAGATTTAAATATTGTTCATTTTATTAGTGTTTTATTTACTCCACAGTCGTTTTTTATGAAAAACTCAATTTTTTTTTATGGGAAAAATAGTGGGCCATTCGGTCATTAAAATGGCGGTTTAATCATGAATAAAATGATATGCATAATGTCGCAATGAATTTTAAAAAACATTGTGAAATAAAAAAAAAAGTTGGAATAAAAATAATTTTTATTTTTAACAATCAAAATCTTTTTTGACATATGAATTATACGTAATTTGACTGGTATAACCCAAATATGTAAAAATATATTGGGTATTCCATTTGAAAAATCCGTTTTTACGCCAATTTTAGTTATTTAATACAAATGTATAAACATCTTAATAGATGTTTTATTACAGCATTTAAAATATTTTCATGATCCCGTAAGAACGATACTTCTATGACTTCGTCGTCTCATCCCCCTTCCATGCCTAAATAATGTCTGGCACAAACAACGTAGTATGGCTTTAATACAATTCTGTTTGTCCTGTTAAAATCCGACAATTAATAATGAAGTTAAACCATAATACCATTTTGTAGTTGGTTGTGTGCATCCTTTTTGCTTACGTATATATTCTACATCGCATTTATAATACAGTGATGTTTTCCGCGTTCAATTAGGACAAATAATAACGTAGTTAAACGACAATGCTCTTTTGTCGTTGGTTATATGCATGATTTTTATTTACGTAATATTCTACATCACATTTATAGTACAGTGACGTATTCCGTGTTCAATTTGGACCAAAAGTAACGGAGATAGATGCCAACGTGATGTCATAGCACTTTCACACTGAAGCTATGCAACCTCTCTCTCTAACATATTGAATTCCCTATACCTAGGTCAGAAGCTGTATACCTGATCTACTTACAAACTTCCAAACATTTATTTTGACTGATTTTTTTCTGGAATTGTCAGATATAAACTATTTTCGAGATATGGCCGGTGGCCATGCTTAATGGACTACACTGTATATCAATAAATATGCGTTTTCGTACATTGATTGCCACATATATTTTATTAAATTTACGAAAAACAATCTCCCCTACGACTTCGCAAGTAAGAAACACAATTATTTTTATTTCCTAATCTGGTGCTAATAAAATGCTAATTGAATCCACTAATTAAAAATTTATTCCTTTTTTTTAACAATAACATGTTCTGCTATGTTTAAAAAAATAATAGCAGAACAATGGTTCAAAAATAGATAAGTAATTACCCAATTAGTGTAAACTACTTCCGATAATTAAAAAGCTAATTAAATGTTAATTAAACGCACTTTTCAATAATTTTACGCTGCTTTTTTAGCTTTAGACAAAAGTAGTAAAATATTGATTAGTAAATCGATGAATAATTACGCAATTAGTGTAAAATAATTCCGATAATTAAATGATAATTAAATGCATGAAATTACTGTAAAATAATTCCGATAATTAAAAGCTAATTAAATGCACTAATTAATAATTTTATGCTACTTCTTTAGCTTTAGACAAAAGAAGCAAAACATTGATTCGTCAATCCATGAATCATGAATAATTACGCAATTAGTGTAAAATTAAAATAATTGAATGCTAATTAAATTTAATAATTAAAAATGTAATGCTTTAAAAAAAAATGTTCTAGATTAATTTCATTGGTTTTTAAACTTTGCAGAACATGTGTTTTTGTTTAAAAAAAAGCAATAAATTTTGAATTTGTGCATTTAATTAGTATTTAATTATCCCAATTATTGACACGAATTTCATAATTAACCAATGATTATTAAATAACCATTTAATTATTTTAATTATTTGAGACTAATTTCGTAATTATTCTATGATTTTTGAGCCATTTTTTCTAAAGCTAGCAGAAAATGTATTTTGTTTTAATAATTATTATAAAATTTTTAATTAATTTATTAATTGACATTTAATTAGTATTCAATTTTCTTAATCACTTTGCAGTAATTTCGTAATTATTCTTTGATTTTTGCACCACCGTTCTGCTACAAAGATAGTAGAACTTGTATTTTTGTTTTAAAAATTATCATAACATTTTTAATTAGTACTTTTAATTAAAATTTAATTAGCATTGAATTATCTCAATTATTTTTCACTCATTGCGTAATTAGTTCTCGATTATTGCACCAACGTTATGCTACCTTCTTCTAAATAATCCAGCACTTGTATTTTTGTTTTAAAAATTATTATAACATTTTTAATTGGGGCATTTAATTAATATTTAATTAGCATTGAATTATCTTAATTAATTTTCACTGATTGCTTAATTATTCCTCGATTTTTGCACCAACGTTCTGCTACCTTTTTCTAAAGATAGTAGAACATTTGTTTTTGTTTTAAAAAATACCATAAAATTTTTAATTAGTACAATTAATTAAAATTTAATTAGCATTGAATTATCTCATTTATTTTTCACTGTTTGCCTATTTATTTGTCGATTTTTGCACCAACGTTCTGCTAGATTTTTCTAAAGATGGCAGAACTTGTATTTTTGTTTTAAAAATGATCATACCATTTTTAATTAGTGTATTTAATTAAAATTTAATTAGCATTAAATTATTTCAATTATTTTTCACTGATTGTCTATTTATTCCTCGATTTTTGCATCAACATTCTGCTACCTTTTTCTAAAGATAGTAGAACATTTGTTTTGTTTTAAAAAATATAATCATTTTTTTAATTAGAACACTTAATTAAAATTTAATTACCATTGAATTATCTCAAGTAATTTTCACTGATTGCGTAATTATTATTCGATTTTTGTACCAACGTTCTACTACCTTTTTCTAAAGATAGTTCTAAAAAATACCATAAAATTTTTAATTAGTGCAATTAATTAAAAGTTAATTAGCACTGAATTATCTCAATTATTTTTCACTGATTGCGTAATTATTCCTCGATTTTGGCACCAACGTTCCTTTTTGTAAAGATAATAGAACTTACATTTTTGTTTTAAAAATTATCATAACATTTTTAATCAGTTCATTTAATTAAAATTTAATTAGCATTAAATTATCTCCAATTATTTTTCAGTTTTTGAACCATTGATTGGATGATTTTTCTTAAGCTACCAGATCATTAGTTTATATTTAAAAATGGAACATTAATTAGTGCATTTAATTAGCACCTAATTAAGAAATAATAATAATAATAATGTTTTGCCTGTGCCAAGATTGCTCTGGCAACTTTAGGGACACGGTTATTTTTGCTACACAAATTAAATTTGTACAGCTGTAAACTCTGTACATATTTCTACATTTAAATTCGATTTTGGTCGTATAAAATTATGTTCATTATGACACTTTGTATTTTGGCACTCCTTCATTGTTCAAGAATAACCTTTTATTATTAGTAACGGTTGTCTGAAATGGAATTATCACAGGAAGTCATTATCACAGAAAGGGTGAAGTGAAAGCATTCGTTTTTTTTTGTGTGTCCAAAATGGCATTGGATGTAGGTTAATTTTAATTTATTTAAATCATTCCCGATCGGTGAATAATGCATAATTTCAACATCTTTTATTCAGCAGCGACGTCATCAATATTTATTAGAATAAATTGAGATGTGTACCAAATGGACTAACTAAAGAATAATCAAATTCGAAAATTTGCGTTTAGAAAATATTATTTTATTATTTTTAATGAAAATGCACTATCCTGTTAAATAACAAATTATTATAAAGTACCCACATAAAAAGCATTATTTTTATTTCTGCCGGACACGGACAAGTCGGTGCTGAACAAGTCGGCGCCAGGACCAAGTTGGCGCCGGGACAAGTCGGAGTAAAATAACTTATTAAATAACATAGGCCTGCAAAAAAAAATTTAAGTTTTGATAGTCGATTGCCAGTGCTGGTTTCAAAAATAAAATCCATTTTTTTCTATCACGTCAGGTTATCTCACAAAACAGGGATGTACTTAGATTCCGGCTGCTGTATACCATAAGGTCGGTTGGGTATGCGAAACAAGTACGCGAGTGACTCCATCTTTCGGCGGTGGGTTACAACTAGCATCTTACATAATTTTAAGACGGAATTAGCACCTCACGGTTTTCATAATAAAAACTATTAACTAACTAAATATTCGATAGATGGCGATTAGATGTTCTTTCTACGTAAAAATTTAAATGATTATTAGGGTTTTAATTTTGAGTGAAATTGGGATATTAGTAACCATCAGGTACCTAAATAGAAGATTTTTATGACACCATTAAACTCGCCTGGCCAAAACTACTGACCTATAATCCGATATATAAACTCAATATTTTTATCTAAATCTATACCTACACCAATAGAAGATAGTCATATAATAAAATGTCCGAAACTTAATAGATCTTCAGCTACACCAACTATAATCAAAAATGAATTAAAATGCGAAGAAATGGAAGATTGTTTAAGTTGCGTACATACTACTAGTGGATGCGTTTGGTGCGGTAATTCGTGTATTCATTTATCGAAAAAGTGTCCGAAATCGAGTGTTAATGGAACTGAATCGATTCATGTTACTAAATCGATTATGTGTCCGTCTCCCGGGGCTCGATTCTTGAATCTCGAATGCGAAATGTCGAAGTCTACATTTGTCACTGCCAGTGTCGAACTGTATTGTCAAGACCTATTCTTCAATACGAATCGGGATTTAAAAACAATGCGACATTATTTGTCGAAAGTATAAGTGGCAACGATGTAATATTGTGACATGGGACGTAAATTTGGATGTCAAACGTATTGCAAAATTAAAAATTTGTTAGTTCATTGGTACCTTGCTGCATTGTATCAAACACAGATATTGTATTTTACTTGTGAAAATGGAAAAAAAATGTATTGTAGCCAAGAACAAAAACAACGTTTAACGGAAGTGGTTATAGGGGACAAACATTTATTAAGTGGCAAGTTTACTAATACCTTTACAGCCAAAAATAGTATGGAAAAGTGAAAAAACATTGCGGAAATGTTACAATTCGATACCCGGGGCTAATAAAGATTGGAGACAATGGAAAAAAGTAAGTATACCTTTGTTCACTTACAAGGATATTTTTACAACTCCGTCTGTTATTTAGACTTAGCAAGATCTCAAGAGTTCCACAAAAAAGAAACAAACTGCTGCAAGGATGCACATGCAAGGTACTGGGGTAGGGGGGCCACCTACGAAGGAAATTTTGACCCCGACTGAGGAAGCAGTGTTATAGTCGCTCAATACAACAGTTGTAACTGGAAGCAGAAACAAGCATAGCGTTTGAGTGGGATGACACAGATGCTGTGACAGATATTCCGCCAATAGCAATTGCTACTACACCCAGCCCTCCTCCAACAGATCACACTTACATTAAGGGTTCAGAAAAAAAAGGAAAAGAGTAACACCTGCTAAGCGCCGGGCAATAAGTTCAAATGCCACACAGGTGTTAGCACAAGTTTCAGAGAGAAAGAGAGAGTTAGAGATAAGAGAGCGGTACTATGCAAAAAAATTGCACTAATGGAAAGGCAGACATTAGCTATTGAAAAAATAGCTAATCACTTCTCTGCGTAAACTATATGTAGATTTGTTACATTGTACATATAAACATTTGTTTATAGTAATTTAGAATGTGTTTAAATGTACTTCTCAACAAAAATATCTGTCGTCAGTTTCTGAAATAAATTATTTGATCTTTCATTTGCATGTTATGCTGTAAAATACTGTCATATTAATTTTATTTAACGAATGTGTACATTAGGCGTCACTCCCTATTTTATTAAAAGGAAATATTTAGTACCACATGTATGCTTATTTTTGACGAAGCTCATTCACCTCTCCTGTAGTGTGTGGAGAGTGCACCCACTCGTTACATATTTCTGGTCTGTTTAGTGCTTCAGAAACTTCCTTAACACTTCTACTAACTGAAGCTTGTGATAATCCTAATAGTGCATTTTTACCAACAGCTGTTTGATAACTGCCAGTTGCAAAAAAGTTTAGTGTTGCAAGAACCTGTAATTTTAGTAACTTGTTAATACTCGGATATCAAACATGAACATTTGCTTACCTTTCTTTCAATTGTTAAGCCAGACATGCGAGTTTGTTCTTGTACATATGGCGTAACCATTTCGAGTAACTCCTGCGTAACTACTTTCGTTAATCTAAAGTTTTTTTTAAAATTCGTTATCATTCATTTGAAATGCATCCATGTAGTTCATAATTGGTCTGGGAGCATTACCATCATCTTCCATGTTTTCAATAGCCACCACTAATGCAACATTCGGATTCATTTTGGTATTAATAAATGATTTTAGTTTAATAAAAAAAACACCTTTACGAAAAAACGATAAACAACCTAAAACTCGCAATTCATAACAAAACACATGTATCTACAGTGTAACTTTCGAATTCGACATTAGAAGTCGAAGGATTTTAGTCGTTCGATGCACTCTCGAACGAGAAATGTCGAATTAATCTCGAACTCGACTTTCAAGAATAGACAACACACAACACCATCGACATTTGTCGAAAATCGACTCTGAAATTACGAATTCGGGATTCAAGAATCGAGCCTCGGATCCTACACCGGTTTGTCGACAGTTGCATACTTGTAAAGCTTGTACTTCTCAACCGTCTTGTAGATGGCGGTTCGAGCATGCTAAATGTGTTCCTCATAAGTTTTCTAATAATACTAGTTTGGCGGAAGCTGTTGAGCAAAATCAGTGCCAAAGTGTTTGTTCAGAGTATAATTCTTGTTTGAATTGTACACAAGGGAGTAACGATAAAGCCTACGTTCTAAAGCTAGTCATACTCGACCTGATATAGCTTATGCAACGAGCTATTTAAGTCAATTCAATACTAAATTTGACAAAACCCACTGGCTGGCAGGTAAAGGCGTTCTTCAGTATTTAAAAGGTACTATTGATTATAACTTACAAAAGGACAGGTGATTATTTACAAGGTTATGCGGATGCAGATTGGGCAAATTGTCTTGTTGATCGACGTTCTTATACTGGATTTTATTTTTTCATGGCTGGTGGACCTATTTCATGGGAATGTAAGAAACAAGCAACGGTTGCTCTCTCATCTACTGAAGCAGAATATATGGCTTTAACAAGTGCTGCAAAAGAAGCCACATTCCTCAGGAGACTTATTTATGAATTAATAGGTAAAGTTGATAAGGTCGTAATTTTTAGTGATAGTCAGAGTGCACGTAAAATTGCTTTCAATCCAATTCATCACAACAGAACGAAACATATAGATACAAAATACCACTTCATAAGAGAAAAAAATTTCGGAAAAAGTTATTGACATACAGTTTCTGAAAACATGTCTGCCGACATTTTAACTAAACCCTTAGGGCGCTTAAAACACAATAGGTGTATTTTAGGCTTGGGTTTAACTTAGTCTGTGATTTGCCTCTTATTTGTCTATGTAATCTTGTACAGATTTTGCTTACCATTTGTGAATTTTGATTAAGGGGGAATATTGTAAATCCTGACCTATATTTATAATCAAAATTGTTATTAGTTCTTTGTTTTATATAGTGATGAGTTTTAATGAATGTTGACAATAAAAATATATGTTATATATAAAAATTTGTACATTTTATTTTAAATTTACAACATATGTGCTAAATCATCTGAATCAACTTTGTATCCGTATCAGAATTTAATAGGCTGCCTAATGTTTTTGGCAGTTAATACTGGACCTGATATGGCTTATGCAACGAGCTATTTAAGTCAATTCAATACTAAATTTGACAAAACCCACTGTCTGGCAGGTAAAAGGGTTCTTCAGTATTTAAAAGGTACTATTGATTATTCCATAACTTACAAAATCGTTTCTTATTCTTTCTGTGGGGGCATTCTGGTCTTTTATGTCCAGGTTCCTTACAATCATAGCAAAATATTATCTTCTTACTAGTATTATATGACTTCTGTTTCTGATTATAATGCGTACCCAAAGCTGTCTCACTTTCAGAAGTACTTCGTGTAAACTCATTCAATAACTTGGACTTGACTAATTCAGTACTTACGATTACATTGGAATTCTCCATAGTCATAATTAGAGGATTATAGTGAGAAGTTAGACCTCCTAATAATATAGCAACCAGAGAAACATCTCGGCCAAATCTTGTGCGGTAGACATTACGGCATTTATATAACTTTCAACACTATCGAAGTCTGCAAGGGAGTAACGATAAAGCCTACGTTCTAAAGCTAGTCTGCGACCCATTCCTTTATCTTCGTATGCAGAAAATAAGGCATCACAAGCTTCTTTTGGAGATGTACAAGCTCTTACATGAGTAATTGCTGAACCATAGGCATATTTTTGATAAAGCCAATTCTTTTTCTCGTTCTGTACCTATACCTTCAACGGTCTTCCAAAGATTTTCATCTTTTAGATACATTTTAATTTTAAACTTCCATGTTGAATAACCATCGCGGCCGTTGAGTGGACTGATCGATCCTAAAGCAGGTAATGAAGATGAACTCCTAGAATTGCCATTATCGCCTTGCATATCGGACCTCGTTCTTTTTAAATTCACTGCTCTTCTTTTAAATTAGAGCTTCGTGCTGATAACGTGTTGTAAATTTAAAATAAAATGTACAAATTTTTATATGACAGTAACATATATTTTTATTGTCAACATTCATTAAAACTCATCACTATATAAAACAAAGAACTAATAACAATTTTGATTATAAATATAGGTCAGGATTTACAACAAAATCTATACCTGATTTGTATAGTAAACAATTTTTTTTAAATTCTTTTCTCCAAATAAATAACCTCGGTTTGATTTATATTATGATTTTTTTCAGTAACAGAAGTCTTTACTTTTGTGGAAATTATTTGTTAGTTATACAAAAAATTTATCAGGAAATGATTATTTAAGAACTAATCACCAAAAGGGATAAAATGTAAATATCCAAAAATTAAAATTTTCTTTTAAAATTAATTACTTACTTTCACAATTTTTAAATTTTTTCTGATTTTAATTAGGTGACAGATTTTAAAGTTCGAAATTCGGGACGCTATTTTTAATATTTTTTTTTGCAAAAAAATTATTTTATTGTTATTGTTATTACGGTCGTATCCCGAGTGTAAATGGTTCATGGGTACATAGATTTATAGCCAACTTTGGTCGATGACAAAAACAAAGAACCCCGCACGCAATGTTAAAAAATTGACCCTCGATGGAAGCTAATGAAATTTTTATATGTTTGTGTTAATAAAAGTAAGAAAAAAATGTCAAGTTTTAATTTGTGCTATGACTGATTTAACCTCTACAGAGTGTTCAAATTAATACTGTTTTAATAATTCGAATGATACTAAGTTACTACGGCCCCCCCATACTTCACCTTTGGTGAAGTAGGACAAACCGTAGTATTGAAATCGTGCAAAAATCACAAATTTTTTTTGCTCCAAATGACTTAAAATGTCATGAAACGTGTAAAAAATTGATTTTCGGCGAAGAAAAAGTCTGTCTGTGTGGATGTGTGGATGTCTGTGCGCACGATAACTCGAGAACGGTATGGCCGATCTGGAAAATTCTTTCGGCCATCGGTTTTTATTCAAAAAAGAAAGGCTCTATCAGAAGATGAGCTATTTCGGGTTAGAGGATCCTGGTCCCGCCTACTAAGTGAAACTTCTATTCGAGATATCTCGATAAGGAAATTAAATTTGTCGATACTGATTTCTTTTAAGGTGTAGTACAAGTCAAGACGCTTCGATTGAAATCAATATCACATTGGGCTCTTGGAAAAAAATTTGAAAAATTTGAAAAAAAAATTATTGGGAAAATTCCGATTTTTTCGAATCGGACTTTCTTCATTTCTATTTCTGAGCTGAAACAAGAAAAACGAACTAAAAAAAAATGAATAAACACAATATAGAAAATAAGTGCAACTAATAAAAACAGATTAGTACTATTATACAGGATGTCTCATTTATGTGGAAAGAACAGATTACTTTTGAGCTTCAATATCTATATAAATACACCAACCAAAATTAGAAAAATTTATAAAAAATAATTATATCTTGTTAATCTCCATTTTAAATCCTATAATGAAATATACAGGGTGCTCGTTAGTCTTTATATGGAAAACGGTAAGATTGAGTAAAAAATGTTTAGTGCAGGTACAATTTTAAATTATTTTGATATATACAGGTTGCCTCAATAAAAAGATCTGCACCATATTTATATTATTTTAAATAGAACACGCTGTATTTTTTCATCCCTCTCTTTCTCTTACTCTCTGTCTTTTTACTTTACAGTATGAATTTTTTCTTATTTAGATTTTTTTGTATATATCATTTGTAATTATTTTATAGAGGTGTTCTTTTTATTTTTTCTAGTTTTTTCTCATTTTTATGATTGTTTTGAGTTTTTCTGGTTTTTTTAGATTTTTTCTACTTTTTTATTTCTTCTGTTTTTGTTATAATTTTTTCGATTTTTTCTAAATTTTCATCATTGTTCTGGTTTTTTTTTCTATTTTTTTTCTTTTGTTTTTTAATTTTTTCTCACGTTTTCTTATTCTTCTGATTTTACGCAATTATTTGCGTTTTTTTTGTAATTTATTTCTCAATTTTTCATTTTTTTGTGGTTACGGTTTTTTCGATTTTTTGGTTGTCAATGGTTTTTGAGATGATTTTCGATTTTTCTCGTTTTTTACTCATTTTTCCGATTTTTTTTAATTTTTTTCGATTTTTTCTAATTCTTCCTAATTTTATTCTCATTGTTCTATTTTTGTAGTCTTTTTTGTTTCTAATTTTTTGACATTTTTTTATATTTCATTGATTTTTTGTGATAATTTGCGATTTTTTTGTCATTTTTTTTTGTAATTTTGTTGCGGTTTTTTTTTGCGATTTTTTTGTGATATTTTTCGATTTCTTGCGTTTTTTTGATTCTTTTTTCTTTCGTTTTTTATGCGATTTTTAGCGTTTTGTTTTGAGATTTTTAGCGTTTTTTTTCGGCTTTTTTATTTCTTCATTTTTTCCGTAAATTACAATTTTATTTTTCATTTTTTTCCCAATATTTTCTAATTTCTCTCAATTTTTTCCATTTTTTTTTGTTTTTTTGTTTAAATTTTATTTTCCGACTTTCTGTTTTTTTTTTTAATTTTTTTCGATTCTATTTTTTTCTCGTTTTTTTCTCATCTTTATGACTTTTTGGTTTTTTTTCTGTTTTGTTTCTTATTTGTAAAAAATAAATTAAAAATAGCCTCCCGAATATCGAACTTTGAAATCTAGTCACCATAATTTTAATTCCAAAAGAAACCTAGTTTTCATTATTTAGGTATTATAATAAAATAGTACTTTTAGCAGCATTTTAAAAATATTGGAACAAAGACATAAATTTTCTATTAAAATATATAATTTCCTTTTTTCTGCTACTTAAAAATATGACCGCAACATTGCATTACGAAGACATGAATTATATACCCAAAAATAATTATTTTGCAGGTGGCGCCATCTATAAAAAGTACGTGAAGTGTAAAATTGACAGAATAACAGGTTTCTGATGTATTTTTGGTGATGTTCTATGGTTCAATTTATAAATTTTTGAACATTTGTAAATGAAAGCAAAAAATGAAATATATCGTCTCTAATGGAAACAGAATCTAGTTCCTGAAATAGTTTTTATAGCGATTTTTGATGCCTTTTTTTGAGGTTAAATTTTCATAATTCCATTGTTTTTTTCCATTTTCTTATTTTTTTTTCACTTTTCAATATATTCAAGAACTAATTTAATACCATTAGAACATTATAAAAGCAAATTCGCATATATTTCTTGCCCGGATATTCCGTCTTATATGTTCAAAAATTTCCCTATGCTTATCCATTTGCTAACGCCGCCTTAAAGTAATTCTAAATCCAGTGAAGTGCGCGATTTTATTTTAATATTTTAATTATCACGGAAAGTAACTTCGTTACAAAGTTTAAAATTCAAATTCCGGCATTTTTCTTTCCAAGGAATGAGAAGGAATATATATTTCATATATAATTTAGTAATAGTGTAGCATTAATATAAAGGTATTAAAAAAAATATTTTTTTTTTTCAGATCTTCGAATTATTTTTCTAATCCCTTTTTCAGATTGATTACTGATGTCGATGAATTGCGCGAATTTATTGCATCAAAAGAATATTCTATAACAAACCATCCCATAAAATTGATATCTCAATTTCGACGAATTTATTATAATGGGATTAACTATTAGCATACAATTGATAAATATTCCATAAGTTCCATACTTGATTTAATTAGTTTTCGGCTTTATTATATATTTAAATTGCATCCAAAATTCGAGTCAATGATACATTTATAATATTTTTAGTAAGCTACTTTTGATAATTGCCGTAATGTTAATTAAGTATTATTATTATCAAGTATCAAACCATTAATATCAATAATTTTAATTGAGATAGAATGATATTTTCAATATATGTAATTAAATTAGTATTTGAACAGGAAAGTAATTGTTCAAATTTTATGCAATAATATTTATAATAATTTTGAACCATTTTTTTAAGTTAACTTTTCTGATTTCTACAAATTTATCAAAATCTCACCTTTTAGTAAATGACCCCGCACGGAACATATGGAAAATGGCCATCGGTTAAAATGTTTGATACTCGGGGAAATATCCAAACAATTGAAAATCGCATTTTTTCAACTTTACGTGATTCCTCCAGCCAAACGACATAAAATCGGATAAAACGGTACATATCCATATATTAACTTTTTGAGCTCTACTTGGTGGCATAAGAACAAAATATATACATGGTGATCAAAGTTTATAAATTCAAAACTATTTAATTTATAATATATATCAGGATGAATATAAAAATGTAAAAAATATAGGGTGTTCCATTAAAAAAAAACATAAGTCTTAGATGTATCACTTTCCTGGAGTACCCTGTATAATTAGAATTATTTTTACATTGTTGCCTTATCTGATATTAATCCCGCTACGAAAACAGATTTAAAAAAAAACATTTATTTTTTGCTCTACATAGGTATGATATAGATGGTATATGAAATATACGTATTTTTTTCAACCCTAAACGTGTTTTAATATCTCCCTCTCTCTCTCTTTTTCTTTTTTTTACTATTTCTTTCTATTTTTTTGGTTTTTCATAATTTTTTCGTATTGTTACCTATTTTCCCTATTTGTCCCTATTTTTCTCTACTTTTTCCTTTTTTTATATTTTTCCCCATTTTTCATTATTTTTTCCTATTCTCCACTATTTTTCCGTATTTATATGTATTCAGGAATTTTTTCCTATTTTTTTGTATTTTTTCCAATTTTTTCCAATTTTTTCTGTTTTTTTCTTATTTTTCATTATTTTTCCTTAGTTATCCAATTGGTCACTGTTTTTATTTGTTTTTCTCTATTTTTTCTGATTTATTCTATTTTCCCATTTTTTCTAATTTTTTTCCAATTTTAATTATTTTTTCCAAAGTATTTTACTTTATTTTCCCCACTTTTTCTTATTTTTTCGTACTTTCCCCTATTTTTCATCTTTTTTTCCAAATTTTTCCGCATTTTTCATTATTTTTTTCTTTATTTTTCACTGTTGTTTCGCATTTTTCCATATTTTTTCCTATTTTCATTAGTGTAACAAAGTAATGATTTACGAATTGTAGGCCACATTTTTTTCTGCGATTTTTTACTAATTTTGGATAATTTTTTCTAATTTTGGCTAATTTTGCTAATTTTTCTTTCACCTTTTTTTGCAAATTTTGCTAATTAAGTTAATGTTGTTAATTTTGCTAATTTTCGTAATTTTCGTAATTTTCGTAATTTTCGTAATTTTCGTAATTTTCGTAATTTTCGTAATTTTCGTAATTTTCGTAATTTTCGTAATTTTCGTAATTTTCGCAATTTTCGTAATTTTCGTAATTTTCGTAATTTTCGTAATTTTCGTAATTTTCGTAATTTTCGTAATTTTCGTAATTTTCGTAATTTTCGTAATTTTCGTAATTTTCGTAATTTTCGTAATTTTCGTAATTTTCGTAATTTTCGTAATTTTCGTAATTTTCGTAATTTTCGTAATTTTCGTAATTTTCGTAATTTTCGTAATTTTCGTAATTTTCGTAATTTTCGTAATTTTCGTAATTTTCGTAATTTTCGTAATTTTCGTAATTTTCGTAATTTTCGTAATTTTCGTAATTTTCGTAATTTTCGTAATTTTCGTAATTTTCGTAATTTTCGTAATTTTCGTAATTTTCGTAATTTTCGTAATTTTTGTAATTTTCGTAATTTTCGTAATTTTCGTAATTTTCGTAATTTTCGTAATTTTCGTAATTTTCGTAATTTTCGTAATTTTCGTAATTTTCGTAATTTTCGTAATTTTCGTAATTTTCGTAATTTTCGTAATTTTCTTAATTTTCGTAATTTTCGTAATTTTCGTAATTTTCCTAATTTTGATAATTTTGTTAATTTTCCTAATTTTGCTAATTTTGTTAATCTTGCTAATTTTCCTAATTTTCCTAATTTTCCTAATTTTCCTAATTTTCCTAATTTTCCTAATTTTCCTAATTTTCCTAATTTTCCTAATTTTCCTAATTTTCCTAATTTTCCCAATTTTCCTAATTTTCCTAATTTTCCTAATTTTCCTAATTTTCCTAATTTTCCTAATTTTCCTAATTTTCCTAATTTTCCTAATTTTCTTAATTTTCCTAATTTTCCTAATTTTCCTAATTTTCCTAATTTTCCTAATTTTCCTAATTTTCCTAATTTTCCTAATTTTCCTAATTTTCCTAATTTTCCTAATTTTCCTAATTTTGTTAATTATGTTAACTTTGTTAACTTTGTTAACTTTGCTAATTTTGCTAATTTTTTCAATTTTGATCATTTTTGCAATTGTATTATATTATTCATTATTTATATATTTTTTTGCAGTATTTTTCATATTTTCCTTTACTTTTTCCTATTATTTCCTATTTGTCCCTTATTTCCCCATTTTTCACTATTTTTTTCTTTATTTTTTACTATTTTTTCACATTTTTCCATATTTTTTCTTATTTTCATTAAGGTAACGAAGTAATGATTTAGAATTATAAGGCCACATTTTCTTCTGCGATTTTTCACTAATTTTGTTTAATTTTTTCTAATTTTGACCAATTTTGCTAATTTTTCTTTTACCAATTTTGCAAAATTTGGTAATTTTGTTACTTTTGATAATTTTGTTAATTTTGCTAATCTTGCTAATTTTGCTAATTTTCCTAATTTTCCTAATTTTCTTAATTTTCCTAATTTTCCTAATTTTCATAATTTTCCTAATTTTCCTAATTTTCCTAATTTTCCTAATTTTCCTAATTTTGCTAATTTTGCTAATTTTGCCAATTTTGCCAATTTTGCCAATTTTGCCAATTTTGCCAATTTTGCCAATTTTGCCAATTTTGTCAATTTTGCTAATTTTGCTAATTTTGGCAATCTTGCCAATTTTGCTAATTTTCCTAATTTTCCTAATTTTTCTAATTTTCCTAATTTTCCTAATTTTCCTAATTTTCCTAATTTTCCTAATTTTCCTAATTTTCCTAATTTTCCTAATTTTGCTAATTTTGCTAATTTTGCCAATTTTGCCAATTTTGCCAATTTTGCCAATTTTGCCAATTTTGCCAATTTTGTCAATTTTGCTAATTTTGCTAATTTTGGCAATCTTGCCAATTTTGCTAATTTTGCTAATTTTACTAATTTTGCTATTATATTATATTATTACCTATTTATATATTTTCTGCAGTATTTTCCATATTTTCCTTTACTTTTCCTATTATTTCCTATTTGTCCCTTATTATCCTATATTTCCAAATTTTTTGCCTATTTTTTCCCTATATTTTCCTATTTTTGCCTATTGTTTCCATTTCTCCTTTTTCCGTATTTTTTATTATTTTTTCCTATTTTCTATATTTTTCCTAATTTGCCCCTATTTGTATGTATTTTTTCCATATTTTTTCCTATTTTCTCTATTTTTTCCCAGTTTTTTTCAATTTTTTTTTCACAATTTTTTCCTAGTTTTTTTTTTTAATTTATCAATCTTTTTCTTCATTTTTCTCTATTTTTCCCTATTTTACATTATTTTTTCCTATTTTCCCATATTTTTCTTATTTTCCCATGATCTTCCTATTTTTCCAATTTTTCCCCATTTATCATGATTTTTTTCTATTTTACTTTATTTTCCTCTCTTTTTCTCCATTTTTCATATTTTTTTTCTATTCTTCAAAGTTTTTTTCTACTTTTCCCTATTTTTCACTATTTCTTCTTTATTTACTTTTTCCGCATTTTTACATGTTTTTTCCTCTTCTTTTTCCCTGTTTTTCATTATTTTTCCCGATTTCCTTTATTTTTTCTCGTTTTTCTTTATTTTACTGTTTTTCTCTATTTTTCCCTATTTGTCCCTATTTTGCTTTATTTTCGTTATTCCACTTTATTTTTCCATATTTCACTATATTTTTTCCTGTGTCACTATTATTCCCTAGTTTTCATACTTCTCCTCAT
This sequence comes from Neocrepidodera transversa, assembly GCA_963243735.1. Lineage (NCBI taxonomy): Eukaryota > Metazoa > Arthropoda > Insecta > Coleoptera > Chrysomelidae > Neocrepidodera > Neocrepidodera transversa. Next base: position 620,946 of record OY725337.1, on the reverse strand, counting down.
TTTACATATTTTTGTATATTTTTCGCTATTTTCTTTATTTTTTCCTATTTTACCCGTTTTTTTCTTATTTTTCCATTATAAAATTGCAATAATTATACTCTATCCACTCTACGATTCTATCGACCATGCAAAAATATCCATAGTAATCAAAGTAACTATTCACATTTTAAATTAATAATTGTAATTAAAGAATGAATAGTTTACTATTTTTCGTTACGTTACAATTTCTGTTTGTTAAATCCTACCGCAAGCCGCATTAAGAAACTCAGTTACAGAAATTTTAAAAGTCAATTACAGAAGCATAATTTTTAACTTTTAGTGAATTTTAAGACGGAGATGTTAGAATCTAAAATAAAATTGATTTCAATAAGTGAATAACAGTTACTTATCTTTTTGTATACGCTTATTAAAAGCTTGTTTTAGTTTCTTAAAATTAACAAAGTCACTTATTAATTTATACACATAACTAATATTTTATGACATCCAATTCTTTAGGCGCGACGAAGTTCCTTTCGTTTTTACTTGACCTTTTTGCACATTAAAATTGCCCAATAACTGGATTAGTAACATAGTAGATGTCAGTCTTAAACTAAATGAGTTAAATATGTTTGATTAAATATCTAGATTAGATTTAAATATGCTTTTTATTTACCCAATCTGGATTTGACATTCAAGATTGTTATGCAAAAAAGTGGTCCAACCTACTGTTCAATTTTTCTCACTATAAAAAGACGTAAATTTAGAAAAAAGGTATCAGTAGTTCACTTTATTTAGTTGATCAACTTCATACAATGGCTTTCAAAGTAAGTAAAAATGCTTTAATTAAACATATATATCCAAATCTTAAAATAATAACATTTATTATTATTATTAACAAATATTTTATGCCATTTGGGGAATTTTGTTAAGAATTTAAATACGTCTTTAACTAGCGTATCTTATTCAGCCCCAAAACAATATTATTATTATATTTTATCGGGAAAAATAAAAAAAAAGTTTGTTTAGTAGATTATGCTTCTAAAAGATACTAAAATTAAAAATCTATTTTTATCTCGTAAACCCTTTTAGTACATTAAAAAGTAATGAGATACATAACATACATACCTCTATTTGCATTAAGAAACATTTCAGAGTCCATTTATAATATTTTCTTTTTTAAATTTAAGACCCTATTTGTATTTAATACCCGCAAACCCTATTAGGGTAGCTTAGCTCCATGTCAACTGTTTCTCCATAAATCCTCACTTTATTTCTAAGCTATAAATAGATCATAGCTTGTGAAATAAAAATATAAATTAAATTTTCATAGAATAAAAAAATTTATATATTAATACACAAAGAGAAAATTTCAGAACCCTCTTTAATCGTAGTCCGGGAACGGAGGATTGTGAGATTTTGCATAGTTAAAGTTTATAAATTAATGTACAAATAAATTAAAAATAATTAAATTAAACATTCATTGTTTATCTTAAACAGTAGATTATTTTTAAATGTCGGTACGATAGCCGAATGGGCTAAGAGGTTGAAATAAAGACACTGTCAACTTTTTTTCTTCAGTTTTTACTTTTATTTACTGTAGTTTTATTTTTGAAGTGATTGGGTAGGTAAATAATTGGAAAAAATAGAAAAAAAATAGAAAAAATACGAAAAAATAGGAAAAAAACAGACTAGAAATGAAAAAAAAATTGGAAAAAATCAAAAGAGAATCAGGAAAAAATACCATAAAATAGGGAAAAATAGGAAACAATAGAGAAACATGAAAAATTGGAGAACGCAAAAAAGCAGGAAAAAAAATAGGAAAGAAATGGGAAAAATAGAAAAAAAATAGGAAAATATTGAAATATAGACAAAAATAAGAAAAATGGGGAAAAACAGGAAGATAAAAATAAAAAACTGGAAAACAGGAAAAATAGGAAAAATGTGAAAAGATAGGATAAATAGGAAAAAATAGAAAAGCAAAATAGGAAAAAATAGGAAAAAATAGAAAAAGAGGAAAACAGGAAAAATAGGCCAAAATTGGAAAAATAGGAAAAGAAAAAAAATAGAGACTAATATAAAAAAAAACAATAAAAACAAAGGAAGATAAGGAAAAATTGTGAAAATGAGGAACAAATAGGAACAAGCAGAAAAAAATAGAGAAAAACACAAAAAAAAGAAAAATTAAAAAAAAAATTGAAAAAATAAGAAAAACGAAGAAAAATAGAGATATAAACATAAACTGGGCGATTACTAGTATACATTATTATGTAATTTTTCAAACCCACTGTATCATTTAACACGTTAGCTACCAGATCATTCATAATAAAAATGACTTAGTGGAAGGACAATTAACTTTAAATTAATAAAAAAAAATATAAAATTATTTATTTTTACTGAATCAACTATTTTAAATAAAAAAAAAAAAAAATGAATGGTAACTAAAATTACATAAAAATTTTTTTAAAGTGGAATGTTGTTTTTCACTATTTTTTCCCTATTTTTTATTATTTTTTCCAATTTTAATTTATTTTCCTCTCATTTTTGCCGTTTTGTACCATTTTTTCTTATTTTCTCCTGTTTCTCACTGTTTTTTCCTATTTTCCCTGTTTTTCCTTATTTTTCAGAATTTTCCCATATTTTTTCCTATTTATCCTTGTTTTTCATTATTTTTTCCTATTTTTTCCTGTTTCCTTTATCGAAATTAGCAATTTTTTAGTTTTATTGCTTGATTTGTTTTTTACTTTACCAAAAGTAATTAAATAAAAATCAAAAAGAAGAATTACTTACGACTTTTTTGCAAAAAAATAATTATAAAAATTATGGTGTACTGGCTGCTTTAGATTTTAACTAAAGTAGATCATACACTACTTTTAAAATAATATCGGCTGGACATTTACTTCATAAAAAATTATATGTTTATAAAAACAATAAAAATTTCATCGATATTAACAATTTTTTATTTTTTGATTTGTTTTTTACTTTATTAAAAGTGATTAAATACGAATCAAAAAGAAAAATTACTTACAACTTTTTTGCAAAAAAATAATTGTAAAAATTATAGTGTAGTGGCTGCTTTATATTTTAACTAAAGTAGATCATACACTACTTTTAAAAATAATATATGGTGGATATTTACTTCATAAAAAATTATACGTTTATAAAAACAATAACAATTTCATCCACTTTATCAATTTTTTATTTTTATTGATTAATTAGATTTCTATATTACTAAAAGTAATTAAATAGTAATCAAAAAGAACAATTAAAAATTTTTGCAAAAAAATAATTATAAAAATTATAGTGTACTGGCTGCTTTAGATTTTAACTAAAGTAGATCATACACTACTTTTAAAAATAATATCGACTGAATATTTATTTCATAAAAAATTAAATGTTTATAAAAACAATAAAAATTTCATCGAGATTACCAATTTTTTATTTTCTGATTTGTTTTTTACTTTATTAAAAGTTATTAAATACGAATCAAAAAGAAGAATTACTTACGACTTTTTTGCAAAAAAATAATTATAAAAATTATAGTGTAGTGGCTGCTTTAGATTTTAAGTAAAGTAGATCATACACTACTTTTAAAAATGATATCAGGTGGATATTTTCTTCATAAAAAGTTATAAAAACAATTTGAACAATATTATTAATTTGTTACTTATTGTCTCATTTGAATTTTATTTTTTAATAAAAGTGACTAGTAAAAAAGAATAACGTTGTGTAAAAAAAATTTAAAGATTGTATTGTAAAACAAGTGGGAAAAAATGAGGCAAAAAACAAGTGTTAGACAAAATGGGCCAAAAAACGCAAGTAGGAAAAAATAGAGCAAAAAACAAGCGTAGGAAAAAAAACGAGGAAAAAATGGGGGCAAGAAAATGGAGGACAAGGAAATGGGACAAAAAACAAGTATGCGATAGAAAATGTGGGAAAATAGGTCAAAAAACACTGTGAGGCGAAAAAGGGGGAAAATAAGGGCAAAAAACAAGAAAAAAAGAAAGACAATATCATGTCTAAGGAAAAAGGGAGAAAAATAAGTATGAGAAAAAATGAAAAAACTTAATGTTAAAGTTTTAAACTTTGACATTTTTTATTTTTGACAGGTGACAGTTGGAGAAATAATTTTGACTGCTCTGAATTCAAGGGCTTTCAAATGACATATTGCAAGGCAAATTCCAAGATATACTACATCTGTCATTTTTTGACACTGACACTTCCGTTTCACAGATGTAGTACAAAAATGTATTGGTTCATCCGATGGATAACCGAAATCCATATACCAAATTTCAGCTTAATCGGATTAAGCGTGTGGCTTCTATCGTTGAAGAACACAGACAAACAGACTTCTATCTGGAAATAGTCTTAATCGTCTCAAGGGATCTCAAAATGGATATTTCCATCTTTATCTCGAAAATTTTTTTTAACTCGTTCACAATACTTTCCCTTCTCGTATGGTGGGTCGGAAAAGTAAAAAATGGTGCAAACAACAAATGTGAGGAAAAAAGGGGGAAAATGAGACAAAAAAACAACCGTGACAAGAAAAAAGGGGAAACATATTATAACTAAAGCAGAACATAAATAAAAATTTCGAAAAATTGCGATTATTTTCAAAGTATTCAAATCAGTTCTTGCCCCACTGATAAAATAAAAGACTTTTCACATAATTACACCATATTTTTTGAAATTGTTTCTTTTCATATTTCAAAGTACCCGATTTTGCTTCGTTTTCCCCTAAATGAGTACTAGCTTTTTTATATAGTCGTACCTCAAGGAGAAAATTTGGACCATTAATTTTTTTTAATTAATTTGACAGTTTCTTTATAAATCTTAACCACTTTAAAAAAAATTCTCTTTGTTCTCCATAAATCCATCGATTTTACTTTTCATCTTCAGTACTTTTTATTTCTTTTTTTATTTTTTTGTGCCTTTAAATTATTAAATAGATCTTAATCTTCTTTGGCTTTCGATTTATATTTAATTACTTACTTTATTTAATTTTTTATACTGTATTTTACTATCCATGTACTTCCCCTTCTTGTTTCATTTTTTTTGCAAAAATAGCATTCCGACGTGAAATTTAACACTGAATCGATATTTGAAAACAGATTTGAGATATCTTTTATGGTTCATGAGATAATCGCATTTTTATTTGGAAGTCGTCACCTGCCTATTAACGCGCAGGCGGTTTCTTCAAGGATTTTTTAACGATTTTCAAGAAATTTTCAAGGATCTTATAAGAATTTTTGACAGTTTATTATTTTTTATTATTTTGTCAGAATTCATCAAGGAATTTTTAAGGATTTTTTTACGAATCTTTTAACAATTATTCAATGATAAGAATTTTTCAATGATTTTTTGAAGATTTTTTAAGAAATTAAAAAAATTCAATGATTATCCAAGGATGTTTAAAATTATTCAATGATTATTTTTACGATACATTTTCTAAATGAGACCAACCCTTTCAAAGAATTTAAAAACTTGAACCTTAGTTATAAATAAGTTTTAGATATTTATCTCAAATATAATTTTTTTGGAATTATTAAGATCAAATATTAAGGAAAATGATAAAATTCCTAATTTAAATTATTGATTATTTTAAACTATAAACAAGAATATAAAAATAATCATTTTGAGATCAATATTTTAATTATTTAATTCTAATACTAAAGAAAACAACTTGATGTTAATATTATGCAAATTATTAATATTCCAAAAAATTATACATATTTCTGTACTTTTGATTTTAACCATTTTTGCATTAATTCATTATTTTTTTTAGGTACTTATCTTCGCCGCAATCATCGCTTACGCCAACGCCGGTGTCTTCGGTGAAGCGCCACTTGCCAGTCCAGGAGTAATCTCAGCCTACTCTGCACCTTCAGTCGTGTCTGCTTACTCAGCACCTGCCGCCGTCTCAAAATCCTTCATCAGCTCTTACACCGCCCATGCTTCACCTGTAGCATACGCCGCACAGGCTTCACCTGTAGCATACGCCGCCCATGCTTCGCCAGTAGCATACGCCGCCCAAGCTTCACCTGTAGCCTACGCCGCTCACGCTTCACCTGTAGCATACGCTGCCCACGCTTCACCTGTAGCCTACTCCGCCCACGCTTCACCAGTAGCGTATGCCGCCCATGCTTCACCTGTAGCGTACGCTGCCCCAGCCGCAGTTGTAGCTAAATCGGTTGCTCCAGTAGTATCCAGTTATGCCGCACCCGCATTCTCAAGTTACTCAGCAGGACCTTTAGTATCCGGTTATTCCGCCGGTCCCGTAGTTTCTAGTTATGCTGCAGGACCTGTTGTTTCTGGTTACTCTGGTTATTCTGGTTACTCTGCACCTGTAGTTTCAGGTTATTCTGGTTATTCCGCACCTGTAGTGTCGGCTTATTCAGCTCCAGTTGTAGCTAAAACTATTGGAGCTCAATCATATTCACCGTATTCTCAATATGTTTCCGGTTATGCTGCCCAGGCTCCTGTAGTGTCTGCATATGGTGGTCAATGGTAAAAAACGTGTGATGTTGGAATAAGTTAAATAGTAGCTAAATATTTAAATTATAAATAATTATGTAACTTATAGAAGAAATTAAAAATAAATATTCTAAATATAAAATAATGTTTCTTTAATGCCAATTCATCTGATTTTAACCCTTTAACTTCGAGCAAAATCTAGGTACAAAAAAATTCAAAAATATACTAAATATTTTGGCATTAGTTGAATTTTGAGTTCACTTTAAATAATTAACGTGTTGCTAATAATTTACAAGAAAAAAATAAATTTTAAGAAATTTCAAAAATATATTAAAAAATTCGAAAATTAATAAAATGTCTAGAAATTCAGAAATTTCGATAATGTCAAAAATTTATTAAAAATTTAAAAAAAAACTTGAGAGATTATTAGAAATTTTCCAAAATTGCAAAAATTTCAAAACTTCCGAGAATTTTAAAAATTTCAAAAATTTTTAAAAATGGTAGAACTTATTTATTGAACATGAAAACAAAATCAAAAATTAAAGAAAAAAGAATTGTAAGAAATTCAAAAATTTGGAAAATATAAAAATTTCAAAAAAAAAATTTTTAAAAAATATCGAAAATTTCAAAAATATAATTAAAAATTAAAAAAAAACCGAAAAAATTATAAATTTTCTAAAATGGCAAAAATTCAAAAATTCTGATCATTTTAAAAATTTCCAAAATTTAAAGAACTTCAAAAATTTTAGGAACTTATTTATCAAACATTTAAAAAGAAATTCATATCTTTCGAAAATATATCAAAGCTCTCAAAAAAATTGTTTTTAAACTTTCAAAAAAAATGTTAAAAAATATCAAAACTAGATCGAAAATTTTAAAAATATATTAAAAAATTAAAAAAAAAGAAGAAACGAATTGTAAAAAAATTAAAAAAATTCGAAAATATATCAAGAAATTTGAAAATATTATTTTTAAACTTTCAAAAAAAAAAATGTTTAAAAAACGTAAAAAATGTATTGAAAATTAAAAAAAAAATACTAAAAATTAAAAAAAAAACGTTAAAAATTTTTCTAATGCAAAAATTTCAAAAATTCTGAGAATTTTAAAAATCTCAAAAAATTTAAAAACTTCAAAAAGTTTAAAAACGCCAAGAATTTATTTGCCAAGCGTTAAAAAAAATCAAAAATTGACAAAAAAATTGATTATAAGAAATTCATAAATTTCAAAGAAATCTATCAAAAATTTCAAAATATATTAAAAAAAAAAATTTCAAAATATCAAAAACTTCTAAAATTTCCCAATGGATTACAAATTTCAAAAATGTTAAGAACTTAATTATCAAACATTTCAAAAAAAAATAAAAATAAAAAATAATGAAATGTAAGAAATTCAAAAATGTCGAAAATACACCAAAAATTTCAAAAAACATTTAAAAAAATTCAAAAAAAAAAGTTAAAAAATTTAAAAATGTAAAAATTATATCAAAAATTTCAAAAAATAATTTAAAAATCAAAAAAAAAAAATGTTAAAAAATTTAAAAATATCAAAAACATCGAAAATTTCAAAACTATATTAAAATCTCAAAAAAAGATAAAAAACTATTATTAGAAATTTTCTAAATTTGAAAAAATTTCAAAAATTCCGAGAATTTTAAAAATTTCAGTAATTTTAAAAACTTCAAAAAGTTTAAAAATGTCAAAAATTTATTAAACGTTAAAAAAATTCAAAAATTAACAAAAAAATTAATTGTTAGAAATTCATAAATTTCGAAAATTTGTCAAAAATTTCAAAATATATTTTAAAAAATTAAAAAAAAATTTCCACACATCAAAAACATTGAAAATTTTATAATGGATTAAAAATTTCGAAAATTTAAAAATGTCAAAATTATATCAAAAATTTTAAAATGAAATCAAAACTTTCAAAAAATAATTTAAAAACTTGAAAAAAAATTTAAAAATTTGAAAAAAAATTTAAAAACATCAAAAATATATCGGAATTTTAAAAACAATATTAAAATCTCAAAAAAAGTTAAAAAATCCGAAAATTTAAAAAAATTCAAGAAAGTGTAAAAATGGTAAAGTTTGGAAGAATTTGTAAAATAGGTTAAAATTTGTAAAACATGTCATCTTGTTAATAATTATAGGATTAATATACTCTAAAATACTTTTAGATGGAGACGCAGTACCAGAAGCGGCGTTGCCAAACCTTCTATAAAATATTATAGTACACATAATAATTAAACACATCTGTTTCTTTCTATTTTTTTTTACTAAAATTTTGACCACTTACAAAACAATCCGTCCCTGTGCACCAGTTTCTATTCAACATTTATAAATGAGGCTAATGAATTATGTCGAAGTGGATGTTCCTCATGGCGAATTAAGCCAAAATTAAAAGAAGGAACGGCTCTCCACAATGGATAATTCATGGACCTGTGGGGATTTAGCGGGGATTAAGAGTCGACAGCTCATGTTTGCCGCTCTCTTTTTTATTCTCTCATCTGGTTTCTGTTTGTTATGTGTCGGATGATGCTTTCCGGATGCCATGTGTCATATTTTCTGAGGGAATTACCGGCGACGTTACGGAAAATTAGGTTTTGCTCTTATTTGGAAATGTCACAAACGGCCAGTTAAGAAGACGGGATATTCGTTACGTTTCGATACGAAAAATAAATAGTTGAAAAACAATTCTAACCATAAGATTTACGAAAATTATTTTATCATTTATTTTTGTCAATTATTAAAACTAGTAGTCGAAATTCATTAAATTTTTAAGTTTAAATGTTGTTGAGAATATTTTGTCAAAGAGTATGTAAACTCTTTTAAACAATTAGTGCCTGGTGACCGAGCGTTTTATTTTTACTTTTCCGCTACATATACCATATTTACAATAGTATATATAAGTATATATAAAGGGAAAGTACCCCTAAACGGGGTAATTTCGATCATGCGGGGCAAAGTCGATCAAGTACGCCTCTGTGAAGAAAATAGCACGTATAATGGAAAAGTTGCGTTATCTAGATAACATAAGGTTTGTTTGCGAAGCGAGATCCTAACTTGTTATGAACATACTGAGTTGCACAGTATAAAATAACTCTTCCATTATTTTGTACTGCGCAGAGTCCTGATCCATTATGTTCATACTACGCAACTCAGTATGTTCATAACAAGTTAGGAACTCGCTTCGGGAACAAACTGTTGTAATAGGGCACTGTCACCTGACGTAACAACATGGCGGTTATCAGCTGTTAGCAAACAAGAGTCTCCATAATATTGTTCATGTTCTACAAAAACCTATGCATTAGACAATATTTATTGATTACGTTGTAATTGTTATTTTATTCAGAATAAGGTGAATTAAGTGTCCGTTAATTTGTGATAAGCATCATTTTCTAACAGTATAAATCGTAGTACGGTCAAATTTAGTCAGCTCACAAATCCTTTTTAAAATTTCGTTCTGTGAGGCCGCACGAGTTTCAAGTGAAATAATTTAAAATAAGTCTTGGGTATTGAGGATGCAAGCTTTTATTTAAAAATTCGCTATAGAATTATATCTTCAACCGAGCCTTAAAAATTGTCCTTTTCATTATCAGAAACATCAAGAAAAGATCTCCACAACGCCATCTTGATTAAATAATTACAACAAGTAAACAATTTAGAAAAACACGACTCTAATGTAAGCCACTCTCTAATATTCGCAAGAACTCAGGATAAACTAATTTTATAAATCCTAACCCAAGCCGTGGCACTGACAATTCAGTCGAAAATGCAAACGCAGGTGTTCTTATTGGACCCGACATTTTTTTACCTTCATATTTTGCTTGTGTGTCCACGCAATACTATTTATTTGACTAGATATAGCGGGCCGACTTTGAGGGACTGATAAGAAATTCATACGAGGTCTAATTATCAATTTTATATGGGAAGTTTTATACAGTGTGTCCACGGATGGGGATTCCTATAGGTGAAAATTTTTAAAATTTTAGTTTTAGCGAAAAATGTCATTCTTGATAAATAGTTTTGTTTGTTCTGAAATCTAAAATACAATTATCAGTTATCAATTTTTTCCAATAGTATACGAGGTTTGTCAAAAAATATGAATTTTAGTAAGTGCATGCCTTTAAATTTAATTTATTCATTTATTTATAATTACAATATCCTCGGGTAAGCCCAATTACAGGATAAGGACAAACACAGTAAGAGACAAAAGCTATACATGAATGCTCACTGAAAAAAAAACCTTGAAGGGGAAAAAAAGAAAGCACTCATATACAGCTAATCATTACTAAACTAGGTATGTACATCATTAAAGACCAATTTTCTAACCCTGAAGACAAAATTTTCTAATTAGTGAAATGTTTGTGCAAAAATTATCTAAATTTGATTCAATCGAGGAGTAGTCGTCGATTATCTGATTTATATATGTTTGATCTATGTGGTAATTCATAAAAAAGACTATTAATTCTAGAATTTGGTTTCTGAACTCTAAAATTTAGTGATTTTATCATATTTAAAAATAAAATTAACAAGTTTATATAAAAACATAATAGAATGCATTGATCGACGACGGAACTATTAAAACGGGTATAAAAGTGTTCTTGAGGTGTGCCTCTGACAGGATAAAGACCGTCTAAAATATAAGAAGCCGACTTAAAGTATCTTCTTTACACTCGTTCTAGAACTGAAATATGAATATTATAATTCGACCTCCAAATAACACAAGCATATTCTAATTGCGATAGTACAAATGCCGAAAATAAAAGATTCAATGTAGTAATATTTTTGAAATTTTTCGCATTTATAAGAATAAATTCTAAAGACCGATATCCTGATGACACTGTTTTTTGAATATCAGGAACAAAAGATAGCTTTTGATCAAAGTAAACGCCCAGATCTTTCAGATTATCTGATCTATTGAGAAAAATATTACAAATGATGTAATCAAATTGAATAATTGATTCTTTCCGACAATAAGATATCACGTTACACTTACTTGGATTAATAGGGAGTTTATTTTTGATGTACCAGTTATTGCCATAATTAAGGTTGCGCTGAATCTCTAAGCAATTAACACAGAATTTCACAGAATAATTTCATATCATCTGCATATATCCTCATGAATATGAATATCAAGATTATCTATTATGTCATTTATGAAGATATTAAACAGTAAAGGACCCAATACAGATCCTTGTGGGACACCAGAAGTTTGAAGAAAAAGTTGAGATTTGTATCAATATGCCGGGTTCAGACCAAGCAGACAGAAACGGAGCACGATTTTGAGACAAGACAAAATTAAGACAAACTATCCACACCACAAGGACAAATGTGCAACAATATTTAGTTGTTGGGAATCCGTTGTTTAACCATGTGGCGATTCTACCAGGAGGAACATTTAAAAAATGAAGATTTATTGCTAGCCGCCAGTTGTTATATCTTTCTTTCCTCGTCATCCAATGTTGGTAAAATGAAAAGTAGTTACGTGAGGATGATATTGGACTAAGTGGTTAAATTCGTTCAAGATTTAAGAATTTTCTAAGAATGTCCACCGACCATTTCCAGAATCTGATATGCCCTATTGGTCCTGCAGTTGCTAAAAGACGTACTAACTACAGAAATGCTATAAGTGTAACAGAAAGGTTAGCAATAATTTTAAAATTTCTATCAACAGGCGATTTCTACCACAGACAAAACAGAGACCGTTTGATCTTTACCGGCTCAAGACAGGACTTGCAAAAGTCTCCGAATTTGGAAACAAAACGAAAATAAGAAAAAAATGTTGCAGAAATGTGTCGGATTTGTCGCCACTTTGTCGCGAAACATGAATGTCTTTGTCCTGTCTGCTTGTTCTGAATTCGGCATAACGTTTGAACATATTGAGATCGATTAGAAACATAAGACTTGAATATAGCAAGTAACATGTCACACTCCAAATAAGTTAAGTTTACGTAAAAGTAGGCCAATCTTGTCAAAAGCTTTATAAAAGTCAGTGTAAATAATATCGACTTGACTTTTTTTATCAAGGTTCTCACAAATGAATTGAGTCACATATAATAAAGATTGGTTACTGTGGACCGGCCAGATGTGAAACCATGTTGTTCTGGTATGATAATACTGCTGACATGAAATGAAAGGTGATTATGTATGACTATTTCGAACACTTTTGCGAAATTGCTTAGAATAGCCACTGGCCGATAAATTACTTATGTCATTTTTTGAGCCTATCTTAAATACCGGGCAATTTTTAGAAAATTTCTTCCAACGATCAGGAATATGTCTTGAACTTAAGAATGAGATTAAAAATTGTGTACAGAGGTTTGCAGAAGATAGACTAAGAAGGCCAAAATTGAATCGGTACCATTTTTCTGTTTTGTCTTAAGTTTCTTAGCATCCAGCAAAATTTCCGTTTCAGTAAATTCTCTGATACTTAGAATATTTTGGTTAACATTTTTATTACTATCTAGATGTGAGAAGGTGCCAGAAGTTATTTGAGAAGACTGAAGCGAATCCATTAACGACCTCTAGTGGGCCATTATATTCCAAAGATTCGCTCTTTGAAGAATTAATAAACGACCAAAACCGATTCGGATTAGTTTTAATGTCAGATTCAAGATTGTCAATAAAGTTTTTATAAGTTATCTTCAGTGGTCGTTCTAATATTACTAAATGCCGAATAATCAATGTCATAGCGGCGCTTGATCTATCTTTTCCAAGCCTTAGAATTGGCAGTAAAGAGGTTGATTAGGCATTTGTTAAACAAAGAGGTATATTTTCTATTGTTATTCATTATAACCGTGCGTGGAACAGTTTTATCCAAAATGGCATTTAAAATTTTATAAAATAAATCAATAAGCGCTATTGACATCATAAAAACTAAGTTCAAATATGCAATTACATACATTTACATTGAAAAAATTGGTTTTGTGCTTGTTTAATATTGTTTCTATTTTGAATGAACATTTATCTTTTGTGGTTATAAAACTCACGATAATCTTCTCGTTTCTTAATGTTTTCTAACAATTTTGCAATTTAAACAAGTAACTAAAATAAAATTTGCATTGTTAGTGTACCTAGAAATACAAAAATGTAAATGGATGTAATTGCATATTTGAGCTTAGTTTTTAGTTCTGATCAACTTTTTTAACTAACATTTTTCGATGTTGTCAAATTTAAAGATACTTTACTCTTGAGTAAAATTCATATTTTTTGACAAACCTCGTATACTACTGGAATAAATTGATATCTGATGATTGTATTTTAGATTTAAGAACAAGCAAAACTTTTTATTAAGAATGAGATTTTTCGCTAAAACTAAAATTTTTCATCTATAGGATACCCCATCGGTGGACACTGTATATTAACTAGTAAATTTATCAGATCCGGTAGGTACATGAGAGTTATTTTAGCTGTTCGGATTGATTTCGTATAGACTTTAATATTTTAAAATAAAGAATTGACCTATTAACACTTCTAAAGTTTTAAGAGTTTACATTAGGTCATTAGCTAGAAGAAGCACATAATTGTTATAAAAAATTACTTTGAGTTTGATTTGAAGTGACGTCAACTTTTTTTTATAAAATATCAGCGGATATTTATTTTTATACTAGAATATTAGTATTTTTGGCATATAGTTAAAATCGATCTTATTATACATTAAGTATCGACAAACGTTTTAGTTTTGTTTCATTTCAATATATTCAATCCTGCCTTCTCGTACTTCAAAATAACTCGTACGACAATAGGAGGTCTTATAACACTTGTATAATAATTATATACTATTTTTTGCGACTTTTATTTATTTTCTCATATAAAATTACAGTTTTGTTAAAAAAATCAATATGTATCTAGATTGCGTTTTATAATTTGTAAACAATAAATTTTAAATTATTTTTTTAATTATATTTGCTTATATTACCACATTATTACGTTTTTTTTTACCATCATTTTACACAATCTTACTTCGTCACCATCTGTTTCAAATCACCGGACACTTGAAAAAATAATTACCAAACGAAAAAGTTTTTATAAATAGCGACTGACTCTCTGGTTCAATTAAAAATGATAAACATTTACTCGAAATTGTGTACAAAATCCGATAAATATTTCTATTGAGATCGTCTTAGAGTTATTGACCTATGAAGTGGGTTGGTTTATCGAAAAATTTTAAATACTCCGCGTAGTCCTGTTAGCCGTATAAAGATAACGATATTAATTGGTCTCCAACGGAGTATTAATCCCAGAAAATTGATTCATGCGAAACTGTCGTCGTATAAAATATGTGCAAAATTTTTATACTATTATACCGACATAATAATTTAATTTTGTTTTTAAGAAACAAAACTTACTTCAGTATAATTTTTTATCATAATTTGATTAATAAATGAAATAAAATTCGAAATCATGTACCATCAAATTTTTAATAAACGGCAACTAGTTTCGACCAAAGAGCAATCTTCAGGTTAACCCTTAACTGGCGTTGAGACGTCCCTGATACTTAAGACAATACATTTTGGTATGCACCCCCACCATTATTTCAAATTTCGAGCTCTGCGTCTCAGTACCTCAGTAAATAATGGTGGGGGTGCATACCAAAATGTATAGGCTTAGGTTTCAGGTCCAGCGTTGCCAATCTGTGGGGAATTTTGTGAGGTGTAGCTTCTGTGAGGATTTTGTGGGGAATCCAGGATTTCTCATACTAAATAAGGTAGTTAAGTGACAAAATTATAATTATTTTTTCTTAAAACGTCTTCTAGGTTTGCTCTTTTGACGTTCCACGGTTCTCTTTCTTTCTCGCACTTGCACAGTTCGTATTCCGTAGTTCTGAAGTCTGGCATATATCTTTTATTGATTCTGTATAATTTGATCTATTTATTTGTCAATTACTTTTAGTTAGTCAAAAAAACGGTTTTTGTTTTTTCGATAAAGAGTGGAAAGCCCATGGTATGGCCAGCATGGTTTATCAGAACCTTTTGAAACTGCTGAAAAATATTGGGTTCAAGTTTTTAAACTAAAAAAATCAATTAACCAATCAGTGTTTACCAATTTAAAAATAGTTGTTTCATTTTTACTTATACTGCCATTTTCAAATGCCTCAGCAGAAAGAAAGATTATTCAGCAATTTAAATGATATCAAAACAGATATGCGTATTTGTACACTTGTACCACAACGGCTCTCTTGCATACAAAAGAACGTATCAAATCACATGGAGGTATATCAAATTTTGAACCAGATAAAACAATGATAAATACAAACATTTGGACAAAAAAATTAAAATAAAATGCCTTTCTAGTGGTGACTATTAGCTGACCCTAGCAACCGTCAAGGCGATTAACGTTTTAAATATAGTTCTAAGAAATTTACTTATTTGTTTTAATGCATCCCCTCCTAATACTTGCATAAAAGTGTAATTTGGCAAACGCGCGTTTTAAAATATATAATATGGGGAATTTTGGGGAATCGTCAGTCGTGCAACGGGGAATAACGTCGAAGGCCATTGGCAACCCTGCTCAGGTCCCACATCTGTAGCATACTTCTTCCCGTTTACTATTGAAAACTGTTGGTTCCATATTTTCATAATGCCTGTTTCCTAAATTTCTCGTTTCTTCTTCATTTACTGGCTTATCCTTTAAATTATGTTCATATGTTAAAACACCATCGGGTAAATTCTCTAATACAGTTGAAACCGTTTCAGGAAGGAATATTCCCTTTAGGATGTTTGGCGAAATTGGAAGATCTGTGGCATAGAGCAGGTATAGTAAAGGACCCAAAACACTGCCCTGTGGTACAGTGACCGATTTAGATCTAGATAAGCCTCCGGTAAACCGTAATAGCTTCACTGCCTAATCCAAATACACCCCGAAAACGCACGAATGATCCAATTAAGTCATCTCTTTGCCGGATAAAATTTTGAGGCGAATCTGATTATTTTTCGACATAAGGCACATTCCCGGGTTACCCTCAGCTCTTCCCCCTCTCTCTCATTTTGTTTCGTTCATCAAACAGACCAACAACAATTTAAATCGTCACGTCATCTACTTTACAACAAAAACAGTAAACATAACCTTGCGATCTTGCGAATGACGTTTTGACAGTGATTGAACCAGTAGTGCCAACTGTGTATAGGAGGACCGCGAGCGCTGCGTAGCGGCGGCCCATTAACACGATCTAGAGTAAGTTCGTCGCCTGCAACACTTCAACACTGCCGCCCTGGAAGTTATCGTTATCAAATGATTTTCTGATGACTACCACTTAATCATTAAGTTGTCACTTATTCAGATGAATACTTTTGCAGCATGATGCATGCCTCACTCAAAAAAACACAACAGTATAACATAATGATAGAAAAAAGCCATAATAGAACAAGGAAAAAAAGAAACTTTGCCGACCCCTTAAATCTGCCGCCCTACACTGCAGCCCCTTCAGCCTCCCCTAAATCCGCCACTACTGGGGTGCACCAGAGTTAATTGGTAGCAAACTTATTTAAAGTGCAATTTAAATTTGTGCCAGTTTTTTGACTGTGTTCGATTTGTAGGATTTCAAAATGAAAAAATATTATTATTTTTAAAAGGTCTCATGATTGTGTCCTTTTCAAAAATTCAATGACAAATTCCTATTTTCAAAGAGTTATTAATGGATCCAAAAAAACTTTTTATAAGGACGAATATTGGAATTCGTTCTGAAAGGAGCAAAAATTATTTTCTTGGAGACAATCACTATGGAATACCGAAACTTCTAACTGGCATTCGAGAAGAATTTAATTACTTTCCCCAATTTCACCCTCAAAGAGTCGAATCTTAAAATTAATTAACTTCAAAGAATCGATCTTAAAATATTGTTAAAAATGACAAATTAATCCCATCAAGCAACAGTCGTTCTCTCTCTTTTTTTTTGCTTACATTACGTCTTATAATATTATAATCCTCTTTTGATCGCTCAATGTTGGCTAATTAGATGTATCTTAATTCGCTTTTTATTTCCCAGAACACTTAAAGCTAAGCCACATTATGTACTAATAAAATGACAGAAAAAGTAAAATGAGCGCGTAGGTTCACCCAATCTGAGTTTGTTAGATAAAAAAAATGATAAGTGGTTTACGATACTCGTAAAATCTACACCTCCTTTTGGTAGCAATTAAATAAATTTTATTCCAGTGGTGTATCACAAAAACAAAGAAATAATCAATTATTTACATACTGAATTATTAACCTGCGTTATGTTCCCTTAATAATGTTTTTTTTACTATTTATGAACTTTTATATATGGTATGTTATAGTTTGTTTTTTTATTCACTTCAATTTTCGAAAATTGTTAACCTTAACCATTAACTGGCGTTAATAATTTTGCTAATAATGTCAACGAAAATTTACAAAGCTCGTAATTCTTTTAAGAAAAAAAAGTCAAAACAGAAAAAGTATTATCACTTTAAATATTAATTAGTGTAAAAAATATATAACCTTAAAATTAAACTTCTACAAAGGAAACGTGCATGTTACACATAAAAAACATAAGTAAGTGGTCTTTCTTTTTTTTTGCAGGACATATAGAACATGCTTTCCTTTGTACTCGATCTAGCTTGAATGTCATCTAAATTTCTCCCTTGTAAATCACGGCCAATCGATGACCTTAGCTCACGAGGTAGTCTATTATTATGGTGCAAGGCTCACGTAAATGTTTTGCTAGAATTTTTATAAATTCCAATCTCGTTATAAGTTCTTTATCGTGAAGTGATTGTTGCATAATGTATACATTATCTAAACTTCTAAAAAAAATTGCCATAGTCCAACGACGTGTTCGGCGACTATATATTTATGTACATGCCATGCCACATTTTTGATCCACTGAATCGACCCTTCCTTTTATGTTGTTATAGAAAGTAATGATCTCCGATTTTTCAGTAAAAGGGTCTGCTTCTATGAACCGATAATTTCCACGAAATTCGACTAGCATTTCATGTACTGCCGCATGTGATTCCAAAGAGAATGCGGCGTGTGAACTAGCATTAAATTTTTGTAAAAGTTTAGATATGGCTGCACTTGGATTTATTAGCTTCCGTTCTTCTCGGTCATCTGGATTGTCAAATTTTAAATAAGCATGACAAATCGTTGGAGATAAAGAAAGTGAAACACATCTCGACCAGTTCCATCTGTTGCAAATAATGATCGAGCATCTTTATAGTTAGATTTAAAGATCGCTGTATAAATAAGCCAGCCAAAAAAACACTGTATGTGGTCTTCCTGAGCTCTGTTTTGGATGGATCGGAGAACTTCTAATCTTCTTGTTTGTCCATTAAAGTACTTGTGCTATTATAAATTCTTCGAAAATAGAAATCCAAACATTTACAGGTTTCATATTTTTTGCTGCAGATCGGGAAATTGGTATTTTAATAATATTTTGTGCTTGAGTTCTAACAGTTCTTACTGGAACAGTAGCTGACCATTTAAATCTGTAGTACTTTGGTGTTACTGTAGCATCATGTTCATCTCCACTTGCCTGATTTTCAGAATCTCCATCTGTAGATTGATCGGAGTCTACGTTAGTATGAAGGTCAGGTTCTTCATCTGCAGATTGATCAGAGTTGGTATCATGCTAATTTTCGAGAATAGCGTCATCCTCTTGTTTTGGGACAGAAGGCGTATCCATTTTAGGTGCAGAATAAAAATTCAAGTAATAAAAAAATACAGAAAAAGCAATTTGTTACGTACTTGTCGCCGTGAAGTCCCAGGAACCACGATCATACTGGCACATAAAAATAGGAAATAACAACGCACCAAAAATACTAACCAGTGGTTGAGGGCATACTAATTATATAGTGATAGGGGATTCGAATACCAAGAATAGGTAAGTATCCGATTCTTACAAGTACTCGGAGAATTTGAATACAGATACAGAAATATTCGAATATTGTACCTATTCGTACTCGGATAGATCCGAATCCTCAGAGTGGACTCGATTCAGACTGAGAATTTAAATCGACTCTGGGTCGTTGCGTATTCTGAGTATTCGAATACTGTACTCGTATCTTATACTCGCATCCTCACAGAGTTCTCGTACTCGGAACTCGGATCCTCAGAGTAGGTGGAATTTGTGTTTTAGTCGAGTCGAGTCGGATTCGGCGCCATACAAAACTCAAGTTTCGACTTTTGTTTGATTTATGGTTCTGGAACAGGACTAAGGATGGCATTTTTACTTATTTGAATCTAATTTTATAGTTTGTTGGTATCTAGAATTAAATATTATTTATTTGATTAACGAAGATCGATTCGAAATCACGAGTACTTGTAGTGGAGTGGTAGTCGAACTCAGGCCAGGTTTTGGAGCAGTAAGTATCCGAATACCGGAGTATTCAATTCTTAAAGGTATTCGACTACCGAGTATCCGATTCTTAAAAGTATTCGATTCCGTGTATCACTAGTTAACTGTTAGTGGCGATCTATATCGGATGATGATAACAAATTTATTGTGGTCTCGGATAGAATGTATGGATCTTACAAACATGTCGTTCCAACAGCACGGCGCCGCTTGCCATATTGAACCGGAAACATTGAATTTATTATATAGTGGCCATTCGTGGTGGCAATATCAAATGGCCACCGACATCGTGTGACTAAACACCGCTCGGCTACTTTCTGTAGGGCTATGTAAAACCTTTTGTCTATGCAGACAATCCACAGACAATTGCCACCTTAAAAAGCAACGTAACTAGCGCGTTCTTCATGAATATGTGAAGATGTCTTCCAAAATTGGTCCATTAGGATACACCACATACGGTCAAGCCGTGGCGACCATTTGGCCGAAATTATATTCCAAGAATGAAAAAAAATTGTAGCAATATTGTTCAGCTTTAAATATTCGTTTTGAATTACATAAACACAGGGTTAGTTCAGGTCTAAATAATAATCTAGAAAACAGATATAATTTTCAAAAGGCTAATTTTAGATTGCTATATGAATTATTACGGGATTTTAACTGGGAAAGAATTGGATATTTCGTTATAGTAGATGACTGTAAAAAATATTTCTACCAATTATTATATGAGATTTTAGATATCTGTGTCTGAAAATTTACTAATAATATTCGTTCCAATAAAAAAACTTTTCCACCCTGGTACAAATGAAATTAAAGCCAATTTAAAATTTAAGGAATACTTTAGAAGGAAAAATCATGTATTACTTAAAAAAATTAGAGCCGATCTAAAGGTTACAATAAAGGCAATAATCTTTATATTGCAAATATGTAAAAAAATGTTAAACAGCATCCTGCACTTTTCTAGACTTATATAGAGATTTGAAAAGATAACTCTTCCAATTTTATCATTAATAATGGGGAAGCGTCTGATGAAAAAAATCATCTCTGGGGAGTTGGCTGACTATTTCAGCTCAGATATAGATAATCTAGTAAATACTTTTAACGAAAATTTTTTCCAAAGTATACATTTTGTTAACGTAACTGTTGGATTTAGACACGCTTTTCAAAAGATAAAACCAAAAAAGTGCTGATAACATTCCATGCTATGGTATTAAGACGTGTAAATATTTTTTAATGCATCCACTTTTAGTAATATTTAACAAGTCACTAAAAACAGCAACATTTTCTAGCGAATTGAAACTAACCAGTTTAACTCCAATTTACAAAAGTTGAATGCATTTACATTAACTTTAAAAAAGTCTTTGATAAAGTAAACCATGATATTTTGCTGGCAAAATTGAAGCATTATAGACTTACCTATTATTTAATAAATTTTTTTGTATCATATCTAAAATTGAGGCCTCAGTACGTAATATTTGGGAAGGGATTAATTTCACACAATTTTAACGGGTTCTGGGGTACCCCAGGGGACCAACTTAGGGCCTTTAATTTTTTTAATATTTATTAATGACCTTCCTATGCATGTTAAATCAGAGTTCAATTTATATGCAGATGATTATAAAGTATATAAAGGTATAAATACTATTAATGATTTATTAGAACTTCAAAATGATTTAGATTCTATTTGTGAATGGTCATAAGTTATTTTTCAATGCAAAATTATTACATTTAGTAAAACAAAAAAATTATCTGAACTTTGTTTACACAATGCAAGGTTTTATATTAGAAAGAGTTACTGAAATATATGATTTAGAAATTCAGTACACAACAAAGTTATTAAATATTTGTACTATAAAAAATAGCATTCAACACCTCCCTTCGAATCTTATGCACCCTTAAGAACTGAACTTAAAATCGAGAAATTAGAATAGAAAGTCCAAAAAAATTGTCCATTTTGCTCTAAGAGCCATAATCATAAAACCATACACACAATTTAATATATTCTATTTTGATTCGGAACTCCTAGTATGAAAGTATGAAAAGTTTAGATAATTTCATTCTTCTGTTTTTTCTTTTTTTTCTTTGTGTGTATTTATACTTATTTATATAGCACCAGAAATTATCTTACTTCCGTTTATTACTGAACAGAATAATAGATTATTTTTGTTTATTTTTAAACACACATTTTGCAAATTGGCGGACTTATCCAAAAATCACTTAATCCGTCTCTGATCCGTCCTGATCCCGGTTTAAATATTTCAGAAGGTCGTAGCATATATAAAACTATAATATCGTTGTAAACAGTAAATTTTCTAGCTCACAAACTATATGTACATGTAATAAAAATTTCATTCAACTTACGTTTGCAGCCGTTCTCCGAAAAGCCGTAGAAAAGATTCTGACAAGCGTCGCAGTGAAATCCTTCAACTCCTGCTTTGCAGTCGCATATGCCTGTGTGGGCATTGCAAATGTCCGAATTTGATCCGATTAAGTTACAGCTACATTGAACGCAAAGGGCTGTTATGTTTCCGAATCCCTCCTGAAAAAGAAACCAAATTTATTCTTGTTTTGGTTTGTAAGATAGATAAGAAATATTAATAAGAATAAGAATACCAGAAACATTTTTTATTTTTTATTCCAACATTTGTTTTGTGATGAAATGTAAAGTGAAATTTCAATCAATCACAAACTGCTTTTTTGCTTACCTCGCACTGATCGCAGGTCCTTCCAGTAAACTTATCTTTGCATTCACAAGCTCCTGTAACGTTGTCGCATTGTTTTGAGACCGAACCAATGGGATCACATTCACAAGTTTTGCAATTAAACAGGGACGGTTCTCCGTAGTGCTCGGGCTTGCATTTTTCACATTTCCAACCTAAATTTAGAAAGAGCACCTTATAAATTTAAATATAAAAAAAATAAATATAAATATTTAAAAACTATTTTTAAGCTTCTTAAAGCATACCGGGTGACACAGAGATATGGATGACCCTAAAATTTTACAATATCAATTATAGATGACGGAGAAGTTCCCAAAAAATGTTATTTCCTTTAAAAAACTGTTTTTGTCTGATTTATTACAATTTTATTAGAAAAGCAACCGTTTTTTATGTAACGTCTTGGATCACCCGCACTTTTTTGAAGCCCATTTCAATACGAATAAAACGATATGCTATACACCCACTTTCTTGTTATGCATTTTTTTTAATTAAAAGAAACTCAAGTTGCAGCTGGTTTTTTTCAGTATGGGTCAAACTGATATTTGACTAGTGGACTGCATGTATTTTGATCAGTAGAATCCAAATTTAATAAAATATGCAGGGTGTTCCATTTAAAAATCAAAATTTGGTGCCATTTCCGGCGAAACTGGAAGTCGGCCATCTTGAATGTAACGTCAGAAATTACTCTTACTATACCCAGTTAAAATTTCATAAAAATCGGCTGATAAATAAAAAAGTTAAAGGGGTGATCTATACCCCTGTGTCACCTGGTATGTCTATTTATTTTGTGTGAAGTTGATGGAAAAATATTTACCTTCGGTGTTTCCTCTACAACTGAGACATTGTCCAGTTTTTCGGTCACATGGTCCACCATTACAATCGCACGGTTGACAATTATTACCTAACTCCATTGGTTTCCCAAAATATCCATCATCGCATCTGAAAAATAAATAGAAAACCTAATAAAATAAATGAAAAAATATACAAATGTGACAATATTATAGTAGAAATTATCTTCTTTAACACGAGTATATAAAAGTTAGTTTTTCCTTAATAAAAAAGATTTTTTGCTACCATATTGTTCTATGTTTTTCTTGGTCTGCTTCTGGTTATTCTCTGGTTTGTTTTTGTTACTCACATATAAACCTTAGACCATTTACTGTTATCCATCCTTGTCTGAAGTCAATTACGAAGTTTGTTTGTATATAAACATTGTAAACAAAAAATATCACTAGTAAGCCTTCTCTATTGTTTTCATAAATGCCAGTGGTAAGTTCCACGGGCGTACGTCACTTCTATTGATATTTGCACAGTATGGCGACTCTCAGGCGGTCCGTTTGATCTCCCTAGTCACAAAAATTTAACCTTGACGCCATTTTGCCAGTACTGTTTTTCAGGGTTGTCAAATGTAGCACAATTGTGCCAAATGTGGCACCAGCGCACGCACTATTAAAAAATAGACAAAACGAGCACAATTTAGTTCTATAACGTTTTGTTCTGTTATGGAATATATTTTTTGATCTGAGTATCCAGAAAATAATTTATTTAAAACAAAAACTCTCAAATTTGTAAAATTAAGCGCGATTTAAGTCGCACCATCTATGGGTCAAACATAAAATGCAAGTTACTACAGTCAACGGAAATTTGCTATTTTTTGACGTCATAAACCACGCCTCTTTTATTCTATGAATAAATAAAAATAAAGTAGTAAGTTCAACAAATTATAAATAAATAATTATTGGATATAACTATGGCGAAAATAAAATAATTATAACTTATATCTTACAATAGTACTTGATCAGTACAGAGAAGATGGCGACGATGCATGCGCGAAGAAAAAACGCAAACTTTTTCGCCAACCGAGAGTCGCTTTACTAGGTTGTACTATGCTATTTGTAAACACTTCCCCGCACACACCGGATACCCCGCACCATGAGAAATATAATTAGAAAGGCCAAAGGCCTTCTCCAAAGCTCCCTAAAGAAACCCCACAATCCCAACTTTAATACCCGTTTCCAAAATAATACGAATATCCTCCTCCAAAACATCCTCCAATCCCCCAAACCATGACCCCATCCTTTCTCCCTTCATCTCTAATGACATAGCTTCGGCTTGTCAAAAGGGAAAAACTCTGCTCCAGGTCCTGACCATATCAAACGACAAGCCCTGAAAAACCTTCCCGCCACCATTATCCCTATTCTCAGCATCCTTATGAACTCCTGCCTTCAGCGTTCCTAATTCCCAATTTGCTGGGAAAACCTCCCACACCATCTTAATCCCCAAACCCCACAAAGACCTCACTTCTCCAGATTCCTATAGACCTATATCTTTAACGAATGTTCTAGGTAAGCACTTTGAGAATCTACTCAAAGATCGTATCTGGAGCTTGCTGGATAAAAGGGGAACGACCCCCCAGTTCCAACACAGATTTAACCAAGCCTCCAAAGCCTCCAAAGCCCTCAACCTTGGTCACTGTGCATCGGCTATCCCATTTGATGTCCAAAAAGCATTTGATCAAGTCGATTACATTGACTGACATAATGAAAAAAAGTTTCATAATGAATATCATTATGAAACTGATATTAGTCTTTTAGTTAGCGTATTATATAATAGGATTAGAAAAAGTTATTTTTACTTGGTGATTTTAGTTATTTAATTAGTTGATTGTAACTTTGAACTTTTAGCAGCGAATACCCAGGTATTTAACTTAGTAGGGTAAATAAAGCCCGCATTCTTCTGCCCGCTAAGGGATTTGTTGATACCATAATGCCTAACGTTATCCAGAACAAGTGGCCTTGACATTAGAAATGTAAGGTGGCAATCGAGGCAAAAGAGCGTTACAGTAGATATGGTTTTGTACTTATTTTATTGTTATTTTTATGAAATTGCTGTTTTTTATTTTTACGTATTTACTATGAGATTATGGTACGGTGTGGTCTAATGCTAATGTGTGGGTTACATAGAAGTTGCTGGTTCGATTTTTTTACGAAATAAATGAGAGCTATTTCTTTTTTTTTAATACACAGGCTAGATTTAGATAGTCAAGACTTATTTTAATAAAATAAATTAAAATACACAGGCTCTCTAGACTCTTGTTTTATTTTTTCATCTTTTCTTATATTTATTTCAAACTAAATCCGACGGACCTATTGGGGTTTCACCGGGTCCGACTAGGCGGACCTCTAGACACTCTCATTATAAATTATAAATAAATATTAGTATCAATATCATTTAGCTGTATTCTTTAAATGTGGTTAAAGTTTTGCAAGATTTAAACATTGTCGAGTATTTAATAAACAGGAACTTTCCTTTTTCTCGTTGCTCTCTCTCTCCCTCGTCTGCGCACGTCGCGGCTTTTCTTCGGTTTGTCTGATTGTTTATCTTGCTTCTGCGCTTTTTAATTTTTTCAGAACTCTTTCTAATTGTCTCGGTCTCTATTTGAAAATATTGCTTTCACCGGTCCATTATTTCTTCTTTCACGAACGTATTACATTGTTTAGATAATATGTTATTGTTGTTATTATGGGGGTAATTACACCTCGACCTATAAGATATATTGTGCCCCCTTCTAATGCTTAGCCGTTGAGAATATCTCGGTGATTAGTCCAGACCTATTCTCCTTAAGATATTTAGGATGACGCTTTCAGATTCGATAGATCTCTGACTTCTATCCGATATGCTTCTAGGTATTGTGCCCTTAGGTTTTGCAAAGCAGTGCATTTAGAGAGTATGTGGATTGAGATTTCAACCCCTAAGTTACAAAATCCGCATTCTTCTTGTTCGGCTAGTCCAAGTAAGCTTGTTTTTACTTAGGTTGATACATTCTGTGGAAATCTTCTGGTTATAATCTCCTAGAAGGACTTTTGCTTGTCTCATTCCTTGTAGATAACTCCAGTAGTTGGATTTTTTTATTTCCACTTCTTTTTTTAATTCTTCCAGTATCATGCTGTTACTGATTCCACAAAAGGGTTCAGGCCCCAGAAATGATGTTTCTGTTCCTTTTTTGTGGAGTTTATCTGCTATTTCGTTTCCCTCTACCCCGGTATATACCGGAAGAGGTTGACTGTATGATTCTTGCTTAGCTCATTTAGTTTTTCTAAGCATTCCTTGACCATCTTATAGCTGATTACGTAGGAGCTAAGCGCTTTCATGGCTGCTTGACTTTCCGACATAATGACAATTTTTTGCCTGTGGAATTCCTTTTCGACGTTGAGCTGTACACTTTTTAATGACACATATTTCTGCTTGAAAAATAATTGCATCTGGTACCAGACCCATATACTCCTATTCGAGTGCCCTCTGTTGTCCTGGACCTATCAATGCACCATTTAATGGCATTTCTGTTGAGGCTAGCAATGGTGTCCTCGTCCAATTCACTTCTACCGAACTTTGTGCTTAATTCGTTCACAAAGTTATACGGTTTTGGTATCCTATCCTGTTTACTTCTGGTGATTCCCTCTCAAACCATCCTGCATGTTGTCATTTTTGCCACATTCTCTACTTGTATGTGCAGAGGTGTGAGGTTTAGGAATACCTCTATTGTAGCCGTTGGACATGTTCTCATTGCTCCTGTTATGCATATGCAGGCTAACCTCTGGATCTTTTAGAGGTTGCTTCTCGAAGTCGCAAGGTTAGTTCTTCTACTCCAAGCAACAGCTCCATAAGTGATGATTGGCCTCACAAGATAATATGTGTGTTTTCTCTTTCTAATCGTTTTTAGTACTTATAGAAATAGTCTTTAGTTATCATGACAATGTTTTTCAATCTTCTTTCAGAAATTCTCCCATGTCGTTTCGCAATGTTCATTTATTCCTTGTATTTTTTCTTATCTATCCTTATCTTTAATTTTATCTGCTCGTTCTACCAATTTGTTTTTTTTTTTATTTTATTTGCATACAACTTTTCTGTTATTAATGGTTTTATTTAAATATAGATCACAGGCACTCTAATATTTTTCTATTTTTGTCTGTATTATTTTTATGTATTATTTATTATTATTCTTTTAGTTAATAATTTCTTATTACTAACTTTTTCCAACTTTGTTCTGTTTTCATTTTTACTTTTGATAATGATACAGGAAATGCCAGTGAACAATTTAGATTTTCTTCTTACTCCAATATCTATTATCTGTTTCTATGCCTAGTTACAATATTATAGTGCGCTGGAATAACCATAGTATATTATGGCATAAAAGTTTCTACCCTTGCGTGATTCCCCTTCAGGTGATAGTCGTACCTTCAATTTTTTCTTTTTTGTAATTTGTTAAAATAATTTGTTTAATTATTTCCTTTATGTTATTGTAAATATAATCTTTAGAAATATAGGAAATAAAGAAAATAATTCTAAAAAGATTATAAAATCGATACCTAAAACAAAACCGAATCATGTTTCAGGAAAAACCAAATATCCACTTACATTTCACAATGATCTCCGGTATAACCCTTCGGACACTGAGTACAAACGTAATTACCCTCATCCTCTTTCCTCTCGACAAAGTAGTCGAGCTGACAGCTCGGACTGAAGTTGTTCTCGTCGTTCTCCAACGGACAAGCACACTTTTTGCAGTCGCCGGAAGTTCCTCGCATCGGATTTCCGTAATAACCAGGGGCGCAACGTTCGCATTTCTCTCCCATGGTGTTGTGCTGACAGGAACAATCGCCGGTGTCAGGATTACAGGTCGACGAGTGTCCGTTGCAATCGCATTTTACGCAAAAACTTTGTTCGGTGGCGGTGGACGTGTTGGTCGAGATGCGGACGTAGCCGAAGGAGCAGGTCTCGCAGGAAAGACCGGTGTATCCTAAAATAATTTTTCTTATCATTAATATCTATTAGTAAAAGAAAAAAATTAAACAATACGACAAATTTTATAGATTATTATGTCAGTGATCGATATTTTGGGATTTTAAAGTAACTACATCATTTATGTTGAAGAATATCGTTACCCCTAATGAAAATTGCAGTTTTTAAAAATGTTTAAAATTTATGTTATACATATGGGATTATTCTTCTGAAAATGAACATCTACTTCACGAGAAAAATCATCATTGATTTGTATGTGAATAATTTGGAGCCAAAACGTCTATTTAAACTCAGGCCAAATATTTACGTTACTACACTAGACACGTGACTACTCTCTAAAGTTACAAATGAGAAATGAAACAGTGACAATAAAATTGGAAATGTAAACTGACAACTAAATTAATATGACATTTTTCGACAGATTTTGTATATTTTGGTAGAATCTACTAATATCTCTTTATTTCCGTTGTTTTGAGAAAAACAGAAAATAAAAGACCTAGCGAAGTGACGTCACACCAATATGTCTTTTTAAAAGCGTGACCGTATATTTGAATTTAAATTTCCATTTATTAAACCATCCCATTATAAAGCTATCATATTCTCAACATTATAATGTTGTTTATGAACACTGTTTAATACCCTATTGCCAGATTCTTTGGGAAATATATAGCAGATGAAGGAGCGATATAAGACAACATAGATTAGATTATTTAGAGAAAGCCAAGTGGATCTGCAAATTGTCATTCCTGAAGAAACGGTAACATTTTAACAAGAAAACTTAGAAATAGGCATAATGATTTCGACCAGTAGAATATTTATTTGTATGTAAATGTAAAAACAGACAGAATTTTAATTCCTAAAATTATGAATTCAACTGAACGAATTATGAATATTAGTATTCATAATTGTTGGAAGAATACAAGGCAGCGAACGTGTCAACATAAATTCAGAATTTCGAAGGACCAAACTTCTTGGGTACAAGTTAAACCAATATGAATGTTGAAATAAAAATAATATTTAAAATTGTAACGTAACATTTTATTCCATTTTTTTAAGTACATTATGTTAAATTATGAAACAGAAACATGAATATTTAAATTGTACTCAAATCACTTTATTCACTGTAAAAAACTATTTACATTTTTTAGTATGAAAAACTTTTTGGCACTTCTGAAAAATGATATAGGCTTCCAAAAAAATTCTGGGGCTTCAAAAAAACTACTGACACATCCAAAAAATTACTTTGACTTCTAAAAAATTACTGATACATCGAAAAAATTACTGGGACTTCTAAAAATTTACTGGGACTTCTAAAAAATGATGTATAAACTTCCAAAAATATCTGGGACTTCTAAAAAATTACTGACACATCCAAAAAATTACTGGCACTTTTAAAAATTTACTGGGACTTCTGAAAAATGATGTATTGACTTCCAAAAAATATCTGGGACTTTAAAAAAATTACTGGGACTTTAAAAAATTACTGGCACTTTTAAAAATTTACTGGGATTTCTGAAAAATGATATATAAACTTCCAAAAAATTACTGGGACTTCTGAAAAATGATATAGACTTCCAAAAAATAACTGGGACTTTTAAAAAATTACTGGGACTTCTAAAAAATTACTGGGACTTCTAAAAAATTACTGGCACTTTTAAAAATTTACTGGGACTTCTGAAAAATGATATATAAACTTCCAAAAAATAACTGGAACTTTTAAAAAATTACTGGGACTTCTAAAAAATTACTGGGACTTCTGAAAAATGATATATATACTTTCAAAAAATAACTGGAACCTTAAAAAAATTACTTTGACTTAAAAAAAATTACTGACACATCCCAAAAATTACTCGGACTTCTAAAAATTTACTGGGATTTGTGAAAAATATCTGGGGCATTAAAAAAATTACTGGGACTTCTAAAAAATTACTGATACATCGAAAAAATTACTGGGACTTTAACATATTTTATAAAGATCCGCGAGTTGCGTGATTCGCTTAAATAATAAGTTTGAACATACTTAAGCATGGGCTCTGGTAGCCGCATGACATAGTGCCCGCTAGTGGTGCAGTGGTCCGGGGATCGAATCCCACATGGTCTTTTAATTTATTTTAAACACAGGCTAGATTTACATAGTCAAAACTTCTTTTAATTAAATAAATATTTTTTTTACATGAAGGTAAGCGACTCGCGGATCTGTATAAAATATGTTTAAGGTCCGCGACTCGCCACTCCCATTATTTAATCTCAGATGTGATTTATCTTATTCATTTCTGGCTTTTATACAAAGTTCTTTTGTTTAAAAGCGAAAGTTACAAAAGACCCAAATCAGTATTTGCTAAGTGTGTTTCAATTAATCAGAGACAGTTAGCTAATTTTAATACAGGAGAGTTTTTACAATAGAAAAATATTTAAAATATTGATACACAGTTTAATAATTAACTAATATATAAGTATTTATCTGTTAAAAAATACTAACCAGATGGGCACGAACACCTCTCCACACTGCTGTAACCGTCCTCCTCTTCGTCTATTTCCAACGTAGCTTCCTCCAACAAAGCTTCAATTTGGTCGGTATGAAAAGTAGATCGCAATAAAATAGAAGAAATATTTTTTAGAACGCTTAAAAATTCGACTCTGGTTACTTTATCTCGGTGATAAACACTTCTGTCGACTTTAGTAATATCGACTATATCTAATGGAATGTGGTACCAATCAGCTTCGTTTAATTTTATTTGGAATGTCATTTTAGAGGAAGTGTGAGAATCGTCTCCATAACCAATTTTAATTCCATTGCTACCTGTAAGAAAAATCATTATCATTATTATTATTATTAGAGAGAGATGAAATACTGGTTAATGTTAGTATTAAATAAACAGAAGATTATCCATACTGAAATGTGGTAAAAATTATTCAATGAATAACGAAACACCAGGTCATACAACAATAATTTTATGAAGGTTGTAAACATTTTTAACAAGGGGCGGCGACATGTTTCGGCCAATCGATTGGCATCATCAGGCAAGTTGGTTATTTCACAAACACAATAAAAATGAAAACTGGATGTATGAAATTCAAAATAGTTAAATACAATTTGACGTAGACATTTCAAAAACCAATAAAATTTTTTTCTAAATAATTAAATGAAATTAATGAAGTTTATCAATACAGTGTTACTTCTCCATAATCATCCAGTTTTCATTTTTATTGTGTTTGTGAAATAACCAACTTGTCTGATGATAGCCATCGATTAGTCGAAACATGTCGCAGGCCCTTGTATAAAATAAAATTTACAACCTTCATAAAATTATTGTAGTATGACCTGGTGTTTCATTATTCGTTGAATTAGTATTAAATGTTTAAAACTGGGTTTAGATAAATTAACTTTAAGGGCGGTAATTAAGTTAAGTATCCCTTAAAGCAATGAAAAGGGTAGAAATACTGTCTAAATTAGTGTTAGACTGTCAAAAAATAAGATAACTCTTGAATGGGTGCCTAGGCATGAGGGCATAGAAGGTAATGAAGAGGTTAGTGAAGGAGCCAAAAAAGCTCCAATTGGACCACAACCTACATATGGTACTACGTTTGTTTATTCTCATTATTCCTCGTTTGTTGTATGACAGTTAATAAATTACGATGAGTGAAATAAAAATACAAAAGTAAGACGTGCATCAATTGTGTAGTGGCATAGGATAAAAGTCGATTCTCATTTAAGCTTCACTCAGATGTGCTACGTGGCGATAATCAGCAATGCTGTTGGAAGCAATCGAGAGATTTTGTTATTTAAAAACGACCAAAAAAAATTTGAGCGCAAAATATTAATATTTACGTCTGCTGTGAGCATTTTAAAATCAAGGATCGGTGAGATGCTGGAAAACGTACCTGTGCGCGAGACTAGACCGTGTGACGTCAGTAGCCATGAACGCTTCGACCCTGGTCCGCTGCTGCGCTGTGTTCACGATACACACACATTTTACAGGGTTACCGTTTTTAGTAAATTTCCTACTAAATTTCCTAAGAAAAATGAAGGTGTTTAGTAGAATTTTAGTAGAATTGATAATAGGCAGGTTCGACATTTTTTTTTCTACTTAAATTCTACTAAACACACTCATTTTTCTTAAAAATCTACTAATTTAGTAGGAAATTTACTAAAAACGGTAACCCTGTAAAATGTGTATGTATCATGAATACAGCGCAGCAGCGGGTCAGGGGCGAAGCGTTCATGGCTACTGACGTCACATGGTCAAGTCTCTTTTTTGATCGTTTTTAAATAACAAAATCTCTCGATTTCAGTTAAAAAAAATGTCGAACCTGCCTATTCTCATAAACGGGTAAACGCGCGGCAGCATCGCGACACTACAAGGTGAAAAAAAGTCCGCCGTTGAAATTTGTTCGCCTTCGAATGAAAAATGATTGATTTCTATTTTCTTTAAAATGCGTGGTTCATCGAGTACTTGCCGTCTCAGGATTCTAAACGAAAGTAAGGAGAACGATAAATTGTCTTATTTTTTTATAAGAATTATAAAAAACAATCAAGAATACCGCATTTATACGACTTGACGTTAAAATCAACATTTAAACTAAAATCGATGTTACTCCGATAACAAAAGTGAGGAGAAAGATTTGAAACGCTCATCGGATCGCTATAGAAAAAGCTTATGTGGCAGTTCCGTCGTTTGTTTTCATGTTATGGCAAGATTTAAATTTCTTAACGAAAGTAAGGAGTAACGATTTTTTCTTATTTTATACAAAGATTTGAAAAAAAATAATCAAGACTTAACACATTAATGTGTAATATTAAATTCGAAATTTATAAATAACGAAAGTGTGGCCGCTCGATGAATCCTTCCTCGCCGTCTCACGATTCTTAACGAAAGTAAGGAGTAATAATAAATTGTCTTACAAAAATTAAAAAAAAAACTCTAGAATTCCGCATTGCGTTAGTTATGTGTCACGAATATTCAAAAATGAAAAGGAAAAATCACAAAGAAAATACTGGGTGCCCCCCCCCACATTTCAGATCATAATTGCAAGAAGGAAAATTTCATACTCTCTTTAGAAGATTACAAGAAGATGAAGTTCTGTAAATCGTAAAATTTTACATCGTAAAGTTTTACATCGTAAAGTTTTACATCGTAAAGTTCTACATATTCAGCCACAATGATAATCAATTGATGTGCCTTCATCCATTTCAGTTAATTTTTAATGAAACACCATGTATACCAGTAGATAGACAACCTTCGTTCTGGCCCACCCTGGTAAAATTTGCTATACCGATGCATGGCGTGACGTCACAATTTCCCCAGATTTGGGGAAAAAAGTTGGTGGAGCACCGCGGGTGTCTCGGAGATGTTGAATAATAATTTCCCAGTTAAACATGTCTAACTCTCCCGTTAACCCCCGTTGCACCCCGTAGCTTCCACCAACACTGTTAAAATGGCACTTGTGACATACCAAATTAAAGGTATTGACGTGTACAGGATGAGAAAAATATTTAAAAAATCAAATCGTATACTAAATGACACAGGGTGACATAGCATAAAAAACGCACCTGGAACAATATCAGTATCTCCGCACGACGAAGCGACGCGTCGTACATCGCAAGTGTGAACGTATTCATTTAAAGCAATAAATTATTTATCTGGCGACAATTTGTAGCGTAGTGTCGCGTCTGTTGCCGAGGTGAGTGAAGCGCAAATGAGAATCGACCTTAAGAGTTTGGTTTGAAATACGGCGCTTTGGTAATGCGGAGACGTGACGTCACACGCATCACAATCCGTGATAAAAAAGTTTCGCAGTTATTTATTGGCCGATTTCAAAATTCTTTTACCGATTTATGAGTATATGTTTATATTTTAGTTAAATGTAAAATTACTGCCTCGAAACAATATTTTTAAAAAGAAATATTAATAAATAAAATAATTGTTGCAAACCTAAAATGATAATATTCGCTCCTCTTGTCGGTTCGCCGCTGGTGTCACCTCTCATCACCACCCACTGAACTTTGAACAAAAAGTTTGAGTTGTAAGCTTCGAGTTTGTTGCCCAAATAATCTTCAGGTGCTAACCAGTAGAAGGATTTCGTGCCGGGAAAGTCGTAGTTTCCAAGAGAAAATACGCTCTGACCGTTCCAGTTGGGCTTTACTGATTTTGAGACTTGTAGGTCGGTTATCTGCCATTCCTGCAGCGACCGAATCTGAAAATACGAATATTTATTTTATTTGTTACAAAAATTCCTTAAATTCTATTAAATGTTAAAATATATTAGTTTTTTACCTGTCTCTTTTGAAACAAAAAGGTTTAAATAAAAAAATAATTAAAAGAAAATAGTTTGTCAGTTTCGTAAAATTTATCTCATTTACAATTTAATTAGGGAATCTCTTTAATGTAACTGTCGCAGATAATAATGGGATCCCTACTTCCATAGACAGCGGCGGCTCCACCAAGAGGTCAGGATTTAAATACGCATCACAAATATTGTTTTTAATTTCTACTCTCTAAGTGAATTCCAGAAAAATTGCTTTCTTTTCTATAACGACTTTTGGGTATGTCTTACTTTTCTTTTTCATTGAGTCACACTATATTCTATTTTTCATCTCGCCCTGTATATTTTAACTCCAAATTTGTTTCTTTTCTGGCTCGTCATCGCTAAATTATACTTGTATCAAAAATCAAGTC
Organism: Neocrepidodera transversa; assembly: GCA_963243735.1. Taxonomy (NCBI): domain Eukaryota; kingdom Metazoa; phylum Arthropoda; class Insecta; order Coleoptera; family Chrysomelidae; genus Neocrepidodera; species Neocrepidodera transversa. The sequence goes on along the minus strand of OY725337.1, from coordinate 585,992 downwards.
TGGAATAATAAATTTCAAGTATTTCCTGCAACACTAAAAAAAGTTCTTGAAAATTCCTTTTATCAAAACTAGGTGAAAGATGCCTGAAAAGCATGAATAAATCCTCAAAAATTCTTGCCAAAATTCACAAAACTTTCTTTGATAACCTCAAAAATGAAAAATCCTTAAAAGAATCTTAAAAAATTCTTGAAAATTCCTTTTTACTTTAAAAACACTAGAAAAAAATCGGCTGTGTCACCCCAGGACTTTCCCGACTCGACCGTAGAGAATATGTTATTTATTATTATTATTTTAATTACAAAATACTAAGCATTACATTGATTTATGGAACACATTAAAAATAGCGAGCTGATGGTGAATTAATATTCAATGTTGGTAATGCCATAAGCTGCGCATGCGCACGTTATATATCATACTGCTACAATTAGGATCTCCTAAAATCATGTGTGAAAACTATTGGGAATTCGGGAAAAATTTTCATTCAATAGTTGTAGGGAATTTTAAATATGTATTTTTCTCGCCATCTAGCGGCGAAACTATGAGGAATTCGATAAAATTTAAACATAAAACACATTTTTTACGCGCCCTCTAGTGGCGCAAGTATTGGAGATTTTAGAAAAAGTTTAAGACAAAAGTTATAGAGAATTTTATGCTCTAAAACTTTGTACTACAAAATTTTGCACTAAAGTATATTGTTTGTCCTCAAAATCAAGAAAAACTAGAGAAAACCTACATGCACATTTTTACGCGCCCTCTAGTGGCCAAACCGTTGGAAATTCTGAAAAAAGTTTGAAACAAAAGTTATAGAGAATTTTATTCTCTAAAACTTTGTACTACAATATTTTGCACTAAAATGTATTGTTTGCTTTCAAAATCAACAAAAACTATAGAAAACATTCATGCACATTTTTTACGCGCCCTCTAGTGGCGCAACTATGGGAAATTTTGGAAAAGGCTTAAGACAAAAATTGTAGGTAATTTTCTGTTCTAAAACTTTGTACTACAACATTTTGCACTAAAATGTATTATTTCTCCTTAAATTTTAAATAAAGCAAAAAATTGTTACATGTATATTTAACCAATGTCGGTCTTGAGGACCCTCCACTGTACCAATTTAAACCAAAAACTAATGGTCGCATTCTAGTCACACACCGACCTTCCATACCAAATTTCAGCTTGATTGGTCAAACGGTTCGGCAGTTATCGTTCACCTTACTTTCCCTTTGATGGGTCCGGGAAAGTAAAAAAAGAATCGGTCCTGAAAAATTATTGCAAAATTTACAAAATTTCCTAGATATTCAAAATTAAAAAATCTTTGGAAAAATCATAAAAAATCCTTGAAAAAATCTTAAAAATCCTTGAAAATTTATTGAAAAAGTCATTAATTATAAAATCCTGGAAAAAAATGAATCAATCCTGAACAATACTTGATAAAATTCATAGACCATCAATGATAATCTCAAAAATGATAATTCTTGAAAAAATGTTAACAATTCCTTGAAAATAAGTCCATGAAACTACATGAAAGATGCTGAAAAACATGAATAAATCCTGAAAAATTCTTAACAAAATTCACAAAAATTTTCTTTGATAACTTCAAAAATGAAAAATCCTTAAAAATTCTTAAAAATTCTTGAAAATTTCTTTTTACTTTAAAAACACTAGATAAAAGAAGAATCGGTCCTGAAAAATTATTAAATAATTTAGAAAACTTCCTTGATAACCTCAAGAATAAAAAATCTTTGGAAAAATCTTAAAAAATCCTTGAAAAAATCTTAAAAATCATTGAAAATTCCTTAAAAAAGTCATTAATTATAAAATCCTGAAAAAAAATGAATCAATCCTGAACAAAACTTGATAAACTTCAATGATAATCTCATAAAAATAATAATTCTTGAAAAAATCTTAACAATTCCTTGAAAAAAAGTCCTTGAAACTACATGAAAGATGCTGAAAAACATGAATAAATCCTGAAAAATTCTTAACAAAATTCACAAGACTTCCTTGACAATATTAAAATGAAAAATCCTTGAAAAAATTTTATTCTTCCACACGCCCAGTCTTATGGTGGAAAAATAGTCGGCAAGGGGGTTATATTTAACCCATAAAAACATCTTGTACACTGTTTCTCTGAACTGCCTCAATTTAGATTGAACTTTGCTTACCTTAAAGCAATCAACAGTCTAAAATGGGCCTTTGGATATATCTGCTGAATGGACGCCCAACCAAGGATCTCTACTTTCCTCTTCGACGTAATGGATGTAGAAACAAGACTCATTTACATAGTCATCAGTACTACTTCCAGGCAACGGTTTATCTAAACTCATATTGCATAAAAGTTTGATTGGTGATGGGGTTCTCGAATACCAAGAATCGAAAAGTATTCGATTATTTAAAGTACTCGAAGTTCTCGGTTCTCGAGAATCAGTGCCGGTGCTCGGATAATTTAAAAGTTTTCGACCGATATCTGTTCTCGTTCTCAATTTTTGATTATAGCTTGGGTTATGTAGGAAAAAAATACCTACAAAAAACGAGAAAATCCGAGCACCGAGCCGATCATGAACCGAGTAGTGCACTTTCTAATGAAACAAATTAATTCGAACGAATACTAAAGCCTCGTTATAAGTGCACAGTTCAACTATGGTTCTACGTTGAAAAAACTTCAACCACAAAATTTGTGTTGTATGTAGGTAGATCACTACTGATCTGTGGTTTACTTGAAAAGACCGTATAAAGACGGTAGAGTTGTTAACCCCAAAAATTTGAAAATGTTCGGAATCGAATAGGTTTTTTTCTCATTCAACGTTCAAGCAGTGTGTGATACCGAATTGAAAATAAACAATATTGTATGCCGTTGGTCTGGAGCTGCCCATGATGCTAATATTTTTAGAAATTGTAATTTGAGGACCAAATTTGAAAATGGGGACCATGCAGATAGTTTACTAGTTGGAGATAGTGGTAATGGGGTAAAATATACCTTATTACTCCACTAGGAAATCTATACTAAACTGGTTCACGGTGTTACTATCAACAGTCAAAAGCAAAAGACAAATTGCATTTTGGCGTGGTACATAAATATTTCAGACAATAAACGGGAATCAATGCTACCAACCTGACATTCAACTAAACTAATGTTCATGTTGCACTCTACAACGAAAACCAAAATGAAATCCGTTCAAATTTGTCAGTTTAGTTGAACTAACCTTCACCTATGACATCTACAACTGGGCCTAAGCTGAATATATTCGGTACTCGGTTCTCGATCGAGTTCTCGATTCTTATCAGTATTCGTGAGATCTCGATTCTTTAAAGTATTCGATTCTTCCCAGCATTACGTTTGATGCTGGGTGACAGCGAACTGAGCGAACTGGAAAGGGGGGGGGAGAACAGCTCACATGATGAACACTAAAATTAATAAATATAAATAGATGCATCACTGTCAATCTTTTATATTGGGTTTGTTTACAACCAACACAAACAAACCACTGACGTTTTGGAGCTTGTTTACATACACAGTGGCGTATCAGATGGTTTTAAACTGATTTTGTTTTGTTAAATAAATATTTATTGGCGGGTTTACATTGAGAATTAACATTTTTTTAAAATTACGTTGAAAATGTTAACTATTTAATTTAATTTTAAAATATACATTTTACAAAAAATTGTTTTTTTTATTAATGAATGAATTTCTGTGTAAGAATTATTGTTCTAAGGCTTCGTCTAGTGACTTTTTTGACGTAAGAACAAAAGTAGCCTTATTTTGTCAATTTGTAGTTATTTGTGTTAATTAATAATATAATAATAATACTCTCCCTATATTTCACCTCCTTACGAGTGAATCAAAGAAGACGAAAGCTTGTGAGGGGAAGGGACGACGAAAACACGGACGGGTGTCATTTTTTATACTTAAATTATAAAAGTTGAATGAAAAAGTAAACAATTCAGAAATATAATTTTATTAAGAAAAAAGTACTAACACATTTGAATAGAAATAAAAACATAAAAATAAATAAATAACTAATGGCGGTTAAATAAAACATACTTTGTATACTTACTTCTTACCCTATTAATATTTAATAATTTTCTGTTCCGTAAAATTATAAAAAGAACAACTTTTTCACATATTAAAAAGCTGTTATTATTTTCTTAAAAAATACTCATTGTTCCTTTAAAGGAGCGCTTCTTGCTTTAAAAATTCTTTTTCAACAGAATAATAATAATAAATAATAGTTTACTTTAAATACTTATCTGATAAAAAATTATATCCCCTTAAAAAAATTGATGGAACGATAATGCTTCTTGTTTATTTATCTATGAAATGTTAAAGTACTTTTCTTTTACAGTATAAAGAGCATTTAATGGCCATTTTAAATCTTTAAATTATTCCTACAGGGTGAATAAATGACACGAAATATAATTTCACTCACTGAACATCGAACTGCACACATTAAAAACGAAAATTAATTAAATATAATAATGCTAAAAATCTGATAGCACGTTGAAAGGTCAAAATTTAAAACGGCTGGCCTGGATTACTTCGATTGGATGGATTTGCCGTGTAGATTCATATCGGCCAATTAGATTACGGATCCACAACGTCAAAATAGAACACAGTGGGGGAATATGTTGGTGGTAAACAAATATTGACGGTTATATTTATTAATCTGAGGATGGGCAACCTTTAGCGTGTTAAAAAATAAATAATCGTAACCCACTTAAGTCTCTTGGGCTACAGTTTAAAAATTATCGATGCAAAAGCTAAAGATGCAGTTTGAATTGAAGTAAACGATATTTGTCTTAGTTTGAGTTTGTCAGCTACAAAGTTGCCCCCTCCCCCGGCGCGACACCCATGTATAGGAGCGTTTGATAGAAAATTGCAGACAAATAAAATAATGCGCCATTGATTATTAACTCTTATTTTATTTACATATTGGACTGGCAGCTTAACTCCAATAACGCCAAGATCGCTGAAAAGAGGTATATCAATTAATAACTGTATAAGAGGAATTTTTCTCCCCTTATCATATATGTTTGGGACGCCCATGAAGAGAGCGACTCTTTTATCGCAAAGTTGATTTAAGCCCATTACTTTCACAAAAGAAGTACATCAGTAACGGTCTTTGTTGGTTGCTGGGGCTTCTGTCCGCGGAAACTCCCAATTAAATTTTCCCTCGGTACAACGAATTTTCCTGTACCCTTTGTTAGATCCGTGTTTGAAGACAAAGTGTGTTTATAACGTCATTTTAATTTAACGACTAGATATTTTTGGTGTTAGAGTTTAAATATTTGTTTTGGGTATTTTGTAAATTTAGTAGACATTTTAAATTAATTAGATTTTATAAAAAATATTATACTAACCGTTTGTTTTTTAAGCAACGCTGATTCACACAAAGTGGTAACTTCAGAGCAGTAACAAGGTAAACATCCTTCTTCTAAATCGGTTCTTAATCCAAAATAACCCACTTTACACCTGTCGCAGTACTTTCCTTCGACATTATCCTGTTTCAAGAAAAAATAATAAATTATATAACAAATGGTTCATTTTGAGTTTAAGATTCTAAATAAATCCGTATTAAGAGAATGCTAAGAATAATTTAAAAACTGGTATATAAGAAGATTATCTAAAGAATATAATTTAAGTACAACTAGTGTTCATCGAATTAAGAAATGTTGAAAGAATATTAAAGGAGTGAAATGTTTAATTATAAAATAAAAATTATTGTCTTTGGCATCAATTAATTTATTAGTCGTCCACTAAGAAGGTGGAATTCTAATACTAATATGGACATACAGATTAAAGTAACAATTTTTTAAAGTAACGTAAATAAAATTGTTTAGAAACCAACACTCAAGCCATTTAAAAAATATATAAAGATGAGAGGTTGATAATAATTCTTTCCAGACATCTATAAAAAAAAATGTTTAGAAACCAACACTCAAGCCATTTAAAAAATATATAAAGATGAGAGGTTGATAATAATTCTTTCCAGACATGTATGGCTCTATGTTACGACACTGAGAATTAAACAGAACACAATTGAGTATCACGATAAATGCCATATTAAAAAGGGGTCCCAAACACGGTGAAAAAATAATCTAATTTTACAAATCGAAATATCAAGATCGTGTAACTTTCTAAAAATCGAAGTTCAAAATTCAACGTCGTGATGCAACGTATACTAGGATTTAATTGCGCTTTAACATCTGTCCATTTTTACATTTTTCGTGATTTAGTTAAACATTGAGGTAAATGACTTGGAATTTTTTTAATATTGAGGCGAATGACTTGGGTTTTTTTAATATTGAGGTGAATGACTTGGAAGTTTTTCAACATTGAGGCAAAGAACTTGGGATTTTTATAATATTAAGACGAATGATTTGGTTTTTTTTTAATATTGAGACGAATGACTTGGGTTTTATAATATTGAGGCGAATGACTTGGGAGTTTTTTTAACATTGAGGCGAAGGACTTCGGATTTTATTAATATTGAGGTGAATGATTTGGGTTTTTTTAATATTGAGGCGAATGAGTTGGGTTTTATAATATTGAGGCGAATGACTTGGGAGTTTTTTTAACATTGAGGCGAAGAACTTCGGATTTTATTAATATTGAGGTGAATGACTTGTTTTTTTTAATATTGAGGCGAATGACTTGGAAGTTTTTCAACATTGAGGCAAAGAACTTGGGATTTTTATAATATTAAGAAGAATGATTTGTTTTTTTTTATATTGAGACGAATGACTTGGGTTTTATAATATTGAGGCGAATGACTTGGGAGTTTTTTTAACATTGAGGCGAAGAACTTGGGATTTTATTAATATTGAGGTGAATGACTTGGATTTTTTTAATATTGATACGAATGACGACCGTAATTCATTAAAATTTATAAATAAAGTTTATGTTTACAGGGTGATTGATTAGTGTGATAAATTCCAGAATCTCATATGTCCAGTTTGATATCAAAAAGAAAATTATTAGAATTTTTATTATAAAAATTATAATATATCAAAAGCACTTTCCTATAATAATATAAATGTATTTGCTTTTTGACCCACCCTGTAAACAATTTAACGATCATTACCAAAATCGATCATTTTTATAAATTTTAAAGATGATCAAAAATCATGACAGTCAAAGATAATTCTTCTTTTAAACAACAGAGTGTTGAACACATTACGATTTTAATAGAAAAATGGTCATAACTTTTTAAATACCCTGTACAACCCAATACACTTGGTATTGTTGCAATGGAAAAGTAAAGAAGTATTTAAATTTAAAATAAAATACAGAGTGTCCCATTTAAAAAAGCACTCTGTACATTTGCAACTAATTTTAAAATGTGAAGCTTCTACATTTTCTATAACTTTATCATACTAATCAATCACCCTGTATACCTATTTTTTCATATTTTTCTCTATATTTTCAGTTTTTCTATTTTCCCTATTTTTTACACTTTTTTCTTATTTTTGCCTATATTTCCTATTTTTATCTTTCTATCGTTTTTTTCCTATTTTTTTCGTATTTTTTCCTATCTTATACTATTTTTCCCCTTTTTCCCATTTTCCTATTTTCCCCATTTTTCCTACTTTTGTCTATGTATACAGAGCTTTTAGCGATGAGAGTTAATTAGACGTTTCTGATGAACCAGGCAATGGATCAATTACAAAATTTGGTGGTATAGTTTGTTCAGTGACCCCTGACCCCTACGTCACAAAATAACCTAATTTCCTAATTTTTCCTTATTTTTCTAAATTTTTCCCTGTATGTAGTTATTTTTTCCTATTTTTTCAAATTTTCTCTATTTATTCCTGTTTTTCATTTTTTTCTATTTTCCTTATTATTCCCCATTTGATCCCATTTCCCCTATTTTCCCTGTTTTCCCTACTTTTTTCCAATTTTCGCCTATTTTGATTATTTCCTCATATGTTTCTCTCTTTTGCTTTATTTTTGTCTCCCTATTTTGCTCAATTTTCCAAATTTTCACCTATTTTTCACTATTTTTCCACATTTTCTCTATATTTTGCTATTTTTCGAAATTCTATTTATTCCTCGTTTTCATTATTTTTCCTATTTATCTTATTTTTCCCTATTTGTGTCTTGTAGTCCCTATTTTTGCGTATTTTGCCCTAATTTCCCTATTTTTTTTTATTATTCCCCAATTTTTCCCCTATTTTTTCTATTTTCCCCTACTTTTTTCCTATGTTATATAATATTTAATTTAATTTATTTTTAATTTGCTTGTAACACATATTTTACATTAAATTTTAGTTTTTTGCACCCCTCCTGTGTATAAACTTGAACTGTGCAAAATCTCACACTCCTCCGTTAGCGAATTACGGTTAAAAAGGGTCCGAAGTTTTCTCTTTCCGTATTAATATACCGGGTGACAATAATGTTAGGACACACTCAATAAAATTTTTTTTTCCTGTTATATGATTTTATGTATTACAATTTGCTAAAACTTCCAATTAATGGACGAAAATAAAAAATGGGTAGTTCCATTGATAAAATCTCAAATAAGCCTTAAAGCATTATTTGTCATAAATAATGTCATTTCAAGGTCATTTTAGGAACATCCCTTTCTCTTTCATTTCAGCACTTTTTTTTTCAACAAATATGATCGTGTGATACATCGTTAGAACGAGATTGACAAGCAGAATGCGATAGTTGTTAAAATTATACAGGGTACCATTGAAAAGTAGAAAGTTGGTACCACTTCCGAAAAAACCTGAAATAGTATTTTCGTTCTAATATCGTAGAAATGTCGATAATTAGATCTAAGATAGTTATTCCAAATGTCAATAAAATTAACGAAGTTATTGAGTCTACCCTAACGTCGTTGTCACCCGGTATATATTAACCTAACACCAACAAATATTTTCAATTAGTACTTTTCTCATTCATTTACTTACTCTATGTTATTTATAACATACACATTATATATTTGTTATAATTCTGTAGTCTTCTATTTTGCTAATTTTTTGTCCGACTTACAGATAGAAGTAGAATGCACTATTTTATTTTGTAAATCCCAGAAAATCAAAATGTAATGGCTTACCTTACATAAACATCCTTCTGAGCAATTTTCCAATCCTTTTACTCCTTTAACATCGCAAGGACATGGTAGACAATCTGGAAAACCTGTGTAACCAAGTGCACATACGTCACATTTTTCACCGATATATCCTTCTTTACATTGACATTTTCCAGTCTGTTCACCATATTGAACACAACTACCAGCGGAACCAGATATATCACAATCACATTGTTTACAAGGTCTTTTTGCATCTGGAAGGATGCCTTCTGGACGAAAATAACCGGGAAGGCATTTTTCACAGTTTATACCTGCAGTAAAATCCTAAAATTCAAGAAATTAAAAAAGTTAAACGAAAAAAAACAGAAAATATTATCCGTACCGTACAATTATCACAAACTCCACCTCCTTGATAAGTTCCATGTATGTCCATACTCAGCCCGGATCTATCGACGTCTTCTTCATAGTGACAACTGACTGCGTGACCATGACAATTACACGGTAAACAATGTCTTCCATCTCGGGCCGATCCAGGTCCCCATTGACGTTGATTGTACATTGGACAACATTTATCGCAGTTTGGACCACATGTATGGTGGCCGCATTCACATTCAGGATGCTAAAAAATAAAATAAATAAAAATAATGAACCAAAGGAAACCAATTAATAGAAGACAAACAATGAAATCGGAAAAGAGCATTTTATTGGGTGGAGAAGAAAATTACAAAGACCGCTAACGATTTTTAAAATTTGGTATGTAATCAGGCAACTCTTTAACTGTATCCTGTTTCAGTTTCAGAGATGAGACATTTTCCAGAGCTGGGTAATTGGGGTTTTCCTGGAGGATGTTTCAGCTTAATCTCATTATTTTAAGAGAAGGAGAAAAAATCCAGTAGGTGTGGATCCAATGGGGTCACTGTGATCGAAAAACTCGCCTTGGTACATGGTGGCCAAGGTCTACGTGGCCTTTTCCCTACGCAACGGCCAAATTTCCACTCAATCTGACCATTTCAGAGAAAGTTGAAAAACCCAGTGGGTGTAGTTGAAAAGTCCAGTGGGTGTCGACCCAATAGGGTCACTGTGACCCAAAAACTCAATCTGATTAATTCAGAGAAAGCAAAAGCACACGTGGCCAAGGTCTATGTGGCTTTCTCCCTACACGTTGCCAAGTTTCCACTCAATCCGAATATCTCAGAAAAAATCGAAGACTTTCACTAAACCGGATACCATCTTTTGAACAAATAAGAACAAAATGAAAAATAAAAAACAAGAAATTAAAAAAGCAGATGAAAAGAAGAAAAAAGAAAAGCCAATAGAAAATAAAAGGAAACAGGCAACAAAATAAATAAATAGATGACATAAGCTCAGCAAATGCATAGACGTAGTACCAGCGATGTATAAACAAGGTCAAAAAGGACTAAAATTATAATGTAAAGAAGAAGAAAATATGTGAAATATAGAAAAACAAAACGAAGAGAAATAGTATAGTGACAAAATGACTAAAAAACAAGAGTGGACTACTAGAAACGTTCCCAGAAGATGATGTAACTTTTGTACTAAAGGTTGAAGAACTTGATCCAAAAAAAAATGAGCCAAATCAGAAGCAGATATGGACTTCTACCAACTTTAATGGTAGAAATTGATGACAACGAAGAAGTAAAATAAATAAATCTAAATATCTGTTACACATGAGAATAAAAGACTAAAAAAACTAAAAGACAGGGAAAAATATAAACAAAAAACAAAGGAGGTTGATTTTTTATTTTTTTTAGTGAAAATGAGTGAGAAAAAGGAAGCAATTAAAATTAGATTATTGATTTGATTGGTCGGCTCGGAGTGGACAGTTGAAGAAAATTTTCCCTCACTCTTTCACAATAAAACTGGGATGTGATTCTAGTGCCTTAATGCAGTTTTTTGTTCTAATTACCGGTTGGGAGGAGAATGTCATTAATAAAGGTATTAGACGACAGTTTATTTTTGAATTCGTTTTAATTCCTGAAAATAAACTAATATCGAACTTGTTTTGTTTAGTGACCACGAAATTTGGCTATTGATCATTCCAGAATTACGTCATTGACATAAAATAAGTATTGTAGGGTATGAAGTAACGCAATGACGTCATATTTTTAAGTAGCAGAAAAAAAGGAAATTCGATATTTTAATAGAAAATTTATATCTTTGTTCCAATATTTTTAAAATGCTGCTAAAATTACTATTTTAGTATAAAACCTAATAAAAACTAAGTTTCATTTAGAATTAAAATTATGGTGACTAGATTTTAAAGTTCGAAATTAGGGACGTTATTTTTAATATTTTTTTACAAATAAGAAACTAAACAGAAAAAAAAGAAAAAATCACAAAAATGAGAAAAAAATTGGGAAAAAATTAAAAAAAAAAACAAAAAACTTTGGAAAAATTGAGAGCGAAATTAGAATATATTGTGAAAAAAATTAAAAATAAAATTGTAAAATACAGAACAAATTAAAAAATCAAAAAAACAAAATCACAAAAAAATCGCAAACTATAAAAGAAAAATGAAAAAAAAATAGAAAACAAAAAAAGAATAGAAAAACAGAACAATGAGGAACGATTAGAAAAAATTGAAAAAATAAAAAAAAAATAAAAAAAAAACAAAAAATCATAAAAATGACAAAAAAAACAGAAAAAAAAAACAAAAAATCATAAAAATGACAAAAAAAAATCGGAAAACAAAATTAAAAAAAAGAACAAAAAACTTTGGAAAAAATTGAGAAAAATTAGAAAATATTGGTAAAGAAAAGGTAAAAATGAAATTGTAAAATACTGAAAAAATGAAAAAAGAAATCAAAAAAAACGGAAGAAATCGAAAAATACCACAGAAAACCTCAACAAAATCACAAAAAAATCGCAAACTATCACAAAAAAACAATAAGAGAAAAATGAGAAAAAATTAGAAAACAAAAGAAAAGAATAGAAAACAGAATGAGGAATGATTAGAAAAAACTGAAAAAAAAAGAACAAAAATCATAAAAATGAAAAAAAAAATACAAGAAATAAAAAAAAAACAAAAAAAAATCAGAAAAAATCGGAAACAAAAAAAACAAAAAAACTTTGCAAAAAAGAAAAAAAATTGAGTGAAATTAGAAAATATTGGGAAAAAATGAAAAAAAAAAATGTAAAATACGGAAAAAACGCAAGAAACCGAAAAATATCACAAAAAATTAGAAAATGAAAAAAATGAAAAAAAATTACAATGAGAAAAAAATCAGAACAATAAAAAAAAATCGAAATAAATCAGAAAAAAAAACAAAAAAAAATCAGAAAAATAATAAAAAAGCGAGAAAAATCGAAAAATATCGCAAAAACCAAAGAGCAACCAAAAACCGGAAACAACTCTAACCATAAAAAAAATGAAAAAATTCGCAGAAATTGAAATAAATTGCAAAAAATCGCAAAGAACTCCCAAAAAAGTCGCAAATAATTACAAAAAATCAGAAGAATAAGAAAAAATGTGACAGAAATTTAAAAACAAAAGAAAAAAAAAACAGAAAAAGAAAAACAGAACTATGATGAAAAATTAGAAAAAATCACAAAAAGAACAGAAAAAAACAAACAAAAAGAAAAAAGTAGAAAAAAATCGAAAAAACCACAAAAAAACAGAAAAAAACAAATAGTCGGAAAATCCAAATAAAAAAAAACTCTATAAAATAAATACAAATGATATATAAAAAAATTTTAAATAAGAAAAAATTCACACTGTAAAAAAAGATAGAGAGTAAGAGAAAGAGAGGGAAGGAAAAATACAGAGTGTTCCATTTAAAATAATATAACTATGGTTTGTTTTGTCATCGACCAAAGTTGGGTGTAAATCTATTTACCCATGAACCATTTACACTCGGTATACCACCATAAAAACAATAATATTAAATTTTTTTTTTCAATATTAATAAACACGCTAATTATGTCGTACAGAGTTCTAATCTTTAACAACATTAAAATTACAGCTTTAACATTTTGTAAATGTCTAATCAAATAAAAATGCACTAACTAGGGACGTATACAGAGTACTTGCGAAAAGTGGCACAAAAACCATTTTAGTTAAATTTCTTTCAAGTATTAAGAAAAATGAATGTATCCTAACAAAGAAAACTCTAAACAATTTATTCCATAGGTGACCTATAAACCATCCCAAAGGTCTCAACAAGCACTTTTCAGTGACAGTTTTTTCTTTCTTGTCATTGGTCTTATCGTCTTTTTTTCGGTAGCAAATCACTTTTATTAATATTTTTTATTTAATATAATTAAGCCATTGAATTACCTACTAAAAATAGAATACTTCTTATTTATGCTAAGTAGGCTTAAAAATTAATTTTGTTTTTTTTTATTCTACTTTAGTTATTAAAAATTTATTTTCGTTTGATTAGCATTAAGGTTATCAAAATTTAATTTACTCTACTTTTAGTGTTTAGGTGGATAAATAATAATAGATATAATTTTCCACTCGGTTGTTATAATTTTAATTTACTTTTTAGAAAATGCTTCATTATTATTATGACCATAACGTTGAATAATTTAAACTCTCAATAATATTCAATAAAAATCATAATAGTTTTGTATTAGAAATAATAGAAACTTATAAATTTCTTTCGCGCTGACAAACTACTTGAACCACGAATGGTTGAAAATTGAATATAGGGCCACAGGAAATTTGGTCTTGAAAGATTTGCTCCAATTTCAAGCGTTTGTTTGGAAAATTATAGAATTTATTTACTATTATTTTAGGATAGCAAGATTTTTTAGTCAGTACGAGAAATATGTTGGGATAATTTCTGGAAACTGTAGAGTCAGTAGCAACAATAATTCGAACTTTATTAGATATTTGATGCATGTTTACTTAAATTATGCAGATAGCGATTTAAAAGATATAAATATTAATAGATTAAGAAAAATAGTGATTATCAGTCATAGATATCAATTGCAAAAATTAAAATAGTTACTTGTAGTTGATAAGGCTAGGCCAACATAGGCGTGAACATTAAAGTGCGGTATTATTATATTAATTATCAAATTAATGTTGTAATAAGGTATGTTCGAGACTATCGTTGGCCGTTTTTTAAAATCAATATTTTCAATTAATTTTTTATTGTTTTTTTATTAATTTTTAGAAAAAATCAACAATTTTGTTAGTTTTCTAAAGTCGAGACAAGTCAGTTGGAAAATTTGATTGGTAGACTTTGGTTTGGTTTAATGTAACGATGATTTTACTGCAAAAGGAATATACAAGGTAGGAGCGTTGGGTAAGTCAATATGTTTTTAAGATATATAAATTGTTTCAAAGTTATATTTTGTATATAAAAAGAAACTAAACATTTATCTAAAATGGAGATTTTTTTGAAGATTTGGCATTTTCCAGTTTAAAATTTTTTTATTACTTCGTATTTATTGACTTTTCGAAAGTTTGTCGTGTCGAGAATTGAGAAAAATTTCCAAGATTTAAAATTGATAATATCGAAAAAAATGGTTTAGATTTTTGGAGATTAGAAACGACGCAAATTTTCTCTAAATTTAGTTAAATTGAGCAACATTGCAATAAATTTCTTTTTTACATTTTTGGAAATTTGATACTGGCAGAAAAATTTTTGTATTTTTGGATATTTTTCGGCCAATAATCTTTGTATCTGTGGAATTTATTAGCATACATAAAAAATCGGCTGTGTCACCCCAGAACTTTCCCGGCTCGACCATAGAGAATATGTTATTTATTATTATTATTTTAATTACAAAATACTAATAATTACATTAATTTATGGAACAGATTAAAAATAGCGATCCGATGGTAAATACGTCTACCGAATTGATATTTCAATGTTGATAATGACATAAGCTGCGCATGCGCACGTTGTATGTCACACTGCTACAATTAGGATCTAATAAAATCATGTGTGAAAACTATTGGGAATTCGGGAAAAATTTTCATACAATAGTTGTAGGGAATTTTACGCTTAACAACTTTGCACTGAAACATTTTGCACTAAAGAGCAAAATTTACGTCCAATTTTAAAAAAATGGAATATCCTAAATATGTATTTTTCTTGCCATCTAGCGGCGAAACTATGAGGAATTCGATCAAAAGTTAGACATAAAAGTTAAAGAAAATTTGATGCTTTACAACTTTGCACGAGAAAATTTTGCACTAAAATGCATTGTTTGTCCTCAAAATCAATAAAAACTATAGAAAACCTACATGCAGATTTTTACGCGCCCTCTAGTGGCGTAACTTTTGGAAATTCTAGAAAAGTTTGAGACAAGAGTTGTAGGGAATTTTATGCTCTAAAACTTTGTACTACAACATTTTGCACTAAAGTGTATTATTTGTCGTCAAAATCAAGAAAAACTAGAAAAAACATACATGTGCATTTTTTACGCGCCCACTAGTGGCGCAACAATTGAAAATTTTGGAAAAAGCTTAAGGCAAAAGATGTTGGGAATTCTATTGTCTAAAAAATTGTACTACAATATCTTGCACTAAAGTGTATTTTTTGTCCTCAAAATCAAGAAAAACTAGATAAAACCTACATGCACATTTTTTACGCGCCCTCTAGTGGCGCAACTATTAGAAATTCTGAAAAATGTTTAAAACAAAAGTTATAGTGAATTTTATGCTCTAAAACTTTGTATTACAACATTTTGCACTAAAGTGTATTGTTTGTCCTTGAAATTTAAAAAAAGAAAAAAATTGTTACGTGTGTATTTAATCAATGTCGGTCTTGAGGACCTTCTACTGTACCAATTTAAACCAAAATCTCATGGTCGCATTCTACTTACATACCGGCCCTCCATACCAAATTTCAGCTGGATTGGTCAAACGGTTCGGCAGTTATCGTGGAAGATTACACACAGACACACAGATACACAGACACACAGACACACAGACACACAGACACACAGACACACAGACACACAGACACACAGACACACAGACACACAGATAGACCATACGCTGGAAATGGTTTTAATCTTCTTGGGGGACCTCAAAATGGATATTTCCATCGATATCTCAATTTTTTTTTGCTCGTTCACCTTACTTTCCCTTTTTCATTTTCAATGGTGGAGACCAAGTGTGCGGTTGTCTGTAATAAAAACTTTTGATTTTTTTTTAATGGTACCTACATATAATTTGATACTGACAGAATTTTTTTTATATTTTTGGGTATTTTTTGGGAAATAATCTATAATCCTTATATCTGGGGAATTTATCAGCATTCATAAAAAACACACAGAAAATGCTAAAAATCGTTTTAAAAATTACAAAAAAATTTAATTATTTATTGAGAAATCTGTATTTTTTTTGGGATTATAAACTTAACTTATCTTTAATTTTAGAACTGCAAGAATCGTCGGATTTTATGAAATTTGGTAGAGTTGTCCCATTTAGAGAAGAGCCCATTACGTCATGATGCGCACAGACAAAATTCGAAATTTTAGTGCTGGACACGCCCCTTTTTCATTTTCAGTGGTGGAGATCAAGTGTGATAAAAGCTTTTGATTTCTTTGACAGTATTAATTATTTCATAATTATATTACGTCTAAATATTTTGGTAAGTTAAAAATAAAATTGCCAATATTAAAATTATTGAAATAATAATCTTCGATTAATACGTTCACGGTAGTTTTTGAAATATATTTTTAGTTTAAGTTTTAGAATATTTATTGACCGGGTAATAAATTTTATGAATGATGAAGCTGAAAATGGTCCAACATTAGCATTAAAAAATTTTCTGCAACGTTTTTAAGCAGTTAAAGGAATCTCTGAATCTACATTTTTTATGTTTTGTTTCTAAAAACAATTTTTGTTCGGGTTTACATATGTTGGGCAGCTGACTTTGGCATTGTTGGAACGCAATGCAAAGTGGTGGGGAATTTTTCAATTTCCAATATTTATTGACAAGATCAAATACATGTAGTCGAGAAATATTTCCAAAAAGTTCTGTATTTAGGAGGCATGTTTTTGTAATGAACTTCTCGCTAAGATATGTCCGTCGATACTCTAGTGGGGGTTCAAGTGCTTCTACGTGAAGAGGATTAATTGGTGTTGATTTCATTGCTCCAAGACATAACCGCAAAACTGTATTTTGAAAGACATCTATTCTTTTAAGTAAATTATTACTAGCAGATCCGTAAAGTATGCAACCGTAATCCAATATAGATCTCAAATAAGCGCGATAAAACAATAATGCTGTTTCAACATCAGCACCCCACCATGTTTTTACAACCATTTTTAAAAAATTGAGACCCTTATTACAGTTGTTTAACATATATTCTATATGGGATTTCCACGTGAGTTTCCTGTCAAGAATCATCCCCAGATATTTTACCTCGTTTTTTATTTCGAAATCTATATTATTAAGTCTTATATTGTTATTTGGCAAATTATGTCTAGTAAATATTGTAATTGATGATTTATTCGCTGATAATTGGAATCCGTTTTTAATTAACCAAGAATTTAGTTTGTTGGCTATAAAGTCTAATGACACCACTGCACTATCATATTTTCGGTGTTCGGTATAAAAACAGAAGTCATCCGCATATTGGATGGTTTTAAAAGGAATGTGAACAATATTAAGTTTATGGAGATCGGCTGTGTACATATTGAACAAAATGGGGCTCAATACTGAGCCCTGTGGTAACCCTGTAGTATTTATACGTGGGCCAATAATACGATTATTATATCTAAGATATACTAGTCTATTACAGTAGAATTGTACGATACTATTAGCAACATGTGATGGTATATTAAACTGGTTAATCATTTTTTCTTTTAAAATTGAAAGACATACAGCATCATATGCACCTTCGATATCCACAAAGAAATCAGCCAAATAGTTATTTTTTGAAAAATTATTCTGTATGTCGATTACGATACTTGACAGAGCATCAATAGTTCCAAAACCTTTTTTATACCCAAATTGATTGTTAGGCAATAGCTTTTGTGAAACAGAGTTAAAAATATTAATAAATCTTTCTAAAAAAATAAAATACCACACATAAAAAGCGGAAAAGTATTATGTTGGCCACAACCAATTTTTTTAGATACTAAAAAAATAATAATAAAAACAATCATGTATGACATTTTGTGGATTTTTTTTTCTTCTTTTTGTAAATAGTTTTAAAATATTCTCATGAACTTAATTTTTTTATTTAACATTTCAGTGCAAATATTTTTTAGCAATACGACAAAGAAAAAGTTTCACAGTAGGCGGGACCGGGATCCTCGGACCCGAAAATGCTCATTTTCTGATAGAGACTTTCTTTTTCTTTCTACCGTTCTCGAGTTATGGTGCGCACAGAAATCCAGACATCCACACATCCACACAGACAGACTTTTTTTTGCGGAAAATCAATTTTTTCCACGTTTCATGACATTTTAAGTCTTGGAGCATAAAAAAATATTTTATCTTATTTTAACCTATACTTTCAATTTTTACATTTTTTTCCTATTTTTCCTATTTCTTCTTATTTTCTCCTGTTTATCATAGTTTTTTCTTGTTTTTCATAAATTCCCATATTTTTAGCTATTTTTTACTATTTCTGCTTATTTTTCTTATGGTCCATATTTTTCCCAATTTTTCCATTTTTTCGAAATTTTTGACTATTTTCACTGCTTTTTCAAATTTCTCTCTGTTTTTTTTTCATTTTTCTCTAATTTCCATTTTGTCCTATTTTGCGATCTACTTTTTCCTATTTTTTCCATATTTTTCCTGTTTTTCATAATTCGTCCTTATTTGTCGCTATTATTCACCATTTTTTCGTATTTTCCCTTTTTTCCCTATTTGTCTTTATTTTCCCCACATTATTATCCGATATTTCCCTATTTTTCTCTAATTTCACTATTCTAAACTATTTTTTCCTGCTTTTCCTATTTATTCCTGATATTTCCTTATTTTTCCCCTTTTTTCCCTATTTTTTCTATTTTTACTGTTTTTTCTATTTATTCCTGTTTTTAATTATTTTGTAATATTTTCCTTATTTTTCTTTATTTTTCCTTATTTGTCCTGCAAAGTCTCTATTTTTTATATTATTCCCTATTTGTTACCATTTTCCCCCTAATTTCCACTATTTTTCTCGACTTTTTCCCTAGTTTTTAATTTTTTCTACATTTTTCAATATTTTCTCAATTTTTCTCTGTTTTCATTATTTTTCCATGTTTCACTGTTTTGCTCTAATTTCTCTATTTCTCCCTATTTTCCACTATTTTTCACTTCTCCGATTCTTTAATTTTTACTGTAAATACAGATTCCTATGATAAAGATTCAGACTTTTCACTACTCGATTCAGATTCTGAGTAGAAAAATTGAACCGTTTAATTGAAAAATTACTTCATATTATTTTATATAAGCAGTTTTCAATAACTTAGAAAGTATAAAGAATGTTAATTAGATTTTTATAATTTTTTTTTGTTCAGTTGACAATAATAAAAAATTAACTTTTTAACACCAGTTTTAATTTTATTCTAAAACGTACACGCCACTGGTCGAAGCATGAAGTGTGACGTAATGGGCTCTTCTCTAAACGGACCGACTCTAACGTCACTAAGTTTCTAAATTTGATATTTTATAATTTTTTGAACAATATTTTTACTTTCCCGGACCCATCAAAGGGAAAGTAAGGTGAACGAGCAAAAAAAAAACGAGATATCGATGGAAATATCCATTTTGAGGTCCCCCAAGAAGATTGAGACCATTTCCAGCGTATGGTCTGTCTGTGTGTCTGTGTGTCTGTGTGTCTATGTGTCTGTGTGTAATCTTCCACGATAACTGCCGAACCGTTTGACCAATCAAGCTGAAATTTGGTATGGAGGGTCGGTGTGTGCCTAGAATGCGACCATTAGTTTTTGGTTTTTAATTGGTACAGTGGAGGGTCCTCAAGACCGACATTGGTTAAATATACATGTAACAATTTTTTGCTTTATATAAATTTTAAGGACAAACAATACATTTTATTGCAAAATATTGTAGTACAAAGTTTTAGAGCATAAAATTACCTACAATTTTTGTCTTAAGCTTTTCCAAAATTTCCAATAATTGCGCCACTAGAGGGAGCGTAAAAAATGTGCATGTATGTTTTCTATAGTTTTTCTTGATTTTGAGGACAAACAATACATTTTAGTGCAAAATGTTGTAGTACAAAGTATTAGAGCATAAAATTCTCTATAACTTTTGTCTCAAACTTTTTCTAAAATCTCCAATAGTTGCGCCACAAGAGGGCGCGTAAAAATGTGCATGTATGTTTTCTCTAGTTTTTCTTGATTTTGAGGACAAACAATGTATTTAGTGCAAAATTTTCTAGTGCAAAGTTGTAAAGCATTAAATTTTCTTCATAGTTTCGCCGCTAGATGGCGAGATAAATACACATTTAAAATTCCCTACAACTATTGTATGAAAATTTTTCCCGAATTCCCAATAGTTTTCACACATGATTTTACTAGATCCTAATTGTAGCAGTATGATATATAACGTGCGCGTGCGCAGCTTATGTCATTACCAACATTGAAATATTAATTCACCATCAGCTCGCCATTTTTAATGTGTTCCATAAATCAATGTAATGCTTAGTATTTTGTAATTAAAATAATAATAATAAATAACATATTCTCTACGGTCGTGCCGGGAAAGTCCTGGGGTGACACAGCCGATTTTTTTTAGTTTCGAATATTTTTGATTTTTCTTTAATCCTTAATTTAGATAAGTTTATTAACTTTATAAAAAACTTGAAACTATGAAATTTTAAAAATGTGGATACCAAAAATTTTATAGTATTTAATATTTCGATATGTTTAATCAATTTTTCTTATTTTGTACAATTTTTTAATGTTTTTAAAGCGACCTATTCGTAATTTCTAAAATGTGACGCCTCGTACAAAAAATTCAATCATGCTAGACTAGTCGCAGTAATACTGTAAAAATCAGATGTATTAAAAGTAAAAAAAAAGAAAATGTGGATATAAATCAAAGCAAATACAATTGACAAAAAATAAATAAATCCTATTTATTTACTATTGACTGCATAAGATATCATGTTCCTCGAGTATAACAACAACCCGGCAATTATGGTCCGATGAGGAGAACCCTAAGCTTGGATTGATGGTTTTCCCACACGATAACTATCGAATAATACCAAATAAAGATTGCAAGACAATTCTCAGAAAGGCATTGGCGCTGCGTTCGACTTTTATGGTATGTCTGCGGGTTTTGACTCTTTTTGTCCCGACAAGACTGAAATTTCACAAAGTTACCAAGTACCTATTAATTTAACGAGCAGGGAGAAAAATGTTGTCATCGCGCACGTTACGTTACGCTGTGCGCGCAGTATTCTCGGCTTCGTGCTGAGATACCGCCCGCCGAAACTCAGACAGTTTTCAATATATCTCTATAAAATAAGTTGTGGTCAACATTAAGGCATTTTGATTCAAATAAACCACCCTTTACAGCAACACAGATTTTCACTTATTTGCTAAGCCTGAAATGTTGCATCATCAAGAAGAAGAAGAAGAACAAGAGATAAAGATAAGATAATAGAATATAAACAGCGCAATACTACAAATTTTTCTAGTTTGATTTGATAAAAAAAATATCATATAAAATAATAAAGGTGTGTTTAAAATACTGTGACCAACCAACCCTCCTTATATTGAATTATTTTTTTAAGAAATTTTAGAGAGGTATAATAGCCTTAGATTTTGCTGATTTTTTTAAGGCGCTCGATTTTTTTAAGCCCCACTTAATCTGCCTGGGTTTATATTGTTAAAACTCATTATTTTTAATTATATAACGAAGAATGTTTAGTCAAACTCGGCATAAGAACATGGTTGAAAGCAGGAAAAAAAAGTCAAAAATCAAATTTCAAACTACCAACATCGACACCGAAAATCTTGTATCTTGTATCTAGCGTAGATACGCCGACGCCAATAGTTTCGACAAACAGTTGGGTTTTACTTCTTCAAAAGTCAGTCTATTCTCGCAAATTAAACTACGAATACCATTACTAGAAGCTACAATATTCGACGTCCATTTCTATATTTCATCGTTAAAGAAAATGTCTTCACTTCGTGTAGATTTATTTTGTCTTTGTGAAAATAAATCAGAATAAGTATTTAGATATTTTAATTCGCCAACTTCTTATAGTCCCTCGGCCAAAGGTTAAATAACAACTTTTATCATATATTTTTCTAAAATATATTGTCAGTGTTACGCAGAGGCGTACTGGGTCAATCGCATTATTTTTTTCTAAATTGTGGTCCAACAAGTATTCAGTCTGAAATAGGGTTACATCGCTGGTATTGATCCGGTCGCAATCTAGTAGGATTGTCCATACAAATGATGCTATCACTGATATCCAAACAACAATAATTAAAGATGATATCGCAGATATCCATTAAAAGAGCAATATTGCCAATAATGCAGAGAAATATTCCTTGGTAAACGTCCTGGGGGTGGGTATTCGTTGGATGGATTTTTTATAAGCTCTAAAAAGGCTATTTACAATTTATTTATTGTCAACACAATTGGTTAATTTATAATTAATACATTTATTATAATGGTGGTTAGGTTTTCCGGTTGTCCGGTTTTCCCTATACTTTTTATGCCAAATGGCGCCATCATTTTTCAGTAAATTTTCTTAAACGAATAAATATTTTCTTGAGATTTTTGTGTTTTAATTTATGTCCAATTATCACCAAACTTTAAATGAATTTCTGGGGTTATTACAATTATTCATAATAATGCTATTATTATTACTACAATTATTAAACGCAACGTGGGTCCTAACTTAACAATAATAGACCTTATCCCTGTGGTTATTGGCATATATCAATTTAGGACAGTCGAACTTCTGGTGACCCATTTTACTACATTTATAATACTTCCATCTAGTTTTTTTTGTCCATCGAAACAAAAGTAAATCTATAGAAAGAACCCCGCACAAACTTTATGGGAATTGGTTCCCGGTCAAATTGGCTGAAATTTGGATATGTTGTTCGTTTCGGCATCCGGAACAAAAGTCTCAATGGGCACAAAGTTCAATTTTGCTTATTTTGGCTCTCCAAAGCTCCACGGATTCACCATTATTTACTATTTAAAAGGGTAATCTCCTCGAAAGTTTAGTATTTATTGTTAAGGTTGCTGAGTCCAAAACTTATATTAAAAAATCGATGTTGACAGTTTACAGCGGTCAGATAACTGTCAGTCAACAAGCAATAATCAAAATTGATAAAATCCACATGTAAATATATGTTTTTGAGGTTACCGAGTTTAAAACTGATGTTAAAAAATCTATATTAACCGTTGACAGCTGTCAAATAACTATTAAACAGCATGTAACACTCGAAATTGATAAAAATGACATGTAAGCATACGTCTTTAAGATTGCCTAATTCTAATCTGATGCCAAAAAGACGATATTGACAGTTGAGTACTATCGTTAATTAAATATTTGACTGTGCATGATAATGTGTCAAGATAGATTATTGCTTATTGTTTGATATTCAGCTGTCAACTGTCAATATCGTCTTTTGACATCAGTTTTGAACTCAGCAACCTCAAAAACATAAGTTTACATGTAGATTTTATTAATTTTAATTATTGCTTGTTATTTGATAGCTAGTTGACAGCTGTCAACTGTCAATATTATTATATTGGCATTGGATTTAAATGCAGCGATCTCGAAAACATAATAGGGTACTTTTGTTAACGCAGCAAATACTAAATTTTCGAAGATATTACCGTTTTAAGTAGTAAATAATGGTGAATCCGTGGAGCTTTGGAGCTCATTAGGAGCCAAAATAAGCAAAATTGAGCCCATTGAGACTTTTGTTCCGGGTGCCGAAACAAACAACATATCCAAATTTCAGCCAATTTGACCGGGAGCCAATTCCCATAAGGTTTGTGCGGGGTTCTTTAAGAAAATTTGGCAAGAAAATTCCAAATCATTTGATATTTTGACGTTCTTAACCAATTTTTCATCTTTTGGAATTTTTATATTGTTTAAACGACGCCGACGCAAAAATATCATCACAATAAGAAAAATATTATTTAAATATCAAATAAAAATATTTTTTAGAAACAAAATTAAACTTTTAATTTGATACGAACTCCAACCTAATATTAATAATCATAATAATAAATGGTCTTTATTTGCACTTAAAAAAAAAGAAAGTAGTACATTTGTTTGAGCGAGATTTAGCCAATACCTATATTTTTTAATTAACTAAAAATTTCCTTAAACCAAAATAACTGATGCTCCCCACACATTTAGTTAATAATCCTCTCATTGTATTTGGACGTTTTGGGCCGCGAAACAAACCAAACGTTAAGCCGGAAGTGCTTAAGATACTCACCCCTGATGCGACATTATGCCGGCAATTTTCCGCGTGACCGTTACAAACGCATTGTCCCCCAATGCTGATGTCCCTAATCGAGTAGAACAACCTCTTATCCTTCCAGATGTCCTGCGCCAGCCACCGTGGCATCGGTTCCTGTGTTCCCCTTAATCCGATTAAGCGTAGCTGAACGAAGCGTGCTTTCGTGAATTCCAACAATTCCGGACTGGTTTCGTTAGCGCCGGGACGACCCTGGATTAGAGATGTGTGAATCTGGAATAAACATTTTAATTATTTTATATAAATATATTTTATAACAATTTAAATGTAAATATATACAGAATTTATTTCTGAAGGATGGAGCTAAAATGCTAATTAAAAATTTTAGTTAAGAAAGTGTGCATAGATATAAAAGTCCCTTGACCTTCTAGAATACTAATGCTTGGTCAAAGCACAAAAAGAGAAAGAAATATTTAATAAAAAAATAGAAGATTGGAAGAAAATCCATCGCTGTAGTGATTCAAAATAAGGATTTTTAACTTAAGAAAAATAAATCAAATTGTAGAAAAAACTACAAGGAAATCCTAATAGGAAGATTTTACAAATTTTAAAAATCCAACAAAGAAAAAGAATGGAATAGAACAATTTTTTTTAAAATATTTTCTTAGTTTCTAAAAAGTTAATAAAGTTTCCCATCATGAATTATTTGAATATCATAAAATGATCAGTTTCAAATTTTTTAAGTTAAAATATTACAAAATTGAGTAACATCGCAAAAATCTCCGTATTTTATGAAATTTTCTGAAATTTGACAACATCGCAAAGTTTCTAAATTCTTTAATATTTTGCAATGCTCTTCAAATTTTTTCGACTTTTAAAATTTGGTAATGTTATAAAATGATTTTGATATTTTATCGCCCATGAGTAATTTTTTATATTTTGATATTTTTAAAGTAACGTTGCCAAGTTTAAGGAGATTGTTCTAAATTTGAGGAAATTCTCTATTGCAAAAATTTTTAAGATTCAAACTTAAAAGGTTGTTGGAAATTAAAAATTATGCTATTTTTCTCATATTTTATGTAAATTTGGCAACATTGAAAGAATCTCGAGATTTGCTAAAATTTTCTAAAATTTGGTAACGCCAGAGAAAATTTTGGATATTTTATCGTTTTTTAGTATTTTTTTTTCTGATATTTTTAAATTAAATTTTTTAAGGTCAAATTTATATTTCAAAATTCTTGTGATTTATATTAAAAAACATTTCTGATAATTTTTAAGCTTGATATCAAATTTTCAAAAATTTCCCTATGTTTTGGGAATTTTTGGAAATTAGAAACTACGAAATATTTTTAATTTTAGGCAAATTTAGTAAATAGCAAAATCTCCATATTTTATGAAATTTTCAGAAATTTGACAACTTCGAAAAGTTTTTAAATTCTTTGATATTTTTCACTCTTCAAATTTTTTCGCAAAAATTCTATAAATTTCTGTTTAGAAAATTTTGAGATCAGAAACAATTTTTTTTTTTAATTTTAATTATATTTAGCAAAGTTGAAAAAATCTCCGGATTTTAAGAAATTTTCAAAAATGTGGCAATGTCAGAGAAAGTTTTAGATATGTTATTGTCCTTTAGCAATTTTTGATATTTTTAAAGAGACGTTGCCAAATTTATAAAGATTTCCCTAAATTTGAAAAAATTGTTAGGATTTAAAATTGTTAGTGTAAAAAATTTAAACTTTTAAGGATTTTTGCAGATTAGAAATTATGATTTTTTCTAGTATTTTATGAAAATTTAGCATCATTGAAAAAATCTCAAAATTTGGTAAAATTTTATAAAATTTGGCAAGATACAGTTTTGGATATTTTATTGTTTTTTAGTATTTTTTTAATTTGATATTTTTAAGTTAAATATTCTTCTTATTTATTAAAAAAACATTTTTGATAATTTTAGAGCAATGTATCAAATTTACAAAAATTTCCCTACGTTTGGGAAAATTTTGGAAATTAAAAACAGCGAATTGTTTTTAATTTTCGGCAAATTTAGTAACATCGAAAAAAATCTTGGTATTATGAAATTTTCGGAAATTTGACAACATCGAAAAGTTTCTAAATTCTTTGATATTTTTCACTATTCAAATTTTCGCAAAAATTGTATAAATTTCTATTTGGAAAATTGTGAGATTATAAAAATATTAAAAATACGCTCAAAACCGCTTTTAAAATCGAAAAGAAAATTCTCTATTGCAAAAATTTTTAAGATTTAAATTTAAAAGATTGTTGGAAATTAGAAATTATGTTTTTTTCTCATATTTTATGTAAATTTAGCGACATTGAAAGAATCTCGAGAGTTGCTAAAATTTTATAAAATTTGGTAACATCAGAGAAAATGTTGGATATTTTATCGTTTTTTAATATTTTTTTATTATGATATTTTTAAATCATTTTTTTTTAAGATCAAATATTTATTTAAAAGTTCTTATGATTTTATTAAAAAACATGTCTGATACTTTTAGTGCGTTGTATCAAATTTCCGAAAATTTAACTATGTTTGGGGAATTTTTGGAAATTAGAAACTACAAAATATTTTTAATTTCAGGCAAATTTAGTGAATCGTAAAAATCTCCGTTTTTTTTATGAAATTTTCAGAAATTTGACAACTTCGCAAAGTTTTTAAATTCTTTGATATTTTTCACTGTTCAAAATTTCTATTTAGAAAATTTTGGGATCAGAAAAAAAACATTTTTTTTAAATTTTAATTAAATTTAGCATAGATGAAAAAATCTCCGGATTTTAAGAAATTTTCAAAAATTTGGTAATGTCAGAGAAAATTTTGGATATTATTTCGCCCATTAGTAATTTTATATATTTTGGTATTTTTAAAGCGACGTTGCCAAATTTATGAAGATTTTCCAAAATTTGAGGAAATTATTAGGATATAAAAAAAACATTAAAAATACGCTCAAAACCCTTTGTGAAAATCGAAAAGAAAAGTACGTTTTTTTTTCTCATATTTTAATATTTTATGTAAATTTAGCAACATTGAGAGAATATGGAGATTTGCTGAAATTTTCTAAAATTTTGTGACGTCAGAAAGTTTTGGATATTCTATCGTTTTTTAAAATTTTTTTATTATGATATTTTTAAATCATTTTTTTTCAGATCAAATATTTTTAAATTCTTTGATATTTTTTTTTTAAATTTTAATTAAATTTAGCAAAGATGAAAAAATCTCCGGATTTTAAGATATTTTCAAAAATGTGGCAATGTAAATAAGAGAAAATTCTAGATATTTTATGTTCCTTTAGCAATTTTTGATATTTTGATATTTTTAAAGCAACGTTGCCAAATTTATGAAGATTTCCCTAAATTTGAGAGAATTGTTAGGATTTAAAATTGCTAATGTAAAAAAAAATCAACTTTTAAGAATTTTTGCAGATTAGAAATTATTCTTTTTTCTATTATTTTATGTAAAATTTAGCAACATTGAAAAAATCTCGAAGTTTGCTAACATTTTCTAAAATTTGGCAAGATACAGTTTTGGATATTTTATTGTTTTTAGTATTTTTTTATTTTGATATTTTTAAGTTAAAATATTTATTTAAAAATTATTCCCATTTATTAAAAAAAACATTTTTGTTAATTTTAGAGCAATGTATCAAATTTCCAAAAATTTCCCTACGTTTGGGGAATTTTTGAAAATTAAAAACAACGAAATGTTTTTTAATTTTAGGCAAATTTAGTAACATCGGAAAAATATCCGAATTATGAAATTTTTGGAAAATTTGACACAACGAAAAGTTTCTAAATTATTTGATATTTTTCACTGTCCTTCATGTTTTAGCAAAAATTGTACAAATTTCTATTCAAAAAATTTTGAGATTAAAAACTAAATTTTTTTTTAAGTTTTAATTAAATTTTTTAAAAATTATAATTAAATTTAGCAAAGTTGAATAAATTTCCGGATTTTAAAAAATTTTCAAAAACATTTCTGATAATTTTAGAGCAATGTATCAAATTTTAAAAATTTCCCTACGTTTGGGGAATTTTTGAAAATTAAAAACAGCGAAATGTTTTTTAATTTTAGGCAAATTTAGTAACATCGAAAAAATATCCGTATTATGAAATTTTTGGGAAATTTGACAACATCGAAAAGTTTCTAAATTCTTTGATATTTTTCACTGTCCTTCATGTTTTAGCAAAACTTGTACAAATTTCTATTCAAAAAATTTTGAGAATAAACACTAAATTTTTTTTTAAAATTTTAATTTTTAGCAAAGTTAAAAAATCTTCGGATTTTAAAAAAGTTTAAAAAAGTTGGTAATGTCAGAAAAAATTTTGGATATTGTATCGCACATTAGTAATTTTTATATTTTGATATTTTTAAAGCGACGTTGCCAAATGTATGTAGATTTCCCTAAATTTGAGGAAATTGTTAGGATATTAAAAATATTAAAAATGCTCTTAAAACTGCTATTAATTAAAATAAAAAAAATCTCTATTGTAAAAAGATTTAAACTTTAAGGATTTATGCACATTAGAAATTATGCTTTTTTCTGTTATTTTATGTAAATCTAGCAACATTGAAAAAATCTCGATATTTGTTAAAATTATCAAAAATTTGGCAAGATATAGTTCTGGATATTTTATCGTTCTTTATTATTTTTTTATATTTATATTAAAATATTTATTTAAAAATTCTTGCTATTTATTACAAAAATATTTATAATAATCTTAGAGCAATGTACAAAATTTCAAAAATTTCCCTACGTTTGGGGAATTTTTGTAAATTTAAAACAACGAAATGTTTTTTAGGCAAATTTAGTAAAATCGCAAAAATATCCGTATTATGAAATTTTCGGAAAATTTGACATCGAAAGTTTCTAAATTCTTTGATATTTTTCACTGTTCTTTAAATTTTCAGATTAGAAACTAATTTTAATTAAATTTATCAAAGTTGAAAATTTCCGGTTTTTAAAAAAAATTCAAAAATTTGGTAATGTCTGACAAAATTTTGGATATTGTATCGCACATTAGTAATTTTTTATATTTTATATTTTTAAAGCGACGTTGCCAAATGTAAGTAGATTTCCCTAGATTTGAGTAAATTGTTAGGATATAAAAAAATATTAAACATGCGCTTAAAACTGCTATTAATTAAAATAAAAAAATCTCTATTGTAAAAATTATCAAAAATTTGGCAAGATATAGTTCTGGATATTTTATCGTTCTTTATAATTTTTTTATGTTTATATTAAAATATTTATTTAAAAATTCTTGCAATTTATTAGAAAAACATTTATAATAATTTTAGATCAATGTACAAAATTTCAAAAATTTCACTACCCATGACTTTGAGTTTTATTTCTACTGATTTAAAAAAGGCTTATGACCAAATAGTTTTACATAAAAACGAGGAAAACTAAGAAGTAAAGGGACTCCTACAAAAATTTCGAAAATCTTAAAAAAAACATTTTATAAATTCAACTCTAATTATTTTATGCCCAGACTTAATTTTATGTATCAAAACGTACTTGACTATAATTTAGTTATCAATATTATCCTATCACATCAGCCAATGCATATTTAATCATCTTGTGTTGTTTGCATGCATTATTGTTTTTTTTTTGTAATATAAATGTTGCCGCTGAAGTATGATTACTTGTGAATTGAATTGAATAATACTTTATAATACGATTATTATAGTTATTTCCGTCAAGCGTAGATAAGCAGTAGTAAAGGGTTATTGAATGCAAATTGATTAATGATTCTGGTTGATGGTTTTGTTTACCTTTTAATATCAATGTTTATTATCGAACCAATTGTGCGTTTTTCAAACATGAGAATTTCTCATTAAGTATTTAAAAATTAATATGAAAAATTGTTTATTTTTACATTGTTTTGTTTAAATAATTTGGATAGTATCGGCAAATGGGGGATAGGAAATTGCATTTTATTTTGTCCTCTATAAGAGCATAGTATAAAATTGTTTACATCATAGATTTCTATAGTCCGACCTATTTAAGAAAATAAGCAGCAAGTCATGGATTGACCGTTTATAATAGTAATTCTCTCGAATAAAGCCACTTGCTCCGGGTAGCGTCAGTGAAAAAATACTCGTTAAGGTATCAACAAATCACTTACTGAGCAAAAACTTTTGCCAACGTTTTCAGATTCATTAAAAAGTAACGAAAATCTAAATAAATATTTTAACTCAAAAAAGTTGATTTAAAAATAATAAAATAAGAAAAAATCTAACTAAAAAACGATAAAATATCCAAAATTTTCTCTGACTTTGCCAAAGTTTTTGAAAATATAAGAAAATCTCGAGATTTTTGCAATCTTGCTAAATTTAAATCTTAAAAAATTTTGCAATAGAAAATGTTTGATTTTAAAAGCGGTTTTAAGCGCATTTTTAATATTTTTTATATCCTAACAATTTCCTCAAATATAATCATAAATTTGACAACGTGGCTTTAAAAATATAAAAAATTACTAATATAAAGTATCCAAAAATGTCTTTGACATTATCAATTTTTTGAAAATTTCTTAAATTCCGGAGATTTTTCAACTTTGCTAAATTTAATTAAAATTTTAAAAAAATATCAAAGAATTTAGAAACTTTTCGATGTTGTCAAATTTCCGAAAATTTCATAATACGGAGATTTTTTCGATGTTACTAAATTTGCCTAAAATTAAAAAACATTTCGTTGTTTTTAATTTTCAAAAATTCCCCAAACGTAGGGAAATTTTTGGAAATTTGATGCATTGCTCTAAAATTATCAAAAATGCTTTTTAATAAATGGGAAGAATTCTTAAATAAATATTTTAACTTAAAAATATTAAAATAAAAAAATACTAAAAATTAAAATATCTAAAACTGTACCTTGCCAAGTTTTACAAAATTTTAGCAAATTTCGAGGTTTTTTAATGTTGCTAAATTTACATAAAATAATAGAAAAAAGCATAACTTCTAATCTGAAAAAATCCTTGAAAGTTAAAATCTTTTTACAATAGCACTTTTAAATCCTGACAATTTTCTCAAATTTAGGGAAATCTTCATAAATTTGGCAACATCGCTTTAAAAATATCAAAATATCAAAAATTGCCAAAGGACGATAAAATATCTAAAACTTTCTCTGATATTGCCACATTTTGAAAGTATCTTAAAATTCGTACATTTTTTCAACTTTGCTAAATTTTATCAAAATTTAAAAAAAAAATTGTTTCGGATTTCAAAATTTTCTAAATTTATAGAATTATTGCGAATATTTTGGAAAAATTTGAACAGTGAAAAATATCAAAGAATTTAAAAAATTTGAGAAGTTGTCAAATTTCCGAAAATTTCATAAAATACTGAGATTTTTGCGATTTACTAAATTTGCCTAAAAAAAATATTTCGTAGTTTCTAGTTGATTTAAAAATAATAAAATAAAAAAATACTAACTGAAGAACGATAAAATATCCAAAATTTTCTCTGACTTTGCTAAATTTTTTAAAATTTAAGCAAATCTCGAGATTTTCCAATCTTGCTAAATTTACATAAGATAAGAGAAAGAAGCATAATTTCTAATCACGAAAAATCTTTTAAATTTTTAAATCTTAAAAAATTTTGTAATAGAGAATTTTTGATTTTAAAAGCGGTTTTAAGCGCATTTTTATTATTTTTTTTTAAATCCTCAAATATCATAAATTTGAAAACATAGCTTTAAAAATAAAAAAAAAATACTAATATAAAATATCCAAAAAAGTCTCTGACATTATCAAATTTTTAAAAATTTCTTAAAATCCGGAGATTTTTCAACTTTGCTAGGTTTAATTAAAATTTTTAAAAAATCTTAGTTTCTAATCTCAAAATTTTTTAAATAGAAATTTGTAGAATTTTTGCGAAAATTTAAAGAACAGTGAAAAATATCAAAAAACTTAGAAATTTTTCGACGTTATCAAATTTCCGAAAATTTCATGATACGGAGATTTTTTTGATGTTACTAAAGCCCAAAATTAAAAAAACATTTCGTTGTTTTAAATTTCCAAAAATTTCCCGACGTTTAGGGAATTTTTGGAAATTAAAAAACAGCGAAATGTTTTTTAATTTTAGGCAAATTTAGTAACATCAAAAAAAATCTCCGTATCATGAAATTTTCGGAAATATCGCTTAATATATATTTTTTTTATATACGGTCACCTACACCAAAATGTTTTCTAAAGAAAATTTTTAGAACTTATTTTGTTCAAAAATAATATGTTATGTGCCAAGGGACTAAAGTGCAAGTTTTAATCCCGAGAATGAAGGCTGTTCAATAACTCGAGGGATTAAAATGTACTTTAGTCTCGTGGTACATATGCTATTTTTTGCACCGCAGGGACCAAAACATAATAAATGTATACGATAATTATGCAAAAATAAAATCAACATTATTATTTAATCAACAGTAAAAACACAAGAGCTTTTTTTTATCGGATAAATTTCTCTTTGTAACGAAAAATTTTGCCAATCAGTAATTTTACGAGAAAAACCGACATGGAAAAATCGCGAGACCGGAGGTCGAGAAGAAGGTTAATTTATCCTTAAAAAAAAGATTGAGTGTTTTTTGGCAAGATAAATTAACTACAAAATATAGAATGAACAACAATAATTTTCTATATTTATACAATTAAACTATTTCATTATTACTATTTTTTAATAATTTTTATTAATTATTTTCCATATTTCAATTTCAACCAAACAAATAATTTTAACTGACAGAACTAAGGTTAAAGTGACGTGCCGACGCGATTCACAGCTACTAGATATAGTCTGATTATGAGAAACATGCATCTTTATCAACATTCGCGATAAAAATGGATGCACCTTTTTTATCGCTGTCAAACTGACAAAACGGTCATCATTAAATGACACATTTTATATAGGAGTTAATTTATCGTTATAAAAGTTACTAAATAGTTATTTATGTACCAAGGGTATAAACAGATATGTATGCCCTGAGGACGACGATTTTACAAACTGGAGGGCCTCTGGCCCGAGGGCTTGTAAGTCGCCCGAGGGCATAATCATCTGTTTATACCCGCGATGCATACAAACTTTTATGTCACACAAGTTCGTTATTGTATCCACAATATAAATTAAAAAAAAACTATATTTGTCTTTATGCCTGCGCGGACCATAAAGTTCACTTTGTGGGCCATAAAGTGTACTTTATGCCCGCGCGGGCCATAAAGTTCACTTTATGCATGCACGGGTATAAAATAAACTTTTATTTAGTTGGTAACTAAGCAATAAAAACACAATAATGAACTAGTATGACATAAAAGAAATTAAAAAATCGACCTGTCTGGATGTGAACTGTTAAATATTTTAATCTCAACGAAGTAAAAGTGGCACTTTCGTTCTAATAGAGAGATTATTAAATATTTTAGTCCCAAGGGAGCAAAAGTTGCACTTTAGTCCCTGAAATGAGAAAGTAAAATGCATATTGCAGTGCAAAAAAATTATAAAATATTTTTCATTTTACACTCATTCCTTTTAACTGATTTAAAATTAATTAAAATACAAAATTTTTATTTTTAAAATTCGCATAAATTCTTAAGAGGATTCACCTATAATTTCAAACTTTAAATATTTTTGGTTTTGAAAAATCTGATACTTTAGTATTTATGTCTGCAAAAATAATAACATTTTCTTAAACATTTTATAAAATAAAAATATTTTAATAAACAATTTTTGAAATACACTAATAATAGTTCAAAAACTTTTGAGCTAGTTATAATAAAATTTTATAAATTGTCACGCACAGTGGCGTGCATATTTCAATTCGTTCATTAACTTTTTGTCATAAAAAAAATCTTCATTAGGTATAATATGATCAATTTAAATTTTTACTCCGCCTATGCCTAAACCTTTTCAAATTTTTTAATAAAATGATGTGACTTTAGTAAATTTTATTTAAGAAATCTGTTAATTAAAAAATATCTAGTACTATTCATATGATTTTCTACTAGATAAATATTTCTTAAAAGAAATTCTGTATTAATGAAAATAATTAGACAAAAATAAAATCTAGAATCTAATAAAATAAATATCGCTGGTAGTTACGCTATAAATTTACATTAATAAACATCATTTATTCTTTGTGCACAAGCTTTTAATCATTAAATAAGTCATTTATTAATAGTTACATTTATACGCAGGTCGCATCCGCAAGACGAATAATTTTTTCATGAAGTCTTGTTATTAATTGAAGAAAATGCTAAGTCCAATTATCTGTAACAAGATTAGTCGAGATCTGATTGAGATAAGATTTCCTTTTCATTTAACTGCTTTCTATATCTATATAATTATTTTTGCTCATTTTTCGTGTTTTAAACACGAAAACGAACAAACAGGATTGGACTCAGTTAAAATTTTCTTATTGCAACATATTTTGTTCAAAGGAGAGTTGTCACTAGTAATCTCCCTGGTGCTTGATATCAGAAATATTTGCGAGAACATTAATTTAAAAATTATCCCGAAGACGAGGCATAATTTTTTTAAATAATTCAAAAACATTAAATAGTTTATTTTATATTTTTCTTAATTTTTTTACTGTCTATTAGTGTCAAATATAGTTAATATTAGCGATTATTGGAAGATTTAGCAAAATTTTTAGAATTTTTTTCTGATTTTTAGCGATTTTTTTAGGTTCGTCAATGTTTTTTTTAGCGATTTTAATGATTTAATTTAAAGGAATCAACAACCAATTTTTCTTTATTTATAGGAATCAACACCAATTTTAACAATTTTTCTGTAATTTATTGGCGATTTTTTGAGTTTATTGATTTTTAGTATAATTTAGCGATTTTTTTACTTTCTTGACAATTCTGAGTAATTATTTTATATTTTTCTCAATTTAAAACGATTTTTTTGTGGTTTATTAGTGGGTTATCATATATAGTTATTTTTAGCGAGTTTTGGAAGTTTTAGCAATATTTTTTTCTGAGTTTTTAGCGTTTTTTTGTTCAAAGATTTTTGGCGATTTTAATGATTTATCAGCGATTTTTTTAATTCATAGTATTCAACACCAATTTTAACAATCTTTATACATGTTATTCGCGATTTTTTGAGTTTATTGCAAATTTTTAACAATTTAGCGATTTTTTTTAAATTTTAACTAATTTCTTAATGATTATTTTTCTTAATTTTAAACTATTTTTTATGGTTTAGTAGTAATTTTATCATAATTGTTCTACTACTAAAGTTTGCTTAAAAATATATTTTTTCTGAATGATTCTTTATATTTAATTAGTATGATACTTTCGACAGAAAAAAATGGTGTGATACTAATGATCCCGTATAATGTTACAACTGACCCGGGATCGGGAATGGTTGTAACATTGCTCAACTTTTTGAAAAATACATTGGTGGTGTTTTGCTAGGAATCTCAGAGAAATTTTAACACATCCACTTTATTATCAATTCAGTGACTAACTAATTAATCAATTTATCCTGAGTTTATTAGAATACAAACAGCAGGTGTAAGTCCAACTTTTACAATTGCCCCCGCTCTACCCTACTCTTAGATAAAAAGGGATCCATGTAATTAAAAGATTAGCCCTTATTGGAATACTTCTCCAACATACCGAGACCCATTCTTCTTGGGGACTTGAACGCCAGACATACACAGTTTGGCGATCATGACTTCAACAGGAATGTTATTCTCCTCACGAATCTGCTAATAGACCTCCCCATCGATAGAGTATTAAACACCTCTCCTATCTACATCGGATACCGAGGAAGCTCAATCGTTGACCACATCCTGCTCATAGACAGATGCAGAGCTATGGTTGCCGATTGGTGCTTCATCGGGGCCTCGATTACCTCCAACCATCAAACTTTCATGGTCGAAACAAACCTTTTCAACCCAATCCCTCCCAACTCGAACCGACTCCAAATCCGATCCTATAAAAAACCAGATTGGCCCCTATTTCAGCGAACCATCATTGAAAACCTGCCAGTAAATCCCGTTATCAACACTGGACAAAAACCTCTCCCTCCGACATCCTATCCAACATTCGGCGGAAACGCCAAATCTACAAATCTACCGCCAGTTTGTGAGGAATATTGACCCCATCCTTAAAACCGGCCGAACGCCTTGATAAGGCTTCAGATTAACACTTATGGTCAAGATAAGTGGATTGAGGTCACTTCAGATCTTGATCATAGGGACGGATCCAGGTTCTGGCACAAACTGTCGGTTCTCACTGGTCAAAGGACCAAACCCACCTCCCATCTACTGGTAGATGGACAAGTCCTCCGCACTCCCGAGCCGAAGGCCATTGCATTCAAAGGCCATCTACAAGAAACAATGACAAACCCAGTCAATCCCAACTTCAATCCAAATTTCCACTACCGCATGACAACCGCACCACTCTCAACCCATCTGCTCCCCCTATCACCGATCCATTGCTTACTCCATTCATCCCAGAAGTCATCGCCTCGGCATGTCACAAGAGGAGAAATTCAGCATCAGGCCCTTAAAAACCTACCTGCCACCATCCTTCCCATCCTCACTCTCCTCTTCAATGCCTGCCTTCAGCACTCCTTTTTTCCATCAAACTGGAAAACAGCCCACACCATCCTTATCTCCAAATCCCACGAAGCACCCACCTCCCCCAATTCCTATAGGCCTATAACCCTGACGAATGTTCTGGGTAAGTTCTTTGAGAATCTTCTCAAAGACCGTATATCTGGGATTTTCTGGATGAAAGTGAAACGATCCCCTAATTCCAACATGGATTTAGGTCTGAACACTCTCCCCAAGATGCACTAGTGAGATTCCACTCCCTTACCACCAAATCTCTAAACCTTGGTCACTATGCGTCGTCAGTTTTCTTCGATGTCCAGAAAGCTTTCGATCAGGTCTGGCATGCCGGACTTGTTCGGAAGCTTTCTAACATCGGAATTCCTTCGCAATTCATTAAACTTATCCATTCCTACCTTACACATCGATCAGTCATAGTCAAAATCGGTTCTTCCACCGCAGATCCCTTTACTCCTCAAACTGGAGTTGCCCAAGGTTCAGTGTTAGCCCCAGTGCTGTATGTAATTTACACACACAACATCCCCTTCCCGCCAACTCATATCCCAGACATCCAACTGTATGCGGACAACACCGCATCTACAGCATCAATCACCAGAGCTCTACACAACAAAACCCAACAGATGCTTAACCGTTTTTCGGAATGGTGCAGCAACTGGAGGATTACCCTAAACCCACAAAAACCCAACTCATCATCTTCAAACATCCTTCCCTTTAAAACAGGCGGGGCCAATCTCTTAATGACGTTGACCTGAGGCTTTGGGGAGAGAGACTAGTACCCAAGGACGAGATTGACTACTTGGGAGTACGCTTCACGCATACCCTCACCTGGTCAACCGAAGTCCAAAGGATTCTGAACAGAGTTAGAGAACCAGCCTCTTTCATCGGAGCCTTGGGGGGACGAATTAGGAGATGCAACCCTGAAACCCTCGTGCACACTTATAGAAGTTACATCAGACCCATCCTGGATTACAGAGCTCTGAACCTATCCACTCTTCCTCCTCACCTCTTACACGCCATCGCGGCAACAAAGAGGAGAATCCTAAGGAAATGCGCCTACCTCCCCTGGCGTTCTCCTTCGAACGAATTACATGAACAAACTAATACAACTCCTATAATTTACAGATTCAAAGACCTTCAAGGAAGATACGTCAGGAAAACCCTGGCCAGCTCCAACACCCACGCCCAGGAAACACTAAGGATGAGATTGACAGATGGAAGGAACGGAAGACCTCTACCTAAGAAACCAAATAGCCAAGAAGAAAATTTCCTCAATCGAACATAAAAGTTCTCAAAGAAGCCAAAGATCTTCCGGACGATCTCCTAGATCTCTTAGAGGAGGCTCCTCTAAGCATCAGATGAGCTAATCACCCCACTG
Source organism: Neocrepidodera transversa (assembly GCA_963243735.1). Classification (NCBI taxonomy): domain Eukaryota; kingdom Metazoa; phylum Arthropoda; class Insecta; order Coleoptera; family Chrysomelidae; genus Neocrepidodera; species Neocrepidodera transversa. Next base: position 547,655 of record OY725337.1, on the reverse strand, counting down.
ATGTCCAAGGACTTTCTGCCCGCCTGAGCCCTCGGGGAGGCTCGTAAGGAGAAACTTCTCCTACAGCAGGGTACAAGGAATCAACCGAATTAGAATAAATAACCAAGGAGGGTTTATCAGGTATGCCCCTGACTCTGCTTGCAGAGCGATCAGGGGAAAATCCTGCACTACTTCGTGAAGTATCTTTAAAAGTTTCCCACCTCAGAGCTCAGGACAATAGTTGTAAAAGAAAAAAAAATTAATACATTTAGTCTTGCATGGCCATTTGGAAATTTGTGGAAATAAATTGTAAATGTTGTCTCAAAAATAAAGACAGAATATATTTCTTCGCTTGAGAAAAAAATATTGTAAATACTAAGAAATTGCGTTTAAATATTTTATAGCCCAATGGTGTTAAGCAAAATATTAATAAACATGGAGATCTTAATGCATAGCAATTAGAACCCAACTGTGAAATAGTTAAGCGGAGATTACTAGTTAGAATATAAAAATTCCTTACCTATTATTTTTGTTTATGAACACGAAAATAACATTTTTGTGCATAAAAAAATTTATTTATATATAATTATTGTTTTTAAACGAATTCCATAACAAAAATATTTTTCTCATCGTTATGTAACATCGAGGAATTCGAGCAATTACAATTACAGTGGAACTCAAATTGATTCTCCGATTACGATGTAATTGATTCTTGTCAGTGATTTAGATGACTTGCCATTAAGATATGATTTCTATGTCGATATCTTTTTATTAAAGTTAACAGTGATCCATTTTGTAACATGCTTAATATACGATAATGAGATTTGATTGATCGACTACATGTTGGAATACAGTTTCGAAATCATTGTACAAACGTATTTTTTTGGACAAGTAATTAAAATCCTATAAAGGCTGATTTAGCTTCCATTATCAGTAATAGGAAATAAAATTTATCATATATAATAATATTAAGCGGATAATGTATTTAATAAATAACCTACCTCTCCGCTTTCCATTGGAGTTAACCTCGAATAAAAAGAGGTGCATATCACTTCATTGTCTGTAAAATAGTGGGGTTTTCCTTTAGTGGCTGGAATGCCGAATCGTTCTAGGCATTCCTTGTCCGTTCTAGCGAAAAACTGCCATGGCTCGTAATTTTCTCCGTCCAATGAGCGTTCTAAAATCCAAGTGCCCGGTCTTGGAGAATTTGCCATCTTGATTATTATATATGCTATTTGGTATGCCTGAAAGAAAGGAATAAAAAGTTAATAATATCTAGTAAAAAGATTACGAAGAAAAGTCTTAGTTTTATTATCTCATAGGGTGGTAACTTTTTATATTAAACAATATCGGCCCAACTGTTAATTTTCCCCTCAAAAATTTGGGGTTTACGGGAACATTTTTGAGTTTCAAGGAAATATTTTTGAGTTTCACGGCACATCAAATGCCATTTTGTACACCACGTGCTGTTTCACGACGCCGGTCTCTTCATCTGAAAAGGAACCTTCGGAAAGTGCTCTCTCTCTCTCTCTCTCTCTCTCTCTCTCTCTCTCTCTCTCTCTCTCTCTCTCTCTCTCTCTCTCTCTCTCTCTCTCTCTCTCTCTCTCTCTCTCTCTCTCTCTCTCTCTCTCTCTCTCTCTCTCTCTCTCTCTCTCTCTCTCTCTCTCTCTCTCTCTCTCTCTCTCTCTCTCTCTCTCTCTCTCTCTCTCTCTCTCTCTCTCTCTCTCTCTCTCTCTCTCTCTCTCTCTCTCTCTCTCTCTCTCTCTCTCTCTCTCTCTCTCTCTCTCTCTCTCTCTCTCTCTCTCTCTCTCTCTCTCTCTCTGATTTCTTTCAAATTTTTTAATACAAAATTTTACAGAAAAAAAAAGACTAATAACAATATTAAAAATGAGACCGTAAGTCATTTTACTAATAATTTATGTTTAACATGGGCGTAGATATAATATTTTATTAATGGAAGAGAAAAAACGCGTTTAATATCCAATAGCAAGACAACTAAAAAATATATTAAAATAACCTTAATACCATTGAAAACAGAATAAAAAATACTATAAGCGGAATTTTTTTCAAACTTTTTCAGCAAAAATTAAGACCTTGAGAATAGGGAGAGACCAAAGTAAGAAAAATTAAAAATCTTTATAATTGTGGTCTCTCCCTATTCTCACAACCACAATTTTTCATCTAAAATTTAAAAAAAAATCACATTTATAGTAACTTTTTTCTCTTTCCAACTACACTTAGTAAGTTTTGATAGCAAAAATTACGACCTGGAGAATAGGGAGAGACCAAAGTAAGAAAAATTAAAAATCTTTATAATTGTGGTCTCTCCCTATTCTCACAACCACAATTTTTCATCTAAAATTTAAAAAAAATCACATTTATAGTAACTTTTTTTCTCTTTCCAACTACACTTAGTAAGTTTCGATAACGTTAATAGTTTTTTTGTTACAGGGGTTAAACAATATGTAAACTGCAAATTTGAATTCAAATATTGTTTCTAATGCTAGAAAAAATATAAATTATAATTTAATCCTTTATTACTATTTTGTATTTATACATGAACGTACATATTATTTTTTTAAGGGGTATGATTTTTTCCAAATCTTTTAATACAAAAATTTTACAGAAAAAAATGACCAATAAAAATATAGGTCGAGCTGAAGGGGCTAGTCAGATTTGATGCCTGTACCGTCCGACACATCAGAGTAAGAACCGTGTTGCACACCTTTTCCTTCCTCGTCTAATTTGGTTTTGAATAAAGATAGTTATTTTGTACTTTATCGATTGTTATTTGTTTGTATCCCGAGTATTGTGATCCAAGCAGCGAATACCCATGTGCTCAACCCATTAGGGCAAGTAAACCCCGAATTCTGGCTGCTACCATAACGACCCCTGGAGTATTTTATCTTCATTGACGCTGCCAGTTACAAGTGGCCTTCACTCTATAAACGGAAGGTGGCGCCCGAGACAAACCGTTACCTGCACCAAGGCGCCAAAAGTTTGCGTAACGAAACAAAGAGCGTTACAAAATTTCTCACTTATTATCCCTACTTCAGAGCTCTTCAGAAAAGTAAGTTATTCAGATCATTAAGTTAGTGTGTCTGTGTTGTTAGTGTGTCTGTCTGTGAGAGCTCTCACAGCTTTTACACTGAACCGATTTGCTTCAAACTTGGTATGTAGATACCTTAGTGTAATATCTTGGCCGAGTTTAAATTTGAGCGCCCTGTAGGTGTAAGTAGACCGGAATGATTTGGGTCACAAGGTCATATGTATTTTAAATGATTGATACTTACTCAGCATCAATAGCAAACAAAGCATGTCATGACATATACAACAGTCTTCATCATTACTGTACATTACCCTGAAGTAAGTTTCCCTTCATAGTTTTACACCTCTTTCGATTTAATTTTATAATTAATTTAAGAATATTAAATTAAAAATAAAAAATCTCAAAAAAAAATTTAAAAATATAAAAATTTTTGCGGCCTATTTGACCTTATTACCATGAGCTAGACATAAACTAATCGCAATTAAATTTGCTTAGATTTCGATGCTCTAAAAAATATGAAGTCAAAATGTCAAAAATACATACATACATCCAGACAGACAGATTTTTCGAATTCATTTTGATCATTACAGCGATAAAATTCATTTAGATGTTTATCCTGATCACTGCCTACAGATATAACTAAATTTAACCTACAACTATCGCCAAATGGCGCCATCAATTATCATTAAGTCGCCCTGGAACACCATGACAAATAATAATAGCTCTCCCTTTCCCGCACAAGGTTTGGCTTCTGGGGTTCACTCGTAAATTGATGAAACATAGAGAAAGTATTATTATTATTATCATTCTTATTAATATTATTATTATATTCTAAAACTAAAGTATTAACCTCTAGTGTCCTCTTTTCTATTAATGTTTGCCCGCGACCTGTTCGTATTTTATTGCAAGGATCAAGGATCAAGAACTTCATACCAACTCGTACAATTGAAGCACGTGACGTCACGATCTCTTAACGGATGCCGATGCACGCTCTGATACGATTCCGGATTCCGGGATGTTGAATATTAAAACGGGAACCGGATAAGTGTGGGTTAAACTAGACAATTTATATGGAAATGAAACAGCAGAAAAAAATTGGTTCCCATTGTTTTAGATTAGTTTATGGTGTTATGGGGAATTGACGCGAGGATGTAGGTTGTTTTTATTTCGAAGACCATTCCGTGGGGAAAAAAGTTGTGTTAATTAAAAATTGTTGTTGGAGTTATACATAAATATTGTGGGATTTTTGACATTTCGGAATAAGGATAATAATAAATTTTGTTAATTTGCATAATATACAGAGCCGTTCTCGTAACATTTCCAGGAAGTAATTGTAATATTTTAACAAATTCATTACAACTTTTTCTAATAAAAAATTGTTTATCAGAGTGTACTGAATTAAAATTTTTTTTTCAGTTCTTAAAACTGGGTTTATTTTATAATATAAATTGTATGATTTAAAATATTTATTAAATATTACAACCTAACAAAAAATGTTTTGATTGAAATCGTATAACTGAACATAAATTTACGATACAAGTCAACGTAATCAAGCCGTATAAATTCAATTTCAATTAAATTATCACCAATTAATATAAATGTATACGGTTGCTTAATTTCTCAGCAGTCGCATAGCACTTATTGCATAAATTTCATGTGGTACATAACGGCTCACCGAAATTTATTTATTTTGATTTTTAAATATTAAATTTATTATTTCCTTCTAATATTTAAATTTATTGCCTTGTAAAAATACTATCGCGTTCTAGAAATATATTTTTTTCTTGAAAATAATACAATAACAAATGTATAATAAAGATCATATCTGATTAAAAAATAATATTTATTTTATAAAAAAAAATATAAAAGGGAGAATTGTCAAAAAATAGAATGAATAAATGCTGATACTTTTTTGAAAATTATTAAGAAGAAATTTTGTTAGTATTGGAATTTATATGATAAATTAATTGATTTATAAAAAATAATAATAAAAGAAGTTATTTAACAATATGCGAATATTAGACAAAAATAAAATAAAACAATACAAGGGTAATACGAGAACGTGAAACTGATAAAGCTATAGCAAGACGCGGCAGAAAATGAAGTTAGATGTGAGATAGAGAGACAGAGAGACAGAGAGACAGAGAGACAGAGCGACAGAGCGACAGAGAGACAGAGAGACAGAGAGACAGAGAGACAGCGAGACAGAGAGACAGAGAGACAGAGAGACAGAGAGACAGAGAGACAGAGAGACAGAGAGACAGAGAGACAGAGAGACAGAGAGACAGAGAGACAGAGAGACAGAGAGACAGAGAGACAGAGAGACAGAGAGACATAGAGACATAGAGACAGAGAGACAGAGAGACAGAGAGACAGAGAGACAGAGAGACAGAGAGACAGAGAGACAGAGAGACAGAGAGACAGAGAGACAGAGAGACAGAGAGACAGAGAGACAGAGAGACAGAGAGACAGAGAGACAGAGAGACAGAGAGACAGAGAGACAGAGAGACAGAGAGACAGAGAGACAGAGAGACAGAGAGACAGAGAGACAGAGAGACAGAGAGACAGAGAGACAGAGAGACAGAGAGACAGAGAGACAGAGAGACAGAGAGACAGAGAGACAGAGATACAGAGAGACAGAGAGACAGAGAGACAGAGAGACAGAGAGACAGAGAGACAGAGAGACAGAGAGACAGAGAGACAGAGAGACAGAGAGACAGAGAGACAGAGAGACAGAGAGACAGAGAGACAGAGAGACAGAGAGACAGAGAGACAGAGAGACAGAGAGACAGAGAGACAGAGAGACAGAGAGACAGAGAGACAGAGAGACAGAGAGACAGAGAGACAGAGAGACAGAGAGACAGAGAGACAGAGAGACAGAGAGACAGAGAGACAGAGAGACAGAGAGACAGAGAGACAGAGAGACAGAGAGACAGAGAGACAGAGAGACAGAGAGACAGAGAGACAGAGAGACAGAGAGACAGAGAGACAGAGAGACAGAGAGACAGAGAGACAGAGAGACAGAGAGACAGAGAGACAGAGAGACAGAGAGACAGAGAGACAGAGAGACAGAGAGACAGAGAGACAGAGAGACAGAGAGACAGAGAGACAGAGAGACAGAGAGACAGAGAGACAGAGAGACAGAGAGACAGAGAGACAGAGAGACAGAGAGACAGAGAGACAGAGAGACAGAGAGACAGAGAGACAGAGAGACAGAGAGACAGAGAGACAGAGAGACAGAGAGACAGAGAAACAGAGAAACAGAGAGACAGAGAGACAGCGAGGCAGAGAGACAGTCTGAAGAACCTTTAATGAAAGGTGAAAAAAATTTCTGCCACCACTTCATGTAAAGCTATGAAAAACTTTGTTAAAAGTAATGAAGAAGGTAAAGGCTTTTAGTACCTAAAGAGAAAATTTCCCCGTTTCAAGATGCAAAATTAAAATATAGAATTTTTTGTAGGTCCACAAAGCCCAGAGCTCATGAAGGATGAAATTTTTAATACAAAGTTGAATAAAGCAGAAAAAAGATCACAGGCCGCTTTTATAGAAGTGTATTATAGCTTTCACGGAAAAAATAAGCTGATAACTTCCAAAAAATCATTAAAGAACTTTAACTGCTTATAAAGCTCTGCAATGCAACATATCTCTTGGAATAAATTTCACTGGAATATAATCCAGAATTCACAAGACAAACTTAGATTTCCTTTAAGTTTAATAATCTAAAAATAGATTTTAGAATTCATTATTCCATTCATGCGTCATTGGCATTAGAGCCGTGTGCAAAAGGACATATTGTAAACAATAATTCACCCTATTCCCATCTCCGTCTAAGAGCTGTAATATTAATAAGAGCGACACGCGCCGATGTACCTCTGATCACCGGACGAGTCTATTTACATACTAGAAGGAAGAAACCCGTTACAACTCCCTCTTACACATCATTTTTTTGAAACGTTATTTTATATTTTGTTGATAATAGTGATTTAGTAATAAATATGTTCTTTTTAATATGGGTTTGTTCCACGAATAGAATTTGAAATATATCAAAAAGTAAAACATTAAATACTATATTAAAAATTATAATATTAAAGATAAAAAAAATTCTTTGGACAACAGCCTAATTGAATTTTTGATGTATTCAGAAACAATTGACAAAATCCGTCCTTTCTAGGTTTAAGGAAATGAAACGTTATATATAAATTTAGCTAATAATACTTCAGAGACTATTTCTTTTATCTTTCGGGAAAAACGAACTTAGCTTGTTTTTGTCCTTGTCATTAAGTTTCTTTCAAAAACTTCCTGGATTCGGCGGCAGAGAAAAGATGTCAGCCCAAAAGCAGATTCAGATACAGTAAGAAAGGAACTCGTTAAAAAAAACTCATTCCAAAAGACTCGTTCCAAGAAAAACTTGTTCATAAAAAAGACTTGTTCCAAAAAAAAACGTTCAGTCCAAAAAACACCATAAAAGTTCACATAAAGGAAACAAGACAAAATCTTGAATTTTTAGATCAAAATATGAAATATAAAATAAACTGAATTAAATTTTAAGACAATCTCTAAAAACAAATTAAAAATAGATTATCTTTTTGTAATTGAGACTGAAAGAGCACCACAAACATCAGATAATTTCTATTATTATAAAATATAAGATATGATCTTTTAAGTAAATATAAAAAAAATATACCGGCATAAAAAAGAAATAAAAATAACATAAATAAAAGTTAAAGCGTCGAAATAATTAATAATGATAACAGGGGACATAAGTGAATATATAATATAATAAAAATTTTCAATGAACGATATAAATTATTATAAGTTGATTTTTCTGACTAATGAGGTAAAGGGAAGAATTGATCGCACCCTAAAATTATAACACTATTTTCTGAGGTTTCTAAATATAAATAAATTGTAAATATGTTTGGGTTGCTCTATAGAAATAATAATAAATTGTATAAAAATATGAAATTAATAATTTCGGTTTGCTAATTAATGGGTGAGTAAAAGGCCTTACAGTTCATTTAAATGATTTATTTGTGTTAATATACTAAATCCTGATATTAAGGTTGGTCCTTCGATCTGATAAAGTTAGATATCAACAAGTCTAACGCCTAGTACTTATTCCAAACTTACGTCGATTCCTAATCATATTTGTTCATCTCTCAAAATTTATTATTTGGATTTGCACCTTAGATTTCCTTCCTAAAAATTTTGGTGCAGCTTTAGATGAATATGGTGAAAGATTTCACCAGGACGTTTTTAATATAGAGAAGCGCTACAATTGAAAATGATTCTGAAGGAATGCTTGCTGACTTTTGTGGTCAATAGATCAAATGAAAAGAAAAAAACTACAAAGTAACTGGAATTATATCACTAAATAGATATCCTGATGATTTTACTGTTTAAAATATTGAACTTTATAAATTATTTGTCCTTATTGTTACCATTATAAGTATTTGATTCTAAGGGTGCGGCCACGCTTGCGAGCGATTTATCGCGAGAGATAAATCGTGAACGACTGAACGACAAAAAAAAATTCAAACCCATTGAATTTTATTGGAGTGGCCATATCTACAAAATCGCTTAGCGAGAAATCGCTCAGCGGCTAAGCGTGTCGTTCTGTTTTCAATTCGGTTTGATTTCTTAGCGACTTTTGTTGCATTTTGTCTTGTAAACTGCACGTACAAGGTCGACAAGATGTCGTGTTTTAAAGAAATTTTAATTTCGGAAGTTCAAAGTAGACCTATTTTATGGCAGATCTTATTTAGCAGTAGGTCAAATGTGTTTATACTCATTCTAGAGTACTGGAAAACCCTGTCTGGGTATGTTCTTAACTGTTTGTACAAGTGATGAAATTCCCCATATGCTTTTCTATATCTATTGATAGGATGTACACAATATTTCCTTTTGCGCTTCAAAAAAGGGTTTATACATGGATCATCTTCCAAAAGAAGGGCAATTCGACGCGCTCTTGTGAGAGTCATGACGAAAACTGATATTTTAGTCGCTTTCCTGTGGACAGGTTCCCGCCTGTCGCCCGCTACATTGTCGTCCACGATTTATCTCTCGCGATAAATCGCTCGCAAGCGTGGCCGCACCCTAACTTGTAATTAAAAATAGCGTTTTTTTTTTCAAAAAAATAAAAATTGGATAAAGTTTACATTTTTTTGCTAAATTTATATTCAAGAGGTCCAAATATAGTATTCTTAGGCATAAGAATAATAAGGAGATAAGAAAAATATTGGCAGACCAGGCATATTTGTAACTCTTGACGTTTTCAAACTTAAAATAATTTATTGTAACGAGTTTTAAAATCGTTACTTGTCATATATTTTGTCTTATTCTCTTTTACCATTAAGTTTTGTCTGTCTATCCAAGTAAGCTCATCAAAAACATCCCCAAACAAATATATATCGAGAAATCATTCACAAGATAAAAGTAGTGGTCATTGATTACAACAATAGATCACTACTAGGAATTAAGCGTCAAATTTTTGTATCTGAGACATAAATTTAAAGGAGATTGCTAAAAGTGTATTACAAAAAATGAGATGCGCAGAAAAAAACTATTGGTCCAAATTTAACTCGAAAAATGGTATTATGATTTAAATTCTGACTACCAATAACAGAGTTGGACACTAATGCCCTTTAGTCATTGCCTGACACGATTTTTCTTTATGTATATATTCTGCGTCACATTTCAAATTTAATACCATTTTCTGCATTCAATTTGGACCAATAGTAACGAAATTTGACCTTAATGCCCTTTTGTCTTTGGTTCTGCGCATTATTTTTATTTACGTATTCATTATATCCCTCTTCATACTTTCTTCGTCCCCGCGACACCCGCAGCGGTCCATTGTTCTCCTACTCTCTTAGTTTATCTACTAACGTACCAAATTGAATGACAACTATGACAGGGAGGGTTTTTCTCAAATATAAAAATTGTTCATTGTATTTTTATTTGCCATTGGCAAAATTTCAAGCTTCATTTTAAAAAAAATTCACTGTGCGGACAAATATTAAAATAATTTTACTTTCCCGGTCCCATCAAAGGGAAAGTATAGTGATCGAGAAAAAAAAAATTCGAGATATCAATTTCCAGATGGAAGTCTATCTGTATATCTGTCTGTCTGTGTGTATTCTTCCATGATAGAGGCCACACGTTTAATACGATTGAGCTGCAATTTGGTATATGGGTTTGGGTTACCGGTCGGAAAAACCCATTAGTGTTTGTACGACATCTGTCAAACGGAAATGTCACTATCAAAAAATGACAGATGCAATATCTCACGGAATTTGACATGCAGTATGTCATTTGAAACCTCTTGAAAAACTCTATTCATAACAGTCAAATTTATGTCTCCAACTGTCACCTGTCAAAAACAAAAAAATCGGTTGTGTCGCCCCAAAACTTTCCCGGCGAGTATCCACGAATACTTTTTCAGATATTTTTAACATTTTTTACAAGTTCTTTTAACACTTTTTAAACTTTTTTTGCTTTTTTTATAATTTTTTATCATTTTTTAGCTTATTTTGCTTTTCATGTATTTTTGTGCATTTCTTTGCATATGCTTGTTTTTTGCATTTATTTCATTTTTTTGCATTGTTTTTTGCTTTTTTGTATTCTGTTTACTTCTTGGGATTTTTTGCATTTTAAACGTTTTTTAGCATTATTTTAATTTTTTCAGCATTCTTTTTTTTAGATTGTTTGGCATTTTTTTCATTTTTTAGCATTATTTTACTTTTTTTCAGTATTTTTTTAAACCTTTTTTTTAGATTTTTTTTGGCATTTTTTTACATTCTTTACAATTTCCTTTTATCACTTTTTTTAAACTTTTCAGTTTTTTTAGAACTTTTAACAATTTTTGGCTTTTCATATATTATTGTGCATTTCTTTGTGTTCGTATTTTTTTTGCATTTTTTCTATTATTTTTCTGTTCGTTTTTTTGCATTTTTTTTTATTTTTTGGGATTTTTTTTTGCAATTTTAGCGTTTTTAGCATTATTTTACTTTTTTCAGCATTTTTTTACTTTTTCTTAATTTTTTTGGCATTTTTTTTAAACATTTCTTACAATTTCTTTTGACACTTTTTAACTTTATTTGCATTTGTTTTAGAATTTTTATCATTTTTTAGCTCATTTCTTGCTTTTCATATATTATTGTGCATTTCATTGAATATATGTTTGTATTTTTTTTGCGTTTTTTCCACTTCTTTTTGTTCGTTTGTTTGCATTTTTTTTTCATTTTTTGGTTTTTTTTGCTTATTTAGCGTTTTTAGCATTATTTTACTTTTTTTCAGCGTTTTTAACTTTTTTATTTTCTCACTTCCGAGAAGGGAAAGTATTGTGAACGAGCTAAAAAAAATGTCGAGATAAAGAGGGAAATATCCATTTTGAGGTCACCTGAGATGATTAAGACCATTTCCAAATGCAAGTCTGTCTGTCTGTTTGTCTGTGTGTAGTCTTGCACGATAGAGGCCACACGTTAAATCCGATTGAGCTGAAATTTGGTATATGGATTTGGGTTACTCGTCGGAAAAACCCATTAGTTTTTGTACGACATCTGTCAAACAGAAGTGTCACTATCAAAAAATCCATTGAAAAACTCTATTCATAACAGTCCAAATTATTTCTCTGTCACCTGTCAAAAATAAATAAAATGTCAAAATTTGACTTTAACAATAAAAATCTAATAAAGTGTTCGTGAATACTCGTCGGGAAAGTTTTGGGGCAAGACAATCGATTTTTTTATTATTTATCTCCAAGTAATTTAATTAGAAATATGAGAGAAAGTGTAAATTATTTATCTCAAATCAATTTTATCTAAAACTAAAATACATGTTTGTTTATTTATCAAAAGAAATATACATATTTAAGCGTACATTTTTTGTGTGGTTTTCTTGGACCTCTCCCCTTCATTTTTAAAAATACATTTCTTTAGGAGAATCTACATATCAATTTTCAAGCGTCCATCACCAGTTATAGTTTTCGAGATATTCAATATTCAATACAATATTCATCACAGAGTTTAAAAAATAGGGAAAGAAAACAGATATAAGAAGGAAACTTTTATTTATTCAAACATAAACGCGGACGAAGTCGCGGGCAAATGCTCGTAATTACAATAATACTATTCTCTATAGCCGAGCCGGGAAAGTTCTGGGGTGATACAGCCGATTTTTACCTCTCGCCCTTCAGATAAGAGAGGTATAGGAATCATGCTAAAAATTGGGTAGTGAGTTTTCAATTGATAAACACGTTTTGGGGTCCCTAGAATACGATTTTAATATTTTCGCGATGATGTCTGTGTGTGTGTGTGTGTTAGTGTGTGTGTGTGTGTTAGTGTGTGTGTTTGGATGGATGTTGTAGTAACGATAACTCAAAAACTACTGAATAAAAAAATTTGAAATTCTGCATAGAGGATTCTGATACCCTAGATTAGATCTGATTAGATTTTGGTGCCAATCGTACAACCGGAAGTGGCAGTTGCTATGGGTGATGAGGCCATTATTGTAAAAAACGGCAATAAAGTTTTACACATATATTTTGTATACCCTATAGTTTATTTTCATCTCATTAAAATTTTCGAAACTTTTGCCATTGTTGCCAGATTTACAAAAATATAATTTTTTTTCATACTTTTTTGTGTCAACCTGTAAATTTTTGATTCAAAAATGGCGAGAGGTCATGTGCTGGCCACATCAGATTTTTTTTATTGATTCCTTGATACCAATAGATAAATTCGACTAGCATGTTACATTTAAATTACAAAGCAATAAATAGACAGATCATTATTCCGCTGTCATATTAAAATTACTATAGTAGCTAAAGGCAAAAGTGGAAATCTCACCTGTCCGCTTACCTGTGACACCTGGTCGTTGCTATCGATAATTAACAGTAGAAGCGATACATAATTGGTTGTTTGATCTTTTCATGGAATCTGGTTATAGTCAATGTGGATCACTTTAACGCTTCTCTAACTGGCATATCCCATTTCTAATGAAATAAATTACCGTTTAGATTGACGTAAACCAAAAAGCCGCACTATTCGAGGAATATGAGCCACGATATTTCGAGAGATTAATACAGAAGAGCTTGTCATCTTGCTATAAATTTTAACAGAAACTAGGTTACCTGTAATTTGTTTATAATTTCGATTTAAATGACACAAAAAATTATGAATGAATAACTAAAATATTGTCTTACTAAGAATTTTCTTTTCTCTATTCATTTTTGCACAACGGAGAGTCTGCGGAAAAAGAAGAAAAATCGTTTAGTGCGTGAGAACCGCTTTGTGCTGGAAAGTCAAGATGAGCGTCGAAATGGGGTTATTTGTTAGAGGCGTCGGCGTCGCTTATTCCGGTGAATAAATATTATGACAGGACTTCTTTATTGCCGTAAATAAATGAAATTTTACCCATAAATTTGGTTTGTTTGGAAAACTAAATTTGAAAGTTTATGCATGACTGATTACATTTTATAACTTGCTACTTTATATGTAGGAAAAAGTCGATAGGAGAGGTTCATTAGTTCAGAATTTCCATTTAATTACATCTAATTAAAAAGTAATTTAATATTTATAATTGGGTATCGATATTAAAAACTTTGGGCACCAATTTTGTAGCAATTCTAAAAGGATTAGAATACCAGGCAAATGTTTTTCACTGTTTTTTTTAATCTCCCTATTTTATTGTTTTTTCTTTTTGTTTTCAATTTTTCAAATTTTTCTCTTTTTTATCTTATTTTCCCCCAATTTTTCAATATCTTTCCCAATTTCTCACTATTTTGCCCAATTTTTTTATATTTTTCACTATTCGTAAATTTCCCTATTTTGCACAGTTTTTTTCCCAATTTTACACTATTCTCCTTTATTTTTTTCCCTATTTTTTCCAATTTTTCAATATTTTTCCTATTTTCGATATTTTTCCCTATTTTTCCTTATTTTCCCATATTGTCCCATTTTTTCTTCTGCCGCTTATATTACTAGATTTTTCTTTTCTAGGTGTTGTTGGAGCTTGGGGAGCTCATGGTGGATGGGGAGGCCATCAGTAAACCATAAATCACCTATATGAGAAAAGAAATGTTATGTAAAAGTTCCTTTGAAATTTCAGTAAGAGAAGAATCTCATAATTGTCAATCAATAAAATTTTTCTTCCTGTTGAAGATTTTAAGGGAAATTTTTACTTTTGAAAACTGGAAAAAAGTCTGAACTTCGGGATTTTTGATTTTATAATAAATGCATTGTTTTGTTTTTTTTATGTATGTATGTATATTAATATGGAATATTTTTATATATCGTATTTATTTGCAATATTTACTCAATAAAGAGTTCAAAAATTTCTTTTTTGTATTTTAATTTATCGATACCTAAAAATAATTAAATTACGGAAATTCTAGAAAAAAAGGTGTGAGCGCAACTTCTAAATAAATCGTTAAAAAATGTTAAAAACAAAACAAATTTCTGAATTCGATTCATCTTTGTGTATCTTTTAAAAAAAAATTCATTTCAATCGGATTAAAAAAATCGCTGTGACTGCAGGCACGCTAACGTGTCGCGATATATTAAATTAGAGGCACGTGAATTGCGTCATTTCGCTAACTAATTTTAATTTCAGAAATTTCCCACACGTTAAAACATTAAACTTTGTTATTTGATCTAAAAAAAAATATTTATTTTATTAAAAGTAGTCTTTACTATCTAAATCTAGCCTGTGTATTTAAAAAAAATATTAATTTTATTAAGAGAAGTCTTTACTATCTAAATCTAGCCTGTGTATTTAAAAAAAATATTAATTTTATTAAGAGAAGTATTTACTATCTAAATCTAGCCTGTGTATTTAAAAAAATATTTATTTTATTAACAGAAGTCTAAATCTACTCTGTATATTTAATAAAAATATTTAAAATAATAATATAATTGTTAGTGTCACACTTTTTCTTCTTTTTCAGTTCTATGCAGTATTACCAGATCTAAAGTGGCCAAGGCAAAAAAAAAACGAAAATGAAGTCACAAAAAACGCGCAATCGAAAATATCGCAAAAAATACAAAAAAAAAACAAAATCTGAAAAATTAGGAAAAATCGAGAAAATAGAAGAATTAAAAAATATCAAAAATCGGAAAGAGAAAGAAAAAACCGAAAAATAAGAAAGAAAAAACAGAAAAAGAACAAAAATCTGAAAAATTAGAAAAAAACCAAAAAAATTAGTAGATTTGAAAAAATAGGAAAAATCGAAAGAAAAAATGAAATAAATGAGAAAATCAATGATATAAGAAAAAATTAAAAAACAAAAGATAGAATTAGTAAAAAACGAAAACAATGAAAAAAAAATGAGAAAAATTTATAAAAAAATCGAAAAAACCAAAAAAAAAAATAAGAAAAAAAAATTAAAATCTGAAAAATTTATACAAAAAAAATTGGACGAACTGAAAAAATAATAAAAAACAGAAAAAAACAAGAAAAAAATTGAAATTATCAGAGGAATTCGAAAAAAATAAAAAAAAGAAAGATTTAGAATAAAAACACGAAAACAATGAGAAAAAATTAGAAAAAAAAATCAAAAATATGGAAAAAACACAAAAAATGGGAAAAACAGAAAACATTGGATAAAACTAAAAGAAAAATTAGAAGACATTGGAAAAAAAATAACAAAAACTCAAAAAAAAAACGAAAAAGAAGTCGCAAAAATTCCAAGCAAACGAAAAATATCACCAAAAAAAAAATTGCAAAAAAATCGAAAAAATTGGAAAAATAGGAGGAATAAGGAACAATTAAAAAAAAATAGAAAAAAAACGAGAACATCAATAAGAAAAATAGAAAAAAATGAGAAAAAATAAATAAACTGAAAAAATTGAAAAAAAAACAAGAAAAAAAAACAGAAAAACGAGAAAAAACTAGAAAAACTGGAAGATTCAAAAAATCAGAAAAAATCATAACAAGTCAGAAAGAAAAATCGAAAAATTTTGGAACAAAAATTGTAAAAAACGAAAAAAAATTGCAAAAAAATGAAAAAGAAGTCCACAAAATTGCAAAAAATCGCAAAAATATCACAATAAAATCACAGAAAATCAGAGGAATGAAAAAGTAGAAAACGAAAGAAAGAAATTGAACAAAAACAGAACAATGACAAAAATGAGGAGAAAAATAGAAAAAATAAAAAAGACATCAGAAAAACTTCTTTTTCGGTTTTTTTTCTCTTGGCCGTTTTATATTTGGCAACACTGCTTAAAACTAAGAAAGAAGAAAAAGAGTGACAGTGACATTTAATATTTAAATTTTGTTTTATTGAATAGATATTTCTAATATTTCCGGAAATTTATAAAATTAATGTTTACATTAAGTATTTATCTTTGCATTTCGAATAATTTTTAAAGTCTTTTTCACGTTTCATTAAAATTACTAAACTTATTATTTAAGCGAAATAACGTATGGCGTAATTCACGTGCCTCTAATTTAATATATCGCGGCACGTTAGCGTGCCTGCAGTCACAGCGTAAAAAAATATCTGACCCGAAAAAAAAATTCTTCAAAATTTAGAATCGAATACAAAATGGTACAGGGGTGGTTTAAGGGTCGTAGATTCCAAAAAAAGTATCCATTCTGCTCTGGCTGCTTTAGGTTCTGAGATAATTGAGTTTTAATAGAAAAAAAAGGTATGAGGGCTACTTCTAAATGAATCTATAAAAAATGATAAAAAAAACAAATTTCGAAGGAAACCGACAACAATTCTGAAGTCGAATCATCTTTGTGTATCTTTTACAAAAAAAATTCAAAAAAGGGGCAAGGTTATAGCCTTCAAAATTCTTCAAAATTTAGAATCGAATAAAAAATGGTATAGGGGTGGTTTTTTTCGGATTCAGATTTGGCAAAACAGAAAAAAATTGACGAAAAAAAAGCCAATTTTAGGACTAGTTAAAAATTCGAGTGATACAGTAATTAACCTTCAGGTATTCAGATCACTTCCTACCCTACGAAATATTTATCGATATTTAATTTTTCTAAGTCGATATTTGGTGGAAATAACTACTTAGATTGACTTTTAAAAAAAAATTTGTACTCTTTGCCCTATTTGCTGATCTATAAGGTATAACCTCTTGTTCCTTTATTTATACGAAGAACCACTCAGTTGTTTGCAGAACTGATACTGCATTAATAAATGAATAAACTTAATTTTTTTATCAATCGTTACATATATGTATTTAATCAATTCTCATACCATTGTGTAACAGTTTAGTATTTATGTTGTACTTGAGATAATTTTATTTTGTAGTAATCAAATTTGAGACAAAAATTTTGTAATTTAACTAGTTAAGTTTGTATTATAGGAATGATGATGACCATTGAATGGCAGAAACATGTAGCCCAACTTTGTTGATCTTTTACAACTTGTGATAAACTATTATGGTATGACTTGGAGTTTTATTATTCTATTAACTATTAAAAAGTTGCAAAGAATTAAATTAATGTAACTTTTTGTTACAACCGAAATTGAAGAACTTTATTTTTTTTATTAATTAACCAAATAATTACCTCTTTATCTGTCACAAAATGCTTCGACGCCTTAGAACGATTTATATCGCCGAAACCAAAAAATAATAGATATTTTTTAATGCTCTGAGTTAATCGCCAAAAATAAGAAAAACCGCGTAGACGATGGTAGATAATTCAAAGTTCAAACGAGAAGAATACGAATTGTTACACTTGAACGGATCGTCCTTGCTTGGTTGGAGATCCTCTTTCCGTGTTTGAACTCCCCCAATTTTGCGTTACCAGACCGTCGCACATTGCGCGAAATCCTTCATCCAGCTGGGCAAAAAATTTTTCCATAATTCATCATTATCATCTTTATCATTTTAGCAAATCAAAATTGTCAAATCTATTTTATTATAACCCCAAATAAGTTCAGTTATATTCGTTTTTCTTCTAGTTTTAAAATACTTATAAATGATAATGAGGTAAAATTTTTGAACGGCTGGATTATGAATTTAGATCAGTGTGCTTGAGATATTTCTCTTTGAAAGCGATTTTAATGGAAATTTATTTTATGAATAATAGGATGATATAAAAATATGAAATTTAAAAAGAGGGTGGAATGTCGTTTTCTGGAGCCGATGTATAGTGTAAACCTACCAAGTAAGATTAAAATGGTTTTAATTAAATTTTACTTAATGAAATAAATGACAATTATATTGGATCTAACGATTGACTTTTAGCAAACATAATTTACAAAGCATTTGACGTAAAACTCGAAATTGTCTACGACTTGAAGACTAAAACTTGAACTAAAACTAATCGTGAACTCCAATACATTTCTCATAAAAATAAAGTCACATCAAATAAATCGCTGCATTCGCTAGAAATATTCAAAACTCACCAAATAACACCAACTAAAGGTCCATTAAAGATCCCGCATGGTGCCGATACAAAAAAATATATAAACACAGCAACTAACAACTGCACTCATCCCCTAGACCAATCGAAACGAGCCTCATAACGGAAAAAAGAGAGTCCGGTAATGTCGAATATTTACCTTGAACGCACAGTCACAAAATACGTCTGTTAGTTCAAAAGCATAGAACAAAAAGTACAAGGCAAAAATTTACCACTAAAATAGATGAACAAATATGATTAAGAATCGATAAATGTTTGGAAACTTTATTATGGCAGTCGACGTGTTAACATCGACTAATTCTCGAAGGACCAATGCAATTTATTATGAATCTGCGTTTCTAGCAGTTGCATTAATGTATACAAAAAACATGTATTAAAATGAACTGTGTAGAAAAAGAGCAGCAAACAGGAAACAGGATAGGAACAAATTTATATACAAAAAATAGAATTGTTAATTGTTAACAGGTGCTTCGTCTCTGCTTCTCTACCGCCGTCAGAATATTTATATAAATTAAATCACTTACATTTGCTTGCACTATTCTCTTCCTTTCGATGCTTCAGTGGAGCTAGTAAACTTCCTAGGGTGGTTCACTTTTACCGTGATTTAGCAATTAAAATGGATATAAATCACATAAAGATTTATTGAGATAAACTGCTCTCTTAATTAGTACAATTTCACTTCCATGAGAGGACCGGTCATTGCCTAACGTAAAAAAGTTTGTCGTGGGAGTGGTACTTCACACAGCGAAACGACCTGCTTGCTTGAGAGCCAATTTTGCAGCCCAGTTTGGCGCCGTTTTTGCTGATTTAAGCGAAAACGAGGAACGCATGATTAACTGCCAGCTTTGACGGTTAAATTTGAAATAGTTAGTAATAACTTTAGTGTCTCATTTCCGTTAGACAACACATAGTTCTCTCATTATAAAGAACCCCGCACAAACCTTATTGGAATTGGCTCCCGGTCAAATTGACTGAAGTTTGGACATGTTGTTCGTTTCGGCATCCTGAACAAAAGTCTCAATGGGCACAAAGCTCAATTTTGCTTATTTTGGCTCCTCCGGAGCTCCAAAGCTCCACGGATTTATCATTATTTACTACTTAAAAGGGTAATCCCTTCGAAAGTTTAG
Source organism: Neocrepidodera transversa (assembly GCA_963243735.1). Taxonomy (NCBI): domain Eukaryota; kingdom Metazoa; phylum Arthropoda; class Insecta; order Coleoptera; family Chrysomelidae; genus Neocrepidodera; species Neocrepidodera transversa. The sequence goes on along the minus strand of OY725337.1, from coordinate 528,113 downwards.
TATTTGTTTTCGAGGTTGCTGAGTTCAAAACTGATGTTAAAAAGACAATATTGACAGTTGACGGCTGTCAACTAACTGTCAAACAGCATGTAACACTCGAAATTGATAAAATGTACATGTAAGCATATGTCTTTAAGGTTGCTTAATTCTAATCTGATGCCAAAAAGACGATATTGACAGATGAGTACTATCGTTAATTAAATATTTGACAGTGCATGATAATGTGTCAAGATAGATTATTGCTTGTTGTTTGACAGTTAATTGACAGCTATCAACTGTCAATATCGTTTTTTGACATCAGTTTTGAACTCAACAACCTCAAAAACATATATTTACATGTAGATTTTGTCAATTTTGATTATTGCTTGCTGTTTGACAGCTTGTTGACAGATGTCAACTATCAATATTATTATATTGGCATTGGATTTGAATGCAGCGACCTTGAAAACATAAGACGGTACTTTTTGTTACCGCAGCAAATACTAAAATTTCGAAATAATAAATAATGGTGAATCCATGGAGCTTTGGAGCTCCGGAGGAGCCAAAATAAGCAAAATTGAACTTTGTGCCCATTGAGACTTTTGTTCAGGATGCCGAAACGAACAACATATCCAAATTTCAGCCAATTTAACCGGGAGCCAATTCCCATGAGATTTGTGCGAGGTTCTTTGAGGAATAAAAAGAAAATTATAATTTCGAGAAATTATACAAACTGTAATTTTGTCTCACCCATTTATTTATAACAAACATAAATTATAAAAGGCACATTACTTTTACAACACTGTAAACAAATCAATTGTTGTCACTCACTTTCACTATATAAAATAAGTTATGAAATCTCCGAACATTTAATTTAATGAAATAAGGGTGCGACAGTGCCGCCATTTTAACGAAGATCTTTTATTTAGTAACAGCCTGTTCGGCCAGAGAACTAAAATGTTAATGAATGTCTAATATCATTTTCCGGAATGAATGTTAGACCGAGTGGTGGATTTTAACGGTTTTTCTGACCTTGTAACTTCGGCCAGTGTGACGATGGGCAATACGTCTGTTCATAAAATTTGACATGCGTATATTATTTTCGAAAAACGATAATTTCTACTGAGACAATAATGTTAGAAGAAAGAGAAAAATGCTCTGAAGGAAACAATGATATATATGAATCTATCTTTAGATGTTGCTTTTGTTTCAAGTACTATTCGTTTAAAAAACATGGGTGCAAAATTAATAAATTATATTAATATATATAGTTAGGTTTCTAAATTCTGGATAATTTTTCAGTGAAATTTATAGTTATGGTTACTTGCAGAGCAGATTGACTCCAAATGACACAATTATTCATTAGCTAAAGACACGCTTGGAGAATTAGCGTAGAAGCTCTGTCTATGAGTCGCTCTCCATTGACGAAATTGATCTGAATAAGTCACAGAATAACTATAGATACCACGTGATCGAAGGGGTGATTGCGAGCTACAATATAAATCTCCCAAAAGGTGGAAAAGCAGAGGGTTAAATGATCAAGTGGATCCTTGGTATGCAAACTTTGAACAACTGGAGCCTTCCAAATTTATTTACCCTTGCGCGGAGTTGATCTGTAAACTTATTGTGGTAAAATCTCATAATTATAACCCAAACTTCAAATTAAATTATTTTAAAACTGGTACTCATTGCGACACCTACAGTTTCATAGTCAACACAACTAACAATATTAATTTATATTAGCGCGCGATCTTATTCTGCTCTTCCAAGTATATTGATATGGTTTTTTATTTATATGCGTAGTTTTAGTTCTGTTTTTGTATGTATTGTGGTTGACTGTGATTGAAAGGTAGAAGGTTATTGTCAAATGTAAGTTTGACAATGAAAATAAGGTTATGATAAGAAGTTTAAGGTGCGTGTGGATGTATTTAAATGTGTTGAAGATTTACTTAAGAATGTTGTGTATTTAGATGATTATATTTATTTGATTCAATAATGAGTGTTCACAACAATTGTGGTACAAGTAAAAGAAAGAATCTTAGTGTCGTTAGTCATTAAATTTACAGATAAAAAAAATATCTAGTTGGGGAAGAAAACAAATGAAAAGGGATAATAAACAGTTTTTTGGTTTTTGATAGATAAGAAAGTAATGTCATAAATAGAATATGTTTAAAAAAGAATTATTATGAATATAATAGAAGTTGTTTTCTAGAAGAATAAAAAAAAATTATATATTAAAACAAAAGGTTTATTAATATAATGAAAAATTTTACAAGAATATAAAAAAAAAATATCAAAGAAGACAAAGAACAAATTGGTCTATAGCAAAACAGGTGGTGCAGATTAGATTAGACGGAAAGGCAGAAATAGGGGGAGATTAAAGAAAACAGAAGAGGTAATTAACTAGGAGGTGATACAGAAAAAGAGAAGAACGAAACTGATTAAAGGAAGACACAAGAGAGAGAAGAACCAGAAGTATTTTAAGGCGCCCAAAATTATAGTTTTTTTTATTTATTTTTTTGTAATGTTTATTATTTTTTTTAAGGAACCCAACCCAAGGGCATAAGAGTTTTCATGATAAAAAACATAGCTAGTCTAATATAATATATACTTATAACGACCGCTGTCGAAACATCTGGAAGGGTGACGTCACGATTTCTACGAGTTTCTAGTATCTATCGAGAGGGCCGGCCTCGTTATAATATGTATGTTTTGACATCTTTATTTTAGTTGTGAGTTCGCGATTAGAAACGTTGTGATATGGTACATCATTTAGAAAAAACTGGCTCAAAATTGAAATTATTTAAAAATTCAATTTTTTCATTAAACAAAGGTAATTAATTAAGTGGCTCGTTTTGGAGCTTTGGTTCAAGTCTCGCATTGCCTCGGGCGTCACCTTCCATTTGTAGTGTGAAGGCCACTTGCACCGAGCAGCGTCAGTGAATAATTAACACTTCAAGGGTCGTTATGGTTTCGACTAATGCCTTTGCAGCCAGAACGGCGGGCTTTACTTGTCCTACTGGGCGGTAGTCCTGGGTATCTACTGCAATGTATAGGCTTAGAACCAATTAGATAAATAAAATGTCGCCAAATGAAAAGTAACTGTTTTTATTGTAATACTAAAAGCATGTACATAAAACCCGGCGGGGAAGTGGAGAAAGGTGTGTAATATGTTATTAAGCTAAACCAAAAAGAATACTTGCAGTGGTGAAAAATAAAATGAAACAGGTTATTATTATGGTCGAAGTTGGCACCTAAACTGCCGGAACCCTTTGATTTTTTCGGAGTTCTGGACTCGTCTCGAAGAGTTCTGGAGTTCTAGAGGGGTGCAGATAGAGTTCTCCATTTTTTGCGGAATTTTTAAAAAACAAATTTTGTGAGAAAAAAGAGTTCGGGGTGAATAGATATCTCAGAAATAAAGAGTTCTAGAGTTCTCGGTAGGTTTTGCAAAGAGTTCTGGGAATTTTCGGAAATTACAAAAAAAAAACAAATTTTGGGGTGCCAACTTCATGCCGCACTATTCTTTATTTATTAGAGAGTTTTGGTCACTTAGGGCCGGTTTTAAATACAGCACCCCTGAGTTCTGACTCGAAAAAATACTGAAAATTATAAAAATGGATATTTTCAAGGGGTGCTACAAAGTTCCGATTTTTGTCACTAATTTTTTGCCAGAATATTTATATTTTTATTTACTTTGTAGTTTTAGTCTCTTAGGGCTGGTTTTAAATACAGAACCCCTGAGTTCTGACTCGAAAAAAATACTGAAAATTATGAAAAAAAAAAATAGAAAAAGATAGTGAATAATGGAAAAAAAATTGTAAAAAATACAAATAAAAATTGACAAAAAATAGGGGAAAATAGGAAAAAATAGGAAAATGGGAAAAATAATTTTCAGTATTTGTTCGAGTCAGAACTCAGGGTGCTGTATTTAAAAGCAGCCCTAAGTGATGAAAACTGCCAATAAATAAAAAATTGAATATTCTGTTGAAAAATTAGCGACGAAAATCGGAACTTTGTAGCACCTCTTGAAAATATCCATTTTCATAATTTTCAGTATTTTTTCGAGTCAGAACTCAGGGGTGCTGTATTTAAAACCAGCCCTAAGTGACCAAAACTATCCAATAAATAAAGAATAGTGCGGCATGAAGTTAGCACCCTAAAATTTATTTTTTTTGTAATTCCCGAAAATTCCCAAAACTCTTTGCAAAACCTACCGAGAACTCTAGAACTCTTTATTTCTGAGATATCTATTCACCCAGAACTCTTTTTCTCACAAAAGGGGTGCGGCATGAAGTTAACACTCCAAAATTTGTTTTTTAAAAATTCCGCAAAAAAAATTGCAGAACTCTTTCTGCACCCCCTCGAGAACTCTAGAACTCTTCGAGACGAGTCCAGAACTATGAAAAAATCAAAGGGTTCCGGCAGTTGGGGTGCCAACTTCCAGGCGGTTATGGTTGATGATTAAACGGTTTGTGTAAATGTGAAGCGGGGAAAATATACACGGTGATTCGATGTCGTCGAACAAAGTGCTATTTCTTTCTGAATAACCCCTTAAACGGTCCCTTCCAGATATGTTTCTCCCTGTATACGGTGCAAATTTATTTGGTAACAACCAATTACTATTATTAATCAAAACTTAGATTACGGTGTAAATATTTCTGACAACAACTAATGATTATTATTACTCACGATCTTAAACGCGTCCCCCCGTATATGACATAATTTTACTTGGTGGTGATTTCTCACAACAACCAATTATTATTAAACAAGATGAGTCGCGGTACGATGTTTACGCGGTGATTTCTCACGACAACCAATGATTATTATTGTTCAAGATTTTACACGCGTTCCCCCCTGTATACACACACAATTTTACTTTAATTTTTAAGAAAATAGTAACTTCGTTACAATAGAAATTATTATTTATTTTTTCCTCTGGGTATAATTTGTTTGGATATCTTTTTTATCGGGCTTATCAATATTTTAAACAAAAATAACAAAGAATAAAATAAAAAGAAACAACTCGAAATTTCGAAAATAATTTTGCTTTTGTAAGGTTAAATTTCTTTTTACTCATGTTTCAAGATGTTAAAACTTTTGGTAAATAGCGCTCCTAATTCGGTAATAGTCTAATGTGTGTTAATAGAGCAATTTTGGAACACGATATCAAATTCGCAAGTTTTAAATAGTGCATGGGCAGCGCTGAAATTTATACGAAGAAATAAACCATTTAGTTTATTTTTTGTATGAAATTAGTCAATAAAAACTTGATACTTTCAGAAAATGTAGCCAATGACCCAATAATTTTTAGTAGTTGCTCAATAAATAATGTAATCCTTATACGTTTATTTTATATTTATAATATTTTTTTAGAGCGAACTGATACTATCAATTTAGATTTAATTTTTACATAAATAAACTATACGATCAGCGTATCGTGCATACGGCTTCATTATCAGAAATTGTAAGAACTTTAACAATGTCCCAGATATGACAACTTTTGTATTCTACTCTGGTGAGATCAAACCTTGAGTATGCATCAATAACATGGAATCCTATTTGCATTCAATATACTCTGATCGATAAAATTCAAAAGAGTTTCGTTATGTTTTCTATGCTTCAAAAATGATAAAGTATATACGAACTTTTAAATTGGTTTAGTATACCAGAATTGAGTTTGTATGTTTAACAAATAATTTTACCTTATTAAAATCTATACGCATAGAGAAAACTTCTGACTCTTTTTTAAGCTATAGTTAAAGTTTATACAGAAAGCTAAAATTAATATAAAATATGTGTTATAAATAAATTAAATTAGAGGATATAATATATATAACATTCATTGTTTATCTCAAACATTCGACTATTTTAAATTATCGGTGCGATAGCCGAATGGGCTAAGAGGCTGATATTAATATGCCAGTGAGCACGGGACACGTTGAAAGATTTTTGGATAAGTAAAAAATACAAAAAAATGGTAAAAAATGGGTAAAAACTGGAAAAACAGATAAAAAAAAACAGGGAAATATAAGGAAAAATAAGAAGAATGGGAAATAATCAAAATATAGAAAATAACAGTAAAAAATAGTAAAAAACAGCAAACGATCAGAGAAAAAAGTAAAAAACGCAAAAAATCGCAAAAATCGAAAAAATGTCGCTAACAAACGCAAGAAATTGAAAAATATATGAAAAAATTGCAAAAAATGGGAAAAAACGGAAAAAAATTTCAAAGAAAATCGTAAAAAAGCGCAAAAAACGGCAAAAAAATCAAAACCAAATTCCAAAAAAAAATCGATAAGAAATCGCAGAAAATAGCAAAAAATCAAGAATTTGGGAAAAAATCGAAAAAGTAAAAATATCACAAAAAATTGTCAATGCAAATAATCGGAAAAAAATCGAAAATTATAACCATCTAAAAATTTAAAAAATCGAAGGAATTAAATTAAATCGAAAAAAATCAGAGAAACAAGAAAAAAAATCAGAAAACAATAGAAACACCAAACAGAACAATGAGAAAAAATAACGAAAAAGTAGCAAAAAATAAAAAAATGAGAAAAAAAAAATAAAAAATCAGAACAAAACAAAAAAAATTGAGAAATGAGAACAAAAAAAATGAGAAAAAAATTGAAAAATCGAAAAAAGAAAACATTGAAAAAAGGTAAAAAAATCAGAGAGTTTGAAAAAAAAATGAAAACATTGAAAAAATGAGAAAAAAACGAGAAAACTAGAAGACTTGAAAAAATTAAACAATCACAATAAAACTGGAAAAAATTGGGATAAAAATCAGAAAATATTAGGAAAAAAATGAAAAACAAAATTGTAAAATACGAAAAAAACCAGAAAATTAAAAAAATTATAAAAACCACAAAAAAAAACGCAACAATATCGTAAAAAATTACATAAAACCGGTAAAAATGAAATAACTGGCAAATAATTACAAAAATCATTACAAAAAAGCGTAAAAAATCGAAAGTAAATCCCAAAAAAAGCAAAAAATATCGCAGAAAATAGCAAAAAAAAATTTAAAAAATCGCAACAAAACTTAGGAAAAAAAATTATAAAATCGCAAGAAATGACTAAAAAAACCGAAACCAATTGTAACCATCTAAAAAAATTTAAAAACAAAATCAATAAATTCGAAAGAATTGAAATAAATCGAAAAAAATCAGAGGGATAGAAAAAAATCCATAAATTCGGAACAAAACAAAAAAAAATTGGGAAATGAAAAAAAATAGGAAAAATCGAAAAATATCGGAAAAAGTTGAAAAAAGCAGATAGTTTGAAGAAAAATGAAAAACAAAATTCTAAAATAAGAAAAAACGAGAAAATCAAAAAAAATTGTAAAAAAGTGCAGAAAAACAGGAAAGTATTATAAAAAAATTAAAATATTTGATAGATTTGAATTAAATTGCACATAATTACAAAAAATCTCAAACGAAAATGGTAAAAGAAGCGTAAAAAAATCGAAAAAAATTTCAAAAAAATTGTGAACCAATGGCAGAAACTAGCAAGAAAATTTAAAAAAATCGCAAAAAAAAATTTCAAAAGCAAATGCATAAAAAAATCGCAAAAAATGATAAAAAAATCCCAAAAAAAACAGCCAAAAACCGAAAACAATAATAACCTTCTAAAAAGACTTAAAAAAAAATAAAAAAATTCGATAAAATTAATATAAATCGAAAAAAATTTAGAGGAATAAGAAAAAATCAAGAAACAAAACAAAAAAAAAATGAGGAAAAATTGTCAATCGATAAAAATCAGAAAACAACAAAAAATAGAGAAATATAGGCAAATATAGGACAAATAGAAAAAACACAAAAAAGTAGTAAAAAAATAGAAAAAACAGGAAACAGTAGAGAAAAATAGGAAAATATGGGCATAAATAGGAAAATAAGGGAAATTTTAAAATAAAAACCGTAAAAAAAGTAAAAAACAGTTAAAAATGAGAAAAAAAGTATGAAAAAATAGATATATGCATAAACTAAAAAAATTAATGAATTACTATCGAATTTCGATCACAGGGCTACCAACTAGTTATAATTATTAAGTAACTTTAAACTCTAAAAAATCTACAAATTATAAGTCATACATTTTAAACATAAAAAATTCATCGGGCTATCTACACACAATTTTTAAAATCTGAAATGAGGTTGTTAAAAAGACCTACTAAAGCGAGTATTAAAAATAATTTAGGTCGTAAATCAAGAGATGTCTCACATAAAACCGACCTAAACTACCAATTTATTTCGAAGATCAACCTCCGTTGGTATATTGTACGTGAAATTTCTGTGACGCCAGGACCGACCTTACACGAACCTCACTCAATTGAAACAACAAAATAAATAAATAAAAATAATAAAGTATGTCCTAAAAAGTTTTATATAAATGGAGAAATGCTTACATTTTGTTAATTCGTGTAGTCAAGCCAGTTCAATAATTTATGACTGGTACAATATTTACCTTATATTAATCCACACAAGATCGTCCATCAGTCATTAAATACTTAAGCAAGAATAAACGTTTAGTACAACATCCGAAGAACGTGACAGCGCCATGTAAGGCAAACCTGTGGTTGTGGTTAAAGTATAAGAAAGAAAAGTAAACCGCAGTTTCACCGCTAAGAAGCATTCTATTGTTCGACCCTAAATTATTTTAAATTGGTGCGCAAATTAGCTTGAAACAAAGACTTGGCTACTTATACCCATTATGGTAACCACTACCAATTAACGGTAGGTACATATACAAATGCCCAATCATTCTCATTATCCATTTAAGATTTACTTTACTAAAGTTGATGGCCGCACCGGAAATATTCGTGATTATAGAAATGTAGGTGTAATTCAACTAAAATGATTATTATCTATGGAAGTTTACAATAATTAGATAATTTATGTCTAGTTTGTATTATTTTAAAATTCGAAACCTCAAACACCTCACATTTTCATATTCAGTTATCTTGGTATATTTATTTTTCTGTTATAAATGTTTATTTCATTGCTTAATAGGTTTTTACTAATTTTCTGGTCCTCTCTTTAATCTATATTATGGTAATTTTAATTTTATTACTTTTCCGGTCCCATTGAAGGGAAAGTATAGTGAACGAGAAAACAAAATTCGAGATATCGATGGAAATATTTTGAGGTCCTTCGAAAAGACTGAAACCATTTTCAGAGTGAGGTCTGTCTGTGTGTCTGTGTGTAATATTCTACAATAGCTGCTGAATCGTTTGACTCATAACTTTGTAAATATTAAAGATGTGGACCTGAATTTTTCATCCTATTCTCAACAGCTGATTATTTTTTACTATTTTGGCATTTCTTTGCCTCTTTGCCCTTATTATATGACTTTTTTGGGCTTTTTTTACCCTTTTTTGCCTTTTTTTTTTACCATTTTTGCTTTTTTGGCTGTCTTTATTTTATGTTGATTTTGGCTTTATTTTGGCCCTATTTTGTCTTTTTTTGTTTTTTTTTTGTTTCTTTTTTACCTTTTTTCTCTTTTTTGGCATTTGAAACCCTTTTTGTCCTTTTTTACTTTTTTTTAAGTTTTTGGGTTTTTTTTTTGCCTTTTTGCCTTTATTTGCTTCTATTTTGCCTGTTTTATCTTTTTTACCCATTATTATTTGGCATTTTTTTGCCTTTTTTAAACTTGTTTGTTTTTGTTTTTACCCATGTTTCCTTTTTTTGATCTTTTTTTAAAACTTTTATGCCTTTTTTTACCATTTTTGCTTTTTTGCCTTTTTTTTATATTTTGCGTTTATTTTTGGTTGATTTTGTCTTTTTTTGGGCTCTTTTTAATCCTTTTTGTCCTTTTTTAATTTTATTTTAACTTTTGGGAGTTTTTCGGCCCTTTTGCTTTTATTTTGCCTTTTTTTATCATTCTTACCCATTATTATTTGGCATTTTTTACCAATATTTTTTTTTTTTTTTTTTGCTTCTTTGCCTGTCTTTATTTTGCCTTTATTTTGGGTTTATGTCTGCTATATTTTGTCCATATTTTGCCTTTTTTGTTTAATTTTTTTGATTTTTTACCTTTTTTCCTTTTTTATTGCCTTTTTACACTTTTTGTGCTTTTTTGTTGTTTTTGTTTTTACCCTTTTTTCCTTTTTTTGACCTTTTTATAAAACTTTTTTTTATTACTTCTTTGATTTTTTTTTACTTTGTTTGCATTTTTGCCTGTCTTTATTTTGCCTTTATTTTGGGTTGATTTTGGCCTTTTATTTGCCCTTATTTTGTCTTTTTTTGTTTTTTAGCCTTTTTTCTCTTTTTTGGCCTTTTTACCCCTTTTTGTACTTTTTTGAAATATTTTTAACTTTTTGAAAGTTTTTTGACCTGTTCGCATTTATTTGCTTCTATTTTGCCTTTTTTTTTGTTGCTTTTTTATCTTTTTTACCCATTATTATTTGGCATTTTTTTGCCTTTTTTACCCCTATTTTGACTTTTTTGTGCTTTTTTTTGTTTTTGTTATTACCCTTTTTTGACCTTTTTGTTAAACTTTTTTTGATTAAACTTTTTTGATCTTTTTTACCATTTTTGCTTCTTTTGCTTGTCTTTATTTTGGCCTTATTTTGTTTTTTTTTTTGGTTTTTTACCTTTTTTCCTTTTTTTTTGCCTTTTTACCCTTTTTTGATGTTTTATAGTTTTTTTTTTTAACTTTTTGTAAGTTTTTTGACCTTTTTGTATTTATTTGCTTAAATTTTGCTTTTTTGTACCTTTTTTACCTTTTATTTAGTGCTTTTTAACCACTTTTCATTTTTCCCAGCTGTTTCTTAATTTTAACTATTTTCCCCATTTTTCGTTAATTTTCCCTATTATTTCCTATTTTTCCATATTTTCATTACTTTCTCCTTTTTTTCCATATTTTTTGCAGTTTTCCCCATTTTAATTCATTTGTCCTTATTTGTCCATGTTTTTATTTATTTTCTGTATTATTTCCTACTTTTTATAATTTTTTCTTTTTTTTTATTTTTCCTTGTTTTCTCTATTTCCCTCCAATTTTCCCCATTTTCTATATTTTTTCATTTTTTTTCTATTTTTCGCCATTTTTCCACATTCATTTTTCCCCACTTTCCCTATTTTTTCCTCTTTTCCGTATTTTAGCCTACTTTTCCTATTCTTAACTATTTATCCCTTTTACCATTACCCTCTCGATTAAGTGCGTCAATATATAGATATTCTTATTCTATGTAGCCACAGTTTTTCACCCTTTTCTACAACTAAAAATCAAAATTTCACAAAATCCTTTCTTAGTGGGTATCTATGTTATGAACTTATTCTCGAAATTTCAAGTCTCTAGGTTAAGTAGATTTAACCCTACGTTGATTCTATGTCAGTGAGTCATTCAGTCAGTCAGTTAGTCAGGACTTTGCCGCTTATATTATAGATATTATGGATGGAGTTAGATTCGAAGAACATCCAATTTCATTTTGATTAAAATTAAAAATTAAATAAGCACCTAAAAACATATCATGGACAGTATATCAACTGACAGTAATGTAATACCCGGTTTACTAATCCGAATTACAAACTTGACTATCCGACAAATTGTGCACGATGTTATCCATATAATAAATGACCACTTTTGATGTCATAATTGATGATAATGAGATTAGCGACTGTATATTAACCTGGTAGCGAACACAATACTGTCACTGTGTCACCGGTATGTGCTCTTTATGCAGTTCACCGTACATTAAAAAGGCGTGGTACACGGAATAGAGCGAGAATTATTCCCACGAGCTTATAGGGTGATTTTTCGCTAATTGCCATGTGAATAAAATTGAAGACAGGACCGCGTCTATACTATTATGTACCTTAAAAAATTATAATTGAATATTTTATCTGGAATTAATTAAAGCTTTTAGATGACTATTAAAACTATAACCTGAAGAAGAAATTAAACAGCAGTATACAACTTTTAAATTATTGCAAGATCACTCAAAGTACTTAATTAATATTATCTACAAGCGCTATATTAATTATATGAAAACCCGTATTTCTTCTAATCTTAATCATATAAGGCAATTTGTCAATCTATAAATCTAATAATAATGCTATAAAATTATTATTGAATGTAATAGGATTTGTCAGATATTTTCTAATGACTTTTGATCTAATTAATATTATTTTAAACATTGATGGGCTATTATTTTATCTTCTAAAAATAAGACATATATAATAGCTCGCTATATTCGCGGGGTTTGTATTACACTAAATACTCTATAGTCGGAAGCTGGTGACTTACGCAAAAATTTCATAAGCATCTCCAAAGTTTACACAGTTTAAATATTTGTACACATTTCGAGAATTCTAAACAACTTACAATACAAAAAATAGATTTAAGTATTATGGAACCGTAGTCGAAATTTTAAAATTTGGCAATTACCGTTGATTATTAATTTTTGACTTAATAAGGACCAGTCAGATGTGTCGTGTAGTCTTTATGTCTGTAGGCGCTCGGTCACGTCTATAAACTTAGCAAAACAACTTCGGAAAATTACAACGGAATCTTATTAGTAATTTGCTGCTTATTTAAAAACCAGGAGGAGCGATTTGAATTTAAGTTGGCAATTCTGTAGGCTTCTCATTGGTCAGTTTGCAGTCAGTTTCACACAGCAAATTTTAGCATTAACATCAGCTGATAATTGACATTGACAGTTTTGACATTTTATAATTTATTATTTTTAGTTCTATTATTGCTTTTGTCCTCTTGTTATTTCATCATTTCGTTAAAAAAAAATAGTTCTTTTCAGAACTCAGTAAGCAATTTCTGCGATTATGGATCCTTATCCATCTACTCCTACTGGTAGCAGTCACTCACGTTGTCCACCAAACAACGAAAACAGCTAAGTTTTAAACGATTTAAGTTAGTTATAAAAACAGTACATACTAAATATGTACAAACAAGTATTGGATGATAAACCAAAAACCAAACTGTACATTTGATGAGGGGTTTAAAAATGCTGTTCGGATAATAGTACATGATTTCTTTTTTAAAAATGAGTCACCTACATTGAACAAAATTTTGCAAGCTTTGAAGAAACCTTTAGATTTGCCATAAATATCTCGGTCATCTTTATATACTTTCTTGAAACACATTAACTTCAAGTAAGTTTGTAACTTTGAAGAGTTAATGTACCTGGTGTTTATTTATTATATATATATTTTTTAGATATTTGAAAAGAAATCGTCAAAGTGTATTAATAGAATGTAGATGGAGGTTGACATATTTAAAATCCATAAAAAATATAGAAATGAAAACAGACCAATCATTTACTTAGATAAAACTTGGACTAATGAAGGACATAGCAAGGGAAAATCATGGGTCTACCAAAGTGTAAGCAGTAGACGTCAAGCATTTACTGAAGGTTTATCCACGGGCCTGAAAAACCCTACTGGAAAGGGAAGACGTCTTATTATTTTACATGCTGGTTCCGAAGCAGGCTTTGTAGAAAATGCATTATTGGTTTTTGAAAGCAAAAAGACAGGAGATTACCATGAAGAGATGAATTCCGAAGTATTCGAGAATTGGTTTTCTCCTTTTTTGACAGTTACTTAATGATGCTATGTTTGTGATGGATAATGCATCATATCATAGCCGAAAAGTTGAAAAAATCCCTACCTCCTCATCAAGAAAAGCTGAAATGCAGAAGTGGTTACAAACTAAAAATATTGCCTTCGATATAAATATGAAGCGGTGTGAACATTTGCACCTAATTCGGCAACATGAAGGTAAACATTATTTGTATGTCATTAATAATATCTGCGAACACTGGAAGCTTGGATGAATCTGAATCTTCTGATGTGGATTAATATAAATATAAATATTTTGTTGTATTTGCATATGTTGTAATTTTAATTTTGTTTCTTATATATATAAAGGAAGATTTATTAAAGTTGTAATTAAAGTTATTTCGTGTTTATTTATCCAGTTAAAAATAAGATTAATTACCATATTTTACATAATAACTTCTTTCATTTAAATTAAAAAACAAATCCCATTTATTCCTATATTAATTTGAACTATTTATTAAGAAATAAGATCAATCACTTCTTTTGCAAAACAACCCTTGTAATGTATCTAAAAGATTTTTAAATTTTTTTTCCAATTAAAATAAAATATTTCCAAAATTTAATAAGTTAATATCCTTTAAAAGCCATGATCACAGTAATTGTTATTTATTTAGTAGATTGTGAACACGACTATTTCTGATTTCGGAACACGACTATTTCTGATTTCGGAACACGTCCTTTATAATATAAAATCTAGTAACTTTTAGTGGTGTAAGTAAGGTTTATTGAATTACTCCTCCTGGTTATTAAATAACATATAGCAAGACAACTGTATAAATAATGACAATATAAAAAAAACTAAAAAGATATAAAATTCAAATTCAACAGTCTAGTACCACAAATATTTAATAAAAGTTGGAATTGACAACTATTTTCGGCATACTAATGCCATCATCAGGCCTATAATACAAATGTTCAATATAAGTAACAAAAGAGGGATAACAATATAGTTGAGACTTATCAAAGAATATCTTAAATATTTTTAGTACTAAATTTTGAATTTTTATTTCTTCATCTGTGGACCACATTTGAGATTATGGATAACCTATTTAATTTAAAAAACTAAAAGCTGGAGAATTTGCAGTTAAATAATGGTGGAAACCAAAAATTTGTCTACTGTTTTTTTTTTCAGGTTTTCTATAAAGCAACTTAAAACTTTACAAAAAAAAATTTACTTAAATGAGTAATTGTTTTTAATCGGAATACATGTTTGAATAAATAAATATATCATTCAAGGCATATGAAAAATTTTTGTACAACTTTTGACTCAACGAAAATATTTTCGCCAATTTTTATAGATTTTTCTAACAATTTGTGCTATTATGCGTCAGAGGCATGTGAACATTCAAATTTTGATTAAAAATTTTTCGACACTCCCACGATCCGGTTTTTATTATACAATTCCATGTAGTGTCTCATTTTTATGAGTTTAAAATGTTTAAACTAGAAAATTGTTAAGAATACATTTCAGAAAAAAATATTGTTTTAACTATAATTTTTCAAATCGAAATGGAACAATTTTAATAATCTTAAGAAATTTTTGGAACTTAATACTTTGGAAATTTTATAGTTAGCTTAAAATGAAATGAATCTGAAATGTTGATTTAAAAGACTCATGGACAGAAACGAAATTGGAAGATAAAAAATTAAAAAAACCCAGCAATTTTTTTTCACAACTAGTTAGCGACAAAAAAAGCGGCAAATACTACTGCTTTCAGTTTTTTGATATCCATTATTTATACGAGATGTTTAATTTTAATTAAAAAAATGAGCGGCAAAATTTATTTTTCCACAACTAATTAAGAGCCAAAAATAGACAAATTCTCCAGCTTTTAGTTGATTGATATCGTCAATTTTTACGCAGTTGTCTTGCTAACTTGATATCAAGTTAGCAAAACATTTAATTTTTAATAAAAAGAAAGAGCGGCAAAATTTATTTTTCCACAACTAATTAACGGCAAAAAAGCGGCAAATTACTAATAAGATACGGTTGTAATTTTCCGAAGTTGCCTTGCTAAGTTGATAGACGTCGCTCGGTTCATAGCGACATTCGACGCCAAAAAGTTTTTATTTACAAAAACCTATGAACACTGAAGGACGATCAATCCTTTTATATTTCTGTATAAAAAGTATATCTTTCTTGGTGATTCGTGTAGTGTCTAACCTCATATTATTGTCATTATTTATCGGTTATTAAATGGTCCATACCATTTAAAATCTATTTAGAAACAACAAAATGTATTCAAAGCGACGCACACTTGGGCAGAATGGACAATTTATATACAATAAGTAATAAACATTAAATATTCTCAATTCAGCTAAAATTAATGTACTTTTGTGTACTATATACTGCTGAATACCAACGCCAATAGACGGCGCTTAACTGAGAATCGATGCTTGGAAACAGATTTTTTTTGCGAGTCAAATCAATGCGTTTTATTTTTCTTGTACCAGTCGATGAATTTACTTATGTTTTATAATTGATTTTGCGATAAGTTCTTCATATTAATTCTAAAAGTGACATTGCTGTCATTATCATCAGATAAGTAAATTATTATTCCTAAGGTTTTTGAGATATATTACATGAATATTCAAAAGCAAAAAAAAGTTAAAATGACGTAGTTCAAAAACTCGCATCCACTTGATACAATTTGGAAATCTCAAAAAGGTTTAGTTATGAATCTGGGACATCCGCCTTATTTTATTAAATATTAATTTTCCTCCATTCAAACAATTTAACATTATAACATAGATTTTTGCCCGTTTATGCCCCATGGTAAATTATTTAAACTTCAATTAACCTATGAACGGGTGAAAAATGTGTCATAAATTACTCCTAAATTTATTTTGAAAATGTTTTTAAATAAAAATTAACCTATCTTTGATACTTTCTTCAGGACATTTGATATAAAAATTGAAAATATTAGTAAATATTTTTATTTAGAAAGTTTTTTGAAAACTATTAAGGTTAATCAAAAAAATGTACTACTAGTGATCATTACTCTTTGTTAAAGGTTATCCTAGAATACGAATCTGTCATGACTTCCGATACTATAAACATCAGTAGACGTGCAATGGTCGATATCATAAAGATATCTGGAAATCGGAATTTAAACGATCAGTTTAATTTTCTACAAAAATAAATCCAGACTAGAACAGATTCTGTAGACGATCTACACAATAATCAAATAATTAATCGTTTTGAGCGCGAAACAAGGATTTTAATAAATTAAGACAACATCATTCTCAAAAATGTAGTCTGGTAAAATCCAATGAAGATGATTTCAATTTTTTGTTTTTATCCTCAGACGTTCTTATAACAAGTAAGAGAAACCTTCCTAAAAAGAAGCTGGCTCTCCTTCTAAAGGATGCTGTGGAACTGTTACAACCCTCTTCAGTGCCACACTTGGCAAGAGATGATTTATATGTTTCGCATGAAGATTATTGATGTTTTTATAATATAGTTTAAACCTGTTTATGAAAATAAAATACTAAAAATAAATGAACTTTCGAAAAATCGGAGTAGAAAGTTTTCGTTTGCCCACTCTGTATAATACGTACTGATAATAGTCACATTGATAAAAAATCTCCAGTTTTTGATAAAAGTCGTCTTCCAATATATTAATTTTCCTTAAACAAAATGTGCATTATCACCTAAACATTTTCGACACATTTGACGAATCCTGTCCCACTGTGCGACGTGCCTTTTTAATTGTTATGCTTTAGAAAAAGAGGGTCTTAGAAGCTGCTATAGAACCTATTGAGGTAATATCAAAAAAATAAGAAGGACTATAAAGTCAAATATGACGTGTGAAAAACTTCATAATAAAACATTGAATGTGAGGTTATCAGATAAATTATCAGTAGGTATAAGAATCATTTCCGATAAGATTTCTTGCTTAATAAGAGTTTTCACCTGTAGGACCATTCACCAGAACCGTATCAGTTAATTCAATGTTAGAAAATATTTTAGCAGACAATAAAATCGCACTTCAAAAACACTTTATAATTATCAATCTCATAACACTGTTTGAATGTCAACTGATCGACGTAAATTTATAACCGATTTTTTAAAAAATACTCGAACATAAAAATTAGTATTCGGATTGAATCTAATACAGTGGCGTACTTGATTTCTTCAAGAAACTTTCTAAACATTATTGTTTGTTTAATAAGACAAATTAAAAAAATCATAAGTTTGTTGCATCTCCAAGTTAATAAAGCTTAAATATTTGTAAACATTTCAAGAATTCTAAACGACGTACAATCAAAACAGATTTAAATTTTATGGAACTGTTAACGAAATTTTTCGAAATTTTAAAATTTGGCAATTACCGTTAATTTTATTAATTTTTGACATAATAAGGATCAGTCAGATGTGTCGTCCAGACTTTATGTTTGTAGGCGCTCGGTCCATAGTGACATTCGACGCCAAAAAGTTTCTGTTTACAAAAACCTCTGAGCACTGAAGGACGATCAATCCTTTTGTATTTCAGTATAAAAAATCTATCTTTTTTGGTGATTCGTATAGTGCCTAACGGCATTAAATTATATCGTTATTTATCGGTTATTAAATTGGGTTAGAAAGAGCAACAAAATATATTTAAAGCGACAAATTTTTGGTTACTTTTTTGGAAGGATATTAAACATAATTTAATTAGTACATTAAAGTTAGTCATGTTTTAGTGTATTTTATAGTCTTATCCATGTATCCTAATTTATCGGCGTTCATAATTTATATTTTAGGAGACCGATTACTGATAGTCGGGGTGAAAGGTGGGTTCTCCTTTTCCCTTTCCTTTTCCTTTTCCCTTTCCTTTTCCTTTTCCTTTTCACTTTACTATTTCTTTTCATTTTCCTTTTCATTTTCTCAAATATCGCATGGGTAATACTGCATAATAAAACATTGAATTCGAAGTTATATGATGAATTATCAATCGGTATAATATTTGATACTCATTTAAAACTTAACAGTAAAATTGGGATTGAGAAATCATTCCCCATATAAATTTCCTGTTTGATTAGATTTTTGACCAGCAGCACTTACACAAGAACCATATCAGTTAATTCAGTGTAGGAAAAACATTATAACCTCCCACCCCCTTGGGCATTTATCTCATGAAAAAGGCGACTACAAAATAATAAACCGATGGCAGTTTCGGTAATAAACTTACATTCTCAAAAAAAATAAAACACTGAAAAACCTTCAAATCGTATATTACGTAATTTCAACCTTTTATAACCATTAGAAAAATCAAAACCTTGAAACATTATTTATTCTTTACTCTATTTGTATGTGAGGACCCCTTACAGATACCCGCCACTGGGTGCACGAAAGAGAAGACATTTGTCACATTTTACCAATTTGTATTTTGTGTTTGTGTAATTATTTTTATATATCTGTTTGCTTTTATTTTACAACCTTTTTTTTGGTGATTTCAAATCACGTGTATTTACTACGGTCAATAATGTTCTATAATCCTTCAGGTAGGAAGATGGGATGCCCGCGGGTCGATCGCCGTCTGCGACATCCCTCATTGGGAATATTTCACGGGGAGGGAAGATCACATTGCCTCCTACCATCCCAAAATAATTAATTTATTTTTTGTTTAAGAGGGACCGTACCTTAATAGACATAGTGAAAATCTTGACCAACTCATAAAAACACAAGATTGTCTTTGTGTAATATATTGTGTATTGTTGTAATTAGTAAATGAGACTCCTGACTTTACCCTTCCGCCCACACAACGGCGCGCCGCTGTGAACGGTCAATTAAACAAATGGTTTACTTATCCGGGCGCAAATTAAATATGAATTTTCTTCCCCAGATTTTGAGACATTTTATTTAGATTGATATTTTTATTTTGTAACGAATTTTAGATTATTTTACCAGACAGTAAAAGCGCACTTCAAAAACACATGTCACAATATCACTTAAATGTCAACTGATTGCTGTAAATTTGTTACCGATTCTTCAAAAAACAAACTCAAACGTATAAACTTACATTCCCAGATAAGAAATTTACTTGATTCGGATCAAATCTAATACAGTGTCGTACTTCAAGGAACTTTCAAAACATTATTATTTGTTTAATAAAGCGAATTAAAAAAAAATAATAAGCTTGTTGCATCTCCACAGTTTAAATATTTGTACACATTACTTATTGGCTTGCATTTTTATTAGGTATTAATAAGAATATCAGTTAATAAAATCAATCAAATTTTTCATGTTAATTTTCGTGTTGAAGAATATCGTCACCACTACACAAAACTACTCTTTTTAAACACTCTACGTATGTTTCGTTAACTATGTTAGCATCATCCTAAATATTGTTGAAAACCAAAGGAACCAAATCCCCAATTCATGTTAATTTTCACTGATTTTATTGGATTACCAAACAGGTTTAATTCAATATTAAAGGAAATCTTCCATAAGTTAAATTCGATCAACCGATATATGAAATGACCTTAGGGTTGTAGATAATAATCAGTTGTGATAAATATGCAAAAAGAAAAATTAATTGTATTAAAACCATATGATTGAGATCGACACTATTCTCTATTTAGGGGATATACAGTGTGGCGCAAATTTAATTGAATACTATTGGGATTTCGTAAATCGTTATAGATTAAATGAGGAATCATGGCAACCATGTAGAATATTTTTTTTAGGTTTTGACAATGAACTGTACTTTAGGAATTTTGATAAATACGGTCCTGTTCCATTTTCACTGAAAATATTAATATCTTTTTGAATAAAATTAATTAAAAATTGAGAATTCTTTAAGCTTCTCGTAATAAGAATACTTAATTTCTATTAAATATCTGAATTAAATTTTTTTAAATAACTACAATCAGAAAAGGTAAAACGTTGTTTTAAAAAATTGGATAAGCAATTTTTGGCATTCAATAAAATCATCATTTTCGGTTTTTCCGAAATATCTCGGAAACCGGACCTCATATTTTAATTTTGAAAAACCAATACATTCATATTTTCCACATTTAATCAACTTTGTATCTACCTATAACGGTTTACGAAATCTCAATTGTGTTAAATTAAATTTGCGCCACCCTATATATGTGTAACCGTTAAATGTTTTATGAAACCGCTATTAGAAATATAATCGTTATTTTAATAAAACAAAAAATATTGGTTAATATTAATCAATAAAAATTTGCCGTGACCCAAATACATTTTTAGTTTAATATGTTTGGGATATAAAACTGAAAAGAACTGATAATGAGGAGAAAATCGATGTTTCAGTTTTAAAGCCTTTATTCCTCATCGGTGATTTTCAACATAAATCTATTTTTATCATTAAACTTCATTACATCGTAATAGGATATTCGTATATGTTGTTGCAACGTATTGCAAATTTTCAATATTGTTTTATTTTCCAGGTTATTAAATTTCCATTTTATATTTTTCAATATAGATATTCAGAGGATTTTCAATTGAGTTGTTTGTTGAATTTAATAATAATTAGTTAATTAGCACATGTGAAATTTGATTCAAAATAGTATCATTATAGTAAAATGCTTAATGATAGTAAATATCAGATTGGATTTTACTATTATTATATTATAACATTAAATAACTAAAAAAAATCCCTTACATATATATTTTTGTGCACTTAAAAACAAAATTTCATTTAATATATGTTTATGGTCGAGGCCAAAGCCGAGGCAAATAACCGCGTAAGTGATAAAAATTACTTTAATGCCGAGGTGCATATTAAATTTTATCCGAAATCGTATTTATTAACATTAATAATTATAATTATTGTTTTTTTTTTTTAATTTTGGTTTTTAATTTAGTTAATAGTATTGAATTGATAATGACAGTTTTAACAAATATACTTATTTAGTAATACTGGTTGTCGCCCGAAATTCGACCGTAATTAAATAATTTTTAAAGTTTATGCATATACCTATTTTTTCACGGTTTTCTTTATTTTTTCAAATTTTTCCTGGTTTTTGTTTGTTTTTATTATTTTTTTTTAAATTTTTCCCATTTAAATATTTTTGCTCATATTTCCTTTTTTTTCTCTACTTTTTCTTCCTTTTCCTATTTTTTTACTATTTTTTCATGTTTTGAATTTTTTTTCCCATTTTTCCTATTTTTGTCTATATTTCCCTATTTTCTGTTTTTTTTTTTCTGATTTTGTTCGATTATTTCTAACCTTCCGTTATTTTTTTTCATTCTGTTTTTTTCTATTTCTTTCCATTGTTTTCTTATTCCTCTGATTTTTTCTCATTTGTTTCATTCATTTTTTTTTAGATGGTTATAATTATTTTCCGTTTTTTGTTTGTTTTTTTTTACCATTTTTTGCTTTTATTTTTGCGATTTTTTTGCATTTTTTCCGATTTTTTGAATATTCTTTTCTATTTTCTGCGGTTTTTTGCCATATTTTTTGGGATTTCGTTTCGATTTTTTACGCTTTTTTTTTACCGTTTTTGTTTGAGATTTTTTTGTAATTATTTGCAATTTCAAATATTTCAAATTTTTTATATTTTTTAATTGTTTCCGGTTTTTTGCAATTTTTTACGATTTTTTTGCGATACTTTTCGATTTATTGCGTTTTTCTTAGCGACTTCTTTTTCATGTTTTGCGATTTTAGAGTTTTTATTTGCTTTTTTTTGTTTTTTTCGATTTGTTACATTTTTTTTTATTTTCTCGGTTTTCTCGTATTTTACAATTTTGGTTTTCATTTTTTTCAATATTTTTGTTTTTTTCAACTTTTATCAAATGTTTTCTTTTTTCCGATTTTTTTCTCGGTTACTTTCTTCATTTTGAAAGTTTTTTTTGTTTTGTTCTGATTTTTTTCTAATTTTTTCTCATTTTTGTTCATTGTTCTGTTTTTTCCAATTTATTTTGTTTTCTGATTTTTTATTCCTCTGATTTTTTTCGATTGATTTCAATTCATTCAATTTTTTCATTTTTTAGATGGGAACAATTGTTTTCGGTTTTATGGTTTTTTACGATTTTTACAATTTTTTGCGTTTATTTTTGCGATATTTTTACATTTTTTCCGGTTTGTTTTTTTATTTTCCGCATTTTTTTGCGATTTTTTTGTGATTTTATTTCGATTTTTTACGATTTCTTTACTGTTTGTGTTTCAAATATTTTTGTAATTATTTGTGATTACAAATCCTTCAAATTTTTTATTTTTTAATTCTTTCTGGTTTTTTCCACTTTTTACGATATTTTTCAATTACTTGCATTTTTTTATCGATATTTTTTTCATTCATTACGATTTTAGCGTTTTTTGCGTTTTTTAGGCTATTTTTTATGTTTTTCTCTAGATTTTTTACATTTTTTATTATTTTCTCGTTTTTTCGTAATTTAAAATTTCGTTTTTCATTTTTTTCCAATATTTTCCGATTTTTTCAACTTTTACAATATTTTCTTTTTCCCGATTTTTTTCTCATTTAAAATTTTTTTTTCTGTTTTGTTCTGATTTTCGTTTTTTTCCAATTCTTTTCTAATTTTTACTAATTATTTGCGATTTCAACTCTTTTTTCATTTTCTTTATAATTTTTTGCAATTTTTCGATTTCTTGCGGTTTTTTATCGACTTTTTTTTTCATTTTTTAGGATTTTTGGTTTTTTTGGCTATTTTTATGTTTTTCTCTAGTTTTTTTTTTATTTTTTAGTATTTTACAATTTTTTTTTTAATTTTTTTTTTAATATTTTCTGATTTGTTTAACTCTTACCAATGTTTTCTTTTTATCCGAATTTTTTCTGTTTTTAATTTTTTTTCTTTTTTTCTGATTTTTTTTTTCTAACTTTTTTACTCATTGTTCTGATTTTTTCTTATTCCTATGTTTTTTTTTTCGATTTATTTCAATTATTTCGAATTTTTTCATTTTTTTAAATGGTTACAAATGTTTTCAGTTTTTTGGTTGTTTTTTTTTGCGATTTTTCCCAATTTTTGGCTATTTTCTGCGATTTTTACGAGATTTTTTTGCGATTTTTTACATTTTACACTTTTTTCTCTTTTTTTTCTATTTTCACACTTTTACCTATTTTATCCTCTTTTTTCCTATTTTTTTTTAATGGGTGTTATATTATATCTAATTTACTTTATTTATAACATATATTATATATTAATTTTTGCTTTTTGCACTGCTCCTGTATATACACTTTAAGCCCCGCTCCACCAAAAAAAAATTCTAATATTACCAAGTGGGATTCGCCCGGGATTTAACCCTATTATTTAACATAACCAACACACAAATCCATCTAACGCAACAGAACCAAATCGACACGACAATAAGGGATAGATGCTTCGGTCATCCCTAATCATCACCCAATTAAGGCTGGCTAGGTATCCACCAATGCCCAATGGGGTGAAACACGACTATAACAAAGCAGAGAGGACTGGATAACTTAGTTCTTAAAAACCGCCTCCCAATGTGCTCTCTATTGAGGGAATGTTGGCTGGATAATCCAGGAGTAAAAATATGATAAATTTAAAGTCATCGTGGTACTAAAGAAGTGTGTATGTTTAAAAATAATTTAATCGGGTGTAAAGGCGGGGCTCCACAAAACTGGGTTAGCCTGGCGGCACTTGTAAAATATAGCGGGATTAAATACGGGGTGGGGGCATTTTAAATGTGTCAGTTTGAATTGTCTTTAATGTTTCATAAATTACTTTGGTTATCCATTTAAAAGTCACTTGAATATCCACTGTAAGTTATTGTGTATATAAAACAAAATAAAACTTTTGGCCGCTAGCAAAATTATGCCTGCGATAGCAAGAGATGATTTTCTTTAATTTTTACTCCGGCAAAAGCCGTCGGGTTATGGCGTCATACCGCAGTTTGGTGGAGCCCCGCCTTAATGTAATTATTGCCTTTGAGTCATATTTTGTGCAATTCGTTAAATAAAATGTTTTATGGGAAACGATTTGATCGTTTTTGTCCGTTCCATTCTAGACTCATTTTACCTAAGAAAAACCGGAAAATGAATAAAATATATGGAGCCATAATTAAAATTATCCAATTAATATGCAAAGAATACCTCTAATAGAATTGATATCATCACCCAGTACGGTAGCAGAGCTCGCGTAAACATACCCGGTATTACCATACAGAGTGCGCCTGCTGAAACAATAACATTCCGACCGGTCGGTCTGCGGACCCATAAATCAGGGAGAAACACGGTCGTCCAATAAAAACACAAACGGGAACTCAATTTCTTTGATATCCACTGATTACCCGCGCGGCAACGGCGGCAGTGCCAATTCACCAGCAATGGACTAGCCCCACAAGTTATTATTATTATTTCGTCTAATAATGAAAAGTTAAATATTACGAAACATTAGAAAATAATTACTCTAAAAAAAAAACAAATTTTATAATAATAAATCTATTGGATATTAGCTAGCTGGAACCCATTTATTTGGCATCAAAAATTGGATCAATGTATAATTTTACAAGCATTATTGTTGTCGTCTTAATATTTAATATACAATACTGACAATTCTGTAAAGATTACTTTAAGATTTTAACATTTACTCGTTTGGGGTTTCATAGCCGTTGGAGATGGGCCTTCTGTCGGTTCCAGTTAGTACTGGCGCTTATTATACATATGGAATCTTTTTCCCAAGTAATAAGTGACATTGGTAGATGGCGTAAGTTGTCTACCATCGTTTTACATTCTTTTTACTCAATATTGCACTATTGTGTTTCTAGGTGAGATTTGAATTCTATGCACATGGGCACATTGCCGGCTGATGAGTCCTTAAGTGACGAAACAGCTGTCCAGTATACAGCCGCGATGCATAGAAATAAAATTCTCACAACTTACAAGT
Source organism: Neocrepidodera transversa (assembly GCA_963243735.1). Lineage (NCBI taxonomy): Eukaryota > Metazoa > Arthropoda > Insecta > Coleoptera > Chrysomelidae > Neocrepidodera > Neocrepidodera transversa. The sequence goes on along the minus strand of OY725337.1, from coordinate 502,748 downwards.
ATCTAACACTTGTTTGGGGTTTCATACCTTTTGGAGATTGGCCTTCTGTCGGTTCCAGTTAGTACTGGCATTTATTATACAGTTCTTATACTATCGTATTTAGCCTTTTTAATTGTTAAATGTAAAAGTCAAGGATATTGATTTTAAACCAACCAAAACATATTTGATATTGGAAAAAGAAAATCTTGTTACTGAGTAAGAAAGCGATATGACGGATGTGAAATGTATTGATAAATTGGTATTGGGCTTGTTTCCTCTTAGTCCAATACTGGAAATCGGCAAGTCAGAGAAACTCCTTTGGCCTTTACACAAATTTTCGATTTATTTGCATTCAAAGAGGATGGCAATTGGCTGTTAAGTAGGTGAGAGTGTGCAGTTTTCAATTCCGTGCGAACAGAGTGATTAATGGCTCGCGCGATGTGTGTATGTTTTCTGGTTCCGTAGCTATCTAGATTGCGTTTAACCGTTGCCTCGTTGGCTAAATGAATTACAAATAGCCAATCAGGTCGGTCTGGACTTTTACAAAGGAGATGCATCGATGACCTTTGGCTTAACACGTTCAAGCGTACCAATTATTTTGTTTTTCTTATCTTCAGATACAATCCGTTTGTCACGTTGGTGCTTGACAGAATTTTTTGATATATTCTGCGGTACTAATATATTGTGCAACAAGTGCAGAACGTAATTTAATTCATACGACAAACTTTAGTTATAATCTCATAATGCAAATTTAGTACTCATTTTGTGTAATAAATTCAGACTATGTTGAATGAACGAAAAAAATTGGGTTGAAAACTTGTTTTTAAATGATTCTTCAAAAAATCATTATTTTTGGAAGGAAGTTCCTTAACGCGGCTGCGGTAGGAGTTAACTTTCAGAAAGCGTCACGTAATGATAAAGCGTTATTCCCTTCCAGGCGACCTTCTCTCTTTTTATTTCTTTTTTGTATCTGTCTACAATATGATGATAAGATTAAAAAAAAGAATTTGTTCTTATTTAGAATTATTCATATATAGTTTTTATATTTATTTACTATTATTATTATATTTATATTTAATTTTTAATATATGAAGATAGAGATTGACTTTTCCGATTTTTTTTTTGTTAATTTTTGGTAGTTCTGATTTTTTGTTTTATTTTCCTGTTATTTATGTTTTTTTATCTTTTTTTTTGATTTTTTTTCGACTGTTTCAGGTTTTTTTTGTTTTTTTTTTTAGTTTTTTTCTGTTTTTTTTTAATTTTTTTGTTTTTCTGTGTTTTATAATTTTATTTTTCATTTTTATCATTATTTTCTAATTTTTCAAATTTTTCCTGTACTTCTTCCATTTTTTTACGATTCTTCTATACTTTTCACGATTTTGTCTCATTTTTCGGATTTTTTCCAATGGTTTTTGTTTTTTTCCGGTTTTTATGTTTTTTCTGTCTTTTTTTCTAATCTTTTCTGATTTTTCTCTTATTGTTCTGTTTTTTTTTCTAATTATTCTTTTGTTTCCATAATCGGCGGAATTTTTTAATTTTTTTTATGGTTACATTTGTTTCTGCTTTTTTTGCCACTTTTTTCCAATTTTTTGCCGTTTTTGCGATTTTATTGCAATTTTTTGTCATTTTTTTCCGGTTTTTTGCGTTTTTTTGCGTTTTTTTGCATTTTTTTGTTTTTTACATTTTTTTATTTTTTCATGTTTTCTGTATTTTACTATCTTGTTTTTACTTTTTTTCCAATATTTTTTGATTTTTTCAATTTTTTCCGACGTTTTTTGTGATTATTTTTTGATTCTTTTAATTACATTATCGGTTTTTTCTTATTTTTGGATTTTTTTCGTTTTTTCCTGTTTCCTGTGTTTTCCTATCTTATTTTTCATTTTTTTCCAATATTTTTTGTTTTCTTTTTGTTTTTTTTTTTCGATTTATTTTGTTTCATTTATTTTTTCTCGTTTTTTCCTGTTTTTTTAATTTTTTTCTTTTTTTCTGTTTTTTCTGAATTTTTTTCGATTTTTTCTATTCTTTCTGTTCAGTTTTTCTCATTGTTTTGTTTTTTTTAATTCTTTATTTTGTGTTCCATTTTTTCTGATTGTGTCGAATTTTTCAATTTTCATTGTTGTTTGTTTTTTTTTTTTCATTTTTTTATTTTTTTCCCTGTTTTTTACGTTTTTCTGATTTTTTTCTAATCTTTACTGATTTTTTTTCTCATTGTTCTGTTTTTTCTTCTCATTGTTCTGGTTTTTTCAATTGTTCTGGTTTTTTTTCTAATTCATTCTTTTGCTTCCATATTCTGTTGAATTTTTTTAATTTTTTTTTATGGTTACGCGTTTTTTGCGACTTTTTTCCAATTTTTTGCCATTTTGAGATGTGTTAGCAAGTTTTTTGTGCTTTTTGGCGACTTTTTAATGTTTTTTGCGATTTTTTGTTGGCATTTTTTCGGGGTTTTTACAATTTTTTCGTTTTCTTACATTTCTTTCGTTTTTTCCGAATTTTACAATTTTATTTTTTGCCATTTTTTGCCATTTTATTGCAATTTTTGTGAAATTTTTGCGACTTTTTCCCTTTTTGTTTTTAGGATTTTTATCGTTTTTGCCTTTTTTGCTTTATTTCGTATTTTTTACATTTTTTTGGAATTTTTTTATTTTTTACGTAGTTTACAATTTTATTTTCATTTTATTTTTATTTTTTTATTTCCTGTAACACTTTTCCAGTAATTAAATCATCTCCTGGATATTTTTTTGAGTAAATTTTTGGATTATGCATTTGAAAAGGTATATGCAGAAACTCGATAATTTCTTTCTCGCTTTCATCATTAGTTGGAGGGTGTAACTCTCTTTGCGCCGTCAAGAGGTCTTTTGGCACCTTGGTCCAGGTCTAGGATTACCTCAGGCACTACCTTCAGTTTATAGTGTGAAGGCCACTTGAACCAGCAGCGTCAGTGTAGGAAAAATACTCCAGTGATCGACAAAATCACTAGCGGCCAGAAGGGCGGGCTTTACTTGCCCCAAAACATGGAATAAATAAACATTTTATTAATAATGAATAATACCAAATCCGTCGTGAGAGGAAAAAGGTGTGTAACAAGATCCTTTACTCGGTGACGTGGCAGTCGAATTATTTGTTTTAAAATCGGTTTGAATGTATATTTAGACTGTTTGGTGATAGGGGTCTCAGTAGAGAAACTTCTTCCCGTCCATGAAACAATTATTCTTAATACCTTGAGAAATTTATAAATATAAGCACTGAATATACGCCACTGTTGAATAATCTGTTCACAGAAAATCCTCCATTCCAACAGGTGCCTCAATTCCGCAACCGACTAACAATTCTTATTGTTTTCCTTCTAACAAGAATACATGTACCGATTATCAAACATTACGTATCTTAAATCTTGGTACATATTCACTTAACTCAGATAAACGTAAAACGTTCCGTTTCGGTTTATTTATAATTTGTATTGTTTCCTTAAAAGCATTTCTAGCTGGAATTCTATACTTTGTGTTACTTTCTATTTTGTTTTTCTTATTCTGCACCTGAGACTTTGTAATTTCGATATTACTGTGATATTGTAAATTGGTCCTAATCATTCACTGAATTGTTACAATTGTAAGATGTAAACTAAATATACAGTTCCAATTAAAAAATAATGAAACGTATAATTTTTAATGATCGCAAAGCGTAAAGTTTTTTAAATTTTCACGGACCCATAACACACAAGCCAAAAAATCAATTCCCACATACTTCAATGAATTTTGTAGCTCACCGCCCTTCCATGTCGGATGGCTTTCACGGGCGTAGGTAAATATTTTTAGATGAACAGATGTAAAATAATTTAATAATTTAGAAAGGGACCAAAAAAATAATGAAGAATGAAAAATGATGAAGCAATATTTTAATTTAAAGCTATACATGTTTTATAAAAAGCTTTAGGATAAAATGCAAACTTGTTGCCTTTACCGATGTTCTACCACTGCCGGCATCCAACCGTTCCTCATATCTTCGTGTGTGGTCCATCGAAGCCTCATCAAACTATACCCGATCGGTCACTCGGTTGAGCGGTCGATCGCGTTTATTACTCTCCGATGGGATGATGACCATTAACCCAGCATCAATTAGGTATCATGTGAGGGTGTGACATCAAACACAACGCGATGCACCTACAGTCTAAAGAGAGCATGAGACATGATGATATTTGTCACAGTTACAGCATTGCAGTATCTATTGTCAAGATAGGGATGTAGAGATAGATCAACAAAGAAGCCACTGGTCTGTATACAAGATTAATTTATTATAGTCAATGGTTACATAGTTAGAAATTATATACTGTGTGTTTCATTATTCTAGAAATAAACTTTTATACAAAAAAACACAGACTAAATTAAAGGTACCCGCACCAAATACATTGATTTTGGGCCTCTGTCGATTTTCTTCAAATTTTAATATTTTATATAGGTCACAAGAAGCAACTTTCTTATGGACTACAACTTTGCAGATATACAGGGTGAGTCATTATATTTCGATCAAGTTAAGCAAATAAATTCAATAAATCTACATTTTAGTGTTAGAAATCAGTCAGTATGTATCACTGACTCCACTTACCAAGGTGAACTAGTAGGTATTTATTTTTTTCAGAATATTTTTTTATAGGAGAAATCAAAATCTATGTCTTACCACATGAAATTTAATATATTGATCGAGGTTTAAGCAACATGTTTCGGCCTATACGGCCATCATCAGGCACTAAAAATTACAAAGTAGACATGTAATGTGTGATTTACATGAAAAAATATTAAAACTTACAATAGTTTGACGTAAAATATAGTGTAAGATTATACAGGTTAACAAAGCATCTTGAAGTTATCGATATGTGGTAGAAAAATTAAGCATATAATAAACACAGTGAAATAAAATTAAATATAAAATTAAAATTGGACAACAAACCATGGTCCAACCATTCCATCATAGAATTGGTTGGACGACGATTACCCTCTCTAGGTGATAATAAAACCTAAGAGAGCTTGTTGAGTCTCAAATAGTGAAATCGAAGTGCATCCTACGATGCACTTACCATTAAATTAGAAAATTAGATTGGAGAAAATTTTTTCTGTTAACTACGCACCATATACCACAAATGGTAGGTAGGAGTAGAGAACGGAAGCAGTACCTACATTTGACAAGTGACATTTCAAAAAGCGGTAAAATTTAAATTTGAATTAAAGTAAAATTTAACAGGTTTGGCAAAGCAACTTTAAGATTAAATGATACATAAATTGGTAAATTGTAATATATAAGAAACACTGTAAAGACCGTAGTCCAAGATGTCATCACAAAAATTAAGAAAAAATAAATTCAAATCAAATCAAAGTGCATCTTACGATGCATTTCGTAATTGAATTTGAAGGAAAGTGAAATAAATGTTAATGGCTAAAATTTAATCTTGGTCAGAGAAACACGCGAAACGAGTAGAGGCCATAATGAATCCGGCGAAAAGAAGAAGAGTTGAAAGGTGTCAGGAGGTGGGAAGTGTCAAGAAGGAGAGGTAAGGTAAAGGTAAACATAACCTAGGAAACTGACTGGAACAAAACCGAAAACAATCGGGAAGAAAAGTAAATTAAGAATTATGAGGGATAGCTGTTAAGGTTTTAAGTATATTAAGAAGATAATATTTTTTAGGGTGTCATCCCTATGGGTTAGAGACGGAATAGAATGAAATTAATTGAAATTTAAATTTAGGAAAATATAGTTTTCTGAGGGTCTGAGTTGGTCGTTGACACAAATTACGTTTCTGTCTACAACAGCTTTATTAATTTCGAACATTTCTAGATGATCAAGTTTGGTCCCTTTAGAACAGTTGTGTAAAAGGGAGATGTTAATATTGTCATGTGAATGTCTGGATTCCAGGATGTGGTTTGCATAGGAAGAGGAGGAATTAATGATGTCTGTGTCCCAAAATTTGTTTATGTCTCTTATTTTTTCATTTAAATGAACACAATTACATGGTTTTAATTTTGATTTACTTCAGTGTATTTCGAAAGAAACAACTTCCTTTGAGACACCCATTTTACAGTTCTATAAGTCTATAGGTATACTATTTCAGTATTTATTTATACTATTTCAGTAATCAAAGAGACTATAAGGTTTAATATTAAACAAACTATTTTCCGACTTAACAAAAAATTAATGAATAATTGTTAAACTGTAACATGAAATAAATGTGACATAAATTATAACATTAATGTCAAGTGTCACTACACATAACTAAAAGTAGGCTATACGAAATTGAACGATAAAGTAATAAATCTATAGCAAAACTGAATTAGTTTCTAATACTATAAAGGCGACACTGCTGGTATGAAACAATAACTGGTTTGCACTTTTTTAAATGACTTAAGGCAAATCTCTGTTTGCTGCATCAGAAACATTACGTAAAAGAGCATCCGAAGAATACTTTGTATTTTCAGACTGGCCACATGAGCACATGTACCTATTGTTCGTGCTCCACTTTTACACGTACAATAGTAGCTGACTATATTATCTTCTAGTATTTGATTAAATTCAATAAAAATTGTATGCTTTGTAACCAACGTAAATCTTGAGTATATCTTAGCCCTAATAAGAGTGGGTTCTAAAAGTTGATAGTTGATTATGAATTCATTATTTGCTTCGCGATTAGAAGAATCTTGGATATAAGCTGAAGCTAACTTTACTTGGTAAATACGAAAAGTTTTATACCTCAAATATCCCAAAGATAATCTGGGAAAACCCTGAATTTCTTCTGCGTTCATCCATGGGCCGCCTCCTCTTCTTCTTATAAGATTTTCGTTAAAACACCTGATCTGCATTATATTTTCATTTTCTCTAACTATATTTAACATTCTCCTTGCTACTTCATTATTTGCATCATTCACCTGAATTGGTTCATGAAACTTGTTTAAAAGCAATTTGTAAGAAATCCTGAAGATTTATACAATGTTCTACCGGAACCATATTTTTAAACATCTTTAAATGGGAATTTCGTGATTCTACGATCCATCTAGTTTTCGTTATCAATCTGAATTTATTTGTCTCTTCGGTCGTAAATTGATTTCTTCCTCTTGGAAGGCTGGGTGGCATTTCACAATGAATATTTAAACTTTCTACAGCATCCCTGTAACCCCGATCCACAATGAATATGTCATCTCTTATCCAACCTCGTAGATTATCTCAATCTTCCCGCATATCATGTGATAATATAGCTGCATCGTTATTTCTTGCGTCGCAAAAGTATGGACCATGTATATCTACAATATAGCCATCAGGTGCGACAATAAGACCGGTTTTTAATATTTTTTGTGGTTAGAATAGGATTGTCTTTGAATTCTTTTGGAGCTTTTATATAGGTGCAGTCAGCACATAAAATTAACTTTGGATTATCGGGTTCAGGGTTGTACGACATATTAGCAAATGGGGAAATATGTCTTGCAATAAATTCATTCCGATTTAAAACTTCAGGACACTGAAAGCCTATGTTATTAGGAAAAAAATGCTGCATTAAGCTTAGTCTAAGTTTTTGTCTTGAGATTAACGCACTGTCTCGAGGAATATTTCATAATCATTTTCAGAAAGTCTTGAGAAAAACCTTGGCGAATTTTAATTAAAAACGTCATTAAATCTTTTTTAGAGATCGATCGCTGACGGCCATATACAATAATTGTATGATGCATACACCTCGCAAAAATTAGCTTTTGTTAGTGATGTTAATTCAGCATCATCAAAATTGTCTTCACTGTCAAATTGAGAATTATTAAAGGAATATTCCCTCAATTTATTAAACCACGATATTATTTCTGCTCCCTCCATAATAACTCTACTTGGAACAGAAAGATTATTTTCTAAAAAACGTAATTGAATTAAATCCTTTTCGTTCAAATGATTATTGCAGCATCTGATCTCACTATGTACAAAAATATTAGTTTTCATAAAAAAGTCTACCCGTGCAATCAGTGATAACCAACTGCGAGCATTTCTATTATAAATAAAACATTTCTCACGGGTGCCTTTCTGAACAATAATTTCTATTGGTATTGCATTTGGATTATTTTCTAATTCAAAAACTTTAAATAGACTTCTATAACAATTTACACAAAGCTTAGAATCAGGTTGAAACGGAATGTCAGGAAGAGAAAATCTTGTTCTGTGTAATTTTGCAGTCTGAACTCTTCTTTCTTGCTCATTCTCCTCCATTTCCATGTCCAACATTACACAAGGCACATGATTATTCCTATTACAAATATAACAAAACACCATATTTATATGATTAGTAAAAATGATCTCTGCACGATAACAAATAATTAAATATATAAATGTACAAAGATTACCAATCAACAATGCAGTATAAACCCATGATTTAAAAATTACACAGGTTAGACACTCAGACGTCAAAAATTCGTCCAAGTTTGCGCATGACGTCAGCTGGAGTCCAAACGAAATAATTTAACATTGGATTGCATAGGGTTATTGTGTCTTTCGGGTGGTTTTTATTTTTTTACGGCTATATATTTAATAAAAATGTACTGTAAAGTATTGTACACTAAAAAGTGATAACTACTTTAATAAAGGTATAAACTTTTTTTACGATTCCGATGTGTTTTGTATTATAAAAACTATTTAATTGCTAAATGTAAAAACCAGAAAATGCCCAATTATGTTATGGCTAATTTTATCGTTAAACTAATTGTCAAATAAGTAACTTTAGATTAACTTTAGTGATTTTATAAATGTTTAATCAAAAAATTATTTAAAAAAAAGTGATTTCAAACTTTTTGATTAGATTAGATTAGACATTAGATTTTTGTATGTGACATTCACTCTTTGAAAATGACAGATTTTTTTTTATTAATAAAAATATAAATTGGGATACTAGTGAATACTAGTCCACCCTGATAAATATTTGCAGTACATAATGGCTAATTGCTATCTATTAAAAAGATTAAATAAGTTAATTTGATCAATATATAATGACTCACCCTGTATAGGTGTAAAGTTGTAGTCCATAAGAAAGTTGCTTCTTTTGACCTATATAATAACATATTAAAATTTAAAGAAAATCGATAGAGGCCCAAAATCAATGTATTTGGTGCGGGTACCTTTAATTTCATTAATGTTAAAGGGTCTTTGACGTTAGAAAATAAAAGTTCAATTCAGGGAATTGTGGCCCTTAGAATTTGATTCGTATATCAAATAAAGAGGTTTCCGGATGATTCTACAGTAATGATTTCCCTCCAAAAACCACCTGATACACACGGACTCTCTCAGCTCATTACAGGCTACACTCAGCTCATTACAGGCTACACAGACTATCTACACAAAAAACCCAATTATCATCAAAATAAAACAAGAACTGGCAAACTCTGAAGAAATGGGCAAAAGCATGGTATTTATATGGATACCATCATATATGTCATTGAAGAAGCTGCTAATAGTGATAATGCAGAGTCCACTCATTTGCTTGTAAGTAACGATATCAAATCCTCAATAAAAACAATAGTGAATAATGCGTTGGAAAATAGGTGGAAAACTACCTTGTCTAAACTGAGCGAAGTGAAAAAATCACTGAAGCCTTGGTCAGTGCTGCCGAAAAATAATAGAGATCAAGTATTAGTAACACGGTTACGTCTCGGTCACACGCGATTAACCCATGGTTATCTTTTTAGCAATGACATCAAACCTAAATGCGATCTTTGTGATAATAGGCTCTTTATTAAACACTTATTCGTTGGCATTAGAAGGAAAGAGTGCCTCAGCAAAATTCCCCCACAGTTCATTATTTAATATGAACAGTATAAAAAATTTTCTAAAATCTATCCGCTGTGTGCAACTTGCCGTGTGGCGACACCTGTAAGCTGAAATGTAAAACTTTGTCCCGTACAATCAAAATCAAATGCATGCATTTTAATATAATGAATATAATATTAAGAACTGGTTTTGAGTCAATAACGCATGATACAAAATTTACACAATATGCGCTAAAGAACGGTGCAAATCAGGAATTTCCTCATATATGCTTGCTGGAGGTGAAAATTTATCACAAAATAAAAATAATAACTGCGAAATTCGTTCACTGCGAAATTCGAAAATGTTGTCCCGAAAATTAAACTCCTTCGAGTGATTCTATGACAATTTTTCTGCAGTTAGCTGACTACAGAAACCGGGTTGTGACAAAGCAGAAATCTTAAAATTTTACTTATATAGTATAACATCTAAAAATTGAAATTATTATTTATATTTAGGTAGGTCAGTTATATTAAATTAAAGATTATATTTTTTTAATGATGCCATGGCTATGCGGTTTAAGACACGGATTTGAAGGCGAAGGGCCGTCGGTTCGAAATTAAGTTATTATATTAGCAATATGCAAACATCAGTAATAAGGAGTTTTGAAGGAAGATTATGGAACAATTGAAGGGAACATGAAAAATTATAACAGAAGGATTCAAAGGAGAATAATTAAAAATGGTTAAAAAAGGTTAGCAAAGCACATTTCAACTGAGTTGAATCAAAATACGAAAATTAATAGTGGAGCCTGAGCCGGGCCCCATTTTCGGCAGGTCTTGGCGCACCGCCCACTCTAGGACACTCCGAAGATGGCTCCGGAGTGGAAATTAAAAAGGTTGGTTTTTGTCCCTCCTGGGAGCACTCGAAAATAGGTCATAAACTACTTCACGGCTGAAGTATCACAAAATGGTGGTACTTGGACGATGACATAAGTGACAGGTAGGAAGTGGGAGGGTATTAACATTAGAAATTTAACAATAGTAAATTGAAACTAATGAACAAAAATTAAATATATGATCCGACCGACAATTCAAAAAATTATTTGTGCTTAATTGATAACGAAGTAATACAACATTATAAAATTAGAAATTTGAATTGAATGAAAATGAAATATGGAAGCCGACCAGAGGAAGTTTTTTACAAAAAAGAAGAAGAATTGTCAGTGACATATTAAAATAATGAGAAAAACAATGGAAAGTAGGGTTAGGTCGAATTTAAAGAACAAACCAAAACACGAAATATTAGGTAAATAAGGGGAAATAATAAGAAAGAGGGTAAAATAAAAAGATAGAGGAACGATAACGGAAAGGAAATATGATATGGTAGAGTGACAAAATGATGTCAACAGAGAAATTTATTGAACTGGTCAAAAAGAAAGATGTGGTTCTCCTTCGGTCTTAATTTTTCATTGAGACAAGAAGAAGTTATATTCTTGAAACAGGAGTGTATCTCCAACATTTCTAACAGATTTAATTTGTTGCTTTTGTGACAGTTATGTAGAAGAATCACATCTGACATTGATAAGGAATGGTTATGTGTTAGGATGTGATTAGCGAAAGAAGATGGGGTATTAGTGACATCTGTATTTTTATATTTGTCAATATATCTAACGTGTTCTTTGATTCTAGTTTCGAGTCTCCTACTTGACTGGCCGATGTAAACTGCATTGCAATCTGAACAACTTAATTTATACACACCGCTTTTATGAAGATGAGAAATTTTGTCTTTTGTATAACTAAGAAGAGGTGAAGGTTCTGATTAGTCTTAAAAGCAACATGGATATTGTGTTTTTGAAAAATCTTTGATAATTTTTATGAAGTGAAAGTTTTTGCCTCATGAGATATTACGGAGACTTGTGGGAGATTTAATTTAAATTTAATAAAAGATTTGCTGTATAATTTGTTAATTAGTTCAAGGGAAAAGTTATTGTTAATCGCTAGTTGTTTGATAATATTCAGTTCACTAACAAAGGCAGAATGAGATAGGGGGATCGAAAATAGTCGGTATAAAAACCTATTGAAGGTGGCTAGTTTATAGGAAAGGAGGTAGTTAGAGTGGAAATTAATTAGAGTATCGGTTGTGGATGGTTTTCTATAAATTTCAAATGAAAATGACGATGTCAGAGCGATGCCTAATAATAAGTAGGTCTAAGAATGATAATTTAAGATCAAATTCTAATTCTAACTCAATAGTGAATTTTATTCAAGGGTGAATAGTATTTAGGTAAGATAAAAAGTTAAAAGCCTCTTGTTCAAGCCCTTGGAACAGAACGAAGCAGTCGTCCACATAAAGGGCATAAAAAAGGATTTTATGTCGAAAACTGGGTTGGTTGAGATAAGTATGTTCTAACTAAATGATTCATAAAAAATTCTACTAGGAGAGCTGAAAGGTTGGAGCCCATCGCTGAAGTTTGTCTGTAAAATTTATGATTGAATTGGAAAAAATTTTGATTCAATACCATAGTGAATAAAGAAATAAGCTCTTTGGAGATGACCGGGTTAATAATGTCGTTACGGAGTAAAATATTGACGAGAGAGATACATTCTTCAGGTGGGATACTAGGGGAACAAATTAAAGACATCTAAGGAAAAGATGAAAGAATTAGGAGGGACATTTTTGAAGTAAAATCAAGAGATTTTTTAACGGAAAATTAATTTTCGAATTTGGTGACATCACGGAGTGTTGAGTTTAAGAAAGAAGATAGTTTGGAAGCGGTTGAGTTGATAAAGCTGACTATGGGTCTAAGGGCGATATTAGGATTGTGGATTTTGGGAAGGCCATACAAAAGAGGGGTCGAAGGAGTCATAGGACATAAGAAGTAAGGGGTTAACATTGAATTGTGAGAAGATATTGGCATATAACTTAAGTTTGGATCTAAAAGAGTTGTGAAAGGCCACTGTAGGGTCAGAAGGTAAGGGGACAATGGAAGGGTCGTTAGCAATGAGGATAACCAAGAAATGGGGACGTGTGATGTGGTAGCTACAGCAAATTCATTTGTAGTATATGAAAATATACCTAAAATTATTCACAAAAATAGGCTTGGCTAACTTTGAAACACTGCGATTACTAAGAAATAAATTTTCAAAATTTCGAAGTGACGTCAGCTACATTAATTTGTTTAAAGTAATGTAGATGGCATGACAAGGTATAATTTACAGTTATCTGTCGAATATTACTAAACCAAATAGCTTTAGCGACTTTGACTATTAAAAAACAAAGAAGAAAAAAGCAAATCACATAGGCGACACATAAACATTAAAATAATAGGCTATGTTATACTGAAAAGTGACAAGTTAAACGCTGTGACTAGCAGTACATCGGATGTACGTTTATTTTATATATCGGTCGTTCACTGCGTTTTAAGGTTTACAAAGTATGGAAGTATGTTTGTGCATTTGCTTGATAAGTTTGATAATATTACTGCCACTTTGTTTTTTTTTTCGTAATGCGTATATTATATGGTTTCGGTCTATAAGAGCCCGGAGTTTGATTCTCAGTACGGCCAACTTTTTTATGCTTTGATAATTTTTTTAGCTTCCTAAAAACAACATAAACACAGTCATTGGTAACCGGTTTGATTTGTACAGTAATAATTTAATTAAAATAATAAACTGATCAGTAGTAAAAGTTGTGTTTGCTATTTATATTGAGGTAAAAAATATAATGATATTTATAGTTCAATATTTCTAGTGGTGGGTGTATTATTGCCGGAATATGCCGGAACGGCGTTTCGGTACCTTTTTTCAGTGCGGTACATTTTTTAGGAATGGATTTTTTTGGGAGCGACTTGTGGTGAGTTTAACCGGCACAAAGCGTCACAAAAGAAAAAAGCTTTATTCTCCCTCCAAGCGACTCCCTCTCTTTCCACAATATAATTTTGTCTCATTTAATTTTTTTTATATTATTTATAGTTATTTTATAGGGAGAGATTATTTTTTATATTTTCTCGTTTTTTGGCATTTTTCTGATTTTTGCTTTTTTTTTATTTTTTTTTTGGTTTATTTTTCTAATTTTTCCTCATTTTTTCCTATTGTTCTTGTATTTTTTCTTTTGTATTCTTATTTTTTCTTATTCCTCTTACTTTTTGTGATTATTAGCGATTTTTCTGCCATTTTCTTCTAATTTTGTTTCGATTTTTTAAATTTTTTTTTCGTTACATTTTTTTTCTGGTTTTTTTCGTTGTTCTTTGTTTTTTTTTTCGTTGTTTTACATCGTTTTTTTGCGATTTTTGTTTAAATTTGATTTCTGTTTTTCTTATTACTCCGATTTTTTTTGTGATTTTTTGGGTTAAAATTTTTTCTCGTCTTTTTCACATTTTTCTGATTTTTTTTTCGATTTTTTCTCATCGTTCCTTATTTTTTCATCATTGTTGTTTTTTTTCCAATTTTTTATTATTCCTTTATTTTTTGCGATTTTCTTCTCTTATTTTTGGAAGAGAGAAAATGTTTTTTTACAGTTTTTCGTTTTTTTTCTCATTTTTATGATTTTTTGTTTTTTTTTTCGAGTTTTTCTAATTTTTCCTCATTTTTTTTTCTCATTTTTTCTTATTCCTCTGTTTATTTGCGGTTTTTTTGCCGTTTTCTTGAATTTTGTTGCGATTTATTTTTTTATTCATTCGATTTTTTTCATTTTTTTATCGTTACAATTATTCTGGTGTTTTGGCTGTTCTTTTTTTTTGGTTGTTAAAATTTTTTCTCGTCTTTTTTTTATTTTTCTGATTTTTCGTTTTTTTTTGTCGATTTTTCTCATTTTTCACATTTTTTCATCATTGTTCTTTTTTTTTCAAATCTTATTTTCTATTTCTTTTCTCATTTTTCTTATTCTTAATTTTTTGCGATTATTTGCGATTTTTTTCTCATTTTTTTGAAATTTTGTTGAAATTTTTTTACAATTTATTTCAATTCTTTCGAATTTTTAATTTTTTTTAAATTTTTTGTGTTTTCTTTTGCTATATTTCTCACGTTTTTCTGCGCCGTTATTGTTGTTGCGATTTTAAGCGTTTGATTTTTTTTCGTTTTTTTCCAAATTTTCTTTCTTTAAATTTTTTCCGATATTTTTTTCTCCAAAATTAATGTTTATTAGATTTCGCTTTTTTAACTTCTTTAAAATTACATAAAAATATTGACTTCTAATCATTTTCATTTATACAGTAACAGTGGCTTTTTTCTTCAAAGTTCGAGATGTAAAAATACAATTTTCTTCTTTTCTCATATTTACATCGGGCCTCTATTTAATAAGGAATTCAGTTCGTATATACTGCCATCTCTGAACAGTATTATCAAATAATGTAGATATTTTTAGTTTTTTTTTTAATAAAATATAGGTTTAAAAAATTTATAAATATTTTCTTTAGGCATATTTGTTAACAGACTTTTAAGTGCCAATTTAAAAATTTTACATAATACGTCCCCATTGCCTTTATCTGCTTTAGTAGCAACAAGATTTATTGATTATAAAATTATAATAGATCAAGACTAATATTATGTAGGTATTTACTTTTTCTGTTGCTCCGACTCTCTTTGTACACAGACACTGCTCTTGGCACTGAGACGACGCATTATTACGTAGTAAAATGTTCTGTCACCAGATGATTTAGATTTTTTGACGCCGTACGGCGTCATGTCACGTACCTAGATAAGCAAGTTAACGCCGTATGGCGTCGATGCCAATAAACGTGTTAACAGATAGGAATCGAATATCCAATTTGTTTTTTTCATTTTTTAAAAAATTATTATCTACTGGCGATTGGCTGAATTTATTTATTTTTGCAATAATACAGTAATTGTGAGATAAAGTTTTGTTTTAATGTTTTTTTTTATCAATTTTATCAAACTTTCCATTTTTTTTCCTGGCGGAACGATTCATTTAAAAAAAAATTCTACCAAATGAAAGTTCAATCCTCTTCCTGTCTTATAAAACAATATTATTGATATTTATTCATTATTTTGCTCTATATGACTAAAACCAAATGCTACTTATAAAATTGGTATTTCAATATATTTTATTATATTTAAACTTTTTTTATAAAACTCTTTAAATAAACGTCACTAAGGAATCTGTTTATACGTTTTCCTTATACAACGGTCAAATGAGGCAATTAACATTGCATGCAATCAAAGACAGCTTGAAAGATCATGATTAACTAGAAACCAGACATAATGCGTTTCAAGGTCCTCATTAAGTGTGTGCATTATAAGACATTATTTAGATATTATTTGGATATAAAAAAAAATATTATGACTGGTATTGAGTGCCAGAAACGGCTTTAGAAAAATTACTTCACTTCTAAAAACTTTTATAACTGTTATTTCTTTATAAAATATTAACTGCTTTGTACCTGGAAGACCAAGATTTTTGCTCGTTTTTTTCCCTATTTTTTTCCTATTTTCCCTATTTTTTTTATTTTTCTCAATTTTTCCCTATTATTTCATATTTTTTCGTATGCTAAAGAATAACGTCACCACTAACCAAAACTACACTTTTTTAACATTCTACACAAAAGTACCAAATTCCCAATTCAACTGTTTTTCCTGTTTTTCCCTCTTTATATTTTTCCTATTTTTCTTGTTTATCATTATTTTATCTTCTTTTTTCCTATTTGTCCGTATTTGTCCCTATTAGTATCTCTTTTTTGCTATTTTGCTATTTTGCTATTTTTTCCTATTAAATGCATTCTTGCTTCATTTTTACAAATACGAGTGTGGAAAAATTCATTGCTGCTTCTTTTTTTTATTGAGTGTGGCAAAATGCATTCTTACTTCTTTTTTTTTAAATCGGATGTTGAAAAATACATTCTTGCTTTATTTTTATTCAAAAATTTATTGTTACTTTGTCATTTAAAATTACGTAAAAAAAATACATGTTTTTCTAAACCGAGTGGTTTTTCTTTACTCAAGTGCTTAAATTTTTTAATTTTTTTTTCGAAGTTGAGTATAAAAAATTTTTTAATTCGATTCAGAAAATCTGAATTAATTAAATTCTAGAGTGGAAAAACGCATCGTTAATTTTTTTAACGATTTAACTAAAGTTGTTGATTAATTTTCCAAATTGGAAAGTCGAAAAATGTTTTAGTGTCTTGTTTTTCAAATTGGTTAGTAAAAAACACATGTTGGTTTGTTTTAAAATTTGTGTATGGGAAAATACACCTATAATTCCCTATTTTTTATATTTTCTTTCCCCTATTTTTCCATATTTTTTACCACTTTTTCTCATTTTTAACCATTTTTTCATATTGATTCTTATTTTTTCCTATTTTAATCAATTTTTGTCAATTTTTCCGTATTTTATTCTACTTTTCTGAATTTTTTCCTATTTTTTCATATTTTCATTTTTATCTTCTAAATTGGAAAGTGAAAAAAATGCATTAGTGTCTTGTTTTTCAAATTCTTGGGTAAAAAATGCATTGTTCGTTTGTAATTAAATTTGTGTATGTAAAAATGCATTCTTGCTTTATTTATTCGAAATTCTGTGTTAAGAAATGCATTGTTGATTTGTTTTCCTAATTCGTGTGGAGAAAAGTGCATTGTTGGTTTGTTCTTAAATTTGTGTATAGAAAAATTTACTCTTGCTTTTGAATTCAAATTGTTATTTGAAAAAATGCATTGTTGCTTTATTTTTAAATTTCCTGTGTGGAAAAATACATTTTTGTTTTATTTTACTAATTCGAGTGGAAAAAAAGCATTGTTGGTTTGTGTATTTTTTCTTATTTTTTACTGTTTTTCGTTCTTTTTCCCTATTTCTTACCATTTGTACTTAGTTTTCCCAATTTTTCAATATTCTTTCCTGTTTGTCCCTATTTGTCCGTATTTGTCCATATTATTATCTATTTTCACATTTTCTTCTTTTCCCCACTTTCTCTATTTTCTCCTATTTTTCACTATTTCCCCATGTGTTTTCTTATTTTTCCCGATATTTATCTATTTTTCTCTAATTTCCCTTATTTTCACCTATTTTTCCTATTTTCTTATATATTTTCTTAATTTTGCCGATTTTCCTTTTTCCTCTTTTTCTCTAATTTCCCTATTTTCTCTATCTTGTCCAATTTTTCCCTATTTTTCGCTTCTTTCCCCATTTTTCAATTTTTCCTACTTTTCTGGTTTTCCTGTTTTCTATTATTTTTTTCCTATTTTCCTTGTTTTTCACTATTTGTCCCCATTTGTACTTATTTTCCCTATTTTATCCTAATTTCCTTTTTGCATGTTTATAACCATTTTTCCCATTTTTCTCTATTTTCCCATTTTATCTATTTTTTGCAATTTCTTCATATTTTCCTTGTTTTTCATTATTTTTTTTTAATTGTCTGTATTTGTCCCTATTATTCCCTATTGTTTCTTCTCTCCTTTTTTCCTTTTTTTTTTCGTTGCTTTTCCCCATTTTTACTATTTTCCCATATATTTCCCCATTGGTCTCTATTTTCTCTAATTTCCGTATTTTCCCTATTTTTTCCAGTTTTTTTCAATTTTTTCTGTGTCCCTATTTTTTACTATTTTCTACTTTTTTCTCCATTTTTTCTATTTTTCACTATTTTTTCTATTTTCCTATTGCTTTTTTTCCTGTTTCTTTTTATTTTTCATATTTTTCATTTTTTCCTCTTATCTTTGTTTTCTCCTCTTTTCTTCGTTTGTTCCACTTTTCTTCGTTTTTTCTTATGTTTCCTAATTATTCCTATTTGTCCCTATTTCTAGTTATTTTTCTATTTTGCGCCATTTTTCCCTAATTTCCTTTTTCCCTGTTTTTAACTCTTTTTTACCCATTTTTCTCTATTTTCCCTGTTTTTTCATATTCTCTCTACTTTTTGGCTATTTCTTCATATTTTTCTTGTTTTTTATTATTTTTTCCTGTTTTTCCCCGTTTGTCCCTATTATTCTCTATTTTTTTCTTCATTCCTTTTATTCCTAATTATTCCTATTTGTCCCTATTTCAAGTTATTTTTCTATTTTGCGCCATTTTTCCCTAATTTCCTTTTTCCCTGTTTTTAACTCTTTTTTACCCATTTTTCTCTATTTTCCCTGTTTTTTCATATTCTCTCTACTTTTTGGCTATTTCTTCATATTTTTCTTGTTTTTTATTATTTTTTCCTGTTTTTCCCCGTTTGTCCCTATTATTCTCTATTTTTTTCTTCATTCCTTTTATTCTTATTTTTCGTTGTTTATCCCTATTTTCACTATTTTCCCATATGTTTCCCCAGTTTTCTCTATGTTTCTTTAATTTCCGTATTTTCCCCATTTTTTCCATTTTTTTCCTATTTTTCCCTATGTGTTCCTATTTTGCACGATTTTATACTATTTTCTCTATTTTTCTATTTTCCTATTTTTTCTTTTTTTCCTGTTTCTTTTTATTCTTTCCTATTTTTAATTGTTTTTTCGTGTTTTCTTTGTTTCTTCTTATGTTTTCCTAATTGTTCCGGTTGTTCCCATTTTTTCTATTTTGCCCTATTTTACCAATTTTTCTCTATTTAATTAATTTTATCTATTTTTCCAATTTTTTTTTACAAAATCCTTTCTTAATGTTATGAACAGACAAGTTATGCCTATTGACATACTGATTTAACATACTTATCCCCAATTCCTGAAAGCGAAACGTCGAAATTGACATGGCCCAATCCCGAAAAACAAAATTTTCATTAAATTCTCTAGTATAAATAACTTGGAAACTTAATATATTTTTCTAAAAATGATCTGGAATAACCAAGTAATCCTAAACTATCCAATTTTAAAGCTGAATAGTGTAGTAGGAGCAAATTTCGAATTTTCAATTACTTTTTTTATTAAATTGGGACTTTCTATGTAGATTTTAGATACTACTGTTTGGTCTTCAATTTTCAGTAATTCCTCACAAGTTTACGTTTTGTTATTATCCTTAATTTTATATCGAAGAATCAATAACATTTTTCTAAAATAAACTGCCTCCTAAATCCGATCCTGTTCACTTTGAACTAAGTGCACTTTAGAAAATACACTTGATGAAAGGGACGTGAGAACCTCATACGACGCTGCATCTGACAATTATTGAGCTCTTTAGTTCTATGCCACGAAATAATTTATGATCGTATTATAATTAATACTCCGGGTAAATATTATTAACGTATTAAGAATTAAACGCTTTCACGTACGGGGAATTTGTAAAATTTTCGGAGAAAGTAAATTACCGCCATTATCCTTTGTGCCAAAAAAAAATGCATTTAAATCCAGAGCTGGGAGTAACGAAACTAAAACGTTACTTTTCAGTAACGCGTTACTAGTAATTTCGTTACTTTTTAAAGTGGGCGAAAAGTAACGGTAATTGCGTTATTTTGTTAAAGTTACGCAAAATCGTTACTTCGTTACCGTAACGCGCTACTGCAAAAGTAACGCGTTACTAAAAAGTAACGCGTTACTAAAAAGTAACGCGTTATTTTAAAACCAAGGTTTTTCTCTTTTGTTTCTGCTGTTTGATGTGAAATATTGTTTTTATTATTTTTTTGTACTCCGTCGATTTTTATTTAATAATTTTGGATGCATATGCAATAATAACGGCGATAAATGGTGAGATGGATAATAAAAGAACGAGAAGACATGGATCAAGAAGAATATATAGAAAAGTAACGCGTTATTACTTTAAGAATAACGCATTACTTTTGGAAAGTAACGAACAAATCGTTACTTTAAAAAAATAACGGTAACGTTTATCTAACGCGTTACTTTTTAGTAACGTAACGGTAAAGTAACGCATTACTTTTTTTTAGTAACGCCCCAGGTCTGTTTAAATCTTCATTTGACATTTTTTTCTTCATGTCTATAGTACAATAAAATATTTGGTGCTTTAAAAATGTTTTAATTTTAATAGTCACTACCTGAAAGTATTTATGTTTGTTTTTTTTCCACTTTAACACACACACAGAAGAACTTCAGCTAACATAAACAAAGTGGTATTTTTATTTTTGATTTACTTAGTGCTGCCGACCCGACCGTCTGGTTAATGCTCGTTTAGAAAACAAAAACAGAATCGGTTTTGTGTAAACGAGATTAATAAAGCAGAAAATAAACGTAAATCGTATAATGGAGCTAAATTTCACTAGGCTAATTAGACTGGATTGTTGACTTCTTTATTTTTCGAACAAAATATAAAAAAGAACATAAAAATGGCCTACAAACCATGCATTCCATTAAAGTAAAAGGAAAATAAATGCAGTGGAAAGTGCAACCTTAAAAGAATCGCACTACATAAAATGTAACATTATTTCCGCAACTTTATTTCTCAGTGGTGAGTATGAAACCGTTAAAAAACATCAAGATGAATCAAATGCTAATTGCGTTAAAAAGCAATGGCGACTCGTCGGAGTATTTTTATAAAAATTAAAATAAATTGTTTGTTTGTCACCAACATTATTTTTATTATACATAATTATTAGTCTTGTTTTTATTTATTTAAAAAAAACTTCAAATATTGGACTGTAATTTACATCTCAAGTATAGTTAAAAATTTTAATAAAAAAATAAAAAAAATATCAAGAATTGTGATCAAAAATTCCAAAAAATATCTACCAAAATTTTATAAAATGAATAAGTGATATTTTCGCTGGTTTAACAGCTGTCACGTGCACATGCCAGAATAGCAGAAGCGTAGATTATTTTTGACAAATATTTATTTATTATTAATTTTCCTTTCTCTCTAGTAATATAAAATTATAGGCCACATCTCAATAAAAACTGACTATTCGAAAAACTGAAAAGAGGCAAAAAAATTTCAAAAACGATGTATTAAACCAATTGTAACGCATCAAAAATGCCCCTAAAATTTTTATGGGCTGTGCAGATTTCGTGGTTTTATATGAAATAGGTGCTCTTATGAGAAAGCTATGTATCCATTTTCATTATAAAATGTTAACCAGTTTGTGAAAAATTGGAAAAAATCAATTTTCATTTTGTACTTTCCAAAAGCCGTAACTTATTTGGTGTGCACATTTGCATTAAGGCAAGTTATGTTCAATAGAGTTATTTTGACACCAGAATATATGGTTCAATTTATGACCTACCTTTTTGATACACTCTATATAATCAAAAAAACCTTAATATTATAAATTTTAGTCCAATCTTGCTTATTTTTTCTCATGTCTCATGTTTTCCTTGGTCTTCCCCTAGGCCGCCTACCAGAGGTTCTTGTTTGCTATGTCGTCTTCGCTTGCTGCTTCTTCTGCTTACTTGTTAACTGACCAAACCATGTCAGCTGATTTTATTCTATATATTTTTCCAAAGGTTCAACTTGTAGTACTGCTTTTATATGATTATTTCGAATTTTGCTCCTTCTAGTAATTTCTATAGTACTGCTCTAAGATACTCAAACTTAAATATTTAAACTTCTCCACTTGTTGCAGTTAATTGCCATTTAGTTGTATTTTTAATTTGTTTTCTATTCCTATTAGCATTACTATTTGATAAATTATTTTACAGGTCTGTTTTCCATACGTCTACGTTGTTTTGTAAGTCTTTATCATTCTTATCGTATATGTACAAATACACATTTCGAGATCTGTATCTTTCACCTCTTTTATGACATCATCCATTATTACATTGAAAAAAATTGGACTTAAAACCTTCTTTGGTATTAAATTATTCCAATTGTTAATTTCCGGATCTTACATAGTTTCTCGTCAAATAAACTTTGATGTATCCCTCTTTTGTTCAAACTTGCCCATAATTGCTGTATACTATCAAAGACTTTTTTATATTCAAAAACGCCACATATATATTATTTCTATTATTATTTTCTCCAATTAATTATCTTATTGTCAATATTTGATCCTGCACACCTCTACGAAAGGCGCTTTAAGATTTTTTTAATTAGTACCTATTCTATTTTATCTTTTAATCTTTGTTCTAGAATTCTCTCATAAAATTTTGAATGCTGTGCTTAATATTGTTACCTCTAAAGTTGGAACATACACTTTTATCTCTTTTCTTGAACAGAGGTCCACACTCTACCGACATTCGCCTTTCAGCATATATCTTACTAAATAAAATGTTAGTTTTTATAGTCTTTTGGATCCCAGATATTAATACCAAGATCATAAGTGTCTTCCTCATACGTTTCTTTAGATTCTTGCATCACTATTTGCGTATTTAGGATTTTTTTAAAGTGTTATTTCAATCTTTTCTTGATGTCTTCTTCTTCAGCTATTATTTTTCCATCTTCTGTTTTTATGCGCTTCATATTATTTTGTTTACCTTTCCTGAGTAATTTGAGAATTCTATAGAATAATTTTTGATAACCTAAACTCTCATTTTTCATTTTTTTGCCAAACAGACAGTTTAACGGTCTCTTTTACTTTTGCTCTTTGTTTTCTCGTAATTAAGTGCTGTTTTATGTCTCAAGTATTTTTACCTTTTTTCCATTTTGTGGTTCTACCATTTTGTCAGTTTCTTGTTATTTCTTATTCTTACTGTTCCGCATGTTTCCTTTGCTACTTTACTTCAAATCCTCGTCTATGAATAATTGTGTGGTCGATTATATTAAGTAATGACGAAACATATATCATTATGTTCGATCCAAAAATGCAGACTAATTGTAGGTCCATTTATGTAAATATTGCTTTCTTTATATACTTTTGTTGATATTTCATATTGATCAGCTACTTCGAACAATATAAAACTCATTGGTAAGCATACACAATAGTTTTCTCAAATAAATTCATGATCAATGCAACATTTAATAAGATGAAGGTAGTCGTTCACAAGATGTATGAGTGTCAAATCATGAACGAAACAAATGAATGTCAGAACAAAAATTTATCCAAATCATGGTGCACAACTTAAAAAAATATCAAAATCGAATGATTTCTCGTAAGAATCATCGAATTTACATGCTTCTTATGGAGAAACGTGAACAAATTCTAATAATTGAGGGGCCTTTTAACGCGTCATAAATGTATAACAGTTCAGTTTTCCGTCCGACCACTTACTATTATATATTGTCTCTTGCTGTTTTACACTGTTGTTTTTGCAACATTTCCCCCTTTTTTACAAATATTGTTTTTTGGCCGTTTTTTTTCTCCATTCTTTCGCACTTGTGTTTTTGTCTGATTTCTTCTTCTATTGCATTTTGACCCATTTTTCCATTCTTTTTTACACCCATTGTTTTTTGTCTCATTTTTCCACTTGTGTTTTTTCCTTATTGTTTCCACCTTATTTTCCCACTTGTGTTCTTGCTGCATTTTCCCCCTTTTATGTTTATTTTTTGTTTCTTGCTGTTTTACAACTGTTGTTTTTGCTCTATTTGACCCTTTTTTACAAATATTGTTTTTTGGAAGAATTTTTCTCCATTTTTTCCCACTCGTATTTTTGGCCGATTTTTTCTCCTTTTTTCACTTGTGTTTTTGTCTCAATTTTCTTGATTTCGACCCATTTTTCCATCCTTTTTTTACACGTATTGTTTTTTGTCCCATTTTTTTCCCACTTTTTTCCACTTGTGTTTTTTCCTTATTGTTTCCACCTTATTTTCCTACTTGTATTTTTGTCTGATTTTTTCTTCTTTTCTTCACTTGTGTTTTTGTCTCAATTTTCTTAATTTTAACCCATTTTTCCATCCTTTTTTTACACGTATTGTTTTTTGTCCCATTTTTTCAAACTTTTATAAATTTGTGTTTTTTTATTATTGTTTCCACCTTATTTTCCAACTTGTGTTTTTGCCTCATTTTCCCCCTTTTTCTATATCATTTTTTGTTTCTCTCTGTTTCACAACTGTTGTTTTTGCCCTATTTCCCCCTTTTTTACAAATATTGTTTTTTGGCAGATTTTTTTTCTCCATTTTTTCCTACTTGTGTTTTTGTCTGCTTTTTTCTCCTTTTTTGACTTGTATTTTTTGTCTCAATTTTCTTGTTTTTTGACCCATTTTCCTTCCTTTTTTTACACGTATTCTTTTTTGTCCCATTTTTTTCCACTTCTTTCACTCGTGTTTTTTCTTATAATTTCCCACTTATTTTAGTACTTGTGTTTTTGCCTCATTTCCCCCTTTTTTATATTATTTTTTGTTTCTTGCTGTTTTCACAACTGTTGTTTTGCCCTATTTCCCCCTTTTTTACAAATATTGTTTTTTTGAGATTTCTAACTTTACCAATATATTGACTTAATCTTCGCTTAAACTAACCTTTCATTGAAACATAGATATTAATAAAAACTTCGAGATGTAGAAGTAAATGGGGTTCGTAATCATATGAATTCTTAAACGGTTCCGCCTATGGGCCATGATGAGACATATAAATTGCTTTCAAGAGCCGCACTAACGAGTTCAGGAACTGAAAAGTTTGAAATCTCAGCCTAGATGCACTTCATAACTTTATGTTTCAAAATAATTTATTCTTCCGTCGGCCGCCCGCTACTTATATTACTTGTGCAACTTTACCGAGTTTATAATATATTTGGAAGGAGTAAAAATTATTTTTCGGTGTATTAAAAAAACAATAACACTTGAGAAGGTAGCTTTTACTCAATTGTTCTTTCTGTTAATGCCTTATAAATTATTTCTTCACAGTTTCTGTGGAAATAGGTTAAAGGGTCAGGTCTTATTTGTCATTTTATATTTATTTTCATTAACAGCTTCTTTCCTTATTTTACATTATTAGACTGATTAAAGTAAATGTTAGTTATTATTCAATTTATTTATATTTTTATATTTAAACAAATCAAATAATTTTAAAGAACTTTGTCAAACGCTTTGTTATGATTAGCAAATATTGTTACCATTGTATCCCTAACTACTAAATTTTGATGATGTAGTTTCGCAAACATATTGGAAGTAATATAGGTTATTGCTATACAATAGAATTTTTTACAAGTATTTTTTTTTTGATATTTGTATCTGTAATAGATGAATATTACCTAGTTGTATTCAAAATTTTATAACAATAATTATATACTCAGCTTATCGTAAGTCCGTCAAATCAAAGAATATATTAAAATTTCTTTTAAAAGGGGCATTAGCCACTCCCAATTTAAAAATGCTTGGAATTCGAACGTGCTTGACAAAGTAACTGGCAGATTTATATCTGTGCCTCTGAGTTGGATTTACCCTTGTTTATAAATAAGTCTTATTCATTTCTCAACCGCTTGAGGGTCTCAGATATGCATGGCATTCAAAAGTTGAACGCTTCCACAGGGAAAATAAAAAAAATATTGTCTGATTAATTAGTTTTTGAGAGTAATTTGGCTGTTAACGGAATAATATGTTCATTACGAAGAATATAAATATAAGACTCTGTAGAGAATTTCAAACTTCTCTAAATTTTCTTTGGAATATTTTCTCAAAATACACAATGCTGAAGTTTATGCAAATACAGAATAATCCCTCTCTAGAAATTGTCAAACTACTACACAGTTAAGGAACTCCTTAACCTGTGCAAATTCTTCTACGACCACTTAAACCGCTCAAACTCCTAACTAAACTAGAATTGTGTCCCAACTAACATAGACATCACGCACTTGTGGTTGATATTCGGTTCGGCGTTCTATTCTTCTCTGAGGCTATGCTCGAGGACAGTGACATAACGGTCAGAAGGATAAACGAGTAGCAAACCCAGTTATATCTAAAGTTGTACACTAAAAGATCTAAAATTAAACTATTTCAAGCCATAAAATAAAAAATTATATATTATGTAATAAATGATCATAATATTTAATAAAGATTGTTGTTGCTTCGTTTTGACTTATTATTACTCGCTGAGAACGAAAAAATTCTAATGGTGGATGGTGGAATGACTCCAGAGTTTTTACTTCATGAGATAAAAAGTAAAAAGGCCATATGCGCCCATTGCGAAGGAGAGCACCCAGTGAACTATAGAAGATGTGCAAAAGATGTTGAGAGCAATTTAACAGATGATAAGAATCTGAAGAGGAGCTTCAAAAACAACGACGTCAGTCACCAGCCCTAGTGACGTAGTGAAATGGCAAGTAAACGAACTACTAAGATAATTCCAAACGATGTTATAGCCATACAACAAGATGAAAACCAACATATATGACCAATATTAGACAAGAGAGAGAACTGACTATACCTCTTTATCAAAATATGAAAGTTAAATCATTTAATTCTAAATTTTGTTCTGTCTCCACTTCTTTGTTCGCTCTTGGTCGAGCCATTTCTGAACAGAGTCTCCCAGTTATGCCAATAAAGGTTAGATATTTGTTTGAAGAGATTATATCTAATATCTTTCAGGAAGCTCGTGACATCGTACACAGTTTTTGTGAGGAGGAGCCTCCCACAAAACGATAGTAGTTCCTTTTACAAAAACGAGGAAGCTTGATGAGTTACGTCATCCAATTTTGGAAGGCGTAACTATTCAGTTTGTGGAGGTAGTAAAATATCTGGGGATTAGGGATGACTGATCCAACATTTTTCATGGATCAGTTCCAGTTCCTAGTCCAAGTCGCTGTTGTTAGGGTCTAGCGATACTCGAACTCGATTATATAACCCGATATTCAATTTCTTAACTCATTGGCGCTGGTGGACTGGAGTGGGAACTGGGATTCATCTCAATCTACACCGCACCGCAGTCTCACAAAATATTTTTTTAGTTCTCGTTTGGGATCAGTTCCACTAATCTAAGTAACCGAACCTGTTCCAACGGATCAGTTCCAGTATCAGTTAGCCATCTCTACTGGGGATTATCCTAGATAGAAAGCTTACCTGGAACTCGCATCTGGAAAGAACAATCAATAAAGCCAGGGCAGCTATCTGGAATATTATAAGGGAATGCGGCAAGTCATGGGGAAGGAACCCTAAGCAGATTTACTGGATTTATCAAATAGTGATAAAACCAATGGTCACATATGGGGCAGTAGCCTGGTGGATGAAGGGGCTTGAGTCTATTGTAGAGGATAAGTTGTCTGGACGCCAGAAACTAGCTCGAGTGGCTATTACAGGCGCTATGTTAAGTACCCCGACAACGGAAATGAAAATAACTCTAGGTCTTACTATTCTCCATATACTATTGGAGCAGGAGGCCAGAATGACCTACTATAGGATAACCAAATCGAGGGGGAGAGGCTATGGGACCATTCTGAACCGCTGGATCACAATCTCGGAACGGTTTCAGATGTGCTCTCCTCCAGAACTCACATACAGAAGTCCTTTAACGTCCTTCTTCCGAGAAGAGTCGAACGGGAAAAGATAATCTTTCCAGGGACATCCGCTTTCCAGGAGCGGCTTATGTACCAAAGACAGTAAGCGTCGGCAAGTACGCTACTATATTCGCGATAGAATTGTGTGCAGTAGAATTGGCAAACCATCATCTTGTCAAGAAAATTATTTACATTTTGTCTGACAGCCAGGCAGCTTTAAAAGTACTGAGCTCCCCAACCGGTTGGACTCGAAGCTGGTGTGAAACTATATCGACTCCTTGAGAGTAAAGAGAAAGTCGAGACCCTTGCGAAAAAATTTGAAGAATCCGAGTTCATTGGTCTGGAACCTTTCTTTGGTAAATCCAAAAGCAGCGCCAAAGACACTATTTGGAGATGGGAGGAGAGGAAAACCATCCAGCACTGAAAAGACATTCCTGGGTTAGCTTACTCTAGTCAAACCCTCAGGTAGTACGCTAGTACCCTATCGCAGATCCTAGAATGTAGTAGAAGTGATCTACGCATCTTAACCCTTTAGTGACCAAATATTGAAAAACTTCTGTAAGTGTCTGATAACCAATTAATTTCATCTCAGCAGAACCTTATGGAATCTTACACTTAGGTATTAGTTCTTCTTCAGCTTCCCTCTTTCATTTTTTCTTGGTTGTATGATTTTTTCGCTACAGTCCTTTTCTACTTCTGATGTTTCCTCTTAAATTGTTTTGTTGTTTTTTCTGTATGTTTGTACGTTTGCTTATCTCTATGCTTTTAAATTAATGTTCTATGTATCACTTTCGCTCTGTTTTCATATAATGCTGAGCAGGATTACTGTTGTTAAGGATCGTAAGAATATGACGATTCCAGATCCTTGCTATTATTACTAATTGCACTATCATGTTTTGGTGTTTCGTATACAGTATGTAAAATATAATTCTTGATTCATAATCCGGAGTCACTTATATCCTAATCCGTCAAGACATTATCAAGGTTACTCTGCAATTATTATTTTAGTGGTACTTAGAAGTACCGTTGGGAACTAAAGGGTTAATTGGATTGCTTACTGAGCACTGTCGTCTGCGTTACCAAGAAGCTAGATCTAAATCAAACATCGGACTGTCGCTTCTGCAGTATGGAAGACGAAATGAAGGTTTCGTACGTTTATTTTCATATAGCTGGAGCCTACCGACTTTAACGAAGCTTCACCTAAATCAACCATACACTTTGTGAGAAGGTGTGGATAGTATGGTGAATTGTAGCCCGTAGGTGTTAGCCACAATAGGTCTCTGTTGGCCGCATTGAAAGGGCGAGCTAACTCCCCACTCACATCGAACCTTTACTATATCCTAATACTGAAGGATTTAGTCCCAGATAATTCCTTCGCAATGCCTACTAGCGAGCGAAGAAGCTGAGGGAGGACTCATTGGCGTGATGGGGATGGTGTAACGTATCCTGTATTTTTACTACAGTCTAAAGATTAAAGAAGAGGTTTAGGGACTTGGACCTAACTGATGATGATGACGAAAGCAGTTCAGCTGAGCTGAAAAGAGCTGTATGTGTTCAGTAACTCTTCTGAAGCTGCGACTGATGTGTTAGGGCTAAACGTGTTGAATTTATCGACTTGAGATGAATTAGCCAATTTCCTGGATAGATGTATCGAATTTATCGATTCCGTGAGGACGTGTTGAGTCCTTACTTAAATTCTCACTTATCTTATGAATAATAATTTTATGATTTGTGATAACCTTGTATATACAAACTAATGACTAAAATAAAACCAGCAACTACTTATTGATAAAAAAAATCAATATGATCCTTATAGTAATGAAACGAACGACGTCTATGGTGCCTCATTTAAACTATGCTATTGAGATTGTTTAGCATTGTTCTAACTGTCTTTGTCCCTCCGAATATCGTAATCCTAATAACAAGACTTGCACAGGGTGATTAATACGAGTCCAGGTGATTGTATTCGGTCAATTATCAAAATATAATGGCGGCCATTCTAAGTTCTGATACGAATTTAGCACGTCGTACATTCATTCCAATTGTCCTAAATTGAATTTTGGGATGAATCTAAAAGCTTGCAGTAAATTGGGTTTAAAACAGATTTAATTACTTGTATGCTAGATACCCAAATATCTAGGTAAAAAATATATTTTTGTTCCAAGAAATAGGATACAGTTATGTAAAAATATATAGGGTGCCTCATTTAAAAATTAAAATTTACTAGGTACGATCATTATTGAAAGTTAATTATTAAATAAAATAAATGTATTTCGTTAACCTTCCAACTAAGAAATTCACTGGCCTATATATCCGAAGTAATCTCTTCTGGTGGTGTAGAATATGCTATCAGAAATTAACAATTTCCGATAAATGCCGCGGTTTACACGAAGCCTACGTTTCGCCGAACACCACGGTGAAGGTGAATTAAATATGAGGAGATAAAAGCTTTTACAAACCTTATCAGATGTAGAAGTGGTAACAAAATAAATGTCAAGCCGTCAATTTGTAGATGGAATTCAAAGCTGATGTGTTGAATAGAAATTAAATATACATTGTTACTACAGTAATATGAAATTTAAAAAAATTTGATAAAATTCACTAATCTTTATTTTTTTTAACTAAGTAGTTTTTCTTTTGTTATAGAAAACCAAAATTGTATCGATGAAGAGATGCTCTAAAACTCATTATAATTATTGATTCTGATGTTAAATTATTTAAATTTGCGTCCACGTCGAGACGTTATTTAGAGCTTCAATTTGATGGAAATACATCAAAAATAAAATTTTACAAAACAGTTAACAAATATAAAATAATTGAAATAAAATCATATTACAAAAAAAATAAATAAGATCCCACACCATAACAATTTATATACAGGGTGGCGCAAATATAGTTCTCCCCTTGTTCAAAATTATTTTATAATTCTTGCACTCATATTTTCAGGGTAAAAATGAACAGGACCATACTTAGAAAAGTTACTAAAGTTCAGTTCATTATCAAAATCTAATAAAAATACAGGGTTGAATAGAGAAAAAAATGATCATTTCTAATATGAAATAAAAAGTACACAGGTCCGTATTTAAAAAATATAGTTGACAAAACTTTGTTTTAACAAATGTTTGGCAAGTTTTTTTCTATCTTTAAAAATTAAGTTGTTAATTAAATAAAACGAAAATCGTCAATTTGGGGTTTCTCCAAATATCTCGGAAATCGGTACTGATATTATAATTTTGAAAAAACCATACAATTCGTTTTAAAAATACGCATCTTTTATCCCGTTTAACCGACATTAAATTTAATTTCAATTAAATTTGCGCCATCCTGAATATACGGTATGTCCCAAATATACTTCTAATAATGATATATTCGGTTATTTGTGAAAACTTAAGAAGATTATTTTGTTTTTGTTTCTATGTAGCATAGATGTAGAATTTTTTGAAAAAGTCAGATTTAGTTTGTTAATATTTATTTAAGGCTATTAATTTTTCAAAAAAATTATAAAACTTTTAACCCACTTCTTTTTTTATTCAACCATGATCTTAATAAGGACCTAGATTTTTTCTTGCAATTATAAAATCTTTACTGTCAATCGAAAAGTGTATGTAGCTTTTATTTTCATTTTATCAAGTACTTTAATCATCTTCAGAAATATGATCGTAGTCCGGTTCTGTAAAATACATATTAATAAAAATTATCCTAAATTGATAAAATAAGTATGACCGATTAAGATAATAAATCAAACACTTTATTTTAATTGAAACCTTTAATTAAACTTCAACTTTAAAAAACTTTATTTCTAATATAAAAACACAAAATCTGACTACCAAAAATCCGGAAATCTTGCTGGCAACTTTATGTCAATTAATTATTCGCCAAATTTATTTGAAAAAAATTTTAAGATATACAGTGTTACTTCCCACCCCCTCCCCGTGCTATTTTTTTTACGGTAAAATATTTGTTCGATTTTTATTTCAGGTTTCTCCAATAAAAAAATTACAATAATTTTAACGCAGGGTAGCTACACCCTTGAAAAATAACAGCTGTCGACTGATAGCGCATTTGAAAGGGTTTTGAACCGCCCGGAAGACCGCCCGGAAGTTGGCACCCCAACTGCCGGAACCCTTTGATTTTTTCGGAGTTCTGGACTCGTCTCGAAGAGTTCTAGAGTTCTCGACGGGGTGCAGACAAAGTTGTGCAATTTTTTTGCAGAATTTTTAAAAAACAAAATTTGGGGTGCCAACTTCATGCCGCACCCCTTTTGTGAGAAAAAAGAGTTCTGGGTGAATAGATATCTCAGAAATAAAGAGTTCTAGAGTTCTCGGTAGGTTTTGGAAAGAGTTCTGGGATTTTTTGGAAATTACAAAAAAAAATAAATTTTGGAGTGCTAACTTCATGCCGCATCCTTTTTTATTTATTGGGTAGTTTTGGTCACTTAGGGCTGCTTTTAAATACAGCACCCCTGAGTTCTGCCTCGAAAAAACACTGAAAATTATGAAAATGGAAATTTATATAAATCAGAACTTTGTAGCACCCCTTGTAAATATCCATTGTCATAATTTTCAGTATTTTTTCGAGTCAGAACTCAGGGGTGCTGTATTTAAAAGCATCCCTAAGTGACCTAAACTGCCCAGTAAATAAAAATTTGAATATTTTTGGGAAAAATTAGCGACAAAAATGGGAATTTTGTAGCACCACTTGAAAATATCCATTTTCATAATTTTCAGTGTTTTTTCGAGTCAGAACTCAGGGGTGCTGTATTTAAAAGCATCCCTAAGTGACCTAAACTGCCCAGTAAATAAAAATTTGAATATTTTTGGCGAAAAATTAGCGACAAAAATCGGAACTTTGTAGCACCCCTTTTAAATAACCATTTTCATAATTTTCAGTGTTTTTTCGAGTCAGAACTCAGGGGTGCTGTATTTAAAAGCAGTCCTAAAGTGACCAAAACGGCCAAGTAAATAGAAAATTGAATATTCTGGCGAAGAATTAGCGACAAAAATCGGAACTTTGTAGCACCCCTTGAAAATATACAAATTCATAATTTTCAGTGTTTTTTCGAGTCAGAACTCAGGGGTGCTGTATTTAAAAGCAGCCCTAAAGTGAAAAAACTGCCCAGTAAATAAAAATTTGAATATTTTGGCGAAAAATTAGCGACAAAAATCGGAACTTTGTAGCACCCCTTGAAAATATCCATTTTCATAATTTTCAGTGTTTTTTCGAGTCAAAACTCAGGGGTGCTGTATTTAAAAGCATCCCTAAGTGACCAAAACTGCCCAGTAAATAAAAATTTGAATATTTTTGGCGAAAAATTAGCGACAAAAATCGGAACTTTGTAGCACCCCTTGAAAATATCCATTTTCATAATTTTCAGTGTTTTTTCGAGTCAAAACTCAGGGGTGCTGAATTTAAAAGCATCCCTAAGTGACCAAAACTGCCCAGTAAATAAAAATTTGAATATTTTTGGCGAAAAATTAGCGACAAAAATCGGAACTTTGTAGCACCCCTTGAAAATATCCATTTTCATAATTTTCAGTGTTTTTTCGAGTCAGAACTCAGGGGTGCTGTATTTAAAAGCAGCCCTAAAGTGAAAAAACTGCCCAGTAAATAAAAATTTGAATATTTTGGCGAAAAATTAGCGACAAAAATCGGAACTTTGTAGCACCCCTTGAAAATATCCATTTTCATAATTTTCAGTGTTTTTTCGAGTCAAAACTCAGGGGTGCTGTATTTAAAAGCATCCCTAAGTGACCAAAACTGCCCAGTAAATAAAAATTTGAATATTTTTGGCGAAAAATTAGCGACAAAAATCGGAACTTTGTAGCACCCCTTGAAAATATCCATTTTCATAATTTTCAGTGTTTTTTCGAGTCAAAACTCAGGGGTGCTGAATTTAAAAGCATCCCTAAGTGACCAAAACTGCCCAGTAAATAAAAATTTGAATATTTTTGGCGAAAAATTAGCGACAAAAATCGGAACTTTGTAGCACCCCTTGAAAATATCCATTTTCATAATTTTCAGTGTTTTTTCGAGTCAGAACTCAGGGGTGCTGTATTTAAAAGCATCCCTAAGTGACCAAAACTGCCCAGTAAATAAAAATTTGAATATTTTTGGCGAAAAATTAGCGACAAAAATCGGAACTTTGTAGCACCCCTTGAAAATATCCATTTTCATAATTTTCAGTGTTTTTTCGAGTCAGAACTCAGGGGTGCTGTATTTAAAAGCATCCCTAAGTGACCAAAACTGCCTAGTAAATAAAAATTTGAATATTTTTGGGAAAAATTAGCGACAAAAATCGGAACTTTGTAGCACCCCTTGAAAATATCCATTTTCATAATTTTCAGTGTTTTTTCGAGTCAGAACTCAGGGGTGCTGTATTTAAAAGCATCCCTAAGTGACCAAAACTGCCCAGTAAATAAAAATTTGAATATTTTTGGGTAAAATTAGCGACAAAAATCGGAACTTTGTAGCACCCCTTGAAAATATCCATTTTCATAATTTTCAGTGTTTTTTCGAGTCAGAACTCAGGGGAGCTGTATTTAAAAGCAGTCCTAAAGTGACCAAAACGGCCAAGTAAATAGAAAATTGAATATTCTGGCGAAGAATTAGCGACAAAAATCGGAACTTTGTAGCACCCCTTGAAAATATCCATTTTCATAATTTTCAGTGTTTTTTCGAGTCAGAACTCAGGGGTGCTGTATTTAAAAGCAGTCCTAAAGTGACCAAAACGGCCAAGTAAATAGAAAATTGAATATTCTGGCGAAGAATTAGCGACAAAAATCGGAACTTTGTAGCACCCCTTGAAAATATCCATTTTCATAATTTTCAGTGTTTTTTCGAGTCAGAACTCAGGGGTGCTGTATTTAAAAGCAGTCCTAAAGTGACCAAAACGGCCAAGTAAATAGAAAATTGAATATTC
Source organism: Neocrepidodera transversa (assembly GCA_963243735.1). Taxonomy (NCBI): domain Eukaryota; kingdom Metazoa; phylum Arthropoda; class Insecta; order Coleoptera; family Chrysomelidae; genus Neocrepidodera; species Neocrepidodera transversa. Next base: position 467,948 of record OY725337.1, on the reverse strand, counting down.
TGGCGAAGAATTAGCGACAAAAATCGGAACTTTGTAGCACCCCTTGAAAATATACAAATTCATAATTTTCAGTGTTTTTTCGAGTCAGAACTTAGGGGTGCTGTATTTAAAAGCAGCCCTAAGTGACCAAAACTACCCAATAAATAAAAAAGGATGCAGCATGAAGTTAGCACTCCAAAATTTGTTTTTAAAAATTCCGAAAAAAAATTGCAAAACTATCTGCACCCACTCGAGAACTCTAGAACTCTTCAAGATGAGTCCCGAACTCCGAAAAAATCAAAGGGTTCATATTTTTTATTATCGCATCCTGTTTCGCAGCTACAATACATTATTTTCAGTAATTTTTCTCTTTCTCTGTGAATGTAGGTATGATACCGTTAACATGATGTTCGATCCCCAATCCGTAGCTGTTAATTGATTAGCAAGCCAAGTTAAAATTTGAAAACATACCCTATAGCGTTGTTGTTCAGATGCTCTTTCAGTTGGGGGTAATTTCTTAAAATTAAATGAATATTTAATAATCGTTGTTTGATAAAGTTGAAATCTTAATTCATTTAGAGATGTATGCTTTTATTCCATTTTCAGTAATTATTTTTTTCTGCATTTTTATTATAAAAAAATTGTTTATCATGGTTCCACCTTTGAAATTATTAATCATTTCAAGGTTTTAATTATTTTTTAAGGTTTGAATTTGTTTATTTTATGTGACACTGATGTCGTCTCCAGTTGTGTTTTTGATTAGAATGTGATGTTCACCTTCTACATTTTATAATAATATTACATGTGACAACCTTTTAGGAATGCTCTGAAAATGGTCGTTGACCGAAAGCGCTAAGCCAAATCGTATTAAAAGTAATTTTACTAAATTGTCTTTACTTTTACACATAGTAGTACTCTCCTTTCCAAGTTCATTAATTAATGACCAATATGTAAAAGATACAAAACAAACATAGTCTCTAATAGATTCTATCAGTTCTATCGAAGCAATTAATTCAATAGCACTTCAAATCAAACCAGAATTGTACAATATCGAACAGTTGAATTCCGTAATTTAATGCGATTGTGAGTCCCATTTCATATATGAATCCAGGGAAACGATCTATAGCACATCGTCTAATTCATGAAACAGCAATTTGTTAAATTATGTTTGTTTCAGTTTTTAATACATATTAAGTTAATTGTATGAGTATTTTAAAAATCTTTGTTACACTAAAATATAATTATTTTTAAGGATTTATAACGACTCGTGCTAGAATCAATCTACTCGTCCAAGAAAATATTATAAATGATTTGTTACACTTTTTAATTTTGTTGTTGAAGATAAAAATATTTATAGGTATATAATAAATAAGCTATATAAGTGTAGCGAGAAAGTAAAAAAAATAATAATAAAAAAAATTTCCTTTTAAATAAATAATAATTATAAATCTTACACAATAAACTTTTTAATTAGTAATTCCATTACTATCTCATTAACACACTTATAAGATTGACCGGAATAATCCATACGTAAATATATTTTCGATCTGTAAAAGTGATTTAACTTAAAAAAAAAATAGATATTCTCTAACCGAAGTATCCATTATTTCCAATTACATAGGTGGTATACGTATTTATAGAACATCGTGGGACCATTATTACTCCACCCAAATGGATATTGTTAGTGGTTAAGTTTCCCATGAAGGTTTTTTGTATAAGTAAATATTTCTTCTATAACCGGCTTAGAACGCATACCATAAAAGTATATATAGTCTCTGAAGGTTCGACAAATATTTTTCTATTGGCATCGGAGTTCATTTAAATTATAGGTTTATTTTTTATGAAAATATAGATGTTATTTTATTTATCAGCTATATAAATATCAAAATTTTTATCATGGTATTTATAATTCAAATAAATTTGTTCCCTACAATAATACAATATTTACTTCTTTATTTTAATGATTAAATTTTTTTTTATTTATTTTACTTTATTTATTTTACAGCATAATCTTATCTAAGGAAGCGTTTATAGAAAAAAAATTTCATTTTGTAAAGTTATTTCAGTTCCTTTTTTTATTTTCTTTTTTAAATTTTATTTTATTGTTTTTGTTAAAACAAATTTTATTTTATTTTTTAATTTTATCAGATAAATTAAACATATAAATAAAATATTCACCTTTCATATAAATCTGTTTTATTTACCAAATTCCTTTTTTTTAATGGACATAGCACATATGATTTCACTATTTCAAATCAAAAAAACATAATTGTACATTGACAGTGTAGACTAATGAATGCATCTAAATCTGCCAGACCGCCCGGAAGTTGGCACCCCAATTGCCGGAACCCTTAAATTTTTTCGGAGTTCTGCACTCGTCTAGAAGATTTCTACAGTTCTCGAGGGGGTGCAAATAGAGCACTGCAATTTTTTGCGGAATTTTTAAAAAAACAAATTTTGGGGTGCCAACTTGATGCCACACCCCTTTTGTGAGAAAAGGAGTTCTGGGTGAATATATATCTCAAAAATAAAGAGTTCTAGAGTTCTCAGTAGTTCTGAGAATTTTCGGAAATTAGAAAAAAAAATTTGGGGTGCTAACTGAAATACTGAAAATTATGAAAATGGATATTTTTAAGTGGTGCTACAAGTTCCGATTTTTGTCGCAAATTTTTGGCCAGAATATTCAATTTCTTATTTATTGGGCAGTTTTGGTCACTTAGGGCTGGTTTTAAATACAGCACCCCTAAGTTCTGACACAAAAAAATGCTGAAAATTATGAAAATGGATATTTTCAAGGGGTGCTACAAAGTTCCGATTTTAGTCGCTAATTTTTCGCCAGAATATTCAATTTCTTATTTATTGGGCAGTTTTGGTCACTTAGGGCTGGTTTTAAATACAGCACCCCTAAGTTCTGACACAAAAAAATGCTGAAAATTATGAAAATGGATATTTTCAAGGGGTGCTACAAAGTTCCGATTTTAGTCGCTAATTTTTCGCCAGAATATTCAACTTAGGGCCCTAAGTGACCAAAACTGAACAGTAAATAAAAAATTGAATATTCTATCGAAAAATTTGTGACAAAAAACGGAACTTTGTAGCACCCCTTGAAAATATCTATTTTCATAATTTTCAGTATTTTGTCGTCTTAAAAACATCAGCCAAAATGATACTGGAGTATCTGTCACGGAAGAAGTATCGACAAACAAATGAGCGACTAAAAATGTTGAGGAAGCGGCTTCCAACAAGTAGGTCACCTTTACTCAAGAAAAACTTGATGGGTATCTTCTCAAAGTTAGATTAAATATTCACACTATATTTCATAGAAATAGCAAAATTAGTTTTATTTCGGCAAGTTTTTTTCAGTTGTTTCTATTTCGGTGATTTTCTTTCGTTGATTTTTTTATTTTTGAGAGTTTTTTCCGGTGAGTTTTTTTCGGTGGGATCGTTTTGGTGAATTTGTTTTTCAGTGAATTTTGGTGATACGGGTTCTATAGTGGATGTTAATAAGAGAGTCAGTGGTGTTAGGTCTTCTGTATATTTTAAATTCTAGACAGGAAAACGAAAGGTTCCGTCTGTGGAGACCATTTAATTGGCCTAATCCAATCCAGATTATTTTGGTTAAATAATTTATTTAAAGACGAGTTTGAATAACCTATAGCCAAGGATCTTAATAGTCTAATTGTCAGTAGATAGAACGTCCTTTAACTTTAAAGACTCAATAAGTAAAGGCAATGACGTTTAGAATAAAACTTTACAAGTTGATTTCTTATACAATTGTCACAATCTAAACGTCATTGTCATTAGTTATAGAACCGTTAAAGTTAAAGAACGTTCTATCTACTGACAGTAAATGATTATAAAAAAGAATAAGGAACCTAGAAATATTACAATATGATGCTTTTTTATATTTTCCATTGTTTTTCCAAACACAGCAATATTTATGTGTTTGTATATTTTTTTACATACATCGAACAAAGGAGGTTGATAATTGTCCAACTTAACTTTTTGATTTAATTTTTACTAAATTTCTTGGTACCATTAATATTTATATTTATTGACCATTTTCTTTACTATATTTTTATGTGTAACCTAACAAAAGTTTATTTTATTGTATCTATACAATCCAATAAACGCTACTTTATTTCGGAATTAATCTGTTTGTTTATTATAATTAAATTAGTAATCACTTTAATTTTAACTGGGTTATAATATAAGAGCAATCAAATTGCCGCCTGTGCCGGAGGGAGGCTAATGTTTAGGAAGATTAAAGCCCATATTGACTGGCAAATGGGATTTATTTAGGATATCGATTATGGGTTTACCAAACCTGTCAAACTAATTAATGCAGCGCATAATCCTCGGAGAAAGGCTTCGCTGCATAGTTTAACGGGCCGTTTCGTCTCGTTTGTTAAAAGATAACTTTTTAATAAAGTTTTAATTAGTATGCACATACGATACAGACTCCAGAGGGAAGCTCGAATTTTATGGGATAGAAGTGGGTTAATTGGTGGAGTATCAATTTATATTAAACTTTAATTAAAGCTTAGTTTTAAATAAATGAGTATTTCTTAATAAACTATTTTAATAATTGTAGAACTTTGGAAAGTTTAGAAATACTTAAATTTCACGCTACATAATAGTATAGTATTTTCATAGTACTGAGTTTACCCAATATTGATTCCTGTGGTATCCATTTTGTACTTGATGTTCATAATAATAAAGTATCAAATGCTTTAAAGTTCCAGCAAAATTAAAGCTGTTTAGTCTCCCCAATTACTATGAAATTTTATTTTGAAAAAGCACTTTTATGGGACTATTTTGATCCCATACTTGATATATTTTGTACTTAAAGAAAAAGTTGATGAAATTATTGGTTTCAAATTTCTTCTAACCCGCATAACAATAAATATATAAATGAAGAAATAATAAACCAAAGTCTAGTATCACAAAATACTAATATTTATACTGGCGACTATTTTCGGTAAATATATGCCATCATCAGGCTTATAGTACAAACGTTATAATAAATTAAGAGAAAAAGAGATCAGTAAAATAAAGACTAAAATTATACATTGATAAAAATTGAAATTATACAATGTGTTAAGAAATCATGGTTAAATGTGCGCCCTTAAGATTAAAGGGAGGAAATTTGGAATTTAGCTGTAGTACTGGAAAAGAAGGAAGACGTTAAGAAACATGAAAAAATTGGTAGTAAAGATATAACATGGTGGTGTGGACCCAACATTAATGAAATCATTTTGGGAAAGGAAAATATGCGGAATCTGATCTTAGTGATAGTGTGGGCGTACGTCTGGAAAAAGTGGATAATTTTTGGGATGGAATGTAAGTATTCCACGCAGGATGTGGTGTGTGGCAGGATGTGGTGTATTTGGGCGACCTTGTAGGCGGCCACAAATAAAATAATTGCATTGCGCCTTTCCAGGTCCAACTTGTTTATTAAAGTTGAGGATTGCATCCAGGAACCATAATTACAACATTTCATCATAATTCGGGTATAACAGAAGAAATAAGGTGTAAGTAATTCTGCATTTTTTAGTGAATTTTGAAAAATGAGCTTTTTTCGAAGCGCGATATACACACATGTTTGGATAGTCAAAATTGTAGGAAATTTAACGTTCTACAAAAAAGTACAGGAATGCTTTTGCCATAGGACGTAGGGAAGAAAACTTTATTGAAAAACCGGAAGAAGGTCACAGATTTTGTCGTTTCCCCCTCTTCTTCGACGTCCAAAACTTGAGAAAGTTTTAATTAACCAACCCTGAACAACATTACTAATTTTCATTAATTTTCGACCTTTTTCCACCTGACCCCATTTTTTTCAACCTGTCTATTGGACTATAACGTATCCAATCGATTTGAATGATTTCGATTGATTTGCACATGTTGATAATTTTAATTCAACAATAATAATTTTACTTTCAATTTTAAAGAATATATCACGCACATGTTTTTTATTTTAAATAGGGTTTTCAAAATTTACAAAACTTATAAATACGTTCTTACAATTCTTACAATATTTTTTGCATTTCTCTTTTAGAAATTGTCCAGTCCAGTGACGAATCCGTTAATTTATTTTTGACTAATGGTTCATAAAAATTATAAACTGTTGAACAAATTCTAAACAATTAGTATTTTTTCTACAATTATTTTTAAAATTTTGTCAATTACAGTGGCGTATCTATTTATTTGAATTTTCGCTAATAATCTTAATACTTGTATTGATATCGGCACAATATTTATCTCACTTTATAATATAACTCAGGGGCAATATAAACTTTAATAAGAGATATTTTTCACGCTATCAATGCAAACAATCTCTTTGCTATGTGAAAAAAATATTTAGATAGAAACAAAACGATCGTCGAGAAAATGCCTTTTATCATGTATGAGTGCAGGTGGCAATAGTTTGCTCGGCACTTCAATTTTGGCTTAATTTTTTAATTGGGAATTTATGTAATCTGGAAAAACATGCATAAATTTTTATTATATGAATAAATGTATAATTAATTCATAGACCTTTGAACAAAAAAATTAGCTAAATACCAACGTGAGGTTTCCTCATTTTATTAAGTACTTTCATACTTTTATATTTTGATAATGTTATTTTAAAGCACTAGACCGAAAACAATTATTTGTTAAAGTAAGTTATAAGGTTTTAAAATTGATGAAAATTCACAAGATCTAAATTTGAATGGAGTTCTGTGTTAAAACAGTATTTTTATTAAATTACAGTCAAGAGGCAATACTGTGTAATATAAGAAAGCTTCCTAAGAACACTTTTAGATAAAACATTTGTAACTGTAGAATTAGAAAAAAAAATTAATCATAAAGAAATTAGTAAAACAGTAGGGAAAATAGAGGTGTGGAGAGTAGAAAAAAAGTTGGAAAATAAATGTGAAAACATCAAGAAATTAGTATAAAAGTTGGGGAAAAAAGTGGAAAGTGGAGTTAATGTTTCCCCCACCATTCACTCCGTGCCGAGCGCAGCGAGGTACGGTGCAATGAAAATAATCAAGCATCTAATTTTACAAGACTTTTCTCCAACTATTTTTCTCCCACTTCTTTAACAAGATAAAAAAATTAAACGAAAACGAAGGGAATTTAGTAAAAATTACAACTATCAAAAAGTTTGGTTAGACAATCATCAACCTCCTTTAAGCATTGTCTATAAAAAATATATACAAGCACATAAACGTTGCTGTAGTAGGAAAACCAAAGAAAAATATCAAAAAGAACTGTATCATGAAGTGAAAAAGTAGGAAAAAAAATGTTAAAATATTAATAAAGTAATGAAAAAGATGGAGGAAAAAGAGTGACGAAAAAAGTGGAAAAAAATTGGAATTATCCCCACCAATCAAATTAATCAAGCATCTAATTTTTACATGACTTCCCTCCAACTATTGTTCTCCCACTTCTTTAACAAGAAAGAAAAAAAATTCATTTTTTTAAAAACAAGAAGAAATTTAGTAAAAATTATATCAAAATGTTAAGTTAGACAATTATCAACCTCCTTTGTTCGATGTATATAAAAAAATATACAAACACATAAACATTGCTGTGTTTGGAAAAACAATGGAAAATATAAAAAAGCATCATATTGTAAAGCTTCTTACGAACAATTTCGTCTACATAGTGCATCTCCGACAAACTGACGTTCGGCTAACAGATCTTTTCAAGTTTCCGACAGCCGGTGGAATTTATATCGAGCTAGGAGTAAACCATCATCAGGAAATTTAACAATTATTATTCATATCTCAAATATGGTCAAGTCTTAATCGTAAATGAAACTCGAAATTATGTACCACAATAAATTTAATTAAAAAAACTGGAGGTAAATAGTTTCGGCTAAAAATCCATCTTCAGGAGTAGAATATAATACAGGTTCGATAGGAATGAAATAAAAAAAACAAATGAATATAACTTACCAAAATTACATAAATATTAAGATTAAACCTTAATAAGCATAATGCTTAAATTAAGGGTAACGCTACTAAGAAGGCTAGGAGGTTGGTAAAAGAGATACATGGGGGTACATGAAAAGGTAAGTGATAATTGAAAATATAGGTTAAATAATAATTAAATGAAATTAAACGATTATGTGTAATATAAAAATATGCTACTGAGGGCGGTTAGAACTGTTAGGATGCTAACTTAAAAACTTTTTAAATAAGGAAATTTCCAAATGGGAACTCCACATGTGGCCCTATGATATCAGGAACAGAATTACACTGCATCAAACAGACTCTAACTGCATTTGGAGGAAAAACTGAGTCCAATCTTGGACTATATCAAAAAAGGAGCTCAAAGAGCTACCGAGAACAATTTGAAATTAACGCTGATAATAACTGTACCAGTAAGTCGCATGTACTGATTAACATGGTTGCCGTTGCCGGAAGTGAGTTGACAATTGACAAGTAAAGGAAGTGATACAATTAAATTTAAAATCAAGGGATAAAGGATGGGATAGAGGGAAGAAAGTAGTTGTACGAGACCTAATATTAGTAATAACAATATTATCAATGCCTGCCCAAAAAAATTTTAAAGTTAAAATTGAATTTTACAAAATGAAATTTAAAAACTGGTACTGATCAGAACATATTAACTATAGGGAGAATTGTTACAGGCCATAGTGAGAAAGAAGAAGTAAGATGGCAGATAGATGTTAACAATAGCTTATAAAAGAAAGAAGAATAGAATAGGTTATATTGACTTCAAGACCAGAAACTAAAACTAAAAAGAAAAGGAAAGTTAAATCAGAAAAAGCTGAAAATAATATACAAATTAATCAAGAGGGGGGAAATAAGGATGAAACTAGTGATATGGGGTACAAAGGATTAAGAAAGGAGTTGGTTAAACTGGCCGGATAGGAATGTATATTTCTTTTTCATTTACGATTTACTTATAGTTGTTCTTAGTTGTATTAATACTATTTTTTTTTCGGTTTGGAGTTTTCGAAGAAAAAAAAACTTATAAAACGGTTTTGTCCGTCCGTCTGTTAGCTTAATTCAACTGGAGAACGGTGAGAGATAGAGACAAACGGACAACGGCAATAGATTCAGCATTATTAAAAACCCCAAAAATGATATTAATCTTTGACCTATTTTTACTTTCCCGCTACTTATACCATATTTACTATAGTATATAGAAATTTATTTTCGTAACTGTAAACTATCGAAAACTCAAAATTATGGCATTCCCGTTTTTCACTTGTTTATTTTAAAGTGTACTGTTGATCATCTCTTTATTTTTTATTTATTTATATGCTTTAATTTTTATTGCATTAGAGGGGGCTTCTAACCGTGTTGCACGAAAGTATAATTTAATCTTACGGTTGGGCCAATCTTCCTTTAATGTCTTCGTTTCTTATGTAATCTAATAACATACATTTACATCTCCACCTCCAATAATATCTAAATACCCAAATCAGCGAACACCATAACATGTCTGGAGGCGACTTACCTGCTTCAAATCGATAGTGACAGTCACGAACTCGTACTGAGGCCCATAATAGATGGCGGGACTCTGCCACCACCGATTGCTGCCGTCGATGGCGTAATTAATGGAATGCCTTTTGCCGGGATCGGGGCTGAAATTGTCGCAAATGCCGCAACGGCCTTTGCCATTATCAGCCATCCGACAGAACTCTTCCCTGCCCCTTTCTCCGCAAGTCGCGTTCGTCGTGATCGCGGCCTTCGTGGCCAAATTGAAAACTGACGGCCACAAACCAGCCGGTGGGGTGGATCGTCGCGGGGGGTGGTGATGATGGTGGTTGCCGAGACCTCCGAGATGAGATTTTAGAAATTTCAGTCCTGAAAAATAAAACGTAGTATTAGAAAAAAATAGAAGCTAAATAATTTATTATATATAAGGTGTTTTATTCTTTTTGAACCACCCGGTATTTCCTAAATCTCTGTATGACAGTTAATAAAAATTACGAGCCGGAACTAACATCAATATTTCCATTTATAAATTTTCATGCATTAACATTGATTTATGACATTCAGACTCCCATATATTACATTTATGTTTCTATTATCGAAGATTTCAAAGCGCTATGGTCTAATAATAGAGACTAACAACTTAAATTAAGAAAAAAAATGTGAATAAGAAATAAAAACTCTTTCAGGTACCGACAAAATGATTTGATAATATGTTAATCAAAAATTATTAGACGAACGGGAAATGTAGCAAGACTTTTTCATGTAAAATTATGAAATATATAGTAAAAAATATTATTAGACATTATTAATTTAAAAAATTGTATATCTATTTAGTTTGATAAGTTATTCATGTAACTTCGTTTTAAAATTTTAAATTATATAGAATGTGGAAAACGCATTTTTTTTTTAAGAAAATAATAATTTATCAACTAACCTAATAGTAATTAGTTGGTCAGCCTAACCATACGATCATAGTGAAATGACTTGTTGAAGTTCCGGTCAAAGGTATGTTAATTGTTGAAGTTCCGGTCAAAGGTATGTCAATTAACCAGCGGTTTTTATTCTGAAAGTGTGTGTTAAGTGTTCTAAATCGACAGTAGAATTAACAGAATTAAAAATTACTATTAGCGAAACAAATTATCTCGCGGCGAGTGTTTAGCAATATATCACTTGGAAATGTTTAATAATCTAGTTTTGCTTTCACCCAATAGGACGAACATGAGCAGCCATTAAAAATAAAAAGCAGAAACTACAGAGTTGTAAAAGCGGCTATTGGAAGAAGAACATAAATTAAAAATGAAGTTTATGGAAGAAAAGTACCAAAAGGAACGTGAAGAAAAGATAAGACACAGACAAGAGAAGCATTTTCAAAATACTCTTTAATTAATGTTTGTCTTACAATCTTATTCATAACACCGAGCGGAAAATTCATGTTAAATTTCTGGATTAACATTTTCAGGAGGTACGTCATTCATAGAAAATGCATTATTGTGAAAAACAGCACAAGGCCACTACTATTGCCTAGACCTCTTCATGTTTTAAGAGGATACCAAGGGCCAAAATAGGAAACTTGGGCTTCAAAACTCTAAAACATACTACTAGCGTTAACTTACTACATTTCTCCTTTTAGAAAACGTTAACCGAGCTCTAATCGGACAAAATCCATGAGTCAACTAAATTTAAGGGTAACCAGTCGATCAAGTTTTAACTAGTGTTTGAAAAAGTCGGTTCTTAGTTAACACCATGGTTTCCAAGGATTTAAATTAACCTTATGACAAAGACCACATATTACCAAGAAGCGAAGGCCGGCGAATTTTCTTTGATGTCGGAAGGGCAAAAATTTTTGTGAAAAGTGACAGATATCTAATATAGCAGCTGAGTTCGGTTTCGTTACTCTTTTCACTCGTTTTACCCCGTTCTATAGTGGCGTATGTGATTCGGAAAAAAGGGAGAAAAATGGAAATATTTTCAGTCCGAACAAGAGTACCTCCACCCCTCGTTTTCAAGGATGCTGAATACGATGGCGGCGTTAGAATTTCTCTTTGCGGTTGCGCAACCCCCCAAAAGGCCAAAAAACACCCCCTAGAGGGGTTAAATGCGCTTCAAGAGGTATCCCTGCAGAAACGCAATTTCCACCCGTTTTCGAGGATGCTGAGCACGGTGGTGGTATTGAATATTGGTTCCGACCCCTTTAAACCTCTCCACCAGCCAATATTCGCCCCATAAAGGAGTGAATTTTTATATCTTTTTAAATATCAGTGGGCAATAATAATAATAGAAGTTCTTTTCCCGCAGAAGCTTTTGGCTTCTAGGGTTCACTCGAAAGGGGGGAAATGTAGGGCGAGAATTACTATTATTATAACTAACACAGATCAAGAGTATTATTGCGTTCTCATCAGCTTAATATCAATATCGCCAATTGTTACCCCTCTTTTCTCTCTTAATTTTCACTTTTTAACTACTGGTTCTTTCTATTTTAAATCAAAAATTACCCCATAATTTAGAAGGGTGAAGCAGTGCTAACTTCAGTTTGAACACTTTATAGGACTCCTACATCTGCTCTTTCACCTAATGTTACACCATCTGAAATATGGTATGGTCGGAAGCCTGATTTAAAGAAGGTTCGAGTTTTTGGTTGCATATCATATGTCCACGTACCCAAAGAAAATTGATTCAGGAAGTTAGATACACATTTGAAGATAATGTACCAGATGGGTTACATCAGTAATGATTATCGTCTATGGGATTCATGTGAGAAAAAGGTTAGATCAATTGTGCAGCAAACCAAGAGTATCAGATGGCATTTCTATTCATAATGAAGAGGATGAGGATATTGTAAAGGTTAATACAGATGAAAATAGAGAAAAAAAGTGAAATTATTCAAAGAAGTAACAGAAATAAAAAACCAGGTTGCTCATTTGAATGATTATTACCTGGATAATCAGGATGATATGAATTTGATGTAGATTCTTGCAGCAAGTCATATTCCAGGTGAAGACCCGAAAACCTATGTATAATCTCTGGAAGCCAGATTCAAAGAACCGGTAAAAGAGGAGTTGGCAATAATTAAATTAAAACTGGTTAAATGAAATTGTTTAAAATTTGTTTATTTTATAGGAATTAATTAATTTTTAAGCCCTCGGACATTCCCTTTAACATCTTTTTTATTGTTATAATTTGTGTTTTAATATTTTTTTCAATACTTAACGTGATATTATTGTAGCAACCTTTTTCATGTTACTATCCATGCGATGGTCCTAGACTATTTTACCACAATTACTAAACATTCTAATACTAAAATACGGGGCATAAATTTTAAAAAGCAATTTATTACAATTGTTTCAGCGACTGAGTCGCAGCAATTGCGAAAAACGTAAAAAGAAAGCGACCTTAAAAGTTGGTAGTTCTCACTTGTTATCCAATTTCGTTTTAAGATCCACACCGCAATACGTCGTTTTAAAAGTCTCGGCAATAATTTACGTTCTGACGAAAAATAGGTCTTTCCTTTTAATTGGACATCGAAACTTGTGTTGGGCTCTCGACAGGGATCAGTGACGTTTCACGAATCAATAAATATAGGGGTTTACATTTTTTTCATTTAAAATTATAAAAATATTGATAGAATGTTATAATTTACTGAATATTGCTAAGTTTAATGAAAGACATTGATTAGTTAATCCATTTCTACAGTTCAGGCACCAATGAAGTTATTTCACTGTTATCAAATAAATTACGTTTGAAAAATTAAAAAGTAAAATTGGACAAGAGACTTAGCTGGAAAGGGCACATTAAACCGATCAAAGACAACTGCCTACGTAAGCTCAACATCCTTTGGAGCTTATCACACCTCCAACGGGTTATAGAAGAGGAAATGCTACTAAGAGTCTACAGATCACTTATCGATTCTAGAAGCCTACTCTACATGTCAGCTACTACGTATTTGCTTAGTAGCGTTCTGATCAAGCCCTATAGCTAGTTTATATTGCGAAGCTAATGAGCCTCCTCTCTGACTAAGAAGACAACAACTCCTTTTATCATACTGCTCCAGAGTATCTGCTAATCGACTTAATCCAGCATGCAAAACCATATACAAGAGGAACACAAACCTTAGTACTCCTAAAAGAATCAAACCTGTCAACCATGTCTTCTTAATATAGACCTTAAACAGACGACACCTACCATTTGGTCCTCCAACCCTCCCTGGAAAAAAAACTTACCAAAAATCAACCTAAGTCTAAGTAAATACTCCAAACACAATACCTCCAACGAGCTCCTAACACAAAACTTACTAGATCTTATGCATAACTCCAAATTTGACCGATGCTTTCAAAACCAGTAATGCCATGGGATGTTCAGTTACTCTCTCTCTCTCTCTCACACACACACACACAAAATCGTTTCCTCAAACAAGCAATGTTCACACTAGAGAACTATTTGCTATACTCCAAGCTTTTAATCCCATAATCCAAGATAACAGAAAAGTTGCAATTTTCACTGATGCCCTTGCTTCGATCAAATCCATCCAAAGTATCTACAGCTTTTACCCCCTCGTATAAGCTATACATGAAAGACACCAACAGCTCTTCTCCGAAAGAGTAACTGTAACTTTAATCTGGGTTCAATTACATGTCGGCATCATCGGGAGCGAACTGGTAGACCGTGCAGCAAAAGAAGCATCAATATCCAACCTTCCTGTCGAAGTATTCCAGTTGTGCAAGTATTTGAAAAACTTCTTTAACTATAGTACCTACTCGTCATGGCAAGAACATTTATATGTCAATCCGTACCACTTCCATTACCAAGAAAAGATAAAATTACTATTAGAAGACTACGAATTGGACACACAAATCTAACACACAGCCACTTAATGATGTCAGAACATCCTCCTTTATGTCATAACTGCAACAGCGCCTTATCTGTCAAACACATCCTCATTGAATGCCAGCAGTAACTACTCATTCAAATGAAGACAGTTTGGACTTTCAAGTACTATGACAGAAATTACAATTTATTTATTAACTATATTTGAACAAATTAATATATATAATCAGTTCGGGCAACTTTTAGATTTTGTTTCTTATTTTTTACTGAGGCCCCAAAGCCTCAGTATTAGTTTCATGATGACGAAAAAAATTTCTTACCCACACTTTTTATCACTTTTCTCTACGTTTCGGAGTTCCCTAAGTCCTAAAATGTAAACAAAATCCTGTCCGGACGTCTGAATGTCCCTCTGTCTGTCTGCCTGGATGTAAACAGTGTAACTTTAGAACAAAAGCTCCGATCGAGTTCTGGTTTTCACTTTACTTAGTTAATTTGGTCCAAGGAAGAACCTATTGAATTTTAGCAGAATCGGACTGGCCCTTCCGGTACCCACCATACAAATTAAAGTGTTTGTTTGATTTTAGCGATTCCTTTTTTCGTTTTTTTTTTGGCTTTCTTAAAATTTTATTGATTGTTTTCGTTTTTTCCGTATTATTTTTCATTTTTTTTCTATTATTTTTTTTCACTTTTTTCCTGTTTTCTCATTATTCCCATGTTTTGTTTTTATCTGGTTTTTTCTGTTTTTTTTTTTCATTTTTTTAATCTTTTCTCATTTTATCTGTTTTTTTATTTCTTTTTCTTTCGTTTTCTAATTTTTTATAATTTTATAATTATTTCATAGAAAGAGACTGTTTCTGATTTTTTTTTGGATTTTTTCGATGTTTTCTAATTTTTCCTCTTTTTTGTCTTCATTTTTTTTCTATTTCTTTTTTCCAATTACTTTTTTTTGTATATCTTTTTTGTTTTCTAATTTTTTTCTCATTTTTTCTTATTCCTTTGATTTTTTCCGATTTTTTTACAATTTTTTTGCCATTTTTTTTGGATTTTGTTGCGATTTATTTCAATTCTTTCGATTTTTTTCATTTATTTTTTTATTTCTTTCTTTTGTTTACATTTGCTCCGTTTTTTGGTTATTGTTTACGATTTTTTCCGTTTTTTGCAATTTTTTTGATTTTTTTTTTGTTTTTCCATATTTTACAATTTGATTCTTCATTTGTTTGGAATATTTTCCAATAATTTTTGTTTCTTTTTCAATTATGTCTGATTTTTTCAATTCTAATTTTTTGATTTTTTTTTCATGTTTTATTCCGATTTTTTCAATATTTTCTATTTTTTTTGGATTTTTTACCCATAGTTCTATTTTTTTCCTATTTTTGTCTTTTCTCAATTTTTCCTCCGATATTTTTTTGATTTTTCGGTTTTTTCGAATTTTTTTTCTCATATTTCTGATATTTTTCTGTTGTTTTTGAATTTTTTCTATTGTTTTTTTGATTTTTTTCAAATTCCTTTTTTTATTTTTATATTTTTTCGATTTTTGTCGATTTCTTTTGATTTTTGTCGATTTCGTTGGATTTTTTTTTATTCTCTTTTATTTCTAGTGGTTTCTTTGATCTCTTTCAACTTTTGTTAATCCTTTGCCATTTTCGTCGTTTTTTTCGATTTCTTTCGCTTTTTGTCGATTATTTTCGTTTTTTTCCGATTTCTTCTGATTTTTTTAATATTCTTTCGATTTTTTGTTGTCGATCGATTTTTTCGGTTTTTTTTTCGATTTCTTTTGATATTTTTTCCATTTCTTTAATTTTTTTTTTCAATTTCTTTAAAGTTTTCAAAGGGACACTATGTGGCTGTGACTCAAATCAGAGCACCACAACCATTATTAAAATTCATATGAAATAAATTGATATAAACGAATCATCAAACCATAAACATTATTTATACATAATAACTTAATAATTGTGCGCGGGTTAGAAGATAACGAAGTTGACAAGGGGAGAAAATTTTGGTTTTTGTAAGCGCCACTTAACAATCATTCAATTATGTCAAGCACAGGCAAGCTAGAGGGCGTTACTCTCAAAAGTTTCCAAACCAGAGGATGAGATGCCGACGAAATGTTAAAACAGTTAACTTTGTAAACTTTCAATTCTATTATGTGTTTCATATTACAAAAAAGTTGTTATTAAGTTACAGATTATACAAAAAAAAGTTTTTAAGCAACAGTTATAATAAATATAAATATATAAGATTTATTGTTTAAGATGTTAAGACACTGAAAATTATACGTTTTTAAATAGTATATTATACACCAAGGGACTAAAGTCCTGTGGTATATACGCTATTTTTTACACCGCGGTGCCCAAGGCCTCTTAAAATTAAAATAATTACTTAAATACAATTTTTTTTTAAATACAAAATAAATGTTCTAAAACTTCTTTTAAAGAATTTTAGTCGGTTAAAATATGTGTTTGCACAATTTAAAAAACTTATAATTTGATATATAAAGTATCATCTTAAGGGGAACACAAAATTGGAGAGAAACGAGGGGAAATTTTGAAGAAAGAGACGAAATTTGGGACAAAAATAGGTAAAAAGAGGTATTCTAAAAAGGAGTAATTTCAGAAAAAAGTGATAAAATTTGAGACAAAAGAAGGGAAATTTGACAAAAATGAAAAAGAAAGGTTTAATTTAAAAAAGGGGTACTTTTAATGACAGAAAAGAGTAATTTTAGGGAAAAAGAAGAAATTTCAGATTAAATATTGAAAAATCTCATAGAAACAAGAGTAAATTTTGGAGGAAGAGGGAAAATTTAAGGCAAAAATGTGAAAAAATGAGAAAAAAAGGCTAATTTTCGAAAACAGATCATTTTTTAAAAACGTGTAATTTACTCAAAAAAGTAACAAAATTTGAGAGAAAAGAAGGGAAATTCGACAAAAATGAAAAAAAGAGGTACTTTTAATGAGAGAAAAAAAGTAATTTTAGGGAAAAAAGAAACGAAAGTAGAGGCAAAAAAGTGACAAAAGTTGAGAGAAACAAAGGTAAATTTTTTAGGAAGACGGAAAATTTAGGGCCAAAAAGTGACAAAAATGAGAAAAGTAGAGGCAAAAAAGTGACAAAAGTTGAGAGAAACAAAGGGAAATTTTTTAGGAAGACCGAAAATTTAAGGCCAAAACAAAAATGAGAAAAAAAGGGGTAATTTTAGAAAAAATGGGCAATTTTTTAAAAAACGTGTATTTCTGCAAATAAGTAAGAATTTTTAAGAGAAAAGAAGGGAAATTCGACAAAAAAAAGAAAAAAGAGGTTATTTTATAAAAAAAAGTGGTAATGTTCGAGAGAGAAAATTTCAGGTCAAAAGTGACAAAATTTGAGACAATAAGGGAAAAAAACTAGGAAAAACGAGAGGAAATTTTGGAGGGAAAATTTAAATAAAAAAAGTGACAAAAATGAGAGAATGAAGTGATTTCAGTAAAAAAGTGACAAAATTTGAGAGAAAAGATAGGAAATTTTGAGACCAAAAAGTGACAAAACTTGAGAGAAACAAGAGGAAGTTTTTGAGGAAGAAAGACAATTTTAAACGAAAAAGTAGTAAAAATGAGAAAAAAAGAGTGATTTTAGAAAAAATTTACAAAAATGTGAAAAAAAAAGGATAAATGGAAGTATATGACAGTTCTGAATTAAATTAGAATAAACAAGCTGGTTTCAATTATTTTTTATTTGCGGGACTAAAAAATTTTAGTCCCAAGGGAGTAAAAGTGACACTTTAGTCCCGCAAATGCGAGACTAAAGTAGTAGTTTCACTCCCCGCGGTGTAAAAAATATAATTTGCGGTTATTAGAAGTTTACGTTAAAGGGATGAAATAGACCATTTACTAGTAGACATGCCTTGTTTACATTTTTGTTTTGAAGTTGACACAAGTTGTCTCTTTCTCATGACATTTCTCATTGTGCGGGGTATCCAGCGTGTGCGGGGAAGTGTTTACAATTTAAATAAATTTAGAAAAACAATAAAACTTCAGAAAACGGCTCAGCCATTTATAAAAACACTCCAAGAGTTACTAGCGGTAGTTTGTTTACAATGTTTGCATACAAAATACTTCGATATATTGACTTCAAGACAAAGATGGAAAATAATAATAGATGGTCTAAGATTTAATTGGGTAATGGCCAATTGCTATGGAGACACTAAAGTTTTTAAGCATCTGTGTCTGTTTAAAACAATATTTTTAGTGGCAATGAGTAGACTTGGAAGGTCCCTGTTATGAAGTGAGATGGCTATATACAGTATGAGAATTTAGTAACGACAAATAAATAGTATCTTAAATTTTATGTACCTAAACTATGAATATTTTACTATTTATACCATATTTAAGGTTATTTATAATAACAGAAATGATTTTTTTTTCCTTTTCCGGACGATTACTATAGATCTCCAGCGGTTGTTCGATGATTTATTTCTTTGACAAATTATATTCTTATTTATTAATGACATCTTGTATTTTCAATATTCCTTTACTCAGTATATCTTAATTTTAGACTCGCTTGATATCCCTTCTCAAGATCTCCCTCTCCACTGGGTATTACTATAAAATTTCTTTCCCGTGTAAACAATTCGTCTATGTCGCTTATTGAAATTTCTTATTTCGATATTTTAACCTTTATTTACTGTTATTTTTTACATTTACTTAAAAGTTCATATCTTATCTTTTATAATAATACAAATTATCTGATGTTTGTCTTTCAGTCTCAATTACAAAAAGACAATCTATTTTTAATTTGTTTTTACAAATTGTCTTAAAATTTAATTCATTTTGATTTTTATATATCTTTTGATCTAAAAATTCATGTATTTCATATTAATATTATTCTTGTATTATATTTTTTTTAAAACACGGAATCTGGTAATTTATACGATTTTTTTCTTATATTTACTTTATGTGAACTTTTAAGGTTTTTGGAACAAGTTTTTTTGGACAGAACATTTTCTTTTTGGGACTATAAGTTTTTTGGAATGAACAAGTTTTTTAGACAGAACATTTTTTTCTCTGGGACTGAACGTCGTTTTGGAACAAGCAAGTTTTTTTCTGGGACTGAACGTCTTTTTTTTTAGAACGAGCAAGTTTCTTTCCTCCTTTGGTACCTGCCGGATCCAGGAAATTTTTGAAGAAACTCGAAGACAAGCCAAAAACAAGAAAAAGTCTCTGAAGGATTTAAATTTTTCTTATAAAATAAAACAAATATAACTTTTAATTTAAGTTTAATTTCCTTAAACCCACAAAAAGAAAAAAAGGACGGATTTTGAAATAGTTTTTTTGTCAATTGTTTCTAAATACATCAAAATATCAATTAGACTGGCGTCCAAAGTTGGTTTTAAATTTAATATTTTACTTTTTGATATTTTTCAAATTCTATTCGTGGAACGAACCCATAATAAAAAAATTGAGCTTAAATCACATTTATTACTAAATCACTTTTATCAATAAATTAAAGTTAACGATATGTATGTTATCACGAATTTATTAATCGAATTGTTACGCATAATTTTTTTCTGGTTATCTATAAAGTTATTTTATTTTGTTAGTTCCCATCCCTATATACAGTACCTTCAAAAATGATTGTCACCCACCAAAATTGTATGATCTTTTCTAAAAATCTACGTTAAAATTTTAAAAACATGATTTTTCTTGGAAATATTAGTTTTTGTAACAGATTTTAAAATATTTTGATAAAAGCTAACCCATAAACCCAAGTAGCAAGCTGACGTCTAATGGGGTCATTTTTAGGTCATTTTTTGTTTACTGACGTCTTAGGGACTAAAATGACGTCGTTAGACGTCAATATTTCTTTACGTCTCTGCGACGTCTGCATAAACGTCTTGAAGATGTCTCTGTTCGTCATTTAGGAGGACGTTCATGTTCGTCATTCAATTCCGCGATTGGACCGTGCCTCTTTTATTAAAAATTGAGGTCGAGACAAATTTTGCTCGTTCATCTCTACTTTTGTGATATTTTTTTCTCACCACTGATGGAAATACCGCGTTCTCTGTTAATTTAGAATATTTATTAAATTGATGGTCTAAGATAAGATTTTTGCTGTCAATAATTAGTTTTCAATTTTAAGGATTTAATTACAAAAAAAGTGAGGCAAAATCTTACTGAAACTACTGTAAAAATTATTTTCTTTTGGAATAAATTTTCAGTTTTAAATCCGTTCCCTTAAGCCTCCATAATCATCAAAGCTTATTGCCCGAAAACGAAATAGCTACTTTAAGTGCATCCATTTTACTTCGGGTAAAATTAAAATAAAAATAAAACGTTAAAGTTTTAATATTTTATGAGCGAGTTCGTTCTTCAGCTGCTTTCCGTAAAATTACAGCAAAGCACAACTCTCGGGGAGTAATTCAGTGGCTGGCTCACGATATCAGTGTCGAATGGACTTAAAAATAGCGCCGTTCATGCATTCGCGAATAAACACATCTGCCGTCTGGGATATTTATAATCCGATGCAAATATACTTTACACCTTCCAGCAAGGTGACTACCACTTTTCCTCCTTCTAAAAGAGACGAGACATTCGGTTTGACCGACGACAATATAGTAAAGGGCCAAATAGACTGAAAAAATTTAACTAAATTCTTAATAAATTGATATCAATATTCAAAAGGAGAGAGTCCAAGATAATTCTAGTAAAACAAAGTGTGAAACAGGTCAACTATTTCCTACTTTAACTTTACATGTGTTTAACCAAGCCCACTTTAAGAGATTCGAGTAGTTATTTAAAAGAAAAACCGTATCAAATGCCTTCTACAGATGTTGTTTCTAGTGCAGAATATACGAGGGTCGATATAAATACACGTGTATGAAGACAGATGGCGTTACTGAGTGAAGTTGGCATTACCGTCGTATACTGTCAGCTGTCACACGACATGATACTAAATTTCAGACTGATTCATAGGTTAGTTTTTATTTGGCAGCCAGTTATATTAGACGTGTTTCGTGTTTCTCGATAAAATGGAAAAAGATAATATCGATCCGTAATTCGCTTTTTATTTTCACTGTGACTTACCACACGTTAACCTGTAGATAATTTTAGAAATTACCCACACGTGAAACGTGATTCGCTTAACTAATAAGTTTGAACATCATGAGCTCTGGTAGCCTCATGGAATAGTGCCCACTAGTGGTGCAGTGGGTCCGGGGATCGAATCCCACATGCCCATCTTTTTTTTTAAACGCAGGTTAAATTTAGATAGTAAGACTTCTTTTAATATTTATTTCTAAATATACAGGCTAGATTACGATAGTAAGCCTTTTTTTTAATAAAATAAATATTTTTTTAGGTCAGATAACCAAGTTTAATATTTTAACGTGTGGAGAATTTCTGAAATTATCCACAGGTTAACGTGTGTGTAGTCTCGGCCTTTTATTTTTGGATGGAAAAACATCACAGCAAACGCAGACTAGCCGGCCCGACAACGGTCCAGGAGCAGCTTACATTAGCATTACATTTTTATTTTTTATATTTAAAAAAATACAGTTTTCACCACCAGGACCTTTATTCTTGAATCGAGAGAAAACTTTGTTCCCGAGCTGACTTTTCTACTCCTTCAAAATTTCCCTTGGTATTAAAAAGCCGTATTCTTGAAACTAGGGAGTAGAAAAGAGTGAGAGAAAACACGAAAACTGATGCCAAATATCAGTAGAAAATTTTGACCAATGAGAAATGCAAAAAATTGACCCCCTTTTGATAGACAACTAACCAAGATCAAAAATTGTTGTTGTGCTCTAACCCCATTTTAAAGCTTTTGTTTTATGAAAAATATTGCGTCCACAATTGCGTCTTTATTTGACATTTTTGAGACCAAATATACATGCTTGGAGTTTATATTTACTAATTATAGTTATAAAAAAAAACAAGAATGACACGTATAAGACAAGAACAAAAAGTAATGTTGGAGTTTATGAAAGCCAGACCAAAATTTTCACCAGATTTTACAAAAAAACAATCTAGAGAGTTAATGCAAGAACTTGCAAAAATTCTAAATGCTCATCCCAATGGGGCCAAAAAATAGTTTAGTGCTTGGCGTAAGGTAAATAATAGAATATATACCTAATTATGTCTTGTACAAAAATAATTTTTTACACTTTAGGGACTCTTAAAAAGCTATTCCCACATTTGTTTTTTTTTGTAGACCTGGATTGACATAAAATAATAATAAAGATAATAAAAATGGGTCTGTTGGTTGGAGGACATCCCGACCTATTTGGAGATCCTCAATTGCCTCCACAACATCATCATTCGTGATATTATTCTAGTATTGGATATTGTTTACATCCATTTTATACAAAAAAATCCCTCACAAAAAACACGGTTTCGACTTAATTTTAGGTTATGTTGTGTTATTTCCATAGTCATTTTCATTTTCTCTTACTTGGGACCAGTAGAATTTGCAGCTCACTTAGGGAGAAATTGTTTTCTCACTATTTGAGACAAACATTTTGAAGAATATAGTATTTTTAGTTTTAGGGAGTCACGCCTGCTTTTACGTCACTTTCTCTCATCATTCTGTCATTTCAGAATTTCAGATAAATTAACAAAAATACACCTCAAGGTTCGTGTCAACGGCTGTGTGAGTACATATAAGAATTCTAGCGCCGTCTAGCGACAGCAGAGCGGACGAAAGGTAAGTGTAGAGGGTGAGCCGAGAGAATGCCGTTGTAGAAAAAATGATGATCGGCGAGCCATAAATGAACCAGGGACGGCCCAAATCATGGCTATTTAGCCCAAGTCATGGCTATTTAGTTCAAATCATGGCCGCTAGTTTGCCGACTGTGTCTGGTTTGCTGAGATGTGAAGAAATAAAAGCGAAGTTAGATGTTGTCTATGGGGACCCTTCACAATTTATTACAACCGTAATATATTGGTTCAACCAATTTAAACTTGTTCGTACATCTGTTTTTGATGAGGAGCGTCCAGGTCGCCCAGCAAACGTGGTTACGGAGGAAATCGTTAAAAATTAATTTATTTAGTTCAACAATTTAAAATATTTAATCATTTTGTAAATTATTTGTAGATGCCAAAAGGGCACTCCAAGGTAAACAACAGGTTAAAACTTTACGGGTCCCTCGATGAAGTAGGGGATCCAGGCTTGAGTTTACTTAAGACAAGCTTAAAGTAGGAATTTTCTCTCGTATAAAGGCCAGGCATTCTAAAGTCTTGTTAACCTTTCGTCGGGCGCAATAATGTGGTTCATACGCACACTTTAGAAAAAAAATTGAAAACATTAATTAAGTCCATTTTTTAAGTTTCTACAAAAGAGACATGTATTTGATATAAAACCAGTTGAAATATTTATACTGTATTGTATGAGCTATTATCAAATACCGTCAACAAACTAAAGTTAGAAAGAATATTGGAAAGTAAATAAAAGATACAACATTTTTCAAAAATATTCATAATTTTAGTATCTGCTTCAGGTAGGAGCACAGCACTTTCTCTGGCACAGGGTAAACATCGTTTTCTTTTAGGAGGCTCTGCCCTACTATGAATTTTTCCCCTTTTTTCCCACAGTTTTCACACTTCTTCGGCGTAGCTCTCCAACTGTCAGTTCATGGCTCAATTTTTTGAGGAAATTTAGTTCTAAATTATTACCAAGTTAATACCAGCCACATTTGGCATATGAAAGAGTATATAACATACGACACCAGTGTTTTTCCATCATTGAAACTTAAGAGATTAGTGAATTGTAGGTTTAGTAGGTTGATATGAAACGCTAGTATGGCTAGTATATTCAGGAGTTTTAATTCCTATAGTATCATACTGATCACTTAATTTCCTTACTATACTATTATTAGCATCACTAGTTTTAGATACATAAGATGAAGTAGGTTTTTTTATTAATTGTTGTTTTGGTACGAAAGTAGAAGGGATTTCTTTGCTAAGTTTTCTAAGTTTTATAACATGAGTTTCATTTAGTTGAGGAAGAGCTTCGAATTTTTTAGCAGCCTTACTAAGTACCCTGCTTCCTCCATCTGGGCTAGGAGTTAACCAAGGTTTTGTGGTACTAATGGGTGATAAAGCCGGAGAAGTTCCTTGGGAATTTGTTAAAGGTTTTGGACTGTATAAAAATAAAGATGCTGTATTATTTTCTTTAATTTCAGTTTTGAGAAACTCCTGTGGAGTTAAACTTTCTTGAACTATTGGCCGAAAGGTTTCATTTCTTTTTGGAATCGGTTTAAAAGCCCGTTGTGGTGCATGAGAAAATTGATTAACCGATAAATGATCCGGAACAAACTTATAATTTTTTTCCCGTTCTGTTTTAATAATTAATTTTCCTGTTAAAGCATGTTTTTCATGTTGTTTTTCTTCAAACATTTCTTGCAAATTTTTAGCTCTCTGTCGACTTATTTTAGGACCAAATTGATTATTATGAGCCATAATAGCATCATCTTGAGTTTTCCAAAAGTTTTTAATATTACTTGCCAGTCTACCAGCGTTTTCGAAGTTATTTTGAATGTTTCCGAATTTGTTACCCCAAACTGAGGCTCTATTTTTTTGATCGGTTCAAATTGAAGTTTTATTCTTTACTTCCTCAGGACTTTCATTAGTTTTGTTAAGAAACGCCAAAAACTTTTGATCCGAAGCTGTTTTCGGTTGGAAAGTTAGTACAGTTGTCTTATTTACTGGATCTCCTACTCTAATCGGACCTCTTAGTGCATAGTAGTTATTTTTGTATTTTTGTTCATCAGTTTCGTTATCTGAATTACCGGAATCTTCGTAAAATTGTAAAGGTTTTGGTATATCTATAGTATTATCGCATTTCATTTTTTGTTTTTAATTTGTGTATTAAATCTATCGATGTGCTTGTTATCAAATTGATTAAATTCATTTGGTTTGGAACAAATATAATTTACAGACAATGTAGGTGTATCTTGCATTTTAACAGTATCATCTTCAGTTTCTGTTAGTCGTAGTCCCTACATAGGATAGTTTCTTCTTTTTTAAGTTATCAATAAAATCTATATCAGAGAACCAGTTGTCTGCCGTAATGTTGCATTCAGATCCAAATAAGGGCTAAGCCATTCTGTTGAC
Source organism: Neocrepidodera transversa (assembly GCA_963243735.1). Lineage (NCBI taxonomy): Eukaryota > Metazoa > Arthropoda > Insecta > Coleoptera > Chrysomelidae > Neocrepidodera > Neocrepidodera transversa. The sequence continues at coordinate 442,606 of OY725337.1, read as the reverse complement.
TATGCTACTTGGCTTATTGCTGATACAGAAAGGAAAATTTGGCTGCTTTCCAGGATATATTACTATGTTATAAGTACATGGGAAAAATGTTATAACATACTTGTTAGGTTTCAATATATAATGACGAAAAGAGAAATTTACACGAAAACTTAGAAGCGTTTTAATTATAACATTCTTCCAAGGAATATAACTCTCATGACAGTTTTTCGAGAACATAAAAAAAAGTTCACGAATTGGAGCAAACCGACTGATTTTTTTTTCTGTCTTCCCTGTTTCAGTCATCATTACGAAGACAGCACATCAGAGTCTTAAATTGTTTAATTTTTATTACTACGCCGAATTGCTCAATGCCGTCACCTTCCTTTAACTAAAGTTCCTCGAGACTTTGTCGACTTCCTCTGTATCCTCCTGCTAAGTACAGCAACCCAATAAAAGTGCTTACTTTGGTTACATGTGTGTGTTTTTCCTATCTCTGGAAAATTCACTTGGGATGAAGCCAATGTATTGGTTGGTGTCCTCCAGTTTTAGTAGCAATCGTGTTTCCCTTGACTATAGGAAAATGAGCAATCAAATTGTGAGGTTTCCTATAAACAGAGATGGATCTTGATTTCAATTAGTTGTCTTATCCTTTCCCAAATAAAAACTGGTATCTGAACTATATAATCATCGTCTTTACCGGTCTCACTTTCCTGCTACCTCATCCTCGGAAGTAATGTCACTTTCCTTTCTAAAATCGCCATTCAATGATTCAATATCGGATTGTCATCATCATATACCAAACTCATTATGTCCCATATATGATTTTGGTTGTTCAAATGGTAGAGCACCCTAAAAGGGGCAGCTACTAAAAAGATTATACGTCAACATCATCTGAAGACGGGAAATAGATTTGCGGTGTCAAGATCAAAAAAATAAGCATAAAGAAACAAGAGATAAATATATTTTTAAACTTTAAATATAAGACCATCAGGTATATAGTTAAATTATTTTTAAATACTTTGAAATTGTTTTCTTATCTCTTATTTTATTTTACAAAATATATTCTATTCATAGTAGTAGAATAAATTTAAAGCCCGAAGCTCCGATACTATAAAATCATTTATATTACGTTCACCGAATCAACTTGTAACCAAGTTCAAAAGCAAGGTTATGTTAGGGTAGGTTAGGGATTTATTTAGGCAATTTGGAGGATGGAACTTGTAAACTGAATCCATAAATTTTAAGACAAGATGGTAACTTTCAATAAATTATGCTCGGTGGTTTAACACTGCTACCGAAAATCGAGAATCATAAAATAACCAATTATTATTTTTTTTATACATAAACAGATAGATTTTTAATTTGTCATGTTATTTCGAAAACGATTTACAAAAAATTACTGAACCGATTTTAAAACCGATTTGAGAAACGTTAATTACAACGCTGTCAAAGTTTGTAGAAAAAAATTAATAGACACTACACTTGAATTTTATCTAAATCTGAGACTTGAATAATTTTGTACCCTTCATCCCTTGAATCTGCACAATGAAAAAATATTCGAATCCTTTGACTGTTAATCCTGAAGTAGCGGGAAAATATTGTATTGGTATTGTAGTGCGAAAGTAATAATTATTCAAGTTTTTTATATATTAAAATGTCATGGTAGTACTTACGAGAAACTATTATATTACTAGAGTGGTGAGAAGGTAAAAACTATAGTTTACTTATTAATCTTTTTTAAAATAGTTAAAAGTTTTAATGACAAAAAAAGTAATATATTTGTAGGGTAGAGCGAAAGTATTTTGTTAGTATTGTAGTAAGAAAGTGGTGTGGTCAGTTAAAATGAGAACTATTCTTTCTTTTTTGTATTGATATTGGGAAATGATATTTTTTACAATATTCTTCGGTTTAACGCTGAAATATACCCTTTGGTACATTTGGGTAGTACATAGGGTATACCGGGTGGCTTAGGAGGGCGGACCAAGTTCATATCTTCAGAACGAATGAACGGATTATTTTAAAATTTGGGGTGGTTATTCTAGACCGAATTTTGAATTAAGTGACATAAAAATCCAAATGTCAAACCCAAATGTCAAATTGGCGTAAAAACTAAATTTGCAAATAAAACACAGTATATTTTTACAAATTTGAATTCTTCAAATCAAATTACGTACAAAATAATTTTGGCTGTCAAAAATAAAAATTATTTTTTATCGAAATTTTTGTTTTTTTTTTTGTTTATTTCACAATATGTTTTAAAAACCATTCCGACATTATGTTATATCATTTGATTTATAATTAAACCGCCAATTTAATGACCAAATGACCCACCATGTTTTCCATTTAAAAAAATTTTGTTTTTTATAAAAAACGGCTGTGGAGGAATTAAAACACTAATAAAATGAAAAATATTTAAATTTATGCAAAAATAATATTTTTTAGTAAGAGAAGTTTAGACCACGTCTTGGTTTCCTCGAATAAAAATAATTTTTATCTTTGACAGGCAATATCATTTTTGACATATGAATTATATGTAATTTGACTTGTAGAATCCAAATATGTAAAAATATACTGTGTATCAAATGGGAAAATTCAGTTTTTAAGCAAATTTCAAAGAAAACGGAAGTTCGCCATTTTGGATTTTTATGTCACTTAATTCAAAATTAGATCTAGAATAACCACACCAAATTAAAAAAAAATCCGTTCATTCGTTCTGAAGATATGAACTTGGCCCAACCCCCTGCGGTATTGGATAATATTTTAAATAACTATTATGGGATATCCTTTACCCCTAAATTGAGTACAGTGGTAGCGGGCCAGTAACAATTACATTATGTTTAACGAAAATTCAAGTCGTTGAAGATTTTTTTTATGAAAAACTTCACTATTCCAACATAATCCTGTTTATCAAGTCCAAAAATTCCTGGAGTTCGCTTGTTTATTTCACACGTTTTCTATCAATCGTTTTAAAATCCGCTGTTTTGGTCACTTGTTTATTTCCCAAACTTCTCCCGGAGTTCACATGTTTATCAATATAGAAAACATTATCTTGTTTTATTTCTTGTTTCTTATCACTTATATTACGTTTAATTTAAAAAAAAATTATCATTTGGGAGGGCCAACTGAAGATAACGTCCAGCAAAAAAAATAATCGGAGGAACGCTTTGGGCCTAATCTGACCGTTGATCAGTAGGGTTGATTCGAAAGTGAGGAAAAAAATTATTCTCCGCCGGCCGGCTATCGAGCTCAGCACCCGAAAACTTGCGACTGCAGCTATTCTCGATAAATCCTACAGTCGCAAGTTTTCGGGTGCTGGGCTCGATAGCCGCAATAACTTTTATTTAGTTCTTGTGGAAAAGTAACGTCAGTTAAAAATTAAGTTTTAATGATAAAAAAGTAATATGTTGGTAGGGTTTCGAGAAAGCAATTTGTGGGTATTATACAATTATGATCAGTCGGTATATGGTGTATATTAGGTGATATTTTACATTACTCTTATAGGATATGCTTTGTCTCTAAATTAAGTACAATGATAGAGGAAGTGTAAAAAGTGTGTTATGTTTAACGAAATTTTGAGTTCTACAATAATTTATTTGTTAAAAAATTGACTATTCTAACATAATGCTGTTCATCAACTCCGAAAATTCCCAGAACTCACTTGTTTCTTTCACACGTTTTTAGTCACTTATTTATTTCCCAAATTTCTTATCAGTCGACACGACGTTGACGCATGTTTATAGATTTTGAAAATATCCAGCGTTATTATGTTTTTATTTCTTATTTCTTATCACTTATATTATTTAAAATTTCTTCAAGTGCAAGGTGAAACTGAAGATAGTGGCCAGCAAAAAACTAACCATAAAAACCCTCAGGCAGGTTTCCAGACCAAAAGTACGGTCATGACGGTACTTTCGGGCCTGATCTGACCGTGGGTCAGTTGGGTGAAACCGAAAGTGAGGAAAAAGAATTACTCCTATCTTGCCACGGTAGTTATGGGTCCGATTTAACTCTGGGCCAGTCTGGTGGTTCCACAGGAACTAGAAAAAAATTAAATTATTCCCCGCCGATCTGCTATCTTGAATGAGCTCAGCACCCAGTCGCAAGTTTTCGGGTGTTGAGCTCATTCAAGTTGGCCCATCAGCGGGGAATAATTTTTTTCCGGGTCCAGTGGAAAAGAACGTCAGCCCCCTAGGCCTCCAGCGTTTTCAATAACTCCCGCGGGGGCAAGTTATCAGGTGCTGTGGGTAACTAAGATGGCTCACCGGTTGGGAGCATTTTTTTGTCCTCACTTTTGGGTCCACTGTCGGGTCCACAGTCAGATCGAGTCCAAAAGTACCTTCAGGCACCCAGATTTTCTCTAGTTGGGTCTCAATTACTGATCTTAAGTCAGTTCAAGCCTACTTGTTTTGTCAGAAAATTTCACTGGGTGTGTAAATTGCTTATTATAGAAAATATCAGTTAATTGTTTTGTTTTTAATAACTGGATACTCTCACATATTTACGGTCCTGGTTCTTTGCAGCCAGTTTTAAATTTGCCATAATTTTTTATAAACACACGTTAAGAGTTACGATATTTATAGTCAAGTCATAGCTATGGCTGTGGGGTCTATCAAGGTGCGGAAAATTTGTTGGGTTAGGAATTACGTCACTTATAACCCTGAAGTTAGCTGCGACTCATCTCAGACTTGGAACTTGAACTTACCTAAGCCTTTCGATTTAATTTTTAAAAGTTCAGGCAAAATTTCAAGATTTAATTTTATTAGACTGTAATTACTAAAAAGTAGACAATACCGTTTTTCTTTTTGGTGCTAATTAAAGCTTTTTTGTTTATTTTTTGTTACCTGTCGGAGTTTTTTTTTTTTTGGTACCTTGCGGTATTTTGTCTTTTGGGATTTTTTGTTGCCTAGTCGTGTTTTGTGTTTAATGGAGAAGGACTTGGAGCGAAGAATTTATGTTACAAATATCGTAAAGTTTTCGATGATTTTTTCACGCATTCGACTAAAAATAATATTATTAAGTTATTCAAAATATTTTGATTAGAATAAATTCAATTTAGAATGTTTTCTAAACCTCAATTAGCGTGAATTAAAAAAGAAAAGCAATGTTAATGTATAACGGTCGAAGATCGTAAATTCGTTCAGCTGCGCTTATTAGTTCTATCACATCTCAATTGGGATCAGTCACGTTGTTTTACTGACACTTCTATTTCTTGTTCTCGAAATAAATTGGTATTTTTAAAGCTCAGTTTCATTTACTGCCGGACGCTGGCCCTTATCGTCCGTAATATCTACAAATTCAATTTATTTTACAGTGATCTCTCGAGTTTCTGCGGACCTTTTAAAATTGGATTGATTCGATACGGTTCCATTTTTGGCTCAGCTTATTTACCGAACGTTAACGTTGATTTTTTAATCAATTTTTTTTCCCTCGCTTAACATATGTTGTCATTATTCTTAATCCATTTCTAATTTTATAATTGAATCGTCAATGTATACAGCTAAAGATCAAAATAGTCGATTAAAATTTTACAACCACTCAAAATATTGAAAATTTACACCAGAAAGGTAATCACGAGATTCCACGAAGTGATAATTGCTGCGTTTTTCACTCCACATATTTATTTCTTTTCAAGCTCCGCTTTACGTGACAAGTGTCGGCGATGCTCAAACAGATCTCTTTTCGGTTGTTCGTTTTTTAATACCGGCGGCGAAGGCGTCAAGCGCAATTAGTAAAAAAATATTCCGTCGAAAATAAACTTCCTGGTACCATTTCTATAACTGTAGATTCAAGAATAAACTCCTCTCCAATTACACGTATAACGGCACGGGCGTTTTAAGTGTCAAGCTTTTTTTTTAATTTTGAGATGTTTTTTTTTAATAATTAATCAAAAATAGGTTATTTTGATAAATATCTATACACGGTGAGTAAAAATAATCCATAATTAATAGTTATTTTACTGTTTATTATGGAGTGAGCGAAGCGAGCTCCTGATTCTATCGGGTTGTTCATCCGTCCGTCTGTCTGTTCTTTTTATAGTTTCAGATAAATAGATTGACCAATTGACTTCCGGGTTTTTTTGCGTTAGGTTTTATTTTGATATAAAAATCCTCTCATATATACAAGAATTAAAAATTTCTACTTAAAAAAACAACAACAAAATATATTTAAACCGAAGTGAAATGCATATTTTAAAATTATTTTGGGATATACAGTTTGTCTCATATATACAGAAACGAATTACGATTTTTGCCCACAAGGATAACTTTAAAAAAAAGATGAGGTTAGGTTAGTTTTTATTTTGCTTTATTTTGCTCTACTTCGTTCTATCTTGCTCTATTTTGCTTTATTTTGCTTTATTTTGCTCTATTTCGTTCTAGTTCTATGTTGCTCTATTTTGTTCTATTTTGTTTTATTTTGCTTTATTTTGCTCTACTTCGTTCTATCTTGTTCCATGTTGCTCTATCTTGTTCTATTTTGCTTTGTTTGGTTTTATTTTGCTTTATTTTGCTCTACTTCTTTCTATCTTGTTCTATGTTGCTTTGTTTGACTTTATTTTGTTTTATTTTGCTCTACTTCGTTCGATCTTGTTCTATATTGCTCTATTTAGTTTTATTTTGCTTTATTTGGTTTTATTCTGTTTTATTTTGCTCTACTTCGTTCTATCTTGATCTATGTTGCTCTATTTTGATGTTGTAACCACAATTTTATTAAAAATAAATGAAATAATTCGATATTTTATAACTTTTTATTTTCTATCGAATGACAAAAATTTCGTATCAATTGAGTTGACACTCGCTTCTTCTTCTCTCAATAGAAGACATTGCCTTTTTGCTCCAGCTCCTATGTTTTAAATTATTTCATTTAATTGGTTGATTTCCCCACTGTAAAATATGGTAAGCCTTAATTTTCCTGTTTGTATTACTCTCCCGACCCACTTCCGAGATGGGAAAGTATTGTGAACGAGCTAAAAAAAATTTTCGAGATAAAGATTGAAATTTCCATTTTGAGGTCACCTGAGATGATTAAGACCATTTCCAGATGGAAGTCTGTCTGTCTGTCTGTCTGTGTGTTTTCTTCCATGATAAAGGCCACACGTTTAATCCGATTGAGCTGAAATTTGGTATATGGGTTTGGAAGAACCCATTAGTTTTTGTACGACATCTGTCAAACGGAAATGTCACTATCAAAAAAAGACAGATGCAATATGTCACGGAATTTGACTTGCAATGTGTCATTTGAAAGCCCTTGAAATACTCTATTCAGAACAGTCAAAATTATTTCTCCAACTGTCACCTGTCAAAAATAAAAAAATGTCAAAATTTGAAACTTTAACATTAAATATCTGAAAAATTTATTTCTTATTTTTGTAATATTTTCCGATTTTCTTTGGATTTTTTTCAGATTTTTTGCTAATTTTTAATAATTTTTTTCTGATTTTTTCAATTTTTTTTTTGATTTTTTTCAATTTATTTTAAAAATTTTTATAATGAGTTTTTTCTGGTTTTTTTGATTTTTTATTTTATTGCTTTTAATTTTTCTTATATATTATTTTTTGTGATTTTTTTCTGATTCTCCTGTCGGATTTTTTCTGTTCTTTCTGACTCTTTACAGATTTACGTAAAATTAAGGATTTTTAAACCCTAATAATCCTGGAAAACATATTTTTTCTGGTTTTTCTCATTTTTTTTCAATTATTTTTTCTCATTTTCCGATTTTTTTCTGATTTTTTATTTTTTTCTGGTTTTTTCGATTTTTTTTAAATTTTCTTCATTTTTTTCAAATATTGTTTTTTTTTCAAATTTTTTATTTGTTTTCTAATTTTTTCCTATTCCTCTGATTTTTTGCAATTATTTGCAATTTTTTTGTAATTTTTTTTTTTGAGATTTTGGTGCCATTGTTTAGAGATTTTTTGCGATTTATTCCAAATCTTTTGAATTTTTTCTTTTCCTGCTATTATTTTTTTATGGTTATAATTGCTTCCGGTTTTTTGGTAGTTTTTTGTTTTGCGGTTTTTGCGATTTTTGCTATTTTTTGTGATATATTTGGATTTCTTTCGTTTTTTGCGAATTCTTTTTCTTTTTGTTTTTTTGGGATTTTTAGTTGTTTTTTTTCCGTATTTCACAATTTTATTTTTCATTTTCCGATTTTTCTTTCAATTTGTTCCAATGTTTTCAGTTTTTTTCTTATTTTTACCATCCATATTAAATTTTGAGGTCCCCTGAGACGATTAAGACCATTTCCAGGTGGAAGTCTGTCTGTGTGTACTCTTCCACGATAAAGGCCACACGTTTAATCCGATTCAGCTAAAATTTGGTATATGGGTTTAGGTTACCGATTGAAAGAACCCACTAGTTTTTGTACATCTGTCAAACAGAAGTGTCACTGTCAAAAAATGACAGAAGCAATATGTCACGGAATTTGACTTGTAATATGTCATTTGAAAGCCCTTGAAAATCTCTATTCAGAACAGGTCAAAATTATTTATCAAACTGTCACCTGTCAAAAATAAAAATATCTGAAAAAGTATTCGTCTCTGGATAGTTACTTATCGGGAAAGTTTTGGGGCGACACAACCGATTTTTATTTATATTCTAACGAATTGTATTGTAGGCGTGATGATGGCGCAAAGACGAAACTAGTTGCCAACTCACCTATGTTTTACTATTAAATTAAATTTTCTTGTAGTGCTGCGTTTTATTAAATTTGAGACATGGATAAACCTAATAAAAAAATTTTTATGCATTTTGTGAATTAGTTCATAACAGAACATAATGCTAAATATGCATATGCACTTTTTTTTATAAAATCATCTGAAACAACGTAATTTAAACTTCTCATATGAAAAGTGAAGTATTCTCAGACCAATAAAGTAAATTTTCTCTACCCTCGCTTCTAAATGTAGTTTCATCTGTCTAGAAAATTTGTATATATAAAATGTACTTTAGCTGTCTTTACTAACATTAAATGCTTGGATACAGTTATGAGCCATCCTTCGTTAAACATTATTGCCCATTTTAAAAATGTTAAGAATGTTTTATAATTAATGTATTTGCTTTATTTGCTAGACGATTTATGAATTCATTAGCTGAAGGAAATCTGGCAATTAACTGAAATAATCGGAACAAGCCACTGAAATAGCGTCGGATTTTTATTGAACGACTTATACTTTCCGCTGAAAGCTGTGTGCATGCAATTAAAGAAATGTATTGCATTTTCTGATTCCAAGAGAACGCGGTTGCATTCGTTCTTTGGTCTTTTTTGCCAATTAGGGGATAACTTTCGTGCTCGACACGAAATATTGCTTAAAATGCATAAATGGATAATGTATAAAAGCGTAATTGTCACCTAAGTTTTAAAATGTTCGGTAGTGCAATTAATCTTGTAGTTTATTTCAATAATTATAGAAAATCAAATCAATTCTTTAAAAACGAGTAATTAAACGATACAACCTAATGTAATATCGATATAGAGAATGAATATTTTTTAAACCCTAAAAAATACTCCATTTCAATTCCTGTCACTAGCTATTAAAAAAATAATCCAAACGAGCATTCCTCATTTGAGGTATTTAAAATTCTGTGTTGTTTTTCGATTCGTTGAAAAACTTTGGTGAAACGGGTATTGTTGTGAAGCTTTTATTCTTTTATATGCTGATTAGCGAACTATTGAATAGAATCTGTACGGTAACTAATCCTTTTCTAATGTTATTGCAGGATGCTTATAAGCATTTAAAAGGGGACCATTATTCAGCTCTAGGGTTATATTTTCCCTATATTTTCGTTTAATCCATTGCAAAAAAAGATTCTAGTTTTTATTGTTTATTTATTATAAATTAATTCGGTCCGGACCCGAAGTATTAAAATTATTAACTTCGAAAAACTTTTTTTTTGCTTAAAATGACTTTTTTCGACGTTTTGAGCCACAAAAAAAAGTTAAGTTAAAAAATTTTCATGTGCGTCGGTCTGGATGGATGGATGAAATTTCTCGTATCTACAAGAGGAACCCTATTGTTTTTGGGCTTTCTACCTGTAAGGGGATGGAAACTGGAGGGGTTGAAATTTCAAAAAATTCATAACCGCCATTGTTGAAAATATTGCAACAGGTCTTCAGACTTTTTTCATATCCTAATTATTATAAAATTAATTTGTATAAAATTTTTTCTTATCCGACCTACGGGTGTGAAACTGGAGGGGGTTGAAATATCAAAAAAAGTTATATCTCCGCCATTTTTAAAAATATCGAAATAGGTCCGAAGACTTATCTTATGTTCTAATTATTATAAATTTAGTTCGCTGTTATTTAAGAGTTTTTTTTACGATTTTTTACCATTTTTTATGTTTTTTTACGACTTTTTAGGATGTTTAACGATTTTTAACGATTTTTTGCGATTTTTTACGATTTTTTACGATTTTTTAAGGTTTTTTCGATTTTTTACGATTTTTTACGATTTTATACGATTTTATACGGGTTTTTACGGTTTTTTACGATTTTTTACGATTTTTTACGATTTCTTACGATTTTTTATGATTCTTTACGAAGTTTTTACGGATTTTTAAAAAATTAAGAAAGATAGATAAAAAAATCTTAAAAATAGTGAAAAATCGTAGAAAATCGTTAAAAATCATAAAAATAATTAATGTTCAATTAGAACAACTAGAACATATTTCTAAATTATTGAAATTATTTAAATATTTATAAATTTTTGAAGTTTTGATCTTTCAAATTTTTAAATCTTTTTAATTTTTTGAATATTTTGGTTATGTTATTTTTGAATTATTTTTAAATATTTGGAGTTTTTTAAACTTTTATTAGTTGAACCTGCCAATGTGAAAATATTTGTTTATTATACCATTTCAGCTTTATTTATTCTTTGATTTTTTTTAATTTTTTAAAATTGAAATTTTGGTTTTTAAAATAATCGTTTTTTTTAATATTTGAGATTTTTCGCCTTTAACCTGTCCATGTAAAAATATATATCTTAAAACCACTCAAGCCTGTCAATGAAAAAATATTTGTCCTTTTTATTGCCCCTTTCAATTCAATTAAATTTGCGCCACCCTGTGTATAACATTTTGGGTTTTATCGCCGTTTTTCCAATTTTCCGGTAAAATTGTGTATTTCCGAGAAAAAGGTAACATAGGGAGTTTTTAGATAATTCAACTCTCGACAACTTTTGTTTTATGTATTAATTATTATAAAATTAATTCGCTAATTTTTATGATTTTTTACAATTTTTTGCGAATTTTTAAACAATTAAGAAAGATAGGAAAAAAATCGTGAAAATCGTGAAAAATCGTAAAAAACCGCAAAAAATCGTAAAAAAATCGTGTTATTTAATTCGTAAAAAATCGTAAATAATCGTAAGAATTTTAAAAAACTGTAAAAAATTGGTAAAAAACTGGTAAAAAGTCGTAAAATTTCGTAAATAATGCTAAATAATCGTAAAACATTATTAAAAATTGTAAAAAATCGTAAAAACCGTTATAATCCGTAAAAACCCGAAAAAAACTGGGAAAATCTGGAACAAATGGAAAAAAGGGGTAATATAGAAGATCGAAAAACGTGAGAAAATTAGAACAAAATTGAAAAAATAAAAAAAACAAAAAATCGGAAAGAAACAAAAAAAGGCGGTAAAAATGGGAAAAAATAGGAAAAGATAAAAAAGGAAGAACAACTCAAAAAATTTTAATTTCAATAAAAATGTATAATAAATTTTTTTCTTAAAATTTGAATATCGACTGACAGAATACACATATTTTTACGAGATCTCTGTATAGCCAATTAAATCCGGTCCACCCTGTATAGCCTCGTTATAAAGAAAATTTTGCATTTTTGTTTTTGTTTTTGTAAAAACTGTCAAAAATTAAAAATTTGTTAAAAGATAACAAAAAAGTACAAAAAATGTTCAAAAATTATCAAACAAATTGCTTAGAGAATCTAAAAATTGTCAAAGAACTCCAAAACGTAACAAAAATTAAAACATTGTTAAAAGATAACAAAAAATTACAAAAACTGTTCAAAAATAACCAAAATTTTTTATAGGTCATAAAAAATGACTACGAACCCTAAAAATTGTCTAAGAATTGTTAAAACTGTAGAAAAATATCAAAAAACTATAGAAATTCTAAAAATTATCAAAAAACTCCAAAAACTATCAAAAATTTTAAAATTTGTTGAAAGATAACAAGAAAGTACAAAAACTGTTCAAAAATTACCAAAAAAATTGCTTGAAGAACCTAAAAATTGTCAAATAACTCCAAAAATTAGCAAAAATTAAAACATTGTTAAAAGATAACAAAAAAGTACAAAAACTGTTCAAAAATAACCAAAATTTTTGTATAGGTCATAAAAAATTACGACGAACCCTAAAAATTTGGTTAAGAATTGTTAAAACTGTAGAAAAATATCAAAAAACTATAGAAATTCTAAAAATTATCAAAAAACTCCAAAAACTATCAAAAATTAAAAATTTGTTGAAAGATAACAAGAAAATACAAAAACTGCTCAAAAATCCCAAAAATTGTCAAAAAATACAAAAAATTTAACGTAGGTCTTACAAAATATCTACGAATCCTAAAAATGTTCAAATCTGTAGAAATATCTCAAAAAAAATGCTTAGAGAATCTAAAAATTGTCAAAGAACTTCAAAAACTATCGAAAATTTTTTGGATCTTTTTTTAAACTAAGTCAAAATTTCAAAAAGTAGCTACAGAGGAGCACAGCAATATTTTTTTCATTCATTAAGATTGAATCCTGTTACGATACTCAATTTATACTACTCTTTGCCACCGTAGGAGTTATTGACGAACGCTGACGGTATTTTTGAGCCCGATCCGACCCTTGGTCAGTCGGATGGTTCCTCAGGAACCAAAAAAAAACAGTAATACCCGCCGGTCGGCCATTTGAATGAACCCAACACCCAACAACTTGCAACCGCAGCGATCCTCAATAACTCCTCCGGTCGCAAATTTTTGGTTAATGGGCTCATTAAAGATGACCGACCGCCGGGGAATAATTTTTTTCTGATTCCTGTGAAACCACCAGACTAACACAGGGTTAGATCTGGCCCAAAAGTAACGTTAGGCTCCCAGCGTTCCTCCGGTTGGGCTTCAATTACTGATCTCAAGTCAGTTCCAGCCTAATTGTTTTGAACAGGGTGCCCTGATTTTTTGCTTGTCGCTATATTCAGTTTCATGTAGAAAGTAGAATAGTGGAATAGTGTATCGACTGATGAAACCAAAAATCATAAACAGCTTATCTCGAAATCGACATAAAAAAAATATAAAGAAACTTTTCGACTATCTAAGATATTTCGTGATCCATAAATCACGGTCGCAATATTTTTCGCCTTAAGGATTTGTAAACAAATGGCCGATATTAAAATGAAGCGGTTCATGTTTGCCACTCGTAAATCGGAATCAATACACGGCAATTACCATACGTAATTGGACGATAAAAATTATTTTTTCGTGTATAATTGAAGTTCATTACCGGTTTCATGACTCGTGCCATTAAATCAGCCAGTGGTTACGGAATTTCGAACGGAATCGCTTTTTGTATGATTTAAATTAATTTATGTGTGTAAATAAAAGGGAGCAAATATGTACAATATGGGGATATAAAGTGTTAATGAACTGTCTTAATGTTATAATAAGCATGATGAAACCAAAAAAGAATCAGTCAAATTGTTATTTTATAATTATAAAATAAAAAAACTATGATATATTTCAAAATCCGTCATTTCTTTCTTTTTGTGAGTTTAAGGAAATTAAATGTTTGTTTTATTTTATAGTAAAAAATTGAATCTTTCAGAGACTTTTTCTTTTTCATTTCCAGGAAATGTGACTTAACTTGGTTTTTGGCTTGTCTTCAAGTTTCTTCTAAAAATTTCTTGGATCCGGCAATAGAGACGTTTGGTCCCAAAGGAGAAAAAAAACTTGCTCGTTCCATAAGAAAACTTGTTCAATCCAAAAACTTTTAGTCAGTTAATTTATATTATTAAAAAAGACAAGATATGAAATTTTCAACAAGGGACATAGATGACATAGAAGTCAATTGTTTTGACTGAAGAGGTAAAGAGAGAGAATAGTTAACATTAGAAACACATTTTATAGTAATACCTAGAAGAGAGGGAGTTCTTGAGACACGATGCGAGGAAATTAAGAAGGGATATCAAGCGACATTGAAATTAAAATATACTGAGCAGAGGAATAATGAAAATACAGGGTGGCACAGAAAATAAATGTAACAGGGTCTATTTAATTTTTATATTAAACTCCAATCAGAGCGATTTACACTTGTCAACTTCGTATGGGATTCTGAAATGATTTTATGATAATTTAATCCGCCAAGCACACTCATTCTTTCTTCGAATAAAGACTTTTGTTCAGCAGAATTTATTAATGTAAAAACTTCCATGTAAGTATGAGGCTAATCCATAATTCAAAATACAATAAATAGTTTCAAAACTTCCAGTAGTTGTACTTTTTATCACTATACATCATGGTTAGATGATAATATATTTGTTATAAATTTTATGGACACAAATAACTATAAAGAATAAAACAACTCGAAGTCATAGCAAAATAAATTACATACAGTCTAAGGCGACATGTTTCGGTCTACACGACCATCATCAGGCCTATAATAAAAAGGACATTGTGAAGAAACATCAATAGTATTATCAAACAATAAAAACTTACTTATAAGTAATTGGATCCAATAAATCTACTCTTTGATGATGGTTGTGTAGACCAAAACATGTCGCCTTAGACTGTATGTCATTTATTGAATACTTTACTACATTTGAGTATGGATAATATTTTGTTTTTTACAAATAACTATTTTACTAATCAATTAAATATTGGTTACTTCCAAAATAAAGGGTGAAGGGATTAGATGAAGAAGAGGGAGAAGTGATCTCAGTGCAGTGTCATGGCTGTGTTTCTTTGCAAGGAAGCTGCAAACATGCAATAGCATTTCTAATATGCACCCATCGCAGAAGTGAAGAGCTTGAATGCTACTGGGCGAATCCAAACTTTCTCGACTTGACACCAGTTTAAAATATGTATCATCAAAGGACCTCTCAAAAGGCAGTCCTAGCTTACCATCAAATGGAAGACTTTTGGATAAAGGCAAAAAAGAACTAAAATATCAAAATACTTATATCAGTAGTAATGCAGAAAGCGTATCTATACGTCAGCTTGTCTTAAAATAAAATGAGAAATCATGTGACACATTTTTAGAGAAGATTGTTTTAAGTGATGCTGTTATAGGTTGAGGAGCAAACCAACATGTGGCATGAACTAAGATATGACCAATTTACGGCGCTGAGTCAAAAGAGCGCAGGTCAAAATAGCGCGGTCAAAAGAGCACAGTAAAAAAGAGCGCACGAACAAAAGACCGCACGTACAAAAGAGCGCACGGACAAAAGTGTGCAAAGCGCGCAAAAGGGCGCAAATTTTATACAACCATTTCTACACATTATTTTTTTGGGTGTTTTGAAACAATATAATATATTTATAAATGTTCCTCAACAAGAATATTAATAAACCATAAATATTACAATAATAAATTATAAGTAAATGTTGCTCCATGATTCTAAATGCATATTGCTTAACGAGGTTTTTAATCCTTTGAATTGGCTGGAAATTCTTTAAGTGGGCAGCGGTATTTTGTCGAAAATAAACATTTCGTTAGCGTTTTGCTCTTTTAAAAATTGTAGATAAATCTGTTGCAGAGATGAGTTATTACAGTCTAAGGTCTTTCGGAATGACAAATGCCATGCTTCCAGACTGTTGCTTGCGGTAGGCAAATCTTTCTGATATCTATCGAAAACGTTCCTAAAGTCTAAGATAAATGGTTGAGCATTTTCGATTCTTTTTTCCAATGTAATTCATTTCCCAATAATCGACTAATTACTTCATATCCGCTTCAAAATTCTCAGAAATGATTTCAAGACCACGTCAAGCTTTTGAATGTATCAGATGAAAAAAGCATGTCGCAATACCGACTTCAGGAAACACTTGTTTAGTTGTTGAGAAGCAAGCTTATGGGTTTTAATTCGGGTTTGAGTTCTTTTAATTTTACTAAATAATCTTAAATAAGTATGCGCCTGCTTATTTTCCAGTAAGGTGTATAGACCAGGTATTGCTTTTGCCCCAATAATCATGTGGATTGTAAATAATTGCGCAAATAAGAGTTTAGGTGCGACGTTAAAGGATCCAGTCTTGAAATTCTATCAACAGATTTAGGTTTTCGTTTGTGCCAAACAAAAGAATCCTTGAATATTTTTCATTGTCGTTTATGGAGCCCAATAAAAAAATTGGCGCCCTTTGGACGTTATAATATCTTTGATATTGTCTGGAACAGTATTAATGGAATTTTATTTTTATCTCAACCGTTTTACGGCCTTTCGGTTTGCTTCATAGATCGGAAATTACAATAGCTTCAGAAGATGTCATTTGACTTCCTGAAACTTGAATTATGGCTCTTGGCTTCAACGGAGTATTTCGGAAGAGGTCTTTTATAGCATTTCGGGTTCCATTCACCTATTCCATGGAGAGGGCTAATTCGTGATTGTGCAGAGTTCGTTCGTTCTTTTCTCTGCTGCAAACTGTAACTTCTTTTACTTAATAATAATTTTAATTTCATCTTCACATTTAAGAATAATTAATATAATTAGTTTCTCCCCAATTCTTGTCGCAATTAGTGTATTATTAAAATCTTGGTGCCCGGCAATAGACAGTAAATAGCTAAAATCAAAATGCACCGTGAAAACGAAAAATGTAAATAAACACCGCGACCTCCTGTCGAACATATGGTCAAATGCGTTCCGTTGTACAAAGTTAACACTCCGCTCGGGAGATGGAGACGTTACCAGACTTCGCCTCGCGATACGTACCCAACCAACCTCATGGTATAGCACGGCTTGCGATTCATTTAAGTAGTTCGATTACAGACACGAACAGGTGACAAACGTCCTGCATAAGAAAATAGACGATTGATAGCAGCGACCGATACTCGATACCAGTGCCGTACCAGTACCAGTGCCCAGCCGTACCAGACGAGGATTACCGGTGAGAAATTTGTATATGGTATAATGCAGGAAACTTCTAAAGAGTATTATTTATTTTAAAGTTGTTAGTTAACTTAATTTATATTCAGGGGAAAATGTATTGTTATACCGGGGGTCAGCGATAGATAATATAGATGAGTTTTCTCGATTTACTATTATCGTTTTAAGCCCAGAAAGTATTTCAGGCGCGTTTTCTCGATTTACTACTACCGTTAAGCCCAGACCGGAGCCGAGGGAGTACTTCGGCGAGTTTTCTCGATTTACTTCCTTGGACACAATTATTAATAGGGAAAAATTATTTATCATACCGGGGGACAGCGACATATACTATTTCAGGCGAATTTTCTCGATTTACTACTACCGTTAAGGTCAGGCCGGAGCCGAGGAAGTAATTCATTCAAGCTTTCTCGATTTACTTCCTGAACGCTTTTGATTATAAGGATGCATGTATACCAGGATTTGATGAATAAAACATTTAAAATAAATCTATTCTCCGACCTGTAAAATTGTATACGCTTCACTGGGCACCCGCACGGATTGTTTCACCAGCATTCTTTTACCGTCATCCCTGCATGCGTTCATTAATTTAACGTTTTTGGCTTAAGTCTTGGGAATCATTTTGCACGGGAAAACTCATCACATCCAGTTATACAACTTTTTCTCCTTCCTGCAATAACTTTTGGTTTGATTATTTTTGTTCCCTCTTTGTGGCTAATGAAGTTAGAATAAAATTGGTGTTTTGAATTAATTGATTTTTATTTTTCTGTCCATACGTTAACCTTATAGCAGCAGATACTCCGAAACGCAGTCCAAAAGGGCAAGTAAAGTCTACCCTGCAGTCCGACACGGGATTGGACGAGACCATAACGACCCCTGGAGCATTTCGTTCTTCACTGAAGCTACCCGAGCAAGTGACCTTCACACTATAAACGGAAGGTGGCGCCAGAGGAAATCGGAGACCTGAAGCAAAGAGCCAAAAGTGATACGTAACGACCGAACTGCACCTCCATGATTCTGAGATAGAAGTGACCCTGTCCGTTGAAAAATAAGATGTTTTTTCCTTTTTGTGATTTTAACATTTTTCAGACAAAAACTAACAACTAACTATTTTGAAATGACAACAAAAGTCACTTAGACTAGACAATTAAAATAACCACATTTATATAGGGTGTTAATAGATAAGTGTGAAAAAATGCTCTAGGTGTCTTTTTTAGAAAAAATTGATTGTGCACTAGTGTTAATAAACCAAATAAAGCGATCCTTTGTCCCCGCTCTTTTGTCCGTGCGCTCATTTCTCCATGTGCTCTTCTCTACGTGCGCTCTTTTTTTACTGCGCCATTTTGACCTGCGCTTTTTTGACCCATAAGCAAATAACTTGTCGGGGTTTTATTGTCATATTAGAACACATAGATACACCACAAGACTTATATTTCGACTTAATTTTGATTTCAACCACCAAGTGCATTACACAAAACAAAAACAGTTTTTTTTCTTCACTAGGCTCAGTATGTTTATGCTGGGGTGACGTCACAAGATGTCGCCATGACACCAGCGATAGTTTTGGCACGAAATTCAAATTTTATAGATGGAAAGGAAAGTATTGCTACTAAATATTATCTTTTTATAGAAATAATATTTTTGTTGACCTGTAAGCATAATTTAAAACAGTTTTTCAAAATAAGTCAACATGCGTATTCTGATAAAGAAATGTTTATATTTAATTTGATATCTTATTTATGGAACAACTGGTTAAAAAACCAATAGTTTATTCTATATTAAGGCAGCACCAGTATTTGCCAGTACAATTAAAATGTTTGGTGAAAATGATTGCGAAGAGTGTCGGTTTTCCTAATTTTATTGTTATTTCTTTATCATTTTTATATATTGGCACTATTACTGTCAATCGCTAATCATTAGGCATTATTTCTAATTTCTATATTATTATTTTTCGGTTGTTCTATTATTTTTATTTGTTTTTTTAATACTCATTTCGTATCTATTTTAAAACTATAATGCTTAACGCAATATTCATTGTTCATATTCTGTTGTCAATTTTATAAAAAGCTTTAATGATATTTTTAAATACAAGTTTGCATGTGATATAAATAATTCATTGATATCAAACTGGCAACAAATTTCTCTGATTGGGTCAAGAACCCTTTATTTTCCCCATCGAACGCGACCACTTTGTTTATTACAAAACCCACCTGTTGCATGTCTCGTCGCATAATAAATAATGTTTCGCATATGCGTTAAATCTACACCTAATAAACGAATTCTCACTAGTTAGCATGTCGAACCAATATTATTCAAAATCGGACAAATTAACATGAGCAGAAAAAATCTTTGCACGAATTTACGAGGTACACAAACAGGACTAGCAAGAAATAAATCATAAATCGGTTAAGTCCTTATGGTTTGTTCGCTTGTTTTGATTTTCTATTATATATTTTTATATAGGGGATCAAAATAAATTTTTCTATAGATTTTCTTCCATATTATTCTGATTTCTGAATTAACTATTTTCTCCACTCGTTTTACAATAATATCTAAACAGGTTCTAGGTTACTTTCTAGTTTTTACCTCTCGCCCTTCAGATAAGAGAGGTATAGGAATCATGCTAAAAATTGGGTAGTGAGTTTTCAATGGATAAACACGTTTTGGGGTCCCTAGAATACGATTTTAATATTTTCGCGATGATGTCTGTGTGTGTGTGTGTGTTAGTGTGTGTGTGTGTGTTAGTGTGTGTGTGTGTGTGTGTGTGTGTGTGTGTGTTAGTGTGTGTGTGTGTGTGTGTGTGTTTGGATGGATGTTGTAGTAACGATAACTCAAAAACTACTGAATAAAAATATTTGAAATTTTGCATACAGGATTCTGATACCCTAGATTAGATCTGATTAGATTTTGGTGCCAATCGCACAACCGGAAGTGGCAATTGCTATGGGTGATGACGCCATTATTATACAAAACGGCAATAAAGTTTTACACATATATTTTGTATACCTTATAGTTTATTTTCATCTCATTACAATTTTCTAAACTTTTGCCATTGTTGCCAGATTTACAAAAATATAATTTTTTTTCATACTTTTTTGTGTCAACCTGTAAATTTTTGATTCAAAAATGGCGAGAGGCCATGTGCTGGCCACATCAGATTTTTATTCTTTATTTTTACTCCTTTTATTATTTACGTTTTTATTTTTTAACGTAAGTACATTTTTAGTCCCATACGTTTATTTTTTAGCTTGTGGTGAAATTTAGAATATAATGTAATTTTTTCCGGTATCTTAGAAGTTATTTTTGTTTGTTAACTCCCACCTCAATTTTTGGAGAGTAATTTTTTTCGCTCACTTTTTGGCCCACTAGACTGACCCACAGTGAGATCGGGCCCAAAAGTACTGTCAGGACCCCAGCGTTCCTCCGGTTAGTTTTTTGCTTCAGGTTCACTACTTTCTATTTATTTATTAAACATATTAACAACGACAATGAACAGTTAATATAGTTCTAAATGGGAAAAAAGTTAACTAGAGTGGAGAGTATTTCATTGGCCTAAAAAAATCTGCAGACTTTCGCAATTCTCGAGTTATAAAGAGAAAACATTGTCGTTAAATTCTCTATCAACATTTTTTAATCACGACGCAGGTCGATTATTTGCTGCCGGTTTAATTTCTACTATTTTGATTTTTTTTCTTTCACTAATAATGCATTTTTTTTAACGAATTTGTTAGGTAATGTAATATTCATTTTGACAAAATTAAAACATATTTACAGAACTGCTACAGGACCGTAATTAAATTAAAAAGTATTGTCACTAAAACGTTAAAATGACAAGTATGATTTATCACTGAATTTGAATTTTAACAGTTTATCAATTTTTTGTTACTAAAAATACAGGTTTGTATTAAAAAAAAATAATTTCAGGGTGGCCGTTAAGACACGAAATGTCGTATTAAATTGTAGTAAATTTGAGATAGAATAAAACTTTCCTTTTCTATTTTTTCACTTTTTTTTAAATAAAAATTCTATGTGTAAAAACCAAAAATAACATTTTTAGTTTTCCCTGTATAACTCGAGAAGGGCTAAAATCTATTTAACCGCCTCTGCATCTATTACGGTTTCTGTTATAGCAATGTTATCCCTTCAAATTTTAGACATCCTGTATAGTCTTTTATTAAAATTTAATTTAATTATTTCGTTGTTATATATTTTTTATTTATATTTCTCACTAACTTAAGTGACATTATTGCTAAAAAAATCATTTTGATATTGATTTTATTACTTAACCCAACAATCATATTTCCTTGAAATTCAAACCCAAAAATTAAATGCACAGTCATGCAATGCACTTAAAAAGAATCCCATCGAATAAAATCCTTATGACGTGACGGCTTCCGAAGTTTTTTCGATTTTTCATCCAATGGAATGCTTTTAATGTTATCTAACGACTACGACTAATCTCGTGTTTTGATTAATAGACCCTTCATGTTCCAATTAGTGTTTCCTACTATTAACACCCTGTGACGGCTAGAGTATATATCTAAGATAATCTTTTAGTCCATGTCCGACTTTAGGGATGCGGACTGCAGACGCTCTCGTATGATTTAGATAGATTAGAAGTTTGAATATTTATTGAGTTATTAGGTTATGGAAAACCGTGTATCAATTAGAAAATTGTTTTGTTAGTGGGTTATAATTTTTTAAGTAAAAACAACACTTTCAGCAAATTATTTTATTGGATTAAACAAAATCTGAAAAACAGTTGGTCCGAATATAATATCGACAGAAACCTATAAGCTGCTTTTCTTCTGATACCAAATTTGTACTTTGTGACTCAAAAAACCTTCATATAGGTATCAATTATTACGTGTCATTAATATCCACGCCACTGGTTCCCCACAAGCGTTTTTCATTCCGAAGATCGACTGACTTTAAGAAACCACCCCACTTCGTCCTTTGTTCTTGCATGTAGCCAGATTAATTTGATTATTGTTAAAACGTTTTTTAATACTTTACATTCTAATTTGATAATTAATAAAATCAAAAATCAATATACAGTCCGCTTATTATGGTTTTTTAATCCACATTTCGAAAATAGCACAAGTTTTAACAAAGTTGCTCGGTCATTGAAATTTTGATACAAAATTTGGATTTTTTAATCCAAAAAGCCCTTAAATATAAAATTGTTATTAAAATTATACTAATACCTTTTTTAAATTCAATTAAATACAATAAAAAAAATGATAATTAAATTATCCGAGCATGTCTTCATTTGTATATTACTACGTCATTGTAAAATTTATAGAAAGATCGAACCATCGATTACGTAATATTTTCTATCTTAATGTTAAGCGCCTTTCTCTTTCCCTCTTATACGCTTCAACGAATATTATATCGAAAATTGTGCATATTACGAATCTTAACCTACAAACGTCTGCACCGTCCGTAAGTTGGCATTGCCATTGCCGGAACACTTTGATTTTTTCGGAGTTCTGGACTCGTCTCGAAGAGTTCTAGAGTTCTCAAGAGGGTGCATATAGAGTTCTGAAATTTTTTTGCGAATTCTAAAAAAACAAATTTTGGGGTGCTAACTTCATGCAGCACCCCTTTTGTGAGAAAAAAGAGTTCTGGATATCTCAGAAATAAAGAGAAACCAAGAAAAAATAGAAAGATATAGGAAAATATAAAAAAATAGGACAAACAGTTAAAATAGTGAAAAATAGGGGAAAACATGGAAATCAATGGAAAATAATAGGGCAAACTTCGAACAAATAGGGCAAATTTTCGGAAAAATAATGACAAAATAGAGCAAAATAGGGAAACATAGAGCAAAATAATGAAAAGTACGGAAATATGGGAAAAATAGTGAGAAATAGGGAAAATGAGGAAATAGCAAATTGGGGAAAATAAGAAAAATAGGAAAAAATATGTGAAAATATTGAAATTAGAGAATAAATAGGGAAACATATGGGAAAAAAGTGAAAAATAGAGAAAAATGGTGAAAATAGGGATAAATAGGTACAAATAGGATAAAATAATGGAAAACAGCAAAAAGGAAAAAAAAACGGGGAAAACAGGGATTAATAGGTACAAACAAGATAAAATAATGGAAAACAGGAAAAAGTAGAATGGAATCGGAAAAATGAGGAAAAAAGATAAAATATAGAGAAAATAGGGGAAAATAGAAAAATATGCGAATAAATGGAAAAAATAGGAAAACATGGAAAAATAGAGAAATATTTGAAAAGATAAGAAAAAATTTGAAAAAGTTAGATAAAAGAGGGAAATTAGATATAAATGTAGAAAAATCAGGAAAACAGGCAAATATACGTTGAAAAGTAAAAAATGGGAGAAAATAAGAAAAAATAGTAAAAATACGAAAAGTTATCTATCTTTAGGGACAAATACGGTCAAAACTGGAAAAACAGAAAAAAATAATAAAAAACATTAAATGTATTGAGAAATAGGAAAAAACAAGCAAACTCGGTCGTCCAGGTGCTAAAGAGACTCCGTAAAAAAGCACGGGTATTCAGCAAGTAAAGGAATATATGACGTCATTGGTAAGATACATATGGTGTCTTGATCTTATCATTACTATTACAAATATGAATATATCTACCGAATTTCAAAATTCTATAACAATGTGAACAATTACACAGCCCCACAAAAAGAAAAAAAGTTCATACACAAGATAGTGACATATGTATTATCAGGTATTTTTCGACGATGAATCCGATCTCGAGCTCAGAATTGATCCTACACGTCTGGAATTGGCCCCAGGGGCCGAAAATGTCCTGAAATGCGGTTCCTGGGATAAGGCGAAGTCGACGCTGAATTTTGGAGCTAAAGCCAGATTTGTGCTCGAAAAGTTTATGGCCAACTGAAATTCCCTGTTGCGACTGGTATGTCCGAAATATGATTTTCCGGCCCCAATAGGCAATTTTCCCGGACCCAAACTGGGAATTTCAGCTGTCCAAAAACTTTTTGAGCATACTTTAAGGACCAGGATTGAAAAATACATTAAAATCCCACTTTTGAGATTGGTACGTCCGAAATATGATTTTCCGGCTCCAGTGGGCCATTTTCCCGGACCCAAACTGGGAATTTCAGCTGACCAAATATTTTTCACACCCAGTCTCAGCTCCAGAATTGGAAAGTCCATGAAAATACCACAGTCGCGCCGAGACGTCCAAAACAGGATTTTCCCGCTCCAAGGGGTCATTTTCCCGGACCCAAACCCATAATTTCAGTTGGCCATAAACTTTTCGAGCACAAATCCGGCATTAGCTCCAAAATTCAGCATCGACTTCGCCTTATCTCGGGAATCGCATTTCAGGCCATTTTCGGCCCCTGGGGCCAATTCAAGACGTGTAGGATCAATTCTGAGCTCAGGATCGGATTCATCGTCGAAAAATACATGATAATACATATGCCACTCTCTTGTGGATGAACTTTTTTATTGTGGGGTTGTGTTATCTTAATTTTCTCAGTTTAATAGGTGTACTATCGTGTTTAAAATCATTAAATAGATTTACTATTTGAGAATATAATTTAAATTAATTACATAGTGTTAAGTTAAAATTATTGTGTGTGTGATCTACAATTAATAGTTCGTCAAGAATATTTCCCCTCGTACAAAACTCAAATCAGCCTCTTCATTATTTCAAACAATAGCAGACGTCATAAATCTCCTACGGAATTTTGTCGGGAAAAAAAACAAAAGTCTTCAAACACTTCTTTCTAATAAATATTAATATTTCCTTTTAAAAGTTGACGTAAAAAACGATTTAAAACAAAACCCCAGCCGTTCAAAAACATGACACGCCCGATACGAAAGAGTCTGAAGGAGTCAAGCCCTTCTCGTTGGATAGGTGAATGCTTCTTCTAGTGGTGTCAAATCGACTCCATTGTATGAGAAAAAAAAGGGGTGTAAGATATAGCGTAGGTATATAGTTAATTTATTTATGTTCGGTTAAAAGGGGAATGTTGATATGACTACAATTGTTGCCATATTTTAAAAATTAGACTTACATTTTGTGCACAACTACAATGTTAATTTATCACTTAAATAATTATAATTTTTTTGTTCAAATATGAAATTTTTGAAATAATAGAAGATAATAAATATTGTTGCCTCTTATTAAATCAAACGAAAATATTATTGGAAAAGCCGGTTTTCGAATTATTTTTAAAAAATATTTATAATTTAGTGAATCAAAAACTTTCCAATTTTATTATTATTAACCCTTTAACTGCGGGTAAAATTTAGCAGCAGGGACAAAAATTATAAAAAATAAATTAAAACATATTGGTATTAGTTGAATTTTGAGTCAATTTAAATAAAACATTAATAAACTTGATTGCAATAATTTTCAAAAATTTAAAAACAAAAACAAGAAAATCAAAATTCGGAAATATATCAAAAAATTCCAAAATTTCAAAAAATAAATAAAAATGTCTGGAAATTTAAAAATTTCGATAATTTCAAAAGTATATCGGAAAATATAGAAAAATTTGAAATTTTGCAATTTCAAAAAGTAAACATGTCAAAATATTCAAATATTTCTAAAATATATCGAAAATCTCAAAAACCATAAAATTATTTGTATAAATTAATTAAAAGTTTTTCAAGTATTTTAAACATTTCAAAAATGGCAATCGAAAATTTCAAAAATGTATCAAAAATTTTGAAAAAGTCGAAATTTTGTATTTTGTTTCGAAACTATCAAAAGTAAATATTTTTCAAGAATTTTAACCAGTTGGAAAACGTCAAAAGTTTCAAAAAACATTAAATTAAAAAACTATTCGAAAATTTCAAAAATTTATAAAAAAATTTCGAAAAATTTGAAATTTTGCATTTTTCTCAAAAATTTCAAAAAATGAAAACATCAAATTATTTAAAAATTTCTAAAATACATCTAATCCAAAGTATCAAAAAACATGAAATTATTCGTCAAAAATATTTCAAATATTTTGAATATATCAAAAGTTTCAAGAAACATTTAAAAATCATTCGAAAATTTAAAATTTTGCTTTTTTTTGGAAAATTTCAAAAATTTCAGCAAGTAAAAATTTTTCAAGAATTGTATACATTACAAGAATGTAATCTTTAATTTTTTATTTTTCATTTTTTTCCAATATTTTCTAATTTTTCTTTAAATTTTTTCCAATGTATTCTTTTTTTTTATTTTTTGTTTTTTTTTCCTATTCTTTCCTCATTTTTTTCTTATTGATCTGTTTTTCTAAGTCGTTCTTTTGCTTTCTAATTTTTTGTCTTTTTTTATCTCTATTAAGTTTTTGATTTCTAGGGTTTATTTTCCACTTTTCTGATTTTTTGTGTTGTTTTTTGATTTTATTTTGTTTTTTGATTTTTTCTTTTGTTTTTTGATTTGTTTCAAATTCTTTTAAGGTTTTTCTCGTTTTTTCTTAATCTTATTTTTCTAGTTTTTTCAATTTTTGTCGATTTCTTTCCATTTCTTTTGATTTCTATCCATTTCTTCGATTTCTATCGATTTTATTGCGATTTATTTGGGATTTTGTTGTAATTTTTTTGGGATTTATTTAAATATTTTAATTTTTTAAAAATACAATTTTTCAAGAATTTTATACATTTCAAGAATGTAAAAACGTTTCAAAAAACATTAAAAATCATTAAAAAAAATTTCGAAATTTTGCATTTTTTTTCGAAAATATCAAAAAGTAAAAAATGTCAAATTATTCAAAAATTTCAAGAAACATGAAATTATTCGTCTAGTTTAAAATATTTCAAAATCGTCAAGAATTTTAAACATTTCAAAATTTTCAAAAAACATTAATTTTAAAAATGTCGAAAATTCTAAAATTTGTAAAAGGTAAAATTTATAAAAAAAATTGCAGAATACAAAAATTTATAAAAATTTGCAGGAAATAACAAAATATACAATATTATTTACAGCATATTTTTTTTTTTTGTAATTTCCGAAAATTCCCAGAGCTCTTTGCAAAACGTACCGACACTCTAGAACTCTTTATTTCTGAGATATCTATTCACCCAGAACTCTTTTTTCTCACAAAATATGTTTTTTAAAAATTCCGCAAAAAATTGCAGAACTCTATCTGCACCTCCTCGAGAACTCTAGAACTCTTCGAGACGAGTCCAGAACTCCGAAAAAATCAAAGGGTGCCAACTTCCGGGCGGTCGATCTCATAGAGGGTTCATAGAAAAAAAATTATTTTTATAAATAAATCAGTGTTTTTTTTCTTTTTTTTAAATTTTATTTCATTGTTTTTATTAAAACAATTTTTTTTTATTAGATAAATTAAACAAATATTCACCTTTCACATAAATATATTTTATTTACACAAAGGTTTTTATTGCTTACCAAATCCTTTTTTTTCTGTTCTCCCACTGATTCATGTAAATATACCATCAAAAAAAATCAATCGTCCACGACCATTTCATATATTTGGTTTTCCTCTTGATGTGTTGTGCACTTGACCAAAGTCCAAATTTTCGACAAATTTTCAGGGACTGGTGAAAAAACTGTTCAAAATTACAAATCAACTCTAGGTGAATATTTGTTTTAAATACTTATGCATTACTAATTTGATAATTTTTAACTTTGACATATTTATATTTATATTTTTTTTTCAATCTTCCAAAATTTTAACCACCAACATTCTAAAAATATTCCACGTCAACAACTCCCTAGTTTCATCTTAACAACCAACTAATATCTTACTTGATATTTTTATCAAATTACTTTGGATCAATCCTTACTTTATGGTTTTAGTGATGTCATAAATTTAACTTTTATTTCAAGGCAATGAATTTATTTGGATTACTTTATTATTGAAATTATAAGAATTTAGATCTGGATATTTATTCTCTAGCGCTTCGGCGATAGGTCAGAACTTGTTACGTCACACATTGACGCGATTTACGCAGTGTTCGTACAGGAACGTTTCTTTGGTAATTTATTTTAGAAAAAATATATATAATTGAAAGAAAATCTTTTCTCATCATGCTGGAGGTTGTGGTATTTTTTCCAGGGTTGTGGTCCTAGTATTTTTTTGATGAAAGATAAAAATTAAACTTAAACAAAAAATACATTTACGTGCTGATGGCAATTGATATTCTTTATATTAATAATGATGATTCATTTTTTTATCCAAAATCTAGTTTAAGCTAAGATAAAGAGATACTACTTAAATCCATTACAGATGACAAATAACAAAGATATAATCAAATATTAATGAATGGTCATTTTTCTTGCGTTATTAAATGTCTTCCATATTAGTCAAACCATAATCGTTCTGTTATTATTGCAATCTTCTTGGAATTTAATAAATAATTTTGTAACTTTTCACAACAGATTTTTTCAGTCACAGTAGGATATTAAAATTAACACAATTAAAGAAAATTTTCCGAAAAGTATAGAAAATAGAATTCATAAGTATGTAGTTCTGGTACCTTTTTCCAGAACCGAAACGAGTTCTGGTACTTTTTTTCAGAAAGGTTTGCGGTAGGAGTTAACTGACAGAAAGCGTCACGTAAGGAAAAAACGTTATGCCCCTTTCAGGCGACCTTCCTTCTCTTTCTCTTACTCTCTGTCTTTTTCTACAATATGAATACTTTCTTTTACTGTCTTTTTCTACAATATGGATATATTTTTTTTGATTTTTTTTTAAGAATCATTACAATTATTTTATAGACAAAGAGGGAGAGAGAGAGACAGAGAGGGAGAGAGAGACAGAGAGGGAGAGAGAGACAGAGAGGGAGAGAGAGACAGAGAGAGGGATTTTTAGGTCTTTTCTCATTTTTCTGATTTCTTATTTTTCTTTTTTGGGTTTTCTGTTTTAATTTCTGGTTATTTTTAATTTTTTCTAATTTTTCTTCGTTTTTTTTTTCATTATTGCTCTGTTTTTTCTTGTATTTCCCTCTTTTGTTTTCTAATTGTTCTCATTGTTCTCAACTGCATTTTTGCGATTTTTTTGCGATTTATTTGGGAGTTTGTTGTAATTTTTTGCGATTTATTTCAATATTTTAATTTATTAATATAGATTTTTTTATGCTTACAATTGTTTTCGTATTTTGGTTGTTCTTTGTTTTTTTTGAGATTTTTTGCAATTATTTGCGATTTTGTTGCGATATTTTGCAATTTTTTTCAATTGTCCTTTTTCCTTTTTCGTTTTTAGGCAATTTTTAGCGTTTTTTGCGTTTTTTCAGGTTTTTTTTTCCGTGTTTTACATTTTTATTTTTTCCAATATTTTCTAATTTTTCTTTAAATTTTCTCTTTTTTTTATTTTTTGTTTTTTTCTATTCTTTCCCCATTTTTTTCTTATTGATCTTTTTCTCTTTTTTTTATTCTTACAAATTTTCCGCTTTTTTGGGTTTTTTGTTTTTTTTTTACATTTTTCTGATTTTTTGTGTTGTTTTTTGATTTTTTTCTTTTTTTTTTGATTTTTTCTTTTGTTTTTTGATTTTTTTCTTTAATTTTTTGATTTTTTCTTTTGTTTTTTGATTTTTTCTTTTGTTTTTTGATTTGTTTCTCATTTTTTCTTAATCTTATTCTTCTAGTTTTTTCAATTTGTGTCGATTTCATTCGATTTCATTGCGATTTATTTGGGATTTTGTTGTAATTTTTTTACGGTTTATTTCAATATTTTAATTTTTTTAAAATACATTTTTTTATGGTTTCAATTGTTTTTGTCTTTTGGTTATTCTTTGTTTTCTTTTGCGATTTTTGCGTTTTTTCGGTTTTTTTTTCAAATTTTACAATTTTATTTTTTATTTTTCAATGTACTCTGTTTTTTTATTTTTTGTTTTTTTTTCTATTCTTTCCTCATTTTTTTCTTATTGATCTGTTTTTCTAAGTCGTTCTTTTGCTTTCTAATTTCTTCTCTTTTTTTATTTCTATAAATTTTTCGATTTTTCGGGTTTTTGTGTTTTGTTTTTTCCATTTTTCTAATTTTTTGTGTTGTTTTTTAAAAAATTTTCTTTTGTTTTTGATTTTTTCTTTTGTTTTATGATTTTTTTCTTTTGTTTTTTGATTTTTTTCTTTTGTTTTGTGGTTTTTTTCTTTTGTTTTTTGTTTTTTTTTATTTTTGATTTTTTTTGTCGATTTCTTTCGATTTCTTTTGATTTCTATCGATTTCTTTCGATTTCTATCGATATCATTCGATTCCTTTCGATTTCTTTCGATTCATTTTCATTTCTTTCGATTTCTATCGATATCATTCGATTAGTTTCGATTTCTTTCGATTCATGTTCATTTCTTTCGATTTCTTTCGGGTTTTTCTCATTTAAAGATTTTAAAAAGTGAAAAAATAACCTAAGGGCCAATACACCACTACATAAGCGTATACACAATCATATTTCAACATAATTTCGAAAAAAATAGAACTCCGAGATACCAATGAATGAAATCTTAGTTTTAATTATTTCAGGACTTAAGTTTAGTAGACATGAAAATGTGCCCTTTGTCCTGTTTTTAAAGGTTCAAAATATTCTACATGCAAAATGATAGAATTTCTAAAATTATGTAATGTACATTCTGAAATTAAATACATTGAATCTGGGATGCTGCAAGGAACTGTAATAGGTCCAGATCTAAATGTAACTGTAGTAATAAACGTCAAAGAGGAAGAAATTTAATAAGTAAACCATCATCCATTGAATTAATTCTAAATAAATATGAATCGAATCACCCTGTATATAAAATATGTATGATTTAAAATTTTTTCCATAATTGATCGTCATTAGGGATTTAAAAATTGAAGTTGGTTTTAAACTGCAGGATGCCTATTATTGTTGATACTATATATACAACCTTCGAGTCTATTAAAATATCTATTCTACACTAACAGCCAGTCGCAATAAATCCAAGTCTATTATCATTATACAGACAACAACTCCAGGTTGCGTACCAGTAAGATAAGTAAGCGCTAACAGCCACCAATCATGATTTGCATAATAATTTGATAGTTTCCAACAGAAACGACAAAACGCGTGTCTGCTCTGAGTCTAATATAGTGGGAGAGCTTCGGGCTCTGTTTTTAATAATGTTTGAATATATATTATACAAGGTGTTCCTCAAAAAAAGTTGTGAAAATAAAAAATTTTTGACAGCGAATAAAAAATTATCACTGAGAAGGATCGTTTAAAATATATTAAAAAAAAATTGACAGAAGTGTACACAGAATTGGATAAATTATTAAAGTGTGTAACATCGTACGATTTGGTAAAATCTCGTAAAAAATAATCTAAATTTTAAAAATGAATTTGAATCTATTAGACAATAATATTTTTTTTTATCAAATTTGTTTAATTTATTGAATACAATTTTTTTAATTCTATTTTATAAATGAGAAACAAACATTCATTTAATTACGACTAAAAATAAAACTTTATTTTAATTTCATTAAAATGTTAACAAAACATTTGTTATGACGTCATTGGACACCGATTTGTGTCTAATGAAGACACGACGCAAAAACACTCCTCACACAAACCGAGGACTAACACTAAATTTAGTCAACCAACACAGCTGATGAATAGAAAATGGCTGAAACTTCCAAGAATCATTTCACAGCTGTGTTGATAATCTTTTAAAACTAATATTTACAAAAATTCTAATTTTTACAAAAATTTATTTTAATTTTATATTTAATAGTAAATTAAACATTTTTTGTGGGAAATTATTGATTACCTTCATTGAAAAGTACCTACACTGAAAGTGTCTATCTTCTTTCTATGGTTGAAGGCTAGTGTTTTGTGTTCTCTGGAAGATTTTCTACGATCCTTCGTAGAGACTAACCAAAATTTTGAACATCCTTCTTTTTTAAATTCCCAAAATCAACACCCCTTTAGTTACCCCTTAGCAACGGAGAAAAGCAAAACTGTTTGATGAAAAATAATTTCAATGGACCAATCAAAATGCTTTATTATAAAATTTGGATGAACATTAAATTGAATTTATTTAGATGAGTTTATTAAGATTTTGTATTGAATTTACTTCCTGGGATTATTTTAAAATTTCTAAATTACTTTTTATTCGAAATGCTCCATAATTAGGTAAGTTTTTTTATTTTTAATTACCACCAATCGTGATACTTCAATTTTTGACATTATTTATCATTAAGGTAGGGTAATTTATGTAAAGGGTGTTATTTTCTTTACTGTTAAAAATCACCCGGAAGGATAAAAGAGGCGGACCCAGAATAGAAAATGGTAGAGGAGCTCAACAAATAAGTAAGACCTACAAGAGAAAAATCAACCAGGATAAAAACATCCAGCTAACAGTATCCAAATAGCTCAGCTACTTAGTTCACTACTATCAGTAGTATATTATGTCAGGACTGTAAAGAACTGACAGTTCTATTAGCACTGTAAATACCATACAGCAGTGTCATCACTGTTGGTAAATCACGGGTCAGACTAGGCTGGTTACCAGCTGGTTACAAGTTGTCACGGGAACAGTGTCAAATCACGTACTAATCGACGAGAGGTGTCGGATATACAACAGGGGACATGGGAAAGGAAATATGATCGTCATGAGGGAAGAAAGGGAAGGATTCTTAGGAATTTGGCAGCGGGAATAGAGCGCAAACACGGAGAATGGCAAATGGACAAAAGTGGTGCATGGGTGTCATGCTCGCACAGGACTGTAGACTATTTTACCACACAGGCGTTAACGAGACATTGATGCTTTAAAGCGTACCTGAAGCATATGGAACGGGCATAAGATAATAAATGCGACTACTGCGTAAAACGAGACGACGTTGAGCATACGTTGTTCCTATGCCCAAAGTAGTCTATGAGGCGTCATCAGATAAATATCAGGGTACGGGAGATGTTAGGTCCGGATAATATCATTAATGACATGCTGAAGTGAATGGGGGAGATCCTGAAAACGAAAGAGGAGGAGGAAAAGCTACGGCAACATTAGGAGCGGAGGGAAAGGAGGATGGAGGATAGATAGACAGAGACAGTGGGAGTCTAAGTATTTCTTATAACCGACCCCCTGATGAAAGTTAATAAAACGTTCCCCATGAGTTTCCTCCCCCCCAAAATGGTTACCAGCTGCTGCTAACCAGCGGCTGACAGTCTAGACATGGGTAACACAACAAAATTTTGTACGTTCATACAGTAACTCAAGCGCTTGTTAGTGTATCAACGCAGTGAGTTAACTCAATTGCGCCATGATACTGTACCAAATCTTTGAATATGGTAGCATGGTTTCCGTCGTTTTCGTTATGAATTTCAACAAGTTAAATTTTGACGGCGAACGATAAACCACCCGCCGTCGAATGCCAATACAATACGACAGAATTAATAGTTGTATTGTTTCGTAACAATATAAATTATTATTAGTAACTACATACACAGCTTATAAAATATTAATCTAAGAAACGAAAAGGCAAAAGTTGAAATATTCTTAGTTTATATTAAAGAACACCATAACGTCAAATATCAAGACGCAGTTGAGCTGACCAAAGCAATTCAATAGCGCTGGTCGCTGTATCAACACTCATAACGCATTTCTGGGTATCAGCGTAGTAACGCAACGCAGCGCTGCGTTACACATGTTTAAGTAGCATCAGCAAGAAGCGGCTGGCAACTCGGTCACACTTTCGGCTGATATTCTCCAGCAAGCATATCATCCCTGTAAAAACTGTAAATTAAGCGGTTGTATGTATGAGAAAACTTTCTTTAGAAATGTCTATCCAGCTTCAATAGAAACAGAAATGATGATGTGTTAGACAGTGGATACAAAGAATAAAAGAATTAGGATCATCTTACTTTAAGTCAATCATTGTTAAACATATATAAAAAAATCCACAAAACAAATTTGACAAAAGACCACTCACTAGGTACGCTATTGACAGTAGCAATAGTGGTCAAAATTGAACACGATGAACTTTACCAGCGCTGACAAATACTCGCTTGCTGGCGATACCAGCGGCAAATTTTATGGTCACATTAAGCTGATTGACCACTGAAAACAGCTGCTTCTAAATTCTCTTTAAGAACGGGTCAGACTAGGCTAGTTGCCAGCCTCAAATTTAGTACCCGCTGCTGTCAACTTGGTGTGACCAAAAAATCCACCGCTCGTATCGCCAGTCGGCGAATAGAGTATTTGTGTTCAACATGTTCAACTTTTGGTAGCAGGCAACGGCGACTAATAGATCATGTGACCTCTAAAATCAGCTGATAGCGTAGTCAGACCGCTATTGCTGCTGCCACTAACGGTAACGTTAACGCTACATCATAGTTCAGCTCATGAATAGCGGTAACCTTACCATTAGTAGCAGAGATGCAAAAAAATCTCTAATAAGTACATAGAAGACAGGAATTGAGAAGGCAAAAACGACGGTAAAGGTTGTAGTTGGCGAAGGTTAACGGATGGACATTCTAACGTCAATAGAAAGTTTTTGCATCTCACACGCTAACGGTAATGTAAACGCTATTCTATAGTTCAGATTATCGTTAGCGGATGAGATGAAAAAACTCTATAATAAGTACATTCGCTTCGTTAATTATGAACAGAGAAACACTAAAAATTCTAGCAGAAAGGCACTCAGGATGAATAGGAGCCAACCAGATCCTCAAGAAGCAAATTGCTCGATCCAGAAGCTAGATCTGCAAAGAGGTATGCGAAGAACTGGAAAAATAGGTATGGGGAAAAGGTTACAGAATAGAGGTGGAGAGAGAATGGGTATGACAACCCCAGTGGAGCTCACTGATAATCAAAAAAAGGAGTTTTCCCAAGGAAGAGGAAGAGGGAGAGACAAGGTAGAGATAGTACAAATTCCCTCCTTCAATCACGGTGAATTAATGATTGCACTGAATGGACTAAAGAATGAGAAAGTCTCAAGGCTGGACAGTATTTCACCGGAAGCAATGAAATTGGAACAAGAGTTAACCTGTTTATTTAAAAATACAAAAATTATATTGTACCTAGAAGTAACATACGTTTTACAGGGTGGACCACTATTTATATTTTTTTGAAATAGTATTCTTAACTTTTCTCTTATTGTTTATAACATTTATATTTCTCTTTAGGGCTTCATACGAAAACGATACTTGTCTCGTCTCGTAAAACCGAGACGAGACCTTTTTGAAAATTTTTTAGGCGGTACCGAGACCCGAGAGTCTCGTTTCTGGTTCCTCACAATTTTTTTCCGAATTTCCGAGAAAAATAAACTAGCTAACATTATAAACATTAAATTTTTTTATAATAAAAAAGGTCTGCATAGGTTACGATACATTTACGAACTCTAAAATCTGGTAACCATCTGTGAAATATTTTATTTTATAATTTTATACTTCAGTTACAGCAAAAATGTAATGATGGGCAGAATCGAATATTTTTAAGAATTGAATCCTTGGTATTCGAATACATTTAAGGTAATAATTTTCCTAAATGATATTTTTTAATTTTTTGAAGTCATGATATTTTTTTGATAGACTTTAAAAGTTTGTTCCAGTATTTTTAGTAATCACATTTATCATTTATTGTCAGTAAAGTTCCTGTTTGTTTATTTTTTAGGAACTTAATAAAATTAGTAAATAACCTGATGTCTTTTAGCAACTCTTCATACGACCAATCATCTCCTTCCACATTATTTTAAACAATTAACTATAATTTAGGAACTTTTAAAAAATTTAGATTAAATAGAGTTTAGTTCAATATATTAAACACAACAAGATTTTTAGTTAAATTTTGTTTAAACAACTTCGTTTTATACATTTATTTATTCACCATAGCAACAGCTATAAATAGTCATAATTTTTGTAGTATTAATTAAATGTTACTGAATAATTAATAATGACATTTATTTTTAGCTTTAACTTTTTTGAAGTTTCATTATTTTAATGGATCACTAGAAATATATAAATAGTTGGACGTTTCTAAATTAGTCAATCTGAAACCAAATTATAAATAGTATAATTAGGTCTTCGTCTATTTCAAACCAATTTTTAATTCTTAAGAACCATTTTAAATGGTAACATTTTTTTCTAGAAATAGATTATAGCATTTATCCAAATAAAAATATATTATAGGAAAAAAAATAATATAGATTTTGTCCACCCTGTAGATAAAAAAATGTATATAACTTCTCATACAATAAATTTAACTCTAGGAGGCGGTACTTAATATATAAAATATTTATCTATTTTATAGAAATAAAAAAATCATATTGTTATTTCGCGCTGACCAAATATATTGGAGTAGGAGGCCAAAATGGCCTCTTATAGAACCGTGTCAGTAGCAAGTCAAATTAAGAGGGAGAGGCTATAGGACCACTCTGGACTGCTGCAAGAAATGAGTACTTATCACACTCTAGGAATGGTTTCAGATGTGGTCTCCTCCAGAACTCACATACAGAAGTCGTTTAACGTCATTCTTCCGAAAAGAGATGAATGGGATAAGGGAGAAATCTTCTTTCCAGAGGCGGCTTATGTACTAGACACAAATGGTTAGCCTAATATCGAACCTAACATAATCTAAGGCCACAAGAAAAAAGGTGGCACACTACATATGGAAGTTGGACCCATTCGATTTTTTTGAAACTTTGGGAAATTATTATACATGACCTTCTGACAAAAAGTGTCCAATTAAATCCAATAGCTAGTTATCGAGATACAGGGTGTTGAAGTTGCCAAATTTTAAATTTTACAATGTCTCGAATTTGCCTTTTTGCCATTATTTTCATACTATTTTGCTTCTTTTTTCACTTTTTTGGCGTATTTTGTTTTTTTGGCTTTATTTGGCCTGTTTTTTGACTTTTTGTTGATTTTTTTCCCTTTTCTTTTTTTTGCTTATATTTTTCCTCTATTTTGCCCTTTTTATGTATTTTTTTCAACTATTTTGGCGAATTTTACTTTTAGTTTTTGAGCTTTTTTGACCTTATTTGCCTTTATTTGCTTCTATTTTGAATTTTTATTGTTGCTTTTTTTACCTTTTTTGTTGGGTTTTTTTTATCCCTTTTTGATACTTTTTTTCTTTGTTAAAACTTGTCTCAGTTTTTTTGCCTTTTTTTAAACTTTTTTGGCGTATTTTGCATTTTTTCTATTTACTTTGTTTTATTTGATATTTTTTTTTGGACTTTTTATTAATTTTTTCCCCTTTTCCCTTTTTGTCCAGTTTTTTTTTGGTATTATTGTACTATTTTGGAATATCCAGACCTATACAGAGGAAACTAAAAGTAGTTAATTACAGGGTGATTACGAAATTAAAAATCATCGTTTTAAAAAAATCAAATTCTTGTTATTGCTACCATAATATATCCCCTGTATAACTATAAATGTAATGCTAAAACGTGCAATAAGTATATTTACTATTAATTATACAGGGCGATTCATTATTATGGTTGCACCAATCCCGAATTTTTACAAAAATCATTCGGAGGACCCTGTATAAACGAAACGATTTACGTTATTTATATCTATTTGAGTACCAGTTTTACTACTTTCTCTAGCTGATACAAGGTGATTTGTTCATTTTAAAATATATAAAATGACTAATAATCTTGAAATATAGGGATTTTTCACGCTCACCCTGTATATCCAAATAGGGTAGGTCAAATTTTTGTATTTTAACAGTTTTAAAACAATTATGGTTTTACTATCACGTGCCTAAATTCTCAATCAAAATATATGGCTAGTTATTGACATACAGGGTGTTGAAGTTGCCAAATTTCAATTTTTCCTTATAGAATTTCTCGAATATGAAGAATTTCGTTATATTTTGTTGTAGTCAGTGTAGGTCTTGTACTATTTTTGAATATGCAGACCGATACAAAGGAAACGAAAAGTCGTTAATTACAGGGTGATTACAAAATTAAAAATCATTATTTTAGGAAATTCTCGTTGCTGCCACCATAAAATAATAACCCCTCTATATCTCTAACTACGAATGTAATGTTAATGTGTGCATAAAGTATATATTTGGTGTTAATTATACTGGGCGATTCATTATTATGGTTACAAAAATGCCGAATTTTTTCAAAAATGTTTTAGAAGCCCATGTATAAACGAAACGATTTACTTATTGAAATATATTTGAGTACCTGTTTTAATACTTTCTCTAGCTCATACAAATGTTCAATTCAATTAAAATTTTTGGCTGGTTATTGAGATACAAGTTGTTAAAATTGCTAAATTTTCCATTAGAAGTGTGCCTCCCCCTTTGGCCTTGAAAAATATGTCCCACATTGGAAAAAATTGAAAAATATTATTCTTCAAAATAAGTTTTTAATTACAAGATTATTCTATCAAAGAAATTAATAAAGTTAGTACACATTTTTAGAATTAAAAAATGTACCCTACTTTCAATCCCTTGCGGAAGGTAGAAAAATTTAAAAGGCAACAGCGGTCGACTAAAAGCTCATTTCAAAGGGTTTTTTAATTTTCTATTCAACAGTTTACATTATTTTAAATTTAATTCATAATTAAATTTAATATTTGAAATAAATTAAACAAACAAAATATTATTTGTATCAGGTTTGTTTGATCAAAATTTTAATTAAAAAAAATTGTTCTATTTAAATTTTTAAAAGTATTTGCGTCTTGTTTCATTTTTGTAAAAAATTGTAGAATAAAGTTCCACCATTATTTACAAAATATATTTGAAACAAAGAATAACCGTTATAATATTGAATGTTTATCTTCACTAAAGTACAAAGCACCTTGTATGTAAAACATTTGCGTGTGCAATTTGTTATGGAGGTAAATTCTTCTTTTTGTCCGTATGAGGCAATATGTGAAAAGAAAATTGCCAGCGTAATCCTACGTGAGTTAGAAGTTTATAAAATTATATATTTGTCGGGGATAATTTTGTATATTGCGTGGTAGAGCGGTAAAATTCACATAACAGAGCTCTTGTCTGATACATACCAGTTCTATTTTTTTCTACTATGTCTATTTTTTATGCGGATTATTAACATGCATATAAGTTTTGATTATCTAAGTTTATATCACAAAAAAACATTTTATCCACGACTGTTTAATAATAAGTTAATTCTGACTACATTTTTTGTGGAAGAATGATATACATTATTCCAATAGTTGAAGAATAAATTTAAGAATCCACGGTAATTAGCCAATCACATCCTTTGATTTATAGAATTTACATTAATATCAACACAAATCGCATTGCTTTGAAAATAACTAACCAATCGCATCTTATCAACATCCTAATAAGTCGCCATTTTATTTGAAATGTCAAATGCACAAACGCTGATTTGTTGGACTGATTTAGGGGCCCAGCTCGTGCTGGATTATAGCAACATATTTAATTTTTTACTTTATTTCTAAATATTCCTGGCATTACAAAATATAAAGCTAGGATTGTATGCAAGTCAAATTTAAAAAAAAATAAAAACGAAAAAACAACGACAATTTAAAAACTATAAAAATACTATAATTTCCTGGTAACTTTTATGGGTTCTGAAAAATTATAATAACATTTTACATGCATACAATCCTAAAGTTAACCTTTATCTTTAATCTAAAAAAAAACAAAATTGTATTTTTTTAAAAGATAACCGAGTAATCGTGTACGAGCGGAAGGTATACAAACCAAAATTTCGTATTTATTCATGTGCGTTCAGTACTGCCGCTCGTGTTGGAATTTTAATTCTCGTGAATAATAGCCTTCATTTTATGCTTGTTGAAGAATATACTATGTCAGATTTACAAATTAGCTAAATAATTTATGGAGGAAGTACTCTATGATAAAAAGTGTCCTTAAAGTCAAAATAAATTTGGATTTAAGTCAATATTTCAATCTAATATGGTTTATAAAAAATCATGTCGGATACCATCCGAAAAAGGTCAAAATTTTTGACAAAAGTTAAGTGTCCAGATTTATGGAAGAAGCACCTGATCAAATTTGCCTTTAAATAAAAGTCGCCACCATTTTTGGGTTGGTTCAAGAATCTTCGTAGTATCCAATGAGTTGAAATAAATTCATTAAGCCTAATGCCTTTAAAAATAGCTGCAAATCTATAATCCAGAGCAATACAGGATACAGTTTCCGTCGTTTCTCGGCTACCATATTGGCCGATTCTGGAGTAGGAATCACTAATGTAAAGCGACTTGGAGTGTAGAAATCAACAAATATCTGAGAGTTACAGTGATGATTGGACTAATAAAAAAAGGATGTGTCGAATAAAATATTGGATACGAACAACTACCAATTTGTATTAAACCAACATTCATTAAGCCATACAAACAGCTGCCCTTTATCGGCCCATTTGAACAACTTTCTGATGAGTTGAATCAACCTCCATCATCAATAGTACATTTACAATAACGTTATTTTAAATGTACTACAAGTCATAATGTTAACTGCCCTTCCACATTAAGTCAGTGTTCATCAAACCATACCATAACCCACCCATTAAGTCAACTGACCAAATCTGCAATAAATTTGCAAAATGTAAATAATTATTAGCCCATTAACTATTCCTAGTGTTTTTTCCAAAATTTTCGAATATGCATTTCTTTATCGACTTCTCTCTTAGTAGATAGGCTACGCGATTCCGACCATCACTATAGGGAACTCAACGTGTTAGAGAGAGAGGTATAGGAAATTCAGCGTGTGAGTAAGAGAGAGAGCAGTATGACGTCCCACCCACCATCACGTCGATGCAGAGATGCGTTACGATGATCACGAACTCCCCAGTCCGGGCGTTATATTAAATATTTATGAGTTGCCAAAAGGGCATTGGTAAAAATCTCCGTTATTATTGGTCTAATTTTTATGGAAAAAACGGCGCTATATTTGAAATGTGACGTGAAATGATTACGTAAAGAAAAAACATGCGCAGAACGAAAGCCAAAAGGGCATTAGCGTCTAACTTCATAGCTATTGGTCGAAATTAAACGCGGCTTAGAATAATTACATATAAAAAAATCCTTCGCAGAAGAAACGTTAAAAGGGCATTATGTATTTAAAATGTGACGTAAAATAATTACAATGGTCAGAATGGGAGTGTTTACTGAAATATTTTCTCACTAGAGGCGCTTATGTTCCAGCAACCCTAAAAACTTAACCTAAAATTTTGTCATATATGTTTTACGTTTATAGACCATTCCAGATCACGTGACTTTGACAGGTCCGCCATCTTCTTTGGTGGGCAAACAGTTCATCAGTTCATATGCATTTTACCTGTTGATTCTGTTTTGATCGGTTCGTTCTTGTTTTTTTTTAGTTTTATAGTGTAAAATGTTACAAAAATTTTAATAATATTTTGGTTGTGAGTATTATTCATCACTTACGGGTGATGTTAAAGCTCGTTATGATCAAAAATTGGAAATTATAAACGATATTGATCCATATAATTATGTGTAAATCAAAATATAACCTATAAAATACAATAGATCATGATTTAATACACACCTCTCGATGAGTTCAGCTTTTTTCCCCACAAAATTGCTCCTGTACGTTTCAATTCATCTTTCAGATGTTTTAAATTCCAATTACTATAACTTATTTTATAAAATTTACTTTAATAATTAAACGCAACAAAATTTTCGCCAACAAACTTATAGGAAATAATCAGCTGTCAAATGTAATAGGGTGCTTGCAGTGGTGGTGCCACCTATAAATAGCTTACGCTAAACGCTCCCATTGATCGCGGAAAACGATAATGTATTTAAAATGTGACGTAACCAAAGAGGCACTAGGACATATCTCCGATATTAATGGGAAAAACGGTTCTGTAATCACAATTTGTTGTAGAATAAATTCCTACACATGCTCAGTACGGTCTAGGACGTTTCGACGCAGCCGTTTCGACGTGGCCGTTTCGACGCGGCCGGTTCGACGAGAGGACGTTTTGACGCAGACCGTTTCGACGCGGCCGTTTCGACGCGAAAGATGTAATTTTATTTTTTCTTTTATTATTTTTGAGGTAGGTAATAAATGATTCAAAACAATATGTTTTGGCTGTTTTTTTGTCAGTAGCTATGTTTTAGGTAGATAAAATAAAAAAAAATATAGTTTTTGACTGTTTGGATAAACTGTTGTCCATTTATAACATATATATGAGATATTGGTCTTAAAAAACCTTACTATTTTTGTTAGTCCTTACAAGAAAATATAGCGTTTGACTGTTGATTTGAATACATTGTTATGCATTTATAACATAATCATCATGAGATATTGTTCTTAAATAAAACATAGGTAATATTTTTGTTTCTATACCTAATCAGTAATTATTTTTTAGGTCGGTAAATAATATTTCTAAAAATATAGTTTTCACTGTTTATTAAATAAATAATTGTTATGCATTCATAATATAATTATGAGATATTGCTCTTAAATAACCAAGAATATCTCTGTTTCTGTAGTCGGTAACTGTAGCTAGTATCCTCTCGTCACATTCGCGATATTTTTTTAATTTAGATGGCGGCTGCTGACCTGAAAGTAATTGTTCATAGTACAGATCTCT
Organism: Neocrepidodera transversa; assembly: GCA_963243735.1. Classification (NCBI taxonomy): domain Eukaryota; kingdom Metazoa; phylum Arthropoda; class Insecta; order Coleoptera; family Chrysomelidae; genus Neocrepidodera; species Neocrepidodera transversa. The sequence goes on along the minus strand of OY725337.1, from coordinate 400,107 downwards.
TCCTGCCTGTATTTTTTTAAGAGCCTCAATGTACTTCCAGATCGTTGGATGGTCCATAGACATTTCGTTCTGCAAACGTCTATGCGCAGCTTCGGCGTGATTATTAGTTCTGTCAGTACCATCCAAAACGCGAGTGTAGACAGACCAAAGTCTGGGCATAAAAAGTGCATCTCGCCTTCTTCTACCCCGTTTAGACGCTATCGTGTTCACACACACACAGACACACCTACACACAAACACACAGACACACACACAGACACACACACAGACACACAGACAGACATCATGCTAAAAATGGTATAAATGGATTCAGGTGACCTCAAAAAGTAAAGATCCGTTAAAATCTGGGTAGGGTCAAAATATCATGATCGCAATACTTTCCTTCTATACAACTCTGTTGTTCGGAAAGTAAAAATCAGTCAAAAGTAGATTTTTCCATTCATAATTATCTACCTAAAAAAAAATCTACCTAGAAAATAGTTTGTATTTTTTTACCTACCTAAAAAATAATAAAATTAAAATAGTTTTCGCGTTGAAACGGCCGCGTCAAAACGGCTTGCGTCGAAACGTCCTCGCTTCGAAACGGCCGCGTCGAAACGTCCCATTCCGTGCTCAGTAGCATCGGCAAAAGGGCCTTAGCGTCTAACTTTATTATTAAAGATCCATTTTGAATGTGGAAAAATGCCTCATTATTATAAATTACGATGTTACCAGTAGAGTACGTACATAAATTGGAGGAATTTGGTGAGAAAGTTCGAAAATTACATCAAGACATAATACTTTACGAAGATAAAAGTTATATATATTATATCGTTTATCTATAGGTTCTGCGTAGGATAAGGTATTTGAAAATTGACAATTACCGCAGGCTCAATATCCAATATTCAATTATTCGGTTAAACCAGATTATACAATTATAAAATTGGATTATAATATAACATACTCGAAAAAGAGTTACTTATACGATACCTACAAACTAGAGGATCAAAATAACGCAACAATGCACTAAGAAAACAAGAATTAAAAGGATTAAATTTTTAAATATGGCGTAATACCATGGGGCAGTTAATAGTGAATGACAATTGACAGAAGACAAATTGAATATTCACGTACAAGATAAAAAAAGGAAGGAACAGACGACAAGTTGAAAACCATAAAGTATGAGGCCAGAAGTCAAACTAAAATAAAAGAAGAAAAATGAACTATGAGGTGAATAAGAATGAAACAAATGAAAACATTAGAAACGGAAATTTAGAAATGGATGAACTTGTTCGTTAAGACAAATAATATATTTGAAAGAGCTTTTTTGACTAAAAAAAAAAAACTTACAATGTGACATTCCAATTTTTAATATCATGTACAAGGTTCCTCGTTATGTCTGTAAGTCACTCTTTTTCGAGTATGTTACATTGTAATCCAATTTTATAATTGTGTTGTAGGCCTGATGATGGCCATCGTTGTGGCCGAAACATGTTGCCGTCAAGTTAATCTGGTTTAACCAAAAAATAAATTTATTATTCGTTGAATAATTTACCACATTTGAGCTATGGATAATCTCCTATTTTTAAATAATATGCTTTACACTAACGTCCCTATTGTAGTTCAACATATTGCCGTATGCTTTAACGAGTGGTTTGAGTGCCATCGTTCCGAATGGCAGATGATGTCTTTAAATAAAGTTAATGATGGAGAGCTGCCAGTGTTTTCAATTAATTTACCAACTAATCAGCCGATATACAAGTTGAAGCTCATATTTCAAGATAGAACCGAGGATAACGTTGAGACGTAGCAACACATCTCAACTTCTATAGTCGAAGTCGATTTAAGAAGTATTATCATTACAGAATAATAATGAAATAATTCAAAATGAACTCTAATAAATATTTTCAATGTTATGCGCCATATTATCAACAGTTTCCGTTTTATTGATAAAAAAATGTAAACAATCGATATTCTTTAAAAAATGAAGTGACCGGACACGGTGGCCAGCTTGGTTAAGGCATCAGCCTTTACACTTGTTCGGGTCGTGGGTTGGATTCCCATGAATCTCAAGTGGAATTAAAGTCAGATAAGACTTTGGGCAAGTGCAAAAACGAATTTGTGCCATGCGCAGTTTCATTTACGCTGGTAACCAGACTGGATGAGATTGAATATCTCATGGAACTGATAGGGGGGTTAGTGGCATAATAATTACACACTTGCTAGTCGTAGGGTCACCTGAATGATAAAGGCATAGTCCTGGGTTTAGGGCGATTAAGGTCTATGGTTGGGAGCCCACAATAAAGCTGTAGGTCCCGTCCAGATTAGTCCTGGTAGCAGAAAAGAGACGTTAACATTAATAGTAAGCAAGAAAGCAAAAAATAAAGTGACATTTGTGACAAAACCATAATATACATTGTGGTAGAGAAAATTATAAATATTATAGCAGGAAACAAAGAAAATGGATTTAAGAGGGGGAAAAAGATTGGACATATGGAACAGGGACAAGATCTTGAAGAAGGTGATATAATAAAAGTTAAAAAACAAAATGTAGATGGAATAGTAATAGAAGAAAGTGGAGGAAGTATCACAAACAATGATAGAAATGATAGCTAAAATGATGCAAGATATGGGAAAGAAATTGGACAAGAGAGATGCAAGATATGGAAATGGATAAAAAATTATTTTTTATTTTTATTTTTTGTAATGTTTTTCAAAAATTTATAGAAATGAGATAAGTTAAATAATGTACATCAGTACAATATTTACCAATGTCTGAAAGGATTAATAAATATTATTATTATTACTATTGAAAGGATTATTAATAGCTTGGCCAATAAATCACTCAATAATTTTTTCATTTAATAACATTAAGGTAAATAAAATTGTCAAAAAAAAATAACGTTAAATTTCCTTTGCTGTCATCGCTTACAAAATACAAATAAAGCATATCTTTTGTCTTTCATTATATCGCTTACAAAAAAAAAAGAACTAAAAGAATGGTAAAAGAGCCCTCATACTAACGATATGAGTCAGCGAGTGTCTCAGAGATTAAAAAAAAACAACATGTCTGTTATATGCTGCAGTTCACGATCAGTCGAAGTCTTTGCCATATGTGGGTGGAACGTGAACACCAGACAATAGATTTATTACTAGTACGAAAAGAAGAAAAAGTTGCCGATGCGATGGCCTCAAAACCACTGTTTTTTACGTGCTTCGCTTGTCAAAAATAAACAATATTCAATAAGTAGCTTACCTGTTGCAGGGTGAAGCAAATTTAAGAGATATGTATGGCTTCTGGATAATTTGTTACGTACCTAAAAGAAAAAATAATTAAAATAATTACATACATAATTAATAATTATTTAAGAATTTATAAACGTTTGATTATTATATATTTCATCGAGTTGATTATTTATAAAATTACAAGTATAGTTTAATTGCATTATATTTCAATAATTTTTCAGTAGACCATTTTAAGATGATTTACAGTCTCTATAATATGTGGCTTTAGGTTTGTTTTATTAAATAAAGATCCTTTACTGTTACTAAATTACATTTATTTATTTGTAGACCATGATTAACTTGGCATGCTAACGTCAACTGTCATTCATGTTGCCAACCCAACCACTTACATTTATGATATTTCCCCTCTTAAACAACTAGCTACTACAAGAATAAATAACAAATACAAAAACAACTAATTAATACAAAAACAGCTATTATAATTCGTAGTCATTGAACTTTGCTGGTGCTGTTATATTTCTTTGTGGTCTATCGCTTTTAACTGTCACTACACTTTTCTTTGTTTCATTATTAACTGCAAAGGGACCTTTACTAGATTGAATTTTATTTTCATTATCAGATACATGATCATAATACGTACTAACTTGATTTTTCGTCTCAGTATTACATTATTCTTATTTTTGACTATTTGGGCAGGTTCGCACAAGTTACTTTTTGATTTTGCAAGACAACAGATTTTCCATTATTAAATGATATGTTTCTATTTTTAGGACTTTGATCGTAATACCAGTTATCTAGATATCTTTTTTCAACTATTTTATCTCGAATTATATGATTATTAAGCTTTTCAGGTAGAAGCTTACTTTCAATAATGGGTAACTCAGTTGTTCCCTAAAGCTCGCATGACAGGGAGCAATGCAACCTGCAACGCTATGCAAGACTCAATTTGTCTTGATCAAAGGCATGCGCAGTTAAAGCCCAGCTGATCGACTTTTGCAAGAGCTTGCAATTGCAACTTTATCGGTTTGGTGCGATTTCTATTGCCTGAAAGTTGCAATTCTAGGGAGAAATCTAGTTACTTTTGGTTTACCAACTCACCAAATGTCACTTTACTTGCTTTTTCAGCTATAATTATGGACAGTGATGCACTGATTATTTTCTTCTTATTTATTTTGCTTAGTTTTGATATTTTCATTTTTAAACAGATCGAAAAGATATTCAAGACAAATATAAAATATTTTTTAAAGTTGCAAAATTGCTATTGCGGTCCTTTAAAATAATTTATAGCAACCGCTTTTTGGGGGGGTGAGGGGTTGGCAGCCATGTTGCAATGGCGAGAGACTTGCATAATGACAAACAACATGCAAGATTCAACATCGGCAATACTTTGACCTTGCAAGAACTTGTTGTCTTGAGCTTGTCTTTACGTCTGATGTTATCAGAGCGACCCCCCGCCATTGTCAGCCACCACTTCCTAGACCACCTTCACCGCTTGGACTGTACTTCTTCCCTTTCAAAAGCCAAACTGGTCCTCCCATACTCCTTCCTTCTCCTCCAGCTCTTTTACCAGCCTGTTCCGTAGTAGGCCTTGTAGAGTTTAATTAATGTATTCAGCAGACATATCGTCCGGTAAGTCTTCGTTTTTTTACCTTTAGGTATGAGAACTAGTTTGGCCATCTTCCACGGTTCCGGGTAATCCTATTTTATAAGTAGTAACATTTGTAAATCATCCGTTTTCCTCAGCATTCCTTTTGCAATACCAACAGCCCGTTCCGCTAACCGCGCGGAAGTTGGCACCCCAATTGCCGGAACCCTTGATTTTTTCGGAGTTCTGGACTCGTCTCGAAGAGTTCTAGAGTCCTCGAGGGGGTGTAGATAGAGTTCTGCAATTTTTTTGCGGAATTTTTAAAAAACAAATTTTGGGGTGCTAACTTATTCATGCCGCACCCCTTTTGTGAGAAAAAAGAATTCTGGGTGATTAGATATCTCAGAAATAAGAGTTCTAGAGTTCTCGGTAGGTTTTGGAAAGAGTTCTAGGATTTTCGGAAATTACAAAAAAAAATAAATTTTGGAGTGCTAACTTCATGCCGCATCCTTTTTTATTTATTGGATAGTTTTGGTCACTTAGGGCTGGTTTTAAATACAGCACCCATGAGTTTTGACTCGAAAACATATTGAAAATTATGAAAATGGATATTTTCAAGGGGTGCTACAAAGTTCCGTTTTCTGTCGCTAATTTTTCGTCAGAATATTCAATTTTCAATTTATTTCGAGTTAGAACTCAGGGGTGCTGTATTTAAAACCAGCCCTAAGTGACCAAAACTGCCAAGTAAATAAAAAATTGAATATTCTGGCGAAAAATTAGCGACAAAAAACGGAACTTTGTAGCATCCCTTGAAAATATCCATTTTCATAATTTTCAGTATTTTTTCGTGTCAGAACTCAGGGGTGCTGTATTTAAAACCAGCCCCAAGTGACTTAAACTACCCAGTAAATAAAAAATGGTGCGGCATGAAGTTAGCACCCCAAAATTTTTTTTTTTTTGTAATTCCGAAAATTCCCAGAACTCTTTGCAAAACCTACCGAGAACTCTAGAACTCTTTATTTCTGAGATATCTATTCACCCAGAACTCTTTTTTCTCATAAAAGGGGTGCGGCATGAAGTTAGCACCCCAAAATTTGTTTTTTAAAAATTCCGCAAAAAAATTGCAGAACTCTATTTGCCCCAGAACTCCGAAAATATCAAAGGGTTCCGGCAATTGTAGTGCCAACTTCCGGGCGGTGATAAATGCACCGTTCTTGAGTTACACCACGTCGAAAGTCATAATAAATCAAAGCTCGAAGATTTTCGCGAGTAAATTCCATCTTTTGGACGAGATGAAATTTTCAACTTACTGTAAACAACACAAATAGTGCTCGCAAGTCAAAATGTTCGGAGTACGTATACTGTCAAATTTTATCATGACAATGTCAGAATTTACCTGGCAATATCAGTGTTGTCAGTTCTCAATACATAACTAACAAATCTCGTAAATACAGAATTAAAAACCCTTTCTTATAAGCTATCACCTATTGCCATTTAAAAGGTGTAATTTTTTTTATTGTATCCGATTTATCATAAATTATCCGATTTTTCTGTTTTTATAAACGACATAAACCATCCGATTTTTCTAAACCTTTCGATTTTTTTAAACCATCCGATTTCTCATAAACGGAATGCGAAACACCGAGTCATAAACCATTCGATTTTTTTAAGCCATCCAAATTTTTTAAACCTTCCGATTTTTTAAAAACATCCGATTTTTCTTAAACGAAATATATCGTAATATTTAAAATAATTGGAATATTTACAAATAATCGAAATATTTACAAATAATCGGAATATTTACTAATAATCGGAATATTTACAAATAATCGGAATATTTACAAATAATCGGAATATTTAAAATAATCGGAATATTTACAAATAATCGGAATATTTAAAATAATCGGAATATTTACAAATAATCGGAATATTTAAAATAATCGGAATATTTACAAATAATCGGAATATTTCAAATAATCGGAATATTTCAAATAATCGGAATATTTACTAATAATCAGAATATTTATAAATAATCGGAATATTTACAAATAATCGGAATATTTAAAATAATCGGAATATTTACAAATTATCGGAATATTTATAAATAGTCGGATGATTCTGATTATTTTAAGAATCGGAAAGATTCCAATTTTTGTATCCAGATCTTCCCATCACTAAAATAAACATCGACCTGTCTGAATATTCTCTCAAATATTTTACATTTCAAATTATCGGAATGTTTACAAATAATCGGAATATTTCAAATAATCGAAATATTTACAAATAATCGGTATATTTACAAATAATCGGAATATTTAAAATAATCGGAATATTTACAAATAATCGGAATATTTAAAATAATCGGAATATTTACAAATAATCGGACATTTCAAATAATCGGAATATTTACAAATAATCGGAAATTTTCAAATAATCGGAATATTTACAAATAATCGGAATATTTACAAATAACCGGAATATTTACAAATAATCGGAATATTTATAAATAATCGGATAATTCCGATTATTTTAAGAATCGAAAAGATTCCGATTTTGTATCCGGATATTCCCATCACTAAAATAAACATCGACCTGTCTGAATATTCTCTCAAACACTTTACAGTACAAAAAGTTAATGGCTCCATCATTCATCAGTAAAACGCTCCAAAACGAAGCAGTAATTTTTCTTAAAATGATTCATGTTCACCTATCACCAAACTCTAAAAAAATTTTAAAGTTAACTAATACTATTAATATTGGTTACATATATGGAGCATGAAAGTAAAAAATAAAAAAGAGCATTTTTCTAATTACTAAAATCATGTTATGCGGTGTTTTATATCACGTTAACCAGGCGCTTAACGGCCGTAGAAGAGAAAATTAAATTTGTGATCTGGTCACAGCTGATAGCTCATTACATACTACTTCAGCTTAGTTTATTTTACATCAACGTAACAACATTAAACAGTGGCAATTTAAACCTATAAAACTAACTCTTGATCAAATATAATTGCTACTATAAAACGGTACAATCAAATGATTTTATAATTTATAACTCAATAAATGGTCAACATTATTTATGCATATTACGTATTATAGATGGAACAAAATTATTGAAGCAGTAACGGACTGGGTTGTTAATATATAAATTAATAAGTGAAATATTAAATTGCATTTATAGTATAGTTCAAATTTGGTGAGAAACTGAAGATATGGTATTTCAGAGTGGGTTAACAGCTTGATACTATCAAAGTCGCAGATATATATAATATAGTATATTTCTATATAGCTATAGGTATAGCAGTTTCCATAGGCCAAAGTGTGCCAAGAATTGTCTACCGAACAATGCTGCTCATGCGCAGTTTAACTATTTTTTAGTTGCAGTGATGCCAATATATATGAATTTGGAATTGTTGTTGAAGACTTCCTGATTTGTATTAAAATCTTAAAATCAGGAAATCTACTTACCTTTCAAAATACTGTGGCAACACTGTAAACTTCATGTTGAATTCAATGTCAAACGTCCAGATCCGTATTCCGTATTCATATTCCCGCTCTCCTATGTGATTATTAAGTATTAAGTGTGGATTTCTTATTAGTGCAAATTTGATTTATTAAGCACAGTTCTTAGTTAGGTTTACTATTTGGACAAATAACTAGGGTAATAATAGCAAATAAAAAGACTATGAGTGCTTGTATGGTAATTTCGTGCCCCAACAAAGGGAAAATGCCGGGTATTAGCTACTTCAAGTAAGTAAACAATCCTATAAAATGATTTTGGAAAACATTAATACTAGTACTAAGACTCCATTCATAATAAAAACTAATATTTATTAAACAATTTCAGTTTCATTATATTTGTTCATGGTTTTATCCATCTATAACATGTACTGGTTAAAAATGTAAGCTTAATCCGCCCCTGTACTACGTAAATTTAAACTGCGAACACACGCTTGTTCGAAAATGCAATCTGCTAGGAACAATACTGCGCAACTCAGAAGGTTCAAATTCGTCGCGTGCTGTTTCAATTTAAGAGGCAGCATTAGCATTCTATGTAATATAAATTCTGTGATGAAAGTGGACTTGGAATATAATTTATGTCGAAGAACCACTCAGTTGTTTGCAGAATTGAGACTGCACGAATGAATTAATAAATTTTATTTTGATTCTGAAGAGCGTTTTGTATGCTCATTTATTCATATCAAAACTTTTGCTATTACATGAATCCTCTAATAATAGCTTCGAATCATGAATCCGAATCATGATACGGATTCAAATCATGGATACTGTGGCCGCATCATTTTAAAAAAGGATTCGAATTAAGCGATTAGAATCTATTATTTCGAATCACGAATAAGAATTACAGCGATACCAGTTTTTTTCACAGTGCGACAATTATTAAATTTTAGGAAAGCTTTTTTGAGTATTGGATATTTATTAATAATATGTAGAGGTATCTCTTTTATCTTCTAAATATCTCAATAGTTCGAGTTCCATTTTTAGGGTTGTTTTATTTTTAGGTACAGATGATGAACAGGAGTTTTTTGCCTTATCATTTTGGTTATTTAACATTGGCTGTACCTTACTTAAATCAAAGAATTGGTCTAAATTTGTTAGACCACTCTCATGATCTTATAATATACTAGCTGAATAACCGTGCTTTACTATGGAGTCTCTTTAGTAACTGGACGACCGAGCTTTGGTTATTTTTCCCAATTTTCCCCTATTTTTCCCTGCTTTACCATTTTTTCACCGATTTTCCTTATTTTTTTTATTTTTTCGCTATAATTTCATATTTTTTTCTAATTTCCTCATTTCTTCCTATTTTTCATTATTTTTCCATGTTTTTACTAATTTTACTTATTTTCCACTATTTAACAATATTTTCTCGTATATTTCCCAATTTTCCTTTGTTTATCTATAATTTTTCTATTTTATATATCTTTTTTATCTTAAACATTTCAAAAATTCGTAAACAATTTCAAAAACGTTTTAAAAATGTTTAAAAAAAATGAATTTTAAGAAATTCGATTTCAGAAATATATCATAAATTCAAAAAACAAAAAATTGAAAATATCAAAAATATATATAGACAATTTCAAAAATATACCAAAACACATTAAAAAACTATTATTAGAAAATTTCAAGAATTTCAAAGATTTAAAAACCGCGAATAAACATGATTCTATTAATTTTCAAAAATTAAAAAAAAAACTAAATTTTAAGAAATATAAAATTTCGAAAATTTAAAAAATATATGAAAAAAATTCTAAAATGGAAATGTCCATAAATTCAAAAATTTCTAAAATATATAGAAATTTTTAAAAATTACCAAATAAAAATTTCAAAACTTAACTGCAGAACTTGACTACCTAGGGAGTCTCTTTAGTAACTGGATGACCGAGATTTGATTATTTTTTCCAATTTTCCCCTATTTTTCCCTGCTTTACCATTTTTTTCCGATTTTCATGATTTTTTTATATTTTTCCCTATAATTTCATATTCTTCTGTAATTTCCACATTTCTTCCTGTTTTTCATTATTTTTTCATGTTTTTACTATTTTCTACTTTTTCCCACTTTTCCATGTTTTTTTCATGTTTTAAACTATTTTTTCCGATTTTTCGCAAATTTTTCTATTTTTCCTCTATTTACTCTGTCATGTTCTATTTTCCCCCACTTTTTCCATTTTTCCTATCCATTTTTTACTATTTTCCATTATTTTATCCTATTTTTCTCTTTTTTTCTATTTGTCCCTATTTGTACTTATTTTCCCTATTGTTCCCAATTTTCCCTATTTTTCCTATTTCTTCATATTTTTCCTTTTTTTCATTTTTTTCCTATTTCTCCCCATTTATCTCCATTATTTTCTATTACAGCCGTTTTTTCTTTTTTTTCTTATTTTGTCCATTTTCACTAATTTCCCTATTTTCCATATTTTTTCCTATGTTTTCTTACTGTACTCTATTTTGCACTATTTTTCCCAAATTTCATTATTTGTTGGAGTTTTTCCTATTTTTCCCAAATTTATCTATTTTCCCTATTTTTTCCAAATTGCCTTATTTTGCCCCATTTGTTTATTTTATTTCCAATTTTTAACTATTTTTCCCTATATTCCTCTATTATTTTCCATATTTTCCACTATTTTTTTATATCTTCCCCTAGTTGTCCCTATTTTATTAAGTTTTTCCTATTTTCCTTGTTTTCCTATTTTTCTCTAATTTTCTGTTTCTATTTATTTATCCCTGTTTTTCATTGTTTTTTATTATTATTTTTTATTTTTTTTCATAATTTTTTATTATTTTTTAATATTTTTTTCACTTTTTTTTCTTATTTTCCCTTATTGTTTTCAAATTTCCCTGTTTTTTCGTATTTCCCTTAATGTTTCTCCATTTTTCTACGTTTTTCCCCATTTTTTTTCTATTTTCCGTATTTTTTCCATTTTTATGCTAGTTTTCATTGTTTTTTTTCCTTTTTTTTTATTGTTTTTTAATATTTTTTCATGTTTTTTCATATTTTTCCATATTTTTTCATATTTTGCTCTATTTCTTCCTGTTTTTATATTTAACTACTAACTTGCTTGAGTAATATTCGATCCTTACCACGAATACTTTTTTTAAGTATTCGAATCCCGTTCTCGAATCCTTAAAAATGATTCAAATTCTGGGATTCGAATCTTAAACGAGCCGAATCCTCCCCAGATTTTTTAGTTGGTGCATTCAGCATTCAGCAGCTTGCATTTAATTTGAGAACTACCGGCATTCTTTTGCGGCATTTTAATTTACATGGAGAATATTTTTCTCTATGCTGAGAACATATTATATCAAGAAATTATGATGAACTGTTAATAGATACGTGACTTAATTTGATTCTTTCAATAAGAGTGATGTGTTCATTTTGAGAGGCAGCATTTAGATAAAATTCGTTAGATGAATAATTTTGGATATAATATTTTGAAGCAACTATGAAAGGAAACGAGATAATAGTTTTAACAAGCAACTAACCACAAGGGTGTAGTAAATGCGACGACTACGAACCCCCACGCCTGCCTCGTTTCTTCCGCATAGTCATATTCTGCGCATATGTTGAAATGTCGTCGAGTAGAAAAAGTACTATGCTTATATTTTTGCTATTTTTTACCCTTACCTATACTCGTCTACTTAAGACTCACAAAAAAAAGTTTGTGCGGTCTGGAGAACTAAATTCCTTATGTGATTTAATATCTCTTTCCTTCCTTTTCTCGCTCTCTTTCCCTATTTTTCATTATTTTTTTCCCTATTTTCATTATTTTTTCCATATTTTTCATATTTTTTTCCATATTTTTTATTATTTTTTTTTTCATATTTTTCATTATTTTTTTCCATTATTTTTCATTATGATTATCCACATTATTCATTGTTTATCCATATTTTTTTTTCATATTTTTTATTACTTTTTTACATATTTTTCATTTATTTCCCCATTTTTTATTATTTTTTTCCATATTTTTCATTACTTTTTTACATATTTTTCATTATTTTTTTTTCATTTATTTCCCCATTTTTTATTATTTTTTTCCATATTTTTCATTATTTTTATCAATATTTTTCATTATTTGTTTCAATATTTATTTTCTTATTTTTCATTATTTTTTTTCATTTATTTCCCCATTTTTTATTTTTTTTTTTCCATATTTTTCATTATTTTTATCAATATTTTTCATTATTTTTTTCAATATTTATTTTCTTATTTTTCATTTTTTTTCTTATTTTTCATTATTTTTTTTTTCTATTTTCTAATATTTTTTTCCCTATTTTTCAATATTTTTTTTTCATTTCTTAGGACCAGTTTGTCAATATTCCCCCTCGTTTCCGAGATTTTCGGCATTTTATTTTCAGAAAAAAAAATTTTTTCTAAAGTTTTTTCCCAACTTTTTCGACAAATTTCGGAAAAATACTTCAAATAATACTTGTTGAGCTATTTAAATCCTACATTTGAGTATTTTTCTTTTTTGAATATCTTTCACGGTTTCAGAGATATCGTTATATTAAAATGATGACAGTTTCGGAAAAACGATCCGGGAAAACCCAGAAGAAATTTTCAGATTATTCCGATTTTCAATAGGCTTCGTAACAGTACTTCAAGGTATCTGTTTCCCAAATTTGAAGCGATTTTCTCAAAAATTACGACCTGCAGCGTGTTTCCTGTGAAACTAGAAAAAAAGCGGGAAAAACCCGGAAAACCCCGTTTACTTATGTTCCGATTTTATTCATTTTCTTCCATAATATAGTACTCATGGTTCTTAAAAAATGGTGAAAATTTCAAGACGATACATTAAAGCATTCAAAAGTTATGGCATTTTTAAGCTTTTTCTATCTGCAACGGTTCAAAAATTTTCTCAATGCTGAAATTTTCACCTCAATATTTGTACCGCCCCTCCTATTAAATAATTGACAAATTCTGTATAAAAAAATAATTTTTTGCAAATATACGATAATTAGGCTTTTGGTGCAAAAATTTCGTAAAAATATTGATAAATTACGTCACAATCGCGAGTTAAACACAAAAAATAGTTTAATGAGACAATTCAAAATATTTTTTAATGGAGCTAATTCACAACTATAAATAATGAAATTTACAAACTGTTTTTACTCGAACGGTATTTTAATTTTAACTTTACGTTCAATGAGTGACAAACTTTTGGATAATGAACTAACATTATTAGTATTACTTCTTCAAAGTTAGAATTAACTTCTTGTAAACTTTTAGACAAATTTCCATGATTATAAGAATAAGTAATTTGTTTTGTTGTAGTCTGAGGAAAGGTAGCACCTGCAAAGCTAACTTAAAGTTTTTGTAATTTATTCGTTAAAAATGCCAGACTTTGAATAAAGGAACAAAATAAAAGTAAACTAATAGATTACTTGTATTTTTTTTTTAACTAGCAAAATAAAAATACAGGTCCGTATACATTAATCTTTAATTTTATTTCAATTTAATTAATTCTTTCAGAGTTTTTGGTATGGTTGGTTCTACTACAACGAGACACAAATATTAAAAACAAGACATTAGAAACTGGCGCAAAAATTATTGTTAGAAACATGACTTTATTAATTTTCAAAAATTAAAAAAATAATATAACATAAAATTTCGGAAATTTAAAAAATATTTGAAAAAATTCGAAAATTTAAAAAAATTAAAGAAAAATGTCTATAAATAATAAATAAAATTTATAAAAAATAAATTTTCAAACATATTAAAAATTTTTGAAAATTGCAAAATAAAAATTTCAAAACTTCGTAAACTTTCAGAAGCATATCACAAATTCAAAAAATAAAAAAAGTGTTAAAAAAATTGAAAATATCAAAAATATACAGAAAATTTCAAAAACATATCAAAAAACATTAAAAAAATATTATTATTTAAATTTAAAAATATATGAAAAAATTCGAAAATTTAAAAAAATAAAAATAAAAATATCTATGAATTCAAAAATTTCTAAAATAGGTATATATAAAATTTTCAAATACATTAAAAATTTTTGAAAATTGCAAAATAAAAATTTCAAAACTAAAAATGCCAAAAACATTGTAAAAAATTAAAAAAAAAATGAATTTTAAGAAATTCAATAATTTCAGAAGTATATTAAAAATTCAAAATACATAAAAAAAGTGTTAAAATAATTAAAAATATCAAAAACATTTAGAAAATATCAAAAAATATTAAAAAATTATTATTTGAAATTTTCAAAAATTGCTAAAATTTAAAAAACACCAATAAACATGATTCTATTAATTTTCAAAAATTAAAAAAAAAAACTAAATTTTAAGAAATATAAAATTTCGAAAGTTTAAAAAATATATGAAAAAATTCGAAACTTTAAAAAAATAAAAATGTCTACAAATTCAAAAAACATTGAAAATTTTCAAATATATTAAAAATTTTTAAAAATTGCAAAATAAAAATTTCAAAACTTCGTAAACTTTAAGAATTTCAACACCATTTTAAAAAAGTTAAAAAAAAGAATTTTAAGAAATTCATTAATTTAAGAAGTATATCAAAAATTTATAGAAAATTTCAAAAACATCAAAAAACATTAAAAAAAGAAATTTTCAAGAATTAAAAAACACCAATTAACATCGTTCTATTAATTTTCAAAAATTAAAAAAAAAAACTAAATTTTAAGAAATGTAAAATTTCGAAAATTTAAAACAATATATGAAAAAATTCGAAAATTTAAAAAAATAAAAATGAAAATGCCTGTAAATTTAAAAATTTCTAAAATATACAGAAAATTTTCAAACGTATAAGAAATATTTGAAATTTGCTAAATAAAAATTTCAAAACTTCGTAAACTTTCTAACTAAATATATCACAAATTCAAAAAACAAAAAAAGGAATTGTTAAAAAAATTGAAAATATCAAAAAAATATTCAGAAAATTTCAAAAATATATCAAAAAACATTAAAAAAATATAATTAGAAAGTTTCAAAAATGGCAGATTTAAAAAACACCAATAAACATGGTTCTATTAATTTTCAAAAATTAAAAAAAAACTACATTTTAAGAAATATAAAATTTTGAAAATTTAAAAAATATATGAAAAAATTCGAAAATTTAAAAAAATTAAAATTTCTATAAATTCAAACATTTCTAAAATACATAGAAAATTTTCAAACATATTAAAAATTTAAGAAGTATATCAAAAATTCAAAAAGCATAAAAAAAAGTGTTAAAAAAATTGAAAATATTAAAAATTTATAGAAAATTTCAAAAACATTATAAAACTAATATTAGACCAACCACCAATAAACATGATTCTATTAATTTTCAAATATTAAACTAAATTTTAAGAAATATCAAATTTCGAAAATTTAAAAAATATGAAAAAAATCGAAAATTAAAAAAATGAAAATGTCTATAAATTCAAAAATTTCTAAAGTATATCAAAAATTTTCAAACGTATTATTAAGATTTCTTGAAAATCGCAAAATAAAAATTTCAAAACTGGAGAATTTTAAAAAAAGTTTTAAAAAAATGAATTTTAAGAAATTCACTAATTTCAGAATTATATCAAAAATTCAAAAAACAAAAAAAGTGTTAAAAAAATTGAAAATATCAAAAATATATAGAAAATTTCAAAAGTATACCTAAAAACATTAAAAAATTATTAGAAATTTTCAAAGATTTAAAAAACACACATGGTTTTATTAATTTTCAAAAATTAAAAAAAAACACCAAATTTTAAGAAATATCAAATTTAAAAAATATGCAAAAAATCGATAATTTAAAAAAATAAAAATGTCTATAAATTCAAAAATTTCTAAAATATATCAAAAATTTTCAAACGTATTACGATTTTTTGAAAATTGCAAAATAAAAATTTCAAAACTTACGGAATGTCAAAAATATTTTTAAAAGATTAAAAAAAATAATTTCAGAAGTATATTAAAAATTCAAAATACATAAAAAAAGTGTTAAAAAAATTGAAAATATCAAAATTATTTAGAGAATACCAATAAAAATGATTCCACTAATTTTCAAAAATTCAAAAATTAAAAAAAAACTAAATTTTAAGAAATATAACATTTTGAAAATTTAAAAAATATATGAAAAAATTCAAAATTTAAAAAAAATAAAAATGTCTACAAATTCAAAAGACCCGAAAGTTTTCAAATATATTAAAAATTTTTGAAAATTGCAAAATAAAAATTTCAAAAATTCGTAAACTTTAAGAATTTAAAAAATATTTTAAAAAAGTTAGAGAAAAAGAATTTTAAGAAATTCATTAATTTAAGAAGTATATCAAAAAAAAGTATTAAAAAAATTGAAAATATCAAAAATTTATAGAAAATTTCAAAAACATCAAACAACATTAAAAATAGAAAATTTCAAGAACCAAGAATTGCAAAAGGTTTAAAAAAACACCACTTAACAACGTTCTATTAATTTTTAAAAATTAAAAAAAAAAACTAAATTTTAAGAAATATAAAATTTCGAAAATTTAAAAATATTTATGAAAAAATTCGAGAATTTAAAGAAATTAAAATAAAATTGTCTGCAAATTCAAAAATTTCTAAAATATATAGAACATTTTCAAACAAATTAAAAATTTTTGCAAATTGCTAAATAAAAATTTCAAAACTTCGTAAATTTAAAGTATTTCAAAAATATTTAAAAAAATGAATTTTCAATAATATCAGAAGTATATCAAAAATATATAGAAAATTTCAAAATCATATCAAAAAACATTAAAAAATTATTATTAGAAATTTTCAAGAATTGAATTAGATTTAAAAAACGCCAATAAACATTGTTCTATTAATTTTCAAAAATTTATAAAAAAAACCCTAAATTTTAAAAAACATAAAATTTCGAAAATTTAAAAAATATATAAAAAAATTCGAAACTTTAAAAAAATAGAAATAAAAATGTCTATAAATTAAAAAAAATGATTTTAAGTAATTCAATAATTTCAGAAGTTTGACAAAAATTCAAAAAACATAAAAAAGTGTTAAAAAAATTGAAAATATCAAAAATATATGGAAAATTTCAAAAATATATCAAAACCCATTAAAAATTATTATTAGAAATTTTCAACAATTGCAAAGATTTAAAAAAAACACCAATAAACGTGGTTTAAAAAAAAACACTAAATTTTAAGAAACATAAAATATCTAAAATTTAAAAAATATATGAAAAAATTCGAAAATTTAAAAAAATAAAAATAAAAATTCCAAAATATATAGAACATTTTGAAACATATTAAAATTTTTTGAACATTTCAAAATAAAAATGGTTTAAAAAAAATGAATTTTGAGAAATTCAATTATTTCAGAAGTATATCAAATATTCAAAAAAAACATAAAAAAAGTTAGAAAAATTAAAAATATCAAAAATATTTAGAAAATTTCAAAAACATCAAAAAACATTATAACTATTATTTGAAATGTTCAAGAATTGCAATAGATTTAAAAAACACCAATAAACGTGGTTTTATTAATTTTCAAAAATTTATAAAAAACACTAAATTTTAAAAAATATAAAATTTCGAAAATTTAAAAAAACATATCAAAAAATTCGAAAATTTAAAAAAATAAATGAATTTTAAGAAACTCAATAACTTCAGAAGTATATCAAAAATTCAAAAAACATAATAGTGGTAAAAAATTGAAAATATCAAAAATATATAGAAAATGTCAAAAACATACCAAAAATCATTAAAAAACCATAGAGTATTAGAAAATCTCAAAAATTGTAAAGATTTAAAAAACACACATGATTCCATAAATTTTCAAAAAAACACCAAATTTTAAGAAATATGAAATTTCGAAAATTTAAAAAATATGAAAAAAATCGAAAATTTAAAAAAATAAAAATGTCTATAAATTCAAAAATTTCTAAAATATATCAAAAATTTTCAAACGTATTAAAAATTTTTGAAAATTGCTAAATACAAATATCAAACCTTCGTACTTAAGAATTTCAAAAACATTTTAAAAAAGTTTGAAAAAAATGAATTTTAAGAAATTCAATAATTTCAGAAGTATATAAAAAATTCAAAAAGCATAAAAAGTGTAAAAAAAGTTGAAAATATCCAAAATATATAGAAAATTTCAAAAACAACTCAAAAAACATTAAAAAACTTTTATTAGAAAATTTCAAGAATTGCAAAGATTTAAAAAATACATGATTCTATTAATTTTCAAAAATTACAAAAAAAAACACTAAATTTTCAGAAATATGAAATTTCGAAAAAAAAATATATGAAAAAATTCGAAACTTTAAAAAATTAAAAATAAAAATGTATAAATTCAAAAATTTCTAAAATATATAGAAAATTTTCAAACGTATTAAAATTTTTTGAAAATTGAAAAATAAAAATTTCAAAACTTCATAAACTTTAAGAATTTAAAAACCTTTTTAAAAAAGTTAAAAAAATAATTTTTAAGAAATTCAATAATTTCAGAAAACAAAAAAAGTGTTAAAACAATTGGAAATATCAAAAATATATGGAAAATTTCAAAAAACATTAAAAATCTATTATTTGAAATTTTCAAAAATTGCATAAATTTAAAAAACACCAATAAACATGGAACTCTTAATTTTCAAAAATTTATAAAAAAACACCAAATTTTAAAAAATACAAAATTTCGAAAATTTAAAAAATATATCAAAAAATTCTAAACTTTAAAAAAATAGAAATAAAAATGTCTATAAATTCAAAAAATTTATAAATATATAGAAAATTTTCAAACGTATTAAAAATTTTTAAAAATTGCAAAATAAAAATTTCAAAATTTCGTAAACTTTAAGAATGTCAAAAATATTTTAAAAAAATGAATTTTAAGAAATTCAATAATCAAAAATATTAAAAATTCAAAAAACAAAAAAAGTGTTAAAACAAATGAAAATATCAAAAATATATAAAATTTCAAAAAACATTAAAAATCTATTATTAGAAATTTTCAAAAAACCAATAAATTTCAAAAAATAAAAAAAACTAAATTTTAAGAATTTTTTAATTTTAAAACCGAAACTAACTTTATATAAAATTCAGATAATTCTTTTAATGATTCTGATAAACTTAAAAACAAATGTAAATTCAAGAATTTATTAAAATTATTCAAATTGAGTTGTAAAATGACCAGGAATAATTATTATTGTTATATAATCAGTATATCCCAGGTCATGGCCTAACTCCCAAACAACTTCGTACGAAAATGAAACCAGTAAAAAGCACAAATTTTATTTTTATCCCAGTTATTTTAGCATAAAAGTATCAAATACATTACACGCATTGTATAGATATTTAAATCATTGTTACTTGGAATGGGTAACTTTAGAGATGGGAAATAACAAAATTTACTTAAGTTAAGACTTTTTACTATAATTAAATATTTTAGTTAATAATTTTTTTGTGTTAAAAATCGTAAATCAAGTGTAAACTAACAGTAAATAAAAAATACATTTTTACTGTTAACAATAGTCCGTTCCTGTGATGTCGTTCATTATTTCTCGGTAATGCTATAAAAAATTACCACCGTGTACGTTCACATTTAAATACCGTCATATCAAATACTACTTCATACATTAATTGGATCATTTTACGATCGTTTCTTTCAATATTGTCAGATCCGAAGTTATAAATCTCTTTAAAAATCTAAAATACCGCTAATATTAGCTCTTTCAATTCGTATTACTTTCCGCGATGCAACAAGAGCGATCTAGACCGGTAATTCCACATTGACATGATTATAAGATTTATATTTATGTACAAAACAAAGTTGCGCGACCTGTCAGGTATTCAATTAAACCAGGAATTTATCATTTTTTATAAAAATATTTATTTATAAAACATTTCCTGATCTGATAAAAAATCATTTACACTGTTATGAGCCTGTGAAATTCTTAGGCTACAGTTTATTTTAAATATTCTAGAATAGTGAAAATTAGGTTCTATTAGCCCAAAAAACAAAAATATAGCATACTTATGTACAATAGTCCAAGGATTTCAAATTTAAAGTAAAAAGAGAGGTTGCCATTTAGTTATAGGTCCAAAAATTACTTTTTCTGTTGTTTTCGGAAAAGGCGAATTTACATAAAAGCAAAAAATTATCTACCAATACCGGCGCTGAAATGTTATTATGTAAAAATAATTAATGATATCATGAAACTCGTACTTCAAAACATCTTAAAAAATAGAAAAGCGCTATTAGTTTTATTTGCCTATCTACAATTCCATAAACTTTTAAAACATCTGCAAAGCAAATTGGCCTACAAGATAAAAGAACCAAAAGGGTCTAGAAGAAAGAAGAGAATAGTATATTATGTACCAAGGGACTAAAGTGCTACTTTTTTAGCGATTAAAAGTAGCACGTTAGTCACGTAGTACATACGCTATTTTTTGCATCTCAGAGACAAAAATTCATCGATAAAAAAAAATTAATCAATTACTTAATGATTATGAAAAGTTATTGACAAAAAAAGATTAAAAATCCTAACCTTTCGGAATTTGAGCCTGGGTCTAGTGTTTTTGTTATTCGAGGGACTAAAATGTTTTTCCACTACTATTATTAGAAGATATATGCTGTGCTCGAGTCGAGAAGTTTTTCTCTCCTACAAGTAGATAATTTTTGATTATTGACTAGTAGTAGATAATAAAAACAATTGAAGACTAAACGTGATCACAGGTGGGTGATCAAAGGAAATCTTTCAAATAAATTATATGGAACTGTCATTGCGTTTGTCAAAAGAGTTTTTTTTTAAATTATTATAAAACGTTCGACAGCAAATAAGCACTTTCTTTTGAATTCCTATCATTTCAAGTGCATTTTTGACCTAATCAAATAAAATAATAACTGTTTTCCCTGCGCACTCAAAATTATTTCGGGATTCATGGTAGAAAATGTAGAAACTTGCCAGAAAATTCAATAGTTTATTTAAACACTGAACAGTTACAAACACGTTTATTTATTAGGTAAAAGTTACAAAAACAGAAAGCCTTAACAGCGATTTTATTTCCTGTTATTCACTCCCAAACGACAAGTAACAAGTTACACTTTTTCAAGTGTACCAACTTATAACCAAAAGAAAAAGGTAGTAGAATTGCACTAATTCAAAAGAAAATAATTCACAACTTAACAACTTTAAATACAAGCGAAAACAAGAGAGTG
The DNA here is from genome assembly GCA_963243735.1 of Neocrepidodera transversa. NCBI lineage: Eukaryota > Metazoa > Arthropoda > Insecta > Coleoptera > Chrysomelidae > Neocrepidodera > Neocrepidodera transversa. Next base: position 378,644 of record OY725337.1, on the reverse strand, counting down.
AAAATAAAAAATGTGTTTATAAAATATTAAAAATAAATTAACTAAAATGACACCCCCATTACTAAATTGCCTAAAGAAAGGGTTCAACGATAAGTGTTTCAGGTAATTACGTCTTATTACCTGAAAGTTTTGGGAACCAAATTACATATTGATAACCGATATCAGGTACCAACCTTTTATTTAATACATGTTGGGAACCAAATTACCAACACCCTAAAAAATAGTCGCTATATCTGCATCTCTCATTTTTTTACCATTTTCATTGATTGGCGTTGTATACGGAAATGGTCAATTTGATTAGTTTACTTCCCGTTTGGTGCTAACCAGGTTCCTTTATGGACTTCTGTATGTTCAGATTTTGTCCTGTCTCCGCTACAAAAGTATTCAACCTCTTGCTCAGCAGCAATGGCAAAAGGACACTAGCATCTCCATTATTATTGGTCCTAATTTAATAAAAACAAAAACAAATTTGTATTTGGAACACCTCGTACATTAAATACGTAAACAAAAATTATGCGTTTCTCACATAAAGGGTTTGTATTCAAAATGAGCGTACATTGACTCTAAAGCAGTAACTGTTTAATTACTATTTATTTAAAGTAGATATATTTATAGTATCTGCTAAACAAGTCTCATTATCTCATTAACCATAAAATATATATCAAATCAGTTTTCCAATATCGATTCAGCGTTAAATTTCACGTCTGAATGATATTTTTGAAACCGGTAGTACTTCCGGTTCTGTTAGGTAAAACCAGTTTTAAATCGGAAGTCACAAAAATCTATTTAGGAGCTATCCAAGGTATGGTGAGTTTATTACTGTTAACCCTTTGTCTCTATCTCTTTTTGTTTTTGAGTTATAAATGCGGACAGACGGGTAGATAGACAGAGCCGTATTGTAAGACTTCTATCTAAACTTTAGGGTTTAGAAGTCTAAAAAAATTATCACTTATAATCTCCCTAGGGCATAAATTATTGCCGGAAATTTTTTGAGTTCATGAATTTTCATGCCAGTACAATGACGGTTTTTGATAGTAAAAGTAAATGTCATTTTACTATAAACGTCAAAAAAATTACTGTGTAATTTCATGCTGCTTTATTCCAAGGAGGATAAAAATTTCCGGAAATTTTTTAAGTTGATATGGTAACGATACAAAATACAGGCTTTTAATTGGTCCAAAATGTTAGGTGTGAAATTTTCTTCCACATTTTACAAATTTCTTTATATCTATTTTTAAAAATATTACCGCTGTCAAAAAATTGGGAATACAAAATTGGCTGTTAATTTTCATGTGATTAATGTTTATATCTTTTTCTTTAAGTTAGTAGCGATCGGTTTGAATGATAATTTTACGCCTTCAATTATGTTGGTAACTGTAGTTTCTTTGGTTATTAGAAAGACATATATAAGATCTGGCATTTCTTTTGAATATTTATATATTTATAAGCTGTCTCTGATCTTATCTTTAAACTTCCTAAGTGAGAAAATATTTATATTGATTCAGATAATAATAAACGGTGTTATACATCCTATATCATTTATGAAATTTAAGTAAATATCCTGTGTTTTCTGGATCACGTGCTCCTTAACTATATCTTGTAACTGTCACTTTCAGTTGACGCTGAAAGAGCATCATTCCATATTTCACAAAATAAGATTGTTAACAGACTCGTAGCGGCAAAAACCTGTTGAGGAATAATTATTATCCCGGGGCAAATTGACACGCCACGGCATAGCAGATAAGATGCAAACAATAAATGACTCTTCAACGACTTTTTTTTTCGTATACCTGTGACTTGGAAAATTATCTACTTGGAGTTCACGCGATGCCGCAATCATTGCAGAAAATTAGAGTTATTAGTCAAAATGGATAAAAAAATTGCGGTTTTTTGTAGTAATAAAGTATTCAAGGTTAAATTATAAACTCACCAAAGATAGGATAGTTTAATATGAGTATGTGGCACTCATCAAATCCGTGTCGCATCAAATTAAAAATTAAGACAAAGAATTCTCAGCATCTCCGTTCGGTCTCGTGATTTTGTAAAAAAATGTTTTCAAGCAGTTTCAAGATTTTTTTTAAAATATTTTTTAAGGATTTGTTAAGGATTTTTCTAGGATTTTTCAAGAATTTTTCAGATATATATTCAGGATTTTTTATTACTATAATTTTGAGAAATTTTTAAAACATTGCCATAAATTGTTTTTCAAGAATTTGTAAAGGATTTTTCAAGGATTTTTCAATGATTTTTCAATGACTTTTCAAGAATTTTTCAGGGATTGTTTAAGGATTTTTCATGACTTTAATTTTTAGTGATTTTTACAAATTGTCAAAAATTGTTTTTTAAACACCATTCAAGGATTTTTTAAGAATATTTTGAAGATTTTTAAGTAATTTTCAATGATTTTTTTTTAGGATTTTTAAGGATTTTTGAAAAATTGTCAAAAATTGTTTTGGAATCAGTTTCAAGAATATTATTAGAATATTTTTCAAGGAATTATTAAGGATTTTTCAAGAATTTTTTAAGAATTTTTCAAGGATTTTTCAAGAATTTTTCAGATATCTTTTAAGAATTTTTCATGATTTTAATTTTTAGGAATTTTTCCAAATTGTCAAAAATTGTTTTTTAAACACAATTCCAGGATTTTTTAAGAATATTTAAAAAAAAAATTAAGTAATTTTCGAGGATTTTTAAGGATCTTTCAATGATTTTTTATACCTTTAGTTTTTAGGGATTTTTGAAAAATTGTTAAAAATTGTTTTTCAAGCAGTGTCAAGAATTTTTTAATAATATTTTTCAACGATTTGTTAAAGATTTTTCAAGGATTTTTCAAGAATTTTTCAAGGATTTTTCAAGGATTTTTCAAGAATTTTTCAGGTATTGTTTAAGGATTTTTCATGACTTTAATTTTTAGGGATTTTTATAAATTGTTAAAAATTGTTTTTAAACACTATTCAAGGATTTTTTATACCATTAATTTTTAGGGATTTTTGAAAAATCGTCAAAAATTGTTTTTCAAAGAGTTTCAACAATTTTTTAATAATATTTTTCAAAGAATTTGTTAAAAATTTTTCAAGGATTTTTCAAGAAATTTTCAAGGATTTTTCAAGAATTTTTCAGTTATCTTTTAAGGATTTTTAAAAAATTGTCATAAATTATTTTTCAAGCAGATTCAATAATTTTTTTTAAGAATTTGTTAAGGATTTTTCAATGATTTTTCAAGAATTTTTCAGGCATTGTTTAAGGATTTTTCATGACTTTAATTTTTAGGGATTTTTCCAAATTGTCAAAAATTGTTTTTTAAACACTATTCAGGAATTTTTTAAGAATATTTTGATTATTTTGAAGTAATTTTCAATGATTTTTTTTTAAGGATCTTTTAGGATTTTTTTTATAACTCTATGGTTTAGGGATTTTTGAAAAATTGACAAAAATTGTTTTTGAATTAGTTTCAAGAATTTTATAAGAATATTTTTCAAGGAGTTATTAAGGATTTTTCAAGGATTTTTTAAGGATTTATCAAGAATTTTTCAGGTATCTTTTAAGGATTTTTCATGACTTTAACTTTTAGGGATTTATCCAAATTGCTAAAAAATGTTTTTTAAACACTTTTCAAAGTTTATTTAAGAATATTTTAAAGATTGTTTAAGTAATTTTCAAGGATTTGTTAAGGATTTTTAAGTATTTTTTAGGGATATTTTAAGGATTTTTCATGACTGTAATTTTTAGGAATTTTTGGTTTTCAGGCAGTTTTTAGAAGTGTTGAAGAATATTTTTCAAGGATTAGTTAAGGATTTTTCAAGGATTTTTCAAGGATTTTTCAAAGATTTTTAAGTATCTTTCAGGGATATTTTAAGGCTTTTAATTTTTGGTTTTCAAGCAGTTTCAAGAAATGTTGAAGAATATTTTTCAAGGATTTGTTAAGGGTTTTTCAAGGATTTTTTAAAGCTTTTTCAAGAATTTTTCAGATATCTTTTAAGAATTTTTCATGATTTTAATTTTTAGGAATTTTTCCTAATTGTCAAAAATTGTTTTTTAAACACATTCCAGGATTTTTTAAGAACATTTAAAAAAAAATTTTAAGTAATTTTCAAGGATTTTTAAGGATCTTTCAATGATTTTTTATACCTTTAGTTTTTAGGGATTTTTGAAAAATTGTTAAAAATAGTTTTTCAAGCAGTGTCAAGAATTTTTTAATAATATTTTTCAAGGATTTGTTAAAGATTTTTCAAGGATTTTTCAAGAATTTTTCAAGGATTTTTCAAGAATTTTTCAGGTATCTTTTAAGGATTTTTCATGACTTCAATTTTGAGGGATTTTTAAAAAATTGTCATAAATTGTTATTCAAGCAGTTTCAAAAAATTTTTTCAAGAATTTGTTAAGGATTTTTCAATGATTTTTCAAGAATTTTTCAGGTATTGTTAAAGGATTTTTCATGACTTTAATTTTTAGGGATTTTTATAAATTGTTAAAAATTGTTTTTTAAACACTATTCAAGGATTTTTTATAACTTTAAGTTTTAAGGATTTTTGAAAAATTGTCAAAAATTGTTTTGGATTCAGTTTCAAGAATATTATAAGAATACTGTTCAAGGAATTATTAAGGATTTTTCACGCATTTTTTAAAAATTTTTCAAGGATTTTTCAGGTATCTTTTAAGAATTTTTCATGACTTTAATTTTTAGAGATTTTTCCAAATTGTCAAAAATTGCTTTTTAAACACTATTCAAGGATTTTTTAGGAATGTTAAAAAGATTGTTAAAGTAATTTTCGAGGTTTTTTAAGGATCTTTCAAGGATTTTTTATACCATTAATTTTTAGGGATTTTTGAAAAATCGTCAAAAATTGTTTTTCAAAAAGTTTCAACAATTTTTTAATAATATTTTTCAAAGAATTTGTTAAAAATTTTTCAAAGATTTTTCAAGAATTTTTCAGTTATCTTTTAAGGATTTTTAAAAAATTGTCATAAATTATTTTTCAAGCAGATTCAATAATTTTTTTCAAGAATTTGTTAAGGATTTTTCAATGATTTTTCAAGAATTTTTCCGGTATTTTTTAAGGATTTTTAATGACTTTAATTTTTAGGGATTTTTCCAAATTGTCAAAAATTGTTTTTTAAACACTATTCAACAATTTTTTAAGAATATTTTGATTATTTTGAAGTATTTTTCAATGATTTTTTTTAAGGATCATTTAGGATTTTTTTTATAACTCTATGGTTTAGTGATTTTTGAAAAATTGTCAAAAATTGTTTTTGAATCAGTTTCAAGAATTTTATAAGAATATTTTTCAAGGAATTATTAAGGATTTTTCAAGGATTTTTTAAGGATTTATCAAGAATTTTTCAAAAATTTTTCAGGTATCTTTTAAGGATTTTTCATAACTTTAACTTTTAGGGATTTTTCCAAATTTCTAAAAAATGCTTTTTAAACACTATTCAAAGTTTTTTTAAGAATATTTTAAAGATTGTTTAAGTAATTTTCAAGGATTTGTTAAGGATTTGTTAAGTATTTTTTTTAGGGATATTTTAAGGATTTTTCATGACTTTAATTTTTAGGAATTTTTGGTTTTCAAGCAGTTTTAAGAAGTGTTGAAGAATATTTTTCAAGGATTTGTTAAGGATTTTTCAAGGATTTTTCAAGGATTTTTTAAGGATTTTTCAAGAATTTTTCAGGTATCTTTTAAGGATTTTTCATGACATTAATTTTAGGGATTTTTCCAAATAGCCGAAACATGTTTTTTAAACACTATTCAAAGATTTTTAAGAATATTTAAAAAATTGTTTAAGTAATTTTCAAGGATTTGTTAAGGGTTAAGATTTTTAAGTATCTTTCAGGGATATTTTAAGGCTTTTAATTTTTAGGAATTTTTGGTTTTCAAGCAGTTTCAAGAAATGTTGAAGAATATTTTTCAAGGATTTGTTAAGGGTTTTTCAAGGATTTTTTAAACATTTTTCAAGAATTTTTCAGATATCTTTTAAGAATTTTTCATGATTTTAATTTTTAGGAATTTTTCCAAATTGTCAAAAATTGTTTTTTAAACACAATTCCAGGATTTTTTAAGAATATTTTAAAAAAAATTTAAGTAATTTTCGAGGATTTTTAAGGATCTTTCATGGATTTTTTATACCTTTAGTTTTTAGGGATTTTTGAAAAATTGTTAAAAATTGTTTTTCAAGCAGTGTCAAGAATTTTTTAATAATATTTTTCAAGGATTTGTTAAAGATTTTTAAAGGATTTTTCAAGAATTTTTCAAGGATTTTTCATGAATTTTTCAGGAATCTTTTAAGGATTTTTTATGACTTTATTTTTGAGGGATTTTTAAAAAATTGTCATAAATTGTTATTCAAGCAGTTTCAAAAAATTTTTTCAAGAATTTGTTAAGGATTTTTCAATGATTTTTCAAGAATTTTTCAGGTATTGTTAAAGGATTTTTCATGACTTTAATTTTTAGGGATTTTTATAAATTGTTAAAAATTGTTTTTTAAACACTATTCAAGGATTTTTTATAACTTTAAGTTTTAAGGATTTTTGAAAATTATCAAAAATTGTTTTGGAATCAGTTTCAAGCATATTATAAGAATATTGTTCAAGGAATTATTAAGGATATTTCAAGCATTTTTTAAAAATTTTTCAAGGATTTTTCAGGTATCTTTTAAGGATTTTTCATGACTTTAATTTTTAGGGATTTTTCCAAATTGCCGAAAGATGTTTTTTAAACACTATTCAAAGATTTTTAAGAATATTAAAAAAATTGTTTAAGTAATTTTCAAGGATTTGTTAAGGATTTTTCAAAGATTTTTAAGTATCTTACAGGGATATTTTAAGGCTTTTAATTTTTAGGAATTTTTGGTTTTCAAGCAGTTTCAAGAAATGTTGAAGAATATTTTTCAAGGATTTTTTAAGGGTTTTTCAAGGATTTTTTAAAGATTTTTCAAGAATTTTTCAGGTACCTTTTAAGAATTTTTCAGGTATCTTTTAAGAAGTTTTCATGATTTTAATTTGTACGGATTTTTCCAAATTGTCAAAAATTGTTTTTTAAACACAATTCCAGAATTTTTTAAGAATATTTATAAGATTGTTTAAGTAATTTGCGAGGATTTTTAAGGATCTTTCAAGGATTTTTTATAGCTTTAATTTTTAGGGATTTTTGAAAAATTGTTAAAAATTGTTTTTCAAGCAGTATTAAGAATTTTTTAATAATATTTTTCAAGGATTTTTCAAGAATTTTTCAGGTATCTTTTAAGGATTTTCAGGATTTTAATTTTATTTTTTTTTTAATAAAAAGTTTAAAATTTTTTTTACAATGTTGATTTTCATTTTAACTAAGGAGACAGAATAGTTTTTTTTTGTTTATTCATCGGGACACAAATAATTACAAGAATACAGTGTCGCCCTCCATTAAAAGGAAATAATATAATTAAACCCAGAAACCCACCTAAGAGTCTCAAAGTATTAATTTTTTTGGGTCAATTTTATTTTTCAAATAAACCCTTACAAAATCTTAGTGCTGATATTAATAAATAATTTTAGTTTTTTAGTTATTATTTAACCAAGAAGGAGTTTTACTACTACATAATTGGCACTTAAAGCAAAAATGGTATTTTAGTGTTATGAACTATTCACCCAGCGTAAAAATAAACTATACTGTGGGATTAACTAATGATTTTTTATTTTTTGTGTCCTTACACAAAACAATTATTATTTAAAGTATAAATAAAATTTTTGATAATGCCAATATTATTCCCCGCCTTGATAAATAAATAACGAGAAAATATTGTATTGATATCATTTTTCCATTGAACGCTACTTAATTCTCTTTATTTGTAAGAATGCCTGAAATGCTCATCGCGACTTCCACAAACTCTTCGGACGTCTCGTCTCTTCGCTCATCGGCCATCACCAGCCCGAGCGGAATCTGAAGAAAAGAAAGCGAATCAGTCGTGCGAATTCTCGAGATGCTGTTGAAGGCAACAACAATTCCCATGATATCATAAACATGATCTCCTCGTACGGTATGATTCCCCTTTTTGGTACCAACAGGACAAGAACAAAGTCATCGACCCAGAACCAGTAAGTGTACCGAGCGAGTGCAACAAGTTCAAGGGGATGCCTATGGAGATGCTCGCGGGACAGTAAAAATATTATCTAATAGATCGGTGATCTTGATCTCTTTGAGGAGTCGATAATAGTGACGGAGGTAGCGGCTAAAATTTTACTAATCAATTATAAGAATTATAATTATTATTATAATCTTATGGAATTTTCTGTTATATATTTTTAAAAGAATTACCAGTAAATATTATAATGTTTCCTGTTTTTAATTTCTTTCCCGCTTTTCACTATTTATCCCTATTATTATCTGTTTTTTTTTCCTTTTTTTCCCCTATTTTTTACCATTTTCTCTTACATTTCCCTATTTTTCCTGATTTTCCTATATTTATCTCTAATTTCCCTATTTTATCTATTTTTTTTAAATATTTTTCGCAAAAGTTCCTATTTTTGTCCTATTTTCTCTATTTTTTTTTCACCATTTTTCCTGTTTCTTTCTATTTTTTCCTGCTCTATCCTGTTTGTACTTATTTTTCCATATTTTCTACCATTTTTCACCCTATATTTTTCTATTTTTTACTGTTTTCCCATTTGTTTCCATATTAATTCTTTAATTTCCCAATTTTTCAAATTCTATCCCATTTTTCTTATTTTTCCCAATTCTTCCCTATTTTTCATTTTTTCCTTATTTTTGCACTATTTTTCACTATTTTTCCAAAATTTCCCTATTTTTTTTTATTTTGCCATATTTTTCCCTATTTTACTCTATTTTTTAACAATTTTTTTCAAAATTTGCACCATTTTTGTTCCTAATTTTTTCTATTTTTCTCATTGATTTCCATCTTTTTTGCTAGTTTTCTCTATTTTCTCTATTTTTCCTATTTTTTCCTATTTTTCAAAGATCTTTCTAATTATTCTTGTTTTCCATTTTCCTATTTTCTGTCTAATTTCTATCTGTCCTTATTCGTACTTATTTTTCCCTGTTTTTCTCTATTTATTCAAATTCTTCAATTATTTTTTACTATTTTCTCTATTTTTCGTATTTTTTCCTATTTGTTCTATATCTTAATTAATATTATTATATTGTTATGGAATTTTGTGTTATATTTTTTTTAAAAAATATCGAGTAAAAATTAGAATGTTTAGAATTAATTATTATTATTTATTTAAATTTTAAATAAATCTATTTGTACAATTATTATTATTATTATTCGATTATATTATACCAGCTGAATACACGTGCTTTGCTACGGAGTCTTATTATTAACTGAACGACCGACCTTTGCTTGTTTTTGCTATTTCTTTATATGTTTCCTGTTTTTCATTATTTTGTCCTATTTTCCCCATATTTTTACTATTTTCCCCTATTTTCTCTATTTTTCGCTACTTTCCCCATTTTTTTCATTTTTCCTACTTACTTTCTATTTGTTGTTGTTTTATATTGTTTTATCCTATTTTCTTTATTGTTCGTTTATTTTTTCTATATTATGTTACTTTTTGGACTTATTTTTCCCAAATTTTCCTTATTTTTAGTATTTATTCATATTTTTTATGTTATTCATGATTTCTTATTATTACCTGTTTTTGCCTGATTTTTCCTATTTTTTCCCATTTTTCCTATTTTTCGCTATTTTCTTTATTTCTTCCTATTTTTCTTATCTTTTCCTGACCTTCCATATTTTATCCTGTTTTTCCATATTCTTTAATATTTTAACATTTCTCCCTATTTTTCTGTTCTTCCCATTTCTTCAATTCTTGCTGTTTTTTCATTATTTTTTACTGTTTTGTCCCTATTATTATCTATTTTTCCTATTTCTTTCTATGTTTCCTATTTTTCATATTTTCGTTGTATTTCCCTATTTATCCCTATTATGATCTATTTTTTTTCCAATTTTTCCTTATTTTCATTATTTTTCCACATTTTCCTATTTTTACTATATTTATATCTAATTTCAATATTCCATCTATCCTTTTCAAATATTTTTCGCAAATGTTCCTATTTTTCTCCAATTTTCTCTATTTGAGGCATTTTTTCATCATTTTTCCTGTTTCTTTCTATTTTTTTCTGTTTTGTCCTGTTTGTACTTATTTTCCAATATTTTTCACCCTATATTTTTCTATTTTTTACTATTTTTCATTTGTTTCCCTATTTCTTCCCTATTTTTTATTTGTTTCCCTATTTTTTCACTATTTTTCCCAATTTTTGACATATTTTTCCCGATTTTTCCCTATTTTGCTCTATTTTTTTCAATATTTTTATAAAATTTGCACTCTTTGTTACTAGTTTTCCCTATTTTTCTCCATTTCTTTTCATCTTTTCCCTACATATTCCCCATTTGTCCTTATTTTTCCGTATTTTGTCCTATTTTTCTCATTTTTTCTTATTTTTTCTTATTTTCTTACTGTTTCTTTATATTTGACTATTTTTCCCGTATTTTCTTATTTATTCTCTATAATTTTCCCATTTTTTCCAATTTTTCCCAAATTTCCCTATTTTCTCCGAAGTTTCCCAAGTTTTTCATATTTTTCTCAAATTATCCTATTTTAGTATTTTACCCTCTTTTTTCTAAATTGCTCTACTTTTTCCTACTTTTTCTTTCTTTCTATATTTTCCTGTTTTTCATTAGTTTTTTCTATTTTCTTTATTTGTCCTTATTTGTACTTATTTTTCCTCATTTTTCCCTATTTCCCCGACTGTTTCCATATTTTTAACTATTTTCCTCACGTTCCCCATTTTTCTACATTTTACCTTTTTTCCCCATGTTTTCCTTTTTCTTCATTTTCCCTATTTTTCTACATTTTTCCTTTTTTCCCTATCTTTTCCTATTTTTTCCGATTTTTCACTATATTTCTCTTTTCTTCTGTATTTTTCTCAATTTTTTTAATTTTTCCTTTTTTTTTTCCTATTTGATTGTTTCTCATTAGATTTTCCCATTTTATTTATTTTTTCCTATTTTGCAATATTTTTCCCATTTTTCACTATTATTATTTTTCCCTATTTATACTTATTTGTTGCTGTTTTTCCCTATTTTGCAATATTTTTCCCATTTTTCTCTATTATTATTTTTCCCCATTTGTCCCTATTTGCTCCTGTTTTTTCCTATTTTGCAATATTTTTCCCATTTTGACATTTAATACTTTATTGTAAACCGACTCATATTTCTGTAACTTCAAAAATATAATTTTATCGATTTTTTTTTACAATATTCCTTATTCCCTCTATTCTTTTTAGCCTTTATTCAAAACGCGATGGTTGAAATTCAAATATATCGAATACTCGGATTTCTACATTTCCAACTGCCAGCCAATTTCAATGATATACGACTCCTTTTCTATTCCAACTTCGGCTTCTTCTTCCTCTTACGAAGTTATCGACTGTTGCTCTACAAATGCATTACCAAAGCCGGATAAATCATATCGTCGTATCTATATGAGAGATAAAATATATGTGAGTTACATCTCATTCTCCAAAAAGTTTTTTTTATGAATTTATATAATCTAAAATTACATTACAAAAAAAGTTCCAAAAAAATCATCATTACTAAATTTATTCTGAAAATTCCTTTAATCAACAGCTAAAATCTTGGTAATTATCAACTAAATCTTTTAACCGATAATTTTTATTATTATTATTACACGATTTATTTAACTCACACTGTATGTATATATATACAGCTTGTAAACTTTTGTCCTTTACATAGGAAACCTGTCGTGCGAAGAATAGACGCTGCAAGTCATTCTGAAAATTATGACAGCTGAATATTGACTTATGTGTCATGTTTATCGATAATAGTAATACCTTTTATTCTAAGCATTGAAGATATGCATTATAGAAATATGGCAACCTTGCGTGTTCATTTAAAATCTGATTCTTGGAGAGGATTTTGCAAAATCGACTGCTGCAAAAAGCAAGTAATGTTGGTATTCTGATTACTCGAGGATAATACCAGAATGATAGCGATCAGCTTCCTTCTTCAATATATATCATATTGCCGATAAAAAAAGCTGATTGAAGATTATGGTTACAGTAAGAGAAGCATGCTTCGCTCGAGAAGAACGACTAAAGTAGGTACATGTATTATGGTACGGGTTTTACATGTAAAAGGGACCTTTTACCCTTAAAGTATACTTTATATTAATTATGGTACTGGCAGTTAGAGAGCCTGATAAACAGCTGCAGAATGCCATCAATCAGGTGTATGCATTTGAGATTCTGAAACAAGCTGCACCAATTGAAAAAAGTATAAAGAAGACATACCAGATATTGGATGGTAGTACAGATTTCGAGAGATTATTCGTTACTATGTAACAAAGTTACTCTTATTTCAGAAATAATTAAAATAAGATGGAGTCACTTGCGTACTTATTTCTCAAACCCATCCGACCTTATGGTATATCACAGCCGAAGTCGATCTGGTCAGTTGCCGGTGGCAATCCCAATTGGAGTTCCATTGGCAGTCCATTTACATCACCGTTTTTAGAGATAGATCGAGCTGAAGGGAGCAAAGCCGAGCTTGGTTGACCGTAAGCCGCCAGTTAAACCAGCCGTCCCAACCCAACGAGCCAATAATAGAAAACCGACATTAATAGTAAAAATCGCGTTACGATACACACCTTTCTTCTTCCGGATCTAGAAAATAAATAAATAGTTCCTTATTTACTTATGATTTTATTTGGTTGTGAGTTACAACATTATAGCAGCAGATACTCCGAAACTTAGCCCAGGGAGGCAAGTAAAATATGCTCTACCCGCCTACACAAGATTTATTAATATCATAACAACCCCTGGAATATCTTTTTCTCCACTGACCACCGAAATCTGGACCACGGCGCCAAAAGGCCGCTTAAGAGCCTTACAACTGGAAATACCTTTATTTTCAATCGTCTGAAGAATCAGGTGAATGGATGTTATGGAAAAAATGTCACAAAAGTAGCAACATTGACAGGAGTAGCAGCACGATTGGTTGGCCTAATAACATTACGTTGTCTCTCTAACAACATAAGTACATCGCCTGTAAATCCCAGGGATGTCCTTCATTTGCTACTGGGACATCCCTGGGAAATCCTTCATTAAGAAGTTTTTAAATGTTTTCATTTTTTTTCAGTTTTTTCACTGCGTTTTCAAGGATTTTTCAGGGATTTTCAATAAGTTTTTTAAGATGTTTAAAGGATTTAAGGAATTTTCAAAAAATTTCTAGAACTCTTCGGGGTTCTTGATTAGAAAATTTGAATGATTTATGAGTATTTTTTAAGGATTTAATGAGAACGTTTTTGGAATTTTTCAAAGACTTAGTTTTCAATGAGTTGTAAGGATTTTTTAGGAAAGTTTCAAGGATTTTCCAAAGATTTTTCAAGAATTTTTTCCGATTGTCTTCAGATTTTTCCTATTTTTTTTACGATTTTTATTTTTGTTGCTTTTTCTCAATTTTTTTCGTTTTTTGATGTTTTCCGATTTTTTTCAATTTTTTCCCAATTTTCTCCGATTTTTCCTAAATTTTCAGTATTTGTTTTATTTTTTTTTCAAGGATTTTCAAACGATTTTTTAACGATTTTTCAAGAATTTCTTCCGTTTTCTTCAGATTTTTCCTCTTTTTTTTACGATTGTTGTTTTTGTTTATTTTTTAAAATATTTTCGTTTTTTGTTTATTTTGTCTGATTTTTACTCATTTTTCTCTGATTTTTTCTGAATTTTCAGTTTTTGTTTTATTTTTTTCAAGGATTTTCAAAAGATTTTTTACCGATTTTTCAAAGATTTTTACCGATTTTCTTCAGATTTTTCCTAATTTTTTTACGATTTTTGTCTTTATTAATCTTTCACATTTTTTTTTGTTTTTTAGGTTTATTTTTCCGATTTTTACCAATTGTTTCCGCTTTTTCAATTTTTTCCCAATGTTCCCCGATTTTTTCTGAATTTTCTGTATTTGTTTTATTTTTTTCTCAAGAATGTTCAAGGGGTTTTTTAACGATTTTTCAAGAATTATTTCAGATTTTCTTCATATTTTTCCTAATTTTTTTACGATTTTTGTTTTTGTTTGTTTTTTTCAAAATTTATCGTTTTTGATTATTTCTTCCGATTTTTACCAATTTTTTCCGATTTTTTTCAATTTTTTTTCAAATTTTCTCTGATTTTTTCTGAATTTTCTGTTTTTGTTTTTTTTTTTCAAGGGTTTTCAAAGGATTTTTTTTTCCTAATTATTTTCTGATTTTTCTTTTAATTTTATCCAATGTTTTCTGGTTTTCCCATTTTTTTCTGTTTTTTCAATATTTTTGATTTTTTTTCTAATTTTGCCTCATTTTTCTCATTGTTTTCGTGTTTTTTTTTCTAAATCTTTCATTAGTTATTTAATTTTTTCTAATTCCTCTTTTTCAATTTTTTTTTCTTGTTTTTTCTGATTTTTCCTATTTTTTCAATTCTTCTAATTGTTTTGGTTTTTTTCTAATTTCTCAGATTTTTCTTCTAAAAAAAGCAAAAGAAACGAAAAAGAATTCGCAAAAATTACAAGCAAACGAAAAATATCATAAAAAATCGCAAAAACTCCAAAATATCGCAAAAAAATCGAAAAAAGTGGAAAAAATAGAAGGAATAAGAAAAAAATAAAAAAAAAATAGAAAAAGCCAGAACATCAATAAGAAAAAAATGAGGAAAAATTGGAAAAAAATTGAATAAACCACAAGAGAAAAGAAAAACGAGAAGAATTAGTAAAAACGAGAAAAAATAAATAAACTGAAAAAAATCGAAAAAAACAAGAAAAAAACGAGAAAAAAACTAGAAAAAACTGGAAGATTCAAAAAATTATAAAAAATTGTAAAAAACGCAAAAAAATTGGTTTTTGTGTCTTCCTTTTCGTTTTTTTTTGTCTTGGCCGTTTTATATCTGGCAACACTGCCTAAAACTAAGAAAGAAGAAAAAGTGTGACAGTGACATTTATTATTTAATTTTTTTTTATTAAATAGATATTTCTAATATTTCCAGAAATTTATAAAATTAATGTTTACATTAAGTATTTATCTTTGCATTTCGAATAATTTTTAATACCTTTTTCACGTTTCATTAAAATTAGTTAACTTATTATTTAACCGAAATAACGCATAATGACGCAATTCACGTGCCTCTAATTTAATATATCGCGGCACGTTAGCGTGCCTGCAGTCACAGCGAAAAAAAAACTTTTGGGTCATTTTAGTTTTGTGTGTCTTATTTGATAAATGGTAGATTTTCAAAATTATTACATTTTTTGTTTTACTTCTTATCCTCACCTTAAATCCACGTTAAGTTAACAAATATCTTATATTTTCTCATTTTAAGTGTCAAATATCATACCTATTTATTTACTGCTTGACATTTATTGTTAGTCAACCCTTATATTTTTCCAAGAAACTCTCGGGCCTTATCCGACCGGGAGGTCGACAAATCATGAAATTTTAAAATGTAGGTAAGATTTGTACGCCTTTTTCTATAAGTAGCAACACCCAAATAGAACATTTCATTTATATATTTATTTTAGTCATTATTATTTTATTTTACAATTTTAATTTGTGCTTTTTTGAAAATAATTACACAAACATAAGTAACCTAAATTTCTAATTATATAATATACAAAAATTGGTATATTTTTTGAACCGTAGAAAAAATAGTGTATTACTTTTCGACTACGTTATTTTCTTAGTACTGTTAGAAATCAATAATTAAAAAAAATGTTTCTCCCTTATTGGATTCAATTTAATATCTGGGTATAGTTTCCTGTTAAAGAAATTTGAAACTTTGAGCATTATTTCTGAAAGTTTAAAAAAATTCTGAAACTTCAAAAATTATTGTTGATCTTTCTGGATCAAAGTACCTCTCGTGTCCCTAGGAAAATGATTTTTACAGGCAAATCTTTTAAAAATAAAAAAAATCGAAAAAATTGAATTTTTCTACAATTTTATTTTTTCTCTAACGATTAGATAGACGGAAAGACGCACTCATAAACGGACAGACACACGGTGGAAGTTCACTTGGGTCATTGAAAATAGTTGGGCAAAATTTTGCACGGTTTAGCGCTCTAATTACAAAAATATTGAAAAACATGTTTTGAGTCAATTTAAATAAAACATCAATAAAATTGATTGTAATTTTCAAAAATTTAAAAACAAAACTGAGTTTCAAGAAATTCAAAATTTTTAAAATATATCAAAATATTCCAAAATTTCAAAAAAATAAAATAAATGAAAATGTGGAGAAATTCAAAAATTTCGGTAATTTTAAAATTATATCCAAAATTTCAAAAGTAGCTATATCAAAAATTTCGAAAAATTCAAAATTTGCGAAAAAAAATGACAAATTATTCAAAAAATTTTAAATATATCGAAAATTTAAACAAGTATCAAATTATTCGGTTAATTAATTTTTTTTTAAGAATTTTAACCATTTTAGAAATGTCAAAAGTTTCAAAAAAATGTGAAAAAGTTATTCTAAAATTTTAAAAATATATCAACAATTTCTAAAAAATTGAAATTTCGCACAATTTTTTTAAAATATATATCAAAAATTTCGAAAAATTCAAAATTTGCGAAAAAAATGACAAATTATTCAAAAAATTTTAAATATATCGAAAATTTAAACAAGTATCAAATTATTCGGTTAATTAATTTTTTTTTAAGAATTTTAACCATTTTAGAAATGTCAAAAGTTTCAAAAAAATGTGAAAAAGTTATTCTAAAATTTTAAAAATATATCAACAATTTCTAAAAAATTGAAATTTCACACAATTTTTTTAAAAAATTTCAAAAATTCCAAAAAATAAAAATGTCAAAATATTCAAAAACTTCCAAAATATATCGAAAATTTCAAAAAATATCAAATTATTCGGTTAATTTATAATATTTCAAGAATTTTTCATTTCAAAAATGTCAAAGTTTCAAACATCAAAAAATTATTCTAAAATTCCAAAAATATCAAAAATTTCGGAAAAATTGAAATTCCGCAATTTTTTTCAAAAATTTCAGAAATTTCAAAAAAAAATATCAAATTATTTGGTTAATTTATAATATTTCAAGAATTTTAACTATTTCAAAAATGTCCAAAGTTTCAAAAAACATCAAAAAATTATTCTAAGATTTGAAAATATCAAAAATTTCGGAAAAATTGAAATTCAGCAATTTTTTTCAAAAATTTCAGAAATTTCATGAATTAAAAATGTCAAAACATTCAAAAACTTATAAAATATATCGAATATTTCAAAAAACAAGAAATTATTGGGTTAATTAAAAATATTTAAAGAATTTTAACCATTTCAAAAATATCCAAAGTTTCAAAAACCATTGAAAAACTATTTTAAAATTTCAAAAATATCCAAAATTTCGAAAAAATTGAAATTCTGCAATTTTTTTCAAAAATTTTAGAAATTTCAAAAAGTAAAAATATCAAAATATTCGAAAACTTGTAAAATAAATCGAAAATTTCAAAAAATATCAAATCATTTGGTTAATTTATAATATTTCAAGAATTTTTTATTTCAAAAATTTCAAAGTTTCAAAAAACATCAAAAAATTTCGAAAAAATATTTTTCAAAAATTTTAAAAAGTAAAAATGTCAAAATATTCAAAAATTTCTAAAATTTATCGAAAATTTCACAAAACATCAAATTATTCGGTTATGGTTAAATATTAGAATGATAATTTTTTTCAAAAAATTGGAAATATAATTGTAGATTTAGAGAGAAATAACAAAAATCGAAAAAAAATTCAATTTTTTTTTTAAATTTGGAAAAAAATATGTCTTTGAAAATTAATTTTTTTGGGATACTTTTATCCAGAAAGATTAAAAAAACGATCTATTCTGATCTAACAACAATTTTTGAATTTTCAGATTTTTTTAAAATTTCAGAAATAAAGCTAAATTATAAGTTTAAATTTTTTTTTAAATTTTATAACAAAAAAACTATAAAAAATATTAAATTGAACCCAACGTCATTTAAAACACAGTAAAAAATACTAGTTAGATTTTTTCAAAATATTGGAATTATAATTATGGGAGAAATAACAAAAAATGAGAAATATTCAATTTTCTGATTTTTTTTTTAAATTTTGAAAAAAAAAATGTGTTTTGAAAATTATTTTCTAGGGACTTTGATCCAGAAAAAAATTATCTAATAACATTTTTTATAGTTATTAAATTTTTTAAAGTTTCAGAAAAAATGCTGGACTATAAGTTTCAAATTTCTTTTAATTTGTATAATAAGAAAACCATAAAAAATTTTAAATTAAACCCAACAAAATTCAAACGATAATAAAAAATACTATAAGTGAGATTTTTTTCAAAATATTGAAAATATAATTATGGACTTTGAGACAAAATAACAAAAATCGAGAAATATTCAATTTTTTCCATTTTTTTTTTATTTTGAAAAAAAATTGTGTTTTGAAAATCATTTTTATAGGGACTTTGATTCAGTAAAAAATTTAAAAAATGACCATTATGATCTAATAACATTTTTTATAGTTTTAGAATTTTTGAAAGTTTCAGAAATAATGCTGAATTATAAGTTTCAATTTTTTTTAAATTTTATAACAAGAAAACCATAAAAAATATTAAATAAAACCCAACACCATTCAAACTACAATAAAAAATACTTAAAGTGAGATGTTTTTCAAAATATTGAAAATATAATTATGGACTTTAATGACAAAATAAACAAAAATCGAGAAATATTCAATATTTTACATTTTTTTTAAAATTCTTAAAAATAATTGTCATTGAAAATCACTTTTGAACCAGAAAGATAAAAAAAATGATCTATTCTGATCTAACAGCAATTTTTGGAAGTCTCAGAATTTTTTAAAATTTTAGAAAAATTGCTGAATTATAAGTTTCAGATTTCTTTGAACTTTTATAACAAGAAAACTATAAAAAATATTAAATTAAACCTAAAGCCATTCAAACGACAATAAAAAATGAGAGGGTAATCCCACCCAACTTTCCGAACACTCATAGTAAAGTAATTGATTAATCGATTATTTTAGTTTTTCTGCATCAAAATACATTAATAAAATTAGTTTACAAAAAATTTAAAAAAACTTAATTTTTTGTAAATTTTTTTTTAACCTTTTATAATTTTGTATAACTTCTACAAGTATTATTTTAAAATTATGAAACATTTCACAGAGAATAAACTTTTTGATCCATTTCGGATGTACTATTTACTTTTTTCATTTGTTTTACCATTTTCGATAAAACAAAAGGACAAAAAAATTTAATTTTTGTTTTATTCTGGTTATAATAATTACAATGTTAAATTCTAAGGGACTAAATTATTTTCCTTTAGAGTTTTATATTACCTATCGAATGGTATAAATCCCATTTTAATATCTTTAATATTTTTAAAGTTATTCAAATTTATTTTAAACTTATATTATATTTGAAAAAAAAATTTATGAATTCTACAATTTTTTGAATAAAATTTTAAAAAAAATCACAACTATAAAGTTTTTTACTACAAATTTAATGTTATTTTTTTTTTAATTTTTTATATTAATATTAACCTTAAAAAGAAATAAAACCTTTTTTGAATAATTTTAAAATCAATAAATAATTAATATCTCATTTAATTTTATTCAAAATGGGAAACAGACCTTTTTTTAGGTTTTCTGGATCAAAATGCATTAATAAAGTTGGTTTAGAAAACTAAAAAAAAAATTTTTTTTTGTCAAAAATTCATGTCCATTGAATTGTTTTAACTTTTTTCATTTATTGCTATAACCTTTACAAATACTATGATATAATTATAAAATAATTTACACATATAGTACTTTTGGATCCTTTTCGGATATGCTATTTACTTTTTTGATTTATTTTATACTTAATGATAAAACGAAATTACAAAAAAATTTTAAAAAATTCTTTATTTTGGCTATAATAACTACAATTTTAAATTTTAAGAAACTAAAATAGATTTTAAATTTAGAGTTTTATATTATCTTTAGAATGGTGAAAATTCCATTTCCGTAACTTTAATATTTTAGAAGTTATTCAATTTAGTTTCAAATCGTAATATAATTTTAAATGATTCTTAGCCAATTTTTAAAAAAAATCACAATTTTTGTAATAAAATTTAAAAAAAAATTATAATAATAAAATTAATTATTACAAATTTAAAGACATTATTTTTAATATTAAAATTTAACTAAAAAATAATAATTTAATAAGGATAAAAACAGCTTCAAAATTAAAATAAAAACTAGCGGCGAAACTATGCGGCACTCGAAAAAAAAGTAAAGACAAAATTTGTAGAAAATTTTATGTTCTACAATTTTGTTTTTTTTGTAATTTTTCATAAAAACCCATAGTTTTGTCTCAAAATTTAAAAAAGTCGCAAATGTCTATATAAAATTTTTTCACGCCCTCTAGCGGCGAAACTATGAGGAATTCAAAAAAACGGTAATGATAAAATATGTAGAAAATTTTATGTTCTACAACTTTCATATCCTGTAATTTTTCATAAAAATGCATTATTTTGGTAATTTAAAAAAAATATGAAAAAAAAATACTTTTTGATAAATCTGGCAACAATGGCAAAAGTTTTTAAAAATATTAATCATTCGAAATAAAACTATAACGTATAAAAAATATATGTGTAAAATTTTATTGCCATATTGTTTAGTAATGACGTCATCACTTATAGCAACTGTCACTTCCGGTTTTTCGATTAACTCCAAAATCTATACAGGTCGTCTCCTTGCTACCCTAAATATGTATATAAAATTTCATCTAAATCGGTTCAGCCGTTTAGAGGCTATCGTGTTCACACATACACACCCACATACAGACACAGAGACACACAGACCCACACACACACAGACAGACATCATGCTAAAAATAGTATAAATGGATTCAGGTGACCTCAAAACGTAAAGATTCGTTAAAATTGTGCACTCTAACTCGAGAACGGTTTCGAATTTTGTATTTCATTTTTCAGCAATCGATATATTATTATTTACAGTGGCTTAAGTCAACTAAAAACGTCTGTCTGTCCGTCTGTCAGTACCTGAGCTACTTGGATACTGTTAGATAAAATGTATCTGAATTTCTCATAGAGGTCCACAAGGAACCCATCTTCTTATTTGTTCGAATCTTTATTTTTCATGAAGCAATATTATTTGAAATAATATTGATTCATACTAAAACTAGTTACTGAATGTACAGAAGTAATAACTAAAACGCAAATTTAAGTAGCTATTAATATAAACAATGTTAACGAATGCGGCAGTAAAGTTTAGTAATAAATAGTCGTGGTGTTGTCTATAAAATGAAATTTTATACTTGGCAAGCTTCATGAATTGTAAATGAAATTGTATACATCCTGTTTTGCGGGGTGGACTTTTCTTATTTTCTTTAGGAAATCTCTTGAAATAACTTGAGGTTCGTTCGCCTAGGTATTAAGAAGCTTATAGCAGCGTATGTAGGTATTTTACGTAATTTAAATTCTCATGCGTTGCAAAATATATAATCGATTCTTATTTTCCAGACGTCAAATACCATCATGCAATGTATGAAGTATCGTATTGTATTGAAAAATATAATGGAAATATTATGCTCAGAATAAATGATTATTATTATTATTTCGATCGCATTGTACATATTTTCAATAACTTTTATTCTGCATTCTTATACGAACAATTTAGATTTTTGTTTTGTTGCTTATATCACTCTTTTAAAATTCATATTTATTATTTATAGTAATTTTTTTTTTACATAATACAATGTATTTTTCTTTTTTAATGATTTTATTTATTTTTATTTTTTAATTAAAATTTTAACGTCGGTGCAAGTTCATGAACCGTAATTGCGATACCTTTATTGTAGGGCACAAAAAAGCCGAAGTCGGCTTTTAAGACGTAACAGTTACTTTACGGAATAAATTACGTTTAGGAGGATTTTTATGGCTAAACGATTGCTGAAACCATAAACATAAAACTTTATTAGACATTAAAGGATTCCAAATAGTGGTTAGTTCGGATAGAAAATTGATTTTATTGCTTTGAAAACGAAAGTCGCGCCATAAATGTACAATTTTACACGATTTTAATCCCATAAAAATACTTGTTTTAATAAAAATATCTTGTTTACACTTCAACTCTACCCTGTATAGAAGAAACGTGTTCAAGTGGCGCCGAACGGTCATTTGTCTTTCGGCAAGTGAAACCCAAAAAAAAGGAGAAATATTATACAATACGAAACAAATTTATGTCGCATTCCAAACTGCGACAGGTCTACAATGTAACACTTGTTGGGGTGCTCGATTCTGACAAAAGACAGAGGAATAGTCAATGTGAAAAGACGATCACTGTCAATAGGGTAAAAAATATTCCGGCGCCAGTTTTTTACACAACAATTCCATCAAGCCCTAGAATAAACTGTATTCTAGGATTTTTTTTATCCTTGTTAAAATATAGGTAGAAGATTTTTTATGTAATTTTAATAAGGGACTTTCAGGGTTGCTGTTTAGACATTTACTAAAGGAAAATGTATTCTAGTAAATTGGGTGTTTTTTAATATTTTTCTTTTGGACTAGATCTCGCCTAATATAGCAACTAAAAATACAGAATGTTAAGAAATTAGCCCTCGGTGGAAGTTAATGAAAATTTTATATGTCGTTTGTATTACTAAAAGTAAAAAAATGGTAAAATTTAAATTTTCTACTATGACTGGTTTAGCCTCTGCAGAGTATTAAAATTAATACCATTTTGGTAACTTGAATGATACTAAGTTTAATATATTTATTATTTCTGAGCTGAAACAACAAAAAAATCTGAAAAAAAAATAAAACCAATCTAGAAAATAAGTTAACTAATAAAAAAACGGTTAGTGCTATTATACAGGATGTCTCATTTATATGAAAAGAACAGATTACTCTTGAACTTCAAATATCGAAATAAATACACCAACCCGTACAGTTAAAAAATAATTTTATTTTGTTAGTTATTGCATCAATAAATAGTTTTATTATTTTAAATGGAACACTCTGTATTTTTTTACATTATTTTTTTACATTTTTATATTTATCCTGAGAAGCTGATTTCAAAAGCGTATAAAACCTGTATTATAAACTAAATAATTTTGAAATTCGCATTTTTTCAATTTTAAGTGACCAAACGACATAAAATCGGAAGAAATCGAAAGAAATGGAAAAAATAGACAAAAATCTAAAATAATAAGAATGAGAAAAAATGTAAAAAATAATGAAATAATATGAAAAAATCAAAAAACAACAGAAAATAACCAAAAAACAGAAAAAATAAGAGAAAAAAAAAACACAAAAATCGATAAAAATAAGAAAAAAATAGAAAACAAAAGAAAGAATTGGAAAAAGAACAAAACAATGAGAAAAATATGAGGAAAGATTACAAAAAAAAGAAAAAGGAAACAAAAAATCATAAAAATGAGAAAAAAAACCGATAAAAAATTTGAACAATTGAAAAAATTAGAAAAAAGCAGAATAAATCGGAAAAAATAAGAAAAAACAAACAAAAAAACAGAAAGTATTGGGAAAAAAATGAAAAATAAATTTGTAAAATACGGAAAAAGCGAAAAAACGTTAAAAATCTTAAAAAAAAAACGAAAAAAGTCGAAAAAAAAACAAAAGAAATAGAAAAATATCACAAAAAATCGCAAACAATGGAAAAAAATTACAAAAAACGCAATAAAATCCAAAAAAATTACAAAAAAAATCAGAAATAATCACAAAAAATCAGAGGAATAAAAAAAATGAGAAAAAATTGGAAAAGAAATTGTAAAAAAAACAGAACATTGAGAAAAAATGAGGAAAAATTGGAAAAAAATTAAAAAAAAACAGAAAAATTCAAAAAATAAAAAAAAACGAAATATCAGAAAAGTGAGAAAAAAACAAGAAAAATCGAAAAATATCGCAAAAAAACAAAGAACAATCAAAAAACCGGAAACAACTGTAACCATAACTGTAATCCCAAAAAAAAAACACAAGAAATCGAAAAATATCACAAAAATCGCAAACCAAATGGAAAATATTGCAAAAAACGCAATAAAATTCAAAAAAATTATATAAAATGTCCCAAATAATCACAAAAAATCAAAGGAATAAAAAATTGAGGAGAAATTATAA
Source organism: Neocrepidodera transversa (assembly GCA_963243735.1). Classification (NCBI taxonomy): domain Eukaryota; kingdom Metazoa; phylum Arthropoda; class Insecta; order Coleoptera; family Chrysomelidae; genus Neocrepidodera; species Neocrepidodera transversa. The sequence goes on along the minus strand of OY725337.1, from coordinate 354,479 downwards.
AAGAAATAGAAAAAAAATAGAACAACGAAAAAAAATGAGGAAAAATTGGAAAAAATCGAAAAAAATCAGAAATATGAGAAAAAAACCGGAAACCACTAACCATAAAAATGATAAAATTCAAATAAAATTCAAATAAATCGCAAAACATTGCAAAAAATCACAACGAAGTCCCAAAAAATGGCAAAAAATTGTAAATAATCGCAAAAAATCAGAGGAATAACAAAAAATTTGAAAAAAGTAGATAACAAAAGAAAAACAGAACAATGAAGAAAAATCGAAGAAATAAAAAAAAAACAAAAAATCAGAAAAAACTAAAAAAAATGAGAAAAAAGAGATATAATATATATATATATCTAAAAAAATTAAATAAGAAAAAAGTCATATTGTAAAAAAAAAACCGAGATTAAGAGAAAGAAATGGCATCGCTTTTTAGTTACGTGACGATTTCTGGCAATTAACTACTACCGCAAGTCGCGTTAAGGGGGGATTTTAGGCGGGAAATGACATATGTAAACTACAGTGTAAAACATGTTCACCGTACTTCATATAGGTTAAACAAACAAATTCTTTCCCAATAGCTGCTTTTCAATGAAATTATTCAACAAATAGAATCACAAACAAATTTTAAAAATCGTGTAAATTATCGTATATTTTTATTAAAATAAACTTAAAACAATAAATTCCGATATAGCCATGGCATAGAATATCAATATTCCTTTAGTTTGGCTGGTCGAAGTTGTCGATTAATAAAGTAATATTAAAGTTCTGTGCGAAATTAGGTATAAATTGACAAATAAATCTAAATAAAATATCGTTGCTTGAGAAAAGACGGAAACTACTGATATTAGTTTGGACACTTTCGTAAATTAATCAAGTAAGAAACAATAATAAAAAAAAAAGATGAGAAATTAAAAATAATAAACAAGACGTCAATCTTGAAATTTATATGTTTGGGATGTCAAAGAAAAGGTTTATTGAAAGAAGTATAAAGAAATATAAAGGAAGATTATACACCAATTATACGAGTATATGAATTTTATTTTATCAATTTAAAAATTAAAAAAAGATAATGTTTAAGTTAAAAATAAAATTTATGTAAAATACCCGAAGAGGTATAAACATTTTGTTTAATTATCTTTGTAATGTTTATTATTTTTCACTTAAATCCACCCCAAATTGAAATTTCAGATTTTCCCGTCTAAACCCCCACCTTAAGGAACTTTGTTTCAATATAATATAACTATGGTGCAGATCTTTTTATTGAGGCACCCTGTATAAAATGAAAATAATTTTAAATTGTACTCATATAGACCGTGTATGTACTTGCTGTAAACATTTTTTTACACAAACTTGGCGTTTTCCATATAAAGACCAACGCGATGCGTGTATGGTGGACCACCCTGTATATTTCATTATAGAGTTTTAAATAGGGATTAACAAAATATAATTATTTTTTCAACTGTACGGTTTGGTGTATTTATATCGATATTTGAAGCTAAAAAATAATCTCTGCTTTCCATATAAATGAGACATCCTGTATAATAGTATTAAACTGTTTTTATTAGTTGCACTTATTTTCTAGATTGGGTTTATTAATTTTTTTAGTTTTTTATTATTGTTTCAGCTCAGAACTACAATAGTATATTATTTAACGAGCGGTAATATAGGTCATAAGTCACGCAGATGAAATTTGCAGCACGAGCCGCAGGCGAGTGCTGTAATTCATCAAGTGTATACTTTATCTACGACTATAACAATCAATAATAGGATGCAAGTATAGAGAAAGAAAAGATTAAGTGACATTACCGAGCCACCTTGGTATTCGGTTTCACTGAATCTGTTTCATTTCATCCAGACAAAAGCTTCCTACCGAATTTAAATTGAAATATTTATTATTTAAAACGCTAATTTTTTTATACCTGTCAGTGTGAGAAATGGAGAACGTGTACAGATTTTTGGAATTCATCTAAAATTACTTTTAATTAGACAAATGATTTATTATTTGACCATTTAGCTTGAGAAAAAATAAGTTAACTGCTGTTAACCATTTAAAAATAATTGTTTTATATTTTTCTGTCTTTATTTTGAAGAAAATCGATTTTCACGCCTAGTAACGTCCCACCTATTACTCAGAGGAGAGAAAATACTTTGAATATAAAATATGTTGTTTATTCCAGACCTTATACGTTACGTCACATGCCGGAAACTAAAAATTCCTCTTTCCAAACTCTATCTATTTCCACGGCTTCCCGTGTCGAGTGCAGGTATTTTGTAGACTAAATAAAATTTTTGGATCTCGTCTATGCCCTTCCTGTAGCTGACAACCAGTTTATGTAATATTTCAACTCCAATCCTATTTCAAAATAACATTAACGAGCACCGTGATAAAAATGACTACTAACTTCGAAAATTTACACTCAGAAAAAATATTCTGCGTTAATTAGCTTAGCTATATCATTGTGGTTTTGTTAGTAATATTAATATTTTTTAAGGAAATTTGAATTGGCGCAGTTAGTAGGATTTTGTAGAACGGTTTCAAAAAAACAGTCCTAGAGCAATAAAAATTACCAGAACATTAATTAAGAATCTTTGATAAACGACAACAAGAACTGACGTAGTCAACCTTCGATTTGGAATATGTCTTCGTCGATGATGATTTGACAGTCAACGTCGGATCCGTGTCAGCTACTAAGGATGTTCCTAGTAAAGACGACGAGAATATTACAAATGCGGAAACAGCTGATGAAACATCTTCAGGCAAAGCCAAAAACATCCCAAGAAATCGTTACTACCATGGAAAATATAAATTCAAATGGTCAAGCAGAAACTCCACGAACGCCACTTCACAAGAATAGCAAATTGTAATCAAATAGAAAATATTGAGGATCTTTTCTTCGATAATGAAATGATAGGGCTTGTCGTACCATGGACAAATATGAGATTAGAGAGAATGGCTCAAGAGTATAAAAGTGCTGATTAACTAGACTCAAGCCAGTAGATGGTATTGAAATAAAGGCATTGTTAGCAAGTCCAACAATGCCTCAATATTTGCCATGGAAAGGGATATTTTCAGACTGGTGATGAGCCAGAAAAGAGTTGCTGTTCTACTAACCTGCCTTTGATTCGAAAAACCTGACGACAGATTTTTATGCAAGCTGAGTGATCCTGCTGCTGCAGTTAACGAGTTGTTTTAATCGTAACAGCTAGCATGAACATATTAAAGAAAATGGACGCCATACAACTAACAGCACTATGCCTAGTCACTGGAGCATAAAGAACAAGCCCAAGGGATAGTGGACTTATAGAATTCAGTAACTATCTTTTATATATGGGCGAATCTTCTGGAGAATTTGTGCTTATGTATTCCAAATTTGGATGAGTTAAAAATATTTCACTTCGAGTGACAGTTTTCCAGCCCAAATGTCCTTTTTGACCACCGGCAGCGCCTAAGCTTCGATCGACTTTTATCCATGGACTTACGCAGCATCAAATTTAGGGAGGGGCCAAATTTAAAATTTAGAAATACAATAGGTATTTATTGAAATATCCATTGCCCCTAAGGACTATACAGATTTTTGAAGAACAATCATAAATCTAATTTTGCACTTCCCCCATTATGAGATCATAAAAAGTAAAATACAGTTAGGAATAAGTCTAGTATATAATATGTTTAAATGTTTAACTTGATTGATTCGTTAGTTTAAAAATTTGGAAATTATTTTCAACATTTAGGTGGGGCAAATGCCCATCCTGCCTTTCTTTGCGTCCGCCCACAATGTACTTTTTACCCAGCAAATAATATTTTTCTTAACCTCCTGGAAGTGGCGCCTCATATTTCTCATAGAATGTAGCGCCCTCATACATATAAAGTTCCAATTAATTCCTGGGACTGGCGCTTTTATATTATATTTAGATATTTACATACACTTTGATTCTAGAAATAAAATTTTGCCTAATTTACTTTTGTACATTTTATTTAAATAACGAATAATTTTATTATATCAAATACAAATCTATATAGGTAGAAGTATTGAATTTAAAATTAAACAAAAAAATAACAAAAAATAACGAAAAATGGACTTTTTGATTGGAATTTTTTCAAAAATAATGATATAATAATAATAATAATAATAATAAATCATTTATTATCTGTTTTTATATATATATATAAAGTTACAAAGAATACATTTCAAAACAGATAAAAGGCTATAACTGGTTCAGTTGTGGGGACTCCACTCCTGTTCTACCACCAGTGCCTTTATATCTATACATCTACAAAAATTTAAAAGTAAAGATCAGTAAAATAGAAGAAAGAGAGAGAAGAGAAAACATAATGAAATAGAGAATGAAAACAGGAAGAATAATGTAGAAATGGAAAAAAAAGGTTAGTTCACTGTTTTGCCAACAAAAATTTTTTGAATTTATTTTTAAATGTAATCGGCGACAGGTCGGAAAAGTCAGGATTTATGGTATGAATATCATTGATGCAGACAGCAATGTTGTAAGTAAAACTTCGTTTAAAAAAAATTTTGTTAAATTTAGGTATACGAATTAAAGTCTTTTGCCGAATATTCACATTATGAATATCTGTTCTAAAGGTCAATTTACTATGCAGATATGGCGGTGTTTTATATTTTAAAATTTTATGAGCCAAACAATACATATGTAAAAGCCTCCGGTTTTCCATTTTTAACCATTTAAGTTCAGAAAATTTATGTGAGACATGTTCATATTTTCTTATACCATAAATGAGACGTATGCAGGAATTTTGTAATTTTTGAATTCGACAGGAGTCTTCATTATCAAGGCATGGGCCATATACAACATCACAATGATTAAAATGCGACAAGACCAAGGAGTCACATAACATTTTTTTAATATCTGTTGATAAAAATTGCCTCTGAGAGTAAATCAATTTTAAATTAAAATATGCTATTTTTAATTTAGCCGTGACATGTTCCTTAAAACGTAATTTTGTGTCAACCACGAGACCTAAGTTTTTACAATTAGATTTAAAAGGAATTTCGGTATTATTTAGTTTCAATGAAATATTCTCGAAATATTGATTGTTGTTTCTATAATTGTTGTTACTATGAAATATTAAAGCTGATGATTTGATAGGGTTTATTTTCAAAGAATGTGATGTTGCTAACTGATAAATTTTTTCAAGATCCGAGTTCAATTTCTCAGCTACTTCCAGTATATTGTCAGACTTAAATGAGATATAGATCTGTGTATCATCAGCGTAAAGATGATAGTTGCAGAACTTAATAAAATCTGGAAAGGTTGCACTATATAAAGTAAATAGAAGTGGTCCTAGAATACTCCCTTGAGGTACACCAGAAATTACTCCCAAAGGAGAAGATTTTATTCCATCTATTTCGACTACTTGTGAACGTTTATGCAAATAAGATTTTAAAAGAGAAATAGATACATGACTAAAATTATAATATTGCAATATCGCCAAAAGTATATCATGATTGATCAAGTCAAAAGCTTTTGTAAAGTCAAGAAGTACTAAAATCGAACATTTATTGTTATCTTTTTCTTTGATTAGATCGTCAATGACATCTGCAAGGGCTGTAGCACAGCTATATTTTTCTCTGAAACCAGATTGTTTAATAGGTAAAATTTGATTGCTATCAACAAAATCCCTGATTTGACGTTCCATAACACGCTCGAAAATTTTAGAGAAAACAGGAAGAATGCTGATGGATCTTAAATCTTTAAATTCTTTTGGAGCAGCAACTTTAGGTAGTGGTAAAACTTTGGCAAATTTCCAGTCACAAGGAAAATATCCGGTACGAACGCATTCATTAATAATATGAGTAATAACCGGAATAATAGTTGGACAACAAAGACGGACTATAGTTATATTCAATGCATCATTGCCATAGGCCTTAGATTTAATGGAATTTATTATTTTAATTACGTCATCGTTGGTGATTAGACTGAAGTTGAATACATTGATAATATTTTCTTTTTTATTGTTCCTATAAAAATTTAAAGTTTCATTGTTTACTGGAATCTGACTTGAGCTATTAATAAAATAGTTATTAATGGTTTCAACCGATTTAAGAAAATTGGGAATTTCAATTAGCTTACGATGTCCAATATTAATTTTTTTCAATTCCGACCACATTTCTTTTGAGGTGCAAGTTTGAAATTTATTATTTAAATATGCCTTTTTTTCGGCTTTAATGGCTGTGTTAGTATAATTTCTTAGTTGCTTATAGTATTGATAGTGTTCTGGAGATTGAGTTGTTCGAAATTTACGTAAAGCTTTATCTCTTAATTTCTGCATGAGCTTGATGTTTTCGGTATACCACGGGTTATAACTACGCTTCTTAAAAGTTATAGATCGAACAGGTGCGTGAATATTTAAAACTGTTAAAATATTAGAATTTAACATTGCTACCTTTTCATCAATGTCAGCAGTATAATATAAAGCATTCCATTGCAAATTGTTTAAATCGTTTGTGAAATCTTCCAATGCAATATCATTAAGAGGCCGGTATGTAAAAGTTTTTTTTACAGGAAAAAATGTAAAATCCTTTTTAATTGTACAATTAACAACTGAATGATCAGCAATTGGATTATGATCTACCATTTGGTCACAGTCAGTTATATCAAAATTAGTTATAATTAAATCAAGTAATGAAGGTCCACGTGTTGGTTCTTTAATTAATTGTGTAAGATTAAAAGTTTCTAAAATATTGTTGAACCTAATAGTTACTGAATTATCAATATTGAGCATGTTAATATTAAAATCACCAACAATTAAAATGTTGTCATAAGCCGCAAATACGTTTTCAAATATATTTTCAATTTGATTTAAAAAAATTGAACTATCTCCCTTAGGCTGACGGTAAACAGTACCAACTGCAATTACTTCTTTTTCTATCCTAATTTTTACCCATAAATATTCCATTATTTCGTTAGAACCCGACAAAATTATTTCATGTTTAATATTATTTTTGATATACATACCCACACCACCTCCACCTCTGTTCATTCTATCCTCTCGTACGAAAGCATAACCATCTACGTGTATCATATCATTATTAGTATTTTTATTAAGCCAAGTTTCAGTAACACCTACCACATCACTGTCCCAATCAATCACTTTATTTTGAAATTCTATAAAGTGTGGTATAAGAGACCGTATATTTATATGAGTGATTTTTAGAGACATTCAAAATAAAAGTTAATTGTTGTTGGTATATAAAGTGAAAAAAATAAATAAATTAGAGTGAACTAAGATAATATACGAAGAAAAGAAAGATAAGATTAGAAAAAGAGAAGAAGAGACAATATAAAATAGAATAGAGTATTACAAATAATATGTAGATTACTTTTAGTGAGTTTTGGAACAATTATTATGACAATGACCTTCAGTCACTTTTTATATTTTTTCAAATTTGAGGTAAACACTAATGATGGGAAAAAATTATACATATATACACAGCAAACTAGCAACATTTGAAACCAAGATAAGTTTAAGCAAACATGTATATAAAAACCCAATTACTTAGTGTGATAAACTTATAACATACATATACTATTTAAAATGTGAAAACATTATAATGAAAAGTTCTTTACACTGTACCGTTAATGAGAAAAAAGAAAAGCCGTTTGTGCGTAACATTAACTTAAAATTAGGTATAGATAAACAGAACATGAACTAATTGCACTTAAAAATAATTTTTAGATATTACACAAGTCCTAAATGCAACTATCTGAACCAAAAAAATAAAAAATGAAACATAATTAATGTTATTGTTGTTAAGAGTAGACATTACTTAAAATTCAGATGAGAAAAACCACAACTAAAAATTTAAAAAATTAATTCTAAGTTTTATAATATTTCTTGCAACTAATGGTACAATTTTGAGTCAATTATTACATAGTAAAAAAAAAGTTCTTAATTGATAATAATTCAAAAAAAAAAAAAAAATGTAAATTTTATTTATTGTTTGTCCAAATTTCATATTTCAAAGTAAAAGAAATATTAGGATTGGTTAGACAGACTACATAACCATAAAAATAAAACAAAGAGAAAACCGAATATTTGTAACAATCATAATTAGCTACAAAAAAAATGCAAAATAAAAAGCAAAAAGAGAAAACCTAGACTATTTTTTTTCAAGAATTTCATGTAAATGATCAATATTTTTTAATCTAAGCACTTGATTATTAAATTTAACAAAAACGTTTCCATTACGACACCAGACATTATTTTTTGATAAAAGATCAGTGGCAGTTTTTAGTAGACACAACCTCACCTTGGTTAGATCCTCCTGAACGTATATTCCCGTGGTTTTTAGGTTTTTCTTGTTACGCATCACTTTTTCCTTCAAATCTATGGACATGCGAACTAGCACAGCAGGAGGTTTTGTATTTCCGGTATCTTTATTGATAACGCGATAACATTGTTTAATATCGGACATAGAAACATTTTTAATCTTCATATTTTGATTTAAAATGGTAGTAATTACATCTTGTATCTTCTCATCTTTATTGTGTTGCACGCCAAAAAATCTTATGTTTTTGTTTCTGTTTATCTGCTCTAAATTATCCAATTTAGTTTGCAGCGAAGAGTTTTCATTTATTAGTACTTTAACTTCCTTTTTAACGCTGTCTATTGCTAGTTTATTCTCGGATTTAATTTTCTCACTGACTTTTTTGACCAGATTATCGATATACTTTTCATCTAAAAATGTTTTTATGGCACTATCGACAATAGCGGCAATTTCTTCCAAATCCTTTTTATTTAAAACCATTTTTCTCATGAAATATAAATATTATTTTAAACTCGTAAATGGTATTAAATGTTTTCACTTAAAACATGGATTTACACATCAACTTAATTGATAGGAACCTCGTAAAAACTTGAACCGAAATATCGAGTTGACCGAAGGTCACAGACACCTTACTCACTGGACATCAGAATACCGAATCCCATATACTAGCGTTTTTTTTATTTTAATTTGCACAGAGAACACAGATAATTTTAGCGTGACTGAGACACAGAAATTTTCGGCACTTTACATTATAATATTGAGTCTTTGCCACATTTTGAGTACCTTTTTTTTGATCACTGGAGGAACATCTGGTCTTTCAGCGATAGTAGAAGACGTTGAATCTGCTTTCTTAGGTATTTCTTAAACTTCCAGTGGTATATTTTGAGCAAGGGAACGGCATTTTGCATGAACATCTACCAAGGAGAAGGCCAATGTTTTCAATAACTTCCGTCTGATTAATTTTGAATCCTGATTATTACCGGTATGAATTACTTGGGAATTAATCCATGCGATGTTCATCAATCCAAAAAATACCACCATAGCCCAACGTTTTGTTTTAAGTGCAACGTTAGGAATAGGATCTATGCAATCATCATGATGTAAAGTTGAAACATACGAGAGTAGGTTATGTTTTCTTGGTACCCAAACATAATAGAGTAGGTTATGTTTTCTTGGTACCCAAACATACTAGATGCTCTTTGATATTCAAAAATTCTAGTGGAGTTCCCTCTGGTTTTTACGAACAGTACCAACGTAAGTAATTTGAAACGTGTTAACATAAAGTTAATTAGACTAATAGAAGTGAAGCAATTATCACACGTTAAATTTCTTCCTAATCCAGTCAACCGACTAACTAACCGTCTAACCAAACTTTCTGTATCATTTTTTACTCGAAATGGTCCTTCCGGCTGTGACATAGTCAGCCAAAATATTTCCACTCCACAACCTTTGCGATCCCATAGGTCTTCGAAATTCAGGCGATTACTTTTTAAACTTCCACCTAGATGAAGAAGCCCAAATAACGGTTTTATTTCAGTTATATCTGTATAGGATGGACAGATCTTTATCTTGTAAAGTTTCCTGATATGGATTTAATAAATCTATTAGTCTCTGTCACAATAATGTCTAATATTTCATCAGAAAATAGAAGTTCTTAGCACTGAATTGGGGTCTTGACTTCCCTACCAGAAGATTTTACTTTAGGAAGGTGACGAATTAAGTTTTCGGCTCTTGGGCGTATGTTTTTTTTATTGGCGTGTGTTTTTTCCATATAGTTATTTTATCCTTACCAATAAAACAATGTTCTAATGTCGGCCGGATTCTTCACCACTTTGTTCAGTATCGATATTTTCCTCCGTTACTTTAACATAATCTGTTTCGAGCTCTTAATCACTTTCATTTTCTTCATCACTCTCACCTGAGGCAGAAATTTCTTGTAATAATCGCTGAAGCCGGTTCTGCTCTTTTTCATAAGGCATTTTAAAATTATTTTTGAAATTAAATATTCACCTATTTTATAATAAAAATGTGTAAATTTAATATCCAATACCTTGAACTACAATAAAACTAAAAGAACTAACACAAATTAAGCGTAATAAATAATGTCACAAACGATGGCACCAGGTCTTTCAGGCCGTATCTATAGATCACTTCACTTACTGGTACTGAAAAGCTCAAGGTCGCCACTTAAAAATGGGAAAAATTAAAACAAAAACAATATCGCTCGGGTCTGACAGGCCCGGCGCCATCGTTAGCAGGTTAAAAGAATAAATAGCAAAAAAGCATCACTTTTCCCTCCTTGTATATTTTCTGACACACTATGGTGTAAGTTTAAATGAACTTCAGATGAAATTATTGGAAAAATAAAACAAATATTCATCAATAAATTTATATTTGCTTATGTGCTAAGCCGGTCCATTATGACACCCAAGACTTCCTTAAAAATCTCAAGAGCACGCAGGTTAGTTCTTGCTTACCTAGGCCCTTATCTTAATGACATGTCATAAATAGGGAGTTTGAACACGGGAACAGGTTTAAACCATTTTATTTTTGTGTAATTGTTTTAGATAGTACATTGTTAGCCGTCTACCTGAGTCCTTTACTGTTGACCGAAACAGAATTGGTAGTGATAAAAGGTGTATATTATTTGTATAGGGTGATTTACAGGAAGTGGCGTATATATTTAAAAATATCTATGCTCAAATGAAAAATTATTTTAATTAGATTTTTTTTCTTTATAAACCACACTAAAGTTTTCGTTTTTTTTCTACTCTATTGCTGATATTAAAAATACAAACAAGAATATTCTTATTATTATTAGAAATTTTGCAAAATTAAAGATAAAGAACCAATTGTGTTCATATCTAATGTAACCATGTATTTTTTATCCAATTTACATTGATCAATCATTGTACTTAAAAGAAATAATAACTATACATTTTACTGATTATAGATTTTATCCGGAAAATTGTTAAGAAAAAGAAGATTAAAATAATAGTAATATTAATAGTTTTTCTGGGAAACATCGAACTCTGCCACGGATTAAGTAGGGGATTATTTATGGGTGAATTCTGCCATAAATTGCAGATAGGTCAAAAATGATTATATCAAATACAGGTACCTAATAATTGATCCTGATAAAGTCATTGCTACAATTTATAAATAAAATAATTGTAATATTGTAATATTTTTGTACTTTAGGTTCGTTCGAATTTAAATATTCCGTTGAATTATAACTAATTTATTTAAGTCACACAATTTCTAATTTATATGAAACACGACTAACAAAATATATTATGTTAAATAACACATACAAAATTCAACTGGCTCTTTCAGGTTATTTATATTCATTTTGCTTGATCCGCAACGCTTGTGTTGAGTGTTAAAAATTAACAAAAATTGATCCTTGAAGTCCAAAAACAATAATAAAAGAAATCCTAACTGTTAAAAATAATCAGAATTAACAAGAAAGATCAGAAAAATATTGTTGAGTCATAAAAATAAATAGAATTAACAAAAAATGATCCTGAAGATTAAAAAATGATCCGAAAAAATTATTGACTCTTAAAAATAATTAGACTTAACAAAAAATGATCCTGAAGATTCAAAAATGTTTAGAATAATTCTTGAGTTGTAAAAATTATCAAAAAATGATACTTGAAATCCAAAAACCATAAAAAAATAATTACTGACTGTCAAAAATATTCAGAATTAACAAAAATGATCCCGAAATCCAGAATTGATCAGAAAATAATTGTTGACTCTTAAAAATAATTAGAATTAACAAAAATGATCCTGAAGATTCAAAAAGTATCAGAATAATTCTTGAGTGTTAAAAAGTTAATAGAAATTGATCCTTGAAGTCCAAAAACGATCATAAAATAATTCTTGACGGTTAAAAATAATCGGAATTAACAAAAAATGATCCCGAAGGTTCAAAAAATGATCATAACATAATTGTTGACTTAAAATTAATTAGAATGAACAAAAAATGATCCTGAAGATTCAAAAATGATTAGAATAAATCTTGAGTTGTAAAAAATTACCAAAAAATGATCCTGTAGTTCAAAAAATGATCAGAAAATAATTATCGACTGTTAAAATTAATCAAAATTAATAAAAATGATCACAAAAATCCTGAATTCATCAGAATATAATTGTTGACTCTTAGAAATAATTAGAATGAACAAAAAATGATCTAGAAGATTCAAAAATGATCAGAATAATTTGAGTGTTAAAAATTAACAGAAATTGATCCTTAAAGTCCAAAAACGATTATAAAATAATTCTTGACTGTTAAAAATAATCAGAATTAACAAAAATGATCCCGAAGCTTCGAAAAATAATTAGAATTAACAAAAACTGATACTGAAAAAATAATCAGAATAATTCTTGAGTGTTAAAAATTTACAAAAATTGATCCTTGAAGTCCAAAAACGATCATAAAAGAAATCCTAACTGTTAAAAATAATCAGAATTAACAAAAAATGATCAGAAAAAAATTGTTGACTCTTATATATAATTATGATTTATTTTACCAACATCATCCAGGTATTTTTAATTTCATAAATATTTTATTAGATTTCCAAAAAGAAATATGTGTAAAATTAAACACTACAAATAAATTTAAAAAAGTTTTTAGAAAAGATGTACAAAGAAGGCAATGTTTTATTGAAAATAATATAAATATATATCATAATAAAAAAATAAGTAGATGGACACTAGTTAAGAACTTGGAATTTACGAATAATATGTAAATAAAAAATGTAATGTTTAAAAATAAATTTTTCTTTAAAATTTATTTTATTTTTTCCTACTACAATATTTGTAATTTTATTACATATAAAAGGTATATACGCCCGTTTTTCTATATTCTACTCTTTACGAATAAGTGGGTCTTATACAGGGTGGGCCAATTACCTTCCCGCGGTTTGTGGCGTCGAAACTAGTAAAGATATCAAAATGAAAAAAAAACTGTTTTATTTGGTTCGAAAATCCCTACAACTAGAAAATATTTTCATTTATACAGAGTGATCCATATACGGGCGGCTAAAAAAATTGTAATTTTTTTAAATGACACACCCTATATATTTTTACATTTTTAGATTACTACTTTAGTGGCCTTTATCACAATATTTTATTTTTTTAAATCGGATGCTGCGTTGCCAAGATATTCAAATTTTTATTAAATTTTCTGAAAAATCGCTACATTTAAAAACCATTCAAAAATTAATGTATTTTCCGAATTTGAAAATAAAACTTTGGTTAAAGTTAGTTTAGATATTGATGTACCTCGTCCATATTTCATAATTATTTAAATATGTACAGGGTGTTTATAATATAAGATTAAAATTTCAAAATTGTAATTATAAAAATCTTTGTTTTTTAAATGAAACACCCTGTATATTATTTAATCACTCTGTATAAATGAAAATATTTTCTAGTTGTAGGGATTTTCGAACCAAATAAAACAGTTTTTTTATCATTTTGATATCTTTACCAGTTTCGACGCCACAAACCGCGGGAAGGTAATTGGCCCACCCTGTATATAGCAAAAAGTTCATTTCTTTACATAAAATTTCATTAATATTTATAGATAAAAAAGTCAACTATAGTCTATTCAAAACAAAAACCGTTGCACGTCATCGATGACGAAATAATAATAAGGCAGTGCTACCACTAAATAAAGATTGCAAAAATTCCTTCCATGTACGAATGTCACTAATTGGGAGTTTTAGGGATATCGTATAACGTCCGACAAGGATGTTTTTTGTTTTTTTCTTATTGCAAATCATCGAATCACTGATGACGTGCAACAGTTATTGTTGTGAAATTTATTATACTCTGTATATTAGAAAATTAATGGTTAATGGTTAAATAAATAATTTTAAAACAATTGGTATATAAATGTTGAAATTTTATAGAAGGCAATATTTTGTAATTGTAATATATGGGAATCGTAAAATTATTTCAAAATTATGTAGGGAAGAAAATTTTAAAGTTAAATCATGAAAATTTTGAAAATTTATGTTATATAGGATTTAGTAATTATGTATTATTTATTATAAAAAAAATCTAGTGGTTGAAAAATTTGAAGGTTGAAAAAATAACAAATCAATACGACAATTAATTTTTGTAATGTCCAGAATTTTATAACTTAAAATATTTAATTGAAAATTTATTTTGCTTCTATCAATTTCCTATTTAGGTTACACTCATCTTAAAGTACTCTACCATGCATTAGTCGAATCAATATTACAATATGAAATAGTACAAACTAGGGTTTCCGATCTTTGTCAAAAAGATCGATTCTTAATATCGATTCAAATCGTTGAGTCTAAGAAAAATCGGATGGAAAAAAAATCGATCTCATGAAAATCGATTCAATTTACAACCTGAAATGAAACTAGCCAAAAAATGTGAAACTTGAATTTATTTTTTATTAAAACAAGCAAATTTTGTTTAATTTTTAGTTTGATGGTTTTGTAAGTTAATTATTTTATATGGAATCAATAACCATGTATTAGATTTTAGTCAAGTTTAGAACTATAGACAAAAGAATCGATATTCGATCTTAACTACTTTATCCGATACTTAGATCGATTTAAACTTAAAAAAATCGGCCCCAAAAATCGAATATCAAGTCACAAAAGATCGATTTTCGATAAGATCGAATCAAGATCGGAAACCCTAACACAAACATACCTATCTGAAATTCTTTTTAAAGAAGATAAAATATTAGATATTCGCCAACTATGTAGTAAACGTATCCTTTCCTTCAATTATAAATTTGTATCTTTTAAAAACAGATCATGCTGGTGTCACTCGAGCAAAAACTAAAAGACATTCAAAAATTTCTATTGCTCGGAAATCTGTTGGTCAAAAGTATTTTATGTTCTATAGACCTAAACTAATTAACTAGATAATTACACGATAATAAACAGTAAAATTTTATTCAAAAACAGAATAATAACGTGGTTAATTTCAATGGACCGACAAATGATTAGAAAATTAATGGACTGAATAATATGAAAATATCTTTTATGCATGTCCAGGGAAATACTATTATTATTTTTTATTATGTTTGCTTTCTAGTAGTAAATTTATAGTTATTCTATATTATCATTAGATATGGGGCGTACCAAAGAATTATTACTTACTTGATTTTTTTTATATCTAGGCCCTTACAAATAAAATAGGTATGTCCATGGACAAGCTGTTAAATCAGCTTTTATGGATATCTCTTTTTATTCTTTTTGGCAATACTTTTCTTTTTTATAATCCATGTACTGTTACATTTTTTTTCGTGTGCCACCCTGTATTTTTTTATTCTTCTGCTCAGTATATTTTAATTTCATACTCACTTGATATCTCTTCACTCTACTTGGTATTACTATAAATATAAAATGTCTTTCCCATGTTTTAACAATTCTCTCTCTTTGCCTCTTCTGTCAAAACAATTGACTTCTATATCGTCTGTGTCGCTTATTGAAAATTTCTTTTCTTCCCCTAGTTATATAGGGCAAGTTTTTATTATATTATATAATATTTTCACTTATGTCCCCAGTTATCATTATTAATTATTTCGACACTTTAACATTTATTTACTGTTATTTTTAATTCTTTTTTTATGCCGGTATATTTTTTTGTTATATTTACTTAAAAGTTCATATCTTATCTTATATAATAATATAAATTAACTGATATTTGTGGTGCTCTTTCAGTCTCGATTACAAAAAGATAATCTATTTTTAATTTGTTTTTATAGATTGTCTTAAAATTCACTTTAATTATTTTTATATTTCATATTTGGATCTAAAAATTTATAAGATTTTTCTCTTATATTTACATTATGTGAACTTTTAGTGTTTTTGGTACAAGTTTTTTGGAACAAGTTTTTTTGGATGGAACATTTTTTTTGGAGCAATTTTTTTTTGGACACAACATTTTTCTTTCTAGGACTTAACGGTTTTTTTGCAACGAGCAAGTTTTTTTTCGTCCTTTGGGACCTAACGTCTTCTACTGCCGAAGAAATTTTAGAAGAAACTCGAGGACTAGCCAAAAACCAAGCTAAGTTACATTAAAAAAAAGTCTCTGAAAGATTTAAATTTTTCTTATAAAATAAAACAAATATAACGTTGAATTTGGGTTTAATTTCCTTAACCCCACAAAAAGAAAGAAAGGACGGATTTTGAAATATGTCATATAGTTTTTTTTGTCAATTGTTTCTAAATACATCAAAAAATCAATTAGACTGGCGTCCAATTTTTTTTTAATATTTAATTTTTTGATATATTTCAAATTCTAGTCGTGGAACGAACCCATACTAATTATTAAAAAATTAAAGTAACGTTTCAGTACTTTCAATTGATGAATAAATTATTATTATTATTATGAATAGTGGATATTTATGTGTGCTGGTTATATGTATGAAAAATAAAACTTAAACCGATGAGATAAAATAAAAAAAAATCATTAAAATTGAGAAGAAATAAGTCAATTTAGAAGAAAGTTACAAAAATTTAAACCTGGTGGAATTATAAAGAAAAAATCTAATCAAATAAAAATAAAGAATAAAGCCAAGAAAATCTATAGAGGAAAAGAAAGTATCAAATCAAAGAGTTTTATGTAATTAAGCAGATAAGAAGAAAGACGTTTGAAGAACTATTTAATCGCTCTTTTGAAATTGCATCCGAAAATAGAAAATAGAAAAATTTTATTTGTAAGGTAAAGCCGTACCAAAGTTGAAATTACTTTCACAGTGTTGCCGAACTTTTAGTATAATAATAAATATAGGGAAAATCCGATAATTTCTTAGAAGATATTATTCATTTCGAATAATCCATAAAATTAAGATTAGACCCTAATTTCTTAAAAGATGCTATTTATTTTGAATATTATATAAAATAAAGATTATACCTCTATTGGATTTGTTATTTCATCTCGCATTACTTCAGTAAACATTTGAAAGTGTAAGACAAGTGTCAAAATGGAAGTGAAAAAGGCATTTGTAAAAACTAAAAGTGCGGAACATATAGTAGTTTTGGACCATAATCATCAAATGTTAGAACCAGGAGTTTTTAACAGAAAACTTGTAGATAATTCCATTAAACGAAAGGCAATAAGTGATATTTGTGAAAAGCCCCTCAAACTCATTAGAAATGAAATTAAAAACACGGGTATTGATATTTTCACAACAAAGGACATTGTAAGAGTGAGACAAAATATACAATGCCAGATCTTCCCAAAAATATTTCTGAATTCCAAGCTGCAATTAAATCGACCCCTATTCTGACGAATACAAATGAAATTTTTCTAGTTAAAAATGACAGAGAAAATAATATTGTTATTTTTTCCGGTTTTTCAAATTTAAAATTTTTATCTTCTACTTCATGTTGGTATGTTGATGGTATTTTTGAATTCTGTCCTCGATTTTTTACCCAATTATTCACCATTCTCGGTCTTAAAAATAACTATTATATTCCTCTAGTATTTTGTCTTCTTCCCAATAAAACTTCCTTTACATACTATCATGCCTTCAAATATATTAAAGAAGAATGTGATAATCTTAATCTTTCACTTTCACCGAAAATCATAACTGCAGATTTTGAAACCGCCATTCATAAAAGTATTTACCAAGCATTTCCGGAAGTTGTTCGGGGTTGTAGGTTCCACTTAGGCCAGTCATGGTATCGAAAAATTCAACAATTGGGCTATTACCATTTCTTCATCCTGAAGATGTAGGAGACGCGTTTGCTTTTGATTTAGAAGAAATTAAGCCGGAAAATGAAAAACTAACTGAATTTTGTGACTACCTTGTGGACAACCACATTAATGAAAATACGCATTTTCCTCCACATGCTTGGGCAATAAAAATTAATTCCCCCAAGGCGATTGATTCACGCAATTTAATAAAAAAGAGGTTTCTAAACGAAACACTGCTCGAATTAAAGAACCGTGAAATAAATCTAAGTTTGAATTTGTTCAAGCGGTTTCCTATAGATTTAGGGCCAAAATATAAATAATTGTGGTATTATAATTTATACTCGAATATGTGAAATTTTATATTTATCTGAGCATTTTTTCTACTAAAATTTAAGTTATTCGTCACATTTTTTTAACGATTTTATCCACTATACTTTACGAAGATCCTGTATAAAGTATAATATACATATTTATATGGATATATGAATATTGATATTTCTTGTGATGATTATTTTTATAAATAAATTTGTTATTTTTACTAATCATGTTATCATTGATTGTTACTGATTATTTTACTAAATAATATTAAGATTTGTGAATAATTATATTATTATTTAATAAATATATAATATTGTGATTTGTTGTTGATTATTTTTCTAACCAAATTGTTCAAAAACTTGGCAACCTTGCCTTAATTATATGCTTTTAGCTTACCGTCGATTCATAACAGAACCTTATGGATGCAATTTCGTTGTGACCTTTTTCGGTTCAGGTAACACCTTTTTCCGGATGCAATTTCGAATGGGCCATTTAATTGTGATTTAATAATTGTAAAATTTTACCAAAGCTTTTACATTTAACGAATAATTAATTATTATTAGATCATTTTTCTAACTCCAAATTTTTTTAACGGTAACGCCTCTGACTTCCCTTTGTATTGGTGTGATTGAGCAGTTTAGTTTGCGCAACAAATTACGTTTATAATACATCAATTACCATCTGTTGGTCGATAAATTCTATTCATTTTTATTTTTTTACTGCTCCATTAATCCAATCACACTACAGAAGAGATCCACTAGCGTTCACACGACTAATCTAAAATTTAAACTCCAACGGTTATATATTATTATACTGGGTGGTCGAATTAAATGATGTGTAACGGTACTACGTGAATAAATCTCGAATTTCTACTTTTACTTTAAATAGAGTCATGATTTATGAATGGGAATTTTCACAAGAATATAATTTTTAATGTATAGAATCTGAAGATGAATTATTATCCAGTTTTATCAGTAATTATAGTCATTTAAAGTTTAAATATAAATCTATCATCTCATATTTGTACATATTGATTATTTTAGTCATTATAAGATACTTCCACACCTCATTTTACTTATTCATAAGTAACAAAGTTTGCTTAAAACTATTTATATATGGTGAGTTTTATTATTGAAGCACCCTGTACATTTTTATTTATCTATTTTAAAGCAGATTAAAAATATCTATAATATCACGCATAACATTGAAAATATAAGTTCATTCATGAGGTTTAAAAACTGTCAAATTTCTGGTTATAAAATCATCTAAATCATGTTATTAAAAAAAAACTAATAAGCCTTCATATTATAACAAATATAAGCTTCCGGACTATAAAATCCCTGAGTAAAGTATTAACCTTTATAAATCTTGGCAACGAAAAATGTACTATGAAAAATCGATGACTATTCGTTATTCTTAGAATAATGAATTTATTGTATTTGGAGTAAACAAGAAAATCGCTGATTATACGCAATTTTTAGAATAATTATCTCATTGTATTTAGTGTAATCAGGATAAGATTAAAATTGCTATTTCAATACACAATTCCACAAGTAATGAAAATCATCTCTATTTTTTCACATTTTTCTGTTTTTCTTCATTTTTTCCTGTTTTTTTACAATTTTTTTTTGTTTTAGTTATATTTTCCCCATTTTTCTTTTTTTGCCCATATTTGCCTATTTTTTTTAATTATTGCCTATATTTCCCTATTTTGCCATTTTTTTCCTGTTTTTTCAATTTTTTTCCTATTTTCTCTATTTTTTTGTATTCTTCCCATTTTCTATTTTTTCTAGTACTTTCCCGACCCACCTCCGAGGAGGGAAAGTATTGTGAACGAGCTAAAAAAAATTTTCCAGATAAAGATGGAAATATCCATTTTGAGGTCCCCTGAGATGATTAAGACCATTTCCAGATGGAAGTCTGTCTGTCTGTCTGTCTGTCTGTATTCTTCAATCAATCCGATTGAGCTGAAATTTTGTATATGGGTTTGGGTTACTCGTCGGAAAAACTCATTAGTTTTTGTAAGATGCCATATGTTATTTGAAAGTCCTTGAAAAACTTTATTCAGAACAGTCAAAATTATTTCTCCAACTACTGTCACCTGTCAATAATAAAAAAATGTCAAAATTTGAAACTTTAACGTCGGGAAAGTTTTGGGGCGCCACAACTGATTTTTTTTTCTATTTTTCCCATTTTCATATTTTTGTGTATATTTTCCTATTGTTCCCTATTTTTCCTGTTTTTTTTGTTTTTGTTTTATTTTTTCCTATTTTCATATTTTTTCCTATTTTGGAGTATATTTCTCTATTTTCCAATTTTTTCCTATTTTTACCTATATTTCAATATTTTCATTTTCTTCTGGTTTTAGTATTTTTTCTTGTTTTTTACTAGTTTTTTGTATTTTTTCATTTTTCTAGGTTTTTCCTGTTTTTTTGTTTATTCATGTTTTTTACTATTTCTTAATTTTTTTTTTGTATCTCATCCCATTTTTCCTATTTTTGTCTATATTTTCCTTTTTATCTAAATTTTTTCCTGTTTTATCTGTTTTTTCCAATTTTCCCTACTGTTTTCTCTTGTTTTTCATATTTTTTACTATTTCTTCATGTTTTTTTGTATTATTTTCTTATTTTTGTTTATATTTTCTTTTTTTTTAATTTATTCCTGTTTTTTCTTATTTTTGTCTCTATTTTCTTTTTTTTTTAAATTTATTCCTGTTTTTTCTTATTTTTGTCTGTATTTTCCTTTTTTTCTGATTTTTTGGTTTATATTTTCCATTTTTTCTGATTTTTTCCAGTTTTTTCTTATTTTAACAAAAATAGCAAAATGGGAAAAATATTAAAAAAATTATGAAAAAATATAGATTCTCTATTTTTTCAAAATTCTTTTTATATTTTTTCCATTTCGTAATTTTTGTGTATATTTTCCTATTGTTCCCTATTTTTTCTGTTTTTCTCTATTTTTTCGTGTTTATTCCTATTTTTTCTGTTTTTTGTTTTATTTTTTCTATTTTGGAGTATATTTCCCCATTTTCATATTTTTTCCTATTTTTAACTAGATTTCAATATTTTCTTATTTTTCCCCACTTCTTTCTTTTTTCCGGTTTTTTCTTGTTTTTTACTAGTTTTTGTATTATTTCATTTTTAGTGGTTTTTTTCCTATTTTTTTTTTGTTTTTCATATTTTTTACTATTTTTTCATTTTTTTTGTATCTCTTCCCATTTTCCTATTTCTGTCTATATTTTATATTTTATCTGAATTTTGTCCTATTTTTTCTATTTTTTTCCTATTTTTAAATATTTTTCCCTGTTTTTCTTATTCTTTACTAATTTACTCTTTTTTCCCGTTTTTTTCCTACTTTTACTATTTTCTCATGATTTTTTTTCTATTTTTCCCATTATCCTATTTTTGTATATATTTTCCTATTGTTCCCTTTTATCTATTTTTTTTGTTTTTCTCTATTTTTTCGTGCATTTTCCTATTTTTTCTGATTTTTATTGTTTTTGGAACAATCCCCAACTTCCTATTTTTGCTGCCTATATATTCCCTATTTTTTCCCCATTTCGGTCTATATTTCCCTGTTTTCCTATTTTTTCCAATTTTTTCATATATTTCCTTACTTTTTCTTTTTTTTCTTGTTTTTTACTTTAAGTGGCAGTTGCTATGAGTGATGACGTCATCACTAAATAAAGTGGCAATAAAATTATACACATATATTTTGTATACACCACATTTTATTTTCGTATCATTAAAATTTTTTTACCATTGTTGCCAGATTTACAAAACAGTTTATTTTTTTTTATACTTTTTTGTGTACTTCTAAATTTTTGATTAAAAAATGGCGAGAGTTCATGTGTTGGCCACATTAGATTTTTTTTCCTATTTTTCCCATTTTTTTATTGTGTGTATATTTTCCTATTGTTCCCTATTTTTTCCTGTTTTTTTCCCGTTTTTCCTATTTTTCTTTATTTTTGCATATTTTTCCGTATCTTTCCATTTTTCCCCATATTTTTTATTGTTCCTCATATTTCTTATTTTTAGATATATTTGACTATTTTTCCTTATAGCATAACGCTGTTATGCTCCCTCATATTAATGATATATTACTATTGTACGCCTATTTTTATATAGCCTGAAGATGGCTAAGTAGCCGAAACTTTATTAAAGGCTTTGTAGTACATAATTTTGAGTTTAATTTCATTTATTGAACATTGGACCAACTTTATGATATGGATAACCTTTTGTATTTTCCAAATTTAATTAACTAGTTATAAAGTTGCATATTGAAAAAGTTGAATTGGGTTTTATTGGAAATTGTGCTTCTTCTATATCTTATAAACTGAACATTATTGCACTAATGAACTGTCCTGTATATCAAGAATTAATTTAATGCATATTTAAAACCAGACAGACGATCATTTTAATAAAACATAAAATGTAAATATTTTGCAACGTTTATGAATTAGTTTTGGCCTAACATCTGCTTCATTGAAGAACAGACTTGGAGTCGAATCCATTTTAAAGTGGTACGGCAAGAAGGCAACTTCAACCACGATTTGCATGTGATTATATCGGAAGAACGTAGGAGGGCACGGATTTTAGATTTGAGGCCTACAATATCCGACATTTACTGTGGTTTGCCCACGCTTTATCGTATTATCGGATTAACATGACGAACGTATAATCACCCAGGTAGGCACATAAATTGCTCTTGTCTGTTATTTTTGGGTAATCTGATCGCGATTTTGGGTTGCGCACGATGCAGTTTTGACCTTTTTCGGTTCCGACCGAAAGATCATTGTCATTGTATTGTTGACCAGTCGTCAGCCGACTTAATAATAAAAGAATAACTGTTACTGCTGCTTTTTCATTTCACTTGTGCCGGTTGATTTATTTAATGTGGTCGCCCCATTTATATAATTGGAGGAGTAGCGATGTTTGTGGTAATATTTATGGCAAGAATTTAAATTTTGAGTACCATATCATAATTTAAAAATAAAATAACCGCATCAATGGGATTTAAATGTAAATTAGGACATAATCATCATTATGAAAATTATATTTTGATGCCTATTACAGAAATCTGAGAGACTATCGGAACATTAAAGTTGGATTTAAACAGCTTTCTTTAATGTTGCGGCATGGATTGCGTCTTAATTTTAACTTTATACTTTTATCGCGAATCAACTCAGATTGGCTATATTCAAGTGTAAAAGTACACACAGTCCTATTTTTACCTGGTACCAGTTCACATCGAGAGCTATTATAAGTGTGTGTGAAGTGCCCATATAACGACGAGCTTTCGAATTATTTTATACAGGGTTTACAACCACATATGCTACATTTTTGGTCCTTCGAGCCGGATATCTTTTCTAAAATTCTATGTAATGGCCGCTTTATAGGTGACGATTTTACTCCAGTTGCTCATAATACCGTGTTTGTTTATGTAATTCTAGTTCTAAGATTCTTCCTTAGTATTAGTCTTAAGAAAGTTAACTCATACAATTCCAATAGTAGCATTTATAAGACCTTAGAATTAACTTAGACCTAACCTTGAAAGTTCCAATCTTTTAACTTTCTAGGTCTAATTAAAGGTTATATTTTTGGTTGAATAAATAATTTTATTCACAATCGTATACATAATACCTCAATTACACACTTTTTAAAGGTCGGGAAATCAGCTATTACAAATTTTACTTCCTGCCCACGGGCAAATTTTCAATATCATTTTCAGAAAAACTGCAGACTTTTTGGTTTATAGCTAATGTTATTTTTCTTTAGAAAAGCTATACGTTTTGAAAACTTTGATTTATAGAGTTTGTCTTTAATATTGAGTGTAGTTTTCAGCATAGAGAAAGTTGAAGTATGCCAAAAGAACACTTTCAGATCCTATATTTTGAATGTATTTCTCAAAACATCAGTTTCTATAATGTTTATATACATTTTCATATAGTTCTTCCATTCTCAGTTTGAGGACACGTGCCACTATAAAAGTCACAAATGATTGTGGGCGGCATGCCGACAACGGGCGTGCATATAAAATTTGTATAGGGAGAAAAATGAAGTAATAAAATAAAATCATTCCTTATACAAAAAAATTGTACAGTTTCTTATAAGACAAATAATAATTTAGGTAAATACGTTAAAAATAATAAAACAAACTCAAATAATTCAAAAGTCAGGTGTTTATAGAAACTAAATTGTACAGATTGTCCTAAAACATTCATCTGGAGAACGTATGGAAGTTTCAAAACTCGTATTTCACAATAAAACAATAAAACAGATTCTAGTTATTCCAATCATTTAATAGAAGGAAATCACTCGTTTGAACCAAACTTTGAAATTTTACATACAGAAAGAAAGGGGCTAAAATTAAATTATTTATAAGCATTAGAATTCAACAAACGAAAAAAACTCCAACAATTTGCACAAAACGCCATTTTGATTATACAAACCTTAATAAACTAGTATTAACACACACTACCCCTATAATACCCGACTTGATGGTGACACTGTTCGTAGAAAAGTTATGGTCAATTTTTCCAAGAAGTGATTTTACGATAGCAACAAACCCTTAGAAACTACTGTTTAAAAGATTTATAACCCATTGTATTTATCCGCAAAGACCGGCTGTTGCCAAGTTACCAAAATGTTCATGCATAAGGCGAATTTTTTTATTTAACTTGAATTTTATCATTGGTGGAACTAATTAATTATAATATAACACTAATACACTTATATCTATATATTTACAAAAAAAAATACACTATCTGTCTAACAGCGTCACTAACTAAAATTTTACTGGAATAACGAGAACATTTTTATAGTAAGGCTAAGAAAGAATTTTAGAAAATAAATGTGACAACCTCGATTGTTTCAGCCTCCTCAAACTGAAAATGGAAAAACTATATTTCTCTTTACTTTTGGTAGATAATAAATCTTCAATAGCCATTTGGGCCATTCCTTGTATTTCCGGTGGCGTACATGGTTCAAATATTTTAAAATAATCGGACATGTTTTATACCTAATTAACTATTGTTGCTCTTAATTTTTTAAATGACAATATAAAAATAAAATCATGTAATCTAAATGTCACAGTATTTTGATTTCAAATAAAACTTGATAAAAGCATTTTAATACACATTTAATACATGTTTTTGTAAATATCGGTTTAAAATCAAATGATTGTGAATAAAATAGTAAACACAATTATTATATTGTAACAAAAACTTTCAAAATCACAATCAAAAATCAAAAATTAAAAATAAATCCAAACACAAGAATAGTTAAACTTCTAACAGTCAATATTTCTGGTTTATGCGCATGTGTCGTAATTAAAATATTAAGATAAAGATTCCTGTATAAACACTTTATTTTCATCCTTAAGACTAGTACTAAGTTAATACTACGGCTAATACTAAGTTAGGGCTAAGAAAGCTGCATAAATCAACCTTAAAAATACTTGGGGCCAAAATAACGAATGTAACAAGGCAAGCAAATTGGTTTATTGCAAATAAAATAATAAATAGAAAAAACCTGTATGGGAGATAAATTATATAATTTTGTTAAATTGTGCCATTCATTAACTTCAAATTTATTTAACCAAAAAAAAGTCAGATATACTTAAAAATTAATAGGTTAAAAATTATGTAAATGTTTCCTTATCCGACAATTCATTTTCTTATACGCCTCTGTTGTCTTGCATCGAAAACAATAAGTTGAGCCTCATTCTTGTAATTTATAATTATTTAATGTCTACATTTTCGAGAACGGTGCACAAAATAATAGGCAATTGCACAGGCTATAATTACCGGACAAAAGAGTTATATTCGATGGCGACCACTTATAATTAACGATAAAGCAACCAGAGAACAATGGGGGATTTTTCATTTACAGACCCATGTTTGCAATTTAGGTCCTGCAAAATAAGAAAAAAGTAATACAGACTTAATAAAAGAGTTTTATTTGAATCAATATATAGGTTCTCATCATTAGTAACAGTTCCATTTGGTTAAAATTTCAATAATAATATTCACATGCTTGCCCCTGTCGAATAAGAACACAAATTGTACCGAAGTTACTTAGTTACCGTTATTCGTTTCATACTTTGATTAATTTGATAATTAAAATATATTAATTATATCGGACACGGCACTGGATTACAATTAATTTAAAATTAAAGTAAAAGTACATATCATACGGTTCAGTGCTAAGAGTTGTAACCTCTGCCTGGAAGATGGAGATACTAGCGTACATGCTGCTTAGAAGTCAAAAACCTTACCGTATACCACAATTCAATCAGTTCTCATGAGTTCGAGTTGGAATTTGAGCCGAGTACTGAGTACCGATTCAGAGACCTTTAGAGACACGTCAAGTCGAAGGAGAAATCATTCTCAGTCGACCACAAGCCAGTTGGCCAGTTGTGCAGGACTGTTGGCCAGTTGTGCAGGAACCGTCAATCCGACTACCACACCATCCTCGAGGTCATGCTTGTACCATCCGATACGTCACCGAAAAAATCTTGTTGCACACTTTTCCTCACCAAATAGTTATTTTCAGTTTCTAACTTTTGATTTTATTTAATTAGTTCTTTCTGGTTTTTATCAGTTAATATCACGTGTCTCTGGGGAAGGTAAAGCCCACTAGCGCTTTGTCCATAACCATAATGATCCCTCGAGTATTTTATATTCACTGACGCTGCCGAGTACAAGAGGCCTTCACACTATAAACAGAAGGTGGCGCCAAAGGCAATCGGAGATCTGGACCAGAGCTCCAATACAATCACTTAATTGATATAAATTGGAGAAGACTTTCAGATTTTGTCGAGTATTTCCTGAAATTTTTAACTTTTATGCAACATCCAATATATGAAACCATAGTGGAAAGTAAGAATTAAAAAATTAAAAAGAATAAGTTACATCAATTTTTAAAATAATCTAATAATTTTGAAATTATCATTCTACCTATATAGAACTAAAAAATGCTAGACCAACAAGAATAAAATCCTGAAAAATAGCAAAATGAAGGAGATAAAAAAATAAGACACAAATTAAAAAGCGAAAAAGAGAAAACAATCCGAATAAGGTTGTTTTCATTTGTTTTCGTTTATTTTCGTTTGTTTTAGTTTGTTTTCATTTGATTTCATTTGTTTTCATTTCTTTCCGTTTGTTTTCGTTTGTTTTCATTTGTTTGCGATTATTTTCATTTTTTGTCATTTGTTTTAATTTGTTTTCGTTTATTTTCGTTTGTTTTCTTTTGTTTTCATTTGTTTTCGTTTATTATCATTTGTTTTCGTTTATTTTCATTCGTTTACTTTTAATTTCATTTGTTTTCATTTATTTTCGTTTGTTTTCATTTGTTTTCGTTTATATTCATTTGTTTTCTGCTACCAGGGGCAATCTGGACGGTACATACACCTTAACGTGGGCTCCAAACCACGCTTCTCAACCACCCTAAACCCCGGATTATCCTTCAGGTGATCTCTCCACTTGCTAGTGTGTTTCTGTACGACCAACCCCTATCAGTTCCACGAGATAATCGATCTCATCCGGCCTGGTTACCGGAGTGAATGGCACAAATACCTTTTTGCACTTTCTCATGGTCTTACCCGACTTTTTTTCCACTTTAGTTTCAATGGGATTCGAACCCACAGCCCGGACATCGATCAAACGGAAAATTTCTCCCCGAATTCTAAGTGGAAAGTCTTGTAGGTTTCCCCATGAAACAGTCCGGCAAAATCTCAATCTCGTATTTAGTTTTTTTCATGCAAACCAATTTTTAGAGTCAAATTCGGCGAAAACGAAGGCTCGAAGCAAAAATTGAGAAAGAGGGATCGATAGAAAATTTTATGACGAATATTTAAAAAAAAAACCCCAAACGGCCTAACCCTAAGGGGCGTAAATCAATTTGGGTGCGACATGTATCCACGAATACTTTTTCAGATATTTAATGTTAAAGTTTCAAATTTTCACATTTTCTTATTTTTGACAAGTGACAGTTGGAGAAATAATTTTGACTGTTCTGAGATTTTTTCAAGGGCTTTTAAAGGACATATTTGAAGTTAAATTCCGTGACACATTGCATCTGTCATTTTTTTATAGACTTCCGTTTGACAGATGTCAAACAAAAACTAATGGGCTCTTCCAACGGGTAACCCAAACCCATATACCAAATTTCAGCTCAATCGGATTAAACGTGTGGTCTCTATCGTGGAAGAATACACACAGACAGTCAGACTTCCATCTCGAAATGGTCTTAATCATCTCAGGTGACCTCAAAATAGATATTTCCATCTTTATCTTGAAAATTTTTTTTAGCTCGTTCACAATACTTTTCCTTCTCGGAGGTGGGTCGGGAAAGTAAAAAACAGAATTTACAAAAAAAAAATGGGAAATTGTCACCCTATATAATATGCTATTAATACTTTTTTATATTCATCGAAAATGTAAATGAAATAAAAGCGTTTAGTTAGAAATTAACAATTTTTCTTCTTCTTTCTACAAATTATTTTCCACCATATTCAAATCAAATGATTTGGAGTCCCGACTTTTATTAAAATTATTAAAGTGCAAAGAGAACGCTTATCCGATTTAAACTTTAGAGCATTTGGAATTCAGTTTATACTTGGAACAGAAGAGATTTAAATTACATTTTCTACCTGTGCAAACATTCTACGGGAAAATTTTGAGTTAGTGCTTTATGTGAAATAATTTTATGGAATTCTCCAGAGAAGAAATTTTGCTTGTTAGGGTTTAGTAATTAGATTTACAACAGTTTAGTTTTCAAGCAAACATAACTTTACGCATTATTACGCAAAATATAAATAATTTAATTAATTTTCAGTTTCTATTGTTTTAGGATATAAAGAAAATGTTAAATTTAGAATTTTTTAACCACGCATATGTATTTTTGAAAAAATAAAATAAAGATTGGGAACTATATTAGTTAATTGGTCAATAAAATGTAATAAAAAAAACTAAACTATAATCCATAATAAATGACCAATATATCAACATCATTTATTTCAACATGAAACCATTTATTCTACCCTTGAACTGGGAAATGTAAGCGTTAATTTGTATTATTAGCTCTGTAAGTCACCCAAACACAATTATTAGGCTATTAACACCCAGGAAAATCTGGGAAAATGGCATTTATTTACATAATAAACGTAAACGTGCTTCTTAAAACACAGGTGCGGTTCCCCTTTATATTTGCGTGGGGGTGGGAACTTTAGGAGTCATTGCTCCGTTTATATTGGAGATACAGACACAACAAAGTTTTGGCATCTTATCAAAAACGATTAGTTGTCTAGATATTTTGAAATATTGGCAGAAGACATGGTTTTTGATGAAAAGTGGACAATATATTAGCATAAGATATCCAAGTTTTTAGATTATTTTAGCGTTGAAATTTATATTTTTTTTGTCGTAAAATTCCTGCTTACTAACAACGAAAATAAAATTAGAATATATATAGAAAAACAAGAAATAAAAAGAATCGAGGAATTTTGTTACAGTAAATAGAGAAACTGATGATTACATTGTTGAGTTTGTCCTAATAATGCTAACTTAATTAGCAAAACGTAGGTCTAGTGTTTTTTTTAAGTGTAGTTTTGTTTAGTGGTGATGAAAAGACGTCTCTAAAACACTGAACTAAAAATATGTACAATGTATAAAATGACCTTGCAAATGCAAACTTAGAATTGCAAAAAAGAATATTTTCCGATTAAAAAAAAAACTATTTTTTGTGTTGAAATCGCGATTGTGATGCAATTTTTCAATATTTTTTCAAAATTCTTGCATCGGTCGACAGCCTGATTATTGTAGATTTCATCAGTGTATGCAATTTTTTTTTATTTTTTAAACATAATTTGTGGCTAAGGGAGTTAGGCCAAATGAGCTGGAAAATCCCATTCAATTCGTACCTGAAAAGGGTTCGGCCGATCTTATCTAAGGCAATGGACGTGGAGTTTTTTTTTGATCTAATTATTATACAATTAATTTTTCTATAACTTTTTTTATCTGATCTACGGGGGTGGAACTGGAGAGGGTTGAAATTTTAAAAAATTCAGATCTCCGCCATTTTTAAAAATATTGAAAGAGTTCATTAGACTTTTTTCATGTCATATTTATTATAAAATTAATTCGCTTGAAACTTTTTTCGGGCCGACCATATCGTGGGGTGGGAAAGGATGAAAAATTTTCAAATTTAGATAAAAGAAATCTACCTCCTCCTGTCGACCCTACCGGCAGGAATTTTTTTCTTCTGAACTTCGTAACTATTTATTTTTTAAACTACTTTTCATTTTGATTCAAAATGTTTACATTATATATCCAATGGTAAGTAAACTAAATAGTATATTAAATTTAACTTAATACCATTGGAAATAGAAAGTAACATACTATAAGCAGAAATTTTTTTAAAATTTTTAAGCAAGAATCGTGACCTTGAGAAAAGGGAGAGACGAAAATGAAAAAAACCAAAAATTATTTATACTAGTATGGTCTCTCCTTATTCTCACAACCACAATTTTGTATCTAAAATTTTGAAATTATTCGTATATGTATGTAGTATATTTGTTAATCTTTTTATCTATAATCAGCATATTTTAAAAACGTCGACATTTTTTTTATTACAAGGGCTAAACGATATGTTGCGAGAAATTTTAATTCAATTTTTTTCCGAAGCTACAAAAAAACGAATTATTCGTAAAATAGCAACATTCACTTAATACCATTGAAAAGAGACAGAAGCATACTATAAGTGGAATTTTTTTCAAAATTATTATACAAGAATTGTCAACTTGAGAAAAGGGAGAAACCAAAATGAGGAAGATTAAAAAAATCCTACCAGTTGCGGTCTCTCCCTATTCTCACAACTACAATTTTTTATCTAAAATCTTGAAAATATTCATATATATAGTATAGTTTTTTCTCTTTTTATCTATGTGCAGCTTTTTTTAATACTGTCTACAGTTTTTTTGTTACAGGGGCTAAGCAATATGTAACTAGAAATTTTAATTCAATTTTTCTTTCCAAAGCTACAAAAAACGAATTATTTGTAAAATAACAATATTCACTTAATACCAATGAAAAGAACAGAAACATACTATAAGTGGAATTTTTTTTAAAATTATTATACAAGAATTGTCAACTTGAGAAAAGGGAGAGACCAAAATGAAGAAAACTAAAAAAATCCTTAGAGTTGTAGTCTCTCCCTGTTTTCACAATCACAAATTTTTATCTAAAATTTTTAAAATATTCGTATATGTAGTATATTTATTTATCTTTTTATCTATAGTCAGCATAATTTAAAAATGTCGACAGTTTTTTTATTACAGGGGCTAAACGATATGTTGCGAGAAATTTTAATTCAATTTTTTTCCGAAGCTACAAAAAAACGAATTATTCGTAAAATAGCAACATTCACTTAATACCATTGAAAAGAGACAGAAGCATACTATAAGTGGAATTTTTTAAAAAGTTTTTAGACAAGAATTATAAAGTTGAGAAAAGGGAGAGACCAAAATGAGGAAGACTAACAAAATCCTTAAAATTGTAGTCTCTCCCTGTTATCACAATCACAATTTTTTATTTAAAATTTTGAAAATATTCGCATATGTAGTATATTTGTTTATCTTTTTATCTCTAGTCAGCATATTTTAAAAACGTCCACAGTATTTTTATTATAGGGGCTAAACGATATGTAGCTAGAAATTTTAATTCTAATTTTCTTTCTAAAGCTACAAAAAACCAATTATTCGTATAATAACAATATTCACGTAATACCATTAAAAAGAGACAGAAACATACTATAAGTGGAATTTTTTTCAAAATTTTTAAACAAGAATTGTCAACTTGAGAAAAGGGAGAGACCAAAATGAGGAATACTAAAAACTTCTTACAGTTGTAGACTCTCCCTATTCTCATAATCACAATTTTTTATCTAAAATTGTGAAAATATTCGTATATGTAGGATATTTCTTAATCTTTTTATCTGTAATCATCATATTTTAAAAACGTCGACATTTTTTTTATTACAGGGGCTAAACGATATGTAGCCAAAAATTTTAATTCAAATTTGTTTTCCAAAGCTACAACAAAAACGAATTATTTGTAAAATTACAATATTCACTTAACACCATTGAAAAGAGACAGAAACATACTACAAGTGTAATTTTTTTCAAAATTTTTAAACAAGAACTGTCAACTTGAGAAAAGGGAGAGACCAAAATGAGAAAGACTAAAAAAATCCTTACAGTTGCAGTCCTCTCCCTGTTATCACAATCACAATTTTTTATTTAAAATTTTGGAAATATTCATACATATAGTATATTTTTTTCTCTTTCAACCTACGTTTAGCACTTTTTAATAACTTCCACAGTTTTTTTGTTACAGGGGCTAAAAAATATGTAACTAGAAATTTTAATTCAAATTTTGTTTTTAAATCCTCAAAAAACGAATTATCCGTAAAATTATAATATTAACTTAATACCACTGAAAAGGGACAGAAACATACTATAAGCGTAATTTTTTTCAAAATTTTTAAACAAGAATTATCAACTTGAGAAAAGGTAGAGACCAAAATGAGGAATTAAAAAAATTCTACCAGTCGTGGTCTCTCCCTATTGTCACAACTACAATATTTTTACCTAAAATTTTGAAAATATTCGTATACGTAGTATATTTATTTATCTTTTTATCTATAGTCAGCGTAATTTAAAAATGTCGACAGTTTTTTTATTACAGGGTCTAAACGATATGAAACTATAAATTTTAATTAAATTTTTTTTCCAAAGCAACAAAAAACGAATTATTCGTAAAATAACAATATTCATTTAATACCATTGAAAAGAGACAGAAACATACTATAAGAGAGAATTTTTTCAAAATTTTTGAACAACTTGAGGAAAGGCAGAGACCAAAATGAGGAAGACTAAAAAAATCCTTACAGTTGTAGTCTCTCCCTATTCTCACAACTACAATTTTGTATTTAAAATTTTGAAAATATTTGTACATATAGTATATTTTTCTCTCTATCTATCTATGTTCAGCACATTTTAATAACATCAATAGTTTTTTTGTTACAGGGGCTAAACAATATGTAACTAAAAATTTTTAATTTTAATTTTGTTTCTTAAGCTACAAAAAGCGAATTATCCGTAAAATTACTAAATTAACTTAATACCATTAAAAGAGAATAAAACATACTATAAGCCGAATTTTTTTCAAAATTTTTAAGAAAGAATTTTGAACTTGAAAAAAGGGAGAGACCAAGATGTGAAAAATTAAAAAATCCTTACAGTTTGTTGGCTCTCCCTTTTCTTAAAATCAAAATTTTTTCATCGATTTGATTCTTTATTTTTACTACCCTCATATCAAATTTTTCATCTTTTCTTCATTTGTTTTTAATCCTATACTAATGTTTTATTTTTAATAAAAATGTATGATAAAAATACTTTTGATTAAGTGTTTAACTGTTAAATAGAATTTATTTCATATAATTGTTAATAAATCTATTCTGACTGGTTTAATAATTACTTTTATTGTAATTATAATAATTGTTTTTGTACTTAAGTCAGTTCAGATCCAATTACATTAAATCCCGTTTATTTAAAATAAAATAGTATTAATTGATCGGAAATTGCTTTCAAACAAGTTTATTTTTATCATTATCATACGGAATATCTGAATACAATGTTATTAAAAATATATTTTTTTATTATTAATAAAATAAACAATAATAAAATGCAATATAATGAAGAAATTTATTTTAAGCTAATTTAAGAAAAAAATGTTATTTCAATTAATGATAAACTTTCATTTTACTTTTTAAAATAACGGTTTTAAAAGATTCCGATTGATTAAAGCTAATCAACCGATAAAAAGGACACACGTGAAGGAAAGAATTTTAATAATCCCTGTAAATTACTAAGAAACCATAATATTATAATGTATATTTATTTATAATTAGATAATTAAATTATTGATATTAAAATTTTAATTCTATAAAATTTAATTTGTGTTTTGACAGAAGATCCTATTTTATGGAGACGATTCAATAATAAAATTATTGTTATATCCTTACCATAAAAGGGATAATGCTATTTAATGTATTTTTTTTTACTTGGGGCAAATTTTTACCTTGTTTTCCCGATCGATGTTTCACTTTCACACAACTCACATAAGTTACTAAAACCAAAAAAACAAGCGAACATAGAATCTTTCTAAAACCCATTATGCACATTAATTTAGCACACATACACACAAATCAGTTAAAAATCACATAATTCCTTTATATAAAGTTAATTAAATTTAAAATTACTCGTTACACGAGTCTCTTTTTGACAACAATCGAAACACGTGCTCGGAGGTAAAATCGTCTCGAAGTCACAGACTCCACGCCAAGAAGATGATGACTGAAGTTAAATGGCTTAGCCAAGATTTTACCAAGTTACTTAGTTTGTTCTTCGGCGGTGTTGCCGTTGTTACTTGATGAAATTTCCTTAAAATACATTCAAGGGATCATCTCACACTGTCTCACAGTAAGCTAGTCCTTAAAATTTTATATAGTTGTAATGAAATTTATTACACCCTGTGTATTATAGTTAATGGTTAACTAAATAATTTTAAAATAATTGGTATATAAGGATTGAAATTTATAGATTGAATTATTTTGTGATGTGATATATAGGGAATCGTAGAATTATTTCAAAATTATAGAGAATATAAACTGCGAGGAAAATCATTATATAAATATTAAAGTAAAGTTAAGTCATGAAAATTTTGATAATTTATAAATAAAAACGAGTAATAGAGGAAATTATAATAGATATAGTAAAAGGTATTATTATTTTTTATAAGAAAAAATCTAGTGGTTGAAAAATTTAAAGGTGCAGAAAATAACAAATCAATAAAACAATAATTTTTTGTAATGTACAGAATTTTAAAATTTAAAATATTTAATTGAATAGTTATTTTGAATAATGAATTTTTATGTTTGCTTGTTATATGTATAAAAAAAGTTATACCGATGGGATAAAAATTTTAAAAAAATGAAAAACAAAACATTAAAATTCAGAAGAAAGAAGTCAATTAACCCTCCACCGCATACGGAGCCATATACGGTGCGGTCAATATTATATTTTTTATATTCATCCAGTACTCAGCAAGTTCGTGGTGGCATATCAACATCAAACGTCCATACTTGCTACACTATCCAGAATTGACCAAAATTTTCTCTGTGAACGGTTTATTTTGTCAGATAACCTAAAATATTTTTTCACGTGCATTGAAAGTGACTGGCTCTCATTTATATAAAAGTTCATCAGGAAACATCGTGATAACAAGAAGTTAGTAAATATCAAATTATTTCTTTTTTTCTTATAAAAAATACATGTGCTCCTGATTGGTTATGACATTTTGCAATAATTTTTGGGTTTTTTGTGTTCTCGATATGTAAGTGACTATTTATCGCCTACACATGATTTAAACATTAGAAATATTGACGAAATATCTGAAAAAGACTTTGAAACAGATGACGATATTCCTTCAACATCATCGTATAAGGAAAACCCAAAGTCGAAACTATATAGTAAAGAAAAAAAAAATTGCAACAAAAAGATCAATCGAAACAACTGATAAATAAACCTAAAAAAAAACTAAAACACCGAAAATCATTTGGACAGAAAAAAAAACTATAAGAGTATAATGAAGATCAGTATCCATTTCTTGGTGATACTAAGTTGCCATAATGTTATGACTCGATGGAAACTCATGTGGACTTTTTTTAGTTTTGATTTCCCGATGACTTATTGGGTACGATAGTTCTGGAATTATATCTAAAATATATGCAAGACAAGCCTGGCAACATGATGAAAAACGAATTAGAACAGTTCATTGGTATGATTCTCTATTAGGTCAACCACTTATTTTTGAGACCATGACGTACAGTAGATGGGAAGAGATCGAAAGATTTCTCCATTTTAATGAAAATACAAAATTTCTTCGCTTTGGCTTCCCCGGATATGAAAAATTGTTCAAAGTTAGACAATAGGCAGGTTCGACATTTTTCTTATTTTAACTTAAATCGAGCTAAAAGTTAAAACGGCATTCCTGGTTTTAGTGCTTACTGGGCTATATATGGCTTTAGATATTTTTTTCATTAATTATAAAAAAAATTTATTTATTTTCTATCAATCGGATAAAATCATCCAAGTACTTCTAAAATTCTCAAAAAATAATAATTAATTAATAACTTTAAATTAGTTAATTAATTTATTGTTGGTTATTTTATTATTAAAAATTGATGTAAATTTATAGATTTTGGTTATTAAAATTGATATGTTCTTAAAATTGAGCTTATACGCTTAGAATATAGTTGAATAACTAGATAAATAAAAAATAAAAAATCAATTTTCATTTTTGTCTCTAGGGATTTAAATATTAAAGTTTTGTACAATCAGTGATCAACATTATTTCTTTAAATACGGATCTGGATTTTTCGTGATCGCTTATAATATAGTAGATGATTTATTTTCAACATAAGTTACATTATAGTTTAAAATGCATTAAAAATATTGTTTTTAGTAACACATTGATACAGTGTGACTCAAAAAGTCTGCAACATATGGGAAAAATTTTTATTATTCATTTGACAGAAAATTTTATTCTTGATAAAAGTTGGTGCATTGCGTAAAACTGCTATTTCAAGTGTCAAACTTTCAAATTTCTGAATGGTATACAGGGGCGGCAAAAAATAGGAATTTTGACCAAGAGTAAAGTAGGTACCCTTATTTTTTTAATTATTATATTCTTTGTTTTTATTTCAATTTTAAAACGCTTAATATTGTTCAGTTTAGGTTTGATTTTACACCTTTAAGATTAATAACCATTATTTAATAATTTTTATTTTTTTTTTAATTTTAATTTTCAAAGCTTCATTTTGTTTAGTTAATTATTTATATTTTGGTAATAAAAATGTTTGGGTATCATTTTTTTACCTATTTTCTTCAATTAAATCATAAAGGTAGTTTTTATGTACCTGTCTACAGGGTGAAATTTCAACATTGTACCAAGAAAAAACAGAAAATCATAGAAATTTTAAAAAAAGGCCGAGAATGGTGTGAAAAAAGGAAAAAAACTAAATTTTTTTAACCAAAATGTATTATAGTGATTGAAGGAATGCCCCTAAAGTGCATCCGAAATGATATTATTTTGAGCTAGGCTAAAAACATAAAAAATTAATTTTTTGCGTAGGAGACTGTGATTTTAAATCAGAGTGTAATTTTTAATTCTTAATAACTTTTCTAAATACATTTTTTTGATATTGTCAAAAATAAGGGTACTTTACTCTTGGTAAAAATTCATATTTATTGCCCGCCCCTGTATACCATTTAAAAATTTGAAAGTTTGACACTTGAAATAGCAGTTTTACGCAATGCACCAACTTTTATCAAGAATAAAATTTTCTGTCAAATGAATAATAAAATTTTTTCTCATATGGTGCAGACTTTTTGAGTCGCACTGTATATTGATTTACTGATGTACAAATATTATTTTTCCACAGTAGTGCAAAATGTTACTATTTTTTGCACTAACTACTGTACCAAAAGTTTAACTTTTTGCACTAGAGCAAAAAGTAGGCAGTAAATTCAAAAAATCACTGGAAATGGAGTTTGTCCATCAGTTACCATAGTTAATTAGCAATATTAAAATTGAAATTCAGTACAAAATAAATAAATAGTTTTATGAAAATAGCATTAATAATATTTCTTGTATTGTAAAATAGTCATAAAATTTGAAATAAAAAATTTAATTCATGTGCAAAAAGCATATTCGTAACAAATATACATTTTTTATACTAGGTACACAAATATAATTATTTAGTTGGTTAAATGTAAATTATAAATGAAATGTTAAGAACCTTCAATAACATGATTTAATATATTTTCATAGCTACGCTACTGAATATAGCAGTGTTTTTAGTACAGTGAAATTATATTATTTAAGAAAAATAATTACTTACTTTTATTTATGATCTGCTGACACCAATTTTCATATCTTGAATTGAACTAGCACTATCACCATTATTTATATCATGCATATTACACAGAAACGATTTTTTCTTTAGTTAGAACGTTTTAGTCCGATTTTTATTTACAAAAACATTTCCCGGATTTAATTCACGTTTAAAATTGTAAAAGTATCGACATTGAAAGAGTCACCTAATAAAAAAACTTTGACATTTCTAAATATCATTTACGTCAAGATGGATGTCAAGACGTGCTAGATGGAAATAAGAAATCTGTTAGCCATCAGAAAAACATTAATCTACTTTAAAGAGAAAGAGGGAGATATTGACGCTACCTCAGATAAAGGAACTAGTAGATATGCACTGTTTATTTAATTTCGTTTAAAAAATTTAAGCCCACATCTAGCACTCTTTCTGGGCAAAAAAATAATAAAAATTGACGTAATGTAAACAAACTGTATTAGACAGTAGCGACGCGAAGAATTATAACTTTTTACTTATTTTAGCAAAAAATAGAAAATTACAATTGGGTGCTTTACATTTTATTTATACAGTACGACTCAAAAAGTCTGCACTATATGGGAAAAATTTTTATTATTCATTTGGCAGAAAATTATATTCTTGATTAAAGTTGGTACATTGCGTAAAACACCTATTGCAGGCGTCAAAATTTTAAATTTCTAAAATAGTATACAGGGGCGGGCAAAAAATAGGAATTTTGACCAAGATCGAGTAAAGTACCCTTATTTTTGACAATATCAAAAAAAATTATTTAGCAAAGTTGTTTAGAATTAAATTTACACTCAGCTTTAAAATCACAGCCTCCTACGCAAAAAATCCATTTTTTTTATATTTTTAGCCTAGCTCAAATAATATCATTTCGGATGCACTTTAGGGGCCTTCCTTCAATCACTATAATACATTTTGGTTAAAAAAAATTGGATTTCTTCGTTATTTTTACACCATTCTCGGCCTTTTTTTTTAAATTTTACGATTTTTGGTTTGAAATTTCACCCTGTAGATATGTAGATAAAAATTACCATTATGATTTAATTGAAAAAAATGGATTTTTTGCGTATGAGGCTGTGATTTTAAATCTGAGTGTAATTTTTAGTTCTAAACACTTTATAGTGAAATAATTTTTTTTGATATTGTCAAAAATAAGGGTACTTTACTATTTTTTGCCCGCCCGTGTATACCATTTAAAAATTTGAAAGTTTGACACTTGCAATAGCAGTTTTACAGAATGCAAAAAACTTTTATCAACAGTAAAAACGCAAGAGCTTTTTTTTATCGGATAAATTTCTCTTTATAACGAAAAATTTTGCAAATCAGCAAGTTTACGAGAAAAACTAACATGGAAAAATGTTAGTTTTTCGAGGAAAATTACTGTTGGAAAAATTTTTGAGTTTAAAAGAAATTGATCCTTAAAAAAAGCTTGAGTGTTTTTTGGCAAGATAAATTAACGACAAAATATAGAATGAACAACAACAATAATCTATATTGATACAATTAAATTATTTCATTATTACTATTTTTTATTATTTTATTATTCATCTTCCATATTTCAATATCAACCAAACAAATAATTTTAACTGACAGAACTAAGGTTAAAGTGACGTGTTGACGCGATTCACAGCTACTAGATATAGTCTGATTACGAGGAACATGTACCTTTTTTATCGCTGACAAACTGACAAAACTGTCATCATTAAATGACACATTTTATATAGGAGTTAATTTATCAAGAATAAAATTTTATCCCATATGGTGAACTTTTTGAGTCGCACTGTATATCACGTTTGATTTAAATATGTCGTGAGTAGTAATACAGGGTGTTCCAAATAAGAGTGATCGATTTTAAATGTAAATGCACAGCGTATTAATTGCTCTAAAGAATTCGGGTTTTCACTAATTGTTTTCGTTTACCTAAAAGTTTTTTATGAAATTTGTGCACATTTTATCCCGTCAATACAGGGTGATCTACTAATTGAGGTCAAATTAAATGTATAAAATTTTTATTATTTTAAATGGAACACTCTGTATATTTTGATGTCATTTAAAATAGCGACTCATCTTCTTTTAAAAAATGTATAGTTTGATATCTTTTGCTTTTCTGTCAGCAAAGATATTCGAGACTTTATAGAAATACTTCATTTTTCCTTATCGAAAAATTACATCAAATAAAAATGAACAAATTTGGCAAAAAAATTATTCAGCAACAAAACATAACAAAAGAACTAAAAAATGACTTTTTGACATTATCGAAAACATTCCAACAGCCGTATTAGAAAATCGTTTGAAAATTTAAAATTTCGCTTGCATATGTGCATTGAAGAAGAGGGTGGGCACATACAGCATTTATTGTAACTTTTACATTGTTTATTACTATTAATTACATTATTAGTTTTATTAAATTTTTGTGATGTTTTGTTGCCGAATAAATTATTTGTCAGGTTTATTAATTTTTATTTAATGTTAGGTTTTCCATAAGGAAAAATGCAGTATTTCTAAAAGTCTCGAATATCTTTGTTGTAAGGAAAGCAAAAGATATCAAACTATACATTTCTTAAAAGAAGATGAGTCGCTCTTTTAAATGCCATCAAAGTATACAGAGTGTTCCATTTAAAATAATTCATATTTTTCCATTTACTTTGACTAAAATTAGTTGATCATCCTGTATTGACGGGATAAAATGTGCACAAATTTCATAAAAAACTTTTAGGCAAACGAAGACAATTAGTGAAAACCCGAATTCTTTAGAGCAATTAATACGCTGTGCATTTACATTTAAAATCGATCACTCTTATTTGGAACACCCTGTATAATTTTGATAAAAGTTATGTAATTCTGATAAATACCAACATTAAAACATGGCAAATGTTTGTAAATTTATATTAAATCTACGTATTTACCAATTGAATCAAATAATAGTATTTTCCAAGTCCGGTAGGTGGCTTATTACAGTATAATTTGTTTTACGAACGAGGCAAAGCAGGAACCGAGTCCGGAATATAAACGAGTACCTACTGTAATAACACATAACGAGCGTGTATCGTGTGGTATTTTATTTCATCCTTTCTTTATTCATTTAAATTTAAAAATAATAGTTCTCAATTTGACATATATACTTGCAAATAAAATAATATAATAAATACTAATTTTATTTAAGAAAAATATTGAAAAAATTGTAACTAGGGGTCTATTATATAGTTAAGGTGGATTCCCACTAAGAGGAAAATCTGCAGGCGGATTTTCTGTATCCAATTCTATTGATCGATTTTGAACATTAATTTGAAATCGACCAATAGAATTGGATACAGAAATTCCACCTGCAGATTTTCCGCATAGTGAAAATCCGTCTTTACCCAATATTTTTAATTTACTAAATTTGGTATAAAAACATAATTTACAACAAGAACTACCTAAATTGTATTAATAGGTATCAAGAATATACTTCTAAATAAAATAAAAATTACTAATTTTAGTTAAGCAAAATATTTTTAGAAATGTTATTAAAAACTCCTTTTATAGTAACAAAACATTCTTCATTTACTAAAGTTGGTTGAAGAGTATAATTTACAGCAAGAAATGTTAACAATTTTCTAATAAAATACTTTATCGGAGCGCGGTACGCATTTTCATAGTCGGCTATGATAGTTTTTATTTTAATTGTCATTTGACAGTAAAATCTACATGTAAATCGCCATAAGAAAATTCAAGCTAAAAATTAGCAAATGGGGAGTTCCCTCAATGTTGCCAACCTAGAAAAAGGTCTACCAACGGGGAAGGATTGTTTTTGGTCAAAATCTACTTCATTATTTTCGCAATGATAAAATATGTGTACAAAATTCTATTGAGCTTTCCAGAATATATCGTTAGCGAAATATAATGATTTTAATAAAATCTTACTTCTGATTGGTTGAAATTTCGTTGTCAAATGTCATTCCTCATAGAGTAAGTATAACAGAGTGACATGTTTCTTTTTCAGATTATAGAATATTCAAACTACTCGCCAAATTCAGTTTAGTTCCACCAATTCTCCAAGGCTGTAGGTCAGTCGTTGAAAATGAAACATGTCGCTCTGTTATACGTACTCTATGATGAATGACATTTGACAATGAAATTTCAACCAATCAGAAGTAAGATTTTATTAAAATCATTATATTTCGCTAACGGTATATTCTGGAGAGCTCAATAGAATTTTGTATACATATTTTATCATTGCGAAAATAATGAATTAGATTTAAATAATCCTTCCCCGTTGGTAGACCTTTTTATAGGTTGGCAACATTGAGGGAACTCCCCCATTCTATTCCCTTCAAGGTCACTCGTCGTAACGTCAATATTTACAGTTACTTTTATTAAAACCTGTGTAATATATAATTATTTTTAATGAATATGGCAAATTTTGTACAAAATTGAAAGTTAATATTAAACTAAAAAATGATACCCATTTTTTAATTTTTTTCTTGAACATAGGGAAAACGATGTATTCAAAATATATGCTTGTATTTGATATTTTTATGCAACTAATACTACATATACGTCACTTCGGTAAATATGAGCTTTTATGTAACTAGCTTCCAGAGCTACTTTACCGTTACTTTTACTAAAAAGTAACGCTTCTGATAAACGTTACTGTTACTTTTTTTAAAAAGTAACGATTTATTCGTTACTTTCCAAAAGTAACGCGTTACTTTTAAAGTAATAACGCATTACTTTTCTATATATTCTTCTTGTTCCATGTCTTTTCGTTCTTTTATTGTCCATCTCACCATTTATCGTCGTTATTATTGTACATACAAACACATTTTTTAAATAAAAGTTGTATGATTAACAAAAGAGAAAAATTTAAGTTTTAAAGTAACCCGTTACTTTTTAGTAACGCGTTACTTTTTAAGTAAAAAGTATAACACAATTACCGTTACTTTTCGCCCACTTTAAAAACTAACGAAATTACTAGTAACGCGTTATATTTAGTAACGCCTTACTGAAAATTAACGTTTTAGTTTCGTTACTCCCAGCTCTGCTAGCTACAATATCAAGTTGACAGAGGCCATTATTTCAATGTTAAAAGAAGAACTACCAGCTGTTTGTATATTGTTTGTTGTTGTTTGAGTCTGTTTTTTTGTGTTTATCTCCCAGATATAAAGTGTTTATTGTTTGTTTATAACTACTATAAGCACCAAAATTTAAATCTTGATTCTCGCATAGAACTAAAATAAGAAGTAAAGTTACAACGAATTATATATTAAGTTGTCTTCGTTGGTATAAAGTAATATACAGGGTGGGCATCGCTCAACGGGACGGAGCTTACTGGGAAAACGAAAAATGTTATGAAAAAGTTATTTGGCAGGAGTACGTAGGTTAGTGACGACTACATTTCTAAATTAGTTAGACATATACAGGGTGTTCCAAAAAAGCGTGATAAATCAAAGTTATGTTTTTTTTAATGGAACACAGTGTATTTATTTTATTTTTGAAGTATATTGAACAAAATAATGTCACTTTATTAAGGGCTCAATATACCCTTTCTTGATAGTTATCGATTTAAATGACTTTTTTTGCGAAATTAATATGGTTTAAATACATTCATTACATTTCGTCGCATAAAAATTAACTAACGCATTTTTGTTTATTAATTGCCGATTAGGGAGGCCATCGATACGAATTATTGTAATGTAAAGTTTATTTACAGGGTGTTGTTAATTGAGAGTTTCATGACAATACAATTAATATTTTATACGATTACTGCGTTATGCGTTATTCTAAATGGGACACCCTGTATTTTTTTATTGTAATAAAAGGGTAAAACAATTCCCTTTCAAATTACTACAAGGTTCCCTATACCAATATCTAAACCAAATAACTTTTTCATAACATTTTTCGTTTTCCGAGTAAGCTCCGTCCCGTTGAGCGTGGCCCACCCTGTATAAACAATTACATTTAAGCCTAAAAATGAAAAGCAAATATTTATATATCTTGGCTGGATGATGATTATAAATATTGTTTTGGGTAGACCAGAGAAAACCAATGAATATATTATTAAAAAGAATAAATACTTACTTGGATGCCTTAGATCCTTTGATCTCAGATATGTTAAACATGTCTTCATTTTATAAAAATTCGTTAATCATAAAAATATCCACGAGAGGTAAATTATTAGAATTTACTTTGACAAATGTTTCCATTTCGAAAAATATAAATCAAAACCGCACATAAACAAAGACAAAATAAAGTTCACTAATAACCTAACCACAATTATATTTTAATTTTAATTTATATTTGTCAACTGTCATTTGTCACAATTTATTATTTACCGAAGTGACGACACAGCCTAAATAGCGGAATATTTAAATTCTTTTAAATTTAAATCTTTAATTTCATACAAAAATAAAATAAAATGACACTAACGTAAAATATTGAGTACAATGACGATTAATTGCTTATTTTCATCTATTTAATTTATATTGAGTAGGATATAGAATTTACGGATGATAAGATGTTTCGGAAAATTCAAGAGGCTCATTTGGACGTTTGTATTAAATTTCGGACACTTCGGACCTAATAAGAAGAAAAATCGAATTGTTTCAAAATATTATATATTGATATGGACCACCCGGTATT
Organism: Neocrepidodera transversa; assembly: GCA_963243735.1. NCBI lineage: Eukaryota > Metazoa > Arthropoda > Insecta > Coleoptera > Chrysomelidae > Neocrepidodera > Neocrepidodera transversa. The sequence goes on along the minus strand of OY725337.1, from coordinate 309,493 downwards.
TTAGATGTCCTATCTAAAATTTTCAATCCGGGTTCACTCGACTATAAATTTAATAAATTTAGTAAAAAAATTATAATGTATTAAAATTTTTTGATGTTCTGAATACTTTCTTTGGTTTCGATACCTGGAATCGAACCTCCAATATATTGAAATTTTTGATGTTCTGAATACTTCTTCTACTTTCTTCCCTCTCAATAATGTTTATTCTATTAATCTGTTTCTTTCTTCTTTTTGATGCTCTCCCTATATACCTATCACCTCCTAGTTTAGTTCCTTCTCCACCTCATCTTTTATATTTTTTTATGTTTTATTTTTCTTCATCTTTTAAATTATTTTTATTGCACTTTATAAATTATTTATATAAATAAATTTTACAAATTTCTTCTTATGACAATTTTAAAATTAAAATTCTCAAAATTCAAACTCTTTTTTTATCTTACTTGATTCATTTTTTTTTAATTGCCAGATAATTAGTCAACCTGGACTAATAATCCTAGATATGACATCTGAAAAGGTCTGGCATCATTATATTTTAAATTTTCATATCAATATATTATATGAAACACCAGCATTTGTTAGACAACGAATTCCATCCTAAATATTCACCATTAAGAAGAGAAGTTCTAAAAAAATTTGAAGAGCATTTAAAAATTGTGGCAATAAATAATAATTCGTGTAGTTAATTTAAAAATGATTTTGATATATTAAATAATTCCATAATTTGTATATTTGAATATTTTATATTTTTAAATGACAACTTGTCAAAAAATCTAGAGTAAAAAGTCATTATTTCTAAAATTAAAACAATGTAACTAGGTTGCTAGGCAACACATTACAGTACCTGATACTGTAATGTTCAATTTACCGGCCACAAATGAGTACCCGGTAAGCAGATTTACTGGACAGGATGAAATAAATATTTTTTATATAACATAAAAAAGAAAGGAAGCAAATTAAAAAATTATGGGGAAACTATAATAATGAAAATATATTTAAAAACAACAACTTTTCATATCTTTCACATTTTTTTCCCATGGTTAACAACCTCTCAACAAAATCACTTAAAATATTAATTATTTTTTTGCCATAATTTTCTATCTACTGATAAAATTTTAGGCTATAAATTAATGAAAATCATATATTTTAGTGCTAGGTTGTTTATATATTATTTATTATATCTTGTTTCGTCTAAGTTGTGTTTTCTTCTTTAGGAACTGCGAAATTTTAAGTATTCAAGGTTCAATTTTACAAAAAATTCCTCATATAATTGATTAGAGAATTTTTCATTAAATTATTCATTTTTTATTTTATGTTGGCCACAACTCATGATATGAAATTGTATATCTGACTCTTATTTCTATGCACTGGACTCTTCTATTTTTTTTTGGAATTATGTAAACCTATGAAAATAAGTAATATATATATAAATTTGATATAACAATTTTTCACGTTTAAAATAGAATCACAGAATTAATGCTAAACCGTTTTATGATTATTATTTATATGTAGATACCCTGATTTTTTACAGATCCGGCAACGTCGTTATACTTAAAATAACCTGAGAGAAAGAAACACCACCACATTTTCATTTTCAAAGGACGTGCCGACAGTTTTAAATCTTGAGTTTTATCTTTTCTATCCGTGCTTTTATTGTAATTAAAGTATACCTGGAAGTTAGTAAAGAAGTTTCTTAACGATCATTTCGAGTTTATATATATTTATTTTTTCCAGCTATTGGAAATTATTGTTTTGGAAGCTCTAATGGGATTCAATTAAGAGAAAACTACTTAATGTTTCTTTAAATAAATAGATTGTAAAATAAAAATATTATTCTCTGTTTTACTTTACCGGTCTCATCAAAGGGAAAGTATAGCGAACAAACAAATCGAAATATCGATGGAAATATCCATTTTGAGATCTCTTAAGAAGATTGAAACCATTTACAGACCTAGTTCTGTCTGTGTGTCTATATGTCTGTGTGTCTGAAATTTGGTATGAAGGGTTGGTGTGTGCTTCGAATGAGACCATTAATTTTTGGTTCAAATTGGTACAATAGAAGGTCCTCAAGCCGGACATTTATTGAATACATGTAAGATTTTTTGCCTTTTTTTATATTTTAAGGACAAACAATACACTTTGGTGCAAAATATTGTAGTGTAAAGTTTTAGAGCATAAAAATTCCTGCAATTTTTGTCTCAAACTTTTTCCAGAATTTCCAACAATTGCCCAACTAGAAGGCGCGCAACAATGTGAAGATTTTCCGCACTTTTTTCAAATTTAAAGGACAAACAATGCACTTTAATGCAAAATTTTCTTGCACAAAGTTGTAGAGCACCAAATTTACTTTAACTGTTATCTTTAACTTTTTTTCGAATTCCTCATAGTTTCGCAGCTAGAGGGCGAAAAATATACACATTTATACTTATTGCCTTTTTTGTATTTTCAAGACAAACAATAGGCTTTAGTGCAAAATTTTCTGGTGCAAAGTTGTAAAGCCTAAAATTCCCTACAACTTTTGTATTAAACTTTCTCCAGAATTCCTAATAGTTTTCACCTATAATTTTAGGAGATCCTAATTGTAGAAGTGTGCTACATAATGTGCGCATGTGCCTGATTATGTCATTATGAACTTTGAAATATCAATTCGGTTTCGGTTCCATAAATTAATGTAATACTTAGTATTTTGTAATTAAAATAATCCTATTCTCTACAGCCGAGCCAGGAAATTTCTGGGGTGACACAGCCGATTTCTTAAATTACCTTTTAATTAACATGGTAGTTATTTAGGCCCAATTCTTATTTAGTATTCTAGTGTTACCAAAAATTCAATATATTCTGATTTTTTTCAACTTTCTTTTTTTTGATTTTTTCAGATTTTTCCCTGGTTTTTATATCTCATTCCTCTTTCTGTTTTTTTTTTTAATTGTCTCCGGTTTTTTGCGGTTATTTACATTTTTTTTTTGTTTTTTGCGGTTTTGTTCTGATTTTATGTTTTTATTTTCTGATTTTTTTCAAATTTTTCCTCATTTTTTCTCCTTGTTCTGTTTTTTTTTATGTCTTTAATTTTCTGCTTTTGCGATTTTTGTTTTGTGAATTTTTCCTTATTTTATTTTGATTTTTTTTGCCACTTCTTCGATTTCTGGCGGTTTTTGTTTGAGTTTTTTTTTGGGATTTTGATTCGATTTTTTTTGCACTTTTTTAAGATTTTTTTTTTGAAATTTGTTTTTGATTTTTTACGATATTTTTCGATTTCTTGTGTATTTTAGCAACTTTTTTTTTTAATTTGCGATTTTTAGCGTTTTTTGGTTTTTTTACTTTTTTTTGTTTTCCTGTTTTTCTGTTTTCCCCTATTTATTCCTGTTTTTTGTTTTTGCTTTTCTTCCCATTTTTCCTATTTTTGTCTATTGTAGTATTTTGCCCCTTTTTTCTTATTTTTGTATTTTTCCCTATTTTTTTCATTTCCTATTGTTTCCAATTTTATTTTGTTTGTTCCTATTTTTCTTACTTTTTTTGTTTTTGCTATATTTTACATTTAAAATCTCTATTAGATTTTTTTTACTATTTGACGTTCCACAGGGAACAAATCTAGAAGCATTGTTATTTAAAAGAAGTTTCCTTTCCAATTTTCTCGCTGCAGATCAAATTGAGACATTATTTTTCCATTATTCTAGGTTCAACTAACTGCTGAGTTGTTGATTAAATTCACTGTTTTTTTACTGATCACCTACAGCGGATATCTTTGTTTGTTTTAATGTTCATTGCGAAAGGAAACAATTATTTAAAGAATTTTAGATCATATTAATTTGCTGTTTTTATTTTAAGAGAGACTTTTTCTAAGATTTTTTTTTGGGTAAATAAATGAAGGAAAATAAAAACAACAGTATTTTAGTTCTCTTTTTATTAAATAAACATTTCTGTACTCCATTTAGAACACACACGGACATTTTAATAAATAATTTTGCTAAGAGGGACCGTAAATTTTTCTAACATTTGGTCAACAGTTTTGAACTCTCCTGTATGTCTCATTTCCATACTAAATACGGTTCGTTAAAAAAGTTTATAAATATAAGGAATATTACGCAACTAATTTTTTCTTTATTTAAATTTATTAAGTATAAAAATGATTTTTTTCATGGTTTCCTTATTTTATACGAATTTCCTAGCAATATTAGTTATGTAACAAACTTAAAAATTATGATCGGTGAATGTAAAAAATATTAGCTCTTGGACAATCTGTAACACCAAGCTAGTTACAGATTTGATTCATTCTTTAATATAATTCGATTAAAAAAAAATATCTATATATTGAATAATGTATCGTTGGATCCCCAATATGACTAAAAAATTGTTAAAGTATATATTTTTTTCAAAATTGACTTTTAATATTGTTAACTAATTGAACTACAATAAATATAAAATGAATCCAATCTGTTTCATCTATATGATATGTGATAAATACATGATAAGCCCATAAAATCATTAATTCTAATAATTTTTTCTAAAACATCTCCATGATTTTACACAAAAATGTCATAGCAACCTGTGAGCAAATCCTTGTCTTTGTAAAAAGTATTTAATATCGTTTGCAGTATCAATTATACCACTATATTTCACTAAATTTTATATTTTTTATTACTTAAAATAAAGTTAAAGTTACATATTCAATCAGACGGAACCAGTTGAGTCTTTATCCATGATAACCACACTTTATCCCTTTACAAAAACCATAAATGGAGGAATCGCAATACATCGCACCAAAAACCCAGAAATTTGTCCAACATAGTATCCTGAGACTCTTCGAAGACACCTGATCCTCATAGGAGTATCTCTATGCATGAAATGTGAGGATAAGGGAGAAACTCTTCTTCATAGATTATGCCTTTACCGAGACCTGAACTGTGAAAGGGAATAGCACTTTGGGTTTCTGGTTCTTACCAAAGGTCATATACAATTTTATATTTAAATTGATTAATATATGTCTTTCATATGTCGGTTTATAAGAGGTTATGTAAAATTGGAAATATCTGTAAATTTCGTAATAATTAGACAAAGTAACAGTGTATAGGATATTAAATCAAAATTATCTGGTAATATAGACCCAAGCGGTGATTCAAAAAGTATAAAAATATCCCTACCATTAAATTTGAAAAAAATAATTTGTTTTTTCGTGCCACCTCCTCACTGCAGCCTCTTATGTAGCCATGTACGGTCCATTTAAATCAAGGTATAAGCAGGCAGTGAATACTGGGGTAGTTCCCTCAATGTTGCCAACCTAGAAAAAGGTCTAACAACGGGAAAGGATTATTATTGGTCAAAATCTACTTCATTATTTTCGGAATGATAAAATATGTGTATAAAATTCTATTGGCTTTCCAGAATATATCGATAGCGAAATATAATGATTTTAATAAAATCTTACTTCTGAGTGGTTGAAATTTCGTTGTCAAATGTCATTCGTCATAAAGTAAGTATAATAGAGCAAAATGTTTCATTTTCAGCGACTGACCTAGAGCCTTGGAGGATTGGTGGAACTAAACATGCCACTCTGTTATACTTACTCTATGAGGAATGACATTTGACAACGAAATTTCAACAAATCAGAAGTAAGATTTTATTAAAATCATTATATTTCGCTAACGATATATTCTGGAAAGCCCAATAGAATTTTGTACAAATATTTTATCATTGCGAAAATAATGAAGTAGATTTTGACCAAAAATAATCCTTCCCCGTTGGTAGACCTTTTTCTAGGTTGGCAGCATTTAGGGAACTCCCGCATTGGTGGTTAACGTGAAATTCAGGAAAACCGTAACATTATATGAAGTTTCAGATTTCGTCAATCCACCGTTCAGTGAATCATTTAAAATTAGCAACATTTGCAAGGGGTTTGAAAAAACTGGAATATATCCTTTCAACTCCAACATTTTGACTGAAGATGATTCTCTATCTGAATAAAATGACTCTTCACTTGCTAATAGTCTACATCAAAAGTTTCGACCTTCCGATGTGGTTCCAAATAGTCCTTCCATAAATGAAGTCCTAAATATGCCTTCTATTAGTGGTACTTGTAAGACCATTTCTCAAGGCACAGCCACAAAAGCAAAATAAATAATGTGGTCGTAAAAAGGGAAAATGTTCAGTCATTACTGATGCACCCAAAAAGGACGAACTTCTCAATGCGAAAGAACAGAAGAATGAGAAGAAGAAGAAAGAAAATTAACAAGGACTCCGAACAAAGGAAACGTAAAAACGTATTGAAGATAGACAAAGGATTAGAAAAAGATAGAAGATAAAAATGTATTGGTGTCGGGTAAATTCACCGCCATCAATTCACCATGTAATTAATTCACCGCCTAATAAATGCACCGCTGAAAAATTTAATACTTGATAGCAATTTTTTTTAAAATAATTTAAAAATAATATACAGTGTGTTTCGGGAGGAAAGTATTAAATTTTTCGGCGTATTCAAGTTACGATTTTATTAAATTTTCAACTCAACTCATCTAAAACTTTTCTTAATGTATCTCACTTTATTTAATATTTTGTGTGTGTAATAAGAAACTCCCTATGAAGTCAGATCATTAGTTAATTTTTACGATTTAATTAAATTTCCAACCCACTTAAAACCCCTCTGTGTAAGTCTATGAGTTTAATATTTTGGGAAATAATATAAGTTGTTCGCAAAAATTTTGGTTAAAACTGATGTATATTTCTTCATTAAAGATTTAAAAAAAAATTAAAATTTTTTCGGCGGTGAATTAATTAGGCGGTGAATTAATGGCGATGAATTGATGAAGCAGCTGAGGCGGTGAATTGATAGCGGTGAACTGACGGCAACGACTTGATGGCGGTAAATTTTCCTAAAACCAAAAGTATTGAAAAGCTCTGACGTCATTTCTATAAGTAACTCTGACACTGATACTCAAATTTCCCTCCATGATGAATCTCCATCTCCACAAAATCTTAATGAATATATAGGGCAAGAAGAAGACACTTCTTCATGTGACGAAAATAATGCTGTTTGCATAATTTATGGAAGAAAATATTGTTTTAGTAAGGAAGACAGGTTTCAGTGCCGTGTGTGTCAAAAGTGTTCCCATAACTCATGTTGAGTAACTGCGAAGTTTGTTTAATGGTGACTTGTATTTGATCTTCTTGTGACTGTCCAATTCGTAGGCACTAAAATACAGAAAATGTCCATTTCGAGGAAACTCTTCCCTAATTTTCAATACATATTTTTCTAAAGTGAAATAAAATTAATACGCGACTGTTTGTTTAGTAAATAACAACAATTTTTACTCGTGCAAACTCTTGTTTCCTCCCATTGATGCATAATGAGACACTTTAAAGAACTAATCTAATTGGGAATAATTTTTTTAAGGGTCATCGTGATTATGAAGAGACAGGAATAAAATTGGGCCTAAAGAATCAGTGCAGGTAGGATTTTCTCAAACCCGATTCATCTAGATAGATAGATAGATAGATAGACCGATATAGATAGAATGTCCAACACTGGGATTTGATTTTAATAAATGTTCAGCTGAAATTAGATTTTTTATAAAAAAATCCGTTTATAAATAATTTTCCTTATTGAATCCAATATTTATTGATTGAAAACCAGGGAGGGGAAAAAAAAATAGCAGGAGGAAATGAGAGAGAAAAGACGATGATGTCGGAAATGGCTGAATCCCATTAAGTATGTTCTGGAAACGATTCCGCGAGGTTCGAATAGAGAACGAGCAAGGATGAAGTTCCATACTACCACGTGTTAGCCTCGGTTAGAGCATGGTAAACATGAGTTTCCTCCAAAAACAAAACGAAAAATTAAAAAAAACTAGTATTCTTGAAGAAGCTGCAAATTTGGTATGGACCTCTTAAGGTATCCTAACAATACAACAGCCAACAAATACTGGTCCATGACTAGGTATGCTCCTATTAACAGGCATTCTGACTGGTCACTGTCCAATACAAAAAGACCTCAATAACATGTGGCTGTCAGACTCCGCACTCTTCAGGTGGTGTCAACAAGCACATGACACAATTGGACACATCATCTATGATTGCCCGAGATTATTGGCATACTCTCCCCACCTCACAAATACAGATACCACTAAAACTTAAACTATAACTGACATTTCTTTCGAGTACTTAAATGTTCTGAAAATTATCCCGAGTCGTTTCACAATTTCTCGGAAATCATCTAAAGTGACTTGGTCACTTTTAGCAAAACACCCGCGATGTTAAAAATTAAGCTTCTGTAGTATTTTTGCAGCAGGTTTAATACGGTAAAACCCGAGGAACAGTGATTTTATCTTTTGGGTAAATTGTAACAAATTTTTAAAAAATCGTTTCCAAAAGAAGGCCGTTTTTCATATCCATTTTTTTTGTAGTGCAACATGGAGACGACGTAGACGTTACTCCTTTGACCTAAAGGCATTGAAATTTTTTTTCCCCTAGATATTTTGATTGACAAAATTGTAGTATCAAGAAAATATCGTCAATACATTAGAAAAATCCTGAAGATTAGGGAGGTGATGGAGAAGAAGAGAGAGGAAGAACATGATTAGGTCGGAAATGACTTATTCTCTTGAAGTATGTTGTGGAAAATATTTCGCGAGGTTAGGTAGGAGAACGAGGAAGAATGGAGTGTTAGCCTGGGTTAAAACATGAAATTTCTCTAAACACAGAATAAAAAATAAAAAGCTGCTAGGGACCTCTTAAGTTACCCTGACAACACAACACCCAACAAATACTAGAGTCTGCGCCTACTCTCGTCAACTAGGAAAATTGTGTTCGGCGAGTATTGGCTAACATAAGAGAGACACGTTGTCAACTATATAAAAACTGTAGGCTGGCTGGCGAGCTAAGTAATGCCTCATTTACTAAGGAGGATGAGGCATAAGTGATGTGGGACAGCTTACTTGATGTGTTGATCAAACCATACTCCCCATCTTACAGATTCAGATAGTGTTCTTCAAATTATCTTTCTGTAATCTGCTCTTTTTTATATGCTTTCGATTCAGAAAGTTTTCTTTTATTAATTGCAGTATAGGGTTTCATTTTCTATTTTTCCTGGTACTTTAGGCATCTTCTCTTCTTTTCTGGAGACTTTAGTAAATTATGAGAAACTCTGATTTTTCCCAAAATGTGTTCATTCAGATGATTTTAATGCAAAATAATATTTCTAATGTTGTTGTAAATATCAGAAAGTTCTTTTTTTGCCCTTATTCTTTTTTACCCTCTTCAAAAAACAGAACTGGAAATATTTAACCCACAATTTAATTTTTAACATATTTAATGATCAATGGAATTGTCCAATAATTCAACTAGAACTTGATATGTTTTAAGTTGTATTGCCAATATCATATTAATTTACTTAATTCCAAATATAGTGTTACCATCGATACAGTAATTTAAAAATTCAAACCATTTATTCTATATATTATAAAAAATATTGATATGTTTATTATTGCTTTAAAAATATCTGATATGGATGTCAAAAAGACTTGCTCACTAGTTACCGTCGTAAAATCAACCATGTTTATTTTACCAAAATAAGCATTTGTCTATATTCATTTATTTTAATAAGCGTCCTAGGTCTGCCTAGAAATCCTATAGATATATGTATAAACGTACTCAAGGTGACTACTGTTAAAAAAATTATGAAAACATTAGAATAATTTTTTTAAGTTAAGGTTTGAACAAATCTCAGTGAAGGTGAATACTGCTTAGTTGATTTATCTTATATTATTTGGCAATTTAATTATCTTATTGCCCATTTTTAATGGACCGGATATTTAATTTTAACATTTACAGATATAGATTAAATGGATATAATTCATTGAGTATTTATATATTTTTCTTTGCTGTAAACAGTTTTTAAGATTTTCTTGTAGTCAACTACAATTCGTCACTTTTGTTGTACAGAAGCATCAGGTTGCTTTGTAATCATCCAGATACTTGAAAAATTTAATTAGTCAATTTGAAAGTCATCAAATATATAATTACTCCAAAAATATATAATTACTCACCGAAACATAACTATTTTTATGCAACTTAAGTATAGGGCAACAAGAGTACGAGCGCAAGTCTTATGGGAAAAAATATGGGCAATTGCTAAGTACAAAATAGGCCAAATCAAGGTCATCACACGCATCGTTTTTAGATGCGTTAAATCCGTCGAAAAACAACTCAAAAATGAAACGTTTTTTAATGGTTTCAAGCATCGTTTTTAGGTGAGTTAAAATGAGAAGTTTTTTCATGCTATTATTACACGTATTTCCCATTAGAGCGGCCTTAAAAATAGCATGCGTCAAAAAACGTTGAAAATTGAGTCGTTTTTCGACGCATTTAACGCACCTAAAAACGATGTGCAAAAATAATTCAAAAACGTTCTATTTTGAGTCTTTTTTCGACTCATGCGTGCAATTTGAGCTAAGCGATTTCTTATGTTATTTACCATAAGACGTGCGCTCGTTCTATTGTTGCTACTTTACTAAGTACACTATAAGTTATATATAATTATAACTTAAAACATTCAACATTAAATGAAAAGATTAAAATTACATTTTATTTAATACTAACTCGACGTAAATATTATTAAAAAAAATTCACTGAAACTTGTTACAAAAAACTTTGGTTTTGGTATAACAAAATTTATATTTTTTTTCTATACATTTACCTCATTTAAAACATATTACGAAAGCATGCGAAAAATCAACCGTTTTTTTGACTAAAACTTGCTAGTACTAATTTTGAACAGTCTAATTGTACGTTTTCGTTTTATAGAAAATTAATTTCGATTCCAGCTACAAGCAAGTTTGTCTGGGAATTTTCAAACTTGTTTCTTATCACGAAAGTCTTAAGCATTTGGGAACAGTGACAAGACTGTTCGAAACAGGTTTATCATAGTCACTTGAGCCTGAGAAAATGTTCTATCCTTGGATATTATTTGTTCTAATAGTTTGAATATTTATTTATTTAGGTATTTCGCTGCTTTCGTAAATACGTTTATATATAATTTATAACTTCTTTTTATTAACCTACATACATTATAGTCCCTAGAGACTCCGTAGTGCTATACAAATTAAAGTGACCATTTTTTTTTCTAAATTATACTCAATCGTATTTGTTTTCTATATTATATATGTATGGGCTGTGTGCGTATTATTATACTTTTACTTACTTTCCTACTCATTTTCTCCAAATAGCAATACGCATACTCATCATACTTAGTCATATTAAAAGCATATTTAGTTATAACAAATAGAAAATGCCAAATTTATTATATATTTATCTAAACCGGTAATTTTATAAAATAAAGGTTTATTTCAATGCTCTCAATTGGTCAAAAATTATTATCTCATGTATATGTGTCATACAGTAAAAAAATATTCACAACGAGTATTTGAGGAATCCTAAAAATGTAACTATTTTCTATATTTCCATCATCGATAGTTATTTTATTAGTGGCACAGTCAATAGGATTTTTTTAAGGACTTTCGGAAAACTTGAACAATGATAAAAATCAGACAACAAAATTTGTGTATTTTAGATCTTCTGACAGGAAATATTAAACTAGATTAATATTTTGTTTGCTTAATTAATATAGTCAATATATAAAAATAATAACAATAACTGAAAATTTCATCGTTCTAATCATCAATTTTAAATCCTCAATCCAAAATAATTACTAGAGAAAAAGTTAAACGTACAGTGACGTTTGCTAGGGAGGGGGGCACTTATTTTCGGTTTTTAAATTTTAAAATGATACTGCAAATATTTTTGAGTTCAAATATGAAATTGCATTTTTATATACCTTTTGCCCTACGAAGAAAATATTAAATATATGGGCACGAGCACCCCACTTTTTGTAGTCACCATACGCTACTTGGCCGTATAATTGTTGCACATTTGTCTTTTATTTCTCATTTCTCTTTGATATTTTCGAGATCTACTTCTTTTATCTTCCTCTTTCCCTCTGGCATTTTACATGATTCTAAATCACAAACCTGGAAGATGAATTAAGTCGTCAATCATCTAGCGGCGGACAAACTTTGTTCATAGGTGGAGTTAAGGGAAAGTTTTTATAATCAAAATTTTTCGTTACAATATTTATTTTGCTAGACTTAGTTGTTAATATTTCCTTCTACTTTCATGCAAAACTATTAGACAACAAAATGGCAAAAAGCCACGATCTCCTTAGACAAGATAAAAAATGGAATAGCAGTGCAGTGAAAAAAAATTTAAGGGCCTGTAAGAGGATGGTGGGGTCTAAGTAGGGATTCAATCCGGGAATGGCGCACCGGCTCTATACTAAGATTGTGAGACCCTCCATAAATTAAGCTTCCGTAATATGGTTTCAATGTTTCAAGTACGATATCATATACAGACCAGGGAAGTTGAACGTAGCAGCAGATGCCCTTTTTCGAATATGTTCAAGCATCAATTCTGATAATAAGTTGTTTGAACTGCATCGTTCGCTGTGCCATTCTGGAATTGTTCGGATGATTCACTGGGTTCGTTCTAAAAATTTGCCTTACTCGATTGAAGTCATAAGACGTATCACTGGAGCATGTCCCAACTGCCAAAAAGTAAAACCTAGTTTCTATAAAGGACAAGGACGCTTAATTAAGGCTACAGCTCCATTCGAGAGATTGAATGTGGACTTTAAAGGTCCCCTTCCCTCTATTTCAAATAATCGCCATCATCGACGAGTACTCACGTTTCCCGTTCCGATGCTCCGATTTATCATTCAAAACGATGATTAAACATCTTCAGAAGATTTTCTATATTTTCGGCTTACCATCTTATATACACTCAGATAGAGGTAGCTCTTTAATGTCAAAAGAGCTCAAAGATTTTCTCAGAATGAAGAATATCTCTTCTAGTAGAACTACCTCTTATAATCCTCAAGGTAACTCGCAAGTTGAGAAACTCAATGGTACCTTGTGGAAAACAATAGAATTAACGCTCAAAGATAAGAAAATGAATATAATGAATGGGAAAGCATACTTCAAGAAGCACTACACTCAGTCCGGTCACTATTGTGTACGTCCACGTCCACTAATTTAACACCACACGAACGTATGTTTTTCCATGGACGAAAGTTTACGAATGGCGAGTCGCTACCCACTTGGTTGCAATCTCCGGGACCTGTACTTATGAGGAAGAATCTCAGTGGAGGAGGTACAGTTGCTGACTACTCTTTCGTAAGGTTGCGAGATGTAACCGAAACCACAGTGTCTCTAACAGACATCTGGCACCTAGAGGAAATACTTCTTTGACTGAAGGAGATGGATCTAATGGTGAAACTTTCCAAGAGTTGCCAGATGGCTCACGACATGATTTACCTCAGGATCCATCATCTTTCGAAACAGTAAATTTACCTCAGGATCCATCATCTATAGAAACTGTAAATGGTTATTTAGCTCGTGGTTCATTCCTTACGTCACTCTTAGGTACTTTAGAAAGCGCCGAAAGCGAACACCATGATGAAATGCGGATTCGGCACTCATCGCGAGCAGTAGGCCTCCTCAATATTTGAAGGACTACTCTTGTGTCTCCGACTAGGGAAGAATGATGTATATATAAGTTATAACAGCCTGTACCTAACACTTATTTTCAAATATTTAATTGTTTATTAATTCGTCACTGTCTTTATGAAGCGTAGTTTTTAGTTGAATCAAAGAATACATATATAGCATAGCCTTTCAGTTTCACGTCACCAAATATGACGTCATATCATGTTTTCTACATGTCTTTGATTACTACATAACATTTGATGGCGACTACAAAATTTTGACAGTTGTCAGGATCGTATTCAGCCAAATAGGAAAAGGCTTTGTAATTAATAAGAATTGTGATATCAAAACATTACAAAATTAAACAAAATGTATTTTTAATTGATATTTATGATCATAAATAATATAACATCAGTAAATAAATTCCTGAAATTAGTTATTATAAGACAACAAGGATCACTTACCGGATGAAATCTACAATAAGAAATGGAAATGGAACTAATGGAAGTACTGTTCTGATTCAAACTGTCAGGCGTACACTTTGACGTTTATCAAAAATAGCTAAAGAGCGTGTTCAATATTTCAATTTGATTATGAGGCCATGACGTATAGCAAACGGCAGCCAATGAAATGCCTGTATTGTGTCAATTGTAGTTATTTAATATCTACGTGTAGATCTCTCATGATGTTGTTGCCTTACGAAAATTTATAGCGGACTTACCTTTTTTTGTATTTCTTTCGACTTAATACGATAAAGCGAGATAGATGCCATATGACGTGCAACTGAAAGGCTATGCAATGAACTTTACCAAGAAGCGGAAGCCGGCGAAATTTCTTTGATGTTGGAAGGACAAAAATTTTTGTGACATGTGACGGATAAATAATATAACAGCTGAGTTCGGCTTCGTTACACTTTTCACTCGTTTTACCCCATTCTTGATCTATCCGTTCGGGTACTGACAAAAATTCATTTTACATATTTGATTAGAAAACAAAGTAATAGTTACAATAAAATAATATAAAATAAAGCAAATAAAGAAACAATCCGCATTTTATTCATAAATAAAGCACCTTTGGACAGAATTGACATTGACGTATAACTAATAATATCGCGCATGCGCGTAAAATTTCGGTCCATGCAAATACCGTAACCTTCGCTTCTTTATCGATAGGTATTCTTTGGTTGAATAAAGGCTATTATTCTGGGCCTTGCATGTTTATATTCATAACAACCTGCAAGATGGAATAGTCCGATCAGCTAATGACGTTAAAATCTATAACAGTGGTTAAGAGAAAGTTTTCAGAATCAAAATTTTATAATTTGTAGTGCTTGCGTCCATTTGATATGTTGTTAAATATCAACCAATCAGAGTATTCTTCCATAAAATAAAGCGGAGTTGCAACGTAAAGTATGATATTTTAATCGAAAGTATTTCTAAATCTCAATATTTACATGCTTCCAATACAAAGGCGTAGATAACTTTTTTCCTGGGAGGGTACTTTTTTCCTGGGAGGGTACTTTTTTCCTAGGGGAATAATCAAACTTTTAGACGAATATGTTTGTCCGTTTATACATTTCATAAATTGTACTTCTTCTGTTCGTGCTATTTCTTGGTATTCTGGGGGGTAATTACCACCTTTACCCCCATATCTTATATCAGTCGAGAAGGAAATATTTAAATCTCAGACTTGGAAGATGGAAATATAAGAAAGTAAAAATTTTATGTAATATGTATTTTGCTAAAATTTGTCTATATGATTTCCTTTTATCTGTTTGTTAATAATAATACAATAACAATATAACATAATATATTAAATAAATTTGACATTTCATTTGCTATAAATTCCATGCTCAAACACAACATTAGCTTTAGCATTGTTCATTTTCGGCAGTACAGAGCTGTGTGACTTTACAAACGCGATCCAAACATTTTTAAAATATATCTCGACTTTTTTAAAAATCAAAAATCATTAATCGAGATTTCCAACGGAATTTTAAGTTTTTTTATCAACTATGTTAGGCTACACGTTCACATTGATAAAGGGTTAATTTTAGATATATACTAGATAGTAGTGATAAAAGTACATATTGTCTCTCACAAAATGTCTCAATTTATCCTAAGACCTAAATTGGTTGAGTCTTTAAAATATTCTTATAACAGGTGGTTCAGGAATCATATAAATACCCCAAAATTGGGGCGTATATAATTCTTGAATCACACGGTATATCGATAAGGGTAGACTATGTAGTTGATAAGAATGAATTTAAGATGGTTAAGGAATGTATAATTATGCTGTTTGATTTAATAATAGCGTTTTATTATTATATAAATTACCATATCATTATTAGTATAAAAAGTAAGAAAATAAACATAATTACCTAAAGTAAAACTATTAACTATCCATTAATATTTAATACTAATCTTCTTATACATAAAATAATAATAGTAATAAAAATAAATAATCACTATTAACACCAAACAGCATTATCATTATTTATGAAAATAGTTAATGATAATGAAGCTACAAACACATAACTATATAAACGATGCAGTGACTTAGTCTCTCGTTTTTTTTTTTTTATAAGGAAGATACTTAAAATTGCACTGTTTAAAACTTATATTTATAAAATAAACATTGTCCTTACAGTTAAAAGTATCCAATCACACGGCGATAAGGTAAACTCGCGTGGATTGTCGATGTAGTAGGAAACTGTGCTATTGGTCGAACGATGGGTTCTGCGCTCGACTCACCCTGCAGGCTACGACCCGGTCGCATCTGAAACAATACCAAAATTATTATAATTATAATATCAATTTTTCGCATTCGAAAAGTTAACAATGATACCAAAAAAATAACCAAAATGAAAAGGGAACTCTTATTTTAGTAGTAATTGATTATCACTTTCACTGCGCAAAGCGCGTATCCGCGTCCGATTCGTTCTTGACCGAGTGTCCAAGACGCGGATACGCGCATTGAACATCAATTATTTGTAGGCTTCAGTATTTGTTGAGCACTGAGCATAAACATTTTTATTTAAGTGAGCATTTAGGTAGACCACTGTGAAGTGCTGTGGTGTATTGGTAAATAAAAAGTACCGGAACGTATTTTATAGATGGGGTGGGGGAGAACAAATCTGATTATCTTTAAAATCCCCTACAAAAATCTTTATTTTTTCTTATTCCCCAATTTACAATATAATTTGCATTTGAAATTAAATACAAAATTGTGCGGTCGGGGGACTCCCGTCAGGAACAAACTTCCTTACGTTATTTTTTCACTTTTTTAATTTTAAAAAGAGAAAAAAATCGGAAAAACCCAAAAAAATCCAAAGAAATCAAAATAATAAGTTTAAATAAGAAAAACTGAAAGAATTTAAAAAAATCAAAAACTACAGAAAAATATTAGTAAATGGGAAAAAACCAAAAAAACAGAAGAATCGACAATATCAGACAAATGAGAAAAAATTGGAAAACAAAACAAAGAATTGGACAAAATACAGAGTAATGGGAAAAATGAAGAACGATTAAAAAAAACCGAAAAAAAAACTAGAAAAAAAAACAAAAAATGGGAAAAAACGAGACGAAAAAATGAGAAAAAAAACGAGAAAAAATTAGAGGAATCGAAAAAATTAGAAAAATCGGAAAAAAATAAGAAAACACATTAGAAAAAATTGAAATACAAATCAGAAAATATTGGAAACCACTGAAAAATAAAATTGGAAAATACCGAAAACACAAAAAAATCCGAATAAGTCGCAAAAAATGCAAGAAATCTAAAAATATCGTAAAAAATTGTTAAAAAAACAAAGAACAATCAAAAAATCAGAAACCATAAAAAAAAAATTTAAATGACAAAAATGGAAAGAACTGAAATAAACCGCAAAAAAAATCACAACAAGTTCCAAGAAAATGGCAAACAAAAAAGCGCAAAAAATCAGAGGAGTATGAAAAAATGAGAAAAAATTAGAAAACAAAAGAAAGAACAGAAAAACGTAAGAAAAATGAGAAAAAAGTACAAAAAAAACCGAAAAATCGGAAATATCAAAGGAATAAGAAAAAATGAATAAAATTAAAAAATTAAAGAAACAACCAGAAAAAAAAACAGAGAGTAAGAGAAAGAAGGGAAGGTCGGCTGGACGGGGCATAACTCCTTTTCATTACGTGACGTTTTCTTCCAATTAACTACTACCGCAAACCGCGTTAAGGAATCCTTTCTTATTTTTTTATAGTTTTTTTTTAATGAATTTACTCTTAGAACTATAATCTTTTTACATATAAATCTACAACACATATAAAAACACGGATCTGCGTCTTAAATCATCTGGAGTTAAAATTGACATCGCGGATCAGCACTTTTTTTACAAAAAAAATATATGCGTAAAAAACTTCCGAAAGTGTTAGTTAACAAAAAATTTGTTACTAACCCCATTTGGCTAGTATTTATATGTAGAATTTCTTGAATATTCGGTTTTTAATTTTTGAATTGAGCTTTGCTGTTGTATTTATAATTTACTAATTTTGAACGTTTTGTAACTATAGGTCTGATGATGGCCTGTGACCTAGTTGTCTTTCCATTTAAAAATTAAATTTGACTTTGTGCTTTAATTCCTTGGGAATTTTTAAGTTGGTCAGTAAAAATTTTTAGACTAAATTATATACGAAAAATTTCATAAGTGTAAAAAATTAAAAGCTGATATCATTTTCAGCAAAAAGGGACGTTTACTATTTACTTTTTATTTTACCAGAATTTGATTTATTATTTTTAACAAATATTGATTTTAATTTTGATCAAAATATACAGGGTAGCTCCAATTTTATGGCTCATA
Organism: Neocrepidodera transversa; assembly: GCA_963243735.1. Taxonomy (NCBI): domain Eukaryota; kingdom Metazoa; phylum Arthropoda; class Insecta; order Coleoptera; family Chrysomelidae; genus Neocrepidodera; species Neocrepidodera transversa. The sequence goes on along the minus strand of OY725337.1, from coordinate 291,142 downwards.
AAAATTATGTACAATCGATGTATCTCATCTAGAAACGGATCTTCTATTTATGCTTACTTTTGGTATAAAAATGGTGTATTCATACCAAATGTATTATACGAATTAAAAAATAAATTTAAAATGTTATCAATTGCATATTCAACATAGTAATACATAGTCAATTATTCGTACGTATTTATTTCCCACAAGACAAAATGAATATGTGAAATTTCGTAATAAACAAAAGTTACAATTCAGCATATACCGAAAATAGTGAATAATAATTATTCGTCAATGACAGTGTAATTTCAAAACTTTGTTGTTAAATATTCATAGATAATCCAGAATCTGATTATTTTAATTAAAAATATTATGATCAACAACTAAATTATTCCCAACTTTACATATTTACCAATTTATGACTTGCTTTCTAATTTTAAATGTAAAACAGTAACTTACCTACTGCTAGACGAACCACTCGTCCTTCTGGCTCTGAGACACGTGATCTGTGTCAGCGCCGCCTCCGTTGGCGGGCGCGAGTCTCACTTTGCCTGGCAGTAAAGGCGGGCCCGGGCCGGCGTGCTGAGGCGGAACCCGAGTAGGCCCGCAGGGCGGCACCAGTTTCCCGGCTGCTGGTGGATGCTGCCGGGGCCGGTACTTGTTACAGTCAAGGTTGTCATGCTGCCCGAATTGGGTTTCATGGCACCGTTGGAACCGTACATTTGTTGTACTGTAACAAAAAAAAACAAATTTATAAAATTGTATTTTTGAATATTTGAAACTATTTGGAAAATAATGTTCATGAATGTTGTTTTTATTTTATTATAGAAGTGATTTAAGCTCAATTCTTTTTATTATTGGTTCGTTCCACGAATAGAATTTGAAATATATCAAAAAGCAAACGCCAGTCTAATTGATTTTTTGATGGATTTAGAAACAAACAAATCCTTCCTTTCTTTCTTTTTGTTGGTTTAAGAATATTAAACTTAAATTATACGTTATATTTTATTTTATTTTATAAGAAAAATGTAAATCTTTGAGTGGTTATTTCTTTTTTCTGGAAATTTTTTCTGGTTTTTGGCTTCGAGTTTCTTTTAAAAATTTCCTGAATCCGGCAGTAGAGATGTTGGTCCCAAATGAGGAAAAAAAATAGAGTCCCAAAAAGAAAATGTTCTGTCCAAAAAAACTTGTTCCAAAACAAAACCGTTTGGTCCAAAAAAAAATGTTCTGTCCAAAAACTTGTACCAAAAAACCCTAAAAGTTCACATAAAGTAAATATAAGACAAAAATCTTATAAATTACCAGATTTCGTGGTCTCTGTTTTAATAAAAGAATATAAAACAAGAATAATATTAATATGAAATTCATGAATTTTTAGATCAAAATATGAAATATAAAAATAATCAAAGTGAATTAATTTTAATACAATCTGTAAAAACAAATTAAAAATAGATTATCTTTTTGTAATTAACTAAAAGAGCATCACAAACATCAGATAATTTATATTATTATAAAAGATAAGATATGAACTTTTAGGTAAATATAAAAAAATCTTTTGTGTCGCCCCAAATCTTTTCCGAAGAGAGACGAATACTTTTTCAAATACAAAATGTTATTTTTGACAGGTGAAAGTTGAAGAAATAATTTTTACTGTTCTGAATAGAGTTTTTTAAGGGCTTTCAAATGACATACAAAAAGTAATTAGTTCCTCCAATGTAAAACCGAAACCCATATGGAAGAATACACACAGACAGACAGACATACAGACAGACACACAGGCAGATAGACAGGTAGACTTCCACCTGGAAATGATCTTAATTGTCTCAGGGGACCCGAAAATGGATATTTCCGTTTTTATCTCGAATTTTTTTTAGCTCGTTCACAATACTTTCCCTTCTCGAATGATGAGTCAGAAAAATAAAAATCAGAAAAATCAGAAAAAATTTAAAAAAAAACAGTAAAAACAAGAAAAAAAAACAGAAAACATTGGAACAAATTGAAAGAAAAATCGGAAAATATTAAAAAAAAATGAAAAATAAAATTGTGAAATTCGGAAAAAATAAAAATAAAAATTGTAATAAAATTGAAAAAAAAAAACTCTAAAAATAGCAAAAAAAAACAAAACTAAAGAGAATTCGCAAAAAACGAAAGAAACCGAAATATATCACAAAAAATAGCAAAAACAGTAGAAACAAAAAAATAACCAAAAAACCGGAAGCAATTATAACCATAAAAAAATAATAACAGGAAAAGAAAAAACTCAAATGATTTGAAATAAATCACAAAACGACTTAAAAAATCTTGCCAAAACCCCAAAAAAAATCGCAGATTGCATAAAATCAGAGGAATAAGAAACAATTAATTAGAAAACAAAAAATAAAATTGAAAAAAAAAACAAAATAATATTAGAAAAAAATGAAGAAAAATTTAAAAAAAAATCGAGAAAAATAAAAACCAGAAAAAACCAAAAAATCTGAAAAAAATCGGAAAATCAGAAAAAATAATAGAAAACCCAGAAAAAATCAGAAAAAATATCTTTTCCAGGATTTTTAAGATTTAAAAATCCTTAATTTTACGGGTTATAATTATGACGTAAACCTGTAAAGAGTCAGAAAGAACAGAAAAAATTTGACAGGAGAATCAGAAAAAAATCACAAAAAGTAATATATAAGAAAAAGTAAAAAGAAAAACAATAAAATAAATATAAAAAACCAAAAAATTAGAAAAAAACTCATTATAAAAAGTTTTAAAATAAATTGAAAAATCATTAAAAATTTTGAAAAAATCAGAAAAAAATCATTAAAAAATAGCAAAAACTGCAAAAACAAATACAACCAAAAAACCGCAAGTAAATGTAACCATAAAAAAATAATAACAGGAAAAGAAAAAATTCAAAAATATTTGAAATAAATCGTAAAAAGACTTAAAAAATCACAAAAAATCTCTAAAAAATCGCACCAAAATCCAAAAAAAAATTGCAAAAAAATCTCAAATAATTGCAAAATATCAGAGGAATGAGAAAAATTTATAAAACAAATAAAAAAAATGAAAAAAAAAACAAAATAATATACGAAAAAAATGATGAAAAATTTTTAAAAAATCGAGAAAAAAACCAAAAAATCAGAAAAAATCGGAAAATCAGAAAATATAATAGAAAAAATCAGAAAAATCAGAAAAAATATCTTTCCAGGATTATTAAGCTTTGAGGTTATACATATGACAGAAAAAACAAAAAAATCCCAAAGGAGAATCAGAAAAAATCACAAAAAATAATATATAAGAAAAAGTATAAAGAAAAGCAATAAAATAAAAATAAAAAATCGGAAAAAAAAAATAAAATAAATTGAAAAAATCATAAAAAAAATTGAAAAAATTAGTTAAAAATATGAAAAAAATCAAAAGAAAATCAGAAAATATTATAAAAATAAGAAAAAATTTTTCAGATATTTAATGTTAAAGTTTCAAATTTTGACATTTTTTTATTTTTGACAGGTGACAGTTGGAGAAATAATTTTGACTGTTCTAAATAGAGTTTTTCAAGGGATTTAAAATGACAAATAGCAAGTCAAATTCCGTGACATCTGTCATATTTTGATAGTGACACTTCTGTTTGACAGATGTCGTACAAAAACTAATGGGTTCTTCCGATGGGTAACCTAAACTCATATACCAAATTTCAGCTCAATCGGATTAAATGTATAACCTCTATCGTGGAAGAATACAGACAGACAGACTTCCATCGGGAAATGGTCTTAATCATCTCATGTGACCTCAAAATGGATATTTCCATCTTTGTCTTGGAATTTTTTTTTAGCTCGTTCACAATACTTTCCCTACTTGGAGGTGGGTCGGGAAAGTAAAAAATATACCGGCATAAAAAAAATTAAAAATAACAGTAAATAAATGTTAAAGCGTCGAAATAAGTAATAATGATAAAAGGGGACATAAGTAAAAAAATTTAATACAAGATAAAAAAAACTTACTCTATATAACGAAGGAAAGAGAAGAAATTTTCAATAAGCGACACAGACGTTATCGAAGTCAATTGTTTTGACTGAAGAGGCAAAGAGAGAGAATTGTTAACATGGGAAAGACATTTTATAATAATACCTACAAGAGAGGGAGATCTAGAGAAGGGATATCAAGCGAGTCTGAAATTAAGATATACTGAGCAGAGGAATAATGAAAATACAGAGTGACACAGAAAAAAAGTACCAGAAGTAGATATAAGATCACTTTAGTACAATATGCTTGCATAAGAACATTTTGGCGCCAAAAACACTGACGTTTCATAAGTTGGCATTTGACATCTGACTCGAGTTGACATCTGACACGTACTATACGTAGATGATGGACTAATCTGTTAATATAACGCTAAAATTCCTCTCTATATGTAGGTAATTTTGTTCTGTCATTTGTCCTGTCAATAAAAGTTGTATTGTAATTATTATTATGTAAAAAATAACTATAACTTAAATTTGGTTACAAATGTATCAATCTTTATACTAAAATAAAGTTAAAGATAACTCAATCAGAAAGTAACTTGGACATTACCGAAATTGGAATCTAAAACAACGTAAACAATATTCATACATAAATCTTTCCAATTGAAATTCGCCAATCAACGTTGTTCCGTTTCATTCGAAAAGCACCGTTAACGGCTGCAAACAAAAATATAAAGAGAAACAAGTAAAAGAGTTTTCCATTTCCCGAGCGGGAGTTGCGACGCTTAGACCAACGCGACGCCCGGCGTCGCTTTCATTCTCTCTCACAAACAGACACGGAAGCAGGAAAAATTACTTTGAATTGCTAATAGAAACTGTAGAATGACTGACAACCAGTTATTTTACGTTTCCTCTGGAAGGAGATAATTAATTTAATTAAAATATTTAATTAGACGGCGGGCGAAAAGCAATTTTAAAATTGAAGTAAATCGGAGAGGTAAATTAGTTTAGTTTGAGGGAGATTTAGTTTTAGGTTCGTTTTACTTCAATTCGTGAAAACGAAACAACGAAACGTTTTAATTTAGACATTATTCTTGTTAGATCAGTGGTGGAAGTTTGGGGAAACAAAGTTGATGGATTTGAAAGTGATATTATTAATTATCTCTTTTGTGTATATCTATAATATAAGCGGAAAAGTTCTGACTGATTGACTGACTGACTGAATCAATGCACAGCAAAATATACTGAACCCAGAGACTTGAAATTTTGAGAATATATTCCCACTAAGAATGGATTTTGCGAAATTTTGATTTTGAGGGGGTAGAAAATAGCAAAAAACAGTGGCTTACATAGAATAAGTACATCTATATATTGACACAGTTACTCGAGCGAGTAATGGTAGGAGGGAAAATTAGATAAAAATTGGAAAAAATAGAGAAATATAGGGAAAATAAGAAAAAAAGGGTAAGTAAGGAAAAATGTGGAAAAACAATGAGAAATAGAAAAATTTATGAAAAAATGTAGAAAATGGAGAAAATAGAGAAAAACAAGAAAAAATGGGAGAAATAGGGGAAGAAAGGAAAATTATAAAAAATAGCAATTACTATAGAGAAATAAAGAAAAACATGGACAAATAGGGACAAATATAGAAAAATGGGAAAATAGCAAAAACAGGAGAAAATAGAGCAAAATAGGGAAATATATGAAAAAGCATGAAAAGGAAAATTTGGGAAAAATAGTGTCTTTAGTGAAACATGGTGAAAAATACTAAAAAGCATGGAAAAATTGAGAACAGGGCAAAATAGAGATATTTAGGCAAAATAGTGAAAAATAGGGAAAAATGAGGAAAATAGCCAAAAATAGGCAAACAGTAAGGAAAAATGAAGAAAATAAAATAAGGAAAATAGTGAAAATAGGGGAAAATATAGAAAAAAAATTCTTCTCGTAGGGTCGACAGGGGGAGGTAGATTTCTGGTGTCTAAATTTGAGACTTTCATCCTTCCCCACCCCACGATATGGTCAGATCGAAAAAAGTTTCAAACAAATAAATTTTATAATAATTAGGATATAAAAAAGTCGAATATTTTCAAAAATAGTCAAGATATAAATTTTTTGACATTCCAACCCCTCCAGTTCCATCCCCTTAGGTCGAATGGAAAAAAGTTTCAGACAAATTAATTTTATAATAATTAGAACATAAAAAAGTCTTATGACTTGTTTCAATATTTTTGAAAATGGCGGAGATAAATTTTTTGAAATTTCAACCTCCTCGAATTCCACCCCTGTGAGTTGGATAAAAAAAAGTTTTAGACAAATTTATTTTATAATAATCAGAGCATAAAAAATGTTCAATGACCTTTTTTAATATTTTTAAAATGACAGAGATATTATTTATTTGACATTTCAACCCCCTCCAATTCTCACCCCCTTCGAAGTAGAATGCCCATTTTCAATACGCAACGAATTACTGCTCCAAAGAATTTTTGAAACAAATTTGGTGTCGATTGGACCAAAATTGCCGGAACAGAATTTTTTTTTTACTGATTTTTATTCTCCAGGTTATAAACAGCGTAGTCTGGGTCCAATAGGTAGATTCCATATATGGGAATCTACCTATAAAGACAAAAATAGAGGAAAATAGTGAAAAATTGGGGAAAACAAAAAATATGAACAAACTGGCAAAATAGTGGAAAATAGGGAGAAAATAAGGAACAGTTGGGAAAATTCAGATATAATTAGAAAAAATTGGGCAAAATGGGGAAATTTTGGAAAATAGGAAATAATTAGGAAAATTAGGGCAAAATAGGGAAATTTGAGAAATAATATAGAAACATGGGGAAGTTAGAGAATATATATGGAAACATATAGGAAGATGGTAAAACATGGAGAAATATTGAGGAAAATAAGAAAAAAATGTAAAAATGGAAATAATAGAAAATAATAGGGATAAAAACAATAATGAAAAACAGGACAAATAGGAGGAAATAGAATAAATATTGAGAAATAGCGAATATTGGTGAAAATTATATACAAATAGGATAAAATAATCGAAAAGAGAAAGAAATAGGAAAAATAGATAAAATGAGAAAAACCAGTGCAAATAGGAAAAAACGTGAAAAATAGAGACATAAGACGTGAAAAATAGGGACATATGGGGAATAATAAGAAAATATAAAAAGATGGATAAAATATTAAAATTAGAGATAAATATAGAAAAATAGGGAATATACGGGAAAACAGTAAAAAATAGTAATAGTAAGTAAAAATTTTAAAAATAGGAAAAATAGGAAAAATAGGAAAATTTTAAAAATAGGAAAATGGGCAAAAATAGCTAAAAATTAAGCAAATAGGAGAAAAATATGGGAAAAACAGTGAAAAATCAGGAAAATAGGAAAAAATATGGCAAAATAGGAAAAATTGGAAAAAATATGGAATTTTAGTAAAAATAAGAAAAAACATGGAAAAATAAGTAAATTAGAGAATAAATAGGCAAACATATGGGAACAAGGCAAAAAGGGAAAATAAAACAAAATAGATAATAATAGGGACAAATCTGGAAAAACAATAAAAAGTAATGAAATACAGGTAACATTGGAAGAAATAGGAAAAACAAGGCAACTAAAGAAATGAAAAATAAAAAAGTGGAAAAATATGATAAATAGGAAAAATAGCAAAAAAATGTAGGAAAAACAATAAAAAAAATCTGATGTGGCCAGCACATGACCTCTCGCCATTTTTGAATCAAAAATTTACAGGTTGACACAAAAAAGTGTGAAAAAAAAATTTTTTTTGTAAATCTGGCAACAATGGCAAAAGTTTCGAAAATTTTAATGAGATGAAAATAAACTATAGGGTATACAAAAGATATGTGTAAAACTTTATTGCCGTTTTGTATAATAATGGCGTCATTACCCATAGTAACTGCCACTTCCGGTTATGCGATTGGCACCAAAATCTAATCAGATCTAATCTATGGTATCAGAATCCTGTATGCAAAATTCCAATTTTTTTTATTCAGCAGTTTTTGAGTTATCGTTACTACAACATCCATCCAAACACACACACACACTAACACACACACACACACTAACACACACACACACAGACATCATCGCGAAAATATTAAAATCGTATTCTAGGGACCCTAAAACGTGTTTATCCATTGAAAACTCACTACCCAATTTTTAGCATGATTCCTATACCTCTCTTATCTGAAGGGCGAGAGGTAAAAATTGGGAAAAATAGGAAAAAATAGGGAAAAATAAGGAAATTAGAGAATAAATACTCAAACATAGGGGAAATATAGGGGAAAAAGGGAAAATAGAACAAAATATGGACAAATAGGGAAAACCAGGAAAAAATAAGGAAAAAGAGGAAAATACAAAAAAATACAAAAAAACAAGTAAATCTCGGTCGTCGAGGTACTTAAGTGACTCCGTAGCAAAGCTCAGGTATTCAGCTAGTTTTGTATAATTTTTTTTTATTCGGTCATAGTAAATAACCGCTGTTTAGTCTTGATATTTTTTTTTGCTCGTTATTTTTCTATTTATAAAACGTGGTTTACTATCAGACGGATTTATTGCCATTTTTAACAGTGTTGAAATATATAATTATCTTTCTAACTATTATTGGTAAAGTATCGCATTAGTTATAATAATATGTGAATTTGTTTTTCAGAAAATTTAAATGCGAAATTTAGCGTTTGAGATTGTGATTGGTAAATTTCTTTTTTTTTCTTTTTCGTGTTTGTTATTATAATCAATTACTGTAATTTCTAATAACTAGACAGTCAAAAATTATAAGATAGAGGTTCTCGAAGGACCATATAGATTTATAAGATAACGATAAAACTTGATTTAATAAAACACATGGTGGTATTATTAAAGAGCTTTTTCCTAGCTCGTTTAATTATATTAAGGACAAGAACAATTATCTATTATTACAAAAAAAATTAGAAACCGGAAAATCGTTAAAATATCAATACTTATATTGCTACATACATTATTTCTTTCACGGATATTTAACTAAAAATATTTATATATTTTTCTCTCAATGGAGAACATCTTTTATCGAGAAATTATGATGAACTAAACTTTTTTTTGCGGTGGTCTTTGTTAAGTACCACTTCTAAAAAACCGTTAAATCGTCACGAGATATGTAACTTAATTTGATTGGTTGACAAAATGTTGTGTCATTTTTAAGAGATCACATTTGTGTTAAAATTCGTAACATGAATAATTTTAGATATAATATTTTGTCGCTGCGTAAGAGAGTAAGAGAAAAGCACTTAATATTGAGATATTGCCTAATCGTTGGAACAATCTTTCTCGAAGTTTTATGGTAATATACGAGTCAAAACATGTTATTTTTAATTGCAGTTATCAAAAATATGATTGAATATAAATTTTAAAATATTATTATGGTTTTAATAAGATCTCTGGGTAAATTTTAAGAGAATTAATTAACTTGAGTGATGATGTTACTCGTTTACAGTCGTCATAATTTTCATCCTGATAGTCATCATTAGAATATTGTTGAAGAATTTACTTTGGTGAGCTTATCTCACGCCATTGTGTTACTGTTCATACTAAGTCGTAGAAAAATAAATAAGTTCATCACACAATTATAATTAGGAGATCTCTTACAACTTCAGAGACTTGTGTTAAAGACAGCATAAACTGAATTAATTCATTCATTGTCTATGTTCTCCTAATTCCACATTAAGGAAATTATTCTCACATTAGCGTTCTATCCAATTAACGAGCTTTGTTAAATATAGAGAAAACAAACTTACGAGAATACGAAGCGTTTTGTTGTTGCACCGTCCCGTTCCCAGAGGACGCATTGGGCCATCCCATCCTGCAGATGCAGACAGAGACGGCGACGATCAGGACCAAAAGGACCAACAAGGTGCTAACGACTACGACGACGAACCACGTCACTTCCAATCCTAGTATGGTGCCTGTCTCGTTATCTGAAAGTGGAAAACAACAGCTTGAATAATTTAAGTTGATTTTTATAGACAGTGTTAAAGTAAAATAACTCTATAGAGAATAAATAAAGTTATTTGGTTCAGTAGCGCAGTTAGTTTAAATAAAAAAGTGCATATATTTTAAAGGTAAGTTTCCTTTGTCAAATTTTTAAGTGATTATATTTTTTTAATTTTGTTAAATTGGGCACATAATTGAAAGCTAGTTAATTACATCTACGTGTAGGCATTATCACATTTTTTAAAGTAGATGATAGGACTTGTTTTTATTAAAAGTTCAATTTCTTCCTTATACTTTTCATTACATCACTGTTTTTGCTGATACTTTTTCTTGGTATTGTTATAAAATAAATTACAACTCTAACCTTACTCCATCTCTCAATAGCTAAAAACATAATAATAATCAAATATTCCCGCCTGAAAATCCCCCAACCCTCTTCTTTTTCATCTCTACGAATTTCTCAGTGTCACCAACCCAAATAAAATGATCCGGTGCCTTAGCACCTTAAAGTAGGCAACCACAGACAATCATTGTTAGTTGTCTACTCAAAGCCTCTATAGTATATCCTTTTTTTCCCACTCTCAACGACATGTAAATGGAATAGAGAGTTAAAGCCAACACACAACGTAAACGCATCTCAATCACGTATACCTTAACGTATCGGGGTTACGTCTTAGAAAAATTGTACCATTAAAAAGACTTAAAGCACAACTTGTTTTACAATGTAACGTAACGTCAATGTTGCACAGTGGTTTCTAACCAAACTTTTCGTTAATGACATGATTTTAAATCATATTTTGCAAGATTAAGTACTTCTGGTAATAGAGCAGTCCTATACGGGGCTTTTGTCCTCAATTCCCTAAGGGCCGGTTTTTCAATGTAATGAGAAGAGCTTAGGATATGTGGCCAAATTTTAATTATGTAGAAGAAGTTCTTTTTGTTAACGCCGTAGAAAAATACTACAAATAATAAAGGGTAAATAAAGTGGTGCCACTTCTTAGAAGGAGAAAATGTCGCTAAATATGTTTCTATGAACCGTGGGAATATTCGCGATTACCAAGGCTTAAAACAAAAACACATAAATATAAAAAAAAACTAAAAACAAATATAATAGAACAAGGCAAACATGTTGAATATTAAAAAATTATCCGAACTTCTACGATCATCTCAACAGTTCGCTTCGACAATATTAAATTTTTTGAAACAATCTAAACCGTCGTATTCTTCGATAAAATTAGGCCTATGTTGAAATATTTTTGGTCTTCCACTTCGCTACAATATAAGCATTAGCAATATCTAAAGCATCCATATTCAAATGTTATAAAGAACATAGGTTATAAAGTAATTTTGACTTAACAATGGGTTAACCCTACCCCGAGAGAAAGGTTAAAGTTAGCTTTCAGTTAGTCTTTAACTGTCAATTGAAAAACAGAAAAGTTTTAGTTAACTTTTAGTTATCTCAAGGTCAGAGTTAATCACACATTGAAAAACCGGCCCTAAGTGATACCCAGTGCTTATCTTTATTTCGGTTTAAAAAATTACATTTACTACCTCTGAGAATAAGCGTTGGGTTGTCTGAACAATTTTTTTTTATACAATTAATTTGTCTGGTAAGTACCTCTTATAAAGTTTATTTTTTTGGAAACTATTTGGAATAGTGAAAATACTAAACACTTTTGTAGGATGTACTGCACTGTGCATGCTGCTAAGACGTTTAGTGAGGTTAGGTTTTCATTTTGTATGATTTCCTTCCATATTTTGACAACAACATGCGTGATGCGTTAAAGAGATACGTAACAATTATCACTAGTTTACACGAAAACTGTACCTCGTGAAAAAAGTGTCTCTTGGGCCAGCATGCAGTCGCTGAAAATGAAAATGATACTCATTTATTTTCCGGTATCCGGATATGTAATATAGAGATTCGCACCATCTTATCCCGATAAAATGTGCAAGTACTTATTAGATAAGTTTTGTTTTATTTGTAAATCATATATATTCAATAAAACAGATTACAAAAAAATAACCACAAACATTTTAGTTCCTTATGAGCATTATTTTATTCAAACGAAATTGATAAACTATGGATTCCAAACTCAGTCTTGGGTACGTGTTTCATATGATTAAACGAATTTGGAAAAGGCAGGAAGAAATAATTATCATTTGGAAATTGGAGAAATTTAATAAATGTTTGCTTCTTATTCTTAACAAAAATTCAAGTAAAAAAATTTCGCAAAGCTGTGTATCCTAACGTACAATTAGTGACCAAAACTGCACCATATTCTTCTCGATATCAAAAACAACAGCCACCAGCGCCGAAAGCAGCAAGTAGTAGTTCACAAGAACTTGAAGATTGCTCTTAACGATTTGTGCCGTAATCTCAACTTATCGAAAGAAATCAAAATTGCTCTCTTCACATGGATGTTTGGGATCAAATATACGAGTCACGTATTAGTGAAATCGCGTCAAGAAATTTGAACAATATTTTTCGAAAACAAAAGACTTTGGCTACTGTAATAATATCAACGAATTATTTGCCTGATTTAGTAAAAATCATGATACCAATAATTTTCGCCTACTTATTGATGGCAAGTGCAAAAGCTGTTTTACTCCATAAAAGTAACAAGAAACCATCAATTCCTGCTTGTCATTCCACAAATGGCAAAAAAACCTACGAGATAATGAAAGACAGGGCCGGCGTGACCTATGAAACAATGAAGCAGTAGTTTCAGGGCTGCACTTCCGAGGGGATTTTTGGGTCGATTAACAAAAATAATTAATAATTTACAAAAAAATAAAGAAACAAAAAATTTATTATTTCAAAATCACCAGTACCATTGTATCATAGCTTTATGAATAATTGCTAAGACTTAATATAAGGGCGCTGACTACCAGCAAAAGGCGAGCGGTCGCTTAATTTCTCATCATTCGCATAACAAACTATCTGCAATATTGAGTAGGCGAAAAGGGGGGCGGTGAAATAAAAATGTTCCAGGCACCAAATACCCTAACGCCGGCCCTGATAAAATAGCTTCTAGAACTGCTGAACTACAGTTTGTACAAATGGAAAGCATGCTGTGACCTGAAAGCTGCAGATTAAAGATCATGTCTTAGAAAAGAGCAAAGTCCTTAACGAAGCACTTGTTGACAAAGAAAGCATTATTCTTCCATCGTTGCACAAACAATTGTAACTTACTTAAAGATGAAGTTCTCCTAACTGTCATAGCGGGTATAAGCGGGTGTCAGCCTCCAAATCAAGAAATTGTTCAATAATACACCGTTCATAAAATGCTTAAACAACATGGAGGCAAAGGCTTGGAATGCTTTTCAAGAAGTATCTCATGGTTTTTTGGGAAACAACAGGAGCCAAAACGACTATCAATTAATCAAAAACATGAATCAAAACTTTCATGTCATGCCATTGGGTTATAAAAAAGTATTAAAGAGCTTCAAAATCTATAATCAATTTATATACTCAAAAATGTCTCTCAAAACGCACTTCATGAATAATCATTTGTACTTTTTCCTCCGAATTTGGGAGCTGAAAGCGATGAACAAGGTGAAAGACTTCACAAGGACATCGCTACAATTAAAAAGCGGCATAAGAGCTTTTCGGATCAAAATAAGATGAGTGACTATTGCTGAATACAACTTCTTGAAGAGTTTGAATAACAAAAGAAATTTCTGACCAAAAATTTTTATGTAAACAGCTGAAATTATCTGCCTTTACTTAATAAGGAATATCTCCATTTTTAATCCATTTGGGGCAAAATTAGGTTTTATACTTTCGTTACAGAATTATCTTTTACCTGCAATCATTGATAGGTGTGGAAAAAATTTTTGTATAACTTAATACAACAAATAAATATGTGTAAAAAACAATGTTTTTCGACTTTCAACACCTGTAACCCAAAAAATACTATTTCAGTATACACATTGATATATTTTAGTTTGGTTAGATCAATCGTTCTCCATATTTCTGGCCATATCTGGAAAAAAAGTCTAAAAATATCTTTTATTAATATGTATATACTGCTTCTTTGGAAAAATATATGAGTGTCATTTTTATTTTCAGCTACATTAAATTAAGCTAAAAACTTTTTCCCATTAAGTACATGCAATTAAGAAAAATTGTAAACTAGTATACCAATTAACTATTATTTATATTCTGTAACAATATTGCAATTTTCTATAGTTATTTCATCTATAGCTTTGAAGCATATACATATTTTCCTGAAAAAAAAACCTTCTGGATCTTGAATATTTAAACAAACTGCTGTATTTATAATTAGTTATTTAACATAACATAAAAATCTAGTTGGAAAAATTCAAAAATGATTGAATAGGTACATACTTTGACATAAACTAGTTGACGTTTCGTCTGAACCATCCGCACAGTGGTTAATTCCATCACACACCAATTCAGTGGCTATACAAAATTCTCGTAAATTGCAGCGAAATTCTGCGCAAGCGTGCTCTGAAAATAAAAAAAAAACATTTAGTACGAATTTTTTTTAGATAAAATAAGTTTGTTGGTTGAGATATCTAGGATGAAATTGGAAGTTGGAATATTGTGATTGGGAGGGTGGGTTGGCATTGTACTGGTTAATAAATCTTAAGTAAAGAAGTTTGTTTTCAAGGATTAATACACGCCTATTCTAAGAACCAATGAGATTTCTTCAATTTCTTAAAATCGACCAGTCATTTTGGTACCATTCACAATTCTATACTTTGACATCTGTCACTGTCAGATTATTTTCGAGTTTTCTTAACACAACGTCCTTTCAAAATGGTAATATTTGGTCAAGAATCTTTAGAAAATATCGAAAAAACTGTACAGAGTGTTATTCCGAAAAGTACAGTAAATAACCAAAAGTCAATATGGAAACAATTTGAAATATTTTTAAAAGAGAAACATTTTGAACTTATAGAAACTACTTCAAATCAAGAGCTTGAATTCGTCATGAAAGATTGGGCTTTTAATATGAAGAGAGCTGACGGCAAAAAATCTCGAATCAAGGGAAGTAGAAAAAATTGCTCGAGCAAGCTCTCGCGATTTTTTCACTTCCTTGATTCTCGATTATTTGCCATGACAATAAAACTTTCATACAATTAAACATGTATTTATCGATAAAAAAATTATCTCTTATGTATTTACCCCCGATAAAAAAAGTATCATTACCTATACCTTGCACCCAATCTCTAATATCTATCAAAGGTATCAAATTATAAGTTATTTAGACGATTATAAAGTATAAGGTATGAGTGTTTGAGTTTTATGTTGACAAAATTAAGGCTCTGATGATGGCTTTGTAAGCCGAAAGCGATCAGCCAAATTTTTAATAAATTATTAATTTTACATAATGATGTACTCTTTCCACTCCATTTTATATGGAATTAAACTTGAAATATTTACTTAAATTAAAATTTAACGCATTTAAAAAATAAAAATAATAATCACTACAAAACTAATTATTTATTCAAAATAATCAGATTGAACTATCGATTAGTAGAATTTTATTACAAAAGGTAACAGTTTTGTTTCTGTATTTTTACAATCAATAACAAAATGTTTTTGGCTAAACGCTTGGTTTTCCCTAAAACCACAAATTCAACGTATTTTCTTAAAAAACATATATAATGTATATTCACCAAAAAAAAAAAAACTATATAATCATTTATGATTTAAAAATATGGTGAATGCGATCAAGCACCTGCACCAAATTTTTAAATGCTTATTTTTTCACTTATTTAATTAAAATTTAAATTTAAAATTTCCAAACTGATGATTCGTTCTTTGTTTTTAGTAACTACCAAAATTAATGCAATTAAAAATAATAATAAAATTGTTATAAAATTACTTTAAAAAATAGTTCTCGAACAAGTGGCCGGAATTTTTAATTACATTATTTTTTGAGTTGGTTTGGTTGGTTTGAGTTTGGTTTTTCTAAAACTATAAATTTAACGAAATTAAAGTTCAATAAACATCCTTTCGTAACAAAAAAGAATCAAACAAATTCAGCCTCAAGCAATGAAAAATTTTTATAATTTACTATTTAAAAATATGGTGGATGCACTTGAGGTTCATACACCAAATTTTAAAATGATTATTTTTTCCATTTATTTAAAATTAAAATTTAAAAATTATATAATTTCCACACTAATGATTCGTTTTTTGTTTTTAATTAGTGTAGAAACTAACGCATTTAAAAATATTAAAAAATTGTTATATAAAATAGTTTTTAATAATATTTTTGAATTTTTACGTTTTTTGTTGACGTTTGTTTTTGTGCCGAACAAGTGTGAACCACACAATCTAAATCAGTTTTTGTTTCACAAATCTCCATTAATTCCTATCTTGAAAACATCGTATACCAAATTAACTTCCGGTACTATGCCTACAGTCTCCGTCGTTTAATAAAAGCTTCAACCAGTGTAAATCGCACAATTTCAATTTCATTTAAAGGCACGCAAAAAGAACAGTCGGATTCTTTTTCATTCCGACACAATAGACTTTTAAAATGAGAAACAAATGTAAAAGCTGCACATTCCATTATTAGAAAATGTAACACAACAGTTGCATCACCAAAAGACGCAAACAAAATTTGCTTAAAAGTCGAGAGATGATTTTAATCAAGCCGACGACAAACTAGAGCGTTGTTTATCTGTAACGTGACGTTAAAACTTTGATAAAACAAAAAGTTTTTGTTTCATAAGAACAAAAAGGTTTATTATATAAATTTAATTTTACACGTCACTGTTTAAAAATACCGTAGCTCTGATTTTTTTTTTTAAATAATGGAATTGTTCTGCTCTCATTTATTCCTACTTTTAACAGCGTGTCGTGTTGAAGCGAGAGATTTTTATATTTCTTTTGATTTCCTCTGTCGCCGAATAAAATTGCGATTTAGCAATTTAAATCGCAGTTGATTTAATGAAAAACCGAGAAAAGTTACGCGCTTTAAAATTAATTTTTGGATATATTTGATGGATCGTCGGTTTTTTTTTGTATTTTAAAATTTTAATTTTTCACTTTCTTGTTCCGACTTACAATTTTAGTATATGAAGTAAAGCACAAAGTCAGGTACCACAAGAATATATTTTCACAGAAAGGCAACTAATTTCGATTATAGTGTAAAGATAATTCAGTACGTGTAGACACGATCGGAAATTGATACATTTAATTATTTAACTATTTTTTATAATTAGAGCAGACAGGAACAAGAAAATGGCTTAAAACGGAAAAGTTAGAGGTGTACTAATAGCAGAACTTAAAAATTTTAAAATACAAAAAGTACTCTTCAAGTATATGAATCATATTATGAGTTTTTGCAAGGTAATATAGATTGTATTAACGAAAATTATTTAATGGGTGATTTTAACTTGCCTGAAGTAAAAGGTTTATTCAAATAAAAAGTATCCTATATGGTATAATAGGGGAAACAAAGCACTTATAAGGGAAAAAACTAAATTATGTCACATAAGACGTACTTCTGATTTTCATAAACAGTAATACACGGAAACAAGAAGGAAATTAAAATTATCAATTAGATCTGAAAATATATTAAAAGTATAGAGAAGGATTGGAAAGCAGAGGTAAATATTTTTTGAACTTACGTTAACAAAAAGCAAAGTGGGTGTATAGCCTGTGCAATATTTCTTTTTTCTAAAAATGACAGACTTCAGGTCGACCAGTAATTTTGTGTTAAAATATATAGGGTGGCTAATCTGTTTGGATGTGTCTACTCGGCTAGTACCAACTTTAACAAGTAGTGAATTATTTGAAAATTTAATGCATAATAAATTTAGAATATTTTTATACACTTTATTCTAACTTAAAATAGTAACAATAGACATTACCATTTTTCACTGATTGTTGATAGAATTTGTGCAGATTTAGTGTTTTTTTTTCGTCAACTCAACTGGGGATTGTCAAAAAAGTTAAAAGAAATATTGGATGGACTATACAAGCAGTGACAATTGTTATTTCAATAAAAAAGAAATTCTTCCGCAGGAAACTGCTCTACGTCTTGCAGATTTTTTGCGATAACATATTCATCAAATAAACCTACAAATAAATTAAAAGAAGAATACGTAAATCTTTGGAAAAATGACAGTTTTACTTTAATTTTAATAGATGATGATGATTATTTAGTAGCTGATGATTTTAAAATTTATAAACAAATTCAAACAGTGCGAGATTGCGGCGAGTGAAAGAGAGGTCGTCCGAACTAAATATGCTGGCTTTTTGAAGGTAATATATTGCCGTTTTCTTTTAACACTTCAAATACTCCATCCGAAATAAAAATCATAAAAGGCACAGAAGAAATAAACGCATGGATAATTTCAATACATTTTTTAAAAAATATACTTTATTTTATTATTTGAATCTGAAATCACTTTTAGTAAATTTAGGATGTGTTATAAAAGTGAATTTCCCAACCAAAATGAAGTTTTTGGAGTTTTGTCGAATATCACCGGAAAATTTGCAACATTTATCGACCATTTACTAGTTTAACCCAGATTTTAGGATATGCTCTTGTACGTGGCTCTCTTATTACCAAATAATTATCATTAGTAGACTTCCGTCGACTTTGGGGTGTTGTATATTTTACAATTTAATAAACTTTTTAAATTATTGAAATCATTCATTAATTAAAATGAATTTGTGCACTTACTAGGATCTTTTACGGCTGTAATGACGAGCTTAAATCCATTAGAATCGGTACCCCAAGCGTCAGTCACGTACTTAAGCGTAACGTAGTTGGTACGAGTAAACATGGCCCCAAGATTTTGTTTTGTGTTCTTGCATGACAAATCAAACTGTAACAAAAATAATTTTATTAGTTTTTAATATATTTAACATTCTAGATAATTAACAAATGTGATAAATTCGCACAATGAATTGAATAACTTTATTATTATAGAGACATGTTTGTTGGGGATGAAAATAGTAGTTTGTACAACAAGTGAGAAAGCGTCACTTTTACCACGAGCTCAGAAGTTGGGAAAAAATAGGGACAATAAGGGATAAATAGGGAAAAATAAAGAGAAATTAGGAAAATAACAAAGAGTAAAGAAAAACAGGAATAAATAAAGAAGAAAAGGAAAAATGTAATGACATAAGCTGCGCATGCGCACGTTATTATCTCCTAAAATCATGTGTGAAAACTATTGGGAATTCGGGAAAAATTCTCATACAATAGTTGTATGGAATTTTAGATGTATATTTTTCTCGCCATGTAGCGGCGAAACTATGAGGAATTCGATAAAAGTTAAAAATAAAAGTTAAAGAAAATTTGATGCTTTACAACTTTGCACGAGAAAATTTTTGCACTAAGTACATTATTTGTCCTCAAAATCAAGAAAAACTAGAGAAAACATACATGCATATTTTTTACGCGCCCTCTAGTGGCGCAACTATTGGAGATTTTAGTAAAAGATTAAGACAAAAGTTATAGAGAATTTTATGCTCTAAAACTTTGTACTATAAAATTTTGCATTAAAGTATATTGTTTGTCCTCAAAATTAAGAAAAACTAGAGAAAACCTACATGCACATTTTTTACGCGCCCTCTAGTGGCGAAACTATTGGAAATTCTGAAAAAAGTTTGAAACAAAAGTTATAGAGAATTTTATTCTCTAAAACTTTGTATTACAACATTTTGCACAAAAAGGTATTGTTTGTCCTCAAAATCAAGAATAACTATAGAAAACATACATGCACATTTTTTACGCGCCCTCTAGTGGCGCAACTATTAGAAATTTTGGAAAAGGCTCAAGACAAAAATTGTAGGTAATTTTATGCTCTAAAACTTTGTACTACAACATTTTGCACTAAAATGTATTGTTTGTCCTTAACATTTAAATAAAGCAAAAAATTGTTACATGTATATTTAACCAATGTCGGTCTTGAGGACCCTCCACTGTACCAATTTAAACCAAAAATTAATGGTCGCATTCTAGGCACACACCGACCCTCCATACCAAATTTCAGCTTGATTGGTCAAACGGTTCGGCAGTTATCGTGGAAGATTACACACAGACACACAGACAAACAGACACACAGACACACAGACAGACCATACGCTGGAAATGGTCTCAATCTTCTTGGGGGACCTCAAAATGGATATTTCCATCGATATCTCGATTTTTTTTTGCTCGTTCACCTTACTTTCCCTTTGATGGGTCCGGGAAAGTAAAAATTAACCAATACCCAACGCCCCCTAAATTAGAGGGTGGCGTTGGGTATTGGTTAATTTTTTTTTTTTTTTAAAGTTTTCAACAATAATTTTATAAAAAATTTTAGTTAGTACTAGTGTTCAATTTTCATACAAAATTTTAACACCGTGTACAATTTCGTCATTATGTTTGCCTGATGATGGCCATCGTTTGGCCGAAACATTTCGCCATTTTAATCACATCTTAAATTTTTAATAAATTTTGTGGTATGACTTGAAAAATTTGAAAAATAGGAAAAAATAGTTCAGAATGGGTAAATTAGAGAAAAATACTAAAACATGGGGTAATAGTGGAAAATAGGGAAAGTAATAAAGGCAAATAAGGACAAATTATGAATAACAGGAAAAATATGAAAGAAATAGGAAAAATAAGGGGAAATATTAAAAAAATTGGAAAAACAGGAAACAGTAGGGCAAAATAGGAAAAAAAGGGAAATTAGAGAAAAATATGAAAAAAATAGTGAAAATAGGAAAAAATTTGGAAAAGTGAAAAACTGGGAAAAATTGTGAAAAACATGGAAAATAAGTAGAAATAGTAAAAAATAGCTAAAAATACGGAAATTTATGAAAAACAAGAAAAAACCATATCAAAAAAGAAAAATAATGCAAAACAGGAGAAAATAGAAAGAAATAGGAAAAATAGGAAAAATTAGCAAAAAATAGAGAAAACCTATGAAAAAATATGGACAAGTAACTATTGGCAAAAATGGAAAACTAAAAAAAAATATAAAACAACATTGATAAAATAGGAAGAAATGGATAAACATAAGAAAAAATAGGAAAATAGGAAAAAATAAAAAATAACAAAGCTCGGTCGTCCACGTATTAATCTTAAAGAGACTCCGTATAGCAAAGCTAGACATATATAAAATAAGTCTTTATTAGAATTAAGCATAAAATAAAACAACACATACTCGTAATGGGAAAAGATGAAGATTGCAACGCATCTTCGCAAAATAATAATTTATGATTAAAACACCCTATTTTACCATCAAATATTTACCACGAACCTCAAAATACCACCATTTAGGGTAAAAACCCTCAAAACGGCAGCATGACCTGTCTCTAAAGGTCGAGAGACTGCCACTGAAACTCATACTACCACTGCTCCAATTGGAATGACCGCAGCAACTAACTCAATCCGCTCCGACTGAGATATACCATAAGGTCGGCTGGGTATGCAAGTGACTCTATCTTTAGGCGGGGGTTACAACTGTTAATTATATTCCAGTCCTGCACGCGTTTAATTTAAATATATTAATTAAATTAACTTCCTTACAGTTTGGTATCAATTAGATCACGTTAATAACAATGACGGAGTAGCCCAAGCACCGGATATGTTATTAAATTTTATTTCTTGTGATTGCAAAAAAGGATGCGGCTACCGGAAAGCTGGCTTGAAGTGCTCTGTTATATGTAAATTACGCAGTGGTAAATTATGTGAAAAAACAACTAAAGTCAGGATCGAGAACGACGACTAAGATGAGGAAACATCATTGAAGCGCAGATCTTCATGCGTGATGAAGAGGAACTAGAGGATGTCAATCCGGAAAAATACAGTGAAGGAAAAGGACAGTGAAAACGTCAATGTCAAAAAATCCATTAAAATGAAGAAAAAATAGAATGACAAATAGATTACTTTCGATTTTTTTTTTATTGCAATTATGTTTGTTGTTTAATTTTTGTTGACTAATTTTGATTTATTCGAGTCCGATCACCCAAAACTTTTCTAGACATGAACGATTTTTTTTTCAGTAATTTATTAAATAAATAAAAATATGAAATTATTTAAGGATTTTTCAGAAATAATAATAATTTTCATGGCGATTTTCACAATTTTTATGAAAGTATCAAGTTTAAACCGCTATAATTTCATAAATATCAGACTTACAAAAAAAGTATAAAAAAAACATTTTCAAAATTTAGTCTTATTTAAGTTTGCCTTAAAACTTTTTTTTGCCCCTTTAATCCAAGATGGCGGCTTGAGATTCCCTCCTCCCCAAAAGATTGAAAACTTAGATTTCTTATAACGTATTCCACCTTATGCAAAGTAACATCCCCTAGAAACTGGCCTATATTGTCTATTATAGCGGTCTTTTCGAGAAGGGATTGGAAAAAGGAAAATGCATGAATTTTACTGTTGCCTAGAGAAGAAACTTTTTTATGAGTAAAAAGTAAAAAGTTAAAAATTAAAGAAAAAGACACAGTTCTTGTCCAACAAAGAAATGAATATTTATGTATTGGCTTGAATACGATTTTTTGAAGTCATAAGCGGCTCGTTTGGGTGAGATATGAAAGTCAAATAAATAATGAAAAAATTATCCAAAAAAGAACGAATTTAAGTGTATAACAAGTTTTTAAAATTTGGTTATACATCGCTTAACTTATCGTCTAATTCAGACCATGCGACGCATGATATGAACAAAGATGGAAGGCGCAGTATTGCCAAATGTCTTTTTTACAGATTTTTTAAAAACAAGAATTCAAAATGTCCATCGCGGATGTCTATGACAAGAGAGACAAACATACTTCCAAAAATTAGTACTAGAAATGTCACTCTCCGGTTAGTTTCTCTATGGTGTCAGTAGGGGTCGGGGCACTTGAGCGTAGGAAAATTTTCTATCCCACAGGTCTCGAACAGCTTTAAACAGCTCTCTAACAGCTTTAAACAGCTCTTTAACAGCTTTAAACAGCTCTTGAACAGCTTTAAACACCTCTTTAACAGCTCTTGAACAGCTTTAAACACTTCTAGAACAGCTTTAAACAGCTCTTGAACAGCTTTAAACAGGTCTCGAACAGCTGTTTAAAGCTGTTCGAGAAGTGTTTAAAACTGTTCAAGAGCTGTTAAAGAGGTGTTTAAAGCTGTTAAAGAGCTTTTTTAAGCTGTTCGAGAGCTGTTTAAAGCTGTTAGAGACCTGTGGGATAGGAAATTTTCCCACGCTCAAGTGCCACGACCCCTACTGGTGTCCACTATGAAGCTTAATGTCCACGAAGTAAATCAAGCGTCACGCCTACCTATAGCAGTTGGTCTCTCTTATGTTATTTGGGCAGTTTCTTTGGCCCATAGCAATATATATCGAAACAATGTATTTTTTCTTGCATATGGAATAGAATTGTCTTCTTAGGGGCGAAGGTGCGACTGGGTGGTATGCTCCAGGGGTTCGTGGTTGTGGCACAATCCATATTCAAAGAAAATAATAAAATAAAAGACAATTTTTATTTACTAAAAATAAGTAACGCTGCGTCTCTTAGTCAACCACCGTTAGACATCGAAGAGCCCCCCCTGAAACGTCACGACAGAATATTAAAAAGCGGTACACTGAGCCAATATTTAGTACCTTTTCATCGATTTTGTGGTAAACTTTGTCCAACAACTAAACCGACTGCTATGTTGAAAATTAGAGAAGTGGGGAACCAAAGAACAAAGGAAAAAGTAGAGACTATACACTATACATGTAAATACTACAGCTATTCTTAACAACATTAAGTAACTATTTAAAAAAATAAATAATCTGTCAGAATTAACTTTAATAGTTACCTTATATGTTCCTACGGCATGAGCACCATCATAAATATATAAATGATCATTGCAGTCTAACTGAAGAAAGTCAAAACGAAGCATAAACCTCTGAAGAATTGAATGAGTTTGAAAGGTAATGATGCAGTCCAAATTTCTCTCATTTTGCGACCAAAGAAGTGCGCCATCTATCTTCCTATAAAGGTTTTGCAGGAAATGATTCTTGCACAACGATTGCATTGAATCTGAAATAAATAAATAATAATTAGTTTTAACAATAAAATAACAGCACATTTATTAAAATATTTAGATTGAGACACCATGTATAAAACAAAATGATCAATAAATGTGATTTATTATTTAATGAAATTAATTATCAAACTATATTTGTAAATGATCATAGAATAATTGTTAATTAACGAATAAATATTTAGTATTTTAATAAATCATTATTTAATAACCAATAATAGTAATTAATCTTTGTCAGTCATTAAACAGAATTCATATTATTAACAATTCCTTATATATTTTAAACATAAATGAAATATAACAATTTTTTTTTTGTATTTGTCTATCTTATTTCTCTGTCACTCTTATACGAGACGAAAAATATTGTCTTCTATATCTGACTCCTAATGACCGTTACCAACAATCACGCCACAATTTGTCAGCCAATCAAATTAAGTCAACTTATCACCAGACGCGTGTTCGCTTGATATTTATGGGATGGGTAAAAAGCACTACCCCGCTAAATTATTATTGACTCACAAATTCTCATAATGGACAGTCGTATCTGAATAGGCGCTGCTATGCTAATTTAAATAAGTTGTATTACATATAATTTGAATTGTTCTTGTTTAATACAATAAATGAGCTAGGAAAAAGCTCTCTAGAAATAATAATTTATATGAATTAATGTACAATGAAATTTTGATTGTTCTCTTATAAAAAATGAGCTGGTCCTTCGAATATAAAATTATAAGTTTCTACTAACTCCATAGTTTCTGACAATTTTGTTGATTACTGAATCAACTGTAGATAAAAACCGTTAACGGTAATAATGTCAAAGTTTTTAATACCCATCATTCGTTAAAAAAAAACTAAATATTTCCAACTGAATAGTTTAAATTGCTTTAAAAGTTTTTCGGAATCCCGTACGATAACCAATGAATATCATTGAAAATTTATTCTTCAAAGAGAGTGCACCCCGATATAGGCGATCCTCATAAATCATTCCAATTATTGAACACAATGGAAAATGCGAACTAAAAATTGTTCCGAATGTTCCAGTGCTACGCCAGTCGCGGCTGCTATAATAGAAAACTTTGTTCTCTTTGCGAGACGAAAATATAGATCTTTCTACTCTTTTTATCAGAAAATATCCAATGGAATTTAATCTTTTATATAGTGGTTCAAAAATAAAATCAGAATTTGATATATTCCTTATTGGAAACGAAAAAGGAATTCACTAACATTTCTAATAAAGTTTTACCCTCATTCAAGGCAAATATTTATTTTATTTTTATTCACTGCCACTGAAACCAACTTTAAAATTAGATGTTTTAAACATAGAAATCGGCCTAATAATCCAACTAATTTTTGTTCATTTATTAAATCCCCAGTAAAAAAATTTCGAACCTATACCGTTTTTTAACTCGGTAGAGACACACATGTTCGCACCATGTCCCTACCATGATTGGGAACCAATACCTGTCCGCGCCTGGTCCGTGCTATATGTTCGCGATTCTGCAGTTCAGTACACATTTTGAAAATCTGGTGTTCATTTTTTACAAATACTAAAGTAGAGGAATGATATCACTTACTTTACAGGAAGAACATAATTATGGTAGAAAAAGGAAAACCATATAGGTTCACGAAGCATGGAGGAAACTGAAGTAACAAGATTAAACTGAAGAGAGAAGATACATTTTGGAGACCATTAATCACACAAAACGTTTGGCAGAATTTTTGAGGTAAAGATGTAGTAGATTCGGTTAGATTTTGAAGATAATGAAGATTGTGATAATGACGATAGAAAATGAAACGTAGGGTATATCCTTGTCTGCTAAAATGTAACTGTTTCCATTCGGATTCTTGAAGTATAGCAACAATCTTTTCTTTTGCTTCATTTAGAAGAACCGAGTCGACTGATTTGAGAGTAGGTGCTATTCCATACAGAAAAGCCTTAACTGGACCTTGTTTACGAGTTTATGAACTTAAAGCTTTTACTGTTTTAGATTGTTTATCTGGTAGTATGTAGGCCATTAGTTGGATTTTGGTTCACTTCACGACCTGAGAACCTCCTTTTAAACCCTAAATCTGTGACAAAGTTACCTTTTTCATTTTTTATTTTTGAAGATGATTTTGTTAACCCTATAAGTGTATTCTTACTGATAGCTGTTACGTTTCCTTGATCTTTAGTGTAATTTTTGTCTACATTGCTGATCTTTTATTCTTTGTATGTGTCTGAGTGAAAATCCTGAATAACCATCTTCATTACCTACCTGTAACTCGTTAGTTAGGCCGTCCGTTTCACTCAAATAAGGTATTAATGGGTCAGGTTGACAAAACCAACATGTAGGTCCAGGCTGACAAAATCCAAAGATGGATCCAGGTTGACAAAATCCAACAATGAATCCAGCCTGACAAAATTCAACAATAGATCCAGGCGGACAAAATCTGAAAATGGGTCCAGCCTGACAAAATCCAACATTAGATCCAGGCTAAGAAAATCCAAAAATGGATCCAGGCTGACAAAATCCAACAATGAATCCAACCTGACAAAATTCAACAATAGGTCCTGGCTGACAAAATCCAACAATGAATCCAACCTGACAAAACTCAACAATAGGTCCTGGCTGACAAAATCCAAAAATGGATACAGCCTGACAAAATCTAACAACGAGTCCAGCCTGACAAAATCCAACAATGGGTTCAGCCTGACAAAATCTAACAATATGTCCAGGCTGACAAAACCCAAAAATGGATCCAGCCTGACAAAATCCAATAATAGATACAAGCTAACAAAATCGAAAAATGGATCCAGGCTGACAAAATCCAACAATGAATCCAACCTAACAAAATTCAACAAAAGGTCCATGCTGACAAAATTCAAAAATGGATACAGCCTGACAAAGTCCAACAACGAGTTCAGCCTGACAAAATCCAACAATCTGTCCACGCTAACAAAATCCAACAATAGGTCCAGGCTGACAAAATCCAACAATTAATCCAGGCTTACAAAATTAAAATAATGTCCGAGGCTAACAAAATCCAACAATGAATCCAGCCTGACAAAATTCAACAATAACTCCAGGCTGACAAAATCCAACAATGAATCCAACCTGACAAAACTCAACAATAGGTCCTGGCTGACAAAATCCAAAAATGGATACAGCCTGACAAAATCCAATAATAGATACAAGCTAACAAAATCGAAAAATGGATCCAGGCTGACAAAATCCAACAATGAATCCAACCTAACAAAATTCAACAAAAGGTCCATGCTGACAAAATTCAAAAATGGATACAGCCTGACAAAGTCCAACAACGAGTTCAGCCTGACAAAATCCAACAATCTGTCCACGCTAACAAAATCCAACAATAGGTCCAGGCTGACAAAATCCAACAATTAATCCAGGCTTACAAAATTAAAATATGGTCCGAGGATAACAAAATCCAACAATGAATCCAGCCTGACAAAATTCAACAATAACTCCAGGCTGACAAAATCCAACAATGAATCCAACCTGACAAAACTCAACAATAGGTCCTGGCTGACAAAATCCAAAAATGGATACAGCCTGACAAAATCTAACAACGAGTCCAGCCTGAAAAAAATCCAACAATGGATCCAATCTGACAAAATCTACCAATGGATCCAGCCTAACAAAATCTAATAATAGGTCCAGGCTGACAAAATCTGAAAATGGGTCCAGCCTGACAAAATCCAACAATTGCTCCAGGCTAACAAAATTAAAATATGGATCAACACTGACAAAATCCAACAATGAATCCAGCCTGAAAAAATTCAGCAATAGCTTAAGGCTAACAAAATCCAAAAATGGGTGCAGCCTGACAAAATCCAACAACGAGTCCAGCCACAAGATCCAACAATGAGTCCAGCCTGACAAAATCCAACATTAGGTCCAGGCTGGCAAAACCCAAAAATGGGTCTAGCCTGAGAAATCAAACAATAGATCCAGGCTAACAAAATCCAAAAATGGATTCAGGCTGACAAAATGGATCCAAGCTGACAAAATTAAACAATGAATCCAACCTAACAAAATTCAACAAAAGGTCCATGCTGACAAAATTCAAAAATGGATACAGCCTAACAAAATCCAACAACGAGTTCAGCCTGACAAAATCCAACAATCTGCCCACGCTAACAAAATCCAACAATAGGTCCAGGCTGACAAATTCCAACAGTTAATCCAGGCTTACAAAATTAAAATATTGTCCGAGGCTAACAAAATCCAACAATGAATCCAGCCTGACAAAATTCAACAATAACTCCAGGCTGACAAAATCCAACAATGAATCCAACCTGACAAAACTCAACAATAGGTCCTGGCTGACAAAATCCAAAAATGGATACAGCCTGACAAAATCTAACAACGAGTCCAGCCTGAAAAAAATCCAATAATGGATCCAACCTGACAAAATCTACCAATGGATCCAGCCTAACAAAATCTAATAATAGGTCCAGGCTGACAAAATCTGAAAATGGGTCCAGCCTGACAAAATCCAACAATTGCTCCAGGCTAACAAAATTAAAATATGGATCAACACTGACAAAATCCAACAATGAATCCAGCCTGAAAAAATTCAGCAATAGCTTAAGGCTAACAAAATCCAAAAATGGGTGCAGCCTGACAAAATCCAACAACGAGTCCAGCCACAAGATCCAACAATGAGTCCAGCCTGACAAAATCCAACATTAGGTCCAGGCTGGCAAAACCCAAAAATGGGTCTAGCCTGAGAAATCCAACAATAGATCCAGGTTAACAAAATCCAAAAATGGATTCAGGCTGACAAAATGGATCCAAGCTGACAAAATTAAACAATGAATCCAGCCTGACAAAATTCAACAATAGGTCTAGGCTGACAAAATCGAAAAATGGATACAGCCTAACAAAATCCAACAACGAGTTCAGCCTGACAAAATCTAACAATAGGTCCAGACTGACAAAATCTGAAAATGGGTCCAGCCTGATAAAATCCAACAATTGCTAACAAAATTAAATATGGATCCACACTGACAAAATCCAACAATAAATCCAACCTGACAAAATTCAGCAATAGCTTCAGGGTGACAAAATCCAAAAATGGGTGCAGCCTGACAAAATCCATCAACGAGTCCAACCACAAGATCCAACAATGGGTCCAGCCTGACAAAATCCAACATTAGGTCCAGGCTGGCAAAACCGAAAAATGGGTTCAGCCTGAGAAATCCAACAATATATCCAGGCTAACAAAATCCCCAAATGGATTCAGGCTGACAAAATGGATCCAAGCTGACAAAATTAAACAATGATCCAGCCTGACAAAATTCAACAATAGGTCTAGGCTGACAAAATCAAAAATGAGGTCCACGCTGCTAAAATTTAACATTTTGTCCAGCCTGACAAAATCCAAAATCGGATCTAGTCTGATCCAAATGATATTGGCATGATCCAAATGAAATTTGGAGGTAACTTATAGCAGATGTGTAGTTATATTATTTCACAATAAAATTTTATCGAGAGAGAATGAATCTGAAGTATGTCGGAAAATACCTACCTACCCAGGAAGCGAGAGCGAAAATTATTTAAGGCAGAGGTGGGAAGTAACGAAATAAATGTATGTAAAATTTTCGGTTACTGACAAGATAAAATAATATCAAAAAAGTTCGAAAACAAATGTCACGTGAGCAATTGATCTTTAGTTTTTTTGCCTTCAAATTACCATGTTGGAAGAAAAATTAAAAGAAAAGAAAAAATTATTTTAGACTTATAAATTTTTTTGTTTAATAGGCACAAACTGTTAATAATAAAATATTTTTAACGAACTTTAAAAAATTTCGTTACTAAATTCTATTAGTCTGTCTGTATCCCATGGAATTTTAAAATTATGAAAAGAAATTTTGATTCAGAATAAGAAACTAAACAGACTATATAACTAAAAGCAAGATTTTAAAATTTTTGACATTTTTTTTAAATTTGTGTAAAATTTACAAATCTGATTTTAAATCTTGATTTAGCATAAAAAGGTAAAACATATTGTTACGAAAACTATTATTATTAAGACAGAAAAAGTATAAGGATGTGACATTTTTGTGTAATATTTTATTTAAATTATATAAATAAGTTTAATTATTAATATTAACATTTATATAATAAAAGTTCGTCTTGACCTTACTAATTTGCGTATTCTCAACAGCTTGGGTGTTGAATCCAATATAAATTCAGAATTTTAAAATTCCACGATATTTTTTAAGTATAAAAAAATACATGTTGTTTAAAGCTTCAACTTAAACCAAAATCTTTAACCTAGTATCATTATTTTACGAAAAATGCTGGAACCTGTTTCAAATTTATCTTTATTTAAAACTGAATTGTATAGAACGATTTATAAAAGAAGTAACTAAATCTTATTCTATCAATAGAATTGCATAGAAAGGAGGCAAGTGAATCCTGTCTAGCAAACAATAGACGGACGGCAAGCAAAATGTCCAACTCCCTGATCAAGTTGACCTCGGAAATCCTTGAGTGCCCCCTAGAGGACACAGCTTTCGCTACACAAACAGATAAATTGAGCCCAGTTTATCAGAAAACTCGAAATCGAATTTTCTTCGAATCTTTTCCATTTAGAGGGCCATAAGGAAAATAAGGAAGGAATATATTGACTTGGGTTGTATTCGTGTAATTGATTGTTTTCTTAGGATGAGTAGAAGTCCACAATCGTGGAATTTGTCAAGTGATTTATGTGGTGGAAATGGAAAGACCGTTGCGCTGTAGAAACGGAAAACTGGGAAATTGATTTGGAATCGCGATTGATAACGTCTGCATTCTACGGCGAAGTGGACTTTTTACATTCAGTAAAATCCGTTTTGTTTCTTCTCCCCTTGAATTACTTATTCTAAAGGGAGTTGGTTTGATTGTATTAAATTCATTTTTAAAAACTTTAACTTAAAATAATTTTTATGTTTTAATTTATTTATAATTTTATTCTAAACATATTGTCAATCTTTTACCTTCACGATAAATAGTAAAGTGGAACACTATCAAAAAAGACTTCTAGAAAGGCAGATTTTAAGTGCGGTAAAACGATTTTTAAATTAGATGTAGCTACTCTTTGTACTATGCAATCGAAGAAGAAATTGCTGAGATTAAAGCAAACTTTGATGCAGTCAATAAAAGGAAATATATACTGAGTGATTTAAAAAATCATAAAATATAGTTTAATTAAAAGAACTTTTCAGAAAAAAATATGGAAAAATAAACAGACTGATGAAATATGGTCGAAATAATGAAACAATTTTATTTAAAATTTTATAAATATGCCACCACTTTTTGCCTTTAATAAATTTAGAAATATGAGGATTTTATAAATCGGCAACTTTTTTAATAAACGTTAATGAATAATGATCCGTTAGCTTTTTCTCAAAAAATAATAAAAACCAGGTAACCTAATAAAAAAGTATCAATAAATCAAGCGACGCTAATGCATTTACACGAAAGTAAATTCTTCGAGGTTGGCGAAAATCACGAGGGACATTTTTGAGCATAAAGAATGTGACAAGAGTTCCCTCAGCATGGCCTATATTTCCTTATATAAAATGCGAAAATATGTTTCTCTTTTCCTTTTGTTTTTTTTTTTTTAAATTACGATATGGAAAACTTTAGTGAAATATATTAAATTGGAAAGTATTTTGTATTTGTAGATTATTGTTGTATATAGAAATAAGAAAATATTTAAAGAAGAAATTTTGAAGACTAGAAAAGAAAATATTTTTTTTTATTTAAATTAATATGTCTCAACAAAAATTTTATTGACACAGATACTAATGTTTATAATGAATACAATTAGTAACAGATGGTAGATATATGATTATTTATAAACTATTTTCTAGCACGACATGTTATATGGTACCATATAAAGCGGTATCCTTCAGGAAATTGATGAGGTCACTAACATGTCCAGTTGTATATTGAGGATCCCTTGTAGAGTCATATGATGGTGTTGTCTTTCATTGTATTATTATTATTATTATTGTAGTAATGTACGCATTCATTATGTATATGCTTTTGACATAAATATGGAGCTTCAGAGGTCATTAAATATTTATGTGTGTCCTATACGCAACCTTCATATTACCACATTTGTTCTTCTAGTCAAGTAGGGCATCTTTAATGAAAAGATACTACGGTGGATTTAATGTAATTTTAAGGAGTTTCTATTCCACTGATTCTGCCAGTAATACTTAATAAATCCTTTAAAATGGTTTTGTAGGACTTTGTGGTAATATATAATTTCTTCGTCTAAATTTGAATATAGAGCATCTTTAATAGCTCAATCAGCTAACTCATTACCAGTGATACCTACATGTGAAGGAATCCAGATCAATGATATAGTTGTCCTTTTTATGGATTGCTTCTGCTAGTAGTAGGATAGCTGGTAGACATTTTTGGTTAGGTATTTGAGGCAAGCTGAAGCTGAAAACTTGTCCTACACCTCTCATAGAGAGAACTGCAGACTTGGCTGGGAACCCTTATATTTCCAAAGTTAGAATTGCAGATTATTTAGTGGGGTCATCAACTTTGCCAGATGCTTGCAAAACTATTTTGTAAAAATATTCAAAAAATGTATTTGAGGCAAGTGGAAATTTTAACAGGATATTATTTATAATAAAAAAAAAATATTCTAAAAAACACATATCACTCTACCTACCAGGTGATCTAGAAAGTTACGTGTGCGTATGAGTGAGTGGGGCTATATGTAAGTTGTAGTGTGAGAGAGAGCGTTTATTAACAGCTGTCCGCATCCTCGGACGCCGCGATGCTATTGGCCCGGATCATCTTCAAAACGATGATCTTGAAATTTTTATAGAGTATAGCACTGGAAATTTAAATATGTATACAAATATAACAAAGCTACACACGGAATTGTTATGCACGAATTTACCTGGCTTCCGCGTACTAACAGGATGCGATTACAATCCGTATTTTTTCCAAAAAGGCAAGATAAGACCACTTAAAATATTAATGACAAATAAATTTTATCAAAAAGCATTAACGGATCTTACGAGTTGCTTATATAACTGGTTTGAGTTATGAAATTTTTCAAACTTTGAAAACGTTTGTTTACGAAATTTATAGTTACAAAGCCTTTTAAAAAATTATTAAAAAAATTGTGATCCCTCTACTACAAAAATGGGTAGCTTTCACAAATATTTTAACGGTTTTATCTTGTCTTTTTTGAAAAAACGGATTATAATAAGATGGTCCAAATTCCGTACTGTTATATTTATATAACTTTTTAAATTTCCAGTGCCATACTCCATAAAAATTTCGAGATCATCGCTTTGAAGATGATCCTATGTTGCCTGGGCCAATGGTATCGCGGAGTTCGAGGACGCGGACAGCTATAGATAAACGCGCTCTCTTTCACCCACTCTATAACTTACGTATAGCACCACTTACTCACAAGCATACTTAACTTTCTCCATCACCTGACAGGTAGAATGTCTCACCAAAATGATCCGTTTTTATTTTTTATTTAAACTATAAATAATATCCTGTTAAAATTTCAACTTGCCTCAAATACGTTTATTCAATATTTTTACTAAATAATTTTGCAAGCATCTGGCACCGTTAATGAGCCCGACTAAATAATCTGGGGTATTAATTTTTTTACTCTTTAAATATTCCATTTAAACCTAATGTCTAATAGATATTAATTGGAAAAAAAAATTCTAACTTTGAAAATATAAGTGTTACTCCCCAGCCAGATCTGCAGTTCTGTGTTAGGGTATTATAGGAGATGTATAACTTTTCAGCTTGCCTCAAATTCTTACCCAAGAATGTCTACCAGCTCTACCAGTGTTGAGTGAAGATGTTATTGATGGAGTGTATCAGAGCATATAGCGGCCACTTTAGTATCTTCTGTTAAAAAGTTTATATCTTCTAGGATCACAAATAGTTCACCTGTATATATACTGATAAGGTTTTTTATTTATATGCGTAGTTTTAGTTCTGTTTTTGTATGTATTGTGGTTGACTGTGATTGAAAGGTAGAAGGTTATTGTCAACTGTAAGTTTGACAATGAAAATAAGGTTATGATAAGAAGTTTAAGGTGCGTGTGGATGTATTTAAATGTGTTGAAGATTTATTTAAGAATGTTTTATGGTTAGATGATTATTTTTTTTGATTTAATAATGAGTTCACAACAATTGTGGAACAAGTAAAAGAAAAAAAAATTAAATTTACAAAAATCTAGTTGGGCAAAAAAACAAAGTTTTGGGGTTTTTTTGATAGATAAAAAGGAGAATTGTCATTAATAGAATGAGATGTTTTAAAAAAGGATTATTGTAAAGATTAAAGAAGTTATTTTATAGAAGAATAAAAAATTTACATATTAAAAAAAGGTTTATTAGTAGAAAGGAAAATATTAAAAGAATATAAAAAAAAAACATAACAAAGAAGACAAAGAACAAATTGGTTTGTAGGAGGACAAGGTGGTGCAGTGCAGATTGGATTAAAATGAATGGCAGAAATAGGGGAGGACTAGAGAAATGTAGGGGCTAGAAGAGGAAATTCATTCGGAGGTGGTACAGAGAAGAGAGGAAAGAACAGATTAAGGAAGATACAGGGGAGAGAGGATTCCAACCACAAGAATTGTAGAGGCGCCCAAAATTTATAATATTTTTTTTTAATTTTCTGTTGTGATGTTTATTTTTTTTTTTAAGGAACCCAACCCAAGAGGGCATAAGAGTCTCATAATAAAAAAAAAAACAGCTATTCTAATATAATACTTACAAAATGTAGCAAGTTACTTGTTATTAATAGTGACTGAACAGCCAACACAGATTTACTTTTAGAAGCGTTGGTATAGAAGATGGAGTTGATCTTGTTGAGGAAATTTTGGCTAAGAAAATGGTTCATATTTTATGTAATTAGAAAGAGAGAGATCGATTTTTAGCAGATATAAATAGTCCCATGAACTAAAGTTCATGGGACTTCGAACGGGGTTGGATTTGGTGTTGTTTTTAAAAAATCAGTGGAAGATAAAGAGGTAAAGGATATAGATGTTTGGATAAGTCTGGGCGAATAGAGGTTATTACTGGATATATGGGATAAGCTGGTATTCTAGCAGAATATATTAAAAGAAAATGATGGCGTCTCAACCATAGAGAGAGAGAGTTCATTGGTTTCGATAAAGTTTTAATAATATTAAGCATATACATGCAATTCGTTTTAATGTCTCTGATATGTTGTTTCCAGCTTAGCTTAGCAGATGTAAGCCTAAGAATTTTACAGTTGAGCATATTCTAGTAAATTTTGTGCAGGAAACTGGAAGCCAGTATCAGTGGACCACTAGTTCAATTGGTTTACCGCCTCTTTAATTAAGTTAGAAGTACGTAGGGTGTTTTTTCAGTGGCTATATATGATTTGATCATCAACGTATAGTCCAAATTTTACTGGACAATGTATGAATTTGCAGATGTAATTTATAGTAAGTATGGAAGCAGTTGGACTCACAACTGAATCTTGAGAAACGCTATTATCTTGTGAAATTCGTTAGATATTTTTCCATTAGTTGATACTTTGAATTTTCGATTAGTAAGGAAATTTTGGATAAAGAAATATATTGAAATAATAATTCCCGTTGAAACGTGAATTCCATTTTCTAACCTGTAGAACAATTCTCCAATGGTTCAGAGGCCTTAAAAAAATGAAAAATAAAATACAAATAACCTAGTCATATTACCAAAATTAGTTTATTATTTTAATATGATTTACTAAAATTTCTTTTTTATTCACATTTTTCTTTTTTGTGTTACAAATAAAGGAACACTGTTAATTTTACTTAAAATTCCGATGCATTTTCTTTTAATTCAACCAACCTCTACTTACTATAATATTTTATAACAAATTAATTCTATCTTATACAGAATATAACAAATTTCATAACAATATACTGAAAATAAAGTTTATTGAAAAAAATTTGATGATGATGATGAAAAAAACTAAAACGAATGAAAGAAAGAAAGAAATAGAGAATGAAAAAAAGAAAGGAGAAAGATCCAAAGAAAGAAATAAAATGTAACGAAGTTACTTTTATTTCAGTATTAATTAAAATATTTAAATAAAAACTAGCACGGCACTGGACTAGAATTAACTTCGAATATAAGGTCAGACGTAACAGTTGTAAACCCCGTTGAAAGATGGAGTCACTCACGTACTTGTGGTAGTCCCTCGACCCTTAGAGACAGGTCAAGCTAAAGGGAGCAAAGAGCGAAGCCAATTCCAATTATATTAGAGTCCAGAATCGTAAACGCCAGTCTGGAAAACGTACCTTTACTATCCGCTACTGACTCATAGAAAGAACCGTGTTACACACCTTTTTTCGAATTCGGTAATTGGATTTGTTAAATAAAGAATCATTTTTATTTTTTTTGGGATTTTATTTAATTTGGAGTTTTGCACCAAAAATATCCAGGTACTCAATCCAGTAGGGCGTAAAGCCCGCCCTTCTATTCGTTAAGGGTCTTGTCAATGCTATAACGATTCTTTGGGTATTTATTATCCACTGACGTTGCCGGTGCAAGTGGCTTTCACACTATAAATGGAAGATGGCGCCCGAGTAATCCAAAACCTGGACAAAGCTCCAAAACACCGCTTGACGACTCGAAGAGCGTTTCAAAAGAAAGAACACGAGAAAAAAGAAAGAAAGACCGAAAGAAAGAAAAAAAGAAAGAAAGAATTAAAGAAAAAAAGAAAGAAAGAAAGGAGGAATAAAAGAAAGAAAGGAAAAAGAAAGAAAGAAAGAAAAAAAGAAAGAAAGAAAGAAGGAATAAAAGGAAGAAAGGAAAAAAGAAAGAAAGAAAGAAAGAAAGAAAGAAAGAAAGAAAGAAAGAAAGAAAGAAAGAAAGAAAGAAAGAAAGAAAGAAAGAAAGAAAGAAAGAAAGAAAGAAAGAAAGAAAGAAAGAAAGAAAGAAAGAAAGAAAGAAAGAAAGAAAGAAAGAAAGAAAAAAAGAAAGAAAGCAGGAATAAAAGAAAGAAAGGAAAAAGAAAGAAAGAATGAAAGAAAGAAATATATAGAAAATATGACAAAATCGAAAAGGTACAATTTCGTCTGAAATTAAAATGAAAAAAAAGATTTACTATTCAATGCAAAACAATAGATACTGAATTACATTCCAATGAAACAATTTTAATTCTTTACCGGTGCAGAAGTAAGAGTATAGATTAGATATTGGCTGCTTGTATACCTAAATTTCCAGCTTTTTTCTTAGAATTTTCAAGAAAAATCGAAATCAACAACTTTGGAGCGGCGTCTTGAATTCCTTCTATTTTCTAGCATTGAGAACTAATTTAAATTAACTTTTAAGGTATGGGATTACCAAAACATGTTTCATATGTTACAATATTAATTGAAACGTAACAAATTAAAAATAGCGTATCTGTTTTCAATAGTTCCGTTTGTTTGTTTTTAATCACAATACCAGAAGTGAACTAATATATTTTATAAAAATATTTTCGGAGTAATAGTCTACAATGAAAGCAACTTTTATTGTACGTGTGGTAAAATTCATTGAATTACAAAGAATAAAATAAAACATAAACCGTTTCCAATATCTATCCAATATTTATCGACAACATGGCCATATAAATACCGCGTATCGTGAAAATATACAACATTGTGTCTAGTGAGGTCGAGTTTATCGGGCCGGAAGTAAAGGTATGAATGTCACTGCCCGGACCGGGGAAAATGGAGTCTTCTGAATTTGATTTATGAGCAACCAAACTATCTGTATGCGGAAAACACTGTTCGATGCAAGTTCCTCTATTAGGTTGAAAATTAATTTTGCAAAGTTTACCGCACATGCATGCATGCACCTCAAATTGTCATTAATTCAAATATATTTTCCAGTAATGAAAGATTTGTTTGAATTAAACAGTTATACTCTTGTTCTTGAAATATATTTTCATTATCAACAATCCTAATACAAAAAAATTGTAATGATACAGTATTATAAAAATTGCCAAGATCTTATTTTGGGGTGGGTTCTAGAGACAAATAATAATAAACATTAAAAAAATACAAATTTATGTATGAACTGCTACACTTCCGCTTCTGTGCCTTTCTTTTAAGCGTTCTTCTTTGTATTTTCTTGAATTTCTTTTAAACGTTCTTCTTTGTCTTCCTTTCTATTTTCTTGCATCTGAATCATCATTTGTCTTAACACATCCATTACATTTTCTTGTTCTTTTGTATTTCTTGAACTTGCTTTTCTTTTTCTTTTCACCTACACTTGTTCCACAATTTTTTCTTGCATTTCTACAATATCACCTTGTACTATTTCCAAATCTTCCATTTGTCCAATCTTATTCCCTCTCCATATAATTTTTTTTTATCACTAACAATTATTATTTTGAGGTAGTAAAACTCAAAATCCTGTACCACAAATTTATTAATATCTCTTTGATGAATTGAGGGGTGAAGAGGCTTCAAATTACAAAAAGGGGGGCGGCGACTAGTTTCGGCATTAAGCCATCATCAGGCCAAACTAAATACAATCAAAATTAGTATATAAAAACATTTACGAATGTGCGCACAAGCAGGAAGTAGAATAAATAATTCCCATTTTCCCCAGTACCACTATCCCTTTGTTAACCCCATTTATTTTATTCTACTTCCTGCTTGTGCGCACATTCGTAAATATTTTAATATACTAATTTTGATTGTATTTAGTTTGGCCTGATGATGGCTTAATGCCGAAACTAGTCGCCGCCCCCTTTTTGTAATTTGATATTTGATATTAATTAATTTGTGGTACAGGATTTTGAGTTTTACTACCTCACCATTAGACCACATTTGAGATTATGGATAACATTCTGGACTTAATTATTATTTTCACCACCATGTATATATTTTTTTCTATTGCACACTGTATATTTTTTTAGTTGTCACAAATATCACCATTTATGAAATTTATTATGTCGGTTCTTTGTATTTGTCATATACTGTTAAGTTATTTTTGTATTAATTTAATAATCTCAAAATTAGTAAATTCCAATAATAATATGTTAAATTTTCTTACTTCTCAATTAGATTATAATAATTAAAAATTGTGGAAAATAAAAAAAGCTTACCAAATTTGCCCCACGTTGGGCGCCATTTGTAATGATATAATATTACCAAAATTACCAAGATCTCATTTTGGGGTGGGTTCTATAGACAAATAATAATAAACATTAAAAAAAAATATAAATTTATGTATGTCACGCTATACTTCCTCTTCTGTGCCTTTCTTATGGATAATTAGTTCCAAATTGTGATCTCCCTCCATTTTTCCAAATAAATTCCTATTTTATTTTTCCCAATTTATCCATGCTTTGCTAGAATTTAACATGGTTATGATTTTAATATTAGTCCAATATCTTTACTACTAATATTTGATTTATTCAACGATTTCCATTCTAAATTTTATTTATTTTTTCATTAATTTGCAATTTTTTTATTAAAACTATATTTTTCCAAGTATATTGATGTATAATTGTATTTTTCTTTACATTCGTTTACAACATTCAATAAGTTTTTATAAAAATTTTGAGACAATTTTTTAAAAATTCGTCAAAAATTGTTTTTATTATTATTATTTTTTATTCTACTGTTTTTTCCCCAAAATTCAAATTTTTGTTACTTGAGTAAAGAATAATTTTTTTATCACTTTTGACTTGCCATTTACTTTTTAATAATACAGCAAACATTTCTTTTAATATTCTTTCCCAAATTTAACTTTTTCTATTAAATTATTAAACAAATAATAATCATTCATATTATAATAATGATATAATAATAATATGAATAAGATTCTTTATACTCCACAATTGTTGATTTTAAATATTTTATACACCAATTACCTACTCTCAATAAATTTGTTAAAATCAAACTTTTTTAACAAATAAAATTCAAAACTCATAAAAATTATTTCATGCTATCAGACATTTTAACAATTAACTAATAAAAAATAACTCATACAAAGTGTATCATTACACTATATATAAACGAGGCCTAATTTTGTTTGTATTTAAAAATAAAAGGTTCTGATGAGCCCCTGGACGAGAAGCGTGTGTTTACCTCTATTCTTGTTGTTTTTCTTCGAATTCTTCTTCAATTCTTCTTTCTCGGTTGTTTAGGGCTACTCGTATGTCCTTATAGACGAATTGCAGTTGTCTGAATGACATAAAGTCCATATGGCATTAAAAAAAATCTCTCTCTATATGCAAAAATAAAATGCTTCTGAAAAATCAAATATACCAATTTTTGTCTCAAAACTATGTAATAGTATTGAGAATTGTCCCTAGAATCCGAAAAATTAAAAATATACAGAATGTTGATCCACTTTTGATCCGCTTTAATCAGGTCTAGATCCGACATAGATCAGCTTCGAAAAGCTACAAGAAGTCCTCTTCTATTATCGCTTCTGGTCATTGTCGTCGGTCTCACTTGCCAAACAGGCATTCATAACGTCCACTAGGGGTAGTTTTGTGAAAAAAAGCAATAATTACGTCGATTTGGATTCCCTTAAGTTGTGGTTAAACGAGGCTAAGCTAGTTTCTTCACATCTAAGGGTAGTTTTCTTCGGCTAGGGGTGCTACTTCTTCGGCCAGGTGTGAACTCGATAAAAGTGGTCCAAAACCGGCATAGGCATACTACTTTTATATTTGCATATTATATCACCTTCCATATCTCGCTCGCTAATATATTGAAACGATACTTTATTTTGTTGATAATAAATAATTAATGTGACTAAGTTCAAACCTTTATATTATGGCTTCGTTCCACGAATAGAATTTGAAATATGTCAGAAGTAGAATATTAAATAAAAAAAAGGTTTTGGACGCCAGTCAAATTGATTTTTTTATGTAACTAGAAACAATTGACAAAAAAATTATGATATATTTCAAAATCTTTTCTTTTTTTTTCGGGTTAAGGAAATTAAACTCAAATTAAACATTACATTTGTTTATTTCATAAAAAATAAGGTTCCATAGATTTTTTTTTACTTTTTCTTTAGAAAAAAACTTGGCTTTTTTGAGGTTTTTTTCTTGTCTTCCTTCTACAAAGGAAACTGTATTCCAAGAAACTTGGTCTAAAGGAAAAACTGAAGAAACTGTAGTCCAGAGGAAAAAAACTTGGTCCAAAAGGAAAAACGAAGTCCAGAGGAAAAAAAATAATTCCCAGGAAAAAAGTTCTTGGCCGAGGAAAAACCTCTATAAGACGAGGGGGAGAAAAAAAGAAATCTTCAGTAAGCGACACGAACGATATAAAGTCAGGAAAAACCTCTATAAGACGAGGGGGAGAAAAAAAAGAAATCTTCAGTAAGCGACACGAACGATATAAAGTCAGTTATTTTGACTGAGTAGGTAAAAGAGAAGAACATTATTAGCATGGGAAAGACATTTCATAGGAATACCAAGAGAAAAGAGGGACATGACGCGAGGCAATAAGAAGGGGATATCAAGCGAGTATGAAATTAAAATATATTAAGTAGAGGAATAAGGAATATACAGGATGACACAAAAAAACGTAACAATATACTTGGAACTTCGGAAACCATGGCTTGTCTAAAGAATACGTTGACACCCGGTATATTTATTCGTTTATTGTTAATTCGCAAACTTTTTGATTAAGCAATTACTTCGGTCCGCACCTGAAGTACTCAAATCATATTTACTTAAAATGACTTTTCTCGATGTTTTGAGCCACCCACAAAACGATTAGGTGAAAAAATTTCATGTCCGCCGGTCTAAATGGATGGATGGATGGATGGATGGATGGATGGGTGAATGGATAACTCAAGAATCAGTCGTCCGATTTCGAAACTTTTTTCGCCAATCTTTTTCTCCCTATTGTTTTTGGGCATTCTACCTGTAAGGGGGTGAAAACTGGATGGGGTTGAAATTTTAAAAAATTCATATCTCCGCCATTTTTAAAAATATCGAAACAGGTCATAAGACCTTTTTCATGTCTGAATTATAATAAAAATAATTCGGATAAAACTTTTTTCGATTTGACCTTCATGGGTGGAACTGGAAGCGGTTGGAATTTTTAAAAATTTGTATACTCCGTTTTTGAAAATATTATAACAGGTGTTTACACTTTTTTCATATCCTAATTATTATAAAATTAATTTGTATAAAACGTTTTTTTATCCGAACTAAGGGGGTAAAACTGGAGGGGGTTGAAATATCAAAAAAATTATATGTCCGCCATTTTTAAAAATATCGAAATAGGTCATATCAAAAAGTCCGTGAAAAATCGTGAATAATCATAAAATCGCAAAAAATTGTAAAAATTTGCAATAAATCGTCAAAAACCGTAAAATGTCATAAGCACCCGTGAAAAAATGATGAAAAATCGTAAAAAATCGTGAAAAATCATAAAAACCGCAAAAAATCGTGAAAACTTGAAAAAACTGTAAAAACCTTAACAAGTCGTAAACACCCATAAAAAATGGTGAAAAATCGTAAAAAATCGTAAAAGCAGTAACAAGTCGTAAACACCCATAAAAAAATTAAAAAACCTATAAAAACCAGTAAATATCACAAAAAACCGTGAAAAACCGTAAAAACCGTAAAAAACAGAAAAAAACCGGAACCGGACCGAAGTAGTAAATTCGTGAAAAATCATAAAAATCGCAAAAAATTGTAAAAACTCGTAAAAAAAAAACAATACCAAGTCGTAAACACCCGTGAAAAATTGATAGAAAATCGTAAAAAATCGTAAGAAATCGTGAAAAATCGCAAAAAACCGTTAAAAGTCGTGAAAAATCATATTAATCGCAATAAATCGTGAAAAGTCGAAGACATTGTAAAAAACCTTAACAAGTCGTAAACACCCCTAAAAAATGGTGACAAATCGTAAAAACCCGTAAAAAATGTAAAAAAACGTAATAAACCATAAAAACCCGTAAAAATCACAAAAAAACGTGAAAAACCGTAAAACCATAAGAAAAGGTAAAAAAACGCAAGAAACCGTAAAAAATCATAATGTCCATAAATTTCGTGTTAAAGTGAATTTTTCGGACCGAAGTACTAAATTCGTGAAAAATCATAAAATTCGCAAAAAATTGTAAAAACTCGAAGAAATTGTAAAAACCTTAACAAGCCGTAAACACCCGTTAAAAATGGTAACAAATCGTAAAAAACCGTAAAAACCGTAAAAAACCGCCAAAACCGCAAAAAAACCGTAAAAACCATAAAAAACGGTAAAAAA
Source organism: Neocrepidodera transversa (assembly GCA_963243735.1). Lineage (NCBI taxonomy): Eukaryota > Metazoa > Arthropoda > Insecta > Coleoptera > Chrysomelidae > Neocrepidodera > Neocrepidodera transversa. The sequence continues at coordinate 247,980 of OY725337.1, read as the reverse complement.
CCGCAAGGAACCGTAAAAAATCATAATGTCCATACATTTCGTGTTAAAGTGAATTTTTCGGGCCGAAGTACTAAAAACATCATTTTTACCCCGTGTAATATTTTAACATTAAATTTACCTATTTTAACAAGTAGTTATTTTTTTTCGAATTGTAGAGAGCTTACATGTATTAAGTACAGTTTGATAGTTTGAAATGTTCATGTATGTTTTGGAAATCTATTTGCATAGCGAATTCCTCAAACACTATTAGTTTCTAAACTTGATATGTTGATCTTCTGAATAATTTTGCTCCAGCTGCATACAATGCAACCATCGAGGCTTGTAGTTTTAATGCAATCGACCACTGGAGTTTGTGTACTTTTACGACTAAATAGATATTGGTTTTCGTTCCGGAGGGCATGTAGATGTGCTTTGAATCGAAATAAGGAATTTCGAGAAAGGAGAAATATTAAATAAGTTGTCATTGTTATAGGGAGAAACTTAAATGTGGTGGATATGGATATGGAGATGGCCTTAGGCAATTTTAAATTAAACGGTTTGAAACTTGAACATAAAGAGGTATTGCCCCGATGAATCAAGTGAAAAGTGAAAAAGGTGCACTGCGTTATTTTTTAATATAAAATTTACAGTTTTTAAAATGGGTCTTTGATTTTTTTATACTAAAAGTGTGTTTTAAGTACTACCTCACAACATTAAAATATAAATAAATTACCTCAACATGGTCCAGATAAAAAATTATTTGGTTTTAAAAATAATGAATTCGCGATTCTTATTTTAAATGCTTGGCACTTATTCTTCAATGAATTTAAAATTTTCGTTTTTTTATTTTTTATATAATACATATTTCTACACTTTGTACTACAAACATATAGCAAAAATTAATGTAAATTTGTTTAAAATTAGGATTCTCGCATTTTTCTGTTTTTTTTTTAATTCTTGATATATATTGGAAACTTATTAAAAAAATTAATTTTTTTTAATAGAAATTCATGTGATACCAATTAGTGCTTGAACTTTTTTTTTATTAGACTAATAGTAAACTCACAGTGTATAAAACACCGGCCCATGGTCAGATGCAAATTCATTTTTTTTTCTGGATCATATTGAGTTTTTAGGTAGATTTCCATATATGGAATCTACCTATTGTAATCGATTCAATGACGGGACCCAGAACCGGGAATAGGGGCGCTACGTCGTTTGTGACCTTCTGAATAAGATTCAGTAAAAAAAAAATTATCGGTATATACCTATATATTGTTATGAAATTTGTTATACCCTGTAATTTTGGGTAATTGTTAGGAAATTTGTATGATTTGTTATAAAATATTATAGTAAGTAAGGGTTGGTTGAGTTAAAAAAAAATGGATAGTAATTGGTATTAAAATTAACAGTGCTTCTTTATTTTAACATTAAAGAGAAAAATGTAAATTAAAAAGAAATTTTTGGTAACTGGTATTAAAAGTATAAACTAATTTTTGTAATATAAATAGGGCTTAAGCCATTTGAAGTATGAAATTCCTGTGACAGGTTGGATGGCATTTCCTATCAGGTGAGATGATTTGTCATTGGGTTGGTGTCAACCAAAATTATAGTTTAAAGTTAAAAAAAAATATAGTAGGTAAACATTTTTGAGTTAAAAAAAAACAATTGAACGTGGTTGTTGATGACGGATTAAATAGAAAATAGATTGTCAAAAATTGTTTAAAAAAAGGTATTTAAAAAAAAACTGTAAATAACAAGTATTAGGAAAAGCAATATAATTTATAAGAGATGTATGGGTTGTAGAAAGGAAGAAATAAAAAGTTTTCCAAAAGTAACAGATATTTATTAAAAAAAAATACAAAGAAACAAAGATATAAGAAGAAAGGAGTGACCATTTGAGGAGGCAGAACGACAAATAGGAACAAAAGTGAAGGAAGAGTAGCAGTGGAAAGGCGGAGACAGAAAAGAAGTAAGACAGAAAATAATTATCAAGATATGGTAGACCAAAGGAAGAGAAGAAAAGAAGATTGTTGAATTTATTATTTTTATTCAATATTTGTTTATTTTCGTTTATTTAGGCGCTGTTGAACCCAGCCCAGTGAGGAAGAGTTTCTCAGGTGAGAAATGTGATCCACCCTGGATCCCATGGATTTTACATTTCAATATATTTATATATATACAGGGTGTTTCATTGGGAAACGGGAATACTTAAAACGCGGATAGAGGTCACCGAGGCGGTTCTAGATATACCACATTTATTGGTTCTGGCGGCCTTTGTAACCGAGATACAGGGTGTTTTATCGATTTTGCTAATTTCTTCCTAGGGCCATAACTGTCGAATCACCGCGTACATTTATTTGATATTTGGTACACATGTTACTTATTCAAAAACCAAATGAGCCAGTTACTAATCACATGAAAAATCCAGTTCCGAATTAACAAAAAAATAGAAAGAAATTGTGACCTTGAAACAACACCCTGTATATTGAAATTTTCAAAATCTATTTTCATATTTGAAAAGAGCGTAAAAAACTACTCAAATTTTGAACTTAAGTGAAGTTTTTAAGAACTTAGAGACTAAAAAGTGGTTATTATTAACTTTTAATAATACAATATTAAAACTATTGAATCCATACTCATTTTAAAATTACTAAATAATTATTAACTACGTTGGTTTCCCTTTTTATAGCTGTAGATTAATCCAGTTTATATTTTCCAGGTCTCTACTTGTCATTTTTGAACAGTTTTTAAACGCCCTGTATGCTTGTATTAAAAATTGGTATTGTGTTGTTTTTTTTAATGTTTTAGTAAAAGAATTGAGAAAAATTAAGCCGATTTCATTCCAGCTAAAATAATTTCATTGTTTTAAAATACAATAATTTAACAAAACTATTATACTAAATTAAAATGATACAAACTATAACAATTGCTCAAAATGTCCTCAATTTTGGTCTATAGAAGAAGCATGCGGGAAATACAGGAAAAAAATCCAAATTTAATGCGAAAATCACTCTGAAATATTTTAATTTATTATCTTGGTTTTGTTAAATTTTATTTAATTCTTCTTAATTTTTAATACATGCATACAGGGCGTTTAAAAAACTATTCAAAAAAGACAAGTAGGGACCTGGAAAATACAAACTGGATTTATCTACAGCTATAAAAATGGAAACCAACGTAGTTAATAATTATTTAATAATTTTAAAATGAGTATGGATTCAATAGTTTTAATAATGTATTATTAAAAGTTAATAATAACCACTTTTTAGTTTTTAAGTTCTTAAAAACTTCACTTTAAGTTCAAAATTTGAGTAGTTAAATTATCTGCGCAAAAATTTAAAGCGCACTTTTTAATTTAGTTTTTTGCGCTCTCTTCGAATATGCAAATAGATTTTGAAAATTTCAATATACAGGATGTTGTTTCAAGGTCACAATTGCTTTCTATTTTTTTGTTAATCCGGACCTGGATTTTTCTTGTGATTAGTAACTGGCTCATTTGGTTTCTGAATAAGTAACATGTGTACCAAATATCAAAGAAATGTACGGGGTGATTCGACAGTTATGGCCCCAGGAAGAAATTAGCAAAATCGATAAAACACCCTGTATCTCGGTTACAAAGGCCGCCAGAGCCAATAAATGTGGTATATCTAGAACCGCCTCGGTGACCTCTATTCGCGTTTTAAGTATTTCCGTTTCCCAATGAAACACCCTGTATATGTATGTATGTATGTGTAGACATTCTGTTCCGGCACGATTGAGGTCGCAATTTTTATCCAATCGATACCAAATTTGGTACAAAAATTTCTTGGGGCAGTAATTCGTTGCGTATTGCAAATGGGCATTCTACCTCTACGGGGGTGAGAATTGCAGGGGGTTGAAATCTCAAAAAAATCAGATCTCCGTCATTTTTGAAAATATTAAAAAAGACCATTAGACTTTATTATGCTCTGATTATTATAAAATTAATTTATCTGAAACAGGTCATTAGACTTTTTTCATGTCCTAATTATTATAAAATTTATTTGTTTGAAACTTTTTTCGATCTGACCATATCGTGGAGTGGGGAAGGATGCTCAAATTTAGACAATAGAAATCTACCTCCCCTGTCAACCCTACCGACAGGAATTTTTTGTTTATATTCAAAATTGTAAATTTTATATTAAAAATACGTTTTTCGGTATTTCTGGGGCAATAGCCCTTAAATGGGATTTTATTTATAATTTTCAAGGAAATAAAACCTCATAGTAATTGTCAACATTGGGAAACAACGCCGCTTTGAAAAATTTATAGAATTCATAGCAAAGTTTCAAACTGGAAATACCTTTTACCCTAACCTAAATTATGGTATTTAGATCAAAGGGATATAAACTTTACTAAACATCTTTGGAATGTCACAGTGTTTATTTTATACGTCATCTAAAAACAAAAAAAAAGTTTAAGCGGTATACATCTACCACATTTATTACAATGGTAAATTTTAATAATAATATGAAAATCCAATAATATACCCTAAGGATTTATTCAGGCTAGTATTTTATAATACTAGCAGAATACCCGTGCTTTGCTATAGTAGTACCCGGACGAATGAGCTTTTTTATTTTTTCCTGTTTTTTCCTATTTTTTCCTAGCTTTTCCTATTGTTTCCTATTTTTTCCTGTCTTTCCAGATTCTTTTACATTTTTCCGTATTTTTCTAGATTTTTCTCTAATATTTCAATTTTTCCTATTTATTATTTTTCTCCTTTTTTATTTTTATTTCCTGTTTTTTTTTCTAATTGTCTGGATTTGTCTCTATTTAATCAATTTTTGCCTATTTTTACAATTTTTCCTTATTTCCCCTATTTTTCACTATTTTCCTATATGTTTCCCTATTTTTGCAGATTTTTCTCTATTTTTCTCTAATTTCCATATTGTCTATGTTTATCTGGTTCTTTCACATTTTTGCCTCTTTTTTCTTATTTTGCCTATTTTTCCAATTTTTCATATTTTTACTGTTTTTCATAATTTTTTCCTGTTTTCATTTATTTCTATTATTTCTATTTTTCCCGTTTTCAGTTTTTCCATTATTTTCCTCTATTTTCCCCTATTTTCTTATACACTACTCTATTTATTTCTAACTTCCTTATTTTTCCCTATTTTTTTCATATTTGTACTTATTTTTATCTATTTTGCCCTATTTCTCGTATTTTTCTCTATTTTTTTCTATTTTCACCTAATTTCTATCATTAATTATTCTACCTGTTTACGTACTTTTGCCAAATTCCCCAGTTTTTCCTTATTTTTCTCTATTTTTGCCATTTCTTCATATTTTTACTGGTTTTCATATTTTCTTTCTATTTTTCTATTTATTTCTATTTTTTCCTATTTTCAGTTTTTTCATTATTTTCCGCTATTTTCCCCTATTTCGCACTGTTTTCTTATACACTTCTCTATTTTTCTCTAACTACCTCATTTTTCTCTATTTTTTTCCTATTTGTCAGTATTTGTACTTATTTTTACCTATTTTGCAAATTTTGCCCTGTTTTCCGTATTTTGCTCTAATTTTTTCTGTTTTTCCCCACTTTTTATCTATTTTTAATTATTTTCTTTACTTTTCCCTATTTTTTTCTATTTTTGCTATTTCTTTATATTTTTCCTGGTTTTCATTATTTTTTCCTGTTTTTCACCATTTAGTTTCTGTTTTTTCCTATCCACTTTTTCCTATTTTCCCCTATTTTTCACTATTTTTCCATGTTTCACTACTTTTCTATAATTTTCTTATTTTTTCCTATTTGTTCCTATTTGTACTTATTTTTCTCTATTCCTATTTTCTCTATTTTTCCCTGTTTTCTAATATTCTCCCCTACTTTTTCCCGATTTTTAACTATTTTTCCCAATTTTTCCTTTTTTTCCCCCTATTTTTTCGATTTGTATTATTTTCTTCTGTTTATTTCTATTATTTTCTATTTTTATTTATTTTCCCCATTTTTCTCTATTTTTTCGTATTTTTTTCCAATTTTTTTCCCATTTATTTCAGTTATTCCTAATTTTTTCATATTTTTCATTATTTTTACCAAATTTCCCCATTTTCCCCTGGTTTGCACTATCTTTTCATAAATTTCAAATTTTTCCCATATTTTCACTATTTTCCTAATTTTTTCACTATTTTTCCCCATTTTTCACTATTTTTCCCAAATTCTCCTATTTTCTAATATTCTCAAGTTTTTCCATATTTTCACTTGTTTTTCTGAAATTTTCCTATATTTCAATAGTTTGCCCTATTTTACCCTATTTTCCCAATTTTGTATAATTTCCTTTATTTTTTCTCTTTTTTCCTCTTTTTATTTCTCTATTTATTATTTTTTTCTCTATTTTTTCCCTATTTTTCCAATATTTTTCACTATTTTCTCCATTTTATATTTTTCACTATTTCCTGGAATTTCTTTTTTCCCTATTTTTTTTTCAATATTTCTCACTATTTTGCATTATTTGTCCAATTTTTTGACTATTTTTCGCTGGTTTTCCCTATTTTCCATATTTTCTCTATTTTCCTCATTTTTTCCCTTTTTTTCGCTTTCAATATTTTTTCCTATTTTCCCTATTTTACCTTATTTTTTCCTATTCTTATCTATTTTTCCCTTCTACCATTACCCGCCCGAGTAAGTGCGTCAACATATAAATGTACTTATTCTATGTAAGCCACCGTTTTTCACCCTTTTCTACCCTTTAAAATCAAAATTTCACAAAATTATTTCGTAGTGGGTGTCTATGTCATGTACAGAACATATTCTCTAAATTTCAAGTCTCTGGGTTCAGTAGATTTAGCTCTATGTTGATTCTATGTTAGTCAGTCAGTCAGTCAGTCAATTAGTCAGGACTTTGCTGCTTACTAATTAAATTATTTATATTGTGATATAGATTATTTGGAGTCATATTTTGGATATTCTGATTTGTGCTTTTTTTATAAAATCTATAACTTTAGTAAAATCATTAAATTCTCCCCTCGTTCCTCGAAGACCACGCCCGACTATTTCCGATAAGAAAATATACCCCATTACGATGAAAAGACTCAAGAGAGCAGCTCTATCATCTGATATCGAGAGTTTTATTTTTCAATGAATATGAAATTTAGCTGAATGAAGTTTGTTCGCACCCTATCTCGATCAATAGCCGGCCAATCAGGAAGAGACTCTCGACTGTCTCTCGAGGAAAAGAGGAAAATAGGAGCCGCCGTGGTTAGCGCACTTTTCAAAACGTTGAATAGGCTTTTCCAAGACAAAGTGAATTCAGTCTGTGTTATTGAGATCGAAATATTCACCGTGGTTCACTAGAGATGAAATGGGTATTCATCGCTTTGTGAAACACTTAAGTGCATCCCCTATAATACTTTGGAAATTGAAGTTTTCCACATGGAGATTTTAAAGAGAAAATTATATTTTAAGTTATAAAAAATTAACATCTATTTTTTAAACTAAGAACAAACAAGAGAACTCAAATGCTTTAAATATGAATTTACCTGATAAATATGCCCAATCACTTGTTTTTTACAAAACACAGGTTAAGTATCAACCATCAAAACATTTAATCAATAAATAAAACTCGAAATCGTGTGCCTTAATATCATATGATTATCAAAAATTAGTGTTGGAGGCAACTAGATTTAGCTAAAAAGTCATCTTCATGTCTATACATCATTCCACTCATCAAATTTACTAAAACCTGTCAGTAGATAGAACGTCCTTTAACTTTAAAGACTCAGTAAGTAAAGGAAATGACGTTTAGAATAAAACTTTACAAGTTGATTTCTGATACAATTGTCACAATCTAAACGTCATTGTCATTAGTTATAGAACCGTTAAAGTTAAAGAACGTTCTATCTATGTTGGAGATTGTAAATTAACTATCAATTGAAAAAAAAAATGATCTCCAACATATACATGATAATTTATCTTTTTGAGACATATCGACATTTCCATCAAAAAAATCGGCTGTGTCACCCCAGGACTTTCCCGGCTCGACCGTAGAGAATATGTTATTTATTATTATTATTTTAATTACAAAATACTAAGCATTACATTAATTTATGGAACACATTAAAAATAGCGAGCTGATGGTGAATTAATATTTCAATGTTGGTAATGACATAAGCTGCGCATGCGCACGTTATTTATCATACTGCTATAATTAGGATCTCCTAAAATCATGTGTGAAAACTATTGGCAATTCGGGAAAAATTTGTATACAATAGTTGTAGGGAATTTTAAATGTGTATTTTTCTCGCCATCTAGGGGCAAAACTATGAGGAATTCGATAAAAGTTAAACATAAAGTTAAAGAAAATTTGATGCTTTACAACTTTGCACAAGAAAATTTTGCACTAACTACATTGTTTCTCCTCAAAATTAAGAAAAACTAGAGAAAACATACATGCACATTTTTTACGCGCCCTCTAGTGGCGCAACTATTGGAAATTCTGGAAAAAGTTTGAAACAAAAGTTATAGAGAATTTTATTCTCTAAAACTTTGTACTACAAATTTTTGCATTAAAGTATATTGTTTGTCCTCAAAATCAAGAAAAACTAGAGAAAACCTACATGCACATTGGAAATTTTGGAAAAGGCTTAAGACAAAAATTGTAGGTAATTTTATGTTCTAAAACTTTGTACTACAACATTTTGCACTAAAATGTATTGTTTGTCCTTAAAATTTAAATAAAGCAAAAAATTGTTACATGTATATTTAAATAATGTCGGTCTTGAGGACCCTCCACTGTACCAATTTAAACCAAAAACTAATTGTCGCATTCTAGGCACACACCGACCCTCCATACCAAATTTCAGCTTGATTGGTCAAACGGTTCGGCAGTTATCGTGGAAGATTACACACAGACACACAGACACACAGACAGACCGTACGCTGGAAATGGTCTCAATCTTCTTGGGGGACCACCTCAAAATGAATATTGCCATCGATATCTCAAATTTTTTTTTTTTGCTCGTTCACCTTACTTTCCCTTTGATGGGTCCGGGAAAGTAAAAAAATCATTAGAATAAGAATAGAATAGAAAAATTTTATTTGACTACTTTACATAGATATCTGAAGCAGGTCATTAAGTTACAAAAAAAAAGTGTATAATAATGTAAGTATACCTACAAAAAAATTCAGAAAAAAAAATATATAATAAATAAATAAATAAAAAAATTCAATAAAAAAAAAATACGAACATAGACATACAAAAGTAAAAATAGGTGAGTATGTTAAATGTGCATTTTATCTTCTGATTGTAAAGACATTTAAATAATCTGAGATAAAAGCAGTGTTTCAGTAAAAAGGTTTTTATATCAGATTTAAATTTTGTTAGGCTTATTGTCAGTAGATAGAACGTCCTTTAACTTTAACGGTTCTGTAACTAACGATAATGACGTTTAGATTGTGACAATTGTACAAGAAATCAACTCGTTAAATTTTATTCTAAACGTCATCGCCTTTAGTTATTGAATCTTTAAAGTTAAAGGACGTTCTATCTACTGACAGTTACTGTCAGTAGAACGTCCTTTAACTTTAAAGATTCAGTAAGTAAAGGCGATGACGTTTAGAATAAAACTTTACAAGTTGATTTCTTGTACAATTGTCACAATCTAAACGTCATTGTCATTAGTTACAGAACCGTTAAAGTTAAAGAACGTTCTATCTACTGACAGTTATGCCCATTTGCACCGACTTTTTTTTAACTGTTATTTAACTAATGGACCTTTAATTTTAATTCCTACTTAAGTTCCAAATGATTTGCAAGGAAACATTTTATCAGAACTTTTACTAAACGGTTCTTTATCTTCTTTACAACTCGGCAACGTCGCAATGACCCAGTGATTTTTGCCGTTTTCTGTTGGAATACTGGTTTTAACCTCAAAATCTTATGTTTAGTTCACGAAGAATTCTTCGTTTAATTTCTTGTTTAGGATTACGGGTTTTTTATATTTGATTTTTGTGGTGTTTTTACTCTTTTTCAAATAGAATCGACGTCGGGTGAAGCAAAAAGAATTAGGGGACTGAATTTTAGCTCCAGGGAAATCATATGTTTACAATAGCGCTAAAATATAAACATATATTCTAAAATAAATAAACCAATGCAGTATCAAACTCCCAAAAAAATGAGGCCTGGGTTAAAATATGTAACGAGTTCCAAGCAACCTCGTCCGATTTGAATAATCGGACGATCGAACAATTAAAGAGATGTTACGAAAACAAAAAACAGGTAGTGAGAAAGAAACAGGCTCAGGTTCGACAAGAAGTCCTGAAAACGGGGGGAGGCTTGCCACCCCCCGAAACCAATAAGGAAGAACTTGGTGCTTGCCACAATGGATCCTATAACAGTGGAGGGGCACCATAACCAATTTGATTCAGATGATATGAGTTGCCCAATCCAGGGGACAATCCAACTCTGAACAATTTGAATTTGTATTTGAAAAATCGATTTCGGTAAGTACGTACCTATTTATTCTCTCTTTCTCTCGATATCGGTTCATATAAATTCGACTCTATTTAGGAAAGGTACACTCCACTTTAGAGCGGCATCACAGGGGGAGGGTGCAGGTAAACATTTCAAAGTTGCAAACTATCAAAACTAAAAATTTTCGTTTGATCGTGTGACTCAAAATCAATTGTTTGAATAATGTCATTATGACCCAATTTGTCACACAGGGTCCCTGGAGTGTGAGTGAAAGTATTATGAGTATCTTTCAGTAGTACAAAACCGTCATTTTTGTTTATTTGTAGTGGTCTGGGTAGCCAAACTAATAGTTTATAGTACTGCCAAATTACCAATATGAGTTAGTATTTTATTGTTTTGAAAATTGGTTAAAAAAAATATATTTTTCAGGAAAATGCCTCGGAACATGCCATACTGGATGAAGGAGACTATGAAAGTATCAATCATTCTTCATGTTTATCAACAAAAAGAAAAGCATTATCTCCAATTATTATTCAACAAGTGACATCTACCTCTAAAGAAGTAAAAAAAACCGAGAAGACCAATTGGAAAAATTATAATACAAATGACTTGAAAAAACCTCTAAATCCTTCACTGTTGCAGAGTATTGGAAATAAAAATGAAATGCAAGGTATGGAGGATTTTTTTTGCATGGTGTCAGGTAAACTGTTTCTTTGCAGTCACAATAAAAATATGCAGTGGCATTAAAAAACATTTTTTTGAAAATTTTGAAGAAACATGATTTTCCTTACTATAAAATAAAAAACAAATAAAAGTTATGAAGGGTAAGGGTCAAAAAAGAGTACATGTAATGTACTCAGAAGTCTTCTGTGAGACTTGTGCGGAGGGCGGGATGGCTATTATTATTATTATTATTTGCCATTGCGGTCCAGGCCGATGATTGATACCAGTATTTGCTCTCGGGGTAAGGAAAAATCCCACCGACATCGCAATGGTAAGACTTATGGGGAGTTTTGACTACGAACTTGCCTATTATCACACTTCCTCCAAATTCTCCAGTTTCCAATCTTGCTCGTATTGATGAATTAGCAAATATTGTGGCATCCTGTGTTGAACCAGGCCAGCGAGCAACAACATCAACAAATTTTAGTTTGGCATCTGTTAGGCACTGTACATTCAATGAAAAGAAAGACTTTCGGTTTCGATAAATTTCACCATTAGCTCCTCCTAAAATATAGGAAAAAAAAATGTGATAGAAAAGAAATGTAATAGACAGTCCCGTATAAAGCAAAAATTAAATTGGTAAACGGCAACCTTGGAACTGTATTCTGAAGGTTCTGGGTTCAAATTATGCTCTAGGTATAAGCTTTTTTCCTTTCCCGGTACACCCCTTTGAAATTTATAATAGACTGCTGGCATTTTTCTTTAAACTACAGAAGGTACTAGGTTGGCTTTAAAATGTCCACTACAATTTTTTTTCCCACTTTCACAAACTCCCCCCCCACTTTATTAGTTAAGCACCTACAATTCAATCACATAAGTACCTAGTTTTTTGTTTCAGTTTATTAAAAACTCACCAGGAAAATCAATCTTTACATGGGTACAATCAATCAATGCCTGAACTTTTGGAAATCCAGCAATATTAAAGAAATCATTCTGAGCCCTGACTGCCTGTTGAGGCAGGGGCATTTTTACAACTCCGGGGCGTAAAGATGCAATTACTCGTGATACATAAGCTATGACTCTACTTGCAGTAGAGACATGGACGATCATGAAGTCTGCCGTCTGAATAATGTGCCCACTACTGGCATAAAATCTGAGTGTGAGAATCAGTTGGATCATTGGCGAGAGGCTGTTATTTCTACAATAAAATCAATTTGTTTCAGAAAAGTACTACCAATAATACCCACATAGTTTTACAACCTATTACTTACCTATCATCTGGATACTCCAATTGATCCTCAATTTGAGTTAGAAGTCTCATGACGGTGTGCTTTGTTAGCCTCATTCGTCTAAAAAAGTCCATTTCGGACATCTCTTCATAATAATTGGGCCTAAGAAAAATTCGTCTTGGGTAGCCCATATCTACAAAATCAAGGATTTCTAAATCGTCTTCTAGAAAATCCTCCACCAGCACTTCCTCATCGAAATTTTCCATTTTACCAAATCTTTAGGCACCATATATTTTTACAATAAAAAACGACAAAAACCAAATTTTTCCGAATATTTGAGGTTAAAGGACAATTAAAAATGTTGAGTGAAGAAATTTGACCATTTAGCTAATGCTGCTTTAATTGGTGCTTTAAGAGTCTGTTAAAGTTGGTGCAACACACAAAAACCGCTAAAGGTACTTTAAAGGACAGTTAGCTTAATGGCGCCTTAAAAAAAAGTCGGTGCAAATGGCCATTAGTGTTTTAAATTAAACTGGTAAACAATTGTACAGATTATAGTCCAAGACTTTTTTTTGAGATTTTACTAATCGATATCGATTTGTTATAATTTTACCAGCGTTCCTAATATTATGCTCGTGAACGTCAGAATGTTTTATTAAAATCGTTGTTTTTTTATGTATTTCTAGTAGTAAATAAAATATATATAATGTTGGCAGTGGCATAATGCGAAATTTTATAAATAAAGGTTGACATGGATCTCGAAAACCTACATTTGCCAATATTCTAACAGCCTTTTTTTGTAATTTAAATATTTTTATTGAACAGGGAGAATTGCCCCAAAGAATCACTCCGTAACTAATAAAATAATGGAATAACGAAAAGTAGGTTATTCTTAAAACATTAGAGTTAACCAGATGTTTAAGTTGACGAAGAACGAAGATCGTACTAGATAATTTACTTTTTAATTGATCTACATTGATCTACCAAGTAACTTGACACACTCATTTGTAGAACCCATGGCAGAAAATTTAAGATTTTGTGTTTTATCCGAATTTAATTTTAGTTTATTAGTTGAAAACCACATATGTGCTTTTTGATTTATTTCCTGTGATACCTCAGATGGTTCGAAAATATTTTTGTCATAGTAGATAAAGGTCGAGTCATCTGCAAAAAGAACGATTTTTTGTAGTGACATAAAGTCACACAAGTCATTCATGTATATAATAAAGAGTAAGGGTCCAAGAATAGATCCTTGGGGTACTCCGTGGACTATCAACTTAAAATCTTATGTAATATTACTACATGAAACAGCTTGTGAACGATTGGTAAGGTAAGTTTCAAAAAGAGATAAAGCTACCCCTCTGACACCATAGTAGTGTAATTTTTCTAATAATATAGTATGTGACACACAGTCAAACGCCTTAGATAAATCATAGAGCTTAATTAATGTGTGCTAGCCTTTCTCAAGACCATCAATAACCGAAGTAACTACATCAAACACAGCATCTGAAGTAGAACAATTTTTACGAAAACCGTATTGGGATCTAGAAAAAAAATGGTTTCTTTCGAAATAGGTATATAAACGTTCTTTCAGTATTTCCTCTATAATTTTACTAAAAATTGAAACAATCGTGATTGGGCGATTGTTTTTGGATTTTTAATGGAAAAAATTTGCAGACAGGATTGCTATAGGTAGTAGTCAGAAAAAAAGCTAAACTGTTGACATTTTTATTATTTTTAAATAGATTCCAATCTATATTAAGGAGGAAGTTTTTTAAGTTGTCTAATCCATATTTTGTTATTTTTCTAGAATATATTGTTTGATTTGTTATAGTTTTGAATTTGTTTATAATAATAAATTGTGCTTTATGATCCACAACACAAGGTTTACATACTCCGGTTTCTATTGAACATTCATTTAAATTTGTAATTATGTTATCAACGCGAGTTGATTATCAATATAACTATTATTAAATTAAATAAATGTTTTTATGAGCTAAATAAAATATTATGAGCGTTCCTTATTCACTTCAGCGACTGATTTTCCGGCAAAAGTTTTCCGCTTTCAGACTCACTTCATCACCAAATGAGTCTCTTTAAACACCGAACGATTTAGGAAATACACCGTTCGATAATAATCCATCTTAGATTTTATAAAGTGCCACGTAACTCCATTAGTATCATTCAAATCATTTGGACAGACGCTTTCTCGTAATTATGTTTCGGAATTTAAGCCAAGGGAATTTGATTAATATTTCAAAACATAATTTCACCTCACCTTAGGGTTTCTAATGACAGCGATATCAGCTTTTCTTTGTTAAAATATCTCTATCTAATGGATATGAAATGTATGGAATAACACAGTTATTAATAAATAAATAAAGCAATATTTAAAATATTTATCAAAAATGGCCTATATTAATGTTTTCGTGGCTTCTGGAAGTTTCCCCCTGGTTGGAAGTGATTTGTAAATTCGGTTCATTTGTATTACGTAATTTAATTTTCCAATTAGTCAAATAGGCCCAAGTTTTAACCGTATTACTCGCTTCATTTACGGAAAGCCGATTTACAAAATTTCAAATGGATTTCCCATGCTCTATAGAAGATATAATCGTCTGCAATATTGTTTTCTGTAAATTTTAAACGTTAACAGAAAATTTAGACTATTTGAAAAAGTTATTTTAATTAAGAATCTAAATATTTCCTAGTTATACTGAGTGTCCCAACTTAAATTTGCACCTCCAAATCTTTCGAGTTTTGTTCAAATTTTAAAAATATCGGTTGTGAAGCCCCAAAACTTTCCCGACGAGTATCCACAAATACTTTTTCAGATATTTAATGTTAAAGTTTCAAATTTTGACATTTTTTATTTTTGACAGTTGGTGAAAGAATTTTGACTGTTCTGAATAGAGTTTTTCAAGGGCTTTCAAATGACATATTGCATGTCCAATTCCGTGATATATTGTGGATAAATTTCACCGGAATATTATCCACGAAATACAAAATAATTCATATTTATTTTAAAATTAATAATATTAATCTTTCAGTTCATACTAATGTCTATTATTGTATATTTTAATATTTTAAAATCTAAAAATAGATTTAAAATCAACACAATATTATTGAGTCTTTGTTTTAGAATTTTTTCTGTCTAGTTGCAATATACAGTTAACAAAAACAAAATGCATAAGCCACTGTTGCTATGCGAGCTTATATGGTTCTCATATTATTATCCCATCATTATAAGAGACAAAAAATATAGAAATATTTCTTCCCGCTAAGATTCTGAATTCAAGGCTAATTACATACCATGTCACATGTCTCCTACCAATAAAAAACCAGCAACCCTCCTCCCTGCTAAAATTCAGAGCACAATCACTCTCTCGCATCCCAACTGTGAACAGATTCAGTTATGCATTGAATAGAGCAAAAAAGTTTCTTCAAGTAAGTAAAATGGTGCGTAATTAACAGCACTCAAAAAGTTTTCTGAGTTTTCGTAACAAGAAAAAATGTAAATAGTTTTTACAGTGAGTGAAGTGATTAAGTACAATTTATATATTCATGTTTCGGTTTCATAATTTAATTTAATGTGCCACTTTATAATTTTTGCTCTTCATGTTTCGTACTTGGAAAAAATGGAATAAAAATTACATTCCAATTTCAAATACTGTTTTTATTTTAACATTCATATTGGTTTAACTTCTACCGAAGAAGTTTGGTCCTTCGAGAAATTGTGGAATTTATTTAATCACGTTCCCAGACTAGTATTCTTTCAACAGTTATGAATACTAATATTCATAAATCGTTTATATTGCATGTGTTATTTTTTGACAGTGACACTCTCGTTTGACAGATATCATACAAAAATTAATAAGTTCTTCCGACGGGTAACCCAAACCTACAGACCAAATTTCAGCTCAATCGGATGAATACTTTAATGCTAAAGTTTCAAATTTTGACATTTTTTTATTTTTAACAGGTGACAGTTATAGAAACAATTTTCACTGTTCTGGATAGAGTTTTTCAAGAGCTTTCAAATGAAATATTGCATGTCAAATTTCATGAGATATTGCATCTGTCATTTTTTGATAGTGACACTTCCGTTTGATAGATGTCGTACAAAACTAATGGATTCTTTCGACGGGTAACCCAAACCTCTATACCAAATTTGAGCTCAATCGGATTAAACGTGTGGCCTCTATCGTGGAAGAATACACACACACACAGATAGACAGACAGACAGACTTCCTTCTGGAAATGGTCTTAATCATTTCAGGGGGCCCGAAAATGGATATTTTCGTTTTTAACTCGAAATTTTTTTTTGCTCGGTCACAATACTTTCCCTTCTAGGAGGTGGGTCGGGAAAGTAAAAATGGCAAAAACAGGTCAAAACATTGCTGAATGTACATCGTAGTTTCAAACTTCTTTTTTCATTCCTCTAGCGCACAAAAACAGCACTTGAAAAACCTTAAATGGCAAGGGGTGTCTCAAGTAAATACATTATTTTGATTGGTGTTATTTTTTTATTTTGAATGATTTTCTTTTGGAAAATACGAAATTCTTTCAAGATCATTGAGATTTTTGAAATTGTCAATCCTAAACATTTTCGTTCAAAATTTTAAGTTTTAAGTTTTAAGTTTTTTTGTTATGGATGGAGTAAAACATGTTCTTATCTATACTAATTGTTTGCGGATTACGATATTTTGGTATTGATAGAAAGTTGGATGTATTGTCAGAGAAAATCGCCTTACCCTCGTACTCCATGTATAGATGCGACAGAAATATAGAAACCAGTAATAAATCCAGAGGCGGAGGTATTATTGTATTTGTGTTATCCATAGGTCGCTGGTTCAGATCCGGCTCGAAGGACCATATGTTTGTAGTTATATTGATACCACATTGAGATTGGCATTTGCCATCAGAGTCAAAAATTGTCTTCCCAAAATTATACCTTTTTTATTAACTTGAAAAATATGACATTAATTATATCAACAAGAGTCAATAATAACAAAAATCATGCCAGAGTCGTAGCCAGTAACAAAACTCATGTTAATATATCAAACATATTGTTATTGTTAACTCCAAAAAGTTAACATTAATTCATCTCTCTGGAACAATTATTTGTATTATGTTCAATTGGGAGTGTAACAGTACCTTATTCATTGGGGTCTAAGTAATTTATATTCGACATAAAGGAAGTAATAAATTGTCAAGCCCTTCAGAAAAATAGACGTTAGAATTCAATACATTTTAAACATTCACTTTAGAAATATTTACCAGGATATATAAATCAATGGTACAAATGCTGTCCTTCTCGGAAGGGCCTGCAAAAGAAAAAAGCCAACGGGCTCACAACATATGTAGTACATAAAACCTTCTAACACGAAATTAAATTTACTCGTTCAAAAACATAAAACAACGTATTTAGTTTAGTCAAATTATGTTATAAGATAAGAAATTCTAAGACAGGATATGGCTTTGGATGATGGTTTTTTGGCGAGTTTTTCCATCCCTGTAAAGTCCAAAGTTCATGATTTGTAACCCGACCTTTACCTGTCTCGAGAGATCAGACTTAATATTATATGGCGCGGATTCTAATTACATAGCTAGTCGCTAATATATCTCATAATTAAATTGAAGTAAACTATTTAAAATTTGCCCAGAGGGAAGCACTTACTGGAAGTCAAATTTGTAATAAAAATGGACGCGCCCTTCCTAGTTCGCTTAGTAAAATGCTCTCATTGCTGATTTGCTAGATTCCAGTAAGATTAAGGGTGGTACCGTGAAGCTTACGGGGGTCGAACTAATCCGGAAGCCTTTCGCTGTGTGACACTAATTTCGTTAGTAACATTGAATATAATTTCCAAATTTGAGCAGCAGTTGTTTTAAATAGTAATATTCAGAGTAAGTTTCTCAACTAAAATTCGGGTTTCATGGTTACGGGGTTGTTTAGGCGAGTAATAGTTTCTTACGCGCCTAGCTATTAATGAGAGTCCGCTTGATAGGGACTTGTAAAACTAAATCTCTCTTAATTTTCTTTAGTAATTTGGACCAACTTATGGTCATGCATATAGACATCTCTCGCCAATGAAAATAATTATACTCCCGTAACCAAAAATGTGTGAAAAATAGTGGCTACGACCTCCTTCACCATGACTACGAGTTGAAGATTATTCTTCAGAAAAAGGTAGGTGCAATATATTTTTAAATCGAAGATGTTATCCATATCTCAAATGTGGTCCAAGTATTTTTTTTTAAATAAAACACATATATTTTTATTAGATATAGAAACTCTCTGTGCTCGTGAAGTTGAATTGCTTCTGTCTCGCGATCTCATCTTACAGAATCCACGTATGCCTCGCTCGGCCTACCGCTAGGTGTTTTACAAAATCACTCTAAAATCAATAATAAACACTATAATAAAATAGTAAAAATAAATAGAAACGCCCGCGATGTAACAGGAGTAAAGGAATTTTTTTTTGAAAAACTGTTTTTGGTTCCTAGATCCCTTTTAAATTTTTTTGACAATGAAAAACAATCATAAGTAATTGATTATTATATTCTGGACGTTTCTTTAATTCATTTTAGATGATGTATTTGCACAGCAATATCACAACTGATAAAAATTGAGTGGTTCAAAAAATAAACAATTATTAAATGAGGAACCTGTTACCACAAATAAATTTTGGACTACCTCCAAAACCCAGACAGAGACTGATAAAGTGGCCTCAATGTATTTTTTAGCTCTCTGGTTAGAAATTGCACAAATATAAGTGCAGCTGGTTTTTCACAAAATTCACAACACCCATTTTAATTTGAATTTTTGGCGGTTTATAATGACAATTGACGTGCACGTGACGTTTTAAAATGTAACATTTTTTCGGTTCATAAAAGTAGTGACGTCAAGATAGAAACTGTTTTAAAACGGTATTTGAAGCTGTTTCGTAAAAAAAATGCTTTAGGTCTTTTATTGTTGGAGGTGTTTATTTACCTCCAATTTGGGAGTAAATTAAGTATGATATATATTGCCAATCTATCATAAATATATTGCAGGATAATATGGAATGTGACTTAATTATTTTTGGTGATTATAATTTGCCAGAAGCAGCCTGGTTAAATAAAAATTCGGGTGTTATACTAAAGTGTTCTCAAGGGTAACATTCATTATTAGTAGCTCAATATTTTTCATTTTTAAACCTTTATCAATAATCAAAATGTATTTTTTGACTTAGTCTTCACAAATTTAGCAAATTTATAAGTTAACTTTCCACCGATCCTATATTGGAGAATAGTATCCATCACGTAAGCTATCTAATATCGTACGATACTCTTGGAACTAAATCAAAATCTCTAAACTATTTATTATTATTATGACTTCAAAATAGACTCCATACTATGCTCCATAACTATTTAGATGCTCGTTTTCGAGGACAATGAATAGGCCGTAAAGGTTCTATCGAATGGCCAGCTAGGTCGCCAGATTTAACTCCTATGGATTTTTTATGGGCTACTTAAAGTCCAAAGTTTATGCTGACTTTCCACAAATAATCGTGACAGAATGCTGTTTAATTACACCAGAAATGTTGCGAAAAATTAGAGAAGCATTTGAGAACATGCTGTATCATTGCATGGAAGTTGGAAGTGGGCAATTGTTTTTTTAGAACTACTATTGTTTTCTTTCACAATAATCTCAGCAGTTTTTTCAAAAAAGAGTCGTTCAAAATAAAAAAAATCAGATAATGAAAGCAGCTTCAAAATAATGTGTTACTTGACACCGCTTGCCATTTAAGGTTTTTCAAGGGGTGGTTCTGGGCTCTAGAGGGATGAAAAAATAAGTTTGAAACTACAGTAAAATTTTAACCCCTTGTAGGCTAAAATTGACCTGTTTTGCCGTTTTATCAAAATTTGAATAAAACTGGAAATATTTTGTGGTACAAATTTTAATTAATTTTTAATATGTAGAATGTAGAATTGATAAGAAATGAGAATACGTAAGGGTTTTGGTTACTATTTTTTGTCCATGTTAGAGTTTCTATGGTATAAAAAAAGACCCAAGATACTACCCTCTGGAAAGTCTTCTTATTTTTCTTTAATTCGGAATATTATGGTTAATAATAAACTTTCAATTTTATAATCCAATTATGATAGTATGAGATATTATATTAATCTTGATTTTCTGGTTGCTAATCTTAAGTTGTAGCGGAAATTTAGAAATTTGTGAGCATAACTGATTTGGGAGTTTTACGAACATCTCTGTCGAGTTTTTGGGCTCGTTAAATGTGTTAACAAGTCGGAACGCATCCGCAACATCCAGATTGATGATACGGACGTGAAAATATTACGAGTGCTTCTCATCTTTTCGAAATACCCTTTTAACATAAAAGGGGATTTTTCTAGGATTCGCGGCGAAATCGAGCGTTGACCTAGGGCAATGGTGAGAATAATAATATTCAAGAGGGGCTATAATGAAGTTTTATTAGCTGTTTGATTTATTGACTGTTGGAAAACCAGAGTCAAATTGAGAAATTAGGAATATATTTATAAGGATATGAAGAATTTTTTTTTCGTTATGGATTTTTTTAGTTATATGGAAGTGTCGCCCTTCAGACCAATCTCCCTAGAAAAGTTACTAGAAAAGTTACTAGATTTTCCCCAAGATTGGTCTTGAACTCAAGCGAACCCGCATCCACCTGTTACGACGAAAACGACGAAAAACGACGAACACGTCTAAAACGTCGAAAAACATCAAAAAAACGTCAAACACGTCGAAAAACGTCGAAAACGACGAAAAATGTCAAAAATGTCGAAAAAACGTCAAAAATGTAGAGAAACGTCGTTTTCGGCGTTATTCGCCGTTTTCGTCGTTTTCGTCGTTTTCGTCGTTTTCATCGTTTTTCGTCGTTTTTTAGGAAGCGGGCAGGTGGCTGCAGGTTCGCTTGAGTTCAAGACCAATCTGGGGAAAACTCTAGTAACTTTTCTAGGGAGATTGGTCTGAAGTGGGACACTATCTACTACTTATGGATACTCTGAAAATCGTAGGAGAGAAAAATGAAAAGTAAAAGAGATAAGAAAGATTGAGAGGGTAATGAAAATTACGTTATGTATCAAGAGTTTGCTTTGAGTGTAGCGTCGTAAAAATAACTTAGATAATTTGAACTAAACTTTATTACATATAAAAAATATTAAAACAGAAAACAAATTTGAAATAAACAAAAAGCGTCCATCCCGCTGACGGATGTTAAGTTTCTCTCGCGTACGAGTCTCTAGTCACATCTTCATCGGTAAAGCACACATGAAAAATGCGGGATTGCCACGTCCGTATAAAAGTCTGTGAGCACCGAACATCCCGGCCACCTTGAACATATATGGTCAACCATATTAATTTGAAGGTAAAATACATAGTTTATGCACCGAACGACGATAAATTCCTTGGTTTGTTTTTACGTCTACTACTCTAATAATATTATCGGTGCCTGGATACACTTTAATAACTCTTCCCAAAGACCATCTTAGCGGTGGTAAGTTCTCATCTTTAAGAACAACAAGGATTCCTGGCGCCACTTTATTGGGAATGACCGATTTCCATTTCGTGCGAACTTGTAGTTCGCTAAGATATTCTTTATGCCATCGTTTCCAGAATGATTGAACAATGGATTGAATTTTCTGATATTGATCCAAGCGGTTAGCAGCAATTGTAGTAACATCTCCTTCAGGAAGCGCAATTAGAGATCGTCCAATTAGGAGATGAGCCGGAGTTAAAGGAGTCAAATCATTAGGATCATTTGAAAGTTGGCATAAAGGACGTGAGTTAAGAACACTTTCTACTTGATAAAGTACCGTTAAAAAATCTTCATAAGTGAAAGTATTATTATTCATTACTCGTTTAATATGAAACTTGACACTTTTGATACCTGCTTCCCAGATACCTCCAAAAGCAGGAGAATGGGCTGGAATAAAGTGCCACATTATTCTTTCACTAGATAATTGATTAGAAATATTTTCAAATTCTTTAGATAAAAAACTATATAATTCTAATAAAGTACGATTCGCGCCTATAAAGTTAGATCCGTTGTCAGAGTAAATATTATGAGGTTTGCCTCTTCTCGCAATAAATCTTTTAAGAGAAGCCAAAAATCCATTAGTAGTTAAGTCTGTAACGAGCTCTAGGTGGATGGCTTTGCTGGCCATACAAACAAATAAACATATATAACACTTCGAAATTTTGGAACCTCGACCTCGCCGATCTTTAATGAAGAAAGGACCTCCATAATCAACCCCAACATTAGTAAATGGTAGAGTTTGAATTACTCTGTACGAAGGAAGATTACCCATTAAATATTCAGAAGTAATTGGTTTAGCACGAAAACATTTCACACAATTACGTATAATTTTTTTACAAATATTTTTTCCGTCAATTGGCCAAAATTTTTCTCGTATTGAACATAATAACATTTGAGTACCGCAATGCATTAATTTCAAATGTTCACTTTTAATAATAATTTCTGTGAAATGGTTATTTTTGGGTAAAAGAATTTGGTGTTTTTTATCGAAAGGACAATTTGCATTGGTAAGTCTACCACCGACGCGAATAATTTCATTATGTAAAAAAGGCTTTAAACTCAAAATTTTGCTTTTATTAGAAATAATTTTATTTTTAAATAAAGCGGTATATTCTTTAGGGAAATGTTCAATTTGAACAGTTCTTATTAATAACATTAGAGCATTGTCCAGTTCGTGTGGTCTTAATGGACCAATAATTTTATTAACTTTAGTTTTAGCTGAAATATTATGTTTAAATCTTAATATAAACGCTGTAGTTCGCAAAATCTTGGACATATTAGAACAACGATTAATTAATGATAAAATACAATTAGAATCTGAAACATTCAGAAAGATTGACGAAACTTTCTTTTGTTCTGGGATTTCATGACTATGATCATATTTTAAATCCCATTCTTCTTTATCAGTCAGTAAAAATTGGGGGCCATGCCACCACAGGGAAGAATTAAATAAGTCGTTTGGATTTACACCACGCGACAATAAATCAGCTGGGTTATCTTTACCCTTCACATGGTACCAATCATTTGGATTTGAAAGATTTTGAATTTCGCTAACTCTATTAGCCACAAAAGTTTTCCACGTATTGGGCTCGGCTCTAATCCACGCTAAAGTGATTGTTGAATCAGTCCAGAGAAAACGAGCATCAAAATTTAACTTTAAAGAATTACATACCTTATGTACTAAATTTGACAAAATAACTGCTCCGCAAAGTTCTAGTCTCGGTAAAGTAATTGATTGAATAGGCGCTACACGGGATTTAGCACACAATAAATTTGAAAAATATCCTTTATTTGGAATAAAACATCTAATATAGACAGCTCCCCCATAGGCCTTTTCACTGGCATCCGAGAAGCCATGTAATTCAATAATTGAATAGTCAGAAAAAACACATAATCGTGGTATTTTAAAAGTATTAATTATTTCTAAATCTTTTTCAAATTTATACCAACGCATTTTCATAGATTCAGGTAATTGCTCATCCCATGATTGTTTTATTTTCCACAATTCCTGAATAAATAATTTTCCCAACACTATAATGGGATTAATAAGCCCCAAAGGGTCGTAGATTTGACAAATAATCGATAAAATACGTCGTTTAGAAATAATTTCAGTGTTATTCACTGTAGATACGGAATATTGCAAAATATCTAAATTCGCATTCCAATATATTCCTAAAGTCTTATTATTTTCATTTTCGCCAATAGTTAATATACTTGCTTCTAATTTATCATGCACAGTAAATTTATTTAACATTGTTACATTATTACAGAGCCATTTTCTAAGTTCAAAACCTGAACGCGCTAATATTTCCGAAACGTCTTTTTGAACTTGTAAAATTTCTGACTCTGAATTAGCTCCAGTGAGTAAATCATCGACATAAAAATCATTTTTTATTACCTCGCTAGCAATAGGGAATAGTTCAGCATTTTCTTGGGCAAGTTGAAATAAACATCTCAGTGCCAGATAAGGTGCCGATGCAGTGCCGTACGTTAATGTATTTAATTCAAAACATTTTAAATCTTTATCGGGAGACGATCTCCAAAATATTTTTTGAAAGCAACGGTCTATCGGATTAATAAGAATCTGACGATACATTTTTGAAATATCGCCAGCAATAACAAATTTATAAGTCCTAAATCGGGTTAATATATCAAAAATATCATTTTGTAGAGCTGGTCCGACATACTGAACATCATTCAGAGAAAGACCATTATCTGTAGGATAACTAGCATTGAACACAACGCGACATTTAGTTGTTATACTAGAAGTTTTTATTACTGCATGATGCGGAATAAAATAGCCATTATTATTTTCACCTTCTTGAGATGAGAGTTCAGTCATATGTCCTAAGTCTTTATATTCTTCCATGAATTTAACATATTCCTCACGTAAATTATTATTTTTTAATAATCTTTTTTCTAAATTCAAAAAACTAATTTTAGCAATATCTCGCGAATTTCCTAATTCATTGAGATTATCATTAAATGGTATTCTTACAATAAATCTGCCAGTTTCATCTTTTTCAAAATTATTTGTAAAATGCGCTTCACATAACTTATCTTCATTAGACATAACCTTTTTGTTATTATCAATATTTTCTACATTCCAAAATTTTGTAATCAATTTATTCATTTCGCGATTAGAATCTATAGCTAAATGAGTTAAAGAACTATTACAGTTTAACCCTACATTACCAGCTACTATCCAACCGAGTTTAGAATTTTGGAGTAGAGGTAAATTCTTTCCCAATTTTTTCTGACCAGCAGTCAGAATTAGCCAAAATATTTGGGAGCCTAAAAGAATTTCAATATCAGCAGATTCATTAAACGTTGGATCGGCTAAATTTAGATCCAAAGGAATATTTAAATTATTTTTATTGAAAGAAACTTTCGGAAGTTTTTCAGTAATTTTATTTACAATTAAGCAATTAATATCGATACAAAAATCATTATAAAGAGATGAAATAGTTAAATTAGTTTGATTTTTAATATTTATAATTCCTTCGCCAATTCCTTTCACTGTATGTGTCACGGGTATTTTAGAAGCACCTATTTTATGACAAAATAATTGTGTTACAAAATTACTCTGAGATCCACTATCTAGCAATACACGCGCTTTAAAAACATTATCATTTATTTTTACATTTACGACAGCAGTAGATAAAAGAACTTGGGACGCCTCTGGTTGTAAAAATGAACAATTATTAAAAAGAGTAACGTTAGATATCGACTCACTTAAAATCTCGGAGGGTTTTTCGATAAGAGTTAGGTCATTATCCGTTTTGTTTATAATATGTATTAAAGAATTATGAGGTTTATGGCACTTGACACATTTCCTGAAGCGACACTCAGAACTCGAGTGAAAGGGACTAAAACAATTTAGACATAATTTACGTTTTTTAACTTCGGCGATTCTGTCTGGAATCGAATACTTGAGAAATTCTTCACAAACATACATGGTATGGTTTCGATTACAAAAATAACACTTTATTTCGTTGCTATGTAAAGTATAGCTAGTGTTATGTTTTTTAAATTTATCATTTTTCACGATGAACGCATTTTTCATCTTATTAGGCAAATCATTATTTATTTTTTCTAGTAACTGACATCTTTCATTTAAAAACATTTTCATATCTTGCATGGTAGGTAATTCACCTTGAATTTTAAAAGATTCCCACCCTCGGCGAGTATTATCATCAAACTTTTTAGTTATAATATAAATTATTAAACGGTCCCAATATTCCGTTTGTTCACCTAATGATTTTAAAGATAACAAATGATCGTTTATTGTATCAGACAAATCTCGAAGCTCCGTATGCGATTCTTTTCGCATTGCCGGTTTTTCGAATATCCCTCTGATATGATTATATATCATTAAACTTTTATTTTCATATCTATCCTTAAGTAATTGCCACGCAATAATATAATTGTTAGAAGTTGTATCTAATTTAGATATTAATTTACGCGGTTCATCAGTTAAGGCCGTTTTTAAATGATAGAATTTTTCTATGGCATTTAAAGAATCGTTACTATCGATAAGAGCTGAAAAAAGGTCTCTAAATTCTAACCACCGATTGTAATCTCCATTAAAAATTGGCAATTTTATTGTTGGAAGTTTTATACGATTAGAATTACTTCTAGAGCTTGTTACAGAATTATTATCATTAATATTTTCAGCATTCTCATTAGCTTTATGATAATTACTAATTAAAGTCTCGGCTTTTGAAGTTATAGAAAAATATGAGTTTTCAAAGACAGATCTATCATTTTCACCGTTATCGTCGGTTTCTATCAAATCTATATCTGCTTGAATATCTTCAAAAATATCATAACATTCTTGTATTTTATTTAATCGGTTACTTAACTCCTGCATTACATTATCGTTTAAATTATCTGTTTTTAAACCACCGTAAAATATCTCGAATCGAGCTAACCGTTCTTTAACAGCATCTCTTTTTTTTATTAGAGTATTGAGATCCATAATAATAAAATATTATCGAAAAATCAAAATAAATGGATCAAATATTAAAGAAATGAAATATCAAAATATCAAGGTATTAGAGTATCCTAAATACCTCAAAACTATCAGTATCAAATTATCAAAGTAATATCAAAAGTATTAAATAATATCAAATATCGAATATTTATCCAAGTACCAAGTATTTCTTAACTCAGATAAATTAATTAAAAAATAGGAAATAAACAAGGAACGACTCACTCCTTTGTTTCCTGGCCTTCAGCGCTATCGTCTCAAGGAAAATTCGAAATATCTGCCTCGCTGGCTATCTTCGTCGCACTATTGTCGCCGATTTCACATCAATCGGGGCTCGTAAAGGACCAAATAATTATGTAGCGTCGTAAAAATAACTTAGATAATTTGAACTAAACTTTATTACATATAAAAAATATTAAAACAGAAAACAAATTTGAAATAAACAAAAAGCGTCCATCCCGCTGACGGATGTTAAGTTTCTCTCGCGTACGAGTCTCTAGTCACATCTTCATCGGTAAAGCACACATGAAAAATGCGGGATTGCCACGTCCGTATAAAAGTCTGTGAGCACCGAACATTGAGTGTGGATTTTTTTTGCTTTCTTTTTAAATTTAAAATAGGCGAAGTTGGTAAAAGAAATCCAAATGGACTAGTGAAAAAAAATATAAAGAAAGAAATTGTTCAAGATGTAAATTAAGGAAGACAAAATGTTTGCGGTGAAAATCTAGGAGAGTCGAAGATTTGGAAAGTCACCAAGAAGATTGAATACTAAAAGATATTCTGGAAGAGTAGAAAAATCAATGGAATAGAATACTAGCTAAGATTCAATATTGAACGCAAGGATTTACAAAAAGTAAGTAAAAAACTAATAGGAAAAATTCTAGAAGCAACTAAGAAGACAGACGAAAATATTAAAATTTTAAGAGGTGACATAAAGAAGCACATACAAGATTAGAATAATGAAATGAAAAAAAAAAACAAATAAAAATTTAGAAAAAGGATTAAAATAAGAGTCAAGAAAAAGTTAAGAAGTAAAACATTTGACTTTATTTGACATATTTTAACATTTTTATATTTAGATCCAAAATTTTATCCATGATCTCAAATGTGGTCCAACGATGGAGAAATAAAATTCAATGTCTAGTACCATATAAATTTATTAAAGATGGAGGTTGGCAACTGGTTTCGGCATACAAATGCCATCATCAAGCCTATAATACAATGTTCGAAATGTGTAACATAAAAGTTAGGGTTAAGAGTATGAAACTTACCAAATATTTATAACATCAAAGGGGTAATTTGAAACATTTAAAAAAATAGTACTAAGTACTCCTGACAGATTTAAACCGCGAACTTAAACAAGTAAAATTAGTTATAATTTATTAAAAAAGGGTAGGAATTAACCGCAACCGGTTAGGGAAGGGCAAAATTTGGGTGGAACGCAAGTGATATGATTGTGAAAAACATAATAGTAGGTAGGACAAAATAATGGAATGAACCAAATGAAGGAACCAGGTAGTGGTTATGATAAAAGGTGAAGGACTGAACTTCTGTATCAAAATAGTGGTATTCCAAGAAAGGTCCGAGTAACTAATATGACGTAAGGTATTTAGTGACCCTACAGGCGGCCAAATTAAATTAATAAAAACAGTAATCTGGAGAAAGGTTACAATCACTGCGGCGCGACTAAACTAACCAACAACGTGTCGATTGATACAAAATGGTAATAACATTGACAGTTGACAATGACATGTTATAAAACAATAAAACCAAATATAAGTAATTTTATAAAACAACAAAAGAATTGAACAAAGGTAGGTTGAATTTGATAAAATAACAAAAATGTAACAAACTGATAATAAATTAGAGTAATTAAAGTGAGCTATATTAATATGGAACTGAGTTGTCGGGTAACGAAGTGCAAGTATAGGTAAAGAAGAAATGACATTAAATTGAAGATTGACAGAAGTAGGAAAAAGAAGAATAGAATAAAGATTTTTATATTTATCTATAAATATAATGAAAATATTTAATCAAGAGTTACATTACTTATTTTACATACCTATTCCATACATTATATCTAATTGGTCTGAATTGTCTGGATTTCACTTAAAATTTCTAGAAACCCTACTTTGCGTTCTTACTGGCCACTTTGCACCTGATTCCCTGAATTCTTTTGTTGAATTTACCGGGGAGAAGAATTGATTCTTATTTTATTTCTCATACACAATTGAGAGTTCTCTGTTACCTGATTTGGCTGAATTTATTGAATTCGCCAAGTAAAAGTGCTAACTTCTTTTTCGCGAAACTGGGAGTTTTCTGTTGCCTGAATCTGATTTTACTAAATTTGTTAAATTCTCCAGGGAGAAGAATAGAACAGGCAGATTTATATTGCCTGAATCTGATTTTTTAAGCAGAAGACTTAATTCTTATTTTACGATACTGGAACCGCATTTCCAGAACCGTATTTCAAATTTTCGGAATCCGTGCCATAGCGCCTCAAGGTGACCCTGGGTAAAAATCTTCAAATGGTAGGACACCTCCTCGGACCTTCCTTATAAGATCCGGTCGAACCCAGGTCACCATATTTCGCCGATTTGGCTATGGCCTTGTTTTAATTTTGAACATTAGAATTCAAATATGGCGCCGTAGACCATCAGGTTTATTCGGGCCAAAAAGATTGTAAGCAATACGGTCCTAGCTTGTAGAAATATTTTATTGGGAATGAAATTAGGTTATACCTTTGTATGTGGCGTAATGAGTACCAATTATAATTTAATTTAAGGCGGCGTTAGCAAATGGATAAGCATTGGGAAATTTTTGAACATATAAGACGGACTATCCGGGCAAGAAATATATGCGAATTTGCTTTTATAATGTTCTAATGGTATTAAATTAGTTCCTGAATATATTTAAAAGTGAAAAAAAATTAAGAAAATGGAAAAAACAATGGAATAATGAAAATTTAACCTCAAAAAAAGTCATCAAAAATCGCTATAAAAACTAATTCAGGAACTAGATTATGTTTCCATTAGAGACGACGGTACATAAGAGGTATTTCATTTTTTGCTTTCATTTACAAGTCTTATATGTTCAGAAATGTATAATTTGAACCATAGAACAACACCAAAAATACATCAGAAACCTGTTATTCAGTCAATTTTACAGTTCACGTACTTTTTTATAGATGCCGCCACTTGCAAAATAATTATTTTGGGGTATATAATTCATGTCTTCGTAACGCAACGTTGCCGTCATATTTTTAAGTAGCAGAAAAAAGGAAATTTTATATTTTAATAGAAAATTTATGTCTTTGTTAAAATGTTTTTAAAATGCTGCTAAAATAACTATTTTAATATAATACCTACCTAATGAAAACTAGGTTTCTTTTAGATTTAAAATTATGGTGACTAGATTTTAAAGTTCGAAATTCGGCAGGCTATTTTTAATATAATTTTTACAAATAAGAAAAAAAAAAAAAAAAAAAAAAAAAAAAAAAAAAAAAAAAAAAAAAAAAAAAAAAAAAAAAAAATTACGGAAAAAATGAAGAAATAAAAAACGCTGAAAATTGCAAAATAAAACGGACAAAAAAGAATCAAAAAACGAAAGAAATCGAAAAATATCACAAAAGAAAACCGCAACAAAATCACAAAAAAAAAATGCCAAAAAAATCGCAAAAAAACGCAACAAAATCTCAAAAAAAATAATAACAAAAAAATCGCAAATGGCCACAAAAAATCAAAGAAATACAAAAAAATGACAAAAAATTAGAAAACAAAAAAAAGACTATAAAAATAGAACAATGAGAAAAAATGAGGAAAAATTAGAAAACATCAAAAACAAATCGGAAAAATGAGAAAAAAGCGAGAAAAATCGAAAATCATCTCAAAAAAATCATAGACAACCAAAAAAACGGAAACAACTGTAACCATAAAAAAATGAAAACTTGAGAAAGAAATTGCAAATAATTACGTAAAATCAGAAGAATAAGAAAAAATGAGAAAAGATTAAAAAACAAAAGAAAAAAAAATAAAAAAAGAAAACCAGAACAATGATGAAAACTTATAAGAAATACAGAAAAAACAAAAAAGTAGAAAGAATTTAAAAAACCACAAAAAAACCAGAAAGAATCAAAAAAAAATCATAAAAATGAGAAAAAACTAGAAAAACTAAAAAAAATGCCTCTATAAAATAATTACAAATGATATGTACAAAAAAATCTAAATAAGATAAAATTCATACTGTAAAATAAAGACAGAGAGTAAGAGAAAGAGAGGGATGAAAAAATTCAGAGTATTCCATTTAAAAGAATATAACTATGTTGCAGATCTTTTTATTGAAGCAACCTGATTAAATCAAAATAATTAAAAATTGTATCTGCACTAAACATTTTTTACACAATCTTACCGTTTTCCATATAAAGAGCAACGCGACGAGTTTATAGTGCCCCGCCCTGTATATTTCATTATAGGATTTTAAATAGAGATTAACAAAATATAATTATTTTTTATACATTTTTCTAATTTTGGTTGGTGTATTTATGTAGATATTGAAGCTCAAAGGTAATCTGTTCTTTCCACATAAATGAGACATACTGTATAATTGTACTAATCTGTTTTTATTAGTTGCACTTATTTTCTATATTGGGTTTCATTCATTTTGTTTAGTTCGTTTTTCTTGTTTCAGCTCAGAAATACAAATAAATTAAACTTAGTATCATTCGAGTTATTAAAACAGTATTACTTTTAACACTGGTCTCCTAATTAAAATCAGAAAAAATTGAAAAATTAGGAAAGTAAGTAATTAATTTTAAAACAAAATCTTAATTTAATTTTTTGGATATTTACATTTTAACCCTTTTTGCTGATTACTTCTTAAATAATCATTTCCTAAATAATTTCTAGTAAAGACTTCTGGTACTGAAAAAATCATTATAATATAAATCAAACCGAGGTTATTTATTTGGAGAAAAGAATTTAAAAAAAACTTCTTTACTAACAAATCAGGTATATATTTAGATAAAAATATTGAAAGATACCATTCACAGGCGAGAAAAAATATTTTATTTCATGTAAGCTGAAGATAAAAAGCTCTTGTAATTCTGCAATATATTTTTAATTTAAAAGAATTCGCTTGTTATTGATTCGGTGTAACGAAATTGACAAGTAAAATATTTCCCAAATTTTACTATCTATTTTCCAACTAACAAAATAAATACTCGATGGCGTGTCAGTCGAAAGAAACATAACATGAAACTTTGTACATAAGACGTAAAATACAAGACAAAATATATAAATGTACGTAACTTAGCCTCCTCGCCTTTACGTTATTATATGGGAATTCGTACGTAAGAATTTTTCTTCGTCGACAGAAAATCGATAGCAACATTGTTCTCAATCTTTTCACTTCTTCCTTTTACTAGGTTCCCGCATTTGGACAGGCCAGTGACTGATTGCTTACTCGCTATCTATACAACCCGCAAAAATGGACTTCAATGTACTGATGTTGCGCCGAATATTTATTATAGCGGCAATAACTAATCAGTCATCATACATTCGTTATGGAGTTTAAATTGAAGAATAAGTAGAGTGATTTTTTTCAACAACGATTCAAACTGACCCCCAGATTCAAGCCGAAGACAGAAGTGGATTTTTAAATACCAGGTGACAATAAAAATTAACTTAAAAGGGTGACACGTACAAGAACAACATTTGTGTCATTCAGAAAAATTATTTAAAAATGATTCGTTAAAGTCAGTTATATAACTCATCATTTGGATATCTAATTTTTTTTGGGAATTTAAGGGTAGTGTGGATATTGTCCCTAAAGCGTAATATTACCAAGAATTTTGTTAGAATTTTTCTTTTGATGTAGGACTCTGGGAAGTGAAAAAATTTTTTTCTAACAGATATTAGATTTTTATTGCGAATTACTATATTTTCTATACCCGAGATTTATTTTGGCAGAGATCTTATCTATATATGGGTTTTTGCAGATATAAGTTCAAGATATCATAGAGACTAACCTACAATTTGACTGAGATCTGAATTCAGTCGTATAATATTAATACAGAACCAATAGACCTTTGTAATCTGCATAGCAATGTCTCGAGTAATCAATATAACTACAGGGCTTTGATTTTTGCTACGGTCGACGATCGAGAAAGCCCCTCCAATAATTACATTTAGATACCAGCAAACATAAAAGGATGCCATAATTTGTTATTTTTTTCACTTTAATAGTTAAAACTTTTGTCTTTATGACCAAATATATTGCGGCTTAACGACATCTATTGGACAGAAGGTCAATTTGTCGTAATTTGAAATAGTAATCTGTTAAAATAACAGTTTAAGCCCGGTTTGCACTTTTGGTACGAGGCTTGTGTTAATTTAATGTCAATTTGGCTTTAAATGCTACTTTTATTAAGTATTTCGTTATGTGGTTTTTTCTGTGCCACCCCGTATTTTCATTATTCCTCTGCTTAGTATCTTAATTTCAGACTCGCTTGATATCCCTTCTTAAGATCTTTCTCTCTCTCCTCTAGGTATTACTATAAAATGTCTTTCCAATGTTAACAATTCTTTTATTCTTCCCCTTGAACTATAGGATAAGTTTTTATTATATTTTCTTATATATTGATGTATGTATCCTGTTATCATTTTTAATTATTTCGACAATTTAACCTTTATTTACTGTTATTTTTAATTTTTTTTATGCCGGTATATTTTTTGTTCTATATTTACTTAAAAGTTTATATCATTTATAACAATATAAGTTATCTGATTTTTATGGTGCTCTTTCAGTCTCGATTACAAAAAGAGAATCTATTTTTAATTTGTTTTTACAGATTGTCTTAAAATTTAATTCACTTTGACTATTTTTATATTTCATATTTTGATCTAAAAATTTATGTATTTCATATTATATTATCATTGTTTTATATTTTTTTTCAAAAACAGAGATCACGAAATCTGGTTATTTATGTGAACTTTTAGGGTTTTTGGAAAAAGTTTTTTTGGACAGAACATTTTTTTTTCTAAGACTGAACGTCTTTTTTTTGGAACAAGTTTTTCTTTCCTCCTTTGGGTTCCTAACGTCTTCTACTGCCGGATCCAGGAAATTTTAGAAGAAACTCGAAGACAAGCCAAAAACCAAGTTTCTTTGAATAGTGATAATTATATTTTCCAAGTTACAAATTTTGTCCGTTCACGACGTTAATTATTTTATGGATTAAACGATAATTTTTCAGGTTTTTCACATTAAAATACATTGAAATTTGACTTTTCAGAAAATTTTACTTTTTTTGAAAATCAGTGATTGATTTTATTTACTTTTCAATTAAAATTTCTAGACGGTTTTCGCCCTTTTGTTATTTCTCTGTAAATTTTATTTTACGTTTTTTTTTTTTAAATTTCAAGAAGTTATGCTCCTTCGCCAAAAGTTAAAGGTATCATTTTTGGTCGAAAGCACCTCCAAAAAGTATTCCTTAAATTTATTTTATTATGTTTCAAAGCAGTGAATTTGTGCATATTCTTTATGAGGATTATATCAGCAACCCCTGTGAAATACCCTTTTTTACCCCTCTTCCCGGTAGCTGAAAAAACACAAATTTGTACTCACTTATTAAATTTTAAAACATGATTGTGTTTTAAAGTAGTTAATATTGATTACTAACAACTTTAATTATCTAAATATAAATAACCAAATTGATTAAATTAAAATTTGACTGAAGGATTTTAATTTTTAATTTTTCTTATAAAATAAAGCAAATATAACTTTTAATTTCCTGAAACCCTCAAAAAGAAAGAAATGACGGATTTTGAAATAATCATAGTTTTTTTGTCTATTGTTTCTAAAGACAAATCAATTTGACTAGCGTCCAAAATTTAATATTTTACTTTTTGATATATTTCAAATTCAATTCGTGGAACGAATCCATAATAAAAAGAATTGAGCTTAAATCACATTTATCACTATCAACAAATTAAAATAACGTTTCATATGTTAGTAAATTCTTATTTGTTTATAAACATTTCTCAAATAATTTTTGGTTCGTAAATTTTTGTTATTAATTTTATAATTTTTTGTTAATCATTTGTTGTGTACACACCTTTAAAATAATTCCAAAATATTATCCATATTCTCGAATGTAGTCAAATGATGAGGTAGTAGAATATAGCCTAGGTCGGATCTGTCATAAAATATGTAAAACTTTTGGTTGCAACAAAAATTCCCTCTCTTGTGATTTGTGATGTGAAGCGAGTAAGACCAAATATAGTGTAGATATAAAATTCTTATTGATAAAATCAGATTCTATGACTAATTTTCGAAATATTAAATCTTTCTTATATATTTTCGTAATCTTGTTTTTTTTGTATGTTTGTTTGTTACGGTTGTAGCTCTTTGTAATTTTTAAAACTTGAAGAAAAGTTTGTTCGTTATGGTATCTAGATGTACAGGAAACCAATTTTGATGGCGACTCTAAAATGGCGGACGATATTTATGATTATTCAATTATATAAAGTAGTGCGTTCCATAATGTATAAAGGCAGCATCTACAATTACCGTCCAGACTTACCTAAAGACAGCAATCTAACATTTCTTTATGCCTTCTTTTTTAAGTAACTAACTTAATTAAACCTGTGTCCTTGATTTTTGTAATCAGTAACTAGCTTAATTGACTGACTTCCATTTTTACCTTCTCTTTTGATCTCTTTGATCAGTAACTAGCTATCTAACATAACGAACAAGAATTGTAAGAGCGTTCGACAATTTGTCTAAAAACAGCATCTGCAACTACTATCCACACGCGTTTTTGTCTTCTTTTTTTACTAATTAACTGAATTAAACCTTTCTCCTTGATCTTTATGATTAGCTTAAGTAATTGACTCCCATTTGTCCCTTCTCCTTTGATCTCTTTCGATCAGTAACTAGCTAACTAGCCTATTTACATGTTTTTCACGTCTATTTTCGTTCATTTAGACAGAAAAAAGTCCGATTAACATAACTAACAAGAATTGTAAGAGCGTTCGACAATTTGTCTGTCTAAAAACAGCATCTACAACTACTCTCAACACTTGTCTAAAGACAGCAACAAAACACACGTGTTTGTCTTCTTTTCTTACTAAATAATATAATTAAACCTTTATTTGTTGATCTTTGTGATCAGTAACTAGTTTAAGTAATTGAATCCCTTCTTTCCCTTCTCCTTTGATCTCTTTCGATCAGTAACTAGCTAACTAGCCTATTTACATGTTTTTCAAGTCTATTTTCGTTCATTTAGACAGACAAAAGTCCGATTAACATAACTAACAATAATTGTAAGAGCCTTCGATAATTTGTCTAAAAACAGCATCTACAACTACTCTCAACACTTGTACACAGACAGCAACATAACACACGTTTTTAACGTCGATTTTCGTTCATTTAGAGAGATAAAAGTCTTACTGTCAGTAGATAGAACGTCCTTTAACTTTAAAGATTCAGTAACTAAAGGCGATGACGTTTAGAATAAAACTTTACAAGTCGATTTCTTGTACAATTGTCACAATCTAAACGTCATTGTCGTTAGTTACAGAACCGTTAAAGTTAGAGGACGTTCTATCTACTGACAGTTAGTAACATAACTAACAAGAATTGTAAGAACGTTCGACAATTTGCCTAAAGACTGCATCTACAACTACTCTCAACACTTGTCTAAAGACAGCAACAAAACACACCTTTTTTCTTGATCTTTGTGATCAATAACTAACTTAAGTAACTGACTCCCATTTTTTCCTTCTCTTTTGGTCTCTTTGATCAGTAACTAGCTAACTAGCTTATTCACATGTTTTTTAAGTCAATTTTCGTTCATTTTAGACAGACAAAAGTCCGATTAACATATCTAACAAGAATTTTAAGAGCATTCGACAGCATCTACAACTACTCTCAACACTTGTCTAAAGACAGCAATATAACACGACTTTTTATCATCTTTTTTTACTAACCAACTTAATTAAACGTTTCTCTTTCCCTCATCTTTTGATCTCTTTGATCAGTTAATAGCTAACCAGCCTATTTACGTGTTTTTTAAAGTCGATTTTCGTTTATTTAGAGAGACAAAAGTCAATATCTTTTTGATTATTTTTCATTATCTTAATATTTCATATCTATCATTTGATTTGATGGCAATTGTACAATTATTATAACTGATTCATGTTTATCCCTCGTGCTCAAATAATATTAATAGTTTAATATATTTCATATAACTTATACCAGCAATTTCATTTCTTTTTGCACGTGTCAAATGATATGGCTGCTCTTTGACTTTTTTTATGGTTCAAATTTTAGTTCAATTATAATTTTATCTTTATATAGAGAAAAGGCGGTTTTCTGCAATTAAACGTTATTTTGGGTAGAAAAACGTGCTTCGATAGTCATTTGATAGTTCATCTAAAATTTGTTGACATCGAATACACATTTTTGCTATTCACGATTTGTTTAGTACGTTTGATTTCATTTGGACGCCATTTTTTATATCTTTGTTCGATATAAATCTATATATCATTGTACCTTTTTTTATCAAGATCAGATGAAATTTAAGTAAAATTTGCTTAATTACCACCTTCACTTTAAAACTAATTGTTGGTTTTCTTTTTTGTTAAAAATTTATAAAAATCTTTGAATGTTAATTTAAATATCGAATTGTCTTTGGCCAGGACAATTCGATTAACATTATTTTACCTAACTATTTTAACACATATTTGATTAGCTGTCATAATTTTCAGAATAACGACGTTTATTCTCGCTCGACAGATTTCTTTTTGTAAAACATAAAGATTTACAATATGTACGTAAAGTTAATTAATAACGCATAATAATGATTTTCAGTTATTAGATTTTACTTTTGTACGTGGGGCCCTTTTAATTCGACACCTGCAACTGCGTCTTCCGTTTAATTTTCCTATTTCTTCTGAGATTTAAATTATTTTTATTTATTAATTTTGTAATATGCTGCTGGATTTCTTTTTAATATCTTTCGAAAGAACTCCGGTGTATAAATTGATTACCTTAATTATTCGTTCAAGAAAAAATCTATTTTCCGGTAAATATTTTTAAAATTTAATTAGATATTAAACATTAATTAATTTATTGATCTTTTTGTTTTTAAAACTCTTGGATGGACTAAAAGTTTTTGTTCACTTCGATTTTTACAGTAGGAATTTTAAACATTTCTATATAAATCTTTTTTTGTTCCTCACTTCCATTACCTTGAAAATATTCGCTCATTGACAAAGATTAGTCCCCAGAAATTTAATTAATCTAGGATGCCTGGGAATCCGGGTAACTCTTCTTTTTTTCTTTATTACCGACTTCAGCGAGGAAATGAAGCTTTTTACTCTTGAATTTTTTAATTACTGCTTAAAAATAATTAGTATTTTTTTTCTAAAATGTGGTTAGCGAATAATTTATAAAGGTACAGCAGAAAAATATAATTTAACAGTAAATTTAGTAATATTAATTAACAAGTTACTATTTACAGTGTACAGGATGTTTCGCATTATTTAGGATAGTAAATTTTTGTTTATTTATACTACTTTTTGTCTTTGATACCGGTTTATATTGTTTCATTTATTTTATTAATGTTTAAAACATTTATTTACATTTTTTTTCTCTACACCTTTATCACTTTTCCCCTCGTCGTCCTCTTTAATTTCTTTCTATTGGTTTTGATTTGCATTGTTTTTTCTTGAATATTTTTATTACATTGTAATAACAAATAAGACGCGAAATCATGTACAATATATTTTTAACTTGCCATATACTAATAAGAGTTATTTGAAGATTAAATAAAAAAAACATATTAAACAGAACGCTTAAAAGGTGCGCACATTTAGGGAAAAAGGGTAGTACATGAAATATGATGTAAAAAACTTTAAATATAAACTGGTAAAGTGATCCCGCCAAAACAGGTGAGATAATAAAACCTACTCTGTGTATCCAAGTATTTCTATGTACTTGAAAAATGATAGATAGTCACGACATCTATCGTAGGTTGGTGGATACCAACGGACGCAGCCACTTATTAGGATAAAATCTTTCTGTAAAAGTTTCAAAAATTTACTCTCTCTATTTTTGATTTAATTGCGTTGTGCCCCCCTCCCCCGCAATTCATTACGTTGGGGCCATCTATCGACGCTAAGTTGTACTTGGCTAGTCGCTTTTACAAAAGGATTTTATCCTAATATGTGGCTGTATCAGCTGGTACCCATCAAATTACGACAGATGTCGTGACTATGTATCATTTTTGAAGGCCGTTATTAAGTAGTGAAGCAAAGCGAAGGTACTTATTGACTTCCGTCTGTCTGTCCGTCTATCACAGCGATAATTCGAGATCGGTTTAGAATTTTGGAACTCTATTTTCAGCAATCGATAGTTGGTCACAATATTTCGCCCACCTACTGTTTCCAATAACCTAAGTCAACTGCAACCGCCTGTTTGTCCGTTTGTCCGCTTCTCCGTCTGTCTCAACAATAAATCGAGAACGGTTTCGAATTTTATTATTTTCAGTGGCCTAAGTCAGCTAAAACCGTCCGTCTGTTCATCTGTCCTTAGCTGAGCTACTTGAATACCATAAGCTTGTTAGGTTTTTATTTGTATTTTTTTCTTGACCATCCATTGTTTTTAATTTTCAATGAATACTAAAACTCTTAAGTCATACGACAAATTCATTCTTAGATTGTAAACAAAAAACAACACGTGGCGGCTACATGTTTCGGCCAAAATATAGCCATCATCAGGCCTATAATACAAATAATAAAGTTAGAAATGCAATGAGAATAGAAACGCTATAGTTACTAAAATCGTGTGTACAACATAACCAAATTGTTCACAAAAAATATTTTTAGTATGAAAATTAAATTAAATTAGGAAAAATTCTAGTAAAAATGCATCAAAGTGCATCCTCGATGCATTGAGTTAATTAAAAATTGAAAAATTTAATTATATTTGGATAAGCACCATGCGGCAATTAGCTACTAATACGATGACAACTCAAGTGACAATTGAATTTGACGTGACAGACAGTAAGAATACAAGACGAAAAAGGTATCAGACAACTTGTAGAACTTAGTAGTACGAGATTAAATAATAAAAGTGAAAAAGAAGAATTATAACCTACTTTTCCTTTTCTATTTTTCTTATTTCTGTTTCTACTTCCTTTTCTACTTTACTTACTTCTGTTTCTACTTTATTTTCTGCAGTTGTGGTCTTCTCTTTGGTCACGACTTTACTTTCTTCTGATGCTACCTTTTTTTCTTCCGCATCTAATTTTTTTTTTCTTTTTCTACTTTCTTCTCTTCTTTTTCTACATTCTTGCCCTATTTTTCTACATTCTTGTCTTCTTTTTTTTTAATTTCTTGTCTTCTTTTTCTACTTCTTTATCTTCTTTTTCTACTTTTTTGTCTTCCTATTCTACTTTCTGCTCTGAAACTACTTCTTGTTCTATAATTAGTTTTATGACTTCA
This sequence comes from Neocrepidodera transversa, assembly GCA_963243735.1. Lineage (NCBI taxonomy): Eukaryota > Metazoa > Arthropoda > Insecta > Coleoptera > Chrysomelidae > Neocrepidodera > Neocrepidodera transversa. The sequence goes on along the minus strand of OY725337.1, from coordinate 207,621 downwards.
TTTTCTGAAACTACTTTCCTGTCTTCTTTTTCTGTAACTACTTTCTTCTCTTCCATGGCTAAAATAACTTTCTTCTCTTCAGATTCTACTTTATCACAGGGTGCAGTATCCATTTTTTGTTCTTCAACTACTTTAATTTCTTCTGTTTTAGCTTTGACTTTACTAGCTTTCAATTTTATTTTCTCAACTTTTGGTAACTCTGATTTCTTTTGTTTTCTTCTGTCTCCTTGGGTTTTGGTGGTCAAATGGTGTCAAATGAAACAAATGAAAACATTATGGATAATCTTCTGTTTTTGGTCTTAATTTTGTTTCTCATTTATTTCCTTCTCTCCCGAGTTCAACAGGCAGCATAAAATGGAGAATACAAATAACCAGAGCAATTAGGAGATTATAGTGGAAAGGGAAAAATGTGAGATCTATAAAAGTTTGTACCACTTACGGACAAACCAGAGGCAATAATTCTGAACCGCATTAGTATAAACATGGATAATATATTCTAATAAAAAGTCCCAAACTATAAGTAAAGGAGCTTCCTCACCATTCCCCATGTTAAATCACATAAGAAATCGCTGAGGTTAAAAATAGCAAAAATTTTCCAAATCAAGGTCATTCGTTACTTCAGGTCTGTCAGATGCGTCAGGTCTGACAGCACCCTCTGGTGAAGCTGTCAGACCTGACGCAACTGAGAGACCTGAAGTAATGAATGACCTTGATTTGGCAAATTTTTGCTATTTTTAAACTTAGCGATTTCTTATGGGATTTAACATGTCGAATGGTGAGGAAGTCCTATAGCTCATTTACTACTATATCTTTAAAATTAAAAATAATATTGATCTGGTACTCTCCTCACTTACTACTGTGCCACTAGATGGCAGTAACGTAATATGTTTATTGTTTCTACTTCTTACTTTCCTTCGGCAAGAACCAGCGACGAAATATTTATTTATTTAGCTACTAGTCTGGCTGATGAAGTATGATACTGACAAAAACAGCTCTTCTAGACTAAAGAATAAATAAATAAATAATTTATGTCAAATTTTTTTGTATTTGGACGCCTCTCGTAATCACGAACATTTTTATGTACGATGGGTTGCCTATATATTTCTCTTCACTTACTTCTTTACCACTAGATGGCAGTAAAGTAAATACTGTGTTTTTTAATTTTTTTAATTCCTTAAATAATACAACCTATTTTTTAAAACCGTGAATAATTAATAGTTCATTAAAATTGCTACAAATATTTAATTCGTTTCAAATTTTCTGAAAAATATATTACAAGGTCAAGGTCAATCAATGACCAAGTACATAAAAGATTTATCTACCAACAGGTAAAAGTAAATAAGTTAATAAAAGTAACTCAATTTAAAAGTAACTTCTAACAATATAATTAAGGGTCCTAAAGGGACGATTTATGTAGTAAATAGTTTCCTAAAAAAAAATCAATGTTTTAATCAATACAATTTCCCTGAGGTAGTAACTAAACTTTGAAACTGTTAAAAACTTATTCGTTTAGTGCCCAACTCCGGTTTTTTTTGTTACTTTTCTATAAAACTTTCTTTAACAACTTCTACATTAATTATAAGAACACACCTCCTTAAACACCTTTTCAAAAGTTATAATAGTAGTTGAGAGACAAAAGATTAATTTCAAAAGAATTGTAATCTTGTTTACGTGAAAAGAATGGCCAAATAATGTAACAGCCACCTACTAGCAAACTTTTCCCACCCCCTATCTTTATAAGGGTTGTAAAAATGGAGGAAGCCATCTACGAACTTTTGTGCGGATAAGTTTTAATGCAATTTCTGAAAGTTTTGCAATTTTCGCGTTTTGTTTGACGTTTTTTTAATTGCTCTTAACAGAATGAAATTGGTAATTGGTATTGTTGCTAACCTGTTTACTTAACAAGTGAAATAAAATTATTGAATTCGATAAAGTATAAAATAGTACTCTTTAAAAAAATGCAGGTTGGTAAGTTGACTATGCGGATTTTTGTTATTAATTTTACTTATGTCACTGTATTTTATATAATAATTTAAGTTTAAAATATGTAGTGTTTTTAATTAATCCAACACTGGATAAAAAATTTAAAGTGTCAAATTTTGATTTTTTATCAGTTTTTGATTTTCTAAAGTATCCGAATTTTGCTGCATTTTTCTGTTTTTTTTTTGTCAAAATTAGAAAATTTTATTTGATTCCATTTTTTTCTACAATTTATTATCTTAAACGCCGCCACTGGATATAAATAAATATTTCAATTTAAAATTTTATTAGCTTTCTTTATGTTGCTATTCGTTTTCTCCTTTTTTTTGGACAGAATTAGCAAAAAGTTGATTACATATTTTTTTTTACATTTTTTAATCCAACACAGGATAAAAAAACAAAAGTCAAATTTTGATTTTTTATCAGTTTTTGATTTTCTAAAGTTTCCGAATTTTGCTTTATTTTTCTGTTTTTTCTTTGATCAAAATTAGAAAATTTAATTTGATTCTATTTTTTAGACAATTTATTATCTGGATATAAATAAATTTTTCAATTTAAAATTTTTTCTCCTTTTTTGGACAAAATTAGCAAAAAGTTGATCAAATAATTTTTTTTACATTTTTTTAATCCAACACAGGATTAAAAAATAAAAGTCAAATTTTGATTTTTTATCAGTTTTGGATTTTAATTTTTTTTTGTAAAGATTCTGAATTATGCTGTATTTTTCTGTTTATTTTTATCAAAATTAGAAAATTTAATTTGATTATATTTTTTGAATAATTGATTACGTTGATTACACTGGATATATATAAAAATTTCAATTTAAAATTTTATTAGTTTTTTATGTTGTGATTCGCTTATTTTTTTTTTATCAAAATTGGCAAAAAATTGATTTAGTTAATTTTTTTTTGGCATTTTTTTAAATTAATTTTTATTCTAAAGTTTCCGAATTACGCTGTATTTTTCTGTGTTTTTTTTATTAAAATTAGAAAATTTAATTGGATTACATTTTTTGGACAATTTATTACATTAAACGCCGCCACTGGATATAAATAAAAATTTCAATTTAAAATTTTCTTTTTTTTTAAATCAAAATTGGCAAAAAACTGATTTATTAATTTCTTTTAGAATTTTTTAAATCCAACACTAGATAAAAAAAATGAAAGTGTCAAATTATGATTTTTTTCAGTTCTTTTATATAATTTTTTTTTTCGAATGATGCTGCCATTTTCTTTTTTTGTCAAAATTAGAAAATGTAATTTGATTCCATTTTCTGGACAATTTATTATCTTAAACGCCGCCACTGGATATAAATGAATAGTTAAATTTTTAATTTTATTACTTTTTTTATGTTGCGATTCGTTTTCCACCTTTTTTTTGGTCAAAATTAACAAAATTGTTTAAATTCAATTTTTTTTAATCCAGCACAGAATAAAAAATTAAAATTGTCAAATTTTTATCAGTTTTTGATTTTAAGTTTTTTTTGTCATGTTTCTGAATTATGCTGTATTTTTCTGATTTTTTTGTTGTCAAAATTAGAAAATTTAATTTGATTCCATTTTTTGGATAATTTATTACCACTGGATATGAATAAAAATTTCAATTTCGCATTCGCGGTTAAAAAATTCTGAATTTTTAATAACAGTTCCTCGTTGGCGGATCGTATCGAACTGGTTCATTATTGATTCAGAATCGGTCCTAGCGGTCCTTGAAATTCGGTTCAACAGCTCATGCGCAATATCGACCTAATTGTCAGCTGTTTTTATTTATTGATTTTTGTTTTAATAATCTAATAAATGATAGTAAGTTATAATAATGTTTTTTTTTATTAATACAACTATTTTTAGTAATTTTCAGTGAACGGACCTGCTCCCGGTATATTTTATACAGCTCTAGAAAAATTAAAGTATAACGTTCCTTCTTTAAGTTGGTTGAAAAGAGCAAAAATTCAGATACTTTTAAAAATGTTTGTTGCTGGTATAAAAGTAAATTAATTAATTTTATTATTTATTTATAAAAGATAAGAAAGGAAAACGATAATCGTCTGTCGTTTGACATTCGAAGTTTTCGTTAGTTCCGAAATCGTTATGAATTAGTTTTGAATCGGTTCAGAATCAGACCCGCAAACAAAGCTATTAAAACAGACGCACGCCACTGCTATGTGGTTAGGTTAATAAATATATTGTATTTAATTTAATTTAATTTAATAATATTAATATACCGAATTTAATATAATATGAACACATGATTTTTAGGTTTTTATTGACGTGTTGCTAAAGGAAAAAAAATTCATTTTTACTTTTTTATAAGGCCAAAATTTACAAATATTGAATAAACGGTTATAGTGGTATGAACAATATAATTTTTGATTTGTAAAAATATTTTCGTTAAAAAAAACACTGTATCCAGAATACCATATCCAAACCCTTTATTATTATGTTACAATGTTTTCTAGACATCTAATATGTTTCTGCAAGTCGTAGCTTGCATATCTAAGTCATTCAAATTCATAAAAATATCGAACATTATTTCGCAATAATCTGTCTTTATTTTAATTCCTCCCTCTCTGTCTCGCTCATACGAGACTAGAAATATTGTCTTAATATTTTATTCCATATTTGCCAAAGAACGTTACACAAAAGCACGAGACGAATTTTCAACCAATCACATTAGGTCAAATTATCTCTATACACAGCGTTGGCCTGGCTTTTAGTGGTTATATTAAAATCTTACCCAAGAAATTATCACTGTTTTATTAACTCTCAGGAGAGCAGACGCAACGTTAAAAATGCCGGATACAGCTGTTTGCTCCTTCGATAATTAGTCGATATTAACACTTCGACTGCCATAGTATCTTTTCCAAATATTTATATATTCTAAATCAAATTTGTTTGTAAAACATTGAATTCAAATCACTATTTACATTTTTTTACTTTTGCCTTAATATTTTTTTTATTCCATATTTGCAAAAAAAGACAAAAGCACGCGACGAATTTTCAACCAATTACTTTAGGTCAAATTATCTCTATAAGCAGCGTACGCCTGGCTTTTATTGGTTATGTGAAAATCTAACCCAAGAAATTATCACTGTATTATTAACTCTCACAGAGAGCAGTGCCAACGTTAAAAACGCCGGTTACAGCTGTTTGCTCCTTCGATAATTAGTCGATATTAACACCTCGACTGCCATAGTAACTTTTCCAAGCATTTATCAATTCTTAATCATATTTGTTCATAAAATATTTAATTTAAATCATTGTTTACTATTATGTCCGGCAAATTTAAGAATTTCATGGTAAAATCGTGGCATTCATTTATGAATATAATATAAAATTACCAGTTTTAATATCTATGTGTATTTTATTAACACCCTATATAAAACATCATGCAACTCACAATGAAAAAAACAATAAAAATTTTGCAGATTAAGAAAAATTTCAAGATTTTTTTTTCAGTTTTTCTCAATTTTTACAGTATTTTTGTCGAACCAAACTATATAAATGTTTTAATGAAAACTAAATTCTCAGCAAAATGAGACTAAAGAAGTTCTTCTACAATTAATAGTCTCCGAGATATCGTCGTTTAAAGTTTTGCGAAATTTTCAGTAAATTTTAAGATTTTTTTCCGTTTTCGTCAATTTTTACAATCAATAATCTAATTTTGTCCAACTAAATTATATGTCGTTTTAAATAAAACTAAATTCGCAACAAAATGAGACTAAAGAAGTCCCTTTACAATCAATAGTCTCCGAGATGCAGTTGTTTAAAGTTTTGCAAAATTTAACCCACCGAATTCTCACTGTTTTATTAACTCTCCGAGAGAACAGTGGCAACGTTAAAAACGCCGGATACAGCTATTTGCTCCTTCGATAATTAGTCGATATTAACACCTCGACTGCCATAGTATCTTTTCCAAATATTTATCTATTCTTGATCAAATTTATTTATAAAACATTGAATTCAAATCACTATTTACATTTTTTTACTATTGCCTTAATTTTTTTTTTATTCCATATTTGCAAAAAAAGACTGTTACACAAAAGCACGCGACGAATTTTCAACCAATCACATTAGGTCAAATTATCTCTATACGCAGCGTTCGCCTGGTTTTTATTGGTTATGTGAAAATCTAACCCAAGAAGTTATCACTGTACTATTAACTCTCACAGAGAGCAGTCGATATTAACACGTCGTATAATATAAAATTACCAGTTTTAATATGTACGTGTATTTAATTAACATCATGCAATTCACAATAAAAAAAAACAATAAAAATGTTTGCAGGTTGAGAAAAAATTGTAGCAGTTTTAGTGAAAAAAATCATGTCTTCTTTTCTTATTAAAATTAATTAATAAACTTTCTGTTTTCTATAGTTGAAATTTCACGGTACAGATTATTATTTAGAACCTTTTTTTTTGGTATATAGAAGCCAAAAAGTTTCTCGTAGTCTTCCATCGAACGACATTGTTCCCCCAAAAATCCAATCGAAAGTGGGTGCGTGAGAAAGAGGGCACAAATCAGTTCTCGATCGCTGGGTAGATAAATTAACGGCAATTCTGTAAAGGACCGCGGTTGGCTTGGTCACATATTGTATTGATGTCGATTCACTTGTTTTGCGCTTAATGGATGATGTTTTAACATCAATGAAAGTTGTGGTGGTTTCTCCTGAAGGGTCGTTTCGGAATTAATTGGATTCCGAGAGACATTTTTATTTTTGTACGGCGTGACGTTCGAACGCTCGAGGCGATTAAATAAAAATGAGCCTGGCATATTTCTAACAAAGATTAAATCGTTGAATTAAATCGGTAAAAAGGAGTGGATTGTTTAGTGGATTAGAAGGGAGGAGCCAAACTTATTGGTTAAAACTTATTTTTAAAAGAAAATAATTCTAGGAAAAAATACTTTTAAAACAAATTAAATTTTTTGATTTATGTCACATGGTCCAGAAAATTCTTGCACCTAATAAAAGAATGTAGTATAAGAGATATTTCACAGTTGTTTTGTTGCTTACATGTACTGCAAATTTGAATAAAAATGCGAAACATCCCATAAACAATTCAGCATTTCCAGCTTCCGGAAATGTGGTTTCGCTACGATAACGACGCTTCAGCAGCGTCGCGATGCATGAGACGCTACAAGGAGCTACGAGTGAAGTATGTTATATCGATTGGAGCGCGACTACCGACTATGTCAACTTCCTTAGTTAGATGTAGGGGTTAGCTCTAAAATTGGAATCATTTTAGTTGTAGAAACATAAATAACTATATTTTTTCAGTTTTTGTCAATATTTACACTCAAAAATCTATTTTTGTCACTATAAGTTGTATGCTGTTTTAAAGTATACTAAATTTGCAACAAAATACACATAATTTACTTCGAGATACAGTTGGTTCAAATTTCGCAAAATATCCAAAAGTTTTAGTCGATTTTTGAACTCAAGAACCAATGTCAAAATAAACGATGTTTTTTTAAATAAGGCTAAATTTGCGATAAAATGAGACTAAGGTGGTTACTGTCAGGCCAATTGTCTTCTAGCGTTTTGTAAAATTTTCAAACTAAACAAATTTCAAAAGGATTTTTTCAGTTTTTATTTAATTTTTACAATTATCAACCGATATTTGTCAATAACAATTGAATACTGTTTTAAAGAAAACAAAATTTGTAACAAAAACGGACAAAACCGGTTTATAGAAATTCAATAGTCTTCGAGATACAGTTAGTCAAAGTTTCGCAAAATTTTCAAAATATGGAAATTTCATAGTTTTTGTTAATTTTTAAATTTAAGAACACACTTTTGTCAAACTGAACTATATGTTGTTTTAAAGAAGACTAAATCCTCAACAAAACGAGATCAAAGTGTCACTGTACACTCAATAGTCTCCGAGATACAGTTTAAAGTTTTGCAAATTTTCAAAATAAATTTCAAGATTTTTTTTCAGTTTTCGTGAATTTTTACAGTCAAGAACCTATTTTTGTCGAATTATTGATATGTTGTTTAAAATAACACCAAAATTCGCAAGAAAACGAGAATAAAGCAGTTCCTGTACACTTAATAGTGTCCGAGATACAATTGATCACAGGTTTGTAAAATTTTCAAAATATTCAAATTTCTAAGTTTTTTTTCAGTTTTCGGCAATTTTTAAATTCAAGAACAAACTTTTGTCGAACTAAACTATATGTTGTTTTAAAGAAGATTAAATTCTCAACAAAATGTGTTTAAAGCGGTCATTATACACTCAATAGTCTCCTAGATACAGATCAAAGTTTTACAAAATTTTCAAACTAAATTTCAAATTTTTTTTTCAGTTATCGTAAATTTTTACAGTCAAGAACCTATTTTTGTCGAATTATCGAATATGCTATCTTAAAAAACACAAAAATTCACAACAAAATGAGACTAAAGCAGTCCCTGTACACTTAATAGTCTCCGAGATACAGTTGTTAACAGTTTCGTAAAATTTTAAAAATAAGCAAATTTCAAATTGTTTTTTCAGTTTTCGTCATTTTTAAATTCAAGAACATACTTTTGTCGAACTAAACTAAATGTTGTTTTAAAGAAGATTAAATTCTCAACAAAATCAGATTAATGCGGTTACTATACACCCAATAGTAAGTAAATTTTAAAATTTTGGTTCAGTTTTCGTCAATTTTTACTGTTAATAACCTAATTTTGTCAAACTAAATTGTTTAAGGAAGACTAAATTCGCAGCAAAATGAGACTACAGAAGGTCCTCTAGAATCAAAAGTCTCCGAGATACAGTCAAAGTTTTGTAAAATTTTCAAGATTTTTTTTCCGTTTTCTTCAATTCTTACTGTCAATAACCTATTTTTGTCCAACCAAACTATATGTTGTTTTAAATAAAACTAAATTCTCAATAAAATGAGATTTAAGCAGTCACTATACACTTAATACTCTCCGAGATACATTGTTCAAAATTGGGCAAAATTTTCAAAGTAAATTTCAAGATTTTTTCAATTTTTGTCAATTTTTACACTATTTTTGTCGAATTATCTATATGCTGTTTTAAAGTTCACTAAATTCGCAGCAAAGTGAGGTTAAAGCAGTCCCTGTACAATCAATAGTCTCCGACATTTGTAAAATTTTCAAAGAAAGCAAATTTCAAGATTTTTCAGATTTCGTCAATTTTTACAGTCAATAACTCAATAAAATAAAATGACAAAATACCTATTTAGTTTATTTATGACCAAAGTTTCATTAGATAAAACTTGTTAATTTTATTATAATGTTAACAAATTTTAAAATTTTCAGAGGAATAAATGATCGAGAGGAAAATACAGAACAAAATAAAAATCAGATAAAAAATGAAACAGAAAATCAGGAAAATGACGGAAATAATTCAAAAAATAATCAAGACGATGAAATACAAAATCGCGATAATCAAGATGACTTTAGACAGAAGCAGTAGGAAGAGAAGAACAATGAGGTAACCTTAATGTGGGACACAAAGGCATCGCTGGAAACTAAAAGTCTGACGAGCGGATCGTCAACCTCACTCTTTGGTCCAGAACCAGCGATGGGAGTACCAAAGCGTACGTTCAGGAACCATATAAAAGGCTGGATCAAGCGAGGACATACATTTCAGCGATAACAGGACTAACAGACTGATAAACCCATCCACAAAGCGACAGGACAACACAGGCAGACAATTTTGGGATATAGGTTCCGATCGTCCCGTAAAACAAAAGATTAGCTAGGAATCTGCCAATGCCCATTGGGGCAGTATACAACCATACCATACATGGCAAAGCGAGGATCGAGAGGGCCAGGGGACAGAAAAATAGACCCTCGATATGTTCACAGTGGCGCGAATTTCTGGGGATTTCTTAGGATCAAGTGCTGATTATTTAAAATATCCCCGTAGCTGGTTTTATTTGTAAAATTATTATTTATTTACCATTTTGAGTATATTTTGAGCTATTCCTAGAAATAAAGTTATTTTAAAACTAAAAATACAGTTATTTTAAAACAAAAATAAAAGTTATTTTAAAACTATTTTTCTAGCCGCTTATACCTATTAGACATTATTTTCACAAAATCAAATATTGTATATGAGCTGTCATTTTGGTTTAATAGAGAAATTTGTTTCTCTACAAATTCTTTCCTCAAACGAGCTTCTCTGCGATATAGTTTTTTTGCTAAACTTAGGCTTTTTATCTTTATATAAGTGTCTATTTGTATATTTTTTAAAACCTCTAAAACCTGATATATATTAGGATGTGGAGAATAAAACAAAGAATTTAATTTGGAATTGAAACTTTCACATGTGTTGATAGTTCATTGAATTGAAGAACTGTGCTCAGTCCACATGGAAGGAGGAAATTATACATCTTCAGCAATATAATTATCTACCAGATAATCCGAAAATTTTACTACAGGTTCTGTGTTTGGTATTATTGCAGCCAAATAAGTAGCAAAACAATCCCCAACCATTTCTGGGTTCAAAAATGGTAGCCCAAAAATATATTTTAGGTAATTTCCAATATCAGAATTTTTGGAATACTCTGAGGCCAATCCAAGACTTCCAGGTAAATCCAATCACCGGATACGGCCAGCTTGCGCCCGACCAGATTGCGCAATCTCGTTAATTCAGCCGGTTTGCGCCCAAAATTCAAAATGTACCTGACGGTCGACCGATTTGCGCCCGTAATAAATAATCAATCCGTATCGCATAACCATTCGAATCATAAGAATGAGAAAATAGAAAAATGAGAAAAAAAAATATGAAAAAATTGGAAAAAAAAATGGAAAAAACAAAACAATGAGAAAAAATTGAAGAAATTTAAAAAAACCCGAAAAAAAAAACAAAAAATCATAAAGAAAGATAAGAATAGATAAAATCTGAAAAAATCAGAAAAAATATGAAAAAATAAATAAAAAAAATTGAGAAAGAAAATAGAAATTATTGGGAAAAAATGAAAAATACATTTGTAAACTACGGCAAAAACGAAAAATAATAAAAATTGTAAAAAAAAGGAGTAAATTGTAAAAAAGAGGAAAAAATGAGAAAAATTAGAAAACAAAAGAAAGAATAGAAAAAACAGGAACATTTAAAAAATAAGAAAAAAACAAATAATCATAAAAATGAGAAAAAACGAGAAAAACCGAGAAAAAATTAGAAGAATCGAAAAAATTACAAAAAAAAAAATCACAAAAAATCGCAAAACAATCGCAAAAAATCGCAAATTTACACAAAAAATCAATGGAATAAGAAAAAATGAGAAAAAATTACAAAACAAAATAGAAAACCATTGAAAAAAAAACAAAAAATCATAAAAATGAATAAAAAAAACGTGAAAAAATTAGAAGAACCGAAAAAAACAGAAAAAATCGAAAATAATAATAAAACAAAAAACAAAAAACTTTGAAAAAAGAAAAAAAATTAAAAGAGAAATTAGAAAACACTGCAAAAAAAAATGAAAAATAAAATTGTAAAATACAAAAAAAAAACGAAGAAATCAAAAAACCGAAAAAGAAACGCTAAAAAACGAAAAAGAGGGCTCAAAAAAACGCAAGAAATCGAAAAATACCACAAAAAATCGCAAAGAAACCGGAACAAAATCACAAAAAATTACAAAAAAATCGCAAATTATCACAAAAAAATCAAATGAATACGAAAAAAAATTAGAAAACGAAAAAATAGAAAAACCAGAACAATGAGAAAAAACAGAAGGAAAAAACAAATTTTATTTTTTGGATCTCTATATTTTAAAATTTTTTGTAGATTACTTCTGAAATAATCATTTCCTGATAAAAGAAATACAACTAACAAATAATTGCCACAAAAGTCAAGAATGGTACTGAAAAAAATCATTATATAAATCCAACCGAGGTTATTTATTTGGAGAAAAAATAATTTTTAAAAATTGTTTAATGTACAAATCAGATTTAGATAAAAATATTGAAAAAATATTAAATATTTTTACCTAACATTCACATATAGGTCAGTAGTGTTTGGCCAGGCGAGTTTAATGGTGTCATAAAATCACATCTGGCAACTAAGCAAGTGGTATTGGAGGATAATAAACATTTATTTTTTTACCCATAAAGTACATCTAATCGCCATCTATCAAACATTTAGTTAATTCATAGTTTTTGTTATGAAAATCATGGGGTGCTAATTCCGTCTTATTTTATAGTTTTTAAATACCTTTACTTCTCGATATCTTTCTATTAATAATAATTTTAAATACAAATTAAACTCTTCTAAGAATTATTACGGTGAGCGCAAACAGGCCATCCAGCAGGTACCCTTAATACGGGCGCAAGTTGGCCGACACCCAATCACCCCTCATAAAATTTAGCGGCGGTGTTAAACTGGGCGCGAAAGTTTACCTGCTCTATAATACTGACACGTAAACTGGGCGCGATGATTTTAGGGTCTGTTTAATCCAGTAGGTAAATTGGACGAAAGCTTAAATTGTTCTTGTACGGGTGTTTCATAATTGAAATCTTTAAAATTTTTGGATCAAATTTCTTGAAATTTTGGAAAAATACTTGAAGTTGTTAAAATTTTGGATAAAAATTCTTAAATTGTTTGAACGTTTGGACCAAAAGTCTTATAATTTTGGAACAAAATTTTTGAAATGTTTGAAATTTTTAAAATTATTAACCAAAATTATTGAAAGTTTTGAAATTTTGGACAATCCTTGAAATTTTTGAAATTTTGGATCAATATTCTGAAATTTTTGAAAGTTTGGGTAAAAATTATTGATTTGTTTAAAATTTTGGACCCAAATTAATGAATTGTTTAAAATTCGGGACCAAAACTTAAAATTTTGGATCAAATTTCTGGATTTTTTTTTCTTTTGGATAAATATTCTTGAAATTTTTTATATTTTGAATCAAATTTCTTGAAATTTTGGATCAAACATCTGGAAATTTTTGGATACAAATTCGTGAATTTTTTTATATTTGGATCAAAATTCTTTGTTTTTTTAAATTTTGGACCAATATTCTTGAGTTTTTTAAATTTTGGATCAAAATTCTGAAATATTTGAAATTTTTGGATAATTTTGATTTGTTTGAAATTTTTTATCAAAATTATTGAAAAGTTTTAAATTTTGGATTAAAATTCTGGAAATTTTGATAAAAATGATTGAATATTAAAATTACCTACTACGCCCTTTCAAAAAAAAATTTTAATGTAATAAAAATTCAAATTTCAAAAATCAAGACTCTGGTCATTTTTATTTTTCATTTTACATCAAAGTTTTCATATTTTTATTCATTATCCTATAAGCCTCTTAAGAAAGGTCCAGCGCCCATTTTACATTTTAGGATCAAAAATAATAACTTCAGGTAAAGGGATTATTTTCGCGCCCAGTTTACATCCGTCCAAATTTAGTGCCGGAGCGAACTTACCTGTCATGTTTTCGGGTCGGGGAATAAAATCTGATCGCCCGAGCGAACTAGTTTGTACCGAGTTCAATAAAGCTACTGATCCACTCCACATACGGTGCAACTGAAAGGTACTGGATCACAAAAGACAAAGCATTTATGAAAAGCTAAAATTTGATCCAGAAGACTACTGCAAACAGCCATTAAAGAACCTGTATAAACTAGTACCAGGAACAAAATTTACTGACTGGGCGAAATAGCACACGAGGCTGAAACGAATCCGATTGAAAATGAATTGCCCGGAAAAAAATAACGTATGTCGATAAAAAGGTAGACAATATTCGAGTGAAAATAAAAAACATCTGCATAATGAAAGAAAAGAAGAAGTTAATAAGATAAATAAGGAAATTTATAAGAAATTTAAAAAAATATAAATAAAATGTTTGGATAGCTCGGAACGGGTGCTAAATGTGAAATAAAAAAAGATAGATGATTTTTGAAAAACATATTTTGAAAAGTTTTTTTAAAAAAGTTAGTAGAAAATTTAAGCTTAAATAGTTTAGTTGTTCAATTATATGAAATCAGCCACAGATAAAGGAACAGGAAATAGATACAAGGTGTTTGCATAACCATGAACAAGAAAAACAAGAACAATTGGTCGAATATTTACAGCTGAGTAATGGAAGAGAATAGATTAATTTTTAACCCCCACGTTATTTTTATTTAATTTTTACTTATGATTTACTTAACTTTTTATTAATTTTTACTTAATTTTTAGTTAATTTAAGTACACAAAAAAAGAAGACATTTATTCTTTTTTATGTACCACTAATTTTAAATATACAATTTGTTGTTAATATTTCTCTTCCATCCCTAGTGCTTTAAAATGACCTGATGATGGTTTGTAACTGAAACTAGTATCCTGCCTACATAACAATAAAACTTGTAGTACTTGACTTTGTGCTTTATTTCCTGATAACAGAAATAGATAATAATTGACATTTTCTTATTATTTTTTGTAAACCAAGAAATTGCAATTTTGAAGGGAAAGATTTGATAATTTGGATATGTAATTTTGGGAAAATAATAAAATTTAGTATTTGGAATATAGAATTTAATCATTTTCTTATTTGAAAATAAATACTAAATACTAAACCGATATAAGCACTGCCACGAGAAGATGAAAACTCCCAGAATTCTTATAAAAAAATCCAGAATCGTCTATTGCTGATCTGTACTATGACTTAATTTTAGCTACTGATAAGGCAATGAGTGCAGCAAATTTTTTAATTGGATGTCATATGATCCGGAGTAAGTACTTTTAAAGTTTTTTTTTACATTCAAAGTAGATTCTGCATTTATTTATTCAGTTTGTTATTTTATATTAATTGATATGATTCTGCCTTGGAATGTATTTATTATTTCGATTACGAGGTGCATTTGGAAATTAGTTGGTTGAATTCTATATTAGAGCAAATTATATATCATGTTTACTTGGCGATTGAAAAAAAAAACTTTTCGAAACTCAAACGCAAAGCGATGCTTGAATATTTTACTTGGTTACAACTCCAGATTAAACAGATTCACTTAAAGTTGTCATTGTAAAGTTGGAAAGTTTGTAAGTTGTTCAACTCTGATCCATTATAATTATGGGCAAACATCTCGACAACACAAACTTCTCCTATTCACAAGTTTTCTCTTTTAAATTAATAATACCGGATGTCTCATGATATTTCGATATGATTACATAATAATAATATCTGTTTCAGACATATCAGTGTCAATCAAGTTTTGAGAAAATAATTAAAATCTGTCTAAAGATAGAATTGAATTGTTTTTCTTGTATCTGACAAGTTCCATTAAGTTGTTTTTCTTTTGAAAAGATATTTATCTATAGTTGAAAAAATTTATAATATTGGGAAAATGACAAATGTAGTATATAGTGTCTATGTGATGCCTATTTTGGTAATATTTTAGTGTTAAAGGCTAGAAAATATAAAAAGTAGGAATTTGTTAATGTTTTGATCCAAAAAGGCCAAAAAATATGATTGGTTGAGTCATAAACAGAAAAATACCAAAGATATTAAAACCATTTTAACTTCATTAAAAAGAAAATAAAAAATACTATCACCGTGAATTTTTTCGAAATATTTAAAAACAAATTGTAAATGTGTGCCAAGGGAGAGACAATTATGAGAAAAATTTAAAAAAATCAACCTTGTAGTCTCTTCCCTCTCTCAAGTTCACAATTTTTTACCTAAAATATTTAAAAAAATCATACTAAAAGCAAATTTTACTGTCTTTTAAATTACGTAAAGCCCATTTTGATAACGCTTATAGTTTTTTAGTTTTTGAGGGTAGAAGATGCAAAAAGTAGAAATTTTTAGTTTTCCAAGTCTATCGGTCGTGTTCGTGGACATTTTTACCCTAAAAGGCCATACCGTATAATTCGTTGGGTCATTAAAGCCATATTTTAAAAAATAATTTCTTTAAAAATTTTCTAACTCGCTTAAACAAAAAACTATAACAGATAATAAAGTGATTTTAACTCCATTGAAAAGGTGAGAAAAAGTACTATAAGTGTGTTTATTAAAATATTTGAAAATACATTGTAAACGTGTGAAAAAGAAGAGACAATTATGAGAAAATATTTAAAAAACTAACCTTGTAGTCTCTCCCTTCTATCAAGTTCACATTTTTTTACCTAAAATATTGAAAAAATTCACACTAAAAGCGTATTTTATTGTCTTTTATATTACGTAACGCTCATTTTAATAGCGCTTATAGTTTTTTGGTTTTTGAGGTTAGAAAATGAAAAAGTAGAAATTTTTAGTCCGCTAAATCTGTCGGTCGTTTTTTGGGACATTTTTGGTCCTAAAAGGCCATACTATATAATTTGTTAGGTCATTAAAGCAATATTTTAAAAAATAATTTCTTTAAAAATTTTCTAACTCGCTTAAACAAAAAACTATAAGAGATAATAAAGTGATTTTAACTCCATTGAAAAGGTGAGAAAAAGTACTATGTTTATCAAAATATTTGAAAATAAATTGTAAACGTGTGAAAAAGAAGAGACAATTATGAGAAAATTTTTAAAAAATTAACCTTGTAGTCTTTCCCTCTCTCAAGTTCACAATTTTTTACCTAAAATATTGACAAAATTCACACTAAAAGCGTATTTTATTGTCTTTTACATTACGTAACGCCCATTTTAATAGCGCTTATAGTTTCTTAGTTTTTGAGGTTAGAAAATGAAAAAGTAGAAATTTTTAGTTCGCTAAATCTGTCGGTCGTTTTATGAGACATTTTTGACCCTAAAAGGCCATCCCATATAATTCGTTGGATCATTAAAGCAATATTTTAAAAAATAACTTCCTTAAAAATTTTCTAACTTGCTTAAACAAAAAACTATAAGAGAAAATAAAGTGATTTTAACTCCGTTGAAAAGATGGGAAAAAGTACTATAAGTGTGAAGTTTATAAAAATATTTAAAAATAAATTGTAAACGTACGCCAAGGAAGAGACAATTATGATGAAAATTTTAAAAAATCAACCTTGTGGTCTCTTCCTTCTCTCAAGTTCACAATTTTTTAGATAAAATATTGAAAAAAATCAGACTAAAAGCATATTTTATTATCTTTTATATTACGTAAAGCCCATTTTTGTAACATTTATAGTTTCTTAGTTTTAGATGCAAGAAGATGTAAAAAGTAGAAATTATTAGTTCGCTAAGTCTGTCAGTTGTTTTCTGGGACATTTTGGACCCTAAAAGACCATACTATATAATTCGTTGGGTCATTAAAGCAGTATTTAAAAAAATAATTTCTTTAATAAATTTATAATTTGCTTAAACAAAAAACTATAAGAGATAATAAAGTGATTTGAACTCCATTGAAAAAGTGTGAAAAATCACTATAAGTGTGAATTTTATAAAAATATTTAAAAATAAATTGTAAACGTACGCCAAGGAAGAGACAATTATGATGAAAATTTTAAAAAATCAACCTTGTGGTCTCTTCCTTCTCTCAAGTTCACAATTTTTTAACTAAAATTTGAAAAAAAAAACAGACTAAAAGCATATTTTATTATCTTTTATATTACGTAAAGCCCATGTTTGTAACATTTATTGTATTTTAGTTTTTGAGGCTAGAAGATGTAAAAAGTAGAAATTATTAGTTCGCTAAGTCTGTCAGTTGTTTTCTGGGACATTTTGGACTCTAAAAGACCATACCATATAATTCGTTGGGTCATTAAAGCAGTATTTAAAAAAATAATTTCTTTAATAAATTTATAATTCACTTAAACAAAAAACTTTAAGAGACAATAAAGCGATTTGAACTTCATTGAAAAGGTGTGAAAAATCACTATAAGTGTGAATTTTATAAAAATATTTAAAAATAAATTGTAAACGTACGCCAAGGAAGAGACAATTATGATGAAAATTTTAAAAAATCAACCTTGTGGTCTCTTCCTTCTCTCAAGTTCACAATTTTTTAGATAAAATATTGAAAAAAATCAGACTAAAAGCATATTTTATTATCTTTTATATTACGTAAAGCCCATTTTTGTAACATTTATAGTTTCTTAGTTTTAGATGCAAGAAGATGTAAAAAGTAGAAATTATTAGTTCGCTAAGTCTGTCAGTTGTTTTCTGGGACATTTTGGACCCTAAAAGACCATACCATATAATTCGTTGGGTCATTAAAGCAGTATTTAAAAAAATAATTTCTTTAATAAATTTATAATTTGCTTAAACAAAAAACTATAAGAGATAATAAAGTGATTTGAACTCCGTTGAAAAAGTGGGAAAAATCACTATAAGTGTGAATTTTATCAAAATATTTAAAAATAAATTGTAAACGTATGCCAAAGAAGAGACAATTATAATGAAAATTTTAAAAAATCAACCTTGTGATCTCTTCCTTCTCTCAAGTTCACAATTTATTACCTAGAATATTGAAAAAAATCAGACTAAAAGCATATTTTATTATCTTTTATATTACGTAAAGCCCATTTTTGTAACATTTATTGTATTTTAGTTTTTGAGGCTAGAAGATGTAAAATGTAGAGACTTTTTGGTCCGCTAAGTCTGTCGATCGTTTTCTGGGACATTTTTGACCCTAAAGAACATATAATTCATTGAGTCATTAAAGCACTATTTTAAAAATTTTATAAACAAAAAATAAAAGAGATAATAAAATGATTCTAACTTCATTGAAAAGTTGAGATAAAAGACTATAAGTTTATCCAAATAATTAAAAATAAATTGTAAACAGGTGCTAAGGAAGAGATTATTATGTGAAAAATTAAAAAAAAATCAACCTGGTAGTCTCTCCCTTCTCTAAAACCCACAATTTTTTGTTTAAAATATTGAAAAAAATCACACATATAGTATATAGTATTATCGTTTACAATACCAAACTCCATTTTCGTAACGTTTATAGTTTTTTAGTTTTGGAGGTTAGAAGATAGAAAAAGTAGAAATTTATAGTTCGCCAAGTTTGTCGGTGAGAAGTGAATTAATAATTTTGCAAAACGTACTTATAATTTTTAAAAAATTAACTCTAACTTGTTTAAACCAAATGTCGCATTTATTTTTTTATCTCACTCTTGTACTCCCTAAATACTCTTTATCTCTCATAGTTTTTAATGTTTTTTTTTAATATGTGATTGCAATATCTGCCTTCAAAAACTGTGGACACTCTCTGCTGGCCCATAATTTTTGTCACAAAACTTGACATATTATGCCTTTATCTAAATTGACCATATTTGTTTTCGCAATATCATTTGAACCATCTGAAAATAATTGTATTATTATTCAACCGGAGCACTTTCGGCCACTGGTCGAATCTGCCCCTAGTAGAGCTGATTACACACGTTTCATGAAGTGATTTGATTCACCATGAAACCTTGTGTATCCAATAGTATAGATGAGTAGGTAAATAAATGACTGTTTGCCTAGTCTACCTCAGGTACTGTGCCTACAGGTAAGTTGTAAAAAAGACGAATACTAATAAATATATGAATAAGTCAGACGCTTTTGGAGTGGTTCACAATGGGGGGGCAACCCCAGAGTTGTATTTTTTCAATCGCTCTCACATATTAATAGCGTTCATTAGGTACATGTATTGAAAAATTGTTACAAAAATCCATATAGGTTTTTCGGCGTTTAATAATTAAAAATTTTCTTGAACTATAGTATGATGGCCACAAGATTTTTTTGCTTAGAAAAATTGCTTATAATGTATTTAATTTTTGCAACAAAAAAATAATTATATACTGTATTTGTAATGTAATTACCAAGCTACCTCACCAATTAATCCGGTAACTATTTTGTACCTGCTAAATTGTTTGTGCTTTTGGGCGCCACTAAGATTAATAATAATTTATACACAACACTTCAAATTGTATATATTTTTATTAAATATTTTTACTTTATCAATAAAAAATTAACTAATTTTATGGAAAGTGTATATAATACAATAATATATATTAATTTTTACATATCACAATTTTGTATTTACTGACGAAAAATACGACATACACTTCACAAAATGGAATGGAATAATTTTACTCGAAGTCAGTTGGTCGCATAAATGTGTTAAAGTTTGTAATTTCCGTGTTGCATTATGTTTAATTTTTTAGGTATGTTAAGTCCTAAATTCTGAAATGTCTGTTTCCGCCTTTTTTGATATTAAAATCCGGTTTAATTTGGTTTTCCTCCGAATCATGGTTGTGATTTAGGGAACTCCTAATTAGAAACTTTTCTGAACCAATGGTGAATACCTTTGCCAAACATTTAATATTTACTTTCCCGCTACATATACTATACAGCCAGACAAAAATTTTTGAAACAGATTATGTGTTATTTATAGTACATAGAGATTTTTAATGGTTTTGTCATTTCTATCAATATAAATTTTGTAACAGAGTGTAAAAATACCCAGTAGTAAAATATATTGTGTAAATATGACCATGTTTATGAGTAGCAAATACAATTGACTCGTCAAAACAAAGAACAAGAATCTGTTTAGTTAGGTAAACATGTGGCGATACAAGTCGGTTCCCAGCGGGGTTTTGCAGTATTTCTGCAAGTTTTCTGTCATAAACATAGATGCCTCGCCGGAAATCATATGACTTAACTTGTCGATTCGCTCTTGTTCAAGAGGGTTTTAAACATATCACCTGTCACAGAAAAATGTAAAAATTTATTCATTTTTGTCTATGTCAATATGTTTCAATAATTTATAAGTTAAAATCTTTTCAGTAAATGGTTACGGTTATACAATGTGGAAAAGCCAAATGGAATAAATTCATTATTTCTGTTACTGTACATATTTATAGAAAATCTCGAAATACATCAAATTTAAATTACAAATTCACATTCTTAATCCTGAAAATGTGATCCCTACCTTCAACCCCTTCCGAGTGACAGTTACCCAATTTTTTAAATAGGAAGTATGTACTTGAGATATATCGTTTGAAAGTTCTCTTCAATCCCCATCCAAAAATTTTATTGTTTTCCAGTTTATTGCAAAAATTTCCGGATTTGCCGCCTATATCCCAAGGTACAATTAGTAAAATAGAGAAGCAGTTCTGCGAGTTTGTACATGTAAGGCAGATAAAGAAAGCAGCTATCAATGCACTGAGTGAAGATACTAAATTAGATGTTATGCTTGAGTTTGAGGGAACCCCAAAAAGTACATCGAGTATACAAGCGTTTAATGTTAGCCATACATCGATACTAAACATATTGAAATAAAATAAAATGCATCCCTATAAAATGATACCAACTCAGGAGCTCATAGAAGACGATTTATAGGAGAACTTATTTTTATGAACAAATAATGGAAGTGTTAAATAACAATATTATCCAATTAGAAAACGATATGTTTTGTGATTCCACTTTTTTACTTAACGGTCATACTAATCGTCAAAATTGCCGCTACTGATCAAGGGAAAATCCTCGCTGGATGAGAGAAGAACATAACGCAATACCCTCAAAAGGTTAATGTTTGGGCAGAGATTGCTGGAAACCATATCATTGGTCCCATTTTCGAGTGAAATTTGAATGGCGATAAATATTTAGCACTGCTTCAAAATGATGTCATGCCAACTTTGGCAAATTTATAACCTGATCCAGGAAACCCTCAAGTTCCAACGAATACGGTATGGTTCCAGCAAGGCGGAGTACCACCACATTACCAAATTATTTTCCACCAGTACTGTAATAACCCTTAATAAAACATTCACCAGCGTAATAACCGGCGAAATAAACTGGAAGGTTACCTATGGTTACCAGTGTAATAACCTATATCCGGCAGTACTGTCCCCACTCTCCTAGGAGAAAATAAAAAGGCCTGGAGCGTTAGTCAAGGCTCTGAAAAGATGGACGCGCTTCCCTGCCGAATTCTCTGGACAGAAACGGCCACTCTTCAGTCGAAAGGGTAGTTCGTGCTCTCGCGGTGTTGGAGAGTCTTTACCTTACAGACAGGACTTTGGGGGGTGGGGAGAGTTTCACTTTCCATTACTAAATATTTGATTCTTTGATTTATTTTAAGTCGTTACTCTTTCATTATATTTTCCCTTGGGAAAGAAAAATTAAAAAACACTAATGAAATTTTACTGTGTTTATTAAAAAAAAAACTATGAAGACTATGAAAAGTTTAACAACAACAAAATATTCATATAAAAAAATTAGAACAAAAAACAAATAAAACTGACTGACGCGTTACTCGTCGGAAGAACCCATTAGTTTTTGTACGACATCTGTCACGGAATTGGACATGTAATATGTCATTTGATAGCCCTTGAAAAACTCTATTCAGAACAGTCAAAATTATTTCTCCACCTGTCACCTGTCAAAAATAAGAAAATGTCAAAATTTTAAACTTCAGCATTAAATATCTGAAAAAGTATTAATCCGATTGAGCTTAAATTTGGTATATAGGTTTGGGTTACCCGTCTAAACAACCCATTAGTTTTTGTACAACATCTGTCAAACGGAAGTCTCACTATCAAAAAATGACAGACGCAATATGTCAGGGAATTGGATATGCAATATGTCATTTGAAAGCCCTTAAAATAGTCAAAATTATTTCTTCAACTGTCACCTGTCAAAAATTAAAAAATGTCAAAATATGAAACTTTATCATTAAATATCTGAAAAAGTATTAATCCGATTGGGCTAAAATTTGGTACAGGGCTTTAAGTTACCCGTCGGAAGAACTAATTAGTTTTTGTATGACATGTGTCAAACGGAAGTGTCATTATCAAAAAACGACAGATGCAATATGTCACGGAATTCGACTTGCAATATGTCATTTGAAAACCCTTGAAAAACTCTATACAGAATAGTCAAAATTATTTCTCAAACGCTTACCAGTCAAAAATAAAAAAATGTCAAAAGTTGAAACTTTAACATTAAATATCAGAAAAAGTATTCGTGGATACTTGTCGGGAATGTTTTGGGGCGACACAACCGATTTTTTTTAAATATGTCCAATCAAAAAATATTAACATTTTTGACATAAAACAAATTTTCTGATAAGTCATGATGCACCAAATTTTAAATAACAAGTTTGAAAATTGTTTCTTTTAAAATTAAAAAACTATGTCAGTCCAAAGTTGTAATACCGGATTTTTCCACACTCCCAAAAAAGGTAAGCAAAAAAAACACGAAAAAAAAAGAAATTTCAATTTTTTTAAATAAAGAATTTTACTTAAATTATATTTTTAATAACCAACCCTAAATATTTAGTAGTTTATGAAATCCTCATGTGGGAAAAATAACTTGAGTGATTGATCCAGCGAATATCGGCGACATATGGATTAAAAATAATAAAATAAAAGTAAATAACGGATAGTATTTCTTAGTTTTCGAATTATTTATTTATGAGAATCTATAGTCAAAAGGCATGTCGAAATAAAAAAGTTGGCATCAACATTTTCGAGTAATGATCGAGACAGTTTGAGACCCTTCTCTGATGTCAGTTTATCACATCGTTTATAACAGACAGAGACATAACATTAAAAGGTTATAGGGTTATCAACCCAAGCAGAAAATCAGTAAATATTGTGAAAAAAACTATTAATCATTAGTAATTAATTTATGTATAATAAGAAGAAAGTATGTACTTACATTTTTTAGTTTTCTCTGCTTGAGAACGAAGTGGCACAACAGCAAACAAAACACAAATAGTAAATAAAAATGTCCACGGGGGCCCAGGCCCTCTATTTCTCAACACCATGGTCAATTTTTCCACTACAATCACAAACCAATCGCTAAGTCACCGAAAACCCGAAAAATCGAAACATCTTCGCGATAACGAACGATCTCGCGTTAGTTTCCTCAAATTTTCATTTATTTCAGCTTTTTTGGTCGGATAAAATTGATATGTGTTAGAAGGTTGTCCGTGGATATGTGTTGGTTGTTGGTAACGAGGAGAATCTGTAGTTTGTGATTTTACACGCGCTGCTCGCGCAATACGTTCAAACAAAATCGATCACGACGCCGACGCCGGCACCGTTTCGACGCCATTCTGAACCTTTAACGATATCTGTGATGCAAAAGAAGAACTAAATCAACATGCGATTTTTTAAACCCTTAATGGCGTATCCTGTAATATACAGGATGTTCAAAAACAATCTTCATCTACAAATTAATTCTAACTAATTTTTAATAAAACTTGGATAGTAGTTCTTATTTTATTAAACTAAACCTTTATACATGTTTATGTGCCAAATAAATATTAAAACAAATAAAAATAAATTTTAAAATTCTGATCTATTTTTTAGTGTATTAAAAAAAAAATGGTGAAAATATGGAAAAATGTAGAGAAAAACAAAAAACAATTGCGAAAAATTAGAAAAAACTGGGACAAAATAGTGATAAATAGAGAAAATCTGGAAAAAGAGTGAAAATTGGGACAAATAAGAAAAATTGAGCCTATAGGAAAATTTGGGAAAAATACTGAAAAATAGGGACAAAATTAGAAAAAATTGGGAAATTTGAGAAAAATGGGGAAAAATGGTGAAAATAGGACAAACTATTGAAAAATAACTACAAATAAGTACAAGTATAGAAAAATAAGCAAAAATAAATAAAATAAATTGGAAAAACTAATGGTAAACAGGAAAAAATAGATAGATATGGGAAAATAGAAAAAACAGTATAAATATGGGAAAAGGGTAAGATAGTAAAAAATTGGGAAAACAGAAAAAAATAGGAACAAATAAAGCAAAATTATGAAAAATTGAGCTAAATATGGAAATTTGGAAAGAATATTTAAAAATGGGAAAAAAAAACAGGAAAATTAGAGTAAGATAGGGAAATTTGGAAAAAACAGGAAAATAGGAAAAAAATATCAAAAATAGGAAAATTAGATAATAAATATGGAAACATATAGGAAAATAACGAAAAATAGGGCAATACTTAGGAAAAAAAGTAAAAATGGAGTATATCAAATAATAGAAAATAATAGGGATAAATATAGAAAAACAGGAAACAATAATGAAAAACAGAATATGAGGAAATAGAAAAAATACCGAAAAATAGCGAAAATTGGAGAAAATGGGGAAAAATAAGTACAAACAGAATAAAATAATAGAAAACAGGAAAAAATAGAAAAATATATAAAAAAAGGAGAAAATTTGGGAAAACAGCGAAAACTAGAAAAAATAGGGGAAAAATAGTAAAATTTGCTTAAAACTGGGACAAATTTGGAAAAATAGGAAAAGACAAAAAATAGGGAAATTAGAGATTAATACAGAAAAATTGATAAAAATGACGAAATTGTGGAGTAAAACAAGGAAAAATAGTAAAAATAGGGAAAAATAGATAATAATAGGGACAAAACAGTAAAAAATAATGAAAAATAGCAACAAGAATTATGGAAAAAATAGGAAAAAGCAGGTAAAATAGAAAATAATAAAAAATAATAGTAGTAAATGGAGCAAAAATAATGAAAAACAGGAAAAATATGAATAAATAGGAAAAATTTGGGAAAAATAGGTAAAATTAAGTCAAAATAATACCATAAAGAAAAATTAAGGAAAAATAAAGAAAATAGGATAAAACAATAGAAAAATGGAACAAATGGGAAAAATGAAAAAAAATGTGGAAAGTAACAAAAAGTAGAGAAAATAGGGGAAAAATAGTGAAAATATGGGAATAAGTGGGAAAATAGGAAAAAAATTGGTTAAAATTGGGAAATTTTGAAAAATAGTGAAAAACAGGAAAATATACTCAAAAACTATTTCTTGTAATTTCGTTTCCAATTCTAGACAAAATACATAAAAATAGGGACTAATAAGAATCCGTAGCAAATCTAGTACATTCTATAACTGAGATCACTTTAAAATTAACCGATTTGATATCACTCTCTGAATTTATTCATTTTGCGGAGTTGCCGGCACTTACACGGCAACAGAAAATTTTAGATTTTATGCCGTTCTGATAAATTTATTCAGTAGTAAATTAGATATTCAAAAAATACTTTTTTCTACAACCACTATGCAAAACACGCTTTTCTACACAACTTTTTATACGCAAAGCAGGCCTTTTCTTAATTTCGTTGATATCCGTGGGAAAAGTAATAATTTAGCATGCGAAAAGTACGCGCTATGGCACTTTTCCCACGTCTATCAACTTAGCAAAACAACTTTGGAAAATTAGAACGGTATCTTATTAGTAATTTGCCGCTTTTTTGCCGTTAATTAGTTGTGGAAAAATAAATTTTGCCGCTCTTTTTTTTCTATTAAAAATTAAACGTCTTGCTTACTTGATATCAAGTTAGCAAGACAACTGCGTAAAAAATGACGATATCAAAAAACTAGAAGCTGGAGAATTTGCCGCTTTTTTACCTCTCGCCCTTCAGATAAGAGAGGTATAGGAATCATGCTAAAAATTGGGTAGTGAGTTTTCAATTGATAAACACGTTTTGGGGTCCCTAGAATACGATTTTAATATTTTCGCGATGATGTCTGTGTGTGTGTGTTAGTGTGTGTGTGTGTTAGTGTGTGTGTGTGTTAGTGTGTGTGTGTTAGTGTGTTAGTGTGTGTGTGTGTGTGTGTTTGGATGGATGTTGTAGTAACGATAACTCAAAAACTACTGAATAAAAAAATTTGAAATTTTGCATACATAATTCTGATACCATAGATTAGATCTGATTAGATTTTGGTGCCAATCGCACAACCGGAAGTGGCAGTTGCTATGGGTGATGACGCCATTATTATACAAAACGGCAATTAAGTTTTACACATATATTTTGTATACCCTATAGTTTATTTTCATCTCATTAAAATTTTCTAAACTTTTGCCATTGTTGCCAGATTTACAAAAATATAATTTTTTTTCATACTTTTTTGTGTCAACCTGTAAATTTTTGATTCAAAAATGGCGAGAGGTCATGTGCTGGCCACATCAGATTTTTACCATTAATTAGTTGTGGAAAAATAAATTTTGACGCTCCTTTTTACCTCTCGCCCTTCAGATAAGAGAGGTATAGGAATCATGCTAAAAATTGGGTAGTGAGTTTTCAATGGATAAACACGTTTTGGGGTCCCTAGAATACGATTTTGATATTTTCGCGATGATGTCTGTGTGTGTGTGTTAGTGTGTGTGTGTTAGTGTGTGTGTGTGTGTGTGTGTGTGTGTTAGTGTGTGTGTGTGTTTGGATGGATGTTGTAGTAACGATAACTCAAAAACTACTGAATGAAAAAATTTGAAATTTTGCATACAGGATTCTGATACCCTAGATTAGATCTGATTAGATTTTGGTGCAAATCGGACAACCGGAAGTGGCAGTTGCTATGAGTGATGACGTCATTATTATACAAAAAGGCAATAAAGTTTTACACATTTATTTTGTATACACTACAGTTTATTTTCGTATTATTAAAGTTTTCAAAACTTTGGCCATTGTTGCCAGATTTACAAAAAAGTAATTTTTTTTCATACTTTTTTGTGTTAACCTGTAGATTTTTGATTCAAAAATGGCGAGAGGTCATGTGTTGGCCACATCAGATTTTTTTAATTAAAAATTAAACTACTTGCTAACTTGATATCAAGTTAGCAAGACAACTGCGTAAAAAATGACGATATCAAAAACTAAAAACTGGAGATTTTGCCGCTTTTTTTCGTTAATTAGTTGTGGAAAAATAAATTTTGCCGCCCTTTTTTATTAAAAACTTGATATCAAGTTAGTGAGACAACTGTATAAATAATGCCGATATCAAAAAACTAAAAGCTGGAGAATTTATATTATTATATATCACAATAACATTTTTACCTCTCGCCCTTCAGATAAGAGAGGTATAGGAATCATGCTAAAAATTGGGTAGTGAGTTTTCAATGAATAAACACGTTTTAGGGTCCCTAGAATACGATTTTAATATTTTCGCGATGATGTCTGTGTGTGTGTTAGTGTGTGTGTGTGTGTGTGTTAGTGTGTGTGTGTGTGTGTGTGTTAGTGTGTGTGTGTGTGTTTGGATGGATGTTGTAGTAACGATAACTCAAAAACTACTGAATAAAAAAATTTCAAATTTTGCATACAGCATTCTGATACCCTAGATTAGATCTGATTAGATTTTGGTGCCAATCGCACAACCGGAAGTGGCAGTTGCTATGGGTGATGACGCCATTATTATACAAAACGGCAATAAAGTTTTACACATATATTTTGTATACCCTATAGTTTATTTTCATCTCATTAAAATTTTCGAAACTTTTGCCATTGTTGCCAGATTTACAAAAAAATAATTTTTTTTCATACCTTTTTTGTGTCAACCTGTAAATTTTTGATTCAAAAATGGCGAGAGGTCATGTGCTGGCCACATCAGATTTTTTAAAAAATTTGCGTTTTCATGTACCCCTCTTTCCCTCATCACTACCCTACCTCCTCCTTTAATTAGTAGTAGCACACCCTAGTTTAATATGCTTAATTTTATTTAACATTTACTTTCTTGTAATCTCTTAGTAAGTTGATCTTATACTTTATATCATTGGTAACGAACACGATGTATATTTATTATAATCCTGAAGATGGTTATTTAACCGAAACTAGTTGCCTTTAAGAAAAAAAAATTTAATAAATGTTATTGTGGTACATGATTTTGGGGTTTTTCATTTACGATTAAATTATATTTGATTACGGACCTCATATTTTCAGAAAGAAAAATAAATAAATAAAGATTAACAAAATATATATGTATTCACAGTTATTAAGTTGTTAAAATGTAACCAGTATTTAAAAATTTTTTAATAAATAATTTTTCCATCTTAATGATAAATTTCTTTAACCTGATGATGTCATTAGTACGTCGAAACTAGTAGCCTTTTCCAACTTTAATTAAATATTTGTGGTACTAGACTTTGAATTTCATTTCTTCTTTAAAATATTTGTCCTTGATTGGTATCTTAATATTTCTGAAACTGTTGCTGAAACCCAAGTATAAAATACGAGTGTTTAATCCCGAATCTAGACTGTAATAATTATTAATGGACAACGTGTTGCACAAATGTTGGACATATTTGAGATCACTTTGCAATAAATTCTGTGAGAGGGTTTCCAAGAACTCGGCTGACAGCAAGGTGCAACCGGATGCAAAATTGATTATTCCAGAATGTAACTTTGTTTACATTTATAAATTAGTAATTTTCTTGTTCCAAGGTGTTTTTTAAATACCTACAAAATATAGAAATTTATAATTAAAATTTTACTTCTTTAAGATTTAAATTTTTTTCCACTTTTTCTCCCTTTTTACCCAATCTTTCCCCTATTTTTTACTGCTTTCTGGAAGATTCAACGTTTTGTTTTTCCAACTTTTTCTCCACTTTTTCCCCCTTTTTCCCATATTTTTTTGTGTTTTTTAAGATTCAAACTTTTGTTTTGTCCACATTTTTTACACATTTTTCTTGTATTATCACTATTTCTTTACTATTTTCTTTAATATTCTCAATTTTTTTGTTGATTCCAACTTTTTTTCTTCCTCTTTTGGTTACATTTTTCCATTTTTTTACCGTTTTCTTTATTATTGAAAATTTTGTTTTTCCAACTTTTCTTTGACAGTTTTGCCCCTTTTCCATTATTTTTTTATTGTTTTCTTTAAGATTCAATGTTTTGTTTTTTCCAACTTTTTTCCACTTTTTCCCCCTTTTGTCCCTTTTTCCCATATTTTTTTGTGTTTTTTAAGATTCAAACTTTTGTTTTGTCCACATTTTTTACACATTTTTCTTGTATTATCACTATTTCTTTACTATTTTCTTTAATATTCTCAATTTTTTTGTTGATTCCAACTTTTTTTCTTCCTCTTTTGGTTACATTTTTCCATTTTTTTACCGTTTTCTTTATTATTGAAAATTTTGTTTTTCCAACTTTTCTTTGACAGTTTTGCCCCTTTTCTACTGTTGGTAGAAAGAGACAACAATATTCTATATTTAAGAATTATTTTTAAATTTTAGATAAAAAATTGTGGCCATGGGAATAGGGAGAGTTTCTGATTATTTGGTACAAAATTGTATCGAAGATGACTCGCACTTTCCACCAAAAATTTGGGCCTCCGATTCCGTATGTACTCTAAGAATAACAAATACGTATGAATCCTTTCACAGCAAATTTAATTTATATTTTACATCACCTCATACAAATATTCATGGTTTTTTAAATACTTTAATCAACATACAAACAGATTCATATACAAAAATTTATATTGCAATTTCTGAACTACAATTTCAAACTCCCGCCAAATTGCAACATTATAAAAATAAACAAATTTCAAGAGCCGATTTTGTTATATAAAATCGCTGTGTACCTATTTCGTAAATATTTTTTGTACATTTCTTTGATGAACTAAAAATTTTAGAAATATATATTTAATATAGCATTTTGATGTATTTATTTACTCGGAAATATTAATGAGTTGCTGCAGTTTGTGGCTGGGATTACCTGACTTAATTAATATGTTTTTGCAGTTCGTCTATTAGATTAATTCAGTATTTAAATTCATTTTTGCAGTTCGAATACCTACTTAAGTTCTAGGGATTAAAATTTTTGCAGTACGAGTGCGCTCCATTTTGTATAAGACTATTTAAATAGGACTTGAAAATTTTAAGGATTTGTAAAGTAAAAGTTCTGAACTAAACAGCGTATTTCATGTTCTTACCATTTCATTAAAAATTTCGTCAAATTTTGTTAAAAAGTCATATCTTGTTCTATTTTATTATCTATCATAGGACCTTACTGATAAAATAATCCTGATTTTGATGCTTCACTCCTATACACAATATTTATCGATGATGACGCTAGAGAGAGAAAAAAAAAAGATAATAATGCATCTAACTATTAATTAATTGATTAATAAAACAATAATTACTTATGAAAATCGCAGAGATAATTGAAAAAATAGAGATTGCTCTTAAAAAAAATTTTTGACCAATTTTGATAAGGTCAAAAAAAGTAGTAACCAGTTGAGGTCTCGAATTCCACACGAAACCTTAAATGTTTAGAAAATCTGATACTTGGATTTCGAGACCACTAACCAGTAACATTTATTGTTTCAAGACAATCTAAAAAATCGAATTTTTCTTATCAGTTATCAATTATCAAAAGATTATTCGTCTTACTTCATTCAGTCAATAATACGCATCTCTATTGTCAATATAAACATCAGTATGTATTGATTAGATATCAATATTATTTTTACTAGTACCTATTAAAAATTTCAAGTAAACGTTTTATATTACTTAATTTTTCTAGTTGAAAATTATCCAAAGTTTGCTCTAATAGGATTTGTTTTAGTTAAATCCGAGAGAAACCTTCTAAAAGATTACCTTACATTATCCATCCCTACTATAATAATCCCAGTTAAATTAATTATAGGGCTAATACTCGAAACTTATTAAGTTAGAACCGGACAACGAGGATGAGAGTGTACAAAAGCGATGGTAGTTTCGTTGAAGATATTAACGATACTGAATTCGGGTGGTATTTATATGAAATTATAGTTGATGA
This sequence comes from Neocrepidodera transversa, assembly GCA_963243735.1. Classification (NCBI taxonomy): domain Eukaryota; kingdom Metazoa; phylum Arthropoda; class Insecta; order Coleoptera; family Chrysomelidae; genus Neocrepidodera; species Neocrepidodera transversa. The sequence goes on along the minus strand of OY725337.1, from coordinate 176,272 downwards.
AAGTGAGGATAAATTTGAGGAGATTAATAAACAAACCAGGTAAGTTTAATTATAATATTATCACATATCAGAATATGAAAACAATCTAAAACAACAATAAAACAAGAAGAAAAGAAAATTAGAAGACAAAAAACGATAATAAAGCTAATATCGAATTAATAGAATCACAAAATTAAACCTCTAACTGGCAAGTGACCCTTGAGGACCTTATTACTAATTGCTCATCTACGCCACTGATCTAATTTATACAGCTTAAAAGTTCGCTCACTAATACCGCTATTGATGTAAAAAATACGCGATGTATATATATTTTTGTTTCTATATTTATTTTTGTACGGAAATTTGAAGCGAAAGCACATAAAATTTTCGTTCCTGTGAAAAATTTTGCCGAAATGCAATTTGGGAAATTTTACGAAAAAAGAAGAACAATATGCTAAAGAAGTTTTCACTAATACAACTTTTAGATCCTAAGATAAGGGAAGAAGAGATTGTCATATTTTTCTCAATGCACTTTAAACCAGAAATAGCAGAGACAATAGCTATTCAAAATTTAAAAACCATTAACCAAACTATTTGATGATAGTGGAAAGAAATTTAAATAGAGGAACTAGTAATCAATTTTAAATTAATAATAATGTAAAAAACTATATCTTAATATACAAAAAATCTGTGGCTAATAGACTATGTCTGAAGCCAATTACCCACAAAAAAAATGTAAATAACAACAATAATAACAATAATGTAAATATTAACAATGAAACAAGTTCCAGACAAAATAATTTTAACACTAATAATTATGAACACAGAAATTTTGATAATAGGTAGAATAATAACAGACAAAATTTTAAGTATAGGGAAAACAGACAATATAATAATGACAATTTTGGTAATAGACAATTTAATAATAATTATCAACGAGACAATAATAATAGACGAGATATGAATCAGCCTAGTAGAAATTTAGATGGTATGGTGAGTAAGGAAAAATAAATGAGAAGAAATTATCAAAAAAAAAGAAGAGATAATATGGTAGAAAATAGAGGAAGAAAAAGGCAAATCAATTGTCAAAGAGTAGAGAGAAATAACAATAGAAGTATGAATAAGGGAAAACCGAACACAAGAAGGTGGTGAATCTACTAATACAGACATGACAGTAGATATCCTAATCGGGTCCGACTACAAGTATAGGGAATTCAATGTGTTAGAGAGAGAGCGCTATGACGTCACACCTATCATCACGTCGATGCAGAGATACGTTACGATGATAACGATATAGCACCGTTTTTTCCATAAAAATTTAACCAATAGTAACGGAGACATAAGCTAAGGTCCTTTTGGCTTTCGTACTGCGCATGTTTTTTCTATACATATATTTATTCTACATTATATTTTAAAAACATTACAATTTTCCACGCTCAATTCTTACCATTAATAACGAAGATATAAGCTAAGGCCCTTTTGGGTTTCATTCTGCGCATGTTTTTTCTTTACGTATTTATTATTCGTCACATTTAAAATACACTGCCGTTTCCCGCGTTTAAATCGGACCAATAGTAACGGAGATATAAGCTAAGGTCCTTTTGGCTTTTGATCTGCGCATGTTTTTTTTTACGTAGTTATTATACGTCACGTTTTAAATATAACGCCGATTTCCGCGTTTAAAACGAACCAATAATAAAGGAGATAATAACTAATGCCCTTGTGGCAACTCATTTTACGCTTGGACTAGGGATTTCGTTATCATAGTAACGCATCTCTGCATCGATCTGATGATAGGTGTGACGTCATAGCGCTCTCTCTCTCTCTCTCTGACTCGCTGAGATACAGACGTTCTCTTTCTAACACATTGAATTCCCTATACTTGTAGTCGGACCAGCTTAGGATATCTACTCATGACTTAATTGCATATTTTCTCAGACCAAATTTGAATATTAAAATATTTTATTTAAATCACAAACGTGATTTTAGTGCAAAAATATACACTTTGAACTTTCTACAAATCATTTCTATGTACAGATTTGTTTCACGTCAAAACGATGCAGATGATTCATTTACTTTTTGCAAAATTCTACTAATATACGTTAGCTTCTCACATAACTATTTAGTTGCTTCGGCATTTTTTTTTGACAGATGAAGAACGTCATGGTAACCACAGCGCTTGGATCGTGTCTATTGCGACTGGGAGTATGGAACTCAGGGACGAACCCTACCTACCGCACAAAACCTCATCTCTTTCAGTCAACTCCCGGAACCGCCCGACGGGCATTGCATCAGGAGTGACTTGTGCCTCGAACATTAGCCCTTCTAGTGTTGACCCTGCTCAAATTGTTCTTGAGCTTCTTTTTCCTTTAACACTGTCGTTACGAACATCGCTCCTACCTTCCAGTGTTGCTTGCTTTCCAGCATCCACTCCACCAGTTCTGAGGAGTTTTGGGCTGCAATTCCAGCAGCATACCTGTCGTCCTTCCACCTGGGGCATCTTAGAAAGGTGTGCTCAGGATCATCTGCTTCGGACTGGCAGTATGCGCACATGTCGTTTTGTACCCTCCAATTCTATACAGATATGACCGGAAGCAACCGTGTCCGCTTAGGAACTGAGTCATGTGAAAGCCTACAGTTTTGTGCTTACAATCCAACCATATCTGGATATTCGGGATAACCGTTTTTGTCCATTGAGCAACATTTTCGAGTCCTACCCACCTTTCGTTCCACCTCCTGATACTTTTATGGCGTTATCTTTTCTTAGCCTCTGCAGTTAGTGAGGAGCCAGCCCTGTGCAGTCGTCCCCGTTCCTCGATCAACAAATCGATTGGTGGTGTCTCACCGATAACCGATAGTGCTTCCCCTGTGACAGTTTTGTAGTCTCTCGTGATTCTTAGTAGCATGTGTCTCTGCGAGGACAGCAGCATTTTTCTATATTTTTGACGGCGGACAGCCCCGACCCAAATAGAAGCCGCGTAAAAAGTTGTTGAGGAGAACACCTTAATTTTTTCTGAACCTGGACCGCTTATATTTGGTAGTGGTCTAGATAGGGCTGCGGACTGCTTGCAAGCTTTTTCGCTGGTCTTTTTTACATGTTCGTTAAAAAGTAGCTTGTCATCTAGCCAGACTCCAAGATGCTTAACTGCTTTTTTGGGTTCCACCATGACCCCGCCAAAACGAAAATTAATGCCCTCCCTCCTTCTCTTCCCTTTTAGGATTATGGCCTCCGTCTTTTGGGGAGCTGCCTAGAGACCATTTTGTCTCAGCCACCAGGGCCTCGTTTCTTCTTGCCACCAAGTCCTCTGGATCGTCTGCTCGGGCAATCATGGCTAGGTCGTCTGCGAATGCCAAGATCTGGCAGCCGAGCGGTAGGTCGATTTTAAGAATACCGGTATACAAGATGTTCCAAAGCAGCGGCGCCAGGACCGAGCCTTGAGGAACTCCCTGACTATCTATTGCGCTGTTCCCCACCAGTAGAGACCTGTAATTAAAGTAGATGCCTATAAGGTTCTACAGGTAGACGCTGATGCTCAGTGCTTCTAATCTCTTCTTAATCCTGCTCCATTTGGCCGTGTTGAAGGCATTTTTAACGTCCACGAGGATAGCTGCTCCCCAGAGGTACTCTCTGTCAGTGGCCATGCAGCGCTATCAGTTTCTCCACTGCTTGGACTGTCGACCTTCCTTTCCTGAAGCCAATCTGATATGCCTTCCATTTCTTCCACTTCGATCTCTAACCTGGTCTTTAGGATATACTCTAGCACCTTCCATAGGCAGTCTATCAGACATATTGGCCTTCGCTTCAGAGTTTGCCCTATGCTCTCGCCCTTCGGAATTAGAACTAGCTTCGATGTTTTCCAGTCTACTTGGAACTCTTGCTTGCAGATGGTGTTGTTCATTATTTCAGTCACCAATTCCGGGGCTTGCTTTAGCAATTTGAAAACCGTTACACTGACGGAGGTTGCAGGACAAGTGATTTTTTTTAAAGTTATTAATAGCTTTTGAATTAGCTGATAAAAATTATTAAAATAACAATATGAGTTTTAATTACAGATACATATCAAAATTGAAAAAATCCCTTAATCAATACGAATCCCTAGATTTTCCCAATTTCGAAGAAATCGAAAATATAACAATACAAAAGATTAATCCCGATGTTAAAATTGAAAATATTTTTGACATTGAAACTTGCAGCAATGACGGAGATGAAATATCAACGAACGAAGATCTTCTCAGTTCCATCGATATTGATTTCCCTCCTAAGGAAAAACTCGCTGAATTGATCAATCCATGTAATACAGAAACAAAAACCTTATTATCAGTTATAAGTTATTCTAAATACAAATCATTAATAAAAGAAGACACCGCAGGAAAATTAATAAAAACAGTAAATGTTAAAACCACAAATTTTAAAAATCTTATTAACGATAAACGCACAAGTATAACTCAAGATATGTTTAACGAAATTATTAATTATCATGCTACCAAGGAAGATAATATGATGTCTCTGATGATGGAATTAATTTTAACAGATGTGGATTGTAACATTGATGACATCGTGGAACAGAATGAACCTGAAAAAGAAGTTATATTACCTCAATTTATTTTCGAAAACAGTGATTTAGGTAAGTGAAATACTAACATAATATATTGAGTATTTCATTAATAGGTTAGCTACAAAATAAAGCAAATTGCTCCTCCATTTGGTCAGATTCTTGAATTTTTTACATTTTTATCGAATTTTTATAAAAATTTGGGGAATTGACATTATTAGGGGGTGATGACAACAAAAAATTTCCTTTATTATAAAAATTTTTTTTTACCTAGTACCACTCATCCTATTTCCCAATTTTTCTTTTTCAATAACTGTTTTTCACATTTTAGCTCCTCGTACCAGTGCTCACAAGTCCCTGAAATTATATAAGTAGACTTTCTGATATTTTAAATGTATTAAAATTGTGAATATTATTTTTACAGCGACAATTAATGAGAGCGTTTGCTCTATAAAAATAAGAAATTTTAAAAAATGTAAAATTATTGATTTTGTATCATAATAAACGGGTGAATAAATAGCCCTTACAGTTCACTTAATGATTTATTTGTGTTAAGATAATAAACCCTGAGACGCTGTTAGAGAAGGTTGGTCCTTCGATTTAATGATGGTTGATGTCAATATAATAATATATTATTTTATTCATTAATGTTATCAATCTATAATTGAAAAATACTGCATAATTTATAAAATTTAGTTTAATAAATTAAATGTGATTCTTCGAATATGAAACGTCGAATTAAAACTAATTTATTTCAAACTTTATTTTGAATTAAAAAAAAATAGTAATATAAGAAAGAACAGTAGTAAAAAAGTTATTGTTTTGGTGAATTTCACTAGGACTAGCTGCTACAGTCAGCAATTCTGTCGCAGGCGAAGGATCTATGATTTTTAAGGATTTTAAAGAATTTTTAAGGATTTTTGGTATTTTTAAGAATTTCTGTGAGGATTTTTAAGGGTTTTAGGGATTTTTGAGAATTATGTTTTTTTAACGATTATATTAGGATCTTATTTTTAAGGGTTTTTAGGGATTTTTATGATTATTTAAGGATTTTTTTAAGAATTTTTTTAGGATTCTAAAGTATTGTTAAGAATTTTTAAGATTCTCTTAAGAGTTTTAAGGATTTTTAAATTTTTTTAAGGATTTTAAGGGATTTTAAAGGTTTTTAAAAATTTTTTGTTTTTTTAAGGATTTTTAAGAATTTTCAAGGACTTTTAAGGATTTTTAAGGGTTTTTAGGGATTTTTCAAAGTCATGTTTTTTAGGATTTTAAAGTATTGTTTAGAATTTTTAAGATTGTCTTAAGATTTTTAAGAATTTTTAAAATTTTTTAAGGATTTTAAGGGGGTTTTAATGATTTTTAAGGATTTTTGGTATTTTTAAGAATTCTCAAGGATTTTTAAGGGTTTTTAGGGACTTTTGAGAATTATGTTTTTTTAACGATTATATTAGGATCTTATTTTTACGGGTTTTTAGGGATTTTTATGGATTTTTTAATAATTTTTTTAGGATTTTTTTAGGATTCTAGAGTATTGTTAAGAATTTTTAAGATTCTCTTAAGAGTTTTAAGGATTTTTAAATTTTTTTAAGGATTTTAAGGGATTTTTAAAGATTCTTAAAAATTTTTGGTTTTTTTAAGGATTTTTAAGAATTTTCAAGGACTTTTAAGGATTTTTAAGGGTTTTTAGGGATTTTTCAGAGTTATGTTTTTTAGGATTTTAAAGTATTGTTTAGAATTTTTAAGATTGTCTGAAGATTTTTAAGAATTTTTAAAAATTTTTAAGGATTTTAAGAGGTTTTTAATGATTTTTAAGGATTTTTGGTATTTTTAAGAATTCTCAGGGATTTTTAAGGGTTTTTAGGGATTTTTGAGAATTATGTTTTTTTAACGATTATATTAGGATCTTATTTTTAAGGGTTTTTAGGGATTTTTATGATTTTTGATGGATTTTTTAATAATTTTTAGGATTTTAAAGTATTGTTAAGAAATTTTAAGATTCTCTTAAGATTTTTAAGGATTTTTAAATTTTTTTAAGGATTTTAAGGGTTTTTAAAGGTTTTTAAAAATTTTTGGTTTTTTTAAGGATTTTTAAGAATTTTCAAGAATTTTTAAGGATTTTTAAGGGTTTTTAAATATTTTTAGGGATTTTAAGAGATTTTTTAAACGTTTTTAAGGATTTTTGGTATTGTTACAGAATTTGTAAGAATTTTCATGGACATTTAAACATTTTTAAGGGCTTTTAGGGATTTTTAAGAATGATGTTTTTTTAACGATTATATTAGGACCTTTAAAAATTGCTTAAGATATCTAGTCTTTTTAATTATTTTTAAGGGTTTTTAGGGATTTTTAGGGATTTTTTAAGGATTTTTTAAGAATTTTTTAAGGATTTGTTAAGGATTTTTAAGGATTTTTTAACAATTTTAAAGTATTGTTAAGAATTTTTAGGGATTTTTAAAGATTTTCAAGGAGTTTTAAGTATTTTTAAGGATTTTAATGCATTTTAAAGGATTAGTAGATTTTAAAGGATGATTAAAGATTTTTAACGATTTTTAAGGATTTTTAATGTTTTTTGGTATTTATAACGATTTTTAAGGATTTTTAATGTTTTTTTCGTATTTTTAAGGAATTTTAATAACTTTCCAGAACTTTTAAGAATTTTTAAGGGTTTTTAGGGATTTTTAAGAATCATGTTTTTTTAAGGATTATATTAGGATCTTTAAGAAGTGTTTAATATTTTTAGTTTTTTTAATTATTTTTAAGGGTTTTTAGGGTTTTTAAAATTTTTTAAGGATTTTTTAAGAATTCATTAAGGATTTTTTAGGATTTTAAAGTATTTTCAAGGATTTTTTAAGGATTTGTTAACAATTTTAAGGAATTGTTAAGAATTTTTAGGGATTTTTAAAGATTTTTAAGGAGTTTTAAGTATTTTTAAGGATTTTTATGCATTTTAAAGGATTAGTAGATTTTTAAAGATATTTAAGGATTTTTAATGTTTTTTGGTATTTTTAAGGATTTTTAAGAATTTTCCAGGACTTTTACGAATTTTTAAGAGTTTTTAGGGATTTTTAAGAATCATGTTTTTTTAAGGATTATATTAGGATTTTTAAGAAGTGTTTAAGATTTTTAGTCTTTTTAATTATTTTTAAGGGTTTTTATGCATTTTAAAGGGTTATTAAGGAGTTTTAAGGATTTTTAAGGATTTTTAAGGATTTTTAAGGATTTTTAAGGATTTTTAAGGATTTTTAAGGATTTTTAAGGATTCATTATTTACCAAGAGCAGAGGAAGTATAATTTATAATCCAGAAAGAGCTCAGTTATATGTTATTGTTGGTGTCGTTACATATTTCTTGTTCCTTCTTTATTGTACTGTATTTTTCTCCAATGTACTGTAATAATTTAAGTGCCCGTACTATAACAGCTTTCAATACAGTTGGCAACATTGTAATAGACGTACCTGACAGAGCTGAAGACTAGACCAGACGGAGCTGAAGTACGTGAAGACCGCTTTTGACACGCTGAACCTCTGTATCCTCTCACTCTAAAACATTGAAACATTGAATTCGAAAGTTATTTTTACTTGTTATCTCCCACCTCTATTCTAAGATAAAAATATAAATATATGTTACGTTAAGATCCCATGATTTTTATTTATTATGTTTTATTTAATATGTTTCATTTTTGTTTTTTTGACCGACTATATTAATTTTGTAGGTAATACCTCGCCTAGCAGCGCTTCAAGTAAAGATGGTGCTTGCATAGGAAATAATTATTTACAAGTACATAACAGATCGAATATTTTAAGCAGCATAGGCCTGAGCGAGGAAGATAAAAGTATTCAAAGTTTTTGCGAGGAAACTTTCGAAATGCACCAGGAGTTGGTTGATATTAAGAAAAGCTTTCAGGTAAGTCCTATATCAAATACAGCGTTGCCATACTTAATAATAAATTTACCTAGAATTCAAATTATAAAATTTATTATTATTTTTGTAGTATTTTTAACCAAAACATGTATTTAGTTAAGTTAAAAAATTCCGCAGATGTTTTCGATGGTTTCACTAAAGTATTTATTTTCAGGAGGGCGACAGCAAAGTGAATGACCTGTTAAAACAAGCTTGTGCCTTAAAAAACGATTTAAGAGAAACGCTGTACCTCAATAACATCATCAATCTCTTGAAGGGTGACATCGAAAAAGTCAAACTGAAGAAGCTCCCCTTCCGCATATTTTACGATCGAACCGAACAGCATTCGGAATTGAATCTCATTATATAAAATTCCGTTTCATACTTTCGAAAACTAGATCGTAGCAAATTGGGTAAGAAAAGTATAACTAAGTTTTACGAGCGTGAAAATTCGGTTTTCATGTCACGATCCCGTGTTGCCAACGTTGGCGTAAAATAATATCTGGTAATTTGCTTAAAATTATGTAGAGACTAAAGACTTTATATACCATTTTCTTTTTTTATTTTATTACATAAGAGACAAAAAATTGTGCGGTCGCGGGACCCCGTCAGGAAAGAAGTTCTTTACGTTTTTTACAATTTTTTAATATTTTAAAACACGAAAAAGTCGGGGTAAAAACAAAGAAATCGAAAGGAATCAAGAAAATCGAAGGAAATCCAAGGAAATCGAAAGAAATCAAAAAAATCGAAGATAATCCAAAGAAACCGAAAGAAATCGAAAGAAATCGAAGGAAATCGAAATAAATCGAAAGAAATCGATAGAAATCGAAAGGAATCGAAGGAAATCGGAGCAAATCGAAAGGAATTGAAATAATCGACAAAAATCAGAAGGATAGGAAAAAATGGGAAAAAGTTGAAAGAATATGAAAAAATAATAAAAAACAACAGAAAAAAAATCAAAAATTAACAGAAAAAATCGAATAAGAACAGAAAAAATTCTGTAGAATAGGAAAAATCGAAAGAATCCAAAAAAAAATCAGAGCAATAAGAAAAAATTAGAAATCAAAGGAGAAAATGAGAAAAAAACATTGAGAAAATGAGGAAAGATTAAAAAAATCATAAAAGAAACTAATAAAAAAAAACGAAAATCAGAAAAATGAGAAAAAATGGAGAAAAATTAGAACAATTGAAAAAATCGAAAAAAATAGAAAACATTGGAAAAAATTGAAAAAACCAGAAAAATGAGAAAAAACGAAAAAAAAATAAAAGCAGTAAAAAAATCTAAAAAAATAAGAAAATATTGGAAATAATTGTAAAAATCAGAAAATATTGGAAACAAATATAATTGTAAAATACGGAAAAAACGAAAAAAAAACATAAAAAACGAAGGAAAAAACCGCAAAAAACGAAATAAGTCGCAAAAATCGGAAAAAGTCACAAAAATCGCAAAAAAAAATTACAGAAAATTGAAAAAAAAAATTACAAAAAGCTGCAAAAAAACCGGAAACAAATGTAACCATCAAAAAAAAATAAAAAATTCAAAAAAATTGAAATAAAATCACAAAAATCACAAAAAAATTACAAATAATTGCAATAACCCGAAAACAATTGTAATCATCAAAAAAAAAAATAAAAATTCGAAAGAATTGAAATAAAACCAAAAAACCAGAAAAAAACCACAAAAAATAAGTCCCAAAAATCGGAAAAACGTCACAAAAAATTGCAAAGAAATCACAAAAAATTGAAAAAAATACAAAAAATGCAAAAAAAATCGGAAACAATTGTAAGCATCAAAAAAAAAATAAAAAATTTGAAATAAATCGAAAAAATCAGAGGAATTAAAAAAAACTGAGAAAAAATCAGAAAGCATGCAGTAGAAAGAATTAGAAAAAAGGAGAATCGAAAAAAAATTGGAGTAAAACGAAAAAACAGAAATTTAGAAAAAAATCGAGAAAAATACGGAAAAAGAGAAAACATTGGAAAAAAATTAATAAAACTGTATGAAAACCGAAAAAAAAAAACAAAAAGAAAACCGCAGAAAAGGAAATAAGTCGCAAAAAATCGGAAAAATATCACAAAAATTGCAAGAAAATCACTAAAAACCTAAAACAATTGAAACCGTCAAAACAATTTAAAAAATCGAAAGAATTGAAAGAAATCGAAAAAAACCAGGGGAATTAAACAAAAATGAGAAAAAATCAGAAGACTGTAGAAAGAAATCGAAAAAAAAGAAATTAGAAAAATTCAAAAAATAATTTGAATAAAACAAAAAATGAGAAAAAACCAACAAAATTGGTGAAAGAATCAAAAAAAATAAGAGAAAAAATAGAAAACATGCAAAAAAATTGATACAGATCAGAAAATATTAAAAAGAAATTAACAATAAAATTACAAAATCCGCAAAAACAAAACAAATAAAAAAAAAACCGCCAAAAATTGAAAAAATCGCAAAAAAATGCAAAAAAAATCACAAAAAATTCCAAAAAATCGCAAAAATTGGCAAAAAAATGGTAAAAAGCTCAAAAATCGGATACAATTGTAACCATCAAAAAGAAATTAAAAAATTCTAAAGAATTGGAATAAATCGAAAAATGAGAAAAATCAGAAAACAAAAGAAAGAAATAAAAAAGAAACCAGGAAAATGAGAAAAAATTAAAAAAATATTGAATAAAATTAGAAAAAATCAAAAAACAGAAAATGAGAAGGCACCAAAAAAAATCGGAAAAATCTCTCTCTCTCTCTTCATTAAATATAAAATTGTGAATTATAAATTATACAGTATGTCTGCTTAAGTTGGAACCATATGGGAACTTGATATTTGATGATTGTATTTCAGGTTTGAGACCATGCACAACATTTTATCAAGAATAACTGTTTTTCATAAAACCAATAATAAAATAGCTTCCTATATGGTTCCAACTTAAGTAGACACACTGTATAAAAAAATTCTAAATAGGAACAAATTCTTTTTAAATCTTATCATTGTATTGTAAAGAGCCAAGAGAGAAAGAGAAAGAGAGGAAAGGTCGCCTGGAGGGGGCATAACGCTTTTTCCTTACGTGACGCTTTCTGCTAGTCAACTCCTATCGCAAGCCGCGTAAAGAAACTTCATTCAAAAAATATAGTTTAAAGACAGGATATATTGTACACAGGTATACCCTATACAACTCACTAAAAGCTTTTAATTTTGTCAAATCTTGATCATATTGTACCACCCTGTAATTTTAATTACTATCAATATTTTATCAATACCGTAATTTCCATAGTAACGCACAAACTGACAAACGTCCAAAATGGCAAAGAAAGGAGGACAACTTCAAATTGAAGTTAATAACGACGAAGATTGGGAGAAACTTCTGCTTAAAGATGGACTCATTCGTAAGTAATTAGTTTTTTATTCATATTTAGTTATTTAAAAAATTATGTTTTTTAGTTGTGGACGTATATTCTGATTGGTGCGGACCGTGCACTGGTATGTCGGCTAACTTGAAGAAAATAAAATTAGAATTTGGTGGAGATTTATTAATACTGGCAGTGGTACGTTTAAAACAATAAATATAATCTCTACAATGAATCATAACAAAAATTATGGATAAAACAAGCTTAAAAAATGTTTTGATTACAGGCGAAAGCTGATAATATAACCGTACTTGAAAGATTCAGACAAAAAAGTGAACCAACTTGGCTTTTTATTTCAGTAAGTACAATTATATTATTTTTTTCTATAATATATACAGGGTATAAAGGCATATATTTTAGTAGAAAGTAGAACTTTTAAAAATAAATATGTCAAAATGCTCGCGATAATGAGCTGAGTAAGAATATGCAAGAAAAAATGCCCCCCTTCAACTCTACAAAAATTTATAACCCCAAAATGTGACATATCATAAAATCCTCTATGAACAAATGGGAGTTTATAATATTTTCAAGTTTGACCCGAATCATATGTCAAAATGCTCGCGATAATGAGCTGAGTAAGAATATGCAAGAAAAAATGTCGCCCTCAACTCTACAAAAATTTATAACCCCAAAATGTGACATATCATAAAATCCTCTATGAACAAATGGGAGTTTATAATATTTTCAAGTTTTGACCCGAATCATATGTCAAAATGCTCGCGATAATGAGCTGAGTAAGAATATGCAAGAAAAAAAAGCCGCCCTCAACTCTACAAAAAGTTATATGCCCAAAATGTGATATATCATAAAGTTCTCTATCATCAAATGGGGGTTAATGAGATTTTCATATTTTGACCAGAATCATATGTTAAAATGCTCGCAATAATGAGCTGAGCAAAAATATACAAGAAAAAAAATCGTTCTCAACTCTACAAAAAGTTATAAGCCCAAAATGTGATATATCATAAAGTTCTCTATCATCAAATGGGAGTTTATGAGATTTTCATGTTTTGACCAGAATCATATGTCAAAATACTCACGATTATGAGATGAGCAAGCATATGCAAGAAAAAATGTCGCTCTCAACTCTAAAAAAAGTTTTATAGCCTCAAAATGTGAAATATCATAAAGTCCTCTATGAGCAAATGGGAGTTTATAAGATTTTCAAGTTTTGACTCGAATCATATGTCAAAATCCTCGCGATAATGAGTTGAGTAAGAATATGCAAGAAAAAAATGTCGCTCTCAACACTAGATAAAGTTATGGCCCAAAATGTGAAATCTCATAAACGCCATTATGTGATTTATTTGCATTTGGCGCAGTCTGGTCCTTTTTTTAAATAGCTAAAATTAGTTACTGGTTTGCATTTGGCGCAGTCGAATCCTTTTTTTAAATAACTAAAAATTAGTGACTGGTTTGCATTTGGCGCAGTCGAATCCTTTTTTTTAATAACTAAAAAATAGTAACTGAATTGCATTTGCTGTAATCAAGTTCTTAAAAAAAATAACTAAAAAAAGGTGAAGTAAAAGGATTTGGTACTTATCGTCCCACTTTTTTGGTGGCTGCAGTCCCTACTATTTTTCATTTTATTGACTGAGTTCTCGTACCACTTCACTTTGGCTGGGGCAATTCAAGTTGGCTATTTTTTCATTGCTCTCTTTAGATGAAAATCCGTCCTATCAAATTTGTTCAGATATTCTTTCCACTTGTCTCCACTAAACAAGTCGAAGTCTTATATTCTGGCTTTGTCTCGCCTGAAATAATATCTATCGCTTTCCGCAAGTATAATAAATGACTTTTCCTATCAATAAAGCTTCCAAGGAAGTCAATCGAGAAACTCGCCTGAAATACTTCCTTGGTTCCAGTCTGGGTTTAACGGTAGTAGTAAATCGCGAAAACTGGCCTGAAATACTACCTACCGCTGACCCCCGGTATAATAATACATATTCCCCTGAATATAAATTAAATTAACTAATAAATAATACTCTTTAGAAATTTCCTGTATTATACCATATACAGTTTTCTCACCGGTAATCCTCGTCTGGTACGGCACTGGAACGGCTAGCACAGGTACGGCACTGGTGTCGGTTGCTGTCGATGTACTATTCCCGTATGCAGAACGGTTGTTATCTGTTTGAGGCTCTAATCGAACTGCCTAAATGAATCGCAAGCCGTGCTATACTATGAGGTTGGTTGAGTATGTATTGTATCGATACGCGAAGACTGATCGTGGCTGCTCCACCTTCCGGACGAAGGGTGAACTTTGTACAACGGATCGTGTTTGATGTATTCGAAGGAAGGTCGCGGTGTTTATTATCTTTTATGTATTCACGGTGCATTTTGATTTTAACCATTTGCGGTTTATTGTCTGCTGCGATGTTTTTAATAACAAGATAATTATAAGTATTTTAAGAAGGAATTAATTATAATAATTATTTTTAAGATGTAAGGCCGGAATTATAATTATTATTATTAAGTAAAAGTAATAAGATCTGAGATTAGGGAATTAAAAACATTGACCAAATGAAATGAAATGAGAAATTATAATGATTAACATGTAAATGAGGTAATCAAATATATGTTAAAATTAATCAAATAAACAATATCTGTCGAATTGTCCTGGCCAAAGACAATTCGATACTTAAATAAGCCTTCAAAGTTTTGTAAATTTTATAAAAAACCAACAATTCTGAAACCTATTTGGACATATGGAATCCAGCTGTGGGGCTCAGCTTCTAATTCAAACATAGAAATTATGGAGATGTTTCAATTAAAGGCATTAAGAATGAGATTCCGTGGTTTGTACCTAATAAACATGTACTTACCATGGCATATATTTCTTGGTGCCTTCTGCCTTACCTTATATAAAAGAATAAAGTGTGTTCTGCATCCCTTTGCCAGTTCTCGTTCGCCGCTAGCTTCATGGGCTTTAGGGGCTTTAGATATGATTTCCTTACCACCTTCTGCTTCTCTAAGTCTCAAAACTTTGTCGTAAAATTTGTTGTGAATTTCATAAAAAAACCAACAATTATTTTTATAATGAATACATTTCTTCATCAAGAAAACAAATAATAAACGAATCATAAAAACAAATATCAATCCGCCTTATCGCTTGACACGTGTGCAGAAATAACAGAACCCTTCATACAAGTAACATCAGATGAGCTAAAATATTAATATATTGTTGCAAGCAGAACAGATATCGATCAATTAATTATAATAAATATCACCATCAAACGATATTAACCAGATAAAAAATTATAAGAAAAATATGATTGCTTACTCATTACACAAATCAGAACACATTTCACCGAGACAAGAAGTTTTATATCGTTCCAAATGGTTATTCCACCAAGGCACTAAAACGGTTGGAAAAATAATAATTTTTATAACAAGTATATATATATGAACTAAAACATCATTTTCCAAACAAATAAAAATTCACTTACATAAGGAAACATTTAATAAAATCAGATTTAAGGCCAAATTGACATCAAAATAACACAAACCGTATTAAAAAATGTATACAGGCTATAAGACCGTCGTGGTATCCAATCACGAAATTAATTTTAAGAGTTTACTATTCTATTATTACAAAATATATGTATATGATCAGTTTGTTATAAACTTTCTTGATTATTTTAGAAAGGAAAAAAAGTGAACCTTCTGTTTGGAGCTAACGCCCCAGAAATAATGCGCGTAGTAATGGATGAAATAACCAAAGAACGACAAGCTGTAGAATCAGGTCGCGACAGACCCGAACGTACCGATATTACCGAAATGCACGAAACAGAAATATCTAGATACGAAGAAGAACAACGAATACTAAAACTGGCCAAAGAAAGAGAGGAAGCAAAGAAAATTAAAGATTTTAGAGAGAGAAAAATTGCGGAATGCAAGAATATTATACGCAATCTCTCTATGGGCACTATTCTAATTTTTCCGTGTGCTAAAGATAGGTATCAAGAGGTTCTTGTTGATTTAATGAAAGAAGCCAGCGTCATGATTGCAGGATCTGAAAAGGTAATTAAATATATACCTTATCCTTATATTCCTTATATTCCTTCATTATCCAATCCTTTTTCTAATAGGTAAACATGGATGTTGATATATTAGAAGAAATGTTTTATTTTTATGAAGAAGAAGAACCTCCTTTTGACGAACCTAGCTTAAACAGTCTGTTAAATGATCAATGCTTAATACTAGGACTTAAACCAACTCATGGAGTTGAAATTAATAACTGGGAAGACGTATTAGCAAAAATAGTACGTTTTCAAATTATTAAAAAAAAATCTAATATTTACAATTACATTAATTAAGGATTTAAGTGATTCATACTGTATAGGTATACGGAAAAGAGACCAAAGCCCCTCCAGGAGATCGCCATTGTCCTTATCAAAAATTGATGACTGAAGTAGAAGATGAAGAAACTGGTGAAGTAGAAGTTCTCACTGGAATATGGGTAGCGTCGTTAGCTTGTATTAGAGCAACCATGTTAAGGTTTATTTTTTTATTTATTCTATTTTTTGTCTCGTTCTATATTTGAGCTCCTTTATACAGTTAAATTTATAGATTTTAGAAACCATTTACTATACTTATATGGAATGGATAAAGTTATACAGGGTCGCTACTTTTTAATAGAGACAGTATTTGCTATCTCGTAAACGGTAGTCGCTAAAAAGGCGGTTAAATGGGAAAAAATGTGCGAAATACAAAAATTGACAAAACGATTTTTGAATCTAAAATATTCCTATTCGTTCCGGAGTTAAACGACAAAATCCGAATTTGTCGAAAATCGTTTTTTGCCAAAGATCTGTTATTATATATACAACATTTGGGATAACTTTATTAAAAATTTTTGTTGTTTAAATCAGACGTTTTGTCTCTTGGGGGCCACCATCAACTTTATCTTTTTAAATACGGACCTGTCTATTTTATTTAATATTATTAAATCGTTTCGAATACTAAATTCAACGATATATTACACTTGATTATTCCGTAACGTTTTGTCTCTTCGGTGCCACCATCAACTTTATTTTTTAAATACGGACCTGTCTATTTTATTTAATAGTACTAAATCGCTTTGACTACTACATTCAACGATAATCACACTTGCTATATCGTTGAATTTAGTATTCGATGCTATTTAATAATATTAAATAAAATAGACAGGTCCGCATTTAAAACGATAAAGTTGATGGTGGCCCCGAAGAGACAAAATGTCTGGTTTAAAATTTAACTATGACAGTTTATAACCTACTCCAATCCAGCTTTCGTGCCCAGAACGGCTACACCTTTAGAAGCAATAAAAGATTAAATTCGGATATAACTGACCACCGTGCCGAAAATGGCTCCACCCGGATTTTAAGTGTGATACACTTATGTTAATTGGTTTACGTAACAAAAAGTTACATTTGCAAGAACAGAAAAATACATTAAAGATTAGTACTTTTTATTTTGAAACTTCTTTGTTAATTGGTGTCAAAAATATACATATTTTTTAAAAAAACTTCAGGTAAAAATGATATGAAAATTAAATCCAGAATTTTGAAAACGCATTTTGTGGTGTATTTCTCGGACTATCAGTGTAACACAAATAACGATTTTGTTTTAGCTTTTTCATAATGAAACCTAAATCCATGGCTTGAACAAAATTATTTAAATCTAAACTTGTACCACCATCTAGATAAGAATTAAGCAAATATAAAGAGACACTGTACAGGTATCCGCGACATTATTTATTTCAAACGTACAATATTTTTCTTTGCCACTAGATGGTGCTAAAGTAATATTTCAAGTTTTTTTCGATTTTATTATTTATAATAATAATAGCAATGTTTATTTGCAAAATACAAAAAAATGTACTAAAGTTGGAGTCATATGGAAAAATGTATTTCTTAAAATTAATAATAAAAAAGTTTTCTATGATTCCAACATAGATAAAATAAATTCATAAATCTAAAAGGCGCGACTTTTTTGATTAATCTAGTATTTTTTTCCTGTAAAAGAATATTTTATTCTTTTAAGGATGTTTTTCCCCAAATTGGCCTCAGCTCACGAAATTCCTGATCCTGGACCTCCACCTCCCCATTTCGCAATGGCATTTGATACCAAGAAAATAAAACCTGCCCTACAAATAATTGGTAAATGGCCAAAACAAATTTTACATTACGGTTTTTTTACTAAAGAAGATCCTGAAGATACGGAAGTTGTAGCGAAAAGTGTACAAAGATTAGAAATGCCCTCTTACAGGGATAAGCGAACTTAGTAAGTTAAAAAGAATTTACAAATTATAAAGACAAAAATCACATACCTTGAGATAGCACTTGAAACTTACAAAATGTCGGATTCAAGTGTGAACAACAAATATTCTAACCTCACTTGTTCATTTTGATATATATGTTGTAAGTGATTTTCATATCCATTGGATTTTCACCTGAGCCTGAAATAAATGAAATATTATGTAATGAGAGTGATTCGATATTTTTGTAGGTCATCCTTACCAGTCTCGGTTACTTCTATCTTTCTTATTAATTTTTTAATGTTGATAATTAGACACTGGAAGGTTCTCGCTTTCTCTGTGTTGTGACGTCATAATATATGAATGGAAAATATGGAAGTTATCACTAAAAAATCATCAATTACAAGGTATTTGCTGTAAACATATACTTTGAGATAAGTTTCCCTATCTTCCAGATATTCTTCCATTTCATAACTGCCTTGGGGTATAAAGAGCCCATTTATTAACAACAATTTTTCACCAAATATTGTCCAAATATATCACTTTCAATGCATAAATGGCTTAAAATAACATAAAAAGTTCACTTTTCACCCATATAAACACACGCAATTGGTTTATTGTTCACACTCCGAGTTGTTAAAACGGTCAAAGACAGATGTCGCCCACTCCGTAAGTTTTCCGTATTGTACCTTGACATTTGACATTTTGTGAACAAGAAGAAGAAGATTAAAATCTTGATAATCATTTTGTGCACGAGAGCGTAATTTTCCGAATCGACAACCCTCACTACATGAAGAAAACTTTTGGACCAAATAAAAAAAAATACGTAAAAGAAAATTTTTATAATACTAATAAACATCAATGACATCATAATTTTTTTTTGTAATAGTTTTTTTCGATTTTGTAAAACATAAATACCACTAAAAAAATGTAATAAAGAAAAATGAAAAAAGTGCCGGGTCAGGAAATTACGCTCTCATTTTTATTTAGGCAAGTGTTGTTCCTAAATTGAATAATGTATTTAGTTTTTATTTTCTTTTGTTTGTTATTCAACCTTCCTTAATTGATACTTTATCTTTCTCATAGACAGTTTTCTTCTTATTTATTTAATTGGCCTTTACAAACCTAGCTACTTGGTTAAATTCACACATTTTTATAATTCTAGACTTTATTTCCAGCGAAGAAAAATTAGTATTTGCGGTTTCTAGAAAGAAAAGCGAATTATTACTAAACTTGGTACAACTAGGACCAATTTACATGTCTGCAAACACAGAGGAAGGTGCAAGAGATACTGGAATGTTTTTCTCAGACGATTACGCAGATTCCCTAGAAGATGACGAAAAGGTCTATATTGAAGAGGAGGAGGAAGAAGAGGAAGAGGAGGAGCCTCTACCACCATCTCCCGCTCCAGGTGGTGTAGGAGGCGGAGAAGCTCCAAAGGAAGACTAGACCGATTTTGATTTTTAGTTTAAGGAGCAGAGTGATTTTTTGTTTAGATTTTTTTGTACCTTTTGTGAAAATTTATTGTAAAAGGATTTTCTTAATAAATTTTTTATACAGGCTGTTTTTAAATTTATATTTAAAAAACAATTTACCAGATGGACCGAAATACATTCTAATGTAGAAAAAATATCCAAAGTTTACCATAACTTATATAGATTCCACAATTTCCAGAAAACCTTATTTCTTACATAACTTTGTATGTAAGTAGATTCGCAAGGGGCTTTCTGACCTAGGCATTGGGAATTCAACGTGTTAGAGAGAGAACGTCTGTATCTCAGTGAATCAGAGAGAGAGAACACGCTATGACGTCATTAGCCAGCTTTACAGTTTTATTTAATACAATTGTTGCTAGTTCGAGTACTATCCCACAGAGAGCATCACTACAACATTTAGAAAAATATAATTTAACAAAAAACATGCGCAGAAACGGTAAACTAGCACTTGTGGCATATCAAATGAAATGTATTGACGTGTACATTATAAAAAAATTCCATCTGTTAATTTAAGAGAGATCATGCGTAGAAGGAACGTTAAATCTTTAACTTCGTTGCTATTACTTTAATTTGATATGTCACAAGTGCTAGTTTAACGCTATATCGTTTCTGAGCATGTTTTTCTCTTACGTTGACAGATGAAATTTTTCTCATCATTTACACCTCAATACCTTTAATTTGATATGTCACAATTGCCAGTTTAACAGTGTTGGGGGAAGCTGTGGGTGCAACGGGGGTTAGACATGATTAGCTAAGAAATTATTCTTCAACGTCACATTTCAAATACATTGTCGTTTCCCGCGTTTAAATCCGACCAATAGCAACTGAGATTCAATGATCCTTCTGCACATGATTTTTCTCTTAAATTGACAGATGGACTTTTTTCATGATGTACACGTCAATACCTTTCATTTGATATATTACAACTACTAGTTTAACGTTTCTGCGCATGTTTTTTTGTTAACTTATATTTTTCTAAATGTTGTAGTGACGCCCTCTGTGGGATAGTAGTCGAACTAGCAAAAATTGTATTAAAGGAAACTGTAATACTGGCTAATGACGTCATAGCGCTCTCTATCTCTCTCTCTCTCTCTCTCTCTCTCTCTCTCTCTCTCTCTCTCTCTGACTCAGTGAGACACAGACGTTCTCTCTAACACCTTGAATTCCCTATACCTAGGTCAGAGAGACCCTTGTATCTAAATTCCAATATTAAGTTGAACCTATAGTTTCAATATTTTAGGTTAAAATATCCTTGGATATGATCGACGATATGTTTTATTTTTGTGAACAAAAACTTCCCCAAAGAACCGTTGACGATATCCTTAATGGAAAAATATCATTTGCTCTATTAATAAAAAGGAACGGAGATCTACCAGGAGATATCGATGAAATTGTACTCCAAATCGTTTATGGGAATAGTAGAAAACCACCTGGAAGTGAGAATTCACCCAGTGAACAACTTACAGTCAAATTTAAAAATGATGATGAAATAAATGGAGATGCTGAGGAAATTAAAAAAGAAAATAATTTATTAGGTACATGGCAAACTTTTCTTATCACAATTGATTAACATCATATTTTTTAGGTATTTGGGCACCAACAGATAAACTAACAAAAGCTTTAGTGTTCAAAAACCTCTTTCAAACACTTTGTGCGCCTTTCAAATTTCCAGACTCGGAACCAGCACCGTATTATCTAGCAGTAGCGTTTGATGCCTTCAAAACTAGAGAAGTAATGGAATTAGCTGATCTATACCCAGGGCAAGTACTAATGTATGGATTTTTTTCATCCGACAAACCAACCGACGCTACTTTAATTTCCAAAACTGTTGAAGAATTTGACGAAAGAACAACTCCAACTACATAGTAAGTATTACATTAGGTAAATTCAAAATAAACTCATTGTTTAGTTTTAGCGAAGAAAAAATAGTTATAAAACTGGCAAAATCCAATGAAGAATGCTTAAACGCTTTCATCGAATTAAGTCCAACCTATATAAGTGAGGATATAGAACAAGCAGAAATTGACTGTAAATTATTCTTTCCTGATGGGTATAACGTGACCAAAGAAGTAATACACGAGGTTAAAAAGAAATTCAGAAAAAGAGGAAGAGCCAAGCCAGCTGCTGTTAACCAAGAAGAAACTCCTTCTATCGCTACGAGCGATTTGGTTAAGGAACAAGAAGAACTCGACCATGACGAGTTGGAAGAGGTGAATAGTGATGATGAGAAGAATGAATGTGAAATAGTGGTTGAGGAAAATGTCGATGATGAACCAGAATCTACTGAAAATTCAGCAGGTGAAGCTGATAAGGCTACGTCTCCATTAAGTGAAACTAAAACAGAGGGGTAAAGGGCCGATTTTTATTGTTTTGTATACAAAAAATGGTTTAGAGTAAAATAAAATATTTGATAAACTTAGAAATTTAATTGTTTTCTGTAATTCTTGTAAAAATATTTTGAAGTATATTCAATAATTATTGCTTTTAGTTTAATCTAATTTTTGCTGTGCTGTCTACAATTTTATTTTCAAAAATCTGAAAAAATTCACACTGGAATGTATTTAGAAACCAACTTGATAAAATCGCTGAAATAAGACGATTTCTTTCTCTCGAGGTTTGTAGCTTTTCAGCAGCCTCTTTGTGATTGGTTCTAACTGCAATAATTGTGGTATCATCTGCAAAAGTCTCAATCGTGTTCTGTTCAAGATAAGGTTTGTCAGAGTAGGTAAAGTGGACCTAATACGCTACCTTGTAGCACTCCTTTTAATTGTTTCAAATTAGAGTAGGCATTTTCTTGCCTAATTCTGAAATGCATGAATTAGACCCTCATGCTAAACTTTATCGAAGGATTGAGCCACATCGAAAGAGATAGTAGAGCAGACTTTATTTTCTTCAAGTGATTTTTCAATAATCTGATTTATGGTGGAGTCGATTTCCCTGAATCCATTTGATGAAAAGGTACCAAATTATGTTCTTCAATTATTGGTTTTAGCCTTTTGAGTATTATGTTTTCAAATAATTTCGAAATAACAGGCAACAGTGATATAAGCCTATACGAGGGGGAAACCGCAGGAGGAATTAGGTGTACAAGCTTGGAGAATTGCGATGAAATTACAAGGAATAGCGGGAAATTGCGAGGAATTGCGGGAATTGGCAGGTATTTTTCGAGAATTTTCTTATTTAAATTATACTTTATAAGGGCTCTAGAGGATTGTTTCTAAAGGAAAACTACAATTTTTGAGCTTTGAAACTTTGTCTTACATACTTCACCGTCTGAAATCTCCAAATTTTTTCTCATCTGGCGTTCATGTAATTCGAGTCTAATTCTCGCCTAGCATTATTATCAAATTGGAAATATATATTACTTAACCTAAAAATCTTTATTTAGCTTTAATTTGAATTCTACATCACGATATTTTACATTAGATTTGAACGATGGGTTTATACTTAATTACAGATGGCGTCACCCTTAATGGAAGTAGAAGAAGCTCTTTACTTGACAATCCCAAACGAGTTGAAAAATATGTTATCTATAAATGGATACGATGATGAAGAAAATCTAGCAACACTAAAAGATGATATAAAAAAAATTGAGGACTTTGCTAGAAATATTTTGCCTGATGTTCTTAGTGACAAAAGGGACTTCCGTGTAGTAAAAAAATCTTCCTACTGAAATTGCGAGAAATTGCGGGGAACTGCGGGGGATTCCGAGGAATTGCGAGGAACTTCGGGGAATTGCGGGAATTTTTTAACGTAGAGGAATTAGGTATACAAATTTTGCCCTGCGGTTTCCCCCTCGAGCCTATATGACGAAACGTCATAAGATGGTTTTTATAGTTTGAGGATCATCATTTCCGCTACTTTCCCAATTATTTCAAATTAGGCGTTGATTCAATTGGTCAGCTTTACTATTGCTTTCTTTGGAAGTTGCTTTAAAATTTCGACTGTGGAGCTTTTTTTGCGGTTAATATTTTTAATTTCTTCTGAAACTTTTTTAATGGAGGTATGTCTAATGGTCACATCTGTAGTGTATGGTGCGGGCCACTGGATTGACAGATGACATATGACAAGCATGACATGTTCGGGGGCCTTGGCCAAGATACCGGTTACTGTAAGAGACTTATAATTCTAGTAATAAACGCATTAACTTTGATCCTAATATTATTTCATGGAATATATACATTTGGCGACGAGGATGGGATATTAATTTCGTTAAGTACTAGAAGGTAATCAAGGCTGGCAGTCAACAACCACGAGGACGATAACTGTAAAACAAAAGAAGTAGTTGCTGCAAGAGTCTACACTTACGGTGGAACAACAATTAGTTAATTTTCTATTTAGTTTCAGAAATACACCTTGTACGGGGATAAGCCCTAATGAGATGATATTCAAAGTTAAACCTAAAACAATAATCGATTTGTTAAAACCTAAAAAGGGCGGTAGCATAGTATTTAATCAAAATTTTGACTTCGTTCCGCCAGAGATATTTATTGTGGGAGAAAAGATATTAGTAGGCAGACTTGGTCCTGTAATAAATGATAAATGGCAGCAAGGTATGATAGTTAAACGTGTAAGTGCAGTAACAGTTGAAGACAAAATTATATATAAACATGTTAATAGTTTAAGAAAATTCAGTTCTTTAGATATTAAGCAAGGTTGTAATAATGTATGTAACGAAACCTACGTCAAGTGGCGAGGGTTCAAAAGAATTGTAGTTCGGGTCTGGCAACTATAATGCTGATCCAACTCATACAGCTGGGAATGATTCGCCAGTGTATGTTGTAGGAGATGAGGCAAATAAGGAGAGTCAGGTTGAGTTGCCAAACCCAAATGTTGAGATTGATAATTATCTAGCTAGAGTCGGAGCGGACTAGACGTAGCGCACGAATTCGTAAGGTGCCTCAGCGCCTAGATTTGTAAGAAATCTTATATATGTAAAGGGGGAGTGTTGTGTATAGTGCAGGCCACTGGATTAACAGATGACATATGACAAGCGTGACATGTTCGGGGGGCTGGGTTATTGTAAGAGACTTGTAATTCTAGTAATGTTTTGGTTCAATTAAATCTTGTAGATCTTCTCCGTCATTTGGTTGAAAGGAAGTTTGTAGGTGTTTTGCAAATCTGAAGGCTTTCTGTTGGTTATTCCGAGCCCAACTTCCATCTGCATTTCTAACTGGATGGTTTTGAATGATAGGCCTTTTTAGTCTCTTTGTCGCTTTCCACAGGAAAATATCATTGATTAATTCACCAAGACAATCACCTATAGACTTATTTTTAATGCGTTGAATTTTTCTCTTTAGTTGTTGTTTAAAAAAGTTACCTTTTTCCGTAATAATTAAAATATAAAAATCGCACACAGCACCGTACCAGTTGAACCTCCGTCCGACTAATGAAGGCACTCGCATCCGTGCTTCTTAGAGCCCAAAGTTCTTATCGGCTAGAACAATTCTAAGATGTCTAAAAAGGCATATTAGGCCCCATTTGACGAAAAGTATCCTTACAATTTTAAATAGCGCCATCTTACAGAATTCTGGTAAGTTCTGTTGAACTCAGCAGGTGGTACTCCCAGAATGTTCGAAACAAAATCGAATCAGTAGATACACCAGGGTTTTTAGATATCTCAGACAATTCAAACCGTTGTCGGTTGCTGCAGTGGCAGCCACAGTCATTTGTCATTTCACTTTAGAGATAGGTCAAACTGAAGACAATCCAATTTGACCGGAACCTGGAGCCGTCAGTCCGACCACACCACGCCAGTCGTGCCTGTACCGTTCGTTATACATCTTTCATCCGGATTTTTGGTAATATTGAATGAAGGATTTTTATTTACTTCATTTCTTTTTTTTTTGGTCGTGACTTTAACATCACAGCAGCATAAATACCCAGGTAACTCAACCCAGTAGGGTAAGTAAAGACCGCTCTTCTGGCCGCTAAGGGTTTTGTAGATACCATATGACCCCTGGAGTATTTCTTTCTTCACTGAAGCTGCCCGTGCAGAGGCGTTCACATTATAAACCGAAGGTGGGCCCGAGACAATCCAAAACCTGGACTGGCGCCAAAGTTACCGGTAACGACCAAAGAGCGTTACAAATTTGTTTGGCGTTATTCATTATATATATTTGTTAAATTAATAATTCATTCAATAACAAAACTTACTTGAAGGTTAATAAAGTAAAACTGAAGGTAGAAAAAACAAAAGCTGTTATTATTATTACACTTAACAAATGCAAGACATTAGACATGGGTGAACTTAATCTAAATATGGATAGAGAGAAGATTGAAGTCGTTTCCCATATCAAATATCCGCGAGCTGTAATCGATAATTATTTATTATTGTATGCGCAATTTGACGATATTCAAATTAATATGTTCTACAAAATTTAACTCTCTAGATTGGATTATAATACAAAAAAACTGATAATGTACGTTAAAGGAGGAGTCGTTAGGAATAAAATTTATGATAAAGCTACAGGAAATACAATTTCTACTTAAGCGTGTTTTCCTTAATTAAACTAAAATATTATCGATAGGATCATTTCAACGTATATGGCAAAATAAAAATATGAAGAGTGTCAGAAAATGGATTCAAAATTTAAATGCTAAATTGCTTTAAATCAATAAGTGCAATTCCGTGAATTCAGAGTGTTTCCAAAAATTAATTAGTGAGTTTCTAATACAAATTCTGAAGTAATTAAATTATCATTTAATGTAATAGTTGTTTGGTAAGTAAAATTAGCCTAAAATTCTTGGAATAATTACAAGAAATTTTATGAGCGAAAAATATTACCTTTATTGAAAGCGCCTCAAATATAGCTATTGGCAGGGAGCGCGACGAAAACGCCATCTAGTGGTTGCATAAAATCATGCTCCACAATTGTGAGAACTATGTAAGTTTTGTATAAAAAATAAAAATTCGTTATAAAAAAATCTCATTAGAATTTATAAGCACATAAATAAAAAATGGGATTATATTTTTGAAAAAAAAATCAGTAAAACGTGTTTTGATGAACAAAGTAAGTATAAAACATGTAAATAAATATCAAAAACTATGATTCTTAGGTTAGGTTAATGGTTAATTTCTTAAATAATTTTTAGGCGATGATGAATGTAATTATTCAATCAAACCGGATTTGAGTCTATTCAATCAAATCGAATTTGAGTCAATTACCCATCAAATATCATTTCAACCTCAAATGATGGAGAAAGGGAAGCAACTTGTCGCGGCTGGTCACGTTAGAGATGTGAAAGAATTGAGACATAATGGCAAAAGTTATTTAATCACATCGAATAATTGTAGAATAAAATACACTTTTTACACTAACCATGTCATGTCTACCTCACATTGCTCCGCTTGGCTGGAGTATAGTATTTGCCCACACCCCATCGTTAAATTGGCCAAAGGTATCAATCGATAGATATTGGTCTAATTAGTCTAAATGTGTTGAAATTTCATGAGAAAAATCTGGGTAAAAAACATTACATTTTGAAAAAAGCTCCGCTTTTCATTTTTTTATCCAAATAAATAACGACGGTTTGGTTTGTATACCAAAATATTCTAATTCGCGAAGAAGGCGATACATTCGAACTATATTCATATCTGGTTTCCAGTAATCCGAAGTGACCAACTTGGCAACATCGCATTTTTAAATAACGAAAACCATGATTAAGGTCCTTAAGGTGACTATCTATCATTTTGATAGTACATAGAAATACTTGGGGTATATAGAGTAGGTTTTTAAAACTATGAATTCCGACAAAGTACAACTGATGATTCGTATAAGGATGAAATATGTATGGTAATGGTCGGAATGTATAGTTTTCAAAAACTTACTCTATATGTTTTTGAAAAAATGGATATTCTCCTGTATACATACATCTATGGTTTTTAGAGTTTTCAAAGAAAAAACTCTTATAAGATGGTTTTGTCCATCTGTCCGTCCGTCTGTTAGCCTGATTCCACATGAGAACGGTGAGATAGAGACAAACGGACAACGGCAATCGATTTAGCATCGTTAAAAACCCCAAAAATGATATTAATCTTTGACCTATTTTTACTTTTCCACGACTTATACCATATATAGTACATAATGTATATCCCTATATAGAAATTTATTTTCGTAACTTTAAATTTTCGAAATCTCGAAATTACGGCAAAAATATTGTCGTTTTTCACTTGTTTAGTTTAACTGTCCAATCTTGCTCAATTTTTTTCTGGATTTTTTCCTAGTTTTCTAATTTTTTCCGATTTGCCTTTTTTCTCAGGAACGCGTAGAGATATCAAATTGAAATTAATATCAAGGAGTTTAAACAAATAAAAATTCTAAAGTATAATTTTTTCCGTTTTCCGTTTTACGGCCAAATTTAAAATTTAAGTAGTAGTGTTTTTACAGTTATGTAAAGGATTATCCAGTTACAATTTGGATAATTAATGAAACACACTGTATAAATAATATTTAATAAGGCTTATTAACCTCAGTTGTTTAATGTTTTAAATGAAAATAGTAGAAGCCCAAAAGTAAAATTATCAGATAAATAATAGCTACGCCACTGGCTAATATAAATACTAAGAGTCAATATATTCAAAATTGTTGACCCCTGAGTTCGATAGTAAATAACAAAAAACTGTCTAAGGACAAGTACCCGGCTTATTTTTTCTTCGTATGAAAAAAAAATGGAATTTTCTTAAAATATGGGATTTTTCGCTATTTATGCGCAGTATTTTGTTTCAAAAAAATTTTTTTACTATGCATGTAAAATTGGTTTTAGTATTTGTTTGATTAAAAAATCTATGATGTTATCGAGTGCACTGAACGCACCTTACAGACAATTAGACAGCTCATTGACAAGAAGTATCAATCTTCTTCTTTTTCTTCAATTTACTACAATCAGTTTTCTGTTTAGCACCTACAGTTATAATAAATTTATTTGTAATGGAATCTGGTAACAACGATAAATAATATGAAGATTATATCTTCCTGTTTTCTCTATTTATTTCTAATTTTTGTCTGCTTTTTCCTATTTTTTTCAATTATTTCCTATTTTTCCCTTTTTTCACCATTTCACATTGTTCCATGTTTTCCCAATTTTTACCTATTTATGTCTATTTTTTCCCATTTTCCCTTATTTTCCCCTGATTTTCTATATCTTTTCCTATGTTTCCCTATTTTTTATATTTTTTTTATTTTATTCTATTTTTTCCTGTTTTCCATTGTTTTATACAATTTTTCTTAATTTTTTGTATTTGTAACTATTTGTTCTAATTTTTTCCCATTTTTATATATTTTTTCATATTTTCCTATTTTCCCTGTTTTTTATGCTTTTCGCTATTTTTCTCCATTTTTCCTTTTTGCCTATTTTATTCAATTTGTCCCCATTTTTCCTATTTTCTTCATTTTGCTTATTTCTTCATATTTTTCTGTTTTTCATTATTTTTTTCAGTTTTTCCCATATTATTTTCTATTATTTTCTATTTTCTGTTTTTTCTTTATTTTCCCATATATTTCTCCATTTTCACTATTTTCCCATTTTTCCCTATTTATTCTCTAATTTCCCTATTTTTCCATTGTTTTTTGAATTTTTCTCAACTTTTCCCTCTTTCTTTCCTATTTTTCCCTATCGGTAGACTTATTCACCATTGGACTGCTATTTGAAATTTGTTCCTTAAATTAATGTAATACTTTTACTATTTTGTAATTAAATTAATTTATTCTCTACAGCCGATCCGGGAAAGGTCTAGAGTAACTTTTTTCTATTTATTCCTATTTTTTATTGTTTTTATTATTTTTTTTTAAATTTATTTCTATTTGTCCAAATTTATTCCTATTATTCTCTATTTTTCCCTATTTTACTTTTTTCTTGATTTTCTCTATTTCAGTTATTTTCCCGTATTTCCCCATTTTCCGTATTTTCCCTATTTTGCTCCATTTATTTCTATTCTTTCTACCTTATCACTGTTTTTTCTATTTTTTCCGTAATTTCCATATTTTTTCCTATTTTCCGCTATTTCTCCTATTTTTCTCTATTATTTTCTATTTTTCACAATTTTTTGTATTTTTTGTATTTTTTGTATTTTTCCTATTTTTCCTATTTTTTTTTAATTTGATTACATCTTTTTATTTTTTCTCCTGTCTTTCATTACTTTTTCGTATTTTTTTTATTTTTCGTAATTTTTTCCTATTTGTCCCTATTTGTTCCTAAATGTTTCTATTTTTTCCTATTTTACCCTATTTTCCCTATTTTTCGCTATTTCCGCCATTGTCCCGTATTTCGACATTTTTCCACCTCATTTTTCCTCATTTTCTCTATTTTGAGCTATTTTTTATAGTCTTTCCACCTTATTTTTAGTATTTTTTCCGTAATTTCCATATGTTTTCCTATTTTCCACTATTTTCCCCTATTTTTCTATATTATTACTGATTTTTCACAATTTTTGTATTTTTGGAATTTTTACCATTTTTTCTCTATTTTGCTTACATCTTTTTATTTTTTCCTGTTTTTCATTACTTTTTCGTATTTTTTATTTTCCTTATTTTTTCCCATTTGTCCCTATTTGTTCCTATATGTTCATGTTTCTCCTTATTTTACCCTATTTTTTCTATTTTTCCCTATTATTCCCCATTTGTTCTTATTTTTCCCCTTTTTCCTATTTTTCCCGTTTTCCTGTTTTTTCCTATTTTTTATATCAGTCCAGTCAGTCAGTCAGGACTTTGCCGCTTATATTATAGATTTCTTGACAATTTTCAAAAATATTCAAAATCATCAAAACTTGACAAAACCTTTAAAATTTTTTTTATTTCGTACTTAAATTTTACTTTCCCGGACCCATCAAAGGGAAAGTAAAGTGAACAAGCAAAAAAAAATCGAGATATCGATGGAAATATCCATTTTGAGGTCCCCCAAGAAGATTGAAACCATTTTCAGCGTATGGTCTGTCTGTGTGTCTGTATGTCTGTGTGTCTGTGTGTAATCTTCCACGATAACTGCCGAACCGTTTGACCAATCAAGCTGAAATTTGGTACGAAGGGTCGGTGTGTGCCTGGAATGCGACCATTAGATTTTGGTTTGAATTGGTACAGTAGAAGGTCCTCAAGACCGACATTGATTAAATATACATGTAACAATTTTTCCTTTTTTTAAATTTTAAGGACAAACAATACACTTTAGTGCAAAATATTGTAGTACACAGTTTTAGAGCATAAAATTCCCTATAACTTTTGTTTCAAATCTTTTCTCTAGTTTTTCTTGATCTTGGGGACAAACAATACACTTTAGTGCAAAATGTTCTAGTACAAAGTTTTAGAGCATAAAATTCCCTACAACTCTTGTCTTAAGCTTTTTCCAAAATTTCCAATAGTTACGCCACTAGATGGCGCGTAAAAATTGTGCATGTATGTTTTCTCTAGTTTTTCTTGATTTTGAGGACAAACAATGCATTTTAGTGCGAAATTTTCTTGTGGAAAGTTGTAAAGCATCAAATTTTCTTTAACTTTTATGTTTAACTTTTTATCGAATTCTTCATAGTTTCGCAGCTAGATGGCGAGAAAAATACACATTTGAAGGTAAAGTATGCTCTTTAGTGCAAAATGTTTCAGTGCAAAGTTGTAAATCATAAAATTCCCTACAACTATGAAAATTTTTCCCGAATTCCCAATAGTTTTCACACATGATTTTAGTAGATCATAATTTTAGCAGTGTGATATACAACGTGCGCATGCGCAGCTTATGTCATTATCAACATTGAAATATCATTTCGGTAGACGCATTCACCATCGGCTCGCTATTTTTAATTTGTTCCATAAATTAATGTAATGCTTAGTATTTTGTAATTAAAATAATAATAATAAATAACATATTCTCTACGGTCGAGCCGGGAAAGTTCTGGGGTGACACAGCCGATTTTTTTTTAAATTGCCAAACAATAATTCAACCAGGACTGATATCTGACATGATCTGATGTCTTTATATTCAAATTTTCTTATCACTAAATGGACTTATTTAAAGTAAAGGACCAAGTACGGGTCTCCGTGTAATACCACATACAAACCTGACCTTAGATACGAATAATAAAAGAAAAATTCGCGAAAGAATGATTCATAATCGTCTAATCTAATTAGTATATTAAAGAACGTAAATTAGAATCGTAAACGTGAAAATCCAACAGCCAGTGGCTCGTCGTTGTGTAGTGTAGTGGCAAAATTAGTCGTAGTGGGAGTACGGTACTCTCTTGCCAACGTAAAAGTGACTTCTTTTATCAGTGTATTAATAACAGCAATACGGAACCGAGTATAAAAGTTAACCGGTCTGTGGACCACATAGCGGTTTTATTGTTTACCTTTCAAAATGTTGACTTTAGACAAAGATATTGAATTGAAACTACCTTTAAAATTCAGTGACGAATTAAAAAGTGTGGAATTTAATTTAACGAAAATCCTTATAAAACCTTCTGAAGTGGAAGGCGGAAAACTAAACATCGATCGTACTGATCCAGAATATGAACAATTTTTGGCCGATGTTTGGGTAGGAATCGTATTGACTTTGATGGTACTTAGTTGTGTATGTTTTATGTGCTCTTGTTTGATTTATCATAAGTTCCAGCAATGGAAAACTAGAGGTAAGTTTTTTGAACAAAGGAAAATATGAATAAATGAAATTTGGAATGATAATCATAGTCCTAAAAATTTAGACGAAGGAAATCTACTTCCTAGAATACAAAAAAAAAATTCTTTTTATCAATAAACAATAAATTGATTGTCTAGACGCTGAAAAAGATTAGATCAAAAAATTTAGTCAACATATTTTTTATTTCAAATTATTGCAAAAACGCAAACAAACAAAAATTGTTACAAAACTTTTTTCTCTACATTTTTTTTAGAATAAATTTCTGGGAAAAAATTGAAGTGTTTTTTAAACCTGCATTTTTTAACAACGTTCTTGTTCTTTTTTTTATTTTTTTAATTTACCATTTTTTTAATACCTTCGTCCTTTTATAAAGAATAGTTATGTACGCCCTTGACTAGACAAATTTTCGGTTTTATTTGATTTTTAATTTCTTTAGTTTAACTTCTCTATTCGACACTATACGTACAAATTAATATTTTTCTAAAAATGTTTATTGTTGATTTTTACATAACAGGATTGTTTTGTGCAAAATTACCCTCAAAAAGAACCCCGAACAGAATGTTAAGAAATTCCCCCTCGGTGGAAGTTAATGAAAATTTTATATGTTGTTTGTGTTACTAAAAGTAAAAAAAAGGAACTAAAAAAATTAATAAGCCCAATCTAGAAAATAGTAACTAATAAAAACAGTTTAATTATTATACAGGATGTCTCATTTATATGGAAAAAACAGATTACTTTTGATACACCAATCCGTATGGTTAAAAAAAAAATGTTGTTAATCTCTATTTAAAAACCTATAATGAAATATATAGGGTGGCCCACCATATACACGTCGCGTTGGTCTTTATATGGAAAACGGTAAGATTGTGTATAAAATGTTTCCTATACGGTGTATATGAGTACAATTTACTATTATTTTCATTTTTACAGGGAGCAACATTAAAAAGATCTACATCATAGTTATATTTAAACGGAACACTGTATTTTTTTATTGGAACAAGTTCCTTAACGCGGCTTGCAGTAGTAGTAACGAAATAGCGTTATGTCACCTTCAGCCGACCTTCCTTCTCTTTCTCTTACTCTCTGCCTCTTTTTACAATTTGATTTTTTTCTTATTTAGAATTTTTTTTATATATCACTTGTAATTATTTTATAGAGAGAGATTTCTGCGATTTTTTAAAATTTTTTTCTTATTTTTTTGTTTTCTGATTTTTTTCCCCATTTTCATTTTTCTTATTCCTGTGATTTTTTGCTATTTGCCATTTTTTTAAGATTCATTTCAATTTTTTTGAATTTTTGAATTTTTTGTCGTTATAAGTAGTTGTTTCTCGTTTTTTTTTGCGATGTTTTTCGTTTTTTTTTCTCATTTTTCTGTTTTTTGGGTTTTTTTCGTTTTTTGTTCTGATTTTGTAGAAAGAGATTTCTTCCGATTTTTTTTCTCATTTTCTGATTTGCTGTTTTTTTTTGATTTTTTCAAAATTTTCCTCATTGTTCTGTTTATTTTCTCGTTTTTGCCATTTTTTTTAGATTTCGTTATGATTTTTAGCGATTTTGTTTCAATTTTTTTGAATTTTTCCATTTTTTTATGCTTATAGTTGTTTCTTGTTTTTTGTTTTTTTGCGATATTTTTCGTTTTTCCCCCTTTTTTTCTCATTTTTTTCTTTTCTTTTCTGATTTTATAGAGAGGTTTCTTTGATTTTTTTTAATTTTTACTCATTTTGTTCTCATTTTCTGATTTGTTGTTTTTTTCTATTTTTTTCTAAATTTTCCTCATTGTTCTGTTTTTCTTTTTCTATTTCTTTCTTTTGTTTTCCGATTTTTTTCTCATTTTTTCTTATTCCTGTGATTTTTTGCTATTTGCCATTTTTTAAAGATGTCGTTGGGATTTTTTGTGATTAATTTCAATTTTTTTGAATTTTTCCATTTTTTTATGGTAATAGTTGTTTCTCGTTTTTTGTTTTTTTTGCAATATTTTTCGTTTTTTCTCGTTTTTTTTTCTAATTTTTTTTTTCTTATTTTTCTGATTTTTGGGTTTTATTTTCTGATTTTGCAGACAGATTTCTTCGATGTTTTTTTATTTTGTCTCATTTTGTTCTCATTTTCTGATTTGTTATTGTTTTCTATTTTTTTCTAAATTTTCCTCATTGTTCTGTTTTTCTATTTCTTTCTTTTGTTTTCCCATTTTTTTCTCATATTTTCTTATTCTTGTGATTTTTTGCTATTTGCCATTTTTTAAGATTTCGTTGGGATTTTTTGCAATTTTTTTGAATTTTTCCACTTTTTTATGGTTATAGTTGTTTCTCGTTTTTTGTTTTTTGTGATATTTTTCGTTTTTTCTCATTTTTTCTCATTTTTCAGATTTTTTTTTTGGAAATGTTTTTTTTCTGTTGTTTTCTTTTTTTTTGATTTAATTGAGGCAGATTTCTTCGATGTTTTTATTTTTCATTTTTACTCCTTTTCTAATTTCCTGTTTTTTTTTTCTGATTTTGTCTAAATTTTCTTCATTGTTTTGTTATTCTTTTTCTATTTCTTTCTTTTGTTTTCCGATTTTTTTCTCATTTTTTCTTATTCCTGTGAATTTTTGCTATTTGCCATTTTTTTAAGATGTCGTTGGGGTTTTTTGAGATTAATTTCAATTTTTTTGAATTTCTTCATTTTTTTATGGTTATAGTTATTTCTCGTTTTTTGTTTTTTTTTTGCTATAATTTTTCGTTAATTCTCATTTTTTTTTTTACTTTTTTTTCTGATTTTTGAGTTTTTCTCTGTTTTTTTTTACTTTTTTTTTCTGATTTTATGGAGAGAGATTTCTTCAATGTTTTTTTTATTTTTTCTCATTTTCTGATTTGCTGTTTTCTTTCTGATTTTTTTCTAAATGATCCTCATTGATTTGTTATTCTTTTTCTATTTCTTTCTTTTGTTTTCTGATTTTTCTCAGTTTTTCTTATTCCTGGGATTTTTGCTATTTGCCAAATTTCGTTAGGATTCTTTGCGATTTATTTCAATTTTTGTAAATTTTGCCATTTTTTTTGGTTAGACGTCTTTCCCGTTTTTTGCTTTTTTTTGTGATATTTTTCGATTTTTCTCGTTTTTTTTTCTCATTTTTCTGATTTTTAATTTTATTTCTGCTTTTTCCTGTTTTTTTTTCTGATTTTTTTTTTTCAAATTTTTTCCCATTTTTATCTCCTTCGTTTCCTAATTTTTTTCTCAATTTTACTTATTCATCTGAATTTTTGTGATTATTTGCAATTTTTTTGCCATTTTTTAAAGGATGTTATTTTGTTGTAATTTTTTGCGATATTTTTCTATTTCTCTCGTTTTTTGTCATTTTTCTGATTTTTTGATTTAAGAGAATACATAGAAACATTGTTTTGTTTTTCTTTTTATATTTCTTTCTATTGTTTTCTGGTTTTTTTTCTCAATTTTGCCATTTTTTTTAAGATTTTTTGCGATTTTATTTCAATTTTTTTAATTTTTCCTTTTTTTATGGTTATAATTGTTTGTCATTTTCTGATTTTTGGGTTTTTTTTTCTAATTTTGTAGGGAGATTTGGGAGACTGGATATGGAAATTTGTTATATGAGGATAAATGTCAAATTTGTAATGAGCAATCGTGTTGGGTTAATTCCTGAAAAAAATATGAAAGAATGAGTAAAAAAGGGGAATATAAAAATAATTAAATAATTAATGAAAAACGAACTAAAATAAAGTTTTTTTAATTAAAATAGTCAAAAAGATTATCTACTTTGAAGGAATGAGTAAAAAAGGGGAATATAAAAATAATTAAATAATTAATGAAAAACGAACTAAAATAAAGTTTTTTTAATTAAAATAGTCAAAAAGATTAGATTAAAATACTATTATCTACTTTGTATTTCAAAATTACAATTTACCATGTTTATGCACAACCTACAGATCATCTATTTTTAGAATGCAATACAATTTATTATAATCCACGCAATTTAAAAAACTGGATTTCGAAATGATTCATATTCCTCAAAACTAATTAGAATCATGAAAATGGATGTAAAATAATTATAATCATGAAAATCCAACATTCACTAGTTCATCGTAGGATTAGTTGTTGTGTAGTGTAGGCAGTTCTAGTGTTTAAATTTGATTAAAAATATTAACGAAAACGTTTTCAAATGAATAACGAAAATCTAAATCTACAATCTGCTAGTACTGAATATAAACAATTTTTGCTCTATGCTTGGATAGGAATCATACTAGCTTGGATAGTAGTTAGTTGTATATGTTATATGTGTTGTTGTTTGATTTATAATGTTATCCAGCAACAAAAAAATAGGGGTAAGTTTCTCGAATATGATTTTTTTCATTACAAAAAATAATTCAACTTGTAACATGAAAGTATGTTTGCGTTTACTTAAACTTAAAAACAATAAAATATTTAAGATTCCTAATCAACGCAGTCGTGATTCAAGACGGCGTCGAATTTTAAATAAAAGTAAGCTAAATATCGCCTTTGAAAGCACATATACAGGGTGTTCCAACATAAAATAAAACCACCTTGTATATTTTATTCATATTTGGCACTTATTTTTAACTACTGTTACATCAAACATATAATCAATAAATTAATTCCCGATAGGTCAGTGAAGTTGGCACCCACTTTAGGGAATTTCCCAAAGATTTTGTGTGCATTCGTTTGTCCATCGATTGTCCATTATTGTCCACTAATTATTTTCTATTGTCCACTCTTCGTTTTAAAATGGTGGTCCAAAAACATTTTTTTGCAAATTTTGCTCTCGGCATTTTAATTATATTTTGTTTAAACCCTGTAACAAAAAAACTGCCCATACTATTAAAACGTGTTAAATGTTGATAGAAAGAGAAAAAAATATTCTATGTAAGTGAATTTTATCAACATTTTATATAAAATATTGTGGTTGTGAAAATAGGGAGAGACCATATCTATATTTTTTCTCATTTTGGTCTCTTCGTTTTCTCAACGTCACAATTTTGGCTTGAAAATTTTGAAAAAATTTACAGTTATAGAATTTTGTATTCTCTTTTTAATGGGATTAAATATATTTTAATATATTTTTTTATTTAACAAAATAACTTAGATAATTGTAGATTTTAATAAATAATTTTTTGTTTAACCCCTGTAACAAGAAAACTGTCGGTACTATTAAATCGTATTAAATGTTGATATAAAGAGAAAAAAATAATCTATATAAGAGAATTTTTTTCAAAATTTTAGATAAAAAATTGTGGTTGTGGAAATAGGGAGAGACCATAACTATATTTTTTCTCATTTTGGTCTCTCCCTTTTTTCAAGGTCACAATTTTTGCTTAAAAATTTTGAATAAAATCCCATTTATAGACTTTTTTATTCTCCTTTTAACGGTATTAAAATAATTTTAATATATTTTTATCAAAAAAAAAATAACAGGTAGTTGTAGATTATACTAAATAATTTCTTGTTTAACCCCTGTAACAACAAAACTATAGATGCTATTAAAATGTACTAAGTGCAGATAGAGACAGAAAAAATATTCTATATGTGTGAATTTTTTCAAAAATGTAGATGAAAAATTGTGGTTGTGAGAAAAGTGAGAGACTAAGGATTTTTTTAATTTTCCTCATTTTTGGTCTCTCCCCTTTCTCAAGGTCACAATTCTAGCTCAAAAATTTTGGAAAAACTCCCACTTATAGAATTTTGTATTCTCTTTCCACTGATATTAAAATGATTTTAATATTTTTGTTAATTAAAGAAAATAACATAGAGAATTTTAGATTTTAATAAATAATTTTTTGTTTAACCCTGTAACAGAAAAACTATTAATGTTATTAAAACGTACTAAGTGTAGATAGAAAGAGACAAAAGAAAAATTCCCAAAGTACGTACAAAAATTAAATATTCTACATGGTTGGATAATGAAAAAATGGGGATTTCAAAAATGAAATAAAATGTACAGGTCCGTATTAAAAAAAAATAGTTGATGTTGATCCTTCCAATACGAAACGTTGTTTTAAAAAATTGGATAGGCTATATTAAGTGCTATTTGACCTTCAACAAAAAAACCTTATAAAGTTTTTTTCTATCTTTAAAACTTAAGGTGTTTATTAAATAAAACCAAAATCGTCGATTTTGAAATGGTGTTTGGACAAACAAAAATTTTAGGTGGACAATCTTAGACTAACGATGAACAAACGAATGCACGAAAAAAAAATTAAAAATTCAAAAAAGGGTGTGCCAACTTCATAATATCACAATTTTTTAAAATTTATATAATTAATCATAATTAACCGGTGGGTGGACAAACAAAACTAATTGGTGGACAACCATGGACAAATAAAGAAGAAACGACCTGTACGATGGAATTTTTTTGCCGAGAACAAAATTTGCAAAAAAAAGTTTTTGGGCCACCATTTTGAAAGGGCGGACAAACGAAAATAATTAATGGACAATCGATGGACAAAATCTTTGTAAAATTCGCAAAAGTGGGTTCCAACTTCACTGACCTATTCCAGATCCGTACTCAAAAAAATCGTTCTATTTTATTTGGAACAACCAACACCCTGTATATCAATTTTTTTTTAAAACGATTAAAAGAATCTAAAAGCTTATGAAAACTGAGTGTTTTATTTTTGTTTGTAATATTTCCGATAAAAATATGTAAAATGTAAGACTAGTATAACTTCGCAAATTTAATTATTCACACTTTTTGCAGTAATTCTTACATTGAAAATTTAATATAAAGGGTGTTAATATTAGCTTTAAATAAAATAATAATTTTTGAATACGGATCTGGTATTTCTCTATTCAATTTGAATGTTTAATTAAAAACGATAGTTTTGATAAATTAAAGATATCATTTTACGAACAATATTAAAATTTTTGATATTTTTTGATAGATTTTTTACTACGAGGGTGAGAAGTTATGAAAAGTATAAATTTAAATTAAATAATTACTTTAAGGCTAGATAAAATACAAAAATTCGTAAAAAGTTAATTTCTGAATTTTTTAACCATTTGATATTATTTTGTGTAGACACGAGCGTACATACAATTTTTTTCAGGAGGTGAATGAATCAAGGAATGAAAATCACTTCTTATTCCACGTAACAAGAAAAATATAAAATATATTAAAATGTGCTTAATGTCATTTAAAAGAGAACAAAAAATACAATAAATGTAAATTATTTCATATTTTTTTATGAAAAATTGTAAACTTGAGAGAAGGGAGAGACTGAAGAAACGAAAATCAAAAAAATTCCATCTTTCAGTCTCTCCCTTCTCTTATACACACATTTTTTTTTTTTAAATTTTGAAAAAAATCATTCTTACAGCACGTTTTTTTCTCTTTCAAAGGATCATAGTTTAGTTTTGATAGATATTACAGTTTTTTTATTACGAGGGTGAGAAGATGTGAAAAGTATAAATTTAAATTAAATTATTACTTTTAGGCTAGATAAAATACAAAAACACGTGAAAAGTTAATTTCTGAATTTTTTAACCATTTGATATTATTTTGTGTAGACACGAGTGTACATACAATTTTTTTCAGGAGGTGAATGAATCAAGGAATTAAAATCACTTCTTAATCTACGTAACAAGCAAAGTATAAAACATATTAAAGTGTGCTTAATGTCCTTTAAAAGAGAACAAACAATACAATAAGTGTGAATTATTTCATAATTTTTTAAGAAAAATTGTAAACTTGTGACAAGGGAGAGACTGAAGTGACGAAAATCAAAAAAATTCCATCTTTTAGTCTCTCCCTTCTGTCATATACACATTTTTGTTTCTAAAATTTTGAAAAAAATCACACTTACAACACATTTTTTTCTCTTTCGAATGACCATACTTTCGTTTTGATAGATATTATAGTTTTTTTACTACGAGGGCTAGAAGATATGAAAAGTATAAATTTAAATTAAATTATTACTTTAAGGCTAGATAAAATACAAAAATACGTAAAAAGTTCATTTCTAAAATTTTTATTCATTTGATATTATTTTGTGTACATACGAGCGTACATACAATTTTTTTCAGTAGGCGAATAAATCATTTAATTAAAATCACTTCTTATTAAACGTAACAAGAAAAGTATAAAAGATTCTAAAATATGCGTAATGTCATTGAAAAGAGAACAAACAATACAATAAGTATGAATTATTTCGTAGGTTTTTAAGAAAAATTGTAAACATGAGACAAGGGAGAGACTGAAGTAACGATAATCAAAAAAATTCCATCATGTAGTCTCTTCCTTCTCTCACACACACATTTTCTCGTCGAAAATTTTGAAATAAATCATTCTTACAGCACATTTTTTTCTCTTTCGAATGATCACAGGTTCATTTTGATAGATATTACAGTTTTCTGATTACGAGGGTTAAAAGATATGAACAGTATAAATTAAATTCTAAAATTTTTAATAATTTGGTATTATTTTGTATATGTGTGATGTCATCTATTAATAACGTTTTTCCTCTTTAAATTTTATTAATAATTTCGTTCATTTCTTACCTATTAGTAATTATTCTTCCCCAGTTTCTTCTTCATCTTCTCAGTTTATATTATTTTCAGTCAAGAGTTTATTAACGTATTACGTTTTTCCCTGTCTTTAGTATATGTATGTATCA
The DNA here is from genome assembly GCA_963243735.1 of Neocrepidodera transversa. Classification (NCBI taxonomy): domain Eukaryota; kingdom Metazoa; phylum Arthropoda; class Insecta; order Coleoptera; family Chrysomelidae; genus Neocrepidodera; species Neocrepidodera transversa. The sequence goes on along the minus strand of OY725337.1, from coordinate 135,475 downwards.
ATTTCCTTTATTTTATTATCCTTTCTGTCTTGGTTTTTTTTTACTATTTTTCTACATTTTTTCCTCAATTTTTTTTGTCCTTTATTATTAGTTTTGTTCATTTATTCCAAACAGTTTCGCCTTATTACTATTTTTTATTTGTTATCCATTTAGTTTTGTGGATTTCTTTTTTTCAGCCACTTTGTTTATATATTATTTTTCATTATTCCATCTTTTGTGTCTACTTTGAGTTGCTATGTTTGATAAAATATTTAAAAACAATTTAAGTAATTTGATGCAATACCAAACCAGATATCAAAATTAAAAACAACTTATCATGTTTATAATGAATGGACATATTTATCAACTGGATGTTACCTTTACATTTAAATAATAGTAGACTTGTTACGTCATATTTGTCATTACCATAAAAAAAATATATTGACTCATGTTAAATTAGGCAAAGAACTTTCCTATTAACCATAGTTTATTGCACCATGTCTTCGTTTATGGTTTTTCTTCAGTTTACCACGGATATTATAAACAATTAGGATAAATAATAGTCTATCATTTTTTATTTCTTTTTAATGATCAAAATGACGTTTTTATAAAAATTTAAATCATCCGTTTTTCGTAATTAGTTAATTTAGAAACTATTAAATTTATAATTAGAAAAAAACTTTATAAATGGACAGAGTTTAAAAAACTGGTAATGTTGTAAATGTATTATTAAAGATTGGTTTGTTAGATGCATATCTAGTTTTTTTTATTGACAATCTACACCATTTTTGTCCTAATACAACATTTAATTAATTGTTTAAGATAAACTATCTTATTTTTTAATCAATTTACAGTTCATTGTCCCAAGAGTATTTTTTTAAATATTGTTTATTGTTTTAAAATACAAATTTTGCAAATAATGAATATTTTTAGAAGTGGATAAATAACCGACAGTCGGAATTCTAAATATCCTTGACCATGTTTCTGAATTTCCGTATAATTGAATTATCAGTTATTTTACTTTATATGTAGATAAAACTGGTTTTAATATATAAAATTTATTAATATAAGGTCCTTGAGTATTTAATTAAACCAGTTAAGTTGGTAACATTATCCAATCTACAAGAAAAATTTAAAAAGTCGAAAACTAATTTTTCCCATCCAAATTATGAATATTTAATTTTATCTCATCTTATAAGTAGACCTATCTAAGATTTCTTTCTTTTTCCGCTCTTTTCAGATAATTTTTTTTTCTGATAATATATTTTTTGTGGTACATGATTTAGTTTTATTTGCAATTTTATTCAAATTCTTAAAAATTGATTTTTTTTTTTAAAAATTCGGAAAATGTAATTCGTAAATGAGCCTCAAAAATCATTAAAAATTGATACATTTTTAAAAAATCCATAAAATATCCTTAATGATCCTTACAAAACCCTTTCAAATTCCTTACAAAATTCTTAAAAAGTATTTCTAAAAGACACTAAAAACTTTTGTATAGTCCTCGAAAATTCCTTTTAAAAATTCTTAAATAATCCTTAAACATTGAATTTTTTTAAATCCTTAACAATGGATTTTTTTAAATTCTTAAAAATTGTTTTTTTTATCCATAAAATCCTTGAAAAATTGTTAAAAAGTTTAAATTTGTTAAAAATTCTTTACAAAACCCTTGAAAAATTCACAAAATTTCGTTGAAAAATTCATGGTTGAAAAATCCTTAAAAAGAATATTAAAAGAAAATGAAAATATTTTTTTGAAAAATTATGAAGCAATGACAGGACAAAATTCTTATAAAATTCTCATTTAAAATCTTCAAAAAATGGTAAGAAAATAGTAATAATATTAAACCCTGAAAAATCTTTGTCTAGTCCTTGAAGTCTTTTTAAAAATCTTTAAATAATTTTTAAAAACTGATTTTTTGAAATCCTTAAAAATCGAATTATTTTTTTAAATGCTAAAATATAATTCTTGAACGATGCCTTAAAAAGTCATTAAAAATTGATATAATTTTAAAAAATCCATAAATTATCCTTAATGGTCCTTGCAAAAATCTTTCAAATTCCTTAAAAAGTATTTCTAAAAGAAACTAAAAAATATCGAAGCATTTTTGTATAGTCCTCGAAAATTCCTTTTAAAAATTCTTAAATAATCCTTAAACATTGATTTTTTTAAACCTTAAAAATTGATTTTTTTTAATACTTAAAAATTGTATTTTTTTTTAAATCCATAAAATCCTTGAAAAATTCTGAAAAAGTTTAAATTTGTTACGGCACAAAATGCTGGTAAAATTCTCATTTAAAATCTTCAAAAAATGGTAAAGAAAATAGTAATAATATTAAACCCTGAAAAATCTTTATATAGTCCTTGAAAAATCCTTTTAAAAATCTTTAAATAATCCTTAAATTGATTTTTTTTTAAATCCATAAAATATCCTTACTGATCCTTGCAAAAATCTTTCAAATTTCAATAAAAGATATTGAAACATTTTTGTATAGTCCTCGAAAATTCCTTTAAAAAATTCTTAAATAATCCTCAAACATTGAAGTTTTTTAAATGCTTAAAAATTGATTTTTTTTAATATTTAATAATTGTTTTTTTTAATCCATAAATTCAGTGAAAAATTCTTTACAAAACCCTTGAAAAATTCACAAAATTTTCTTGAAAATAAAATTATAAAAGAAAACGATAAAATTTTTTTGAAAAATCATGGAGCAATTACAGGACAAAGTCTTATAAAATTTTCAAAAAATGGTAAGAAAATAGTAATAATATTTAAACCCTGAAAAATATTTGTATAGTCCTTGAAAAATCCTTTTAAAAATCTTTAAATAATCCTTAAAAATTGATTTTTTTAAATCCTTAAAAATCGAATTATTTTTTTAAATCCATAAAATATAATTCGTGAATGATTATTAAAAATTGATATATTTTTAAAAAATCCATAAAATATCCTTAATGATCCTTGCGAAAACCTTACTAAATCCTTACATAGTCCTTTAATATTTCTTTTTAAAATTTAACATTATTATTTTTCTTATCCATTGCTTCTAAAAATTCCTATTCATCAGTACTACTTTGAATTTATTTTTATAATCTGTTTCCAATTTCTTTAGTTCAAGTTGGTTTAACTCTATTACCTTTCTTTTTCTTTCTATTTTGTGGTTCTGGATAACCACATTTTCCAAAGTTCAGTTCATCATAATTTCTCCTTTGAGAGAAAAATATTTTCCAATTTTCAGTTAAATAACCGAGAACAAAATAATATCGGTAGCAAAATAATTGATATCATTAACAGTTAATTAATAAAGAATATGTAAATTTTCTATCATTAAATAAGATAACTGTAAATTGAAATAAGTAGGGTTTTTTACAAAGAAGTTTAAAGTGATTTTTAGTGTATTGTAAAGTGAACACGTCCAGTGCCAGTATTGATATATTAACGATGTCACGATTTCTAATTTTTTTTGTAATAAAAGAAAAGTCATCTTGTGCTTAATACAAATAAACAATCTAGAAAAAAGCTCTTTAAAAATACTACCATGTATTTTTTTAAATCAAGTTTCAGTTATCTTACTAAACGATGTGGTCCTTCGAGAATATCTAAGTTAATAGTCACATTTCCTCTTTTCTTCACCGCTTGGTCGTCAAAAAAACTCAATTGGAGCATTTTTTTCGTATATTTCAGAAATTTATTTTGTACTTGACCAAGAAATAAAATACCATTATTATTTTAGTTTTCTTAGCCGCCATCATAGTACTTTATTATATTTTAACTAGAATGCTTAAAGATGTACTTAATGTCCATTCATTAGTTAAGTTGTCACGAATTGATATTACAATGTTTAATGATTCGACAATTAGTATTATTCTTGGTATAACTATTAGCATATTTTTATTTGATTTTTATTAATATTCTGTTCTAAAATTGGATGTTTATGGATAAGTATTAATATTTTATATTATACTTTTTAAAAATAGTGCCGCTAACCAAGGTTGGGGAAGTGTCAATAAAAACATTTAGGAATAATCTTTTTTTCACTTCCAACGAAAAACAGTACATAGAAAGATTAAAGCCAATAATCAAAACTAGAAATCTAATCAATTTGCAGAAAATAATTTATATGTGTTTATATTTCTTAATGTAACCTTTGATAAGGAGATCTAGATACTGTACAAAATTCAATTAAAATATTTTAAATGTTATTTTAATAATAATAAATTTTAACATAACATAGATATTGACTGGAAAAAGGGTATACATATCCAAATAAGTAATTTAATTCGACTATTGTACTTATGTTAATCGTTCAGAAACTTCAGATCCCAAATAAATATGGCAATAGTAAATTAGATATTATTTCAGCTTTTATATATAAATTATATTTTATTATACACTGTTGCTATTGCAATAATAGAATTATTATTATTGAGAATTTAATAATAATGTTATTGTATATTTTATATAAATTATTATTGTTATTGTTTGTCTTATTAAAGATAGGAATTTTGCTATCTAATAATTTTTTATTATAAATAGATTTTTATATTAAATAAAATGTATTTGGGGGATAAAATAAACCAAATGATATAAAATAATAAGAATAATTTTTTAATAGTGATATATCATTTGTGACGTGTTAAATAATTTAGTGACATATTTAGAAAAAAGTGATTTATATACGAAAGAAGAACAATTACAGTTTGTTTAACCATCCTCTGCCGTTACGTCATACATTATCCAACTTGATCTCTCAATCATGAAATGGATGAGACGGAATTATGTTATTTATTACTTTTGATAGTTCAATTAATTTTTCATTGTCAAAATGCATTCCCGGTACGATGAGAAAGAGCAAAGTTTGATTATTTACTTTTCAAGAGAGAGAGAGAGAGATGTTGGAATGCCGCTTTTACCGTTAAATGCAGTCTACAACGTTTGGGTTCACCCCAAAAATATAATCGTATAAAACATTTTTTCCGCCATTTAATCACGATTCGATCATACGAAATCTTTTTAATTTAGTCAAAAATCGTGCTTAGGGACGTTAAACATCAACAAATAAGTTACGTAAAACAGCAGAATATGTTACCGATTATGACCTAACGGCTGAAACAAACTTAAACTCTAGTACAAGAAGATATAATAAAAATACAAGAACAGAATGTAGCTATTAAGATAAAGTTAGATGGAGAAAGTATTGGGCAACAAGAAGAAACAGACTCATCAGATACACTGATGAGTAGATTGATGAAGAAAATGGATAAAATAGAAAAAAAGATAAAGAAAATGATACTTAATAATGCATAGGGGAGTGTGGATAAAAATGATGGCCTTAAGGTTTGATGCTATGTAAATCCTTCCAGTTGTCCGATCAAAATATAATAACATATGCTTTACCATACGTTATTCTCAAAAATGTATTTTTAAAACGGTGTAACGAGATGCTTCGTACCAGTTGTAAACTCCCGCCAAAAGATGGAGTCACTCACGTATTTGTTTCACATACCCAACCGACCTTATGGTATACGGCAGCCGGAGTCGATCAAGTTAGCTGCAGTAGTAGCAGCCCGAAGTCCGAGTTGCTGTGGCCGACCCAATTGGAGTTCCAGTGATAGTCCCTCGACCTTTGGAGATAAACAGGTCAAGCTGAAGGGAGCGAAGCCAATTCCAATTTCCAATGATACTGAAGTCCAGAACCGTCAACAACCAACCTGGAAGACGTGCCTTTACCGTTCAGAGTAAGAACAGTGTTACACATCCTCCTCCGGATTTGGTAATTTTGGTATCATTCAGAAACAAGAAAGGGATTACTTTTATTTTGTAATTTTATTTATTTTTCTGCTCACCTAAACTAACACTCCAACAGCTAATACCCATGTACTCAAACCCAGTAGGGCAAGTATAGACCGCCCTTCTGGTCGCCAGTGATTTTGGTCGATACCATAACGACCCGTGGAATAGTTCTTTCTCCACTGAAGCTGCCCGTGCAGTGGCCTTCACACTATAAAGTGCGTTACAGGTGGAACATATAATAATACTGGGTGGGGTAAAATGGTTACCTCGACAGGGGTAAAACCATCCTCTAGTTTCATATAAGCCAAATATGTCAAAAAGAATACTACTCCCTTATTAAAATGTAAAACAAATTGGTGAAAAAAAACTAATGACTGTATAGTCGTTAAAAAAAGCTACAGAATATCTAGCCTATAGAGTGGACAGGAATTTTTTTTTAAAATGAGATAAATTACAAGTAAAGTCATGTGCATCATTATTATCAACTCCGACACATTTTTGATGAGCCCAGTTCATACATACTATGCATTTGATCCAGCTTTATCCAGATGATTAATTTGAGTAAAAGTCACCGCAAAATATGCCCTCATCTTCTTTCTTCCCCTCGATCGATGAACTGTCATCTATTATCGTTCTTTTTAGTTTTTGGATTTATAATTTTTTGACTTTAGCTTTAGTTTAACCTGATTAACTTCCAGTTCTTTCTTTTTTTCTAGTCTCCTACGTTTTACTTTTAGTACCTCTTATTGTTTCATCGAATAAGACCAATAAACTAATGCCCTTTTGTCAACTCATAAATATTTAATATTATCACGCTCGGACTGGGCATTTCGTTATCATTATAACGTATCTCTGAATCGAATTGATGATGGGTGTGACGTCATACCGCTCTCTATCTCTCTCTATCTCTTAACACACTGAATTTCCTATAAGTCTCTCTCTCGCACTCATTGAATTCCCTTTAGTGGCGGTCGGACCGGTCTAGTTTCATGTGTTGAAATAAAAATATAATTTAATTCATTTCTACTTGTCTCGACATGCATATTCTACCACGCCACTGCATACCTTCTAGAACCAATTGAAGATTAAATTCGCAGACATACTTCATCTCTATGTTAATACTATTATATCTTTCATAGCTGCACCTAATATTATTTCTAAATTCGTTCAAAAATACTTGAGTGAAATCATTCCATATATTTCCAACCAATCAATCGCCAGATATGCGATGGAGTAAGCTCTAACGCGCTATAACAGTTTCGTTCATGATTATCTCTCAAAGACAAATGTTTACTCTATAAAATAAATAAATGCGCCGATACTGATAGAAATTTTCCAATGTTTATAACAATATAAATTGTGCAAAAGTTATTTCTTTGTTAAAATTATGATTAAAAAAGTGCAGACATTTCTAAGTTAACCAATTTAGTCTTTTTATATTCAACTCATTTCTCTGGCTGTGTAATATTTTTATGCTTTTTTGAAATATTTTGCTATAATAATACTAATACGCCATTTTGTGCAAATAAAAAATTTTCTATATCTTACAACATAGAATGTAATATTTCATAAGTATTACTTATTTGAATAATTATATCTTTTATAAAAACACTGTTTTTCCAATTAACCAGGATTTGGACTTTGTTTCCGATTATTAAAATTTTTTCTATTAATAATTCTTAATTATTATTTACTACCCAAACTGTGTATGAAAGATAGTGCCAAAGATTTGTAATTTTTAATTTATTATACTGTGCCCCATTACTGACATCTAAACTTCCTATTAATGATTTAATTAAATTGGTAATTTTAAGTGACTACTAAATAGTTTTTATTAAATAATTTGTATAGATCTAGTTATTTTGTTTAATTCATAATAGTAAATTGATGAATGGTAATAGTCTATTAATTTTATATTACATTTATATAATTTTTATTCGTGAGGTTATCTTTTTTTTTATAAAGTTTATCATTTTTGATCGCCCGCCCCTGCTTTAATCTTCCAGAGCGCATTGGCAGATTGGTCACTCAATGTTCGGGAGACCTAATGAAACCTCTCTAGCTATAAATATTGCATTTAAGTGTATCTACTTTTTGAAACCCAATAAAAATCGCAAAAAAGCTCAGTGGAAACCCGGGATTTTTTGAGCCCTGGGAAATAGAAGAAAATAAATAAAAACAGGAATAAATAATGAAAAACAAAGGAAATAGGAAAAATTGGGAAATTAGAGAAAAATTGGGAAAATAGAGAAAATATAAAAAATAAGGAATAAACAGGAAAAAAATATGGAACAACAGGAAAAAATAGAGTTAAATAGGAAAAAATAGGAATATGGAAACATTAGGAGAAATGGTTAAAAATAAGAAGAAATGGTGAAAAATAGGGAAAAATAAATGATATGATTTTCTCCAATTTGTATTTTATAATTAAAAGATTAAAAATTTAAACATTTTCTTTGTGTTATTTTTGTACTACTGAAAAATTTAATGATCAAAGTTTCTTATATTTGTAACAAAATAAAGTTTTTGATTTATATCAAGAGCTTCCATTTATTGCAAGGGCGTAGGTATTTTTTTCCTGGGGGGAAGGTACTTTTTTCCTGGGGGAGTAATTCAAACTTTTAGACAAATATGTTTGTCCGTTTCTACATATATTTTATTTCTTTTCGTGCTAGTTTTTGGTATCCTGGAGGGAGTAATTACCCCCTTTACCCTCCATATCTACGCCCTTGATTTATTGTCGGTATTTATTACACTGAACCGGACTAAAAGTTCGAAAAATGTGTCACGAATATCGAACAAAAGTCAGGAAGTTCGAAAAAAATTCAGGAAGTTCGAAAAAAATTCAGGAACTTCGATAATAATTCAGGAAGTTAAAAAAACTGACAGGAAAATAAAAAAATGGCTACAGTTAGAAAATTTGTCACCAACAGGGAACAAAAGTCAGGAAGTTCGAAAAAAAATTCAGGAAGTTCGAAAAAAATTCAGGAAGTTAAAAAAAATTCAGGAAGTTAAAAAAACTGACAGGAAATTAAAAAAATGGCTGGAGTTAGAAAATTTGTTGAAAAGTTAAAAAATGTGTCATGAATAGGGAACAAAAGTCAGGAAGTTCGAAAATAATCAGGAAGTTCGAAACAAATTCAGGAACTTCAAAAAAATTCAGGAAGTTAAAAAAAACTGACAGGAAAATAAAAAAATGGCTGGAGTTAGAAAATTTGTTAAAAAGTTTGAAAAATGTGTCACGAATAGGGAGCAAAAGTCAGGACGTTCGAAAAAAAATTAAGGAAGTTCGAAAAAAAATCACGAACTTCGATAATAATTCAGGAAGTTAAATAAAACTGATAGGAAAATACAAAAATGGCCACAGTAGGAAAATGTGTCACCAACAGGGAACAAAAGTCAGGACGTTCGAAAAAAAATTCAGGAAGTTCAAAAAAAGACAGAAAAATAAAAAAATGGCTGGAGTTAAAAAATTGATTGAAAGTTCGAAAAATGTGTCAAAAATATCAAACAAAATTAAGGAACTTCAAAGAAAATTCAGGAAGTTAAAAAAAAACTGACGGGAAAATTAAAATATGGTTGGAGTTAGAAAAGTTGTTGAAAAGTTGGAAAAATGTGTCACGACTAGGGAGCAAAAGTCAGGAAGTTCGAAACAAATTCAGGAACTTCAAAAAAATTCAGGAAGTTAAAAAAACTGTCAGGAAAATAAAAATCTGGTTGGAGTTAGAAAATTTGTTGAAAAGTTGGGAAAATGTGTCATGAATGGAGCAAACGTCAGGATGTTCGAAAAAAATTCAGGAAGTTCGAAAAAAAATTAGGAAGTTCGAAAAAATTAAGGAAGTTCAAAAAAAGCGACAGAAAAATAAGAAAAATGGCTAGAGTGAAAAAATTTGTTGAAAAGTTCGAAAAATGTGTCACGAATATCGAACAAAAGTCAGGAAGTTCGAAAAAAATTCAGGAAGTTCGAAAAAAATTCAGGAAGTTCGAAAAAAATTCGGGAACTTCGATATTAATTCAGGAAGTTAAAAAAAACTGACAGGAAAATAAAAAAATGGCTACAGTTAGAAACTTCGTCACTAACAGGGAACAAAAGTCAGGAAGCTCGAAAAAAAATTCAGGAAGTTCGAAACAAATTCAGGAAGTTCAAAAAAAAGACAGAAAAATAAAAAAATCGCTGGAGTTCAACAATTTGTTTAAAATGTGTCACAAATATCGAACAAAATTCAGGAACTTCAAAAAAAATTCAGGAAGTTAAAAAAAAACTGACAGGAAAATAAAAATATGGTTGGAGTTAGAAAATTTGTTGAAAAGTTCGAAAAATGTGTCACGAATAGGGATCAAAAGTCAGGATGTTCGAAAAAAATTCAGGAAGTTCGAAAAAAATTCAGGGAGTTCAAAAAAAACGACAGAAAAATAAGAAAAATGGCTGGAGTAAAAAAATTTCTTTAAAAGTTCGAAAAGTGTGTCACAAATATCGAACAAAAGTCAGGAAGTTCGAAAAAATCAGAAAGTTCGAAACAAATTCAGGAACTTAAAAAAAAATCGGGAATTTAAAAAAACTAACAGGAAAATAAAAAATGGCTGAAGTTAGAAAATTTGTTGAAAAGTTGGAAAATGTGTCATGAATAGGGAACCAAAGTCAGGATGTTCGAAAAAAATTCAGGAAGTTCGAAAAAAATTCAGGAAGTTCAAAAAAAAACGACAGAAAAATAAAAAAATTGCTGGAGCTAGAAAATTTGTTGAAAAATTGGAAAAATGTGTCACGAATAGGGAACAAAATATACTGTATATTAATTTGTATTAAATTTTTTGCATATACATTTGAGATGATGTTACACGTTTATTTATTATAAATTGATATGCAATTTGTAGGTCAAATGTCCTACGTATTAAATCTACAAATAAAATGCCACCGCCGTAGTTGGACTTTCCGTGTTTTTAAAAAAATAATACGCACAATTTTATAAAGAAATTATATTGTAATAATTTTCCAAGAAATCTAATAATCTTACAGCATATTTTTAAGAAATCTTACATAATATTACACTCATCTTACTCTTAGTTTCATTGGAACTTCTGAATCATGTCGCGGCGCGTTCGTTAAGAGGTGTGTCGGAAAAACAAGTTTTTTTTAAACTTCTAGAATCAATGCTTTTGTGTTCTTCGATCTTGACAAACAGGTTCAACCATTATCACTCAAGTGTAAATACGTCATCAATTATATTAATATATTATTATAGTGACGTCGTTATTGACGAAGAATCGAGTGCGAGATGGATGACACGTAGAAAAATTCCAATGCACTTTTTTTATTACCCTAATTAGTTATATAGTTAACAATGTTAATTATGTACAAGGTGGATCATATAAATTTGTTTATCCTGTTTTTAAATGGAATTTTGGTGATGCACTGTGTTCTGTTTATTTCTTGGGACCCTAAGAACGGAAATAATTATTATCAACCTCTCATCTTTATATATTTTGGACTATTACAAACTATATCAATTGACAAAATAGGAATACAAAAAAATTGAGAAAAATATGGTAAAATAGGGAAAATGGAGAAAAATTGGGAACAATGGGGCAAAAGAGGGACAAATACGAAAAATAGAAAAAAATAGGAGAAATAGTTCAACAGGAATAAGAAATGAAAACTACAGAAAAACAAGGTAAAATAGGGAGCTATAAGCTAAAATAGGAAAAAGAAAATAAGAAAAAATACAGAAAAATAAGAACAAGTGGCAAAAAAAGGAAAATACAGAGGAAAGTAGGAAAAAATAGAGAAAAACAAGTAAAAGCAGATAAAGATAGGGGGAAAATTAGGGTAAAATAGGGAAAAAAATAGCGGAAAATGAATAAAACAGCCAAAAATAGGGCAAAACAGGCAAAAATAAGGCAAAATAGAGAAAAATACTAAAATAGGAAAAATGAGGCAAAATAAGGAAAATAGAAAAAGTAGGATAAAATAGAAAAGAATAGTGAAAAATAAGTTAATTAAGGGAAAAATGGGGAAAATAGAGTAAATAAAGGTAAAATAGAAAAAAACTAAAAAAAAAGACGAGAAAAAATAAGCAAAATAGGAGAAATGGAAAATAGGAAAAAATGGGAAAAAATAGAAAAAATAAGGAAAAGATCGGAAAAAATAGGAAAAAATAAATAAACATGGTGGGAAATAGGGAAAAATTGGGAAAGCTGGGAAAAGTTGGAAAATTAGGTTAAAATATGGAAAAATAGGACAAAATGGAGAAAAATAGGGAAAAGTATGGCTAAATAAGGAAAAATTAGGAAATCCAGGAAAAAATGGTGCAAAATAAGTAATAGAAAAAATACGGAAAAATAAGGGAAAATGTGGGAACAAGTAGGAAAAAAATGGGAACAAATAGGAAAAAATGGGAAAAAATGTTTCAAAATAATGAAAAATAGGGAAGCATATAGTAATACAGGGTAAAATAGGGAAGAATGGAGACAAATTGGAAAAATAGAAAAGAATAAGGAAGCTTGGAAAAAAATAATGAAAAATAAAAGGAAAATAGAAAAACATAGAAAAATAGGAAAAAGTGGAAAAAATGGGAAAAAAATAAAAAAATCAATTAAAGCGTAGTCGTACAGGTACTAATATTAAATAGACTCCGTAGCAGAGCAGAGGTATTCAGCTAGTTGTATGTATAAATCGGGAGACTTCTGTTGAAAATTACCCCGATGTATTTTGGGTTGTATTTGTAAGATGGGAATGATGGGTAGCTCCACAAGTGAGCTGTTCCACTGTACTTAGGCATATTGTACATCCTCCTTAATAAGTGAGAACTTATCACGTCAACCAACCTACATTTTTTATGTAGTTAACAACGTCGTCAAGAGGTGCCTCTCTTATTTTATCCGAACACAATTTTCCTAGTTGACGAGAGTGTTGGTCAATCATAAAGTATGTGATCGATTGTCTCATTTTCTTGTTCATTTCACCTGTAGAGTTCTGCGTAATCGGACAGTCCCACGTTGTTGAGGTGTTTTCGTACTGGACAGTGACCAGTCAGAATGCCTGTTAATAGGAGCAGATTTTGCCTAGTCATGAACAAGTACTTGTTGATAAGAGCTTTCTAGCAACTCTGCAGTTTTTTTTTTATCTTATTTTTTCTTGAATTTTACAAGGGAGTGATCCTTAATTAGATTCCTCACTATCGATGTCGTTAGTCCAATGGAGGAGCCAGATCCAAATAGTTTTTGGTTGACTGTCTTCTTGACCAATGAGTCGGCAAGACCTTTTGAGGTGACGCGATAGATACTTCGACCAATGCTTGATGACATTCTAGTACTAGCAAATTCGTGTTTGTCCAGGGTGAGTAGCGTTTGCCTGTTTTCTGTATTGGTGAGCATATTTCTGCTGATTTTTTTTGCTGCTCGATTTGAGCCAAGTGAGCACTTTTTCCCATAGCCCATTTCATGTTTAGGTTTAAGAATCTGGAATCTATGCCGCACCCTGAACCTGGTTTTGTTTTGGAGCCGCCAATGTAACTATGAATCATACCTGCTACTTCTATATTTTTGTGATACCTTTGTAGGGCTTGTGAGAAAGGCATATCACGGTGAGATAGAGTCCATGTTCGCTTGTGACAGTGGAAACGTGTCAAGTGCCCTCCGCTAAAAGCGACATCTAGTAATTCAGGTTCTATTACAACCGAGCGGAGTCTTAACGCGACATCCCCGATATAAATATCAAGGAGGGTGAGACTGTGGAGGACTTCCATAGCTTTGGTTGGTGTTGTTTTCATAGTTTCAGTTATGTTGAGACATGTTGTTCTTTGAATTTGTTCTAGTTTACGGATAGTTGTCTGTTGTTGGATTTTTGGTCCCCAGACACCTGTATCATATGTTAGCATAGGACTTTTAATGGCCGTGTACATCAATGAAACGACTCTGCAGGAAACCCCCCAGGTACACAACACAGTTCGACGGTATTTAATGTATGCTCTGATTAAGTGTTGCCATATCTGCGGGTAATTACCCGATTTTCGAGTATTTTCCTACTTTGTGGATATTCTTGCGAGTATTTCAAATTTGCGGGTAAAATTCGGGTATTTCCTTCCATCTTCATCCCATGTCAATTATTCACTGTTTTGATGTTTTGTGGGAGTGAGGCCACTTCTATTAAACATAAATATTACCGCTACAGCTTTCTTATTTCTCAAAAAATACATTTGTTTGCATTGAACACACTTGGCAACACTTCCACATAATTCACATCCGTCAGATGTCAAAGTCAAATAGAAAATAGCCCTGGCAGCTGAGGACGAGCTATGGGAGGAAAGTGCTCCATAAAAATAATTTTTTTTTTAGTAATAAAGCAAAAATAAATGGAATTTTTTATTAATGTTTAACCCCGGTTAAATTCCGACAGTAGTTTTTTTTTTTTTTTTTTTTTTTTTTTTTTTTTTTTTTTTTTTTTTTTTTTTTTTTTTATTATAAATAATCAGAAAAAACATAATCTAAACGCAAGCGCACAATGTGGAGCACTTTCCGCCCAATAGCTCCACCTGGCAGCTGAGGCTGAGGCTCTATAACTAACTGATAAACACATCAGATTGTAAGTGGGTAAAATGCGGGTATTGTGAAATTCCACGTGTGTAAAATCGGGTATTTTGGGGCAAAGTTGCGGGTATTTTGGTGATTTGTCATTGGCAACACTGCTCTGATTTCTAGGTTAACTTGCTGTCAAAGTTGAGACCTAACTACATTAGCGAAATTTAGTTTTGTTTTAAGAAATTCTGGCGGTTTTTGTTCTAGTAACTTCCTTTTTCTGGTGATAAGATCGTTCTGTTCATGTAGACATGTGGACCTCTTTATTGTTTAAGTGGAACTAGTATGCTTCCGTCTTTGCTGAGCTTGGAGTTAAATCGCTATTTTTTCGAATAATCATTCATGACTTTAAGATCTTCTAATAAGGTCATCTTTATTCAACTTTTACTGTATATTTCAGACATAAGCATAGATATGACCGTATTTTACAAGAAAATCTACAAACACAAAAACACAATCCATATTCAGCCTTAGTGACTAGTGCACAATCACATAGTGGTACTTAAAAAATTATGTTTAATCAAGTTTCTTAAATTTTGAAAAATCTTTTTGCTTTTAAATTTGGTTCATTCAAGCTTTCTTTGTTACTAATTTTAGAACTTATGTTTTATTTTAAGAATATCATCACGTTTTATTATTAAGTCAATATTTTTCTTTTCTAGTTTAACTAAAATAAGTCATGGTAGATAAAGATTCATTATTAGATGTAAGAGATTAGTTGTTCTTGTTTGTTTTGAATAATTTTAAAACGTTTTTTTTTCTGACGATTCTGAGTAAGTTTAAATTTTAATTATAAAGGATAATCTATTTATAATTAATAATTATGTAAATACATTTTATAAAATGAGTTAATACGTAAATAAACTTTGATACACCTCTAGGCGTTAATTAAGTTTATAAGCGGGAATTTAATTTAATTGTTATTTTCTTTATAAACTACATTAGATATATATATTACTTTTAAACTAATAATATATTATAAGTAGTGTCGTAATGGGTAATCGTATTGACTTAAATAAATGGCTAATATTGCCTCCATTGTTCCTTTATCACTTAGTTACAAAATTTTAATTGTGAATATAAAAAAAAAACATTTATTATCCCAACTATAGATATGGATACCAATATTAATATATTAATATTAAAAAATAGGTTGCAATTGGCTTCATTTATGTCAAAATATAATTATCCTGGCACCAAATAAATTCTAGCTCTAGAAAAATATTTTTCTAAGGATGCAGATTGCAGATATTGAAGGTACACCATAAGTCTAGATTCTCTAGGTCCAAAATGTTTTCCAAATTTTCGACCCTTAACGGCTATAAATTTTAAATATTATACTACAAGAATACAGTACTAGTAGCCTTTGACATGCAAAAAGTACTTGACACGAATTTCCACTATACTTGACATAATTGAATTAGACATAAGTATCTTGGTTTCCAATGGACTCATCCAGTGATTTTTTTTTATATTTTTATTTTATAATTTTGGCCTACCATAACACATTGCACCGGGTCCAGCCCTTCTGAGACCGATCCTGCGGCTGTAATTAATTCTTAAAATTTGAATATCGGGGCTATAGTGGCTTGTGACGTGGCCCAATTGAAACAGATTATATTTGGATATGTTGTCATATCGATAAAAATGGCAACTCTCAGTTTCTCATTTGTTATGATTAAAAGAAGGAAAGAAGTATGTCAAATTTTTCTACAAACGTACAAAGCTAGAATCTTGGCAATGCTGTAGAAAGTAAAACGTTAATTATTGGTCAAAAAGCGGCACCACTTTCAAAATATATTAATTACTTTTTATTGATTTTTAAATTAAAAGCCGGGAAGCTTCCTCTCCACCCCCTATGCTCTATGCGTTTGCTTTTCCCTTTCGATAGACAGAGAGCTGTGAAAACGACATTGTGCTTTTGTTTTTTTTTATCTTGACTTTACAATAGTAATAACTAAATCCAATAAGTTATCCATATCTCAAATGGAGTCAAGTATTAATCATAAAATGAAGCTCAAAATCGTGTGCCACAATAATATATTTTTTTAAAAACTTGGAGGCAACTAGTTTCGGCTAATAAGCCATCTTCAGTCATAACTAATTAATGTAGAATATCCGAAAAGTAGTCTTGTCAGTCTTTTATATTGATAATGTTTTGTCATATCTTCTTCTTCTTTTTATCTTCATTTCCTTGAACCCATTTCTTTGTTCAATTCTGTCCTTCATAGTTTTTGACATAATTTTTGAGTTGTTAATTATCTTCTTTGTAATTCTCCTTTCATTTTCATATATATGAGATAATTAAATTTCGTTTAATCTTCTTCTTTTTCGTTTTCTTCCGTGTCCACCACAATGATAGAAAACCATTTTTTTAGTTCTTAACCGCTGCATAGTTGGGCTACTGTTTGTGACTTCAGTTCATTTTGTATGAATTATTTCTTCCAGTAGTCCTTTAACGACTATTTTTGTACTCTTCGCTTTTGTTTTTGTACCATTTGACACATGTATTTGATACCTTTTATTGGTCTTTTTTTGTATATGTTGTAATTTTTGGAACGAAGTTCCTTAACGCGGCTACGGTAGGAGTTAGCTGGCAGAAAGCGTCACGTAAGGAAAAAACGGTATGCCGTCTCCAGGCGACCTTCCCTCTCTTTTTCTTACTCTCTGCCTCTTTCTACAATATGAATTTCTAATATTAGTTTCGTGATAGCGTAAAAAATGTTTACCCCCACTTTTTATCACTTTTCCCTGAGTCCGAAATGCAAAAACAATCCTGTTCGGACGTCGGGATGATGGTCTGTCTAGTTGTAAACACTGTAACTTTGGAACAAAAGCTCCGATCGAGTTACCTAGTTAGTTTTCTCCAAGGAAGAATCCTATTTTTTTGCTTTTTTTTCAGCTTTTTTCCAATTTTTTTCGATAACTTTTAATTTTTTCTCATTTTTCATTGAACGAAAGCTCCGATCGAGTACCGATTTTCACTTTACCTAGTTAGTTTTGTCCAAGGAAGAACCCTATTGAATTTGAGCAGAATTATTATTTGGATTCTTTTTTATACCATTTATAATTTATTTAGAGATAGCGGGAGACATTTTTTTAGTGGATTTTGATTTTTTTGTTTTTTTTTCAGCTTTTTTCCATTTTTTTTCGATTTCATTTAATTTTTTCTCATTTTTTTCTAAGTTCTGTTTTTTTTACTTTCTTTTCTTTTTCTCATTTTTTCTTATTTCTCTGAATTTTTTGATTTATTTCAATTATTATGGATTTTTTATCTTTTTTTGTGGATAATTGTTTGCAGTTTTATTGTTCGTTGTTTTTTTGGCGATTTTTTTTTCAAATTTTTCGCCGTTTTTGCGATTTTTTCCAATTCTTTTCTTTTTTTGCGATTATTTGCATTGACAATTTTTTTGATTTTTTTTTTCGAATTTCTTTGCGTTTTTTGCGTTTTTTTTTGGGATTTTTCCGATTTTTTTGTAATTTTTTTGGATTTTGTTTCGAATTTTTTGCTATTATTTGAAATTTTTATCGTTTTTTTTTTGAGATTTTTTTGGGTTTATTTGCGAATTTTTTGCGACATTTTTATTCTGCAATTTTTAGCAATCTTTTTGTATTTTTTTTTGGACTTTTTTTCGATTTTTTGCGATTATTTGAAATTTTTTTGATTTTTTTTTTGAGATTATTGCGTTTATTTGCGATTTTTTTGCCATTTTTTGGATTTTGTTTCGATTTTTGCGATATTTTTGAGACATTTTTTTTTCGTTTTTATTTTGCAATTTTTAGCGTTTTCAGCATTTTTTTTTCTGTTTTTTACAGTTTTTTGATTTTCTCGTTTTTTCCATATTTCACAATTTTATTTTTCCAACATTTTCTGATTTTTCTTTCAATTTCCTTTCTCTTATTTTTACCTATCGCCCTTCAGATAAGAGAGGTATAGTAATCAGGCTAAAAATTGGGTAGTGAGTTTTTAATGGATAAACACATTTTAAGGTCCTTAGAATACGATTTTGATGTTTTAGCGATGTTGTAGTAAAAATAACTCAAAAACTACTAAATTAAAAAAATTGAAATTTTGTATACAAGATTCTGATACCCTAGATTAGATCTGATTAGATTTTGGTGTCAATCGGAAAACCGGAAGTGGCAGTTGCTATGAGTGATGACGTCATTACTAAACAAAATGGCAAAAAAGTTTTACACATATATTTTGTATACACTATAGATTATTTTCGTATCATTAAAATTTTCAATAATTTTGCCATTGTTGCCAGATTTACAAAAAAGTCAATTATTTTCATACTTTTTTGTGTTAACTTGAAAATTTTTGATTCAATCATGTTCTGGCCACATCAGATTTTTAATTTAGTTAAACACTGATAATTTTAATAAATATATTTAGTAATATTGACGTCATATTTTAAGATATTTTTGGTCCGCTATTTTAATTAAATCGGCAGTAAAAATCTACTTTTATGTCGATCTTTTTTTACTTTACTGCCGATTATTTCGGATAAAAGGATTTTTTTATTTTATAGTACGCGATTAATTTTAAAATAAAATTTTTGAAAATTTAAACATCGTAACCTTTTAAGTGCTATTGATATTTTACATAAAATTTTGGTAAGTTCTCAACTTATATTCTAAAAATCGATAGTTTAAATTAAATTTTGGATACTTTATCAAATATGGTAGCACCATATTTTCCTATATATTTTTCATTCCTAAGAACTTGTAATAAATATTTATAAAAAAAATTACGTCGCGTTAGACTTAATAATATTTATCACTAACTAGGAATTAGAACTTAATATAACTTATTATTGTTTATAAGGTGAATGTTTTAAAACAATATATTTTCAAAACCATTTAATTTGACTTTAATGTTTATTTAATTATCGCGTCTATTTAAAGTATAGATAGTTATTGTTTTTGTGCAAATATTGACGTCTATCAATAATTTTTTAAATATTTATCTTTGAATAATTATCCAATAAATAAAAATATATGATCAATATAATCATTCCAAAAAATTGTTGACAAAGAACATGAAAATAATAAAATTTATAAAAGAATCTACATACACAAAAATCTGTAAACTGCGCTCACATTTTTTTGTAAATACATGCATTTTAATCATGTTCAAGATGAAAATATTTTTTTTGATTGTTATGGTCTAAAAATGTTTTTGTTATACAAAATTTTAATCAGATGATATGTACCAAGAAGATGACGTACGTGGTAATTATTAATATAACCGAATCACATAGAATTGTGGGAAATTATTATTGTAATAGACACAAAGTGAACTACTAATTTATAAAAATAGAAGTTTACCAAAATTTGAGAAACGGTAAACTACTGATTTTGAGAAACAGATATAGTAAAAATATGAATTCAAACAAATTTGTTTTAAATTTTTTTATCAAAATGTCAGGAGCTCAAGATCAAAAACTAATGATTTATTATCTATATATCATTATGATGTAATTTAGTGAAACTTGGTTGTATTCTGTTATTTTGAACTCTGAACTGCTTCATGGTTAATTACGTTTTGTTCCTTAAAAATAGAGATTTTCAATCCACTCATAAATCCAGTGGTGAAGGAATAAAAGTATATCTTACAGAAATTGCTATAGTGAAAGCCAAATTTAGAATGAAGTATGGGCCTTATGGAGCGCAGGGTTGCCAAAATAATGCATTTTTATGAAAAATTACAAAATGTGAATGTTGTAGAACATAAAATTTTCTACACATATTGTCATTAATGTTTTTCTTGAATTTCTCATAGTTTCGCCGCTAGAGGGCGTGAAAAAAAATATATATAGACATTTGCGACTTTTTTTGTAAATTTTGAGCCAAAATTATGGATTTTTATGAAAAATTACAGGAAATCAAAATTGTAGAACATAAAATTTTCTACAAATTTTGTCTTTGCTTTTTTTTCCAATTTTTATTAAATTAATTTTTTTAGTTAAATTTTATTATTAAAAATTTCAAAAAAATATCTTTAAATTTGCAATAATTAATTTTATAATTATTGTTTTTTTCAAAATTTTATTACAAAAAATGGGGAATTTTTAAAAAATCGGCAGAGAAAAATTTAAAATTATTTTACGATTTTAAACTAAATTGAATAACTTCTAAGTTATTAAAATGGGATTTTCACCATTCGAAAGAAATATAAAACTCTAAATTTAAAATGTATTTTAGTTTCTTAGAATTTAGAATTGTAATTATTATAGCCAAAATAAAGATTTTTTTTAAATTTTTAATAATTTCATTTTATCAAAAAGTATAAAATAAATGAAAAAAGTCAATAGCATATCTGAAAGGGATAAAACAGTACTATGTGTGTAAATTATTTCATAATTTTAACATAGTATTTGTAAAAGTTATAGCAAAAAATGTAAAAAGTTAAAACATCCATGACTTTTTGACAAAAAATTTGATTTTTTTTTTAGTTTTTAAAACTAACTTTATTAATGCATTTTGATCCAGAAAACCTAAAAAAAGTGTCTGTTTCCCATTTTGAATAAAATTGAATGATATTTTAATTATTTATTGATTTTATTTTTTTTAAGGTTAATATTAATATTAAAAATTTAAAAAAATATCCTTAAATTTGTAGAAAAAAACTCTATAATTGTGATTTTTTTCAAAATGTTATTCAAAAAATTGTAGAATTCATAATTTTTTTTTTGAAATTTAATATAAGTTTAAAAAAAATTGAATAACTTTTAAAATACTAAAGACATTAAACCACCCCTTAAGTGTTTCACAAATAAGCAATCAGATTTTTATTTTCATCGTTTTTTAATTATTATCGATTTTACTACAAATAGTCTAGTTTCAGCATTGTTTAAGGCAAAGTATAGTAAAAAGTGATAAATGATAAGTTTAACAGAGTTGGACTTGGTACAATTCTCTACTGCTTCTTCACTGCCTATCAATTTTTTTTTTACCCCTCGAAAACAATTCCGAATCACTTATTTTAAGAGGCATGGGAAGCGCGTCATCAACTTCGAATTCCCTCCCGCTTCCTACCACTTCAGGTCACACCGAGTGGGTATCTAAAATTTTGTAGTACGGCAATCGTTTACACATGACTACACTGCTTAAATTCACAAAATTAGAATTTTATTTCTATTGGGGTTTTCTAACCATTTTAATAAATTTACAACTACATAACCCGAAGTTTGTATTTTTAACTTTACTAGTGGTCGCCCAGTGGTCGAAATTTGACCGTAATTCATTAAAATTTGAAATATACATATAAGTACCTATTTTTTATTTTCCTCTTTTTTATTGTTTTTTTATATTTCCAATTTTTAGACTTTAATAAAAAAGTCTTATTATACGGCCCTGGCCGTCTGTCTGTCCGTCCGCGCTATAACTCAGGAACCACAACAGATAGAGATGCCGCGCACATATTTTCTATTCTTTCATGTTTTTTTCTATTTTGCTCCTATTTTTTCTATTTTTGCATATATTTTTTTATTTCTCCGAAATTTTTTCTATTTTTGCGCATTGCTTACTATTTTTTTAATATATTTTTCTATTTTCAACCAGTTTGCCTATTTTGTCCTATACTTCCCTATTTTTTTCCTATTTTTGTCCATTCTTCTCTATTTTTTTACGTTTTCTTATTATTTCTATTTTTCCACACTTTTTACTATTTTTTCTATTTTTCCACACTTTTTACTATTTTTTCCTATTTTATACCATTTCTATATTTTCCTGTTTCTTTTTTCCTTCATTTTTCAATTTTGCCCATTTTTTCCCATTTTCCCCATTTTCTCTATTTCTTCCCATCTTTACGTTTTGCTATTTGTCTCTATTTTCACTATTTTTTTAACATTTTTTCAATTTTTCCTATTTTTACTTTCTCGACCCACCTCAGAGATGTTAAAGTATTGTGAACGAGCTAAAAAAAAATTTCGAAAAAAGGAAATATCCATTTTGAAATCACCTGATATGATTAAAACCATTTCCAGATGGAAGTCTGTCTGTCTGTCTATCTGTCTGTATGTCTGTCTGACTGTCTGTCTATCTGTCTGTGTGTATTCTTCCATGTTAGAGACCACACGTTTAATCGGATTGAGCTGAAATTTCATATATAGGTTTGTATTTGTGAAAGCCCTTGAAAAACTCTATTCAAAACAGCCAAAATTATTTCTCTAACTGTCATCTGTCAAAAATAAAAGAACGTCCAAATTTGAAACTTTTAACATTAAATATCTGAAAAAGTATTCGTGGATACTCGTCGGGAAAGTTTTGGTGCATCACAAATCGATTTTTTTAAATAGTCTTCCCCGAAGAAAATGTAATTTACTATCAACCATGCCTGGATTTGTGCTTTATTTCATGCTTTTTTGGGGAAATCAAACTTACGTGAGTGATAAGACGCATTGCCCTAAACAACAAAGTATTTTTTGACTTTCAGCAAGCTTGGAATTAAAATACGCTCGAACCAATCTTCGTATAAGTCTCCATCCATTTCATCATGGTAATCATCTGCCCCCTTTTTAGGAAGGAAAGTCAATTCTTCTCCATCCATAAAGCCTTATTCAGTTCCAGCATGCAATAGTACCAAACGAGTACCTTTGAGTTGAAACTTTGAGTCCCATGGTTAGCCCTTTCACAAAAGTATCTCGAGGATTTTTTATAGTCGTGTCCTTCCATTCCTTTTTTACCAATACACCAATGTTCGTCCAAGATTTATCCGTGTAAATGAGGTTCACATTCTTCTCATTTAATGCGTTGATTTTCCTAAGATACCTGCATCTCCAGGTAATAATCTCTTTCCAGGAATAGAGAGTGCCTCTTTTACCATAGACAAACCCTATGTCACTCAGCAATCTTCTTCTTTATAGCTTTTGTTAAATAATAATAGCGCATGCGTATCGGCCCATTTTCACTGCAACTTCCAGGCTTGCATATTTTAGTGATTTTAGATTTTAGATTTTGACAACATAATTATTGTGGTTCTGTATAATGGCCGACTATAGAGTAGAAGAATAATGATTAACCATACCATGGAGACTATACAAGAAGCACGAACTCAAATGGAAGAATTGGCAAAATATGTCCACTAAATCGTACTAATCAATATAATAATGTAATATCAAATATCAATAGTCCAAAAAATCTTAGGCTCAAATGTAAAGCTCACATGACATGAAGCAATGCAACCTGCAAGAAATTGCAGCAAGTTCTTGCAAGGTCAAAGTATTGCCGATGTTGAATCTGGCATGTTGTTTGCAATTGCAACATGGCTGCCAACTTCCCCCCCTCCCCCTAAAAAGCTATTGAACCGCTACCGCCGCCGGCTTCATAAATTATTTTTGAGGACCCATACGGAGGTTCAATAGCAATTTTTTAACCTCAAAAAATATGAAAAAAAAACAATTAAAATAAAAATAACAATCCTGAATGACAAGTGAAGTGACATTTGGTGAGTTGGTAAATCAAAAGTAACTTGATTTCTCCCTAGAATTGCAACTTTCAGGCAATAGAAATCGCACCAAACCGATAAAGTTGCAATTGCAAGCTCTTGCAAAAGTCGATCAGTTGGGCTTTAACTGCGCATGCCTTTGATCAAGAGAAATTGCGTCTTGCATGTCATGCGAGCTTAAGAAGATTGCTTTTTACTTTTGCGTGTAATTTATATTGCTGTAAGATTAGTTTAAGAAACTGTCAATTTTTTAATTCGGCTAATTTATCAATTAGTTGCCTAACCTTGGAGACCTTTCTTTCTGGATTATACTAAGAATTTGATGAAATATTTTTTATAATGAAAAAGTCTTTGTTTGTGGGTTCATTGATTTCAAAATGTATCCACAATTTAATTTAAAATATTAATTTAGAAATACCCTTTGTTTTTACGAGTTCAAGGATATCAAGTATTATTTATAAATTTATAATTGGAATCCCGTTTCATATATTTGCAAAAAATATAATGTTTTTTAATTGTGGTGTTATTGAAATATAAATTATTAATTGAAAATAACATAATGTATTGAACTAATTAAGATAACAGGGGTTAATTGTATTTATTTTTTATTTTTATTCTTAAAAGAAATATAAAATATTTATTGTTAAGAAGTTCGGTAAAAAATTAATATTTTAAAATTATTTATGAAATTATTAATGTAGTAATACAAATATTTATATAAACTTAAATATGTAATATTGTTACTCGTATTATTATTAAAATATTTTGTTTTATAAATTATATTTGTTTATTAATTATAATTCTTTAATAATATTTTTGTATTTTTACTGGCAAATTCTTCAAAAAATAACAGATTTGTAATTTTGTAAAATATAAATTCGAAAGATAACATGAAATTTTAAGAATATAATAAGTTTCTTATAATTTTATCTTAAATGTCCTCTATGACGTTACGCCTATGAATATACACTGCCGACCAAAAAATTTAGGTCATTTTAAATAACTTGAAAAATTTTAAACGACCCTGCAAAATCCTTATGGAAATTGGGTCTCGGTGGATTTGTTTTAATTTTTGTAACTTTTTTATTGTAAATTTCTTCCCCTTTCACAATTTTTTTTTTCAAGTTAGTGTGAGTTATTTACAAAATTAACTGTACCCCTCTTTTTATAATCTTTATTTGTTTATAACTTTTGCACGGGTTAAAATTTTTTTCCCAAAACTATTGAGCTTTTGTTGATATTTTATTTCACAAAATCACTATAAAATATGTTTTTTAAGATATAAACTAGGCTATAACAAGCTTGGAAATTATAAATTGTTAAATTGGTGTCAATTTGGTCATCTTTGATTGCCTTGTACAACTAAATCACATTTCATAATTGTTTCTGTCCTAATTATTATGTTTTTTTACTATTACATAGATGATACGTAAATGAATATTAAATATAATCTTGGGTCATTGTATTTTAGAATATGTTACGGTCCAGCTTTTTATTTATGTGTAAAATTCAAATATATTATTTAAGAATTTGATACTGTTATGCTTATTCATAAAATTTAACATTCAACACTTAAAATGTGAGAATTTAGGTAGTGTTAAAATTTAAATATGAGTTGGTTTAATTAATTATAAAAATTTAATTTGTGGGTATGATTATAAATAATAATTTATTATCACAAAAATTATTAACATTACAAGTTCTAATAAACATTCTGATTAAATATTATAATGGTGTTAAATAAGTATGACAATTTCTTTTGCGCGCCCTCTAGGGGCGCAACTATTGGAAATTCAGGAAAAATTTTAATACAAAAATTGTAGGGAATTTTATGCTTCATAACTTTGCACTAAAGTATTTTGCACTGAAGTATATTGTTTGTCCTCAAAATGATGAAAAACTAGAAAAATCTACATGCACATTTTTGCGCGCCCTCTAGTAGCGTAACTGTTGGAAATTCAGGAAAAAGTTTAATACAAAAATTGTAGGGAATTTTATGCTTTATAACTTTGCACTAAAACATTTTGCACTAAAGTGCATTGTTTGTCCTCCAAATCTGGAAAAACTAGAAAAACCTATATGCACATTTTTGCGCGCCCTCTAGTAGTGTAACTATTGGAAATTCAGGAAAAAGTTTAATACAAAAATTGTAAAGAATTTTATGCTTTATAACTTTGCACCAAAGTATTTTGCACTAAAGTGTATTGTTTGTCCTCAAAATGATGAAAAAAACTAGAAAAATCTACATGCACATTTTTTGCCCGCCATCTAGTGGCGTAACTGTTGGAAATTCAGGAAGAAGTTGAATACAAAAATTGTAAGGAATTTTATGATTTACAACTTTGCAATAAAACATTTTGCACTAAAGTGTATTGTTTGTCCTCAAAATCTGGAAATAGTAGAAAAACCTACATGCACATTTTTTGCGCGCCCTCTAGTGGCATAACTGTTATAAATTTAGGAAAAAGTTTAAGACAAAAATTGTAGTGAATTTCATGCTTTATAACTTTGCACTAGAACATTTTGCACTAAAGTGTATTATTTGTCCTCAAAATCTGAAAATACTGGAAAAACCTACATGCACATTTTTTCGCGCCCTCCAGTGGCGTAATGTTGGAAATCCAGGAAAAAGTTTAATACAAAAATTGTAGGGAATTTTATGCTTTATAACTTTGAACTCAAACATTTTACACTAAAGTGTATTGTTTGTCCTTAAAACTTTAAAAAGGGAAAAAATTCTTACATGTGTATTCAATCAATGTCGTATTTAAGGACCTTCTACTGCACCAATATAAACCAACTTGGTCAAACGGTTCGGTAGTTATCGTGGAAGATTACACACAGACAGACAGACACACAGACAGACAGACACACAGACAGACAGATCTTATTCTGGAAATGGGTCTCAGTCTTCTCGGGGATCTCAAAATAGATATTTCCAACGATATCTCGATTTTTTTTGCTTGTTCACTATACTTTCCCTTCTATCAGCTGGGGAAAATATACCCTGTCTGTTTTTTATCTTTTTTTGAATTACTCTGTAAACATTGACTTTTTAATCTTTATATTTAAATTTTAATATTATTCCATCCAGACTCCTTCTGCATACCATTTGAAAAAATGTCTTCTTTTATCCTTTTTTTTATTAATTACTTATTTTTAAAAATTAAACCATAAATCTTTTAAATGAGTATATAGTGATAATTTTTAAAAAATTAATGACAGCTCTGTGTATTTTTTTTTCTTATTTTCATAAAACCCATCTCAACATTTTCTATTTTCCTTTAAGTAACTAAAGGTGAGTTTAAACAGCAAATATACATAAAATAAAATAAGAAATAAAAATTAGTATAAAAGATGACCAACTTTTATCTTTTTATCTTATTTTATTTTGTTTTGAAATCTATACTGCGCATGACCCAAATCTTCTGATTGTTGGGATAGGTTTATTACATAAAAAGCTGTGATTTGATTGGTTTATTCTTATTTTATTTTATTCTATTCCTTATTTCTTATTTTATTTGTTGTTGAAGAATCGAAGCCAGTAGTGTCCTGTGTTTCTCCTTATTAGAGAATACATTAACGTTGGTCACCGTTGCAGTATGATTTCAGCAAGGAAAATTAGTTATTTTATATAAATAAAATTTAAATGTTAAACTAAAATAAATTAATCTATATTTGGAACCTAAAGCGTTTGCCGCTGTTGATTCTAACTCATTTTTAAGCATTTGTGACATATTTTTGTTACATCCTATATAATTTATAGCGGGAAAGTAAAAATTAAATGATTTTTTTTATTCTTGTGTAAATAAACGTCGTATAAATTGATTTAAATAATACATAATAAATTTAATATCAACAGACAATTTTCAAGGTTGTTATCTTGACAATCAATTTCCTGCAATATTATGCGTGTTTCTTCGATTTACGTGGTTCTTTGATCGCCATGACGACTACTTTTTTTTTGTACGATTCAGACAACAATGCTAATTTTGTAGCTATAAATATACTAAAATTATTTGCGAGAAGAAGCAAAATTTAGTGTGACTTGAATCTTTAATAAATTTAAAATTAAGTAATAAAAAATACATTGGCAACAGCATCGTTAAAATAATCGACCAGTTTTAAAACAAAGTAATCTGATGTTTTTTATTCACCCTAATATAAGTAAAACACAAAGTAAAAAAATTGTTATATTTGTAATTTTAAATTTAATTTGAGCATTGTGCAATCTTGTTAGCGACGACCCTATAGGGAGTTGCATAATATGACCTATATGAAACCTTCTATTACCTTTATATAACCATTATACTGCCCTGTTAGTAGAAAAGGGCCAATCTACTGATTTTTCCACTTACTGACATTATACTACTGAGTGCAACTTAGATTTATTATTATTTCTATGCCCGTGTCAGTTAACGTCAAAAATCGCACTGTCAACATTCCTTGTAAGTGACATTTAAAAATAACTTGCACGTTATGAGACCTCATTACGCACATGTGCGTTTGATAAGACAATAGTACATTTAAAATAACGGTAAAAGGTCGGGAAACACCGCACTTGACGAGACCACTTGTCCGCTAAGTATTTTGGGGCGCTGATTACGAAAATGAGGGTTAAAACTAGCAGCAATGGTTGGGACACCCCTAAAATTGCAAAAAAACACCGGTTGGAAGGGGTGTTTCTGGCATGTGGGGGGTGTCACACAAATTTTCCAGTCTCGACACCCCGATTTTCGAAATCAGCGAACCAAAAAACATGAGACGAGTTAGTTTGCAAAACAACAAGTACAGTCGAAAAACACCCCTACTTAGGTGTGTTTTTTTGTAATTTTAGGGGTGGTTCAACCATGGCTGCAAGTTTTAACCCCCATTTTCGTAATCAGCGCAACAAGTACAGTCGAAAAACATTCCTATAAAAACCGAAAACAATGTATTTTTATTTAAAAAAAGTTTGAATTGAAAGCATGTTGCCCCTAAATGTAGGCAATACTTTTTACGCGAATAATAAAATGTAAGTAGATACTTAGCATCAAGTTTTATTTAACAACGTAGAAAAAGTACGGTACGTAACACGAGTTGTAAGTCCATTAATGGTCTACTTACAACTCTTGTTACGTAATATACTATTATTAACAGCAAAAGTCCCAACTACACATTTAAGCACTTACAAACGACAAAAATGAATGGGTCTATCTACATTATTTTCAGAAATATTAATGTAAAGAGGCGTTCGGCTCTAATAAATTAACTGATCATGTTATGAGTAACATAATCTAATAAAGCCCATTAACACATTCTTTGCCTATTTTTTATCAATAAGTGATTTCGAGCAGGTTACTCTTTGGATGGATAATTATTCGGCACAAAATAAGAATTGGGCACTGTATTCTTTATTTATTCAGTGAATAAATTCTTTAAACATTTTAGATGTAAAATACTTTTTGCCTGTCCACACATTCATGTCCGCAGACTCATTCCATCATCAAGTGGAAGTATCCCTCAAAAGATAGGGAAAAGTATATGATTTTGCGGATTTTAAAGATACTGTAAAAAATCGCAATAGATCGGTTTCAGTTAATATACAAAATATGTTTAAATAGAAGATTATATATCAGTACAAATCGAACAAAATTCCGCCTATGCCCTACTGGCGCGAGTGACATTTAAAAGAGGTCGGAGAGTCACATATTTATAATATTTTTTGTTACAGATAGACAATATCCTGTTAAGCATTTTCGTTTCAAAATTAGTTTAAAAAGGCCTATCTATCAAAAATCATATTAGTTGATACCAGACTGTATTACTAAAACAGCAGATTATCCATACTCAAATGTGGTAACGAATAATAAAACGCCAAGTCATACCACAATTATTTACATGATGTTAATGTTTAACAATTAAATGGCAACATGTTTCTGCCAAACAATGGCCATCATCAGGCAGAAAGCGGTTAGTCAAATACGACAAATTACAAGAAATGATATTGTATGAAAATTACATTGTAAACAAAGAAAACTTTAACCAAAATAACATCTAATATTAATTTTTTTTTAAAACGCCGCCTAAAAACTCCATAATGGAGAGAGCGGTATTTTGTGACGTGTTTTCTTTCTTCCAAAGAGATTTGTCGTCACCATGACACCCACGGTTTCAGTATTTCACTAGATTGCCTCGGGCGCCAGATTTTTGGAATGGTTTACTCCACTGACTCTCGATCTACGGTCTCAAGAGTACCAGGATAGCAACAGATGGAGGTTACAGTATTCGATGGACTTGTGTGCTTGTTCTAGAAGAACTAGTACTGGCTACGGGTTCTCAAAGTGCAATTGGATATATTTGTAGATGGAAAACGTTGATTTGCACCTCTTTGCCATCCACTGGGGCTAGGAATGTTTTGCGAGTTCTTTCCGAAGTAACTCATATTCCTTCACCTCTTGACAGAAAGAAGTAAAATCTTTGAAGTCATTTTTCCTGATCTGCTGCCGGTATTCAGCTAACAAATTACAGTATAACCAGGCTAGCTGTTGTTCGGACGTTAGTTTCCCATGACGTCGCGTCAAGGTTTGCCTGATGATGGCCATTGTTTGGCCGAAACATGTTGCTATTTAATTGTTAAACATTAACATCATATCAATAATTGTAGTATGACTTGGAGTTTTATTATTCGTTGTATTACTGAAGTTCACAAAATAAGTTGGCACCCCCCCCACTAATTTCTTTTTATGTTTGAATACATATTCTTCTTGCACACAGTTTTATTATTCGTTGTATTACTGAAGTTCACAAAATAAGTTGGCACCCCCCCCCCCACTAATTTCTTTTTATGTTTGAATACATATTCTTCTTGCACACCATTTACGCAGTTTTGCTCACCTACGTTTACTTTTTCCACAATTTTCTAATGAAATATATAAAACAGTTTAATGTAGACGTGCCAAGTGAACACTGGCACCCCACACTGATTTTTAAAAAAAATAATTTACGAATTCTGAAAGTACTCTTTTTGCACAGCTTTGCACACCCAACTTTTGCATACTCTCGTACTCAGAATTAGACGAATGTCAAAGTGCAACTTGGCAACCCCCACTCACTGCTTTTTTTAAAATTTTATTTACAGATTCTGAAAGTACTATTATTTCATAGCTTTGCACATTCATTGCCATTTGTTGCTTTTGTATCCGGAATTACAATGAAGGTCTAAATTGCAAAAAGGATAAAACTTCACCTAAGGAATTATCTTCTAATGTACATACTTCAGTCTGATTAAGCAGTATTATTTTCTTAATTTTACAGCTGTGAAATTTTATCGTGAATCCTCTACAAATTTGTATAATTTTTCGGGATAGATCTTGAAAGTTCATTTTTGGACAGCATTGTACATTTGCATATATACTGCTGAAACTGGCATATTTCGTATTGCGAACTATATAGTTGATAAACTAATAATAAAACACTTACTATATACTACTCGAGGAAAAAACAGATCTAGTATATATTCTTTAATATTTTGTTTCTCGTAACAAAACTGTAAAATAAAATATAAGGTAATAAAAAAACACGTCACACAATGTATACATATAATAGAGTTTATACATTTATAAGGGCCTTAAAAGAACAGGATTGGTTTTTTGTTATAAGGTCATCAAAATATTCCTACTCATGATTATGACCAAAAGAATAACAAACGAAATGACCAATTCCTACCTCAGGTCCAACGTATCCAACAGCATCTATCAAGATGTATGTTGAGTCGCTCACAACAATTTTCTTTTGAATTTTATCCAACGATATATTGAGCTGGAATTTTTCGATGACGTATTTAGCGGCAATAGAAAAATATGCGTTGGACTGACATTAATTTGTAATCTAGATCAGAATCGTATGCAACACTGACCTGAAATGAATATAACAAAGAATGAACATTTGGAACATAGCAGGCTGCTTATAGCACAATAGTTACAAACTATTTTTCCAAGAATATTATTTATCTCGGTTACAAAGCTAAGAGATGAAATACCACATGGATTTTCAATTGTTTTAGAAATGCTCAATAAGATTTCTTATCTTAAACGATACGTTTTTTTGGTTATGCCAATGTTTATCATAGAATTGATCATTTTTTCTATCAACATATGGTCATTGTTAAGGTATAATTAGCTTGTTGAATGTGTCGCTATAACAGAATGCTGATATGGCCATTAATTGAATGACTGAATCAAAAGCATATGTATTGGATAGCGTTACCCCAGTGGGGGTGCTAAATTGTAACTTTGATATCGGTCTAATTCCGACTACAAGCGTGTGCAAAAGTTGGCAATGTGTGTGCAAAAAGAGTAGTTTCAAAATCCGTAAATAGAATTTTAAAAAAGGCAGTGGGGCTGTTAGATTGTAACTTTGACATCCGTCTAATTGTGAGTACAACTGTGCAAAAAGAGTACTTTCAAAATCCATGAGTATAAAATTTGAATAATACCCGTAGTGGTGCCAGTATCTATTTGTCACCATCCCCCAGTTAAAAGTTTATATTTTTCATTAGAGAACTATACAAATAGTAAATGTAGGTGTGCAAAATTGCTCAAATGGTGTGCCAACTACTATTCTGCTCTGTCTAAAAACACAAATGGCATTACAAAATAACTTTAAACAGGATTATCTCGGGAGCGGATTTCTGCAGATAGACCCTAGCACAGCAGCATATAACTTGGTATTTTTTATACCCAAAGTTTTGAAAAATGTTTATTGGGAAGAGCAACAATGTGCCGAAATTTACGCTTTTTGGCACATAGTTAGTAAATATCTTTGTTATAGCTTCCATGGAAGAAATAAGTAAAAACATTTATGACCAAAACTTGTTATTAAGACCATATTTCTAAATTTATTATTTTTTTATCTAGAAAATAAACACGTCTGATAAAAAAGTTGAAGGTTTACTAATAATTCTGATATCATATATCAAATTAATGTATCACACAAAAGCTGAAAAATTCGCTTTGTAATGAAAATGTATATTTTTAGTGCATATTTCCTTGAAGAAGTCTATGTTTAATATAGTCTTATCTATTTGATAAGATATACAAAGAAAACGTGACAAGATCTAATTTTAGTTAAAAAGTAGTGTTTTTTGTTTTATAATTAAATTTTTATGCATAGTTGGTAAACATTACTCATTTGGGTCAATTTTGATTGAATTTAATACGATTACTAATCTAAATTCAAAAGATACTGATGGTATTTTTATTATCTTTGAGAATATTACCTTGTTGGGGTAGGTTAGTCACCTTGTTTTGTACTTACTGATAAAAATGATAAGATGTTTAAATATTAACTCATCTTTGTTTATCTATTTTTGTTTAGTTTTCCCGAAATAAATATTTTTATTTTGAAGGAAAATAACGATATACAAAGTGAGTCTGTAATTATATTAGAAATATAAAATTGCAAATTGAAAAACTTTCAATTAAAAAGTGTAAATGTCTCTCACAGCTTTAATTTTTAATAATTTTTTAATTTTAGTAGGTATTGCAATTTGTGTGGCAAGAATTACCAGGGGGTCCGGAAAATGTTTGAAAATATTGTAATGTATGTAGGTACACCCTATATTAAAATTAAAAAAATATGAGAATTAGCAATAGTTATAGTTGTGTTAGTGTAACATTCATTCAAAATTAACAGTTTTGATAATGAATAATGTGAGTAATAAGGGTTTAAATACTACTGGAAAAATTAAAAAATCCGTTGTGTCACCAAAAATCTTTCCCGAAAAGACATTTTTTATTTTTGACAGGTGATAGTTGGAGAAATAATTTTGACTGTCCAGGGCTATCAAATGACATATTGCAAGTCAATTTCCGTGACATATTGCATCTGTCATTTTTTGTTTGACAGATGTCGTACAAAAACTAATGGATTCTTCTGACGGGTAACCCAAACCCATATACCAAATTTCAGCTCAATCGGTTTAAACGTGTGGCCTCTATCGTGTAAGAATATACACAGACTTTCATCTCGAATTTTTTTTTTAGCTCGATCACCAATACTTTCCCTTCTCGGAGGTGGGCCAGGAAAGTAAAAACTCAAAAAATCTCATATCTCAAAAAAATTTCAAAAAATCTCAAAAAAGGTAAAATACCTCAAAACCATAAAAAATCTCAGAAATCAAAACAATCTGCACGAAATCTCAAAAATTTTCAAAAAAAATCTCAGAAAAGGTAAAATTCCTCAAAACCATAAAAAACACTCAGAAATCAAAAAAATCTTCACAAAATCTCAAAAAATCTCAAAAAATCTCAAAAAATCTCAAAAAATCTCAAAAAATCTCAAAATATTTTAGGACGCTTTAAAAAATATCCCAAAAATCTCTAAAAATTCTTGAAAAATCTAAAACTTCACAATGAATCTCAAAAAATTTTAAACGTCAAATCTCAAAAAATAGTAAATGTCTCAAAAACTCTAAAAATTAAGTCAAAAATTTTTAAAAATTCAAAAAACCTTAAAAAGTTCAAAAACAAAATCTGAAAAAATCCTAAAAAACATCAAAAAATCAAAAGTATAAAAAATCTCAAAAAACTCGAAAAATCTCAGAAAATGTCAAACAATCTCAAAAATTCTTTAAAAACCTCAAAAAATCTCAAAAAAACTTAAAAATCTTTCAAAAATTTAAAAATCTCATGAAATCTCTAAAAATTCTCAAAGAATCTCAAAAGATTCAATGAGTCTAAAAAAACTCGAATAAATTTCAAAAAAATTTCAGAAAATCTTAAAAAATCTGAAAAAAAACTCAAAAAATCTCAAATAAATCTCAAAAAAACTTAAAACACTTCAAAAAAATTCTCAAAAAATCTATAAATTCTTAAAAAATCTTTAAAAAAATTTAAAAATCTCTAAAAATTCTCAACGAATCTCAAAAGATTGAAAGAGTCTAAAAACTCGAATAAATTTCAAAAAACTTAAAAAACGTGAAAAAAAACTCAAGAAATCTTAAATAAACCTCAAAAAAACTTAAAACACTTCAAAAAATCTATAAATTCTCAAAAAAATTTTAAAAAAATTTAAAAATCTCATAAAATCTCTAAAAATTCTCAACGAATCTCAAAAGATTTAAAGAGTCTAAAAACTCGAATAAATTTCAAAAAGATTTCAAAAAATCTTAAAAAAAACTCAAGAAATCTCAAAAAAACTTAAAACACTTCAAAAAATTCTCAAAAAATCTATGAATTCTTAAAAAATCTTTAAAAAAAATTAAAAATCTCATAAAATCTCTAAAAATTCTCAAATAATCTCAAAAAATTCAAAGAGTCTAAAAACTCGAATAGATTTCAAAAAAAAAATCAAAAAATCTTAAAAACCTGAAAAAAAACTCAAAACTCTTAAAAAATCTAAAAAGTCCCAAAGAATCTCAAACAATCTCAAAAAATCTCAAAAAACCTCTAAAAATCTCAAATAATCTCAAGAAACCTCAAAAAATCTCAAAAATATCAAAAAAAAAAAACTCAAAGAATGTCAAAAACAAATTGAAAAAAATCCACGAATACTTTTTCAGATATTTAATATTAAAGTTTCAAAATTTGACATGTTTTTATTTTTGACGGGTGATAGTTTTAGAAATAATTTTAACTATTCTGAATAGAGTTTTTCAAGGGCTTTCAAATGAGATATTGCAAGTCAAATTCCGTGACATATTTCATCTGTCATTTTTTGATAGTGACACTTCCGTTTGACAGATGTCGTACAAAAACTAATCGGTTCTTCCGACGGGTTACCCAAACCCATATACCAAATTTCAGTTCAATCGGATTAAACGTGTTTTCTCTATCGTGGAAGAATATACACACAGACAGACAGACTTCCATCTGGAAATGGTCTCAATCATATCAGGTGACCTCAACATGGATATGTCCATCTTTATCTCGAATTTTTTTTTTAGCTCGTTCACAATACTTTCCCTTCTAGGAGGTGAGTCGGTAAAGTAAAATTAATATATATAGGGCTTTAAGCATTTGTTTTGGAAATGTCGCTTGCAAACGTGGTGCCAAAATTTCGAATAGGGGATTAAAAAGAACAACTTCAGCAATAATAAAATTGAATTTCAGGAATTGATAAGTAAATTTTGATTACCTACATTTTCTTTCTATTGGAAAAACTGTTAATTTTGTTGGATTAAAAGGAAAATGATTAAAGATACATTTATGAATAGAATTAAAAAAAAATTAAATAAAATTGAAAAATTAATAGGCAAGTAAATATTATAAAGTAAAATAAAGTATTTAACGGATGGAATAGTGAATATTAATAATAATAAGTATTAGATATTGTTGAAAATAAGTTTGGGTGAAAGATAAGTAAACAAATATTAATTTGAGAGGAGGAAAGAAAAATTGGACAAATCCCTTTGCTCTTTCCTTCCCCACTTCTCTAATTTTTAACCAAGCGGTCGGTTTAATAGTTGGACAAAGTTTAGCAGTAAAAAGAGTATTTGGGATTTTACAATTTGAAATTTATAAATAAATCAGAAGTTATAGATGTAAAATGCACAATTTACGATAAATAAAAAGAAAGTGAAGATGATTGATGTGAGTTATCTAAACAAATAAATAAGATTAAAATATAAAAATTGATCAAGATTGGGTTCAATGAACATTTTAATAGATATTTATCGATTATCAGTTTAATTGTTATAAGAAATTCAATTAACTTAGCAAAAGTTTATCTTAATTTGGACAGGAATATTTTTAATCTTTTAAAATAGATTATTGTATGAATTTGTTTACAGAATAAAAATAACCAATTAATTCATAGTATATTTTCAGAATCGCAATTACAAATTGCGTTTCTCGTATAGCACGGTTAATATGTAACAGATAACATATGTAAAATGAATACAATCAGAAGAGAAACAAAGAAAATGCTTAACATAATATAAACAAATTAATATGTACGATGATGGCATACCAGTAGCCATATTAAGCACATGTTAAGGACATTGAATAACTAACAAATCTAAATTTAATTGAACAATATAGGATTTCGTAAATGGAGAAATATATACGTATTTTTAAGACGAATTAATTGTTTTTTTTTATTAAAATAACAGGTCTAAATAGCGTATTCAACTTTGTAAAACAACGGTTGATCTTTGACCCGCAACAATTTTTTATACACATGGAGCTTTAGTCGACAATTTTTTTTTAATTTTTGAGAAATAGAGACAGGCGCGTGCTGGGGTGATTTTAGAGCCCGGGAAATTATTCCCCTCTATTTATTTAAATTAATCGATTAATAATAAGACGTTTCATAAACTAAGAATTTTATTAAAACCGTTGATCAAATGAAGGTATTATGGTATCCATAAGTATGCTCAAGCGAAATTTAGTTTCTTTTTTTGTGTGTTTTTGTGTATTTTTAAAAATAAAGTTAAATAATACTTATAAATTAATACTGTTTGTGTAATAAATATATATTTTTTAATTTATCTCGTTGGGGTGGTGGAGGGCCCCTTGTGGCTAATTTATGAGCGCTCACCGGGAAACTCCCGGTCACCCGGTGGGCCAACACGCGCCTGAATAGAGGGGAGCTTTATCCATTTACAACTCGGTCATTGTCATATTGTGCTCTCTTTCTTGCAGGGCCTCCTTGTTCATTATACTGAATACTAAAGCTTAGGTAAACTTGATGATTCTCTGAACTGGGCCAAATAGTTGTTGAAGATAAAAATGGCCCGTTTGAATGTTGTTAGATCGAAATATTGTTGGACCGAAATATTGCTGTATCGAAACATTGTCCGTTCGAAAGTTACTGGGTCGAAACATATCTGAATCGAAATATCGTTGGACCGAAAGCACGCTGCATCGAATTGTTGATGCACCGAAACATTATTGGGTCGAAAAATAAAGCGTGTAAAAGGTATTTCCAACGTCTGAAATCTTTTGGGTACCTTAAAGTTTCCAATTTTTCCCTTTTTTGTGAAAGGGACCAAAAGTTATTTTCCCTTAAACACCAGTTTTGAATCATATTCAGAGCGTTTTGTGTAGTGCTACAATATCGTCAGCGTAACCTTGAGCATAACGACAATAAAATAAATGTATGAAACAAAATCCTGTAGATATTTAGGATTATTACTAATTTAAGTATTTCTACTAATGGTTCATTTAATTTTTGTTTAATATTTGTTACTTCCAGGAAATATTTTAAAATAAAATAGTAATTCAAAGTGTAGAATTAGAATAATCTTATCAATCACATTTTTAATTTATATGATCTTATTATATATTTTCAATTTTAAAAGTAGATACTTACCATCTTTATTTGTATCAATATGCTTGATATGCACACAAAAACGTATAATGGAAATATTTTTAAACATTCCCGCCTAACCTTACCCGTTTTTGATTGGTCAGACTTACTTACCTCTTACTGGATACTAGTTTTGATTTGTTTTTAATCGCGTTAAAGCAACATAGAATTTTTAAAAATAAATATGCGGTTACCATTTTTTTATGTGAACTTGACAAATGATAAAAATAAATAATTTGACTTTAACCTTGATAATCGATGAAGTAAATCAATCAAAATTTATGCGAAACGAAATTCATAAGTGACATAATAATACAAGACAATCTCTTTTTTAGAGAAATAAATTAATTCAAGCGTTGAAATAAATTATTGTATAATATGTTTTAATTTAGTGATATAGTTTCTATATATTTATTATCTTTTGCTACATATGACATTGAATTGGACCTTTCTACTGTAACAGTGATTTCTAATGCCCTATTAACATATTAAAATATGGTTTGTTGCCAACATTCTACTTTTCTATTTACTTTTGTAAAAGTTATAGTTTTTCAGTTTTTTAGGTAGGTAGAAATTTATAGTCTGCCAAGTCTAACTCGCATAAACAGGAAAATTTAAGAGATATTAAAACTATTCTAATTCCATTCAGAAGGCGATAAAAAATACTATAAGTGTGAATTTTTTCAAAAATTTTAAAAAAAATTGTAAACTTGTGCCAAGGAAGAGACTATAATCAGAAAAATTTAAAAATAATCAACTTTGTAGTCTCTCCTTTCTCTCAAACCCACAATATTTTGCATAAAATATTGAAAAAAATCACACCAGTAGCATAATTTATTATCTTTTATATTACGTTAAAGCCATTTTGCTAACGGTTATAGTTTTTTAGTTTTGGAGGCTAGAAGATATGAAAAATTGAAATTTATAGTCCGTCAAGTCTGTGAGACGTTTTTTTGGGGCAGATTTTACCCTAAAAAGACAAAAAATATTATTCGTTCAATCATTAAAGTACTATTTTCATTATTAAAATTTTTCTAACTCGCATAAACAGAAAAATATTAAAACGATTCTAATTTCATTGAAAAGGGGATAAAAAATACTATAAGTGTGATTTTTTTCGAAAAATTTAAAAAGAAATTGTAGACTTGTGCCAAGGGAGAGACTATAATAAGAAAACTTAAAAAAAAATCAACTATGTAGTCTCTTCCTTCTCTCATGCCCACAATTTTTTGAGAAAAATATTGAAAAAAATCACACGTGTATTATATATTATTGTCTTTTATACTACATAAAGACCGTTTTAGTAAAGTTTATATTTTTTTAGTTTTGGAGGCTAGAAGGTATGAAAAATATAAATGTATGGTCCATCAAGTCTGTGAGTCGTTTTTTGGGACAGTTTTAAGCCAAAAAGACAAAAATTATAATTCGTTCAGTCATTAAAGTACTATTTTCATTATTAAAAATTTTCTAAGTAGCATAAAGAGAAAAATATAAGATATATTAAAACGATTCTAATTCCATTGAAAAGGGGATAAAAAATACTATAAGTGTGAATTTTTTCGAAATTTTTAAAAATAAATTGTAAACTTGCGCCAAGGGAGAGACTATAATGAGAAAAATTTTTAAAAAATCATATTTGTAGTCTATCGAGTCTCTCCCTTCTCTCACGCCCACAATTTTTTGACAAAAATATTGAAAAAAATCACACGTGTATTATATATTATTGTCTTTTACACTACATAAAGACTATTTTGGTAAAGTTTATAGTTTTCTAGTTTTGAATTCTAGAAGATATGAAAAGTAAAAATTTAAAGTCGGTCATTTTCTGTTATTACCACATTACCCATTACCACAAATTTATTGGTAATTTATTATTATTTAAATGATTTAAACTTTGACCATGTTGTTTACTCCCCTGCTAACACACGAATAATATAATAATTGTAAATATTTAGGATGGAAGTTAACAGGGCGTCGATGTGGTTATTTTCAGGAAAAATTATGAGCGTCGCGGCGCGACTAGTAAAGCGTGGTGTCGTTAATATGTGGATTATAGAAAGTATACGATGCATCGGCGTCGAAATGTTTGATTTGGAGCTTCGTTACACGATCTTGTTAGTTTGATTTGTGATATTTTTTGGTTTCTGGATTTAAATATTTTTGAGGTGATTCGAACTCATATTTATACTGAATTAATACTGTGTTTCTATCTCAGTATCATAAATAAGTGACAAAAATGTTTAGAATCTGAGAGAATTCTTACAAATACAAAAATTTTTCACTTTTGTATATTTTGGAATACATTCGGTTACCTATTTGGGCAAAAATTGAAATAAGATGAATTAAAATATAATTTTAAAATAACGATGTTACAGACATGATAATTATTTACACTATTTACAGTGACATCGGTAAGTTAGTAGACTATGAAATTATGTGTAATTCTTAACAAATAGAAATAAATAATTAGTTTATTAATTTTTATTATTAATTTTATTAAAAAAAACAGGTACAAAGCACAATAGATTTAGTTCAAGGTACAGGTAAATTGTAGGGTTTCATAAGATTGTGACCTAGTAAGTATGTCAACATTAGTAAACATTCTGACAGGTCAAGTTTTTGTAATTTCTTAATTATTCCTTATAAGTGTTAATTTACAAATTAAATGTTTTTTTTTAATCCTTTATTTACTAGAAACTAGAAAGAAACGTTTGAAAATTTTAATAAAATAATTGGTGTTCATTTCTGCTTATTACTTACTATAGTCTTAATATAATATCATGAGTCAGCGATAATAATAACGACAGACTATTAGAAATATTGACAGACCGTTTATATTTCACTATCTTGAATGTTCTTTTATCAATTTTAATTGACGTCAGAATAACAATTATTAACCTTAAGGTATCAGCTCTATAACCCATATTAAAATAATTAGCTGATAAAACTATCTTGGAACTATCAACAATATTCGTACTGGTTTTGAAAATTTTTTGCAAAAATATTGAAAATTATATAACATTTGGATCAGTATTTATAACAAAATATCATTAGGTAATATTTCATATTCGAAACGGAAATTTATTGACTAAGACTATGAAAATATTGATGTATTAGCTGACCAAAGATGTAAATATCCGAGAATTATACTTCAATGTGTTCAGCGGGTCATATTCATGAACATGTACTCCACTTGACCCACGATGACAAAATTATAATTCAACTTCCAATATAGTCCAATTTTTTCTCATAATCTCCTGAAAAGTGATCACCATCAATGCCAAATATCGAGAAAAAGCTCATAACTCGCAGTAGAAACTAAAAGCAAAATAGATTAAAAAAGAATTCGACTTATCATAAAAAATGTTACTTTGAACCAGTAGAATCATATCAAGAGTTGCTATCCATCTAGAACGTCTTCCTTCTTTAGCGGGCTCTATCTTTCTCTATCTTGCCCTGACGGATGAAAATCGAAAAAGTTTATGTCCCGATTGGATCATTTACTATAACCAACAAACGCACAAACCTTTTTTTTAGTCCATAAATACATGGAAAACTCAGTACATCAACATTCCAAATAAATACAGGTTTTTTTCCTCTTATAAGGAGACGTTCAGTATGTGATTGAAAAGTATTTTGTAGAACATATATTGTGATAAAGTCCACTCTAGGTTTAACAGTTCATTATAATTATTAGCAAGTAGCAATATAGTTGCAAGTGGAATGGTAATAATTGCAAAATGATGTCGGGACTATTGATTTTATTATTAATTATTTTATGCAGGAACAAAGAGCGCCTATAATGCTAAAATTTTAAATTCCTCTCCAAGTCGAGTTGTTCTGATTAATTTATAGTCAGGCCACCTATGGTATCTTTTATAAAATAAATAACAAAAAGAAACTTATTCTGAATTTTTTCTATTTCTGATAAGCTTGTAGCGTATTCTCCAAGCCAAATTATTGAAGCAAATTCAACTTTAGACCTAAAGTAGAGTAGTTTATTGGTTAAATGCACGCATTTGTCTTTTTATAT
Source organism: Neocrepidodera transversa (assembly GCA_963243735.1). Taxonomy (NCBI): domain Eukaryota; kingdom Metazoa; phylum Arthropoda; class Insecta; order Coleoptera; family Chrysomelidae; genus Neocrepidodera; species Neocrepidodera transversa. The sequence goes on along the minus strand of OY725337.1, from coordinate 93,352 downwards.
ATTATATATCCTAGCATATGGTTTGCAGATCTTACTGTATAATATGTGCTTTGAGAACGAAAAAACGTACTTAACACCTAGATCTTTTACTTCAGTTCTCCTCTCTAAGACCTCTTCGTCCATATGATATTCGAAATTAATAAAAAAAATTTAAACAAGTTATTGTTAAAATGCAACATTTTTTTATATTAAAAAACAACTTATACGACTCCATTCAACAATATTAATAATAATTCTTTTCATAGAAACACAATCTCTTACTGTCTGTCTATTCTTTAATATTTTTAGATCATTAGACATTCTGAATCATTTAATACCGAACAATAAAAATAAAAGAGGTGCCAAATTAGATCCCTGAGATACTCCAGAATTTTCATGAAATTTTACAGAAGTATTTCCGTTATGTTTAACAATAAAATATCTATTTTGTAGACAATTTTTGATCAATTTTAGAAAATTTTGAATTTGTTAATTTTTCTCAAGAGAATGTCTTGGTGTACCTGGTCGAAGGCTTTGCGAAAGTCAGTAAATACAGTGTCTAGCTGAGATTTATGTTGTAAGGTATCAAATGCATTTTTACTGTAAATAAATAGATTGGTATTGATAGATTTTTGGGCCATTAACCCATGTTGTTGAGGGACTATGTATTTGCTAGTAAATTGGTATAACTTGATACATATCATGGGATACCCTGTATATTAGGAATAATTAGGTTATTCTGAACAACTTTTGTTAATATTTCCCTATATGAAATTCTTATTTTTATTATACAATAAATCTGCATATTTCATGTTTTTTAAATTAAACACCCTGTATAAGATTATTTTTTTAGAATAATACACTGTCTGCTATTTATCTGTACTAGTGTATCTTAGAATTTAATATTTACACAAAAAAATTTATATTAAATTCAAAAATGAAGGAGATTGGCGACTAGTTTCGGTAATAAGCCATCATCAGTCCTTATTGCTCCCTAGTCCTAAGATGGGCCTGATGATGGCTTGTTGCCGAAACTAGTAGCCAGTTTTATTCATTTCAATAATAAAATTTGTGGTACTCGACTTAAAGTTTTATTACTTCTTTAATTATATTTTAGTTAACGATACAAAAATATTTAACACTTGGTAGTTTTTTATTTCTTCTGTCTAACCTAACCTAACCCTTTAACTTCTGGCAAAATTTTGCAGCGCTGAACGCTTTAGAGACATAAATATTGAAAAATACATTAAAACATTTTGACATTAGTTGAAGTTTGAGACAATTTAAATAAAACATCAATGAACTTGATTGTAATAATTTTCAAAAATTTAAAAACAAAACTGAGTTTCAAGAAATTCAGATATTTCGAAAATATATCAAAAAATTCCAAAATTTCAAAAAAATAAAAGAAATAAAAACGTCTAAAAAAATTCGATAATTTCAATTGTACATTCCAAAATTTCAAAAAAAATAAAAGAAATAAAACGTCTAAAAAAATTCGATAATTTCAATTGTACATTTCTAATTATATCAAAAATTTCAGAAATCATCAAATTATTCGATTAATTAAAATTATTTCAAAATTTCAAACTTCGAAAAATTATTCGAAAATTTCAGAAATATCAAAAAAAAAAAATTTGAAATTTCTCAATTTTTTTGAAAATTTCAAAAAGCAAATATTCAAAAATTTCTAAAATATATCGAAAATTTTAAAAAACAAAATTATTCGTTTAATAAATTATTATCTAAATACAAAAATAATTCGATTAATTGAAAATATTTGAAAACGTCAGAAGTTTAATAAAACATTAAAAAATTATTCGAAAATTTCAGAAATAATATCAAAAAATTATTTTAAGTTTCACAATTTTTTTGAAAATTTCAAAAAGCAAATATTCAAAAGTTTCTAAAATATATCGAAAGTTTCAAAAAACAAAATTATTCGTTTAACTAATTATTATCCAAATACAAAATTATTCGATTAATTGAAAATATTTCAAAATGTCAAAAAGTTTAAAAAAACATTAAAAAAATTATTCGAAATTTTCAGAACTACTTATATCAAAAAATAATTTGAAATTTCTCAATTTTTTTCGAAAATTTGAAAAAGCAAATATTCAAAAGTTTCTAAATTACATCGAAAATTTCAAAAAACTATATTATTCGATTAATTGAAAATATTTCAAAACGTCAAAAGTTTCAAAAAACATTAAAAAATTATTCGAAAATTTCAGAAATACTTATATCAAAAAATAATTTTAAATTTCACAATTTTTTTTGAAAATTTCAAAAAGCAAATATTCAAAAGTTTCTAAAATATATCGAAAATTTCAAAAAAACTAAATTATTCGTTTAATTAATTATTATCTAAATACAAAATTATTCGATTAATTGAAAATATTTCAAAACGTCAAGTTTCAAAAAACATTAAAAAATTATTCGAAAATTTCAGAAATACTTATATCAAAAAATAATTTTAAATTTCACAATTTTTTTTGAAAATTTCAAAAATCAAATATTCAAAAGTTTCAAAAATATATCGAAAATTTCAAAAAACAAAATTATTCGTTTAACTAATTATTATCCAAATACAAAATTATTCGATTAATTGAAAATATTTCAAAATGTCAAAAAGTTTAAAAAAACATTAAAAAATTATTCGAAAATTTCAGAAATACTTATATCAAAAAATAATTTTAAATTTCACAATTTTTTTTGAAAATTTCAAAAAGCAAATATTCAAAAGTTTCTAAAATATATCGAAAATTTCAAAAAAACTAAATTATTCGTTTAATTAATTATTATCTAAATACAAAATTATTCGATTAATTGAAAATATTTCAAAACGTCAAAAAGTTTAAAAAAACATTAAAAAATTATTCGAAAATTTCAGAAATACTTATATCGAAAAATAATTTGAAATTTCACAATTTTTTTTTGAAAATTTCAAAAATCAAATATTCAAAAGTTTCAAAAATATATCGAAAATTTCAAAAAACAAAATTATTCGTTTAACTAATTATTATCCAAATACAAAATTATTCGATTAATTGAAAATATTTCAAAATGTCAAAAAGTTTAAAAAAACATTAAAAAATTATTCGAAAATTTCAGAAATACTTATATCGAAAAATAATTTGAAATTTCACAATTTTTTTTGAAAATTTCAAAAAGCAAATATTCAAAAGTTTCTAAATTACATCGAAAATTTCAAAAAACTATATTATTCGATTAATTGAAAATATTTCAAAACGTCAAAAGTTTCAAAAAACATTAAAAAATTATTCGAAAATTTCAGGAATACTTATATCAAAAAACAATTTTAAATTTCACAATTTTTTTGAAAATTTCAAAAAGCAAATATTCAAAAGCTTCTAAAATATATCGAAAATTTCAAAAAACAAAATTATTCCTTTAATTAATTATTATCTAAATACAAAATTATTCGATTAATTGAAAATATTTCAAAACGTCAAAAAGTTTAAAAAAACATTAAAAAATTATTCGAAAATTTCAGAAATACTTATATCGAAAAATAATTTGAAATTTCACAATTTTTTTTGAAAATTTCAAAAAGCAAATATTCAAAAATTTCAAAAATATATCGAAAATTTCAAAAAACAAAATTATTCGTTTAATTAATTATTATCTAAATACACAATTATTCGATTAATTGAAAATATTTCAAAACGTCAAAAAGTTTAAAAAAACATTAAAAAATTATTCGAAAATTTCAGAAATACTTATATCAAAAAATAATTTGAAATTTCACAATTTTTTTTGAAAATTTCAAAAAGCAAATATTCGAAAATTTCTAAAATATATTGAAAGTTTCAAAAAACTATATTATTCCATTAATTGAAAATATTTTAAAAATGTCAAAAATTAAACATTAAAAAAATTATTCGAAAATTAAAAAAATTGTGAAAATGTGAAAAATATGTAATAATTTGCAAGGAAATAACAAAATATCGTTTATTTATTTACAATTACAAGTGTAATATACATAAGCAGAAAAGATTACAGGTTGCTTTATTTTTATTAATTCAAGACATCTGGAATTTCCTGTATATAATTTAGGAACATCCGATTTTTGTTCAGCGATTTTGTAATAAAATAAACCGATTAATCTCTTATGAAAAAATTGAGAATCGCAGGAAAAAAAATCGATCTTGTGAATAATCGATTTGTGATCATATAGTCTGCTTTCTAAATGCTGTGTTGTCACACATATTTGTCAAAGAGTAAAATTAATCCGATTGTTTTTTTTCACTCGATGAAAAGAGAATTTAACATAAAAGTATTATGTTGTTGTGACAATATATTTGCATATTAAATGTTAACATAAAGTTTCCATTAGATGAATTTAAGTTATATAAACTAGATACAAAATTGCCGATTGAGTTCATCGTACGTTAGTAAAATTTGACAACAAGCGATAAATAATTAATTTAGAATCCGGTTACGCTCTCTGTATATCAATTATTATTTCTCAAATGACTAATTTTTATATACCGCAAACCCAACAGTCATAAATACTCATCAAATTATTTTTTATTACAGTTATAGAAGCAAGAAATGGTGCGAATATAGAATCAGCATTACCGGAATCGGAATTGCCGAGTTACACAATAGCCTCAGGGCTTCCAACTTACGAGGAAGCATTGCAGCTGCAGGTGAAAGACCCGCCGTTTCCTGCCAAAACAGTCGACGCGACCGATTGGACGCCGCATACGCCGCCTACTCCTGCTGTCGCTTTAGAAGTCGTCAAATTCTTTCAAGGATATACGTCCAGCGAAAATTCGAATTCCTCGAAGGATACTTGATTTTTGTTTAAATTGAGAAACTTGGAAATAGGAATTAATAACTGAGAGTTATATCAGTTAAACGCTATTGGATTGTTTTTGTAAAACAGTCGATAGCTTTGTGCAGTGAAAAGTAACGAAAAATGATTGTGTTCCGTTGTTTTCTGGCTTTAAATTGCTAATTTTACCATTGTTTTGATAAAATACTGGGTTAGGTAACGGTATTGCATCATATCTTGCATCGTCTATCTATAGAATTGGCAAATTCCTTAAAAAACATTATTTATTTAACAAATGGGTACTGAATGGTACTATAAATTCGTCTAATAGAGCTGCTAAACAGTCTACGTCATCTCATATACGTAAATGTTGAATTTTAATTAAAATGTATTTAGTAGGTATATGAATATTTTGACATTACATTAAAAAAAAAACAGTCCATAACGTAATAGCTTTAAAAAGAAGTTTTAAATAAAAGCATGAATGACTGAGATATTGGTGAATATACAGGATGGTTCATTTTACTTTTGCAATCCCCCAATAAACCAAACAGAAATTGCCATAAAGTAAAATACGCAATAGTAATTTTTTTTGTTCTTTATATGTAACGAGAAAGTATACATAGCTTACCCTCCAATAATTGCCCAATGATGTGCAAAAATACCCAAAAATGCAAAATTCCCCACAAATCGGCATCAGTGTTGATTAGAAAATACCCAAAAATGAGAAATTCCTCTCAAATCGGCATCACTGTTGTTTACTGACTGACTGCACCAAGTTATTTTGTTTTTCTTTATATGTAACGAGAAAGTAATTAGAACGGTACCCAGAAATGGGAAATTCCCTACAAATCGGCATCACTATTGATTAGAAAATACCCGAAACTGGGAAATTTTATTATTGAAATGAATAAAACTGGCGACTACTTTCGTCAACAAGCCATCATCAGGCCCAGAATATAACAGTTCTTAGGACTAGGGAGGAATAATTAACCAATGATGTGCAAAAATACCCAAAAATGAGAAATTCCCTACAAATCTACATCACTATTGATTAGAAAATACCCAAAACTGGGAAATTCCCCAGAAATCATCATCAATGTTGATTACAAAATACCCAAAACTGGGAAATTCCCCACAGATTAGCATCAATATTTGATTACTGACTGACTGACTGAGCTGCGCATCAAACATATTATAAAGGTATATTGATGACAATTAGGAATTTTCTAAGTACGGTTCTGTTTACAAAATAATGTTTTCAAAGCTATCTTGCGATATTCAATTTTGTGATTAAATTATGTGGTTCTTCTTTACATCCAAAATATACTCAAAAGCTAAATTGTTTAAAAATGAACAGAACCGTACCTTAAAAAATCTTAAAGTAAATATTAGGTGTTCTACAAGGTTAGATAGTGAAAAAAAGAAAAAAAAAAAACAAAATATCCATACTCAAATGTGGTATAATATTCAATGATGAATAAAACAACTCTCAAGTTATACCACAATAAAAATTTTTAATATAAAGACCCATAGTGAAAAGGGCAACATGTTTCGCTGTATTATAAGACCATCATCATCAGGCCTATAAGCAAAAAAGAAATTGTGAAGAAATATCACTAATGAAAGATTGTACAAAAATTACTTACAAATTAAATTGGATCTCTAAACAATAAATTTTAAATTTAGGAATGAAAAAATTAAACTAACAACATCAAATTTTTTTATAAAAAACAACGAAAATTCTTAAAATTAATTAAATAATTCCTAAAACTTTGTTATCTTTAATAGATATGCACTTCGATGTAAATCATTAAATTTAATTAATTTTAAGAATTTTTGTTGTTTTTGATAAAAAAAATTGATGTTGTTAGATTATGTTTTTCATACCTAAATTTTAAATTTATTGTTTGGATCCCATTTAATCAGTAAGTAATTTTTGCAGTGATGTTTCTTCACAATTTCTTTTTTGTTTATAGGCCTGATGATGGTCTTTGACCGAAACATGTCGCCTTTTTGACTATATGTCTTTATATTAAAAAAAATTATTGTGGTATGACTTGTAGTTCAAAGACGAAACATGGGTGTAAAAATAATTTTTTTTAACTTTAAAAATTAAGGGGATAAATTAAACGAAATTCGTAAATTTCTTATACTTCAATTTAAAATAAAAAATAATAAATTCGTTTTGAAAAACGCATCTTGTTTCACATTTAACCAACTTTATAGATATACCGGTTTATTATTTAATTAAATAAATTTTCGCCACCCTGTATTAATTTTTTCTTCACTAATTTTTTTATTTTTGGGATTTTGTTGTCTAGTTATTTAAATTTATTTCGCTCTGTATATGACTGACAGTATTTATCATTCAATGGCTTTAATTATTTATTTGCACCGTTATATACGTTCAAAATTATCCCGATAGGGGGCTTGACAGTTACTTAGCGTTGTTGCCATATTAGTTAGATTCGCCAATATATTGTCTGAACTTCTGTATTTTTTTATACTATAATAATAGTAATTTGAGTGTAATATTAAGGGATTCTTGGGTTTTTATGATGGTTTTTTTATCGTCCTTGGTCATTAATAAATAATTATTTTCCTAAACTTGGCATCAATAGTGAAGAATAATTTCACGTACCAAAAAAGTCAATAGAAGACTGTTATAAAAAAAAATTATATGCCATAACAAAGATATGATAGGTTCCGTTATCTCCCCCAGTATATAAACATAAAAATACTTAATGTGTAAAAATCCTATTTTTAATGGGATATGTCTACGTGACCTATTAGTAGGTTATTTAGGTGGTCAGCAGAATATATAATTATAATTTATTATTTTTGTCTTTATCAGTCATAAATTATTGTCGTTTGCCACACAACAATTTTGCACTACCAGCTGATTAATAAAATAATTAATTTAATTTATGATTCTGTTTTAAGTGAGACAATGATAAACTTAAGAGAATATTTTTATTCAATTTAATATCTCAATCCTATTTTTAAACTTTTGCAGTGCTAAAAAACATCACCGCTAACTTGTCAAAACGCCAAAAATCCAAACACTAACCTCAGCCTTGTTGCCGTAACTTTTTCTCGATTCGGGATGAAGAAAGTAAAACTGAAGGCCAGTAAAAACTCAACCAGAGGAACACTGGAGGCCTGACGGTACTTTTGGGCCGGATCTGACCCTGGAAACCAGAAAAAAGTATTATCCACTGGGCTCATTCAAAATGGCCTACCAACAAAGAAAAATTTTTTTCTGGTTCCTGTATAACCACCCGACTGATACACGTGCACGGTCAGATCGGACCCAAAAATACCGCCAGAATCCTCCGGTTGAGGTGGAGTTATTGGAAGACAAATGCTCACGGTTATGCGCATGCAATGTTGGATTAGGTTTTTTCTGATTATTTAGAATAAAAATAAAAACAAAACTACTATCCGAATCTAACCGGAGTTAATCATTAATAAAAAATTGCATTTATTTCTGCATTTATTTCCCTCAAAAAAGGTATTTTTATGGAGTATTTGTCTCCAAATTGTGAGTATTTGTCTCCCAATAGCTCCTCCTCTCTGGTTGAGCCACAATCAGTGTTGCCAATCTAAAATGGCCAAGGCGGTAGATTAGAAAACGGTAGATTTGGGTTTGAAAATGGTAGCTGTCATATGTCGTCATAATTTCGTTAAGTTGCACTACTGTTTAGCTAAACGAGCGCAATCGCAAACAGCTGTTCGCTTCTGGGAATGCCAGAGATATGTCGTGTCAATGTGTGCATAGAAATGATGCCATGACATGCCAGATTCACCGAATCGTCATTAGGTGAACACACACAGAGAGATAATTTTGAGCAATTTATCTTTAAGTTACCAAGATTATCTGTCCGCCTGTGTTGACATCAGGCTGCCACTCCTACGGAAATTTCCGTAGATCTGCGGAATTCAGAAGATGACTACGGAATCTCCGAAAAGATTGAAAAATCTACGGAATTTTTCCAAAAATAACTATTAAGAGAGAAACGAGATAGATATATGTCCCTTCTGTGTTATATGTGTAAAGCTGAGCAAGCAACCACACATACAGAGGATTTGTGTGTTTGGTTGCCTATAGAATTATTATATTCAATAAACACTACTTCAATTCAAAAAATTGCGAAAAGCGTAGGGAATTCACATGTACGTTTCAGTAAATACTCGTTTTTCCTATTTATGTGGATTTTTTATTATCTTACTAATGTAATCAATTTATAGTATATATTTAAGCCCGGTTCTGGATCTACGGAAATTTACGATGAGTTCTACAGATTTTAGACTAAGTGGCAGCCCTGGTTGACATATTCATAGTTTTATCGATTGTCCATTGATACTTTTGATATTAGATACTAAATTCTTTTGTTTTTAATTTTGTAGAATCAAAGTCTCTGCAGTAGAACAGCAGATTGATGGAAACTGTAGATCTATCGTAAAAACGGTTGACTTGGCATTACTGGCCTCAATTACTGATCTCAAGTCAAATTGTTTGGTCAGCAAATTTCATTGAGCGTGTAAGTTGCTTATGATGAAAATTATGAATCAATTGTTTTCTTTTTTTAAGAACGGGGTACTTTCACATGTTGACGGTCCTGGTTTTTTGCTAGCTGCTACTTAACTTTGCCGCTATCTTTAGTTTGACGATGAAAAAAAAAATTAAAAGATTTCACAGGAATTATTTAAGTCGTAACAATATAATTAAAAAATATTAACTTATATATCCTGATTTTGGCACATTTGTTTGGTAAATTACCGTTCTGATGATTTAACCTTTTACTACATTATCATTCTGCCCCTTTAAATTTTGGTCCTTTAATGTTTGATCAATTTGCGTTTTGGTAATTGAATGTTTATTATTATATATTTTGTTCTAATAAAAGTTTGATATTTAATAGTTTTGCAAAAGTATCTGTTTGTAGTTTTAAATTCTGCTAATAATTTACAAATATTTCACTATATGCCACGTAGACAATTCCTTTTTCATATATTTGACCACAAAAATATCTGTTGTACGTAATCATGTTTAACATCATTTTATTACACTGTAAAAGCCGTTAGTTGTTATAATAATAGTTGCGTTAATAATTAAATTACTATTTATAAATCATTTCATCTCCCTTTAAAAATACACAATACGTTATTGATAATTGATACGATAATCAAGTAGTAAATGGCTGTGATTAGTATAGACTTTAAACGTGAAAAAATCTGTTGCAAAAAAAGGTGATAATTCTATTTAAGTCGTGTAACACCAATTTAATCTTAATATATAGTTTTCTTGTAAATATTTGTTATTTATGTTATCATTAAAAAAAATCCATTATAAACGTTGTTTTATTTTTTTTTATTATTTAAAGAAAACAAAAATATTTCTTGTTATTAATTATGCGAATCTACTAGGAACTAACTATATACTTGATGTTTATTGTTTATTGTTTTTGTGACCTGTGTTGCAAAAGTCCCATTTGATTATCTAATCTCATACAAAATGTTGTCTAAATGACAAAAATAATAAATATAATATATATTTTACTAAACATTTGCTCATGAATAATTTAGATTATCAAACTCAAAATCACTGGAAACTTATTCTCATATTCGTCCGTTGTTTTACGATTATTTTTCATTCTCATAATTTAATTTTATAACTGAAAAATTGGAATGATTTTGATAATCGAACTACAGATTATTTGTTAATCAAATGATTTCAACCACATTTAGTAAAATTTAAAAATTTCGTAAAAAAATTCAGTAGAACAGAATTTGCGTTCGATTATTAATAAATATATGCCTTATATGAATATGTTCAATATTCAGGTTCAGCAAACTTAAAACAATAAATAGATTTTACACATTTATAACAAAAAACGAGAGGAATGAGTATTAATAAAATAAAGTAGGATCCGGGATGGCTATATATGGCGACCGGTGGTTTCCGGTTAGAGCAGTTCATCAAATGTGTTATAAATGTTAAAAGACGATATAAACACAAATAACATTTTGTGTATAAATGTATGACTTTCAGACAACATAAGAATCAAGTTAGTATTTATATAAAATCTGAAATAAACATCTACCATTTTATTCAAACTGTATCCAATATGTTACGCCTATGAGTATTTGTTTGACAAGCATAAAAATATTCTGTAGTTGTATTAAATTCAATGCATTAAAGTTATTATTATTGCCATGAAATTCACCATAAGGATACTCACCTATGGAATGTAATCTCTACTTTTATTTTTTGAAATTAAAATGAAATGAAAATTAAAAAATAAGTGGGAAAGAGAATGGGTCCCAAGAGTCTTTTCCCGCCAAACAAGAAGCAGTTTTGGTAAATTAGTTTTTAGCCATGGCAAAAACTGGTTTTCCAGTTACCAAAAATACTTTTATGATAACCGTTTCAAAGTTGGCGCAAAAGCTGGGATTGGAAAAAGTTCCAGGGAAAAAATGGTACACGAAATAATACAATTGCAGATTGGATTTACCAAACGTTAACTCGATCCAGAGTAAATGTAACAAAAGAAAAATTAACTCGTTGGCTTAATGACGTTTGGACCTATATAGAAGAAAAGGGGATTGTAGATGTAATGAATGATCCAACAAAGGGTTTAATGCGGACGAAACCACATTTTCCAGAGGAGGAAATGCTATGGCTGAAAAAGGTAGCAATTCTGTCTACCCTGCAGGAGTAATAATCAGTAAGAAAATGTGACCGTGTTAATGACAGCTAATGCTACTGGCCATATTGCGCCTCCTATTATTGTTTGTCGGTATAAAAGAATTCCACAAAAAATTACTGAAGCTGTGCCAGAGGATTGGGCAATAGATGGGTCCGAAAAGGGGTGGATAACTCAAGAACTTTTCTACGAATACATTGTAAACATTTTTCTACCATGAGTTCATAAACAAAAAAATCAGCTACCTGTATTATACTTTCTCGATAGTCATGGATCTCTTAAAAATGGAATTGAACTAAATGAAAAAGAAGCAGGACCATCTGGAATTCAGTCATATCGCACCTCAAACAATTGTGGAAGCAACTAAAGAAAATTTACCACCAGCTGAAGTTATCTGAGAGAAAATTCATCATTTAGTTCATTAGATCCAAGTCTGCTTGAAGAATGTAAAATACGAGTCATCAGGAGTGACACTAACTGCTTCCACACCTCCCAAAGAGCAAGTAGTGAGTTTTGATAATCAAAAATCTTCAAGATCTGTGAACATTGTTGACCCTACTATTCCGTCACCGTTTAGAGAACTTTTTTGGTCACAGCAAAAGCGTGAGTCCCATAAAAGCAGAAACGGGAATAAATACCGTTAGTATTAACATCATCACAAGTTTTGCGATATTACCAAAAAAGGAAGAAAGTAAACAGAGGAAAACAGAAAAGAAAGATTAAAAAAACAACAGAAAAAAAGTAAGTTTGAAGAAGCCAAGAAAAAAAAAAGTTGAACAGAAAAAGAATATAAAAAACCAGAAAAGATAAAGATAATTAATCGACATCAGAGTCACTTTTTATTAGTAGCGAGTCTTCACAATGGGACGAAGATTTTGAAGACGAGGAGGGTGATATCTCAATCCAAAGTGTTTCCCTTAATACTATTATTGAAGGAGACTATATACTGTGCGAATTTCTCAGACAAAGTTTGGATTTTTATGTACAAGAAAGAGTTAATTTTATTCAGGTAATGGGGCTCAAATCCACGGACAAAATTAAGAGTTTGTACCAAATTTCGACAATATCTATTGACCAAGTGATTAGTAAGTTCCTCAACTAGAAATTTTAAGTAGAGGTGAAACGATCAGTTACCTGTTCAAAAAGTCATTACCTGTAAAAGAAATCTGAAGTTTCTTTAGAAATAAGTGTATCTGAAATACATATTTTAACGTTAATGTTAGTTTTATTAACTTTTCTTACTATAACAATAGTTATTTTTACCCAAGATTTGTCATGATCTTATTTTAAACTTTTTTACTCAATAAAATATCGAAATAATTTTTTGACGAAAAGCTGTGTCATCTATTGGCTGATACCTATTTAGGAGTGTCATATATAGGTAAGTATGTCATGTTTTCTTCATCTAAATTTTTTTCATAATAGTTTTGAGTTGAAATTTGAGTTAATATGCCAGAACAAGATTCAAACTAAACATCTAAGATTGTTTTTTGATTTTTAAAAAACTGAATAAAATGTGAATATATTTGTAATTTTTTTTCTTAAGACTCATCTATTGGTCATTACACCTTAGTTTAAAAAACATTCACATTGATTTTGTATCATATGTACAATGTATACAAGAAAAATAAAATACCTTATTTAGCAGGTGATCAAATTTTTTCATCATTTCAGCAACTTATATCGTTGCGCAGTTAATTTGAGAGAATATCTTTACCGAACTTAAATAGTCGCTTTCACTCTATTATTTCTTTTATATTTTCTGTATTGGTTCCATAGGAACCAATTTTCAATAAAAAATATATGAAAAAAATGAGCCATAGTGATCTCGTGTCGAGTTAAATGAATAAAATTACATTTTTTCAAAGAACCAAGTACCTTATTTGAGTTTAGAAGTTGCCCACTCTGGTCAGGGACGCCCCAAGTACTCTTCGACGCTGTCTTCCGAAATACTGATGGGTGCCTTTACCCTATGTCTGTTGAGCCAAAATTACCACCCAATCCCACACAATTAAACTTTGACATTTATGACAAACTCTTATGTAAAATACTATTTTTTTGTAATGTGTACTGTTCGCATCCATTCTTGCAGCGTAACTTAATCAAGATTTTCAATATCCAGCTGCTTTAAAAAATCAGACTATATAGAAATGATAGCAATATTTTCTAACCGTTCCTGACCCATTCTAGATCGTATTTAAATTAGAAAATGATCTCTCGGCTGAAGTTACAGAAATTGGTATAGTTAACAATATATTTTATGCAATCGTAATATTTGGGAATCAGTGGATTAACGAGTGTATCTACTACAGACGTCACATTTTGGTCGAAATATTGCAGAAATTGTAATTCATATAAAAGTTCGACAAAAAAATTAAAATAGCTTCAAATGCCAGGGGCGCAAAATATCATTTACCAAAAAATATTCTTCCAAATGCACACCACTGGATCAAGAATGTAAATATGGTGTTTCAGTAAAATATGCCGTTTTTACATTTAAAACAAACCTGCCAAATTTCAAATCAATATATTCATTAATTTACACCCTACCCTGTATTTCAAAAAGTATATATGTAGGACCCCTCATTCCTTATATCATTTTGTTTAATTTTACGAGAAGTATCTACAGACAAACGTTGTAAGCCTAATTTGGAAACACTCTGTATAAAGCTGAATTCACTTAATAATCACTGACCTTATTTTTTAATTATTTTTCACAAAATAAAAAACCATGACCATAAGCAATAAAATAGTTTCTCTTCTTTCTTCTAGGGTTCTAGGCCCAGATGTTTTAAAAGTTTATATGGAATTGTAGATAAAAAGATAAAACTAATAGAACATTTCATGATATCTTTTCTAATTTTTACATAATAAAATGTCACTGCCGGTATTGGTAGATAATTTTTTGGTTTTATGTAAAAGCGCCTTTAAGGCCTTGGCGCCGCACGACCTTGCCCTAATTCTAGTTGGTTGTATTTTTACAGAACAAAAATATTCCGCAGAAAGAAAATGTCACTTACTGAACTACCAACAATCTCCAAGAAATTAATAACGAAATAATAAAAATGACAAGACTATCAGTGTTGTTATGAAGGAACTTTTGACTGTGCTGAAGTTGATCGCAAAATAGTGCCCAATGGTGCTTTTCGGCTCATTTGATGGCATCATCTTCATCATTACGTGATTTATGACGTTATAAAATAGCAGATTCCATTAGACTGAAGTAGTGACGTGAATTTTTTGTTTGAACCGCGTTAGTTGCGGTTAATTTTAAACATTTATGAAATTTTCTGAAGAAAAAATTCGTTTCTGGTCATGTACCAAAAAATATTATTGTGCCATTTTCTGTCTATTTTTCAATAGTGCGTGCTCTAGTGCCACTATGAAGCTGAAAGTGCCACTTTTCGCACAATTGTGCTACATTTGACAATATTGAAGACAAAGCAATTATTGGACTCTTATAACTAAGAATTAACCATTAACTTCAATTCCGATCTACCGATACGAAAAAGTTATATTTGAATTATTTAATGTCTTAATATAAGATAATTTTATTTATTGCTACAACACATATGAATAATAAATACACTTCAACAATACAACATTTACTAGATGCTATATAAACACTTTAATCAAGGTAAAGATTACAAAACATGTGTCCTTACATCTAGTAATCTACTAGAAATAAATAAAACGGAAGTCCAAAATGGAAAAAGCATATTTTTTGCAAAAATATATAATATTGCAAATTGACTAGTACTTGCAAAAAAAATCAAATATGCTTTTTAAGATGTAAAAAATATAAAAATAACTGACATTTAATCTGTTCATTACACAATTTAATAGTAAGAATGTTTGTCAAATGAACATGTTTTTGTTTAAACAATTCTAAAGTATTTTAGTCTTTCACATCTTACTTCCTGATTATAGGTTTGCCATTTTAGCATCTTATGGCTAGTATTTGCAGACTTATTAATAGTTCTTTTCGTTTAACCAATTATAATGGGCAAGTCTAATAATATCAAAAAAAAGTGTAAATGAACAATTAAATATGTCTATTTATATAAATAAGAAATTAATTTTAATGGATATGTTTAGGTTCACATATTCTGTTTAAAAGTCATTTAAACACATTTGACACATGGAAATAATGAGTTAGTAAACTATTTTTATCATAGTACTATAATAACAATTGTGTCAAATGAAAATACATAGTGTCCAAACGCATACGAAACCGTTAAAAATGTTCAGTGTACAAATTTTTTCATCATTTTTTGAAAAATAACTTATGTAGGGAAAAGGGGGCATAGTGGGGTCGTGGGGCAAAGCGGTACACCCCCTTCTACTTAAAGTAGAGTAGCCGCCATTGCACCAAATGGAAGATCTACATAGTCTACAAATTAAATGTACATCAAGTTTCTTTAATTACATTGTGACATTTGACCACATTATTTGAACTATACGTGTGATAGTGCTCTCAGGTCTTTTCTGTGTATAAAAAAAGTTCCTCTGGTTTTATTTTCGCAGTAGAAGTGACCAGTACAAACAATGGTAAGGTGATTAACTTTTATGTACCTAGTACGGTTGGGGCAAAGCGGGGTCTCATAGCAGGGGCATAGTGGGGACTACCTCACTATGCCCCTTTATACTAGATTTAATTTTTTATTTCAGGGACAAGATGATCAGAAGTTATGAAAGGAAAACTCAGCAGCATTCCTGGGATCTAGATGATACGAAAAACGCCATTCAAAGTGTTGTCTCTCGAAAAATGTGATATCTATTTCTTAGAGGAAGAAAAGGATGAAACATCTCTAGCTTTTCTGTTCTTCGTGCATGCGTCACTCATATCTTAGTATGTCATCCTAAACGGCCCAAACCAAGTTTATCAGAGTTTCTTGAACTAGATGATTGTGAATATGATGGTCAACGACCATTTATTACAACGCACAATAGACTATATTATCATCACACAACGAGATTTGAGAGAAAGGAGGAAAATTTTAAAGTGAAAAGTGATAAATTTAAGAGAGAAAGAGGGTAAATTTTGAATAGAAAAGAAGGGAAATTTGAGTCCAAAAATCTTCAAATTTACGAGAGAAATTCGAGGAAATTTTTGAGAGAAATGAGGGGAAATTTGATTGGGAAAATGAAATTTAAGAAAAAGAGAACATTTTCAACAGAAAAAATGACAAATTTTTGAGAGAAGTGGGGAAATTTGACACAAAATGTATAAGTAAAACGAGGTGAAATTTTTGGGAGAAGAGGGAAATTTGATAATGAAAAGTGACAAAGTTAAGAGAGAAATAGGGTAAAATTTTAAAGATATAAAAATAGCAGGAAAAAACAGAAAATAACTCAATTCGCTTAAAACAACTAAAAAATGACTGTAATAACTACACCGGCCGTCAACAAGCTGTCAAAGTTGTCAAAATTCGAATGTCGAAGGGCAAAACAGCTACCAAATAGTAGGTGTTTGGACTACGCCTAGCGTTTAACAAACGTGAGTACCATTTTTGAAAATTTGAACGTGGTATGCGAATTTTACGTCGAGCACGAAACACTGGTCCTGATGAAAAAACTCGAGACGGCTTTCCATGAGTGACTGCTTTCCACATATTCTCATATTTGGTCGTCAGACATATTTTTTACACCAATGAACAAGTTAAAGTCTACAAGATTTTGCCAGCATATAAATATTTTTTTCCTGGTTTTTGGGAGATCATTCCATTCTGGTTTGTGTGGAAAGTGTAGTTTACTGGGTATTACATAAAATCTAACAATTTCACGATCTCCTAGATTCCCAGAATTAATTACACAGCAAGTAGAAGGCGTGTTTTATAGTTCTTTCTAATAACCAATATTTTTTATACACGCTATCACTTTCATATGTTTAAAATAAACTGCTCTCTTCACATTAACTACACGAAAGACGTGGATTTGTGTGCCTACCAGCGGCCATTTTGAATTTCATCTGACAGCATCTTGGATCGGTCTATATGGGGCAAAGTGGGACAACTGACTCAAGTCAAGTTCCATTTTTTTGTAAGTTATCTATTAATGTCACAAACTCTTTGATAAATAAATTATGTAGGAACGAATTTACACCAAAAGAGTCATATTAACTTAAGTACCCCACTATGCCCGCCTCTCCAATAAGAGTGAATTTGAGCTTCAACGAAATATATGCGTGAGGACACTCTGTATAAATTCTAGGCTAAAACTAATCTAAAAAAGAAGATGCAACCACAGTTACTGGAATGTTAGCAATCTTGGAATTTATACATTA
The DNA here is from genome assembly GCA_963243735.1 of Neocrepidodera transversa. Classification (NCBI taxonomy): domain Eukaryota; kingdom Metazoa; phylum Arthropoda; class Insecta; order Coleoptera; family Chrysomelidae; genus Neocrepidodera; species Neocrepidodera transversa. The sequence continues at coordinate 75,570 of OY725337.1, read as the reverse complement.
CTAAATTTTGAATCATTTACCATTGAGCAAAACATAATAAAGTCAATAACAATTTAAAATATATACAGTCTTTAACATTTTATAGTACTGCCAAAAATTGCCACATTTTCCTAAACTACAAATTAAATGATTTGATATGAATTAAGCAAAATTAAATAAAATATACCTTAAGACATAACCAGTTCCTTAGTCAATACCTGCCTCCTAACTATCAAAATGATATTTTATTATAATAATTTAGTTTAATTTACTAGCAGTTCTCATAATTTTGTTAATATAAAAGAAAGTTACAAGTGCAAAGAAAAAGTATGGTTTGGAGCAGTGACCCGGACCGGACCCTTTAGAACTGAAAATCGGACCGGAACTGAAATTTTTTTTCTGGACCAGAACCCTTTAAAAAATACCGGTTATTTCTAAGTACCTTGTCTTGATGAATTTAATTTTTGAAAGTATTAAAATAAATATATCAATGTGAGCCAAAAAAACAGTAATTCGGAAGTCACTTTTAGACATTGATTCCGTCCGTCCTTATGCAAGACTCGTTGTAATTAGGGGATCCTTTAGAACTGAAAACGGTACCGGAACCGAAATTTTTTTCTGAACCTGAACCGTACGAAAGACTCGTTGTAACCAGAGATCCGGACCGAAATGAAATAAAATGTTCCGGTTCGGTTCAGGTTCCAGTAAAACTCAAAATTTTGGGTTCGGTTCGGTTTCAGTTTTTTTTTTTTAATATTTCGGTTCGGTTCTGACCAAATTTTTCGGTCTAAACAGTTTTTTCCACACCATTACTTTGCAGTCTGACAAAACTCGAAATATAAAAATTTGGGTCTTAAATAGGAAGATAATTTCATTTAGAAACTTTTTATAGTTTTCCTTTGCCAAGTTCGTTATTTATAATGATAAAAATAACGTAGACATTGTATTTATCATTTATTTACTATGGTAAATATATTTTATAATACGTTTTTAATTTTTTTGTAACCAATAAAAAATATAAAACTAGAAAATTGATCATATGAGCTGAGACAAAAATGTAGATATGGTAAGTAGTGTGTACTACCATAAATAATACATATACAGACTTGTTTTCAATATCAGACTGATAATGTCCTGAGAAATGTCATTTTCTTTTAAAGTTAATAATCTGGCTCATAGCATCTTTAAATGGCTTTTTGCCCTCTCCACTTCTTCTAAGCTTAAAACTACCTTGTAACGTGGATCAAAAAAAAATCCTGCAAGGACTGAAATAATTTTTACAGAACCTGAACCGAAAATTTTCAAATTATATAGGACCCTAACCAGATCGGAACCCTTATTTCATTTGGGTCCGGGTCCCTGGTTTAAAGTTTATTCCATATTCAAAAGCTTTGCTCTGAAAACAACTTGGTAAAGTATTAATATCCAATAAAGTGTTAAAAATGTCGCTGATACTTGAATAGTTAGAAGGAGGTATAATATATAATTAACCTAAAAATAAATTATATCACAATATAATTATAATATAGTAGAATTGTTTTAAAAAGTAAATCTCTATAAGTGGGGATATGATAATATGAGTACATGCTCATTTTTCTTAAAAATTAAGAAAAAAAACAAGTCTGTTAGATCGAGTAGTAGTTTTTACAAATTGGACACTATTTTGAAATAAAATACAGCAATATACAACTATGTCCTAGAATACACATCATTTATCTAAAAATAAGACAATGGTTGCTACGTATAGAAGCCTAAATAGAAAAATATTTTAAAAGTTTTTCGACTAGAAATTACCATTTTTTGGTATAAATAATTCATAAAAAAAATTTACATGTCAAACTATCAAGTCTACAAAGGAATAGAGATCTTCCAATTCATTTTTAACATATTAATGAAATTTGTGACATTGGCACTTTCCATTTATTTTTTGAGACTGAATCAACTAATTTATGTACAAAATGTCAAAGCTGCCAAAGTTTTTATCAAGTCAATAAATAAAAATAATTTATAAGTAACAAATTATACTAGTATAAAATTTAATCAAACTTAACTGGTAACTGTCATAAAAAAATTCAGAGTAAAAAGAAACTAAAGCTAAATTTGAATAAACAAACTTCCCTGTTTTAGAATTGCGTTTTTAAAACTAAATATGACCAATATAGGACTCCAATAAATCTATTCTTCTCCATTACTCAAATATAAAAACATACAAGCCTTAAAAAAAGAAATAGTTAATTTTGAACTTGCTAACAATATATAAAACCCATGGAAGAAACTCAATCTCGAGAAACTGATATCTTCTATTTGACTTCTAGACACAACATTCACCGTCCACTTACTCCTGAGCCCAAAAATTGGGAAAAGGTATGATCAAATGGAAATATAATAAAAGTGAAGAGATATTCAGACATTACTGTCGAAAATGGGAGCTCCAGAAAAACTGATGGGCTGAGCGTGGGCGACAAGATTCGAACGCATGCCGCTAGGTGGTGGTACTTGGTTGGTCTCTGCACTCGCTGCTTGCCGCATCTCTTCAGCTGACGCTCTAAAAATCAGAATACGATAAATATTAATGGTGTGATATAAATTAATATATATGAATTTTAAAGCTACTTATATAACTAAAATTAGCACAGGTCAACATGCTACCATGCAAAAATTATTGTTAATTACATAATTATTAACTTATGTAGGACGCCAAACATCGGGATCCTCCATAAGAGTGGTATGATGATCAGTATGGCCCATACCAGTCGGTGAAGTAACCATATGAGGTGAAGCTACAGCAGCCATATCTTCTCTAGATCCTCTGTCAGAAGCGTATGATGAATGGGAAAATTATAAGTTTGTTAATAAGAAGCTATGTAGTGCCCACACCACAAGTAAATTTTAATTAAAAATAAGTATATACAATGTACATAATTTGATGAAAAGGATTAATTTGTCACCTAAAATTTTTTTGTCTTCAAATATTGTTTAGTATTGATTTCCTGAAATATCCCAACACCAATTTTACATAATAAAAATTGTGCAAAAATCGTGTTTTTATTCAAAATAATAATATTTTAAATTAATATTTCCAGTAATTAAAATATTTGTATTGTTTAATCTTTTAAATATTTGTCATTTATTATTGTTATATCAAAATTTCTTATCTTTAATATTTTATCAGTATTTCTTGTCTACTTATGTGAAAAACAGTTAAGTATATTTAAATTTTATCACTTACTTTCTGCCTAAAGCCATCATACCATATATAATACCCGTTGTAAAAATTAAACCGCTTCCAAGGAATGAACTAACTCCAAATGCCATAATCATCGGTGGCAAAGACATTCTAAAAAAAGATTGTGAATATTTCAATTTAAAAAAATTTCTTTTTACTGTACTTACACAACATAAACAGCAGCTTTATTCCAATAAGGTCGAGATTCAATAAAATCAGCTAATTTCTGAACATGATCGATAAACATACAGCAACAAGGAGCTTCACAACATACTAAAACAAATCCTGCTAGAATTTGCCATATTCCAGCAAGAATTCCTTCAACGCTGACTGTTATACATACTGATACACCTAACATCATTGCAACTGAAATATTATAAAAAAAATAACTTCAACATATGGAATAAAAAATCACTTACAAGAATTAAAAATTCTTCTCAATGCTGGTTAGGTTAACAAATAATTTAAATAGGAATGAAAAATATACAAATTCCAAATATACTGAATGAAGAAAAATAACATGTTTTGATAGAATGACTAAGTAATCCTGTATTATTATAGTTAGTAACAATGTTTTGCTGCAATTTGCATTAAATTATTTTACACCTACATTGTGCCCACTTTTCAGCTTTAAATTAAATTATATATGATAAAACTTATAGCAATTGATTAATGAATTAAGAAATTTATAAACTTACGAGCGCCTCCTATGGTACCAAGTGCTCGGCCAGCAAATTTCATCCACCATGGTACATCATCTTTGGCAACTGGATCCTGTCCAGGTCGAGCCATAATGGCTGACATTTTTTCTTGAAATGACTAAAATATATAAACGATTTAAATATTGTTGTTTAACTATATTTTTTATTATTACCATTTTGGTTTAATAATTAGAACAATGAAGAAACAACGATATCATCAAACCCCACTGAGTTGTCAATATATTACTAAATGTCACTGTCAAATTATTTCAATACTTTTACATTTTTGGTCTCTGCCAACTAAAGTATTCAGCCACTGTTAAAGAGGGGAAAAAATTTGACTAGAGATAAAAAATATAATTTAAATTTGTAAATATTTTATTGTATTAATATTGTATTAATATTGTATGTAGATTGCATTAATCATAGCCTACATTGTATGTTACTAATTATCTTTTATTAATAACTGAAAGCGATGAAGTAATAGTTTTAAAATATTTATTTTCACAGATTCGTCTTCTTGTTCTTTGAATGGCCTCTTGCATTTGGATACTCGGCCATTTTGTATATTAGGCTGATGTGAAATTCTTTTACTCGGGTACCAATTTTGAGTCACTAATAAATAAACACTACAAATAATTATTTTTTTATATATCTAGACATGATTTTTTTGTAATAAAACGAATTTTTTTACTATTTAATAAAAAATTTAATAACAAAATAGTAAATTAAATCACATTAAATATAATTTTTAATAAGTTAAATATATTCATCATGGCAGTCACATCATTAAAAAGAAATCTTCAGGTTATTATTGAATCCTTTTGTTGTATTTTTTGCAGTATGTTATGAAATTACTGAAAATATAAATAATAATTATTAAAGTACCAGATAAAAATTGTTGGATGTAAAACATATTTGTAATTATAGTATGTTTAAAATTAAACAAATCTATCTAAATTTTAACTAGTTAAATTTAAATTAATTATAAATAGTACGCTACACACGCCATCTGTTTGTAAATGTTCTAATTTCACATTTGCTGTTGATCTATGTCAGTTTTATGATCAAATAAGGTTTTTATTGATTTTAAATAAATACGTTAAGCAGGGAATATTTTGACTTTTATTTCATGGGTTTTGCAGAAACTGTTAAAACAGGTAAATTTATTTCATCTTTTAATATTAATATTAACTTAAACATTTCTATTCAATTAATTTTATTTAATAATATTATTTCTGACTAATTCTTTTATTAATATTTTTTTATTTTTATTTTTTTCATTTGAATAAATTATTATGCAGAAAGGTGAATCGACCTTTGGTGCTTGAAAATTCTAATTTGTACATCTCTTTGAATATTTTAATGTACCTACTCAATATATTTTGACATATTTGGGTCAGCAGTTAATCCAGTATGTTTATATCCAAATGATCCAAACTGATGGTAAGTTACATGTCCTTGTGGTGGCATTACTCTTTTAGTTGAAGCTACTTCAGCTAACTGAAATAGAAATTCATAAAGCATGAACAGTAGAATTTGTCTTTATATACAGAAAATATATAACTAACCATTTTTCCGATAGTATAGGGAATAATTTCATCGTCTTCACTATGTAATATCATAATAGGACAATCTACATATAGGATATTAGTTGTAGTTCTAAATAGGAATCCATTTTTCTCCAAAGGTCTCTGTATTGTAGCTTCAAACCATGGTAACCATGTAATAAACTAAAATAAAACAAATTCATTTATATTAATTTCTTTTAAGCTTTTTTATACACATTTACACATAATAACTTTGAAATACCAATCGCCTCTCTCATTGTAGTAAATGTAGATTCTAAGACCAAACCATTGGGTACAATATTATCTACTTCTTTTAATTTTCTTACAGCATGAGTACTTAGTGCACCTCCCAATGAGTGGCCCCACATATAAATGTCATTGTTAGTCTTTGATTTTACCCATTTGAAAATTTCCGCTGTGTCATTTGCAATTCCTAGTTCAGAAGGATGTAAATCAGAACCTGAATCTCCATAACCTAAAGAAATATTTATACTAACACTGATTGTAATTTTTAGTGGGTTAAAAGCCAAAAATTATAGCTTATTAGTATCAAAGTGGACTTTGAAGATAATTTTTGTCGAAGAACCACTCAGTTGTATGCATAACTGAGACTGCACGAATAAATGAATAAACTTTATTTTGATTTTGATATCAAAACTTTTATTATTACAGTTAAACAAACATATTTAGATCAAACTGATTTGACTTAATAAAACTGAAAAAATATTGACATATAAAGATTATTTCTGTTTAAATTGAATCAAATTTAATCATTGATTTTTTAAAGTTTGACAGAGATATTATTAATTTGTACCTCTTGGATCTATTGAAACGATCATAAAATGTTTTCTAAGTTCTTTATAAGTATCCTTAGCGATAATCCTGTTACATCCAATTCCATGTAAATAAATAAGAATAGGATAAGTGGTACTTTTTAAAAGATCAGCTACAATTTGATTATCGATTGGTGTCGATTTAATTTCACTTTCTGGTATCACCAACCAAGCTCCAATTAGTGATTTATCTAGGTCCTCGGTTGTTACATAGAAATTTACTATTCCTTCCAAGCCATATTTTTGGGAATTGTTGAATTCTGGATACCTGGGATTTTGTACTAAAACAGTTCAAGTAGTAGGTTATTAATTTTTGATTTTTTTTACTAAGGAAAAATCAATTATAATCGCAGTTCTGTAATAAATTTGAAACAATTTGAGTATATAGTTGATGAAAGAGATATTTAGGACTTATTATAAAGGTCGACTGTAATAAATTACCACATTTAACAATAGTCAACCTCGGTACAAAGCTTGGACAGATCTATGGTCCGTATTGCAAATTTTTTTTTTTAAATAATAGTTATTGACATATACTTAAATCATATTGTATTAACTATTAAGTTATATATTATTTTCCAACACTTATGCCTCTCATTTTTCATAGATGATATTAGTCGACGAACTTTCGTCCCCATCCATTAGCTTAGGGTAATTTACATTTCTCTGAAATGGACTTTATAGCATTTAAAGTAGTAATAATAGTCGGGACGGCACAATTTAGCAGAGTTTAAAAGAACAAACAGATACTTTTGCAAAAGGTATTATATCAAATTATTAAAAAAGCAAACATTTATTATGGCAAAATGATATTTTATCAAAACCATAAAAAAACGAATCGTATTATAACAAATATTACAGATTCAGATAGATATTTTCTGATTTTCTCTAAAATATCAAAAAAATAAAAGACCGAACGTTAAAACTTCAAATAATTAATACAACAAATATATGTCTGTTTCTTTTTACTTTCTTTTTTAACGTCTTTTTCGCTGAATTATTTAGAAGTGGCGCTTTCACCATTTTTCCAAAAAACTCCAGTATCTCTGAAACTAAAAGAACTAGAGAGGAACTGATCATTTTTTCGGAATCTACGCCCTTTAAACTATCTCTCACCCATTTATTTTTAAAATCCGAGTGATTAAAAATTTTGAAGATTTTTGAAGTCAGATTTTTTTTCTTTCCGATTTAACTAAAATTTGAAATATACAGTGTGTCTGAAAAAGTTGGCAACAAATGGGAAACTTTTTTATTATTAAGTTTAGGAAAAAACGTCATTCTTCATAAAAAGTTCTGCAAGGCCTAAAACCCAATATACGATAATGAGATATCGAAATTTTCCAATCGTATACGAGGTTTGTCAAAAAGTATGAATTTTGCTCAAGAGTAAAGTACCTTTATTTTCGACAATATCTAAAATTGTTATTAAAAAAGTTGATTAGAATTGAAAACTACGTTTAAATGTCTAATTACAGCTATCTACGATGAAAACCAGGTTTTATTATTGATCGAAAATGAACAAAAACTAGGTATCTAAATTATTGACCTGTACAAAATCAAGTTGCTGTGGAAATGTTTAGAAACATATCTTATGCCAGTATGCTTCAAAACCTCAGTTTGTAATAATTGTACTTTTTTAAATACTAGTAAAAATGCCGTTGAAATTAAGTCTTGAAGAGAAAATTGAAATTGTTTTAATTGTTGGAGATAACTACAAAACTTATAGGGAAGCTGCCATAATCTTTAATAACAGACATCCTGATAAAAATGTACATTTTGCAACAGTAAGTAAAATAATAAAAAAGTTCAAGTGTTCCGGAAATGTTGAGAATAAATTCAAAAAGAAACATGAGGCATGGGTTGCTACTGAAGAAATTCAAAATCAAGTAATGCTCTCAGCAATAGAAAATCCTAAAGATTCCATAAAAAAAATACCTAGTTTTTGGTCATTTTCTATCTTAAAGAAATTGTAAAAAATAATAAAACCTGGTTTTCATCGTAGATAGCTGTAATTAGACATTTAAACGTAGTTTTCAATTATAATCAACTTTTCTTAATAACAATTTTAGATATTGTCGAAAATAAAGGTACTTTACTCTTGAGCAAAATTCATACTTTTTGACAAACCTCGTATACGATTGGAAAATTTCGATATCTGATTATCGTATATTGGGTTTTAGGCCTTGCAGAACTTTTTATGAAGAATGACGTTTTTTCCTAAACTTAATAATAAAAAAGTTTCCCATTTGTTGCCAACTTTTTCAGACACACTGTAGATAGAGATAGCTAATTTGAACCAAGAGATGCTGTCTGTTTCTTTTTACTTTCTTTTTAACGTCTTTTTCGTCGAATTATTTAGAAATTGCGCTTTCACCATTTTTCAAAAAAACTCAAGTATCTCTGAAACTAAAAGAACTAGAGAGGAACTGATCATTTTTTTGGAATCTGCGCCCCTTAAACTACCTCTCACCCATTTATTTTTAAAATCCGAGTGATTAAAAATTTTGAAGATTTTTGAAGTCTATAATTTGCCCTTTTTTTCGGATCAGATTTTTTTCTTTCCGATTCAACTGAAATTTGAAATATGGATAGAGATAGGTAATTCGAACTAAGGGATGCTGTCTGTTTCTTTTTACTTTCTTTTTTTACGTCTTTTTCGTCGAATTATTTAGAAATTGCGCTTTCACCATTTTTTTAAAAAACTCAAGTACCTCTGAAACTAAAAGAACTAAAGAGGAACTGATCATTTTTTTGGAATCTACGTCCCTTAAACTACCCCTTTCCCATTTATTTTTAAAATCCGAGTGATTAAAAATTTTGAAGATTTTTGAAGTCTATAATAGCCTTGCCCTTTTTTTCGGGTCAGATTTTTTTTCTTTCCGATTTAATTGAAATTTAAAATATAGATAGATTTAATTGAAATTTGAAATATAGATAGAGATAGGTAATTCGAACTAAGGGATGCTGTCTGTTTCTTTTTACTTTCTTTTTTACCGTCTTTTTCGTCGAATTATTTAGAAGTGGCGCTTTCACCATTTTAAAAAAAACTGAAATATCTCTGAAACTAAAAGAACTAAAGAGGAACTGATCGTTTTTTTTTTAAATCTACGCCCCTTATAAAATACACTAACACTAATGTAACAAAATACCAATAGATAGAACTCTTATAAATTCAGAATGCTATTAAAACAGAACGCTATATTTACGTAATCTCAATTTATCGAAGCGCCAATGGAGCAAACGGTATAACGTCAGAACTTAAAGAGTCAGAACCAGAAAGAGATGGAAGCGTAATAAAACGAAACCGTAAAATTCAAACGAATTGCAAAGGATATTGCCAAATTTAAATTATCTCCTTATATGTGGGGATACAATTTAAAATGCCCTATTTATATAAGGTGTTAATTGTTTGAACGGGATCCAGTGTTGTCAAGTTATCCTCTTGGTGCCGCATATGGATATTCTTACCTCAAATATTAAATAATTTACAAATTATCCTTTATGAAACTTCATAATTTGCTCACATTTTGTTTTTTTCCTACAATTAACAACTCTTATCAAGATTTTAATTTTCTCAGAAATCAATTAACTTGGTACAAACTTTACCTACGTATGGCTTCTTTTTTCTGATGAATTTTTATAATGATTTTGTAGAAAAATATGAAGTATTAGGTACATACTAAGAATTTAGAAAAAAATAGGAACTAGGTATAGTAGTGTTCAAAACAAATAGTATCGACTCACTAACGGTAGTAAAACTACAACCTGGGCAAGAAACAAGCAAAAATCGAGGGTCGAAAAGGGCCGGTTTAAGAATAATACAAATGTTCACTTCTCGAAAGAAATAAAGACTAACTAATTTTGCCACAAAACATTATTTATATTTTAGTTTAAGTTCACAAAACCTAGTACAAAGGTTAGCAGAAATTAATATATTCTAACAGGGTAAGTTATAGTTATTATATTTAACTCAAAAATTAAGTATATTTATTACCATTGTGGGAATCACGAGAAATATATTCAGATCCAGTCAACAATTCCTTTATAATATTTACTTCGTTTTTATCTGGCGAAATTAGTTTAAAAGATCAGAGAAGTTTTACGCCTTATATACGAACACAATACACAAAACAGAAGAATATTTAATATTTAAGTTTAGAAAATCAATATGAGGCATCAAGAGAATAACCTGGCAACACTGGAGCCCGTTTAAACAATTACCGCCTTCTCTATTTATCGTTATACAACATAAAGTACACATGACTTCGGGGATTTTTTGAAGATGTTGAGACGATATAAGTTTCTGTCAAGATTATTTAATATTTAAGGTTAGCATATTACAAGTACATAAATAAAGGGAATTGTGAACTGTTAACGATTATTTTCAATTGAGGTGATAATTAGGGGGTGATTTTCACATTTTTTGTCGCCGAAAAAGATACTAACCAACTTTATTTTCGTCATAACTTACTTAGTTTTGATACTAGAGGACTTTTATATAAGACAAAAATAAAGGTGTTATTTCATGTTGAAACTTTCAATTTTGGGCATTTTGTTTGTTTTCTTATAAGCTACATTTTTCACAAGAATTTTCGATAAAATACTTTTTGAGTTATTAGCGAAAAACGATCTGAAAACGTGTTTTTTTTGGTTGAAAAATTGACATTTTTTACTCTAATATAACTTTTTTTTTGTAAATATGTACCTATATTACTATTTAAAATTAACACCAATTAATGAAAAAACTTAAAATTATACTGAAGTACGGTCAATGTTTAAATTTTAAAATAGGTACCATTGTTTTAACATATTTATAATAGTTGCCTATAAAGCAGTAAAACTCTCGTAAAAAATGCATAAGTCAATTCCAAATATCTCTTCGATCGACTATAATAAAGATATTTTGTTCTAATTTTGAAATTTAATTATAATTTTATTTTTCCTACTTACCATTTAAAAATATGCAAAATCGTTGAAGGGATACAGTATTCATAAAAATTAAGGGTATTACAATCCATATTGCTAGTATTAGCAAAAAAATAGAAATTAATCTGTAAAAAATGATCAACTATTGTTTAAATAATATGAACTTTGTTCTTTAATTTTTATATATTTTACTTAGTTTTAATTTGTAAAAAAATATTTATATAGAATAAAAAGTAATAAAAACTATTTTTATTTTACTTACATAATTAGTCCACAGATTATAACAGCTTTTCCCCAAAAGCTCGAACTTGTAAAAAATCCTTTTTGGCACATTTTTAACAGAATTAACACGCAATTTACATAAAGTGTTTTTTTTCCTTAAAGTACTTAACATTGAACGTAGTTTTTTCCGTTATCTCAATGTACAAAGATTATTTCGCGTTAAAATATTTTATTTAATAACAAATTAAGAAAATATTCTTTCGAGAAATATTTGTACTGGATTAAAGGAGCATAGCATGGTTTTTATCATACACCTGATGATTATTTATTTTTTATTGAAAATGTTGTTAGGATGTTTATATTTATGGATATATTTAGGTAAATGTAATAAAAACATATTTGTACCTTTTGTAATAAATAATAAAAAAAAATTGTAGAATTGTCTTTGTGTACTATTAATGTTGTGTTTCAAGATAAAAGTGATTTAAATAAAATTTTTAGTTTTTATATCTTTTACCCCTCGTAACATAAAAACTATGATATATCAAAAGGATCTTAATTTGGTTTAAAAAAACAATAAAATATGTTACAATTTTGATTTTTTTCAAGATTTTAGAAAAAATATTATGACCGTAAACGCAAATGATTATGTAACGCTCTTTGGTGTCTTAGTGCAGGTTTCAGATTGCCTCGGGCGCCACCATCCGTTTATAATGTGAAGGCCACTTGCATGGGCAGCTTCAGTGGAAAAAAGATACTCTAGGGTCGTTATGGTATCGACCAAATCACTGGCAGCCAGGAGGACAGGCTTCACTTGCCCACTGGGTTTAGTACTTGGATATTTGCCTTGTGATACCCCTCGTAACATAAAAACTATTAAATATATTAAAACGACCTTAACATTGTTTAAAAGGGAATAAAATGCAGTTTTATTCAAATTTTTCTCAAATTTTAGAGAAAAAAATTTGGCCGTAAAATAAAGAAGAGATAAATAGTATTTTTTTTTAAATTTCGTCAATGACATCTCTCCCGTTTCTCAGATTGACAATTATTTTTTTAAAAAATTGAAAAAAATCATACTTAAAGTAACTTTTATTATCTTTTAAATTGCGTTAAAGTAACTTTGTTATATTTTATAGTTTGATTGTTATGTTGGATCAGAATTTTTTAAATTATTTTTCCAACTTACCCTCTAAAATAAGTTCTAACTAAGCCATGGTATATTAACAACATATAATAAATAATTTAAAAAAATGTATACTTCTATTCTTGATGAACGATTAATGTTTTGTTTCGCTTTCAAAGTGATTTATACAAAATATTATACGGTTTTTATCTTATAGCCCTCGTAACATAAAAACTATTAAATATATTAAAACGACCTTAACATAGATTAAAAGAGAATAAAATGTACTTTAACTTCGATTTTTTTCAAAATTTTAGGTAAAAAATTTTGGGGGTAAAAGAAAGAAGAGACAACTATATATATATTTTTTTTAATTTTCGTCAGTGACGTCTCTCCCGTTTCTCAAATTGACAATTATTTTTTTAAAAAATTGAAAAAAATCACATTTATAGTAACTTTTATTGTCTTTTAAATGGTGTTAAATTAACTTTGTTATATTTTATAGTTTGATTGTTATGTTGGATTAGAATTTTTAAATTATTTTTCCCACTCACCCTCTAAAATAAGTCCTAACTAAAACCTTGTACATTAAGAAGATAGAATAAATAATTAAAAAAATGTAGAATTCTATTCTTGATGGACTATTAATGTTTGGTTCGATTTTAAAACGATTTTTCAACAAAATATTATATTGTTTACATCTTATACCCCTCGTAACATAAAACCAATTAAATATATTAAAACGATCTTAACATTGTTTAAAAGAGAATAAAATGTACTTTAACTTCAATTTTTTTCAAAGTTTTAGGTAAAAAATTTTGGGGGTTAAATTTTCGTCAGTGACGTCTCTCCCGTTTCTCAAATTGGCAATTATTTTTTAAAAAAATTGAAAAAAATCACACTTAAAGTAACTTTTATTATCTTTTAAATGGTGTTAAAGTAATTTTTGTTATATTTTATAGTTTGATTGTTATGTAGGATCAGAATTTTTTAAATTATTTTTCCCACTTACCCTCTAAAATAAGTTCTATCTAAGCCATGGTATATTAACAACATATAATAAATAATTTAAAAAAATGTATAATTCTATTCTTGATGGACAATTAATGTTTTGTTTTGCTTTCAAAGTGATTTATACAAAATATTATACGGTTTTTATCTTATACCCCTCGTAACATAAAAACTATTAAATATATTAAAACGACCTTAATATAGATTAAAAGAGAATAAAATGTACTTTAATTTCAATTTTTTTCAAAATTTTAGGTAAAAAATTTTGGGGTAAAAGAAAGAAGAGACAACTATATATATTTTTTTAATTTTCGTCAGTGACGTCTCTCCTGTCTCTCAAATTGACAAATATGTTTTAAAAAATTTGAAAAAAATCTGATGTGGCCAGCACATGACCTCTCGCCATTTTTGAATCAAAAATTTACAGGTTGACACAAAAAAGTATGAAAAAAAATTGTTTTTTTGTAAATCTGGCAACAATGGCAAAAGTTTCGAAAATTTTTATGAGATGAAAATAAACTATAGGATATACAAAATATATGTGTAAAACTTTATTGCCGTTTTGTATAATAATGGCGTCATCACCCATAGCAACTGCCACTTCCGGTTGTGCGATTGGCACCAAAATCTAATCAGATCTAATCTAGGGTATCAGAATTCTGTATGCAAAATTTCAAATTTTTTTATTCAGTAGTTTTTGAGTTATCGTTACTACAACATCCATCCAAACACACACACACACACACACTAACACACTAACACACACACACACTAACACACACACACACTAACACACACACACTAACACACACACACACACACACAGACATCATCGCGAAAATATTAAAATCGTATTCTAGGGACCCCAAAACGTGTTTATCAATTGAAAACTCACTACCCAATTTTTAGCATGATTCCTATACCTCTCTTATCTGAAGGGCGAGAGGTAAAAATCACACTTATAGAATTCTTTATTATCTTTTAAATGGCGTTAAAGTTACTTTGTTATATTTTATAGTTTCTTTGTTATGTTGGATAAGAATTTTTTAAATTATTTTTAACGCTCACCCTCTAAAATAAGTTCTAACTAAGCCCTTGTATATTAACAAGATAGAATAAATAATTTAAAAAAATGTAGAATTATGTTCTTGAAAGACTATTAATGTTTTGTTTCGCTTTCAAAGTGATATTTATATAGATAAAATAAATAATAAAAAAATTGTACAATTCCAGTCTTGATGGATTATTAATGTATTGTTTAGCTTTAAAAATGATATTTACACAAAATTTTTACTGTTTACAATAACATAATAAGTTTTATTCTATATTTACTCGTATAAATAGAAGTTTTAAATTTGAGTGGTATATGCTATGTTAGAATCAATAAATAATATACCATTGATAAAACTAAAAAAATATCTTAATTTCTGAGTATATATTAACTTTTTTTGATATGTAGATTAAACAAATATGTTAATAAATCACACCGAACTACCTTTCCATTGTAAAATTGTTAATTTAGAAATAAGTAAATAATTGATAATAAATTAAAGCTAACAGGAATTTCAGGTATGTTAAAAATGTATTGTAATAGTCATTCTTATAAAATAAATAATGAAAAAGTTGATTGTTTAGAACAAACAAATTTTGTTTAATTCAAGAATATTATTTTTGTGTGAATACATTTATTTAACTAGTACATTAGTTTTTGATATAGGGAAATAGATGTAAACAATGAGCTCAGTATAATCTGCTTTAAATTTTTTTTAAACCCATTATGAAACTTTAAACCTTGATTATTATAATTTTATTTTAGTACAAAATATTTAATAGTAGTTTGTGCAATAAGTGTGGATATGATGGCCATACTGCAAGTTTGAGCACAATGCCAAGCAAGAAGATAGAAAAGATATAATTTAACGATATTTGTATAAAAAAACAACAACAAGCGGCTTACGCTTATGAAATCTCGAGGGCCGCCTGACAAGCATATGCAAAGTGACGTCACGCGAAGCTCTGAACCGTTTTCGCGTTAATGTTAATTTATTTAAGGGCTTATACGTTCGAATAAAAATCTAAAAATTTGGAAATTATCTTAAAAAGAGTAGTTTTACTTTCGATTTATAAAATAAAAAAAAATGTTGAACGGGCCCATTCACGATTTAGTTTTAATAAACACCATAAACTTTAACCCGAACTTAAAAACCAACCTTCGGTAGATTTGGTATCTTTAAAAATTAATTTATATATTTTACAATTTTATTATTAATATAAAAATAAATAAATAAGCACAAATTTTCTATATTGTTATCCTCTACGTTTATTTTGATCTTGGCAAATTTTAATAAATTCCCTACAAATAAAAAATACTATAATGATAATTTCTCGATGATAAGTTATACTTACATTATATATTGTGATATATTTGGACTAAGAATTACAAATAGATGTCCATATCCTCCAAATTCTATTAGGTGAAAAGTTACATTTCCTTTTGGCGGTATCGGTCTCTTGGTTGAAGCTACTTCAGCCACCTTTTAACATATTATCAAAAAAAAAACAGTCAATTAACAAACATCTAAAACTTTTTTTTTATTTCTTTGTATTGAAAAAATTGAACTTCCTCGTACATCAAAATAATTCGTCTACGTCTATAACTATGCAAGAAATTATAACTTACAGTTTTTCCGAAGTTATAAGGAAAAATATCATCGTCTTTAGCATGAAGAATCATAATAGGACAATCCACATGAACAATTTCAACCACAGGTTCAAATAAAAATCCATTTCTTTTTAGAGGAATTTGTACAGTCGCTTCAAACCATGGCGTCCAAGAAAAAGTCTAAAAGAAAATAAAATTCTGTTAATTAACCACGGTGAAATACATTAAAATACACTTAATTTAACACGTTTTATAAGCCGACTAGTTTTTTAATAATAACTAAAAAGAACAATAAAATTAATATTTTTTCGGGGCGCATACTGCATATACGACAAAAAAATTACCATATGTTAATCTTCCTCTTCTGAATTTAATATAAACTTAATTTGACACGTTTTGTAAGCCGAGTAGTTTTCTAATGATAATTAAAAAGAACAAAAAAATTAATATTTTTTCGGGGCGCATACTGCATATTCGACAATCAAAATTTTATATGTTAATCTTACTCTTCCGAATTTTCCGACCTGAACTGCATCATACATTGTGGTTAACGTGGATTCTAGGATAAGTCCTGTTGGAACAATATTGTATAGTTCTTTCAGTTTTTTTGTTGTCCCAATAGCTAGTGAATTCCCTACAGAATGTCCCCATAAGTAAATGTCATTGCTAGTTATTGATCTTATCCATTTAAAAAATTGAGCAGTATCGTTTGCAATTCCCAATTCTGAAGGAGGTAGTTCGTGACTTGAATCACCAAAACCTATTTAAAATAAATAAAAAATTAAATAATAATTATAATAAATACAATATACACACATTGTTAAACATGTTTGTATTTTTTTTATTTAATTTTTGAAATTTTAATTTATTAACATTAGTACGCTGCGCGCCCTCTATTTGTATTTGTAAATACATCAGAAATCTTTTCTCTATAGAAAATTTAGAGGGTATTTTAATTGGTTTTTTCAAAATTCTTTTTTTGTCTCTTTATACAGGGATATACGCAAAGATTAAAAAAAATCGAAAAAAATCAGAAAAAAACGAAAAAAAAATCAGAAGAAAAAAACAAAAAAATAGAAGAATAAGAAAAAAACGAGAAAAAAGAATCGAAAACATAAAAAAAAATCGGAAACTAAGAAACAAATCATAAAAGATTGGAAAAAAATTAGAAAATAGTAGAAAAAATGAAAAACTGTAAAATAAGGAAAAAACGAAAAAATTAAAAAATTAAAAAAATTGTAAAAATACCGAAAATATCGCAAAAATAAAGAATCAAAAAACACGAAAAAATTTTAAGTAGATCTCAACAAAAATCCCAAAAAAAAATGGCGAAAAATTGAAAATTATCACAAAAAAACAGGGAAATATGAAAAAGTGAAAAAAAATTAGAAAACAAAACGAATAAATAGACAAAAACAGAACAATGAGAAAAAAATGAGAGAAAATTAACAAAAATCGAAAAAAAATGGGAAAAAAAGAAAAAACCAAAAAATCAGAAATATTAGAAAAAAATAAGAAAAAAGCAGAAAACATAAGAAAAAACCAGAAAACATTGGAAAGAATTAAAGGAATAATCAGAAAATATTGGAAAAAACATGAAAAATAAAATTGTAAAATACGGAAAAACGAAAATATCAAAAAAAAAATTAGAAAAACCGAAAACAATGATAAAAATCACAAAAAAATGGAAAAGAAGTCACCAAGAAACGCAATGAATCGAAAAATATCGCAAAAGAACAAAGAACAACCAAAAAACCGGAAACAATTACAACCATAAAAAAATTATATAAATCACACAAAATCGCAACAAAATCAAAAAAAAAACAAAGAACAAGTAAAAACTGGAAACAATTGCAATCATAAAACAATTTTAAAAAAAATTTAAATAGCAAAAAATCCCAAAAAAAATGCTAGAAAATCAAAAAAGGGCAAAAAAATCGCAAATTATCGTTAAAATCAGAGAAATAAACTGAGAAAAAATTAGAAAACAAAAGAAATAAATAGAGAAAAAACAGAACAATGAGAAAAAAAATAAGGAAAAATTAGAAAAAATGTAAAGAATTTTTTCTTTGCATTTTTTCTAATTTTTTCTCATTTTTTTCTCATTGTTCAATTTTTCTTTCTTTTGTTTTCTAATCTTTTCTCAGTTTATTTCTCTGATTTTTGCAATAATTTGCGATTTTTTTGCCTTTTTTTTGATTTTTGTATAAAATGATACAAAAAAATCTAAATAAGAAAATAATTCATATTGTACGAAAAAACAAAAAAGTCCCAAAAAAACCCCAAAAAATCGAAAAATATCGCAAAAATTGCAAAAAAAAATAACCAGAAAAAATTTAAAAATTTGAAATAAATCGCAAAAAATCTCAATAAACA
Source organism: Neocrepidodera transversa (assembly GCA_963243735.1). Taxonomy (NCBI): domain Eukaryota; kingdom Metazoa; phylum Arthropoda; class Insecta; order Coleoptera; family Chrysomelidae; genus Neocrepidodera; species Neocrepidodera transversa. The sequence continues at coordinate 56,937 of OY725337.1, read as the reverse complement.
TCTCAAAATAAATCTGCCTATCTCTCTTTCTCTTACTCTCTGTCTCTTTCTATAAAATGAACTTTTTCTTATTCTTCTTATTCAGAGTTTTTTTATATTTTTTATTCATTTATTTTATAGAGAGAGAGTTTCTTGATTTTTTTCTTTTTTCTTTATTTTTTATTTTTTTAGATTTTTTTTCTAATTTTTCTTCATTATTTTCTCGTTGTTCTGGTTTTTCTTCTTTATTTTGCTTCCTAATTTTTTGCTTTTATTTGCGATTTTTTTGCCAATTTATTGCGATTTGTTTGATATTTATTGAGATTTTTTTTCAAATTTTTAATCTTTTTTTGGTGGTTTAAATGGTTTCCGGTTTTTTTGGTTATTCTTTGTTTTTTTTGCAATTTTTTGCGATATTTTTCGCTTACTTGCGTTTTTACCATTTTTGTTCATTTTTTCGTTTTTTCCATATTTTATAATTTTATTTTTCTTTTATTTTTTTCTAATGGTTTCTGGTTTTTTCTCATTTTTTCCAATTTTCTCTAATTTTTTCTGTTTTTTTTTTCATTGTTCTTGCTTTTGTTTTCTAATTTTTATTATTTTTTGTTATTTCTCTGATTTTTTGCGAATATTTGAGATTTTTTGCTTTTTTTCTGGGAGATTGTTGCGATTTTTCTGCGATTTTTTTCAATTTTTTTGAGATTTTGCAATTTAAATCTTTGTTTTAATTTTTCTTTTTAATTTTTTTATGGTTGCAATTGTTTCCAGTTTTTTGCTTTTTTTACAAATTTTGGAGATATTTTCGATTTCTTACGTTCTTTTGCGACTTCTTTTTCGTTTTTTTTTTGTTTCTATTTTTTCTTGTATTTTTTTTATTTTTTTCGTTTTTTTCCCTATTTTGCCATTTTATATTTCATTCTTTTTTCAATTTTTTCTGAATTTTTTTTCAAATTTTTTCGATGTTTTCTGGATTTTTCTTATTTTTTCCGATTTTTCTAATTATTTTTCCAGATTTTTTTTCATTGCTCTGTTTTCTATTTCTTTCTTTAGTTTTCTAATTTTTCTTATTTTTTCTTATTTCTATGATTTGTTGCGATAAACTGCTATTTTTTTGGAAATTTTTTTGGGATCTTGTTGCGATTTTTTTTTTTCTAGAAATTTATTAAATTTTTTTTATTGTTGCAATTGTTTCCGGTTTTTTTGGCGGTTCCTTATTTTTTTGAGATATTGTTGCGATTTATTTTTAGATTTTTTGTGTTTTATTAAATTTGTGATTTTATTTTATAGTTGCAACTGTTTCAGATTTTTTGGTTGTGCTTTGTTTTTTTTTGCGATTTTTCGATTTATTGCGTTTCTTGCGACTTTTCCGTTTTTTTGCGATTTTTAGCATCTTTTTCGTTTTTTCTTTAACAATTTTTTTGACATTTTCGTATTTTACAATTTTATTTTTCATTTTTTTCCAATATTTTCTAATTTTTTGCAATATATTCGGTATTTTTACAACTTGCTTGATTTTATCGTTTTTTCCTTATTTTACAATTTTATTTTTCATTTTTTTCCAATTTTTTCTAATTTCTCTTTTAATTTTTTCCAATGTTTTCCGTTTTTCTTATTCTTCCGATTTTTTCTAATGTTTTCGATTCTTTTTCCTCGTTTTTATTTCTTATTCTTCTGTTTTTTGTTTTCTTCTGTTTTTTCCGTTTTTTCTGATGTTTTTCGATTTTTTTTAATCTTCATTTTTTTCTCATTGTTTTTTTTTCTAATTATGTCTTTTTTTTATTAATATTAAATTTTTCTCATTTTTAGTTAATTCTAATTTAACATTACAAAATATATTCAATTAACGAGAATGTTTATTTAAATTATGTACTTTTATTCTAAACGAAGTAACAATATATTTCTGGTGTGTTAATATTCTGCATTTAGAGTAAAAATTTTATATATTTTTTCAATTTATTTTGAAAGTAAACACTTCGTTAAATATCAGCAAGAATATACTGGCGCCCTATTTGTACACCTAAAACACATCTTAAATGTTTCTAAATTAAAGTAAGTATTAATTTCATAAGACCTTATAAAATTATTTTTTTTTTTCAAGATAAGTAAATTTGTTCATAACATATTAGGTTATTGTTAATTTTTTTTGTTTAAAATTTTAAAATTGATGAAAATTCTTACCTCTATAATCAATAGAAACTACAATAAAATATTTCCTAAGTACATGGTAAGCTAAGAAAGATTTAATTCTATTAGCTGCGATTCCATGAAAATATATCAGAACGGGGTAAGTTGTATTTGCAAGAACATCTGCTGCAGTTTTTATTCCTTGTGACTTTATTAACGTCGAATTTATTTCACTGCTTGGTACTATCAACCAAGATCCTATACTAAGTGAATAATTACTTTTTGTATCTATGGTGGTTACATAAAAATTTACTACTCCTTTGAAACCATATTTTTCGGGGTGTTCGAAATTTGGATTCGGGGGATCTTGATCTAAAAATAAATAAATATTATAAAAATAAATTATAGCGCGCACAACAATATTATACTTACAATTATAAAACATAGAAAATCGTTGTAAAGATACGTCATTCATATACATTAATGGATACAAAACCCATATTACTAAAAATACTAATAAAAGAATAATAAATCTGAAAAACAATTAATTTATAATTCAAAATTTACTATAATTTAAAAATTACTTAATTAACCCAGATATAAATAAAACTCTTTGCCACAACTGCCATCTATTAACTGTTTCTATTTCTTTTTTAGCTTCACCATAACTGCACACAAAAATGGAAGGTAAGAACCTCTAAAATTGTTTCAATATTAAAAATTTTAGTAAAAGTAGTGAAATGATTACCAAATATGTTGTTTTAAACATTCCTAAATGATATTGATTAAGTTTTGCAACGATTTCATGAAAAGTGATAAGTGAATTTTAAGTCCTATCTTTTAAAAAAATAATTTAAATCAATAACCTTGGTTCGTTATCAATCAGACAGAATGTTAAATCTTTTTTGAATATTTAAGTGATGTAGACGATTGCATTTAATTTATTTGTTATTGTTTAATTTTCAGAAAGGTAAGATTTTTGACTATATGAATGTTTACCTCATAATTATAACAAATATTACAAGAACGTATAAAAAAAAATCTGCTGTGCCACCCCAGAACTTTCCCGGCTCGGCTGTGGAGGATGTAATTATTTTAATTACAAAATATAAAATTCCTGATTAGGTCCACATCTTTAATATTTAAAAAGTTATGCCCAATAAAGAAGAATCAATGAATTTCGTACGAGGGTGCACACGAATTGCAAAAATACTAATACTTTAATCCTATTGCTTAATGATGACCGGCTAATGCCGGACTCGACCTGCAAAAAGTAATTAAAGGTAAATTTTAATTCTATACTCGAACTGCACAAAGTCGTTATATCGTTATTTTCTAAGAAAATATTATTTATTTATTTTTGTTATGGGATTTAAAATGCATTTTTGTGTTTAAATTTTTGTTTTCATATCGTTTAACCCCTGTAACATAAAAACAACCAAACGTTATTAAAACTTGCCGACTGTTGATAGAAAGAGAAAACCATATTCTATATTTAGAAATTTTTTTTAAATTTTAGATCAAAAATTGTGGCCGTGAAAATAGGGCGAGACCATAACTCCAAGGATTTTTTAATTTTTCCTGCTTTGGTCTCTCCCTTTTCTCAAGGTCACAATTCTTGCCAAAAACTTTTAAAAAAATTCTTATTTATATTATTTTTTATTCTCCTTTCAATGGTATAAATTTCATTTTAATATATTATTTATTTATTTTTGTTAAGAGATATAAAATGTATTTTTGTCTTTAAATTTTTAGTTTTCATATCGTTTGACCCCTGTAACATAAAAACTATCAATGTTATTAAAACTTGCCGACTGTTGTTAGAAAAAGAAAACCATATTCTATATTTAGGAATTTTTTCAAAATTTTAGATAAAAAATTGTGGTTGTGAGAATAGGGAGAGACCACAACTATAACGATTTTTTAATTTCCCCTCTTTTGGTTTCTCCCTTTTCTCAAGGTTACAATTTTTGCTGAAAAATTTTGAAAAAACTCTCATTTATAGTATTTTTTTATTCCCTTTTCAGTGGTATTAATTTCATTTTAATATATTATTTATTTATTATTGTTATGGGATATAAAATGCATTTTTGTCTTTAAATTTTTTGTTTTCATATTGTTTAACCCTTGTAACATAATAAACTATCGTCGTTATTAAAATGTGCTGACTGTTGATAGAAGGAGAAAGCAATATTCTATATTTACGAATTTTTTCAAAATTTTAGATAAAAAATTGTGGCCGTGAAAATAGAGCGAGACCATAACTCCAAGGATTTTTTAATTTTTCCTGCTATGATCTCTTCCTTTTCTCAAGGTCACAATTCTTGCCAAAAATTTTTAAAAAAAATCTTATTTATATTATTTTTTATAATCCTTTCAATGGTATAAATTTCATTTTAATATATTATATATTTATTTATTTTTGTTAAGAGATATAAAATGTATTTTTGTCTTTAAATTTTTAGTTTTCATATCGTTTAACCCCTGTAACATAAAAACTATCAACGTTATTAAAACTTGCCGACTGTTGTTAGAAAAAGAAAACCATATTCTATATTTAGGATTTTTTTCAAAATTTTAGATAACAAATTGTGGCCATGGGAATAGGGAGAGTTTCTAATTATTTGGTACAAAATTATATCGAACATTACTTGCTTTTTCCACCAAAAATCTGGGCCTCCGATTCCGTATGTACTCTAAAATTTTTGCAGTTCAAGTGCGCTCCTTCTACTGCACCAATTTAAACCAAAACCTAATGGTCACATTCTATGCATACACCAACAATTCATACCAAAGGACCCCGCTCAAACCTTATGGAAAAGTAATCATAGCTTATCTATTCGGTATTTGATAGTTTGATGCGAATTAATATATTTTATGACATTGAGAAACTTTCATAAGAATGATATTTTCTGAGAAACTGATAATAAAGGTTCTAGAAACCACATAACTTATCTACTTATTTTTTTGGGCAAATATTCGATAGTTTGATGCAAATTAATATACTTTATGATATTAAAAAAGTAGTGTAGTAAGTCACTTGGCTCCATATTCCACGATTTTTCCCCAGATCGGGGGAAATTTATAGGGTAGATCTGGCAACAGCGCACCATATGTCCACCGTGTTAAGTACGGCAGATAATTCCCTAAAAATACCTATAAATTGGGTACCGAATGGCAACAGCGGCTCGTTAAGCCACGCCCCACAATGAATACCTACATGAACAACTGTCCATAACAGCATGACATGACTATTTTCAAGTTTATAATTTTCGTTAAAAAACATCTGCATTTCGAAAATTATATTTCAATTTTTATAACGTAATTGTATCAATTAAAAGCAGATTCATTTACGAGTAGTAAGCTAAGTCACTTGGCTCCACATTCCAAGATTTTTCAACAGATTGACCTTGAGATTTCTACAGACGGCTACTTCAGACGTCTACAGAGGTAGATCTCTGTAGACTTCTGAAGTAGCCGTCTGTTGACCTCTCAAGGTCAATCTGTTGAAAAATCGGGGAATATGGAGTCTACAGAGATCTACCTCTGTAGACGTCTGAAGTAGCCGTCTGTAGACCTCTCAAGGTCAATCTGTTGAAAAATCTGGGAATGTGGAGCCAAGTGACTTACCTTACGCTCCTTTATAATACATTCAAAGTAATTTCTTTATACAAAAAGGATACTTGGTAATGGTGATGGAAATGAGATTTATAAGGAAAATACAAGGGATCACAAGAATCAATACTATATCAAACACTATACAAGTTGAAAAATATAAGACCAACAGTTGATTAATGTAAAGAGGAAAAATTGTAAAAAAATCCATGAAAAAGACCAATTAAAGCGAAAAATATTCGTTATGTTAAATAAATAAATACAATGTTAAAAATTATTTATAATAAAGCTTAAAAAAATACATATAAACATAAAACATATAAATAGCGGTGATATAGTTATTTTAGAAAACATGAAGTTTAGCTAATCATTAAATGACAAAAAATAATTATGTACTATTTTAATCGTAATGAATAATTAATTGATTAAACCAAATCTTTTAACTTTAATATTGCTAAGATGAGCTTGCCATGAATAAATTAAAAAGCGAACAAACTGTAATAAAACGATTAATTTTTCTTTATTTTTGGTTTCCGTTTACCAAAAAATATTGTTACAAAAATACACCTAACTAACTTAAAGAATGCTTTGCCCGATAAATAAATTATTACAATAAATAAAAGAAAAACTAATGCTAAAAATCCGACAACATCTAGCATGTAGTATTTCCACACTGGCATGCCGATTGCTGGACTTCTTAAATGCTTAGCTCCTTTATGTCTAATTACATATTCTGTCCAATATACTGCTCTCTGAAGACTAGGAATTTCTTCGTCTTTGAATATTTCTCCCATCATTTCCGCCGTTTCTCGGTATCTACAAATATAACAAATAAGTATTTTGCTTTACAACTTGTAATATATAAACACGTTTGTAATAAACATTATTACACTGTGCGCCACCTATATGCAATGGCCTAGTTTTAAATAACTACGTCATAATTATAATCCGCAATAACATTAAACACTAGGAAACCAAAATAATAGAGAGTAGATCTGCTATACAACTACTGTGGTCAGGATAGAAAATTCAATGTCTTAGAGAGAGAGAGGATGCAGAGTTTCAGTGTGCAAGAGCGACAGAGTATTATATCGAAATATCTTCATTGCTATTAGTTCAAATTGAACGCGGTTAACGCGGTAATGTGACGTAATAAATACGTAAAAAAAATTAAGCGCAGAAGAAAAGACAAAAGAGCACAAACGTATGTCTCCACTAATAGTGGTCCGATTTTAATGAAACTAACTTCGATGGTTCTAAGCATGATTATTCTTTAGATATATATTCTGCGTTACATTTCAAAAATACCACCGTTTTCCTTGAAATATCGAAAATCATTACAAACTCTAAAAGCATAAAAACTCATAAACTTTCTTAAACATCGTTAAAATTTTTATGAAAAATACCTATAAAATTTAAAATTGTTTTTAAAATTTTTTAAACTTCCTTCAATTTTCAATTCATGTGACAATTAAAAACAATAGAGAGCATCAATGAAAAACCGTCAAAATTCCCTTAAACATTCGTGAAAATAATTGAAAATTCATTAAAAAAAATTCAAAATTCCTTTAAACTTCTTGAAAATTTTAAATGTCATTTAATATACGAAATCATTGAACATTTCTTGCTAAAAAATCCTGAAAAAATACTTGTACAATCCCTAAAAATCGTCGAAAAATTAATAAAAAATCCTTAATTTTCTTTAAATGTCTATCTATCCTTAAAAATCCTCGAAAACTCATTAAAAAATTCTTATTTTTATATGAAATGTCCTAGGATAGTCCTTATACAATCCTTAAAAATCCTCTAAAATCCAAAATCATTAAAAAATGTTTGAAATGTCCCAAATGAAATGAAATGATGTATGATCTTGAAGAAATTTTGAAAATATAATTACGTCGTCCATGTAAACGAAGCAGAACTTATACAAGAATGGGCATAAAATATGATCCATTAATTTTTGACAAGTTTCTGGGACATTCTTTAAACCAAAGGGCATTCAGTAGTGTTCATGAGGGACAGTAAAGGTGGTTTTCTCAATTGACTTGGGATCTACTTCTATCTGATGAAAACCTTGTGCCAAGTCAAGGGTAGTCAATGTGGCTTTTTCAAAAATTGTCCAAAATCTAGTAGTTTTTTGAAAGGGGATATTTGTCTTCAACTGTGATTTCGTTGTTTTATATAATCAATAACCATCCTAAATTTCCTTTTACCAGAAAAATCGATTTTCTTTGGTACCATCTAAACTGGAGCACTATACGGGGAAATAGAGAGTAATAATTTTATCATCTAATAATTTATTAGTTTAGTAATTTCATCTTACATTAAGTCTTCAATAAAGTATGGCATCTAGGTCTGCTATACAAACTAAAAAAACTGGTTTTTTATCATTACTACACGGTAATCAAAAGCTATCTATCTAATAGGTACTTCTTTGTAAAACAAAAATCCGAGTATACCAACATCGAGTATATAAGTGCAGGAGTTCCTCAAGGCAATGTCTTAGGACTTATCTTATATTTGCTCTTCACCTCTGATCTTTCAATTATGCATGAAACCAACAGAGCAATTTTTGCATATGATAAGGCCATTTTAGAATTTTAGTGAAAGTCCTATCACAACATCTAATAAACATTTGAGAAACATTGAAAAATGATTACAAAAATGGAGAGTGACAGTTACTTTCACGTTAAGAAGACAGACATGCTCTACTGTAAAATTAAATAACATCAATATAGCACAGCAGGATGATGTAAAATATCTTGGAATACACCTCGATCGGCGAGTTATGGAATAGAAACGGATGACGCAACAATAAATTTTTGTTGGCTTGCACATTTGATTAAAATTATAGATACAAGAAAAATTAAATTAAACTCAGTCTGTTGTTAAAATTTCGTTTAAAAAAAAACATTTTCCAATCACAAACTCGTCATTGGCGCAGTCGCATAGTAGAATTTTCCGGAAATTGTACGTATTGTACGAGCAATTGTTCGTTTCAACGATCAACCGGAAAACGAACAAATGTTGGTGCAAAAACTGTGATTCGAACGAATATCGAATCGTGAGTTGTTTTCCGGTTCGAGCGAATATCGGGTAGTGAAAAGATAGGTTGGGTTAGTTCCAGTTAGCGTTATTAAAAAATTTTGGAATGGACTTGGAGAAGAAGAAACGAAATTTAAAAAAAAACATTTTACAAGCACAAACTCGTCATTGGCGACTAAATTGGAAAAAATATATATATTTTCCAAAAGAAAACAACTAGGCATCAAGTTCCATAAAATATATTGGTTAATAGGTCGACAATCTAAATTAACAATGAAGAATAAACTCCTAATTTACAAATTCATTTTGAATTGGGAATTTGGGACCTTTGGTTGAAGAATATCATCACCCTTAACCAAAACTACAGTTTTTTAACACTCTACGTACGTTTCAGACCTCCCCATCGTCTTAATTTTTATGGTGAAGGTATTTGAATGTACTCTGATATGCACCTATCAGTGTGCAACAACTTAACACATTATGCTTCAATACTTTTGTGTGTGAATTTTTAAAAACCCAAAAAACAGGTAAATTCTTATTATTCCAATAACTATGTTTAATTAATTTCTGTTCATTACGAAAATCTCGTTATTAAGTATTTACAAATTTCTTACTTGGGATTTTGGATTACTTCTTTGATAGCTGCCACGAGCGTTTCTTTGGTGATTGTTCTTCTATCTACTTTTACTCCGTATCCTTTTTTTACCATTTTATTAACATTGGTTATTTGATCTCCAAAGAAGGGAACTCCAATCAAAGGTACACCGTTTACGACGGATTCTTGGAGAGATTGCAAACCGCCTTGGGTAATGAATAGCTTAACATTTTTGTGCCCTAAAAGTAAATAAATTTTAAATATGTAGCACGTGAAATATGTTTTCAATTTTTAAAACTCAGTTGGGATTAATATTTCTCCTTGTATTAGATAATTTAAATTCATTCTCACTTACAAATATTCTCAAATCTCTGGAGTTTTTTATCGCTATTGTTAGACCAATTACGGTCCATTTTTGTGCGTATTCTGACAAGAACGCGTAAATTGTTTTCGTGTCAATTCAAGTTTGAAGACTGGTAGAAAAATTAGATATTTCAAATTTTCAATTTCTTAAATTTTCACTATTATATATCGGTGTAGAAAATACACATGGAGAAACAATAGAACAGTTTGTACGGCTCTTAAAAATAATGCTAGAACTTGTGTAATGACCTTAAAAATAGTCAAGGATATCTTGACATGTGGTTTACAAAATGAAAGCCTACTCGATTATTAGTAGAAATTGATGAAGACCTAGAAGAGGCGATTCAGTTCTGTATATCGGTAACAAGTTACAAAGAAAAAGCGATATTGTAGTCACAAGCAAGTTTTTCCAGTGTTGAAATGAATGTCGTATAGAAAGGCCAAAATCGACTGCCAAGTACGAAAGGTGTCTATAAAAATTCTCAAAATTTTCGTGGAAACAATAATAATCGCGATTTTTTAAAACAAGATTGTAGAGGTTCGATAGGATTTTTTTGCGAATTAGAGTTCCCATTAATTAGTTGATTTAATAACATATAAAATATCGAAATATCTTTTTTCATTTTCTATTAATCTTATTCGGTTTCTTATTGTTACTAGTAATTTCGTTACTTTTTAAAGTGGACGATAATTGTGCTACATTGTAAAAAGTAAAGCGTTACTAAAAGGTAACGTGTTACTTTAAAATTAATGTTTTTCTTTTTTATAACTGCTGTTAGTGCGGTTTAATGTGAAATAATATGTTTTTATTATTTTTTTGTATCCCGTCGATTTCACGCGACACTGTGTTTTGGATAGTGCTTTGAAAAATCAATCTCATCCATGCAACTTTTTTTTTAAATGTTTTTTTGTATGTGCAATAAATAATAATAATAATCAAGAAAATTTTAATTAAAAAGTCCCATTACCAATAATAAGCAATTATAATGTATGTTATGAAATTTAACCAATTTTTTTTTTGGTGAGCGTGATTAAAGTAGGGGAAATAAACTTATTCTGATAGTAATTATTTTTCCCCTTTCCGACTTTGGTTTCTTGCCCCACTTTTTTTTTCGCTCTTGGTTTTTGCCCCATTGCCCTCCTTTCTTTCCCATCCTTGTTTTTTACCCCACGTTTCCTGCTCTTTTCCCCCCTCTTGTTTTTTGCCCCACATTTCCTCCCTTTTATTTTTTTATTCAATTTCACTAACATTTTTTCCTACTTTTATTGTTTGCCTCACTTTTTATCTCTTTTGTTTTTTGCCTCGCTCTTATGTTCTGTCCTATTTTCACTCCTTTTTTCCCACTGTTGTTTTTTGCCCTACGTTTTCCCCCTCTTGCTTTTTACCCCACGTTTCCTCCCTCTTATTTTTTTGTCCAATTTCACCCATTTCATGTTTTACTCCACTTTTTCCCTCTTTTGTATTTTGCCTCACTCTTGTATTTGTCCTAATTTCACTCCTTTTTTCCCACTCTTATTTTTTGCCCCACGTTTCTCCCTCTTGTTTTTTGTCCAATTTCCCCCACATTTTTCCCACTTTTATTTTTTGCTTCACTTTTTTTCACGCTTCTTCCCACTTTTGTTTTTTGCCTCGCTCCTATTTTTTGTCCTATTTTCACGGCTTTTTTCCCGCTCTTATGTTTTGAATAGTACAAAAGTTGTGCAGCGCATTTATATTTAAACTTTTGATATTATAATTTGGACAAAATAGTAAATCAAGTAGGAATTACTATAGATTAAGAAAAATACTGTAACCAACCCCACTAGGCCTAAATTCATCGTACCGTAACCATCACAGATTTGGTTTTTTTCCTAATAGCTGTGATCATCTTTTTAAAATAAAATAAAAGAACGGGAAGACATGGAACAAGAAGAAGGTATAGAAAAGTAATGCGTTTCTTTTTTTAGTAACGCGTTACTTTTGAAGTAACGAAGTTACAATAACCCGTTACTTTTGTAAATTGAGGCTATTTTAAGTCACTTTCGACTACCAGCTAACAAAATATCTGCGGTGAGAGCTGAAATAGTGAATGTGGTTAAAAAATAATCAAGTATTAACAGATCAATCAAAAATACCCGTTAATTTAATTACAAAATGACAAATATGTATTTTTTGTCCCAGTTTTTGATGATTTATTTTTCAGTAAAAAAAATAAAGTTTCTTTTTGTTTATTTTCAGCAACTTAATGAATTTAAAAATAAACACCCTGACACCTTTTTTAATGAAATTCTCCTCCTAACTGATAATTGAAACGAAAACTACATTAAGGCACTTGATTCACATCAATAGAATCTCAATGTAAATTTAATGTAATTTTAGTCATCATCAATATTTTAATTTCAAGAAAATATTTTTTTGAGTTAATTTACTATAATAAAAAATAAACTCCATACTTAAAATATCTTGTTGCGGCAACCATTTCCTGACCAAAACGTTTTTCGACACGCCACTTAAGTCGCTATCCATTTTTAGTAAAACCCTGTTTGGAAGTTCCGCGAACGCCTCTATAATTGCTTCTTTAAATTGGTCCGTTAATAAATTGGAATTGACGTTGCTGCCCAAGCTAAAGTAGATCACACCGTCGTTACCCTCGTCTAAAAATTTTTGCAAATCCTGAAAAATGACACAAAAGTAGATTAATAGTTATTAATCGTTTCGGGCTATGTACACAAGAGTCTCGGAACAGGAATTATTTGGCTGACAACGTTGCGAAATGGAATGATTTGGCTGACAGCTGGCAGGTCTACCACATAACGGTAGGCGGGAAATTTAATTTAAATTGAAAGTGCATACATAAGTTTGTCTAGTACTTAAATATGTTATTGTACTGCAAAAAGATTGAATTTAATTTTTGGATCCAATCCTGGAATTTAAGTAATGCCGCCCTCTACGTAAATGTATACGCACAGAATATAATCAGAAAATTAAATTTTTAAACAAAGTGATAAACAATATGACACAATTTGACAACAGGGATTAAAAGTTTTAAAATATGGTTATGTTGAAATAGGTAAAGTTTTTTTTTTACACAAAAATATTTTGTGTACATATTCCAAAGTATATATACATTTACTTTTTTCAAGTACAAATCGTGTATTTTTTTTAAGATTTTGATTATTTGAACGGATATTTATAATGTTAAGGTTATTTACTTAATACAGTATGAGTTGTTAGAATAAAAAAATTCTCGACTATTATCATATTTGTTATCCTAATAATTTTTATATCATACTAATTTATTATTGTGTTTTTTATTGCTTAGTTAGGGACTACATGAAGTTATAATGTATGCCTGTGCGGACATAAAGTGAACTTTATTGCCCGCAAGGTGCATTTTATGGCCCACATATATACAAAAAACAGTTTTTGTTTAACTTATTAATAATTACAAATTTTCAAATAAAATTATTAGATAAAAAATAATAAATTATTATATTATTGGAATCAATTTAAATTTTCAGATTTTTTTAAATATTTATATTGTGGATGCAATAACGAACTAGTATGATATAAAAGTTTGTATGCACCGAGGGTGTAAATAAATTTTATGATTCGTTGAATTTTCCTTAGATGCTTATATTATGTCAATGACTTATAATAATAATAATAATAATAATAATACAAGGAAAAATAAATGCAGAAATATAGATATATAGTCATTTATAATAAAATTAAAAAAAAACAATAAAGTTTGCGTCCAATGAATTCTATTAACTTTCGATAGGGAAACAAAGTTGAAAATAATAAACCCAGCAAGCAAGTAGCTCAGCTTCGGATAGACGGATAAACAGACGGTTTTGGTTAACTTAGGTCAATGAAAATAATAGATGGGCGAGCTAAGATGACCAGCTATCGATTGCTGCATGAACTGTTATACTCTCCGTGCCTTTATCTCCCACCATATACTGGAACATTCAATTCAATCAAACTCTCCGTGCCGTTAATAATTCCCACGCTAACCACTCCGTGCCGAGCGTAGCGAGGTTCGGAGCCATGAACTCAGTTATACTCTCCGTGCCGTTAATCCCCCACCATCCACTGGAACATTCAATTCAATCAATCTCTTCGTGCCCAGTAGCGAGGTTCGGAGCTATAAATTCAGTTATACTCTCCGTGCCGTTAATCCCCCACTCTACGTTCCGTTAATAATTCTCTCGCCATCCAGTAGTGGATTCTGTGAGTCGGAAAAAAACTCGCATACATTAACCTATAAAACTGACCTTACCCCTGATCTACAGGAGGCAAAAATCCGTTATGGATACCACATACTATGTTTAACTCATGTTGGAGGGGTTCAAGTCTCTATACATAAACGTAGATTACTGATAAAGAGAGCTCACGAGCATTAAACACAAAAAAAGTGCTTAAATTTAAAAATTGAAATTATTGTCTAAAGAAAAATGTTATAAAAATGGATTAGGTCTAACAAAAACTAGAATTTGAATGTTAGAAAAGAATCACAGTTCATTAAATGTATGGAATGAAATATCATAACTCCCCCTCCATCCACGAACTTAATTAAGCTCTTAGTGCCACTAATAATTCCCCCACAATCCGTAAACTCTCATTTTTATTTTGGCTTTTAACCACAGCTACTCAACAATCCATTGGTTAGAACTTGTCGTATTTTTATTATTCTCAATCTCACATTAGTAACTTTTTAGCTGAATTTCTGAATATATACTTTTAGACTCAGCTCTAAAAACTTTTGGTTGGACAGAAATGGAGACAGAACTGTCCATTTCGAAATGGCTAAGGAGATGTAGCGAGACGGCCAAGAACGAAAAAAACCAATAATAAACAAAGAAAATGTTCCTATTTGATTTTTTTAATAATAAATAAATGTTCATTTATTTTCAGTTGTAATTATTCCAAATTTGCAGGTACTATATAGATTTTCAGGATGGTGAAAACAGGGATTATATGGACGACTTATGGATGTTCATTAATGGACGATCTAAGGATGTCCATACTTGTGACATCTGAACTCTAAACGGATGTCCGTAGGAGGTCCATTACAAACAAAATGGATGTCCAATGGACATAGAGACGCCCATGAACGTAAATCCATTGGACATCCATGGTATCAGTTTGTGCTATCTCTGTTATGTCTCCCTCCCGTTTGCAAACAAAATTCGAACAGACAGACATACTGACGTACATTCTAAAATCGATAAGTACCTTCACTTTGCTTCGCTACTTAAGAATGTAATCACGTCTATTTGTGTATTTGTCTGTCGACACGGTATCTTCCGATTGACTTCATATTTGGTACACAGACACATTATGTTAAGGCAATATATGGGATTTTAGCCCCAGGAGTAGGGATATAGGGGTTATAAGATTACATGCATTTTAAATGGCAAAATTTTTTTTGCTAATCATTTCTATCGAAATTTTGTATCGTCTAGTTTAAAGGGCAATGTACCGGTAATATGGTAAAAGTGGTTCCGGTTAAAATTGATGATTTTTTAAAATAGAAAAAAGGAAAAAATAAAAAAAATAAAAAAAACCAAAAAATCGAAAAAAATCAAAAAATCGCTAAAGAACGAAGAGAAACCAAAAACCGGAAACAATTGTAACCAAAAAAACAAAAATTTTAAAATGAAAAAAATTTAAATTGAAATAAATTGCAAAAATCTCAAAAAATCGCAACAAAATCTCTAAAAAATCGCAAAAAAAAATATAGAAAAAACAGAACAATGAGGAAAAATTAGCAGAATCGAAAAATCAGAAAAAATCTGAAAAATAAAAAAAACAGAGAACCGTCGAAGAAATTGGAAGGAAAATATTGAAAAAAAAATGAAAAATGAAAAATAAAATTATAAAATACGGAAAAACACAAAAATAAAAAAAAACTGAAAAAAAACCGAAAAAAGCAAAAAAAACGAAAAAGATGTAGCAAGAAATTGAAAAAAATCGCAATAGAATCGTAGAGAAAATCGTAAAAAAAATCATAAAAATTGCAAAAAATCGCTAAAGAAGAGCAACCAAAAACCGAAAACAATTGTAACCATAAAAAAATTTTAAATGAAAGAAAAATCGAAATTGAAATAAATCGCAAGAAAATTGCAAAAAAACGCAGCAGAATTAAAAAAAATCTCGACAAAATCCCCAAAAAATGGCAAAAAAAAATCGTAACAAAATCTCCAAAAAATCGCAAATAATCGCAAAAAATCAGAATATGAAAATATTAGAAAACAAAAGAAAAAAATATAGAAAAAACAGAACAATGAGGAAAAATTAGAAAGAATCTGAAAAAATAAAAAAAAAACAGAGAAGAGTCGAAAAAATTGAAAGGAAAATATTGAAAAAAAAAATGAAAAATAAAATTATAAAATACGGAAAAAACGCAAAAAAAACCGAAAAAGAAGTCGCATGAAATCGTAAAAAATCGCAAAAAAATCGTAGAGAAAATCGTAAAAAAAAATCATAAAAATTGCAAAAAAATCTCTTAAGAAGATCGAGCAAAAACCGGTAACAATTATAACCATATAAAAAAAATGAATGAAAAAAAATCGAAATTGAAATAAATCGCAACAAAATTGCAAAAAAAAACGCAAAAAATCACAAAAAATGCAGCAGAATTAAAAAAAAAAATCTCAACAAAATCCCAAAAAAATGGCAAAAAATTCACAAATAGTCGCATAAAATCAGAATAATTAGAAAAATGTACTCGAGTAGTAATTGTTTGGCAAAACGTTTTACACTTCTTACCAATCATCATCATTTTTTATGTTTCATAAATAAAGCGTACAATATATCATTATCTTATTATGATGCAGATTATTAGCTTGGCATAGTATAGATTTTTATTAAAATTTAAGTTTAATATTATTTTTGGGACGCCTTGTATAATAAAATTATCATCGGTATATTCTTTAAAATTTTTATAATCCTGTATTACAATACTTGGCACAACTTTCATAAAAAAAAAATTGAAAGAAAATTATCAATTAGATCAATTATTTTTGTAATACCTAAAATATGTGGTGTATATTTTTTGGAACACCGTATCTTTGGTCGTAGACATACAATCATCCTGAAACGTTAAGAATTTATTCATATAATAAGTACCTAAAAACATAATATATAAAAAATCATCAACTTTAACCGAGACCACTTTCGTTCTCCTTTGTATGAGTTGTACTTACTTTAGGCAATGGCTGAGGATTTTTAAAATGCATCCCAGTTCCTATCGAAATGGTATTTGGAAAGACAGGTCTTAAATTGTGAAAAATCGGATGGGTAGTAACGAATAACATACTGATATTATTCTGAATTTCGATCATTGGAGGAGTATTTAATCCCGCCTCTTTATAAATGTTCGTTAAAGTGGGGAATAAATACGCATTAATATAGAACACATAACTAAACCGGTATATCGAACTAGTAACTCTTTCTAAAAAATTTAAATCTTCTAAATTTTCCAATGGAAGATTGTAATCTGGGTTTAAAATTGGATGGGCTGGATTTCCTATAGCAACGTTGTACTGTATACCAGATTCCATAGAAGATACTCCTATCCAGGGACATCTAAAGTGTCCTATTAATCCAACTATAGACGGAAAATGTGCTTCTCCTATAACTAGATCAAATTTCTCAGCTATTATATTCTTCATTTTCGGATGCTCAATGAGTAGTTTTGCTAAATCGATTGTGACTTGTTTTAAAAAAAACCCTATATGCCAAAAATATTTTGGATCGCCAGCGATTGTCTCGTAAAACTGTATTTCTTTAAAAAACTGATAGACGTCACTAAGATCTATCTCTCTTAAATTAACCAGAGAGATATTGTTGAGAGGATCTGTTGTAATAACTGTTACTTGATGACCTCTTAACGCCAATTCCTGCCATAGTGGATGGAATGTAATCTGATGACTATAGGAGGCTGTTGGGATTATTCCTAAAATTTTTGCACAATCGTAACCACTTCCCGATAAAACGACGCACAACAAAACAACACTCTTTAGAAAAGTCATTATTATAATTAACACAATAAAATAGAAAAGAATATTGTTTAAATATTAAAATGTGTTAATTGTTTTCTTGGATGAGAGGTAAAGATTCTTAATTCTCCAGATAAGAAAAGTGATATCTGTGACAAGTTTGAGAAAAATCAAATAAGTTTATTTACAGATCCGTTTCATGATTTTATGATGCCCAGAAAAGTATTATGCGAAGTAAAATCCGAAAGAAAATTTTCAATAGAAATGATCAGCGATTGATATAGAGTGAGAATCGACAGTAAAAATATTTGCCATTTAAAATACATGTGATCTTATAACTCCTACATCTCTAGTCGAGGGTGCCTTGATCTGAGGTGTCTGTGTACCAAATATGAAATCAACCGGATGTCTAGAACGGAAGATATCGTTTAAATCATACAAGTATGACACCTAAAATCATCATATCGGAAAAAGCGTATATAAAAAAGCAAGAAGACTTAATTCCAGTTGGCTGTAGTCCCAGTCACTTCAGTTCTGATTTTTTCTGAAAACATACTTTTAAGGTGAACGAAACGTTTTTTTGAACATTTTTAATAGCAGTTTTAAAAACGACTCAAATGAAACGTTTATAGTCGTCCATTTTATGACTTTTTCTGAAAGCATACTTTTGAGGACCCAAACAAAACGTTTTTTTGATCATTTTGAAAACGACTGAAATATTTTATGACTCTTTCTGAAAACATTCTTTTGTGGTCCTGAACGAAACGTTTTTTTGAACATTTTTAACAGCAGTTTTAAAAACGACTCAAATAAAACGTTTATAAACGTCCATTTTATGACACTTTCTGAAAGCATACTTTTGAGGACCTAAACAAAACGTTTTTTTGATCATTTTAAAAAGACTGAAATATTTTATGGCTCATTCTGAAAACATATTTTTGAGGTCTTGAACAAAACGTTTTTTTGAATATTTTTAACGACCTTTATAAAAACGACTCAAATAAAACATTTATAAACGCCCATTTTATGACTCTTTCTGAAAGCATACTTTTGAGGACCTAAACAGAACGTTTTTTTGATCATTTTAAAAACGACTGAAATAGAACGTTTTTAAACGTCCATTTTATGACACTTTCTAAAAACATTCTTTTGAGGACCTAATCAAAACATTTTTTTGAACATTTTTTAACGGCAGTTTTTAAAACGACTTAAATAAAACGTTTATAAACGTCCATTTTATGACTCTTTCTAAAAACATACTTTTGAGGAACTAAACTAAACGTTTTTTACAGTGTATAAAAACGACTCACAAAGACGTTTAAAAAACGTCCCACTCAAAACTTTATATGCAAACAATTTTGAGGACCTAAACAAAACGTTTTTAGATGTTTTTTACTAAAAACGACTTACAAAAACGTTTAAAAAACGTCAGTTTCTGATTTTTTGTTGTCATCCAAATCACACTTTTTAGGACTTAAACAAAACGTTTTTTTGAACATTTTTAACGGCAGTTTTAATAACGACTCAATTAAAAAGTTTATAAATGTCCATTTTAGGACTTTTTCTGAAAATATACTTTTGAGGAACGAAATTTAATGTTTTATTACAGTGGTTTTAAAAAGAACTCACAAAGATAATTTTGCAGACCTAAAGGAAACGTTTTCTAAAAACTACTTACAAAAACGTTTAAAAAACGTCAGTTTTTTTTTTTTTTTTTCATCAGAATCATACATTTGAGAACCTAAATGAAACGTTTCTTAAATGGTTTTTACTAAAAATGAATAACAATAACGTTTAAAAAGCGTCAATTGAGGACCTAAACGAAACGTTTTTAAAAAGACTTACAAAACATTTAAAAAACCTCAGTTTCGGATGTTTTTACCAGAATCATACTTTTGGGGACCTAAACAAAACGGTTTTTTGAACATTTTTTAACGGCGGTTTTAAAAACGAATCAAATAAAACGTTTATAATCGTTTATTTTATGACTCTTTTTAAAAGCATACTTGAGGAACTAAAATAAACGTTTTTTTCAGTGATTATAAAAACGACTTACAAAGACGTTTAAAAAACTTTCTTTTCATGATTTCTTATGAAAACGTAATTGTGCAAAAACGTTTAAAGTTTCTGATTTTTTTCTACATCATCACTTTCACTTGCACAATAAACATTATTACAATTTGTTATGTTATTTAAAACCTTATAACGTGCTTTTAGTTTAATTTTAATCATATTAAAAAATGCCGGTAATTTTACCGCGTGGAATTTTACATGGATTCACGAATTGAAAATGAATTCCATCAAATCATCGCAGTGACCTTATAGTTTTTGTAATGGAAGAGAAGAAATTGAATGATACTTAATGTTGATTGGGTGATTTTTTAGAAGTTAGTTTGAGGTCAAGAATTAGTGTTAGGAATTTATTAAATAACGAATTTATTTCTCGCCTTGTACAGGAGCAACAAGGAACTGGTTAGTATTAAAATAAGATGAGGGCAAATGTTTATATTTGCCGGAGCCAAAATTTTCATAAAAAATAGAAGACAATCTGAGACAAAACGTTCAGGTGACTACAAGAAAATATGAGATATATCTTTTTTGCTTCTCTTTAATAAAAAAGATATTACAAGAAGTAATAAACTGAACGGTGGGTTCGAATCCCTAACTAAAGTGGAAAAAAGTCCAATAAGACTTTGAGCAATTACAAAAAGGTATTTGTGCCATGCGCGGTTCCTTTCAGGCCCGATGAGATTGGATAGCTCGTGGTACTGATAGGGGTTCGTAGCACAGGAACTTGCTAGTCGATAGATCACCTGAATGACTACGACATAGTCCGGATTAGCTCTGGTAGCAGGAAAGAAACGTTAAAATAAAAATCAAGCAAGAACTAACAATATACAGGGAAATGAAAAAAAAAACAGTTCAAAAATCCTTTCAGCTATAAAATAGCTTTATTTGTACAAATTCGAGTAGCAAAAAGGTTTGTGACTTTTTTAAATGAGACACTCTGTATATTTTTAGATTTTTGGATGACTACTTCAGTTGCCTTTACGAAAATAATTTATTTTTAAAAATCGAATATTGCGTTTTCTGAAAAATTTAAAAAATATTCAAAAATTAATGTATTTTAAGCATTTAAAAAAGAAACTGTAGGTAAAGTTAGTTTAAATATGAATTTACCAAAATACCATAATTATTAAAATATGTAAGTACCTTGTAACCTATCTCACTATGGTACGCTTTTTGAAGACATATTTCAAAATAGTGGTGAATGGCGGGAGATGATTGAGAGAGAGGGTGATTGGGTATAGAGATGGGTGGAGAAGGGCTGTTGAGAAGCGGGGGTGGAGATGGGCTAAGACGGAATGAACACTTAAGGTACTCGTCCACTAGGCGGATCGGGCCGGGGCGGATCGTATCGCAAAAATTAAACATTTGCGTTTATTAGCGACGGATTCAGACGGACGGATGCGAGCGGATTTATCGTCCATTGCATTGTTAGAAGTCTATTCTTTGTTGAAGGTTTTGAAACTAGATGGATAGTTCTGATCAACAAGTTTTTTTATTTCAATTATTGTATGAAGAGGAAGAAAGAATCCAAGAGAAGACATGACGGCCGCAGCGAAATAGTAGATTCTGTAACAAGGTTAGAATGAAAAATTCGACAAGAGTGGAAAATTCCGAACGCGAGCGAAAGCGAGTGTGAGGAACCACGAGTGTCGAATTTTTTCATTCTGACCGAGTAACAGACTATATTTTTTCCACGATCAAAAAGTATGAATCAAAATTAAATTCAATTTGAACACAAGTTATTTGTTGACATATTTGTATTACATTGTATTAATATTTATAGTGCTGTGGTACACTTACCGATATTAAAATCTGGTGCATTGGTGTTTTTTCATAATTTGCAATTTCAGATATTATTAAATTCTATATCTACTTCACTTGATTTTTCACTCATTATTTTGTTTAAATTAAAACTTGTTTGAAAATAATTATTACCGTCGCCATTTTATATCTGACAGTGACACTTTTGAAATCCAGGGCAATCTCATATCGTTTATTTCGATTACAGAAAATCCATTCTTTACCTTGGTAAATAATGAAAATACATGCAAAATGCATAAGAGGCAAGTATTATAGAATAAATATTCAGACTCTAAGAGGGTGAATGTTTACATTCTATTATTAAAAATGATTTCAGAATTCATATATTCAGTAATGGTCGTGGAGAAACGTATATTCTATGTGCAC
This sequence comes from Neocrepidodera transversa, assembly GCA_963243735.1. Lineage (NCBI taxonomy): Eukaryota > Metazoa > Arthropoda > Insecta > Coleoptera > Chrysomelidae > Neocrepidodera > Neocrepidodera transversa. The sequence continues at coordinate 34,970 of OY725337.1, read as the reverse complement.
GATATAAATAAGAAAAGAAAATTTTATGGTGAGTTCCATCATCTGGTTCCTGTGTTAAAAAAGTGTCCAGTAGTACTTTCGAAATTAATAATTCTTTATTCATTTTGAAAATTATAATAACAATGACGGATATACAAATTTCGCCACTAAATCATCCGTTAGCATCTCGCCTGCTTCTGCTGAAAGCGGACGGGTCGGGACTCGTCGCAGCGATGGCAGAAATCCGCCTGGCGACAAATTTAGCAGCCGGTTTCCTTCGCGCTCTGTGCAACTCCACAACTATAGTGGACGCAGTTCCATTTGAATCTATAATAGGCGGTTTTTGCGATGCGATCCACCTCGGCCCACTCCGCCTAGTGGACGTGTACCTTTAGACGGGCAGTCGCACAGACGAACGAACGCTTAGACGGACGAACGAACGCATAAGCGGACAGGCGCATGAACGAACGAACGCTGAGATGACCGAACGCATTAACTCACAGACTTTAACTTCTATAGAACACCACTAGAGGATTCCGACAGAGCAGAAGGGCCTGATATATCTGAAATACATCAGAACCGGTCTTCAGGTCCCTCAGAGAGAACTGAAGACTAGAGTTATATTATAACTTTCCTCTTATTTATTGACTATTTATTTTTTGATTTCTGATGTATTTTCCCTCGCACCTACTGTCATCTGCTATTTGTCTATCTGTCATTTGTCCAGTCATCTCTGTTTCTTTTCCATTCCGATTTTAGTGTTTTATTTAATTCTATAGTCATTGTTTTTCTCTTATTTATTGATATTTATTATTTACTTTGATTAATTCTTATTTTTTCATTTAGGTATGGTCTATTTTACAACGCGCCATTTGTCCAGTCATATGTCTTTTGTCCAACTGTCATTCTTCTTCTTCTACCATCTCCATCCATCTCTACCGCCCATCAGCCTCCCCTCTCTCTCAATCATCTCCCGCCATTCGCGAACATTTTGAAAAAGTGTACCAAAATGGTAACCTATCTGTAGTGTACACCGTGTTTATTGCATAAGATTATTTTTTTTAAATTTAAATTATAAATAGCTTTGTTTTTTTAAACGAAACGCACTGTATATGATTCAATATTTAGACTTTTTAGCTATTCGAATGTGGGTCATTCTATATAGTTGTAGGGATTTTCGAAAAAAATAAAATGTTTTTTGTTCATTTTGATATCTTTATTAGTTTCGACGCTAGACCCTGTATATTTACACAATGAATGCACCTCATCACGTGATATAAAATATCATCAAATACCAAATAATAGAAACTAAATACCGGATTAAGTCGACTATTTTAAACCTAAAATAATTTATTTGTAGAGTAATTAGTATAAATAAAACACTCGTCCTGCAGCCGTTCCTGTCTTAAATAAAGGATTAATAGTTGACAGTAAAATTACACAAAGTGGTCTAAAATAATATATGTTTAATTGTAATATTTTTTATATATTGTTAATTACTATAATCATTGTGTAATAACGAAAAGTGTTTCGTCAGTAATGGTAATAAGTCTTTTATCGTTATCAATTATTTTTTATCTAAAATAGGTTCATTCAATATTATTAAAAAACGTAAAAAAAATTATAGTGATAAATGGCTAACAAATTTGAGCAATTACACTTGAATTTAATAACCAACATAATCTTAATGTTGTCCATTATAACCCCCACATATAATTAAAAATAAAAGTAACTTACATTTGGTAATTTTTTTGGTGGATTTATATGCATTCCACCTCCAACAGGAATAGTGTTCAAATTTGAAGGCCTCATATTATGAAACAGCGAATGTGTATTAACGAACAACATACTAATATTATCCTGAAGGTCCTTTAAAGGAGGTAATTCTTCACCGAAATGTTTCTGCATATGAACATGATGTTTAGGGTATGCCCTATTGTAAACAAATAACTTATAGGCAACAATATAAAAGAAACTTTTAAATCTATCCATAAATCCCATATCCCTATAATCCTGAACATTTAAATTACTATCAGGATTAATTAAAGGATGTACCAAATTTCCCATTGAGTCATGGAATTGTAACGCAGGTTCCAAAGAAGCTACAGCTATGGAAGGACACTGAAATCTCCATGCAAAAGCGAGCATATTCGGCATCTGAGCTTCCATAAATACTAAATCGAACTCAACATTTTTACCGTGAATCAAATTTTGAACTTCAGGTAAAGAAAACATATAGTCATGACATTCTTTGAAGGATTTTCCCAAAACAGCTGCAATATCGAAGTAACTATAATTGTCATTACCCATCGCATTCATTACGTCATTATTCTCGTAAATTTTATAGCAATAGCTTATATCCACTTCTTTTAAATTATGTATAGAGGAATTTTTCTCGGGATTGGTGGTTATGACCGTAACATCGTGACCTCTGAAAGCTAATTCTCTCCATAATGGTTGAAATGGTAGATGATGACTTCTTGAAGCTGTAGGAATTATACTTAATATTCGCGCTGCATCTAATTGACATACTTGTAATATAATTAAACCCGTAAAAGTTATTATAAACATATTGTTTGAAGCAACAAATTTTTTTGATGCAAGTTTTTAACCGAACGACATAATCTAATCTTTAATTACATAAGATAATTTAAATTATATTCTTTTTCGTAAAATATAATCAAAGCTATCGATAATAAATTGATTTTAGTATAGATATGATTGTTACCAATAACTTCTCATATTTAATTGATTTGGCAATTCGTGGTAAACACTCTATATTTGGTGTCAAAACACTCAATTTTTTCCTAAAAAAAAATTTATTTTTGTTATGTTTTGTTTATACGTCGTAATATTAAAAAAATACGTATGAACTAGTTGTATGATATTTGTATCGTGTTTTTATGTAATTTTATTTTCAGTAATACTAAAACGCGATATTTATTTCAAACAACAAATGCATGAGTTGAATGACACCAATTAAAAAATATATGAAGTCAATTAAAATTAAATCATAAAATTTGATAAATTAGGTTTTTTTTATTTTGAAAATAGGGATAAAATGGAATAGAGAATTTTATACATAATAAAATTTAGCTACTTTTGTTTTATCTCTCTTCCATATAAGGTAATATACTAAATTCTGCAACGTGATTGGTTGATTACACTATCTTTAAAAATTCTTGAAATTTGACCATTTATTTTACGTCACATTTCAAATATAGCATCATTTTCCCTGTTCAATTTGGAGCAATAGTAACGGAAATATATCCTAGTGCTCCTTTGGCGTTCCTTCTGCGCATGATTTTTCTATATGTATTTATTCTACGTTACATTCCAAATACAGCGCTATCAGATTTAAATTTGGACCAACAGTATCGTAGATATAAGCTAAGGTCCTCTTGGCGTTAATTCTGCGCAGGAATTTTCTTTACGCAGTTATTATGCGTCATATTTCAAATACATTGCCATTTTCCGCCTTTAAATCGGACCAATATCAACGAAAATATGAATATTCCTGCCTGCCCGGAGGTCTCGTCGGATAGTAGCCGAACTAGCTAAAATTGTATTAAAGAAAACTATAAAACTGAGTAGTAGCGCCCTCTGTCGGATAGTAGCCGAACTAGCCAAAATTGTATTAAAGGAAACTATAAAGCTGGCTAATGACATCATAGCGCTCTCTATATCTCTAAGATACAGACGTTCTCTCTCTAACACGTTGAGTTCCCTATACCTGGGTTAGGAGTCCCGTAGACTATCTACTAACAGAATTTTACTATCTCATAGATTTTTGTGATAAAATCCTGCACTAGGCACGAAACATTCTCATCTCATTTTAATATAGAGTCTCTCCCTGTCTCACTAATGAATGCGAGAACACAGAGCCAATGAATGCCCCCTAAGAAGAGGCACTCACTTGTGCTAACTGCAATGATGGAGAACACGTAGCCAACTAGAGGCTGTAAAGCAGTACCAAGGGAACCAAGAGCTCTACAAACACAGGCGACTACCTGAGAACCACCAAGGGAAATTCCCACAACAAGAACAACATCAGGACAAACACAATAACCTCATGCGAATATGCTGTACATCATTCAACAACAAATGCTTTAACAACAATTTAACCAGATGATACATATGATGGCACAAATGATTTCAGCACAAAACCAACGCTAAAATGGCCCCTCAACGTAATGTCATTTGTAGATTGGATCCTGGAATTCAGGAGTAATAACTTCTGCAGACAAGAGGAATTAACTAAGCCTAATATTAGAGAGAGAATAAATAGATATTATGTCTACAAAAGAAACACTTGACGGATAACAACAGCCTAAGGTTCCCAAATCCATGGAAACGACGTAAGAGTTAACACGGATGGAACCGTTCTACTGGTACGAACACGGATCGACCACTATCTGAAGCCACACTCGAACGTAAATGATAGTAGTGAACACAGCCTTCGGAGAAGTACAAATTTCATCTGCGTACTTAGGACCAGCTGTATAATGGGGATTTCCTAAAACTATTATCTGACAGAAAGAAGGCAATCATAATTGGTGATCTTAACTGTAATTCGCTAAACTAGAACAGCATAAACACTAACAGAAATGGGAGAAGACTGAACAAGATCCAGAACTGCGAATAATAGGACGTTCCATACGAAATAACAAACAGAGAAGAAGAACATGAACACAAACCAATCATCCTCAGTCTAGAAGATGGTGAAGAATTACAACCTATTAAAATAATAAAAACTAACTAACTGGATAAAATTCAAAAGAATTACATGACAGACAATAGAACTTGTCCTAACAATCAGCTTGCCACAAAATATCGACGACAGCATAGAACATATAACAACTATATTACAAGACGCACTAAATAGAAGTTCAAGAGAATTTATACCAAAGAGGTATACGAGATTCGGTAACATCACTGACAATCTAGATGACCTGTTAAAACAACGAAAAAGGTACATAGAAGCAGATAACAAAAATATAAAAGAGAAGCCAACAGAGCGAGTCACAAAGTACAATTAAAAATATATAGAAACAAATATTGGAGCATCTACATCAACGAGCTAGATCCACAAAAACCAGCGATATGGACTTCGAAGATGAAGTGGAAATATTCCAAAAAGATCAAGGAAACCTAGGATTTACATCACCCGACGACATAAAACAAATATTAAAATTCAAAAACACGAAGAAATATCCAGGATTGGACAACATCTCCAACAGAGCGCTAAAGAACGTCTTAACCCAAGAAATGGAAGCAGTAACTTCAACTTCAATAGTTGATATGGGTTGTCGCAGAAAAGATGTCGAAGACTGAAATCTGTAATATAGAATTGGCTATTTACCATATTGAAGCTCACGTGGAAGCTTCCACTTCGAGGGATGGTCTGGTTCTTAATATGTTAGAAGTCACTTCAACCAGAAACTCAGATGTTTAACACATCTGCGAATATATTGTTTAATTTCGGCAAAAAAATATTAAAGGTGAAAAGAAAAACAAGTGAGCTGCTCAACCACAAAGGGAAGAAAAAACGCCAGCTCTAAAAAAATATCTCCGGAAAAACAAATAATGAGAAAGCAAATAAAAAAATAGACACTTTATTCTAGGACGATGAAATGAGAAAAAAACCTAATAAAATCGAAAGAAATCGCAAGAAATCGAAAAAAAATGACAAAAATCGAAAAAACCAGTAGAATAAGAAAAAATGAGAAAAATTTAAAAGAATTTGAAAAAAATCAAAGAACAGAATAAAATCAAAAAAAAACAACAGAAAAAATCAAAAAATAGAAAAAATCAGAAAAATTGAAAAAAAAGCCAAAAAAAAACCGAAAAATCGGAAAAAATCAGAGTAATAAAAAAAACGAGAAAAAATTAGAAGAATCGACAAAATCAGTAATAATTATAAAAAAATCCGAAAGATAGGAATGAAACAGGAAATCAAAAACAAGACAAAATTCAAAAAAAAAGAACAGAATCAAAAAAGAACAGAAAAAATCGAAAAAAAAATAACAGAAAAAAATCAGAAAAATTGAAAAAAAAACAACTGAAAAAAAATCAGAAAAATTGAAAAAAAAACCGAAAAATGGAAAAAACAGAGTAATAGAAAATCAAAAAAAAATCGGAAAAATAAGAAAAAAAAACAGAAAACATTGGAAAAAATTGAAAGAAAAATTAGTAAACATTTGAGAAAAAATTGAAAATAAAATTATAAAATACTGAAAAAAACAAAAATACCAAGAAAATTGTAAAAAATCGCAAAAAAATCGCAAAAAATTGCAAAAAATCGCAAAATATCGCAAAAATACAAAGAACAACCAAAAAACTAGAAACAAATTATAAGTATAAAAAAAATTTAAATGAAAATATTCGAAAGAATTATTTCAATAGCAATAAAATCACAACAAAATCCCAAATGAACACAAGAAATCAGAGGAATGAGAAAAAATGAGGAAAAGTTAAAAAACAAAAAAGAAATTGAAAAAAATCGAAAAAAAAAAAATGAGAAAAAAATAAAGAAACCTCACGCTCTCTCTCTATAAAATTATTATAAATGATATAAAAAAATTCATATTATACATAGAAAGAGACAAAGAAAGGTCGCTTGGAGATGGTATAATGCTTTTCCCTTACGTGACGCTTTCTGTCAGTTTACTTGTACCGCAAGCCACGTTAAAGAACATTGTTACAAAAACTTGTAGTGGCGTATTAGACAGGAAGTATGATTCTTATAAACTTAACAAAACACAAAATTGAAATCAAAGAAAAAACGAAACCTAATGGAATAAAAATATTTTGGTATATTGAGTTCAACACTGATTTACTTAATTAATGTTAATTACAAAAAAATAAATTAAAAGGAAAAGAACGTTATTATGGTAAGGAAAATCGTTAATCCAAATAGTTTTAGTTTTATAATATTTTACTTTAAATTAATCTTCAATGATTAAAAATTGAAAAAAAAACATACCGTACTAATCTGATGACAACACAAGTCAGACAACATGGTACCTACTTTTATTATTACCCTAACTTGCAATGATTTTTGTCTGTACATATTAACATGTACGGTTTGTCATTTGCTGTTAAAATAGAATAAATACCAAAGTTATAAAATCATATCTGAATATATAAAACGCCTTAGATGGTTGAATCATTTGTTTTGGATTAAGAATCATAACATTTTTTTAGAAAATATGTACAAAAAATGGATATGGATACTATTCCTATTTAACAATTTCTATTTTTGCCACCTTGTATCTCTTTTTGTCTTTATTTATTTGGAGTAGTATTACGAGATGATTCTAAAAAAGTAAGATTATATTTAAAATATTTATTTAATTATCTTATCTAAATGTTTAAGTGAATATTGTTTTATGAGTAAGTAAAAAATAAGGGGGAAAGAAAATTTTTAAGGAAAGTCAGTATAATCAACAAAATAATAATTTATATTCATCATAAACCGCTTAAGTCTACTTATTAAAAATTATTTATTTCTAATACAATATCCAATAAGGTTTCCCTCAGTTATAGGATAAGGTAGTAAACTTTGTCCAACTACTAAACCGACCTCTTGGTTAAAAATTATAGAAGTGGGGAACGAAAGAACAAAGGGAAAATTAGAGAAGTGGGGAAGCTGGAGGTGTCATTTTAGTTGTTGGACAATCTAAAGAACACTTGTAACTAGACAGATACATAAACTAAGTCATACTAATGTTTATACCATAGATAAAGAAGAAAAAATGTATAAAGAATAAATAGACAGTAATGGGTGCAACCTTAGAAAAACAAAAAAAAATTACATCCTATTTCAACTGAAACAAATACATACGCTTAATAGATGCAACAGAGCAATTAAAAATGTTGGTTCATTGTGGTCATTGGTAGAAAGTATAATTAGACCGATTAATAGAAGCCCATTCTAAGAACCAATAAGATTTCTTCAATTTCTTAAAATCGACCAATTAACAGTCATTTTTAATGATAAAAAGCTACCTAGCTTTTCCAATAACTGATAAATATGTACCTTTAATCAGCTATGCCCTGAATGGTAGCATTCTCAAGCTTGAAGAATTTGGAGCGTTAGGAGTAGAGTGTGAGTATTTGTAGTAATGCCTAAACCAAATTTTTGTCAGTACCCGGACAGATAGATGAAGAGTAAGGTAAAACGACAATTCTAAGATGTCTGAAACATGTAACGTATATCATGAGGGCAAGCACTGAGCCTTGGGGAACTCCTGCGATAGGAGTGAAGGGATCTGATAAGGAGTATCCGACTTTGACCCGGATGGAGCGGTTTCTGTGATTTTTTTTATATTACAACTATTGTCCTGAGTTGTGGAGGCGGGAATCTTTTAAAGACACCCCACACTTGGTTCTATGCGTGAGGTAGTCTTGGACTCTCCCCAGGTCCCTCTGCGACCAGAGTCGGAGTCTGGGGCATACCAACTAAACCCTCCTCGGTAATCTGTCCTTTTTGTTTGGTATTTCTTTGTACCCTGCTGTAGGAGATTGAATCTCGTTTTCAGCGATACAGTGGGTGCTGTTGATCTGAAACTGAAAATGTTATTAACTTAAGATATTTGATAGTATGGTGTGTTGTTGATACTTACGAGCCTCCCGGGATGGTAGACTCAGAGCGATGCGGAGTGGTGTGGTGCGTTAGTGGTGGTCGAGCTCATCGGATGTCTTCTGTTGCTTCGCTAAGGATCCTGAGGTTGGGTTGTATAAATTTCTGCTTAAGTTACCTGGGGATTGTTCTTCTGTTCCTGTCAATTGTCCATTTGATTCTTAGTTTCTTTGGCGTGGGTATTGGAGTCATCCAGTCTTCTCCTGACGTATCCAGTTCGTAACTCCTTGAGCCTGGAAATAATTTTTGGTATATTAGTGCTTTGATATATTTGGTTAGAAGGGAAGTGAAAGGGAAGGTAGGACGTTTTTCTGAGGATCCTCCTCTCAGTTGCCCGTAATGGCGTGCATGAGACGAGGAGGGAGTGTTTAGAAATTTAGAGCTCTATAATCCAATATGGGGCTGATGTAGGTTTTGTAGGTGTGTAGCAATGTCCTTGGGTTACACCTGCCAAATCGTCCACGGAGGGCGCCGAGGAGAGCGGCCCGTCTCCTAACTCTGTCAAGAGTCTTTTGGACCCCCCAAATGAGGGTAAGCGTGAAGCATACTACCAAGTAGGTAACATCATCCGTAGGGACGAGTCTTTCTCCCCAGAGCCTGGGGTTTTGGCTGGATTTTCGTGTGAGGATCGGATGTTTGAATATGATTAGTTGGGTCTTTTGGGTATTCAAGGTAACCCTCCAATTTCTACACCAGTGGGCTAGTCGATTGAGAAGTTGTTGAGTTTTGGTATTAAGAGCTCTGGTAGAAGGAGTTGAGGCTGAGACTTGTGTGTCGTCAGCGTAGAGTTGGACATCTTGGCTGGGGGAAGGGGGAACAGGGATGTCGTGGGTAAAGATGACGTAAAGGACAGGAGCGAGGACGGAACCTTGGGGGACTCCGGCTGATGGAGTGAAAGGATCGGATAGGGAGTTTCCCACTTTTACTGAGGTAGGAATGGATGAGTTTTATGAGAGGGATAGGGAGTCCGATGTTAGAAGGCTTTGGATCGTGTCCGGCATGCCAGACCTGGTCGAAAGCCTTCGATCGAGTTTAAGGGATTTTGCGGCTATGGTATGGATTCTCACAAGTGTATCTAGAGTAGAGTGTTCAAGTCTAAACACATGTTGGAATTGGGGGATCGTTTCCCTTTCATCCAGAAAACTCCAGAGTAGTGTTTCAAAGAGCTTACCTAGAAAATTTATCAATAATAAAGGCCTGTAGGAGTTAGGGGAAGTAGGGTTTTTGAAAGGTTTGGGAATAAGGATGGTATGAGCGGATTTCCAGTAAGTTGGAATATAAGATTGCTGAAGTCACGTGTTCATAAGGATAGTAAGGATGGGGAGCATGGTAGCAGGTTGGTTTTTCAGAGCCTGACGTTTGATGTAGTCAGGGCTCGGGGCTGAGGTTTTCCCCTGCATACAGGCCGTAGCTATGTCCTAAGGGGTGAAAGGATCGAGGATAAGGCCTTGGTTAGGGAGATTTGGAATGCGGATGCCGGTCTGGAATCTTTAATAGAAGTTGGGATTAGGTTGGTTTATTAGGGAGTTTTGAAGGTGACCTTTGAATGCAGTGGCCTTTTGCTCGGGAGTATGAGGAACTCCAGGAACAGCGGTCAAGGTATTACAGTAGAAAAAGGTTTCCCTTATACTAAATTTTCGGCCAATTTGACTGGGGCTCTTTTTCCGTACTTTGCAAGTTGAATTTTTTTTTCAAGAACTTTTTGATTTACCTTGTAGATCTACCCAATCGTAGTAATGGTAAATCCACTGATAAGTAAATATTTCTTATAACCAAATGACAAGACTTTTTCCAATAATTATCTCACCTATCGGTTATTTAGAAATATACGGTATTATAAATAATTCGCGATAGATACTAGATAGTAACCTTATCTGTGTACGATAGATAAAGGGTAAAGTTCATTATATAACAAAAGTGCGATTAAAAAAAGGTCTTTTCAAATGCAGATAACCGAGTAATAAAGGTAGATAAATAAAACACCGTCTTATCGATTTTAATATCCTGGTGGAATTTATTGCCTCTTTGTTTATATACTGATTGTTATATTGACCAAGATAAAATAATTAATATGGGTAAAATTCGATGTTTCGTAAGTATTTTATACTAGTTTATGTTTGGCATTTTATTATACAAGTTATTTTTTTAGCGTTCCTCATCCGCCGATTCTATCTATAGTTACGTTGGAGCCGCAGACGATGCTGAAATGAAAAATATAGGATGGTATGCTGGTTTACATTTGTGGCAAAAAATTTTGTTTATAGTTGGAATAGTTATGTAAGTACACAATTTTCTATTTATAATTTTTTATAACATTTATCTCTTTAGAACACATCAGAAACCTTATAAAATGTATTTTTTTTTAAATTGTGCATCAAATTTAAATATTAATTATGTTATATATGGTTAACAAGATTTTTATAAAGGAAAATTATTGAAGAGTACTTGGAAATTATATTTTGAAAATAATTTGTACAATATAAGTTTTGTTTCTCCACTCAATTTAGCGTCTATACTAAATTTTATAATTCTTTGTTTTATCTTTCTGGGCATATATTTAAGCTTCCAATGCCATCTGCCATCTTTTGTTATCCTCTGCTATTCTATTGTCCTTTTCCTTCAATTTTGACTCTAGAATTTGTGCATTCTCTTCTAGGATTGGCTACCAGTGACATGATACATTCTGTTTTCGATAGTTTCTGTGTATGACCCATTACCATATATTTTAGTAATTTTAATTTATCTCAAAGCCAAACTTTTCCTTTAAACTTATAAATCGAAGTCGACGAAAAAGTTTAAGGCTTATATTCTGGCTTGTCTGTTCAGCGGACAAACTGTAAGAGATAGAGCTAAGCGGAAAACAGCATTAGATTCTACTTGGTCTGAAACCTCTACAATGGAAAAATAATGATCTTTGACCTTTGGGGGATCACGTGACCTTGATATTTTAAATACTAGGTATATGCTCTACTAAATCGGATGCTAAGAGACATTCTGTTTTAAAAATCCAGTGAGCTCATTCTGATTGATGATTTATATTTAGAAAGACTTCAAGAATCATATCGTGAAGGTTCCCAGCTAGAATTGTGGTTTTTTTTCATATAATAGAATTTTTCGATTCCATCACTGTTGCTTTAAAGAAAACGTTGTTCTTAACAATTAAAAATTTGTTTGGGTAAAGAATGAAATGAAAAAAATTTAAACAAATTTAATCCTTGCACTGGATTCAGCATTCCATCATCTCTTCTTTCATAACCGAATTGGAAAAAATCAGAGGCTTATATATTGGTTGGCAAGATTTTTTTCACAAATATGTTAGAGCTGCAGCTCCTAAGCGACGTAAATGCAAAGCATCAGACGTGCAAATAACTTATTGTAATTTAAATTAAAAGCGATATTACACATAATTCATTTGAAACGCAGTTCATCTGCTATCAATATTTGGCAAATAAATAAATGAAAACTTCTTGAATGTCGTTAAAATGCATCGGAGTTTTGGAGCTATTACCAAAAGTCAAGAGAGCATCCTGAACGAATTCTTCGGGTCCAGCGTTTATAAATTTTTTCCACACCAAAGCAGCAAAATAAAAACAAAACAGCAATTCATTTTGCCCAACATTTTTGAAATGAAAAGGAAACATTTAAGTATCTGTTTTGTTTTGTTGGTTTTTTCAGCAACTTTTTATTCTCCCGTCTCCTATCAGTAAAGATGATGTTTTGTTATCATTTCGGATGACTCTGTCAGTCTAGTATGTACGCGCTTGACAAAAAATAAATAAAAATAAATTTGTGGTTGAGACCCTACGTAACACAGACCAAAATTCCCACTGGTGTCACCAGGAGAAACCTTGGAGACCTCACGTTCCATTTCCCACGTTATGTCTTATTGCAAGTTCCTAAAGATGTCCCGAACGTGAAATAAATAAGTAATTCTTATTGAGAGTTCCTATAGTTATCCCGAATGTAACCAGAACAAAAAATTCTCATTGTGAGTTCCTAAAGTTACTCCTAATGACACGAACGTAACTTAAACCTTAATCACAAAGAGAACTTCAATAACCAGAGCACAATAATATATAATGAGGACCAGAAGTGTTACCCCAGTCTTAACTGGTCTACGAATGAATTTTCGTGAAATCGCTCAGATAAGGCAATTTTAATTTCTATCGAAGGAAGTTCATGAAGAAAAATTTCACCCTTAACTTAAATCCCTAGAATAAGGAAGCTACTTCCTTGAAAATTTTAAATAGCAAGTTGTCTTTTTCAATAGTCTTCAGCCAGTTCTAACGTCTTGGTATTTAACAATTAAAAATGACAGTCAGGATAGTCATGGTGTGAGTAGATGTAGTAGTATGTTGCTCACTGATAGGATAGACGGCGATACTTGTGCCGACGTCAGTCCGGTTCAACCGTGCATGTTATATAGAACTTGTACAACTCGCATTGCAAACTCTTAAAGATCTCACCAAAAGTACTGTGCGGGATGTATATACAAATATATTGTACAACTCTCAATGCGAATTATTACTCTAGAAGACCACGACAGAAGCATCACATGCGAATATACCAAAACGACCTCACACAAATCTATCTCAACAAAAGCAGTTGACGTAAATTTCCCACCAAACTCGCCAGAGGCACTGCCTGCAATGATCACACACATTGTATAATGTCATACAGCTAGCTTTTATGCGAGCTTACAGAGACACCGACATGACTAGTAAACAACAATTGTCCAAAGTGCTCGCTGCAAGATGTCGCAGAGAACTTGCCACAAGATTTCGCAGAGAACTCGCCAGAGTGTGTTATTCCAGAATTTCCACGTGGGTTATGGCTAAGTCATAGAAGATAAACTAATACAGAAGCGAAAGTTCCTGTCGGCCCTTTTGATCTAGCGGTAATCAAAATTTTAGTAACAGTTGAAGTTTCTGTCGCTTAATACTCTGGAAACAATGTTCAAAATTCGTAAGCTTAGATAGATGAATTTACGAATTTTGAACATTTTTCCCAGTGCAGAAACTTCAACTGTCACTGAAATTTTGACCACCGCTACATCAGGAACCTTCGCTTCTGTATTAGTTTATTTTCTGTGGCTAAGTCCTTGGTGAGAATATCTCATCGGCGGATATTTGGAGGAGATATAGAGCTCTCGACAACCTATCGGAGAAGTTACAGAAGTTGTCACAATCTCTTAAAAAGAACTCACCGAGATATCTTTAGGACATGTTTGTTGCCTGGGTTCTTATGTAGTTGTGCGTCAGAATGGCTACTGAAGAAGTGAAAACACTTGCAAATTGAATTTTATAGAGAATCTATACTGTTATGGGATGCCGGATATCCCGATTACAAAAATCGCTACAAAAAAATCAGAAACCTTAAAAGACATAGTTATATTGTGCAATGCTTATTCAAAGGAACTAGAGAGAAAGCTAAAAAACTTAAACACCCAGTATTAGAGACAACTTAAAAATAACATTACAAAGTTCACTAAATGTTTTCGTATCGATTTTTTAATGTGGACAGAGTTGACAAATTGTTTCTATTTTCGAAAACTTGCGGTTTTGTTGTGTTGATGTTTTGTTGTCTGTTTTTTTGTGAACCCGGCATTAGTTATAAATCGGCTTGTCGTGTCGTAACCAGTTAGAGCATGTAATAGAGGTAAAATATTAAGCCGGCGCCAGACGATGCTACCAACGTTTGACTCAAATGTTGGTCTCCAATATTTGACTCAAATGTTGGACAATTGACATGTCGAGTACCCTGCTACACGGTGGAACGAATCTTTGAATCCAATATATTTGACCCAACGTTGGCTCTTGTTTGTACATATCATTACAAATTTCGCCCAGTGATTTAACTGTTAAATGGCAACTGAAAAGACTTCATTTTTTACCAGATCCTTCAAACCATACTTTGACAACAAATTTTCGACAGCCTATGCCAAAAATAAATGCTAAATACGAAACTATCAGTATCCGTACTATTTATAATTACTTTGATCCCTTTACGAACAGCAAAATATGGCTGAACGTTCTACAATCTGCTGCTCGGTGATCAGTTATCACTTTGGAGCTTGAAGCATTTCATGGGATCTTCGTATTCACCAGTAATGAACAGTTCTGTTTCAGCATTAATTTTTAAAAAAGTTGATGCATACGTTCAAAGAAATTGAACAAACTGCAGTTTATTTTGAAAACAAGAAAAAAAAAGCTTTGCAGTCGGTCAGGATTTTGGTTGAAGGACTTGATATTACAATTTGCTTCGATTCGTAATTGCGACTCAAGGTATTTAATTGAATCGTTAATTCTTTTGACAAAATGCTGGTATGCGAATTTCAACTAGCTGCTGAAATTTCAGTTAAAAGATAAAATTTGGATATTTTACAATAAACTTGACTAATGCTTCGTCTGGCAACCTTCAGTTCTTGTTACCTTAGAGTCTCCAATCGATGAATAGAGCTCAGCGGATTTTTCACACGGATTATTTCTCAGTGCTTGGTCTATACAGCAAAAACAATTATATTTTTAGAAAATATTATTAAAAATCTAATCACATGACATATTTCTGGTGATGATGTGATTTCCGGTTCAGAAATAAACTGAGAAAAATATGTAATTTGTTTACTCCATAAAACACACACTTGTGTAAGTTGTACTTTACTTTAAGTTGTCCTTAAAACTGAATTTAAGTGCACCATTTTAATAAATGCCAGGCTTAACAAAGGTTGAGATTATTGTTTCAAAGCCACTGGGTTGATGCTTTTTGACAGAAATTTAGCTTTCTATCCGTCATAACTGTCATAATTAGTGTCATTTTTTATTATATTTGTATTCATTGTCATTCCGTGTTTATTGGGAGGTTAAGACGGATTCCCACTGGGCGAAAAATCTTCAGGCGGATTTTCTGCATGCAATTCTATTGGCCGATATCGAATTAATTAATAAAGAAAATCCGCCTGCAGATTTTCCGCCAAGTGAGAATCCGCCTTTAGAATATATAATGAATATGGAGAAACCCAACATTTCATATTTCAAATATTTCTAAATCATTCTCTTTCACATTTAAATCCATTTTGTACTATAAATACACAGCATTGTTTACAAAATTAGGTATTAAAAGCATACGTCGAGAAGTGCATAAGAAACAAATAATGTAATTTTAAGGTTAGATTTCGTACCTTAAATTCATAAGCCGAAGAGAATCTGCGGCTTAGTTTAAGTGCAACTTTAAATACTTTAAGGGACACTTTCAGGTTGCTGCAAAAGAACAACTGTCACTTAAGAAATTTAAAGTGCAACTTAGAGATAAGGAAAGTCTGTGCACATGGCAGTAGAAGTCTACTTTGGCGTTTCGCTACTTGTTTCTTTCTATTGTTCTTATGGTTCTCTTTATAGATCTTTTTGTTTTTTTGGCTACCAAAGTCACCTGATCTGCATAAGCCATCGATTTCAGCACAATATTCTTTAGTATTACTTCCAGTACCTGGTCATTTTTTCATCCAAAGTTTTTTTTTTTTTGATATCTGTAGATAATTATTTGATACATAATTTATTCTGTCTCGTTTTAAAGAAAACAGACTTGAATGTTTTGACTGACGTTTGGCATGTAATAATTTTCCGGTATCTTTGGAAATGGTTTAAATTTTAAACGTTTTGAAATGAATAAATCAAGTAAATCAGTGGAAAATCTATCACGACAAATACCGAAGCACAAATACAAAATATATTATACATTATTTAAAGAGTAAGCATACATATTTCAATAATTGTACAAATACCATATATATTAAGGTTAAGAAAAATACTATTCTAGTTGAGCCGGTGAGGAAAATTATAGCCTTCTTAACAGTGGTATATATATACCAGTTTATACACTTTATTTAAATTTTTTTTGGTAATTTTGTTGATAATGAAGATAGAATTGTTATAGTTGCAAAAGTCAAGTAGTCTAGCATTTTAAATAAATTTATCTTTTGTTTTATGAATGACACTCCTATTAAAACTGTAATTAGGAAAAAAAAGTGTATATTGTCATTGTCTCTATCTGCCTGCTACTACAGTTCACCAGAATGCAAGTTATCCCCATTGTATATATAAATATGTTTATCTTCATGCTCGTCTTCGGTTCGCCTTTGAAACATTCTGCTTTCATAGAATTTCTATTTTAAACAGAATTTACTAATCAATAACTAATATCTATTAATATCAGCTTAATTCCGTTATCGATTATAAATTATTTAATAACGTGCGTCATAAGTTACAGTACCCAGAAATAATTAATCTAATTTAATATTTATACATTTGATATAAAGTTTATTTGTTTAATTTTCAATAATAATAACGTTTTCCTGTAAATGACTCTTAAATGTGTTATAAAAATTTAGTCCAATAATTTTTTTTTAAACACGATTTAATGTAAGCTGTAAAGTTTAGGTTTAATAAAAATTAAAATTAATAAATTAATCTCAGGTAATAAAGCACAAAGTCAGGTATCGCAAACTTTAATTATAAAAATGTATATAGTACTAGCAGAAGGGGAGAAAAAATTGTTCTTAGTACTTAATATTGGCCTGATGATGGTCAGTGACCGAAACTAGTTGCCTGCTAGTACTATACATTTTTATAATTAAATTTAGTTGTACCTAACTTTGTGCTTTATTACCTGAAACTTTGGACCACATTTGAGAAATGGATAACCTTTGGTATTTAATAAATTAGCATTATTGGAAATCATTTGAAATAAAAAACAAAGAAAGAATAGTAACAGAAAATTAAAATCAGTATAAATATTTCAATACCCGAAATATAATAATCGAAGACAGTAGAGTAGCTATGAGAGAACGGCCTCATCCTTATGCAAAATCCCATGTTTATTCCCTAAGGTTTATTCTGGTAATTTTTGTTCATATCAAGTTCAGTCGTGACGTCATCAGCCTCACAACTCGTGACTGGTGACGTCATTATTTTCCTCTAGATTAGATTTGACTGCGGATGATCCACTTCTGATAAGGGCATATGAGCATATTTTCAAACTAATTCGAAAATTTTCGTATACGAATATGGACGTACAAATTTCATTCCTAAATTTAAAATTCATATACGTAATATGGACGTACAAATTTCATTCGTAAATTCAAAATTCATATACGTAAAAGATTTGAATATATGACCCCAGGTCTCCATCCGTTTTTGATCTGCTTCTGATCAGCTTTGATCGGATCAAATCTGGTCTAGCGGAGGCTGATGACGTCACGAGTAACCTTAATACAAGTTTGATGACGTCACAAGTAACCATGATATGAACAAAAATTACCAGATGGCGGCTAAAAAAATTGTAATTTTTTTAAATGACACACCCTATATATTTTTACATTTTTAGATTACTACTTTAGTTGCCTTTATGACAATATTTTATTTTTTTAAATCGAATGCTGCGTTGCCAATATATTCAAATTTTTATCAAATTTTCTGAAAAATTGCTAAATTTCAAAAATAATTCAAAAATTAATGTATTTTCCGAATTTGAAAATGAAACTTTGGTTAAAGTTAGTTTAGATATGGATGTACCTCGTCCATATTTCATAATTATTTAAATATGTACAGGGTGTTTATAATATAAATTAAAAATTTCAGAATTTTAATTATAAAAATCTTTGTTTTTTTAAATGAAACACCCTGTATATTATTTAATATTTAGAAAGCCTATTCTACAGGCTTTCTATACATACCACATACTAGGCTTTGAATATCTTGGCAACGCAGCATCCGATTTAAAAAAATAAAATATTGTCATAAAGTCCACTAAAGTAGTAATCTAAAAATTTAAAAATATATAGGGTGTGTCATTTAAAAAAATTACAATTTTTTTAGCCGCCCGTATATGGATCACTCTGTATAAATGAAAATATTTTCTAGTTGTAGGGATTTTTGAACCAATAAAACAGTTTTTTTTTCATTTTGATCTTTTTACTAGTTTCGACGCCACAAACTGCGTTAAGGTAATTGGCCCACCCTGTATATAAAAAATAAAAAAAAAATTTATATATCTTATAATTATTTGCACAAATTTTTACATAAGATTGTGGTGAAATCTATTCTTATCCTATTTATATATTGGAATAGAATAAATATACTAATTCATGAAAGTATTGGTTTTAAATTTTTCTGCTGCTAATACCTAAAAATATCTTATTATTATTAAATGAGTAATTTTAAAAGTGCTATTTCTAATACGGACTTAGTTTATTGGAATAATGATAATGATTTTTTTAAGAAAACACACTTATTTGTACTGATAAAATTTAAAATATATTTCTAGATTCTTTATAATACCAAAAAAAAAAACCACAAGTGCATATACAGGTTGTAATTAATATACATGTACATATTAATACTAATATGATGTTCAATAATGAATAACACTAATTAAATACGATGAAATAAAACAATTTAATTTGTTTAAATCTTCATAAGTACAATATAGAACCGTGACGCGTTTCGCTAACACAGTAGTTTTAATTTATACAGTGCACTGTATAAATTAAAAATTTGTTCATTATACCTTCACCCGTTTGAGAAAGCTACTGTGTTAGCGAAACGCGTCACGGTTCTATATTGAACTTAGTTCAAATAATGAAGATTTAAACAAATTAAATTGTTTTATTTCATCGTATAGTATGGATCTTCATCAAGTAAAAGCCTCATCTATTCAGTCAATTTTTCCTTTTTCCAATCATAATTCTGTTTTAAAAGAAGAAAAAAACATAAGAAACGCATGAAAGTTTTGGAAATAACCCGTTTTAATATAATTTAAAAAACGTACAAAAAAACATAATCATAAACACTTTACTCGTTGATTTTTTACTGTACTAATAAAATGATAAATACTTAGAAAACTGATATAGTTAATAAATATCAGATGAAGGCATTTATTAGCAACGTAATAAATAAAAATAAATTATCTGGTACTTTAACCGGACTTAATCATTTAAAAATTACAATACTGCAAATCTTTTTTTTTTAACTATATTAGTGGCACTGGCAGAGCCAATAGGCCAAAATACTGCAAATCTAAAAAGTAGATATTTTATTTAATAGATAATTTTTTTTTCAGACTCATCCTTCTTCTATTAGGATTTTTATTAATATGGGTTATATTTCCATTGATTTTTATGAATACCGTATCATTACAACGATTTTTCATATTTTGGAATTGTAAGTATAAATTATAGAATATATATCTAGTAGATTTTTTTGCACTTCTACGCAATGTACAAATAACTTAATCAGTCTGGATCTAATCGATATGAAATTAAAAAATAGATACATTAAATAAATGCAATACGATAAATTTCTGTCTTCTCCTGTTAGTGTTTATATGGTTTCATTTTTTCTTTCTCTGGCTACTTCAGTCTTTCTCCGTCTCAACTCTTTGTCTTTCTTGGTCTATATCTCTGATTTCTTGTATATCTTTAGTTATTAATTATTTCTAACTTTCTCTGTCTTATCTTATAGTTAACTTCCAAATACATTGCCGTTTCCCGCATTTAAATCGGACCATTAATGACGAAGATATAAGCTAAGGTCCTTTTGACGTTTCTTCTGCGCATGATTTTTCTATATATATTTATTGTACGTCACATTTCAAATACATCCATTTCCCGCGTTTAAATCTGGCCAATAGTAACGGAGATATAAGCTAAGGTCCTTTTGGCGTTCCTTCTGCGCATGATTTTTCTATATGAATTTATTCTACGTCACATTTCAAATATGGCGCCATTTCATGTGTTTAAATCGGACCATTAATGACGAATATATAAGCTAAGGTCCTTTTGGCGTTCCTGCGGCGCTGGATTTTTCTTTACGTCGTTATTCTACGTCACATTTCAAATACATTGCCGTTTCCCGCGTTTAAATCTGGCCAATAGTAACGAAGATATAAGCTAAGGTCCTTTTAACGTTCTTTCTGCGCAGTAACTATACGTAGTTATTCTACATCACATTTTAAATACCTTGCCGTTTCCCGCGTTTAAATCGGGCCAATAGCAACGTCCCCCGCAGAGGTCACTGTCGGATAATAGCCAAACTAGCTAAAATTGTATTAAAGAAAGCTGGCTAGCGACGCCCTCTGTCGGATAGTAGCCGAACTAGTTAAATTGTATTAAAGGAAACTATAAAGCTGGCTGGTGATGTCATAGCGCTCTCTCTCTCTCTCTGACTCGCTGAGATACAGACTTTCTTTCTCTAACATGTTGAATTCTATATACCTGGGCTAGAAACCGCCTAGTCTATCTACTCTCGTCTTTGTCTTTTTCGATGCTACTTGCTACTTTTCCCCTGGATTCGTATATCTCTTTATTTTAGACTCTGTATTTGTAACGCTCCTTTTCGTCGTACGCCGTTTTTGGCGCCTTGGTCCAGGTCTCGGATTACCTCTGTCGCCACCTTTTGTTTATAGTGTTAAAGCCGGTTGTACTGGATAGCATCAGTGGAGAAAAAATACTCCAGGGGTCGTTATGGCATCGACAAAATCCTTAGCGACTAGAAGAACGGTATTTACTTGCCCTACTGGATTAAGTACCTGGAAATAAAAATAATTGCTTTTATTTATACTTCTGGTGATGAAAAAAAGGTGGGAAACACAGACACGTCTTCCAGGTTGGCGTGGCGGTCGGATTGACGCTCCTTCATCTTGACCTAACTCTAAAGATCTCCGAATCGGTACTTAGTACTCGGCTCTCGGCTCGAACTAAGATCTCTGAACCGGTACTCAGTACTCGGTTCGAGCTCCAACTGGAACTGTAACTGCCGAATATCTATCGGTGTATAAGATACTGTTTATTGCGTATGAAGATACCATACACGACTTCTGGAGTTTCAATATTCGAAGAAAGGTTGCCCTTACCATAATTTTAAGTTAATTGTAACCCAGTACCGGGCGCAATATAATTATTAAATTTTAACTATCAAATGTTAAGTAAAAAAATAACGGTGATTAAGTAACTTTGTTACAATTTCCTGCTAAAATTTTATTTTGAAAAATATTGTGTTTGGGTAATAACATTGTCTCGCACTTTCATAACTTTTTTTTGTTGGCAATTCTAAAAAATTCAAATTAATCTGACCAATTCCTTCTTAATTTTTTTTAATTTTTGTAACTTCAACCAATTTCAGACAGATCATTTTCAACAAAACATTTGTCCATTTTTACATATTATATTTTCTGTTTTAATTTCCCCAAATGTCTAGTTGCTTTTCTCTTCTTATTTTACTTTTCGACATTCCTTTATTTTCCTTTTATTTTTTTTGATTTCATTGCTATCATCTTCATATTTTTTTCGTATTTCATTCTTAATTATAAAATTACGTATTCTATTATTTTTAGTTATTCTTATATTCAAAATCATCTTTTTCTTTTTTATCTTCCGCGAGTCCGTCATTAATTCTTAAATTTTGCTTTTCTTCTTTTGTACCTTTCTCAATTTTTTGTTCAATTCTGGTAAAACTATTTATTTTTTTTTTTAAGTTTTAATTTATTTTTATCTTTGTTGCTTTATTTATATTCTGTATCCCCCAAATTTTGTAACAATTTTTCATTCTTTATTTTCTCTATTCTTAATTTTTTATAATCTTCTTACTTCTTACTATTTCGTTTGTGTTCATTTCTTCCATTTTGTGTCTATATTTTCCTTTCTTTCTTTTTATACTGTCTTCTTTAGCTTTTATTTTTGTTTTAGTAATTTGTTTATTATTTGAATCTATCGCCCATTTAGGTTCTAAAATGTACATTCTTTTTATTCGACTTTTCCAACATTTTTTTACACCATTTCCCATTTCTTGTAAGATAGGAATTTTCTCATTTTGCAATTTTTATACTTCTCTTATTCTTTTTATCAGTTTTAATCGGATGTATTTTTATGTTTCTTCTGTTTTTGTTCTAAAATTTATTTTTAAACTTTATTTAATCTACCTGGTCCAAACCAATCAAAAGATGAATGTCAGTATCTAAAAAATATAATTTTGGTGAATAAATTATTCCAAATTCTTTGCTCAAGATTACATTACTTTTATTACCAACTGAATCAATAAATTTTGATTAAAAAATATTTTTTTTAATTAAACGTTTTCTATTCTTTTATGTTGACATCAGTCGAGATTGTTTTAGATATTTTTAGGTGTATCTCACACAATAAATACTAATTAACAAACACATTTTTTTATCTATAAATAACAATAGCGACATTACATTGAACTCGACCCATATTTCAAAATTTGTTGTGTCTAAACATTTATTGACTAATTTGCTACATTTTTATTTTACGCTTTTTATTAGTTTAATCTCTTTGTTTGATTTTTTTTTCATTGGGTCTTACTAGCACAAAATGATGAATTCTTACTATCTAAATTTTTTTAACCAGTTTCTTATCCTTGCTGCATCTATAATCGTTTTTGATTTACTTCGAGATTGCTTTCCAGCTGCAGTATTTTTCCATTATTATTTCTGATTCCCCTAGTACACTTTATCTTTAATCTTTCAACTTTACACAATTAAAGGTTTTTCCAATATTTGTTTCGCTTTCCTATTTTATAGAAGTAAGATATTCTGAGTCATATGGTTGGTATTTAATATCTCTTCATGTATGTTCAATGTTTATAAATTTTTGCCACTTCTTCCTCTTTTTGTAGTCTTTATATTTCCGTATATTGTCCTTTTTTCCCTGCTATAATGAACACTGACATTTGCTATCCAACATTTCTGGTGTCTACTTCCACCATTCCAGAAATTTCTGTTTCAGTCATTTATCTATTCATCATCAATTCCAGAAATAATCCAAAACAACGAATACCATATTAGAGCCTTCTTTCGCCAGTTCATAGATTTCTCCTTACCTTCATTCTACGTGATCACTTTGTTGTGCCTCCTTATAAACTACTCATTCAATCCAGCTTATGAGTTTACACACTCCAGCCTGGAAGACCATAATATCTTTAATATCTTTATATAGATTTACTGAGTCATTTATCCTATGGTATTATTTTGTACCGTTAAGAATATGACTCTAATTTCAACCCTTTTTTTGTTTGATCGTGGTCCACCGATGTTTGACAACTATTTTAGGATTCTGCGTTTGCTCAGGTGTTTATAATGTAGATAGTTATCCTCATATTTACACCGATGGCTCCAAAACAAATCAAGGTTGAGGGTGCGACATATACTCCAGATCCTTAAACCTAAACATAAAATGGACTATTGAAAAAGTGCGAGCGTAGCTTAAACGGAGCTCTCTAGCACTACTCACCCTGATCAGGCCACAAATTTGGTCAGAGTTAGTACTAGAATATCACCAAGCATTAATCGAAGCATCCATCAACAATATGGTCACCTTAAGATAGATGAAAGGACATGCCACATAAAAAGTTAACAGCCAAGTCAAAGGCCAAAAGGCAGCCAACCAAAAACTATTTGGTGACAAACATAATTAAGAATCACTCCCTTGTAAAATTCAAGTAAAGATAGGATAAAAGGAGAAGCTGCAGAGTTACTAGGAACCTAGTAAGTTACTCTGACAGTACAACAGCTAACAAATACTTGTCCATAACTAGGAAGAATCTACGCCTTTTAACAGGTATTCTGACTCGCTACTGCCCAGTACGAAAAGACATCTCGCAAGACTAACTCCAGAACTGACTTAAGAGACTTTAGAGACTGATTTAAAATACTGATTTGACAAACTGATTAAAAAACCAAAAAAATTCTGACTTGGGACACTGACTCGAGAACCGACCCAAACAGATTCAAAAAACTTTAGAATTTGAATTACTGACTTGAGATATTGACTCAAGAGCTGATTTTTCGACTTTCTAAAGTGGTTGTAGAAAGAGTAAATTGAAATTCTGACTTATGAGACTCTGAAGAAACCTATTTCAAAGATTGATCAGAAATACTGACTCGTGAACTGACTTGTTGCATTTAAAAAGAGAGTCAAGGGAATCTGACAAAATAGACTTGTCGCATGCCTTAGGAAATTCAAAACAGAAATTATGGCTCAAGACGCTGACTTCAGGATTGATCCAAAAAAGACTTTTGAGACTTATTCATAATATTTATTAAAGAGACTGACTCAATGACTGACTTGATACATTCCTAATAAGACTGAAGAGAAACTGACTTCATAGGTTTATTCATTATTCTACTGACTCGAGAACTGACCAAAAGGAATTTGAAATATTATAGAGACTGGCTCCTTCATTGGACTAACGACATCGGTTGTGACAAACATAATTAAGAATCACTCATTTGTAAAATTCAAGGAAAGATAGGATGAAACAAGAAGCTGCAGAGTTACTAGGAACCTCGTAAGTTACCCTGACAGTACAACAGCAAACAAATAATTGTCCATAACTAGGAAGAATCTACGCCTTTTAATAGGTATTCTGACTCGTTACTGTCCAGTATGAAAAGACATCAATAAAAATGAGGCTGTCAGATTCTACAGATAGTGTGAGCAAGAAGAGATAATCAAGCACATCGTCTATGATTACCCGACACTCTCGTCAATTAGGAAAATTGTGTTCGGCTAGTATAGACTAACATAAGAGAGGCACCGCTTGGCGATATTGTCAATTACATGAAAACTGTAGGCTGGCTGACGAGCTAAGTCCTCAGTTACTAAGGAAGATGCACAATGGGCTGAACGAGACTTAAGTGCTGTGCGACAGCACACTTGTGAACAATCCACCCTCCACACCTCATAGGTGTAGATACAAATCCTCATATCCTTCTCCCTATTCAATTCGCGCTAACTTGTAGACTAGTTAACTATCCTATATTTGCAAGTATCGAACTTTAACAAGTTTTAAATTTCAATTCATTTGACTATATGACTATGACTATATTTATTTTAATCATATTTAAATCATTTCTAGTCCAAGATCCAAAAAATCCAGAATTCGACAATCCGCAAAAATATGGCATGGATGGAATAGTTAATTTCTACTTAACCACACGGGACATAGATAATTCGTCATTACTTAGTCTAGGTCTTTGGTTAGTGATACCAAATAGTGAAGTAAAATCTACCCAAATAAAATCACATACTAATGAAAGTGCTGCGACTATACTTCAAAAAACGTCATCTCCTGTTGTTTTATACTTACATGGAGTTGGAGCGAATAGAATTAAAACTAAGGAACCATACGAGATGCTTCGAAAGCATTTTATGGTTATTGCTCCTGATCACAGAGGTTTGATTATAATTAGAAAACAATATTTAATAAACTAATATTTATATTTTAAATAGGTTATGGAGATTCTTCCCCAGGAGTACCTCCTTCCGAAGAGGGAATTATAAGTGATTCTGTACAAATTTATCAGTGGATAAGATCACAAACTAAAAACGATATTTACGTTTACGGTCATTCATTGGGCACTGCGTTGAGTACACATACTGTACGAAAACTGAATGAGGCACACGGTATTGTACCAATGGGACTGATGCTAGAAGCGGCTTTTACTACAATGAGAGAAGAAATTCCTGCCACATGGATAGGAAAAGTTAGTACTTATATTTCTTTTACTAATTTTTTTATTAATTAATTATTTGTTATAGCTTTTTTCTTGGTTGGTATGGTTTGAAGCGACCGTACTAGCACCTTTGGAGCGAAATGGATTCCTGTTTAGAACCTCATCAAATATTCTTTATGTAGATTGTCCCATAATGGTTTTCCACGCTCAGGATGATAATGTTATTCCAGTCAGTTTTGGAAGAACGGTTAGTGATATTATTTAACTAAAATTGCAAAATTCGTGTGGTACACATCACAAAATATATTATGTAAATTAACAATACAACATAGCAAAGGTGTAAAACAAATGTAAAATATGATTCACAGCTACCAAACTGGTAGTTACAACAATTATAATAATATTTCGTTAAAAAAAAACTCTAAATACGAATCAAAAAACATATAATTTCTAAAAAAACTTCAAATCGAATATCACACAGTAAAATAAAAAACTGAAAACACAAAATATAATTCTTAAAAAAAAAAAACTTAAAGTGAAATATTCCTAATTCAAAATAATAACAATGTAATTCTTAAAAAAAACAAAATTTAATTCTCAAAAAAATAATTCTTCAAAAAAAAAACTAAAAGTATAATTCAAAAAAAAAACTAAAAGTATAATTCTAAAAAAAAATATTGTAACACTTGTTGAAAAACATAATAATATAATTAAAAAAAACTAAAGATCGAAACTGTCCTAAATTTAAAAAAACTCAAAATATTAATAAAAAAGCTAAAAAACTGAAAACTCAAAATGTAATTCTTAAAAAAAACATAAAATTTATAGTTCTCAAAAAAAAATGTAAATATAAATAATTTTTGCAAAAAAAAACTAGGTAAAAGTATACTTCTAAAAAAAAATTATAACACTTTTAGGAAAATCAAAAAAAAAAACTGAAAATATAAATAATTCTTTAAAAAAAACTCAAAGTATAATTCTAAAAAAAAATTTATTGTAACACTTTTTGAAAAATATAATAATACAATTAAAAAAAATAAAACTAAAGATCGAAACTGTCTCAAATTTAAAAAAAAAAACCTCAAAATATGAATAAAAAACTAAAAAACTGAAAACTCAAAATGTAATTCTTAAAAAAAAAACGTAAAATTCAATTCTCAAAAAAACTGAAAATATAAATAATTATTCAAAAAACACTAGGTAAAAGTATACTTCTAAAAAAAATAAATTATAATACTTTTAGGAAAATAAAAAAAAAATATACTTTAAAAAAAATAAAAATTTAATTCTTAAAAAAAAACTAAAAATATAAATAATTCTTTAAAAAAAAACTGAAAGTATAATTCTACAAAACAAGTTATTGTAACACTTTTTGAAAAATATAATAATATAATTAAAAAAAATAAAACCAAAGATCGAAACTATCTCAAATTAAAAAAAAAAACTCCAATTATAATAATATTTCGTTCAAAAAAAAAAACTCAATATATGAATCAAAAAACTAAAAAACTTAAAAAACTCAAAATGTAATTGTTAAAAACAAACTTGAAATAAAATATTCCCAATTTAAAATATTAATCAGTAAAATGAAAAACTAAAAACTAAAATTTAATTCTTAAAAAGAAAACTGAAAATATAAATAATTCTTCAAAAAAAAAACTGAAAGTATAATTCAAAAAAAAAAATTATAACACTTTTTGGCAAATTAAAACAAAACAATATATAATTTAAAAAAAAATAAATTAAAGAAACTGTCTCAATACTAGAAATACTCCAATTATAATAATTTTCTGTTAAGAAAAACTCAAAATATGAATCAAAAATCCAAAAATATAATTTCTAAAAAAACTTCAAAGCTAATATCACACAGTAAAATAAAAAACTGAATCTCAAAATTTAATTCTAAAAAAAACTTAAGGTAAAATATTCCCAATTCAAAATATTACTCAGTAAAATGAAAAACTAAAAATATAATTCATAATAAAACCAAAAATTTAATCTTAAAAAAAAAACTAAAAATATAATTCCTAAAGTAAACTACAAATTTAATTCTAAAAAACACTTCTTTGGAAAATATAATAATATAATTTAAAATAAATAAAACTAAAGATGGAAACTGTTTCAAATTTAAAAAAAGAACAATTATAATAATATTTCGATAAGAAAAAAACTTAAAATATGAATCAAAATATAATGTGTAAAAGAACTTCAAATCTAAAAAACCGAAAACTCAAAATGTAATTCTTAAAAAAAAAAAAAAACTTGAAATAAAATATTCCCAATTCATAATATTCCTCAGTAAACTAAAAAACGAAAAATATAATTTTAAAAAAAAAACTTAAAATTTTATTCTTAAAAAAACTGAAAATATAAATAATTCTTCAAAAAACGAAACTGAAAGTATAATTCAAAAAGAAAACTATATCTATTTTTGGACAATAAAAAAAATCAAAATATAATTAAAAAAAAATAAAAATTTAATTATAAAAAAATGAAAATATAAATAACTCTTTAAAAAAAAAAAACAGAAAGTATAATTCTAAAAAAAAATTATTATAACACTTTTTGAAAAATAATAAAATAATTTAAAAAAAAATAAGACTAAAGATAGAAACTGTCTCAATTAAAAAAAAAACTCAAAATATGAATAATAAAACTAAAAAACTGAAAACTCAAAATGTAATTCTTAAAAAAACATAAAATTTAATTCTCAAAAAAACTAGGTAATTCTAAAAAGAATTAAATTATAACACTTTTAGGAAATTAAAAAAAAAAACGAATTATAATTTAAAAAAATAAATATTTAAATCTTAAAAGAAACTGAATATATAAATAGTACTTTAAAAAAAACTGAAAGTATATTTCTAAAAAAAAGTATTGTAACATTTTTTGAAAAATATAATAATATAATTTAAAAAAAATAAAACTAAAGATCGAAACTATCTCAAATTAAAAAAAAAAAAACTAATAATATTTCGTTCAGAAAAAAAATCAAGCTATGAATGAAAAAACTAAAAAACTGAAAACTCAAAATGTAATTCTTAAAAAAAAAACTTAAAATGAAATATTCCCAGTTCAAAATATTTATCAGTAAAATGCAAAACTGAATATATAATTCTTAAAAAAAAACTTAAAATTTAATTCCTAAAAATAAACTGAAAATATACATAATTCATTAAAAAAAAACTGAAAGTATAATTAAAAAAAAATTATGACACTTCTTGGAAAATTAAAAAAAAAATTAAATTATAGATCGAAACTGTCTCAAATTTTAAAGAAATACTCCAATTATAATAATTTTTCTTAAGGAAAAAATCAAAATATGAATAAAAAATCTCAAAATATAATTTCTAAAAAAACTGCAAATATAAATAATTATTAAAAAAAAACTTTGAGTATGGATTCTAAAAAATATTAAATAACACTTTTTGAAAATTAAAAAACAAAATATAATTTAAAAAAATAAAAACTAAAGATCGAAACTGTCTCAAATAAAAAAAAGATCCAATTATAATAATTTTTTATTAAGAAAAAAACTCAAAATATGAATAAAAAATATCAAAATGTAATTTCTAAAAAAAACTTCAAATCAGTAAAATAAAAACTGAAAACTAAAAATATAATTCTTAAAAAAATCTCAAAATTTAATTCTTAAAAAAAAACTGAAAGTATAATTATAAAAAAAATTAATTTTAACACTTTTTGGCAAATAAAAAAAAACAAAATATAATTTAAAAAAAATAAAACTAAAGATCGAAACTGCCTCAGAGTTAAAAAAAATAATCCCATTGTAATAATTTTTTGTTAAGAAAAAAACTCAAAACAGATTTTTTAAAAAAACTTCAAATTTAATATCACACAGTAAAATAAAAAATTGAAAACTTAAAATATAATTCCTAACAAAAAATAAAGTAAAATATTCCCAATTTAAAATATTACTCAGTAAAATGAAAAACTAAAAATATAATTTTTAAAAAACTGAAAATATAAAAAATTATTCTTTAAAAGAAAACTAAAAGTATAATTCTAAAAAAAAAATCAACACTTTTTGAAAAATTAAAAAAAATAAATACAAAATAAAATGTAAAAAATTAAAAAAAGATCGAAACTGTCTCAAATTCAAAAAAAGACCAATTATTATTATAATATTTCGTTAAGAAAAAAAACTCAAAACACGAAACAAAAAAAATCGAAAAGTATAATTAAAAAAAATTAAATTATAAAACTTTTTGGAAAATTAAAGAAATTCAATATACGGGGTGTAATTTTTAAAATAAAACACGAAATATTTAACTAAATAAAAGGAAAAAATATTTAGTTTTTATTATTATTATTTTTTAGTTTTACCTTTCTGTTATTTCGACGTATTAATGTACTGAGGGTATTTTATTACTGTCATAATTATTACTAATAAAAAATTTATAGCCCCACGTTGGCGAGCGTCATCTTGTTAATTTTTTTTAAATATCCCGCTTAAATTATTATACCCCATATACT
This sequence comes from Neocrepidodera transversa, assembly GCA_963243735.1. Taxonomy (NCBI): domain Eukaryota; kingdom Metazoa; phylum Arthropoda; class Insecta; order Coleoptera; family Chrysomelidae; genus Neocrepidodera; species Neocrepidodera transversa. The sequence goes on along the minus strand of OY725337.1, from coordinate 4,327 downwards.
TAGTCCTCTAGCTATTTTTCTATCTTATAATTTTGTAATAAGATTGTCCAACATTTTTATTTGAAAATATTTTTTTAACAGATAGTTGATATAGCCAAAACAAAAAGAACGATACCACCGCAAGGAAATGTGACTTACCATGAATTTGGAATGTTGGGATATGGACATGTTGGGATACCTACGGATCCACATATACCACAATATATTAAGTACGACTATAATTTTGAAAATAATGTAATAAATACTAATTGATTTTTTTTTAGTGAATTTATCGGTTACTGCAAAGATCAAAATAAAAGGAAAGATTAATAGGAGTATTAAAAAAAAATCGTACAGTATTCGGAGTCGTATATTTCAGTAATGAAATCTTCTTCTGAATATGGACAACAAAATTGGCTTCTTCGAGAGAACACATTAATCTTAACGTTTTAACTAAACCAGGATAGAAAGGATAACAGTCTCCAAATTCAGAAGATGGAATTTCAAAGAAGCTTGTTTCCTGATCAAATTATTTTAATTCGAGTATAAAACTTTTAAGGTTACTTGAACTGAAGATTCGTACTAAGAGCTTAAGGACAACAATTTAAGAAGAAGTAGCACGTTCATATATTTATTTAATTTATTGTGATTGTATTTGTAATTGTATGATAAGTTTTTATATAAATCGATTTTTATATATTTTTGTTTTTATACATCCGTTATTTTTTTTCTTTGTTTTTTGAATTTTTAGACCGTCACAAAATTTACTTTTTTGTCTAAAATATCCAGTTTTGTCTGTAATTCCCAATATTTATCAAAATACTAATTTTTTTGTCAAAAATTTACAACTTTTGTCCAAATTCCCATTTTTTAAAAATACCTGATTTTGATATGCTCAAATTTGATCTGAAATATGCCATTTTTGTCTAAATTTGTTTATTTTTGTCTAAAATATGCAGTTTTTTCTAAAAATCTCAAGTTTTGTCCAAATTCCTATTTTTTATCAAAAGTACCTACCCAATATTGATATGCTCAAATTTTGTCTAAAATTCCGCTATCTAAATTATACAGATTTTGTCCAAAATAACCAATTTTTGTCTAAATTCTCATCATTTTTTTGTCATATTTCCATCATTGTCTAAATTCCCATTTTTTTTTTTTAAAAGATCTCATTTTTTCCAAAATTCTCTATTGCTATCGTAGTTATCCATTTGTGTCTGAAATTCCCTACTTTTGGCCAAAATATCCAGTTTTAGTCTAAAGTTTCCATTTGTTGTAATAAAAATTCCCAATTTTTGTCAAAAATTTTAAATATGATCAAATTTTGTCTTAAATTTCACATTTTTGTCTAAATTCCCATTTTTTGTCCAAATTCCCGTTTTTACAAAATACCTTATTTTGATATGCTCAAATTTGATCTGAAATATGCCATTTTTGTCTAAATTTCTTTATTTTTGTCTAAAATATCCAGTTTTGTCTGTAATTCCCAATATTTATCAAAATACTAATTTTTTTGTCAAAAATTTACAATTTTTGTCCAAATTCCCATTTTTTAAAAATACCTGATTTTGATATGCTCAAATTTGATCTGAAATATGCCATTTTTGTCTAAATTTCTTTATTTTTGTCAAAAATATGCAGTTTTTTCTAAAATTCTCAAGGATTGTCCAAATTGCCATTTTTTATCAAAAGTACCTACTCAATATTGATATGCTCAAATTTTGTGTAAAATTCTCTACTATCTAAATTATACAGTTTTTGTCAAAAATTCCCAATTTTCATTTAAATTCCCATTTTTTTGTCAAAAATGTCCCATTTTTGTCTAAAATTTCCAATTTTTGTCTAAATTCCCACTTTTTATCTAAAATTCCTAATTTTTGTCAAAATTCTCATTTTTTTGTCAAAAATTTACAATTTTTGTCCAAATTCCCATTTTATTAAAAATACCTGATTTTTATATGCTCAAATTTGATCTGAAATATGCCTTTTTTGTCTAAATTTCTTTATTTTTGTCTAAAATATGCAGTTTTTTCTAAAATTCTCAAGTTTTGTCCAAATTCCTATTTTTCATGAAAAGTACCTACCCAATATTGATATGCTCAAATTCCGCGGTCTAAATTATACAGTTTTTGTCTAAAATTCTCAATTTTTGCCTAAATTCCCATTTTCTTTTTTCAAAAATATCCCATTTTGTCTAAAATTCTCTATTGCCATCGTAGTTATCCATTTTTATCTGAAATTCCCAATTTTTGGCCAAAATATCCAGTTTTAGTCTAAAGTTTCCATTTGTTATAAAAATTCCCAATTTTTATCAAAAGTATCAAATTTTAAATATGATCAAATTTTGTCTTAAATATTCCATTTTTGTATAAAATATCCAGTTTTTGTCTGAAATTCACAATTTTTGTCTAAATTCCAATTTTTTCTCCAAATTCTCATTTTTTTGTCCAAATTCCCAATTTTTTGCCAAATTCCCGTTTTTTACAAAATACCTGATTTTTATATGCTCAAATTTGATCTGAAATATCACATTTTCGTCTAAATTTCTTAATTTTTGTCTAAACTATGCAGTTTTTCTAAAATTCTCAACGATTGTCCAAATTCCCTTTTTTTATCAAAAGTACCTACTCAATATTGATATGCTCAAATTTTGTGTAAAATTCCGTACTATCTAAATTATACAGTTTTTGTCTAAAATTCCCAATTTTCGTCTATTTTCCCATTTTTTTGTCAAAAATATCCCATTTTTGTCATAGCCCATTTTTGTCTAAAATTAATAATTTTGGTCTAAATTCCCATTTTTTTGTCAAAAATATGCAGTTTCTTCTAAACTTCTCAACGTTTGTCCAAATTTTCATTGTTTATCAAAAGTACGTACCTATACAATATTGATTTATACTCAAATTTTGTCCAAAATTCCCTGATAACTAAATTATACAGTTTTTGCCTAAAATTCGAAATTTTTGTCTAAATTCTCATTTTTTTGTCAAAAATATCCCATTTTTGTCTAAAATTCTCAATTTTTGTCCGAATTCCCATTTTTTTTTTCAAAAATATCCCATTTTTGTCTAAAATTCATTATTTGTATCGTAAAAGCAGGTACTCAATTTTGAATATGATCAAAATTTGTCTTAAATATTCCTTTTTTGTCTAAAATATCCCGTTTTTGTCTTAAATCCACCATTTTTGTCCGAATTCCCATTTTTTTACCAAATTCCCATTTGTTTTGTCCAATTCCCATTTTTTTATCAAAAATTATCAAAAATTTCAACAACAAAAATAAAAGTGTTATTTAAATCTCTACCGCTATTTTTACCTCTCGCCCTTCAGATAAGAGAGGTATAGGAATCATGCTAAAAATTGGGTAGTGAGTTTTCAATGGATAAACACGTTTTAGGGTCCCTAGAATACGATTTTAATATTTTCGCGATGATGTCTGTGTGTGTGTGTGTGTTAGTGTGTGTGTGTGTTAGTGTGTGTGTGTGTTAGTGTGTGTGTGTTAGTGTGTGTGTGTGTTTGGATGGATGTTGTAGTAACGATAACTCAAAAACTGCTGAATAAAAAAATTTGAAATTTTGCATACAGAATTCTGATACCCTAGATTAGATCTGATTAGATTTTGGTGCCAATCGCACAACCGGAAGTGGCAGTTGCTATGGTTGATGACGCGATTATTATACAAAACGGCAATAAAGTTTTACACATATATTTTGTATACCCTATAGTTTATTTTCATCTCATTAAAATTTTCGAAACTTTTGCCATTGTTGCCAGATTTACAAAAAAATAATTTTTTTTCATACTTTTTTGTGTCAACCTGTAAATTTTTGATTCAAAAATGGCGAGAGGTCATGTGCTGGCCACATCAGATTTTTTTTGTGTGGTCCACGAATTTATGAAATCCGGCAACAAGGCATCAGGTGTTCACACGACTGTCTGACACTGTAAGGGCGACCAGACTGGGGTTCACGGAGAGGCCTTCACCTCTGTATACAACTTTGAGATATAAGGCTGGGTAAAAATTCTACAATATAGCCCACAAAAGACAAGAAGAAGTGAAACTTTGAGGTTATATCCCAATAATAGAAAAAAGAAGAACTTTGAGGTTATACCAGAGATATGGTTAGAGTAGATGACGGACACATCAAATGATTTTAACGAGTGATTGAGTAGACACTCCTTATCGATAAAATATGTGACGTAGCAGCGCTTCTTGACATAAGGATGTTTTTAGATTTAAGGATTGTCTTAAAAAAATAAAAAAGTGCATGGTATTAACGGTACTTTTAGGCCTTAGACATGCCTTGTTTACATTTTTGTATACAATGGAACTTGCCACAAGTATCGT